>CM075510.1:19140000-22082500 GCA_037950675.1 Hypophthalmichthys molitrix | reverse complement strand
TCGTTGTTTAATTGTTAAAGATAATGTATAAGAAATCCAGGTAAATATTTAGCGTAGATCCTTGCTTGTGTATTTCGTCAAATTTAAATGTTTTTATTCTAAAATCAATCATTCACTTTACCCTTAGATGCATATATTGTTTTATTTGTCCTTCCTTTTGAGGTTTTTTTTTTTGTTCATTCATTGTGTTTTTTTATTTTGTTTTAAGCACATATTTTTTAAAAAATATTGTTTGTGGGTTAATTCCTAGGAGCAGGAGTTTCTGTTCATATGCAGTGGATATATTGAAGTGCTATACTGATACAGAAATCATCTATCTTTCCCTTTACTCAAGATGAAAGTGTATTTTAAAAGCTGTATAGAAGATCCTGTTTTTATTACTTACCTTCAGATCACTGTGGGAGGGATATTATAAAAGATATTTAATGAGTTATGAATTAAATAATGGCAACATCGCTGCAGTTAACTGGTTTAAAACCTCAGCCTGGCTTTCACTGTTCTCACCGAACTTCTCTTTTATTTTCACATGCACGTTCACCATCATGTCGGTTTATACTTTTTCTTGTTTTGTCTGTGTATCTGTTCAACTCACATTAATGTACTCCTTAGACTTTATGCTGTATATGGACATAACAGACAAAAAAGAAAAAAAAAACACTACAGATGAAGGTTTTTTTCAGCTGTATTTTATAAAAGCTGTTTCAAAGATGTATTTTTCAACTCTCTTACAGTGATGCAAATGGGGCCACTGGCTCACCTCAAACACAAATCAAATCAGGTTATTCTTATGTTTTTTCAAGAATTTAAATGAATACATTTTCCTTCTCTTTCAATTGTACTACTGTTCCTCTATTATAAATTTTAAAATAAAACTTTGATATTTCTCTGTGCTGTACTGTTTTATTGCACCAATCAGAGGAAGTTGTGAGGGTGCTTAAGGCTAATCTTCGTATCTTGTAATTTTATGAATTTGTCAACAAATTTAACACATGCTTGTGGATATGCGCATTTCAAATGCAGTTTTGGGGATTTTATTCCATAAAGCCTTTTGTTGAATAAACAGAAAAACACTTTTGATTCCTGAATTCCTGAAAAAAACTGAAATAAAAGCTCAAATCTGCAATATTTAGTACAGTGGTATTACATATAGGCTACGGTTCAAATCTTTTGGGGGAAAAAAATGACTTAGTTACTTAATTATACAGTTGTATGGCTATTACATTATTTGTGTTTTTCCTGCTCTCTAATCTCAACTTCCTCTAAACACACATGAACCACACGTTGCTAAAAAGTTTCTCAATTATGTTATGAAAGATATTGCAGAATGTTTTGTGTATATTACGTTTACATTGTTTATTAAACAAGGGCAAACATGGGAAAAAATGGCATACTGTTCATCTTATAATATATATTAATAAATATTTCTAAACTATGATGTCAAACAAAGAGAGGAAGTTGTAATGGCAAAACCACAAAAGTATTAGGTGTTTTTGATGTTCCTCTTTAAGAAAGAGCAGGACTAATGATGAGACATGTATGTGATTTCATACTGTCCTCACTTCTGTATCACGCTGCGTTGCCATCTAGTGGCCATTTCCGATATCGTATTTCACAGTAAATTTATTTTCAGGGTTTGACGCTTTATTTATTTACTTACTTACGCACTACTTATTTACTTAATTTAGGATATTCAAGTACTATTTTTGATGGATCACGATCTATATAGGTTAATAGTTAAGTTACAGTTGCATTTAAGTGTAATTACATTGACGAATAGGAGGGTGGCAGTAGAGAGTTGTTACAATTACATATTTAGTGTTTGTTCGCAGCTAAAAACACACACACAACACTTTATCTACTGATTTCTGAGATACTAGTAAGTCTACTGGCTACCTCCATTTATTTTATTACGGTTTTCTTTGAATAGCTTTTAAAAGCTTTTAGTAGCTGTAGCTTTATGTACATGTCGTTAAAACTGTGACGACTGATTTCAAGATATTGACAGTTTCATACAGTCCCGCTTCTGTCCACTAGATGGCAGACAATTACTTTCTCTCCAACGTCTACCCATCAGGAAGTCCGTGGTTGACTGTTGTTGATTTTCTCTTTATTTTATAAAAATCTTGACAGTCTCACCCAGTACCTCTAAAACCACCTGTCCTTAATGCAGGACTCAATACTTTATAAATAACGTTATATATCTTAATTGTAAAGCAATAGTAGTGCTATGTCCTGACGAAAGAGGCTAATTACATTCTTGTCAACAAACATTTATAAAATCAAATAATATCAAGGTCAACTTTCAAACGGAAGCTCCTCTTTTCATGTTTGACCTTCTACGAGATGTTAAATTATAAAGGTGAGTTTTATAGTTTTGAAAATGTTAATTACTTTAATGTTTTCTGTGTATCAACCAAGTAGTTTAATCTAAGATGATTTATGGAAATAATTTTCTCTGAAGTGTTTTAAGTTGTTTCAAGTGTTATACATTTAGTAAATATATATAGCCTATGTGTGTGTGTGTTTGTGTATGTATATATATATATATATATATTCTTCTTTTGAATGGTAAATATATTTTGCGGCCTAAAATTCAATAGTTTTTGAATATATGTGTAAGTGTGTTTGTTTGGCCAAGTTCATTCATCTGAGTGAATGTTTGTGTATATGCGTGTGTGTGTTTGTTTATGCACGGTGTGTGTGTGTGTGTGTGTGTGTGTGTGCTGTTCAAACATGCCCCTGGGCAGCCACACACTGGCTCATTCTGCTGGCTGTGTGAGAATGGATGGCTGCTTTTGTGTGGGTGTCTGTCAGTGCTGTTGTGTGAAGCTGGCCCCATTGTGCCCGACCACTGTCCCTTATTGACACAGGACCTTCTTTTTGCCTGTTCCCATGCTCCGACCCTCTGGCTTGGCCCATCAGCGCCTGAAACCGGATCCACTGAACAGCGTACCTGTTGCGTTCTCTCTCTCTATCTCCTGGTGCTATTGTCTGCTGTCATATTTCATTCTAAAGTGTGGTCGGTCAAATTAAAGAGCAGCAGGTAATGGTGCGGTCACAGCTGCAGTTGTTGACGGTGGCCTGTGGCAGCCGTTTATTGAGGCCAGGAGTGAATGCTTGCGGTCGGTTTCCCTCTCTTTTGTGTCTCCTGTTGCATGCGGTTGTGTCCTCTGTGACGGCATAGTTTCACAGGAGCTGATGAGGTCAGATAGAGGACGGGGCTGAGATTGAGGCAGTTTTGAAGGTATGTGAGGAGATTATTGCCCTGGACCTCCCATGCCGTACGAGGCAGGTGGGGTGGATCGCAGGTGTTAACTTGAGGGGTGCTGGGGTTTTTGTGACTTCAGGGGTTATGCACTGCATATTCCTTTGTGTAAAAAAATAATAATATAAATTCTCCTTCATCTCTTAGTCTTTAACATCGCTTCACTTCTTCCAAAAATTATGCTTACTCATGCTCAGAATTACCATGAGTAATTTGGATTTGGAAAAATGTTAGCTTTTTACCTGATCTAACCATTCAATTTAGTTTTGTTGGTGTGACCTAAAGTATTTAGGTTGATTTTTAGTGATGTTTAATAATATTTTGACTTCAAGAAAATCAGATTAGATGTGACAACATAAAGCACATTTTTTTAGGTTAACATTTTTTTCAGTTGAAAATATACTTAATAGGATTTATATAAAGTTAATGTTATATAATTAAATATGACCAAATCAACTTGATTATATTAGCTTACACCAATTAAAGTGATTTTTAAGGGTCAGAGTGGAAAGAAATAGTACTTTACAATGAGAATTGAAGTGATTAATTGTCAGTGCATCAATCACATTGTTTATGTATGTTGGTATTTATGCAATAATCGATGTAATAGTTACATCACAACTATTGTTAACAATATTGTTATTGTTAAACTAGATTGTTTAAATGTTATACATTTCCCACCATATTTTTCTATGACTCACTCCATATTTATAATTCTTAGACTTGTGAAACTGCCTGGTGATACTTTACACTGCAGTTTACACAATACTAAGCAACTTAGAAATTATGAGATAAACTAAGTCCTAATTATGATTTTTATGAAATTATGACAAAAAAAAAAAAGTGGAAATTAGGAAGAAAAAAGATTTATTTATGACATAAAAGTTAAAAAAAAGTTATAAATACTGTAAAGAAAATACATTTTTATATCATAATTTAAAATTGCATGTAATATTTTTAGTTTATTTCCTAATTATGACATTTTTTCCTATTATCATTTTGACTATATTTGTCATAATTATAACTTTTTACTTTTCATAATTATGATTTAAACAGGAAAAAAGGGATCCGCATCACACCAAACAAATGCAAAGTTCAAGGTTCTTTGAACAAAAAAAGTTTTGAAGTTTTATATGAAAAATGACAAAATATTAAAGTGCACTAACAAAAATATGATTGTGCACAAACAAAAAAGAAAAGAAAAAAACAAAAAGCAAGCGTTTCAGTCCATTTTGGACTGTCTTCAGTGCTAAAGATTTCAACAATGGTTAACATTTAAAAAATGTGATTTACCAAAGCATATTTTTGAATGTGGCAGAAATAAGCTTCCATATCACTATGAATGTGTCTTGAGTGAATTTGCTGTGTTCAGCTGCAATATCTCTTCCATGTGAATCTTTGAGAATGAAGAAAGTTGCTATGTTTCATTTCTTTTCCATGGACTATGCTGCTTTTGTGAGAATAGATGTGAGAGATCTGTCCGTTATAGATTCGTTTGGGAGGAATTTCTTGGCCTGTGTCACAAAAGCCGCTTCGGTTCACACGCTGGAAGGATGTTCAGTATTGTGAATCATGGGGGTCAGTTTTGAAGAGCCAGTCGCTCCCCTGCCCTGGCACACTGGGGGCATTAGCATGTGAAAAAGGAGGAAATAAAGTTGTCAAGTTCGCTCCGTCCACACCGCCTCCCCCCCGCACCCCTTTATTTCAGCCCTGTTTTCCCTACTCAACATGAAGTCAAGCACAGGAGTGATGCCTGACAACTCACACACACTTCAGATGACTCTTGTGCCTGTATTGATCACATAAGCACATATATAAACACAAATCAGTCAGTGCCCACAGTGATATAAGACTGTTTGATGCCAAATTGTACCCCCAAATATGACGATATATGTGATATTTGGAAATTGTGTTGACAGGTTTTTTTTACCCACCATAGTTCACTCTAAGATGTGTAAACCTGAAAAGAAACATTAAACTATAGCTGTCAAAGAAAAAAAAAGTCTTAAGAAAGCAAGATGCAATGTTTATAGTAAGTAGTTATGAACTTATTTTATTATAATAGGTTTTTTTTTTTACTATTTTAATAATAAAAACAATAAAATAATTATAAATAAAAATAAATAAATAACTACACATATATATTATATATATATATATATTCATTTATAATATATATTCATTTATTTTTATTTATAATTACTTTATTGTTTTTATTATATTATTTAATATATAATTATATATTTATTATTTTTATAATAGATATGTATAATGTAATGTAATTAAAAATTTGAATAATAATTATATGTAGTTATTTTTTATTTATAATCATTTTGTTGTTTTTATTATATATATATAATTTAATATAATTATATATTTATTATTATATGTGATATGTATAATGTAATATAATTAAATATTAAATAATAAGAACAATTATATCTATGTTTTATTTAATATATAATTATGTATTTTTTTATTTGTAATTATTTTATTGTTTATATATATCTAATTTAATATAATTATATTATATTTATTATTATATGTAATGTGCATATGTATAATGTAATATAATTAAATATTAAATAATAATAATAATAATTAAATATATGTATTATTTAATATATAATTATATATTTATTTATTATATATTATGTAAAATGTAGTATAATTACATATTAAATAATTATAATTTTATATATAAAATGATAAATACATAATTAAATATTAAGCAATAATAATAATTGAATATATGTATTGTTTAATATTTAATTATTTATTATTATTATTATGTATTATATATGTATAATGCAGTATAATTAAATATTAAATAATAATTATGTGTAATTTATTTCTTATTTATAATTATTTTGTTTTTATAATAAACATGCATCGGGGCATTTATTTATATATATATATATATATATATATATATATATATATATATATATATACACACACATACAATTTAATATTTGTCTATAAATTTTAAAATATAGATAAATAATGTTATATTTGTCTATATTTTAATATTTGTCTAATTGTACATTTTTACAATGTACAATTTGCATTATATTATTTACATTTTATTACGAATATTTGTGAGGACTCCTAACTTAAGGTCTCTTGTGGTCCCCGGACCCCAGTTAAACAAAACTGCTATAAGAAACTAGGAATTACTGGTGTGACCAACTGTATAGGCACGTGTTTTGATAACATAAGCTCACATATGCAGTATAATAAATGTGTCTGCAGTTGGTAGATGCGCGCCATACAGGTGTGTTTATGTCTACAGCCGTGCACGTTAATACGAGTGCGTGCGACAATCCGTCAGAGCGTGTTTGTGTACATAGCACAACTGCGTATGTGAGCGCTCAGCCATGTGTGCACACGTGTGTAAGTGTACGTGTGTGCGCCTGACGAGGTGCTGGTTCCCACAGCTCTGATCTAATTCGGCTGTAACCCAATCTCCGTGTGAGCGCCGCTCGGCCAGCGCTCTCCCTCCCACCGGCACTGCATTTGTGTGTGTTTGTATGTGTGTGTGTGGCAGCCACTTCCCCTGTTAGTCCCCCAGGCCCCTCGACGCAGCGGCTCGCCCGGATTGGTTTACTATGTCAACTCTGGGAGCCGGCAGCAGCAGCCGCGCTCACATGCCCCGATGCATCCTGTGCGCACACCATCCTGACACCTTATACCTGACATTCAGCAACTGCAGGAACGAGGGAACAGCAGAAGGGAGGAGAGAAGCAGGGAGGCGCGGTGGGTGGGGGGCGTCAGGTTTCGTGACATTTTGCCTGCCGGGACCGTTGGGAGGAGAGAGAGGAGACGAGAGATTGCGTGTTTGCATGTGCATGTATGTGTCGGTGGGGGTTCACAGACAGAGAAGAAATAAAAACAGATGTGGAGGAGTGTGGGAGAGTGTATGTGTGTTTGTTAGTGTGTGTGTGTGCGTGTGGAACAAAGGCCTGCTTCACTGAGTTGAATAACAGGAGTCCTTGAAAGAATGCTTGTTAATTATGGACCCCCGGGCCTGTGGGGGGACGGGTGGATGCTGGTGTTGGTGGAGGGGTTTGGTTTGGTGTGCTTGTTGTTGTTGAGCATGCATATGAGCAGTGGAGGATTGTTTTCATAGCAGCTCTGCTAATAAGAAGTACAAAACTTGTCAGTTTGACATAAGCATTCACACTGGTCTTAAAAGAATAGTTCACATGGTTGTGCCAAACCTAAATCACTTGCTTTCTTTCGTTGAACCAAAAAAGTAGAAAGTTTGAAGAATGTCCAAGCTGCTCATATCTATGCAGTTGAAGTGCTGTCAAGCTCCAAGATCTGCATAAAAGCAGCATAGTATCGTAAATTCATACAAATATACACACTTTCATTGAAAGAGACAAATGTTACACTTAGTCCAGAGTTTTTAAAACTTTCTGATGCCAAGGACCCCTCACCGCATTCAAGGGACCCAAGACTGTTCAAAAGTTTGTGGTCTGGGTTTTTTTTTATTTTTTTTTTTTATACAAAATGTTACAAAGAATTTCGATTTCAAATAAATGCTGTTCTTTCTTGTCACGGTTTCCACAAAAATTTTAAGCAGCACAAATGTTTTCAATATTGATAATAATACAAAATATTTCTTGAGGACCAAATCAGCATATTAGAATGATTTCTGAAGGATCATGTGACACTGAAGACTGGAGTAATGATGCTGAAAATTCAGCTTTGCATCAAAGGAATAAATTACATGTGAAAATATGTTAAAATAGAAAACAGTTATTTTAAGTTGTAATAATATTTCACAATATTACTGTTTTTAGTTTGATCAAATGCAGCCTTGGTGAGCATAAGAGACTTCTTTCAAAAGCATATACACACACTACCAGTCAAAAGTTTAGAATCACTAAGATTTTTAATGTTTTTAAAATAAGTTTTGTCTGCTCACCAAGGCTGCATTTATTTAATTAAAAATACAGTAAAAACAGTAATATTGTGAAATATTGAAAACTGTTTTCTGTTTGAATATATTTTATAAAGTAATTTATTCCTGTGATGGCAAAGCTGAATTTTCAGCATCATTACTCCAGTCTTCAGTGTCACATGATCCTTCAGAAATCATTCTAATATGATGATTTGCTGCTCAAGAAACATTTATGATTATTATCAATGTTGAAAACAGTTGTGTAATTTTTTTTAGGATTCCTTGATGAATAGAAAGTTCAAAAGAACAGCATTTATCTGAAATACAAAGCTTTTGTAACATTATACACTACTGTTCAAAAGTTTGGGGTCAGTGAGAATTTATTTTAATTTTTTTGAAAAGAAATGAATACTTTTATTCAGCAAGGATGCATTAAATTGATCAAGTGATCAAGTGACAGTAAAGACATTTATAATGTTACAAAAGATTATATTTCAAATAAATGCTGTTCTTTTGAACTTTCTATTCATCAAAGAATCCTGAAAAAAAAATATTGTACACAAATATTCTGTACAGTTGTACACAATAAATGTTTCTTGAGCAGCAGATCAGCATATTAGAATGATTTCTGAAGGATCATGTGACACTGAAGACTAGAGTAATGATGCTGAAAATTACAGGAATTTGATCACAGGAATAAATTACTTTATAAAATATATTCAAACAGAAAACAGTTATTTTAAATTGTAATAATATTTCACAATATTACTGTTTTTACTGTATTTTTAATTAAATAAATGCAGCCTTGGTGAGCAGAAGAAACTTCTTTTAAAAACATTAAAAATCTTAGTGTCCAAACGTTTGACTGGTAGTGTGTATATATACATGAAAAATAAAAATTATGTCGTGTCATTTATTACTCACCCTCATGTCGTTCCACACCCGTAAGACCTTTGTTCATCTTCGGAACACAAATTAAGATTAAGAATTAAATTTTGCAGTTTGATATTCATAAAGCTTCGAAGCTTCATAAAGAGGTGTTTTAAAATCAGCCATCACTAGATTCACACTCTAGTCACACTCTAGTCACATCACACTTTTTTTTTGCGCACAAAAAGTATTCTTGTCACTTCATAACATTATGGTTAAACCACTGTAGTCACATGAACTGTTTTAAATTATGTCTTTAGTAGCTTTCTGGGCAATTGAAAGTGTTAAATATCTTGCTGTCAATGGAGGCCTCACTGAGCCATCAGATTTTATCAAAAATATCTAAATTTGTGTTCTGAAGATGAACGAAGGTCTTACGGATGTAGAACGACATGAGGGTGAGTAATAAATGACATAATTTTCATTTCTGGGTGAACTAACCCTTTAAGGTTCATACACATTTACAGCAATGTTTTAATAGTAAATAATAGATCAGTAACAGACTTCTGTTGGTAATAGTTTGGAAAGACATAAATGTGAGCAATATGATGACAGAATTTTTTTTTTTTTTTTAAAAACCCTTTAATACAGGACTTAATGATGCAAAAGATTTATGGGTTCCCTATGATTGGTATTATATATTGCTGCTGGCCAGTAACTGTTACAAAATGTGCTCTGCGGTAAATCACAGCCATCAGCGTCTCATCTTGAGTAAAGGCTCAGTTACACACTGCTCACAGATCTGTCAGTCAGACATCTGTGGATCCTGTGCTCTGTCAGGGCTTGTCTGCTTCACTTTACCTTGGGGCACATACACACACATCTTCTATTACTAGTCACACGTCTTACAACTCACCTCAGACTCTTAACACACACACTCATTCGTTCCCCAGCTCCATGATAAACAAACTCTCTCGCACATAAACACACACACCCCCCGTCCCCAGCCCCCTCAAAATAAACATTGGGTATTCACCATCACCACCTACCATGTCAAACAAACAACACACTCGTTACGCTTCTCTCACGGTCCTCCACCTCCCCCATCATTCATCTAGTCCGAGAAACACTTTTACATTAACATCCTCCATCATAAATCATCGGAAGGCCAGTCTTTTTTCTTTTGTTTTGGGGATATCTGACAGCTTTAATTTCATTTGAATATTTTTATGTGTACATTGTGTGCGTATTTGTGTGTTGTGCAGATCGAAAAATAACTCACCGTTTCTCTTTGAGTGCTGAGAACAGGTGACATTGAAATATTAAATGTTTATGTACCACATTAGGCAAAATGGTTCAATTTTGTTTATGCACATTAATTCATTTTAATTTACTTTTAATTTAAATGTACACTGAGGAGCCACCTGCCTAATATGCTGTTGGTCCTCCACGTGCTGCCAAAACAGTGCCGACTCACCGAGACATGGACTGTACAAGACCCCTGAAATTGTCCTGTAGTATCTGGCACCAAGACCTTAGCAGCAGATCCTTCAAGTCCTGTAGGTTGCGAGGTGGAGCCGCTGTGGATCAAACTTGTTGGTCTAGCACATCCTACAGATGCTCAATTGGATTGAGATCTTAGAAATTTGGAGGCCAGGGCAACACCTTAAACTTTTCATTATGTTCCTCAAACCATTGCTGAACAATGTGTGCAGTGTGGCAGGGGCCTTTATCCTGCTGTAAGAGGCCACTTCCACCAGGGAACACCATTGTCTTTAAGGGGTGTACCTGGTCTGTAACAATGTTTGGCACGTTTCAAATTTACATCCACATGAATGGCCGGACCCAGGGTTTCCCAGCAGGACATTGCGTAGACTAGAATATCAAACTCCCTCCAAAGGCTTGTCGTCTTCCCATAGTCATCCTGATGCCGTCACTTCTCCAGATAAAAGCGCATACATACACAGCCGTCCACATGATGTAAAAGAAAATGGGACTCATCGGACCAGGAGACCTTCTTCCCCTGCTCCAAGGTCCATTTCCGATGCTCACATGCCCATTGTAGGCACTTTCAACAGTAGACGGGTACATCGATGAGCCTTGGGCACCCAACACTCTGTCGCCGGTTTGTGGTTTGTTCCTCCTCGGACCTCTGTCGGTAAATTTTTACCACTGCTGACTGGGAGCAACACAGAAGCCTTGCCGTTTCAGAGCTCCTTTGACCCAGTGGCCTTGCCATAACAATTTGGCCCTTGTCAAAGTCACTCAGATCTTTCTTCCTGCCCATTTCTCCTGCAATCAACATGTTGATTACGAAAACTGATTGTTTTCTTGCCATCTAATCTAAACAGACCTTAATATGTGGCCTTGTTAGGAGATGATAAGCGATATTCGCTTCACCTGTGACTGGTCGTAATGTTTTGGCTCATCAGTGTATAAAGTATAATCAAGTTTGATAGTTGACAAATATGTATATCAGTCATATTATCAGCCTAAAAAAAAACTGGTGTAGGATTTAAGTTGCATTCACGCCATGTTGTAATTACCATAATTATGAGATTACGAAAATGTTTGTCTTCGTAGAAATTGTAATTGCAGCTTGTATACTGTTGTATACTGCAGAACTACGATGTGTTGCCACAGAAATGCATAATTCGGAGAACGACTCCGAGTAGAAAGTCACGTGTTGTCATCTCGTAATTACGGTAATTAAGAAATGGCGTGAAAGCAGCTGTCGTGCGGTTTCGATAAATATGAGATGATCAGGATCTAATTGCTGGCAGTAATGATTTATTAAAATTTTACACTCAAAAACACAACACTCAGGGCAAAACAGAACAGAACAACTGGTAAAGATGCAATGTGAACGGACAATGAACTGAATTAATGCTGCGTTCATGCCACCTCATATTTACTGGAGTCTTGAGATGACAACACGACGTTATATTTGGAGCTGTTCACATCCTCGGACTGGGAATTACGCGTTTCTATGGAGTAAAAACTCTAATATTGTGAAATATTATTACAGTTGTTTTCTTTTTAAATATATTTTTAAGTGTAATTTATTCCTGTGATGGCAAAGTTGAATTTTCAGCAGCCATTACTCACAGTGTCACATGATCCTTCAGAAATCATTCTAATATGCTGATTTGGTGGTCAAGAAACATTTCTTATTATTATCAATGTTGAAACCAGTTGTGCTGCTTAATATTTTTGTGGAAACCGCAATACTTTTTTCAGGATTCTTTGATGAATAGAAAGAATTCAAAAGAACAGAATTTATTTGAAATAGAAATCTTTTGTGAAATTATAAAAGTCTTTACTGTTACTTTTGATCAATTCAATCAGTCCTTGCTGAATAAAAGTATTTATTTCATTCCCAAGTTACTCATTTACATAAGTTACTAATGTCTGTGCATGTGTGTATGTGTGTGTGTGAACATAAGTGTTTATGTGTGTGATGATGGTTGGGTGAGTGGCATCAATGTCACATGCCTTGAGGGAGTCTCGAATGAATTGAAACCAAGTGGTGAAATCAAACCCTGCAGTTCCTCTTTGGCCCTCCGCATGCTGACACATGAACACACATCTCTCTCCCTGTCTGTCTGTCCACCCTTGTCCCCCTTTTCTTTGAATCTGTCTAGTTTGCCCATTCGGCTGGGTTTGTGTCACTGGCCTGTTGCTACTGAAAGCCCCCCTAAGGTCCAGTTCAGCTGCACAATGGCCCCAGCGCTCGCCACGTCCCCTCTCCTCGTGTGCAGAGTGACACAAGACATCACTCAGAGGGCCCTGAACCCTCACAGGGCCATTCAGAGCCCTGGGTTTGATGCTGAGACTCAAATGAGCTCCAGACCAGTGTCTGAATGGGCGGAAAAGCCTAAAAGACATCAAGACTTCTAACCTCTTACTGCTTGAAGGCTGATGGGTCTTGAAAACAATGATGGAAAATGTCTCAGAAAACTGACTGATATTATTACATGGCTCTCTGGAGTACTTGATTCTGATTGGTCAACTGCAGCATTCAAATGTCTTTTTATATATTAAATATTGAATATGGGTCAATGACAAAAAAAACTGAAGTTCCTGGGTTTTTTTTTGTATACTTCTACATGATTGTTTTGGCAGACAAGTCAGTTAACTTCAGTTAACTTTTTTTCTGTCACTGGTTTTTTTTTTTTTTTTTTTACTTTTGATGGCAGGATGGCATGGTGTAAAGAGCAGTAATGAATTGTGGGTAAAGTGGGAACATGTTACAGTAATGACAGTGTGACATTTATGCATCACAATCACCCACTATATTAGATCTTATATGTTATAAAGTAAATTCAGATAAAGACTGCAGAGGTGATGAGGTTTAGCTGGTTTTCTCACAGTGTAGGAGAAAGGAAACATAACTAATGGTCTGTCACAAATGTATCAGAGAGAAAGGTCCTTGTTTCAGGGGCACCGGCTCTTTTCCCAGTGGCTCCTCTGTGCCAGCTGTCTTGGCCGAAGAGCTCTCCGGCTTTCCCAAGCTCTAGCCTGTGGGAAAATCCACACTGGCCAATAATTGATTCCGCCCTGCCAGCTCCATTAGCACTCAACATGGTCAAGCGGCCAGTGATCTACAGACAGCCTGAACGAGCGAATGAACACACACTCCCCCACCCGTCCCTCCCTCGTCCCCCTTCTCTCTTTTTAATTTCTCCATTTCCTCCATCACTCTCTCTCTCTTGTGCTGTGATGCGAGTGCACGTCTTGTAAATTTGACCTTCAGCACAATTAGTGCCTGTGTGTGACCACCTGTTTGCAGGCCTGGCCACCTGACCGTCAATGTTCAGGCCCATTCATATGCAGCAGGCCTGCTCATGCCAGCCCAGTGTTCACGCACTGAGACACACACGCCGTTAACACTTGCACAGCCTGACACTCAAATCCAAAGCGCACACATGAAGGATCAGATGTACTGCACACCATCAGCACCCTTGCACTGCCCCCAACTATTAATAACTAGATAGTGACCTACCTACAAAATTAATGAAAATATATATAGTTTCAATGTTTTATGGGGAATTTCCATAAACATAATGATTTTTATACTGTATAAACTGAATATTGTATACCCTAACCCTAAGCCTACCCGTAAACACAACCTTCACAGAAAACTTTCTGCATTTTTACATTTTTGGAAAAAAAAAAAAAAAAACACAATTCTTTATGATTTAATAGCTGTTTTCCTTATAGGGACCAAAAAATGTCCCCACAAGGGCAAAAATACTGATATTACTATCTTTGTGGGGACAGAATATACACAACATACTACACACACACATATTTATAAATTATGCAACATAATATTAATTCCTTATAGTTGATAGATTAATAATTAAAATTATTAATAAAATATGAATACCTTATGTATAAGTTAAACATGACATATAATTCACTACTCTTTATAATATATATATACAGTTGCATTAAAAAGTATGGGAACCACTTGCAGAATCTGTGAAAATGTGAATAACTTTAACAAAATAAGAGAGATCATACAAAATGCATGTTTTTTTTATTTTTTTTTATTTAGTACTGTCCTGAGTAAGATACTTGACATAAAAGATGTTTACATATAGTCCACAAGACAAAAAAAGCTGAATTTATTAAAATAACCCCATTCAAAAGTTTGGGAACCATTGGTTCTTAATATTGTGTTGTTACCTAAATGATCTAGGACTGTTTTTTTTGTTTTGTGATGGTTGTTCATGAGTCCCTTGTTTGTCCTGATCAGTTAAACTGAGCTCTGTTCTTCAGAAAAATCCTCCAGGTCCTGCAGATTCTTCAGTTTTCAAGGATTTTTTGCATATTTGAACCCTTTCCAGCAGTGAGTGTATGATTTTGAGATCCTTCTTTTCACACTGAGGACAATTGAGAGACTCAAACACAACTATTAAAAAAGGTTCAAACATTCACTGATGCTCCAGAAGGAAACACAATGCATTAAGAGTCAGGGGTAAAAACTTTTGAACAGGATGAAGATATCCATATTTTGTCTTATTTCTTATTTTCATTTAGTACTGCCCTTCGGAAGCAACAGAAGATGCTTGCATGTTTCCCAGAAAACAAATTAAGTACAATTTACCTTGATCTTCAAATTCAAAATGTTTTCACCCCCCGGGTCTTAATGCGTCGTCTTTCCTTCTGGAGCATCCGTGAATGTTTGAACCTTTTTTAATAGTTGTGTTTGAGAAAGGGTTCAAAAATATTCAAAGATGCTTGAAAACTGAAGAATCTGCAGGACTTGGAGGATTTTTCTGAACAACAGAGCTCAGTTTAACTGCTCAGGACAAACAAAGGACTCATGAACAACCATCACAAAACAAAAAAAACTAGATTTTTTTGTCTTGTGGACTACATGTAAACATCTTTTATGTAAAATATTTTACTCAGGACAGTACTAAATAAAAAATAACATGCATTTTGATCTCTCTTATTTTGTTAAAATAATTCACATTTTCACAGATTCTGCAA
The DNA here is from genome assembly GCA_037950675.1 of Hypophthalmichthys molitrix. Classification (NCBI taxonomy): domain Eukaryota; kingdom Metazoa; phylum Chordata; class Actinopteri; order Cypriniformes; family Xenocyprididae; genus Hypophthalmichthys; species Hypophthalmichthys molitrix. The sequence continues at coordinate 22,066,949 of CM075510.1, read as the reverse complement.
GTGGTTCCTATACTTTTTCATGCAACTGTATAATTTGTGTGTGTTCTAAATAATGCATTTAATATACAATATTTAATTTGTGACTGAAAAGAGGTTTTGTCAGATTTTGCTCACTTCTCGAGAAAGTTTTGTGAACTAACTATAGCTGTGTAAACCCACACTCACACATGTTTATCTAACTATCTAAATGGGGACATACCACAGACAGCTACAGTTTTTAAATAAAGCTAATTATGAAAGCTATGCACTAACTCTACTTTAGTCTCAAGTAGCCAGACTTTTGATTATCTGTATAAATTCTGGTCCACCAAACACAAACAATACACTTAAAAAAGAAGGGGTCATCTGACAGAAATATGCAAAGCATCCCACCACACTTCCTTCTATGTGACATTTAGGGCAGAGTAAATTGGAAATCAGACTTTGAAAACTAAGCAGTATATACAGTCGTTCTTGTTTACTTACTAAAAGTTTCTCAGAGATTTTATGCCCTGGACCTCATAAACATTGGCAAAACAATCAACCAGTTTTTGTTGTGGCGTAGAAATGTATCAACATGGCTATTTTTGTTTAACTGATGAAAACCTTACACACCCTATCTTCTGGATTACACAGAAGTTAGCCAATCAGATTGCAACTGACAGTCTCATCTTAATCATGCTATTTTTGTCTGAAATATGCATCAGACAGTCCATGAACAGTTCATGGGTATGTGTCGAGAATAACCCTAACCCAAACTTTTTCTAGACTCTTGTTTATTATGAACTACTATTCCCTTTTTGGATGTCGCTAAAGTATAGCTAGGTTATGTAGACACAAACAGAAAGATACATCCTCACACACGTCCCGCTCAGCTTATCTGTCTCCTCACCACACCCTTTTATCTGACTGATCGTGTTCTAGTATTCGGTCTGGCTCCCATTCAGTCCGTGTGTACCCTATGGCGTTCCCCACAGAGCACCAATTTCATCCCATCACAATCATTCCGGCCTTTCATTTACATCAAAGAGGGACGCTCCTGCTCCTTCACTCTCATCTGCCTTTCCGCTTGCTATTTTCATTCCTCACGGCGCTCTTTTGGTGGAGTTCGGTTTAGGGAATCCTGATGCTATTTCAGTTTTGACTTCTTGCTGTGATAACTACTGCAATGCAATTACAAAGACAAACTTCTCAGAATCATACGGCATACTAAGTGTTTGAAATCATTAATAGATTCATTAATCGTGAAGAATTACTCAAATCATAATGGAGAAATTCAACCAAAAATAAACTAAAAAAGAAATTTACTCATGTTGTTGCAAACTTGTACGACTGACTTTCTTTCTTCTGATCCGGATTAGAGTGTAAAGAAAGGGGTGGAGGCGAGCGCCCTTATCTCTGACCAGGCCTGTGTGTTTGACCCTGCACTGACAGCAGCGTAATTGGGGTAATTACACCCCTTTAAACCATGCACCCCATTTCCCCCCCGTCAGGCTTGAATGTGCCCCCATTTGTTTGCTATGAAATATTAACTGGAGTCAGCTGCGCACACGAGAGAGTGGTGGGCCCTCCCAGCTCCGGCACTCCCCATGCCACATGTCTGATGAAAGGTACGGCTCTGCCTTTACCAATTAGGACACAATGGCAGGTCTCCGTGTTTCTCTCACTGCCTGTGCATCTGTGTGTCTCATCTGATCAATGAAGGAGAGAAAATAAGTAGCGTGAGGAAGGAGGGAGATGAAGAGGTCAGAGGACGAGGGGGGAGGATCAGCTAATTCCTGCTCTGAACACTTGCCATGCTCACTCATTTTGACTAATTCCTTTAATACTTACATGATTTTAAGGCTGTATTGAAGGAATTAGTCAAATTGCGTCCCATGAATTTCATTTATTTGTCCATTCATGCACATTTATTTATCAAATCTTATTTCATTAGTGCATTATGTACGTCGTTATTTTGCCCTCCAAACTAAATTTTTAAAGCCTAAAAAATATTTTCGTAATAGATATGTAAATAGTCAGGATGACGCAGATTGTAACATTTGTATTAGGGAAAGCTGCCATATGTATTATAAATAAATAAATAATATATATGTATATATATATAGAGAGAGAGAGAGAGAGAGAGAGAAATAAAATATAAAAAAATGATAAAAAATTTTTTTTATGTTACACATGTTAAATTTTTGTTTGGTGCTTTGAAAAAAAAAAGTCTAAAAAAAATTGACATCTTGCCCCAATAGGTGAAAATATTATATATATATATATATATATATATATGTATTTTTTTCTACATTTGGAAAAAAATGACTTTAGTATGACTAGTCCCACTTCATATAAATATACATATCAGTATGTATAATGTGTTAATAATAAAATAATATAATAATAAAAAATATAAATAATTAATCAGGGCATACACTCTAAAAAATGCCATGTTTGGGTCAAATATGGACAAACCCAAACATTGGTTTAAATGTTTAAATTAAACTTTTAAACCCAACAGTTGGGTCTGTCAACCTAGTATTTTTTTGTGTACTTAATGCAAGTTGATTTATATGTATGTTGATGGCTTATTTGCCAGTTCACAGTGGTAATGGTTTTTGCTACTGTAACTTTCCATGTGTGTTTTAATTTGTGTGTGTGTGAGGTGAGAAGTGTGTATGTTTCTGTTAGCAGCTGAGAGTGCAGTCTTTCTGCCCGTCTGTGTGTGCAGTGCCACAGCGGGGCTCAGACAGTGCAGAGGGCACACAGCCGGTAACAAACTCCCCACACTGCTGTCAGCCCTGTGACATGGGAACCACCAGGCCTGCGCTCAATCACGTCTCAAACCGCCCATCGCTTGCGGAGGTCCCAGATACCATAAATTCCTCAGACCCCAGCCGCTGTGAGAACCATGCGGAAAAAAAACGAGACCAGAATAACCAATATGGCTCAGGACGTACAGCTACAGGCCATATGAATGCAGGCCAGTCCTTCATGAGGTACAGTGGGCCCATACAGTTATCACTAATGAGTTCTCTCAATGGCCCTCTGACATTTCTGCGCAGCTTTATTATGGTCACTCTCATGCAGCTCTGCAGAAGGTCGCAGAGATAATTTGTTACAGTGAAGCTGCCGTGTTGTTGATGTGAAGTGCGTGTTTCTCAGGAGAGCCTCACGGCTGGGACGAGGGGTGGCCGACAGCTGAGCGGAACACTTTCCCATGTCGTCAGGGGTCGTGGGATCAGCCCGCAGGCCGTGCGGCAGTTGCTTTGTCCACACAAGGATGGCCTGTTTGTGACTGCCAAACTACGCAGAGGGAGTGAGAAATACAGAGCAAATGAGAGAGAGAATGAAAGAGAAAGATGGAGGCTGCATATGCAGGTTGGTTTTTATCAAAAAAGATTTTTATTTTATTATATGAAGGTAACTTTAAAACAGTCTTGAAAACATTTTACAATCCGATCTTTTTTGCCATACTTTTAATACTTTGAGCTTGATTTTATTGGTTTGCCCTTGTAAAAAGTATAAAAAATTGAAAAAATTGGAAAATTTGGAAAACACACAAACAATTACATTTATAATACAAATTTTAAAACTAAGATACAACTAAAAGTATAACAATAGTATGGAGGATGGATGGATAGATATAATAATTACATTTATAATTATATAATTATAATAATAATATTATAAAAAAAGATTAATAATACTATAATTAAAATATTGTAATTTTTTAAAACTCAGATAACCTAAACAAATAATGAAATAAACACCAACCATTTCAATGTTTATTGTATTTTTACAAAAACTACGACTGTTCCTCAGTTGTCATACGTGGTGACCAAAAATTTCTCCCCCATAAACTTTTTTTCTGTTGTGACAGCCGTTTCATCTGGACTTTAAATCTTTGTAAATCTGACCTTCCTCATCTCCAGTGTTATGATACCTGAGCTGACATCACTTCTGGCAAGGTTATTTACACTAAACCCAAACTTCAGGAGAACAATACTTTCAAAGTTTCAGGACCCAACATTAGCCCACTCTGTCATTTGTCTGTTATTTCTCTCCCTTCCTCAAAAAACAAAAACAAAAAACAGAACTTGTATTTAATTTTCATTTTCTTTTAGGTGATATATCTAGTTCAGTCATGAAACTCTAGAGGATGCAAGCTGATAGATACTTCACATGCAATCTGCAAGGAATCACATTATTACCGCAAGGCACAAGCTGATTGGCCTCTGCTGATCCTGCAGCCAATGAGATTGCTTACTCAACATTTAAATTGTTTGGTTCAGTGTTTGCTGTAGGCTAGACCTGCAACCTGCTATCAGAGTTCCTCTGAAACCCTCCATCTTCCCCAGCTCCACCTGTTATGATCTGCTACAGGATTTATGTATATATATTCATACAGCAGCAGCATATTTTACATGCTCACAGCAGTGTGTCTGTGTATCTATTAGCAGTAGCAAGTTTATACTTGCTCTGCAACAGCAGAAATAATCAACAGCAGTAGCGTAGCAGATCTAGTACAACAAGACCAATTACATTATCATTGGTAAATTCAATAACATGGAAAAACTATTTTGAGAGTTGTCATGATTGAACTAACTTTCACCTTCATATCCTCACCTATACCCTGAGTTCATTCTTCATGCAGCAGGTCTGGTCATGAGGGAGGGTTATTTTACCAGGTGCAGAAAGACAAACCTCCTCCATGCCAGGGCTCATTGACCACTCAAGCAACTCCACTGTGGGACCCCCAGTCATAAATACCTCACTCTTGTGTTAATATAATAATATAAGAAGGAAAAAGACCTTGCTGATGAGATTTCAAATTGATGATGTTGGACAGATCTTCATATGCAGCATCCAGCTGAGGGACTATGTAAGTTTGGAAACATTTCATGCCTTCCTACTTCCCAATTTTTTCACTGAAATTGGCAAACTGTACAAACACCAGACGGATATTTCCTTATATAAAACACATATTTAAGTCCATACAAAATCTGTATTTCAAATGACATGATAAAAACAGTTACTTTCAACATTTCAGAGCTTCAGACTTGCATAGCATTTCCTCGCCTCACCACATTTCATGAATACATTTTTATATACATACTTTAATATGAGCCAAAAAATATGTCTAATAACATCATATCATATAAAGAAACGCACAAGTAACACATCACAATGCAAGTGCCATGCTCATTATTCAGTCTATATGCCATTAACCTGCCAGAGAAAAAAATAACCGTAGAAGAAGAAGCTGTTTAAGCTAATGCTCTCTACATTCTTGTGGCAATGCTGAGAATGTGACACGCATTACTTACATATTTGACACATTTCAGAATACACTGACAACAGAGCTTGCATAATGTATAGAAATGGTTGCATTCATGTACTTGAGTATGTTTTTAGCTTAAAGGTGCTGTCACATTAGAGAAATTTCGAAGGCAAAAAAAAGTGTATACAAAATTGTGTATTGTTGTATTGTATTGTTAAATAAAACTACCCAGCAGGTTGGGCAAAAATTTAACCCAACCTCTGGGTTAAAACAACCCAATTGCTGGGTTTGTCCATTTTTAACCCAACCCAGCATTTTTTTAGAGTGTACTTTAATTTATTATCGGAATTATAAACATTGATTTGTAGTGCAAATAGTTTTAAAATTTACTGCAGTATGTTATTCTTGTAGTTATTTCCCTATAGCAGCTAATGAACAGGAATTCTCACATATTCACAGAAAATAGCTTACTTCCACGTTGTAAAATAAGGTGGATTGAAATGACCGAATTCGTGTAAATTCACAGAACTGAGGTAAATGTGACCCCAACTTTTGACTGAACTGCCATCTACACTGAAAGGGCTGTGTGGTAAATAGAGAGCAGTTAACTCCAGCAGTTAACATGAGCTCTTTGAAGGAGATTAATGCTGAGACTGCTGTGTTTTAGATGGGGCCCCATCCTTTACTGTGGCCCCTCTGCGTGTGTGGTGTGGTTAAGGCCTGAGAGTGACGGAAAACAACAAGAATCTCCATGCTATTTCCAATCAACTTTCTGTCTTCTGTCTGTATGTCTGTTTCTTTTTACCCACATTCTTTCTCACTGGTGGTTAGGGTGTGGTCAGGGGGATTCTCAGAGCCCCTCTTTTCTGTCGCCTGCCAGCTTGTCTGGCCCAGTGAGGAACAGCTTGGTTATTCTTGGCTTTCGCAGCTTTGTCGTTGGTCCACAATTTAAAACCACTTCTTTTTTTTTCATCCAAGTTTTCAGAAGGATGTTTTCTGAAACCTCACCCACATCAAACAGAACTGTCTGAATTTCCACTTTGTGCTCAGCATGCCATTATTGCGGCTCTGCCAGTGAAGGTTCTTGGAGTCAAAGTTGACATTCCTGTCTATAAGTAGAATGTTCCGTTTTAAATAGTGAGATATCAAGAGGACATCAGTTGCCAAGGTGACGAGAAGTTCTAGAAAAACACAGGTCGCCTTGACATAGATGTAGCGCTCTTGGAGGAATTGTTGGCTATGTATTCTTCTCATTCAGAGCTGCTTTACTGCAAACAATGACTCAAAGGTTTATGTGTCAGGCATTACGAACCATTGTAAGGAGTGAATGAGTCTGTTCCTAGTCTGGCAATCACGCGGTCTGATGCAATGGGAGAGGCAAGTTCTGTCAGGCAGGTCCGGACCTCCCGGCGCCTGGCCCGTCACACTGCCCAGGGGAAAACGGACAACTTGGCTTTGACTGACAAACTGAGCTCTAAGGAGAAGAGAAGCACAGGTTTGGACATCCATGTTTCTCTCACCATCAATAAAAGTTTATGAACCCTTTAGTGGTGCTTCCTAAGAACATATTTAAATATTTCAAAACCTCAAAGTATTAGTAGTATGTGCTGTTTCTTTTCTACTGTAAACAATCAGGTTTTCACTAGTTAAACAACAATATGGGCAAAAGATCCCATAGACTTAAAGCTGCAGTCCGTAAGTTTTGCCTCTTCATCGCCATCTCTGTTTGAAACCTGGAATTGCAGTTATTTGAGGAATTATCAACTTTACGTGGGTTGTGCATTGGCACGGCTCCTCAGCGCAGATGAATCTAATGTTTTGAGGTGTAGGTGTAGGCTGTGAGTCACCGCACCAGTGTGGATTATTCACTGTACCTCGGAATTACAGATACTACGTCTTGGAAGTATGTCCAAAATTATAAGTTTCATCGTAAAATGTCATCTGAACATGTCTGCCACTTTTATTCTAGCCAACCTGTTCAAAACACAGACTTTATGCCACCTTTCAAAAGCCCTGCTGGTATTTATTCTTGTTTTCGCATGGGCCCAGTCGCATTCTCTTTTTTTTGCTGTAGCCACTCCGCAGTCCAAAGTCTTTTTGTTTTTACTACTGGTGATTCACCAGTTGTCAATGGCGATGGTCGTTTTTACCTTTCTTGATTACAATCCGCCATCAAAACGACAAGTTTAATTATTCCAGCTGCTGTAAAAAGAGGTTACAAATGACCGCCACCTGCAGCATCCAGGACTCCTTCTTCATGTATACAGACGTGACGTAATGACACAAAGGCTTGTATTTCCCGCGGAAACCTACCAGTACCACTCAAATTAAAAAACATTATCACAAGCTTACCATTGTGAATCTGGCTAAGGTAAGGAAATAGTTTTGAACACTGGCTGGTTATGTACTTGCTCAGTAATTAATTTTGGATAATCTTAAACAAAAAAAGTTACAGACTACAGCTTTAAGGAGGGAGAAGTGCCATATCTAGAGACCAAAATATAATAGACATTGTTCAGAAAACTAGCAATAACCAAGTTTTTTTGGTGTTTCAAACTCAAATCTGCTTAATTTTTGAAATGTGAACAGCAAATAATGACACAAAATCCAGCACACACTCTCATGCAATTCGTAACTATTTTATGTTTTGGTGAATTGGTGGCTAATTCATATGAATTTGTACGATATCATTTGTATGTTTTCATTTGATCTGCTTACGTCCCACTGACAGTTACGTTGAGGTGTGAACATTCATGCTTGTTTTTTTTCCTCTCAAAAAAATTCTGTCCATTTGAATTACATTGTACAAATTTATACAAAACAATTTTCTCATTACATCTGGGTTGTAAATCCAGTATTTGCAAATCCAATCCATTTATAAATTCACATTTGAATGTGAGGAAGTAGAATTAAAATTTCAAGAGTATAACAAATTTTTAACTACAAAACCATACACTTTTAGACCTTAACCACCAACAGCACTTATCAGCTGCCTAGCAACCTTCTAAAACTACTTTTAGAATGACACAAAGGCTTGTATTTCCCGCTGAAACCTACCAGTACCACTCAAAAAGTGGCAGAGGACACGAAAGTGGTGTATCTGATACCCCTACAGGGAGTGTAAAGCACTGGATAAGGTCAGATGCAGTGACACCGTGAACCTGACCCTGTCTCTTCCACATCAGATAGGGGAACCCCGAAATTAGTGATTCAGGCAATTAGGGCTCATATATTTGTTTCCTGTTCATTCCATTTTTATTCTTGTGTATTTGTTTCCTTTTCATGTAAAGCACTTTAAATTGCCATTGTGTATGAAATGTGCTTTATAAATAAACTTGCCTTCCCTTCCCTTGCCTTGCCTACTTCGTCTTAGCAACCAGATAGCAACCTTGTCAACCCTAATACCCTAGATTTTGCACAAACAAGTGCTATTCACATCTTAAGAATATGTAAATCAACTTTTTTTTTCTTTTTTTAATCCTGTCCTCTCTCACTGCTGTGGCCCACAGAGGAAGTTCTCACCAGGGTTTTGAGGCTCACTCGGTCATGCTGAGGTGCCAAGAAGAACATCTGTGTGGATATGCTGACTACCAAAAGCTGGATGGATTCATCTTCTCCCTGCACTTAAGAGGGTGGGACAGCTTTGCATCTGGCTTTCCCATGTACACACAATAACTAATGTAATTAATCATTTAATCATTTGTGTTGATTAATCCATTATCATCAAATCAGCAGTGCCATAGCTTTTAAATATAATTTACATCTGTGTATGTTCAAATATAGTGTGCAAACGTGCACCTAGTTTGATATCACTGATGCTATTGGTTATCCAGTAAAGGAAGTGAACTCTTCCTTTAAGACATCAAAGGAAATCACACATTTTGACACAGTTTATGTCAGAAGATCTGCTAACTTTTCTAATGTCTCTCAAACATCCAAACAGCCCTGGCTGAGCTGATATTTGAATTCATTACACTTTACAGTGATTACAATGATGTACAGTCCCCTTAACTATTGACACACAGTGACAGAGAGTATGTGCTGAACTCCAGTGATCTCTTTCTTGTTTTTCCTGTGTCTTCTGAGTATTACCGCACAGCTCAACCATGTGCTAGAACAGCTGGATCCTGCTGTGGTCAGCGGCTGCTCTCCTTTATTACGGCAGGGGAAGTGACATCAGTAGCCCAAGACAACAATAAAGGAGACGAAATCACAACAGCCGACTTGTGGGACACATCAGTACTCTGATTTTTCATCTGAACTCCAAACACACCCAGCAGTTGCAGCTTCAGAGGATGTCATTAATCCAAGAACATATGCATTTGGAAAATATGATGTGTTTCGTCTAGAAATGACGTTCGTAGACATGCTCAAGAGAGGTAATAAAGCAAACATTTGTCAACAATAAATGCTAGAAGAAGGACAGGCTTTTCCCACTAATGAAGCCTAACTGAGAAATACCTTTATAATATTATATTTACCTTTATATTATTATTATTATTATTATTATTATAAAGGTAAAAACGGATTAAATTGATCCACTGAAATGAAGTGTTAGGGAGTAACTTACAACATTTTTCAATAGCGTAACAGTAGTTCAGTTATTTTCACATTAGTGTGGCTTTTCCAGGAAAGAAGCTCATTTATCCACTGACTCACAGTTTGCGCAACCTAAATGCTACATCGCTTTTTAATGTCGAAGCTGAGGGAATCAATCAAACGTGCTCACTTCTGTGTCCCCTGTCTCTCATACAGTAAGTAGAAATGTCAGATTCATTCTGGTGAATCGATTCTTCCCAAATGGTCCTTTCTCTCATATGTAGTGTCGGAAAGTTTAAATCGCTCTAGTAAATCGGTTCATCTCAAACGCCCTCGAATGCAGTGTAGGAATGTCCAGTTCAGAGTGAATCGGTTCATCCCAAACAGTCCTTTCTCTCATATGAAGCGTAGGAAAGTCCAGTTCATTCTAGTGAATCGGTTGATCCCAAACAGTCCTTTCTCTCATATGTAGCGTAGGAAAGTCCAGTTCATTCTAGTGAATCGGTTCATCCCAAACAGTCCTTTCTCTCATATGTAGCGTAGGAAAGTCCAGTTCATTCTAGTGAATCGGTTCATCCCAAACAGTCCTTTCTCTCATACGAAGCGTAGGAAAGTCCAGTTCATTCTAGTGAATCGGTTCATCCCAATCAGTCCTTTCTCTCATATGTAGCGTAGGAAAGTCCAGTTCATTCTAGTGAATCGGTTCATCCCAAACAGTCCTTTCTCTCATATGTAGCGTAGGAATGTCTAGTTCATTCTAGTGAATCGGTTCATCCCAAACAGTCCTTTCTCTCATATCAAGTCAAGTCAAGTCACCTTTATTTATATAGCGCTTTTTACAATGCATATTGTGTCAAAGCAGCTTTACATTGATAACTGGTATATAATTTTGGCTGCACAGCAGCTCTTAAAGAATAGTGTCAATTCCGGCAGATCAAAGCACTGTTGAATATCAAATGTCAAGTGTCCCCAACTAAGCAAGCCAAAGGCGACAGCGTAGGAAAGTCCAGTTCATTCTAGTGAATCGGTTCATCCCAAACAGTCCTTTCTCTCATATGTAGCGTAGGAAAGTCCAGTTCATTCTAGTGAATCGCTTCATCCCAAACAGTCCTTTCTCTCATATGTAGCGTAGGAAAGTCCAGTTCATTCTAGTGAATCGGTTCATCCCAAACAGTCCTTTCTCTCATATGTAGCGTAGGAAAGTCCAGTTCATTCTAGTGAATCGGTTCATCCCAAACAGTACTCTCACTCATATGTAGCGTCAGAAAGTCTAAATTGCTCTTGTGAATCGGTTCATCCCAAACAGTCCTTTTCCTCATATAGCATCAGAAAGTCTAAATCATTCCAGCGAATTGGTTCATCCCAAACGGCCCTCTCTCTCATATGTTGCATAGGAAAGACCAGGACTGTGAATCAGTAGTTCGGAGTGTGTATCAAACTGCCAAAGTCACGTGAACCATTAAAATTTTGAAATGTTTCGAAACACTTATGACGTAACAAAGCCTCGTTTACTGAAATCACATGACTTTGCCAGTTTGATACACGCTCCGAACCACTGATTCGAAACAAAAGATTTGTAAAGCTTCGAAGCTTCATGAAGCAGTGTTTTGAAATCGCCCATCACTAGATATTGTTGAATAAAGTCGTTATTTTGTTTTTTTGCCGCACAAAAAGTGTTCTCGTCCCCTCATAACATTAAGGTTGAACCACTGTAGTCACATGAACTGTTTTAAATATGTCTTTAGTAGCTTTCTGGACATTGAAAGTGTTAATTGTCTTGCTGTCAGTGCAGGCCTCACTGAGCCATCGGATTTTATCAAAAATATCTTCATTTGTGTTCCAAAGATGAACGAAGGTCTTATGGGTGTGAAACGACATGAGGGTGAGTAATTAATGACTGAATTTTCATTTTTGGGTGAACTAACCCTTTAAGTTTAATACTCCCACGCCGTCATTCATTTAAAACCCCTTGTTTCTGAATGGAAAAAAAATTACACCTTTTTAGGTGCAAGCCATTTTGATTTTTCTTACAACTAATGAAATGACATTCATACATTTTTATTTGTTGTTTAATTGTCCAATATACTTTTAGGGCCTCTCTGTATATCACATTATATCAGATCTGATATTGTAGCAGACTTGTATGAGACTGAGCACATGTGTGAGAGGAAGGCAAGACCTGGCTGACTATCTCACTCGGGGATAGTGCCTCTTTTATGGTGCAGTCTGTGATTGTCCCTAGTTCCTGTTGTTCTATTTGTGACTCTGTGGTCGTCTCAAAGGTTTCCCACCAGATCGGATTGCTGCAGCGCACAGCCTAGACAAAACTCCATTCAGGTCCTTACCAGGCCAGCTTCTCCCTCTCTCACCACCCTCTTTCCTGTAACCCTTCCCCAGTCGGGACCCAGCTGGAGAACAATGCGTCGTTACCTACAGTGCAGTGTGGCTGGGTGAGACAGAAACCAATCCGCCCCAAAACTGCCTGGGAATTGGCTCCTCATTGGACAAAGGAAGCGTGTGTGTGTGTGTCCATGTGTTTGTGTGTGTGAGAGAGAGAGGGAGCAGAAGATTGAGTTTGTACTGAAAGTGTTTCTTCGTATTTGTGAAGTAAACACACTGATTTACAATAACACTGTTGCTGTAAAAATTAGAGCTATAGTTAGTTTTTGCAGAACCCCTTTTTAACTAGTTTGTCTCAGGCCTTGTTTACACCTGGTATTGACTGGATCACAAGTGGACGAAGCTAAATACAGGTGTACAAGGGGTCTAAAACGTTTTGAACTTGTCCACTTTCGACCACTTCCAGACTAGGTAGTCGAAAACACATTCAACCTGATTGCTTTCGTAGTGTGGTCAAATGTATTCGAACAGCCACAAAAAACCGCCTGTTCTCCGCCTACTGACTGAGTAAACATTAAGGGAAGCCCGCTAGCTAGATGGGATTTAAACTTTGGTGGCTGAAGACCCAAGTTTGGTTTGAAGACGAAAATCACACCAAACACAATGCTCTCACACCATTCTTGATTTCTAACACATATTCACCACGTTCGACGTGGTCTTGTGGCTCTCAGAATAGAAACGAAAGCTGATGTTCTCCATGATGTTCTGTCTCTTGTAGACAGAAGTGGTTGAAAGTGGACAAACGAGATGAGTTAAAACACCAGGTGTAAATGGGAATGCATCTCCCTCCAAAATGCATCTTCATACCATGTGTAAACAGTCCTGGGCAAAAGTGAGCGGCCATTTTCACATATAGGGTCTTTCACTTTCCTATATATTCCTTGTAGCCAAAAACAAACTAACTCAATATTCAGGTAATTTCAATCATTTTTCCTTTGTTTTTACTGAAAATAAACCGCAGTAGAACACAAACACAGTACAGTAAAACTACCACGTCCTCGTCACAATTTCTCAAACACGTTTGTGTAAGGCCGTAGGGAAAAAGCATGTCCAATGTCAACATAACCTAAATGTATTCACGATAAGCCCAAGCACTAAATACTGTCGCAGATAACAATACTCGAACTATAACGTTAGAACAAAGCTGTGTAGAAAAAATCTCTCACGTCTGTTCAATTACGAATACAAAACAGACGTGAACTTTTATCATTTGTGAATCAAGTCATACAATTTCGACAAATAACAGCACCGAGAATAGCTATAACCCATCCACATACATACATAACTCAAAAAAAAAATCTGATTTTCAAAACAAAATGGCTTACCTGTTACAGAACGAGTGTTGCCGTAACCTGCGGGCAGACGGACGGCTTCTCCCACATCAGTGCGAATTCTTTAAAGTATTTTTTATAGAATTTTGCTTAGACAGCGCTACAAATTATACTTGAATGGGTGAACACAAACTCACTGGTGCGAAATGCTTGAGACAGCCTGGATAACACCTAATTGCCTAACACAGATGTCAATCAAACTCATCAAGAATTATCCAAAAACATATTTTATTTATTTTAGGATTTGCAATGTTATAATGTTTGTAATTAAAATAAGAAACTTGCCCATTAGGTAAGAACAGTAAATTTAATTAAAAAAATTAAAGTGGTGTTTGCTTTAGCAAATCATTACAATTATTATTTACAGTAGATATTATTATTTTTCCGTCCCCAAAACTTGACGTGTAACAAATGATTTTCATAAGTGACTGAAAAATAGTCAAGTAACCCGCAGCTTCCTATAGCCATGCCCTATAGCAACCATACAGACCTCCCTATAGCAACCGTAGAGCAACATATCTTAACCCTGTTTTGGCAACAAAATATCATAGAAACATAGGTTGAGCTTTTTTTGATTTGGTGAAGTGTACTAAGGGTTTTCTCATAGGGGCCCCAACTATATCTCTGCCCCATAAGGGTAATAAATCTGTCTTCTTTTAGGGATGTTTTTGGTATTTTTTATGAAAAAGAAGACAATAATAATATGGTGATTATCTAGCTGTGATTATCTTGCAAATTGTTTTTTCATGTCTGCTTCATGTGTTCATTAACAAAGAAGTGCCATAAAGTTTTTTAGACATGGTAGCACTTTTTACATGTACACTCTCACAAAGGCTACATTTGATTAAAAACACAGTAATTTTGTGAAATATTACTATTTTAATATATTACTAAATATAATAATAACTGCAATATAATAATTCATCTTTGATAGCACAGGAATGAAATACATTTTTAAAATATAATTGAAAATATTTCAAAATGTATTTCATTCCTGTGCTATCAAAGATGAATTTCTTCAGTCACATGTGTCTTCAGTGTCACATGATATATATGTATATGTATATAGTATATATGCCCTGTGTGTATATAATATATATATATATATATACAGGGCTTGACATTAACTTTTTTGCTCACCAGCCACTGTGGCTAGTGTTTTTTTTTTTTTTTTTTTTTTTCAGATACAGTAGGTTTATTTAACATGTATACATTTAACATCTTTTGTTGTTTGATTAACATTAATGACAGACAGGTATTTATTTGGGCTGCTTAGTGCATGGACGTAATACACTGACACATATCCAGTTTTTACAATGGCCATTTTGACATCTTTGTGTGCGTGTATTTGACTATTCAGGCACAAGGAGAACTGATCGCGCGCGCGACAGACCGCTTCTGTTGTGTGCCATTCAGCGCGATTCCACCTATCCCGCCTTCACTAACAGCAAGTTAATCGATAAAGAATTGTGAATAAATTGTAATTTTGTGATACAACGATCTTGGCATTTCATTTGGCTGTAGGCTGAAACTAAATTCAACCCGCCAAAGTGGCTAGTGGGAGTGGCTGTCTTACCCGCCACAGCTGAAATGAGAGGCCTCTATCCTCACACCCTAGTTTGTTGGTGCAGTTGATAACACCCAGCTTTTACTCGAGTGTCGACAGGTTTCTCTCTGCCAGGGTAACTGTGCTTCCTTGTCCTTTCCTCAGCTCAAGAAAATAAACTGCACACTGTGCAGGTTAAACAAAGTCAGGGAATGTGCAGGAACTGTGTAAGCTGTTTTCACAAGGCTTTACAGAGCAGCCCGATATAATACGTTCCATAAATAAGCAACACAATGGCATGAAAATAATGTCTGTGAAAGAAAAATGTTTGCTTTCTCCTTTTTACTTGAGCTTACATTTCTTGGAGAGAAAAAAGTGAAGTATAATTACTTAAGCCCAGTCAGTTTATGCTTGGTTCTTTTTCTCAGCCTTGTTGAAGGGTCACCACAAAAGCAGATGCCCACTTCCTGTTAGGGCAGCATAGCACTTCTCCTTGAAGCAACAAACCACGGGTGACAAATTCAGAAGCGGTCCTCGGTATGTGCTGACTTCAGTTGTGTGCTAGAAACTACTAGCTTGTTTAGAAAATGATTTTTAGTGTAATGCCTGCCTGTGAAAAAAGTCACAGTGCTATATTGCTATGTAGTTACTAGCATGTGCTCAGTGGTTTCTAGCACAGATGTCTAAAACATTAGTATGTGCTTAGTAGCCTACATCCTCAACAAGACACTTGATTTAAATTATCATTCATGTCTATAGTCAAACAGTGCGGGAAGTTATGCACTAAAATGTAGGGTTTTTGTTTAAATCTCTAACCCAACATATTAGCAATATTAATGATACAGCATGATATACATTCACACACACTCGGTATGCACACGCAAACATATATGCACAGTTGCACAGACACAAACTCACTTGCACTCATGACAGACACCCATCCCAGCCTTCTCTGATCAGAGCTGCCCCAGGGCAGGGGTTGGGCCATGTGTGTGTGTGTTTTGTAAGTACAGGATTGGGAGTGCGGTGGCTACATGTCCTTGGTTGTAATCCATGACCCCCTCCCACTGTCCCTCTCTCAGCCTGGGAAGCAGCAAAGGGGGGGTCTCACACACGGGGTCATCGTGCACAGACAGCTGCGGGGCTGGCGGTAAGCAGCCGTTACTGCAGCCCTGTCTACGGCCAATCTCAGCCACACAAGCTGTCTAACAGATACCAGGCTAGAGGGGGGTCACAGGGGGAGGGGCCCAGACACACTGCAGATATCACTGTGTGTGTGTGCATTTGTATCTATCTATCTATCTATTAGGGCTGCACGATGTATCACGATTAAACTGCACGGGACTTGGCAAAGGCTATGATTATTTTATGCGCAGCTTGTCAGAGCTGTACGGCTCTGTGATCAGTAGTAAATGCTGCTCCATCTGAAAGCCAGAGGGCGCTTTTGCGCAGAAACTCCAAATATGCCCTGCCACAGAAGTAGATAACGCGTCATATCGCTGTAGCTGAATAAACAGAAGATTGAAAGGCTTTGATTGATTAAACATAACTAATAAACACACAACTATCTTATTATCTGTGTAAGAAACCACATCATCTCACAGAAGGATGCTCAACTGTCATTATGAAGTGAGTTTGGAGTAAAAACATGTTATTAAATGTTGTCTTTTGTTGGACAAGATGTTAATAAATGCTTCTCATGTCTGGAAAGATGTTTAAGGCATGTTGCTTTTTCAAATGTACATTGTAAACGACTCAAACTCACAGTGCTTTCAGATGGATTAGCATTTGGAGCCATACTTCACTGACAAGCTGCGCATAAAAAAATAATAGCAGCCTTTGCGATTTCATAATCGCACTAAGAATCGCGTTTAAGCGATAATCGCGTTTAAGTTCAGTGTTATTTTTCGTATTGTGCAATAAATCGTGCAGCTCTATCTAATCTATTTATCTATCTATCTGTCTGTCTGTCTGTCTAGCTAGAGATAGCTAGCTAGCTATCTACTCAGCTAACAAAAATGTTTTGCTAATGTTCCCAGTAAGCTATGAAAACATTATTTGTGAATGTTCACTGAACGTTTAAAACATCCATTTTTTTCAGTGTTTAAAAAGTTTTTTCTTGGTTATGCGAACTTTATGGAATATTCCATTTAATCTTATTGCAAACATTATGGAGACGTTACTTTTGAATGTTTGCTAAACATTCTAATGTTAGGCAAAGTTCTGAGATCGTTCCCTGTTAGCGGGGTGTCTATCCTATCTAACTCTAAATCAATGCTTTGAAAAAGCCAAAATTCAAAGCTTTTTTGTGTTTTTTTTTTGGACAAACTTTGGTTTTCTATTTTAAAACAATCAAATTTCAGTATGAAGTACAATACAGTACATATTCAATATGTTTATTTGATAACACTTTAGACAGTCTGCTAACTATAAGTAACTTTGCATCTGCATATCAACTACTATTAATTAGAATATTAGTAGACTTTTTGCTTGATATCAAGCAAAAATGTCCCCTAGCAGACATTCTACTGACTATAAGTAACTTTGCAAGTACTTGTCAACTTATTCTACAAAACCTAACCTTAAACCTAATCTAACAGTCTACTAATACTAGTCTAGTCTACTAATACACTAATGAATTTGAATTTAAAAGACATTCTCTTTTCTGAAAAGTGCAGGACCCTGATTCACACGTCTTTAAACTGTTTCACAACTAATTAGGAGACACCCAATAACCAAGGCATTTGTCATCACTGATATCAAACCTTGTGCAATGTTTCTTCATGCACCATTTATTTGTTTCTCAAAAACATTATCATAATAATTGAATCAACATTATCACAACACTTAAATGATAGCTCATGAGTCTTAAAGGGTTAGTTCACCCAAAAATGAAAATTGTCATAATTTACTCAACCTCATGTTGTTCCAAACCCATAAGATCTTCGAAACACAAATTAAGATATTTTTAATATGAGTGACTTCTGTGAACTCTTTAACGCTTCAAAAAGTTCATAAAGAGATTGTAAAAATAATCCTTATGAATTGAGTGGTTTAGTCCAAATTTGCTGAAGAGACACAATCGCTTTATATAATGAACAGATTAAATTTAGTCTTTTATTTACATATAAACATTCATCAACTCACACATCAGTTGTGGTAAACGAAAGCTCAAGCATGTTCACTTGACGTGCGAGAACCAATGAGGTTCATTCTCGTGTGTTTCGCAGCACTTTTGAGCTTCGGCAAGAACCAATGAGGTTTGTTCTCGCGCACCAAGCAAGTACGGTTGAGTTTCTGTTTATATTCACTGATCAGTGTTTATATGTGAATAAATGCCTAAGTTAAATCTGTTCATCATATAAAGCAATCAAGTCTCTTCAGAAATTTTGGGCTAAACTGCTCAATTCACATGGATTTGTTTTACCTATTGTTTTATCTATTTATTAACTTTTTGAAGCGTCAAAATGGTAGTTGCGTAGCTTTCAGTGGAGGGACAGAGATCGCTCAGATTTCATCAAAAATATCTTAATTTGTGTTCCAAAGATGAACAAAAGTCTTACGGATTTGGAACAAAGTAATTAATGACAGAATTTTCATTTTTGGGTGAACTAACGCTTTAAGGCTTTTTTTATGATTCAGAGCTTAACATTCATTGCATGAATGGGACACTGCAGCGTGAACATTTTCCTAAACTTCTCTTTCTATTTAAAAAAAATAAATAAATAAATTTAAAAAAAAAATAAAGTCAAACAGGTTTGGAACGCCATGAGGCTGAGTACATAATGACAGAATTTTCATTTTTGGATGAACAAACCCTTTAAACTCAAACATTTCAGCCCATGACATATATATGTACCCAGTGTCATGTGAAAACTCAGTGTGATGTAAAAATAGCACATTTCCAGAGTTCCCACAACTCTACTTTCAGTCATAACAAGGGCAGAGAGTGGCCAATGTTTCATCTTGCATACTCAGTATTACAGGAACTTCTGAGCCGAGGTTTCAGAGGCTAGTGGGAGCGGTAAGAGTGAAACCCCAGTGTTTGTGTTACTGAAGCAGTGGGACCTTTAGAAAACAGACTGTCAGAGCTGAGCAGTGGCAGTGGAGCAGCCTGTCATGTTAATGACTGCATAAACACTAATCAGACTATCTAAATCTTACCTTCACGACCTCTATACGCTCACACGTCACTCAAAACTCCTCACACAACCGATTAGCCTAACAAAGAGTGTGAGTTTCAGCAAAAGGTAAACTTAGGCCAAGGTTTCTCACTTTCACAAACTGAATCTTATACTGAAACAACATTCTGTAGTGTTAGTAGAGAAAGTTACCTGGTTTGTTCAATTTCCAATGGCCAAGTGAAATGTATTGTATTGCAAACTAAGACATTAAACCTGTCTATACCTGTCAAATGCAATAAAACCACAATTATCAGAGTAAGATCACATTACTTGGGATCTCTGCATGGAAACTGAAGTATATAGGGTAAATCTCAGAGCTTTAACATGTCAAGCATTTAGTCTGTGACCACTGACAGTCCCATGATGTTTATGAGACAAGTGTGACCCCGCAGCTGCTGTCAGTGATCACACTCACAGCTCTGCAAGACTGAAACACATCAGGTCAAACACTTGCACTGTTAAATAAGCAGACTTGTGTGTGTATGTGTGTGTGTGTTGAAGAAATCTGGAGAAAGCATAGACTGTATTGACAACACCTGCCCAGTTACTTTAAAGCCAGAAAATGGCGTCTGTGTGGGTGAATCTCACAACAAAAAAAGTCCAGGCCATATTTCACTCTTCTTCTTTCTTCTTCTTCTTCTCCTACTTCTTCTTCTTCTAAAGTAAGTGATACAAAAAGAAACTAACAGTGCAAGAGATTAGTTGCCAGGAACAGCGCTCAAATTTAGTTCAGTGGTTATTGTACAAAAACGTAATCGCAGAATCCTACAATTGACCAATCAGAATCAAGTATTCCAGATAGCCAAATAATAAATACTTTTACTTACTTTATCCTAGGCTGGGATTTAATTATTATGTCTTCTTTTTTTTTTTCTTCTTTTTTTTTTCATTTCATTATTTTTCACTTCTATCATTATTTTTTGCACTGTTTTTATTTTGTATGGTTCACAGTGATGAAAATTAGGTTGTTTATTTATGGTAATTGAAATATGTTTGATAGGAATGTGGTTAATAGGTATGTACTTAATTGTATGGTAGCTTGTTTCTGCCACTGAATAAAAAAAAAAAATGTAATTGCGACTTTTTATCTTTTTTTCTCAGAATTGTGATTTATAATGTCAGAATTAATGTCAGAGTGATATAGAGTTTCTCGCAATCTCGCAATTCTGACTTTATAACATTCAATTGTGAGTTATAAAGTTGCAAGATTAAAAAATTGCAAGATATTAACTCAAAATTACAAGTTATAAAGTCAGAATTGAAAGTTATAAAGTCAGAATTGCAAGATATAAACTCAAAATTGCGAGTTATAAAGTCGGAATTGTGAGTTATAAAGTCAGAATTGCAAGATATAAACTCAAAATTGCGAGTTATAAAGTCGGAATTGTGAGTTATAAAGTCAGAATTGCATGATATAAAGTTGCAATTGCGTGTTATAAAGTCATTTCCTCAGAATTGGACTTTATAACTCGCAAATGCGAGTTTATATTTCACAATTCTGAGAAAAGAAGTCAGAATTGGAAGAAAAGTCAGAATTGTGAGTTTATATGTCGGAAAAATATGACTTTATAACTCGCAATTGTGAGTTTATATCTCACAATTATGAGAAAAGAAGTCAGAATTGCAAGTTTATATCTCGCAATTGCGAGTTTATATCTCACAATTCTGACATTATAACTCGTAATTGCGAGTTATCAGGCAATTATGTGAAAAAAAGTCAGAATTGTGAGATAAAAAGTCGCAATTACCTTTTTTATTTTTTAAAAAAGTGGTGGAAACAAGCTTCATACAATGGAAAGCATTATTAATTTTTATTAAAAATAATGCAAAAATTTGAATAGTCCTGGGCTTCTTTAAGCAAGAAATTCTTCTCCTAGCTTCACTTGTATCTGTGTGCGATTACTCCTCCTCATACTTTCCCCTGTCAGGTTTCACTCCCTCTGTAGTTCCAGACAGACAGAGACGGGTGGCGGGTCGATCCGCTGCATGGGGCTTTTTCCGGTTGCGTCTGCTGCCCTGCTGCTGGCCCTGAGAGATTGATTTCACGGCTCAGGCAGGCCCTAGAGATCCCAACTCATACTGCTGTCAAACAGCCTGCCCTCTGACCCCATGCATTACGCAGGTCACGGGGCGGCGCTCTCCCAGGCTGCCCGCACAAAGGCAAATATGCTGCCATTTTGTCAGGCCAAAGGTCAACTACTCGCATGTTTTGATCACTGGTGACTTTATCAAATTAGAAACTACATAAGTGAGAAGTACTCTGGCTGTGTGTGTGTGGGTGTGTTTGTGTGTCTGCCAGCATAGATACATGTGTCTGAATATGTCTGTTGAAACCTGACATCTAAACTAGTGTTTCCCAAGCTTTTTTTTTTTTTTTGTCTCATGTACCCACACAGACCAGTAATGCTGAAGTTTCTTTGAAGTATCAACTTTGTTGTTTCCTAAAATCCACATGCTCCACATGGATTAGAGTTGTGCATTTTATATGAATGGCACAGCCAACTTAATTTGGTCTTGGAATATTTTTGGAAAAGTTTGAGATATTGTTGAGATCACATCAGAAGCTCTATGGTATATTTTAATATCATAATAGTTAAAAGTCTAAAAAGTTTTAGATATTAGTTCATATTTCATGGTGTCTCAAAATAGCACAGTTGAGTACACTTAGATGTTCTTAAGATTATCTTAAGAAGTACTAAAGAAGAATTTTTAGTATATTAAGTACAAAATTAGTGCACGAAAATAGAGCACTTTAAGTACATTATAGAAATGTACTTTTTTAACACTAACTTATGTCCCCCGATGTTAATCTTTTGCAAAAACACACAAAATAACACTTAATTTCAACATTTATTTATACAGTCTGATGTAAAGCGTGCTGGTAATTAGAAATCTGCAACTCAACTCAATCACATTAAGCTTACTACAATGAAATTTTGAGTTCACACAACGTTTTTCTATTAAGTACAATGAACTTTCATTATTATTTGAGTGAAACAAACTCATTTCATTTAATTAATTTCACTGAAATAATTCTAAAATGCTGATGAGAAACATTTCTTATTTTGAAAACAGTTGTGCTGTTTAATATTTTTGTGGAAACCATGATACTTTTTACAGTTTCTGTGATTCAGGTTCAAAAGAGCAGCATTTATTGAAATAAATATATTTTGTAATATAAATGTCTTTACTGTCACTTTTGATCAATTGATTGCATCCATGCTGAATAAAGGTATTTTTTTTAAAAAAAACATAAAATTATTTTAAAAAAAGATTATTACTTGCCCTAAACTTTTGAATGATATTTTAAACATTCCTTGGTGCATTTCACAGTCTGTCTGTCAAAGCTTTGCTATTTCTTACTTATACACACACACACACACCACTAACTATGCAGACAGGAGATGAAAGCATGAGAGTTCAGAGACCCTTTTCCACCCGGACCACAGTCCCGTGGCTGATGTGTTCATGTGGATGACCACCCACCTCGAGTCCCTCCACGACTTAAAACACCTAATTACGAGCAACTGCGTCTTACATGTGCGATCACAGCTCGAGCCAATATCAACCTCATATAAACGACCAAAGAATCCATCAAAAATCTTTCATCACACACCTAAAAATGACATGGTTTAGGATTTAACAGCCATTAATAACTCTAAATCTCAGCCTAGCAAAACAGCTAAGCCATCAAAACAGCCTTGTTCCAATTTTTAGGGAAGACAATAAGGGTGAAACCACTTAGTGTTTGAATACACAGATGTCGGCTGTCACAGGGTGTAGCTGGGATAATGAAAGGCCATTGGAGAAAAGGACACAAATATGGGAGGCGACATCAGATCATCATTACAACAATTCCTCCTCTGTAAAAGCAGCCGTGCGTTTATCACAGATACGTAATTTCACTGGATATGGAAGAGGAAAGGTCTTGCAATGCTCAGGGGTCAAAGTTGGATGACTTCAAAAGCATCTTTGCCACTCGGATGAGAGTATAATCCGTCTCTATGTGTGTACATACACACAGACACACTCCCACAAACATGCGCAAATGGCACAATGCAAGGTGTCACATGTATCTCAGAGAATTAAGCGCCACTTCCTCTCTCAGTGAGAGAAACAAAGCCACTCTTCCTCTTCTGAGAGGACTGAATGCATTTCTATTTATAAACAATAACATGTCCCCCTGCTGCTCCTCCTGAGGAGGACAGGATGGTTTAACACATTGTTTCAGGGACGTGAACATCTGTCTGCGCAAAACGCACGACGCCACAACACAGCGTGAGGCAGCAGTGGCCAGACAGTCTGCAGCGATGCGATCAGAGACCTGTTGCCCTCTTTTCTCAAACGCACTGTAGAACATACATGATAAAACAAGGAATACAAGCTTGTTTAGAAACATGGATGCTGATAAATCAGCTGTGATCATCCAAATAGGCTGAGACATAGCCTCTAAAAAGCAGCGTGTCCATTTTAAACCATCGTCTGCCCTCCTTGTGGGTAGACTAGGCTTCTTGGCATGGACATAAAGAGTCTGAAATGAAAACATGGCGACATGGAGACCCACTCGGAGGAGCAAAAACCTCAAGCTTGGAATGAGAAGAGGCTCTGGCATGCTTTGTGGGGGGAAATACTGTTGTGTTGTGGGCCCACACCTTCAAAAGGGAGCACTAATCACAACATGTGATGAGACACAAGAACAAAGACGAGCGTCAGTAGAAAATAACAGCGTGGGAAACCTCTGTGAACTTGAGTTACAGCGACAAAAAAAGCCACCCCCATCCCCAAGCACATAGAAAAACACACATACGCGTACAAACACGGCGGCCCGTGATCCACCCCGCTGCCACCCCTCTCGGAGGAAGTTCATCCATGCCGCAGAGCCGAAGCTGGTAGCAATAACAACATGAAATCAGCCAAAGAGCTTCCTCTCATTCATGTATGCAGAACCGATGACAATTAAGCATGATGTGCACGGGCTGATAAGGATCCAGCTGCGGCATATCAGCCAGCAGCACACATCAATGCGTAGTTGTTCTTTTCTATTGATTAGAAGCTCCTCTGATGCTCTTGCAACCTCAGTCAATAGGGGTCAATATATGATGGTTTTCATGTTTGCTTCAATGTATGATACATTATTTAGTAACCTGGGATTTAGTTCACAGGTGTGCATACTCACTCATAGTTCTTGAGTGACAATGATATTTTTTATTGTTACAGATATTAGTTGTTTGTTGCAAAAATACAGAAGACTTGAATTGAATTTAAAACTTGATTTGAACATAGATCCAGACATATAATTAGAATTCAGTGTTTATGTATTATATATATATAAAGTGCTATATGTAATGATTAATAATTGGGATAAAATGTTTACCTTATGATTTACATTTTAATAATATGTATGTTGTTATTAATTTAATATTTATTAAATCAAATATTAATTTGTATTGCTATTTTTATGATAATTTGTTTTAGTGATAATTTGTTATTTGTTTTGAGTGTGTGTATATATATTTAAATTTGGTGTTATCGCTCTCACTCTCTCATACTGGTCACTGGACGTTCAACATGGCACCTCATGGCAAAGAACTCTGTGAGGATCTGAAAAAAAGAATTGTTGCTCTACATAAAGATGGCTTAGGCTATAAGAAGATTGCCAAGACCCTGAAACTGAGCTGCAGCATGGTGGCCAAGATTATACAGCAGTTTAACAGGACAGGTTCCACTCAGAACAGGCCTCGCCATGGTCGACCCAAGAAGTTGAGTGCACATGCTCAGCGTCATATCCAGAGGATGTGTTTGGACCGGCCAAGCATGTCTCCAGACCTAAACCCTATTGAGCATCTGTGGGGCATCCTCAAACGGAAGATGAAGGAGCGCAAGGTCTCTAACATCCACCAGCTCCGTGATGTCATGGAGGAGTGGAAGAGGACTCCAGTGGCAACCTGTGAAGCTCTGGTGAACTCCATGCCCAAGAGGGTTAAGGCAGTGCTGTTTTCAATTTGGACATTTTCACTTAGGGGTGTACTCACTTTTGTGGCCAGTGGTTTAGACATTAATGGCTGTGTGTTGAGTTATTTTGAGGGGACAGCAAATTTACACTGTTATACAAGCTGTACACTCACTACTTTACATTGTAGCAAAGTGTCATTTGTTCAGTGTTGTCACATGAAAAGATATAATAAAATATTTACAAAAATGTGAGGGGTGTACTCACTTCTTTGAGATACTGTGTGTGTGTGTGTATATATATATATATATATATATATATATATATATATATATATACACACTACCAGTCAAAAGTTTGGACACGGTAAGGTTTTTAATGTTTTAAAAAGTTTCGTCTGCTCACCAAGGCTGCATTTATTTAATTAAAAATACAGTAAAAACAGTAATATTGTGAAATATTATTACAATTTAAAATAACTGTTCTATTTTAAAATATTTTAAAATGTAATTTATTCTTGTGTTGGCAAAGCTGAATTTTCAGCATCATTACTCCAGTCTTCAGTGTCACATGATCCTTCAGAAATCATTCTAATATGCTGATCTGCTGCTCAAGAAACATTTATTGTACAATTTTATGTACAATTGTACAAATATTTGTGTATAATATTTCTTTTTCAGGATTCTTTGATGAATAGAAAGTTCAAAAGAACATCCTTTATCTGAAATACAAAGCTTTTGTAACATTATAAATGTGTGTGTGTGTTTGTGTATACAATGGAAATAGAAACATATATAGAAACGTATATAAATGGAATTATAGAAATAATTATAAAAAACTATTTAAATTATTGTATTTTTATTCATTTATATTGTTAATTTGTATTTATTTTATTCGTTTTATTTGTATCAGTAGGCCTATATAGAATTATTATTACATTAAAATTGTAGAATAATACAATATGTACTTGACGAGCTTATTGGAAGTAGAAAACCCTCGGGTTATTGCTGTGTACTTGTTGTGCATGGTCTGTTTTAATTGCAGTGCACCTTTGGGAATGCCGTCAAAGAAGGTACATGTTTGAGCTTCATGAAGTAGCCTACATTTAGACTTGGTAGCTTCCTCGTACACACTGCACTCCTTCGGATGAGTTAGTATTAGATTACAGGTTCACACGCTCACTCGCAGACCGCCCGTCGCCCCAACCAATTGCCCCATTCATTCCAGCGCCGGAGACGGCCGTCGCCCCTGATTGGTTATCAGCGTTCTGCTAAGAAACTTTCCCACGGCTTGCGCGTGCTGACAGCCGGCCAGCCACTCCTTTCAGCTGGGCTAGACAACACAAGCACCGGCGGAACCCGGGGGCGGAGCTCCGCTCTCACGGACGAACATTCTATTGGCCCTTTGTTGAGAGTATTCAAAACGAGAGGCGGGGCTTAACTGGGGCGTTGACAACCGACATGCCACTCAGTCCCAGACTTGTTCGTTGATTGGCTATCCATGACCTTAGCCACGCCTCTCTTGGCGAGCTGCGGAGTTGAAATGATACCGTGGGAAAGCTTGTCGGTTCATACGGATGAACTTCTGTCTCACCTGACACACGCTGAGGATACGCTCTGTAATATTGTCGAAAAATGAAGAGAAATCACGATTTTAGCTCCTCGGACAGTGAGCTCGATGAGAATATCGAAGTGGAGAAGGAGAGTGCTGACGAAAATGCGTAAGTTAGCTGTAATTTATTTGTGTCGTCTTGCTTAGTTTTGAGTAGCCTAATGAAACGTTTAAGTTGAGACAAAAAGGATGGGAAAATAACCATAAAATGTAATGCCCGCACATTTAATTTGCATCGCACACAAAATTAAGATTAATAACTCTAACCTATGTGGAATATTAACTGGAAAATCATTTCCTTCAGATGTTGGTCAGGATCATATAATAGATATAAAATGTATTGTGTTCATATAGCTAGTGTGTATTGTGTTCATGTACTTATGCATATTTTGTTTTTTAAAGCGGTGTGAATTCCCCACTCGGATCAATGTCTCCATCCACAACCTCTCAAGTGCAAGCGAGAAAACGTCGCAGAGGGGTAAGAGCGTTTTCTTTGAAAAATCTCGAAAACTGAAGCTGTAAAGCTGAATAAATTACTTTAATGTCCTTAAATTACAGTTAATAATGATTTCGCAATCTGTTTGCCCAGATCATTGAGAAGCGCCGCAGGGACCGGATAAATAACAGTCTGTCCGAGCTGCGCAGACTGGTGCCCAGTGCGTTTGAGAAACAGGTGAGTGCACCTGACTTACATCTCAGACCACTGGAATCAAATGTCTAGGTGCTGAAACTGTTTAGATTTTATATATAAGTCTCTTTACGGAATTAAATTCCTGAAAAAGTCCTGAAATGTTGGCATGAGTGGTTTGATTTAGACTTGTATTAATAATTCTTAAAAACAGTAAAGGAATTTAGTTTTTAAATATTATTATTCATATTTTAATAAAACTTAAGTGTGCCAGATACCATTTTGTTGTCATGTGATAAGAAAATTCTAAAATGAAGAGGACTCGTGACCCTTAAGATTTGTGTAGGCTATCAAAGTTGTTAACGTTTTTTAATATCTTTTTTTTTTTCTTTTTTTTTTGTGAAACGGCAAAATAACTCAAAAAAAAAATAAATAAATATATATATATAGTTTATATGTATATATATATATATATATATATATACATACATACATATATAGTGTATATGTGTATATATATATGTGTATATATATATATATATATATATATATATATATATATATATATATAGTACAACTTAATACTTGATGAGTCCAACTCTTACCATTTGACATTTTGAGTTACATTTTGATACATTTTTGGGTATTTGTTTTCCCAAACTGTATGAAACCAAAACAAGAACTTGACACATGTGTTTTAAAAATGATTTAATAATAAAAAAGGACTTCCCCTTTATCATCTCAGACATTCTTATTTGTCATTGAACCATACAGTATAGATTTATAATCTTATCACTTAACTCATCAACACATTTGCTCTTGTTCTCAGGGCTCTGCTAAACTAGAAAAAGCAGAAATTTTGCAGATGACCGTAGATCATTTAAAGATGCTTCATGCAGCTGGAGGAAAAGGTAAGATTTTTTCCATTAACATTTATTTTAAAGAAAATACACTTTGAGTAACACTTTATAATAATATAAATAAGTATAATAAATATAATTACAATTATATTTGTATTTATTTATATAGCATATGCTTTTATATGCGTATGTTTGACCACGTTTCTAACCATTTGAATGTACATTAACTAATGTTCTTTTATGCATTATACTATTTTCTAACAATTTATTCATAATAAAAGCTATCATAAAGTCTTTCATTATGTGATCATCCAATGTTTGGGAATTTGCTCAAGGAAATTCCCACGCTGAAAATAATTACTAACCCATACAAGACTGAAACAGGACAAACTAGATGTGTGAAGTATCTTTTAATCTCTGTTGTTTATCTAGCGTCATTTCAGTTTCACTCTCAGCCCCTCCCAGTGTGATCTATTAACAGCACAGAGTTTCCTGCCATAAGCTGTAATCATTATCAGATCACTCAACAGCTCTCTTTCTCTCTCACAAAGGTTACTTTGATGCTCACGCACTGGCCATGGATTACCGTGGGCTGGGTTTCCGTGAGTGTCTAGCAGAGACGGCACGTTACCTCAGTATCATCGAGGGCCTGGACAACACAGACCCTCTCCGCATCCGCCTGGTTTCGCACCTGAACAGTTACGCCTCGCAGAGAGAAGCTCATTCGGGATTGGGCCACTTGGCATGGGGCTCTGCATTCGGGACGCCGCCCGGCCACCTGGCTCACCACCTCCTCCTGCAACAACAGCAGCAGCAGGGGGCGCCGCTCCCGCGCAGCACCAGCAGCCCTCCATCCTCTAATTCTTCATCGCCCTCCTCCTCATCTTCATCCGCTCCCTCCACAGAGCCGCACGCCCCAAGCAGGCTGACCGGCACGGTGATTAGCGAGGCAGGGCAGACAGGACCGCTGAGGGTGCCGCCCAGTACCTCCCTGCCCCCTGGGCTCACACCACCTACTACATCCAAGCTTTCTCCACCCCTCCTGACATCACTTTCGAGCCTGTCAGCATTTCCCTTCCCACTGAGCGCATTTCCTCTCCTGTCCCCGAGTTCGCTTGGCCCCGCGGCTCCCTCCAGCAGCCTGGGGAAGCCCTATAGGCCTTGGAGCATGGAAATAGGGGCCTTCTGAACTCTGCAAAAACATGAACGCTGTGTGACAGACAGTCAGTTAGAAATGACTTTTCTCTGTAACATCTGACTATTTCAAAGAGATGGACATAACCGCAGAATTCCTCTCTGTACAAAGCGAATACAGAACTGATGTACTTATTCGAACGACCCTGTTTTTTGAAATTGTCCCGTCTCAGGTTGAGCAGAAATAAGTTCTGGAGATGGTCGGGTTCTCGCATATCAATTCTGAACAAATCTAGTTCTTTTGTCCCTCAGTGGAGAAAGGCTAATAGAGAGAGAGAGAGAGAGATGGCTGTTAATGGAGTTTAACAAGATTTAAAGGTGCAGTGTGTAAATTTTAGTGGCATCTAGTGGTGAGGTTGTAAAGTTGCAACCAACGGCTCAGTCCACCACTCACCCCTCCCTTTCAAAGTATGTAGAGAAGCTATGGTGGCCAACACAGGACAAAGATGTAGTCGTCTGAGACAGCAGAGAGTAGCCAGTAGAGCTCTGTAGAGCAGTTTGTCCGTTTAGGGCTACTGTAGAAACATGGTGGCGCAAAATTTGATGTAAGGGGACACGCAGTGGATGTAGATAGAAATAGCTCATTCTAAGGTAATAAAAACCGTTCATTATTTAAGGTCTTTATACACCACTGAAAACATAGCTGTGTATATTGTATTGCATTTCTGTCAATAGATCCTCCTAAATATTACAGACTGGACCTTTAATTATATAAAGAACGATTTGATAATGCGATATATATTTGCATCCTACATCTCCTCCAGATTAAAAGGCGGGATTTTTCAGAGAATGAGCTTTCAAATTAGATTTTTTGGGGGGAAAACTGTTCAGAATTTCCATGAAACTATGCAATTAAGTTGAGGTTTTCCAACTTTCCATCTGCAAATATACAAAACCTATGCAACTGAACCTGTATTCCGAACCTGAGTATACTTTATTTTTTATAAAGATTTTAAGTCATTTTGGTCAGTGACCTGCAGTGTGTGTTTATTTGTTTAAAATGTAATGAATTTGTTGTTTGCAGGGATGGACCACTGGTTCACCTTTACGGAGACAATCTAAATAGACAATCTCTCAGAACTGCACTAATTTAATTGTAGCAAAGGCACTGTTAGGTTTGTTAATAGCAGAATTGAGCGCTTATGGGCACGTTCACCCTTCATGCCCCAAATCATCTCTCTCTCTCTCTCACTCTCTTAGTTAACTGTACTTTGGAAAACCAGATTGTTTTTTATGGTAATAGGGAATTTGCACTGGCAAATCAGATAAGACTAGGGGAATAGATTGTACTGGAAGAGATGATGTGGTACTGTGCCTGTCCCTCACTAACCTGTGTGACTTTCCTGTAATAAAATGATATGTGTAGCTAATAACCCTGGATTTGTGTGCTCATGTTATGATTTTTGATATTGTTATAGACACATTCAATACTGCAAATGCACAATATATCGGTACCATAATGGCATATTAGTGATTTTTGGTTTTGTATGCTCATTTCTTCTATTTTTATATTTAAATTACCTTTGCCTTCATCTAACTCTCAATTAAAATGAATCTTTAAAAGATATAATATAATATAATATTAGGCATAATTATAGGCTATCTATTTTTCATACTGTACTTTGTTAATGTTGTGATGACTAAATTTAGTTTTAGTATTTAAATGGTTGGTTTTTGTGTATTATTTTAATTAACTTTATATTTATTTAGATACATTTTAAAATTATTATAATTATAATATTATATAATTCAAATATTGGTCATAATAGGAAAATAATTATCAACTATCCATTTTTCATACTGTATATTTTAATGTTGTGATGACTAAATTCAGTTTTAGCCAGTATTTACAATCAGTAAATTGATTGTTTTTTTTAATTTACATTTATTTAGATACATTTTATAATTAATTAAGATTATAATATAATATAATTTTAATATTGGCCATAATATAAATACTCATCAGATTATTGCTATCAGCCAGAAATTATAATGACACATCTTTGTAACAAAATGACCATATTTACTGACATCTAAATCAAAACGTCTTTTAGGGCAAATCTCGCAGCCTCATAACTTTGTAAACAGTCACAGTAAACTGCATTCATACATTTTATCGTCTGGAATTGTTGGTGTGTTTGAAATGTTCCAGTCACCCCTCTCTCTCTCACACAGGTGGATATACATAAATAAGTCTTACATGTGATTTAATGTTTTGGAGAAGAATAGTTCCTTTCATGGCAGTTAGATGAGGCGCTGCAGATTTCTATAGGGTTGAACCAGTGCCTGCATGCGTGTGTTTTGAACTGATATCAAACACGGCCCAGGGGCCTCTCTGTGGCCTCTCTATGTATCCAGGAAGCCATTAACAGCCAAGGGATATCCTGGACAATGGCAGCCTGGCTGGCCTGGACTGCACAGGGAGGAAAGAGAGAGGTATAGAGCGAGAAGAGAGGGAACGAGAGAGATGGAAAAGTGGGAGGAGAGGGCCGCACAGTGCAGCTTTGTCCCAAAGCAATCACAGCAGCTCACTGAGCTCCTGGTGTGGAGCACTCCCACGCCACTACTGGTACTGTGCTGCCAGCCAAAGCCGTAAAACGATTTCCCACCTACACACAGCATATTGCCAACACACTTCTTTATTTCTCTAGCTGCTTTTAAATCTATTTTAGAGGCTTTTATCGCATGTTTTTCCTATCATTTCCCCTAGAGGTGATAGTTGGATTCCCTAAAACTGGAATATTAAGTAGATACTGTAGCAGTAATGGCTAGGCATGGAATAGCAAACTACCCATATTATTTATCTACATGCATAAAATACCTGGATGACTTATGATTTGCCAAAACATGCGGTATAGAGCAGAGCATACTGTGTTTAGTACTCTATACCAAAATGCGAAATGATTGATGAATGGACCAGAAATAATTCAGTTATTTTGCCATTTTTTTTCTTGCCATTTTACATATTTGACTTGTTTTTTAAATGCATTACCAAAAGTTTTTACACAAAATTGGTTGCAAAATGATTGTATATCCAAGAAGATAGCTCGATGCCACTTGCTGAATTATACATGTACATAATTAGGTCAAGCAATGACAATGTATGCCTGTATGCTTATAACTGCATATTGGATACTGTTTCATATACGTTTTAAGAAATATTAGGCAGTACTGTACAGTATATGCTGTGCAGTATGCAGTAAACATGCACTAGTAGGCCTATTACTACTACTGTACAACTAAGGCCATGTTTGAAATGGAATACTTAGTATTAACTGTATAACCTACCTTTTTATATGTAAATAAGTAATTATTCGATGATACATGTTTAGTTATATCCCAGCTAACCAAAAAAAAACTTGTTCTATTAACATTTTGTTAACGTTCACATCAAAACATCCAGTTTTTAAACGTTTTAAAAACCTTTTTTGGTTATGCTAATTAGCATTAATGTTGAGGGAACATTCCATTTTATAGTCTAATTTTGCAAACCTCATAGGAACGTTACTTTTGAATGTTCTCTGAACGTTGAGAGACAAGTAATAACATTTAAAACATAAATAAACAGAACGTTCCAGGGAAAATTACATAAACGATGTTAAAATAATGCTTCGAGAACATTAGCCTATTAAAGCTCAGATAACCTTTCCAGAACGTTCTAAGTTCTGACAACGTTCCCTTTTAGCTAGGATGCTACAACATTTTTGAGTAGTCCTATAGGCTACATACTATTTTTGAGAGACCACTTTTCAAATCACCACTTTGTCACGTGACCTCATTACGTTGCCTGTTAAGTGGAATCTAGTTATCACCTTGGGAAATAAAAACGCTTGTTTTTCATGTTTATTCCCATTTTGGAGGGACAAGTTTAGGCATACAACCACCTATCATCTCCTTTTGATTTTAGAGATATGTTGTGGGTAGGGTTAGGTTTAGGAGTAGTGATAAGGTTAGAACTAAACTGTATTTTTTGTGCATAAAGAATATTCACACTATGGAGCAATAGCTGGATAATTATTGTATGCTATTGCGAGTTACAGCACGTTTTCTTGCAAAGTCATTTATTGCCACCTGTTGGAAAACTAGGGTATTACACGTTGTTATTTCACGCATTATGCTAATCACATTTTTGTGCCCTACAACAAAGCTGTTAAATGTGAAATCGAATTGTGTGTTTATGTTAATGCATGTTGTATGAAATAAAAACGGAGCCTAAGACAGATATTCTCATTCCAAGAAATCCAAGCCTTTATTCACCATAGCTTGCTCCCAAAGTTACATGTGTGAAGGGAATAAAACACACAGCTGGAAGAGAAAGATGAAAGTGGGCAGGTTTGTGACATTAAAGCTACTTACACAATAGCTATGGCACATTATAACACCGTCTACCCACACTGCTCTTGACACACACACACACACACTTACACACACACCATCTTGTCCATTTTATTAACAGATATCGACCTCTAAAAACCTGAAAATCAAGAACCTCAGTACATGTGATTCTCAAGAACTCAAGGTTAACTTGATGTAATGTTGTCAGCATAAATGCAACCCAGACTATGGTCAAACACGGGTCAAGAGACATCACATGACTTCAGCGTGGCTCAAGCCGCAGCTCCTCTTGAGCAACATGTCATTTTTTACAAAATCATGCTGACTGGGGGCATATAAGTATGTGTGTGTGTCTGTGTGTTGTGACTATATACCAGATGAAAGTATGATGAAAGAGCTAGAGATTGGTGTAAATGTATGTTAGTGACCGGTTAGAGCTGTGTGTACTGTAGTGTGGCGGCTTTTACTCTCTCCAC
The DNA here is from genome assembly GCA_037950675.1 of Hypophthalmichthys molitrix. Taxonomy (NCBI): domain Eukaryota; kingdom Metazoa; phylum Chordata; class Actinopteri; order Cypriniformes; family Xenocyprididae; genus Hypophthalmichthys; species Hypophthalmichthys molitrix. The sequence continues at coordinate 22,032,647 of CM075510.1, read as the reverse complement.
ATGGACATAGAGACACTAACATGATCATTGCGTTTAGAGAAGACATTGCAAATGTCAGCTAGCCAGCAAACTCACAAACACCAAAGCCTGGTACGAGAGAAACTGTAGCAGATCTGAGAGAGAGAGAGGGAGGAAACAAGTACATCCACTAAAAGATAAAGATACAGAGAGAGAAACTTATAAAATGGCACACCGCAATACTTTTCATCATCTCATATAAAACAAATAGGAAGTATTTACAAAAAAAACCACACCCACTTTGACTGGTTTCAAATTGATCAAAAACATTTTTTTCTGGATTAATGGTGTTCCTTTTGTTTTATGGACTATGTCAGGCAGGATGCTGTTGGTGAGGGGGGCAGGGTCGATTCTTTTGGCCTGGGCGGGGCGGGGCAGGGAGGTGGTGCGCCAGAGGCTCTTTTCTACTCGGGGCTGCGGTGGCAGGGTGAGAGGGGGTCTCTCTGGGGACGGGAGGTCGCAGGTATGGGGAGAGGGGGTGATAGGACGGTGGGTGTAGAGAGATGTGCTCATGCTGTCAGCTCTTCCCTCAGCTCTTTGTTTCTGCGCACCACCTGAGCGTGCCTCTCCTGAAAGCACATAGAGAAACAATACAAGACATTTATCAACTGTTTATAGCTTAAAGTTGACATAATGTTGATGAAAATGAAGAAAATACCATTCATGTTTAAAAATGTCTTTATTGTTTTTATTGTACTGTAGTCCCCTCTTGTGACAGAGAATCAGATTAGATTTTTGTTTAGTTGTTTTTTTAAAACCTAAATATATGCAATAACCAAAAGCACAATTACACTACTGTTCAAAAGTTTGGGGTCAGTATTTAAAAAAAAAAAAAAAAAGTTAATACTGTTATTCAGCAAGGATGCATTAAACTTATCAAAGTGACAGTAAAGACATTTATAATGTTATAAAATATTTATTTTTCAAATAAATGCTTTTCTATTGAACTTTCTTTTCATCAAAGAATCCTGAAAAAGGGAATCACTGTTTCCACAAAAATATTAAGCAGCACAACTGATTTCAACATTGATATTAACGGTGTTGGGAAAAGTTACTTTTAAAAGTAATGTGTTACAATATTGTGTTACTCCCTGAAAAAGTAACTAAAGTAACTAATTGCATTTTTTATTGCAATTGCATTGCAATTTGCCTTACTTTTTCTCACCTGGGCTGGGCTTGCTTGTTTGATTTTTAACAAAAAATAAATAAATAAATAAAAGTTCTATTTTTGGCAAATGTAAAGACCCTTTCACACCAAAAGTGAAATGAGTAAGCCTCAGACTTAAGGAAGTGCAACCTTACTCCCTACCCTAGCGACAGGAGAGCTGTCAGTCAATAAATGGGAAAACAAAGTAACTTGCATTACTTTTTTGAAAAATTAACTCAGATATTTTGTTGCAAATCTAAAAGTAATGCGTTACTTTACTAGTTACTTGAAAAAAGTAATCTGATTACGCAACTCAAGTTACTTGTAATGCGTTACCCCAACACTGGATATTAATAAGAAATGTTTCATGAGCACCAAATCAGCATATTAGAATGATTTCTGAAGGATCATGTGACACTGAAGACTGGAGTAATGATGCTGAAAATTCAGCTTTGCCATCACATGAATAAATTACATTTTAAAATATATTAAAATAGAAAACAGTTATTTTAAATTGTGATCATTTTTACTGTATTTTTTATCAAATAAATGCTGCCTTGCTGAGCATATGTGACTTCTTTCAAAAACATTAAAAAAGCGTACTGACCCCAAAAGTTTGAACGGTAGTGAAAGTTATAATAATTAAGTCCTGACCTTCTCATGCAGCCGTTCCAGCATGGCTGCAAGGTGGGCTTCACGGTTCTCCTTGATCTGCTCCATCTTCATGATTAGTTTCTCCTCTGCCATCCTGCTGAAGTTGCTGTTCTCCTCCATGGCTTTCAGCAGGACGTCCCGCTCATGTTCACGTTTCTCGGCAAGAGCCCTCAGGACTTGAGCCTCCTGGGACTGGAGAGGAAGAGTGGGGCATAGTGAAATGAAATAGGTGTAAATAAATTAATATAGGAATAAAAATAATAGAAATAAAATGGCAAACATATACAGATATACAGTATAATACAGATATATTATACAAATAAGTGGGTCACTTACTCTCCTCCTGTCCTCTGCGGCCTCCAGCTTCTTCTGGATGTCCTCCAGAGACATGTCCCTCTTTTTAGGAGGTGAAGTGATGCTGTAGCCCCCATCACTCATGGGAGAGGGTGGCTTCAGGATGACCTCAAAGGCCTGGCCAGAAGCCCGCTTGTTAATGGGCTTAACCTCCATGTCTGAGCATGCAAGACACAACGTGAAATAGATGCTGTTTAGAAACTATTGCTGCAAATATTCATCTACACATTGGTGGGGTTTGAGCATCCAGATCCATGCAATAAAATGCCTTCTTCTCATGAAATGAGCTCATATAACTTTGTTATACAGCCATCCTGAACATTTATCAGACATTTATTGATCTATATTAGCTGTTAAGATAATAAATGTGTAGTACTGCTGTGCTGGAACACATACAGGCCAATAAAATGTTAGATTACGAAGATCAAACAGAATGAGGTCTATAAAGCTCAGCACATTATTGTAAATTCTTTCTGCACAACTTCTCATTACTGGTATTATATTTTCATTTCCTACCTTCAAACTCGCCCATGAGGTTTTTGCGTGCCTCTGGGTAGAGACAGGAGCAGATGAGGGAGACGAGGGAAAGCTCCTTCATCTTCTCTTTGTATGCTGCAGAGAGATACATCAAACAAAAGTATTGACCCAGATTCTCTCTCGCTGTTTTATGAATGATTATTCGAAACTGCATCGCTAATGTTGCAGAATATAACCCAAGTCATCTAGGTTTTGAATCAAGGGTACACTGACTGATATATATATATATATATATATATATATATATATATAGTATATTGTATATTCTGTATATTAACAGAATAAGTAGTTAAAATATGTAGATCAGTAGATATGTAGAATCATCTATCTATCTATCTATCTAGAGAAATGTATATATTGTATGTAAAAATGGTAAATATAAAAGAAAAGAAAATGTATATACAATTTTATTATTATGATAAGTTACTTGGTAACACTTTACAATAAGGTTCATTTGTTAACATTAGTTAAAGTATTACCTAACATAAACTAACAATGAGCAATACATTTGTTACAGTATTTATTAATCTTTGTTAATGTTAATAAAAATAGTCGTTCATTATTTGTTCATGTTAGTTCACAGTGCATTAACTAATGTTAACAAATACAACTTTTGATGTATTAGTAAATGTTGAAATTAATATTAACTAAGATTAATAAATGCTGTAGAAATATTGTTTATTCTTAGTTAATGTTAACTAATTTAGTTAACTAATGTTAACTAATGAAACCTTATTGTAACGCGTTAATAAGTGTAACCAATTAATGTACATACTACATATAATTATACACTGTATATATATATATATATATATATATATATATATATATGTATGCTTTATTATGTATAAAAAAAGTATTATGTTAAAAATGTAATCTTTTCGTTGTAGAGGGTCACTGGGTTGGCTGGGTGGGGAAAAATGTTGACAACCCCTCATAAAAATACTTCTCAGCACTGCCTATGTTTTGTGCTTTCTAAGAACAAACCAGCAGTGTGTCCTCATATGCTCTGGTTTCCTACCAGACAATGTTCAGCACAAGATCCACCCATCCCCCACCGCCCAACCATCAGTGTTACATTATTTATTGGAATCCATTTTTACTCCGACTACTGAGGGTGTGTGAAGGGAGTGAGTCGGCAAGACCAGAGAAGACACAAGGCGAGACACATTTCCAGATGGCCGTTTATGACAGCTACACTGATCCTAATGCAATCATTCCTCATCCTCAACTTCAGAATCATTTTTATTTTTCAGCATTGAGTGCAAACAAGTCTAAATCATACATCTAAATCATGCTACATGAGGCATATTAATGTATCTGATTTTCCTTGAATGCACAAGACAGTGTTTATCAAGGCCAGTGCATTTGATTTATAAATCAATGTCTTGACAGCAGCGCTGTGTTGATGTTATCAAACCATGCATGCTTGGGTTTCTCCAGCCAGATGTCAGACTGCTATCATGCTTTCCAGAACCAACCTACTTTCTTCACACCCAGAGGAGGCTAGAAAAATCTGATCAACTCCCTCACACTCCCTCACGAGCTTATTAATCACAAACAGAGGATGGAGAAAACCGGGAAGGGAAGGAGGGGAGAGAATCACTGTGTTCACTCCCGCTAGGATTAAAAGCCCTCTGGCAGGTTACTTTTGGTGTAGGAGGCTTTAATTAGTAATTACTGGAGCAAACCATTTCTTCCGGTAAATTGAGGGGGTGGCAGTGGAACTCACTAAGCATTTCTCTTTTGCGGTCTAGTCAGAGTGAGATAAGGACGATAGACAGCTCACTGAAGCAAGTAATTCAGGTCAGCTGGCTGGTGAGCAGGTGAAAAGGATCTCACACAGACGAATGAATCTGTATGTGTGCGATACTGTCAGCTAGTCCAGAGATTCTGCTGGAAAATATTAGAAGGCTTGTAATTAGAAAAGAGTAGCCTCAGTAGCCACACCTTTAGCTATATATATATGGGTGTGTGTGTTTGTGAGTGTGATTGTAATATTATGTATATATATATAATTTTATTTAATTTCATATACATATGTCTTTGTGTGTGTGTGGTTCAGGTAACTTATGGTTATGGGGACAAAATGTCCTCACAAAGATGACAATATCCGAAATCCTTGTGACATTTTTACTATTATACTATGTGAAATTTTTTGAAAATGTAAAAATGCATAATGTTTTCTGTGATGTTCTGTATAAAAATCATGTGTGTGTATATATATATGATTTTAAAAAGTGATGTCCAGCCTAGAAAAATTGATAATTATGTCAATGCAAGCTTTTTGTTTTTCTATGCATTTTTTTTATTTTTATTTTGCATAGTAAAATAAAATGCGTAGCTGTAGTTACTTTTTTTGGCAAATACTTTTTTCAGATAAATACCTTAACCAATTTTTTTGTTCTTCCTTCATATTTAAAATATATAAAAATATCAAATATATTTTCCTCCTATTTTGATGGATTAATTAAACCTGTAGGGTCGTTAAAAACAAATATCCCCTCCAGACATCACTTCTGCCACTACTGCATATATAAAATGTATATATAATGTTGAATAGTATGTATTAAATATAACTGTATAAAATAATTTGATACTAATTCTATACTGTAAAGTTATACATTTTTACATATTATTACTTTTTACATTAAGTAATGCTAATTATCTGTATTTTGTCCTTCCCAATATCATTCCATGCATTATACAGTGATGCATTGCATTTGAACAACCACTGAATATGAAATAGAAAAAAAAATGAATTACTCAAAATTTGCCATCAGGATCTATGGCCCAGCGGACAAGCGAAAAGTCCTTTGTGTGGTTTGTTTGATAATGCATCAGCATGCCCACCCTGGAAATCAATAATGGCCCCTCCCACCTCTCTCGTTCTCCCTCTCACATATGCTCTATCCACTGAACCTGGACAAATGCCCATCTAGCTGAGCTTTCAATGTTCAATAGTGATCATAATTACATCTCTTCACACTAAAACCACTTTATTTTAATCAGTAAAACTATGAAAACATATGAAAGTTTTAAGTAAAAATGACTATGGCAATGTGTGTGTGTGTGCGATGAAATATATTTATCATATGCTTGACATTAAAACCTAAAAAATGATTATCTTAAAATGCAACGGCCCCACCCCACTGTGCAGCATTGCTGAATGTGTATGTTTGAACTTCCTGTGAGGTTACTGATTAATGGGGCTTGATTGGATTAGTCATACTGCTTTCACATATCCAGTAATCTTAAATGATTATGGTGCATGGAACTGGTGAAGGTTACATGAGGAGATCTTTAAGGTAGAGAAGACAAAGACCTACAGCTCAGTTTTGATATATGATATGCAATTCTGACAGGTAAAAATGATTATCTAAAATGCGTATTAAATAAGCCATGCTTTTAAATGAGTCTTAATGAGAAAGCTGATTAGTGTCTAATTTTCTTATTTTCATCTGGTTTACTGTATAGATGCTGACAAATGCACCAAAGTCTTTCTGCAGGCTCTTTTAAGCCCTATAAATATTCCAAGTGCATTGATTATATTGATTGACATGTTCTTTCTCATTAGCGGGAGGATTCCCACAGGCATTTATCAGGGCACTTCTTTTGTGTGCTGTGAAATGAAATATCCTTTAAACACTGCCCCATGTAATCGAATTGCATGGCAGGATTAAGTGCGCATAACTGGTATTCAACAAAACAGATGTCTCTCCAAGTTATCATTTAACGTTTCAAGTGACATGACAGCTAGAACAGAGACATTCACCCTCAGTCCAGCAGTGCCCTGCCCTGCAGGCGTCTCAAAATGATGCCGACGCACACCTTGTCTATGGTATGCCCCAGTTTGGCCGTCTACAACATAATCCAGAATCACAACAGCACTGAGACATGCTTACCGGCGAGACGACTTCAGCCCTGACACACTTCCATTTAAAACATCAATCATCTGATACTGCAATCTGCCTCTCATATGGCGCAAGAAATGGTGTGAACGAAAGGATGCACATATAAATCCACAATTACACCTTAAAAACTTTAATGTTTAATCATCAAGGATGTTTTTGTGAGGGTGGGGGGTTTAAATAATTACATGTGCTGGCAGACTATGTCACGAGAATATATTAAATGTGTGAGAACAGATTCTTATTTACCCATTATAAATTATGTAATATAAAAATGCAGCCAGTGTGTATAGTCTTTAATAAACCCATCAGCTAAAGACTCACGCCATAAATCAGTGCAAACCACTGAAATTAAACTAATTAATTTATCATTTGTGATAATTGCCAAAAACAAAATGAAGGAATTCAGTGTATACTGTATAATAAACATACCCACATGGATAAAAACAAAGCTATTTCAAACATCCTAATTCAGTAATGTCGTATTTCACTATTACGGCTTTGTTTGGCAATAAATATCATCCACACCTAGCTCATTTTATGGAAAATTGATAGAAATATCGTATATAGAGGATGTCCAAAGCTCTGAACTGTTCTGAGTCAGTAATTGTCAGGCTTTATTGGATTTTCTGAAGGCTGAAACACAGAGCTGGATCTTGGGTGGGGTCCTTCTGCATTATGCTGGAGATGCATGAGCCGGCAGGTGCACTGTCACCATAAGAAAATCATTTCATGGCTTTTAAAACATGTTCCAATATATTTTAAAAGAGGTGTGCATTATATTAACACAATTTAATGCTTTTTCTCATTTATGAAGTCCCCCTTTTTTCTCTGTGAAAGTGAGTGGGCAGCCTGGGTGCACCCACAACGCACAGCCATATTTGAAAATAAAACAGCATGGGGTGTAAAGAGAAAGCAGATTTATATCTAAGAAATAACCTAGACATTAACAGAAATCATTCTGTTTCTTCTGCATCAGGGTCTTTTGTGCGCGTGACAGCATCTCTCAGTATCCTGCATCATAAACCGACGAACAAAATGAAGGAAGATTTGTCTTACCGATAGCAGTTTTGGCCATGGCTGGAGTTGTTGCGGTGACTGGTGCGTCTCAGCTCTGTTCGGTGGCGAGGAACCGGTTCGCTTTGATAAGGCACTGAGTCAGCAGAACGGCGCTCTGAGGAAAAGAGTGCGCGAGAGCAGCTTCGGGAATTATGAGCGTGCGTGTGTTCGATCAGATTGGCTGCTGTTGTCCCTTCACGCGCAGCTCTAAGTGAATGGCTGTCGCGCGCCCGGTCTAATGTACAGGAGGATGTCAACGGCGAGGAGCTTACAAGGTGACTAATTGCGTCTCCCCCCTTTTTCAGAAGTGGTGCAGACCGTTCGTGTACAGCGCCCATTGATTTATTCATTTTATATGGTAGAATACATCAAGACGGTGGTTACTGGAAGCGATGCATTTATGGCGTTTCATACGGTAAACTACTAAGCAGTAATAATCTGGTATGGATTATTTTATCTAAATAGCTGGCTGTCTTCTGTTATCACTGATTGCTGGATGCTCATATGCTGGAAGATCCTCATATTAACAGTATTCATGATTATAGACAATATGCTAGCACTTGTAGGCCTATTTTAGAATTCATTTTACATAAATGTCATATGTTACATATTTGGGAAGATATGATGGCAGTAGCATCGCCAAAGCAGCACTGGGACACACAGTGCCCCTCCCAGCACTATCAAGGGTCCCTTGAGATTAAATGGCTAATGTGCATGGTGCTTTATGCATATGAATCTCGATATTTGTCAATATTATTATAGTTATTGCTAAAATATTTCATTTCCCTCTTTAAATTATTTCAGTGACATATATAGATATGCTTAGAAATATTTAATCAATGTTTGACATGGCATGACATGACATGAAATTACAGCATACATAAATAACAAGAACACAAAATGTAGCTGACAGTACAGTTTGGTGTAGTACAAATATAAGTGCATTGAAATGATACAAAATTATAAAATACTTATTTATATATAATAAATATGCTTATGTAGTCACATTCAGCCATGATGTATCACTACATCAAGCACACATCCAGTTCAGCTCCCATTAGAAATGCCCATAGCATGCTATGTAAGCATCAATTATGAAGAAAGCAAAGTCTGCACAATAAATAATAAAGGTTCTGGTGTCTGAACAAATCGGGTTAGAAATTGCACAGCAGAAAATAAAGGATTGTGAAGCGTTGCATTACTAGACAGAGGAGACCCCTGTATCTCACAGTATACAATGGTCAAGTAGATTAAATAATCCATAGGTCAAATTGGCATTTCAGAGCCAAACAATCCTGCAATCTCTTAATTTAAAATAATATATTATTATCTTCAAGTTTTCATTATTATTTTTTAAATTTTTAATCTAAACTGAAGCTTAAATTCTTTATGGATCCGATATTTGCTACTATCAGACATGTCAGCTCAGGGTCACGCCTAAACATTCAGGATCAAGAGGCACTGCATTATCATTTTCAACCACTAGGTGGTATTAGCTCCTTAAATAAGGAAACATCAGAACAGTTTATAGCCAAGTGCAAGGCTTCATTTACAACATTTAAACAGGAGAAATGTCCTAGATAAGACAAAACTGTACATATGTTAAGAGGGCAAGTTGGTTTATCAGTGCAGCACTAATCTTAAAGCTGCTGCTGGCTATGTTGAATTACCTAAACATTAAAAGGACATAGTCAATGAACCAGATATCTGAAGTCATTTATTAATCAAAATAATGTCCTTAATGAATTTAAAATGAGTTTTGGTTATGCTTGAATGACACTTGCATAGTTTTCAGATATGGTCAGTAGGAAAATTTGATTTCAAGAGCAGTGAGAGGATTGTTGTAGCCTAAATGTGAGAAATAGTTTAATTAAAATTCATGGTTACCCATTAACTAAAAGAGAACTGAGCCAAACTGGGGGTCTGTTATGTTTCCAGCATAGCAATGGTCAAGAACGCACTGTGCTCAGTGAAAGAGGTGACAGCTCTGAATAAATAAATCCCACACAAATCTCTTTTAAAACCAGCTGCCTTCAGGAAATTTTCACACTATATTGCACATGACAGTGCTTTATTACTGCTTAAGCTGAATAAAAATTCATATATAATTAATTATTAATTAATTTATAACTGACAGCTAAATTACTTAATTTGCAACTACAACCCGAATTCTGGAAATGTTGGGACATTTTTTAAATTTGAGTAAAATGAAAACTAAAAGACTTTCAAATCACATGAGCCAATATTTTATTCACAACAGAACATAGATAACATAACAAATGTTTAAAGGGAGAAATTTTAAACTTTTATCCACTAAATGAGCTCATTTCAAATTTGATGCCTGCTACAGGTCTCAAAAAAGTTGGCACGGGGGCAACAAATAGCTGAAAAAGCAAGAAATTTTGAAAAGATTCAGCTGGGAGAACATCTAGCAACTAATTAAGTTAATTGATATCAGGTCTGTAACATGATTAGCTATAAAAGGGATGTCTTAGAGAGGCAGAGTCTCTCAGAAGTAAAGATGGGCAGAGCTGTGAAAGAGTGAATAAAAAGATTGTGGAATACTTTGAAAACAATGTTCCTCAATGTCAAATTACTAAGGCTTTGCAAATTTCATCATCTACAGTGCATAACATCATCAAAAGATTCAGAGAAACTGGATAAATCTCTGTGTGTAAGGGACAAGGCCGAAGACCTTTATTGGATGCCCGTGGTCTTTGGGCCCTCAGACGACACTGTATCACTCATCGGCATGAGTGTGTCAGTGACATTACTAAATGGGCCCAGGAATACTTCCAGAAACCACTGTCGGTAAACATAGTCCGCCGTGCCATCTGCAGATGCCAACTAAAGCTCTATCATGCAAAAAGGAAGCCATATGTGAACATGGTCCAGAAGCGCCGGCGTGTCCTGTGGGCCAAGGGTCATTTAAAATGGAGTGTTTCAAAGTGGAAAAGTGTTCTATGGTCAGACGAGTCCAAATTTGACATTCTTATTGGAAAACATGGACACTGTTTCCTCCAAGCTAAAGAGGAGGGAGAACTTCCAGCGTGTTCTCAGCGTTCAGTTCAAAAGCCAGCATCTCTGATGGTATGGGGGTGCATAAGTGCATACGGTATGGGCAGCTTGGATGTTCTGGAAGGCACTATGAATGCTGAAAGGTATATAAAGGTTTCAGAGCAACATATGCTCCCCTCCAGATGACTTCTATTTCAGGGAAGGCCTTGTGTTTTTCAGCAGGACAATGCAAAACCACATACTGCAGCTATTACAACAGCATGGCTTCGTCGTAGAAGAGTCCGGGTGCTGAATTGGCCTGCCTGCAGTCCAGATCTTTCACCTATAGCAAAATACATCAAAGACGACAACAGACTCTTCAGCAGCTGGAAACCTATAACAGGCAAGAATGGGACTAAATTTCAACAACAAAACTCCAGAAACTCATAACCTCAATGTCCAGACATCTTCAAACTGTTTTGAAAAGAAGAGATGTTACACCATGGTAAACATGCCCCCATCCCAACTATTTTGAGACCTGTAGCAGGCATCAAATTTGAAATGAGCTCATTTTGTGCATAAAATTGTAAAATTTCTCAGTTTAAACATTTATGTTGTCTATGTTCTATTGTGAATAAAATATTGGCTCATGTGATTTGAAAGTCTTTTAGTTTTCATTTTATTTAAATCATCCCAACATTTACGGAATTCAGGTTCTATCAAACTTTTTCAAGAGATTATGCTGTGAGATTGTAAGACTTACTTATTCAAATAACACACCCAAAAAAACAGTTAAATGATGTGCAATAACCTTTACTTAATCTACTCAACACTACAGTCATAGCCTCCTGGGACCCAGGAATAGACTTTTGTCCTCTGTAGTGGACATTATATTTTAGTGATTTTCTCTGACATCATACATGTCACAGTTTTAAGTATGGATGTCCTGTAAAGAGCATATTCAGGACTTTGCAGAGAAACCAAATTTTTAGAGGCTTCCCTATGACAACAACTCCTTTGTCTTTAAATATGACTAAAAATGCAAAATTAGCACTCTTATGGAAATATGATAATATTTTGTAATTATCATTTAAATCGGATTAATTTTCAAAGTGTTTGTTATAAATCAACATCTCAGGAAAATGTGATGGGGTTTATAATCAAAATATGACTTTCTGTTATGAAACAGGGTATTGATTTCATACATGTCCACTGTAGAGGACACCAGGACTTAAATGTTGTTTATCAGGCATTTTAGGAGACACAACAAGTGAATAGGGAAAGAAATTATATATCAATATTCCTATTAATTATTAGATATTATTATGAAAATGTTGCCAATTATTACTCACATTTAGTCCTGGTGTCCACTACAGAGGACTTAGCATATGTTTTTCTGGGTCTCGGGAGAATATAGCAGTCAACAGCGCTGAGGAGAAAGAGGATGGCCTAATGTTTCAGTGAGGGTAAAGCTGTAGTATGACTAGCACTGCTGGACGATGTCATAAGTCTCCTCCTCCTCTCTTACAGCTCCACGTCTGCTCAGACATCTATGCACATGGTTTATGCTTTCTTCACAGAGAACAGGTGAGGTCTGATGAGTAAATCAGTTAAACTTGATATTTAACATTTCAACTCCATCCGCATCAGCTGCTAGTAGTGTTAGCAGTGTGAGTGCTGTAGCAGAGCCGTGTGTGTCTGTGTGGAACAGCTAATACTACACTAGCTAACAGATGTGGATGGGAGTCAGAGATGTTTTCTTTATCGTTTATCCTACGGGGGGAGGGAAACGTATTCTTAGCTCAGCGGTGAAGTAACATTGAAATTATTAAGTTTGATTGGTAATCAAAAAGTTTTAAGACTAAACCTGAACTACTTGTTTTTAACTTCCTTTAACGTGTCGCACGTGGGGGAAACAATTGATGACGGATTGATAAAGAGTCGTGTTTTATTGACCATATATAGAGATGAAGCACTCATAACAAATATTTTTTGTAATGTCGTCCGTTTTTTAGGCTGTTATAAAGTGAAGGAAGCCGTTTTGTGTTGGCGCGAAGCGAACATTTAAACCCGGGTACGTCTATGGGAGAATGTTGGAGCGCGCGGACCCCGCGGGAGCTTAAAATATAAATGCACAAGTGAGACATAAATAAGGAAATGGTTTTATATTTTTACAACCAACGCGATGTTAGTAGATCTTCCGGGTGTAACGTCAGTAGCCTATATATGATCATGTTTATATAACTTTCTGAATAAGTTTCATAATCTACAAAAGAGGTGCACATGCTTCACAGCTGTTGTAATACTCCTGTATACTTTCAGAACGGCTTTGACGTGCACATTTTGTTCCCGTCATTCTCACTGGAGACGCAGTATAATAAATCAAGTGACATCCAGCTCCACCTCTGTTGATCTGATGGGTGGAGGGATAGAGTTATGAGTAGGGTTAGGGTGTGTTTGGACCTTCAATCCCCATTATGTCCAAATTACATCCAGAGAGGGGGAGCTGGACTTCATGCTCCACCCATGGCTCTGCAGTGAGCAGCCTCTCTAATAAATGGTAATTTAATCAACTTATTCAAACAATTCTAATTTATGTTCTTAACAATGGCATACACCAGTGCAACAAACTATAGAATACAAGACATGAGACTTTTTAGATTTATAAAATGTTTGCAAAAATTTCTTCTCCTCACTCCAAATTAGTTTCTTCAGTAGCTATATATTTGCCAAGTGTATTTTCCTAATGTTATATTACCCAATTGTTTATGTGCAGATAGATATAAATTAAAAAAAACATGAGATGCAGGCCAGTGGAATGTAAACAACACATGGTCTAAAATTTTTAGTTGTCAAAGTGGCCATGACAGCTGAATTTGCAGAATTGGCCTTTTTCAATGAAAATTTGGTTATCATTTGCTAACCATCACATTGTTCCAAACCCATTAGAGGATTAACCAAGATTAACCAATTTAATTTATGGGTTTGGAAATGACATGAGGTTGAGTAATTGATGACCAAATTTTCATTTTTGGGTGAATTAACCCTTTGAGTCAATAGAATATTGAATATTCATTCAGAATATGCTGTTCAATGGCACCAAACGTGCTTAAGCTATACTTAAAAATGACTTTTACAAGTTGAATACTTTTATAGCTTTCAAATGAGCTTGTTCACATGTTTTAGTGTCAAATGAAAGACATTATCTCTAGTAGATTTATCTCTTAAAAACAGTTGCTTGTTGTTATCGATGACCGCACCCACCCAAGCGTTGCCTGCTTTTCTCTCTCACTTGTCTTTTCTTTCTCACTTTTCTCTCTGGTTCCCTACTGATGCCACTGCAGTCGCTCTATGACGCCCTGGGCAGCAGGTGTGGGTGAAATGACTGAGGCTCAATTAAAGAACTGGTTCTCCAAGAGGGCTTGTTAAAAGGAGTCAAAAATGTTTTGTGTTGTCAACAATGTAGTTGTATTTAGCTATTAACTGAGTTTTATCTCATTTATCACCTTCTAGATTTGATGCGGAAAGAAAAATGCGATGAGACTCGGCTGAAACTCCAGGCTTGAGGTGAACGGACCCTTGTGTGCTTGATGGTCCAACATTCCTTATTCCTGATTTTTGTAGTACCCTTACCTCTTGAGTTCAGTCTTCCCAGTTCATCATGGGGGACGCCGGCTCCACCAGCTCCATGCGTCTGAAGCAAGAGATCTCATTACTGCACGGTGTTTGCCTCATCGTGGGGAACATGATTGGCTCGGGCATCTTCGTTTCCCCCATTGGTGTTCTTGAGAAAACAGGATCTTACGGTCTGTCACTGGTGGTTTGGGCTATTGGAGGAATCTTCTCTGTTTTTGGTGCCCTGTGCTACGCCGAGCTGGGTACCACCATTCGCAAATCAGGAGCCAGTTATGCCTACATCCTGGAGACCTTTGGTGGCTTCCTGGCTTTTATCCGTCTGTGGACCTCGCTGATGATCGTGGAGCCGGCCTGCCAGGCGGTCATTGCTCTTACTTTTGCTAATTACCTAGTGAAACCATTCTTTCCCACCTGCCCGGCACCATATAATGCAGTACGGCTTATTGCAGCTCTCATTATAGGTAAGAACTCCTCTGCTCATGCATGCATGGAGAGATTGCTTTGATAAAGACAAATGTAACAGCACTTACAGAGAGTACATAGTGGCACAATAAAGGCCAGCTTTCCCAGAGATTCACTGCTGTTTACTGTACGCACAGCGCAGTGTGTGTAAGATTACTGTGAATAGAGCGCTTCATGTCAACATGTCAAAAATAAACCATGCCGATTTATGCCGCTACCTGGGGGTTGTAGCAGAGCATAGTACTGATCTGCATACTTTTATTTAGATAATTCTTTTAGTTTGTATGGTTGCCTGCTTTACAGTCCCTTTATTTATTTACATACAAAATATAAATACATATATTGGAATATACTGACTTCATAAGATGCACAACATCTCTGAATCAGTGTTGTAATTCTTTAAGGGTTAGTTCACCTAAAAATGAAAATTAAGTACTCACCCTCATGTCGTTCCAAATCCGTAAGACCTTCGTTCATCTTCGGAACACAAATTAAGATATTTTTAAAAAAAATATGATTGTCCATTGCCAGCAAGATAATTAACACTTTCAGATGCCCAGAAAGCTACTAAAGACATATTTAAAACAGTTCATGTGACTACAGTGGTTCGACCTTAATGTTATGAAGTGACGAGAATACTTTAGGTGTGCAAAGCTTTATGAATCTTTTGTTTCGAATCAGTGGTTCGGAGCGTGTATCCAACTGCCAAAGTCACTTGATTTCAGTAAATGAAGCTTCGTTTCACCATAAGTGTTTCGAAATTTCAGTGGTTCACCACTGGGGGGTGTGACTTTGGCAGTTTGAGACATGCTCTGAACCACTGATTCGAAACAAAAGATTCGTAAAGCTTTGAAGCTTCATGAAGCAGTTTTAAAATTGCCCATCACTAGATATTGTTGAATAAAGTCATCATTTCGTTTTTTTTGGCGCACAAAAAGTATTCTCATTGCTTCATAACATTAAGGTTTTACAGCACTAAAACCTAAAAAAAAAAAGACAAAAGTACATAACAAAGTTACTAAAAATTAAACTAAAATTAAAAGGAAAACTAAAAAATATAAAAATAAAAGCAAGTTCAAAATATTAATAAATACTAAAGTAATATGCTAGGAGAGTTTTTGTTCTTTCAACCCTTTTTAATATCAGCAGTAATT
This sequence comes from Hypophthalmichthys molitrix, assembly GCA_037950675.1. Taxonomy (NCBI): domain Eukaryota; kingdom Metazoa; phylum Chordata; class Actinopteri; order Cypriniformes; family Xenocyprididae; genus Hypophthalmichthys; species Hypophthalmichthys molitrix. The sequence continues at coordinate 22,016,718 of CM075510.1, read as the reverse complement.
CTTTTTTTTTTTTCTCTTTAATTTTCTTCATACATTTCTTCAAAATGTGAATTAAAAAAGAAATTGCAACACACACACACAAATGTGTCTGTCACTTCCAGTGAGTTAAATCCAGGATCCTGTTTTTTCCTTTATCGGAAAGTGTAAATTTACTTAGAAGTTTTCTTTTTTGTGTGAACTACCTTTGTGGACTGTTGAATTGTGTAATTTCAGTATTAACAAGTTAAAATTACACAATCCAACAGATGAGTCTCCATTGCGTCCACGTAAGGGTGAATAAAGATGTCATCATTTTCATTTGGCTAAAGTACATGCTCATATGTTTTTGCATAAACTTGTATTTTGTTTATTTTGTCTAAATCTTGAAGCATGTTTTCTGTTAGTTCAGCTGTTAGTTCCACTGAGGCTGCCAGGCTGCTTTCTCCATTCATGTCAGTGTTGGTTGGCATTTTATTTATGCCAAACAAATACTTTAACCCTGCCAAGACTTCCATGGACCCTTTAAGAATTCATTGGTGATGGTTGCCACAGACCATGTGCAGTTTGTTTGAGTTAAAAGGAATTCTTGGGTATTTGTCACCCTGTGGCATGTTTTGCTACTTACTGTGGCAAAGTCCACTCACTGAAGTATTTGTCAAACAGTCGGCCTTAACCACAAAGCTACTGGCTTATGTAACAGTGTAATTCTATTCTACAGGATTTATTTTCCTTTTTGTGACAAATAGCACTTTATTTGGTCTTGATCTGTACAATTTCATCAGAATGAGGTGCCATTTGGGCTGAGATTAAATCAGGTACACAAGTACCTCAATTAATCTCCAGGGTATCACAGCGGCTGGATGTCCAGTCATGACAACATCTGCAGTTGTGTAGCAATAACATTTCAGAGCCAGAGACTGTTGTCAATGAGTGAATTACTGTGTTGGTGTAATTAGATGCTAGAAGTTCCTGGTGTTTACTGCGGTATCTAATGAACGGTGGAACTTGAATTACCAGTCAGTAAAACTACAGAAGCAGGAGCTGAGGGTTTATTCTGTTCTGAAAAAACACACAGCCTAATTTTATAGCCCTAGACAACCTGCCAGTGAACCAAAATACTTAAAAGGGAACTTTTGACACATTGGAAATTTGACATTTATCTTAACAAGGAAGTCTAGTAATTTCTAAACATTAACTGTTACCCAAATGATCAAAAGTGACTCTAAAAAAAAATACAAGCAGTTTTAATCCAGCAATTTTACTCTGTATATTGTTAGGCGTTTATATGGACATGCCTATTTCTCTTTCCTCTGCAGGTCTTCTGACCTTTGTGAACTGCATGAAGGTGAAGTGGGGAGCCATTCTTCAGGTCATCTCTACTGTGGCTAAAGTTCTGGCTCTCATAGTTATTATCATCGCTGGAATGGTTGTGCTGGCCCAAGGTGTGAACATGCTGACACCCATATAGTTTACTAAATACACTACTGTTCAAAAGTACTACTGTTTTTGAAAGAAATTAATACTTTTATTCAGCAAGGACACATTAAATTGATCAAATTTGAGAGTAAATACATTTATAATTTTACAAAAGATTTCTTTTTCAAATAATTGCTGTACTTTTTAGTTTTCTATTTATCAAAGAATTGTGAAAAAAAAAAAAAAAAAAAAATATTTCCACAAAAATATTAAGCAGCTCAACTGTTTTCTACACTGATAACAAAAAGAAATGTTTATTGAGAACCAAATATTAGAATGATTTCTGAAGGATCTTGTGGCACTGAAGTAATGGCTTCTGAAAATTCAGCTTTACAATCACAGGAATAAACTACATTTTAAAATACATTTAAAATATAAAAAATTATAATACTATTTCACAATAATACTGTTTTTATATTCTACTTGCATGTATATTTTTTTGAGTTATTACTGTTTATTTTTAATATTTGACTGCATTTGCTTTGCTATGCCACAGGAAAAACAAACAACTTTAAAGATTCTTTTGAGAACTCTAAGCTGGATCCAGGAAACATGGCTCTGGCTCTGTACGCCGCTTTGTACTCTTACTCAGGCTGGGACACCCTCAACTTCATCACAGAGGAGATTAAAAACCCAGAGAGGTATTAATATTCATGCCATTTCACTTGAAATAAAGATGATCTCCTACAATTATATGTTCCACTTATTGCGAGTTAGTAAGTATCAATTATAATTTCTCATATACCGGCTGACACAGAAAAATTGGCTCAACCAATGCCATAAGTTTGAGGCAGGACTATTTTACTGACCAACAGTGTTGGGCACGTTACTTTAAAAAAGTAATTAGTTATAGTTACTATTTCCTTTTTACAAATAAAAAAGAGTTAGTAACTGAGTTACATCATTATAAAAGTAACTAATTACCAGGGAAAGTAACTATTGCGTTACTTTAAAAAAAAAAAAAAATTAAAATATGTCAAATAACTTGGATGCCCCTAATATTGAATATAAGTCTAAAAATAAATTATTCTTCATCCGACTCATGATCCGCTCTTGCTCACAACATGAAATTTCTAATTTGTACTGTACTACGTGTTGGTAGCCATTAAAGAAAACGTAGTTTCATATTTATGTTTAAATAGTCCTATGTTATGTTTTAAATTCATCTATTTGATTATGAAAAGTGAACAGCATGAGTAAGATGCATCATAAGATGCGCAGTCTGTCGGGAGACATGGAGTGGGTCAGACAGGATTTTGACCACTTCATTAAGTTTTGTTTTGTAGAAAGCCTTTCTTTAAAGTGAATTTCATTTTGTAAAAATTGTATCTTAATTTTAATCAATGTTTCATTAACCAATTGCTTGGATTTAATAAATAAGAAGCAAATATAGCAGACAATATAATGGAGGTGCCGGCGCGATCACTGGCGCCTGAGCTGGAGCGCGTCTCATAGGCTAAATGAAACGAAACTCAGCGTATAGGCTGCTTGCCTCACAGACATGAGAAAAATATCTATAGAAAGCATGAAATGTCTACTTTTAAACAAAATAATTAAAAAGGAAAAGAAATGGGCTACTCTGATTATGTAATCCGAATGAAATGTGCATTCTTTCTCTAGGCTCGTCCAGTAGCCTATGCGGAGATGATGAGAGTCAGTAATGTCAACTTCATCTTTGCAGCCGACACTGATTCAGAAAACATTTCTTTATTAATAAACAATTAAAATGTCTCCTTGCTGTTTTTGTCACATTCATAATCATTAATTTTGCCAGTTCTTTATGGCAAGCTTTATGCGTGCACTTGAGTGCTATATAGCCTATATTATGTAAACGCTCATTATTATGGTTTATTCTCTCCAGTATTTAAGAAATTAAATTAATATAGGCTAAATGTGATTAGTCAACTAAAGGCTTAAATGAACAACTACTAGTCGACTAGAAAAAAACGTATTAAGTTATAAAACTTATAAACTTACACATTTTCGATGTCACAGCATGTCACAAAGTGTATTCTGGTTTGAGCTCGTGCTCCGCTCGCATGCTCACAGACACACACACAGAGCATTGTACATTATTATCAGTTTAAAATTATATTTGTGTATGACTAACCTGTACTATTTCTTTACAACAAAACGCTTTGCAGGTCACACATCAATCATCATCAGTTAGCATGTGTCCCATCCCAACACACACCAGAGAAAAAAACTTTGCAAGTCCTAAGGCTGAGAGAGCCTACTCGGATGAAAACCGCTTCAGTGAGCTCAATTATAGTAACGCTGCATTTTTTTTGTCAGTAACGGTAACGGCGTTGTAACGGGAGAAAAAGTAATTCGTTTGATTACTCGTTACTGAAAAAAGTAACGCAGTTAGTAACGCCGTTTATTTATAACACCGTTATTCCCATCACTGCTGACCAATGACAGATGGATTTGGTGTATCTGGAAAACCTGTTTGAAAAGTCTTTATTTTTGCAATCCCTTATGGCACAGAAATGACACATTTCAGCTTGAATTAATGTCCAGCAGTTTTGTTGCAAACCGAATAGGAAGATCAAATATATAAGCAAAATCTCTTTTCCTCTGCTACAGAAACCTGCCATTGTCAATAGCGATCTCCTTGCCCATTGTCACAGTAATCTACATCCTGACTAATATCGCCTACTATGCAGTGCTGGACATGGATACATTGCTATCGAGTGAAGCTGTGGCTGTGGTGAGTAAAACTATCTTGGAGCCAAACATGATAAAAAGAATCTGCTTTTTTTTTTATATATCATAACATCTGAATAGCTAAAGCCACTATGGCAAAACTCATTTTTAACCCACATGATCCTGGATGTCACATGCAAGTTAATTGACAGTGTCTGTTTAGTTTATTTGCTCCAGATTTGATCATGTTTTCATCTCCTGTTACACTGATCTAGTTAAGGAGAGCAGCTTGAGGCAGAGTCCTCTCTCTGGAGATTCTCGATGACATTAGTCCACAGCCACAGACGCTCTGCTGCCTATAATTATGCTAGTATGCTGCTCTGTGGAAAGTTTTTATATCCATCATTTGTGCCCCACAAACTGTTTACTGTGTTTGATATATGTGTTTTGTTTCTGCTGTCCTGTCCAATTTTAATATGCAGAGACAACAATAAGTTGTAAAAAACATGTTCTCTGTTTGTTTCCAAACAGCAGAAGTTGTCCGCAGACCGAAAAAAGTATTCAGACCGAAAAAGGTTCTATCAGTGATACATCTTTAATTTTTACTTTTGCATGTGAAAAGTGCAAAGTGTTTTAAAAACAGACCAGAGAGCAGACATTAAAGCCCATAGCTTTCTTCAGTGCTCGATTCTGTTTGAGCATCTCCACATACAACATTAGCTCAACCAATGGTCTGCATTTGGGGCGGGAATATGACGGGAATAATAAAAAAAAAAGTGTGAAATGGCTTAGTGCTATTATCAAACTGCAAAGGCTGCAATGTAATCTGGAGTTTTGTGGCTTGGTTTGCAGTAAATGCTTCTCCACACAAACTTTGGGTTGCTTATGCATTTGGAATAACATCCACCCATCATCTTCCCAAAAATGGATGTTCTTAACAAAAGAGAAGCTTTATGGGCTTCCTGACGTTTTCCGGCAAAATAAAAGCATGATGATTTAACTTTTGAAAATGAAGAAATTAAGATAATTTTTCAGTTGTACTGTAAAATAAAATTAAAAATTATTATAAAATTATATTATAATATAAATTTTTTTTTAAAGGATTAGTTCACTTTAAAATGAAAATTACCCCAAGCTTTACTCATCCTCAAGCCATCCTAGGTGTATATGACTTTCTTCTTTCTGATGAGTTATATTAATATGGCAGTGAACAGGGCCAACGAGTATGAAGCTTAAGAAAGTGCATCCATCCATCATAAAGGGTGGAAGCTAGATATTTTACTTTATAACTTGTTAAATATGGATATTTTCCTTACACAAATGCATCACTTCGCTTCAGAAGTCCTTTATTAACCCCCCGGAGCCGTGTGGAGTACGTTTATAAGGGATGGATGCACTTTCTTGAGCTTCAAACTCATTGCCCCCATTCACTGCCATTATAAAGCTTGGATGTGTCAGGTTATTTATTAATATAACTCCGATTGTGTTCATTAGAAATAAGAAAGTCATAAACACCTAGGATGGCTTGGGGGTGAGTAAATCTTGGGGAAATTTTCATTTTAAAGCAACAGTGAAATATTGCAATATTGCATTTTAGTCATTTTTATATAATCACACATTTTTTTGCCAAATTGTGTTGCCCTAGGTAGGAATATCTGTGGTACTGACCAGTGACAGAAACCAGTTTGACAAGTTATTTTTAGGGATGTACAATATTTGCAGAAAAATCTGAAGCATATCAGTTATCGATAATAGAGATTTTTTTTATGTATCAGTTGAAATTGCATATTTACACTATGTTCCAAATTATTATACAAGTGACTTATCAGTGGGATTTCAGTACAATAAACATTCAGATTTTAGTTTTTCAAAGAAAGTGTTTGTTTGTTTTATTTCTCATATTTTTTTTTTTTAAATAACTGGTATCAATCTCAGACAGGTTTATTAAGTAGTTTGCCACTACTTAGGTAAATAGAAAACCTACTTAAAGAGTTTGTTCCACATTATTAAGCAAGTCACAGTTCTCATGCAATATGGGGAGGAATTTCATTTTTGGGTGATCTAACCATTTAAATGGAGTGGCTACTCACCAACCATCCGTTTTAGTATGGTATTCATCAGTGAATAAAACTATTTAAAAATGAGTCTTCATGTATTTTTAAACCCACTGTAAATATTTCTCTTTGTGAGATTTGTTTAGGGGTGGCTGAAATTTAACTTTATGTACAACTGCCAGCCTGTATGGAGAGGATCTAGAGACTCCAGAGACACCAGTGGCTTCAAATACCTGTTTGCTGCTCAACATTGGCTTTTTTTATAGCTGTCCTTTTAATACAATTAATTTTTTTTGATGGAACATTTCCTTAATAAGCCTTTATCTGACGAGTTCTCTTTTACTGTAAATGTTTTGCTAGACATTGCACCATTTCATGCTTTTCATCTGCAGAAAGATCTTTCTTCCTCCCCATATTGCTTGAGAACTGTGACTTGCTTAATAATGTGGAACATCCTGTTTAAGGAGGGTTTCCATTTACCTAAGTTGACCTGGCAAACTGTTTAACAAACCTGTCTGAAATTGATACCAGTTATCTAAAAAGATATGGAGAAATAAAACAAACAAACAAACAAACACTTTCTTTGGAAAACTAAAATCTGAGTGTTAATTGTACTGAAATCCCACTGATATGTAACTTGCATAATAATTTGGAACACAGTGTAATTGTTCATGCTCATTTCTTCCATTTTTACATTTAGATTACTTTTGCCATCATCTAATGCTCAGTTAATCTTTAAAAACACTAATAATTTAATAACACTGTTAAATGTATTCTTTAGCAAATCTCAAAATGAATATCCATTTTCATACTGTACATTATAATGTTGTGATGCCTAAATTCACTAGCATTTACATCTGCTGATTTTAGTGTTTTAGTTACAGTGTTATTTATTTAGACAAACTAGTATACAAAGTCAGCCATTTATTACTTTACATTTATTACATTTATAACTAATTAACACTTTTTCTTTTGTATCTAATCCAGACATTTGCTGATTATGTGCTGGGATATGCCAGCTGGCTCATCCCTATATCTGTGGCCATCTCCTGTTATGGAGGCTTAAACTCCTCGATCATTGCTGCCTCCAGGTAAAAGTTTTGTTCTGATAGTCTTTTGTCATTTGAGTCGATATCTAGTGACAGGACACTTTCTTAGCCAAATTTTTTTTCCTCTAGGTTATTCTTTGTGGGCTCACGTGAGGGTCATTTACCCAATGTCCTCTGCATGATTCATGTCGAGCGCTACACACCAATTCCAGCCCTGCTGTTTAACGTGAGCTGTCAGGCTCAGACATGCCTGTACTATGTGGAGAAATCAGAATATCTGCATTCTAAAATAAAAGAGGACGCTTATCAGTATAATCTGCTTTTCTTTCTCCCCCTACAGGGTGGCATGTCACTCATATTCCTCTGTGTGAAAGACGTGTTCCAGCTAATTAATTACTTCAGTTTTAATTACTGGCTGTTCATCGGCCTTTCCATAGGCAGTCAGATCTACCTGCGAATTAAAGCACCTGACTTGCCCCGTCCTGTAAAGGTAAGTCAACATCTCTGCATCAAAACCTAGTGAACTACCTAGCTACCCTCTACCTATGTAGTTGTATTCAGTCCTAACCATTATAAGTGACTGTTTCTGAACTGTCTACATCTGCAGTAACTCCCTTGTATGCAAGTAGTGCTCCTCATGTGAGGGAGAGCCTTAAAGGGTTAGTTCACCCAAAAATGAAAATTCTGTCATTAATTACTCAGCCTCATGTCGTTCCAAACCTGTAAGACCTTCGTTCATCTTAGAAACACACATTAAGACATTTTGATGAAATCCGAGAGCTCTCTGACTCCTCAATAGACAGCAATTTAATTATCACTTGAATAAAGTCGTTATTTTTGTTTTGTTTTGGCGCACAAAAAGTATTCTCGTCGCTTCATAAAATTAAGGTTGAACCATTGTAGTCACATTGACTATTTTAACAATGTGTTTAGTACCTTTCTGGACCTTGACAGTGGTAATTAAATTGCTGTCTATGGAGGAGTCAGAGAGCTCTTGGATTTCATCAAAATGTCTTAATTTGTGTTCTGATGATGAACGAAGGTCTTACAGGTGTGGAGCGACATGAGGGCGAATAAATAATGACAGAATTTTCATTTTTGGGTGAACTAACCCTTTAACTCGCAATTAATTTCAATAAAGTGCAACAGTCGGGTTCCTGTAGTTAAGTTTTAAAAAATTATTTAAAAGTTATTTATTATAAAAGATTTATGTTCCCTTATAATCTTTAATCTAAATAACTTCACCTCCTACTTGCAAAGACCTCTCTTCTCCTATCTGATGATATGTTTTTCGGCACAAGACTGGGATAACCTGTCGCTCATGAGATCATGAATGACAAAAAAAGTTGTTGTTTGGATTTAAACTCTTTACTGAAGAGTCTATGACTGGATCATTATTGCAGTGATTTATGTTTTTAGCATGTTTGGGAACAGTTCTTTTAACCCTAATTGATGGAGCGTGTAGCTTTTCATTTCTTAAACAACCATGTAGGAAGACCCATGATGGCCATATTCCAGGATGACAATGTCAAGATTCATCAGCCTTAAATTGTGAAAGAATGGATGGGAGGGAGCATAAAGAATCATTTTCACACATGAATTGGCACCCCTGAGTCCAGACCTTAATTTCATTAAAAATCTTTGGGATGTGCTAGAGTAGATTTTACAGAGTGCTTGAACTTTTGCATTGTCAATACAAGAACTTGACCAAAAATTGATGCACCTCTTGATGAAAATAACATCACAACAACATTTACTTCCATTAAGAGGTGTATCAATTTTTGGTCAAGATCAAGGCCAATTAGATTTAGACTTTTGCCTTTGTGAAAGTGTTTCCAGTTTTTTGTGCCATATGCATCAGATGGCTACATCATTCAGATAACGGCGTGTGGGCGGTTCGTGTATCAGGAGCACATTTATGATGCCTTAAAATACTTAGATAATAGCTAATGTCATATATTTAATGCTTGCAAAACAGTTGACATTTTTATTTCTTTATTGCCCTGGTTTATGAAGTGTTTAATTGACTCTGTGTGTTTTTGTTTCCATGTAGCTGAGTCTGTTCTTCCCTATAGTGTACTGCTTGTGCAGCGTGTTTCTGGTGATTGTACCGCTCTACAGTGACACCATAAACTCTCTGGTGGGAATCATTGTTGCACTCTCCGGGGCTCCTGTGTATTACATATGTGTGCACCTCCCGCCCAGCTCCAGACCCGCCTTTTTGGGACGCATGCTTGGTGAGTAAGCACACAAACGCGCAAGAACCTTTCGTTTCTCTTGTCTCATTTTTATTAGTTCAGCTGGGCACCTGGGGCACCTGCACATCTCTGATTTCTGCTGCAAGCAGTACGAAGTGTTTATATTTTTTAACCTACAAAAATGTTACAACCAGGTTCAGTTTGCCTTCTAGGCGTTTCTGTTGCATAAATACATAAATGTGGTGTTGTATAATGAATTTGAACCCAAGATGAATGCGCTGTTTTGAAACAGGAGTGTTTTGACCATATAATAATCTGTATGTACTGCAAATCCGTTTTACTATGAACAATGGCTGTACTGTTTTCATCTGTCTGAGACTGCTGTTCTTAGCCTAGAGCTTCTATGAATCCGGAGTGCATTACTGAGAAAAAATCAGTCATTTTTGGTCACACTTTGTTACAACATTCATGTATAGAGTAATAAACCTCGGCTAATGTGCTTAATACAGACTAATTAGAATGTCATAGAGACTTGGGTGTGGGTTCTTTGGCTTGAGCTCACAAACCACGATCTAATAACAACTCAGAACACCTTAGCAACCATGTAACTATGCTTGGCAACTACTTACAACCCCCTACTCTTAAAATTTCCATGGGCAAGCATTGCTCACATTTCCTTCGGACAATATATTTATTTAAGGAGATCATGACATGGATTTTTTTTTTATTATTTTAATATATTCCTTGAGGTTCACTTATGTTGTTAAAGGTTTTTTGTTTGTTTGTTGTTTTGTTTTTTTTGCACATTTTTTTTTGTGCATTGTCATTAAGTACTCGCCCTCTTGACGTTCCAAACCTGTAAGACTTCAGAGTTCATCTTCAGAACACAAATTAAGATCTTTTTAATGAAATCTGAGAGCTTTCTGTCCTTCCTTAGACAGCTAACTGAAACTTTGACGCTTCAAAAAGATCATAAATAGATAATAGAAATAGAAAAACTAATCCATATGAATTGAGTGGTTTAGTCCAAATTTTCTGAAGAGACATGATCGCTTTATATGATGAACAGAATGAATTTAGGCTTATATTCACATAAACATTGATCTGTGAACATAAAGAGAAGCTCAACCGAACCGAGAACAAACTTCTTGCTGACGCTCAAACGTGCTGCGTAACACACGAGAATGAACCTCATTGGTCCTCGCACATCAAACAAACATGTTTGAGCTTCCGTTTACCATGACTGATATGGGAGTTGATGAATGTTTATATGTTAATAAAAGCCTAAATTAAATCTGTTCATCATATAAAGCGATCATGTTTCTTCATAAAATGTTGGGCTAAACTGCTCAAATCCTATGGATTAGTTTTATGATCTCTTTATGAAATTTTGAAGTGTTAAAGTTTCAGTTGCATTGCTGTCTATGGAGGGACAGAAAGCTCTCAGATTTCATTAAAAAGATCTTAATTTGTGTTTCAAAGATGAACGAAAGACTTGTGGGTTTGGAACGACATGAGGGTGGGTAATAAATGACAGAATTTTCATTTTTGGGTGAACTAACCCTTTAAATAAATGCTTTGTTTATAATGAGGATTATTTTTAGAGCAAGCAAATTAATATATACTATTTTGGTCTTGGATATACAGACTAGTTAAGAGGTTTTTATGTAAGCATAGGCTTATCTGACTCTTTTGCACACCATTAGTCTTGTACACAGGTTTATTTAATATTCCAGAAGATTTTCAGATAATGATCTTTGATCTCTTTTTCAGATACTTTTTCATTGCAAACACAGAAGGTGTGTTATTGTTGCGTGGCAGAACCCGGTTTGGACCTGGACAATCCGCCTGAGGATCACAAAAAAGAATAAACACCGGCTCTAAAGGAAGCTAAACCAATAAACCTGGATTACCCAGACTTCTTTGAGGATAAGCCAAAATTCCAGCCAGAACTGCATGTCTGCACCTTCCAGTCTCAGCGTGCACGGAATGGAGCAGTGGATATTGATGGAGATTAGGATTGAAATATTTATCTGAGTAAACAACTGAACATACACACACACACACACAAGCACACCCCGTGCCTCTGATCCCTCAGACCTGTGATTGTTTTAAACACTAAGTTCAGTCCAGTGGACACAACGCAGTGGACCATTCAATTAAAGACTGTTGTTAATGTGACCATAATATGGTGTTTTCTTGAAATCAGATTCACTGCTTTTTTATTCTTTAACATTTCTCCTTTTGTGACCTTCTTGTGTTCAGATTTACGTATATGAGGCTCCTTAGATGAACAACTTTTGTTAGGCCAGTTAACTGAAATCGGTAGAGACATTCATGTTGCTTTTGCTAGATAATGAATTTTGTTTACTGAGATTAAGGATTGTTTTATTGGTACTCCAGACTTCAAAGCCATATCCTTTTTATACTTATAGCTCCGGTTTGGAAAATGACTTTTAAAGATGTTACTAAAGTTTAACCAATTTTGGGCCTAATTTATATAAACATTTCTTTCTCATATCAAGTGTGTCCTTTTAGTCCAAAGCACAGAAAGTGTTTTGTCGTTTAGTCCAGACCAGATAAATGTTGGTTTTAGAATTTGCTTTTATTTTTAGTGACTGGCGTTTGAATAATGTCTTTCTGTTTTGTCTGTCATTTACATGTTGTTTTATGCTGGATTATTTTCTTTGTCCCCAAAAAGTAATGTGAAGGTACAGTCTGTATTTGCATTTATGTTGTGGAAAACACTGTTTTATGGGAGCACTGTCATTGTGTGCAGATACTACAGCGGAAATGTGTTAGGTTTACCATACACGCCCATATAAAACCGCAGCATTTGAGTTTACGAGAGGGGAGACGGTGTCTTAACATGTTCGCCAGTTTTGGTCAATCTCAGATTCAGATGTTTCTAAATAGTTTTATTTTGTATGTTTGTTGACACGCACAGATAACACTTTAATAACTGCCGGTCAGAGGTGACATTTTCTAGGATTTCTAGATGTGTCCATCAGTTCCTCATCAGATGGACTTTTTAGGATAATAAACCAAAGAATTGGTTATAGGAATACCAGCAATTATGAAGCCTTATGATGCTCTTGGTAGTAGAGCTTTAATATGTCTTAAAGCTGCTATATAACGGTACATCTTGTCATTGCTCTTTTATATTGTAACTGTTCATCCTTCTGTCTGATACAGTGACCAAAGTCATATTTTAATCCATCCAGAAAATGTCCTGCCCCGATGTTGTTCATTACATATAATTTTGACCCACAAACTCACATTGTTTTGCAAAGGGTTGTTTGTTGGTCTCTAAAACAAAGTGTTTAAATGTTGATTGTCTTAAGTACTGTATGGTTATTATATGTGCCTTAAGCAGTTGTGGTTTATTTGGCCAGATGATCAATATTTTGTGAAGAGCATTCAAATATTCTACTTGGTGTCTTTTGGGTGTCGACTTTATGACCTATGCTCTTCTAAATGTTCTTTTATTACATTCCATTATGTTTTTATTTCCATGTGAGACTGTGTGGTCTTGTTCATTGGTTTCTTTTATTTATTCCACAGATGTAGAATTATACACATTAAATGACAATAAACATAAGACAGAAAGAAACCTTTTGTCGTTTTCCTTGTTATTTTTTTATTAAAAGGCGAGCATCACTCTTACTATTGCTCGTATTTAGGGTTACAGATTTTTGGCATATAACTTATCCATTAAATTTGTGCTACAGACATAGCTGACACCTCAAATCATGTGACTTGTTCAATAGAAGTGCGCAGTACTTTTCTATGCGATTAGACTTATAATTTACATTGTAAAAAAAACTAGAAGGGACTAGATAGAATATCATAAAATCATCCACCTGGAGAAAAAAAAAAAAAACCCTATATAGCAACTGCATAGATCATCAACACACTAAAAGAGTTCACCCAAAAATTAAAATAATGTCATTAATTACTCACCCTCGTGTCGTTCTACACCTGTAAGACCTTCGTTCATCTTCAGAAAACAAATGAAGATACTTTGATTAAATCCGATGGCTCAGTGAGGGCTCTATTGAGAGCAAAGCCATTGTAACTCTCAAGATCCATAAAGGTACTAAAAAGATATTTAAAACAGTTCATTTGAGTTCAGTGGTTCTACCTTAATATTATAAAGCGACGAGAATACTTTTTGTGTGCCAAAAAACAAAATAACGACTTTTCAACAATATAGTGATGGACCGATTTCAAAACACTGCTTCGGAGCTTTACGAATTGGACCAGTGATTCGGAGCGCCAAAGTCACATGATTTCAGCAGTTTAGCCGTTTGATAGGAGATCTGAATGACTGATTCGATTCGTAAAGCTCTGAAGCAGTGTTTTGAAATCGGGCCATCACTATATTGTTGAAAAGTCGTTATTTAAAAAAAAAAAAGTATTCTTGTTGCTTTATAATATTAAGATAGAACCACTGAACTCAAATGAACTGTTTTAAATATCTTTTTAGTACCTTATGGATCTTGAGAGTTACAATGGCATTGCTGTCTATGCAGGCCTCACTGAGCCATCGGATTTAATCAAAATATCTTAATTTGTGTTCCGAAGATGAACAAAGGTCATACGGATGTAGAGCGACATGAGGGTGAGTATGACATTATTTTCATTTTTGGGTGAACTAACCCTTTAAAGGGGCAACATTAATAAACCCCTAAACAGTTAATATTAGTACCTTAGATTAGACTCTAAAAATGCTAGGTTGTTTCAACCCAAATTTGTGTCAAATATGGACAAAACCAGACGTTGGGTTATATTTTTAACCCAACAGTTGGGTTTGTTCATATTTGACCTACCATTTGACCTACCATCATATTTGACCTACCTATGACCTACCATCATATTTGACAACCCAGCATTTTTAGAGTGTAGTAATGTGTACTCTTAAGGTACTTCTATAAACATTTTAGCAGTAAATAAGGTACAAAGATGTCCCAGAACGCCTTAGAAACTCCGAAGCAATAGACATCCACCTACAACAGTGTTTCTCAACCAGGGGTCCATGGACCCCTAGTGGTCCTTGACATAATGCCAGGAGGTCCTTATAAAATATCTGAATATTAATTTTGTATATTTTGACATTTGACATGTTCCCATAAAAGAAGAAGATAATATATGTATAATATAACTGACAGTATGACTAAATATAGGACAAGTCAACTAACGTAGTAGTAAATTATACTTGATTGCATTTGGTCGTCACAAAGACATTAATGATACCAATGAGCCAGTTTTATTCTGGGGTCCTTGAGGATGGCTCCAAATATGACTGGGGTCCATTACTCAAAAAAAGGTTGAGATTTACTGACCTACAACACCCCAGTTGGTGACGTTTGAACAGGCAAACACAGAGTGATGGATTGGAGAAAACCACCAGAGGGCGTTATAGGAATGCAACTACTTTATTCCTTCAGTATCATGTTATGATCAGAAGAAATCAACGAATGATTTTGTTTGAATTGAATTAGACTGGATTTGGATTAATGTGTTTACATGAAAGGCTATCATGTTTCTGTTTACCATGTTTCACTTACTGCATTCATTGATTTATAGTTATTTAAAAATGGAGTGGCTTTAATTAGTATTTGAAATAGATCTCCTGTCTTACTGAAATATGATCTCAGGCTCTTTGTCTTCTAACGTAGGCCCGGTTTCACAGACAGGGCTTAGTCTAAGCCAGGATTAGACCTTAGTTCAATTAAGATATTTAAGTTTCTTTTATAAATGTACACTAAAAAATATTACTGGTGTGCATCTTGAGACAAAACAATGGCAGTGCAAGTTGCTTTCAGTTAAAACAGCTCAAACATGCATTTTAGTCTAGGACTAGCTTAAGCCTTGTCTGTGAAACCGGGGATAGTGTTAAACTGTTGAGAGAAGTGATATTTTAGCAGCCTATTATTTATATACTACTATAGAATTTATTATTATTATTATTTTGATTTTGCCTTTATTTTAAATTATATTTTCAGTTTTCATTTTAATTTGATTTTAAGTTGTCATTTTGTTGTCATTTTTTTTTTATATTTATATATAATTTAATTTATTTTTACTTTTGTTTAATAATTTTATAACTTATTTAAACTTATTTATTTATTTCAGTTATTTTCCCAGGCAATATTTATAATTTTTACTTCTTTTCTTTTATTTTTTCTCAAGTTTTTCATCTAATATTTATATTTTATTTTATTTCAACTTTATTTAAATTATTTTTAGTTTATAAATAGTGTTAGTTTTTAGTTAACAATAACAACACTGGTTGAGAGTGAGCAAAGACTCAGGTAGGGGATACGAATAAGATCAAACAGACACTAATGAAATACATTAGCGAATGCACCTTTCAGTCAAAGATATACTGCATGTTCACTGTCTGGTATCCAATCCCTTCTTTTGTCCAGGAGACGACTAGAGTCGTGTTTCAGTTCTATGTGTGTATGTGTGCCCAGATGTCAGCCATGGATTGGTGGTGCTCCCTGGATGAAGAAGCTGAGTGGCGTCTGTGTGTCAGAGCAGCAGAGGGAGTTGGGTTCCCCTGACTCATGAATAAAGCATAGATCTCAGGCAACGCAAACAGACTTGTTGAGGCGACAGGTACACAGCCAGAGAGAGAGGAAACTCAAAGTCTACTTTGAGAACTGGACGAAGACCCTCAAAGGGTCCAATGTTTGCTTTGGAAATGAGCTCATGGTTGGGGGACAAGAGGAGAAGTTTGGGCTGACGCTGATCAATGACGTCCTGTGGGCACAGTCTGGCGCACAGCCATGGAACTGTCGCGAAAGCTGCACTGGATTCGCAACCGGCCCTGGAGGGCCCGGGCCCGTCACAGGAAGTTCAACAGTGAGTGTGATATGTGCATGTGTGTGTGAAAGAACATGCTGGAAGGCTTGATGAATACATCTTATCTCAGTGTAAATGGTCTATACACTCTTAAAAATAAAGGTTCTTTATTGGCACTGATGGTTCCATGAAGAACCTTTAACATTTAAGGAATCTTTCCATTGGACTTTATAGTGGAAATAAGCTCTTTAGATTATTAAAATGTTCTTTACTCTAAGAATGGTTCTTTTAAGAACTGTTCACTGAAAGGCTCTTTGGGGAACCAAAAATGGCATCACTGCGAAAACCCCCTTTTGGAACCTTTATTTTTAAAAGTGTAAATGACTGCTGAAACTTAATTGTTCTATTATACGATCTACTGATGGTATCCATATCATACTGTGACTGATAACACATTCAAATGTGTCTGAAATTTCCCCCTACGTTCGCGTTTTGTATGGGTCTGTCTGTGTTTACTTTTGTGTGTGAAGAAATGGAGGGAGAGCATGAAGTGAGTGTGAAGGTGAAGTGTCCACAATGGCTCCTCTTCTACTCCCTTTCTGCTTGAAGATAAACACCATGGGTGTCCCGGATCGAGTGTTGGTCACGCTCTGACTCACGCTGGGCTCTGATTGGCTGAAGGCCAGCACTGCTGATTGGTGATGTGTTCTTCAGATTAATGGCTGACCTGTTCAGCCAGCGGTTCACTCAGATGTGAAATAACAAGGAGTTTAACATGTCTTAGTTTTAGTTCTAATACATAGTGTTGAGTTACAAAACTAGTCAATGGCCACTCAATTAAAAGCTTACAGATCTTTGCCTGCAAGGGGATCAAGGCTTGGCAAAAAGCATATTTGGACAGCTCTTAAAACCTGGAACTTAAAAATGGATATATAATATATGAGCAATATCACACTGATAGCCGTCAGATATGGCTGTACAGTGGGTACGGAAAGTATTCAGACCCCCTTAAATTTTTCACTCTTTGTTATATTGCAGCCATTTGCTAAAATCATTTAAGTTCAGTTTCATTTTCAAGTTCACTGAAATATCACATGGTCCTAAGTATTCAGACCCTTTGCTGTGACACTCATATATTTAACTCGGGTGCTGTCCATTTCTTCTGATCATCCTTGAGATGGTTCTACACCTTCATTTGAGTCCAGCTGTGTTTGATTATACTGATTGGACTTGATTAGGAAAGCCACACACCTGTCTATATAAGACCTTACAGCTCACAGTGCATGTCAGAGCAAATGAGAATCATGAGGTCAAAGGAACTACCTGAAGAGCTCAGAGACAGAATTGTGGCAAGGCACAGATCTGGCCAAGGTTACAAAAAAATTTCTGCTGCACTTAAGATTCCTAAGAGCACAGTGGCCTCCATAATCCTTAAATGGAAGACGTTTGGGACGACCAGAACCCTTCCTAGAGCTGGCCGTCCGGCCAAACTGAGCTATCGGGGGAGAAGAGCCTTGGTGAGAGAGGTAAAGAAGAACCCAAAGATCACTGTGGCTGAGCTCCAGAGATGCAGTCGGGAGATGGGAGAAAGTTGTAGAAAGTCAACCATCACTGCAGCCCTCCACTAGTCGGGGCTTTATGGCAGAGTGGCCCGACGGAAGCCTCTCCTCAGTGCAAGACACATGAAAGCCCGCATGGAGTTTGCTAAGATGGTGAGAAATAAGATTCTCTGGTCTGATAAGACCAAGATAGAACTTTTTGGCCTTAATTCTAAGCGTAATGTGTGGAGAAAACCAGGCACTGCTCATCACCTGTCCAATACAGTCTCAACAGTGAAGCATGGTGGTGGCAGCATCATGCTGTGGGGGTGTTTTTCAGCTGCAGGGACAGGACGACTGGTTGCAATCGAGGGAAAGATGAATGCGGCCAAGTACAGGGATATCCTGGACGAAAACCTTCTCCAGAGTGCTCAGGACCTCAGACTGGGCCGAAGGTTTACCTTCCAACAAGACAATGACCCTAAGCAAGCAGCTAAAATAACAAGTGGCTTCACAACAACTCCGTGACTGTTCTTGAATGGCCCAGCCAGAGCCCTGACTTAAACCCAACTAAGCATCTCTGGAGAGACCTAAAAATGGCCGTCCACCAACGTTTACCATCCAACCTGACAGAACTGGAGAGGATCTGCAAGGAGGAATGGCAGAGGATCCCCAAATCCAGGTGTGAAAAACTTGTTGCATCTTTCCCAAAAAGACTCATGGCTGTATTGGATCAAAAGGGTGCTTCTACTAAATACTGAGCAAAGGGTCTGAATACTTAGGACCATGTGATATTTCAGTTTTTCTTTTTTAATAAATTTGCAAAAATGTCAACAATTCTGTGTTTTTCTGTCAATATGGGGTGCTGTGTGTACATTAATGAGGAAAAAAAATGAACTTAAATGATTTTAGCAAATGGCTGCAATATAACAAAGAGTGAAAAAATTTAAGGGGGTCTGAATACTTTCCGTACCCACTGTATATCAGCACGGCTGTGATTTGGCCATAGGCACGAAGTCACAGGTAATCACAGCATGCTGATATACAGCCATATCCCACGGCTACGAGTGTGATATTGCGTTTATACAACAGTTCGACGGCACGAGTGTTGAATGTTGAGTCCCTCCATTGAAACTCCGTGTATTTTGTACAGTGTTATTGAGAGAGAGAGATCGTCTGTGTCTGATATAACATTCAATGTCGATATCCATAATATTATATTCATTATAAAAATACGTTTGAATGTTCGCTGAGGAAAGCAATCAACTGACTCATTCACTCGTAAAGTTTGGCGCCATCTAACGGCATATTAATGTAACTTTCACTCAATCCATATTACGCACTTTTTGGCCCCTTTCTCAATACCAAATACAACATATATTTTTTTTTATAAAATAACATTTATTGAACAACAATATTTAAATTAACAACAATAGCCATTATAATGTAAGTTAAATGTAGCCTTAAATTATAAAATTTAACATAGCCCAATTCAGTTTGCTCAGGAACAAGTAATAGAATAATAAGACCAAAGATTGCCCGTTTTATGTACCCAAAATGAATTATATGTTTAACAACGAAGAGACAGCGGCAAATCCCTGAAGCACTGGCCGAGATGAAGCTGGTCTCGGCGGGTACACGAGCACTGAACGGCCACTGATGGTGAAACGATAAAAAGGAGTGCTGTTATCACTAGAATATCGCACAGCTCTCAGCCAATCAGATTTCAGAACCAGAAAGAACTGTTGTATAAAATATAATTGAATATAATAAATTAACTAACTACAATTATTTTAGTGATTAATTAAAACCGTATTTTAACACCTTATTTTATGTTATTTAATTAAGTTAGATTATTTTAACTATAATTTAAATCATTTTAGGTCATCCTGCAGACTGCTAGATGTTAACTGAGGGTCGCAATATCATTCCTCATTATTTTAATCTCCAAATTAAATATTGATGTATCTGTAAAAATCTAAAAAAGAAGAAGAATCAAATCGTTATTTACTAAGCTATATTTATCCTTTGGAGTTTGGAAGATTTCAATGCCACAGGGATATTTTGTATTACAGTTTTTGGTTGCGAGCATAGATGAGTTTAAATTTAGTCTGAGGTTCACTGTTTTCTAGCCCTAGTTAATTGAGAGTTATTTGGTGCTCTTCAGCAGTCTTGTCCGTGCCTGAGAGAGAGCCGGAGACATGTGATAGCTAAAGATAGCCTAGCACTAGGCAGCACATGTGTGCATTATGCGGAGTGGACTACAGAGGATTTGAAAAGAGCAGAAAACTGATGCGGTTTACTCTGCCCTAAGTCAAGTGCTTATATACACAGCCAAGTACATAATATACAAATATGGCCAATTTAGATATAGCTTAATGTGTTTTATTATGACATTTAAGCTTAAGGATGATAATTATGGCATAATTGTGTGTCTTGACCTGTGTTACTGTGATTTAACAGCAGGGGACGCTCTCCTCTTCTGGTTTGCAGATACTGAACCAAGTTTTGGTTTGGCTCAGACAAGCATAATCCTGTAAAATTAATCAGATGTTTATTAAATAGGACATGATGCTGATTCGCTGGTACTTTTGTCTGGATTTCACCACCCCCATGTCAAAATGAGTACAGCGCTAACTAATGTTTGCATCACAGCCAAGGAAAGGATAGAGAGGGAGAAGCAGAGAGAAATCCTGTTTCACGTGTGACAGAAAAGATTTAGCTCAGGCTCATCAGCCGAATACCCTGTGACAACAGAGAGAATCCCTCTGCATAGCTAATTAACAACAGCCATGTTTTAGCATTGCAGCTAATGTGCAAATCATTCCTCTACAAACCTAAACATAACAGCTACAGCTGCTGCTGCTGCTGCTGCTCTGGGAATGTTGACCATGTGCCATGAATTCCGCCTCAGTCACTCCCAGATTGGTATTAATTTCCACCTGTTTCTCATTTGGGGAGAGTCTGATCTGTGCAATGCTATTTATCTCAGTCATGCTATAAGAGTTGGCCACCTATTTCACAGATGTTGTGAAAAATGGGAGCTAGGGTGCATTCACAGCTCAGAGTGTTTGAATGTTTGAATTCTGAAGTTATTTTAAACATTCTACACAGTACTCAAATAGCATACAGTTTGTGAACGCAGATGCTATTAGCTTCGCTGGCTAATTTTCATCTGTTATGTCGGTATGCATTGCATTATAGCCAAAATACCCACACCATTTTCTTTTACAGACAATTTTCTCATTAAGGTTTGTTTTTTTCTGTTTTTTTTTTTTTTAATAACTTTTATTCGTTTTAAAGGGTTAGTTCACCCAAAAAATAAAATTTCTGTCATTAATTACCCACCCTCATGTCGTTCCACACCCGTAAGACCTTCGTTCATCTTTGGAACACAAATTAATGTATTTTTGATGAAATCCGGGATATAACTCGTCCGTAGAGAGCAATATAATCACTACTTTCAAAGTCCAGAAAGGTATTAAAGACATCATTAAAACAGTCCACGTAACTGCAGTGGTTCAACCTTAATTTTACGAAGCTATGAGAATGCCTTTTGTGTGCAAAAACTAAACAAAATAGTGATTTTATTCAACAATATCTTCTCTTCTGTGTCATTCTCATACATTGTTTACGTTCAGCGCTTCCAGGTTCTACGTCAGAATTCCGACTCATTATTGGCCGGCTCCTGCGTCAGCATCACAGGCATTCGTTTTGCTGCTCACATGTGCAGCTTTGGCCAATACTGAGCCGGCGTTCGGACGTAAACACGGAAGCCTTTACCGTGCTTACTGCGGCAACTACTTAACGATAATGATGGGGAGCAGAAGAGATTGTTGAATAAAGTCGTTATTTTTGTTTTTTTTTTGCGCACAAAAATTTCTCTCGTCGCTTAATAAAATTAAGGTTGAACCACTGTAGTCACATTGACTGTTTTAACGATGTCTTTAGTACTTTTCTGGACCTTGAAAGTGGTGATTATATTGCTATCTATGGACGAGTCATATACCTCTCGGATTTCATCAAAAATATCTTAATTTGTGTTCTGAAGATGAACGAAAGTCTTACGAGTGTGGAGCGACATGAGGGTGAGTAATTAATGACAGAAATTTCATTTTTGGGTGAACTAACCCTTTAATGGCTAAGGCATTTCAAGCTAACTTTGTCGCTCTCTTGAATACAAAGACATTTTTATTGGTCGTAATTCTGAAAGAAATTGCAGACGTTGGACAAGAATGAAACTTCCTAGTGCGCATGTGTCTGATTGGCTAGTTTACTCTTTGGTGGAAAACAATAGCTGTGTTCCCTTCTAAAGCTGCAAATGTAATTTGTGCGCAAAATTGGAATATTGCATAAAACATTTGCGAATATACCATTTCCATCCTATGTTTTCAAGAGAACAAAAATCTGGGAATCCAATCTGGGAATCCACTGTGGCTCTTTTTTTGTGCATCATAAATTACTTGAGCAGACAAAATGCAAGAAATGCTATCATGTTATCTTAATAGTTTTTAATGAACATTTTTAGAATTTATGCTCCTCTTGGTGTTTCTATCCATGCGATATCCCAAATTTGAATAAAATTAGGTGGATGGAAACATAGATAATGACACATAAAACCATTTGCTTTCGCATACTTCAGTAGAATGATATGGGCCTAAAAGTTTTGGTGATATTGAAGTGCTTGTCCAAAACTGATGGATGGAAGCTCTACAACAAGTCTTAAAATAATTGGCTATTCCACTGTGCCGCTGCAGTGCGTCTGTATTCCCTTTGTGTCTGAGTTGAAGCTGAAGGCCCACCGTGGACTGTAGATAAAAAGATAATCTGTGTGAATTGAACCCCACTCCACCCGTATCAAAACTAATTGTTAGGAACGCCCCACCGTTTTTTGTGAAGGATGAAACACACAAACGCAGAGCTTTCGGGGGCTTATTTCATTTCAAAGACTCCTTTCATCTCTGTGAAGAGTGGATCTGGGAAGTCTGGACCATTATTTCTAGACTCACATATAGACATGTTGGAGAGGTGTTTGTACCAGCGAGACAAAAGGGAACACGGCGTGGGGAGTGAGGACTCGATCCTCTCCACATGAGGGGTTTGAAGGTGTCTGAGGGGTGGTGAAGGACCCCAGAGCTCTAGGCTGTATCACAGCCTGTGGTGTCTCTGGGACAAGAGCTGTCTGCTGTCTGACTTTACCTGCAGAGACGGTCTTTGAAGAGAACAAAAAATATGGTGGAGAAGGATAATGGATGAAACACCAGCAGAGCATCTGACTATATGGGGTCTATTGTTGGTAGAGTTAAAATGAGGGTTGGTTTTCTTGAATTTCCTCCAAGGCTCTTGCTTAAGATTTGGATAAAGGCGGAGTATTGATCCACGCTTGAGGGAAAGACAGGCCTTTGTGAGGTGTAAAGCCATCTGACAAGACACCCCAAGCACATCCTCAAAGAGATGCCTGATTGTGGTGATTTATCGGATCTGCTCAACATTGATTTTCAGCCTGGTTGACCCCTGAGACTTTTCAAGGTCTTGATCAGTCTTTAAGATAAGTAAGATATATGACTTCCTCTAGTGTCAATATGTTAGTCTAGCAGAGTCAGTTATCAGCAAATGGACAATAAATTAAAGGAAAAAGCTCTATTAACAGCATCTGTGGCATCAATTTAAATCATTTAAATTTAAAATGGCTGTTTTCTATTTTAATATACTCTATTTTAAAATGTAATTTATTCCTGTTATGGCTAAGCTAAATTTTAAGCATCATTACTCCCATCTTCAGTGTCACACGATCCTTCAGAAATCATTCTAATATGCTGATTTGCTGCTCAAAAACATTTCTTATTAATATCAATGTTGAAAAATGTTGCTTAATATCCTGCTTAATATTTTTGTGGAAACCAGAAAAAGTTCAAAAGAACAGCATTTATTGAAAAATAAGTCTTTTGTTACATAATAAATGTTTTTACTGTCACTTTTGATAAATTTAATGCATCCATGCTGAATTAAAGTATTACATTAAATATATATATATATATATATATATATATATATATATATATATATATATACAGTCAAACCAAAATTTATTCAGACACCTTGAACATTTCATTCATTAATACAGTTTATTCATTATAGTTTAAAAAAATGGTAATAAAATATGACAAGATCTCAGAGTTAAACTGTGTCAGAAAAAAATAATCTTAATTATGTCAGATAACACTTAAGCAAAACATGGTCAGGTCAAAGTGTCTGAATCATTTTTGGTTCCACATTTTTTACTGGTAGTCCACTGTATGAAGAATTTTTGGGTATAATATGTCACAGTTTACTTTATTTTGCTATCCTCACTTACATAAATGAACTATAGTGTCCTGCACCCACTAGTAAAATATATCAAAAATGTCTGAATAATTTTTGGTTTGATTGTATACTAAGGGACAACTCAGAATTATTTTCTGTGGTCAACATTATTTAACCCTGAAAAATTCACAGTGACAAACTGTGATTTTTTTATCATCTTCATCCCTTCATAATGAACTCATTGCTCTGAATCTTTCAGCAGTGACATCTGTTTCATCAGAGGGGCTGTGACAAATCACTGAAGAAAGTTAGATGCCAAAAATACTCCTCTTTCTCCTTCGATAACCCGGTTCCTTTCTGAAGAGTCTGCAACAAAGAGCGTTATTCTTAGAGTCCCATTTGACACGTCTGTCTGTCTGCAATCTGAAAGATTAGCGTACTGATCAGTGCCTGAACAGCATTTCCACCCACAGAAACCCTCCAGTGACTGCAGTGTGTCCACCCACTGGAGCTCTTGCCATGGTTGCATGATAGTGGACAATAGATTATTCTTGTAGTAAATCCCTAACTGCAGGACAAGAATTACATTTTATGTTTTGATAATGCATTGTACAGTTAGGGTCCAGTATACACATGTTTTGAGGGGAGATTGTATCTGTTTCTGGTCAGATGGGAGATTCATAGTGTCTGATGATCATTTAAAATTGTCCTTAAGAGACACACACACACACACAATACACCTATTTCAGAGAGGTCTATTCAAGCACCTAGCGTACTGCCACACGGCAGCCGACTGTTTAACAGTAACTTGCCAACAATGACTGTTACTTAATATTGTCATCTGAGATCCCTGACAATGAGACATAAGAACCCCCCAGAGAGAGGGCGGTGAACATTAAACATGCTAAAAAGGAGTCTGTGGTGTTGCTAAGTGTCATTGTTGTCATACCAATATTCAAAGTGTCAGGTTTGAATATAACATGCGCTCTCCACACTGTCAGAGCCCCCAGCTAACAAAAATATAAGAACGTTTTGCTAACTTTGCCATTAAGTTATGAAAACGTTACTTCTGAATGTTCTCTGGTAACGATCCTAAAATTATTTCTTGGATATGTGAATGTTGAAGGAACATTCCATTTTGCAAACATTATGGCAATGTTACTTTTGAATGTTCTCTGAACATTCTGAAACAAGGCCAATTCACACTAAACGTTAGCTAAACTTCTGAGAACGTTCCCTGTTACCTGGGACTGCACTTATGATACATTAAAGCCTGTCACTTTTAGAGAAAACAACATTTTGCAATGTGAAGATTGCACTTCAGAATCTTAGTGTTCATTGAGGAAGTGAAGAAACTTTCCTTTTTCCTTTTACTGTAAAGAGAACATTTTTTGGTGTAAGCAATTTTGAGTGCAACGGAAACGGAAGTGCTAAATAGTATTATACAACAGTTCCGGTCCTCAAATTTGACTGGTAGAGCAAAGTTCCAAGAGTAATGATATACAGTGCAACACCAATACAACCTTTCGCTGTTTGTATCACTGTTTCATTCTGCGCATTAGTGGTGGGGATTTTTAGTGACTCTTTCTGCAGTTTACATTGTTTTGCTTATTCCAGTGAACCAGTGAAATATTTCCTTAACATTTTAAAAACTGGACATTTTAAACATCCAGAGAACATTCAAAAATAACATGTTCATAACTTAATGGGAATGTTCTTAGAACATATTTGTGTTAGCTGGAATGTTGTAAGTATCTCTCATCAGGCAATCAAAAGTTCCACACACACGTGTTCTTTGTGCCCATTTGAACACTTGGGCTAAATACCGGGAAATCCGTCATGCAAGTACATAAGTGCTCAAGTGCAAAGACCACAAGCCCATAGATATGGCAGAAATAGTAAAAGTAGTTTGCTATTTCGAAATACAAATGTCTTTACAGCTGAGTCATATAATCATTCACTCAAATGATTCGTTCAAAAACACTACTGTGTGTTGCTTGCAGACTGGAACAATTCTTCTGTGGCTATGTAAGCATTAAGTAATTAAGTATTTGAAAGTATTTTCGCAGGCAGAGCAAAAAATAAACAAATTAACTGGCAATATTGTATCAAAAATGTTCAAGTTGTTCAATATTAACCTCGTTTGTTGAACTGTTGCATAAAATTAATATCACACTTGCGCCATGCTGTTGGCCTGAATATCAGCAATGATGTGGTTACCTGTGTCTATGGTAATTGGTTCTTACAGTATTGAACTTACAGGGGTTGGACAATGAAACTGAAACACCTGGTTTTAAACCACAATAATTTATTAGTATGGTGTAGCGCTCCTTTTGCGGCAAAACAGCATGGATTTGTCTTGGAAATGGCAGATTCAAGTTCTTCAGAGTGGCCATTTTGAGGGATTTTAAGCCATTCTTCTTCCAGAACACTGGCCAGGTCGCTCTGTGATGCTGGTGGAGGAAAACATTTTCTGACTTGCACCTCCAAAATACCCCAAAGTGGCTCTGGAGACTGTGCAGGCCATGTGAGATGTTCAACTTCACTTTCATTTTCATCAACCATTCTGTCACAAGTCTTGCTGTGTGTATTGGTGCTTTATCATGCAGATACACGGCATCCCCTTCAGGGTACAATGTTTGAACCATTAGGTGCACATGGTCCTCCAGAATGGTTTGGTAGTCCTTGGCAATGACGCGCCTATCAAGCACAGTAAGAAATTCCATGATATTGCAGCCCAAACCATCACTGATCCACCCTGTGCTTCACTCTGGGCAGCAACAGTCCTGATGTTAAGCCTCTTTGGGGCTTCTTCACACCATAACTCCCACGGATGTGGGAAAGACAATGAAGGTGGACTCATCAGAGAACAATTACATGTTTCACATTGTCCACAGCCCAAGATTTGCACTGTTGGCACCAATGAAACCGACATTTGACATTGGCACGAGTGACCAAAGGTTTGTCTATAGCAGCCCGACCATGAATACTGACTCTGTGGAGCTCCCAAAGAAATGTTTTGGTGGAAACAGGAGAGTTGATGTGCGCATTTAATTCTGCATTGAGTTGGGTAGCTGTGTTTTTATGTTTTTTGGATACAGTCCAGTTTAGTACCTGGACATTCCTTTCAGGCAGCTTCCTCTTGCGTCAGCAGTTACTCCTGTTGGTACCATTGTGGTTCGTCCTACATGGTGGTATGCTGACATTACCCTGGATACCATAGCTCTTGATACACCACAAAGAGTTGCTGTCCTGGTCACAGATGAGCCAGCAAGACACGCACCAGCAGTTTGTCCTTGTGCAGTATGTTGTGTGGATTACAATATTTTATGTACAGCTGTGCTACTGCTCTGCTAATTCAACCTTCACATTCTGCTCTTGCTGATGGAATGTTAAATCAGCAGTTTTTCAGTTTCATTGTCCAACCCCTGTATAACTTAAAGGGTTAGTTCAACTCAAAATGAAAATTCTGTAATTAATTACTCACCCTCATGTCGTTCCAAACCCATAAGACTTTCGTTCATCTTCAGAACACAAATGAATGATGACAGAATGCTGTCAGATTTCCTTCCATACTGAAATACATTCAAAGAGATTGGCATGGTAATGGATATGGCCATGTTAATGTATTTGGTCTTGCTGCAGAGCAAGTACTGAGACTTGCTACTGCCAATACATTCACAAACATTGCTGAGCGTGTAAGACATGCTGCTGCTGCTGTACATGTAACATACATGAATGAACCCCGTTGCAGATCTATGCAGGTGGAGCTGGGGAAGGTGGAGGGTTTCTGAAAGTGTGCTGCAGACTGCTAACACTACCAGTATTTGTTAGAATGTTGAGCCGCAGCTCAAAGGCCGCTGATGCAACAGCAACCAATCAGCTGTACTATGTAGATATTGTTGGGATCATTTATAGATTCAGTAATTATGAAAATACAGTTTTCGTTAAGTTGAAGATGATGCTTTATCTTGAGGATTCACTTCTGAGGGCAACATCATTAAACAAACAAAGTCTCATTTTGTTTTGAGTATTTGACCTTTGTGTTTGGTTTCATTTTATTTTCTGCTTTTGGCTTCCTTTCTTTGTCAACATTTATTGTTTTTACTATGTGCTTTGGAAGCACAACAGCATCCTCCCACACCATGGCAACACGCCTCTCTGGAGCTAATACAGGATCCTTAATATGGAGGTTAAGCACCTCAGAGAGGTTTAGGTTACAGAGATATGATTCATTCACACTCCTCTTGCTGTTTCATTTCCCTCTCTTCATTTGAACCATATTCCACCCTCTTGCTGTTGGGCTCTAATTTGGTTCTTCTCAAATAACATGGATTATTTAGATAGTTACAGAAAACCATGATGTCAATATGGCCATGATATTATAAAACAATAGGGGCAATTCAAGCATGCTGATGCAGGTAAGAACGCTCAAACACAGTCACAGCAAGTACCATCAACCATAGCGGCCCTCTCAGGATTCAACAAACTCACAGTCTTTGATCACAAAGTCAGTAATCCTGAATGGCCCCTGCTGGAAAGGAATTTATGTGCTTGCTTACAGCATGAGTGCACTAGGTTCAACAACATTTAAGAAACACAGCAGGACAAAAAAAATGGGTCCTTTACCTGCTTGCTCACTCATTTTTGTTAGAGTGACCTTTGTGTATGATGAAATATTCTAGTTTTAATCAATACATGAACATCTTTAGAATGATTCAGGGTTTTTAAGTTGTTTTCCCCAGTGTGTTGTTAGATGCTAATGTCGCAAGAATAAGTGGAAATAAGAGAAATGAAACGGCAGATATGCTGCAGAGTTCTTGTAAACAGGATGAATAGGGAGTCAGTTGAGTTCATTAATGGTACATGCTTGGGGTTAATGATTCAAACAAACCCTAAAGTATTAAACTTCGACATGTTACTCAATTTAACTTATTAATGTCCTTAATATCATTTGTGTGGCTTGTTGATAAAAGATGTGCTCTTACTTTTTCATGAGATTGGATTTAGGTTACAATAATTTTTTTTTAAAGTAATTTAAAAGTAAGTTATTTTAATATTATTATATAATGTTGTATTTATTAATATCTTCAATTAGCTTATATTTTATATTTAATTTATTTTAATTAATTTAATTTTATTATATTTTTATTTTATATTATTTTAAGTTTTAGTATTTGTTTTTGTAATTTTTTTTAATTAGATTATTTTTTATATTTCTATTTAGTTGTCATTTATATATTTAAGTTTTTAGTAAATATTTAGTAAATTTAGTACTTTCAACTTTCACAGTTGCCACAGCAAAATTTCAAATTTTAGTTTTTTAAATTATATTTTAATCTAATATTTTTATTTTATTTCAACTTTATTTCAATTAATGAATTGATTTAATAGTTTTAGTTATAACAATAACAACATTGATGTAGCAAACACACTGGCAAACCCATTACAATTAATTTTTTTTTTTTTTTTATGTAATATTTTGTTTTTCAATTCTGATGAATATTTATCATTGGTAACCTTATTAGCCAGACAACAGATGGCAGAATGCTGTCTTTACCAGTTTCATCATGTCTCCAAAAAGGAGACAGTCACAAATGAGTCATTCTAATAAACCCAGTCCTAAAGAAACCAGCAGCAGCCCACAGGAATTATTACAAAACAACTCTGACACATCTGAAGCCCATAAATCATGCACCAATAGGGTGACAATGACTCTGTATTACATTATGTTGTATTACAAAAGTAACAAAAACAGAAGGGACAACAACATTGTGCAATCATAAATAAGGGGTCCCATGGGTTTTCAAGAGCTCTCTAGTCTGTGAGGCCTGGGGGTTTTGGGGGCATACGATTCCTGTTGATGGATTCTGGGATGTTACCATGGCTCATCGTTGTTTTAAAAGCCGGATGTGGGCCCACAGAGGAATGCCAAGATCCCTGGGTTGGCTAGGCTGAATGAGCAGAGGGTGACAGCCTCGCCAGGCATGCTGGGAAAGAACATTCTCATGCAGATAAACTGGAAAGAAAGCTCCTTGTCTGGAGTTCTGGAACTCCATATGGGAATCACACACTCAACAGGATGGAAAACTAAAAGCCCAGCACCAGCAGTTCTCAGCATGTTCAGGGCTAATTAGCATTTAATTTTTCAAATTAAATTAATTATTTTTCATATATATATAGGACATAAATATTTTTATTTAGTAAGTCAAAATCACTAGCATCTAAATTAATAATTATTCAAAGAAATAATAAAATATTAAATCTATTTAAATAAACATTATAAGATATATATTGTTTTGCCACTGTTTTATGTAATTTTATATGAACAATATTTATTCCAGATGCAGTTCAACTCACCATTCACAATTTTTACCCAGCCCTCCCCTCTTACTCTCTCTCTTCTTTCTCTCTCTCCCCTATAAAAAACTACTAACCATATAATCAGGCATACAATACCACTACGATGTCCTCATTTGTTAAGACATATAGGCACACTGTAAACCCCATATGTTCAGAATACTCAAAACATTTGTGAAAACCGATTACCTTTAAAAATTTAAGTAAACTCAACTTTTTTAAGTTAACTAACTCAAATATTAAGTTAGTAAAACTTATTTTTTATTTTGTTGTACACAGACGTTAATTAAATTGAAATATTGAATAAACTAATAAAGTTTCTTTGCATAAATATCATATTAACTTAAACCTTTGTTTAAGTGCTAGTTAGTAACAGCACGCTAACGTGCTAATGCACCTACCAAAGAGACTATCACTATATATACTTGCATGTACATAGTTAATCAATATATAGCCTTGAAGTTTTGCAGCCCATCCTCGACCTAACAGCAGGTCTTTACCACAATGGTAACCCTACAAAACTTCAACATAATAGAAAGCCCTGTAAACCCCAACAGGTTTGACCATAGTTACTTCAGTTTTGCTGTAATTTTACCACATGTGTACCATTTCACTTTTTTTTTGAGCTGTCCCTGTATTGCTTGTTTGCAGGAAGTGGTAAGCGTGTGATGTGGCACAACTGAGGCATGACCAATATTGCTCTTAACTAACAACATGCTTTGAGTTATCTGGGAGGTGTGGCTCTTTTCCTTCCCTTTTTCTTTCTCTCTCTACCCCCCGTTTCAAACACATCCCTTCTCTCTGGTCACCTGTTTGTGTGGGAACGGATGTGATGCAAACCACAGAAGCTTCTCCACCCACAGCCTGTCCTGCTCATAAAGATAATGTTATATTGTTGTTTAAATGTTCCTTTAATTATCCGCTTACCATAATGTTTAGCAGTTAAAAAAAGCAAATTAATTAAAATGTGTATAACTAAAAAAAAAAGGTAACTCAAATATTAATGTGTAAATTTATAAAGTAATGCATTACTCGTTACATCAAAAAAGTAATCTGATTACATAATGCACGTTACTTGCACTAAATGCATTACCCCCAACACTGGTAATCATTCAGCACCATAGCATATAGCAACATGCATTTACCATAACTTTTATGATACTTCAAAGAAAACACTATATCACTATATAAACACTATATACACTATCATTACAAGAAACTTTCAAAAATGAAAAAATTAAGTATTTTTTGACTCACACTCTTTGCATTCGCAATTTAAAAGCCTTTGGGGATATGAAAAATAGTTTAGTGATAAAAACAGAAGTTATACTGGAACTGGCATAGGGTGTGGTTCAGTAAAACTGTTTGTCACATTGGTTGTGCCCTCTTTCACGTGCCTTCAATAAGCATGGGAAAAGCAAAATGGCTTTAGGTCACTGAGAGTTTAAAATCAGCAATAAAACAACACTCCTCCCTTTATGGTTGTATTGGTGACACTAGCCTGGTATACAGTCTTGAAGCTTTTGAGAAAGACTAGCTGTTCTTGATCATGGGAGTGCTCAATAT
The DNA here is from genome assembly GCA_037950675.1 of Hypophthalmichthys molitrix. Lineage (NCBI taxonomy): Eukaryota > Metazoa > Chordata > Actinopteri > Cypriniformes > Xenocyprididae > Hypophthalmichthys > Hypophthalmichthys molitrix. The sequence goes on along the minus strand of CM075510.1, from coordinate 21,984,733 downwards.
TGACTCATTTATCATTTACATTCACTGAGCTTTCTCAAACATCCATTCAAGATAAATCAGACTCATCAAGCATCAAAGACAGACTGGCCATGATCTTAAACCTTGAATCAGCATTAGTGAGAGACTCAACCTGCATTGTAAAATGGTTATATTTATGTCATCTTTTGTTGCAGTATGTTTCTTATTGTCTCTCTGGCAAAGCAGCAGTTCTAAGCAGATGCTTATATTTTGATATGTTGGCATTATTGGAGAAAAGAAACTGGCACAATATGAGAATTTCCTCAGCTTACTTCAACATCCTTCTTTGTTGTACCATCTCTTTAAGTCTTAGCACAACCTGTGCTATCTAAAAGAGGTTACACATTCTTGCATAAGTAAAGCACATTTTTAAGCTTTGATTGGCGTGAATTAAGATTATTCATGCAGCCCTTATGCAATACTTTAAACTAACAGAACAAGGCCCAGGATCCTTTTATCTGACTCACTTAAGAGACATATGGATGAACTCTTAAGAAGAAACATTGTTTAAAAGAGTTGTGCTATGAAAGTTAAAGGTGCTGTGAGTACTTTAATTTAAAGTAATTAAATGTGAGCAACCTAATGGCAATACAGGCACTAAGATTTTCCCATAAAATAAACACAGAGACTCAATGGATTTCAGCTAGCTGTTTAACAAACTATCAATATTTGTGGAGATATTGTGCAGATTAGTGTCCTAAATTCCCAAATGCTTTTGTTTGATATTTTTCATACAGTGTGTTTCTTGTTTTTACCTAGGGCAGCCTGTGGTGTGTGGGATGTGCTGATAACAGCAGGTGTGTGTGTGTGTGTGTCGGTATGATAGCTGCTCATTTTCAGTAACATGACTAACAGCTAACATAATTACAGGACAGACTGTTGATGAGCCTGTACTGCCGTAAGATAATTTTATATCTATAACACAGACAAGCAAATCAAATACAAGGCCATAATCGTGAATTGTATATTATGTACAGTAGCTGAGATATGCTTTAAAGGTTTAAAAAAAGCACCAATAATCACTGCTCAGCTGATTTAAAACATGTCTGTTCTTATAACAAAAGACTTGTTTTATGTTATTACTATCCAGTACTTGTATTCCAATGCTAAACGACCTAAGAAGGAATTTTTCATAGAGATTTTGATTTAGATTTAAGGTTCACACTAACATTATAGCCAGGTTTATATTGTGGATGTTCTCTGTTCTAGAGAACGGTTCCTCCTGGCTACCTCAGGGGTCTTATTACTCTCTTGCCCTTCATTATTCATGCGTACAGACCTGAAATGCACCACCAGGAGACTGTAGGCCAGGGGCGAGTCAATCCATCTCAAACAAAACACAATACTCACATCTTGTGAATTTTGCTGGCATAGCTGTAGAATCAGAGAGACTTGTGGGATTATCAGATGCTAGTATTCAACTAGCCCCAGGTTTTAACCTGTTTACAAGAACATGCTTACAATATGAAGAAAACTAGAACTGACCCATCTTATTAAGAATCATTATTATAAGAACCATATCTTTACAGGAGACATATAGTGCTTTCTTTGAAGCGTTTCATTGAACAATAGGTCTCATTCACTAATCTATGAAAGGTTGTTAACGCCACGGAATAAATAAAAAAGGGTAATTGCGACTTTTTATCTCACAGTTGTGATTAAAATGTCAGAATGGCTAGTTATAAAATCGGAACTGCAAGAATTAAAGTAAGAATGCGAGATATCGACTCGCAATTGTGAGGAAAAAAGCCAAATTGTAAGATAAAAAGTCGCAATTACCTTTTTTATTCCGTGGTGGAGCTTCCATACAAATCACCATACACGTATTTTGTGCGTAAAATTAGGAATCGCGATGAAAGCGCGCGATGAGAAAGCTAAAGAGCAGGAGAATGAGAAAAGACTTATTATTCGGATTCATCAACATTACAACGAAGGTAAGAACAAATTTACAGTATGTACTACGTACTCCACTGATTTGACGTAGGCCTGCATACCTGTGGATAATCAGACGGCTGCGTAAGAACATGTTTCATGCATGTAAATGCGCAAATTGTACGAAGTTATTAATAAATAACGCTGCCTTCACATGCTATCGGAAATTTGATAATTCCCAATTCTGAAGTTGTGATTACGAACTTATCGCATTCAAGTTTCGAAATGTGAGGGCATTCATGTGCAGTTTTTACCTAGGAAACTCATTTACGATAGTTCCGAGAGCATGTGAAGGCAGCATAAGGCCCATTGTGTTTTGGTACATGTGTACCAAAACATTCCATTTTATCATTTTGCAAACATCATGGAAATGTTACTTTTGAATGTTTTGTGAATCTTCTAAAACAAGTAGTAACATTTAAAAAACGTTAGAAGAAAGTCCAAGGGTCCAACTAAAACGTTTCAGAAATAAAATGTTCCATGATTGTGAACATTTTTGTGCTAACGTTTTGAGAACATTATTAAAGACCAGATAACTCTGAAAGAACGTTCTATTAACATTATTGGATGAACTCAAGTTCATAACTTTGAGAGAACCTTGTTAGCCAAAGTTCCGAGAAAGTTCCTTGTTAGCTTGGGAATCATAAGTCTGGTTGTTTGGAAAAGCATCATTTGAGGAAACCCTTATGTCCATTGAACAAACTGTACGTGGTGAGTTACATGTCATAGTTTAATACTGTTTAAATCCCACCCTCTACGTTTAAGCAATAATTTAGTGATTCTTGCTTAAGCAAACACTACTAAATGTTAAAGGATGAAGCAATCACATCATAGTGTTTCCTGGAAACATGACGAGTGTGGGTGGATCTATTTTGGTTCCACTATATAGGACATGTTTTTAAAAGAAACCAGAAGTGAATAATTGCTGTTATATGACTGTGAGTGTGTGAGCTGACCCCTCCGTTAATGAGTTTGTCATTAGGTCTGTTCCACAGAGCTTTCATAGGAGGCATGCAAAAATTAAAGAGAAAGACTTAGATTCACTGCAGCCTAGTTACTATTTCAGAAAGACTTTAGATGTGAAGCACATGATAGGAACTTTTGAACACACACCAAACTCTGTTATTCCTATAATGCCTGGTGTGTCATATCTGATACGCAAATTTAAAGGCCTTTAACTGATCAACATGAAAACCTGTTGTATCTACGGTCGTCTGATTGATAATTTATACTTTTCTAGCAAGTAAAAAGCCTTTGAGTATAATTCTAAAATGGTCCATCTTCAGATTGTGGTACACGTGTCTTTGTGCTGTGAAATCTTTTATGATTTTTATAAAGTTTACGTAAGAATAACTTTTATATTGTTAGTAATAGGCTATTTCAAGATGAACATTTACTTGATTATACATTGCATTATGTTTTGCCCCCACAATAAAAAAACTACAGAGCTTTTTTTACTAACTTAGCATCTAAATATCATCTTACTAAGATTATTGTGAGATATAAAGTGACAACTGATATTTATATGCAGTTTATGTACTGTAAGTAGTCTGCTATGCTGTTATAAAGATCTCATTGATTTACATTACAAGCTATCAGAATTTCATTGTACTTTTTTGGCCATTGTTTTTTTGTGTTTTTTGTTGTTCCTCAAGTATAAGCTCCATATTCTCCTATATCATACTATACCTTAAATGCCTGATGTATCAAATATGATACTCTACAAAAAACATGTGCACACTCTAAAGGTTCAATAAAATGCTCCATTAAAAAAAAAAAAAAAAAGTCACCTTTTTCTTGACCTTTTAATGGCTGTATGTTGAGGTTGAAACCTGTGAACACAACCCTGTGTTACACATTGCCAATATATCTCTTAAATCACCAAGGTTTGGGTCTCAAGATGCTTCAGCCTGACCGCCACTCAAAACAATATTTACCACACGCATTATCTCCCTCATTCTGACACTCATACAGGAGATTATGAAATCATCCTGTTGATGAAACTTGGCCTGGATGGTGTGGGCTCCCACACACACTCACACTCGACTTGGTGCAGTGAGTAGAAGCTCAGAGCGGTCCACTGCCTCTCGCCTCTCTGCTCAGGCTCAAGCTGACAGTAGGCTTTACGTTCGCCTGGGGGGAAGACAGTCCGAACGTTGATTTAATTTTACAGTATAGTTACTGCTCAGACGCTTAAGCGAAAGAGAAGAGCAAGAGAGGATAAGACGGAATGGCCTTTCCTGACATCACGGAGAATGACATAAAAGAAGTGATGCGTGAGGAGGCAGAGGACGTCTTTGATGATGACGGTAGGGTCATGCTGGGACGGGGTGGGAAGTTTAGGCCGTGGTTGTGAGTGAATCTTGTGGAGATGTAGTTTTTATGTGTCATATCTCGACATAATACAGAATGTGTGGAGTGGGCGTTCTTGTATAAGTACTGTTGCGTTGAAGTACATTAGTAGATCTGTTTGATAACTCAGATACATTATGATTTGAGCATGTCGCTGTACAGCTGCATCTGTAAAACTGAAACATTGCAGCCGTTTGTCATTTTAGAAGGTAGTGCATGATCAAACATGCTCATGTGAGTGATATCTGTTGTTTGAGGGGAGGATGCTGGTCGACGTTCTGGAAGGCATACATTTCCCCTGTTTATGAAATTTGCATAAATTAACATACTGTAAGAATTAAAAAAAAAAATTCTGAAGAGAATTTACTGTATGGTTACTCATAGATGACTCTGGAGCAGCACAAACAAAATGTAATGATATGAGAATGTAATGACTTCTGTTTTTTCTGTTAATGGCATTTCAAGATGATGAATATAATGTGAATTTCTCTTCTAGTGCTCGAGCATTAGAAATGTTGCTAAAAAGGAGTACAACTGCTATGATTTGTGTTCAAGCAAGAAAAATCTGCACATTTTGCACATACACAAACATTTGAAGTTGGAAAGAATTTAATGTTTTTGAGAGAAGTCTCTTTGCTTACCAGGGCTGCATTTATTTGATCAAAAATACAGTAAAATATTACAATTTTAAATCTTTTTTTCTATTTAAATATATTTTGAAATGCAATTTTATCATGCGATGACAAAGCTGAATTTTCAGTATCATTATTCCAGTCTTCAGTGTCACATGATCCTTCAGAATCATTCTAATATGCTGATTTGCTGTTCAAGAAACATTTCTAATTAATATCTATGCTGAAAACTGCTGCTTAATATTTTTGTGGAAATCGTGATACATTTTTTTTCAGGATTCAAACAGAAATTTAAAGGAACAGCATTTATTTAATATAAAAATCTTTTGTAACATTATAAATGCTTTTAGGCCGCGTGTCCACCAAAGCGTTTTTAGCCAGCTGCACTTGAGAGCGCTTCAGCAGTGCAGCGGTTTTTTCAGTTGAGACGCTTTGTTGCTATGATACGGAATATCTGTGGCACTGTTACTTGTAACTGATTTCGCAAATAATTTGTTTCAGACTTAAAATGTCGACACAATGTAGAGTACTTGCTACTGTATGTTTGTTCGGAGACCAGCAATATTAATTTCTCATCCATTTTGTTCCATTCTCTGCTTGTTGATGTTGTTGTACAACAAGAATGTTGCGACAGTTGGTCGGTGTTGTATTTGTCCCGCCCCTCCTCCATTCTGATTGGACGGTTGGCTGTGATGAGTGCAGCACCTCATTAAGCTCCTGGCGTTTAAAAAATGAAAACAATTGGAAAAGTACACTAGCCGCTGGAAAAAACGCTTTGGTAGACACACGGCCTTACTGTCACTTTTAATCAGTTTAATGCATCCTTTCTTACTTAATCTTACTGATCCCAAACTTTTGAAAAGGTATTGTGTAGTGGGAGAACTTAAATAATTTGGGTTTTGGGACACCGTTAGTGGACTGAATGATTCACTCTCCAGATGTATTTTTCAAAAGTTCATTCACAAAGACACTCAAGGCACTTTTGGAGAAATAAACATAATACATAATTCCCATTCCCAAGATCATTCCCATTTTGTTGCTTATTCTGTGTATGAAGGGTTTACATTGGCATCAATGGGTGTGAAATATCTAACTTATTACCTCATTGAACATCCCATATAAACATCACTTCACTGGTAAAGTTGTCTTTTTAAAGACTGTTTCTATGCTAGCAGATGTCAAGTGATTTGTCTGTGATATGCTGTTTTAGAAATGTTGTCATCTCCATCTAAGTTCTGAAGAACTGAATGATCTGATTTAACTGCTGTTTCCGCAGAAACCCTGCTGCCTCAGCATGAGAAAGAGCAGGAACGTCTGTGCATGAGAGTAGAGAGAGAAAGAATGCAGAAGCATGTGATAGATAATAGGAATAAGAAATAAGGAATAGTTAGAGATATACCGTATAGATAATATACAGTACATAGATAAATGCTACTATAGTATCACCATTGCGCATTATTGTGTTTGACATCTTGATAATATGTGACCCTGGACCACAAATACAGTCATAAGTGGCTTGGGTATTTTTGTAGCATTTGCCAACAATACATTGTATGGGTCAAAATTATAGATTTTTCTTTTATGCCAAAAATCATTAGGATATTAAGTAAAGATCATGTTTAATGAAGATATTTTGTAAATTTCTTACCATAAATATATCAAAAATTTATTGTGAGTGGATATGCATAACTAAGAACTTAATTTGGACAACTTTAAAGGCGATTTTCTCAATATTTTGATTTTTTTGCACCCTCAGATTCCAGATTTTCAAATAGTTGTATCTCAGTCAAATATTATATCCTAACAAACCATACATCAATGGAAAGCTAATTTATTCAGCTTTCAGATATATAAATAAAAAAAAATGGACCCTTATGACCCTTATGGTTTTGTGGTCCAGGTTCACATATCTCCTTTTGTATGATAATGACGGCATTATGGGAAAGCTGTGACTTGATCGGACTGAGTTTTTTTTTTTAATAATCATGCAACTTCTGTATTTTTTCTTTTGGAAGTTCAAAATCCAAGGCTCAAAAAATATGAGGGAGCACATTGTTCTTCCAATATTTAATTTCCATCCAATAAAACCAGCTTAAGAGAGTTGCTCATATCTTTTTCAGTACACTGCACTAAGGCCAGCTTGCAACCTAGTTTAAACTTTCCCTAAAAACTTAATTTTTTTTCTTCTTTAACCTAATTCGATCAAAAAAAGTGTTTGAGTAAGGGTAACTTCATGGAAACAAAACACATACTTGTGTTTTTTGCATGTGCTTCATGAGTTATTCAAAGAGGGTTTTCATGTGTCTGCCTACAGCTCTTTGGGTAGAGAAGCCTGTTCTCTGGTCCTGAAGCAATGAAGTATGAGCACTGCTGAGAATAAACTAAGAAGACCTGGGTCATGGTGACTATTAGAGTCTTGGTAAATAAAATTAATTTATGTAAGTCCTCAATATATACCATGTCAGCCTAATGACTAATCAAAATGATTGCTACTTAAACAAGCAGGTACAGTACAACTACTAGGCGGATTCTTATTAAAGTCACCATGATATGAAAATTGACAATTTCTATTTTATTACAAATGATTTATCCGTGCACATCATTATTTATTCATTTATGTTTTAATTCACGTGGCCTCATAGTCTTTAATCAAAATTACTTCCCCTCCCTTTTGAAGCGAAATCTCTTCTCTTCTTTGATAATGTGTTTACTGGCGAGAGGGCGGGGCAACCTGCCACTCATGTGAGATCACAGCAACACCTTCGAGATTTTCCTATGGGGTTTTTCGATTTATGTGTAAAATAAAGCCTATGATAAACATAACTTGACTATACTTTGACGTTTTGTTCTACAGCATAAATTACACAACGCGAAAATGTGAATTTTAAAGCAGTTATGTTCATTTTTGAACCCTGGAACCAGACTTCCAGGTTCTGCGCCACTCTATAGACCTTATGTAGCCCCGCCCCTTTTCAGCGCTGCGCTCGTTGTCTTTTGACTTCTGGTTTGTATTTCCACAGCGATCTTACTTTTTTTTATGAATGAACTGCTCATTTTAAAATCTTCCTGGTCTACTGACATTTGTTAAGACATCTGCTTTAAACATTACAATGCTCATGATAACTTTTGTTAACTCTACAATAAGTAAATCCACTTCACCAGCTAATTATTCTTTGACAGTGATGCCATAGAAATATACAGAGCTATGATGATGCAACCATCCAATCAATTCCCACTGGACAAAATCAAGTTCCGTCCTAAATTTTTACTTGTTTGAGAAGAAAAAGGAAGAAAAGACTTACGTTTCATGCCGACTTTAATATTACCTAATATTCATGAGTCAGGCTGTTTTATAATATTTCATCCTTGTTTACATCAATATATACAATTAGAGTTGGTATTACAACTATTGATTTTGTAGTATTAAATTTAATTTTCACCAAAATTGTTTGCAAAGCATAAAATTAATTAGGTGAGACTTTGTGACATGTTTATGTATTTTAATTTAAAGGTCTTTGCAACATTTGATTGGGTGAGTCCTCATGTGATATTACTGCAGTGAATCTGTGAGGTGGCAGAAAGCTGCTGTATTACTAAGAACAGCATTTAAGCTGGATTTAATGATGTTTTCTGTCAATCAAATCAAGTGCCCATGCAAAAATCAGTGTCGAATTTCAAGCCATTTGTACACCCCCTGATCTATCGCACTCAGGCCAGGGAAACTGTATCCCCTCAGGGGCTTCAGCAAAGCTTACTGTGGTGGCATTAGATTTCAATGCTGAGCTGCTCCATGTATTGATTCCTGCAGGATGGTGGTGCCGCTAGGAGAGATTTACGGGTGTAGTCTGGGTTTAACTGAGATGTTATCTGTAGGCCTGTGGATCAGAACTTGCACTATACAATGTGCTCACTCATCATCACTCTGCAACACATGTCCAAGGCTGCCAATGAATGATGTCAGTGTCTATGTCAGCAAAGCAGGACAATTGTATTGTAGCTCTAAATGGCTGTATGACGTGCACCCATCAACCTATGGCTCATTGTTATTAGAAGCTGATTTAGTGTAGGAATCAGAGAGTGATGTAGCACTGATCATTTCACACGGCTGTTTGATTCACCACAACAAACCCTTTTAAAGGTAACAAGATGAAAGAAGTTACCACAGATTACAAAACTGATTATAAGATTATAGACTGTTCTGTCTAAAATCTGACTGGATAACCCTTGTTCAAAGTTGCATTGAGTTCCATATAAATGTGCTACTTCTGTATAGCTACAAATTACCTACAGTTAAGAAGAATTTGTGTATTAATAATAAAAATAATATAAAATATTGCAGGTCTTTTATAATATGTCTTTTGCTATCATTTTATAAAAGCAGTAAGCCTCTTAAAGGAATTGTTCACCCCAAAATTTAAATTCTGTCATCATTTACTCACCCTCAAGTTGTTCCAAACCTGTATACATTTCTTTTTTCTGATGAACACAAAAGAACTGAATATTTTGAAAAAATGTCGGAAACCAAACAATAGACCCAATTGACTTCCATAGTATTTTTTTTAACCATACTATGGAAGTCATTGGGGTCCATCAACTGTTTGGTTAACCATATTTTTTAGAATATCTTATTTTGTGTAAGAAAGAAATAAACTCATACACGTTTGGAGCAACTTAAGGGTGAGTAAATTATGACAGAATTTTTATTTTTGGGTGAACTATCCCTTTAAAGGGTTACCTTTGTTCATCTTTGGAACACAAATTAAGATATTTTTGATGAAATATCAGCTCAGTGAGGCCTCCATTGCCAGCAAGATAATTAACACTTTCAAATGCCTAGAAAGCTACTAAAGACATATTTAAAACAGTTCATGTGACTACAGTGGTTCAACCTTAATGTTATGAAGCGATGAGAATACTTTTTGTGCGCCAAAAAAACAAAATAACGACTTTATTTAACAATATCTAGTGATGGGTGATTTCAAAACATTGCTTCATGAAGCTTCAAAGCTTTATGAATCTTTTGTTTCGAATCAATGGTTCGGAGCGTGTTTCAAACTGCCAAAATCACGTGATTTCAGTAAACAAGGCTTCGTTACATCATAACTGTTTCGAAATTTCAATGGTTCACGTGACTTTGGTAGTTTGATACACGCTTTGTGTGTCAAAACGCATCTGCTTTTGTTAGATTGTGCTTCAAAAATGATGAGAAAAATAGCAATTTGAGATGATTAATATCTTATTTTTTTTAAGAATGTATTAAATTATAAGACTATAAGAAAATAATTTTTTGCAGTGTATCTTTTACTTTTTAATTTTATTTTTAGGCTTTTACCACTTTTATTGATTGAAATAGAAGGGAAGTAACTTGAAATTATTGGAGAGTGAAAGCGGGAGCGGGATGTAGGGCATTGCGTGAACACACTGACACCGTGCACTCGCCGCTAGACTGGATCTCCAAAAAAACATTTTTTCTCAGATCTACAGCCATACTTTCATAAGTATGTCATCTTTTGCTTGTTGGTAGGTTCAGGCTTATGCCGACTGGAGGCTTTAGTCCCTCTCACTGCAGCTTGCGTGCATGAGGTTTATCCATCCATAGTAGCTAGTGATGCTCTGGGCAAGTGTGTCAGAAGGAAGCAGCCATGACCTGGTCATAGCGACTCAGGACACATGCCCTTGAGCACACAGAACAAACTGTGCACCCTCAGTGTGAGAGGAAAAGAACATGGGATTACTGTTCTCTTTCTTTGAGCAGCCAGAGTGGTGTTTTTTAAAAGACGAGTTTCAGGTGTCACATGCACAATGATTGTTGTGTGGGGGGTTGTGCGTTACGATGTTGTTTTTCCTCACCACCACATTACGAAGGCCTCCATTGACCTACTTCAGACCAAACAAGCAGAGCTTACACAAACACAAGGCTATGACTGTATTCTTGTGTGCATGGTGGGTGAAAACGCACAATGTGGAGAGGTGAAACACTGATGAGGCTATTGACAGATGAGCAGAGACACTTCCCGGTTTGCGCTGATCCACCATTCAGTTGGAAAACGTGATCCACTGATCTGGGGCCAGAATTCCCCGGCTGATTCTTTATCTTTATGTCATTTACAATGTCATAACTGATCTCAGTCTTACCATAAACCTGAGAGTGTACTGAACACCTGGAGGCCGGCTGTCCACAGACAGCTGTGTGGGTTGGCACCGTGAGCTGCTACCTGCTCAGAGCCTGTCATTAGGACCAAAGGCAGGAGATCAGCCACAGGGCATGGCAGCCTATAATCTAAAAACACCATGAAATATACACAGTTTTGCGGTGCTGCAGTTTCAAAGGGTTCAAGGGAAAATTTATGGCCACCTGACAATTTACTTCGAGTTTATACATTTTACAAGGAAATGTGAGTGGTTCCTACTCCATGCAAAACTCACAATAGGGTGCTTTCTGCTAAACCAGTGCACAGTTCGCAACCTTTGTGACTCCAACAATATTCAAAGGCCAGACATTCCTAGTTTCTGTAAATTCAGTTTCAGGATTTCAGAAATCGCACTCTTTTTAACCAATGAATTTACATGACTTTTCAAGTTGTTTGTGATTTACTGGATAAGGATTAAAAAATTTATTTTTTTTAACTCACAATTTCTACCTGATAAAATGCTTAGAGCTTGGCATGACTAGAAAAATATATATTCATTATTAAAATGCCCAAGGAGTTTTGAGATTGTATTAATTTACATGACATTTCCAGGTTTAGAAATCACACTTTTAAAATTAGGCTACCTCATTTTTCCAGGATTTTCTTTTTTTTAAGATACTTAAAATAAGAAAAATCCTGATTTTTAAAGTGGTGGTTGATTATGATTTCACTTTTTTAACTTTAGTTAGTGTGTAATGTTGCATAAACAACATCTGAAAAGTTACAACACTACGATATTTTCTTTTAAAGAATTCACTGTTTAAGGACTACAACATACAGCTGGTAGGAACTATAAAAAGCTTCTTCCTGGGTTAGTGACATCACTAACACTAAAATTTACATAAACCCTGGGTGAGGTGATGTTGTGCTGCTTTAGAGAAGAGGAAGAGTTGTTGTAGTAGAGTGTTGTTACCATGCCGTCATTTTCCGCTGGACTGCTTCACAAACGAGGGTCAATTCAAAGCTGGATTTGCTCAAAAGATTAACATGACGGCACATGCTAGTCAATGAGTTGAATCAACTTCACAGCAACTACATAAATTTATCCACTTAAATTTATCCATTTATCCACTTTGGCAGTTTGATACACACTCCGAACCACTGATTTGAAACAAAAGATTCGTAAAGCTTCGAAGCTTTATGAAGCAGTGTTTTGAAATCACCCATCACTAGATATTGTTGAATAAAGTCGTTATTTTGTTTTTTGGCACCAAAAGTAACATTAAGGTTGAACCACTGTAGTCACTATTTTAAATACATCTTTAGTAGCTTTCTGGGCATCTGAAAGTGTTAATTATCTTGCAATGAAGGCCTCACTGAACCATCAGATTTTATCAAAAATATCTTAATTTGTATTCCGAAGATGAACGAAGGAACTAACCCTTTAATAAAAAAAACCTTCTTGAAAAGACAACCTTGTTTGGTAGATAAGGACCCCTTAGACAATTTTTAGTACTGGTTGCTATAATCTTGGTAAAAGTTGCAATTTTTTCTACATGAATTCTCATTTACAGAGGTAGTAATAGAATATTTCCATCTTGTTAAAGTGATCATTCTGTCAACAGCTTCGCACATACTGATCTTCAGTCTCATCTGGCTGCTTTTTGTAACCTCTTGACCTCAGTGGCATGCTATAACCTATTTCTGTTTCTTTCTCTAAATGGAAGTGTTCGCAAATTCTTGAGATGAGACATATTTGTGAAACAGAATTGTACAAACGTGTGTGGATGATTCCTGCTCAGTTTATATCTACAATGTATGGGAAGATGGCAGCAAAAAATACTAAGACAGATTGATTGTACTTGATCAGTGTTTTTAGATTTTAACTTGTATAAGTGCATGTCCAGCCACTATAAATGCCAGTGATTATACAAATAAGATGTCTTTGTATGTGATTGTTGTCACATTCCTTCATTGCTTATTGATTCAACTCATAGAACCTGCTGTTTTCATTCACATTTCACCTGCTAACCTGTTTAAGATCAGTTGCAAGTGAATGGAGCGAGCTTTTGCTTTTGTATCGGGCTCCTTTAAGCCTGAGAACTGTTTGTACAAGGCTCCAGTAAATATAGCTTCTCATCGGGGGCTGCTGATGACAGCCATAATTACAGGATGAGGCGAGCAGAAGCTGAGAGAGAGAGGATGCATGTGGAGGTGTCTGTGCTACACTGTCCAAGCCTGTCTGGATGCACTCAGTCTCTCCGACTATTATACAATGCATTGCAAGGCACAGAAATGATGAACCACCAAGGTCAGGTTTAACCACAATGAGCTCAGCAGGAAGACTGGGACTTAAAGACTGAGACATGATGTAAAGTAGCTTTCACAGTAACTGTACCTAAATCAGGTGCTCAAACTTTAATGTGGTCATGCTGATTCTGCTATAAAGTGCAGTGTCTGCGAGGTACATTTCTTCCACCTACAGCAAAGACTTGATGAATGATAAATAAATGTGTGTGTTTTGCGGATGAAAAGATTATAATATTTTCATATAATATTTCACGTATAATTAATCCTTCTAATTGATATCTTAACTACCCACATTGTCTAAAAAAATAACATACTAATACAGTGACACTCAGTATAGTCCCATTTGTATTGTTTCCACTCAACTCACAGAAATGTTTTGTTTGTTTTTTGTCTCTTAAATGTTGTTGTGCCATATTTTTGGGTATTTCCTTGTATCTGTTCTTGAAATTGTTGTAAGATATGTTGTTTATTTTTAAAAATGGTAGTAGTGCATATAGGCCTATCATAATTATCACTAACATTAAAACAGAAAGCAAAATTGGATATGGCACATTATGAACATAATCATTCATAATAATAGTCGCTGTCCATTTAATGAACCCAATGTTCAGCTCAGCTCAGCTTAAAGGGTTAGTTCAACCAAAAATGTAATTTCTGTCATTAATTACTCACCCTCATGTCCTTCCAAACCTGTAAGACATTTGTTCATCTTCGGAACACAAATTAAGATATTTTTGATGAAATCCGAGAGGGTTTCTCCCATCGAAAGCAACGAAATTACCACATTCAAGGTCCAGAAAAGTAGTAAAGACATCATTAAAATAGTCAACGTGGTTTAACGTAAATGTTATGAAGCGACAAGAATGCATTTTGTGTGCAAAACAACGACTGGAAGCTCAGCAATGTGTCTTAAATGTAAACTGTGTAGGAGAATGAAATGTTTGGAAAAAAAAACATTATTTTTGGTTTGTTTTTTGCGCACAAAAAGTATTCTTATATGGGAGATAAAAAAAACCCCTCGGATTTCATCAAAAATATCTTAATTTGTGTTACTGAAGATGAACAAAGGTCTTACAGGTTTGGAACGACATGAGTAATTAATGACAGAAATTTTATTTTTGGGTGAACTATCCCTTTAACACGGATATCCAGTTCTGTTGATAAGACTTTAACATTGGTATTCCAGCATATACACTGGTCAGTAGTCTGCAGCTTGTACTATTTTCTATAGTGTGCAGGTTTCATGTAGCTTACAGGCACACTGATCTATTTTAAATATGCAAAACACCAACAGACACATAGTTTAAGCAGCTTAAAATTCACCCTGACAGCTGAGCACATACACTATTAATGTCAGCCCCTGTACACTACAATGTGTTTTTAGACAAGCCTGAAGCCTTGAGTCAGTCAAGGGTGGTGAATATATACTGTAGTGACAAAACGAGAAGACTCCGCCCACTTCCACAGCGCTGCCTTCTGATTGGTCCGCGGCGGCTGTGAGGGAGCGCTACAAATCTGTACGAGTGTACTACATATGATTTTTGATCCGTTGCTGTCGTTCCGGATGGTTTCGCTCAGCAAAGTCTGCACGTTTTGCTGTACTAGTTTTATTTAACGCACATCAGCACACGAGCCGCAGAAAGGAGAAGTGATATTTTGCTTTCATGGATGGACGTGCCCAACTCGAGTAAATAACATTCACTGGGAATAAGTTTTCTCTCTCGTGCGGTGAGTACGGTCTGTATACTTGACACTACAACGCATTTTAATCTTGATATTTTAGCTCACTGTAGCGACATGTGAATTTTGCAGCGTGGGTTTGTTAGAGTTATTTCTCAAATGACAATATCAAGGAATAATTGTGTATAACCATCAGTTGCCTTTTGTTTTGATGCATTGTGCATGTGATGAACTAAAAACTACCGTTTTTAACTCAGCATCTGAGTCAAAGATTTATATCCTCCTTTGATATTCTGTTTAGATAAATCCATTATAAACAGACTGAAGTTTTGTATATTTGTAATACTACGCGAGGAGCACGTAACTGATATTTGCAGACGCTGGCCAGTGTTTTAAAAAGCGATTTTTCTTCTGTTTCATTTAATAAACTCAATGTAATATCCAAGGCTCTTAACTGAGTGGACTTCAGGTCGCTTCTCGAACGAATCTTTCGTTTGAGTCGGATCTTTTCAATGAATCGGGTGAACCGGTTCACAAAACCGATCTGAACGTTTCGTTCAGTCGTCAGGTTTCACGAAGCTGCACTTTGTTGGTTTTTGCGGGTGTGATTTAAATGATTGTGTGATGAGATAATGCAAACTGCCAACAGATCAGCAGATGATATCTGTTTGAACCTGCTGTAGTTGTAGTATACTTTGGCAGCTGCCAGTTCAGTATTTTATGAGCTCATATGCATGACACAGTGTAGTTTACTTCCAGAAAGTGAAATACTTCTCTTAGAGGTTAGGCTACTACAGCGAACATGATAGTGATTTAAGATATTTGAATATTTTGCAATAAACCTAAAATATATTTATTACATAAAATACTTTTATGCTTTTCGTGTATCGTGTATCTTTTTTTTTTTTCATATATATATATATATATATATATATATATATATATATATATATATATATATTTTTTTTTTTTTTTTTTTTTTTTTTTTTTTTGGTATGTTGTGATTTATCTCACAGCTGGTTGTTTTTCATATTCCTCCAGAGAAAATGAATGAGAAAAATACTTCCGAAAAAGTGGGTTGTCACTGTTACGCTCTATTGGAGGGGGCTTCTAGAGTCGAGAGCTGCCAAACCGATGACAAATGAGCATTTCTCAGAACTTCATATCTGAAGATCTTTCTCTGATTAAAACCCACCTTCCCTTCCTTCTAACTCAAGCTCCCACCCATTCCCACTTTTATCATACTCTTATCTCTAATCTCAGCCTCTCAAAAATGTCATGTAGTGCATTTTAGATCACATTCTGCTCTCTGTTTTCTGTTTGACATGTCAAAGCAAAGATTCAGTGGTTAATCAGTTTTATCTTGGTCTGCTGAGGCAATTATTTGAACATTGTTTGTTTGAATTCAATACATTATGGCTTATTATTTGATACAATGGGCCATTATGGCAATCCAGACAGTCCTTGAGGTCTGTCTAAACTCTCAACAGTGAGAATAATGATTGTTGATGTTCTTTATATGAATTCATTATCTATTTTCTATCTTCAGCAGTGCATGTTTGTATCTTCAGCAGTGCATGTTATTTCTTATTCGTTATTTTCGCTGGATAAGGAAAAGCTCAGTGAAACTTGGCAGGCGTTCAGTAAGATGAGGCCGCTTTACTGCAGGCTCTTCAAAAAACATCCAATCCTAGTTCTCTGGAAAGGCTTTGAGCACATCAGCTTTGTGAGTTGATGTTAAGCTGTTTACAGTAATGTTTACCTCTACTGTTTTTCCTTACGCTTTAGTGGTTTGCGTTTTCACAGCTGATAATCATTGAATGTTCTTCTCTTGGTGGTCATCAGTGTATAATCTTACTCAGAAGGCCTGTCGTCTCAGGAGCCAACTTGATTTTTGTAATAGATGTCTACTGGCTTTGCTGAAGTCTGTATTAAATCTATTTTATATGTATATTTCGTTCGACTTCATGGAGATGTATCTTGAAGCATATTGAGATGCACATCCTGACAGAGATATGATCGAGCTTATGAGTTTTATGTGTGTTTGAAAGGCGCTCTCTTTCCAGTGTTCATGTTCAGACAAATCCCCGTCGTCTGACCCCTAGGGTCTGTGGAGGGGTATTTTAAGAAATAGAGGAGGTAGAAAAGAAGTTGTTGATGAAAGAGAGACGGATATAGCCTATCTTAGAATCTTTTTAGTTGGTGGAGAAAGCGGGATGAAAGCAGTCTGGGTTTTATCTGCTGTCACTCTGTTCTTATGACAAGGGGCAGTGAGAGGTTTTGGCTTACGTCACGGCCGTAAAAAGAGCTAAATCAAATCAGTGCGGTCAGCAAAAGGCCGCCAGAGTGTCATTGTTACTATAGTATCAGTCTCCACTGAGATATTCTCTCTGTTGTCAGCTAACTCCATCTAACAACAGTACTCTCAATGAATATATTACAACTGAATGCTTCTTCTGACGTTAACAAGTACATGTGGTCAAGAGAAGTGAATCAAGGGGAAAGTACGTTTGTGTTGCTGATACTGCATTTGATTTTACCTGAGGTTGATAATCGGGTTTATAAATGGTGTACAATATCTTTACTTTTAATATGTTTTTTTTTTTATAATTGATATTGATTTATGTTTTGGATGTTCTGAGTGGGTACATTTACATTTATGCAGACATGTTTATGCAAAGCGACTTACAAGAGAGGACCAAAAGCAATTCGTCAAGAAGCCAACAATATTTCTAATATGCAATGGCAGTTTTATTTGACAACTAGGTTAGGAAGCAAGCTAGAGAAGAGGAGAAATGCAGAGAAGAACATGTTTTTTGTGTAAGTGCATTGGTTCATGGGTGTGGAGTGCTTGCAGAAGAGCTGTTTCTTTGAAAGATGTGATGGTCTCAGCAGTTTGGGTGGTAGCTCATTCCACTAGAGAGGAACAGAAATGAAAGTGAAAAGTTTTGGAGAGTGACTTTTTACCCTGTTGTGAAGAAACAACAGGACATCACTAATTCAGTGAGCTTAGCTGGCAGTCCTGAAAGCCAGCGTCAAAACCTTAAAGGGTTAGTTCACCCAAAAATTCTCTCATAAATTACTCTCCATTCATCTTCGAAACACAAATTAAGATCTTTTTGATGAAATCTGAGAGTTTTCTGTCCCTCCATAGACAGCTACACAAATACCACTTTGACGCTTCAAAAAGTTCATAAAGAGATCGTAATATGAATCCATATGAATTGAGCTGTTTAGCAGATTTTCTGAAGGGACACGATCGCTTTATATGATGGATAGATTTAATTTAGGCTTTTATACACATATAAACATTGATCAAGGAACATTAACTGAAGCTCAACGAACCTGCTTGACGCATGAGAACAAGCTTCTTGCTGAAGCTCAAACATGCTGCATAACACACAAGAATGAACCTTGTGTGTTCTTGCACATGTCAAGCGAACATGCTTGAGCTTCTGTTTACCGCAACTGATGTGTGAGTTGATGAATGTTTATATGTGAATAAAAGCATACATTCAATTTGTTCATCATATAAAGGGATCGTGTCTCTTAAGAAAAGTTTGACTAAACTGTTCAATTCATATGGATTCGTATTACGATCTCTTTATGAACTTTTTGAACCATCATTGTGGTAGTTGCGTAGCTGTCAATGGAGGGACAGAAAGCTCTCAGATTTCATCAAAAATATCTTAATTTGTATTTAAGTGCAATAAGTTTGGACAAGAAGTTGCATTGCTCTGACAGGAACGGCCTGATTTTCCTGATGATGTAAAGCGTGATCCTGCACGACCGTAGTTTATCTGTTCTAAATTCTAGTGAACTGTCTTGCTGTATATCACCTACATACATAGGCAGCTGCCTTCTAAGCCGACTTATTTGGAATGTTCAGGTAGCAATACTATGCAAATAGTGTTCCTGGTGTGAATCAAACTGTAGACTTGTTCACAATTGATTCAACAATTGTTGATTTAGCATGTTTTTTTGATGTTCACATGTTGCTAAGGCTAAGCTAATGACATAATAAGCATAAAATATGCAGCAAGACTGCGCAATATTGAAGAAAAATGCAATATGCAATTACTTGCTACATGTGATATGATAATGTCTTTTTTGCAATCAATTATACAAAATGCAAGCTGTTTCGATATGTGTATCGCAATTTGCAATGTTGTGAGAAATTTGAGCACAAACAAAATGTTCGGTAGGGCTTACTGATTGAATTTTATGTTGTAATCAGTATTCCTCTTGATTCGTCCTCCTTGGATGCCATGCATTCTGGATTGTTCACAAATGATACATGTAATGCTACCTTAATTTAAAAAAATTACATATTTTAAAGTCAGCGTAGTTTGGCAGCTTACCTTTTCCATCAGGAGTTTTTCTTTGCTGCTTTAGAAATGCTGTCTAGGTAGGCAGCTGACTATGTATTGGAACAGAGCTTGGGTTTTGTTCATTTTCTGGCAAGCTAAAGTGAATGACTTGGCATCTTGTGTGGGGAATCTTTCTCTTGTTCACTCTCTCTCTTCCTGAACAGATGACATGTGCTTTTAGCTCTCATCAGTGAGGGTGCTGCTATCCCATAATCCCCCTTATTAACAGTCTATTTAAATCAACTGCACTGACACCCCTCATACATCCGTTTTGCAGGTCAATTATTGCATAGCAACAAAATCACAATCTCTCAGCCCTGTGATTAGTATTATGGTGGTTTATCCTTCAAACATAAGCTGATGAACTGAATGTTTTTGTTTTTCCTTGTCTGTTTGCATAGCAGTTAGAAGGTATGTGGAATATGATTGGTTGTGGTGGATTCTGTCTGAAATGTCATTGGCTTGAATTGAGGTCCTTGTCATGTTATGTATGTCATATTCTCCCTGGTTGTTTTTTACATTTTGTCAGCTCTGACATATAATCTGCTTTAAAAAGCCAAATCCTTGTGCCTTTTAAAGGGTGCTGTCCTCCTCGGAGTCTGTCCTGACATACAGCTGTGCTTTAGCAGAAGATGAAGTCAGCTCCCTCTTGTCAAACCCAGAAGCAATGCAGATAACAGGAAAGCACCCTCATAAACTACAACTGTTTTCAAAAGCCACCTATATTTTTTTTTTTTTACATTTTATAATTGAAAATGCCTCTGAAACCTGCCTCTGAAATGCAGCCCTGGTCTCACAAATGAATGAGTTTGTTGAATAGTTTGCTTAAGTTTAGGCTAATACTTAGGGTTAGGAGTTAGTTTCTTTATGCTAAGTATATATATTGTCATACTTGGCTTGGCGAGCTCCACTAATTCGGGATTTGGCCTATCGCCTGACCTAAATTCATCACATCAAACCTCTTTTTGTCATATTTTTTCATTTTCATTTTTTTTTTTTTTTTGTATTTTTAGAACACTGTTTCAACTTCAGTCTTTAAGGGTTGTGCATCAAGAGTGTGTGCTTTCTTTCTTAGATGCTTTGAAGCTGAAAGGTGACAAGTTATCTTTAATTTAAAATGTCTTTTCAGTCTTCAAAAAAACAACAACAAAAAAACAACAATAAAAAATCTCTTTTAATGTTTAATCTGCGTGTGGCTGCCTCGCAAAAGTCAC
Source organism: Hypophthalmichthys molitrix (assembly GCA_037950675.1). Taxonomy (NCBI): domain Eukaryota; kingdom Metazoa; phylum Chordata; class Actinopteri; order Cypriniformes; family Xenocyprididae; genus Hypophthalmichthys; species Hypophthalmichthys molitrix. The sequence continues at coordinate 21,964,094 of CM075510.1, read as the reverse complement.
AGTGTTGGCATCTCTCTCTTTTTGTTTAGAAGTGTTCTAGTTATGTCCAGTTGGCTGAGTGCAGGAGAGACAGAAATGAAGAGGCAACTGTCTTTCTCCGTTCTTGACTTTCTCATGCATCTTGCATAGACACACACAAACACATTCACAATGGTCTGTGGCAGAAATGCTGAATCATTCTAGAGATTCACCTGCAAGTGTCTGCATCCCGTGACGTGCTAGCATGTGTCGTTGCTGGCATAATTCAGTTCAGTTCCCATTCTCCAAAGCTAAAAGCATTGCTTTCAGCGTGAGCGATGGCCATATTTGTGTGACACTGGTCAGCACTGACTGAATAAAGAGAGACCAAATGAAGTGAAACTTAGTTCAGTGGCTTAACAAATGTACGGGACTGGCATAACCCCTCAGTGACAATCCACATTTAGTGGTGAAGTTAGAAATATGCACATGATTTTAGGACAGCTGTTCCTTGGAGCACAGTTACTTAAAGGGATAGTTCACCTAAAAATGAAAAATCTGTCATTTACTCACCCTCGTGCCATTTTTTGAGTCTGCCAGTCTGCCACAATATTTTATATTTTGGAGAATTGGCAAATTCATGCTAATTCATACTAGGGCTGTGCAATTAATCGAAATCTTATTAAAATCACGATGTGAAAAAATGGATAATACATGCATTTGCAAACTGTGCACAACATACGAAAAGAGTTTAAAAAAGCATAAAGAAATAACAGACGCCATCACGTATAATTTCTGCAAAGATATGGTGCCCACAAATATCGTCTAATGTTTTTGTCTAATTATACTCATTTTTTTGGAAGCCGGCTTTATTGAATATCGCACAGCCCTAATTCATGCAATCTCATTCGTACATTTTTGCACACTCTGCTTTTACCTCACTGTTAAGGGTAGACCTTTATGATTAGTTTTTACCTAAAAATTGTATGCATTTTATGAATCAAACTGTACAAATTCATATGAAATTGCCATATGAATTGGAATTGCCAATGCCCATGACTATAAACTAGTTAAATTTCCAATACATTTTTCAAAACGTCCTTTTTTGGACTTCCACTGAAAAAACGACATGATGTTGAGTAAAGTATTGTCTTCCTTAGAAGTATGACAGCAAAATATTATATAATGCCCCTCCCTTAACAAGTTTCCTGCATTTGAAAGCCACTAAGTAAATGTGTCCTCTTTTCCATTAACAGGAACTGAAAGGTATTGCATTTTTAAGCTGATCTGGCACAGGGAAGAGGAAGAGACTTTATATTTTTTTTTTTTTTTTTTTGCTTCACATCATATCACATTTGACATTTGTTTGAGTTGGTTTTTAGCCAGCTGCTCTGTTATCCCCAGATACACTCACACAGGTTTTTTTCCCAGCGCCTCAAGCTTCTGGCTCCACATATAAGGATGTTCTTCGTTCTGTCTCTAGCTTTGTCTCTGTCCTCTCTTTGCTCTGTGCTTTATAAATATGGCTCAGTGTCTAGTGCAAAACATCCACATATCACTCAGAATTGTCCCTCTAGTCTAGCCCATTTCTAAACTTGTTCTTTCTCAGACTTATGTGCATTTTCCTTGTAGCTGTCTTTAAGCTGGATTAAACCAGTCTCTGTTCTGCCTATGAACTGAGTTTACATGCACATGTAAAAATTTGATTAATATCACAATTATGAAAGTGTCATGTAAATGTGTTAACCCAATTAAACTAATATAAATAATAAATAATAAAGCCTGATTGTCATTTCTTATTCAGAGTAAACACATTTTCAGAGTGAGAAAGAGGCTATTTTTTTTCGAAACATTAAAGAAATGAACATAACTCGATATACAGATGTATATATAAAAGCAGAGTCTTAAATCTACATTTTGCAAAACCCTGTGCATGTAAAGCTACAAATAAGTATTTTCCCTATTTTAGCTGCAAAGATATCTATTTTCCCTATTTTAGCTTTGCATGCTGGGTATGAGTTTGAGATTAAAAATCCCTCATGTGCCGTTAAGAGGTTATCAGTGGTCAAGTGTAATTCAGGCCTCCTGACATAGTTTTTTTCTGTCTTCAGTCACAATGAAGATTAAAATAGCTTGACATTTTAGTATTTTCTCTTCGATAACATTCAAGTACCCGCATCTGAAGTCTATGGATTAAATATGAAATAAATCATCCATTAATGCCAAAGTTAAACCAAATGAACCCTGCTGAACACAGATTCTTGTTCAAATATTGACGTTTTGGTAATAAATTAACTGAAATGTTTCTAATGAGATTCATGTCCAAGACTTAAATATAAACATTTGTCTTTGACCATCAAAAGATTCAAAATTATTTAAGATGCATGTGTCAATGTTTCTGTTCTACCACAGCTCTACATATTAGTTGTAGGAGATATTGAATTTATTTCCTAACACCTCTACTGGATGTGTTAAAATGTCAGCTTCATCTATCACCATCTTTTGAAACCTCCACCCTTTACATTTGACAAACTACATGGGCTTTTGACCTTTTAAGAAGAAAGAAAGGAAGGAAATATGAGGCATGACACTCAAAAACAAGTATATATATTTATATAAGTTTAACTAAAATCTTTTTAAATTGTGGCAAACATTCCGACCAATGAATTTTTTTCCAAGGCTTCAGCAATTCATTGTGCAAAGTCTTCTTTAATTGGTGTGTATGCACAAAATGTGAACTTTTTTTATCCACTTCAGTTTGGGTCTCTGTTAACTTTTCGTTAGCAACATTACTGACCTAAGTGAGAGTGAGTTTTATATTTCTTTGTATCGATCACATTTGATTATGAAGTAAATTTTTTTTGACACAGAGGATGTTGTACTTGTTTATTCTTGCTCTTGTCAAAAACATTTTATCCTCTATTTGTATTTCGGAGATATAATCAGCGGGTGCGGTTACAGCTAACCCTTATTTTGATATTTTTGTACAGGCTGCTGAAGCCCACATCAAATTATTAATGCTTCGATACATTTAAAAAAAAAAAATAACTTTATTTTTTTATGCTTGCATCCCTTTATTTCAATATAATACCTACTATTAAGGCACCCAAATGGATGTTCTTCCATTGATAGACTTAAAATGCCTCCTAGTTTCAAGAATTTTTTTTACATTTTCTTTGGACCTTGATAAACAATAGCAGCCACTGTCATGAACACATGATCTTTCGGTCACAACACAAGAGCATCCATTCAGTCTTGATGTGCCTGCTTTAGAATCATGTTTCACTGTGTTTATAATCTTTATGCTCATGATAAAGAATCCTTTCCTGTGCAGGGATGGAAGTCAGGTCTCTTAAAGAGGATCTATTATGCCCTTTTACAAAGTCTTGATTTTGTTTTTGGGTCTACTAGAATAGGTTTTCATGTTTGAATGTTCAAAAAACATTGTTGAGAGCAAATGTTAAATGCTTTATATTGCTGTACTCATTCAGCAAGTGCTATACCATGCTATTGTTAACATGTTAGCAAATTAGCAAGTTACCATTTTCTGAATTAGCTTGTTATAGCTAGCTAAGTTTACACTAATAAAAATGTTCACATTGAGGTTACATGAAAATTTTAAGTTAAATGAATGAATTAGTGTACTTAAACATTTCAAGTTAAGAACAATTAAAAATTTTGAGTTTTGCCAACTTATTCGGATTTACAGTGTTGGTTAACCGCTTTGAGTGTTTTTCGGAAATTTCACGGGGCGAGTTTCAACACTGTTAACACAACCAGGCCTTGCCCCTTTTTTGCGAATGCCTTGGGTGGGAATTATTTAAATGAGCGGAACTCTTTCCCGGAAAGATGCTCAAGACTACAATCAAGGCTTTTCAGTTCAGAATCCGTGCTTACTGATATAGAGAATAACTCCATTTGGAGTGGAGTTTGTGCTTTATAACTTTGCAGACATTTTTCATGCTCAAACAGCAACATTACACACTAAAGAAAGTTGAAAATGTAAAAAAAGCATAATAGGTAATCTTTAAGAAATACAGTATTTCAGTCATTCAGACATTGCACTGACTAGTTAATTTTGAGAGCATGTGGTTTTGAACATCCTCACATGCACCCATCTCTATTCTCCTGGCCTAATTGGAAACACTGCCAAAAAGCACACATTACTACTGGAGCATGGGTAGAACAGGGTCAGTCGGTCACTGCCACATGGTTGACATTAGTTCTCTGACCTGGCATGGATGTTTGAAGTGAGGTCATTGTTATTCCAAGGCGGAGTGTCAGTGTGGAACAAGACCAGCTGAGGATCACACAGCTGCTGGGATTGAAACTGGGCGGGATGAACTCCTACCTTAGAGCAAAAGACCACACAGAGGAAGACAACGGATCCTCAGAGCAGAAGGACAGGAGGAGGTCTGCTGCGGGGGATCCATGATAGCATTGTTCTTTTGCTGGACACATTGTGTATTGTCTGCTGTTACTATAGAAACTATCATTTATACAGGCGTTAGGAATCGTGCTGCTGTTAAGTTGCAGTGTGGGTTGAGTTTGATGATATTCACATGTGTAGCTAGTGTCCGCTTGTGCGCGTGTGTGTGTGTATGCGGCTACACGCATGTGCTTTCATGGGAAATAAAATGACTTTTCTTGTGGCTGAAGTGCAGAAAAAAAAGGATTCTACAAAATTGACATAATCACATCCATTTTTATGTTTTTCAGTAAAAATACCTTATCCTATATGCGATATCTTTGAAACTAGCAATGTATCAATGTTAAAACTGCCGATAATTATTTTCATGTTATGGTGATAACCGATAAATAGGTGATTTTTCTAAATAAATGAAGTAAAATGCAAAATAAAAATAGTCTTTTTAAATTATGTGAATTTAGCCATCACAAAATTATAATGTACAGTATGAAAAATGCATTTTGAGATTTGCTAAAGTTTACATTTAACAGTGTTGTTAAATTCTAAGTGTTTGTAAAGATGATAGCAAAGGTAATCTAAATATAAAAATTGGGGAAATGAGCATGAATAATTTAAATATCCAATATCTACCGATACCTGATAGATAACCAAAATGGTACCAATATATTATGCATCCTTACTAAAAACAAGATTGTTATTGCGTGCAAGACCACAACTTGTTCTCAGAGAATATAGCTTGACTTGTTTTATTTTTCTTAACCCACTGGCAACTTTTACTTGTTTAGATGTAAGCTTAAAAAAAAACAACACTAGTTAGAATTTACAATGTGGGCTTCTGGGAGGAAATGAGGGACCTCCTCCGCCTCACACACACACACTTTTCAGTCAGTACTTCTCCTGCCCAGCTTCAAGACCCCCTCACACTCTCAACGGGCCAGATAAACATGGTCCCTGCTGGAGGTGACAAATTAATGAAGCCCCCCTGCTTGGTTCTTTTGTCCTCGTCATCCGTCTCTCACAGTGAAGAGTTCAGAATTGGGTGCCAGGCAGCTGTACTCAGAATGCTTATGAGCAGTCGTGCCCGGAGGGACGGGGATGACGTAGCCCACATCAACAGCGCTTCACAAGTGCCTGTGAACCGAGACGGCTAGGCCTGAATAGAATGAGTGGAACAATCCCAGCATGCACTGGGTGGCACAGTGTCGCTTTGTGTTTTTTAAAACTGAAGTGGAACCTTTGTTTGTTGAAATAAGCTGTTTGTTGTATAGGTTGTGTTTATTTTGCATGTGTTCGTTTTGCATTTTGTTAGATTTCAACATGGATTTCAACCTTCATGCATGAATTATTAATTTGATATAAAATTTATGACATGCCAAAAATGATTGAATAATACAGGCGCAGGGTCAAGTTTTGCTCAAGTTGTGTTACACAATTAATATTCAATTAAAAATAATTTAGTAAATTAATAATATAAATAATAATAAAAAAGGTAAATAAATAAAATAAAATTTTATATTTTATATTAAAAAAAAAAAAAAATATATATATATATATATATATATATATATATATATATATATATATATATTGGACGTGTTATTTTAGGCTGCAAGAATTATATGCTACTGTGTGTTCTTTTATTATTTCTGCCTGAATTATCTGAATTATGTGTTTGGCATATGATCAAAATACACAGTACATAAGTTCATGTTCTACAGTGCCTATAAATAGCCTGGCACACATTATACAAGGCTCTTTTGTTTTTCCTGCGCAAAACAACATCTATCCCAGAGCCGTATTGCTTTTGTGTAGCTCCGTCTAAGCAATGCTGTATCTATTGCACTAGGCATAAACCCACAGGTGTATAATTACCTTCAACACACGGCCCCTGGACATAATATGTAACCTCAACTATGGGGAGATATTTACCTCTTTTTTGGTGTAGATGTCAGTGCCTGGCAGGGTTATGAGGGCTATGTGCTAATTTAGGGTCATTTTAGGTCAGTAATGAGTTCTCTCTCATCGATAATCACAGATCTCATAGCCTCATTACCCTCAAATCGGGAGTTTGCCACTGCTGTCATCATCCCACTTTGCTCTGATGAAATATGGGAGGTTGGAGATGAGCTATAAGGAGATCAGAGATGATCTTAAAGGCTTTTTTGTAGGCGGGAGATTTCTACACCCTCCCTGGACCATTGCATTTGATAGAAATGAGTGATGACGTTGGTCTTTCAAGACTCCATTAGACCACCTCCTGTTTCGAAGTGCCTTTTCTGCGTCTTCATCTGCGGTGGGCTCAGGTGGCTTCGAGCGGTTTATAAAAACCTCTGAATGTGCACCGTATGGGGTCTTCTCACCCTGCGGTGCTATTTTCGGTAACCATATACACAGGAGATTAAATGACTCATTGCTTGCTTTCCTGTGTGATTTTCAGCTGGCTTTATGTATTTTCATTCACAGTCAAGGTTGTCAGGATATCTTTTCATTAGAGAGCCAGTAAGCCAGCAAGTTAAAGTTACAATTTACGCAGTACTAAATATTTTTGTATAAAGATTAAATATTAATCTTAGTTGAAACGTAACTTTGTACGTATAAGCTATAGATATTTATGGAAGCCTCCGACCAGGAGTAACGGTTGAAATAAAACAGCAGATTGAATGAATTGCATAAATAAGCTCTTGTTTTACAAACATCTATTCTGTAGACATATATGACACTTGTATACATTCTAATTGACATTATGTGAATAAATGACTTGTTAGTGTCTCTTCAACATGAGCCCAATCTAAACAGCGTAGAGTAAATTACATTATATCATTTCAACCTGGGAAAATTGAATGCCAGTCAGTCACAGAGCTGGTCACAATTAACAAAGCTTATTGGTGATTTAAAACATGTTATCATCCAACGTATTGGCAAATAGGCTTTCCAACTAATGTAAATCAATATTTATTCATCTCTCTCATACATGCAACAGAGCAATAACCAGTTGATCACCCTACTTATGCTATCTATGTTCTGCTTTAAGAACAAATTCTGCTACCAAATTAAATAGTTAGTTACTAATCCTCAAGTTCACATTTATTTGTATAGCGCTTTTCACAATACATTTTGTGAAAAGTGTGGATTTTATATTCCAATTTAGGTAAAAACTTACGAACAGGTAGTGCAGCCCTACCCCGGTCAACAGAACAGAATGTTTCAGGTTTAGTACAAGTTAATAAACAGCATTTGTGCCATAATATCAATAACCACATGAAATCATTTTGATTTGTACCTCACACACATCCTGAGTTTACACCAAAAAATCTGACAAATGACTGCCTAGAACAGCCGAAACTGGCCATTTAACATACAGTTCAAATAATACACACACATATAAAATAAATTTCATGTTGTTTTAAAAAACGACTAACTGTACATTTCTGCAGTTAAACCCTAAATGCATGATCTTGTTTACTTCATTTGTAAGTGCATTAATGTAAGTAACCACTATTGATTTATTTATTTGAAATTATTTTTATTAAAATGGACTAAAATTTGCATTTGGTTGTTCCTGGCACCATCATCCTACACACGCAACCCTTCCCCCATCTGTACACTGACTTCTCTCTTACCCAGAATCCTCTCTGCCTCCTTACAGGAGTGTCCTCCCGCTCTCCAGACATCATGGCTGCTGGCACTCACTCTCCTGGAGGGCCCAATGGCATCATCAGGAGCCAATCGTTCGCCGGCTTCAGCACCCTACAGGAGAGACGCTCACGGTGAGATCATCTGCCCTGTCAGAAGCTTAAATGCTCACCCCTTTCTAGATGAGCTACTTGATTCACTGGATGTATATAAAACATCAGTTTTGCCACTGCAGAAGAAACAATTGTATTTTTTTAACACTTTACGTTAGACTTTTAAACATATTTCTTAAAGCATTTGCAGGCAGATTATATAGTGTGTGTGTGTGTGTGTATATATATATATATATATATATATATATATATATATATATATATATATAGTTGGAAAAATAATAGTAATATTGTAAAATAATAATAGTGTTTAATCCAGAATGCCGTTTCTGGATGTTTACTCAGAATTTGAACCTGACAACTTTAGTGACAAGTGGGCATTAGGCAAAACTTCTTATCATCTCACATCTTATTATCCCTCACATAGGTTTTTAAGAGAGTTTCTATAAAGAGCTAACACCACACTAATATTTGCAAAATCATGAATTCCATCGATTTCTGCAATAACAGTTTCCACTTTTCGGGGAAGACTTTCCACTATAAAAACAAATATTGCAAAAGAACTGCAAATTATATTTATCTGAAACAATTGATGCAGTAACCACATTAAAGAGTGTGTCTGTACTGTGCATGCTGGCTTTTCTTAGTATGACGGAGTGAATCGTGAGTGGATGACCCCTTAGGCAACAGCATGTGCTCATTCTACACAATGGCCTAGATTTACTGTAGCACTGCTCTTTTTGACTGTGTGTGCGTTTGACATGTTCAGACATGTCAAACAACCAACTGTCATTGTGTTATTATGAAACAGGAATATTATTAGACTGTGGCATCAGATGTAGGCTAATAAGCACCCTGCCTTTTGACAGAAGTCTTAAATGTCAGGAAGCATTGATTTATTACATTGAGTGGCATTAGATGTACAGCACTGCAAGCTTATCTTTGTGACTTTTTGGGGTTTAACTGACGTTATGACATGAGTCCTTGAAACCTCTGAAAAGAGAAGAGGGTGGTTATTTGCAAGGATATTGCACAGATGAGTGTGAAGTATGCTAAAATGGCAACACTAGACTACAGACTCCAAGTCTGCACTAAACTCACTGGTGTTTACATTAGCTGCAGCAGAAAAAGTTTCATAGAAATCCCATGGATGTAGAATTCTCTTTCAAAGTGAAGAAATTACATGGGTGAATCTCAAAAATACATTTCCAGATCATGTTTCACCTCAAAGAATAAGAAATTATTTATTTTAATTATGCCTGCCTATGGATAGTCCTTTGGAATTTCACCACCTATGTGGAATGGGTGCTGGTGAATTGTGGATCTTCATTCACTGTCTGCACTGTAGATGAAGATGTCACCAGCCCCACTCCGGATCCAGAGTCCAGCCAGCTACCAACCAAGCTCCCCAAGGATAAGATGCTTGAGCCCACCGCAGACACAGAGCCCGAGCCCACTATGATGCTAGTGTCAGAGCTGATGCCTGAGCACAACATCGGGCCGGAGCCCGTGCCCAACGAAGAGTTTGAACAAATGCGTGAGCCGGTAACACCGTCCGTCCCGGTGGTCATGCTCGTATAGTTCGTAGGAATGGAGTCCCGCCCACATTCCGACCACTGAGAGTGAGCTGCATCTGGCCTATGGGGAATATTATGAGGATTTGAATGAAGTCTCCTGTCGCCGCTGGTTCTGCCCAGCTTCAAGTTTCCTAGTCTCCTGTCTCCACTAGTCCGGCCCAGCTCCAGGTCTCCTGTGTCTCTGTTGGTCCCGCCCAGCTCCAGGTCTCCTGTGTCTCTGTTGGTCCCGCCCAGCTCCAAGTCTCCTGCGTTTCTTTTGATCCACCAGCCTCCCTCTCCCACTTCCTCTACCAAAGCAAGCCAGTCCTCTGGCTCTGCATCCACTGGTTCCCTTCAGTCCCTCGGCTCCTCATCAACTGGCTCCAATCAGCAACTCGGATCCACCTCGAGTCTTCAAGTCTCCAGCTCCACCTTGGTACAAGGATCCCCTGTCTGCGGCTCGAGCCGCTGACCCTATTACTTCACCTTGGCCCATTGACCAGTCGGCTCCACCTTGGCTCCTCCCTCCCTCATAATCATCTTTATGGCTCCACTGGGCTCCATTGTCCCTCCGGCTCTGCCTTGGTCACTCTGCCTGTGCGATAGACTTTTGGGCCTTAAGCTTCACTTTGTCCCTCCACCCCTTCGGCTCTTTTGGGCTCCGCCTTCCCTCTGGCTCCGCCTTGGTCCTCAGTCCCACCACCTGCACTTCAGTCCTCTGGCACCCTTCGGAACTAAACAGAGCGTTACTGGCAGACTGGGAAGAGAGGTGTTGCGACAATGTAAAATATGTGGAAAATATTGTATTTGAACATTCAAGCATGAAAACCTATTTTTGTAGACCCAAAAACAAAATCAAGGGCGAAATAGGTCCCCTTTAAAACTCCTCTATGGCAAAGCGCTAAGTCATTAGTATGACTTTCTGTAAAGCTGCTTTGGAATGATGTGCTATACAAATAAATATGTCTTGACAAGCAACTAACAACACAGAGACTTGGCAACCTAGAGTGATTTTCCTTGATTGTAGTTGTCCTAAAATAAGACTTCATTTACTTTAAAGCTGCAGTCCGGCATTTTTCCTCTTTGTCGCCATCTCTGTTTGAAACCGGCAATTGCAGTCATATGCGGAATTGTTATTGTTACGTGTGTTGTGCATCGGCACAGCTCATTGCAAATTATTATTACTGTTATACTTTGTTCTCAAATTGTTAATGATAACAACATCAGCATTGCTTGACTATGTGTATTTAGTGTGTATTAGCTTATTAGTGTATTACCTGTAGATTTAAATTTATGTAGCCACTCGAAGTCTTTTGCTTTTGACTATGGGTGAATCTCCAGTTGTCACTGATGACTGTCATTTGGACCTTTCTGGATTACAATCCGCCATCAAAATGATACGTTTAATTATTGCAGCTGCTGTGAGAAAGGGCTATAAATGATCCGGAGATAAGAATGGAGTTAATAAGGAGATGGAGTTTTGAACACTGGCTGGTTATGTACATGCTCAAAAATTGATTTTGGTAATTTTTAACCAAAAAAAGTTCCGGACTGCAGCTTTAGGAAAATATAATGTCTTATTTCTTTGAAAATGACCACCACATGTTCTTGACAGGTTTCTTGAGTTTCATCCACAGCTGTTTGTGTGTTTTCAGGTGTAACTCTTTCATGGGGAACTCAGCAGTGCAGAAGAAGCCCATCTCAAAGCCCAGGAAGCCCCATCTGTCCGGGCACAAGTCCAGCAGCAGCAGCAGCTCACGAGAGCCGCAGCCCAAAAGAGTGGAAGAAGTTTACGGAGCCCTCAAACAAGGCCTGGAGTGAGTGCTGCTCAGATGTCTCCTCTGACTCACATATGTCCTGTCACATACTGTAGATCTTCTCTCTCAGCTCTCTACAGTCATACAGTATGCACACTGACTGCATGAATCACTGCTGCTCAGAATGGCTGTGATGAAATCTTTGTACAGCGTACAGTCATTGTTCATGCAATTCTCCAGAATACTGAAGCCTTTGTTATTTTCTCTTTCTGTCAGTGAATATCTAGAGGTGCACCAAACAGAGCTGGATAAACTCACTTCCCTCATGAAAGACATGAAGAGGAACTCCAGACTGGTGAGACAGGATATGACATTATCAGGGTTCCTACACACTATAGTTTATGCTGCATCAGAATGCTGCTGCTAATCTATTGATTTCAATAGACAACTATCCTAAAATTGTATATCTATGGATCATGGTTTCCTCAAAAATTGTAATTACAAGAGACTTCTATGAAAAACATATCTATTATAATAAAATAATGTATTAAAATACGTGACCCTGGAACACAAATCCAGTCATAAGTAGCACGGGTATATTTGTAGCAATAGCCAACAATATACTGTATGGGTCAAAATTATTGATTTTTCTTTCATGCCAAAATTATTAGGATATTAAGTAAAGATCATGTTCCATGAAGATATTTTGTAATTTTCCTGCTGTAAATATATAAAAAATGTATTTTTGTGAGTGGATATGCATAGCTAAGGACTTCATTAGGACAACATTTTCTCAATATTTTGATTTTTTGGAATTCTCAGATTCCAGAATTTTAAATAGTTGTATCTCAGCCAAATATTGTCCTATCCTAACAAACCATACATCAGTGGAAAGCTTATTTATTCAAGTAATGTACAAAACCTTATGACTGGTTTTGTGGTCCAGGGTCACATATATAGAAAACCTTTAAATAAGAAACATTTACTTGAGAATCAACATTGCACAAGATGTTAAGACTTGTTTTTAAAGAATGTATTTTTAATATGAGATATTTTCGCTTACTGCATTGGAAGATTTTTTTTTTTTCTTTTTAGTATAAACAAATGAAAAACAAGTGAAAATGTACAAAAAAGAAATTAAAAACTCATTAAGAAGTCATTAATTGCAGTGCAGCATATGTTTTAGTTGGAGGCTGGTGTACTGGTGTTAGACGCCTTTTCTAGCAAAACCAGCAAGAAAACACTGGTCACCTTCACCAGTTATATTTTGCTGCCTAACAGCATAGTTATACTGATCCACCAGCTTGACCAGCATTAAACAGCATAAACCAGCCTAGACCATCATGAATTTATTGCTGGTCTAATATGGTCTTTTCTGAAGGGTATTTGTCCAAATATTGTTGTTTTTTATTGTTATAATAGGTTGATTTTTCCATTATTTCCACTGATACATATCTTTTTTTCTTCCTCAGGGTGTGCTGTATGACCTGGATAAGGTAGGGTCCCTAAACACACAAATGCTTCTTAACCTCTCTAAGTTGACCTGTGTTAACCTTTCTAAGAAGTTAGAAACATGCAGCAGGAAAAATAAGCCGCTTTGCGTAAATGATGTGCTGCATGATGTGCTTTATTGCAACACTCTAATCGCTTAAGGTGTCAGTTGTGTTTAAAATTAGGGACTTTGAACTTAGATTGATCTCTGTGAAAAAAATATTTTCTTTTGCAGTTTCTTTTTTAGTGAGTAACTTTTATTTTATTTCTTCCCAGCAAATCAAGACCATAGAGCGATACATGCGACGACTGGAGTTCCACATGAGTAAGGTAAAGTTTACTTATATATATATATATATATATATATATATATATATATAGATATGTGCTTTCAATGGCTGTTTTATAGATTAGAAAAGGTGAAGTCAGTACAACAAGTGAAAATACAGTTTTTTCTTGGAGTGCTTTGTGTTTCCAATAAATGTCCTGACTCATTTTGAGTCCCCTGGTTTGGCATTCTCTAGTGTCAGGAGTCCTGCTGTGTCCCCTTCCTCTTGCAGTGTGTTTTAGTGACATTACAGGTGGGTGTCTGCAGTAAACTACAGTGCTGATTGGCAACTCAGCAGCACGTCTAGTCCCGAAGTAGCCATGGCAACCTGACGATTGGAGCTTTGAGGCTGTTGAAGAGCAATTCATAGCTCAAATTAGCCCTACACACTTGAAATTAGCCTCGCATTCAGCTAGCCCACAGGAACATTCTGAACCGTGTGGTAGTATACAGATCTCAGAGAAACAATTCAATCATTATTTTTATGTTTTCGGCCCTATAAAGAGAAAATTTTGTTTGTTAATTTGCAGAAGTGTTTTGTTTTCCCCTGTGTTTTATGCTGTTTATGGCTGGCACTGGATCTAGGTCAAAGCTATTCCCTTGAGTGATGAACAAACCTCTGATGGCTCAATCCAGGGTGTTAATGAGTGTGTGCAAGTCTAAATAGAGGGAGAAGCCTTTTCTTTATGATTTCAAGTTTATGTTCAAATCTGATTGGATCTGTGCTGCTCTATTTATATCGCTTGGATCATCAATCTCGACACCCCATAGGAAAGACATCACAAATTAGATCTCTATGTAATCTCAAATGTGTCTTCTGTGAATTTTCAGAAGAGATATCAACAACGTCTCGCTCTGTTCTCAGATTTGCCATGGTACTAGAGATGTCCGGCTTGTGAACGAATCATTCTTTTAAATTCATTCTTTTTAGTGAACTGGTTAAATCACCATTTTATTTTATTTTATTTATAGATTTCAATATGAACTTTCAGTTTCTCATTGAAAATTTTTCATCAAATTCTTCTGAGACCAAATGATCTAGGCCATGTTTCTATCCACATTAATTTAAGGTCTGGCAGTAATAGTCTTGTTATTTGTTGTTGAAGGAGGAGGATTTGTAACAGAGACAGGGCTTTGATGCCTGTAGAGGCGGCGCATTAAGGAGGGATGAATTCAGCTGCCCAGCTTCTCAGAAAGGGTTTAAATGTGCTGACAGTCAACAATTACTTTTAGTCTTTTAGCATGCTGGAGCACAGAAACCATTTCTAAGTAGTCAGTTTCTAATAGGTTAAGTTTTATTCCTTTCCCTATGACTCCCTAATACTGTTGTTTAAGTTCCAAAGCCTCTGTTGAAAGATAGAATCATATCCAGCACACTGATCTGTGAGTGCTAAAAAGAGTAAAGAGGTCAGTGATGTGTATAGGAAAACTAATGTCTATAATTATATCATTTTTTTTATCACTAGATGTGTGTCACTTACAGAAAGGATATTGATAACTCAGACTCCCAGCAGTGGTTTGTGCTTTTAAAAATCATCCTCCTCATAACTGCAGTCGTCCCATTTCCCCATAGGAAGTTAAGCAACATCAACAGGAAGTTTCAAAAGGCCTCAGCTTGCAGTCAGATATCAGAGCTGGAGGTGCTTTATGATCTGGCTTTGAACCTCAAAGATGTTTGATGTGGGTGAATTTATTGTAGGTTTAATCTCTGTTTAATCGGGCTGGCATCCCCCCTGAGTAGACAGTCTAAATCCTCAGATCACAGCTGATAGATGCTAGTAACTTAAGAGGATTTTTCTACTTCCTCCATTTCCTCATTGTACAGTAATGCATATTAATATGCCTTGTAAGTGTGCACTCTTTGTCTTGTTCCTTCTGTTGTTTTAGTGGTGTGTGTGGACCAGCTGTGTACTCTTGGCTTGTTATTTGACTCAGTAGGCCTAATCCAAAACCCCACACTTGCGATGGACAGAGGACTGACAAACAGCTGCTCACAAGCATGCATGGCTGGGTTGAGTCGCGCCTTGGACCTCTGCCTTTCAACCAAAAAGAAGTCGTGCCCAAGTAGATCAAAAGCGCTCCCAGTGGGAACGACTGTTTGCAGAAATGCATATCTGGGTGTGTGTCACTCAGTTTGCCCTAGATGCATCATCTTCCACACACCAAAAGACTCCTACACACCGCAAAACTAATACAGTGACACATTATATTATATTATATTATATATCCATTTTCCAAAATGCTTGTCCTGTGTACTCTTGTGTAAAAGAAGTACACTTTAGCATACTTTAAAAAAAGAGTACTTAATATGTAAATAATATAGTTTAAAGGTGCAGTGTGTAAATTTTAGCGGCATCTAGCAGTGAGATTGCGAACTGCAACTAACGGCTCACTCCCCTCGCAATCCCTCCCTTTCGGAGAAGCTACGGTGGCCGTCTGGCCGACATGTCATCGTCTGAAAGAGCAGAGGATAGCTTGTGTGAACCAATGAGGTTTTTTCTTACTTCTAACAAAGAATGGTCTTTTACACATTGCGCCTTTAAAAGAATATACTTATGTGTGAACTCAGTGTAATGTTTTCAGACAATTAACTGCATGTTAATTGCAATTAAATGAATATGTTTTATAGTTTAAGTTAATATTAAATGTTTATATGTCTGTGTGGTGTTTTTAATATGCTTTAAGACAAACCATGTGCAAATTCGTCAGTCAACACCATTGCTAATTCCCCCCACAGTCTCAAAAATGCCTCCTTGTCACAAATTCTCTACGTCACAAATAAGTTGTAACTAATCCCGTCAACATCCACTTCTTTTGAATCAGTTTCTGGTTCAAACATATATGGCTGAATTAAACCAGTATGTCTAATTGCCATTGTGAAGCATTTACTACAGTAAAGTTGACCAAGTGGATCAGGTATTCTGAGCTCGTACAAGTGAGTGGAGGCGGGGCTAATTTGCATATTCATGGTTCCATGTAAACTAAATGAAGCAAGGGTGTAGAGTTACATTCAAACTATTTTAAGGCATGAAGGGTTTTTTTTCACAGGAAAAACAAAATTTTGTCAATGACAACAATGTCATTTTGGTGACTAAAGATGAGTTTAAGGGAAAAAATGATTGACTACAGGGGGACTTTAACGAAATAAATGTACATTAAAGCATAACAAAAGATTATTAAAACATACTTTAAAGTATTTGAATTGGAACTTTTAATTTGACATTAATTAAATGTTGGCACATGTTTTAAACTAGATTTTTAAAAGATTCTTTTTCTTTACTGTGGACACTTTTTTTTTTTTTTTTTTTTTTTTTGTCACTGACCTATATCGTGAAATTCATAAATTTTTAAGGGTGGTGTAAGTGTTCAAATACTCTTTGAGGCCACTGTATCTTGGGCAGTGTTCAGACACGTGCTCAGACGAAGTGGTCATACTGCGGCAGTCACCGTAGAGCTGTCTGTTTGTGTCGCTACGGGCGCTGCCTGTGAGAACAAATGCTGTGGGCACAGCAAATGAGATAGAAAGCGGACATTGAGTGGACATGAATATTTAACTGAGACAATATCAATCTGGCAGAGTATCAGCCGATTGCAATGGCTCAGTGCTTCTTTTCTGCTGTGTCCGTATCAAACAAACAAACAAACACAAAGCTCTGCCAAACCCTCTGCTGACACCAACAGCTAACCTGAGCAGAACACCATCCTGTTAGTCACGAGTCACTCTTGTTTAGACCCATTCCACAGATGCCTTTGGTAAATTTGGTAAACTGTTTAGGATTTGTCGGATGACATTGTTGTGTGTGTCTTGTGGATCACATAACACATGAGCTCTCAAATCTCATTTGCGTTTGCATATTCATAAGGTGTCTTTAAATATGCACTCATTATGACAATAATGAGATTTTTGTGACTTTTGTGTTGCGGTATGATTGAATATGCTGAAGTGTAAATGAGATTTAATAAGGAGAGAAATGTTTTTAGTAAAAAATGGTAGGTTCACCCAAAAACAAAAATTCTGTCATCAATAACTCACACTCATGTCGTTCCAAACTCTTATTTCATCTCCAGGACACAAATTAAGATTCTAAAGAGATTTCTGTCCGTCCATTCCGCTTCAAAAACTTCATAAAAACATTCATAGAGCTCATAAAACATGGTAAATGGAAGCTCAATATACTGACTTGATGTTTGTTTACTATGTTTGATGTGTTTAATGTGCATTATCAATACTTATATGTGAATAAAATTTAAATCTTTTCTGGATTTAAATTGCTTGATTTAAATGGATTACTTTAAAGATGTCTTTATGAACTTTTTAAAGCATTAAAGTTTTGGTGGAGTGGACAAAAATCTCAGGTTTGATAAAAAAAAATATATCGGTAACACTTTAAAATAAGGTTCATTAGTTAACATTAGTTAACTACATTAGTTAACATGAACTAATAATGAACTGTACTTATACAGCATTTATTAATCTTTGTTAATGTTAATTTCAACATTTACTAATACATTATTAAAATCTTGTTAACATTAGTTAATGCACTGTGAACTAACATGAACAATGAACAACTGTATTTTCATTGACGTTAACGAAGATTAGTAAATACAGTAACAAATGTATTGCTCATGGTTAGTTCATGTTAGTTAATACATTAACTAACGTTTAACTAATTAACCTTATTGTAAAGTGTTACCAAAATATCTTCATTTGTGTTTCGAAGACGAACAGAAGTTTTATGGTTTTGAAATGACATAAGGGTGAGTAAATGATGACAGAATTTTCATTTTTGGGTGAACTATGCCTTTAAATTTTGGGTTTCTCAGAGAAAGATTTCGTATGGCTTCAGAAACCCTTAAATCTAGTGCACCATCAGGGCACTAAAAATGCTAAGATTGGGGTTTTGATCCTGCCACAATGTATAAAATGAGTTGTATGGACTGTTTTATGGTACTTTTATAGTGCTTTATGTTTTTGTTGGAGCTTCAGAGTCCCTGGTTGGAGTATGTTTTCATTATATGGAAATTTTCTTCAAATTAGACAATAGGCTGATAGCTAGAGTTAAGGAAACTGTTTTTCCACAGCCTTGTTTATTGTCAAAATTCAGCTCATAAAAATTCACCCATCAGACCCCACCCGTCGGACAGAACCGACCGGGCTGGGGGCGGTTATGGTGATTCATTTCGCATGCTGCTTAGCTGCTATGGCAGATGAGAGGAGTCAGACAAGGGTATTTTATGGAGCCAAATAAACAGGCAGCTGTGTGCCACAGCAGGGCTGTGATTGGCGACGGTACACGCATGTATGTGTGTGGTACAGGGGGATTATAATATGTGGTGCAGTTCTCCAGACTTGGGTGGGGTCTTTCCTCCCACTGTAATTAAACCCACAGGACCACCGTCCAGACACTCTATCCCCACTTGCACACAGCTAACTGTTTTTCTAACGTATGTCGTTTATCATGAACAACCCCCACACATCATAGCACACACATGCCCATCCATCATACACAGTTAATGTACCCCATCCACACACAAATTGGGTTAGATAGTCCCGTTTCTCACCCTATCCCCCTAATGAGAGACATCAAAAAGCCCTGCATTTCACATCCCTTCACTGCATATGTTTGAATATTTCTTTTTGATTTAGTGTCTTGACATGTTTTGTTTTCTGTACGTTATGGAGGAAATCTTCATACAGATTTCCTCGCAGTGCGGAGCTCAGTAGGGCACATCCATGGCATCACAGTAGGGTTTCCTACAAGATTTTGTTTTTCCAGTGGGGGGCAACCTCCCTCAAACCTGAAACCGGTCCCAACATCTTGCTAAACTTTAACAATTCTATTTTTTCCAACATATAATTGTTTTTGATTAAAATACCATTATAACAAAACTCTGAAACTCTGTTCTGCTACACTGTTAAATTTGCTTATTATAAACTAATTTAAGTTTCACTAACCTTACAGTGTACTTATATTGAACATTGCTCTTAATAACACAGTAACTGTTCTCTGCTTGTGTTGAGTCAGACATTAATAATAATGTGTCTTTTAGTGAGCGAGCGAGTCATAAGAGCCGATTCAGATGTCAGATTGATTCAGTCCATGATTCAGACCAATGACTCCTCTGTTTGATTGAATCTGATTTGCCAAGCAAGCAATATGTTAGTGAATTGGATAGCACATTGCATTGTTTTTTTGGACTCCAGTTTTTAGGTCAGTGAAGAATGCATCAACACAGTAACAGATACAATTTCTATAAACGGCAGCTGCCATCAAAAAAGTACAATTGACATTATACATACATACATACTTATGTATGTATGTATGTGTGTGTGTGTATATATATATATATATATATATATACTAGTGGGTGCAGGACACTATAGTTCATTTATGTAAGTGAGGATAGCAAAATAAAGTAAACTCTGACATATTATACCCAAAAATTCTTCATACAGTGGACTACCAGTAAAATTATTAACAATTTGGAACCAAAAATTATTCAGACACTTTGACCTGACCATGTTTTGCTTAAGTGTTGTAAGACATAATTAAGATTATTTTTTTCTGACACAGTTTAACTCTGAGATCTTGTCATATGTTTTACCATTTTTTTTAAACTATAGTAAATAAACTGTATTAATGAATGAAATGTTTAAGGTGTCTGAATAAATTTTGGTTTGACTGTAATATATATATATATAATATATATATATATATATATATATACTTATATTCTACAAGGATGTATTCAATCAAAGGTGACAGTAAAGCCTTATATAGTGTTACAAAAGATTTTTATTTCAAATAAATGCTTTTCTTTTGAACTTTATATTAATTACAGAATCCTAAAAAATGTATCACAGTTTCCACAACAACATTAAGCAACACGACTATTTTCAACATTCATAATGTTTTTTAAAGCAGCAAATCAACATAGTAGAATGATTTCTGAAGGATCATGTGACACTAAAGACTGGAGTAATGATGCTGAAAATTCAGCTTTGCCATCACAGGAATTAATTATATTTTAAAATGCATTAAAATAGAAAACAATTCTTTTAAATTTTATTCATAAATAAATTAACATTAAAAATGGGCCTAATTTACTATACCAGGGACAATCAGTTCCAGTCAGCTTTAGGCTTTAACAGCGTAAAAAAAAAAACATTTAATAAACTGCATACATAAACAGGCCTGACATATGTATAATTTTGCCATGGCACTGCAGATTCAGCAGCAGCGGATCATCGTTCCTAAACACTGCATCACTCGAAGTCACTACTGGACCTCTCGTTCAGCTGCAGTGTCCATCCATCCCTCTTCCTGCCTACTCTGTTTTCTCTGTCGCATCATTCTCTGTTCCTGCTGCAACTTTCGGCTCACTTGTTTCTGTCACTTGCGGTCCATCTCCTCACTCTCCTTCGCCCCTCTTGCTCTCTCTCCATCCCCCTCTCTCCATCACTCTATCTTCAGCATTGGTAGGATTAGCATAGCTAATTTGAGCCGGCCAGTGTTCACTGAGTTGTGAATGTGCTAAATGTGCATTTCCATGATAAAGGCTGTGGCTCCGAGCTGCTCGTCTGTCACAGAAGTATGGCATTACTGTTGTCCCGTGGGCTGTTGAGCCGCATCATTTTGTGTTTGCTTTTGAAGTGTTCAAATTCATTTTTCACCGCTCAGTACAGTACGTCGCGCCATTGTGCTAACAGAACGTTACAGTAGATTGTAAAAGCCACGTTTCTATGCTGAATGGGGACCCCCAGGGCTCTGTAATGATGTATGCTAGCGATTTAGACATCAAAGCTTGTGTTTACGCAATCTTTAGTGAGGGTTGCCATGTGCGAGCGTGTGCAATGCTGCTTTTGTGTAATATAATTCTGTGCACCAATGCTGTGTGTGTGTTTTTACAGGTCGATGAGCTGTACGAGGGCTTTTGTATTCAGAGAAGGTTGCGTGATGGCGCCAGTAAGATGAAACAGGCCTTCACTGCTTCACCCTCCACTAAAGGCACACGTGAGAGCCTGGCTGAGGTCAACCGCAGATACAAAGAATATACAGAGGTACATTATAAACGTTTGCTTATTTCTCTGACCATTTGGCCATTTTTCTCGCTATGTTCACGCAGCATGTTTTTTTTTTCAAAATTGACTAGTCTGTGGGTTGTCTGAATGACTAATCGACTAATTGGTCTGTATAATTAGGATGGTTTTGCGTTCACCTGATCCCAATCAGATGTCTCTGAGAGGACATTTTCATTTTCTCGAGACTTTTAGAAGAATTATTTTTGACAGCGTCTTAGAAATTAAGTGTTCAAAAATTATTATATGAGATGTGTATATGTTGTGATGGTGCTTTAAAGGGTATACTAATTATAGACACAAACTTTCAGAGAGACTTTCAGAAAAAATAGATTTAATAGAGACTTTAGTTAGTAGCAGTATTGATGTCTATGATACTGACCTTCATTCATAGTACTTAGTAAAAAGATGCTGTTAAACAAATATTTACAATAAACCATCTTTGTGATGTTTCTACATTACATTTGGAGATTCAATGTGAAATTATGTATTACAATATAAAAATATATTACACATTTTAATGATATTACAAATTTTAACGTTACTTTTTTGACAGCACTAAAAGTAATAAATATATAATATACTGTATACTTTTTCGTTTATTTAATAACAATAATGCAGATTACTTTTTAGTAAGAATAGTTTGTTTATGGCCAGTAAAATTTCTCAATACATTTTCCTTCTTTTTAGAATATGTGCACTTTTGAGGGCGAGCTGGAGAACCTGTTGGGCGAGTTTCATATCAAAATGAAAGGTACAGGAGCAAAAAAAGGACAAATATTTTGTTGTATATATAAATTTTTTTGTTGGATATCAATAACAAACTTTTCAACTCCTTTGCCTCCTGTCTCAGGATTGGCCGGTTTTGCCAGGCTTTGTCCGGGCGATCAGTATGAGGTGAGTAGCTTGGAAAATCGAAAAAACAAAATTCTTTCAGAACATACTGAGTTTCATGCCGTTTTTCTGTAATAAAGCCAGATGCATCTGTCTTCTATCAAATTACTAAACACTTGTAGTAATTGCCTGCTGTTCTGCCAAGTACATCCAGTTCATTTTTAATCACAGCTCTCCTAGCAACGTTTTCTCTTCTGATCCACAAGTACACCCACTAAACCCAATTAGATTTTTTAAGGCTGTATAAAACTAAATACTGAAAACTCCCATTGCTTTATTTGCTCTATTAACGATTAAGTGAACTTGTGTTGGTATCTTTTTTCCTACTTTTGCCATTTTTCATTTCTTTTTGCCTCTCTCTTTCTCTTTCAGATTTTCATGAGATACGGCCGACAGAGGTGGAAACTGAAGGGGAAGATCGAAGCAAACTCCAAGCAGAGTTGGGATGGAGAGGAGATGATCTTCATGCCCCTCATTACAGACCTCATCAACATCAAGGTGGGCTGCAATCCACAGGGTCTTCCATGAAAGAGTCTCAATGTGACTCATTTCGACAATCATCCCTTTCACACAGTAATCCCAGTAAATTACCGTAAAATTACCAGAATTACTGTACCGGTAAATACACAAATATGGCGCTCACATAAGCAACGCCATTCTGGCTTTTTACCATTAAGAGACCATTCACACATCAGCACCAAAGTACTGGTAAATTCTGTTATGTCAGTCATCGGAAATTATCTTTAAATGCTGCACTGCTGTCTTCATTCGCACTGTAGTTTCACTATCTGTTCAATTTGACAACATTTTTTTGACTTCTGAGTGACAGGTATAAGGGGAGGATCACACAGGACGCGTTTTTGCTCTTAAAAACACAAGACGCACATAATAGTATCCAACTGCATGAATGGAAAAGAAGGCAGGGTCTCGAGCGCGACAGGCTGAAAATCTGTGAGACGTGGCACAACGGTCAAATATGTCCATCTAGCACATATTTGCATAAAAATACTATTAAAAAGCAGCAGAGTAATCACGTCATGTGCATACAAACTTAATTATTGGCCCAAAGAAGACTACTTACGTCAGCACGTTCAGACCTCATACGTGCTCATGCTAGTAATCTTCATTCTTTGTTCACACACAGCATCATACCAGTAATTTACTGGTAATGTTACAACTCCTCATACCGATTTACTGGTATTTTTGAAAAGGTCCTGTTCTCACATGATCTCTTGATGGTAATTTACTGGTAATTGACCAGTAAAGACTGTATGTGTGAAAGGGGCTATTGACAAACTGGGCTGTAACCACCATTGACATTCAAGAGAACATGTCCCCTCAATATTTGTTTTTCAATGACTGATTCCTAAAATTTTACATTTCATCCCCTCAGTCTTGAATATTTGGTTACATCCTTGATTGCAATAAAACGTATTCCTATGAAGAAAGCTGTGAGGTTTTTTTAGAATTAAACATTGATGACATTTCTCAATGCATGACCTTTTTTCTACTAGGTGACAGAGTTAAAGGGGTTGGCTACTCACATCTTAGTGGGTAGCGTGATCTGTGAAACCAAGGACCTGTTCACCGCTATGCCTCAGGTGGTAGCTGTAGACGTCAACGACCTGGGAACCATTAAACTTAACCTGGAGGTTGCCTGGTTGTAAGTGACGTTATCTAATAAAACAAGATAAGAAGTGTGGTGTTTCAGTCCATTTAGCCACAGTACATGAAAGTGTTGATGCACATTGCCCTCTTCAGGACATTCATGGAAGTGCCACTGAATGAATTCTGCTTAACTAATAATGGGACTTGCATACATATATGCTTCTGTCATTTTGGTGTTTCCTTTGTTTTATTACTTTTGTATGACATTAGATTGTTGTACATGAACGTACATCTGGCTTGTTTTTACAGTCCGTTTGACGTAGAGGATCTGACCCTGTCCTCAGGAAACGTGAGTAAAGCCACCGCCCTTCAGAGAAGAGTTTCAGTGTACAGCCAAGGCACACCCGAGACGCCCACTTTCCAGGACACGTCTTTCTTTGTGAGTGCACTTGTGAAACTCTTCACAGTTCTTTTGAAAGTCTGCTTCTATCACCATGAAAAACAAGTACACTTTAGCATTTCTTTAAAAAGAAAGAAATAGTATACTTTAAAAGAATATACTTGGGTGTGAAATGAATGTTATGTTTTTGGACACTTAACTGCATGTTATTTACAATTACTATAAATTTAATCATTTAATACATTTAATAATATAATACATTTTTATTTAAACGCAGTTAGCTGAACTTAAGGCCCACTTAAGTAGGACTTAAGTACATCTTTATATGTAATTTCATAATTACTTCTATTGTCTTTAAAAAATAGGACTAAAATGTACTATAAAACGTACTGATAAGCATTTATGGTAAACTAAAATATACATTAATGTCATTTCTTATTATTGAAACTATGCTGTGTATTAAATATATTTGTAATTACACATTTGTTATGATGAATTTGCAATTTAGTACATTTAAAATATACAAACTTTAAACTTTAAATCAAATAACATACTGAAGTTAAAATAATCAAGTACTTTACATGTGCTTTAGTATGTTAGTCAACACCTCAATATAAGTGTACATTAAAGCATGACAAACATAACAACATAATGTACTTATTTTTTGTTAAGAAACAGTCAACTGTAAAGTATACTCCCTTTAGACTTAAGTGGCCTTTTATTTAATTGATGTTATATTATTTGCAAGTACAGTTTTAAAAAAATACTTTGCACAAGTATGTATACACTTCTTTTTCACAAGGGTGCACATTTCATACAGGATATTGAGGTTTTGAAATCAGGTGTTAGATCACACTGTCGCCTTTCTAATCTTAACACCCCAGTACTAACCTAAATATTAATGCTACTGAGTCCAATCTAGCTGTTCTGGGTTCAGTTTTTATTATTTTGTGTGTATTATTAAATATGACAGAACTTGCAGCTTGTATGTGAATGTTCTTCTTGTGTAGTCTGCGATGTTGTGTTTAATGAATTGTATCTACCCTGTGGCACTGTGTGCATCGTGGCTGTTTTGTCTGTACTTGTATGTCGATGGCAAAGAAGTGGCAGCCCCGGCGGTGGGAGGGTCAGCGTCTTTCGTTCTTGCACACGCTCAGAGAGACGCTCTTAGAGAAACTCAGACGCAGTCGCTCTTTTGGCGATCTGACCGCACTGAGACCTCGCTCAAGGTCCAGTCTGGAAGTCTACGTGAGTCAGGTCACTGTGTGCCCTGCCGTTCTGAGTGAACTTCTGCGTGTGTCTCTTTTCTTTGCTTGCATTTTCTGCTTTAACTTTCGTCACATTTCCTATACACGCGTTTCTTCACACTCACATTCACATAGACACTTTTCTAAACTATAATATTACTGTTCAAAGACCCCAGGAAAACAAAATTGTGCTTTGAGGCCTCTTGTATGCACATTTCACAAAACAAACATTTAGCAGATGCATTAATATTTTAAATCTCTAACTTCCAGGAAGATGGACTTCCTGGAAATCTTATTCACATGGTCATATAGAAATTTTTGTTTTATTAAATTAAAATCTGACCAAGAACCACCCACTTAAACTAAAAAAAGCCTGGTTTCCACCAAAATTAACCGGAACAATTTGTCCCAGGAACTTTTTTCCCCCCAGACCTGTTGCTGTCTGTGTTTCCATCGCAGTCTAAAGTACCGTGAAGATTAGTCCGGTGACATAGGCCTGCGTGTGACTTTCCAGTTCTCGCTGGATTTTGTCCTCCGCATATAAGCTTAATAAAGCCTGAACCTCATCGTCAGTCCATCAGTCATAGTTTTTAAACTCCATTGTTGATTTGAATAGCAAACAACTCTTACTGCACTCACCACAACAGACTTTTAAAAATGGTGGTTGAAATAAAATGCTGCGTGGAGTCAACCAATCAAAATGCTGCTTGAACTCAACCAATCAGCATGTTCAGTGCCCAAGTCCCACCCCCGAAAGTTCTAGAACTTTGAAAAAGTACTATCTTCTGAGCAGGGACTTTCTGATTGGGAAATTTTTTACCTGGAACTTCATTTAGACCCTGGTTCCTGTGGTCGAAATACACCGAGTACCACCCTAAAAGTCCCTAGTTCCTGGGGAAAGTTTCTGCGGTGGAAACGCAGCTATAGTTAATCTTACTGACATGTGAATTTATACATTTAAGCCACTCAAACATGTAAACTTCACAAGTACACAAAATATCAACCTAGTACATTTTAAACAGAGGTAATTGCAGTATTCACAGTTGCTTTCCAGTTTTGTGTAAAGTATGTATCAGATGGTCAGTGAACAAACTGTGGGCGGTTTTCATGCAGTTTGATACTTGCCCCTGACTAGCAATAGCAGCCAAGTGGCTAATCATGTTTTGGTTGGCTATTTAATTAAAAAATAAGAAAAGAATGTCCCACCCAACTTCTTGTTTCTGTAGGATTAGTGTTAACACAGGAAAGACAAATTGCTTTCGCCAAACCTACAAAAACATTTGGGAATTCCTGTGTTAAACCATTTCATAGGGGTTTTTAATTCTTCTACTGCTCTTTAGTGTGTTGGAACTTATGGACCAGAATTATAGTTTGCATCTTTAGATCTACATAGATAGTGCTAAAAAGACTAAATGGCATAAGCGAGCCATATTTACCATATTTTCTTTCTCTTTCCATCACACAGTCCACTTTACCAGACGACGTCTTTGAGAATGGAGGTTGTGGTGTGGCCGAATGCAAGCGTCTGTCCTTCACCTTTTCTGACATGTCAACCTCAAGCTCTGCCCCCATCCAGTCAAACCCCGAGATCACCGTCACGCCCCCTGAGACGGACCCTCCCTCTGAACCAGCTCCCGTCCCTGAGGAGGACAGGCCAGTTGAGGAGGAGTGCGTTGAGGAAGACTGCGGCAGTGTCAGCACCAGCGATCCAGACCTGGAGTGGGACCAGGTTGAGAGCCAGGGGCCCGGCACAGGCTCCGCTGCCCTCTCGCTGTGCTCCGAGAGTCAGCTGTCTGCAGTGGGACCGGAGGATGTGGTGTTCCTGGAGTCCAATATACCTGATGAAGCCCTGGAGCTGAAGCCAGTGGAGCTGGATGGGGAGGAAGGCAGTTTGACCAGGCAGCTGGTGAGGAGGCTCACCTCCTCTGACATGCTGCCAGAGGCCAGCTCTCTAAGCTGGTCTGGAGAGGGCAGCAGGACTTTCCTGGAGAGCAGCCTGGAGGAGGCCATTCAGTCTCTGCTCCTGCGGCTGGAGAGCTTAGGTCAGCGTTGCGGGGAGCTGCAGGACTTGGAGCAGGAGGTCATGAGACTTGAAGACCTGCTCAAGGTGAATGAGTTCTCTGTTTGTAGTCTGTAGTTTCACTTTAGATGTGCAGACTCGAGTTTGACATGTTTTATTAGCAAGAAAGCCATCTTCTGAACTCAGGAACCACAGTCGGTTTAAAACATGGTCGGAAGTTAACAGAGGCTTGGAGCAAAAAAAACAGAAAAGAAAACAGAAACAGAAATAGTGATTTAAAAGTGTATTTTGCAGAAATAAGCACCATCGGTATCTGCAATGATGTTAAAGCATACAGTGGTTCAGAAAAACTCAACACAGACACAAGGGGAAAGGCTTAAAATTAAATTCTGGTTCTGAATGAACAGTCTGTGATGGGTGTTGTCTCTCCTCAGTGCCGGGTACCTGCCCATAGGAGCCGCTCATCAAGCCTCAGTTTGACTGTGGAGAGCGCTTTGGAAAGCTTCGACTTTCTCAACACCTCTGACTTCGATGATGATGACACAGGAGATGATGCGGGCACCTTGTCACGCTCTGTCTTCATTGACATGGAGTCAGAGAGAATCGGGTTAGTTGGACATCACACCCTTTGGTGACCTGGTTTCTCTCAGTAACTTGACTACATGGCCTCAGCTGTTGTAATTCTGCAGCGCCTTCTTGTGGTGACAGTGTGTTTTACACATCCAACAGGTCAAGCCAACATCCAGAAGCAAGAGGACACCTTAGTGAAGCCCTCACAGAGGACACTGGTGTAGGGAACAGTGTGGCCGGCAGCCCGTTGCCTCTCACCACGGGAAATGAGAACCTAGACGTGGCCATCGTTATTCATCTACAATACTGCAATCATCTCATTCAGGTGATTCTGTGTTTCCATCTTTACAACTTTCTTTCCTCATTCTCAAACTCAATACAATAGTGTGATTTTCTTTGACTGTTATACCGAACATAGTCACTCAACAGCACCCGAACAGAACAGATTAAAGCATATCAAGGTGTTTTGCTGATCTGAAAATGCTGTTTCTCTATGTATGGGATGTAGTTGTTGACGTCAGGAGGAAGCCATTCGCAGCACAAGACATACCTGCACAAACTAGCAACTCAAACTCTCCTGTTGGAAGAGCTCAGTGAGAAAAACTTTGACAGACCGGGCAGCTGCACTTCAGTGTCGGATGGTGAATATATCTTAAATGTTTTTTTATGTAAAATGTTCGTTCCTTGTGGGAGAATTTTGATGTTATCTTTCAACAGCATTTTGACTTCTCATCCACTCTTAAAAATAAAGGTTCTTTAAAGGGTTAGTTCTCCCAAAAATGGGATCTTTATGTCTTTCCAAACCTTTAAGACCTTCGATCATCTTCAGAACACAAATTAAGATATTTTTGATGAAATCCGAGAGCTTTCTGATCCCCCAGAGAAAGCAATGCAATTACCACTTTCAAGGCCCAGAAAAGTAGTAAAGACGTTAAAATAGTCAATGTGACCACAGTGGTTCAACCTTAATTTTATAAAATGCAGAGAATACTTTTGTGTGCAAAAAAAACCCCCAAAATAACAACTTTATTCAACAATTTCTTCTCTTCAGTGTCAGTCTCCGGCATTTTTCATGTTGTAAACACAGTTCAGCACTTCCGGGATGTCAGAATGCTGGCTCAGTCGCATACATTGTGGTGCTCACGTGAACTGACACGGGAGAGAAGAAATTGTTGAATAAAAACAAAAAGTATTCTCGTCACTTCATAAAATGAAGGTTGAACCACTGCAGTCACATGGACTATTTCAACGATATCTTTACTACCTTTCTGGGCCTTGAAAGTGGTAATTGCATTGCTTTCTATGGGGGATCATAAAGCTCTCGGATATCATCAAAAATATCTTAATTTGTGTTCCGAAGATGAACCAAGGTCTTACGGGTTTGAAACAAAATGAGGGTAAGTACTTAATCACAGAATTCTTATTTTTTGGATGAAGGAACCCTTTAAGGAATGGTTGTTATATGACATCACTACAAAGTTCAGTTTGAA
Organism: Hypophthalmichthys molitrix; assembly: GCA_037950675.1. Classification (NCBI taxonomy): domain Eukaryota; kingdom Metazoa; phylum Chordata; class Actinopteri; order Cypriniformes; family Xenocyprididae; genus Hypophthalmichthys; species Hypophthalmichthys molitrix. Next base: position 21,934,520 of record CM075510.1, on the reverse strand, counting down.
CTCTGCTGGTAACTCACTCCCCTCTCTTTGTTTCCTAAACAGTGCTGCCCGGGCTGGTGGAGCGGCCGACACTGATGTCTCTGTGGTCCGACTGCAGTGGTGGTCTGTTTCATACTACACTGGACCGAGTGTTAAAGCACATGCATCTCAGCTTTGCCTTGCCACTGCAACAGATTCTACCTCACTCTCCTGACTCAGGTATAGACAGTAATGGCACAATAATAATCTGCAGAAGGAGACATCAGCTTAAGTATTATGAATGTAACATCAGCGTTCATCTGCCTGTGTTCCAGTGATCAGGATGGTGGTGAATGAAATGGTGGACAGGAGCGAGCTGGCCTCATCTTCATGTCCGTCACCATCCTCTCTTGCACAGGATGTCCTCACTGTGTTTCAGTTTCACCACTACTCTGTTGAACACAATGTCATGGACATGGAGCGACACCTGCTGGATTTAGCCAAAGAGGGTAAGAATATTTTTGTATAATAATAATAATTTTTTAATTTAGCTTTAATAGATTATTAGCATAGTGTAATCTTTCTCTTTTGTGTCCAAACCAGTCATGCTTGAAGAAGCCCTGAGCTGTGGGGACACAGAACGTTCTCTGAAGGAACTACAGGAAGTGTCCGTCATGTGTCTTCAGCCCCGCCCTCAAACCCTGTGGGCCGTGGCAAGGCTGCTGACCTCTGATGACCCTGATGTGATGAAGGCTGCAACAGCTTTCCTCTCCTCTGCTGCCTCACACAAGCCCTTCAGGTCAAAGGTCAGTCGTTTACCTTGTTTGGCTATTGATGTAGTTGATTAATTGTTAAAGGGTTAGTTCACCCAAAAATGTAAATAATGTAATTTATTACTCACCCTCATGCCGTTCCACACCCGTAAGACCTTCGTTAATCTTCGGAATGCAAATTAAGATGTTTTTGTTGAAATCTGATGGTTCAGTGAGGCCTCCATAGCCAGCAATGACATTTCCTCTCTCAAGATCCATAAAGGTACTAAAAACATATTTAAATCAGTTCATGTGAGTACAGTGGTTCAATATTAATATTATAAAGCGACGAGAATATTTTTGGTGCGCCAAAAAAAACGAAATAGCGACTTATATAGTGATGGCTGATTTCAAAACACTGCTTCAGGAAGCTTTGGAGCATAATGAATCAGTGTATCGAATCATGATTCGGATCGCGTGTCAAACCGCCAAACTGCTGAAATCATGTGACTTTGGCGCTCTGAACTGATACAACACGAAAGATTCATAACGCTCCGAAGCTTCATGAATCAGTGTTTTGAAATCAGCCATCACTATATTATTTTATATCATTATTTAGTTTTTTTGGCGCACCAAAAATATTCTCATCGCTTTATAATATTAATATTGAACCACTGTACTCACATGAACTGATTTAAATATGTTTTCAGTACCTTTATGGATCTTGAGAGAGGAAATGTCATTGCTCCCTATGCAGGCCTCACGGAGCCATCGGATTTCAACAAAAATATCTTAATTTGCGTTCTGAAGATGAACGAAGGTCTTACGGGTGTGGAACGGCATGAGGGTGAGTAATAAATGACAGAATTTTCATTTTTGGGTGAACTAACTCTTTAAGTCTATAGCCAGGTGTCTATCGACATTAACATTCGAAAGTTTGGGGTCAGTAAAATTTTGAAAAAGTCTCTTATGTCTAGCAAGACTGCATTTATATAATCAACAATACAGTAATAACAGTAATACTGTGAAGTATTATTATTACAACTTGTTTTCTATTTGAATATATTTTAAAATGTAATTTATTCCTGTGATGACAAAGCTGAATTTTCAGCATCATTACTCCAGTCTTCAGTGTCACATGATCCTTGATAAGATAAATATGATAAATATTCATAAATGAAATGTTTGCAATGCAAAATGCAAATTTGAGTAATCATGGTACTGTAGCAGCAGGCAACACAAAATGAATGTTTGGGGACACCAGAAGGTTATCAAGTAGTTCATCTTGTCGATGTGTGTTTGTCTTCAACAGGCTGTTGATTGTTACACACAAGCCTTATCAGAAGTAGGGTTACACACACCAAGAGCTGCATGTGCCGCTCTGAGCTGCCTGCAGGTCAGTTTGACTGTTTGATTGAATCGCAAATCATGTCTGTGATTGGTTGCTAGACTGACTTGAAGCCTCTCTGTCCATCTCGGGTTATTTTCAGGCTGTGGAGAGCATTGACGCTGTGGTGTTACTGTGTGACTCAGCGGACGAAGATCTCCGCCAGATTGCCATAGAAACCCTCCTCACTTTTGGTAAAACATCCAGTCATACAAATGACACACTGGCTGCACAATTAGTCAATTCAACGATACTTGTCGTTTACGCCCTTTCTGCAAATGAGTGTACATCTGACTGACCCATTCTAGACAGCATTTTATTAGACAAAAATGTGTACATGTGTATTTTTGGTCTGTTTTCCCAGAAGAGAAATACTGTAAAATCAACTTTTGGGAATATGCTACCACCAGAGTTTATGTGGATCCATAAACTTCAAAATGCAATGATTTAATTAAATAAATATGAGCACTGCACGTTCAAGGTCAAAAAGTGGTGCTGTTGTGTGTTCTACAGGTTTGCGGTTTCAGAGAAATTTTGCGATAGATGAGTTTCGCATATTTACGTCAAACGATTGCTCGTGTTAATTATGACAATGTTTACTTTGTGGTGTTTAAATTGTAATATGTTGTAGATGGTTGTACAAGTGCATAATTTATCTTCCTTAAAGGGATAGTTCACCCAAAAATGAAAATTCTGTCATCATTTACTCACCCTCAAGTTGTTTCAAACCTGTATGATTTTTTTTGTTCTGCTGAACACAAAGGAAGATCTTTGGAAGAATGTCAGCCAACCAAATAGATATCGCCCTCTATGATAGTCAATGGGGGGCGAGATCTGTTTGATTACTGACATTCTTCCAAATATCTTCTTTCTTGTTCAGCAGAAGAAAGAAATTCATACAGGTTTGGAACTACTTGAGGGTGAGTAAATGATGACCGAATTTTCATTTTTGGGTAAATTATGCCTTTAAAAGTCTTAAAGTCATTTTAAAATCTTTGCAGATACTCTGTAGCACAAACAAGCTCTGTAAGACACAAGAAGCTGAGACCATGTTTGTGTGTGTTTCTGTTCTCAGGTGAAGATGGGCGTCTGGCATACGAGCAGTTGGACACGGTGCCGAGGGAGATTGTGCGGCTGGGGACTCGCCGTGGTAATGCTGTTACCACTTCATTTTAGAAAAATCATCTTGTTATCATCCTCGTGACCCTGCACACTCCTGACGGGAAATACTCACAACCTGCTTGCAAGTAGAACAGTGAGGCTTCCCCTTCGATTCAGGCCCAAATTCTTGAGACCTTCATCACGAGGTCTCCTTTTCTACAGGATGTTTTCATTTATACTACTCGTGTCGCAGTGGTCATGAGTCATTGTTGCTGATTGAACGATAAGAGTATTTATTATTGGCAGTTAGTTATTTGCACTGTCGGAGGCGTGTAAATAGCACAGCGAATCTTATTTTAATTTTGTCCTGGGAATTTTTTATCTCTGTACGTGCCGTTCCGTTTCAGGGATTACAGGGGACTTTATATGCTCAAGTTTGAGGGGGTTTTTTTGACCTGGACAAAGTGAAATTTCTATAACCGCTGGGAAGGTTATTCCAACCCAGCCGGGCATATGGACTACTAAAAAAACAGGTGTGGACGATGACCTGCTGATTTACAGATCGCTCGCTTGCCTTCATTGGTCAGGAGTAAATATGTCTTTGGACGGAGTCTGTAGTGAACAATTGCATTAACATGGTACTAATGTCTGGGCACATGGGATCTTGCAACAAGGGCTGTTTGGAGCCCATCGGAGTATCTGAACATGCACTTTTATTCAGTCAGAGAAACGTGATGCATTACTGTGAATTTTGGTTTATGCATAAATGAAAACTGGAAGTTTATTTGCTCTGTGATCCGAACTTGCTTCTGTGCCTATTGTTACTGTACTACTGAGTCATGTGACTGTAATATCATTGTATTTATTTTTTAATTTCTCTTCACTATAAATGGTAAGATTTTACCCTCTTTAAAAAAAATAAAAATAAAAATACTGAGAACAGATTGTATTAACATTGTACTAAACATCTGTTCATAATATGATTAGATACAGTCAGGATTCGGTATTATTGAGGGGCTATACACTATTAAATAATTTTTTATATATATATATAGTTGGCATTTTACATATAGAAAGATGTTTTATTGATCAGCACCATCTTTTAACAGTGTATTCGCTGAGTTATATACAGTGTTTGTGCTCAAGGGAACATTTCCAGTATGCTTATGCACATGACCTGAAAAAACGCTCTTTGCTAACTGAACGCTTGCCTCGCTTTGTGACGTTATCACACCCAAATGTGAATTTACGCTTATGGCGGCAATTAAAACGCAGTTTTGTAGATCACCCTACCAATTTTTACAATTTTTTCTATGACATTGAGAATTGTATGAAAGTAGGGGCTTAAATCCATCAAAAGAGCACATTTCGAGGAATGTACTGAGTATGGAAAGGTATTTGCCTCAAAAGCACAACTGAAATGTTTCTGTAAGATTGTTTAACATGTTATTTGGCATCTACTGCACAATCTCCTAAAGCCATAATGATACAGTATCAATATATTTAAGGCCGTTTTGTGGTTTCTATTTATCGGAATTATCTATAACAGATATTAGAAAAATTATAATTTTGTTTTTCCTGTATTCAGTCACAGAAATTAATGGCCGTTTTCCTCTTGCTTTGCGAGTAATGGCCACCGTTACAGTATTTGACCCTGGGCATTGATCACTCCTTGAGAATTTCTTTCTTTACACAGAGATTTCAAGTAAAAAGGTTGAATTAACTTTTATTGCCTTGTATTCATCTCAGACAGAAGCTCAGTGAACTGCTTTTTATTGTTCAAACCTCATTAGTGTCCTTCTTGATAGGAAGGCTGTTGTCATGGTTTTGTGAGCGTGTGACTGTATGTGTCGAGGGCTTGAGCGCACAGCTTGCCGTTACAATAGCTTTAGCTACTACTGTTTGAATGAAAGCAGATTTCACTTAATGTCACAATGCTAATGTTCCCTCATTGTTTCATTGTTTTTTGAGTTTACTGTATTTCCTCTGCTGAAAGTGGCAATAAAATTTATTTTTGCATAATTATTAGAAATGACACTGTGCTTTTTTTTTTTAAATCATATACTAAGAAATAATTCAGTGAGGGATACAAATACTGTTACATAAATGTCTTTCAAATAAATTTTCTTTTGAACTTTCCATTTATTGAAGAACCTTGGGGGGGGCGGAATCAGTTTCCACGAAAATATTACGCAGCACAATTGTTTTTTAACATTGATTATAATAAAAACAAATCTACATAGTAATTTCTGAAGGATCATGTGACACTGAAAACTGCCATTATGCTTAATTTTTTTTTTTTTTAAATAGTCACTAAAATATTTAGAAAATGGTTATTTTAAATTGTAATATTTTACAATATTGCTGTTTACAGTATTTAGTTTAACCTTCATTAACACTTTAACAAAAAAAAAAAAAAAAATGAAATCAGCATGTTTTGATAAACAGATCAAGAAATGGTCAGACAAAAAGTATCTATTACTCTGAATTAGGCAGAAAATACAATTATGTATGCTCGCACCAAGATTAACACAAATATACATATGTTGCTTATAACAAAAATAACTTGATTTCAACATTTTAGATGATCCAGTCCCCTGTAAAGCATGCTTGTGTAATGACAATGTTCAGTAACTGTTGCTTTATGCTATGTAACTGGAGCTGCCATCTACTCAATCATCCTCCACTTCAAGAAGTCCAAGTCTCTGCAGTCCAGTCTGAGAAGAAAAAAAACAAAACAAAAAAAACTGGTGAGTCTGCACGGGACTGCTGGCCTTTAAACTACCCTCAGGAGCTCCTCAAGGTTATAGGATTCCAACAGAGCTTGAATAATGCTCTGCTCAAGACAAGCTGTATGGTTGCACTTACACCAGAAAGTAAAGACACATGAGAACACAAAAGCACACGTGTACAAAATATGAGTTTTATTTCCATTCGCATTCAAGTTTACATATGTACACTGGCAGTGAATACGCACATTAACTACAGTTATTGAAAATAAAGGCTCATTTACAGCAAAGATAAAGTATTAAAACAAAGGTGCACATTTTTTCCTGAAAGGCAAAAGAAAAACGTTCACTTAAGACCAAACAGGTCCATCACAGTTCTTTTCAGTTCAATATTTTTCAAGAGCATGATTTCAGCATTCTTCTGTTGTGGAATCCTTATGTGGCAGTTCTGTGTCTGGTTCAACACTGGTCTGGCTTTCATCAAAATCACTCTTATCTTCATATTCTTCTTGATCCTCGTCGTCTTCCTTCTCCTCATCATCAGCATCAAAGGCTATCTCACGCAGCTCCTCTAGGTTGTCTGGACTTTTGCCAGTTAATCTCTGAACAGTGAAAGCAAAAAGTTAAGGGCATTATCAGAAACATTGGATGGGTCCCCCCATAATGGTGACTAAACCCTTGGTTCTTGGCTGAGACCACTATTAAAAGCCATACAGAACAGAGCACTCACTTCAATCATGTCAGCCATGTGTTGTACATGCTGTGCCAGCTCTTGTAACTCCTCGTTCTCACTCTTCAGTTGAGCAATCTGTTCATCTTTGGTTTCAATGTCTTTATGCAACTAGTTTTGAAACAAAATTAAGGAACAAAATGAATAGGCATAACATTTCTATCAAACAATTAATAAGACTACTGCAACTACAATCTTCCAGGGAGGCCAAGTAAGTCTTAAGAGACTCCCTTCCCAGGTAGTGTGCTAATTACAGCTACCTATGGTCACTAAACAAGTGTCATGAATAACTGATTCAGCAGCCCTATAGAGAGATATGGAGCAAGGTGGCTAAACATTAGCAAATCACCTTCCAACAATTAACTCACTTTTTCATTTTCTTGGAGAACACTGAACAGGGCTTTCCGCCTCTCTTCAGCCACCTCCTTCCAGTAGGAAGACCCAGGAGTTTCTAGAGACACAGAAACACAAATATCATGACTGCATCCGAAATCTCACACTTACCTACTACAGCTGGCGAAAAAGTTGGTGACAAAAGTATGTCTGAATTAACAGTACTCAAGAGTAGGCAAAAAGTACCCAGATGACCCACTTCTGAAGTGTGCATACAATGCACTTCATCCCAAGAGGCCACAGGAGAGGATTTGTGAATGTCAGTGAAGCAACACAACTGACACTGGCAAGTCAAATGAGAATGACAGCATGGCAATTGTAATAGATCTGAATTACATTCATACTAAAACTTTTAGTGGTCATTGACACAATCTGCATTGTAAAAAGCGCTATATAAATAAAGGCGACTTGACTTATTAGTTCAAAATCAGTACCTCAAGAGAGTATGTGATTTCAGATGCAGCCCTATTTACAGGAATATTCCATCAACACCAAATATCAACTTAAAAGGTGAAGTACGTAGTTTCTGCGAAACTAGAGGTATCTAGCGGAATAACAAAAGTCAAGTACATTTTAAAAATCCTTGCAAATCCCCCTCCCAACTCAAACAGCTCTTACGGGTGCTTGAAGGCATGTCTCAAGTAAAAGTATGGTACCTTCAATAAAAGGTTCAACATATTAGGAACACCATTAACAGTGTTGTCATGTGACCAACACGTACTAAAGAGAGCATCTCGCTTATCTGCACTGGGTGCATTTCACACGACAAGTCAACTGTTTGAGGCGGTCTACACTGGACACAAAGAAAAACTTGTCTCTTCTGAACGGTGCTGTGGAGAATTGATGAAACACAGTAAGCAGTCAGTCATATTAACATTTAGTAAATAGACTCCCTCTAGTCAAATTAAACATGATAAATGTAACAATTTAAAAAAAAAAAAAAAAAAAAAGAAAGAAAAGGTTGTTATAGCTTTTGTAGCAAGGGCACCGCCATCTTGCAATACTACAACCTGTGACATCACTGGGTTGGTTGGCTCTGTTGGATTAACAAAGATTATTATAGTTTCGATTGTGGTCTGACTTTTCTGCTTGGTTGCTGAAATCGTTACTAGTAACAGATACTTATAATATCTGTCACCAAGTAGTTGACCAATAGAGGGCTTTGTCCTTTGCTTCAACACTAAAACTTTACCTCCAAGATCAATGTAATAGTGGCCTTTGTTTTGTCTGATGCTCTGTGGCTTTCCAGTTTCCATCTTTCACCATCCATCCTTCAGTTTTTAAACTGTCCCTCTACCATTGTATGTTTGTTTTACTCAGGAAAGACAAACCCAGTGAGATCACAGGTTGTGCTGCCATCTTGCAGTACTACAACAAAACTCTTTTAAATGTCTACATTTATCAAGTTTGTTATATAATTTTATTAGAGTGGAAATCCATTAACTTATATTAACTTGACTGACCGCTTCATTTCCATTTTAATAACAGTCTATGAATAACCTGGGTTAAGAGAATGTATCATCTTACATACTTCACCTTCAAGCAACTAGTCCCTTTATGGCAACATTAACAGGAAAAGCTTTGGTAAGAATGTAAATAATCCAGTCAACGTCTCGGAACCATCCGTGTGATAACTTACCTTTGATCATGAGCTCATAGGCCTCTTGCGTGACCCCCTCAGGCTGGTTCTCATTTTCTGGACTTGTGGATTTTACAGCCACCTCTGCTTTCACCCTCTTTGAGCCTTTCACCTGCTCCGCGCTCCACATCTTCCTTTTAGGAACCGATTTGCCATTCTAAACAGGGAGAGATTGGCTTTACCATTGACAGTTTTGCTCCAACCAAAAATATTAAACTTTAATAAGTGCAAAAAGGCATGTACCTCAATTATACGACCAAGGTTCCTATTTACAGCAGACGGCTGAAGGACCTGGAGCGTCCTCCTCCCTGAACCCGCTCCAGATGTTGGCGCGACAAGGAATTTCTGAGAAAATAAAGTTAAAGATTTAAATCTCAGGGTCCTCAGGTGTCATCAGTAATAAAAGAATCTGAGAATAAAGGCTCATTTTGGTGAGAAGGAAAGCTAAGCAACTCTATCTATGCACACAGTAACAGGCTCCATTCACCTGCCTCAACAATCACTCTCATCTTACACTTGTTAAGCTGTCAGTACAAGATGGCAACAAGCAAGGTATCGGAGCAACGCCACATATCGGCAGTTCTAAAAGCGTGGGAAAGGGGCAGGCCACACATCAGCTGCATGCCGTAGACACCTCCAATTCCCACGGGCAGCTATTGGACCTCTGCATTATTATCTTACTGCAACATTCTTTAACCTGTAATTACCGTGGGAACTCGCCACAGAAGTCTCCTTATGATCAACTGCAAGTTTGGAGTTGGTTAATGTTTTCACTTTAGCAATACAGTGGCAGGCGGATGCACAGTTACTGGATCTCAACACACTGACAATGATTAATTCAGAAACCGAACAAGGTCTCAGTTCAGTTTATCCTAACTTGATCAAAAAGAGTTTACATCATTTTCCCCTTTACAAAACTGACCATTTTTAAACCAAACAAAGGAATAAGAGGTCACCATTACATGGCCACAATAAACCCCATCCAAAAATCACCATGAAGTCAATCTACAATTCTTGATTTTAAGGAATATTACAGTATTATAAATTTAGTCACATGCACATTTCATTTTAAAATTCATGTTCCCTTGAAATTTAATAAGATCTTTTCTTCCCTCTTGCAGTAACATCTCTTTTCTGATGACACACTTACTGGCATGAAGGCAGGACAACCGGTCACTCACATGAGACTGCAGCAATAGCAAAAATCACAAATCTAATCAATTTTCAAAAGGCAGTCAAGTCCCACCCTACATTTTCTCTTGTTCAAGAAGCGGATTCAACTGAACATCACCATAGGGAAGAAAACATAACTTCCACTTCATGCCGACTTAAAGGGCCATTAATTAACATCAACTTTGCAAGATTATTTAAAGCATCAACTAGGCTAATTAAATCACTTAACAGAACAGTGGATCAGTCATCAGGCACCCATCTCATAGTAAATGAATTAAATTAATGTCTACTGAGCTTAAGTGAGAGGTTCAAATACCTTAATGTTTTCAGAGGGATTCTCAGCATGTTTGGGTCTTCTGATGGAGCTCATGTTTTCACCTAGAAAACAGTCCAGGAATCCCATGACAAATTCATCAGCTTATAATTCAAATTCATCAAGCCCATAATTAAAAAGTAAGAGTGAACAAAACTAGACAAATTAAGAGAAAATGTATATTGAGAGAGTACAGATAACATTAACTTAGTTAACTCTTAATTTATTAAACTGACTACACTTTAGATTACCAAGAAACTTGAGATTAATTACAGCACGTTTCATCTCATGGAACAGCTTAAACTTCAAACAATAGTGGTTCATATAAAACTTCATATAGGCCTAATAATCGAGTATTACTAGTGAAACAGCTAACGTGATAAGACTAGTTAGTGACCATGTATTTTAATGAACTAGAAACTTAATTATAGATGAACAAATCTGGCGTTTTTATCGTCTTTCAAGGCTATATAGATACCGAATGAATTATATCTAAAAATCACAAGCCTATATAAAAAGATGAGCGGGCTTCGGTCTGTGCCCAAACACGCTGAATGAAACCGAGCCACACTCGTACAGATATAACACTTAAACGCACACTGACATTTCTTAAAAGCAATTTAAAACCTTAAATAATTTAACTGATCAAAAGCCAACATAAATTACTCAAACTAAAGAATACTCACTGAAATTGCAAGAAAACCACGTAACACTTCCAAGAGAACACGCCTTCAGAACAGCTTGTGTGTGAAGAGCGCGCCACTGGCTTAAGTACTGCCTTTGTACCGTCACGTGACTCCAGAATTTCGCGCGGATAGAGAGACGTAACGTAAACAGATTCAAGGGATATTTACGTTCAATAACACAATGTTATAATTACCATTCATTTCTCAGAATTGAAATTAGTACTATTCACAATTGTATATATAGTAACTCTTTATTACAATATGGTCTAAATGACAATTAATGATTTATTGAATTCATTATCATGTCCATATTTACATTCAGCTAACTTATCTATCCTTCACGTTTTAACACTTTAAGCCATTTTAATCATTTATTCCATGTTAGGACCCCACCTACTGTTTCCACTCAAGTAGTTTGTAGGTTGTAACAGCAGCAATATTTGCAGTATTAATATAACTGATTTGTAACAGACAAATAATGGAGTATTATAAAGAAGTTTGAGACATATTGCACAAAAAAAAAAAAAAAAAAAAAAAACGCTTTGTGTGTGTGTGTGTGTGTGTGTGTGTGTGTGTGTGTTAGTGTTACAACACTCGTCTACATAAATCCAGCTGACAGGAGCGCGCTCCTCCTCTGTCACATGTGCACAGCTGCGTGACGCGCATCGGCCATTTTGAGTCGTTTGTTCAGCGAGGATCGCTTGTTATTTTCCAGACAAACGCAGATCAAAGGCCCGAAACAGTCGAAAGAATCGCTCGAAAGACATTTCACCCTTTCCTTCCATCATTATGGGTCCACCGCGATGCAGATCTCGCCGTCTGTTACCTGAGAGAACGGAGGATTTCGGTCGGTTTGTCAGTTTATCTTGACATGGCATATACTGGTGTGTGACGACTGTGGAAAAGCTCGAAAACAAACGGAGACCATCAAGCTAAACCTCCGCCGAGGATCGATCCATCCGGGGCGGGCTTTTGTACTGAGATCGGTGTATTAAGACGTGTTAGAATTTTTTGCAGTACTTGCTCGAATTAAAACGGGCTTGAAAGACAACTCGAGAAAAAAAATGACGAGAAACAATAGTTAGCCAGTTAGCCAGCCACGCATTGAAGCCAGTCTCTGCTAGCATCGCGATAACAACAACAAAAAACAGGCAAACACAAAATGTAACAGTCGATTTATTGATGATTACTAGCTTTGAATGCTCTCGTAGATCTCATAGTGGTTATAAAAGAGATGTAGCTCCCTTCAACCAGGTTATCAGTCGGTGGCGTGTGTGTATTCAGCTTAGCTAGCATTAGTTTGCTAGCCAGCCACAAAATAAAAGCCTCACAATGAAACTCAACCGTGGCAGGAGAGCTCGTGGGCCCATTTTATGCCCTTAAACCCCAAGATGTCTAGCAAACTCTGTGTTCTTACTCAGTGCCAAGATCTCATGGCATCTGTATTTCTCTGCCATGGTTGTCTTTCTCACCTGTCATTCAAGTGTGCTTTTATGAGACCGTTTATACAAAGACATGGATACAAGCAAGAGTCAATCCAGGAAGAGACTTTCCAAAGTCAAATCTCTTGGTCAGCTTTTTAGATAACTTTAAGCAAGGTTTACTTATCTAAAGCCAGGGATCTGTCCCCTCACACACGGACACACACAAAACTGTCGGTATGGGTTTTCAGTGTAGCAGGCATTTGTGTTTTCTGTCCTTTATTCAGTAATACAACAGTTTCTCACAAACAAACAAAAACAACAACAACAAAAAAAAAAACTTAATTGATCAGGTCGTATTATATGAGTGGTTTCTTTTAGTTTACACTTAGCCTTGGCTTGATTGTTTGTTTTAAAAATGGTGTAACTCATCAAAACTTAGACAAGTTTAAACTTACTTGGCCCAAGTGCACTACCCATATTGATTAAAAATGACTTGATTTGATTTCACTAACTTTATTTAATTCAAATGAGTATGTACTGCAGGTAGTGCTTGGTTATAGCTTCTTTAGTTTTTAAAAGGGTTTGAAAACCACATAGGCTACAGTCAAGAATATAAAAAGCGAAAAAGTCTGCGTTAGGAAAATCGTACTGTCCGTAACAATGGGAGACCCAAATTGTCGCCGGAATCAAACTAGAAACCGACTCCGTGCCCAGCTACGGAAGAAACGAGAATCTCTGGCCGATCAGTTCGACTTCAAGATCTACATTGCCTTTGTATTTAAGGAAAAGGTAAGTTGACTGATCCTGTATGAAATCGAGAAATGATTTGGGAATGGACTGCGATTGTTCTAATATGCCCTCGTACCACTTTTACAGAAAAAGAAGTCCGCACTCTTCGAAGTAGCTGAGGTGGTACCTGTGATGACCAACAACTATGAGGAAAATATCCTTAAAGGTGTGAAGGATTCGAGCTACTCCTTAGAGAGTTCTTTAGAACTTCTCCAGAAAGATGTGGTGCAGTTACACGCGCCTCGCTACCAGTCGATGCGTAGAGTAAGTATTGACACGCATGGTGCTTTTTCGTCAGTGACTGTTGAAGATTCTGTTGCTGTCAGCTGCATTGCAATCGTAATGGTCTGTCTTGTCTAAAAAGCCATGTCATGTCGTTTGAGGTCACTTTGTTTTGCAACTCACTGTTGTTTCTAAATCTGTACAGGATGTGATAGGTTGTACCCAGGAGATGGACTTTATCCTTTGGCCCCGCAATGATATTGAGAAGATTGTCTGTCTCCTGTTCTCCAGATGGAAAGGGGCTGAACATGAACCATTCAGGCCTGTTCAGGTATAACTCTTTCTTTCCTGGAGCTTGCTTATTATTGCTCGTACTTGGGGTTAGATGCTTGTTCAAACCCTTGACACCAAGTATCCAATATTAGCACGTGCACCATTTGCACTATGGACATTAATGGTACATAAAACCTTGAGTCTTGTTGTGGAAATATGTAAAATCCATTTATAAAGTTAATGCTGTAAATTTAACATAAATCAGACTCTTTGTAGTTACATTTACATTTTATCGTTCACAGGCCAAGTTCGAGTTTCATCATGGAGACTATGAAAAGCAGTTTTTGCATGCTGTTGGTCGGAAGGACAAGGCTGGGATGGTTATGAACAACCCCAATCAGTCTGTCTTTCTCTTCATGGACAGACAGCACTTACAGGTTGGTTCAATAAAACATTTAGTATAAAGGTCCATGGATAATGTTTGGGAATATTGGTAGCAAATTGAAATTTTTTTTTTTGGTTTAATTAATATTGTATATTTAGTTGTACATGATAATTTCCTCTTTTTACATTAAGATTACCTGTGCCGTCAGCTCATGTAGCGATTTTAAAGATTAACTTTAGTAACACTGTTAAATGTAATATTTAGCAAATCTCAATATGAATATGCATTTTCATACTATTTCAAAATATTGTGTTGCCTAAATTTGCTTTTTTTTTTTTTTTTCACTTACACACGATGGCGGATAGAATGCTCAAGACTCACAATTTTTTACTATTAGGAGAAAATCCATCAAAGTGTTTATCTTGTCAGAATCCACTGTTCTTTAAATGTGTTTTGCTGGACTAATACTTCTACCCCTTTGAGAGACTTGTTTTATTCTGTTATTATATACTTTTAAAAAGGTTTTTAACCAAGTAAATTCAAATTTAGTCTTAAACATCTTTAATCTTAAACATCTTTAATCTTAAACATCTTTAATCTTAAACATCTTTAATCTTAAACATCTTTAATCTTAAACATCTTTAATCTTAAACATCTTATTTTGTTTTATTTTTGAATAACTAAACCTGGCTCTTGCCATGAACATAGCCATTGATATGGCATTGAAGAAAAGAAAAAAATAGACAAAATATTATAGAATTTTAACATAATTTAAATCCCTAATAATTATACACTTTGTAATAAACTAATATTTACTGTATAATTCTTATTTTATTGGTTATAGACAATAATATAAAGTAATTTCTTGGTTATAAATGTTGGTCAGAGTTAATATCAGTGAATCCCTAATAACTACAAGCCTAATATTTACTGTATAATATTTAATAACCTACTTTTTTTTTTTAAATAATTTTAACATCAGTTATATATTAGTTATTCACTATAACATAAAATAATTAGACTTGTCAGTATTGGCCAGAATTTTAATCCCTAATAATTATACACCTTATAACAACCTAATATTTACTGTATAAAATATATATATATATATCTCCCATCTTATTATACCCTAGTATTTACTGCATAATCCAGTATTTATGGTAACACTTTCAGTAACACTTTACAATAAGGTTCATTAGTTAACTACATTCATTAATATGAACTAATAATGAACTGCACTTATACAGCATTTATTAATCTTTGTTAATGTTAATTTCAACATTTACTAATGCATTATTAAAATCTTGTTAACATTAGTTAATGCACTGTGAACTAACATGAAAATACAGTTGTTCATTGTTCATTAACTAACGTTAATGAAGATTAGTACAGTAACAAATGTATTGCGCATTGTTAGTTCATGTTAATGAATACATTAACTAATGTTTAACTAATGAACCTTATTGTAAAGTTTTACCCACTTTTCAATAAGGTCCATTAGTTAACTACATTAGTTGACATGAACTAATAATAATGAACTGCACTTTTACAGCATTTTTTTTTTTAAAAATCTTTGTTAATTTCAACATTTGCTAATAATTTAAATCAAGAGTTGTTAATGCATTAGTTAATGCACTGTGAAGTAACACGAAAAAAAACCAGCTGTATTTTTATTAACTAACCTTAACAAAGATTAACAAATACGGTAACACTTTAGTATAGGGAACACATAGTTATAAGAATCTTACTAATAAGAAACTAGTTAAAAGACCCTAAAATAAAGTGTTACCACAAATACAGAAAAAAAATATGTATTGTTCATTGTTTATGTTAGTTAATACATTATCTAATGTTAACAAATGAACCTTATTTTAAAGTGTTATCGTATTTGTTAATAACCTAATTTGTTTCTCTTCTTTCCTTCAGACTCCAAAAGCCAAGCTCACAGTTTTCAAGTTGTGCAGCCTCTGTCTCTACCTGCCACAGGATCAGCTTACCTGTTGGGGGGTTGGAGACATCGAGGACCACCTCCGTCCATACATGCCTGACTAGGAGAAAAGCATGGAAGACACCCATCAAGGCCTCGAAGCAAGTTGTCCTTATCTACACATCCCTCAGTTGAATAGAATTGAACTTGTGCTTGGAACTCTCCTTTTTGTTAACCACTCATTTTCATCTTGAGATTAATTTAGCTCCTTTTTTTGTTTAATCCCTCCCTTGACCAATCTTGGTTTGGTTCATCCCATCTCCCCTCTCTGTGATCAGTTTTTATTTGAACCTGCATGAACATTGATTTTGAGTGGTTGTTCTCTTGGAGCTGCACCGTCAACAATACCAGTCACCGAAGGAACTCTTTACGTTAAGGCAACAAAACAAAAACAAAAAAAAATGAGAGAGAGGAAAAAAAAAAAGGAAACCAATGACCGAGGTCTCTCACATGTGATGATCTAGTGTTGGACTGGCTTTAACATCAGTGTCATGAGGGATAGTTAACATGTCTGTTATATCGAGTAGGGATTTCATGAGTAACGACAATCAGTGACAGAGGACATAAGAGCCTGGGTAGTCTTCCTCAAAAGGCTTCTATTACAAGGTGAACAATACT
This sequence comes from Hypophthalmichthys molitrix, assembly GCA_037950675.1. Classification (NCBI taxonomy): domain Eukaryota; kingdom Metazoa; phylum Chordata; class Actinopteri; order Cypriniformes; family Xenocyprididae; genus Hypophthalmichthys; species Hypophthalmichthys molitrix. Next base: position 21,917,961 of record CM075510.1, on the reverse strand, counting down.
TAACTCATTTAGTGTAGGGATTGCTTCTCATTCAGTTACTGCCTTAGTTTTTGCTGGACATTTTAATTTGAGTGTCATTCCTTGCCTATACTATGACAAACCTTGTTTGTTTTTATCATTTCTGGAGGAGTGGTGCCTGATGGGGACGGAGGTGCGGTGTGTAATGTATATCTAAGATGGTTGACATAAACTGTCTGTTGGAGTAATTCTGATTCTGTTTTTTTTCTTGGGATGGTAATTGTCACCAATCAAGCAATTCCTGCACTATATACATACAAGCTACTGATACCAGATGTAATCATTGGTGGTGGGAATGTGATGGGAGACCGATGTTCAAGCTTATGTACCTAATGAGAAATTTCGTGGAGTAACTTGAAATTGATCATTATGGATTTGTTTTTCTTTCATAGACCACCCTGTTCTTAGAGTACTAAATATTGCAGTGCTTGGGACTTGGTGTCTGTAAGCCATCTTTGTCAGTTCATATGGCATAAAATTACTTTTTCCCCCTTTTGAAATTAAGTTCACAACGTTTAAGGGGAAGGTGGGTCTTTGTCTTTATTTTGATGTACCCATTGTTTGAATAATTCTGTTTAAATAAACACTGTTGAACATATCTTAACACAGTGCAAAATATTTTTATGCTGGACTTCTATTATATATCATAAAGAACTGCATAATTTACAGAGCATGTACATAATTAACTACCAAGGTGCTTAGTGTGTCTTCCTTGAGCAATGAGTTTTCCGTTCGCCTTGTTGGTGAGATCCACTGTTGCAAATGCCAGAGTCTTTCCTTGTTTTAAAACCTGCGCAGTGATCAGGATGTCTTCTCCAATTTTAGCTGCATTCATGTATCTGTTAATTAGAACACAAACAAATGTAAGTGTTAAGAGTCTGTCCTAGATGATGAATGGAAGTTATTTGAATTCTAATGGAGACTGGGGCTACTTGTCACATTTTTTTTTTTTTTTATCCCATTTTTCTATTATTTCACTTTTACTCCAAGTTAAAGGGATAGGTCACCCAAAAATGAAAATTCTATCATTAATTATTCACCCTCATGTGGTTCCACACCTGTAAGCCCTTTGATCATCTTCGGAACACAAATTAAGATATTTTTGATGAAATCCAAGAGGTATCTGACTCGTCATAGATAGCAATTTAACCATCACTTTCAAGGTCCAGAAAGATACTAAAGACATTGTTAAAATAGTCCATTTAACTGCAGTGGTTCAACCTTAATTTTATGAAGCGACGAGTACTTTTTGTGCGCCAAAACAAAAATAATGACTTAATTCAAGAACATCCTCTCTTCTGTGTCATTCTCTTATGCTGTTCACGTGCGGCTCTTCTGTGTTTACATCCAGACGCTGGGGCAGTATTGGCCGACGCTGTTCACGTGAGCAGCATGACGCATACGTGTGATGCTGACGCAGGAGCCGGCCAATAATGAGTCGGTGTTCTGATATAGAACCAGAGGGTATTGTTGAATAAAGTCGTTATTTTTGTTTTGTTTTTGCGCACAGAAAGTATTCTTGTCACTTCATAAAATTAAAGTTGAACCACTGCAGTCACGTCGACTTTTTTAACAATGTCTTTAGTACCTTTCTGGACCTTGAAAGTGTCGATTATATTGCTGTCTATGGATGAGTCAGAAACCTCTCGGATTTCATCAAAAATATCTTAATTTGTGTTCAGAAGATGAACGAAGGTCTTACGGGTGTGGAACGACATGAGGGTGAGTACTAAATGACAGAATTTTAATTTCTGGGTGAACCAACCCTTTATTACCTTTAAAGCATTGGCTACACAATTATTAGGAAGAGAATAAAATACATGTTGACCTTTTGTGACAACAAGCCCCTATAAATGTCACAGTGGGAACCTGCCATTCAAAAACCTAATATAAGAATTTTCAGCTGAATTTGAACAGTTCATCAAACCACTCTTTGCCAAAAATTTTATAAATGAAGTGTAGAAATTTATAACCAGACTTTTATGAAAAATACCCATGTCCAGAGCAAATAGTTAAACTTTTCAGCTAAAATGTACATAGTTGAGTATTGTCTGATAGTTTGCCATTGTGGTTTTATTGTGTTCACTTGTTCATCCAACAGTTGTTACAAAATTATGATATTGAAATTATAGTTTGGGGAACAGAATTTAAAAAAAAATAATTATAATTTAAAGATGGTTTTGAGCTAAGTATCTGAACCCAACATTCAAACCACTGCATTTACGTAACTAGACTATAACATACTGTTACAATATTTATTCATATTTAAAATTCTTTTATTCTTAGATTTCCATTTTTCAATTAAATTTGAATTTAAGTTTTAATAAATGTATGTGCTTTTGTAATTTTTATTGGTTGTTTGTTTATATTTAAATATAGCTTTATTTCAGTTTTAGTAATGTCAGTACTCAAACTGCCAAACTTTTTTTTCCCCCATCTAATATTTATATTTTATTTTTTAAATAAATATTTTATTTATTAGCTATATTTCAGTTACCAAAAACAATTAGTTTTGGTTAACAATCACAGGCACTGCTGAGATAGCCCCGGTCTTCCCTATACATGACACAGTAGCACATACTATTAAATACTATAAGAGCTCACGTTATGTTCATGTCCACGCTGACTCCAGGAGCTCCTCTCTCACTGTACATGATGGCAGTAGTGGAGATCATATCCACCAGCGTGGCTGTCAGTCCTCCGTGAAGAGTGCCTCCTCTGTTAGTGTGCTCCTCCTCCACCTTCATCTCACACACCACTTTCCCAGGGGTTGCAGACAGTATTTCAACCTGATCACAAAATGAACGGCTCATTATGTTTCCCAAAGCGAACTATGGTCGCAAGTTCCGTCGTTACCAATAGAGTTCAATGGGACTCACGGCCATGGTTCACCAACGATGCTTCCGGGAAACCTTTTGAGACTTTTTTCAAAAGTTTAGGGACAAATCTAGCAACTTCTTGGACAAACCTTATCTAGATTCTTATTTTGCCCACTGATCTCTATTCATATTTATATAGATCAATGAATTTTCCATTATGATGTCATCTAGTGACATTTAGCTACCAGTTTTAGCTACTTTCAATTGAAAGCAGTTGGCAACACCGGTTCGTCAAGGAGAAACGCTGAATTTAACAAAAGACACCTACCTTACTCAAAACCCGATCAAATCCAGGACTATCCACCATCGCTCTCATGATCTGTTTTAGTGAATTTAGCGACAACGAAACCATTGCTGCTATTGCAAATACCAAAACACAGTAAAGGACAAGTTCACTCTTGAAGAGATTTTGAAAGGTTGCCTATAAATGTTATACAAAATAAGAGTATTATTATTATAATAATAGGTAAATACATTTTTGGAGTCCTTCATCTAAAAATGCCTCTCGCTACTGTCGAGAAGAACTGTAGATAACTAATAAAAATGCGCACTAGATTCTTCTAAATATGTAAACAAAACTTAACTATTTGATAAATGAATACTTTTAGAAGCTAAGACAAGACCATTCGGCTGTGAGGACTTTTATAATGAAATAATGGATCGAATCTTTTCAATGAATCTGCTGAAACTGTTTACAAAACATTTCAGGCAACATAATTCATTTTAGTATTGTTTAATGTCAGTGCTAATTATATTTGGGTTCTAAGTGTTTTATGCCCTGAGTCATGGCTTTAACAAACTATACTTGCATACACGTGCCTACATATTTGATTAATATACATTATTCCTGCATGGAAGGTTAACAGAATTGCTGAATCGTTTTTGAAACAAAAAACTGTTCGAAAGAACCGATTCTTTCAGTACTACCGTTAAATTCTTCCGGAAACCCTCTATTTGAACACTACAAATTCTTCAGTTAAACAAGTGCAACGTTTACTGTGAAATTTACGTTTATAATACTTTGAGGTCGTGATTTATAGTATAGAGTTTATGAAGTAGGTCCAGTGACCAGAAGCATATGTTAATATTGATATTTTCTCCGTTTTTTCGCGGGTTCCACCCGGAATGTTTTTGTAGCTGTACACATTCATGTCCCGCCGATATATTCAACTGCGAACATGTCCAGCACTGTAATGTCAGGTAACCACGAGGATCAACAAATGTCTGCTTTAGAGGAAACGAGGATGAGTCTTTGCGATGAGTTTGCCTCTATCTCTGGATCGGATAGTGCTGTGGCCCAGTGTTATTTAGCAGAAAATGAATGGGACATGGAGGTATGTCACTATTACTGCACCTTATTAACGCACTTTATGGGTAAAGTTTCGATTGAATCTATTTTATTGAGATATGTTTAGTTTCCATTATTTAAAATTATTGCCGTCCTTGTAAAAAGCTGCTTTTTATTATTTATTTGTTCCTGCCAGAGAGCATTGAACTCTTTCTTTGAAGCTCATATGGATTCAGTCTTTGATGTTGAAGACGCAGAGGAAACTAAAGATGTGTCTGGGAATAAGAGAAAGGGGGTGAACTCTTCTGACACTGCTGATACTTCAGGAACAAAGAAGAAATTTAAGACGGACAAGGTGGATTGGTAATGTTCTCTCCTCTGTACTATTTATTAAAAACTGAAAACTTCATGTACTCTAAACCTTTAATGAACAATATTCCAAACAATGTCACCATGAAATCAAAATTGACAATTTTTTTCTTGTTTTTTTTTTTATGGAATATTGTATTTTTTAAATAAATTATTTATCTGTGTACATCTTTTTTTTTCTTCTTTTTTTTTTAACAATGTGCCAATGTGTCATAATTTTTAATCAAAATAACTTCCTCTCCCTCTTGCAATGACATCTCTTCCCTTTTCTGACAACATGTTTATGGCACGAAGGCGGGGATCAACCTGTCACTCACATGACATCACATCAATAGCAAACTACAATGATTCAACAAAATCAAGTCCTGCACTACGTTTTTTCTTGTTGTAGAAATCATTTCACTTAGTTATACATCACAATGGGGAAGAAAATACTATCACAACTTCTGTTTCATGCTGACTTTGTCTCTTTTTTCCTCTCAAATTGTTTTTTTGTGCAGCATTGACTTGACAGCAGAGGAACCCACTTGCTCCAGCAGTGTGACTGAGAATGTGAAGAACAGTCAGGGTGAAAGTGCCGTAACCGAATCTGATGCCGAGGACGGCAAGCTCTCAATCATCAGCTGGAATGTGGATGGTTTGGACACATTAAGTCTTGCAGAGCGTGCCAGGGGCTTGTGCTCATATCTAGTTCTGTGAGTTGCTTAGAGACTCCTAATGTCCTTGATTTCATGTATTATGTGATAATAAGGGAGATTTGTTTTACTCTTAGTTTCCTTTTATCTGTTATAGATATACACCAGATGTGGTTTTTCTTCAAGAACTCATTCCAACTTATATTCAGTATCTTAAGAAACGTGCTGTCAGCTACCTGTTTGTTGAAGGTAAGAGAATGATCTCAGTGAAGTTATTTATGTGTTATTTGCTGATTCATGAAGTTCTCCTGTCATTAAAGGGAGCGATGATGGTTACTTCACGGCAATAATGTTGAAGAAATCAAGAGTAAAACTTTTGGAAAGTGAGATCATCTGTTATCCTACAACACAAATGTTGAGAAATCTGTTAGTTGCTCAGGTGAGTTTGTGGTTTATAATGATTGTTTTTTTGGGGGGTATAATTAATGGCACAGGTATATTTCTTAAAAGAATCAGAGATACTCTCCCATTAAAAAAATGGGGGTTGGTGAGATTTTATAATGTTTTTGAAAGAAGTCTCTTATGCTCACCAAGGCTGCATTAATATTGACTGTAGTATTATGAAATGGTATTACAATTACAAGTCACTTTGATTGATTTAAATTAAAAATTTTGAATGGTAGTGAATGTATACATTAATATTTACTTTTCTAAGTTGTCTCTTTCATAATTAATTTGGTTCTCATCATTTATACACATATTCATTTCCTTTTTTGACTTTGTTGCTTCTTATTAAGGTGACTTTCTCAGGTCAAAAGCTGTACTTGATGACATCACATTTAGAGAGCTGTAAGAACCAATCAGAGGAGAGAATGAAACAACTGCGGGTCATACTTCAAAAGATGAAGGAAGCACCAGAAGATGCCACTGTCATTTTTGCTGGAGACACCAATCTCAGAGACACAGAGGTAAATTAATGTCTTTAAAATTCACCACATGGACTAGATAAGTGATTCCCAACCAGAGGTACAGAGTTTGTTTCACCCAAAGAAAATATAAATTTAACTTTGAGGGCTGTTAATTAATTATGATTTAACTTTGGTATACTTGGATAGATTTTGAATTTGCTTGGTTAAACCTATAAAAACCTGTACATTTAAATATGAGGGCAGTTAATAAATTAAAGTAAAATGTATTTTTTTCTTAAAAAAATTAAATTATGTATTGTATTAAAGTGTTACCCCATTTACTCACCCTCAAGCCATCTTCTTTCAGATGAACATAATCAGAGATACAGGCTATTTAAAAATGTCCTGGCTCTTACAAGCTTTATAATGGTACTGAATGGGGGGCGAGAATTTGAAGGGCAAAAAAAATCCTCCCACCCATCCATTGTGCAACAAACTCAAGCTCCTCTCGAAATCCTCCAACATTTCTCTTTAAAAATTCTCATTTTTGACTTCTAATTTGTGATTTGTTTTGCTTTCTCCTCTGAGCTTCCGTATTCATCATCGCATCATGCGTCGGGTCAGAGGTCACACCTCCGCCGCAAATCGATGCGTACGGCCATCTGCCGGAAGCTAGTTATTAAATTTAATAAAGTTTTAAAAATCGATATTTTTCTTACAAAAACCAATCACTTCACTTCAGAAGGCCTTTATTAACCCGCCTGGAGCCGTATGGATTATTTTTATGATGGATGGATGCATTTATTTTTTGGGCTTCAAAATCTCGCTCCCATTAACTACCATTAAAAAGCTTGCCAGGATATTTTTAAATATAACTCAGATTGTGTTTGTGTGAAAGAAGATGGTCATAGACACCTAGGACGGCTTGAGAGTGAGTAAATCATCCCTTCAAAATAAGTCAAAATGAACTCATTGTTTTGCTTTAGTATTGATGAAAGTCACTTGAGTTTTACTGTTAGGCCTGTGAATTGGAAAAAAGGTTTGGCAAACACTGGACTAACAATCACTGCAGCATCTGAGGAATGTTTCTGTCCGTGTAGGTGGTAAAGGTTGGAGGTTTGCCTCCAGGTGTGTGCGACGTGTGGGAACAGCTGGGCAAACAGGAACACTGCCGATACACTTGGGACACCAAAGCAAACAGCAATAAGACTGTGCCTTACATCAGCAGATGTCGCTTCGACCGCATCTTCCTTAGGTCTGCTAAAACTGGCCCAGGAGTCACTCCTGACCACATGGTCTTGGTTGGAATGGAGAAACTAGACTGTGGCCGTTATACCAGTGATCACTGGGGAATTTACTGCACTTTCAACACATGATCTTTAAATACCAAAAAGACCAGATGGTTTTAAAGAGTGTTTGTACTAAAACTAAAGAATGTTTTGAAGAGCGTCTACAAATTTAGATTGCAGATCGGTGTGAGAAACAGACACATATAGATAATAATAGGATGCATAGCTGAATATAAAATACTGCAAAAAGAGACATTATTGAGGAAAGGGGTTGAAGGGTTTGTTTTTAAACCTCAGCACTCATTACTATACAGTTTTATTTTGAATTTGTCATACAAAATCTTTAATCACAAACCATGATTTCAGCCAATCTCTGCTCTCCAATATCTTCGTGATATAAATCCAGTTTGTGTTAATGTTTTCTGGGAATTCTTAAAATGTGAAAGTGTTGACTGAATTTTAAATGATTTTATTTAAATAAATAAGACCTTGAATTATTTTGGTAATTGTGGTACATGTTGTGCATCCTATATCTTACCACAAGTGGTCAGTATTTCCCAAACATAATGGCCTTTTGCATAAATAAGCTTTTGAAAGTCATTAGAACAGAGGCACTGTGTACTATTACTTATTGAAACTACAGTGTGTGTGTGTGTGTGTGTATGTGTGTGTATTATTTATATATTCATTTATTTAAAATGTTTTTTTTTAAACTTTTTATTAAGTATCACAGTTTCCAAAGAAATAAACAGCACAACTGTTTCCAATATTGGTAATAACTATCAAATGTCAAATCAGCATATTAAAATGTTATATTTTAAAGTATATTAAAATAGAAAATATTATTTAAATTGTAATATTTAAATTATATTATAAATATATTATAAAATATATCTCACAATTCGTTTTTTTTTTTCTGTTTTTTGATCAAATTAATGCAGGCTTGCCAAACTGTATATAGTTAGTAAATTATATATATATAATATATATATATATATATATAATAAAATAGGTAAATATCACTTGCAAACAATATTGTTATTGAGCATTATTACCAATCAAACTAATTTTGTGCAAAAAGTGTGAAAATACTATTGTGTATTTTGAATACAGGAAATTGACAAGCAAGACAAAGGAGTCTGCCATTTTGTTCCAAAAATGTCATTTCCATCACAGAATGCCATTAAACAAATACATGTTCTGATGCTTAAACTATCAGGGTCAGGGTCTGGATAAATGCCTCTGAAAAGGTTTAGATAAATGCTTTTTATTCCTGTTACAGTTTGAGAGAAAAGTGTGAGGTCTCTTCATTACTGTCCTAAATTAGCGAAAGTGTCAAGGCAGCAGCTGTCTCAAGCAGGGTGGACACGTGACTCCAGACAACCTTGAAAGACACCCCACTGCCAAGGCTAATAAACCTTTTGCTTGGTCAGATGAGTAAATATTAAATCTAAAACGGGTCATACTGCCACGGATCTGCCGTCGGGGTCTGTATGACTGGGTTACAGAAATTTGCTTGGAGCGCAAACACACTCTCCTTGGCCTTCTCACCGGGATAACATCCACTGCCACTTAAAGGGCCAGTCCTGTAATTGGTTTTGTTTGAACATTCTGCTTAGCTTATGTTTACTTATAGCCGACAAAAGAACAGGAAGGGATAGTTTGAGTGATCGCTCTGTCCTCCTGTCTCCTCCAATGACACATATTAGTAAATCTCAATGCTATTCCCCTCAATAGGCATCACTGTAGCACACTGAATTGTTTTGACACATGGCCAGGAGCACATGCTATTTCAGTGAAGGGGGAATAGTGGGACTTTCAGATCAGTCCTACCCCAACTGTTAAAGACAGAAATGTCAGTATACCACACCACATGCAATCAATGACAACGTAACGTGGAGAACACAATGTGTTTATTTGGTCAGCACTTTTCCAGGAGGGTTTTCCCTTATCAAGGACACAGTGAAGGTTACAGTCATGGAGCAACTCCAGCAGGGATCTTCCCACACCATCTAGAGGCAATTCATAGCTATTTTACATTTCTCTGAATTGATGATGGTGATTTCTTTTCATATGACCTGCTTATGCCCCATTGGCGTTTATGTTTAGAGACAGATAAATTATCAGAATATATTTATATATTTAAATATAATGTATGAATTGTACTTCTCACAATCACATCATTTTACATTTTTCATTTTCAGATACAAATGCCTTAACAGTGTTATTAACTTTTTAAAGTAGGCCTAATACAATATTGATACCTTAATAAAATTTCATTGTCACTGAATTATTAATATATTATTGCTGATTTTATGGAATTATTGTAAAAAAAAAAAAAAAAGGTGCTTAACAGGGTGGACAAGTGGTATAAACGATGGATGGATGATTTACCATCTCTCACATACAGCCAGTTAGAATATTACTTTTGTTTGAACTGGATTTTGATATGGAAACAATATGTAAAACATTACCAAAGAACTTTAAATACACTACTACTCCAACTTTAAACATAAATTACTTTCACAATCACTATGTCTGCTCTCAGAGTCCACTCTGTTAGGTCTTCTGATTTTGATATTCTGACGCAAAATCAGCCATGCATCATGCCTGAGCAAAAACAAGCTAACATAGAAGGTTTATTAAATAAAGAATTGCATGATTTTTAAAATATCAACAGAGTGGACATCTTGAAGTTGACCACATCAAATTCGATAAAATAAGACTACTACAATAATAGTGAATCTCACTCACTTTCCCTAGTTTTTTCCCCTCCAAAGAAGGGATGACTGCTTTATAATATGTAATTTAATATTTCCAACTTTCATTAGAAGGGGAAGCAGCCAAAAATAACAGAGTGGACAATATATTGAGGGAAAAGCCAAAAACTTTTATTAAAATTGTTCAAATAAATTTAATAATTGAAAAAAAAAAACAGAGAGAATTATCACTGATATACCCAACTATAAAAATCATGTAAGTGTTGTATTTGTAATGAAAATGGGATTCACAAGACTGAGAACATAAAGGAAAACGATATGGTGGTTCAAAATGCTGTAAAAACGTATTTATTAAAATATATATTTTTAATCAACTTCAATATACTTCAAATGGTGTTATGACTAAGACAGCTTTAAAATTGATATCGTTCAACATTTATTTTAGTATCACAATCTTTACTAGGGACACAAATGGCACCGAATCCCATGAATCCCCACCTATAAACGTTGCAGTTATGTTGCCAAAGTCATGAAATTAAATAAGTATTACGAATGTATTATGTAAAAGGAACATTCTTGGTTATCTTATAACCTTATGATATCTGACATTATGATGGTAATGAAATTACGGGCATGCAACATCGTCGTTACGTTGTCAATTAGAGTCATGAAATCACCAAAACGTGCCAATAAATTACATAACTGGTAGCCTACGTTGTGTGTTAGCTGGATTGGTTATGTTTAGGGGTGGTCCATCATGCTTACTTTTTCTAAAAAAAAAAAAAAAAAAAAATAATGACATCATACAAATTCATACAAAATCACCACTTTACGTTTTCCAGCCGTGAGATTGGGTTGGTTGTTTAAGGATTATGGTTACTACTTTACAAAAAAAAAAAATCATAGCCTACGTTTTTGTCCAATTCACATCGCACAAATACATACTCCAACTCGTAAAATAGCTACGTTTTCCCGTGAGAGTGGGTTTGTTTTGAGGTCGACCTTCATGCTTCTTTTTTTTTTTCGTAGGATCCACATTGTACAAATTCATACGAAATCGCCAACTCATAAAATAGTTACGCTTTCCGGTGAGATTGGCTTGCTTAAGTTTAAGGTTTATGGTTACTACTTCACTAAAAATCATAGCCGACGCTTTAGGTTAGATAATGGTGTAGTTTGAACCATGTCACTGCAACTCAAAGATAACTGATAATGAAAGAGGAGGGAACCATGTGAGGGACAAAATCTTACATAATCATACAATACAGCACTGTCAATCTGTAACTAAATTGAATTATCAGCAAACAGACTGTCTTCTGTTAGGAATCCATTCCAAGACACATCTCCTACACTGAGACACTGAATTAAATGAAGAAACAGTAGGGTACTTATGCAGACTGCACAACACACACGCTTGTGTGATTTTTCAACAGTTTTATTTCATAAATAACACTGAACAAGCATGGTACAGCGATAAATATCCATTTACATTGCAAAATTCTCTGTATTACAAAATACAGTGTATGTAAAATGCACTTGTCAAAGGGGTCAAGAGGTTTCAATATAGTACCTGATGTGCCCTAATCTGAAATTACATTTGTACCTTTGTTTAAAATGTGCTGTAATCTCAGATTAAAGTTTGCCAAGAACCACACAAGACCCCTTCACTATTATACGCAATGTTGCATATCCCATTCTGTCATTTGAACTGGAAAAAAAAATAAGACAAAGCACTGATACGTATCCTCAAATTGACATTTATTTTTGTTGTTCGTTTGATTTTTCTGCAACAATTTCAATTCTTTACATTTTTGCATTTGACATCCCAAGGGTCTTCAGTTTTGAGTTATCGCAATCCCATGCCCACTCGAATTAGAGTCTGAAAACACTGCAGGCGAGTGTCCCGTTTCAATGTCTTAGGCAGCAAGAGGTACAAGGCAGGTTGACATCGTAACACAAGACCAGGATTGTTGGATCTCTACAATGTAACTCAGATGGTGAGTCAGCATGTTCAGTTTTTATTTATTGCTAATTCAGAAAACAGAGGGGCTATTCAGTTTCCTCAAAATAAATAAAAAAACCATTCAACCCATTTTTAAGTTAAGGAATGTGTCCATTTGTGCATTATTATACCTGCACTTTTCAAAATAAATGTAACAACTTCTTAGAAAATCTATTCATTTGCACACTCTCTATGTAAGAAAAAACCAAGATGTTGTTGATCACATTGTAATAAAATTGCGATATTAATTAGAGCCCTTGTCAGCATTTCACTCAGACCCTACAGTCTAAGTAGCAGCAAAACTATGACTGGAGACAAATACAGAGTAACAAGATGAGATCAGCCTTCAGAATGAGCGGCGCGCCAGTGTTCCACTGATTGTCAGATTATGACGCTCTAGTGTTGATGCTGTAAACCAAACGGTGAGTCTCAAATGACACTGAGAATGAAGTCACTACCAACTGAGTGTAAATATCAGTACTAAGAAATCCATCATTGAGAGCATGCTTCCTTCAACACAAATAAAACATGACAAAAATCAAGCATTTCTATACTGGTTTACAGAATGAATGACTGTAATTACAGTTTAATTTCATTTTACACAGCACTGCAGACCATCGAGTATGGGCGAATGTCGAGACAAAAACAAACTAAGCACCAGGATTCCGTGAAATTCCCTGCATTGAGGGATTTCATGTTCCCGGTGCGGAAGCTGCGAGTTCGCGGAGCTCGTTAACAGAAGCCTGTGCTAAATTATATAGCCGGAACCCAAATACGTCAGTCAATGCTCAGGAGGCTTTTGTTTCTAATTAGGTGAACCTCTAAGGAGGGAACGACAGATATTACCATAACCGGAGTCATGTAATAACATTTTGGTTGCAGTTTGCAACTTTTATCAGTTGTATTTGTAGCCGTTTACCTTGCACCCACAATGAGCAACTGTGCCACAGAGGGTTTGAGCTGAATTTTCACTGGTGTGCGTTTTTGAGAAACAAGAAAAACGGCGAAAACATGCATTGTAGGCAACTGTGAGCCATTTTAGCACAGTGCCAAAAACCCATTAGAGCAATCTGACCCATGTTGAACTACAGCGTTCATTACATAAGAATAATAATAATGCACTAACATATGAAAATGCATCCCTTTATATATATCTATATCCTAATTTGGGGAAATAATTATATAAATATATAAAAACATTTATATAATTAAACAAATACATATATATTCAATATATAGAATCATATATATATATATATATATATATATATATATATATATATATATATATATATATATATATATATATATATATATATATATATATATATATATATATACGCTTTTCAGCATTTTGTCTTTATCTTACATATTCAGTCCCATATGTGCAAACTTTCGGAATTGTATGGTTCTAACATTGAATAAATTAACAAAAGTGATGTCATAAAATGCCAACAGCCCTATAATAAAGCATTTGGTTAAATCATACAAGAAAGAAGGCAAAGAATTCCAGTCCTCTCAATATGAGAATGAGAAATCGAACACATACTGCTGAGCTAATCATGCTGTACTAAAGGTTCTTGGCAGGACAGCCTTAAATATCCAGCTAAGAAAATTTCCTTCCCTTCCATCTGTTCCTTACAAAACTGCCGAGTAGCAAAAGTGTTCCCAGTTTGGCAAAAGCCACAATTTTACCCAGGTGGTACTAACAGACTATTTTTTTAATTACTCTAGACATAACATGAAAAGAAACAATCCATTAAGCAATACCTTTAGATGAATTCAGAAAAGTATATAAAAAAATTAAACAATTCTTCATTTTTACCAAATAACAGTATATATTTATATAACAAAAAAGCAAACATCTGAAGCATATTAACCTGATATATTAGTTGGGCCCTCTGTAATATCTAACTACAATTCTATAACATTCTCTTTAATTAATTTACCCATTTCATGCTTTAGACCTCCTATAAAGTTATAATTTATATTAGTGTCATTAAAAAAAGAACTTTAAAAAGAAAAACGTACCTCAAAAACATATCAAGTCAATCTCATGTAATACTGGCCCAGGGTCCCAATCTTTGGGCAACATTTCCATCAAGTCTGATGGGCGGCTCTTCAGCTTTGATAGTCCAGTGCCGCTCTGCAGTCAGACCTCCATCATAACTAGAACAGCTGGCTGGGACTGTAGTAGCTCCCAAGACTCCCTGGCGCAGCCAAGGCATTCCCCTCTGACAGATCTCCTCCCGTCCAGTCAGGACAGTGCAACTGGATGGAGGGATGAAATGTGTTCATCATCAAGAAAAAAAAATGTTTATCAGACCACATTGATCCCCCCTCCCACCACAGCCCGTTTGCTGCAGTAGGTCGAGCCGCTGTGGTTGGCTGCTCCGCCATTCATGTACGACGTCTTCAGCTCCATCTGGCAGGCGGCAATGGCGGCGTTCAGTTCCACTTGTGCTCGATGTACAACGTAAAACATCAGGCCTATGCTGATGAAGATCTGATGAGAGGAACAGAGAGAGAGAGTCACAGGCGGATCTGCTGACTGAGCTGGATGACGGTTGATACAAAGGTCCAGATGATGTGACTTATTCAATGCGGTTGTAAGTTTAAGCAAAATGTCTTTGGCTGATATATTGGAACAACCAGTTTTAGTCAAGAATCCATTACTGGCATCTAACTTTACTACACACAAGAGCAAATGCAAAAAAAGTGACCACATTTTTGGCTAAAGCTCTGCCAACGACCATCTATAATTATGGTTTACTACAGGATCCACAAGAATGATCCCTACAATCTAGACTAGACATAAATATTTCATTTGCTTATAAGTTTACATATCCATTGCAGAATCTGTAAAAAGTTAACATTTAAAAAAAATATTAAATTTATTAAAATATTAAAAAAAAATATATATATATTTTTTAGTTTAGGAGAAGACAGACAACAAGTATGTTCTATAACACAAAATTGTATCAATGACTGTTTGTGGTCTTTTGTGATAGTTGTCTATTAGTCCCTCAACTGAAGGCGAATCTGAAACTAAACCACTGATCATTCCAAGAAATTCTGAGATTTACAATATGCAAAGCATAATGGGAAACTAAAGAAAAACATGGGCCGCTTCGAGGAGGCAACATATATTGCTGTATACTATGGATCTTGTTGACTCTTTTACAGTAATAAACAAGAAGAATGTCAGTGTGACATAGCAAAAGCGCCATATAAATAAATGTGACTGACAAATCGCTTGTGATGCTCTTCATTTGCAAGCTTATTTGGATAAAAGTGCCTGCTAAAATAAATAAATGTAAATAAGAATCTGCATCCAGTGTTGACAGAATCACTATATTAAATTCTATTCTCTTTTGCAGTGTCACGCCATGCTGCTCGAGTCCAGTGCAGACAGTTTAAGCCATGTAAACTTTTGAAACTTATGTGCTAAAATAATTAAAGGATTAGTTCACTTCAGAATTAATTTCCTAATAATTTACTCACCCCCCATGTCATCCAAGATGTTTGTCTTTTTTTCTTCAGTTGAAAAGAAATTGGTTTTTGAGGAAAACATTCCAGGATTTTTCTCCATATAGTGGACTTCAGCAGCTACCAACGGTTTGAAGGTCCAAATTGCAGTTTCAAAGGGCTCTACACGATCCCAGCCGAGGAATAAGGGACAATCTGTCATTTTCAAAAACAAAATTACATTTCTCTGCGATGCGCCATGCATTACGTAGTCACTTTCCTGTAGCTCAGTGGTTAGAGCATGGCACTAGCAATGCCAAGGTCATGGGTTCGATCCCAGGGATTGCACATACTCAGATACAAATGTATAGTATAATGCAATGTAAGTCGCTTTGGATAAAAGCGTCTGCCAAATGCATAAATGTAAATGTAAATGTCACGTTGGAAAGGTCATACTTGACGTAGGCGGAAGTACCACGGTAAGGCGAAAAACATCTCTTTCTCCTCCAACTTCAAAATCATCCGATATCATTGTTTTACCTTTTTTTGTAAAGGGCGTTTGACTTATGCCGGGTTCAGACTACAAAATATTTTTGTCGGTCACGATAGTCACTGTGTCAGATTATACGATTTTGACTCCTAAAATCTTCTCATGTCGTTGACAAGAAATATGTCAGACTACACGTTGCTACCCGACCATTCATCACATGCCATCTTTAACCACGTACTCGCTGTCATCAAGAAGGTGGGACTATCAACTGACAGATGAATCTTGTGATCGAATCTTGTGTCCTGACGCCCATTGTTGTATACGAATCCCCACGACACTCTACGTCAAGCAGATCGTGGCAAAATTGGGCTAAAATTGCGTAGTCTGAACCAGGCATTAGACTTTGCATGTTTGCTTTGTAAACACTTGCTCGGCACTTCCACCTTCATCAGGTGTGGTCTTTCCAACGTGATTACGTAATGAGTGGCGCAGAGCAGAGCAAGACGAGCATTTGTGGTTAAAAATTTAATTTTTTTTTTTAAAATAACTGATCGTTTCACTAGATAAGACCCTTATTCCTTGGCTGGGATCGTGTAGAGCCCTTTGAAGCTGCAGTGAAACTGCAATTCGGACCTTCAACCTGTTGGTAGCCATTGAAGTCGACTATACGGAGAAAAATCCTGGATTGTTTTCCTCAAAAACCTTAATTTCTTTTCGACCGAAGAGAGAAAGACGACATGGGGGTCATGACATTCTGAACTAATCCTTTAACAAAAATGATTCAGGTATTGTTTTGTCATGTGGAACCAATCGGGGCATTACAAAAAATTTGTTTTTACTTCTTTTAATAAATATAACCTTTAATAATATGCTGAATATTCTGCAAGGAGTATATAAACATATGAGCCCAACTGTATATATAGGGTTCTTGCCGATTTCATTTCAAACTGTTGTTTTTGTAGGCTTACCTGTAGGCTGAACACAAAGTATCCACTGACGCTCTGTTCTGCGATCACATCCTCCATTGTGCGCAGGGTGGTGCCCAGATAGGAGTTAAGGAGTTGTGTTGGGAGAAGTCCCACTGAGGAAGCCACTAAATAATTTGGCAAGGACACATCCGTGATCTGTCAAAAAGAGCGACAACTATATTTGGTCATAGTGTTGGTCAAGATTAATGTGTTTTCATTGCCTGAAAGAATGTGTCATTAGCCTCATTTAGCCCCATCACGGTCCTTCACATGGACTTTTTCAGCAATATCTAATGCAATAAAATCAAAAACGTTTTTCTGCTCTTTAGATCACTTTTTAAAAATAAATATTGTTTTCTATATAATCATATGTTGATGTGCTAGCAATTATCCATTCAATTTTAAATTTAAACACTTAATTCATTTTACATCCCTTTTAAACTCATTTTCTTCTTTGTGAACAATGGAATGCACAGATTTCCATAGCAACACCAGTAGGATGTTTTACTGGTTGTACTACATTGCTCTAAAGTTTTATCACTTCTCCAAGTCTTATAGTCTCACACTCTACATAAACATATTAAAGGTTTGTGTAATCACCTTCGTGTGCGAGTTCTAAAATAAGGCATGGACCTGTATCTCAAAGTGCTAAACTATAAAACATGGTCAAACCCATCCATTTTTGTTCATTAATAGACTGCAGAAGATGCATTGTAAGCATTGGTGGATTTGGGTTGCGTCAACCTATAAATATTTATGAATGAGGTAAAATGATGCAGTCTTGTTCTTAGAAGTGACTTCATTATAAATGGCCGTGAAGCAATATTTTAAGTATGCACTATGCAGACGCATGCATTGTGTTGGGTTACCTACATAACACATCGAATTCTGCTTCAGCAGAAAACGCACGCACACTGAAATACAGCCCCTTCTATAGGACGTGCTTACTGAGGGTTTGCGAAACATAATTCCAGTGTGACCTGTTTAGTGCCGACATACATCATACCCTTGAGCTGTGATCCCTCGGTTAAGTAAAAAAGAAAGGCGAAATAAAACCAATTAGCCTAACACAATTAGAGTCACTGGCACTTATAGAGAGCCTGATGTTCACTCACTTTCTAACTGTAAAAGACTGGTGCAAACTGAATATCCGACTATGGAGCAAGAGTACCGACTCATGGTATCAGGTTCAATCCCAGGTAAAAGCAAACCCAGAACTGAACAGCTATTGAGATGCCCTAGTGCTTGATCACCACAGCGTCCTTCAAAAAGAACAGAGACTTATGTTTGCTTCAAGAGCAATGACACTGTACCAGTGTAAGGTTACTTTAGACTCAAACGTAATGTCTAAAAAGGGCTGCACGATTGACATCTTTTTTTTTTCCTTTTTCATTTTATGCATGGCAACTGCATGTTATATTCTCTATGTATGCTTCTACAACAATACTATTTTAGCATCATTGAAACTTTTATAGTTTGTATTAATATTTTGAATATTTTTTTCCCATTTAAAAAGTAGAAATGTTGCAACTAGCTGAAATAAGATATGTTTAATAAGATATGTTTCTTTGATTCAACAAAGAATTTATTACACAAACTTTTGACCATGAGGTTAAGTAAATGACAATTTTTAATTTTTAGGTGAACTATATCTTGATTTTTTTGTTTTTTTTATCAATATGGAAACATGAAATTGAATGTAAACATATGGTCAACTGATGTTTTATGAATTTTCTTCTAGAAGTTAATTTACTGAAGGTTACCAGAAAAAGCTAGGTTACCAAGTTTATTAAATTAATTCACAATATGTGCACATTTATTATTAACGTGGGGGGCGACGCGTCACGCAGGTACAATAGCGCTGTATGACAGATGTATCACTTATTTTGTTTTTCCTTTTTTGTTCAAAATATTCACAAATTTGTTAACTATAGCCTATCATGAACTATAGGCTATATAGATACTGAGCACACATGAGAACATGAGATATTGTCCTCATAATAGTGTCCCCATGGCTCTACTCTGGCTCAGATATTATGTGTGCACACTCGGTTATGGAGTGTGGGCACCAACCGGCAGAGCCATAAATCGTCTCCTACTGTCAAATATTTGAATGCGTTTTGTCGTTTAAATCATGTCAATTGATCTATAACACGTGATGGGTGCTGCCACCGCAGTTCAAGGAATCGGATCTGTCGGATTAAAGCCTCAAATCACCAATTTCTCCCAAAATACATAAAAGTAAGGGGCAGGTGAACTGGGAAAAGAACAGAGTAAACTTTAGAGTTAACTGCAGAATGTGTATCTGATATAAAACGTTTTAATTGAAGAAACGATTAGCCTATTATTATCGCAAACATCAGTGTGTATTTAACAAAATGTATTTTTGGCTAGTAGCCTATTTAATGTAAATGTCTGAAACTTAAAATAAACTATGTGGTTGAAAACACTGAATAGTTGTGATATGAAAAGTACTGAGCACGTCCATCTCTGGCTCAGCGCCAGCCAAAGCGCGAAAGCACATTTGAAATTATCAGCGAACATTCTGATCTTACTTGTGTTGTCATACGCTTCAAATCGATCGCCTTTCATATCTTGAATTTTATGGACCTACTAACTGCATTCTATAGGCTATATCACGCAGTGAGTTGTTGCCCTGCATCATATTAATCATCAGTCAACTGTATGAAATGACACATGCGGGGCAAGTGCGCTAAATGCGTTACTTTTTCCCGTAATTAATTAATCTAATTAACACATTAAATTCACAGCCCTAATTTTAAGTTAACACTTATTTTAAGTATTGGTTTTAGGTAAAAATAATAACCCTGTCCCATATCTAAAAAAAACTGAGAAGTGTGTTTTTGAATTTACTATGGTTTTATATATCTATTTATATATAAGTTCTTCAGATTATTAACATGTTCTTCACACTAAGAAAAAAAGTTTTTTTTTAAAGAACAGATTACTGAAAAGTTCTTTGGGGAACCAATAATGGCTCTTCTATGACCCCCTTTTGGAACCATTATTTTTATAGGC
Source organism: Hypophthalmichthys molitrix (assembly GCA_037950675.1). Classification (NCBI taxonomy): domain Eukaryota; kingdom Metazoa; phylum Chordata; class Actinopteri; order Cypriniformes; family Xenocyprididae; genus Hypophthalmichthys; species Hypophthalmichthys molitrix. The sequence goes on along the minus strand of CM075510.1, from coordinate 21,897,888 downwards.
CAATTCACACCGCGCCGACAGACGGCAACAGACACTTCATTGGGTTTTGTTGGATTAGTGTGTTACCAGTGTCGGAGTCTGCTGGTGTCAACTGGAGCTTGTTTTTCGCCGATTGAACATACTGAATAGGTCTTAGAATATTACATGTTCGAATAACAAAACTGTTATTCAAACACGTAATTAAATATACACAGTAAGGAAACAACACAATACTAGAACACTCCCATTCTTGTCCATTGTTAGTTTACATAATTTCACACAACAGTTTGAGTCCACAATGTTAGCACACATAGCTTTGGACTCTGAAGCTACGTAACAGAATAAATCTTTTATTATAGAAGGTTTACAGCTTGCTGATTATAATGGGAGTGTATACAGTGTATATTGGGTGTTTCACTATCTACACTGTGAGCAGAGCAACATTTAGTGAATACAAAATACAAGAATACAAAGGTTTCTACTTTGGCTTTAATGTTTTTTTTTTTGTTTTTTTGTCTTTGCCAGGCAATGTTGTTTTCATCCAATTTTTACTAGTTGTCTTTTATTAATAGGCCTAATATACAAGTGTTAAAACACTAATTCGTTGCTGCATTCATGCACAAAATGTTATAAATGATCAACTGTAGCTGCTGCTGCAAAAAAGAGCAGATGTAAACTGAATATTGTAACCAACGATATTTACATTTAATCACAGCAACTGTAAATGTACTGTATGTAATTTTGATTTTCAATTAATTGTGCAGCCCTACTTGTAAATGAAAAAATAAGAAAAAAGTGCTCTGTTTAACATTAAAGCTGCTTGTTACCCCAGTAAATGACACAAACTCAAACTGTAAGCAAGTGTTCTATGTTCATTTCTAGTGCTCCAGAAACCCACATATAATCAGTCAATCACTGTCAGTCAAACTAACACACTTTCAAGTGGAAGTGGTGCAAATCAAACGTGTATAAAGACATCTACTCATAATCATAAAAAAACCTTCAAAAGGACCAATACATTAACCTATGAATCATTCAGTGAATAAATTATGCAAATAGTCAAATATGTTCCACAATGGCAGCAGACTACAGTTCCACATTCATATCATAAACCAGCCTTAACACCTGAGAAAGTCCAAGTACATCTCAAATCTAATTTAATATGAGCAAATGTAATCTTTGTTTGTATTAAAATGAAACTTCTGGACACAGAATAAGATACAGCTCTTTGAAAAGTCCAACAAGCATGATCATATATTAAATATCTACACTAAATATGATTTAAATACCTTACATAAAACACAATTGTCATTAAAATCACATTTAGGAGCCAGTGTAATTTTATTTTTTGTAAATTATTTATTTAAATGCTGACTCATGAGAGTATATTTTTGTGTCATTATGTATTTATCAAAAAAAGAAAAAAAGAAACTGGGTTAGTAATAATTCAAATCTGAGTAAGGCTTAAAAATTATGCTAGCCACTGCAGAAGTTATACATCACTGTTCTTTACTGTCCTCCGTCATTGTTAAATGTTTCATTTTCTTTCTCCTCATGTAAGATAATTAAAATGTATTATAGCTATTAGTAGTGCAGAGCATCTAAAAGGTAATATATTTCAACGTACACAGAGACCTGTTTTAAACTCTTGATCCTGCGTGAAGAGCAGTTATGTTTAATTTAATCTGGCTCTGAGCAGGAGATCTTAATTGTTTCATTCCAGCAAAGCTGGATAAAGCCACCTGGATGCCCCTTAAAGATTAACAGCCACCTCAATGCAATTAATCAGAGACCTCTATGTGCTATAAATTCTTTTACAAATAAAAACCTCATCATAACACAATAAAATTGATAAGTACTATAACAAATAGTTCTGACCTCAATATTGATTGACCATTCAGAGAATGATATGAATATAATTTCACTCTTTGTATCTTTTGTCTGTGTGCAAACAGATTTTGTGTGCACAGCTGTTGAGAAAGTGGTGTTTTGCTTCAGCGAAAGGTGGTTTTGTGAAGGCCTGAAAGTCTGTATTTTCAGCTTTATTGCTTCATGTTTGCTAAAAGCAGGGTTTCTCTCACTAGTGAAGAAATGTAAAATCAGGAATGGATTTAAAGTGGAATGATTACGGAATTCTTTGAGTGGAGAGGGGAAATCTATCACACTCCACTCATATACACTGATGCAGACCAGCTTTTTAATTTTTTTTTATATCAAACTTTTTTTTCTTTTTCTTTTTTTTGATAAAGCAAGACCATTTTCCTTGGGTTGGAACCATTGTTGATGGTGGAGAATAAATATATGAAGTAACTGCCGATTTATTTTGTCTGAAACCCAAATTACTTTATTAATTATCTGTTTATTGAACTGTATAAAAGCAATATCACACTTGCAATTTAGCAGGACTGTAATTACCTGCATCCTCATGCACTCATGCAATACAGGGTTTTTATCATTAACTAAAACCATATATTTTTTTTTTTTTTACTTGAAACAAAATAAACATTAACTGAAATAAAATACAAAAACTTAAAGGGTTAGTTCACCCAAAAATGAAAACTCACCCTCATGCCATTCCAACAAGACAAGAATACTTGTGCAAAACAAAACAAATAACTTTTTATCAACAATCTCTTCTCCTCTCATTCTTCTTATGCAGTTAGCATAGTGAAGGCTTCTGTGTTCTACGTCAGAACGCCGACTCCTGCGTCAGCATCACACGCATGTGTCGTGCTGCTCACGTGTGCAGCTTTGGCCAATACTGAGCCGCCGTTCGGACATAATCACGGAAGCCTTCACTTTACTAACGGAGTAAGGAGAATTAAGGAAAATTCAAGGAAATTTCATTTAAGATACTGCATAAATTTTACCCTGCTAAACAATTTCTATCCAAGTTTAACAAAGTAAAAAATTGTTCATTTTGTTTAATGCTGCCAGAAACTGTACCTCATATTTTTTGGCAGTGCCAGTATACAAAGAGGTTATGGTGGGAGGTTTCTAAATGTATTAATGACAAATTGATATGCAATTTTCATTTATTATATGAACATGTAATTTTTTTTTTTTTTTTTTTTTTTTTTTCAATTATGAAAAGAGGCTGTAAAATGAGGCATATTATTAATTTGGTGATTATATTTGTTAAAATTCAAATTCATCGGTGTAAATTTAGCAATCAGAAACCTCTTTTTTCTGTGGTATTGAAAGAACTAGAAAATTTGTTTATGATGGTTTCTATTATGGACAGTACAAACAAAAAAGCTGTTAAAACTTAATTTATTTAATATTGTGAAATATCAAAGCCTTTTATTTATTTATTTTTTTACTTTCTCGTCTGATTGATAGTTTTTTTTTATATTTTTGTATCTTTAACCCTGGCATTTTTTTCTGTTTTGTTATTGTTCAAGCACTAATTAAAAAAAAAAAAAAAAAAAAAAAAAAAAAAAACTGAGTAAGGAGAATGACAGGGAAGAGATTGTTGAATAAAGTCGTTATTTTTGTTTTGTTTTTGCGCACAAAAAGTATTCTTGTCACTACATAAAATTTTTGGACTTTCTAGACCTTGACAGTGGTAATTAAATTGCGGTCTATGGAGGAGTCAGAGCTATTTCATCAAAATATCTTAATTTGTGTTCTGAAGATGAACGAAGGTCTTATAGATTTGGAACGACATGAGGGTGAGTAATTAATGACAACATTTTTATTTTTGGTGAACTAACCCTTTAAACTTATTTTATTCCAGCTAGTTACCAATGCAACATCTCATTTACATTTAGTTTAACTTGTACTAAAATAACTAACGTTACAACTAATAAACAAAAAAAATTAAAAGTATACAGACATAAAACTAATAAAAATGACAGACACCCAACAAAATTACTAAAACTTTAAAAATTACTATAATAGAATATCACTGATACTCAAATAAATTAAAATGAGATATTGCTCAGATGAAAACATTGTTAATGCCTTGTTAAAAATTAGCATAAAAACATTATTAGCATGAATTGCAAAAACAGACTTACCGAGAAGACCGCGTTCTGGAGACCGAACGGAATTGGAGTGAGTCTCGCTAAGGCCACAACTTTGAGTCCACTTCCACCCTCCACCACCCGAATAACAGCACTCAACTGTTCACTGCTCCCGATCTTACTCAGAACCCAGTTCGTCAGTAATCGCTTGCACACCACATGAGCTATGAAAGTCCCAATCAAAACCCCAACCATCACCAGTCCCATGCCCAACACAAACCCATATAAATACCCTGCGGCCACGTTCAGCACGATATAACCCCAGCCGCAGGGGAAAGACACCGTGATCAAGCCGACTATAAAAAGCAAGGCTCCCACAAAACTGTCCAAACTTTCCACCCACAGCAAGACATCCTTCAGGTACTGGCGCACGAGAGCCACAGATGAGAAGCATACGGCTGTCAGGATGCACGCCAACAGGGCACTTTTAAAGCAACAGGTTGTAATGCAACACGGATGCCTGAATTCGGGGGTGAAGGACGTGCCGGTCTCGGTCAGACCCGCGGGCTCTGCCTCCGATTTCCCGCCGTTGGCTCTCTCGTCAAAGACGTTACAGATCAAGATGTCGATCTTGTCGCAGTCCAGTGAGTCAGGGGTCCGTTGCAGCCAGCGGCTGAGCTGGATGTGTCCTTTACCCGCAGCGTGCTTCAGGGCTTTCAGCACACCCTGCACTGACCCTGAGCTCCACATATTCATCCCTTCTTCATATGACTTCACTAGATTGATTGATTGGACGTCCAGTCCAAAATGTTGACCCTTGAATTTACACGTTGCCAAACCCGAGATCCTTTGACAAAGCGACCAGAAACCAATTCCCAGGAAAGTGAGGAATTGTCCCGAACAGTCTAGTAATGTATAATCTAGTAATTTATCTCGGAAAAACGGATGTGGAGTCGTACCACTTCAAGGACTCGAAAAGCAACCGTGTCAGCTGTCGTTCACTTATGAAAGCCATACTCTCCTTCCCTCCAGGCGTGTTCATATCGCTGCTGTCATTGCGTTTGACGGATAAATCACACACACGCTCAACTTTCCCGACTCCAGGCACAGCTCACTGCAGTACTCCCATCCAGGCTCCGGTCCAAAGTCCCGTCGCTCACCCAACTCAACATGTCACATCTCTTGGCCCAGATAACACCGATTATAAAAGTCGCGGTTAGACAGTCGTTGTGTTTGCTGGACGAGTTGTTTACTTCTGCTTCGCGAGCTCTTGCCCACCTCAGCAAGAGATGTTTACGCCGAGCGTTATTCATACCACTGTTTGTTTCCCAGTATTCTGTGCGAGATCATCACGTGATCTCAACTGGCCGTCACTGTGAGTATCGCGATAACACACAACAGATCTCCGATTGCCCTGAAAATCAGAGTGGTGTACTGTGTATAGTACTTTTACTAATGGCAATACAGAGGTCAGATAAATACAAATGTACTAGTTTAGTAAAAGCACTGCTTTTGGGGGTTGATGAGTAAAAACACACATTGGACAGTTTCTGTCCTGTTCTGTTCTTTGTTTTTCTTCTGGTTTAATAACTATTCTGTTGTATATTATTGTTCTCAGAGCCCTGGACAAATGTTTGTTTTATGAGTTGGTCCCCCCTTACCCTTCCCCCTCCCACCTGTGTGGGATCCCATTTCTGCCACATAAGAAATGGTAAATCATAAATATGAAATAAAATTCTAAATTGACATAAAATGTAAAAATATGACATACTGTGATATCTAATTTTAACTTATGCCATCATTTATACTTTTTATCTCAAAATGATGACTTAGTATGTTATAATTTTGACTTTTCATCTCAAAGTACGACTTTGTATGCCATAATTATGATTATGACACTGTTTTTATATCTCTCTCGCTGTCTTTAAACTTTAAGAAAGTACTATCGGGAATCATTTTTAAGAGGTTGGATAATATACTATTTTATTTTATTAATTAATTTGATCATATCATAGTTAAAATACAGGTTCAGTCCAATTAATTCGGTCTAAACTGGTTTAATGTGTAGACTCAAACTTTATTTTGCAGATAATGTCAGCATTTGTTTTGGTATGTTGGCATAATTAATTTCTAGGTTTTATAAGAAATTGAAGATTAAAGTTTGAGAATCTTATGTTGACTTTCATTGATGGAATATTCAGCCTTCAAAAAGCCACAATACGTGATGATTCTCGTGCACAACGATTCTCATGACAACAGCAAAGCTGCTCTGAAATAGAATTTCATTGCAAAGTCAAGGCATACTTTAAACCTCAATGCTGCCTAGCAATCAGTACTTTTCCTTTAGCAAATACAAATGCTTTGTAAATCTACTAAAGCACACTGATAGGTTGACAAATCTCAATTCTTCCATTGTTTTGTGTGTGTTTTTAAAGTCCTCTCATTGTGTTTCAAATAGGCATTCGTGCAAATTCACTCAGTTCAAATAGCAAGAAAATAAAACTGCTTTAACAAAAACAGGAGTTTTATTTAAAAGATAAAAGTTAAAAGTAATAATTGCCCCTATAATGGCTAGTCAAAAGCCTCCAGTCTTAGCATTGCTGATCATTTTGATATTTGACACCCTTCACCTTTAGAACAGATTCTCTTCTTCTCAGAATTCTGTCACACAAGCGTTTAACTGTATAGTAGTTTGTATATTTCACAATTACAGATGACGATAAGCATCTGGTTCTTTGCCAGATGAAGGTGGAGTCTATTTTGTACTCTACATACCAGAATGGACCATCATAGTTCAAAGAGTAATAGATTTTGTGGAAGGTTATGGAGGCATTGGACTTTACACTGGTTGTCATGAAATCACTTTTGAACTATTTTATCAGTATTTATGGGAATATTATCAGACTGGAATATGGGAATGCTTTGCATCATAGCCATTCATTTAGGTAACACCACATTGAGCAATCATCAGACATGGATCATCTTTGATTTTAGACATTGAGGGCTGAAGGCAACATTTGGCTTTGTCCATGAGTAAACAGATAAATGTGGTAAAACTGACTTATCCGCCCATTCATACGCTCTGTTCAAAGGTAATGTTTTTGTTCTCTTTACAAAAGATCATTGGTGCATTGACCTTTGTCAAGGGGTTTCTGAATGGCAGTTTAGTCAAGAACCACATTGTACTTTGCATGTACTTTGCATAAACACAGAGTTGTTTATTTAATTCTGTGTTATTTTTTGTGGGATTTAGCAGCTGTCCCATTAGTGAGCTTCAACTAGTAATCGCTAAAATGTAACTTAACATTTCCGCCTACAATTTAGGCCTACTGTACTTTTTTAATGCACTCTTAAAGCTGCAGTCCGTAAGTTTGTCGCCATCTCTGTTTAAAACCTGCAATTACAGTTATTTGTGGAATTATCATCTTCACGTGGATTGCGCATCAGCACGGCTTCTCAGCACGGATGAATCGGTGTGGATACTGTACTTCGAAATCACAGATTCTACGTCTTGGAAGTATGACCAAAATAAGAATTTTCCCCGGAAAATGTAATGTGAACAAGTAAGTAACATGTCTGCCACTTTGTTCTGACCATCTGAGGAAAAAAAGCATTACAATAAATCGTGTTGCCAGTGGTGATTAAATCTAACGATCGCTTAGCTCGGATCACGTCAAAGCGTGCGAATTATTATTGTTATATTTTGTTCTCAAATTGTTAATGTATTGCCTGACTATGTGTATTTAGTGTGTATTAGCGTTACCTGTAGGTTTCAATTTCTGTAACCACTCCGCAGTCCAAAGTCTTTTCCTTTTGACCAGGGGTGAATAACCAGTTGTCATTGATGATTGTCATTTGGACCTTTCTGGTTTACATCAAAATGATGTTTAATTATTCCAGCTGCTGTGAGAAAAGGCTATATATGATCCGTTACCAGCAGCGTCCTCAAATGCCATATAGCCTACTAGCTGGGACTCCTTCTTCATGTAAACAGACGTGATGTAAAGACGCAAAGACCAATGGCTGCATGCTCAAATTTCCCACAGAAACCCACCAGTACCGATTTTTTTTTTTTTTTTTTTTTTTTTAGAAAACATTACAGGCTTACTGCTGTGAATCGGGCTAAGGTAAGGAGATAGTTTTGAACACTGGCTGGTTATGTACTTGCTCAAAAATTGATTTGGGATCATTTTTAACCAAAAAAAAGTTACAGACTGCTTTAAAAATAAAGGTTCTTTATTGGCATCGATGGTTCCATATCCATGGAATTCTTTAAATAGAATTGTACTTGAAAAATTTTCTTTAGATTTTTAAAATGTGCTTTACACTAAGAAAAAATGGTATAGCAAAGCTATAAAAAAAAAAAAATCTAGTATTGGGACCTTTTATTTTTAAGAGTGTAATCAGTGATCATCTCTGATTCATTTGAACATTGAAATGTCGCTATTTAAAAAAAAAAAAAAAAAAATCTGGCTGAAGCGTGCGACATGTTTTGTCCAATGTCTCAAAAAATGTTTATTTTTCTTTAAATACTTAGGTTAAACTTCTTTTAACATGATGTTTCTAATGTTGGCATATTTTACCACAAGATGTCGCTGCTGTTTCACCTTCAATGTACTAAAATGTACGATTTGTGCTTCATGGCAAGGAATTACCATCTGTCATCGAAGCTATAAGTGATTTTTACAGTTACTTGATCTCACAGAAATCGTTTTACGTTTTTACGTGATTAAAAGTAAATAACGTGTGTGTGTGTGTGTGTGTGTGTGTACGTGTGCGTGCATGATCATTATTATATCATTATGTACTCCTCATGTTGTTCCAAACAGTTGAGTAATAAAGTTTCTTACTTTTATTACATTTTTGTGCACTATTCAATTTATTTCCATGGAAAAGAACAACTAGGACATTCTTCTCCATTTGCATTCCAGAGGAAAGAAAGTCATACAGATTTGAAACATGAGGGTGATAAATTATGACATCATTTTCATTGTTGGTGTAGGAACAATGCCTTTAAATTGAATTCTTCTCTAACATTAGGCTATATGAACTTAATGGCGTATATAGTTTTCCATTATTCTGTCTTTTGCAACACAACAAACATTAAGAAACGCATCGTAAAAACTATCTTCATAGTGGGAGAGTAACAAAATTGTTTATCCCCGCTGAGACAGGTAGGGAGTAATAACTAGCTTGATAGCACACCACAAAGCGAATGTCACTGGTACGCTGCGCAGCATCAGGAAACCTGTGGCTCATCACTGGAGTACAGCGGGAGATTCCTTTCACGCGCATTACAGCTACATACTGCAGAACGCGCACTCGTTCTCTCTGCACGCGCACTTGTGTGGATGAATTAAGCGTTATTATAGCTGAAAGGAAAGTTATTATTATTTATTATAATTATTTATCACGAGGAATCACTATGGATTGCTCTGAAGAGGTGCATTCATTTTCAGATGAAGCCAGCACTCCCATCGAGTTAAAGAAAGGAATGTCAATATTTTTGGATGTGAGTATTTAAAAAAAAATCTTGTCTGATTGTAATACTGAATTAATGTGCTGAACGATAAAGGGAAAATGGAAACGTAAAATAACCTGTTGATGGATCCACAGTGCTGTTTAGGGGTTTGTATTGAGTCAACTTGCAGATTGATTGACCTTTCATTTTAGTAGACTAAATTTACCTCAAGGCTCCACAAGTTTTATTAATCTGCTTAATAGTTATTAACATTTAACGTATTAATTTATTGTTTTTTTTTCGAGTTACATGGATGCAGTTACATTTTCTTCAGTGCCTAAATTTTTCTGTTTTGTCTGGTCTATATATCTCAGCCAATCACATGGCAGCAACTCGATGCATCTATGCTGACTTCACGTGCTCTCAGAATTATCTTAAATATGAGTTTGCTAGGTAAAAATTGCACATGAACGCCCTCAAATTTCGAATTATCAAGTTTTCGATAGCACATGAAGGCAGTATTAGACAAGACGATATGCTGAAGTTCAAACTGAGCATTGAAATGGGGAAGAAATGTGATTTTAATTACTTTGAACGTGGCATGGTTGTTGGTGCCAGACGGGCTGGTCTGAGTATTTCAGAAACTGCTGATACAGGGATTTTCATGAACAACCACAGGGTTTACAGAAAATGGTCCGAAAAAGAGGCAATATCCAGTGTGCGCAGTTCTATGGGCGAAAATGATTTGTTAATGCCAGAGGTCAGGAGGGAATGGCCAGACTGGTTCGGGCTGATAGAAAGGGAACAGTAACTCAAATAACCACTCAAGCATCTCTGAATGCACAACACATTGAATCTTGAAGCAGATGGGCTACAGCACTCCTGTTAGCTAAGAACAGGAAACTGAGGCTACAATTCACACGGGCTCACCAAAATTGGACAACAGAAGATTGGAAAAATTTTGCCTGGTTTGTCGAGTCTTGATTTCTGCTGCAACATTCAGATGGTACGGTCAGAATTTGGCGTAAACAACATGAAAGCATGGATCCATCCTTCCTTGTATCAATGGTTCAGGCTGGTGGTGGTGGTATAATGGTGTGGGGGTTTATTTTCTTGGCACACTGTGGGCACCTTAGTACCAATTGAGTATTCTTTAAATGCCACAGCCTACCTGAGTATTGTTGCTGACCATGTCCATCTCTTTATGACCACAGTGTACCCATCTTCTGATAGCTACTTCCAGCAGGATAATGTCACAAAGCTCAAATAATCTCAAACTGGTTTCTTGAAAATGACAATAAGTTCACTATACTGAAATGGCCTCCACCGTCACCAGATCTCAATCAAATAGAGCACCTTTGGGATGTCGGCATTCAGTTACTATACTGATCTCAGGTCTTGATCTTGAAATGTTCAGGTCATGTGAGACTGGCATCCTTCATAGATATTCATAGGCTTATGTAATGCACTGTGCTCAGGGCACTCATTGCATTTTTACATTTGCATATTGTTAATTAGCATAATGTTAATTAGTTTATTCACATGAACATTTAGTTATTAAATAGTCTCTTTTCTGCTCTATAATATATGCAGATCTTCTTTAACCGCAAAGACATGCAGTGCAGTTTGAATTGCTAATTAAATTGTAGTATGCTGTCTAAAGAGCTTCCCCCGGGACGCGAGGTGTGTATTGTTAATTATCATACTGGAATAAGGAAGCACCGGGCCCTGACAGATTGGTGACATAGTTTTTTCACTCCTCTAAGGAGGAAGCTAAATTCAGCATAGTCTTGGCATGCCTATAGCAGAGGACCATATTTAGAGTGTGAATATTCTTGCTGTGAATTGGGACTTTATTTAACAGACTGCTACAGTGTGCTTGGGTGTTCAAAGTCAACATAGCCATCATCACTTTTTCTTTCATCTCTGCTCGTTTTAGGACTCAACCTAAATAATTTACAGTGCTAGAGTCCCTTTACATGATCAACGCAGCATGATTTCTCCTGGTTATGAACTGATGTTGTCCTGTTTGCTTTCAGATACTGAGAAGAGCTGACAAAAATGGTAAGGCATTGCCTTTCTGTCTTTTAAAGTGCACTTGTTGTTCACCTGCATAATAAACTGTTTGTTATAGACTAGTGCACATTACTTGATACCTCCACATGTTTGAATGGTTGTCCATTCCCAGCCTATGCTGTTGCTCTGTTGTCATGGAAACACTAGACTGTCCATACGTTTCCTAATGATTGTCAATATTTTAGTAGAGCGAAACCAAACAAATGTCACTGTGCTCCTACCCAACACTCACTCCAATAGTTTAGAATTTTAAAAAATACCATTGATTTAGAAGTTCAGTTTAGGCATCGGAATTCAAACTCAGTTCCTTTGCTTTAGCATACACTGTAAAAAATTATTTGCTGGTTTAACCTGGTTGACTTAAAATTTTCAGTTCATTGAAACACAAAGACACTTTAGTGATCCAACTAATATTATGTTCATTTACTGATAATTGCATACGATTAAAATTATGTTCTTAAAAGAAAACATTATAGTAAGTTTATGTATCTGAAGGGTGAGAATTGTAAGTTATGTCTGAGAAATCTTGCGTATTGAAACAAAATTTAAATTATAAAATTATTATTATTATAGATTAACATATATACAGTATGTAAACACTACATTTTGAAGAATGTATATTAAGTTCTGGCTCTAACAACACATAATTGGATTCTATCATGTCAGTCAATGCAGTATTAATGCGCAATATAGGCTTATAATGTCAGATTTTTGTAGATCTCTTTCCCTCTTCCTCATATTGTGTTAATTTTGAGGTTCCTTTACTGCATTTCATATTGTATATAGGTGTATAGCACTCTGCATGTGCAACAGTACATTTATTCTATTTTGAGTATAGCTTGGCGTGACTCACCTGTCACTGTTTGTTTAAAAGCCTCTGTGTGTCTGCAGCAACTAACACAAGCCCTCAGCTCTGTTGCAAACATTATCTTGTGGTGTCTGTGTGCATGTTTTCCCCAAACACCTGAGATCTGATGATCTGATGTGCATGAGCTGAATTGTGATAGTCTGAAGGATGATGAACTTTACATTCTGTCTCATTTATAGATTCAACACTGTCTTTATTAAAGTTGAAATACTTTTATGAGTTCAATTTCGTTTTTCAAGGCAAATTTTTAACCACATTTTCCTCTCAAAAGATGATGGGAAGCTGTCCTTTGATGAATTCAAGGCTTATTTCTCAGATGGTGTTCTGTCAGGAGATGAATTAAAGGAGCTTTTCCATACAATTGACACTCATAACACAGAGTAAGTATTGCTGTTTATCTTTCACATACACATATTATTGACAAGAAATCAAATTGCTGGAACCGTTATGAGGGTACTGCGACATGTGTCAGACACAATCATATAGCAGGAATCTAATTGTTTTGACTATCCAAATACATGTGTGCTTGGACCAGTGATGTAGTCGAGACCAGCTCATTTGAGTCTGAGTCCAGGCAAAGACGTGGGGCTGGTTTACCAAGTTAAAACTTATGCACTACTAAATGTTTGCGTTGCGCCATTAAACTTAGTTGAAATGTAACTCTACGTGTAAACTAAATGTTTAAAGATGCCTCTGACCAGGAATTTGGAATAAAACAGTAGATTGAGTGAATTGCATCAATAAGCTCTTGTTTTACAAACGTCAGTTCTTTAGACATGTGTGATGATGTTGATATTTAGTTCCAAGTCGCCTTCGCCTTCGCTGGTTCAGCCCGCTCCCACATCGCTCCGCTGGTTCAGCCCAGTCCCAAGTTGCCTTCGTCTCCGCTAGTTCAGCCCACTCCCAAATCGCCCCGCTGGTTCAGCGCCAGTCCCGTCTGGCTTTCAGGTCTCCTTGTCTCCACTGGTTCCATCCAGCTTCTTGGCTACCCCTCCTCTGTTGGTCATGCCCAATGATATGGCTCTGCCTGGGACTTCCCAGCCCCAGCTCCATCTTGAGCCTCTGAGCCCATTACACCACCTCAGCCCATTACACCACCTCAGCCCGTCGACATATCGGCTCCACCTTGGCTCATCACTTCCTCTGCCTTTGTCAGTCATCGCTCTGCCTCCGCCACGGACTTCTCGTCCCTCCGGTCGGGCTTCCTGCCCTCTGGCTCCTCCTCAGTTCTCTGGCATCCTGGTTCCACCTTGGCCACTCGCTCCGCCGTGGCCTCCTTGTCCTCCGGTGTTGCCTGGTCTCTCCATCCCTTGGACTTCACCTGGGTCTCGACCACTCCCAGCTTCACTCCGGGCATTGCCCTGGCTTCTCTCTCCATTGGTTCCGAACTTCCGCCATGGGTCATCCTCCTGGCTCCTATCTGGGTCGCTCTAGGGACTCTTACTGTCATGGTTTTGTTTGTTGTCATAGTTACTCATTGTTTGTAGCACCTGCTCCTTGTTTAGATTATCAGTTTCGCTGTATATATTCCCCTCAGTTTGTTCTGTTCTTTGTTCACTGTTGCTTGTGATTAACGCACACTGTTTTTTGTATTCAATGGATTATCACCTTGTTGTATTTTTGCTTTGATTTTTTTATTAAAGTAAAAGGCTGCATATAGATCCACTTTGCCTCACCTCATCTTCTTGCCTGTTCGGACGTTACAAATTCATGCTGTTTCTACATATCTTCTGCTCATGAATTTGAAGGCTGCTATTGGATTATTAAAGGTAAATGTCATATTATGCAACTACTAGATACACTATGCCTTAAGAACTAATGGTGCAGCCAAGCTAGCTAGTTACAGTAGTTAGCTAGTAGATTCTAAGCCTCTAGTGTGGACTTTACATTCCAGTTTAAGTAAGAACTTATGAATGTCTGTACTACCTTGAAGAGGAACGAGTCTGAGTCAAAACTGAGTGCATGACAAGCTCAAAACCACAAAAATATAGTCTTAGACTTGGACTCAAGAGTACTACAACACTAGCTAGAACCATGCTTTTTCATATGAACAGAGTTGTTACATATGAATAGGGCTGGTTTCTTGATTCCTAGTTTTCAGAATCAATTTCAAGACTTGATTCCGGACTAATTTTCTTGATAGGTAAGAAAAAAGAATGTGTTCAAATAAATGAATGATTGAAAGACTCACTCATTTCAAAGAAGTTACCTGATTGCCACCTACTGAATTAATATTTTCAGTGAGCAGAATTGTAAAATTTGACTCACTAGGCTGGATCAGAATTCTCAGTACTTGCTGTTATGGCTCATCAGTCATTTTATAATCAGAGTAATAGACACAGTCAGGTTGAATGCCCTTCGAATGAGTCGATTTACCTGAAAGAAACTGATTCGATGTCCACTTGATGCCCCAGAGTCAAAGAATTGATTCTTTTTGGAATCAACTCCCAGCTATACATATGAAAAACCGCAAATACTATAAAGATTAGAGCTTCTTTTTAGAGTTTCATTTTTTACAGTGCTCTTGCCATTTTTTTTGCTGTATGATTTTGTCACAAAAAAACAGATGTGACTATACATTAGCAACCATACAAGAGCCATAGACCAACAACCATAGTCCTGATGATGTCATTACAGCGTCTGCTGCAAGTAACATTCACTGCGAGGGTGCGCTGTCTCTCAAACACGACGGACTCTTGTCAAACTGATGCTTATCATGCTTCTGGCTTGTTAGACACAGCCATGTCAATGGTCCATGGTGATGTGTGTGTTTGTGTGAGAGAGATAAAGCAGCTTGGTTTCCTCTTTATATGAATATTTTCTTGGATGAAAATTAAAGGGTTTTAAATTGTGCATTTATAATGCATGACGTCAAAGGAAAAATTTCAAGTATTTTTTTTTTTTTTTTTGTGGGAGGTGAAATAACAAATCTACATTTAAAGGAATAGTTCACCCCAAAATAAAAATTGTATATTTAGTCCATTATTTACAGTTATTTATATGTAGTGATTAATATAGCACGTCTGTGTAGCATATGTTATAAGGAGCAGATTTTTATCATGCTTTCACCTCCTCACGGAATGATTCCATGTCACTTAAAGTCATCTTGGTTTCCATAGCAGCAGCTCTCCTGGCTGGTACATGCTCCCTTTGTAGTAGGTGTTTGATGAGAATGTGCTTCTGATTTTATTTTCCATTCATTGTGCGGCCAGGGCAGATTTGGTTTGATGTAGTATTTCAAAGGAAAAATCACTTTCCTGTGCCAACATAATGGTTGGCTCTTCCCCTTTCCCCTTTTCGGTCAAGCATCAATTACTCATTATAGATAGTGACAAGTATATAGTATAAACCTGATTCTTTTTTTCTCAGGAAAGTGACAAGCGATCTTGTAAGATTAGGGGTCCTGCATTTACACTCTCGTGGATATGTATTATCGCAATTCATTGGTCATAGTCAGAGAAACCTGGAAGGGGAATACCTTGATAACATTTTCTCAGCAGAATTAATTATTATTCAGTATTGAATATGAGAAGAGCTCAGGGTTTTTATGTCTACACTAATGAGTTCAACCCCACTAAAACTAAATGATAGTGATTTTATTCCATTTAATGACAATTTCAATCCATGTAGCCCATAATGCTTTTTACTGTCTCTCTTGTTATGGTATAATGTCTCGGGGAGAGAGTAGATATGAGATGAGATATGAAAATTATTGACAGTGTACAGCTGGTGGTACTTAAGGCCTTATTGATGTGTTGTCTCTGTATGTTTATCGAAGGCTTTACCTCCCGCTACGAGGTCTAGCTCAGTCAGTTAACAGTTCAGCTGTGATACCAATCCCTCTGTGTTTTATCCAGCAAGTCTAGCAATAGTTATTTTTTTGCATCCTCTAGAGCAGTTTTAAGAATTTTGATTGTTAAAATAGAGGTCTCCTGGAAAAACAAAGTTCAGAGAACCACTGCTCTAGGCTGTAGAAACTCAAAGAATCCAGTTATTGCTTCTACAACTGCCAAATGCTGAAAATCTTCCACCCTCTGTGCTGGAAAAAGGATTAAAAACTCTAATCAATATCACACTGTGAAGCTAATGGAAATTGCTGTTAAATTAAATATTTCTCTTGATAAAAATTATGTTTGATGCTTAGTGCCAAAATAAAACAGGAATTTTACCTTTCAGCCAATTTGCACGGTCCCATTCATCACTGCATTTTGGCTACCTATATTTTAGATTCTTAAAAAATAAATAAATATTTTACAAAAATAAAAATATTGATATAAAATATTAAATAAAAATGTTATTTATAGAAACATGCACTGTATGAGCGACCCTTACTGGCTTCAAAGACTGAAAAATCACTGTAGGAAAGTTCATTCTATGTATTGGGACACATTAATTCTGACATTTTATATTCTCAGCAGCCTGTAAGATGATGACTTTACCTTACGGGATTGAGCCTCTAATCAGAGCAGGGTTGAGACATGGAGTTGTCAGGGGCCTCATTGTTTGCCTGATGGGTGTTATGCAGGGTTAGAGTCTAGTTGTCTAAAGATGACCCGCTCTAATTAGGCAAACCCCAAAGGACCTTCTTTTGAGAAAGATACTGCATAGCTTAAAATCAGCACAGAATATTAGATCACATTTAGACGCAACTCACATGTATTTTAACAGGAAATGCAATTGACATGTCTGTTTATGGTCTGCTTACAGGAATGTGGAGACGGATGAGCTGTGTGGTAAGAGTTAACAGTTTTTATTGACAATATTACTGCGAGGTTTTATGCTCACTGTAATAAAAAGATACTCAAGGCACCATTTTGTTAACAGTTTTTTCCAGTAACCCTGTTATAAAGGAAATGGTTTTGAGGCACTCACAAATACTGAAGATAACAATAGGATATTTGAGGCACATTTATAGACTGCTAGAGGGCTCTGCCTCAGGTATCTTTTCTGTTTTTATGTTTTCTATTAAAATTATGTTTGGCTTGTTTGAGGTCAGTAAGATTTTTTTTTTATTAAAGAAATTAGTACTTTTATTCTGCAAGGCATTAAAATGATCAAAAGTAACACTAATGACATTTGTAATGTTACAAAAGATTTAAATTTCAAGTGAATACTGTTCTTTTAACAGTTCTGTTCTTCAAAGAATCCTGAAAAAAATGTATCATGGTTACCACAAAAATATGAACCAGCACAATTGTTTTCAACATTGATAATTCTAAGAGATATTTCTTGAGACTAATGTGTAACTAATCAAAAAACAAGGAAACTGAGAAGGGATTTAACAAGACTGGCAAGAAACATAGACACGTGAACATAAAGACAATAAAAATAATTGACATTTAGACTTCTTTCAAAAACACTTTACCCCAAACTTTTGAACGGTGGTGTCTAATAAAATTTTAAACTTAACTGTAGGAAAAAAAAGTACCTAATGAAGTAAAGTATTACAATGTGTAAACATTAGCTTTAAATGTATATTTTGCATTAGGTATATGCAATGTATACACACGTATTAGTAGGTCTCAAATGCTAATTTGCTTTGAACAGTGAGAATATTTTCTAGAGAAATTCGAATTCTATGCTAATGCCTAAATGTAATTACACACAATAAGAAAATCTGATATTATATCATATGGTGTTCTGAAATTTGTGGATGTTTTTGCAGATGCTTTTATGAAACCATTATCATATGTATTTTATTATTTTAAATGGTTTACTTTTCTCTTAGAATACTTCTCTCAGCATCTTGGGGAATATGAAAATGTCCTTGCTGCCTTGGAAGACCTGAACGTATCCATACTGAAAGCCATGGACAAAACCAAGAAGGTGGGTTGCCTTCTTACCCCCTTGGCTTTGCATATATTCAACAAATAAACATGATCTCAGTTACATAGTTGATGGATACTACTTCTATGAGAAAAGGAAAATTGTTTTCTTGTCTAATGTACACTACCAGTCAAAAGTTTGGGATCAGTAAGATTTTTAATGTTTTTAAAAGAAGTTTCATCTGCTCACCAAGGCTGCATTTATTTAATTAAAAATTCAGTAAAAACAGTAATATTGTGAAATATTATTACAATTTAAAATAACTGTTTTCTGTTTGAATATATTTTATAAAGTAATTTATTCCTGTGATCAAAGCTGAATTTTCAGCATCATTACTCCAGTCTTCAGTGTCACATGATCCTTCAGAAATCATTCTAATATGCTGATTTGCTGCTCAACAAACATTTATGAGTATTATCAATGTTGTAAACAGTTGTGTACTTTTTTTTTCAGGAATCCTTGATGACTAGAAAGTTCAAAAGAACAGCATTTATCTGAAATACAAAGCTTTTGTAACATTATACACTACCGTTCAAAAAGTTTGGGCCCAGTAAGAATTTTTATTTTTATTTTTTTGAAAAGAAATTAAAGAAATTAATACTTTTATTCAGCAAGGATGCATTAAATCGATCAAAAGTGACAGTACAGACATTTATAATGTTACAAAAGATTATATGTCAAATAAATGCTGTTCTTTTGAACTTTCTATCCATCAAAGAATCCTGAAAAAAAATATTGTACACAATAAATGTTTCTTGAGCAGCAGATCAGCATATTAGAATGATTTCTGAAGGATCATCACTGAAGACTGGAGTAATGATGCTGAAAATTCAGCTTTGATCATAGTAATAAATTACTTTATAAAATATATTCAAACAGTATATTCACAATATTACTGTTTTTACTGTATTTTTAATTAAATAAATGTAGCCTTGGTGAGCAGACGAAACTTCTTTTAAAAACATTAAAAATCTTACCAATTCCAAACTTTTGACTGGTAGTGTATGTCTCACCTTCCTCTGATTGAAAATGGTATTTAGTTAAGTGTACTTGAACATAGCCTTTGTGTATTTAATTTAATTTTAATTTTAATTTAAATTTAATTTATGGGCTTTTTGTGTTGTTATTTGGAGAGGACAGTAGAGAGCAGACAGGAAAACATTGGGCGGAGAGAGGGGGGAAGGATCGGCAAAGGACCTCAAGACAGGAATCGAACTCGGGTCGCCTTGAACACATTTGCGCCATATGCTGGCACACTAACCACTACACTATCAACGCCAACAGCCTTTATGTATTTATGTGGGTGCTGTCACTTGATTTATCTCTCGGTGTTTGTGAGAAGTGCAGCAGATAGACGTGATACCTGTAAGCACTAAAATTAGTATTCTGAATCCTGTAGGCTTTCAGTGTCTTATCTTAATCACTCACAGCATGTTCCCTGGCCCCTAATGTGGCCGTTAGATGTGTAATTTTCTCTGAGTCGTAATAAAGCTCTGGGAACTCTTAGAGTGGGTGAAGATGGATCTGCACTAGCTCAGACTCACATCAGTCTGACACAAACAACCGTGCTGCTCAACATGATGCAGGAGAGATGGTGTTTGATCTCAATCAGATAAAGTGCTTTATTAATTTTTCGTTATTAATTTCCGGTTTTAAATACAGTGGATGTACCAACTAAAATGAGTCTTACTTGTCAAGATAATATTTAATAAATCTAACCAAAAATCTGACTAAAATCTCAAAATCAAACAATTATGTGTCTGTTCTTTGAGGAACGTATAAAATAGTACCCATGGTGAAGATCTTTGTTCTCAGGGTTACAAAGAAGTTTGAAATAGCTGAGCAACAGTATGCTGTTTGCAAACATTTGAACATCTTTACATTTATTTGGAACAAAAACAACAAAGATTTTAATTAGGATTATTGTAACTAAAACTAAAGTAATAAAAAACAACCAAAAATTTAAATAATCATTAACCGCTATTAACTCTTTATGAAAAATAATGTTATGCAGCTTGATGTTGCAAACTGGTATTTGTTATCATATTTTAATTTATTACCATTATCATAAACACACTGGTTTGTAGTGCAATAGTTTACTGCACTTCTGCACTTCTTCTAGTTATTTACCCATAGCGGCTATTGAATCGGAAGTCTTGTACATTCATAGGAAATAGCTTGCTTCCACATCTAAAACTACGGTGGATACAAAGTGAAAAACATTTTTATCACACTACATTGCTGTAGTGTACTGAAATACTGAAAAATGTAGTTAAGTTAGTAATGTCGATAGTTTAGGGTTGTAACGTTCCATCACTGGCCTCAATTTCCATCAAATGTTCATAAACAAAGATTTATTAAAGTTCTTGTAAATATAAGCTGTGATTTATGGACAATAATTACTTAATACTTATTAATACTTGATTGTCACAGTAATTAACTTCAATAAATTACTATAATGAGTAGGGCTGGGACAATACATTGATTCTCGATTCACGATACAAAGATTCTGATATTTTCCAATGTATCGCGATTCTCTTTCGAATCGATTCTGAGCTTAGTTTTTAACAGCAGATGGCACTACGTGCTTTAGAAACACCCGTACTCTGCTTGCTTCCAGTTTCTTTACACACACCACTTAAACCTAAAATAATCATTCATAAAGTTCGAAAAGGTTAAAGCAAATTACAAGGGTGTTCGCAGTGGGCTGTGTTTACATTAATCTCGTGTCATAAAACCATTCTGAGCCGAGGTGCAAGTATATTTAACCACCTACAAGACATCGCTGTCCAGCACTCTTCTTCATGAGCATTTGAGTGTGCAGTTAAAAACTAGCATAGAGTGTTAAAACTAAGCTCAGAATCGATTCGAGGGAGAAAATATCAGAATTATAATTGTATCGCAAATCGAGAATCGATGTATTGTCCCAGCCCTAATAATGAGCTTGGTTATTGCACCACAGTAATTATTACCTTCAGAACAGTTTGTACATTAGACTAGCTGAACTCCATGTTTTAAAATACTGCATCTCTCATGTGACATGCATGATGATCCGCTCACATATGATTTGATTGAGTTATTGGCTGCTGTCTTGCTCATATAGATGTTCAGTATTGTCGGTGGTTATCTGGTCTGAACAGCAGTGTTTATCTTCCTTAGCGTCTGATGTCAGTAATCAGCACAGTCCACACTGACCGTTAGAGGAACGCGCAGGTATGAGCTTTGTGCTTCAGTTGCCGCTGAGCCATTTAACGAAGACTGTCTGCTGCCTTGGCTCGTACAGATAATGAATTAGCCAAGCACTGACTCCAGGCCCAGCAGACGTGCCACTTAATGCATGTGAGCGTCTCCGAGATTGAGTCGTCGGCATGAAGGGCAGTGCTGTGTCATTTCATTATGCCCCCTTGATTAGTGAGGCAGACAGAGGAAGTGAAACATGATTAATGAGTTCAATGGGACTTTTTGTGAAAGACTACTGGCATTTGTTTCCATGTTGTACATCTTTAAACCATCATTTGTCTGAGCAAAAGAGCAGTAAAACAAATTCTCACAATGAGAAGTGGCTGTTTGCTGAAGATGATCAGAGAGAGGTGCAAATTGAGACTGTTTTTTCACTGAATGTTTTAAAGGTTTTAGGTATGATGACAGGTGCTGCTTTGTGCAGCCCGAATTTCATTTCGATTTGATGATTGATGTTTTACAATGATCAAAAAGCATGAGAAATAACACACTTATCATTTAGAGGCAAAAGCCAAATTCCCAGTATTAAACCTCAGAGAAACAAATAGTGAGATAGGATCATTTGAATGTCTCAGCTTGCTGTGCTTAAAATATTTAAACAGTTGTGTACTTGAACAAAAATGCATTTCTGGGCATTAAAACACAAAATAAATGTGAAAGGAAAAATATATTCAACTACTGGAAAAACACAACTGAGGAAAACAGTGTTAATGAATGATGTCAGGAACTACAGCTCATGTTAACATTAAATTAATAACATTATATAATGTAAACATTATAACAATAAAAACACTTGAAGATCCTGTTAAATCAAAAGTTTGTGTCTAATAGCTTTGAAGCTAAGATATATTTTTTAAAGAAGTATCTTATGCGCTGCATTTATTTGATCATAAATACAAAGTTCTGTCATGAAACTCTAGATGGCACATGCTAATAGGTCTTTTAACTCAACCTGCTTGTAATCACATCATTATCTATAGGGCACAGCTGATTGGTTCCTGCTGTATCAGTATCCAATGAGCTTGCGTGCTCAACTTTCAAAATACTTTGGTAACATTTGTCTTAGCAGTGCAGCACGCTTTCAGAAACCCTCCACCTTCCCCAGCTCCACCTGTATAGATCTGCTATGGGTAATTCATGTATGTTATATTGTACAGCAGCAGCATGTCTTACTTGCTCACATCAGCGTGTCATGTATGTATTGGGAGTAGCAAGTACCGTACTTGCTCCGCAGCAGCAGCAACAATAATCAACAGCAGAAGCAGCAATAAAAGATATATCAACATTGTCATACCCATAACCATGCCAAACTCTCCAAGAGTTGTCATGACAGAAATACAGTAATTAAAATTTTTATTTAAAAAAAATCTTACATAACCACCCCCCAAGTTCTCTCTTTTGGGAAAATGGACCAAAATAATATATATATAATAAAATAATATATAATAGAGATATCTATCTATCTATACAGTTGCAAGAAAAAGTATGTGAACCACTTGCAGAATCTGTGAAAATGTTAATAATTTTAACAAAATAAGGGAGATAATACAAAATGCATGTTATTTTTTATTTTGTACTGTCCTGAGTAAGATATTTTATATAAAAGATGTTTACATATAATCCACAAGACAAAAAAAATAGGTGAATTTATTAAAATAACCCCATTCATAAGTATGTGAACCATTGATTTTATACTGTGTGCGGTTACCTAGATGATCTACGACTGTTTTTTGTTTTGTGATGGTTGTTCATGAGTCCCTTGTTTGTCCTGATCAGTTAAACTGAGCTCTGTTCTTCAGAAAAAATCTGCAGATTCTTCAGTTTTCCAGCATTTTTTGCATATTTGAACCCTTTACAGCAGTGACTGAATGATTTTGAGACCCGTCTTTTCACACTGAGGACAACTGAGGGACTCAAACACAACTTTTAAAAAAGGTTCAAACATTCACTGATACTCCAGAAAAAAACATGATGCATTAATAGATGGGAGGTGAAAACATTTGGAATTTGAAGATCAAGGTAAATTGTGTTTAATTTGTCTTCCGGGAAACATGTAAGTATCTTCTGTTGCTTCCGAAGGGCAGTACTAAATGAAAAAAAAAAAATGATATTCAAGCGAAATAAGAAAAATTTGGACCTCTTCATCCTGTTCAAAAGTTTTCACCCCCCGACTCTTAATGCATCGTGTTTCCTTCTGAAGCATCAGTGAATGTTTGAACCTTTTTTAATAGTTGTGTTTGAGTCCCTCAGTTGTCCTCAGTGTGAAAAGATGGATCTTAAAATCATTCAGTCACTGTTGTAAAGGGTTCAAATATGCAAAAAATGGTGGAAAACTGAAGAATTTTTGGGACCTGGAGATTTTTTCTGAAGAACAGAGCTCAGTTTAACTGCTCAGAATAAACAAGGGACTCATGAACAACCATCACACAACAAAAAAACAGTTGTAGATCATCCAGGTAATGACACACAGTATTAAGAATCAATAGTTCACAAACTTTTGAACTGGGTCATTTTAATAAATTCAGCTATTTTTTTGTCTTATGGATTATATGTAAACATCTTTTATGTAAAATATCTTACTCAGGACAGTACTAAATAAAAAATAACATGCATTTTGTATGATCTCTCTTATTTTAATTTTGCACATTTTCACAGATTCTGCAAGTGGTTCACATACTTATTCTTGCAACTGTATGTATATATATATATATATATATATATATATATATATATATATCTCAGAGCAGCAAATAGTTAGGGCAAGCTCAAGGCTGATAACATTTTAAGCAGCCAAATCATGCTAATCTACAGTAACTCTAACTTGTGGTTATAGAGAAAAAAACAAGGCATTAACAAAGGACTGAGCAAAATTATGTAATAAGAAACCATCAGGAGCCACATTTCTTTGATCTTTCTCTTCAGACCACTTGATAATGTGTACATCGCTATTGCATGAGCTCCATTAGTCATGTCCAACAACAGATTATGTTATGTTGTATATGGCAACAGATAGTGTTGTGTTTATTACATAGGGCCATGAGTGGGTGCGCAAACCAGCTGCTGTGATGCGTGTTGTCTCTGCCCTCAGGCCGCCTCTATAAACAGCAACCATACTTCTGAATGTCATACTGGTGCTCGTTCTCTTGCCTTCAGTTTTCAGGTAGAGCTATGACAGATTAATAGCTCAAATATAAAATATATTGTTTTTATATTTATGATTTTATTACCAGATGACGTTTTCATAAGGATGACATCTTTTTAACATGGTTTGCTTACCTTAGTTATTGGACTAAGGGTGAAAATGTCGGCCACTGGCACTGGAAGGAAAGATTTGTTATGCTCTGCTTGTTAAACATCTACAGGTTATAGAGGTCTTAGTTTCTGTGACTCATGCTGAGGGTTATTGTGAAGGTCTGTCCATTTAACCCGCTTTGCAAATACATGTGCGTTGGTGGTGGATGTGTTGGATTTCCCTATCTTGTGAATGTCAACATCTTCATGTTCATATTAGACGTGCAGCACCTGTTTCATTACTGGATGCTCAGAAGAATTATGTGTCCTGTTAGCTGAGGGATGTTCTCAGCTTTAATAATGGCTTTTCTTATAGTGACAGAACACGGTTGCTTTGGCGTGCAACATAATTATACAGGCGGCTGTTGATTCCTAACTTTGAAAAACTGATGTACACCCCGCAAATAACATACCCATGCAGCACTGCCTTTGAGACACAAAATCACATCCAAAAAGATAAAGAGGCTTTCTGGAACTTCGGTTTGAGATATAGTTATATTTTTAAAGGTACACTATGTAACTTTTGACCCTCTAGAGGTTAAAAAACAAAACTACATGCATTTTGCGGAAGAACATTGTTTGGTTGTGCTTTGGCTCTGAGTGATTGTGCGGATGAATATGACCCCACAATAGATAATGCTTTATATGATGAGACACGCACGGGCTAGTGACGTATATATGCAATTTCCCGTGAAAACCATCCCGACAGATCTAAAATATAAACACTTACAATATATTGATGATGTATTGACTCATTTAAATTTATTAATTTTGAACAAAAAGTTATATAGTGTACCTTTAAATTGAATGATGATGCATGAACTGTTTCATTCATGTACCTGATTGCAAGTATCTGTAAAGAACTTAACATAGCATAAAATGTTCTGGTTTAGGTAGTTGTATCAGCTTGGCTCATATGAATTCATTCAGCTGTCTTGATGCAAAAATGTATACACTGAGCTTTTTATTTTTATCCTTTTTTATTTCTTTGGGACTGCCACTCTAAATAAATGTGATAATAAGATTTATATGTGAATAATGCATTATGTCCATTCAAAGATAATACTTTTAGTCAGCAAGGATGCATTAAATTGATCAAAAGTGACAGTAAAGATATTTATAATGTTACAAAAAAATTTCAGTTTCAAATAAATGCTTTTTTTTTTTACATAGCCATGGTTTCCACAAAAATATTAAGCAGCACAACTGTTTTCAGCATTGATAATAATAAGAAAATCTTTCTTTAGCAGCAAATCATCATATTAGAATGATTTCTGAAGGATCATGTGACACTGAAGACTGGAGTTAATTCAGCTTTGCCATCACAGGAATAAATTACATTTTAAAATATATTAAAATAGAAAACAGTTATTTGAAATTGTAATAATATTTCAGAATATCACTGTTTTGTATTTTTATAAATAAATGCAGGTGAACATAAGTGACTCTAAAAAAAAAACAGTAAACAAATCTTACTTTTTGAATGGTAGTGTATACTAATTATCTATTATTATTTTATGTTGTTATTATAATAATTAATATATGATATTTTAATAAATATTTATAAATATAATATATAATATAAAATGAACATTCAGGCTAAAAGGCCAGTGTATCTTCAAAGCCCATTCTACAGCAGCAGTGACAATGGAAACTCTGTCTTTAATCTGCAGGACTACCAGGAAGCCACGCATCTGGAGCAGTTTGTGACACGTTTTCTGTTGAAGGAGACCACCAGTCAGCTGCAGTCTCTCCAGAGCTCTCTGGAGTGTGCCATGGAGACCACAGCTGAGCAGACCCGGCAGGAGAGGCAAGTGATACAGATCACACTTTTACATTTTGTTAAACACAATATCTACAAAACATGTGGCGTGAGAAGGAGTTGAGTGGATATTTTCAATCATTCTTTGGAAGCTGAACGTCAGGCTTGCAGAGGGAATTGTCTGTGACGGCAGAGTGGAACAATAAATCACATATTACAGTATTTTATTAAGATTTTAAATGTAATATGAGTGCTTTATTGTGGCTAAATTGTGACAGGATTAATGAAAGATTATTAAAGTACACATATGTATGATGACTTTATTGACTAAACTGAAAGCAATCACACACTCCCAAATCATCAGACCTTAGCATTTTAGTGGTATTAAATGGATTTCTTCTGCACCACTGGAGATGCAGAGTCCCCTCAGATCTAAACAGCCTTTCACTTTTCAACATGCATGTAGACAGCCAAGCAAGCAAAAAGGATTCTGTCCACAGCCATTCTTGGTACTGAATATTTATGTAGTACAACAGTGGCATTAATTGCTAATAGACCAGGTGAGCAGCAGACCGATGACCCAGGCCTTTGTTTTTGTGGAGAAAGGGGAGGAATGCCAGTTTAAACCATTACCGAATCAACAGAACCTGTATGTGTGTGTGCATGTGTGTTGCGGTTGATTAGCAGCTAATTTTAAGCTTACAGCGTCTCTGACTCACTGCAGAGGAGGGTCTGCTGTATGGCCCACCGTAGGGGTCAGCTCCTTATAGAGCGCAGAATTTAGAATGCAAAATGAGCTGTTTTGTTCCAGCACCTGGATGATTGCATGCTACAGAGCTGCATGCCTGAGACTGTGAGTATGTGTGTGTGTCACGTCACAGCGTGCCCACTATCTCTCCTCCCTCTTAGTGTGCAGCAGCTGTGCTGTTCCACTCACCTTACGATCTCAAGAAAATTAGTTGGAGCAGCTGGCATAAAGAAATGATGAATCCTGAGGTTGGCTTTTAAAAGGAAGTGCTTCCTTTTCTTTTTCTGTCTGTTCTTAAAAACACTCTGGGTCTGATATAGCCAGTTGCATCCCAATTAATTGGTAAATTTAAATTACCACATTATCGCCTCTGCAGGCGATACAGTTTGTCTAACTTAATAACAATGCGCCACTGAAATATACAGATTTTATTGCAGTTATTAGTAAAACAATTATAGACCTTGTTTAGGGGTTGATTCAGCCCCTCTTGTGTTTAATTTTAGCTTCTATACAAATTTTATTTATAAATCTTATAAATTGTTCATCATGGTTACTGAACGCAGTGGGTTTTTAGGGTAAACCTATATCTTATTTTGGTTGCACTTTATTTTACAGTACGTGCACTTACATGTACTTACAGTGTACTTACCTTAGAAAGTACTGGGTAATATAAGGTAACTACATGGGTTAGGGTTAGGTTTAGGGGTAGGTTCAGGGTTAATACCTAGTTATTACCCAGTTATTGCAATTACTATAATAAGTACACAGTATGTTCATGGGGAACAGGACTGTAAAATAAAGTGCTACCCTTATTTTTTATAAAACTTATTAAAGTTATAAAAGTTGTGATGGACTGGCCATATGTCCAGGGTGTTTCCCCCACCTGTGGTCAGAGATGCTGGGATACTCTCTCCAGCCCTGCTATGACCCTAAGAGGATTGGATATAATTGTTTAATTTTATATCATCATATTAATTGTTTAATCAGACAATTATGAAATTACTCATGATTTTAACAGCCATAGTTTTTAACAGTAAGTAAAAAAGATAACAAAAAGCCTTAATGTATAATGCATTATAAAGGGAATTCATAATGTACGTTATAAAACGTATAATGCATTAAATCTTTTCATAAATAATTATAACCAAAGTTAAAGAGGACCTATAATGCCCCTTTTACAAGATGTAATATCAGTCTCTGGTGTCCCCAGAATGTGTCTGTGAAGTTTCAGCTCAAATAATTTATTATAGCTTGTCAAATTTGGGTGTGAGCAAAAACACAGTTTTTGTGTGTTCCTTTAAATGCAAATGAGCTGCTGCTCCCGCCCACTTTCCAAAAGAGGGCGGAGCTTTAACAGCTCACGCTTCAATTTCTCAACAGTAATAAAGCTAGAGAATCTCACGCAGCCAAAATGACAATTGTCAGTAACGGTGTTCAGCCTTACATTGTTCAAACTGGAGTTGGACACTGATGGAGAGACTCAGGAACAAGTTACAACTTTTAGAATGCAACTGGACGTTTCTGAATGGTTAGTGGATACATTTATGTAGTTGCTGTGGAGTTGATTCAACTCATCAACTAGCATGTGCCGTCATGTTAATTTTTTGTATAAATCCAGCGTTGAATTGACCCTCATTTGTGAAGCAGTCTGGTGTAAAATGACGGCATGGTAACAATACTCTACTACAACAACTCTTCCTCTTTTCTAAAGCAGTCCAACATGGCCTAGTCCTCTTTGTTGCGTGTTCCCGGGGGCAGGGTTTACGTACATTTTAGAGGCACTAACCCAGGAAGAAGCTCGTTGTAGTCCCTACCAGCTTGTTATGTCTTTGTTATTGTTGCATAATAAAAACATAAATAAATAAAAAAAGTCCCTACCAGCCTTTTGTTGTAGTCCTTAAACAGCGAATTCTTTAAAAGAAAATATCTCTTTGCATTGAACTTTGAGCGTTTTAACTTTGCAGATGTTGTTTATGCTCTAACAGCAACATTACACACTAACTAAAGTTAAAAAAGTTAAATCATAGTCAACCACCCCATTAAAATACATTGTAATATTCACAGATTCAATGAAATTGGTTGTTTGTCATGTTTTAATGCATTATACATTCTAAAGGTGTGTCAATGAATAGATAAGTATTATTATAACTGTGGTTACAATTATTCATGATACCATACAATGCATTATAGGAGCATTACAAGACATAATTAAATGCAGTAAAATACACCAGGCTTTAAAGTGTTACTAAAGTAATTTCTAAATGTTTATCTCCTTTGTGACATACATTTACTCTACTTTGGCTTTACTACAATGACAATTTAAAGGTCAGTTATTTCATTTTGAAAACACTGTCTTTGTAATATCACAGTGGCATCGGCATTGCCAATCTCTGAGCTAAAGAACGACTCTCTTGGCTGGATCTCTCCATCTCTCAGTCCTCCCAAGACATTTTCAGTCAGCCTATCACAGATCTTGACGATGCTACTACAGCTGTACAAAATCTAGAGCCTCACTCACAATCCCATGGGCAAACTCAAAATATCTCCGCTCCACTGCCATGCCAAGTCCCCTCTGAACCTTCTTTTGGCTGGATGATTTTTGACAGAACCCATATTAAGGCATTTAAAGGGATAGTTCACCCGAAATGAAAACTGTCATCATTTACTCACCCTCATGTCATCATCACAAATCATTTTTATCTTTCTTCCTTAGAACACAAAAGGAGATGTTAGGTAGAATGTTCACGCTGCTCTTTTCCATACAAAGAAAGTGACCAGGGGCTGGCAAGATCCAAAAAGACACCATAAACCTTGTGAAAAAGAAGTACACTTTAACATACTTTTAAAAAGAGACCTTATTACAGAAATCCAGGCTGATTTTTTTGACCCACTTAAGTAATTTCATAATTACCTCTATTGTCTTTGAAATATGGTTAAAGTGTGCTGCCGAACATACTGACATGCATTTATGTTAAACACTTTAACAATGTAATTTGTATTGAAACTTACATGTGCTTTAGTATGTTAATAAACACTTCAAAATACGTGTTTTTCTTTAAAGCATGATAAAAGATTAAAACATAATTATTTAAATTGTACTTTAAAGTCCCCCTGTCCCTCTTTAATTACACTTAAGTAGTGTTTTATTTCATTATTGGTATATACCATGCAAGTACATTTTTTTTTTTTTTAAATATACATTTAAGGTTCTCTTTAATACTTGTACTTTTAAAGTACACTTCAAATGCACATTTAGTACAATTAAGCACTCTCCTTTTTCATAAGGAAATAGCAAGCAGTCTACGGTCATTTAATTTCATTATATGGAAAAGAGAAGTGTCAGGATTCTCCTTTTATATTCCATGGACGAAAGAAAGTCATACAGGTTGGGAATGATATGAGGGTGAATAAATGTGGACGAAATTTCAATTTTGAGTGAACTATCCCTTTAAGGGGCTTCTTGATCATTTTTCCAAGGACAGAGCAAACCTGTGCATGTCATCACATGGCTACACACGTGTAACCTCTTATGTCACCATGCTTTTGTGTCACAGATGACAGTGTTGAGTTTCATAACATTAGAGTTTTTTATAAAGTGTATAGACATTTTGAGCCTAAAGGCTTCCTAGTGTTACACTACCAGCTCATTGTGTGCTGGTCAGGGGTGATAGATTCCCACTGCGTTAGATGTGCTCAAAGTGGCTGGTGGCCACAACAAATTGAAATAGCGTGGTCCATTCTCTATTCTGTCTGAAGCGTCGAGTCAGAGCGTACTACTCTCTGAGGAGCAGCACCGCACACAGGGATGAAACGAGGGAGATGAGCTCAAATATTAACCTCACAGGAGAGCTCACCACATTCACAGCACTGGTTTCATCTTTGTGCAAAGAAGAGCATTACCAGCTATTAGGAAGCAGCACTACTGCTGATATAGCTTCATTTTTGTTTTTCAAAGGGCATCATTTCATATTACGCTTTTTTAAAAAATCCAAAAGGGAAGCAATGAAAAACCATATTTGGTTCCCCAAAGAGCATTTTAGTGAACAGTTCTTAAAAGAATAATTTTTTTCTTAGTGCAAAGAACATTTTAATAATCTGAAGAACCTTTTTCCATTATGCAGTGGAAAGGTTTCATGGATGTTAAAGGTTCTATATGGAATCATAAATTCCAGTAAAGAACTTTTATGCATATATGCATGAGTGTATAAGAGGTGACTGATCTCTGACTGACGATTCCTTGCATTTTTCAGTTGGTTCATGCAGGTCTGTGGATGTGACTCCAGCTGAGTTTAATCACCTGTGTGGCTCTGATTCATTTGCTGCTGATTTTGGTGTGCTGATGCAGTTATGAGCCATTTTTAACCACGCAGGGTAAGCGCCCCTCAGGATGTGCGTTGTGCAACAGTGTCTTTAGGGATAATGAGCAACCAACCGAGCCTTAATTTTGACACCTGCCTGCCTCTATTTATTTCATTGTCTCAGAGTTAAAACAGGCACAGCATTCCTCTGCTGCTCGAGAACAGCTCAACAATAGATATAATTAGATTTTGTATTATAATTTTTTACTCTCAAAACCGAGTAGTAAAATGGCATTGTTACAAAACATATTGTCTTTTTGAGCGGTTGATGGCATGTTTACTTTATCATAAAAGTAAGGGGTAATTTTAACAGTAACAATCAGGTGGTTATTGCAAAATAAACCTTAACCAGGTTGTCAGGCTCAAGTCTTGTATCAGCCAGAAGGGTTTATTTTCACCACTCATTCCACCATACATACTGGATGGATGGATGGATGGATGATAGATAGATAGATGTTGTTTTTTTCTATGTACTAGTGAGCTAAAATATTTATGAAATTGTTTGAGTCTTACGGATCCTTGTTTTTCGGAGCAACATTTCCTGCTTTAAGTTTTTTTTTTTTTTTTTTTTGAAGGCTTTTTTTAGCTACTAGCCATCCAACAAAAGGTTTATGCTCACCATAAAATTAGTAATGAAGTCTATTTATGCTTGCAAGAAGTCACAAAATTATAGTGCTTAGGGCTCAACTTGTGTTGATACGGATACGAAAGATGTGAAGGTAGCATTGGACAAGCTGCCATAGATAGACGTCAAGTGTACACTTTATTGTTCGTTATACAAACGCCTCATAAATCAATTAGTCCGGAGACCTTTGTTATACAGAAAAACATTTAACCACCATTTCTGAAAAGAAAAGAAATGAAATACCAATGTAAACCATCTACAAAGCAACCCTTTCCTGAAGCAAGCATGGAAGAATCCCACTGACTTATTTTGTACATTTTAATTGGTAGCATGAGGAGCAGGGCAGAAAGGTCTTGTGCAATCAAAGAGGCGTCAGTGTGGTCGTAATGTTTAAGAACTGCATTTTGATGATGGATGAAAATGTTGAAGCATCATTTGCATGTGAATACACTGTGTTTCTGCTACTGCAATTCAATTAGATGCAATGTATGAATGATATTAGCATAGGCATTTAGCTTTTCCTGCAGTGAAAAGCCCTAGATAATGTTGGATTATAACACAATTTTTATAGGTAAGAATCACTATTATTATTGCTGACTGGTTAGGGATTTCAAGGAACTCATAACACTAAGTATATTACATTTAGGCATGTAACTCACCCCACACCATTTATACTATGGACATGAAGGATACCTCAAATCATGCAGCTTGCTGGAGGGAGGTGTGCTATTATGGACAAAAAAAACAAGTGAAATAAACCATAGACTTACTATTAAGGAGGGATGCAAACCTTCTTTGGACTTAGACTATTAAGCATACTCTCAGAAAACCATAGCAACCGCCTAGCAATGCCCTGGTAACCATCCAGAACACCCTAGGAACCGCATAGAAACTTACTAAAAAGGCCTTAGGGGCCCCGCGATTTCATGCGATTTCAACCGAAGGGGACAACGTCGACTGGGGCCATTGATACCCCAGTTACAGCCCTGCTGGTCTGTAAACATACTTTGTTAAACATGTAGTTTAGCTGAAAAGGTTTAAGTGATGTTAAGCGAGAAGTTCAATCCGGGTCATGGCACCAAAACTGTTGAAAAAGTCTGAAGTGAAGACCAGTAGTCTCACTCTTCAGCAGGATTCTTTATTGGGAACATGCTGTTTGAGTCTAAATAAGGAGGCTATACATTGTATTTCTATAGGCATTCAGTGGTCATTAGAGGTGTTCTCACAGTACTTAGGTGACGATGTTAAACAAAGCATGAGGGGAAGTTAGCAGTTGACCTTAACTATTTTACATTCATACATGCAGCATGTTGAAAATGACTGTTTCTGAGGGGTGTTAAAATCCTGAAGGATATTTATCAGTCGGCCCAACTCAATCTCATGGCAATTCGTAACCATTTTGGCGAATTGGTGGCTAATTCGTATTCGAATTTGTGTGCATACGCCCCAGAGACGGGTATGTTTAGGGTGGGGTTAGGGGTGGACCTTCATGCTTATGCTTTTTTAATAATCATACGTTTTTGTGCGATTCACATCATACAAATTCATACGCAATGGCCACCTCGTAATAGTTACGTTTTCTTGTGAGATTGTGTTGGTTGAACATGACCATATGTGATATTGATGTTAGTTATTTTTGAACTCCCATGCCATGCGAGGAATAATCAGAAGCTAATAATGCGATAAGCAAGTGAGAGAATAAAAAAGTTACACAAATTCATTGTGTGTCTGTGTGTGCTGTCTCGATCACAGACAGGGGCCCGTGAAGCCAGAGGTTCTGCCCATTCAGTGGTCAGGAAGGAGATCTAATCGAAGACTTCAAAGGAATAACAGCTTGTCTCCAAATAACCCACTTCTGAACCTTGTCAATTCAGGTGATTATTCTCAGCCTCAGTGCTCTGGAGGAAGAAAAGGGCACATACGCACACCCAGCAGGCATACAGCTGAGAGCTGATCTGGAAGGAAGTTTAAGTAGGAGGGAGTGTGAGGAAAGACTATCCGTGAGAGCAAAGAGAAAGAATACATGTAGTTGGGAGACAGTCTAGGACCTTTTATTGGTAGGTATTATGTCTAGTTTTAATTTTGACAAATACACAATTCAGACGATTTTAATTAGGTGAAAAGCATCTTTGATTGTGCTCATTCCTGATAGAAATTTTTAATAAGGAGATATTTGATTCCAATAAGTTGTAATAAGTTCATTTGATTCAAATTCAGTTACATTCAGTCAGAGCAAATGCCTCCAAGAGACATATGACAGTAAAAAAGCAAAAGCAAGAGAGAGAGCTGCTGTATTTGTGTGCTGAAATGTGTGTTTCTGCAGGTCTGTATGAAGAGGACAATCAGTGGATGACTCAGATCAATAGACTGCAAAAACTGATCGACCGTCTTGAGAAAAAGGCAACAGGCTACACACATGATCTCTCATTATAATGCTTTCTCTGTCTGTCATAACTCTTTCTTCCAACATCAAAATTTAATTTTGAGGCTAAATCTCACAAAACCTGTCAAGAACATGTCTCATATTTCACCCAAAATTCAAGAGAAAGAATTGCTATAAGGACTATAATATAATTAATATATATATCAGCATATATATATTATATAGACTATAATACATTTTGGTAATAATTACTTTATTTAATTTATGCTGATTTAAATATAACAAAAAGTACTGCATTACAGTAATGAAAATCTAACAATTGAGAATAATGGGAATTGCAAAAATAAAATAAAATAAAAATACCCATGTATTATGGTAATGAAAATCAGAATTGGAATTGAAAACAGCTTTTTTTGGTATTACACACTTTTGTATCACACTTTTTTGCATTACAGTAAAACGAATTTTGGGGGAAAATGTCCTTAATTGTCATGCATACATTTTTTTTTCTTCTTTTTTTATGCAAAATATAATTTCTTTTGACTTTGGGGAGAAATGTCTTCTTAACATGTTGTCATGAGATTCAAAAAGAGATGTGGAAAAACTAGCTTGTGTTTCTTTCACAGGATTTGCGTTTGGAGCCTGTGGAAGAAGAGGTGTTGGAAAGCACCACCAAATCAGTAAGTAATTTACGGTCACCCTATCTATCACTGTATTTTCCGAAAATCATTCACTCAGTGACCGACCACAGACACCTGTCGTCTAGAAAACAGTGGGGATCTGAAAACTAGTTCCAAGTTACTCCTTTTTATTTCCTCTTCCTCTCTCATTTGGCTCTGCCATCTTTTGCACAGTACTTTCAGAGAGCTTTTCTCTCAGGCTTACAAGATGTTGTTGACATTAAATAGGTGGTTTGCATGTCTGTGATTCTGTGCTTGTGAAAAGAGTGGCACCCGGACCCCTGTGGAGACTGGCTGTAAACACAGTAATGCGTAACTGCCGATAGAGGCACAATACAACATTATATTGGACATGCTGAAGCATAAAATTACACACAAATGAATAGTTCCTTTTTCAAATAACACTCCCATCCTATTTCACATGTCTTTTAAGAGCAACTCGCAGACATCCTTTGAACAAGCAAATGGGTGATCTTTCTGGGATTGAAAGCAGTCGGTTTATAATAAGCGATATTTCAAGTCTGATTCATTGCATTTGTATGTATGCACGTTCTCACACATCCAAATGAGAAATCATTTATCTCTCTGTGGTCTATGAAACTCTATTTCATGGTTGAAGTTAAATAGTCTCTCATCAGTTTGTCATTTGTCAGTCATCTAAACAGACTGTGACATTCACTAGCACAAACCGTATGCATGGAATAACAATTTCAGCATTGCTAATGCATTTGTATCATTTCATCGCTTCATCGCTTCATGTTCGTTTAGCATTCAAGTCTTACTTCAGCTGTTTTCTATGTTCATACGACTGATTATGTTCAAAGATCTCCTTGATTTGAGGATACATATAAAGGTCACTCTTTGTACTTGACATTACATTCATTTGTAGCAGATAAATATGGGAATAGTTCATTATATAATAGTTTGGGACATTGCACAAAACAAAATCAATTTCAATCCCTATTTGTGTGTATTTGTAGATAAAGATAGTTAGTGAAAGATGGAAAATGGCAATAGCACAGAGCCTGTGAAGAGGTCACCATTTGCCACAGGGTGCGAATTCTCACTTACTGTTCCATTCAGTCACCTGTCAACAACCTATTTTATAAAAAGCAGCTATTATGATGCACGACTTCATGGCTTTACCTGATGCTCGAGACCGATTATTGAAATTATGCATTTCGGCTGTTGTTCAGATGAAGTCAGTTCAGTGTTGATTGATTTTGAAGTCTGTTGCGGAGCGTGCAGAAAGAGTTGTTTGCTATTCAAATCAACAATGGAGTTTAAAAAATACAACTGATGGACTGACGATGAGGTGCTTTATTAAGCTTATAGCTATGTGGAGGACAAAATCCAGCGGGAACTGGAAAAGTTGCGTGCAGTCCTACGTCACCAGACTTAATCTTCACGGTATTTTAAACCGCAATCAAAAAAGTACATGCTACGTCTTATTTCTGAGGTTGCGTCCTCCGGAGGCCGTACTTGAAGGCTGCATAAGTCATCAAGGATAAGAAAAGTAACCGTAATAAAATTGACTGTTATTCCTCGTGAGGTGTAAAATACTATAATTTATTTCTTACTTTGCAATCTAACGGTTACTTTTCTTAAATGACGTATGCAGCCTTCAAATGCAACCTCCGGAGGACGCAGCCTTCAAAATGAGACGCAGCTGCAGACAGCAACAGGTGTGGGGGAAAAAAGTTCCTGGAACAAATTGTTCCAGGTAATTTCGGTGGAAAAAGCAGCTATTGTTGATATTGGACTCAGAAAGCCATGTATATCACGATTTCCACAAAACAACAACAACAAAAAACAACATTAATTCAACATTAATAAAAATACATGTTTATTGAGCAGCAAAGCACCATATTAAAATGATTTCTGAAGGATCATGTGACACTCAAGACTGGAGTAATGATGCTGAAAATTCAGCTTTGCATCACAGGAATAAATTTCATTTAAAAAAACCCAGAAAACATTATTTTAAACTGTAATAATATTTCACAATATTACTGTTTTTATTGTTTTTAATCAAGTAAATGCAGCTGAGCATAAAAGACTTCTTTCAAAAACAATACTCATTTGTAGCTTTTATATTATCTATACTGTATCTTTAAAAGGGAATATGTCATAAATAATCAGACATAATGCCAGAATAACATCTTAAATCAGGTCTTCATGTACTGCAAGAGAAAACTGATCCAGGAACAGTTCTGCACACTTTTATAAATAACCCATGGTCTGAATCTTATATGAGGCATCTTTTCTGACTGCTGTTCTCTGATGGGCTGCTCTCTTGTGTGACCTCGCTCCCAGCACATCCTGATCGTCCAGAGGCAGCTGTCCGTGCTGGAGGAGGAAGTGGAGGAGTTTCGTCTGGCTCTCAGGCAGTACATTGACTGTGCCAGCACCCAGACTGGCTGCCTCCAGTGAGTTCACACTGCCACTGCATCTGGGTTAATGTCTGTTGCATTTATACAGCTTTATTTGTGAGGCTAGCTCTCCACATTAGGCAAATAAAACAATAAGTATTTGTATCCATATGTTTAAAGTCGATGAATCAGATGTTTCAGTCCACGCTTGGAGGCACATTTTTTCTGAGTTTGTGGAGAACTGTGGATCTAGCTGTTTTCTCCATGATGGGTTTCTAGGAAAACCGTGATCATTGTAATTAAATCATGACAACTCTCATAATAGACTTAAACAACATTTTATTGGTAAGAATGTAATGTACATAGGCTTTGTTTTGGTGGACTAGATCTTCTACGCTGCTGCTGGCATGAGTGATGGCTGTTGCCGTAACATGCACATAAATACAGGATACAAGCTACTGCAAGGACAGTAGGGAGAACCCCCAAGCAGATCTAGGCAGGTGGTGCTGGGGAAGGAGAAGGGCTAGGAAAATTCCCATGGTGTGCTGCACCTAGTTGAGCCAGTTCTGGACATAATGTATATTGAACAAAAAGATCGACTGGCCATGCAGCAGGCTTTAGGACAACCAATCTACTGCTCAGAAGAGTTTCGTGATTGAACTATGTATTTATTTCCATTAAAATTCAATGAAACCTGGAAATATTTAAGCTACAACATCCAGTTGCTCACATGGCATAGCCTGTGTTAACGTCAGCAAGCTTACAGTCCGTGAATAAATTTCAGCATGCTGTGAGCATGTGGCCGTGTGTTTATAAGCCCTCAGTCCAGGTTTGACTTTTAACTGAGAAATAACAAAAATGTCAGTGATCACGTCAGGTAGCAGTAGATTTGTCTGGAACATTGTCCAATAAAGGTGAACCCCTTGTCTGGTTTAATCATGAGCTTTTTACTAATTGGCTAATTAACAGTGGGAATGGCTTAGATGAAGAGTTCTACTTTAGCTTATTAGATAATTGACTTGCTTCAAGCTCGTCAGTTCAAATGACTCACTGACAACCTTTCACGCCAAGAACATTGAATGAAGGATTTGATGAGTTACCAATATTCTCATTATTTTTAATGAAGGGAATGGTTCATCCAAAAATGATAATTCTGTCATGATAATTCTGTTACCTCATTTTGCTCCAAACCCGCATGACCTTTTTCCTTTTGTGTAACACAAAATGAGATGTTTTGTAGAATGTTCAAGCTGCTTTTTTTCCATTCAGTGAAAGTAAATGTGGGCTAGGGTTTTTAAAGGGTTAGATCACCCAAAAATGAAAATTCTGTCATTAATTACTCACCCTCATGTCGTTCCATACCCGTAAGACCTTTGTTCATCTTCACAACACAAATTAAGATATTTTATTTAAGATATTTACCTCCGAGAGGTATCTGACTCGTCCATTGACAGCAATTTAACCACCACTTTCAAGGTCCAGAAAGGTACTAAAGACATCGTTAAATAAGTCCACTTGACTGCAGTGGTTCAACCTTAATTTTATGAAGCGACGAGAATACTTTTTGCGTGCTTCGCTTCAGAAGGCCTTTATTAACCCCCGGAGTTTTGTGAATATCTTTTATGATGGATGGTTGCACTTTTTCAAGCTTCAAAATCAAAATCCTCTGTTCACTGCCATTATAAAGCTTGGAAGAGCCAGGACATTATTTAATATAACTCCAATTGCGTTTGTCTGAAAGAAGAAAGTCATATACATCTAGGATGGCTTGAGGGTGATTAAGTCAAAGGGTAATTTTAATTTTTGGGTGAACTATCCCTTTAAGTGGGTCAAAAAAAACTCCAAAGTTCAGCTAATTGCATTTAACATTTAAACTAATACATTTTCATTTAATCATTATGTGCTGCAAATCCTCTGAGCTTTCAAATCTCATTCACACTTACATACATACATTAAAGTATCCATTTCCACAAAAGAAAGTCATATAGAACAACATTTTAATTTTTGAAACCCTTTAAACATTACGCAGAATTAGAGCTTCACCCACATGTAAATGCTCTCATAAGAGTCATTTCAAATTCTAAAGAACCAGCTAGTAATCCTGCACTGGCTCTGCTCTCTCGGCAGTGTTGCAGTTCAGCGGCTTGCCAATGAATCCCGCTTCATACTGTACGAGTTCTGGGAGCAAAGCAACATGTGGAAGAAGTAAGTCACTCCCTCATTTTCACTGATTCAAACCACTCTTCATAATCCTAAAAATTCCTTATTGCAATCAATAGTAAAAAAAATAAATATGCAAATTGTAATATAACTGCCTGAAAAGTGTTTTTGTTTTCTATTCATAGTCATCTGCAAACCAATTACAGCAAAACCTTCCAGAGAGGCAATGTGGATTTCTTAGAAACACCAGAGATTATGACGACAATGCTGGTTCCAGGTGAATTACGCACAAATTATCTCTCATAATATAATATAATATAATATAATAATGTGTTTTTTTTTTCCGACAGCATCATGGTGGGTCCTCAACAACAACTAAGATTTGTCGACTCCCGTTAGGTGACACCAGACATAATGAGGACCTCACAAGCCACAAAGACTGACATCTGGATCCCTGTCATCAGGAAGTGAGCACTTGAGTTCATATTGCTGTATAGTCATAGTGACTAGCACTTGCTTTCCATGTTGTTACATTATTAGCTCTATATGAGTAGTGTACTGTAAACTGTAGACAATATCAAATAAAGCAATGAGATCTTTGTACTGACGATAGCACTCCAATCCCATCAGAGTTGCATAAGCTATGTGTCCATCTGTGACGTGACAGTACAGTGATGTGTGCTGTCAGTCTGTCTCCTCACGTAGCAGTTCTTGTGATGTCATTGTTCTTGAACACATCAGAGTCCCTGACACGACCGTTCCTTATGTAGTTTGTCAGCTCTGAATAAAAATATGAAATCAATGTGACCAACCACAATTTTCGTCTTAAATTTTGCCAAGTGAAGGTAGTTTGAAGTGGTTAATAAAGTTTCTAAGCTGATGTACTGGCTTGTATTTTATTTAATCTTTATTGGGATTTTTCTACATGTAATCATATGGAGTTTCGAGATGGCGACAGCATATGAAAGCTCTTTTTGGTCCACTGAGAGAGAGCACTGATTGTGCTAGACTATTTCCCAGAGCCAGATGACTCACTGAGTCCTTTTATGACTCATTACATTCATCTCTCAAGAGTCAACACTGCCATCCAGTGGATGGAAAGGGTCAAGATTTCATGAGCGCATGCTCCAAAATTTGTCATTTTGTTCAAAGGAGTTCACATGGTTAAATTTGCTCATTTTAGTTGTGTAGAAATTGTGAATTCCTAAATTTTACATTTGACATACTACTAATCGTGTTGTTATTATTGTTGTTATTGTTTTTTTCCAAAATTGTCAAACTTTATTAGTTTAAATTTCATTTTGCATACCATACCAAAATTTATTTTGCATACTAATACTAAAATAACTATTAACTAAAATACTAATATATATATATGACATTTTATTGACAAGAACTTATTACTTGCCAAGTAACTTATTATAATTGTTGTTGAAGTTAGTTAAGTTAAAGTTAGTTTGTTGAAGTACTAAAATAACTAAAACTAAATAAAATAAAAGCTAAAACTTAATAAAAAAAAGTATAGACATATTTTTTTAAAAAAAACTAATAAAAATGACAAAAACAATTACTAAAACTTTGACTAAAATTTAAATGAAAACAAAATATATAAAATAAAATCTAATACAAAATATTAATAAAAACAATAACAGCATATTATACTAAAATAACACTGCCCTAAACCTAAAAGAAAAATAATAAATATTATAATTTAACTAAATGTTGCAATTATAGAAAGAAAATAAGGTCCATTTAGGTCCATTAATATTAATTGCATTGACATTATTTGCATGCCAATTCTTAATAACTGTAGTGTAGAAAACAAAAGGCTATTTAAATTAAGTATTCATACATTATCAAAATATTTGGTGTTCTGAATTAAATTTATTGTAATTTTCATTAAAAATTTCAATTACTGTTTTTACTGTTTTATAGTAATAAAAATGAGTTGTTTTTTCGCATTACATTAATGAGAATATGGAGGGAATTGAGCTTAATTTTCCTGAAAATAATGACACAATGCCAAAATCATCTTGAAACAAGCTCCTTGTTCTTGTAAATATCTTATTTTGGGGTGAAATGTGATTCACCAGAACGGAGAGTCCAATCAGTGCATGTCTGAATAACAAGACGACTTGCGGCCCCGTTTGTCCGCTGCTATAGGAGACAATGTTCACTCTAATGACAGCCTGACCTTTGGGAGACATTGTGCTGTTGGGTTCTTACTGAATTATGTCATGCCTGTGTTATATAGACACACAGTGCACACCCGGATCTTTAATTAACAAGCTTGTGTGACAGTGGAGACAAGAATTCTCTTATCAAAAATATTAATGATGCCATT
This sequence comes from Hypophthalmichthys molitrix, assembly GCA_037950675.1. Lineage (NCBI taxonomy): Eukaryota > Metazoa > Chordata > Actinopteri > Cypriniformes > Xenocyprididae > Hypophthalmichthys > Hypophthalmichthys molitrix. The sequence goes on along the minus strand of CM075510.1, from coordinate 21,855,747 downwards.
TGTTACAAAGCAAAGAGTGCCTTATTTGTCCAAATGACACATTGTGCTAAATGAAAGGAAATCTAAAGGTCATTACAGCCACATAAGAAAATAAATCATGCTTTTGTAAATCATAATCATGACATAAAAAGTTGAAATGATGACATAAAATTGAGATTTTTATATACTAAGTCATAATTATGAGAAGGCCCGGTTTCACAGACAGGGCTTAGATTAAGCCAGGATTAAGTCTTAGTTCAATTAGGACATTTAAGTAGCTTTTATAAACAGGCCTTTTATAAACATTACTAATTAATGTTTTTAACATTACATTTTTTTATCTCATAATGACTTGGTATGTCATAATTTTGACTTTTTGTCTCATAATTATGGCTTAGAATGTCACATTTGTAACTTTTTATTATTTTTTAACTAATTATGAGAAAGTCATAATTTTGGCATAAAAAGTAAAAATGATGACACCCAAGTCAAAATTATCACATACTAAATTGATAATATGACATAAAAAGTCATAATTATGACTTAATCATTATGATTTAGTTTGTCAGTTTCAACTTTTTATCTCATAATGACTTGCTATGTCATAATTTGGACATTTTGTCTCATAATTATGGCTTAGAATGTCATAATTGTAACTTTATATCTCAAGATTATGACTTGGTATGTCAATTTCAACTTTTTTTTAAATCTCATAATGACTTTTTATTTCATAACTATGACTCAGTATGTCATATTAATGTCTTTTCATGTCATAATTATGATTTACCAAAGCATGATTTTTTTTTTCTTGTGGCTTCCATAGAGACCAGAAGACTATTATGAAATGAAAAAATAACATATTTGAGAATATACACCAAAAATAAAATTACAATTTAAATCAAGCTGGTACAAAGCATCACACCGGAATATTTTTCCGTTTTATTGAGAAATTATTGTTTTAAAAAGACCCAAGCCATATTCCAACTTGAACTACAGACTTTATGTGCTCAGTTTCCTATGTACAAGGACTTCACTGGCTTGTCACATTCAGAACAAGTTTAGATAGTATAGTTATCTCCATTTGTCTTGACAAAATACAGAACTACTGTAAATGTAAGCTACAGTAATACTAGCAAGGTTGTAGTGAGTTGTGGAATTAGGCGGGTAGCAGTGGGCGTTTACATTCTACACACAGGAAAGAGCACTAGACACGTGGCGTAACACTTCCACTGTGCCCGTCAGTAACAGACTAATAAAACACTGCTTCCGAGTACAAAAGAATCAAATTAAAATCATGCATATCATTTCCCATTCACCAAGTGTCATTATTACCGATCAATGAGTGAAATTAAAGGAATATTCTGGGTTTAATACAAGTTAAGTTCAATCCACAGCATTTGTGGTGTAATGTTGATTACCACAAAAATATATATTTTTGACTCTTCCCTCGTTTTCTTGAAAAAAACAGCAACAATCAAGGTTATAGTGAGGCACTTACAATGGAAGTAAATGGGGCCAATTTTTTTCTTTAATTCTTATGTTAAAAATGGTGTATTATTTGAGCTTTTTAAATAATTTTTAAAGCCATTTCAGGGTTTTAGAGTTTTAGGTTTTACATTGTTATGGCAATGAAGTTGTAAAATTCAACACAGAAAGAATAGTACAGTACCGCTCGAAAGTTTGGGGTCATTTAAATTTTTTTAATATTGTTATTTAGCAAGGATGTATTAAATTGACCAATAGTGACAGTAAAGTCTTTTACATTATTACAAAAAAATAAAATAAAAATAAATAAATAAATAAATGCTGTTCTTTTGAACTTGAAAGTCATAATTTTGGCATGTCGAAATTATCACATACTAAGTCAAAGTTAAGACATAAAAAGTTATAATTATGATTAATCATTATGATTTAGTATGTCAATTTCAACTTTTTATCTCATAATGACAGTCATAATGACTGTCATAATTTTGACATTTTGTCATAATTATGACTTAGAATGTCAATTTCAACTTTTTTATCTCATAATGACTTGATATATCATAATTTTGACTTTTGATCTCATAATTATGGCTTATCATAATTTTAACTTTATATCATGATTATGACTTGGTATGTCAATTTAGTTATTTTTTTATCTCAAAATGACTCGGTATGTCATAATTTTGACTTTTGATCTCATAATTATGGTTTAGTATGTCATAATTTTAACTTTATATCTCATGATTATGACTTGGTATGTCAATTAAAAAAAAAAAATCTCATAATGACTTGGTATGTCATAATTTTGACTTTTGATCTCATAATTTTGGCTTAATAACATTAGAAATCCGAGTTACATAATCAGATTACTTTTTATCAAGTAACTAGTAAAGTAACACATTACTTTTAAATTTACAGTTACTTTTTCAAATAACGCAAATTTTTCTCCCATTTATTGACTGACAGCTCTCCTGTCCACATGTTGAGAGAAACAAACAAACAAACAGCTCAGCCTAGATGAGAAAAAGTAATGCGAAAGTAATGCAACACATTACCTTCCATAAAAAGTAACTAAGTAATGCAATTAGTTACTTTTTTAATAAGTAACGCAATATTGTAATGCATTACTTTTAAAAGTAACTTTCCCCAACACTGCTAATTAATCAATCTTATGCCACAAGTGTTGCTGAATAAGCTTAACTTGTATTGAACCCAGAATATTCGTTTTAGTAGTCCAGTAACTGTTTACATGCTGTTTTTCTTTTAAAGCCACAAAAAATGCATGACTATTGCTCACAGTGAGTTTGAGCGGCCAAAATGGGTTTGGAAATACTGCAAAATTTCATCAGAGGGAGATCCCCTAACGGATACTAAACAACATAATGTGTTGGCACAGGATTTTAAGAACAGTTAAATATATCTGAACATTTCAAATAACGGATAGTGCCACCGTGGGTGCTGGCAGGCTTTCTAAACATAACATCTCTCAGCTCACAACAGGTGTGGTAACTAGCAGCAACACAACAGAAGAATTGCATAAAATTGTAGTGCAATGGGCAAATTGTTCATAAAAGATCATCTCTTTTGGTCAAGTTGGTAACAAAATGCAGTAGGTAAAATATGTTCGATATCCACTCACCATGACAAATCCAAGAGGTGTACCACAAATGGATTATTCATATTATTTTTAGAATTTTAGAATCACTGATTTCACTTTAATTCCTCAAGTAATCATATTGCGGGTTCAAATCAGTAAGAGAAATATAAGAGCTAATCAATAACTCAATCTGAAAACAGTTGAAGGTACCTAAATCCCCTGGATTCTTAAACTCTTGTAACAGGACTAAGCATCCAACGGTTAACCTGTTCAGATCAAGAGAAAAACAAACACTAAAGGACTTGAAGGATAGACGCTTTGTCTTGTCTATGCAAAGGTGTTCTCTGGATAGCTGACTTTAATCACTCCCCAATAGCAGGCTCGTACCAGACAGATGAGACCCAGGAGATATGCGAAGGCCCAGGACACATAAGTAGCGTGGTAACGCCTGGCGAAGTCCTGAGTGCCCACCTGAGAGGAAAAACACCAGGAATTTGTGATGAGCTAACAAACATAGTTTAATAGTTCATATCCAGAGTCCAAAATCGACACTTGCCAAGTGCTAATTCGAGTTGCTGGTAACTTCTTTTAGGAACTGCAATATAATATGTGGTTTAAATCAAACTCTGAGAATGATCATCTGACCATGATGTCATTTACAAGTGTGATTTAAATAAAACTGTTACTAAAGAAAACGTACGTGGAAAATGGACTGAGTGGAAGTGTATCCAGGAAGGTTTTATTATTATTTTGTATTTATTATTATACTGTCATGTGATGAAACTCCAGTGGAGAACTCCTCACATTAAACCACCAAAACACATTTTTTTGTGAACAAAATCATGGTGGGTCACATGACAGGTGCAGTTTATTATTATGCAGTGTGCTAATATGAATAAAATATTTATATTCTTTGACTTTATAAAACAAACATATTGCATATTTTTGCATCCAAATGTGTTTTATTATATGTTTTCATTTGTTTTTGTTTCTTCATAATATTTTTCTTTCTATTTTTGTATCATTAAAATATGGATGGAAGATCTATCTATCTATTTTTTTATTGTTTTTGAAAGAAGCTGCATTTATTTGATCAAAAATACAGTAAAAACAGTAATATTGTGAAATATTATTACAATTTAAAATAACTTTTCTATTTTATTATATTTTACAATGACATTTGTTCCTGTTATCAATGCTGAAAACATTTGCTTAATATTTTTGTGGACACTATGATACATTTTTAGGATCCTTTAATGAATAGAAAGTTCAAAAGAACAGCATTTGTTCGAAATAGAAATATTTTGTTACATAGAAATCTTTACTGTCACTTTTGATCAATTTAATGCATCCTTGCTGAATAAAGGTATTCATTTCTTTAAAAAAAACATACTGACCCCAAACCTTTGAACGGTAGAGAATGCATTAGAAATTAAAGCAACAAAAACAAAATGAACAATACTTACCGTTAAACCGATACCAATGAAAATGCAGATCATTCCTACTGTAATGTAGGCACAGCAGCGCCTTCTGGGTAGAGCACTGCCTACAGAAGATCTAAAGACAAAGATAGCACAAATGCTTAGTACCAGTGCTGCTTTAAACAGACCACAAACCTAAAGCAGCTGTTTTATTAGACTGTATCAAGCTCTGTACACAGGAATTATTAAATGCCTGCGACCCTGCATAGGAAAAGCAGTTTGGAAAACAGACAGATGGAAGGAGGTATTCAATGGCTACTACACAGGAAAGCCAACATCCAAACTAGTCTGAAAATTACACTGAAAAAGTGAAACATCATTTATTTAAAGTCTATGACACATACTGACTTTTACTGACTGCAGAAATAACTGTGGGTTTTATTCATTTTTTGTTCTGGTACTATAACACAAAATATGATGTATGATTTTAAAAAAACATCACAATAAACATTATGGTCAAGTTGTCAATAACATTAAAGGGTTAATTCACCCAAAAATGAAAATTCTGTCATTAATTACTCACCCTCATGTTGTTCCAAACCCGTAAGACCTTCGTTCATCTTCGGAACACAAATTAAGATATTTTTGATGAAATCTGAGACTGACTCCATAGGCAGCAATTTAACTACCACTTTCAAGACCCAGAAAGGTACTAAAGACATTGTTAAAATAGTCCACGTGACATGTTCAGAAAAAGAATGAAGGTTTTACAGGTTTGAACAACATGAGGGTCAGGGTTGCCAGGTTTTCACAACAAAACCCACCCAATTGCTACTCAAAACTAGCCCAATCACGTTTCGTACCACTGTAAAAATCGGGTTCCGTGGGGTAAAATCTGCATTTTTAGCAGGGTTCCCCTGGTAAAATTCACATTCCAGGGGATAAATATCATGTTATTTGGGGTTGCTTCAACCCACGGCAACAGTGTAAAAGTAGCTCAATTCCGCGGAAAAAACGCGGACTTGGCAACACTGATGAGGGTGAGTACTTAATGACAGAATTTTTATTTTTGGGTGAACTAACCCTTTAAGGTTAAGTTGTCTTTATTTATAGAAAGCAAACTAAATTAAACACTGAATAACAAAATGCTTTAGTGAAAATTCTATTTTCATATTATAGCTAATTTAGTTTTTGTGAAATTAATGTGCTATTCTCACTATTAACTATTAACTACGACTTTTGCCTCAAACTCCTAATTACTGCTTATTAATAGTTAGTAAGGTAGTTGTTGAGCTTTGGTATAAGGTAGGATTAAGGGATGTAGAATATGGTTATGCAGAACACAGCCAATATCCTAGTAATATGCAATGCATACTAATAAGCAACAAGTTAATAGTGAGAATTGGAACTAAGCTAAAGTGTCACCAAAAAATTATATACTGACCTACATTGAGTAACATTTTGGCTTATGTCTAAAGAAAGAATATGTAAATATGATATGGTCTTTATAATAAATAATCTTCTTACTTTGTATAAATGTTTTGTTGTTGGGAAATAATAAATTGAGGGTTGAACCAAACCATAAATATAATTTGAGAAAAACTGATAAATTAGGCTATAACAAATTAGTTGGTCTTCAGCATACAAGGCCTTTCTGATGTAAGATCGATCTCACTTGGTTAAGCAGCCCAACAAACGCTTGTAGTCAAAAAAGAACTGCGTCACTGAGTCACATGGTCTGCTCTTTTTCCTGTTTGACTCCCATTAAGTCTTACCATGACCCTTCACATGCCTCTCATGTGATGGGATTTTCAAACATTCTTCTGGAATCACAACGAATCAGATAGCTTAAGGTACTTAATTTCTCTCCTTCTGCTGCTTGTATCTCCTTCTCTGCCTCTTCAAATGCTCTGCATTTGAGTGGAAATCTGTGATTTGCTTTGGGAGACTGAGGACACGGCTCCATTCATGTGTGCCGCAACATCTGTTGTCATAACTCTCCCTCGCAGCGTCACTAGCGTGCAGGGCTCATGTTTCAGTATGTCAGCATGATGCGTTCGCTCTCTCAAGTGACTGGCAGACTGGCATCACATCGCCTCCCTCTCTAACTGGAACTCACCAGGGTTTATTTACTTTCAGTTTCTACAAACTGCCCAGTACAAACTCAATCCTGACCTCCGGCTAGTAACACACATCACATATTGAAATTTATGACATTTCTCCTGAGAACGGCACATCATCGGTGGAGTTTTGCCTCAGACATTGCATTTTTGACATATGACAAATGATGGCAACTCACATTTTTTTGCAATGTGGGCACTTGGCCAGTGTATTAAATCGGAGCTCCATCCACTGCAAAAACGAGAAGATAAGAAGAAAGTTATTTCTGGAGTAAGCAAACACAGCATGGCAAAGCAGCACAAATCAATTCATTTTATATTCTACACCAAACTTGATTGAAGGGGTCAGTGCATGATATTCAAATATTAGTTCAAATGGCTATTGATAAATGATTCAAATTACTAGAAAATCTTTTGGATATGATTTCAATGAATAAATTTACAAGTATATTGGAATTAATTAGGAGAATTAGTGGATTTAACCCTGTACAAAGGCAAAACGCAGTTGAATCCTGAAAAAAGCAAGAATTCTTTAAGATTATAACAGATCTCACAAAAAAGCTAATGTTTCAGTTCCTGCATCTTGCCTCTATAGGCCAAAAGGAGTTATGTTCATTTGAGTCACAAAGCTCCAGACAAAAAATGACTAAAATGAAACATTTAGCACCCAATGACTTTTTTTTTTAGTTGACAAATTACAGAATTTAATTTAATCAGAAGTTAAGAAGTTAACATAAACGTGTATTCAACACGGCTCCGTGGGAGTTAATAAAGGCCTTCTGAAGCAATGCATTTGTGTGAAAAAAAAATCCATATTTAACAAGTTATGAAGTAAAATATCTAGCTACCGCCAGACCGCCTTCCGTATTCAATTTATGAAGAAAGTGAAAACTGGCGTCAAGTCAGTAACACTTCTTCCGTAAGTTGAATAGGGAAGACGTAAGTTTTGTGAACTGCAATAGTTTTACACTTTCTTCTTATGTTGAATGCGTTGAGAAGAAAGTCATATACACCTAGGATGGCTTGAGGGTGAGTAAAGCTTGGGCTAATTTTCATTTGAAAGTGAACTAATCCTTTAAAGGGATAGTTCACCCAAAAATGAAAATTCTGTCATCATTTACTCACCCTCAAGTTGTTCCAGACCTGTATGAATTTCTTTCTTCTGCTGAACACAAAAGAAGATATTTTGAAGTATATGGGTAACCAAACAGTTCATGGACACCACTGACTTCCATAGTATGGGAAAAAAAAATACTATGGAAGTTAATGGGGCCCATCAAATATTTGGTTACCGACATTCTTCAAAATACATTATTTTGTGTTCAGCAGAAGAAAGAAATTTATACAGGTTTGGAACAACTTGAGGGTGAGTAAATGATGACAGAATTTTCATTTTTGGGTGAACTATCCCTTTAAGTTAGGTAAATGAGATGTTGTATTTAGTATAATTTATTCTAATCTGATACGATTGTGAATTTGTTTAAATAGGAATAGGAATGATTAATTTGTACATAAACATCATGCCTTGTGATGTGCTTTTTGTTGGGTTGACTCTAACGCAATAATAGCTGACAAAACTGCATATGGATGAAGTTTTCCTATTTTTTTATTTATTGTTGCACAAAAAAAAAAAAAATTATAAATTACAGTTCATTTTTTTGTCACATTTGCAAACATTTTAATCTAAGTCTGGAGCCCTGGAACCATATGAATTTTTATTATTATTATTATTTCTAATTAGTTTGTCATTTTGTCGGTTCCACCGACTAAAAAGGTGGCAGTGTATTAGGACCTTGAAAAGATTAGAGGGGCCGCGAATAGCCAGGCCTGAGGCAGACTGGGACCACTCATCATCGCTGCCCTATACAGCAGGGGCATCACAGGACACTAAGAACATGTGCACTAGAAAAACTCTACATATACACTACCATTCAAATGCCTGGGGTCAGTACGTTTTTTTGAAAGAAATTAATACTTGTATTCAGCAAAGATGCAATAAATTGAAAATGACATTAAAAACATTTTTATTCATCAAAGAATCCTAAAAAAAAATGTATCACGGTTTCCACAAAAATATTAAGCAAATCAGCATTTTAGAATGATTTCTGAAGGATCATGTGACACTGAAGACTTAAGTAATGGCTGCTGAAAAGCTTTGCCATCACAGGAAAAAATTACATTTTAAAATACAGTTAAAGGGTTAGTTCACCCAAAAATGAAAATTCTGTCATTTATTTACTTACCCTGTAAGACCTTCGTTCATCTTCGGAACACAAATTAAGATATTTTTGTTAAAATCCGATGACTCAGTGAGGCCTCCATAGCCAGCAATTCCTCTCTCAAGATCCATTAATGTACTAAAAACATATTTAAATCAGTTCATGTGAGTACAGTGGTTCAATATTAATACTATAAAGCGACGAGAATGTTTTTGGTGTGCCAAAAAAACAAAATAACGACTTATATAGTGATGGCCGATTTCAAAACACTGTTTCAGGAAGCTTCGGAGCATAATGAATCAGCGTATCAAATCATGATTCGGATCGCGTGTCAAACCGCCAAACTGCTGAAATCACGTGACTTTGGAGCTGCGAACTGCTGATTCGACATGCTGATTCATTATGCTCCGAAGCTTCCTAAAGCAATGTTTTGAAATCGGCCATCACTATACAAGTTGTTATTTTGGGTTTTTTTTGGCGCACCAAAAATATTCTTGTCGCTTTATAATATTAATATTGAACCACTGTACTCACATGAACTGATTTAAATATGTTTTAGTACCTTTATGGATCTTGAGAGAGGAAATGTCATTGCTCCCTATGCAGGCCTCACGTAGCCATCAGATTTCAACAAAAATATCTCAATTTGCGTTCCGAAGATTAACAAAGGTCTTACGGGTGTGGAACGGCATGAGGGTGAGTAATAAATGACAGAATTTTCATTTTTGGGTGAACTAACTCTTTAATGTCAATGTTTTATCATGGATTTTAAACTGTGTAAATGCAGCCTTGGTGAACATAAGAAAACATAAAAAGTTTTACTGACCACAAACTTTTGAATGGTAGAATAAATGCATTCACAGATCTCTGCTTTCGAGAAACATTATTGTAGGTCAGAAATGAAATATAAATATAAAGATGTGAGACCGTACAAGGAATGTGTTGCCGCAGTGGCCGCAGACCACACGCATGCCCTCAGGCTGGACTGGTAGAGCTGGTTGGGCGGGCTGCTCCTCTGGGATAACCATCACAGGGCTCAGGTTGATGATCCGTCTGCTGGGGGCCCACAAAAACAATGTCAGTTTTTCACTTTCTACATATTTGTTTGTTAATATTAACCCATATACGATATGCACATTTTAAGGCCTCTAAACGATCAACATGATCAAACCTGAAAAACCTGTTGTAGATGCTTTCTGTTTGATCGATAGTTTATATTTTTTTAGCAAGTAAAAAGCTATGTTATGGTTCGGTGCATGCAGTCAGACGACAAATATAGACGTCACAGGCGAACCACACTCCAATCCAAAAGGGGAGTGTGCGGTAACGCAATGCTGTTTGCTAACCGCCACAACAGGAAAAAGAGCATAAGAAGACGATCTATGCATAGATATAATTACGTGTAATCTCCCAACCAGTGTTTCAACCGTGGAAAGATATGAATAAAACAGCTTGAGAATAATATCACACATAGCATTACATTTACCTCAGGCAAGTCATTTAGTGTCCACAGCATGTTAGTTCACTAGAGAAATGAAAGAACTGTGCTAAAATTTGATTATCAAATATGATACTCAGCAAAAAACATATCTTTTATATATTGTCTAAAGGTTAAACAGTTTCTTTAAAAACAATAATTAAAAAAAATCTGACTATTATTTAATATGTCTGGCTTTCACTACAATAATTCTATAAATGTTCAGACCAAGTAAAATCCCCTACCCATTCAAACTCAAAACAAGCTTGTTTGAGCGTTTATGGTAATACATGTCTGTGGTAATATACTGTTGCAGATCCCATAACACATACCTACTAAATAACCCTCTGAAGTGTGTCTTTAACACTTACCAGTTGGGCCGAGGGCATCCTATCCTCCTAGACGTGTCTTTACAGATTAGCAGGCAGTTGCAAGGACATCTAACATACTTCTTTCCTGTTGGTGGATTTTTTATAGGCTGTTAAAAAACAGATACATCATGTTTCAAAAGGGATCACGCAATATGCAAGATAACAATCAAATGTAATATAATTCAAATATAATGCTTTACTATAATAATAAATCTCCTTTATGATTTGGAATTTAAGTTTGTGAATAAGCATTACGCCTTGCTAAAACCTGTATTTTACCTTACATAACCTCTTGTTTAAGCATGTTTTGCAATAAACCAACAAGTTTTTATATATTGAATAATTCTATTATTATAAGGACTAGCCAAAGGATGCCCTAATGAATCTAAACAGAGCAACCTTTTACTTATACCTCTTATTAAGGTCAGGTCTGCATAGGAATTTATGAAACATCGGATTCTGAACCAAACAAGCTAAAGGTTTAACGTAATGCAACATGTACAATTAGGTCCATATATATTTGGATACAGCCACAATTTCTGTTATTTTAGTTGTTTCCCCTCCACCCCAATATGACAAAATCGCCCCTTAAAGTGGCAGATGACAAAACTTTCAGCACTCGCTTATAATAAACAGATATATCGTCTGCTGGTGTGGACACTAATAGCTATTGTTACTATCATTATCTGTATAGTTGTCGTTCTTGGTGAGAACATGCCTTAAAACATGTAAAACATGTTAATCATGTGACTCTGCAGTTCAGATTAAGAATCCACGGCAAAGTGTTTCTCATGCAGACAATTCAATTACACTGCAATTCAGCCCTCTTGAGCACACAACACTTATGGCTATGAATGTGGATATTTCATCCAAATACAATTACCTTAAGCTGTGAGTGAGGACTATATTGTGTATCTGATATTGACTTTGGTTGGATGAGCAGTCAAAAGGATAGTGATAACTACTTTGCGTAAGGAACATGCTGAAATGTAACCATTATTCACTGATAAACTTCACCTCCACTAAAGCTTGTGTCTAGTCTGCATTCATGCCCAGACTCAAAACTTATTTTATCAACACAAACGGTGGCAAAAATACTGCCAAACTGTAACTTTTTTGAATCTGGATATGAAAGCAGCCCAGACATCAGGTCTGCCTGAGGGACAAATCAGGATGAGAAAGAACTTATTATGGTTGATAGGTATAACAGAAAGCAGAGTTTAGTTGTTTGTGTCTGTCAAATTATGCCATAATTAACTGATGTGTGGTCACATATGTGCATAAATCAGCTATTTACAGCTATGAATGTGGCTCGTGCTAAGACAATCCATTTTAGAATGTCTGTTTCGAGTCTTTTATTTTTAAATTAGGTGTATTATAATGTGATATTAACATTCATTTGTCATTTTACATCTATCAATACACTACCATTCAAAAGTTTGGAGTCTGTAAAATGTATTCTTTTGATCACCAAAAAATACAGTAAAACAGTAATATTGTGAAATATTATTACAATTCAAAATAACTGTTCTCTATTTTAATATATTTTAAAGTGTCATTTATTCCTATGATGGCAAAGCTGAATTTTCAGCATCATTACTTCAGTGTCACATGATCCTTCAGAAATCATTCTAATATGCTGATTTGCTGCTCAAAAATCATTTATTATTATCAATGCTGCTTAATATTTTGTGGTGATTTTATTTTTTATATATTTGACATAGAAATTGTGCATTCTTAAAAAAAAAAGTATTAATTTCTTTAAAAAAAACGTACTGACCCCAAAACTTTGAACAGCAGTGTACATTGTAATGTGTATATACACACACAAATCAAAGATGAATCAAAATACTATTTATTAAACAAAGAGAATATGCTAATAATAAAGATACAACAAATATACATTAACATACACAAGACTGAACAAAGAATGGAGGAAACTAAGGGTTTAAATACCAGGGAAAGCTAATGAACTAAAACAGAAACAGGTGCGGGATTAATTAGGAACTACGGAAACTAATGAGCAGGAACCAAAGAAACCAAAACACACTAAAACGAAACAAAACCGAAGCATAACCCTGACATACATTCCATTAGTAAAATATTTAATTTACTGGATTATTCAGAAATAGGCACTGCCACATGGTTCTTTAATATACACGCCATTTTTCTTCATTGAATTTCCAGTATATACTATAATACCATAAAATGTTACCATAAAAATACTCATTAACTTGAGATACAGGGTTTTAATCACATTGCCCACCCCTAGTACAGCTAAAAAAAAAAGTATAAAGGACTAAAGTTGTGCATGACTAAGCTCAAGCTGCATTTGGCGGTCTCTTACCGTGGCTTCATTGCAGACGGTGCACTTCACCACATGCTGATGGAGTTTGCCATCCAGAGTGATAAGAGACTGGCACACTCGACAATTAATGACAGGCACTCCCCCTGCATCTGGACTGGCAATGGCTGTGTAGGGTGGAGGTAATTCAGCTGCAGAGGGAGAGAAACCAGCATGCAGTCTTTAAAACTAGTCGCTCAGTGTTGCATGACTACTATGTTGATGGTGGTCTATGTTAAATCTGTTGGTTCACGTAGTCACTTAATATTAGTTAGTCTGCATAACTGACCCTACCAACTTTTGACAGTTTTTAACTTGAGTAGTGCAAGATACTGCAAAGATTAAATGCTGTATTATTGGTTTGGTAATGTACAGTCAGCCAGTCATTATTGCAAAATAAACCCAGACAGGGTGATCAGGTTTTGAATCACCCTTAAGAGGTTTATTTATTTTGCCATAATGACCAGCTCAGTTCCATTATTCCATGTATTATTCCTCATTATTACTTGGCTATTTACCAAATGTGTAAATAAATGGGCATGAAATTACATTATACAACATTTGACTGTGAAATACCATGACTGACCAATCAGAATCAAGTATTCCAGTGTAATAAGCAGTGATAATTATTTTGCTGAATAACAGAACCATAAAAATGAATCAATGGACAGGCATTCTTGTCTTTCTGTTCGGCGCTGAGATAGAATCTGTAAAATTTCTATTATAACTATGCCTCATTTGAAATCCCATCTAAAGGACGCAGAAATGCAGATTCATTGTGTTCTGCAGTAAGTGCATCCTACTCACACTTTCAATTACTCTCTCACATCCACTGTACAATATCTGGGCGATCAGCCAAACCCTGCACTCAGTCTACCGTTGTTTTACTGAAATCCAGAGCTCAGCCATGACATTCCCCGCTGATTATTCTGGGTGAAATTAAGACATGTTCCTCCTGCTGTCTGTCACTTGTCATTCTGAGATCACACTGACAATAACACAGTCATACAGCAGCCATATTGAACATGTGACACCACAGCAAAAACAACTGACAGCAGCTCTGGCCCAATGACCTCACTCAGCTGTCGGGGACCATCCATCTCTTTACGTGCTGCTACAGGATACCAAAAACACATACTGTGTCCAAGAAGTGTGATCTTATCATATGTAAAAAGTAAAACTTTTGTCCTAATCAGGTCAGGTTGTATTATTATTATTTTATGATATTATTCAAAATATCATTAATTGAGTAGAAAAATCAAAAAGTTATTTATTCTGTTTTAAATTGCAATTTTGTAAATTGTTGCTAAGATTTAAATGTAATGTTTTTGGAAAAAGGCGGCATTTGTTTGATCAAAAATACACTAAAAACAGTAATATTATGTAATATTATTACTAAGTTTGCATTTTTAGGCCCGCCAAAACTTTCACGACCTCACTCGTATGAATTTGTAAGTTTTTTGCTAAATCGTACGCATTTTAGGAATTACAAAATTCGTATGAATTCGTACGAATGACCTACCCCTAACCCCACCCCTAAACCTACCCGTCACTGGGGTTTAGACAAATCGTATGAATTTTTACGAGTGATGTCGTATGAATTCGTATGAATCAGCCACCTCGTAAAATACGCACAAATTGGTCGTGAGATAGCGTTGGAACCTCTGCTTTTAAATAAATAAATAAAAAAATTAATTCATTCATTCTTATTTTATCAACACTTAAAGTTCGATGCAAGTTCATCAAAAAAACAATTTGAACAAAAAGTATACCTCTTCATAAGTTCTCCGTAATAATAGTAAGTTCTCCATAATGTTAGACAGTTTTGATTTATATGCTGTTGAATGTTTGGTGATCAAGTTAGCTTACTTATGCATAAACAACTTCTACCCACTCCTTGTGGTTTACGCAAATCTACTTCTTCACTTGTTTTTGTATCCGAATGCTGTACTATTTCAAAACATCTGTAACACCGCCTGTACCGTGTAACTATGAGAACACAGATTGCCAAAAAAACTCATCAATGGCGGGGAAAGAGTTTAAGTTTACGAGGGCACATGAATTTAAAAAACATTTCTGTGCATGGATAAATCACTTATAATAAATACTGCAATATTTCATTAAAAATAAGAATTGTCAATTTTAATTTCATGGTGACTTTTAGCACATATCCTCACACCAATATAGCATATACCATCTCTCCAGGGGTAGATAGAAGCACAGGTCTCATTTCTCTGACACCAGCCTGTACTGTTTGTAAACTGAGAGGCCTTTTCCCAACCCTGGAGCCTGCGGCCAGCTGTTGTTGCAGCTCCCTCTCTGTCTGTCTTAATATCATGTTAAAAAATCAGAGAGACGCCGAGTGTCCCATGTGTAGGGGAGATTAGCATGCATTGACAATAGTGAATATGTTACCTGAAAGTGAAAATCCATAAGCAAGTAGACTTGTTCTAGTTTTTACTAATAATGTGCAAAACGACATTATTTTAGGAATGCACTGATATTACAATTCTGCCCGATACTGATAAATAGCCGATATTAAACTATTAAACTGTACTATTCTGTACGGTACTATTGTTTGAATAAATTAAAAATAAAACACTAAAAACTACAACCAATAATTTTAAATGTGAATTTAAAAGTGAATTTAGTCATCACAACATTACAATGTACAGTTATGAAAAATGGATATTTATTTTGGGACTTGCTAAAGATTACATTTAACAGTGTTATTAAATTATTAATGGTTTTAAAAATTAACTTTAAATGAATGTTAAATAATGGTAAATTCTAAAAACAAAATATAAAAACAGAAGAAAATGAACATGAACAATTAAATATCCAATAAAGACTGATACATTAAAAAATCTCAAATATCTGTAAAACATTTAGTATGCTTCAAGTCAGCATGAAAAGGAACTTAAGTTTAGTCTTTTCTTCTATATTGTGATGTATATCCAAGTGAAACGGCTTCTCAAACAAGAAAAAATGCAGGGCGGGGCTTGATTTTGTCCATCAGGAATTGATTGGATCGTTGTGGTTTGCTATTGCTGTGATGTCATGTGAGTGACAGGTTGTCCCGCCCTCACGCCAGTTAACACATCATCAGAGAAGAGATGTCGCTGCAAGAGGGAGTGGGAAGGGGAAGTTATTTTGATTAAAGATTATGAGGGCATATTTAAAAAATATATATATAATGATGTGCACAGATAAATCATTTATATTAAATACTGCAATATTCTATTAAAAAAACAATAATGGTCAATTTTGATTTCATTGTGACTTTAAGAACAGTACACTCCAATTCTGTCCACAGAGCTGCATCGTTAATTCATCTTCTTTAAAGCATCACTGATAAAGGTATTACAAAATTAAAAAGAAAAACATTCAGAAAAACTTACTAATCGATTAGGCCAAGTAGCATTGCTCGATTATGGCAAAAAATTGTAACCATGATTATTTTGGTCAATATTAAGATCACAAATTAGTTTTGTTTTTCCCCCCACCTTTTTTATTGGTATTTTAACAATTTCTACAGCAATTAAGATTGAGGCTGGCATTGTACATATTATAGATAACATTTAAAAAAGAATAAAAAATTAAATAGAAATACAAATGCGCAATATGTTAATTATAACACTATATCATACATATATATATAATAACTAATACATACATTCAAATAAGAAGGGGTGTGTGATTTCCAGTCGTCACATTAAGGGTACGAGCTGAGATCTTCACTAATCCCAAGAGACTTCAAAGTTTCTTTCCACATGTTATCAAATAGCTTGAGTTAGAGATAGCATCAAATTTTTACTAAAGATATAAGTTTGTAAATCCAATGCCAATCAATTTAATCATAATGGTCTTCCTTGCCAACGTTTGCAACGGATAGAGAATGTCTTTGGAGATCACAGTTGTTTAACATGACTGGCTCTAGAAACATTATGCACATTTGTTGAACTTGGCAGGGCAGGGCTTTTGGGGAGGAACAAGTACACTGTTATAAAGGAAAGGGGTGCACTGGATTTATAACAAAATGACAGCATCACCGTGAAAAGGATTGCGGAATTATTTTAGAATTATCTTGATAAATGTTGAAAGCCAAAATGATAACTGACAATAAAATCTGATCAATCACCCACTTACAAAGGAACACGATCTGATTGACAGGTAACGTAACCAATCAGAGAAAGAATCTGACGTTTAGAGCCAGGTCCATCTCAAATTAGACTCAGAAAACTCTCCTCCTGCCCATCCCTAGACCTTCAAGAGTTTCAATTAGCTAATTTTTGCTTATCTTGCGAGGTCCTATAGCAGAAATTACATGACATCACTCCTAGAGCAGATAGCAATAATTGGTCTGGTTTTCGCCTCAGAGGACTGATCACATATCACTAAAACAAAACTCATTCAGTGAATGTCATACAGACAAGGTCAGCGCTCTTTCTTATCCTTTGTTCTACCCTTACTCAGATGTCTAAGAACATAGATCATTATTAAAGGTTTAGTTCACCCAAAAATGAAAATTCTGTCATTAATTACTCACCCTCATGTCGTTCTACGCCCGTAAGACCTTCGTTCATCTTCAGAACACAAATTAAGATATTTTTGATAAAATCCGATGGCTCAGTGAGGCCTGCACTGCCATTAAGACAACTAACACTTTCAATGTCCAGAAAGGTACTAAAGATGTATTTAAAACAGTTTGTGTGACTACAATGGTTCAACCTTAATGTTATGAAGCGACGAGAATACTTTTTTGTGTGGCAAAAAAACAAAATAGCAACTTTATTCAACAATATCTAGTGATGGGCGATTTCAAAACACTGCGTAATGAAGCTTTGAAGCTTTACGAATCTTTTATTTTGAATCAGTGGTTCGGAGCGTGTATCGAACTGCCAAAGTCACACCCCCTAGTGGTGAACCATTGAAATTTCGAAACAGTTATGACATGACGAAGCCTCGTTTACTGAAATCACATGACTTTGGCAGTTTGATACACTTGCTGAACCACTGTAGTCACATGAACTGTTTTATATATGTCTTTAGTAGCTTTCTGGGCATATGAAAGTGTTTATTGTCTTAATGGCAATGGAGGCCTCACTGAGCCATCGGATTTTATCAAAAATATCTTAATTTGTCTTCTGAAGATGAAAAAAGGTCTTATGGATGTGGAACGACATGAGGGTGAGTAATTAATGACAAATTTTCATTTTTGGGTGAACTAACCCTTTAAAGAGCTATATACTTATAGGGTTTGATGCACACAGGTGTTTGTTTCCAATAAATGTAGCTTTGGCTTGGCTTCAGAATGCAACTGCAGAATAAACAACAATCTCAGCCCACTAAGCAATGTTGTGCACAGACTCAGCAGTCCCTCCCTCAACAGGCCAAGTTAATCCCTCTCATAGACTCTGTGAGTGAATGCTTGTGGTCAAAAACAGTGAAAGAAACTGTAATCCAGGGGTCTGAAAAACTAGGGCAGATAATAATGGTAGAGTACATTAGCACACATAGTTTATGCCCTCCACATCACCTGATCATGGTACGGTAATAAAGGCATTATGAATAATGAGACAAAGTGTAAGAGGATCGTTACAGTAAAAATGTAAATCTTTTTCTGCTAATCAGGAAGTGCAGTATGGGTATATTTACAAAAGATCAAGGTTGACAGACTTGACTGTTTAGTAGTGAGGCATTTGTTCATTTTGAGATCATGAGTAATGGGCCAATAACCACGCCAACAAAAAAGCTTATTTAATTTACATCTCAGAAGAATTGCTACAAGTAATTTATATTTGCTTATAACACATAGGCTAGGCCTATATGTCAGCATTATTTCAGCTAGTTTCGTTAGTTAGCATCAGTTAGTTTTGATAGTTATTATCTTCAAGTTATCGGTTAATGAAAAATCATATAATCAAGTAAAATTCTTTTTAAGAGGTCAGTTTGGAAATCTGAAACCCTTATTTCCTCATGAATGTGTTCTAAACATTCTTTGGGGAGTAATTTATCAGTTGTTTAGAAAACCAGAGAGAACTTCTGTTCACAGGGCCCTCATTTTTTCAGCCCAACTCACAAAACTGGTTTTACTATTAAATATTTAAAGAAATGTTTATAGTATGTAAAATATACCATCACATGTGCTTTGCTTCCTAAAAGATTATTCAGACTTGCAAAAGGTGGACCTGTCTGTTCTGTTCATTTTTTAAGGTGGCTTCGTTACAGTGTAATTACACGAATAAGTACTGAGTAATATTAATTAACACTTACTATACACTCTTAAAAAAGGTTATTTATTGGCATCTATGTTTCCATGAAGAACATCCATGGAAACTTTCCATTTCACAAAAGGTTCTTAATAGTGGAAAAAATCTTTAGATTATATTCTTCACGCTAAGAAAAAGTGGTTCTTTTGAGAAATGTTCACTGAAAGGTTCTTTGGGGAACCTAAATGGTTCTTCAATGACATTGCAAAAACTTCCTTTAGGAACCTTTATTTTTAAAGGTGTATGTTTAGGGTTAGGTTTAGGATTGCCTGCAATTATGTATCATTTACTGTTATTTTCATAGTAAGTACATGTAACATAAGAATGTAGGCTATATAAAAACATCAGTTCAAAAACAAAAACAGCACTTTTTACAATCTGCAAACCAAATCGTCACGTTATTGAATTGACATCTTTCCTCGTCCATTTTTGTTTACTTTTAGCATTGCGTCTTATGGATAGAGAGTAAATAAGTATTTTGATCACTTATAATGTTTAATATGCTTATAGACCACATATAATTTGGTCTGGGCCTATAAGACAATGAGAAATGGTACTGATAGAGGTCTATGAATGAAGCAAAACATCTCTTGCAAGCTAAATGTCAGTTGCCTCATCTTAAATGCAGCGACCTCGAAATATCCATACAAATGTGCAGCCGGCTGAACCGGTATCAGTCGACCGACAAATGTTTATAGATTAATAACCTATAAAGCGGTTTGTTTACTAACTAGCTTAAAATTCGACAAAATGTGCCCCTTTCCAGGAATGCACATGAGGCTGCGATGGCAATATCTGTAAGATTGAGGCCCGTTCTTCTGGCACGATCCTCTGAGCTGTTATTCCTTGTCGTCTACTGACAATGTATCACATTAAATGGGCTGCAGTCTGCTACATATCACTGCTCACTACTATCCGCCCTAAATGATTCAGCACTCCTACGTCAATTACAACCCACATTTACCTCTCTGGTTCTGGTCCTGCAGGTACGGGGGTGCGGTGGGCGTGACATTCCCCGAGTTCGGTGCTGACAACAATGGGGATCGTTCATCCATACCATCGGAAGCCATTATATCAGTAGATCAGCACAGAAAAACAACAGCAGCAGCAGCAGCAGCAGCGACGAATGGTGGTGGGCTCCGTCCGCTGCTCTGAAGAGGGGCAGTGAGACTGTGAGCGCGAGGCAGGGACAGTGGAGAGGCGGAGTCAAAGACGTAAGCGGGGAGGATGAGAAATCACTGCTGGACGGACGGGGGTTCTCCCCTCCTCCTGTATACACTGTCAATATTGCGCGCTAGTCTTTACCGAGTCTATTCATTTGACCTTGCAAGATGTATTTGCTCATCATCAAGAGGAAATTTTTGTTTTCTGTCCTAAAACACACTCCTTCGTCGGTCATACAGGACAGAAGCCAGCAAAGGAGGAAAAGTAGTATTGTCCATCCAGGGAGTGTTCATGTTCAGTAATTCCAGGGCTGATCTAGTTCTAGTTCACATAATTTAAAGGGATAGTTCACCCAAAAATGAAAATTATCCCATTATTTACTCAGCCATCCTAGGTGTATATGACTGTCTTCCTTCAGACGAACACGAAGGGTTAATAAAGGCCTTCTGAAGGGTAGTGATGCGTTTTTGTAAGAAAAATATCCATATTTATAAATTCAAATAACTAGCTTCCGGTGGACGACCGTACGCAGAATGCGCAAGTCGACTTGCGCCAAATGAGTAATCCTCTGATGCAGGATGTAGGAGTATTGTAAGCTTAGATGCCTCTCGCGGTTCAAACAAATAGGGCTGGGCACTAATTTAAGCTCCTCTTCTCTTATATCGAAATCCTACAAAATTTCTCTTTAAAAATGATCATTTTAGACTTATAGTCCGTGACCGGTGATTTGTTTTGCTCTATCCTCTGCACCTCAGCGTTTTGCGTCAGGTCAAAGGATAGGCTGCTCTTCCCCCACAAATCGACTTACGCATTCTGTGTACGGTTGTCTGCCAGAAGCTAGTTATTTGAATTTATGACGTTTTTTCATACAAAAATGCATCGATTCGCTCCAGAAGGCCTTTATTAACCCACTAGAGCCTTATGCATTATTTTTGACTTCAAAACGCAGCCCCCCATTCACAACCATTATAAACCTTGGAGAACTAAGGATATTTTTAAATATATCTCTGATTGTGTTCGTCTGAAAGAAGATAGTCATATACACCTAGGATGGCTTGAGGCTGAGTAAATCATGGATAATTTTCATTTTTGGGTGAACTATCCCTTTAAGAACTAATCTGAACAGCTTCAGCCAGGTCACTAGGTGTCTGCATAGGCACTAGTGTGAATGTACAAAACCAATAACTAGGACCAGAACATAATGCAATAAAATCTAATTTGATAAATCTTTCCTTAAATAAATAGATAAATAAATAAATAATGCAATTAATCACAGCTCACTTTTAACTTCGTCATTTTCTATTTTCAGTAGGATGCCATTTTTTAAA
Organism: Hypophthalmichthys molitrix; assembly: GCA_037950675.1. NCBI lineage: Eukaryota > Metazoa > Chordata > Actinopteri > Cypriniformes > Xenocyprididae > Hypophthalmichthys > Hypophthalmichthys molitrix. The sequence continues at coordinate 21,833,973 of CM075510.1, read as the reverse complement.
GAATGTCTATTCTTTGCCAATAATTTGATTTCATCCTAACAAATCTTTGTTTATTTTTATTAGTAAAACATAATTTGATACTAAATATATCAGTTTGAGTCACGACCTGCATGCTTTGCTTCAGATAGAGAACATTTTAAGACACAGCAACTTTACTCCTCCATCTTTTTAAGTGAGTCTTTAAAATTATTATTATAATTATAATTATTATAATTTTATAATTATTATTATCATTTTACGTAAAAGAAAAAAACTTTTGTATGTATGTTTCTATGTTCTGTTTCTCATACATGAGGGGTCTTCAAAGTTATTCAGGCCAAGGATCCTGTGGTGGAGAGAGATGGAATATTATTACATATTTTATATAAAAAAAATGAGGGCTGCAATAAAGCTGTCCTATGATAATAGGTCTTTATATCATATCAATGTATTTTACATATGTTGTTGTGGGTTTGCTAGTTTGCAAAGCCATTAGTTTTAAACTAACCTTAATTATTATTTTTTTTACTTTTTCTTTTTCTTTTCAAGCATCATCGATCAATGACCAGTCATGTACTTGTTGTGCATTAGCCTACATGTTAATTTTACTTAATTTCAAAGAACTTGTATTGGCTTCTATCCACCTTATTCCTGACTAGCCCACTGTGTTTCGAATTATGGGTTGCACTTCCGGTTTGGGGAACTTCCATTCAAAAAGACTGAAACAAATCGTTTCAAATCATAAGGTTGCCCTACAAATAAAGCTTATCCGTCAGTTTGACTGAATGATATGTCAATTTTTCTTTCATGTTTTATTTTCAGACATAATGAGAATATTGTAACGCTTGGTATTTTAACGTAACGTTATAACAAGAATATCTATGGCAAAAGCTCTTTTCAGCCGCTGCTTTCTATCCTCGCGATTATTTTCTTTTGTCCCTTTGCATGCCGCTGTAATAGTATGAAGGACAACAAATACTGCACATTTGTGGTCTGTTCTCCCGATATAATTTACGATATATCCCATTAATAATTCACTGGAATGCACGAAGAATCTCTCGTTTTTCTCCTCAAAGCCTCACGTCTCTTTCCAGGTTTGTTTTCACATATAATTACAATTTATTATCTGTAAAAATGATGGAAATCACTTTAAAATAGTATCACGCAATGCTGAAGTTCATGAACATTTTTATTAAGGCAACGTATATTACAGATATATATCACTATAGTTATATTTAACCCGTCCGTTATTGGTGTGGAAAGAATCGCGCTTTTTCATGGCCTTTTGAAAGTACCTTGTTGATGCTTTTACACTTTTAAATGTCCTTTTAATGTTCGTTGGTTGAAGGGTGAGTAGAATAATGTCAACTCATTGTACCCAGTTTTTAAAAAAAACGTATTATTGCGTTCATAGAGCGAGCCTTTCACTGACTGTTTACACCTTAACGGAAGTTGCACCCATAATTCGGCGTTGGAATAAGGTGGATACTCTTTGGCCAAGTTGAAGGATTTGCTCATTAATATTAATTACGTTACTCCGCCCTTCAGTCAGATGAGCTGATGACAAATTCATGTTTTGCGTGATTGGATGCTCCATGAAGGTTAATTAATAGTAATGAGCTGAAGTATTTTGTGCATATTCTGAGAAACGACGCACTGCGCATGTCAGTACAAAAGATAAACGACAACTGCATGTCTACTGAAGCGCTCACCTAAACCGATTAATTTAGGTAAGAACAACATCTTTTACATAAATATTTATATTTGAAATGAGACAAGACTATTTTAATCTTAGGCGCTGTATTTATCAACTGGTTCAGAGCAAACTATCCCGCTACGTTTTTAACTTAGCTTTGTTTTTAGCCAACCAGTCAGTAGCGATGGTCATGCACGAGCTGATGTGTCAAGGCCTACAAATGGCCTTGTATCATTTTTACTTCGCACTTCTAAAACATTAACACGATGCATGGCTTTAGTTTCATCAGCTGTCATTAATCTCTAATCGGCTGTTGTTTCGGCAAACAAAATGCTGGATATGGATGTCTGGTCAGGGAATTGATGACATTGTGTAACGTACACTTTTTTGTCAGCATGACTGTCACAGTCAGTGTTATATAAAATACAGTAATCCGTAGACCGGTGTGAAATATTGCTACTAGGGTTCATATCTTATTTTCTCTCCGTCTTCGATTTTATCTTGTTCATTATTCTAGCCAATTCTCCGTTAAAGGCTTTGTTTGGTGTAATAGTTAAGGTTCTGTCCTATTTGATTCTCTATTAAATATTTTGATCTGTTCTATTCTCACTTAAAGTTTCTGTTCTACTGACTTCTCTTTTAAAGATTATATTCTAATTCTCTATTAAATATGTTATTCTGTTAGATGACTTGTTGAAGGTTCTAATTGATTCTCTTTAATTCTCCGTTAAATGTTCTGTTGTATTTTATTCTCAATGCGATTCCGTTCTCTTTTTCTATACAAGATTCTATTGTATTTGATTTCCTGTTAAAACATTCCATTCTATTTGATTCAGTTATATATTTTGTTTTCTTCGGTTCTCAATTAAAGATTCTATTCTATTTATGTGATTGTTAAAGATTCTATTCTGATTCTTTAAGATTTTGTTCTGTTTATTTATTGAAGGTTCTGTTTTATTCTGTTCAGTTCTCCGTTAAAAGTTCTTTTGTATATGAATCTCTAATAAAGATTCTGTTACATTCGTTTATCTATTAGATATTTAATTCTGATTCTCTATTCAAGATATTTGATTTATATTTGATTGTCTACTAAAGATTCTATTCTATTTGATTCTCTGTTAAAGTTTCTGTGTATTTGATTCTCAAAGAGATTCTGTTCTATTCTATTCGATCCTTTATTAAAGATTCTATTAGTAAAAATTCTCTAGTCATAATTCTGTTATGTTACATTCTCAGTTAAAAGTTTATATTCTTTTTGATTGTCCATAAATATTCTGTTCTAAATGGTTTTGGTGGTCTTTAATATGCAATTTTTTTCTAGACATGCTAGTGATGTTCAGTTTTGTTTTTAACCTTAGTTTTATGGTATAATTTGTGTTTTTTCACCCATATTAACCCTTAAAGACCTAGAATATTTTTGGGGCACCTGACTCGCCTGTACTTTTCTTCATTTTTCTAACCCATTCTAGAGGTCGATATCAAGTGCCATATCAGCAGGAGAACTTGGAGTTTCAATCTAGCATTTAAATTCCCAATTTTACATTTTTGTTTGAGACTGAGGGTGGATGAATTTTCCAGAATTTAGAAAAACGCTCAAACAGAACTCAAACTCAACTCAACTCAAACAGAACCTCTTAAAGTTTAGATTTTTTTTTTCCTTCAGAAAGTTATACTTGGATGTTTTAGACTTCCAGATTTTGTCTACATGGAACAATCCCTAAGCAAGTTATAGCCATTTATTACAACGTTATTATAGGCGCTGTTCTGTGAAAACTGGTGTTTTTTTTATTTACTGACAATGTAGATGTGTCCAAAAAAGTTCAGAAAGTAAAATAAATAGAAACATTGGTATATAATAACAGAACACTGAAGCAAAAGTGAAATCTTTACTTTTATCACAGGTGTACAAAATGGGGAAGGCTCTTTCCCACCTGCCTAAGCATACCTGTCATGATGACTGTCAGGACGGCCTAACCACGTCCCCCGGGTACAGTGCTATGCAGACGGAGGACAGTAAGAGTGGGGGAGATGTGTCTCAGTTCCCTTACGTGGAGTTCACTGGCCGAGACAGCGTCACCTGTCCCACATGCCAAGGCACTGGAAGGATCCCGCGAGGTACATTTCTAAACTCAGTTTAGAACACTTCATCTAGAAAGTTCATGTTGTTTGAAATGTTTTTAAAAGAACCCCATCTGAAATGCCATCTCTCACTAAAAATGTACATCATGTGACACACTGTGACATGTTTATGCAGGCCAAGAAAATCAGCTGGTGGCCCTGATCCCATACAGTGACCAGAGGCTGAGACCAAGGAGAACGTAAGAGATTTTTAGAAATCAGGGTGTCTGCGGATCCCTAAAATGTCTTCATGTAAAAATAGGGCTTAATTAACAATAAAAATGTCTTAAAAATACAACCAAACTGACAAAGCAGTAAAGATTTAGATTTAATTTTCGTTCGTTGCTTTTTGAAATGGTAAAATCAGTCTAGCGCATAAAAGTGAATTAAAATAGAAATATATTCCTCTTGTTTTATTGCTATTTGTATCCCTAAATAAAACCGTGTATTATTATACATGTTCAGTCCAATATTAATATTAGAATATACTGTAGATTTTTTTATATTTTGTTCTTTAAAAAAATCTTGATTATGTTGTATTTATGAAGATATTTATGTTTGTTTTACTGATTTAGCCTAAATCTGTTATGTATGTCTTTCAGCAAGCTGTATGTGACTGCTTCAGTCACTGTGTGCCTGCTGCTCTCCAGCCTGGCTGTTTTCTTCCTTTTCCCACGTTCCATTGATGTGAACTATGTGGGAGTGAAGTCTGTCTACGTGTCCTATGACAGGAGCAAACGCATTGTCTATCTCAATATCACTGTAAGTTCCTCCAGAACAGTTATCACTTTACACATGTGAGTTTAAAAGTCTTCAATGGTGTATCTGCTTAAGGAATAAATTTATAGGATTAGTTCTCTTTAAAATGAAAATTACCCCAAGCTTTACTCACCCTCAAGCCATCATAGGTATATATCATTCTTTCAGATGAACACAATCGGTGTTATGTTAATAAATATCCTGACACATTTAAGCTTTATAATGGCAGTGAACGGGGGCAACGAGTCAGGGGGCAAGCTCAAGAAAGTCCTTCTGAAACGAAGCGTTTGTGTAAGAAAAATATCCATATTTAATAAGTTATAAAGTAAAATATCTAACTTCCACCAGACCGCCTTCCGTATTCAACTTACGAAGAAAGTGTAACGCCTCTCGCAGTTCAAAATGCTTACACTACATCCTATGCCTTCCGTATTCGACTCATGAAAAATCTTACTTTTTTTGTCATTTGAATACGGAAGGCGGTCTTGTGGAAGCTAGATATTTTACTTCATAACGTGTTAAATATGGATATTTTTCTTACACAAATGCATCGCTTCGCTTCAGAAGTCCTTTATTAACCCCCTGGATCCGTGTGGAGTACGTTTATGATGGATGGATACACTTTCTTCAACTTCATATTCATTGGTCCCGTTCACTGCCATTATAAAGCTCGGATGCGCCAGGATATTTATTAATATAACTCAGATTGTGTTCATCAGAAAGAAGAAAGTCATATACACCTAGGATGGCTTGAGAGTGAGTAAAGCTTGGAGTAATTTTCATTTTAAAGTGAACTAATTCTTTAAGAGATCCCAAATATGGGATCAATCCAATCAATCCCAAGTATGTTTCAATCCAAACCTGTATCAATTTTTTTCAACAGACAGATGCTTAGCAGGTTGATGCAGGTTTGAAGACAGATTTTTTTTTTTTAGATGCCTGATCATCCCGTTTAATTGTCTTTATTTCCATTTAAAGAACTCACTGAATATTACTAACAACAACTATTACTCGGTGGACGTGGCCAACATCACAGCCCAGGTGCAGTTTTCCAAGACTGTGATTGGAAAGACTCGCATTAGCAACATAACCACTATTGGCCCCCTGGATATGAAGCAGGTAGCTTTACTTTAAATAGCTGTTAAAGTAGGTATGCTTCAACATATAAACTTTGATCATATTTTTATTATACTTTTTTTTTTTTCTTGTCAGATTGACTACATGGTGCCCACCACCATAGCAGATGAAATGAGCTATATGTAGTAAGTATACACACTTTTCATACATGAAAACTTAACACATAGTAAATGTATATACTCTCACTTTCAAGCAAAAAAAAAAATGTTACTTTTTTGCTGAGTTTATATTTTTCCTAACAGACCTTTTCCATCTGTTTTACAGTGACTACTGTACTCTGCTGAGCATCAAGGTGCACAATATTGTGGTTATGATGCAGTAAGTATTGTGCAAAACACGTATATTGTTTTCATAGATTTTTAACAATAATTTATAAACTTTTAAAGACAGACCTACTGTGAGTTTGACGGTACATGCTTTAGTTGACGCCATCAATCTGCATTATTTCAACTTATTTTTTTAAATAATAAAATTTAACAGCGGAATTCCTGGTGAAATGAAAACATTTTAAAAATGCCTGTGGGAAAAACGAATGGGAAAAACATGCTTCCGGATCCAAGGCAGCAAAATTTAGCAATTTTTTTCGAAATACTTTTTTTTTTTTTTTTTTTTCCTTTTCAGAATATTATTTGACATTAGTAATACAGACAAATGAGAAATTAAGATTAAGATGCATAGCAGTATGTGTCTCTTGTTTACAAGTTTAAATAAGTTTACAAGTTTTACCAGTATTAATGAAATTGATAAATTAAAATAAATTATAACACCTATTAAGTGAATTGATCTCAATAAATTCTCTCTTTTTCGGCTTGCTGAGAGTGTGCTAACTCGTGCAATCTCGGTGCTGGGACACGCTTATTCACATAAACACACACACGCACTCACTACAGCTAATTTACTTTGTCAAATTCACCTATACTGTATGGGGGAACCCGGAGCACCCGGAGGAAACCCACGCAGACGCGGGGAGAACATGCAAACTCCGCACAGAAAGCCACCGTGCCGCCCAATTGCTCTAAGTAAATTAGTAAAGTATTCAGCATGTCAAACACTTATTTAAATAAAAAAAAACAAACATTGGAGCTGTGGTGCAACACTTAGCACACATTGCTGTATGTTCAGCAGGCACGCAGGTAAAGCAGGTTTGAGGTAACTGTAGTGCAGTCAGGTAAATTTGCTTGGTTTATTTGTTATTAACTTTGCTTGTTGGTTTGCAGGATAACCGTCACTACAGTGTATTTTGGCCATGCTGAGCAGGTGTCTCAGGAGATGTACCAATATGTGGATTGCGGAGGAAACACTACGGCTCTGCATGAATATAGTCTGAATACTCCTTGGGCAGGCTAGAGCTGACCCTGAAAGTGTAATACATCACCCTGTCCCTCACCTCTCCATTCCATTCCATGTGTCATTGTTTTGGCAAATCTGGTTGAGGGATTACTGCACTTCTGCCAGTTAACCACCAGATGTCAGGGTGTTTGCAATTCACGAATAATGCACTTTATTTTTCATTTTATCCAAGCAATATGAACATTGCGGAGTCTGCGTAGTTCTCATTCCAGTTCACTTTGCCAAACACAATAGTTCATTAGTGTGGAGGTACAAGTTACCTTTTGACACAGTTCTCGTTTTCAAGCCCTCTAACGTGACTTGATGTATTTGATGGTACTTTGGGTTATTTTTTTTTATCGCTTTGAACCTGATATTCAGTACAGTTCCAATGACGAAATCAATCTTAACCCAAACACACTTGTACCTCGTTCCAGTTCCACAGAGTTGATTTGTGCTCACAGATGGCATTACATGATGCTGTCTTCTGAGGGGGAATGGGGGTGCATATTTCAGATTGCTTTCAGGTACTGTGTTTCATACAAAAGAATCATGTGACCACTGAGGGAATGTCATTGTAGATAGCACAAAAGTTGGTAGAAGTAAAATGCTTCAATCTATTTATTTTGTTTGCTCTTTGATAGCAAAGTTTCTCATAGTCACAGTTTATAAGCTGTCAATCTCCATGAGAAATTGCCTCCAAATGCAAGTTTATAAAGCACTAATTACGTAGAACTACAATCACTGGGACCTGAGAGCATCTGGCTGCTTACATAATGGAGGATATCAGGAAATCTTATTGTTCAGTATTTAAAGGCATTTCATATAGATGTGTAGAAGTTTGCTCATTAAAACTAGATGTTATGTTTAGATTGAAGTTTGATAACATTTTTAACAAAATGGACTATATAGAAATTTACATTTGTAAACATTTTAATCATGTTTGTAAAAAAAGCTTAAAGATTATCTTTTGCCTCTGTATTAGAAGTGGCTGCTAACATGACTTGGCATTTATGCATTTCATAACTACTGACTGCTTGATGTACATGTTTGTATGTAGCACTTGTCATTTTTGAAAAAAAAGTGGTTTGGACTGCTTAAGAGATACACTGAAATAACATGACCCCTACTAGTTTCCATGAAATAAACATGTTTTGAGTCACTTGTTCTTTGTTTCTATTAATTTATGTGAGAAAAAGAATGTTTATAATGTTTGAGGGTGTTTAAATGCATTTTCTTTATTTTAAAATTGCTGTAATAAAGTTATTTTATGTTTCAGGTACATTAATTCTATATTAAAGCACTCAGTACTTACTTTGTGCACAGGATTGAGTTCCTTTGTGGTTATCTGTTTCAACATCTGTGCAAACATTTAACATCATCTCTTTACTGGACCTGTACTTTAATAACAATGTTTTATTTATTAAGTGCCTTTCCCAAGCTCTGGGTCGCTGTTCAGGGAGATAATGAAGTAAACATGCATACAATATATACATACAAAAACTAAACAGTAAAACACTAAATGGAAGTATTTTGAAAAAAGATTTCGGTGCCATAGCACTGAATGTTCTACCACCCATTGATGAGAGACGAAAGCATGATACAGTAAGTATATTTAAGTCAGATGTCAAAAAAGAGTGAGGGCGTGTATAATAGTGCAACAGTTCAGACAGATAATGGGAAGCAAGATCATGAAGGCATTTAAAAGTTAACAGGAGAATTTTATACTGAATGCAAACAGGAAACCACTAAGATTATAAAGCAAAAGGGTTAATGTGCTCAGACTTCTTGACTTGATTACAGTGCTGCTCTTCTTCATACGCAGATTAAGCCATCTGCACGTACAGTCTATACGGTCTTATTCTAATGTTACTCTGATGTTCTTGTACCGTTATTTTAACATTCCCCTAACATTATTCTACCGTTCCTCTAACGTAATTCTACTGTTCCCCTAACGTTATTCAAACGTTCTCCTGACATTATTTTAACGTTCCCCTAATGTTACTTTAACGTTATTTTAACGTTCCCCTAACATTATTCTAACGTTCCCTAAAGTTATTCTAACGTTACTCTGATGTTCTTGTAATGTTATTTTAATGTTCTCATAACGTTATTTTTAACATTCCCCTAACATTATTCTACTGTTCTGCTATCATTATTCTAACGTTCTCCTAATGTTATTCTAACGTTACTCTGATATTCTTGTAATGTTATTTTAACGATCTTGTAACGTTATTTTAATGTTTCTATAATGTTATTTTAACGTTCCCCTGACGTTATTCTAACGTTACTCTGATGTTCTTGTAACCTTATTTTAACGTTCCTATAATGTTATTTTAACGTTCCCCTAACGTTATTCTAACATTACTCTGATGTTCTCCTTACGTTACTTTAACATTCTCGTAACGTTATTTTAACGTTCCCCTAATGTTACTCTACTGTTCCCCTAACACTGTGTTCTAACCAGACGCGATGCGATAAGATTCCAGCGATGAGCAATTTGACTGTCCACACTGAACGCGACGCGAAAATGAGAAACGAAAAAAATCAATAAAAAACCACAGCCAATCAGAAGAGAGTGTAGGTGGGCTCTCTAGGCAAGAGCACAGCAGACACAATGAAATGGGCAAGTACTAAGTGAAATTCATAAATATTACACCATTTAAACATTATTTAAAGTACATACGGAGTGACTGAACCAATCTTTGTCATAGAATACACTTGTTTGCTCACATTGAGTTGACAGTTTGAACGATCTTGTGCCCATTTATTTATTTTCAAGATCTGAGGTGAATTAGCCAGTGTTGTTTTCATTACAGCTAAAAAGCTGGGAACACAGAACGATTCAAACTCACGTTAGACGCTTTTAACATTAAATAAAGCACATAAACAGTACCTGATATTATCATTAGCATACTTTGTGTTGCTGTTCCAGCTGCAACGTTGCGGAGAAATAGAAACCGTTTCTAAAATAGAATATTCGCGTGTCACTGTCGCGGCAGGTTAGGACAAAAACTCAGATTAACATAAAAAAGATACCTTTTATCGCTTGTTGCGGCATCGCATCTCGTCTGGTTAGGACACGGTGTAACATTATTCTAACGTTCTCCTAACGTTATTCTAACGTTACTCTGATATTCTCCTTACGTTATTTTAACGTTCCTATAATGTTATTTTAATGTTACCCTACCATTATTCTACTGTTCCCCTAACGTTACTTTAACATTATTCTAACGTTCTCCTAATGTTATTCTAACATTCCCCTAACATTATTCTAACGTTACTGTGATGTTCTCCTTTTGTTATTTTAACGTTCTCCTAACGTTATTTAATCGTTCCCCTAACGTTATTCTACCATTCCCCTAACTTTATCCTAACATTATTTTAATGTTCTCCTAACGTTCCCCTAACATTATTCTAACGTTCTCCTAACATTATTCTAGCATTCCACTAATGTTCCTTTAACGTTATTCTAACGTTCCCCTAACGTTATTCTAATGTAATACTAATGTTATGTTGTTATGGTCTTACTCTGATATCATTACTCTGCTGTACATCAGTAATCATAAATATTTTCTTAAATGTCACATTTCTTTTATTTTTTTGTAAATAAATGTATATAGTATATATAGAAATGTCACCATAAAATCAAAATTGTCATTTCTTATTTTTTATGGAATATTGCTGTATTTATTATAAATAATTTATCTGTGCACAATTAAAAAAATTTTTTTTTTTTAAATATTTAAATATTTACATATTTTAATGAAAATAACCCTATGTTTTTTTTCTTATTTGAGAAGCCATTTTACTAAAATATACATCACAATAGGGAAGAAAAGACTATCACAACTTCCGGTTCATGGTAACTTTAAAGTAATTGACTGGGGTTGCTAATTAAAAACTGCATCTTCTCAGCAATTAATGTTAACGCATCATATTGAAGTGCGCAAATAACTCGTTAAAGCATCATACCGAGGTGTATAATTAGGAGATTTTCATTTCCATGCTTCTCCAGGACAACAAAGCAATCATGTACAATTGGGTATTGTAACAGTCTAATGAATGTTATTTCATAACCCCAACACTTACAACAAAACTTATTTAGAGCTTACACAATGGCAATTCAAACAGAGGGCATGGTTTTATAAGCTGGCAACAATGTATCCAGGGCATAGACAAATTACACAACGGTTGTCAAGTAGAAAGAACTGCCAATAAGAGGCGTAATTTCTATTCAGTTACTCACTATAATTATGTTGCAATCACTTGTCTTTTTAAATAAAGGTTTTTCAAAACTGCAGAATTGTTTATAGGCACTGGTAAAGCTTTACAGAGATTACAGTGTCTATACATTTGCAAAATACAAATGATATATGTAAAGACTGAAGAACAGGTCTTCATATTCATATTCGTTCTCCATGGCCTGCAGTGATCTCCGCATTTAATCAGTTTGTCTGTTTTGTCACAAGAGAGCTACAATTACTATCCTAGGTTCCTTAAGTGATGTTTTTTCATTATTCAAGGATTGCATAATGCACTGCTGAGTTCATAAGAGACAATCAAATTTTCAGCTGAGGAACGAAGACTTTCTTTATCATTCACAGATCCACCGAGATCAAGATCACAGATCCCTCAAATGGTGGTTGTCATGGAGACAGAACTGCAAGTGAGACAATTGAAGTCTATGGTTCAAGTGTGCCACACCAGAGTACTGTATACATATAATTATCATACTTTTTTTGAAAAAAGTATAGCCATAACTATATGTTTTAAGAGCTACAGTTGCATGAAAAAGTATGGGAGCCACTTGCAGAATCTGTGAAAATGTGAATAATTTTAACAAAATAAGAGAGATCATACAAAATGTATGTTATTTTTTATTTAGTACTGTCCTGAGTAAGATATTTTACTTAAAATATGTTTAGTCCACAAGACAAAAATCTACAAAAAATGAATTTATTAAAATAACCCCACTTAAAAGTTTGTGAACCATTGGTTGTTAATACTGTGCGGTTACCTGGATGATCTACAACTGTTTTTTTTGTTTTGTGATGGTTGTTCATGAGTCCCTTGTTTTTCCTGATCAGTTAAAAAATAAGCAAAAAATCCTTGAAAACTGAAGAATCTGCAGGACCTGGAGGATTTTTCTGAAGAACAGAGCTCAGTTTAACTGCTCAACAAACAACAAGGGACTCATCAACAACCATCACAAAACTAAAAAAACAGTTGTAGATCATCCAGGTAACGACACAGTATTAACAACCAGTGGTTCCCAAACTTTTGAATGGGGTTATTTTAATAAATTCAGCTATATTTTTTGTCTTGTGGACTATATGTAAACATCTTTTATGCAAAATACCTTACTCAGGACAGTACTAAATCAAAAATAACATGCATTTTGTATGATCTCTCTAATTTTGTTAAAATTATTCACATTTTCACAGATTCTGCAAGTGGTTCCCATACTTTTTCATCAAACTGTATACAGCTTTAGATTTTGTGTGATCACTCACTAGCCTTGTCTAAGCAATGCTATATTTAATATTTCTACTTATGATCATGTCAGCCTGTTAACTTTCGTGCTTTTATGTGTAACTATTTTACCTCCTGGTATCCTTGCATAAGTGTTATACTTATGCAAGGATACCAGGAGGTAAAATAGTTACACATAAAAGCATTACTTGGAACTTCACCCACAGGAATTACCTTGGAAATGCACAAACAACAGTTTTTCTGTACTTGTGCCACTCATTCCACAAATACTATTGATTGAACTTAAGGTTCAGTAATTAGGTGTTATGTTAAATTCCTCTGAACACAGAGTAACTCTAGTTTCACATTCAGTTAAAATGACACGATCCTCAGTGACAATTGATTGTGCTGTTCCTGTGAAGATCTACCAGTGAAACGTTTAGACACATCTACTTATTTTGAATTTTAACATTTTTAAATAATAGTAACTTCATTAAAATGTCATATGTCAAATATGACACAAATGGAAATATGGTGGGAATTATTTAGTGACCAAAAAACAAACAAACAAAAAAAATTAACAACTGAATATCTGAGCTTCTTCAAATTCTTAACTCTTTTTCTAGATGCAAACTCTGTATGCACGTATGCACACTCTCATGATGGACAACCTCTCATAGAATCGTAATATATATACACTACCAGTCTAAAGTTTGGACACAGTAGGTTAGGGTTAGGTATATTACTGTTTTTACTGTATTTTTAAATAAATGCAGCCTTACCGTGTCCAAACCTTTGACTGGTAGTGTATATATATATATATATATATATATATATATATATATATATATATATATATATATATATGTTTTTTATTTAGCAAATAAATTCATACATAGAAGCAGGGGTGGAGCTAGGGGTGGGCTAAGGGGGCTGGAGCCCCGAATGTTTTTCCAAAAGCCCCGAATCTTTCAGGTTTGAGGTTTCTTAACAGTGCTGTCAAAATATAATTGTTCTAATCTCTCTATTAAAATATGTTAAACAGTTCAATATCACTTTTCTGCAGTATACACCTATACCTGCAGTGCTTTCTCTCTCTTCTCTCTGCCAGTGAGTTCACGCACACCGCAGAGCCATGCCTCCTGTCACTCACTCAGCAGGCCTCAAGGCTCTTGTTCGTTCCCGTTGAAGGGTTTTTGTTATGATATAACAACTGATATGACAAGTTTAGCACATTTGTCAGCTAAACATTCATTCAGTGTTTCCCATTAATTACCCTATGCCACCACTGTTTCACAATGAACCGAAAATTTAAAACATACATAGCCTAAATGGTCTCTAACGTTGTATTTTGCCAACAAACTAAAACTGAAACCGTGATATGGCTTTGTGCCTTTATAAAACAGCAAAAGACAGTGATTAAGTACAGTCTGTTTGTGCTGCGTGTTTTAACGAGAAGTGCGCACATTTGCTCACGCGATCAGCTGGTGATCAAAATAAAAGCGCAAGGGTTTATCTCTTGCAGGTGAAATTAGTACAAAAGTATTGTAATTTCCCTATACTGTATTGTAAAGTAACTACTTATAAAATTTTCATTTATTTTACAGTGCATTTGTTACAATATATGGATATTACTGTCATATGAATAATTACAAAGGCCTAAATCATATTATATTGTTATTGTAGGCCTAATAATTGTTTGGCATCCTAAAACACCAGTGTCAATGTAATGTAGACTGAGACTCTGTATCACAACTAAAAAGATGTTTGAGCCCTCTTTAATGTCCAGGTACAAGTCAATGCTGTTTCTTTGGTCAATTTACACACTGTACATGGGCTTAAGCTCTCAGTTTTGAGCTCTCAAAAGGCATCTTTACACAGAAAAAGCGGAACAGAAACCAACTCTGAATCGGCATAAAATCACAAAAATGTGCATTTACACAAACTGTTTAATGCATCTCTGAAGCGGCATAAATGCATTTACACAGGAATTAAAATCACGGGGAACAATGCTTTGAACATAACTATTTTAAAACTACAGTTTTAACAAAATGAATTTAAAAATAATGAAATAATAAACAATGAAATAAAACTCGAAATTAAAAAAAAAAATCAAAATTTTAAATTAATTTCCTTTGCGAGCTATAGCTATCTCACGCTTTGATGTTTGTCATCATTCTGGTACTGATAGTTATTTTCTATTTCTTAATAAAAATCGTTACAGTTGGAACAAATGCTACAAAGAAATTATTCATTATTACACCGGGTAGATCACCACATGATTAAAAGAGGTCGAACATTATTAAAAAAGGTTCAAACATTCACTGATGCTCCAGAAGGAAACACAATGCATTAAGACCCGGGGGGGGGGGGGGGGGGGGGGGAAACTACTGAACAGGATGAAGATGTCCAAATTTTTCTTATTTTGTTGAAATATCTTCTTTTTTTTTTTCATTTAGTACTGCCCTTCAGAAGCAACAGAAGATACTTACATGTTTCCCAGAAGACAAAGTAAGAACAATTTACCTTGATCTTCAAATTCAAAAAGTTTTCACCCCCCCGGGTCTTAATGCGTCGTGTTTCCTTCTGGAGCATCCGTGAATGTTTGAACCTTTTTTAATAGTTGTGTTTGAGTCCCTCGGTTATCCTCAGTGTGAAACGATGGATTTTAAAATCATACACTCACTGCTGGAAAGGGTTCAAATATGCAAAAAATCCTTGAAAACTGAAGAATCTGCAGGACCTGGAGGATTTTTCTGAAGAACAGAGCTCAGTTTAACTGATCAGGACAAACAAGGGACTCATGAACAACCATCACAAAACTAAAAAACAGTCGTAGATCATTTAGGTAACAACACAGTATTAAGAACCAGTGGTTCCCAAACTTTTGAACTGGGTTATTTTAATAAATTCAGCTTTTTTTGTGTCTTGTGGATTATATGTAAACATCTTTTATGCAAAATATCTTACTCAGGACAGTACTAAATCAAAAATAACATGCATTTTGTATGATATCTCTAATTTTGTTAAAATTATTCACATTTTCACAGATTCTGCAACTGTATACAGCTTTAGATTTTGTGTGATCACTCACTAGCCTTGTCTAAGCACTGCTATATTTAATATTTCTACTCATGATCATGTCAACCTGTTAACTTTTGCATAACACTTATGCAAGGATACCAGGAGGTAAAATAAAACACATAAAAGCATTACTTGGAATGAACTTCAATCACAGGAATTACCTTGGAAATGCACAAACAACAGTTTTTCTGTACTTGTGCCACTCATTCCACAAATACTATTGATTGAACTTAAGGTTCAGTAATTAGGTGTTATGTTAAATTCCTTTGAACACAGAGTAACTCTAGTTTCACATTCAGTTAAAATGACACGATCCTCAGTGACAATTGATTCTGCTGTTCCTGTGAAGATCTACCAGTGAAACGTTTAGACACATCTACTTATTTTGAATTTTAACATTTTTAAATAATAGTAACTTCATTAAAATGTCATACAAACAAACAAAAATTAACAACTGAATATTTGAGCTTCTTCTAATTCTTAACATCTTTTTCTAGATCCAAACTCTGTATGCACACTCTCAATCATATTAGAATGATTTCTGAAGGATCTTGTGACACTGAAGACTGGAGTAATGATGCTGAAAATTCAGTTTTGATCACAGGAATAAATTACTTTATAAAATATATTCAAACAGAAAACAGTTATTTTAATTGTAATAATATTTCACAATATTACTGTTTTTACTGTATTTTTAATTAACTAAATGCAGCCTTGGTGAGAAGACAAAACTTCTTACCGATTCCAAACTTTTGACTGGTAGTGTACATATATGTATATACAGGTGCTGGTCATATAATTAGAATATCATCAAATAGTTGATTTATTTCACTAATTCCATTCAAAAAGTGAAACTTGTATATTATATTAATTCATTACACACAGACTGATATATTTCAAATGTTTATATCTTTTCATTTTGATGATTATAACTGACAACTAAGGAAAATCCCAAATTCAGTATCTCAGAAAATTAGAATATTGTGAAAAGGTTCAATATTGAAGACACCTGGTGCCACACTCTAATCAGCTAATTAACTCAAGCACGTGCAAAGGCCTTTAAATGGTCTCTCAGTTTAGTTCTGTAGGCTACACAATCATGGGGAAGACTGCTGACTTGACAGTTGTCCAAAAGACGACCATTGACACCTTGCACAAGGAGGGCAAGACACAAAAGGTCATTGCAAAAGAGGCTGGCTGTTCACAGAGCTCTGTGTCCAAGCACATTAATAGAGAGGCGAAGGGAAGGAAAAGATGTGGTAGAAAAAAGTGTACAAGCAATAGGGATAACTGCACCCTGGAGAGGATTGTGAAACAAAACCCATTCAAAAATGTGGGGGAGATTCACAAAGAGTGGACTGCAGCTGGAGTCAGTGCTTCAAGAACCACTACGCACAGACGTATGCAAGACATGGGTTTCAGCTGTCGCATTCCTTGTGTCAAGCCACTCTTGAACAAGAGACAGCGTCAGAAGCGTCTCGCCTGGGCTAAAGACAAAAAGGACTTGACTTAAATTTTGCATTTCCTTTGGAAATCAGGGTCCCAGAGTCTGGAGGAAGAGAGGAGAGGCACACAATCCATGTTGCTTGAGGTCCAGTGTAAAGTTTCCACAGTCAGTGATGGTTTGGGGTGCCATGTCATCTGCTGGTGTTGGTCCACTGTGTTTTCTGAGGTCCAAGGTCAACGCAGCCATTTACCAGGAAGTTTTAGAGCACTTCATGCTTCCTGCTGCTGACCAACTTTATGGAGATGCAGATTTAATTTTCCAACAGGACTTGGCACCTGCACACAGTGCCAAAGCAACCAGTACCTGGTTTAAGGACCATGGTATCCCTGTTCTTAATTGGCCAGCAAACTCGCCTGACCTCAACCCCATAGAAAATCTATGGGGTATTGTGAAGAGGAAGATGTGTTATGCCAGACCCAACAATGCAGAAGAGCTGAAGGCCACTATCAGAGCAACCTGGGCTCTTATAACACCTGAGCAGTGCCACAGACTGATCGACTCCATGCCACGCCGCATTGCTGCAGTAATTCAGGCAAAAGGAGCCCCAACTAAGTATTGAGTGCTGTACATGCTCATACTTTTCATGTTCATACTTTTCAGTTGGCCAAGATTTCTAAAAATCCTTTCTTTGTATTGGTCTTAAGTAATATTCTAATTTTCTGAGATACTGAATTTGGGATTTTCCTTAGTTGTCAGTTATAATCATCAAAATTAAAAGAAATAAACATTTGAAATATATCAGTCTGTGTGTAATGAATGAATATAATATACAAGTTTCACTTTTTGAATGGAATTATTGAAATAAATCAACTTTTTGATGATATTCTAATTATATGACCAGCACCTGTATATATATATATATATATATATATATATATATATATATATATATATGTGTGTGTATGTGTGTGTGTGAGTGTGTTTTATTTAGCAAAGAAATTCATACATAGAAGCAATTATATTTCAAAAAATGCATAAATCATAAGTCTTTACAAATAATTGTCATTTGGAACATTTTATGATACCATTTTATTTCGATTGTCCCATTCTACTAACTACAAGTTACTTTACAACTACATGTCAACTAACTCTACTTACGATACTATAAAGATAACGATAAAGATATAGTTCTAAAAACCGTTCTAAATGTAAAATAATTGCACTGTCCACACCACAGCTATAACGATAACGATGTAGAGAAATGATATTGATGGGATCACTTTCAGAACGATTTTTTTTTCCAGCTGTTGAACGATAAAACACTGACAGCCAATCAGAATTCCATTCTAATTTAAGGGCTCGCGCATTTAAAACAGCAGACGACATTGCGGAGAAGTTAATGCCGAGGTGCAGAAAAAGCCACCACTGACAAGTCAAACCAACTTTTCAAGAATACTTTAAAGAAAATGGATGTATGAAAAACAACCGGTCATATAATCGGAATAAATGGTGAGACGTATTAACGAGCTAGCCAAGCTAGCAAACAGTGTAAAATAAACATACCTCAGCTAGTTTCGACAGCATTGTCTTGCTTCCTTTGAAGCTGCAGTGAAAAAGACTAGGCGTTGTTTTTATTCCACTATATTGACTTTGTCAGTTTAATTCACTGTTGGATTAGATCGATTACGTGCTAGCTATTTACTCGCAACATAGCATACTGAGGACATCTGCTGGTTAAAGCCGTGTAAATTCAACAAAAACAGCAAAAACGTTAAAAAAAAAAAAATGCAGCGCTTGAGCTTAGAGTAAACAGACCTTTATCGTTCGTTGGTGTGGACACAAATATAGTTATCATTATCGTTATATTTAAAGTTATCGTTCTGAGTGTGAACCGGCCTTAACACTTTATTTTGATGGTCCCCCCACAGACATTCTACTGACTATAAGTAGCCTAACTTTGAAACTACATGTCAACTTATTCTACTTAACCTGAACCCTAACCCTAACTAAACAGTCTACTAATACTCTAATGAGAGACACTTGACATGTAGTCGCAAAGTTACTTAGTAGAATGTCTAAAGTGAACTATCTTAATAAAGTGTAACCCATTTTTTAAATAATATTTTGCACTTGTTTGGATTGATCATCCAGCCTGTTTTGAACCCTGGTTTGAAGGGTTCTTAGAGGCACATTCATCTCTGATTTACTGCAGTGTGAGATGCACAGAGAGCTGAATACATGCTCTGGAGGAAATATAACATCACTGTGACACTGCATTCAGCAGTGTGCAACAGTGTGCAACGCTGCAAGAGAGAAAAGAAGATTCTTATGTGTGAAGAAGCAAAAGCTGATTACATTTAGTTTTTTTTCCTATAAGTGTAAATGCAACTGTCACTGTGAAAGGTGAGAAATTTGGTTCTTAAAGACACAAGAACAACAATACTCTCAGAAATCTTTGGCACATGACAATGCAATATATAATGCATATGAATCCTATTTCTGTGAGAAAAATGTTTTTATGGGTAATGCACTGACATTGTGGCCATGTGACATTTTTGTAAATATGTAAGCAATAAGGTACGAGAGGCTGCAACCCCTTCAGCCGTGACTTATTCATGATACAGCACTAGCCTCGAGTACCTTATTGCTTTTATAAAACGGATACCACACAATACAAATATTAAAACCAAAAATATGTAACAATGCAACTTTCATAAAGTAAACTTTCACTAAAAGCCTTCCTTCCGGCAGAAAAAATAGTCCCTGACCGTGAACAGCAACAGAAGTTACATTATTATGTCATTAGATGGCGGCAAAGACTGTCTTTATGAGTGTGTCAGTCAGTAGCGAAGACT
This sequence comes from Hypophthalmichthys molitrix, assembly GCA_037950675.1. NCBI lineage: Eukaryota > Metazoa > Chordata > Actinopteri > Cypriniformes > Xenocyprididae > Hypophthalmichthys > Hypophthalmichthys molitrix. The sequence continues at coordinate 21,814,094 of CM075510.1, read as the reverse complement.
TTTACATTTGAAAAGACTGAATTGTTGTGAACACAGAACAAGACGCAACTGACAAATGCTTTGACTAGCGCTGTCAGTCATGGGAAAACCCCTTAACTGTTAAAAGGACAAGATAATGCATCGGACATTTAAACAGATTTTTTATTATGAACATAGGACTGACCTGAAGGAAAATGCTAAATCTGAATGCAGGTAATAAACTCGCTCGCTCGATCTCTTTTGAAGCTTCAATGAACAATATCAATTGAGAACAAACAGTTTACGTTGCTAAAAGTGTTTTCTAAGGGATGTTGTGTAGTGATACACAGAACCGCTGGGTGAAACGGTCATAGACGTGTTTTATCGTGAATAAAACACAGCTATTGACCAATCAGAATCAAGGACAGGATCTATTCATTTGATAAAAGCTGATATACAGGAAACAACACACTTTTTGTTATTATTTATTTATTACTTTTATTTCCCCTTCAGTGAATTCATTTTATTTTATTTTATCTATTACTAAAATAAAAAAAAAATATGGTTTCCCCTTTTAAAGTAATCCAATTCCATAAAAAAAAAAATAATTGTCTACCCCAATAAATATATTTGCCATAAATTTGTATAGTAAAATATTAAAAAAGTATATATATATATATATATATATATATATATATATATATATATATATATATAAATATATGTTTTTTTCTTTTCTTTTCTTTTTCTTTTTTTTTTTTTAAATAAATGTATTATTAAAAATGCTTTAAGCTGTGCACTCGGGCTGAGTGTTAACTTTGTTGCCATCATGCTTTCCCCTTTTAAAGTAATAAAATATTCCATAAATTAAAAAAATTATAAATTGTCAATCCCTTTGCCATTAATTTGCATAGCAGACATGATCACTGAAAAGTGGATGTTTGTAAAAAATGTTAACATTAAAAAAGACTTTTCTAACGAAATGATCCTGTTCCTCCAAATTATGAGTTCAACTATAGCAAACTTCTAATGGTTTGCACTGATAGGTTTGGTCTACAAAGGGTTTCTTCTTTTTACATCTCATATTCACTATATGCATAATGTAGGTTGACACGACAAGTCAAGTCTGTTTACTCTGGATTTAAATACTATAGATAGTTGTGGTTTTTTTTGTTGGCACAAGTTTAAGCTATTCTTTGCCAAGGACTAGAAGGTAACTCACTGGAAATTAAAGGTTAATTTCTCAGGATACTCTTTTAAGACATTGACTGTATGTGACAGCTACACCCTTGACTTCCTGGGAGATGTTTCCTTTTTATTCACATGGTGTCAGTGAAAGATTTTCTGTGTGAAATAACAGTTTTTTTTTTCTTATTTAGAGTGAAATCTTTCATATCAGATTACCATCCTCTAAATTGCTGTTTTTTCCCCCAGTGGTTTTTATACAATTTCTACCTAACCTAATTAAACCTCAACCCCACCCCATCCTGTTGAACTACATCTTTCAGATTTTGCAGAATTTCCACCTAATTTATAATAAATCTCCAATATTGATGCAAGATAAGTTGACATTGTGACTTATAGTAATAATTATGTAGAAATGTACATATGTGCACAGCATTAGTCATGAGACTAATTGTGGTTGGCAGAAATTCGCTTAAAATGTGCATGCATAAAAAACAAACAAACAAGGTAATATGATGGTGTATAAATTGCAATATGTAAAATGTGTATGATCCTTGTAGTGCAACAGTGACAGAACCTCCAAAGCTCTGGATGTATTTAGGTATTAGCTGTCAGTCTCCCAATGCATCTCTTGATCAGACACTAAACAGGCTGACAAACCATTGGAGGGTGTCCATTGTCTTGGAAGTCCTTTGCAATATTTGCTATTCAAATGGTAGATACTTAAGTCAGAAATGTAGAAATAAATGTGCTGTGAATGTAAATAAATAAATGTAGTTTCAACTATCTTTTGCCTGTTTTCATTTAAAGTTGACTGGCTTTATAACATGAGCAAAAGAAGAAGATAAAAACTCTTTTTTACACGGCACTTCTCTCTCTCTCTCTCTCTGTGTTTGTTTAACTACTTCATTTTTCTGAACACGCCCACTTAAATGTGTCAGTGAAGACATCTGCACACTGCTGTTATTGATTCACTGCTGTCAGGCCACAGAAGTACACTGTCTGCCTCTCAGCTCATCTGCACACACCTCTCTCAGACATGGGGCTTCACCACAAAGAGTTCGAGCAGGCTGGCAAAAACGCCGGTCTCCAGATATGGAGAATTGAAAAGATGGAACTGGTCCCTGTGCCTGACAACTTACATGGGAACTTCTACATAGGTGATGCCTACCTGGTGCTCCACACTGTCAAACAGAAGAACTCGTGTTTCTATGATCTGCATTTCTGGCTGGGTAAGCAGAAGTTGTTCTGTACTTTAGAGAAGAGCTTAAATGTTTTGAATCAACTCTTTACATAACACAAATATTATAAATTCTTTACTCAAATGTGCATGTTACTGCAATTAAACAGTAAAATGTCTATCAGCACCTTAACTACCTCAGTACCTTGACTAATCTAAATGTTCAAGAGGGTATCAGGTCAAAGTTATATTCACAAACTTTTGTCCAGATCTGTATGAATGATGATTATTTGAGAAAAAACTGCAAAATCTCAGTCACTACATAAAAGGTTGAGGAAAGACGGCGGCAAATTAGCTGAAATGATACTCAAATGAGCATATTGTAAATACACCAACAGATATCCGGAGCAAAGTATATGGCCCCTATAAAATGACGCTTCAGTAAAACAAAGGTTGTAAAGTTCATTCTCAGACGCGGGTACTGGGTCTCCTGGTTTTTATACTGGACTTTCATCTATGCACCTACTCTATGAAGAGAATGTTTTTAATTTATGTATTAAAATTCAATTTGATATTTTGAAGTCAAAAGTTTCAGGGTGATACAACAGAAAGAAGCCTCATTCACAGAATTTTTAAGTAGTCTGGCATAATCTTTAAATATTAATTTTTTATGATGTATTTAATATTAATTTTTACGATGTTTTTACATGTGGTCCAGGCAACATGCAGAAATATGCAGGGGACAAAAATTATGTCATAGAGAGGACCCCTGCAGTCCCTTATGTCAAGGTATCATAAGTGAAAGTGAATAAATCTCTAAAAATGTTTTATGGCAAGATCAAAATGTCATGTGATGCGACTTCCTAAAAACTTGATATTTAATTCATGATATGTGTTGTGGTGAAGCCTCAGGCATAGATATGCACGCTCCGGTTGCTTCAAAAAGCTGTGTCACTGCTATTTCAAAAAACAAACTTCTGTGGTCAAGTTGCAAAAGAGTAGAAAACACAGGAAGAACATGTAGAAAATTAAATAATGAGTATAGTTTATGTATTTTACTCTGGCAGAGTCTACAAGAGAAATATAACGTTAAAGTTCTATTAAAGGGTTAGTTCACCCAAAAATGAAAATAATGTAATTTATTACTCACCCTCATGTCGTTCCACACCCGCAAGACCTTCGTTCATCTTTAGAACACAAATTAAGATATTTTTGATAAAATCCGATGGCTTAGTGAGGCCTGCATTGCCAGCAAGACAATTAACACTTTTGCATGCCCAGAAAGCTACTAAGGATATATTTAAAACAGTTCATGTGACTACAGTGGTTCAACATGTTATGAAGCGACAAAAACAAAACAAAATAATGACTTTATTTAACAATATCTGATTGCCGATTTCAAAACACAGCTTCATGAAGCTTTACGAATCTTTCGTTTTGAAGCAATGATTCAGAGCGTGAAAGTCACGTGATTTAAGTAAATGAGGCTTCATTACGTCATAAGTGTTTCGAAATTTCAATGGTTCAGGTGACTTTGGCAGTTCGAAACAAAAGATTCGTAAAGCTTCAAAGCTTCATGAAGCAGTGTTCTGAAACTAGATATTGTTGAATAAAGTCGTTATTTTGTTTTTTTGGTGCACAAAAAGTATTCTCATCGCTTCATAACATTAAGGTTGAACCACTGTAGTCACATGAACTGTTTAAAATATATCTTTAGTACCTTTCTGGGCATTTGAAAGTGTAAATTCACTTGCTGGCTATGGAGGCCTCACTGAGCCATCAGATTTCATCAAAAATATCTTAATTTGTGTTCCAAGGATGAACGAAGGTCTTACGGGTGTGGAACGACATGAGGGTGAGTAATTAATGACAGAATTTTCATTTTGGGGTGAACTAACCCTTTAATGTCACCAGTTTTCTCATAGAAGATCAAAGAAATTTAGAAGCCATTTAGTTGCCAGAAACCATGTGCACTTAATACAGCTTCCTTCCTCTGCTAAGTGAAAGCACTTTCTTTACCCCATTAGATGTTTCAAAGATGTCAATATCGCTGTGATGTTTTGGCCTTGAGTGTGACTGTAACCACAGACAAACACAGACACACACACACACACACACACACACACACACACACACACAAAACAGCCTCCATTATGAGTCATTAACCACTTCCAATGTAAATGGATTCCTTAATGATGTTTCTGCCCATCATGTCTTTGTTGCTAAGTCATTTACCCTAAAAAAGCGTGCCGCAAATGGGCGGCATCGCATAGAAAGGCCTTTTACATCCCACAACACATCTGTGGTCACAAGCAACAGCTTATACAGCAGGTTTTAAGGTGTAAAAAATGAATAAACACTTTGGGTATTAGTTGTCTTCAAGTGTGAAAACAAACAGCTCTTTCTGGTTTAGCAATGCAATGCTCATGCCTGTGAGGAGCTGAAAGTGTAAAAGAATAAAAGAAAAAATATCACTTAAATATTAACCTGAATAAAAATAATAGTCCATAGAAGAAGGTGTGGATGAAGTCCTTCTATACTTTCTCTCTCTAGGTAAAGACTGCACCCAAGATGAAAGTACAGCAGCGGTCATCTTTACCATTCAGATGGATGACTACCTGGGAGGCAAACCAGTCCAGTACCGTGAACTCCAGGGTTTTGAGTCCAACCACTTTACCAGCTACTTTAAAGGCGGGATCACATATAAGGTTTGAGACAGTTTATGTCCCTTCTGTTCCTGCTCTCACAACACTTTTCTTTTAGTTTTTGTGACTCCCAACAGTCTACTATTCTTCATTTTACTTCAAGTCTGCCTTATGTTAAACACAAAGCTGCTGTTTAAACTGATGGAAAGGCTGACAGTTGCTGCAGTATTTATTTGCAAACTAAGAAAATGTTTCCTAGACATCACAGTGCAAATCGTTTTGTTTACAATTTGGGTGAGGTAAAATCTACTACTCAAATACCTTCCCACTTAGGACCTTCTGTTTTTCAAAAGCCCAAACTTCCATGATGGTCTGAGGAGATGTTGTGTTTTAGCATGTGTTTGGGGACATTCAACCCCTCAGTGTTGCATTTGGCCTCAGACTGAAAATAATTCATGGGTTTAAAAACAGAAAGTGTTTAAAAATGGAAAAACAAGAAGAAGGAGCTGAGGAAAAATGAGAAAAATATTTTCTTACCTCCTCAGACCGGAGGTGTGGCATCAGGATTTCAACACGTGGTCACCAATGATCTTACTGCCCGTCGACTCTTCCACATCAAGGGCAGGCGCACAGTCCGGGCCACAGAAGTGCCTCTCACCTGGGACAGTTTCAACAATGGCGACTGCTTCATAGCTGATCTCGGAGCGGTAAGACCTGTTGCATCAATAAACATAAGAATAGCTGCATTAGATAGATATTTTTTAAAAATTAAAAAAAAAAGTGACGTGTAGCCAAGTATGGGTAATGAGAGTGGAAGAGAGTGCTGTTTGTTCACTCATTTCCTGCCAGTACTGAGACTCAAACCCACAATCTTAGGCTTACAAGTCCAACTCTCTAGTCCAACTCTCTTTTTCATTGAAACATCCATGGAATTATTTAGCAAAAATGTCCACACTGTGATTTCAGTAAACAGCAAAACAACTGTTGCTTACTGCTGCTTATCCTGAGTTAGGATAACCCAGATAGAATACCTACAGAAATGGCATGTATTACACTTTCTTTTTTCATAGACAATAACTGGCTGGTTCACTTGTGCAGTGTCTATTTAATATCCTCTCTGTATGCACTTTGGGTGTGTTATATAATTGGATTGCTGTCAAATTACTTCGACTGTCAACATACTGTGTAGAACAAATGTTATGAAAGCACTCCAAACAACAGATGCATCCATTAAGCATCTAACAGGCTCTTGCTGACCATGCATTGCATGTAATAGTTTACAGAAAGATTAAATGTGATAATACCATTTGACTGAATGATTTGACAGCACACTTAGTGTTCCACTCTCTCAAATCTCTAATGATGGAAATTACCAGTCACAAATAAACAGCACAGACACATCCTGACTGATGCCATTCCACAATGACAGTGTAATCAACTATATGGTGGTATTTTCAAAGGTATAGAGGCAACTCAGAAATATTATTTCCTAAGAAAGCTCATGTGTCACTGACAAAATTACCAAGAAAGAAATAGATTTTTGAGATTGATGTCTTCCTAGGAAGTCTGCCAGTGATATGTCTATATGTGTAACAAGATCCCCCAAAATTGATCAGATTTCTGAAACTAGGTAATCTACCAATGGTGTGGGTCTAAGTGCAACAAGTTTGAGCGCCTCAAAGCTGCACTGGTGGCTACTGGCATCCGAGACAATGAAAGGAATGGACGGGCCCAGCTGGTGGTTGTAGAGGAAGGACAGGAGCCTGCAGAAATGATAAAGGTATCAAATAAAAGTGTCAAATCTAACATCTTAAGTTTATCTGATTTTGCATGCAACAGAATCTTAAGCATCTGGTAGCATTTGCTTATTTTTTTTTTTACCATGAATTTAAACCGATGTTTGCTATAGGCAGTATGATATCTGGTTTAGCTGGAAAGTTTTACATTTTACACCTTCTCTTTGCGTGTCACAGGTTCTTGGTAAGAAGCCTGAAATCCCTGAAGGTGATGATAATGAGGATGCGGTTGCTGACATGTCTAACAGGAAAATGGCCAAACTTTACATGGTAAACAAGTCAATAAGTTCATTTCATCTATATGCAAATTCAATATATGGGAACTGTAACAGGTTATTACTTAAATACCATTGCGCTTCACAGGTATCAGATGCAACAGGAAAAATGCAAGTGACACTTGTGTCAGAAGAGAATCCATTTAACCAAAGTGACCTGTTGTCTGAGGAATGCTTCATTCTGGACCATGGAAAAAACAAAATGATATTTGTGTGGAAAGGTATCGGTAAACTGAAACCATTAAACAAAGGAGTTGTGTGACATTCATTACTTACTGAGGTGTCTGACCTTATTTTTGATGATCTAGGCCGCAACGCAAATCCAAGTGAGAGGAAGGAAGCCATGAAAACAGCTGAGGGTTTCATTAAGCAGATGGGATATCCTGAAAACACCCAGGTTTAGAAACATTAAATATATGTTTATGTTTTGCTGCATTATCATTTATTAACTTGAATGAGTGAATCACTCATAGATGTAGCAAAACTGAAAAAAAATTGGTACTTTTAGGGGTACAACAGCTTCTCATCAGGGCAATACCCTCAATGGGACATCTTTATACCTTATTTACCGCTAAAATGTTTATAGAAGTACCTTAAGAGTACACATTACTACACTTTAAAAAATGCTGGGTTGTTTCAACCCAAGTTTGGGTCAAATATGAACAAACCCAACCGTTGGGTTAAAAATGTAATTTAAAGAGATAGTTCACCCAAAAATTAAAATTCTGTCATCATTTACTCACCCTCAAGTTATTCCAAACCTGTATGAGTTTCTTTCTTCTGATGAACACAAAGGAAGATATTTGGATGAAAGTTTGTAACCAGGCTGCTTTGGGGCACCATTGACTTTGTGGGAAAAAAATACTATGGAAGTCAATGGTGCCCCAGAACTGTTCAGTTTCCCATAATCTTCAAAATATCTTCCTTTATGTTCATCAGAAGAAAGAAATGTATACAGGTTTGGAGCAACTTTTTCATTTTTGGATGAACTATCCCTTTAAAAATGTAACCCAGCGTCTGGTTTTGTCCATATTTAAAGCAAATTTGGGTTGAAACAACCTAGCATTTTTTAGAGTCTACTCTAAGGTACTATTATTAACTGTTTAGGGGTTTAATAATGTTGCCCCTTTAAAGGGTTAGTTCACACAAAAATGAAAATTCTGTCATTTATTACTCACCCTCATGTCGTTCTACACCCGTAAGACCTTCGTTCATCTTCAGAACACAAATTAAGATATTTTTGATGAAATCCGATGGCTCAGTGAAGCCTCCATTGCCAGCAATGTCACCGAACCTCTCAAGATCCAGAAAGGTACTCAAAACATATTTAAAACAGTTCATTTGAGTTCAGTGGTTCTACCCTAATATTATTAAAGCGACGAGAATACTTTTTGTGTGCCAAAAAAACAAATTAACGACTTTTCAACAATATCTAGTGATGGCCGATTACAAAACACTGCTTTGAAGCTTTACGAATCTTTTGTTTCGAATCAGTGATTCGGATCGCGTATCAAACTGCTGAAATCACGTGACTTTGATGCTCCAAACAACTGATTCGAAACAAAAGGTTCGTAAAGCTTTGAAGCAGTGTTTTGAAATCGTCCATCACTAGATATTTTTGAAAAGTCATTATTTTGTTTTTTTGGTGCACGAAAAGTATTGTCATCGCTTTATAATATTAAGGTAGAACCACTGCAGTCACATGAACTGTTTTGAATATGTTTTGAGTACCTTTCTGGATCTTGAGAAGTTTGGTGATATTGCGGGCAATAGAGGCTTCACTGAGCCATCGGATTTCATCAAAAATATCTTAATTTGTGTTCCGAAGATGAACGAAGGTCTTATGGGTGTAGAACGACATGAGGGTGAGTAATAATGACATAATTTTCATTTTTGGGTAAACTAACCCTTTAAGGGTATTGCCCCAGTGACAAACTGTTGTATGCCTATAGGTACAATCTTTGCACATTTTGTTTTCTTCAGACAGGGAACAAGTAAATTAATCTTTGAGTCATCCAGGTCTTTTCTTCCTTGTTCACAGATCCAGGTCCTTCCAGAGGGTGGAGAGACACCCTTCTTTAAGCAGTTCTTCAAAACCTGGAAAGAGAAGGACCAGACTGAAGGTCTAGGCAGAGTCTTTGTCACTGAGCGGATTGCCAAGATTCAGGAATCCAAGTTTGATGCTTCCAAGCTACATGAGTCTCATCAAATGGCTGCTCAGTACAACATGGTTGATGACGGCACTGGAAAAACCCAGGTCACTATTTGCATACAAGAGATCAGAGATTGTATAAGTGAAATTGTGCTTGTGTTGCTTGCAGATAAGACACTCAAAATGAAACTTGAAGCTAAAATTATGATATGGTGCTGAACAACTGTTGCATTCAAAATGTGCAGTTACACTTATTGCTTTTCAGCGAATTTTCACAGGTGAGATTTTAATAGGAATCCATGCGATCTGGAATTTTGCATGAGAGCAAAAGATTTCCCCACACAAATTTCGTAACGGGTTCATGCAGATTTGTTGTGTTGACCAGCAGAAAGCTGCTTGGTTTGATAGTGACTTTATATGTGAGCTGTGCTTCATACATTGCTACACTACTGACAATAGACCTTTTTGTACACAAAATTTCCCTAATTTGAGCGCATCTTAAGAAGACTTAATTGCACAACAATCAGATTGTTCTCTATTATCAAAGAAAATCATCTGATAAAATCCAGCCCCTCTAAAATGTGAATATATTTGATGGATATTCTTAATCTTGTGTTGTTTCACAGATTTGGAGAGTGGAGGTTGGTACAAGCACAGGTGATACCAAGGTTCCTGTAGACCCAGAGACATACGGCCAGTTCTATGGAGGGGACTGCTATATCATTTTATATACTTACACCAAGGGAGAAATCATTTACACTTGGTAAGCCCCATAGAAGTAGATAGTTTCCAGAGGGGGGAGTCAAATCATGCACAAAAAGAATCAAATAAGGCTTATCGCTCTATGCTTTCACCCTCAGGCAAGGTTCCAGCAGCACAATAGATGAACTGACAGCTTCAGCCTTTCTCACGGTTGAACTGGACCGTTCGCTGGGAGGACATGCCGTTCAGGTGAGGGGAATTTGAATTTTATCTACTCATTTATTATTGACTGTAATTAGGGCTGAATTATGGACTTGATGACTGGGGCCCCAATGATGTACATCCAGAGGTTTTACAGACCAGACTAAACATGACTAGCCCAGTGTTGTTATCTTATAATGGTTCCATTCCATGTTCATCCAGGTGCGAGTGACTCAAGGAAAGGAACCACCTCATTTGCTGAGTCTCTTCAAAGACAGGCCTCTGATCGTGTATAAGAATGGGACTTCTAGAAAGGAAGGACAGGCACCCGCACCTCCAACCCGCCTCTTTCAAGTGCGCAAGAACCTGGGCACCATTACACGAATTTGTGAGGTGAGTCCTGGTCTCTGATGAAGCACAATGTTCAGAAACACGAGTTTGGTCACATGAAATTATCAGGAAAAGGAAGATTCAGCTAAACCAAGTTTCTTGTGCATGGTTTTCATGTCTAACCTGATCATTTATAGTCAGTAGATGGTCCAAGTTGGTTTAAGTGGTTGATTCAGTAGACCACCATTTGGTGGATCTGAAAGTGACATGCTAGACTATCTAGGTCACTCTGGTAAGCACTGGCAGATCTTCTAGGCCAAGATGGTGGAGATCTGCTTGATTTTCCAAAACAGTTTTGACCATCTTTGGTTAGAATGACCTATTTTTAATTTAGATATGTACTTTGAGTTTGCTGGTTTGTGGTCTAACAGGTAGATGCTAAAGCATCAAGTTTGAACACCAATGATGCCTACCTGCTGAAGTTACCTCAAGGGGATGGATACATATGGAAGGGGAAGGGGGCTACAGAGGAAGAGGAACGAGGGGCAAAGTACATGAGTGAGAAGCTGAACTGCAAAACCAAGGCAGTTACTGAAGGAAACGAGCCTGGTATGGCCTATATATAATAGATTCAATTCACACTCTTCATACTCTTTACTCACACATTGGGAGTGGAATGAAGTTCTACATTTATATACTTATTCCTCATTTTCCATTTAAAGAGGACTTCTGGAAGGCTCTGGGTGGAAAGACAGAGTATCAGAAATCTAAACTGTTGGAGAGTAAAACTATAACACATCCTCCTAGACTGTTCGCCTGCTCCAACAAAAGCGGAAAGTTCATCGTGAGTATCCTAGACCTGATAAGAGAGAACCAAAGTCCAGTTCAGTTTCACTTTAGACTATTGCTTTAAGTAGTAATTTTGCATGGAAGATATTGCAGAAAATGTAAAACATGCCTTGACCTTCTGTGCTAACCTCTCAGATACCACTACATACAGGCAAAATATTGTTTGGCAACTAACTATTCATTTTTTTAACAACAGATTGAAGAAGTACCTGGTGAGTTTAACCAAGATGACCTGGCAGAGGATGATGTCATGTTACTGGATGTCTGGGATCAGGTTAGAGAGTTATCTCTCTTTATCTCCCTTCAAGATTATCTCTAAGATTCAAAGCAGTTGTCTCTGACAATCTTCGATATTCAAAGATATCTCCTGACTTTCGTGGGTTACCATGTGGTACATGTCTCTGACCCCTGATTTCATCTCTCAGGTGTTTGTGTGGATTGGAAAGGATGCCAATGAGGTGGAGAGGACTGAGTCTGTCAAATCTGGTGAGATTCAGCAGGCACACCTGTTGTATAAACAGAATATCAAACTGAAACTCCTGAGGGCTTCAACATGTTCAACAGCATACTTACCTGAACAGATTCACACGATGCAGCTTAAACATAAAATATAAAATCCAAACATCATGTAAAATCAATATTTTGATTACACCCTGTCTTTGTAAACTAATAAATATGGTAATTCAACATTTTGAATAAGTATTTTGTACCTTTGCAGCAAAGACTTACATTGAGACAGACCCATCGGAACGGGACAAGGAGACATCTGTGGTGGTGGTAAAGCAGGGGCACGAGCCGCCCACCTTCACCGGCTGGTTTCTGGGGTGGGACGCCTCGCGATGGGACAGTGACCTCATGGCAAGAGCAGTGAATTCACTGCAGGTTAACTGAGGACTGCAGTTCATTCCAATCCTGAACTGAACAGAAAGATAAAACAGATTGTTTACTGAGGCATGATGAATGAATTATATTGGACTGTTCCTTTAATATCCTACTAAAAATATGCCACATGTCCAACATATTAAGTTACTCAATACTCTTCAGAACATAAAGTGTATTTCTCTTAGAATTGTTTGCACAGATTTATATTTCTGCTCTGGACTTCTGTAAGCATGATTTGAAATTGTACAATTAAAGAATCAATACATTTTTGAAAAATGCCTTTTCTTATTCAATGCAGCTCACAAGAGCCCTCTAAAGACAAAAGACCACCAATGCACACAAAAATACAGTGGAAGTACTATTGCCAAGTGATGGTATAAGAATATAATAACATGGTATTTTGAAAAACACCATGATACTAAAATTCATGTACCAAATCAATTTCCATGGTACTCCAAAGTACTTACAGCATCGTCATGTTACTGCTATGATACATGTAAGCTACATATAAACACACTGATTTAAGAAATACATATTTTGTAAAAGTAAGGGTTAAAGTTCATCACAGCCAGTGGACTATATTTATTGTAAATAATATTTACTTTATTTGGTACATACAAACTGTAAGTATTTGATCTTATTAGGATACAAAGCTGTAAAATTATTCTTAAACCAGTCTGGGCAGGCTGACAGGAATCTTTAACACATCTGAATGGTTTCATGAATATAGTCATGTTAATAGTGTCCTGTGTGAACATGTTCTGCATTTATTTTTCCCAATTTTCCCATTTATTTTTTTTTGTTTTGTTTTTGTTTTTAAATCGTATTTGAATGTGCAGTAACTATAGTTGCCTGTGGGCAAATATGTTATGCACCCATTCAAAGTCAAATTTGAATAGGAGGAGAACATTTGGCAAAATAACTGCTTTCAATAAATCAATCATTATTCATAAACAAATTTATTATGTATAAAAGTTGAAGAATATTCTATGCGAACCCAAAAGAGCTGCATCACGCTTATAATGTCTTGAATATGAAAAATCAAGACATTATAAGCATAAGAAAAATCCATTTGTCTTAAAGTGGTGGAACATAGTGCAGAACAAAGTGTAGCCATTAAGTTGCCCCAACAGGGCATTGTGAATCAAAAAGTTAAATGAAAATAAATAAATAAAAATAAATAGAATGAAGAAAATATTACATCTATATGTGACCCTGGACCACAAAACCGCATGTCATAAGTTGCACGGGTATATTTGTAGCAATACCCAACAATACATTGTATGGGTCAAAATTATTGATTTTTCTTTTATGCCAAAAATCTTTAGGATATTAAGTAAAGATCACGTTCCATGAAGATATTTTGTAAATTTCCTACCGTGAATATATCAAAAATGTATTTTTGTGAGTGGATATGCATTGTTAAGGACTTCATTTGGACAACTTAAAAGGCGATTTTCACAATATCTAGATTTTTTTTGCACCCTCAGATTCCAGATTTTCAAATAGTTGGCCAAATGTCCTATCCTAACAAACCATACATCACTAGAAAGATTATTTATTCAGCTTTCAGATGATGTATAAATCTCAATTTAAAAAAATTGACTCTTATGACTGGTTTTGTGGTCCAGGGTCACATATAACAAATAAATAAATAAATAAAATAATAATAATAAAATAACAAATAACAAAAATAACAGTGCATACAGACAATTTCTTTCAAAAGACATTCGGAATAGGAAGTTTGTGTCATACATATCCTCCCCGCTCCCCTTTTCTATCTCTCTTCTCCCTCCTGGGTAGAGTTTTAGTGGTTTGCGCGAAATTTCTTGAAGCACTCAACATGCAAGGCAACACCGCATTTCTCACAAGCAAAGGAAGTGCGTCCATCACTATCAAATTAAGGTCTAATGTACAGTAGAGATGTCAGTTAAAGGGTTATGTTTTAGGTGGGACATTATGAAAGCAAGACCAATCACCCTAATTTATTAACCTATTAACACAGTATACCCCATTTCCCAATAATATGTACTTACAAGTCATTTGCCCACCGGCAACTATAGTTGCCGCTTGGACTTTTGACCAAGCATACAAAAAACTATAATGTCTATAAAAACTATAGATGTTGTAAGATTGGTTTTATTTGGATGATTCTAGAGACCTTCATGATTATGTAGATATATATGTCAACAAAAAATACTTATTAGTAACATTAAAATTACTTTTCTTTGGGAGGGTTTGCCTTCGCCATGCTTCCTGGAAGTAGGGGTAGGAAGTTGACAGCCTCATGTGACAGGAAGTGAATACCTTTTTTTTGTTCTTGAAATCCTTTATTTGGTTGTTTGCTTGCACGTCATTGAGACATAAAACTTGGATAACATCTAGAAAAATACTTACAAAAGGAAAATGACAACTATACACTGCAGCAACTATAGTTGCCGGTGGGCTTAAATGGGTTTTAATATTACTTCCTCAATAAATATTGGTAAAATGGTGAAATGAGTGTTAAGGGCTTGTAGTGATGATGCATTGTGCATGGACAGCCAAATGGTTCGGTCAAATGCATGATACACTCGTGATTAAAAAAGAGAGGAATTATATTGTTTCACTTTAATTAACTATGTTAGTGAGAACATCTCATAGACTTGACTCATAGACTCATAAACTGTTTTTTATTATATCAGTATAATGATACTTTCTCCACCAGTTTCACAGAAAAGGTTTAAGCCTAGTCCCATTTTTGAGCTGTTTTAACTAAAAGCAACTTGCACTTAAAATATGTAAAATATGTCACTGCCATTGCACACCAGTAATGTTTTTTTTTTTCTTTTTCTAAGGCATATTTATAAAATCTACTTAAATATCCTAATTAAACTAAGGCCCTGGCTTAATCTAAGCCCTGTTTGTGAAACCAAGCCTCTATGTCCTAATCCAACCCCTATCCCTAAAACTAACCCTCACCTGTGCACAGATTTAAAGACTAACATCTTCTGGAACATTCATGAGCATTTTTATCCAGCTCACTAGTTTGTGCTTCACTATATAAAATTTTGAAAAGTGAGAATAATTTGGACCTCACATGTACAGTCATGTGAAAAAGTTAGGCCACCCTATTGAATTCCATTGTTTTCCATATCAGGACATAATAAAAAAAATCATCTGGTCCTTGGCAGGTCTTAAAATTTGGAAAATAAAACCTCAGATGAACAACAACACATGACATATCACACTGTGTCATTATTTATTTAACAAAAACTAGGCCAAAATGGAAAAGCCAAACTAAGGACACCCTATGATTCAATTGCTTATAGATCTACTTTTAGCATCAATAACTTGAAGTAATCATTTTCTGTATGACTTTATCAGTCTCTCACATCATTCTGGAGGAATTTTAGCCAAATCCTCTTTATAACGTTGCTCCAGTTTATTGAGGTTTGTAGGCATTTGTCTCTGCACAGCTCTCGCTACAGCTTTTCAGTCGGGTTGAGGTCTGGACTTGACTGGGCCATTGCAACACCTTGATTCTTTTCTTTTTCAGTCATTCTGCTGTAGATTTGCTGGTGATCTTTAGATTGTTGTCCAGTTGCATGACCCAATTTTGGCCAAGCTTTAGCTGTCAGACAGATAGCTTCACATTTGACTCTAGAATACTCTGGTATACAGAGGAGTAGGGCTGCACGATTAATCGTAATCAAATCGAAATCGCTATTTGGCTTAGTGCGATTATGACATTTTATTATATAAATATGTACACAGCGTGTTAGTGAAAAGCTGCTCTGTGATCAGTAGTAAATGACGCTCCATCTGAGAGCACTGCATTAGAAAAAGCAACACACGTCAATTACACAAACTTTCCAAACATAAGAAGCCTTTATGAACTTCTTTTTCTAACAAAAGACAACATTTAATGCGTTTTTACTCCAAACTCACTTCATAACGTCTGTTGAGTGTTTGAAATAGCATTTTGATTAGCATCGGATTATAAATTACTTTATTATTACGGAAATACCCGAGAAGGCTTGAAGAAAACATATAAACCATGTATTGTTGTAGTCGTCTGTTTATTTTATTCATGTTTAATCAATCAAAGCGTTTCTACCTTCTTTTTATTCAGTCACAGCGATAGCATGATGCCCATTGGGGATTTCCTGGAACAGCGTTTGTTATATTGCGTATATTTGGAGTATTTGGAGTATCTGCTCAAGGGCGCCCTCCGGCGTCCAGTATGAAACAGACATATTTAGCGCCAAGTGAAGCGCACACAATCCTATTCAGGGTAAAAATAGGAAAAATAATTCCTCTCTCTAAAGAACTTTGAGGGGAACATATAATCAATATGTTTTTCTACAGCGTACATAAGTGTACAGGGTTTTTTCCCCACAGTGGATGCATAAGAGACACATAGTTCATATTAAATACATGGACTCCATTTTTTGATTTTGCATACCTCCTGACAAAAATAAATAAATTATTGAGACAGATTTTAATCATAATAATATAATATTAAATAATAAATCCCTAGACCTTTCTAATGATTTATAGACATACTGCTTGCATGTTAACAGGTAACCCACATTTTGTCATACAAGGTTTAAATATTATTTTCTAATTATTATAGTTATATTTATAATTAAATACTAATGCTAAATACTATAATAATGAAAGTTATTACAACAGTAATATTTCTTATTTTGTTTAATATTTTTATTTAGCAATAATGATAATAAAAAATAATTAGTCAAAATAATATATTAGCCAAAATGTGCAGCCCTACAAACAAGCAAAACAAGCCTGGTATTGTTTATAATTTTTTTTTTTCATTTGTTTTATAAAATCACATTTTAAATCGCAATTAGATTTTTTCTCCCTACAGAGGAGCTCATGGTCAACCCAATGACTGTGAGGTTCCCAGGGCCTGTGGCTACAAAACAAGCCCAAAATCATCAGCCCATACCGCATGCTTGACTTTTGGTGTGAGGTGTTTGTGCTGATATGCTCTTTTGGTTTTCACCAAACTTGGCACTGTGCATCATGGCCAAACATCACCACTTTGGCCTCGTCTGTCTAAAGGACTTTGTTCCAGAAGTCTTGTGGTTTGTTCAGAAGCAACTTTGCAAACCTAAGCTGTGCTGCCATGTTTTTTTAGAGAGAAGAGGCTTTCTCTTAGAAACCCTTCCAAACATGCCATACTTGACCTGTCTTTTTCTAATTGTACTGTCTTGAACTTTATCATTTAACATGTTGACTGAGACCTGTAGAGTCTGAGGTGTAGTTCTTGGGTTGTCTGCAATTTCTCTGGTATTCTCAAAGCTATTTGTTTAGCAGCCTGACTTACCCTCTTAATCCCTATGTTTACAGTAAGGGTGTCCTTAGGTTGTCACACATGGCTTTTCCATTTTGGCCTAGTTTTTGTTAAATAAATAATGACACAGTGTGATATGTCTTGTGTTGATATGTCATATGTCATCTGAGGTTTTATTTTCCAAATTTTAAGACCTGCCAAGGACCAGATGATTTTTTGTTATGTCTTGATATGGAAAACCATGGAATTCAATAGGGTGTTCTAACTTTTTCACATGACTGTATAGCCATACCTGTACACAAAAGATTGCTCTGCCTTATATATACCATGATCAAAAAACTTGCAGTAAACATGCCAGTGGCCCCATTTGTGACTGGTGGGTTTTTGGTAAGTGTTTGATTCACATCTTAAAATTGTAAAAGTATTGTTACATTTACACAAACAAACAAAGTAAAAAAGAAAAAGAAATAACGAAATACATGGTTTATCATTCCATTTTCCCCACAATTGCTCTTTTTTTTTTTTTTTTTAAATTATGTTACTTTATTTTGAGCTTTTTTTTTTTTTTCACTAGTTTCCCACTGTTTCAGTTGTGAACAGGAAAAAAGTGCAACTGTAAAACTTAAAAAAAAAAAAATTGTTTCATGGGATATCCAACGAGTAGAATAAATATGCTCACTTATCCCACTATTTGGGAGTAAACGTGTTAAGCAATTGAAAGTATCAAGGGTGAACAATAACAGCCCATGTGGTCTTTCCTTCCAGGACCACAAGATGGCGCACAAGTAAAACAAAAAGTTTACGGACAAAATGCATCATTAGGAATAGCATAACACTTCATCCAGTGCTGCAATGAGAGCTGCTAAAACTGCTTTATTTAAAAAATATATATATATATATATATATATGACCAATAATAACTTTAGATTTTAGAATCTGCAAAATTGGTAGGCTACCCCAAACGGTTTTATTATGAAAGATCAACCCTTAAAATCTCCATTAGTTTCCATGCGTTATTTTGTTTTATCGTATTTTGTACATTTGTTGAACTTGATTGAATATGCATATTTCACTGGACATGCGAATGTGGTTGAAAAGTCATGTCGTCTTTTTTAGTGACAGACTAACTAACCTGTACAGAATTAACTAGTTTATTAAGAAGCTCAGACGAGCGATTGTTTGAGGACGAGCAATCAAGCCAGTCTAGGGTATTCAGTAGTTAGATCTCCGGTGTATGAATAGATGTGTGGTGTACGTGACAGCACGTCCATCACGGGGTAATTGTCTATCGAAAGCACTGCTAATTGTTCTTACACTTTGATACGCCTCCTTTCTTTGACAGGACTAGCTCACTTATGTTTATTCTATTTTGCTTTCCACTACATAGTCATTTAATTAGTTTTCATAGGCCTACAGTACGTTGTTGACCATGAAAAAAAATAAAGTTCAGGGGCAAGACTCCTTTACTGGGACACAGTTTTTCGCAAATACACTACCAGTCAAAAGTTTGGAATCACCAAGATTTTTAATGTTTTTAAAAGAAGTTTCGTCTGCTCACCAAGGCTGCATTTATTTAATTAAAAATACAGTAAAAACAGTAATATTGTGAAATATTATTACAATTTAAAATAACTGTTTTTTGTTTGAATATATTTTATAAAGTAATTTATTCCTGTGATCAAAGCTGAATTTTCAGCATCATTACTCCAGTCTTCAGTGTCACATGATCCTTCAGAAATCATTCTAATATGCTGATCTGCTGCTCAAGAAACATTTATGATTATTATCAATGTTGAAAACAGTTGTGTACTTTTTTTTTCAGGATTCCTTGATGAATAGAAAATTCAAAAGAACAGCATTTATCTGAAATACAAAGCTTTTGTAACATTATACACTACCGTTCAAAAGTTTGGGGTCAGTATAATTTTTTATTTTAATTTTTTTGAAAAAAAAAATTAAAGAAATTAATACTTTTATTCAGCAAGGATGCATTAAATCGATGAAAAGTCACAGTAAAGACATTTATAATGTTACAAAAGATTATATTTCAAATAAATGCTGTTCTTTTGAACTTTCTATTCATCAAAGAATCCTGAAAAAAAATATTGTACACAAATATTTTGTACAGTTGTACACAATAAATGTTTCTTGAGCAGCAGATCAGCATATTAGAATGATTTCTGAAGGATCATGTGACACTGAAGACTGGAGTAATGATGCTGAAAATTCAGCTTTGATCACAGGAATAAATTACTTTATAAAATATATTCAAACAGAAAACAGTTATTTTAAATTGTAATAATATTTCACAATATTACTGTTTTTTACTGTATTTTTAATTAAATAAATGCAGCCTTGGTGAGCAGACGAAACTTCTTTTAAAAACATTAAAAATCATGTATCCAAACTTTTGACTGGTAGTGTAAGTTATGTTATGTTAACATCCATAACCCTATTTTTGTTTAATAATGTGTTAGAATCGAACTTAATGAATAACCTGAGTCGGTTCTTTCGAATTAATTGCTCAAAGCGTTACCAAACTGACTAAATCGTTTAGTGATTTAGTCTAAAATAATCAGATAGCTCATCTCCACACTCTTTTAAGCGGTGTCTCACTCAATAAAACATTGACCTACGCACATATAACGAAATATATTAGAACACAGGGGACAAAATGCTGGATGAAGTGAATATTACCAATAATACTGTACACTGAAACACAAAAGCACACCCAAACTTTTGTTTTCCAGCTAACGCTCACCTGTAAGCGCGTCTCTCAAACTTTAAACGCCTTGAGCGACGTTAACAGGTGGTGAGGAGGTGTGTGCAAAAAGACGACAGGCTTGACTTTTCACCAATCAAACTCCAAAGAAAATAACACGCGCTCACTGAAATGAACCAATCAGCGCGTTGTTCCACACAGTGGGCGGAGCCAACCCTGCTAGAATGAAGTGGAATGCTTCTCGCAGTAGCCTAGAGTCAGTGAAACAGGCGCTGTTACAGGGAGTGGATACACTTGTCGGCTCAGTTGGTCTGAATGGCAGCAATATTTTGGAAATAGTCGCAAACATTTTCATCTACTGAGCTAACGTGTAATGCAAGGATCGCGCTAAATAAGGTGGGTGCCGAACGAGATTTTATTTCCTTATAGGAGTGCTTGCAAAGCTTAAACGATAGAAAAATAAGAGTCTATGCAATAATATAATTTAGAGTAACTTATTATTTTGGTAACGAAGCTCTAGCCTTCTGGGGCATGTTAAACATTTTCAGCGCACAAAATTATAATGCCTCTCATGTTGAATCACTTGTTGGGAGAAAATAATGAAGAAAATTCATGTCTTTATGTATGAAGATGTGCCCCTCCTAAAGCTCTTCTACAGATGGCCATAGAGATCTGCGACAGACTCGTGTTTTCCACGTTTACATAGGCCAGCCGGTGCTTTTTTCTATATTTGCAACTGGCAACTACTGTTGAACAATAAAATGGCATGAATAGATGAACAGGAGCCTTTGCGCTCTAGGATTTTTACCGATGCGTAATTCTGGTGCCCCTGTGGCGCTACATGTGCAAATGGGCTTCCTGCTGTTTCATCCCTCATTCAACTGGCACTGAATGACATCCAGCTAGGTTGAATTTGTGTGGCTTTTAGAATGACAATGCTTACTTAAAATGAACACCCAAGTAAAGGAGAGCTGTAAAACTGTGTGTGTCATGGTGCTCCACTGCTGGTCTCATTGCATCATCTCCTTTTTCATTTGGTTTCAGGTTATAGCAGCAGCTTCTCAAGGGAACGAGAGAAGCCTTGTGAATATTTGGTGAAGCGGTAGCAGCAGCGACACCTGGTCTCCTGAGTCTCCGTGTTCGCTTTCATCCTCATCAGAGTGGCAGAACAAGATGGGGAATGGATTATCAGAGCCCCATGCCATCTTTCCCTGCCTGCCGTCCTTTCAGGCCCTGCACATTGTTATTCTCGGCTTGGACTGTGCCGGTAAGACCACGGTGTTGTACCGGCTACGCTTCAATGAGTTTGTGAACACCGTTCCCACCAAGGGCTTCAACACGGAGAAGATCAAGGTGACTCTCGGTGGGAAAGGCCGGACTGCGACCTTTCATTTCTGGGATGTAGGAGGTCAGGAAAAGCTCCGGCCGCTTTGGCGCTCCTATACGCGGTGTGCCGACGGCCTGGTGTTCGTAGTGGACTCGGTAGATGCCGAACGCATGGAGGAGGCCAAAACGGAGCTGCATAAGATCACGCGGCTACAGGAGAACCAGGGGGTTCCCGTGTTGGTGGTGGCTAACAAGCAGGACCTGCGCAGCGCGTTGCCTCTATGCGAGGTCGAGCAGATGTTGGCGCTGAACGAGCTCGGCTCGCACACACCCTGGCACCTCCAACCGGCCTGTGCCATCATCGGAGAAGGTCTACAAGAAGGCCTGGAGCGTCTCCACTCCATGATCATCAAGCGGAGAAAGACGATGAGGCAGCAGAAGAGGAAAAGATGACTGTTTGGTGATGGGAATGTGAGCTGGATGTGGTGGTAGGCCTCTGTGATGGCTCCGCTGGTGACGTGCTGTGGGCCTTTGTCGCCCTGCGCTCCTGGAATTATTGTTTCGGCGGGCTGAGTTTTATCAGTCAGGTGGTTCTGGATAAATACAGACGCAAGAGGACAATATTGATTTACCACTTTGGTTGTTGGATTGTAGCAGCCGTGGGACAATCACATGGAACTTTTACATCAACACAGTGTTACGCAACGTCATGGGGTCTGTGGTACATCGAGTTCTCATGAAGGACAACACTGGACATGAACTTGTAAATGACAAAGACTGATCGCAGAAGAGTTGGTCTTTGTCTTTGCGTCTGAAGTGTTACACGTATCCTAGCATTCATGTATTGTCTCGAAATGGAAGGATTGGTTACCAAAGCTGCCATGGACATAATGAAAAATCCAATGTATACATTCAGGTGATGTTTCCCCCATTGGTTTTTATCCAGAATGGCCACTCGTCATTTTCTCTGAGTGTTTGCTGTCTTGGTGGTCGGGGAACCAGAATAAGCTTTATGGATCACTTGTTTGGGAATGCACAAATGTTTAAATCAGATCGGAATCACAGAGAAGGGCATTTCGTCAACCACTAAAGTAGTTCAACAGGCGAATGTGGAAGTTGTCAAGATTTGTTAAAGGTGTACTATCCTTCTTAAGTAGTTCTGTTGACTGACACATGTTGAGCTTCACCCAAGCTTGAGGACTGCTTGTGTCATTTCTAGCTGTACCCACATTGTGCGATTCCCTAAATGACAAGAGATGTTTAAATGCACTTTAGAAATTCCCTTTTCTAATCTATGAACTTGCAGCATCTGATTTTTTTTGTAAAGAGTTTATCATGTTACAAAAAAAAGAAGTAATGTATTGCTTCGAATGAAGCGTTTTTTTTTTTTTTTTTTTTAACTATCCACTGTTCCACGTTCAAAGTGTAAGTTTGTCACTCAGTGCTCGTGTGTTGGGGGATGTTCATATTTATGTGTCAGAGTTTGTACACTTTGAATAAATCCACAACTACACTAAACTTTATCATGTTTTGAGTCCTCATTATTACCTGTTGCATGATGAACTCATGCTAATTATCAAAGTTTATTACCTGATAACGTTTCTGATTGCATTTTTAGTCTGATAATCGTTTGACGCACTTTACATACAGTATGAGTCACTGAAGGTTGTACCTTTTATAGAGTACAGAGTCATTGGGACATGCAAAAGAGGTGACATGAACTGTATGTGTCCTGTTCTAGGCGTGTGACCGGACAGGATGTACTTTACTCAGTCTGTTGACGAACATCTATATAAATGTTTTAAATTTAAATTATTTAATTTTAATGTGCATTTTGATTTCTTTATGTTGCATTTGTGATGTATTATGTATTTCAGAGTCATTCATGTTTTAGGGTAAATGATACAATGCTTATTTTTTTCTTTGCAACTATTTATTTTAAATTTTACAGTTTAAAATTGTAATGAATTTACAGTTAATGTAATTCATACAATTAATTTAATTTCTGAATCATTTTTTGTCATAGCCAAAAATGTCAGGATGACACAACTGTTCTGATATCAAAGAAGAAAAAAGAATTAAAAGAATGACATTCAACAACAAAAATGTTTTACTTTTTATTAAAAACTTTTTTGTTGGCAGAAAAAAAATCAAGGTGTAAGGAAAGGCATTTTTACTTGATGTGTATACCACATAACATTTTAGACTAGTTCAAAAAAAAAAAAAAAAAATCACGAAATTTGAAGAACTTTTAAACTAGATTTTGGGATATATTATTCTTTATTGTGAAATGGTTCTTGCATAACAAGCCAAACCAACTGAGAGTTCACGCTTAATTAAGCATTAATCAAATAAGACTTCACAAATAGAATTTGTTCTTTTACAAACTGCGATATGTAACCGCTCAGAGTTTTTCAACACAGTTGGTTTTGCCCGGAGCCCCACAGAGTCGCATGTTGTGTTTGGAGAGGATCAGGCACAGCCAGTTCTAGCACAAGAACACTTTCCCTGGGAACAATGAGGCTTTAAGGCAGGGAGAGGGGCCTGTACACCAGCTGACCAGTTCAAACAGGAATCCTTTGCTGGACGTTGGTCTGTTCAGCATTCTGGAGGCAGCTGGATGACAGACGTAGATCATGTGATGCTGGCTTCAGAGATAATAGAGGTGGGACTGGCTTCTAATTGGGTCTCAAATCATAAAAAATGCAAACGTGTATCCTCCACAGAAGCCACAGCATCTTGCTCAGTGGAAAACCTTCTGTTTTGGTGCTCGTATAAGGAGACTGTAAAAAGAGAATTCACAATTTAGCATCTCAAAATATAATTGCATGTTTTTATATATTACACTGTCCTGCATCATATTTGCTGAATACTTACTAATTTTAGGGTGCTGATTCCAAAAATGTGCCTGTTTTCTCCCTCTGAGCCAGATAAGAACTATTTGTTCAATTCTCAGCTGATTTTCACATGTATGTAATTATTTTATGCCTAGTCCTGATTTCAACGTTAGAATTATGGCTGGTGGTAGAAGAAAATGCAAGCATGACCCAAAATCTTTTGTAAAAAAAAAAAAAAAAAAAAAAAATCAACTTAAAAAGTATTCGTGCTGCCTTAAAATTTTAGGTTTAGTAACTCAAATATCCAAGTTGTCACTTAGTTCAACTTCACAATTCAAGTTAACAAAACTTATTTTGAAATTGAAATTTTGAAAAAAGCTTACCTTTTTTTTTTTTTTTTTTAAATGTGTGTTTATTTAAAATTCTTTTACATTAAATTGAGTATTTGAACATTTTGAACTCCAAGCTTGTTTCCGCCACTGAATAAAAAAATAAAAAAGGTAATTGCGACTTATCTCACGATTCTGACTTTTTTTCTCGCAATTGCAAGTTTACATCTCGCAATTCTGACTTTTTTTTTCTCAGAATTGCATGATGTAAAGTTGCAATTGCAAGTTATAAAGTCAGAATTGTGTGATATAAACTCGCAATTGCGAGTTTTTAAGTCAGAATTGCATGTTATAAAGTCAGAATTGTGAGATATAAACTCGCAATTCTGAGAAAAAAGTCACTCTTTTTTCCCCTCAGAACTGGACTTTAGAACCTGCAATTGCGAATTCACAGTTCTGAGAAAAGAAGTCAGAATTGTGAGATATAAACTCACAAATGCAGGATATAAACTTCTGACTTTTTTCTCACAATTGCGAGTTTATATCTCGCAATTCTGACTTCTTTTCTCAGAACTGTGATATAAACTCGCAATTGTGAGAAAAAAGTCAGAAGTTTATATCCTGCATTTGTGACTTTATATCTCTTTATAAATAATTTGAAAATTTTTTTTTTTTTTTTTTAAACTATGTGATGGAAAGTTTTTATTAATATTTTTGAACTTAGCATCATCAAATTATTTTTGAAAATCAGCAGTTTTTTTCAAGATGCAGGGTTGTGTTGTATTTTGGAGGTTAACAACATCAGCACTCAGTAATACAGCCTGGTTGGTCACGAGGCTTTGAAGAAAGGTGTGATCTGGCTGTCCAACTGTCTGCTTTGGTTTGTTTGAGAACAGCACTTGAGAATTATACCTGACAACCTCTGCTTCACATGTCATGCAGATGAGCTGAGGAATTTTAATGAACCGCTGTGTTGTGTCTTTTGTCTTTGCATGAAAGTACAGCTCACTTGTATTACTAATGCTGGTTCTGTGAGGGGGGTTGGCATTATGCCCAGTTCCCCATGGTCTGTTCCACTAAAACATCATTTAAGTGGGGCAGAGGTTAAGCTTGTGTGCCGTTCTCATGACTGTTCTCCCGGTCTTCTCCCGGTTTATCAGAATCAAACTGAGGTTAGCAGTTCCCATACTTTCCTATCGCTCCTGACCCTTCCTGTACGCTGCTGTGACCCAGTTCAGGCCCCTTTCCTTCTGATCCTGTGATGTAAGTGACGTGGGACTGAAGGGCAAGTGTTGGTAAAAGAGATCAGAAATCAGAGCAGGCTTCCTGTTTGCTCCACCCCAGAACACGCTGACTCAGGACATGGCATCGTACACTCCCTACACTGCTGCTTGTCATAAAAGAGCCACTTACACTTGTAAAACTGTTGCTCATGGTGATAAAAGGTACTCATTAAGGCCATATGGGAATGTAAAATCAATCTGGAACACTAACTCTTTTATGTACAGCAGATGTTTACTGTAATTTGATGTTCCCATGTCTTGCAGTGGAGCTAACAATTTCCCATTTTGTGACTATACACACTAGAGTTCAATCATTTGGGGTCAGTAATATACATATTTTTTGTACTTTTATTCAGCATTTAAGGATGCATTCAATTGATCAGAAATGCTGTTCTTTTGAACTTTCAAAGAATCCTGAAAAAAAGTGTCACGGTTTCTACAAAAATATTAAGCAGCACAACTGTTTTCAACATTGATAATAAACAGAAAAGTTCCATATTAGCATTTTAGAATGATTTCTGAAGGATCATGTGACACTGAAGATTAGTGTAATGGCCGCTGAAAATTCAGCTTTGTCATCTCAGGAATAAACCACATTTTAAAATATACTGAAATAGAATTTTGTATTATAATGACATTTCACAATATTACTGTTTTGCTGTATTTTTGATCAAATAAAGAGACTTATAACTTACTTGATCAGTGTGTCACGACATCTTGATTACGCTAAAAAATTAACTGAAATATTGAAAATGTAAATAGATCTCAAAGATTTGATGTCTTGTGCATGTATATACATTCCACCCCCCCCTCCCATGTATTATGTTCAAACCATAACCAACCAGCAGTTTAAAACTTATTTTTATTTTGTGCAATGGTTGATTGACAGGTGAGTAGTAGTCCTAGATATTAGCATTTACAAATGTAATATACACGTGGGTTTTCAACTGCCTCCTAATATGTGTTGAGTAATTAGATCACAAAATGTCTTGGGCATCAACTGAAATGGATGGTAATACCAGAATCAAAGAGGTCCTTCAAACAACACTACAATCAACACTTTCATTTGTGATCATGTTTTTAGATGGCAGAGATACCTGGCAGAGTTAATGTTTAGGCCTTTTAATGGCTGGCCATGTCTCATTCTCAGTGCTTAAATTCTGATTAACATGTGTTTGAAGTCAGTCCATTTATCAGTGATGTCTGGCTGCAGGGGCGAGGTGTGAATGTCTAAACGCACGGGTGAGTGTGGTGTGAACGGGCGGGTGGAGGATGATAGGCCTGGGTGAGAGGGGAAAGCAGAGTGAGATAAGTGCTCCACCACTCCCTGCCTTTCCTGAGAAGCACAACGGCTCCCGCCCTCCTTTCAACGCACATGCCAAGCTATGACGACACAGTTTGACTGAATTTATTCATTCTCCAGTTAACTTGTTACTGCTCTGTAAAGAAGAATTGTTGGTTTAACTTAAAAAAAGTAAGTTAATTGGTTGCCTTAAAATTTTGAGTTCATCGAAATTAAAAATTTGAGTTTAATCAACAGAAACTCAAAATATTATGTTATCTGAACCACATTAATTATTGAAGTTTATTTGACAAAAGAAAAAAATGTTAATATATATAATTTACCTTTATTGATGTTCAGAAGTAATTATTCCTTGAGTTTAATTGTAAGCAATATGGGATACAGTCACTTGGAAAATACAAAGCAATGGTGCTTTCACAAACTGCAAAATTGAAGGAAATGACAAATAAATGAGTCTTTTTAGTATCAAAACCATCAGAAACGATTATACACTTTTAATGAGAACACCCCCCTTTATATTCTGTGTTTTAGGGAGGATTGTATACAAAAAAAAAAATGGCTTGAATGGCGCTCAATTTGGCTTATGTAATTGGTAAGACAATTTCATGGCCTAGTGATCATGGAGTCACCTTCCGGCGAGAGGGTGTTTAAAGGATGTTTTCACGATAAGGCTATTTCGTAAGACTTTGTTTATGATTTAAACCGTTTGAACCAAGACCTCATCAAACGACTGTTTATACTAATTTAACTGATTCTTATATGATAGGCCAAGAGTTGCATCACACTCCCTTCATTTTGCCCCAACCTCTCCTCTTCAGATTCAAGAAAATTTGGCAAAAGTGCTTAACATTGCCAAAGAATTTTATAACATTAAAATGAACAAGGAAAATAATGAAAATATTAAATGAAAATGAATAAAAACCATAATAGGGAATAACAGCATGATTTAAAATTCAGCATACATATCTGTGAGCACACAAGAGGAGGCGAGGGAGAGACACAGAGAGAGAAAGAACAGAGAAGAGGAGAAATGAAGAATACGTGTGTAAGCGAGTATCCCTCAGTATGTCTGACAGTTCAAAGCCGGGCTGCACTTAAAACAAAACCTCAGTAGAATTGTGTAAGTATTCAGTTTGAAGGTGTTCTTTTACTGTCCTCCAAATGAGCTCTCATGAACTGTGATTCTTGACAAATGCCATCATTCATTTATCCAGAGACTGGTGATGATTGACCTGACCTGATCCATAAAGTGTATTTAGTAAAGTGTGGTTATCTGAACCACATAATAATGAATTTATGCAAAAAGAAAATTATATTCACATTAAACAACTTGCTTTGAAGTGGAAACCCCCCCCCCCCCCCCCCATTGTGGTGCAATTCATTGGCATAATCTTTTACAGACTGTCCTTTTTGTTTGCATGTGTGACTGATACAAAATGAAACATTATCAGTGAAATATCCAAATAAAACCAACTATAAATACTAAAATTAGAACAATACTGTTCATTATTTTCCTATTGTTTATCATTATGTGTTTATCACACTGTATAAAATATTACAAAATATGGAAGTAAAGTTATAAAGTTAGATATGGTGTGGCTCCAGGCGGAAGGATCTAGTGTAAAACATGAATATAAATTGTAAATATAAATTGTGGTGTTTGTATAAAGTATAATTCTCGTCTTTGGATGGGGTCCCTCTGGCTGGAGGGTGGGAGAGGATGACAGGGCAGTTGCAGTGGACACAGGAACTCAACTGTTGTGTTTTGTCTAGAGAGCCTTTGTTAACACAGAGGGTGTGGATGTCCAGGGCTTCCTGTCATGGTCTTGAGAGGGCTGTACAGGAGCAGTTCAGATAAGACCAAGTCAAACAGAAAGGCGAAGAAAATGGGTGGAAGAATTTAGTGTAAAGTAGTTCATCAATCAAACCTTTGCAAATGCAATTTGGCTGTAGAAACAGTTTGTATTTGAACTCGGCTGTAACAACATTCAATTTCAAATAAGAGTTCCCATTTTTATATATTTGATTATACAAATATTTTTATTTTATTGAGTTTATTAAATTTTATTTTATTATTATTTTTTTAAATTTAAATTTTATATTTTAAATGTTTTCCTTACAGCAAAAGCAATATTTCTGGTTGCAATCTGCAACAACAATATTCTATTTATCACAAAAAATACGTAGAAAATACAACCTGATCTCACAGCAGTTCATACGTATTTTATGAGGTGGCTAACTGACCCTTCGCCGGGAGTTTGATTGACAAGCGATCTGACCAATCATAACGCAGAATCTGCCATTTTGTCCGACAAAGCAGTCAGATTAACCTTGGTGGACTTGAACTTGAAAAATGGTGTGTACTGACGTCTTTCCGCGTTTAAAACAACATTCCTTCTCATGTTCATTCATGTTTATTTGATGCTATAAATTAACTAGTATGAAGAGATGATCGGTTCACGAACCGTTTGAGCTAAGGCGATCTGTCACGACCCATTAAAGAGCAACAAAACGGTTTTTATTGTTCGAATTTCTTAAAAAATTACACAGTTTGAAAGCTGGGACTTTGTTTAATATCATAAGTAACCTGCTCTGTCTTGTCTGTCGACATGTTGTCAGTGTCCATCTTGTATTTTTCACTCTGAGTGGAGTGACAACACCATGGCTTGTCGGACAAAGCAACAGTAACTAAGGGGAGCGGGTCTTTGTGAAGGGTCAATTCATAGAAATTAATACGACGTCACTCATATGAATTCATACAATTTGTCTAAACCCCAGTGATGGGTAGGTTTAGGGGCGGGGTTAGGGGTAGGTAATTTGTCAGAATTCATACAAATTTGGCAACTCGTAAAATACGTATGATTTAGCAAAAAACGTACGAATTCATACGAGTGAGGTTTTTTACAATTTTTTTTGCAAAATCATAAGTATTTTACGAGTGACGCCGTATGAGCACCAATCTTAAAATACGAGTGATGTTGTACGAATTTGTACGAATTAGCCACCTCGTAAAATACGTACGAATTGGTCGTGAGATAGCGTTGAAAATACACATATAATATTAATGAATATAAGATGTAGTGACAATGCAGTATGGCCATGAGGCCATCCCAACACAATCCCATGGCAATTCTTAACCTTTCCGAAAAATTTTACATTTTAGCAAATTTTTGGCTAATTCATATGAATTTATATGATTGATTGAATGTTTTCATACAATCTGCTTATGCTAGTGGCTGTTAAGTTTGGGTTTTGGATTAAGGGGGGATTAACATATGTTATCATACAATAACATTGTACAAATTCATTTAAAATCGCCATCCTGTAAAATAGTTACGTTTTCCTGTGAGATCAAGTTGAGTCCTGACATGGCATACCTTTAAACTAGCCTATATCTGAACTAGTCTTTCCTGGAAATGTACCTCTCCTGCCTTTTAAAACTTACATAACCCCTTTTACACCCTTCCATTTTTCCCTGTACAGCGAGCTTCTGCCATATGCCCAGTCATCCTCTATATTAAACATTCAGACATTTAAATAAACACCTCAGCACCTCAATCGTGAAGCCACTCTGCCTAAGAGCCTTTTAATGTCGGTTCATCTATCCCTTTTGCGTGCCAAACCTTTTCCAAAACACCCCAATCCCTCTGATCTGCCTGACAACAATCACGTCTGGAAATTATTTAACGTTTCAGTTCCAGTGCACATGAGTTATGCTCATACAGCCAGAGGAAACACAGGCCTTACTACTGCATTTGTGCAGAAAATGCCTTTGGGTTATGCAACTGTTGGCACAGCGCTTCAGCAGACCTCTGTGAAAACACACAGTGTGGAGATAATGCTGGAACCTGTGAGAGTCAGGCAGCTGTAGAGCCACTGTAAACAACTCTCTGAAAGCCATCAGCTCAGCTCCGCTTCCCACTGTGATCTGAGGTAGACAGAGCGCTGAGTGAATGACAGCTGTCAGGAATAGGGATGTGTGAAGAGGTGTGTCTGAGTAGGACAGCAGCGTACGGCGGATGTTTACTTGAGGGAACCAACAAGATTATCCTCTCAGCAGGTGAGAGTCTCGGAGCTTTGACTCATTATCGCCGCTGATGGCACAAGGAAACGAGACATTGTGAGACTGCAGACCCTCGTTTAGACAGCAAAATACTCTTGGAATCCATTAACCCCTGTTCTGGGTGATCCAGTTTCTGCATTAAATACAGATGTAAATGGGGTCCAAAATGTTTTATGATCAGATGACTCAAACCACAATTGAATGAAATCAAAAAAGCATGTGACAACATTGCATTTGTAGTGTAAACAGTAGCAATTAAGGCAAGTCATGTGACTCTGTGGCCATTAACCACAGGCATTTATTTGTAGTCATGCAAGTACAACTCCTACTTGAATGGGAGAAGACCGAAAATTTTGTAAAAAATGTGTCAAAATTACATTTCATAACATATTTCAAATAGAAAAATGAGGAATCAATACACTATTCCTGATTTTTTATTTAAATAAATAAACAGTTTTTCAAAGAAGCCTTTTTTGCTCACCAACGCTGCAATCATTTTGAAAAAACAGTAAAAATAGTACTCCTGTCTTGAGTGTCACATGATCCTTCAGATATCGTTTGGTTAGAATATGCTAATTTGGTGCTCAATAAACATTTCTTATTATCAATGTTTAAAACAGTTGCGCTGCTGAATTTTTTTGTGGAAATTGTGAAATATATATTTTTCATGATTCAGGAAGCTTAAAAGAACACAATTTATTTGAAACAGAAATCTTTTGTAACATTATAGATGTCTTTACAGTCAATTTAATGCACTTAAAAACTTTTTCAATGTATATAAAAATATATAATAATATAAAATACCCAATATTAAAAAATAAAACAAAAACAACAACAAAAAAACAAAAAAACAAAACAAAAAAAACAAATCAACATGGAGCTACACAGATCATGTGCAACACACAATTAATACAGGACAAAACAGTGCACTTATTATTAACACTTTTTTTTCCGCTTAATTCCTGTTTTTTGGACTTTTTGCACTTAATCAGCATGCAGTAACACACTAATATAGTAAGTGATATATGTAACCCCTACTGTTCGAACCACCCGTTCTAAGCAGGACTTGAACCCTGATCTGCCGACATGGGAGTCGGGCGCTCTAACAAGGAGGCTAAAGACTGCAGTCTCTAATGTCAGTCACTAGAGCACCTCTTGAAGTGAGGGGAGTGAGGTTTACACGCACAGCTCTTACCGGCCTACGTCCGTTACACTCAACCCCCTAACCTCACTCCCATCCGGGTCACAGCACCAATGTAACGCCTCCTGTTCAAACCATCCGTTCTAAGCGGGACTTGAACCCAGGTCCGCTGGCATGGGAGTTGGCCGCTCTAACAAGGAAGCATCAGTCACATCTTGAGATCAGGGGAGTGAGGTTTACACGCACAGCTCTTACCGGCCTACGTGAGTTTATATATAAGGAGATTTTGGAGACATTTCAGATGTGTGTCAATACCAAGCGCAAACAAAGCTTCAGACTAAACAAAGTTATCCAACTGCAGATTACGTATTTTGGAGGTGTATCAACTTTTTAAATGAGTCCCAACAGCTGTTCTGGAAAACTCCCACCTTCTGTAAGTGCTCCTCTGACATTGGCAGAAACAATAACACCATCAAGGTTGGCCACATTTAAGCATCAATTCCTCACAGGTTACATAAAGCTTCTATTGTCCTCTGTGTGGCCACAGTACTGTGCTCCTTATGAAAACTTGATTTTGCTCCAGCTATATCCACCTGTTCTGTTATATGGCACAAAGATCATTTTGTCCCTGTTCAGTTGGAACTGATACACCAGTAATGCATTTAAGCCCCGAGGACAGTCATCGCCCACATTAATGTTTGGGATAAAGCTGGCTGGCACAGATTTGGGCACAACAAGTCTGTGGTTAACATTACATACGGTACATCATAAACCCAATTACATAAACCATGTACCCTCTGGGAAGGTTGATAAAACATTGATGGAGCTACACAGAAAAATTCAGAGGCTGTTTTTAGTACTTAGGCTATTTATTAATGAATTTCTGCTTTTCATGCAATCACACATAATATATGAGGAGTATCTTTTCTCTTTCCCTGATCTGATGTGTTAATATATTCACAGAGCGTTTGAAATCTAAAAATAGCATGCATGCAACCACGAGTTGAATGGCTAACAGCTTATGCAAAGCGTGTCAGACTTTGGCACTCTGTTTGAATACGCTAACAAAGCCAGCTCACAACTGAGCTATTTTGAGATGTGTAAGTTCTGCGTCACAATACCATATGGGAAAAGACCAGAGTAAAGTTTCCCTGATTTTAATGTCATTGCACCTATTAGCATTGGGCTGTTCATCCCATCATCCTTTGCTCTTTTTCCTGTGTGCTAAATGTTATCTCTCCGGCTCGCTCATATTCCATCCTCTTACCTTTTCCTCTGCCGTCATTTGCGCACATCCATCTCTTTATTATCCAGTGCTTTTCCATGCTTCCTTAGACCTTGTTTACAGCTAATATTAAAATCTATCTTGAGTGATCTGATCGCAACTGATCGTGTCACGGAACAAATAACAACATACATTGTACTGTTCAAAAGTTTGGGGTTAATGCAATTTTTAATGTTTTTGGCTGGAGTTTTTTATATCAAAAAAACACTAAAAGAAATATTGTTACAACTGATACATTATAACTGTTTTATCTTTGAATATATTTTAAAATGTAATTTATTCCTATGATGGCAAAGCTGAATTTTCAGCATCATTGCTCCATTCTTCGGTGCCACATGATCCTTCAGAAATCATTCTAATATGCTGATCTGCTGCTCAAGAAACATTTCTGATTATTATCAATGATAAAAACAATTGTGCTGCTTAATATTTTTTTTTTGGAAAAATACATTTTTTTTCAGGATTCTTTGATGAATAAAAAGTTCAAAAGAGCAGCATTTATTTGAAATAGAAATCTTTTGTAACATTATAAATGTCTTTACTGTCACCTTTGATAAGTTTAATGCATCTTTGCTGAATATCAATTTCTTAAAAAAAAAAAGAACATGTTGGTAGTGTACATGTTTGTAAAATTAAACATGTTTGTAAATGACAATTTTCATTTTAAAGCTGCAGTCCGTAGGTTTTGCCTCTTTGTCGCCATCTCTGTTTGAAACCTGCAATTGCAGTTATTTGCGTAATTATCTTTAGCGTGGATGAATCTAATGTTTGCTGTCAGTCACATCGGTGTGGATACTGTACTTTGGAATCACAGATTCTACGTCTTGGAAGTATGAGCAAGATAAATAAAAAATTACCGGAAAATGTCATCTGAACAAGTAACATGTCTGCCACTTTTGTTCTGACCAAATGAGCAAAAAAGCATTACAATAAAATTGCACTGCCAATGGTGATTAAATCTAACAATCGCTTAGCTCGGATTACGTAAAAACGTGCAAATCATTATTTTTTACACTTTGTTCTCAAATTGATAATGATGATTTCATTTTTGGGTGAACTAACCCTTTAACAACATCAGCATTGCGTGACTATGTGTATTTAGTGTGTGTTAGTGTTACCTGAAGATTTCAATTTCAGTAGCCATTCCGCGGTCTGAAGTGTTTTGCTTTTGACTACAGGTGAATCTCCAGTTGTCACTGATGATTGTCATTTGGACTTACAATCCGCCATCAGAATGATACATTTAATTATTACAGCTGCTGTGAGAAAAGGCTATATATGATCCGTTACCAGCAGCGTCCTCACATGCCATAAAGCCTACTAGCTCGGACTCCTTCTTCATGTAAACAGACATGATGTAAAGACGCAAAGACGAACGGCTGCATGCTCGAATTTCCCACGAAAACCCACCAGTACCGGTTTTATTATAAAACATTATTACAAGCTTACCCTTGTGAATTGGGCTAAGGTAAGGAGATAGTTTTGAACACTGGCTGGTTATGTACTTGCTCAAAAATTGAATTTGGATAATTTTTAACCAAAAAAAGTTACGGACTGCAGCTTTAACTAGACAATCCTTTTAAAACTAGGTCTAAAAAAGGTCTCAGGGTTTTCTTAAACACTTTTCTAACATCCCTTCCTTTGCACACCTCTTTCTCACTCACTTAATTTTTTACATCCTCTAAAAGTCTTGTTGATATGAAGTTAATTAGCCTGAGGGAGGGGGAACAATAGCAGGACAAAGGTTTGCTTCCCCTCGTTCAAAGCACACCGCAGGGGGAGGATGTTGCCAGGGGGGCTTTGTGTGGTGCCAAAGCTGACGGTCAATAGTTTAATTTGTGACGGATGACCAGCAGAGTGGCTGCTCAGTGTGAGCCTGTTGCTCTTGCATTAGCAAAGAGGCTAGGAACCTTTTCAAATAGTGATTTTACTGTTATAAATGAGTCTGCAGGGCAGAGCAAAGCACAATAAAAAACAACAGAGAGAAGAAAAGGAGAACATGACCGATCAGATGAGCTTCTTTGAAACAGGCATAAAAAAAAATCTGTTTAGCATTAACCATTACTTCTGAAAGACTGAACT
Source organism: Hypophthalmichthys molitrix (assembly GCA_037950675.1). Lineage (NCBI taxonomy): Eukaryota > Metazoa > Chordata > Actinopteri > Cypriniformes > Xenocyprididae > Hypophthalmichthys > Hypophthalmichthys molitrix. The sequence goes on along the minus strand of CM075510.1, from coordinate 21,778,266 downwards.
CCCTGTCTTACTGATCTTCTCCTTCTGGCTGTGATAAGTGCACTGTTGAACTTCTACAGTCTCTTTTGCTGAGATGACCACAGACACTTGTGGTTGTGTAATCAAACATCTGTGGTTCCAGTAAAAGCATAAAAGACAGTGAAAAAATGGATGGAGGGAGGGAGCTTCAGATCTGTCAGTTATTTTCACCTTTTAGGGTGAAGAAGGGTTGTAATTTCATGCTTTTACCCAGCAGCTAGCTCAGTGCCAAAGAGACAGATGACAGGTAGTCTCAGCCTCAGACAGCACGACCCCATGAACAGCAGAAAGTCTGTTTACTGATGTCTGATGTATATTGCATCCATTGGTAAAGACTGCCACAGCAATATTTACATTTTTATATAATATATATATAGTCCATTTCAAACAAATCCACCTCTAAACATAACATAAAAACAAAACAATCCATGGTTACTCATTTTACATGTCAATCAAAAAATCTCTTCCTGTTTAAAGAGACATTTTACCCAAAGTGTTTATTTTTTGGTCCATACAATGGGTTCCAGTGTTGTTTGGATGAAAAAAAAAAAAAAAAAAAAATCAGAATATCTTTTTTGTGTTCTTCAGAAAAACTGAAATTTGTAAGTCAGGTTTGGAATTTTCAGAATTTTTATTTTTGGGTGAACTGTCCCTTTAAGAAATTCAAAGTGCTCATTGTACTCATTGTATATGACTTTGCTAAGTGATGTAAAACAATAATGTTTTAAAAACAATAACAGGTATTTCTGGAATTTGTTAAGAGTATGTGGTGTGACCGTTATGCTTGCTAACCCAGATCTAAGTGCGGCACTACCACCACAACCCCAGAATAGCTGTGTATTTCATTTCAACATCAGCTGCTCTGCTGCATGTCAATAAAGAAAATAGAAGCCAGAACAGTAATATTTATGAGAATTTCATAAGGTCCTACTATTATAATTCAGGCCTAATCTCTTACTGCCATAAATGGGATGCATTCTCTTAATCTTAGTCCTCTGCCTGAGGCCCAACAATTATACTGCATGCCAGTCCCATCACTGAAGTACAACCTGATGCTAAACATAAAATCATTTGGTGCACAAAAATAGACGACATGGAACCATATTGCATTAGCCATTGATTTTTCCTGTCTTGTATAGCAAATGAGCCTGTGCTGTTTTAGACAAAATTCATGAAGTTTTATTGTCATGGTAATAAAGTTTAAGATGAAAGCACAGACACCCCCATCTCTTCATCATGATAAGATCACGTCTGTCATCAGTTATTCCCATCTGATCAGCACGACCTCCCCTAGCTGTACTGGGAACACTGGAGGGGGTCTAGAAGTGTGTTGAACAAGCAGGAAGAGGAGTGTGTTTGTGAAGGAGACAGAGAGTGTGTTTGTGAAGGAGACAGACAGAGTTGTGTAATATAAAGTTTATACTGTGAGGGATCGTTCTGATTTAATCTACCGTTATGTAAGAGTCACACAACCATTTCTCAAAGCTGTGGAGAGGATTGGACCACAACCACAAACTCACTCAATATAATTGACAATTGAGTAGACCGCAAAAACCAAACAAAAGAAAACAAAAAAGACTGACCAAAAACAAAACAGGACACAGTGATGAACAAAAATAAAATTAAACACCGAGACAGGCAAAAACAAAACACAGACGCAAAAACAAAAAATCAAATCAGAGACAGACCACCGAAACAAAACAAAAAACACAGAGACAGACTAAAACCAAAAACAGAGACAGACAAAAAAAGACCAACCCAAGCCAAAACAAAAACACAGAGACAGACAAAAAAGACCAAACCAAGCCAAAACCAAAAAACACAGACAGACAAAAACAAAACACAAAGAAATACCAAAGTTACACATTCACACACATGTTGGGTTTTTATAATGTACAAACTTCTGTCCCCTAACCCCCTACCCATAAATCTACCCATCACAGAAAACTTTCTGCATTTTTAGATTTTCAAAAAACATCACTTAATATGATTTATAATCTGTTTTCTTCATATGTCCCCACAACATAGGGTTTTCCAACACCACACAGATACAGACACACACACACACACACACACACACACACACACACACACAAGTTTCAAGAGTTTAAATAGTTTGACCAAATCAAAGTTAACTATTGTGCTGTAAGTGACCCTGGCCTGGATCTCCTAGTTAAACATTCTCCAGTACTGTAGTATGTGTTCAGGTGAAGAGACGCTTGACGTCTGACTGACTAACCATATCAGTGCAGTGTTAACAAAATGACTTTATTAAAGCAAAGCTGCCCCCTGTGTCCTGACCAAAGGTCTGTTGGTGACTAAATATAGGCAACAAATGACTTTGACACACAAACATACATTTATGCAATGCAGAGGCTTTCTGCATGATCTAATGAAGTCTTACGACCTTTATAAAGACATTAATGTAAAACTGGAATTTAAGTGTGAAGGAAGCAGTCAAAAATATCTCATTTTTTTGAGAGACATCAACTTAAAAGACCTGTTGATTTCAGCTACTGCTCTGGATTTGACCTGTGGCTGAAAGGCCTTCTTACATGTCAATTTAAAGCTCCACCCATTTTGGATCTAAACCTTCCCAAGGCTGATTTTGAGTTGAAGCTTCCCATTTCATTCCCTATCTCGACCTAACAGAGTAGTCTTTGGCTTTGTATGCTAACCCGCCTCTCAAAAACATGTGCTCTTCAGCTCCAGAGTGCAGATTAGCAGCTGCTGCCTAAAGGGGAACCGGTTCTGTTTAAACCCAGAGCGGGAGCCAGCGCAACCGCATGAACCCGGCACCTCCGCTTGATGAGCCAAATCTCAATCAGGGTAAATCCTTTTTAAGCCATCCCAAGAATGCAAGTAGGCACCTAAAATAATCACAGTAAAAATACATGTAGCCACAGATGTAAAAACACAGAGCTATATTTAAATCCTATGCAAGCACTTCACACCTCATGGTGTGTGTTTGTGTGTGTGTGTGTGTATGTGTGAGGAAGAGGGCTAAATAATGCAAAGCATATATTTTAAGTTAATTAAATACAAATTTTCAGTGAGGTGGTGAAAGCAGGAAAAGATTCAGGCCTAAAAACACACAGACGCTACATAGTAGACACAAGAAACTTAAGACTCTTTACTGGGTCACACTCCAACCCCAGGCTTAAACAAAATCCACAAATACTAATTTTCACATGATGTGGTAATTTTAGAAAGTCTGACCTGATCTGAGTTAACAGACAAAATTGCACACTGATGGACAAAAATTCATGATTGGTGTCCATGTTTTATGGGGACTTTCCATATGCATAATGATTTTTATACTCTACAAACTGTATATTCTATCCCCTACCCATAAACCTACCCATCACAAAAAACTTTCTGCATTTTCAAAAAACATCATTCTTTATGATTTATAAGCTGTTTTCCTCATGGGACCAAAAAATTGTCCCCACAACGTAGGGTTTACCAGGACTATAGGACTTAAAGTAGCTCACGTTTATGCAAAAATGAATAAGAATGAAGGTGGTGGAATCAGTTGTGAATATAAACCTGGCAGAATGGGATGACATCAGAGGAAGTGAAGACCAAGGCGGAGCCGGAGGGAAGGAGGAGCCCGGTGGAGCCTTAGTGATTGCGGACCACGGTGGAGTCGAAGGGCTGACAGTTCGAGGTGGAGCAATGGACCTAGAGACCTGAGGTGAAGTCAGGGGATCCGCTTCTCAGTGTCACACTGGTGGTGAAGGGGCCTGAGGCGAAGCAGAGGAGCTGAAGGGAGTCAGCAGTGCCTGGAGCCAAAGAGCTGTGAGGCACCAGTGGAGTAGGAGAGTCCTCTTTGACTGGCTCATTGGTGGACTGTCTCAACATCGCTGAATCCGTAATGGACCTGACAATCGGGTCCGGCTCTGATTCTCAGGTAGAATAATAATAATAATGAATGATAATGATTAGTTACGTTTATATAGCGCTTTTATCAGCTTTACATGGAGGGGGGAATCTCCTCAACCACCACCAATGTGCAGCATCCACCTGGATGATGCGACGACAGCCATATTGCGCCAGAACCCCCACCACACACCAGCTTGTTGGTGGAGAGGAGACAGAGTGATGAAGCCAATCAGTATATGGGGATGATTAGGAGGCCATGATTGACAGACACCAATGGGCAAATTTGGCCAGGATGCCAAGGTTAAACCCCTACTCTTTAGGACATCCTAGGATTTTTAATGACCACAGAGAGTCAAGACTACGGTTTAACGTCTCATCTGAAGTACAGAGTAGACACTCTGGCTGGCTCTGTCTCCGGCGATGGAGGGGGCTCATGGTCTGTGGCCCGTGGTGGGCAATGGCTCAGGCTCTGGGTCCATGGTGGACATAGGCATTGTACTTGAATGATATCATTGATGTCCGGGACACTGTGAGCTGGGACGATGTGTCCTATCTGAAGCAGGCAGAGAGATGGCTGCTGGAGGTGTTGAGAGTCCTGGGGAGTCTGAGTTGATCGTGGTGTCGTCCTCAACGACTCCCATGGTGAGGGAGGATATGCATACCCACAAGGCATAACATCCCTTTAACCTTTAACACTTTTATGGTTCTTGAAAAATCAACATTTATCATTCACTGAGAATTCAAGACTTCAAGTTGTGTTTTTATGGATACTCATAACATGTGAATGCAGAATCCTTGAGGCTTATAGATTTCTCAGATTCTTCAGGTTCTGTACATTTCTCACATGATTTTTGGCAGCAGAAGAGCAACAATATGATACCACAAACAGAGCTTGCTGAATGGTCTTAATTTAGATCGAGCACTTTTGGGTTTATCTTTAACCACGCAATCACAAAATCCCTCAGTGTTTCCAAGAACGCTCCCAGAACACCCCATTCACAGTTATCAGCTGCATCTCATTAAAATATTTCTGAGATCTGAATCACAAATCTGTCATCCACATGGTCTAATTTCCATTTAAAGAGCAACACCACATGCTGAATAGAGAGCATGTTCTGTTGCAACCATTTCTGATTCACTTCACTTCAGTTTCACTTGCAAAATCTTAAGGAAAATAAAGAAAAATTGTGTTAACCAAGTCCAACGAGATGAATAATAGTCACATTTCACCCTAAAATGAAAATAAAAAAAGAAATTTGTTGTCAATGGTGGTTCACATTATATTCTTAATATTGTAATCTTAAAGAAAACCCTTTTTTAGTGTGAAAAACAGAATTTAAAGAAACTTCCTCTATAAAGAGCCTTTTGTTCCATGAATGTTAACATTTCTTTATGGAACCATCAATGCCAATAAAGAACCTATATTTGTAAGAGTGTATTGAATATATATATATATATATTTTCCATTGTGATTATTAGAATTACGCTAATGTCCTTAAAGGGTCAGTTCACTTTAAACTTAAAATTACCCCATGATTTTCTCACCCTAAAGCCATCCTAGGTGTATAGGACTATCTTCTTTCAGACGAATACAGTCTGAGATATATTAATAATCACCCTGATGCTCCTAAGCTTTATAATGGCAGTGCACGGAAACCACCTGTTTGAAACTGTTAGAAAAGTGCATCCATCCATCATAAACATACTCCACACGGCTTAATAAAGACCTTCTAAAAGGAAGTGATACGTTTGTGTAAGAAAAATATCCATATTTAACATGCTATAAAGTAAAACATCTAGCTTCCGCCAGACCGCCTTCTGTAAATAATGATCCAGATCACTAGTAGTTCTTGAAGAATGACTAGGTACTTAAGTAATCAGTGATGCATTTTATGACCACGTTGAGAGTAAAAAAAAGACAATCTTCAAGAACTACTAGTGATCTGGACCATTATTTTAAAGTGAAAAAGATGTTTTTCACTATAAAATAATGGTTCTGATCACTAGTAGTTCCCTGCATAGTGACTAGGTAACACTTGAGTAATTAATGATGCATTTTATGACCACGTTGAGAGTAAAAAAAGACAATTGCTCAAATCTCAGACACTTTAATGTTGTGATTAGTAATTAATTAGTAATTCTTTAATAATAATTAGTAATTCTTTATAATTGGTCATAGTTACCTATTAGTTCTTAATGATGCCAATCTCATTCTGTAATTATTGATTAGCTAATAAGGAACTATCTTAGTCCTAAATTTGATATTACTTACTGATTGTTTCTACATTAGTTAATAGTAGTAGCTGAAGTGTTAATGTAGTACTACTCATTAGTCCTGCATTACTTCCTGCATAATTACTTAGTAATGGCGGACCATTGGTTACCAAGTTTTCTAATGCACTAATATGCATTAGATTCAGATGATTTGACTTAACAGAAGTTTAATGTTCCTCAGCACTAGTGAAGTGAGGTAGCCTGCAAAACCCCTGTTAAAGACCCTCTCAGACACACATATAAGGGCAGAAGCAGTATACGGTACAGCAGAGCTGGATGCACACAGGCTCCTCCATAAATATCCCACATAAAAAAGGAATCCTTCATCTACTGGCTATTAATGGCAGGGCTGCTGCACTAAGTTCCTCTTCCACGCCTGCTCCAAATCAGCAGCTCGTTAATCTTAAGATGAATACATCACCCCACTCTGTCCCCTCCGCCCACGTCGCTCTAAGGGACTTTTAGAGCAACGATACTCCATCATTTTGCTCATCTTTAATTTTGTTGCCTGGTTCTTCATTATTTGTCCCATTAGATGAATCACACAGTTCAGAATCTGAAAACGGAGGAATGTATTTGATTGTAATTTCTTGCAGTCTTTCTGCTTCTCTTTCATTAACTTTGAATAAAAGCGTGCATTCCTCACTAATATTCAATCTCCTTACATCCTTGCTGTTTACATCCACACATTCCTTAACAAACAGAAAGCAAGTACACAAGCAGACATCACACTAAGGGACAAACAGCATGACAATGTTTTTTAGCTCATCTAGGTCACGTCACATGCAAATACGACCTAACGTACAAACAATCAAACGGAGTTAATTCCATCACGGCCAATCTCAGCATGATTACTGTCTCTCACCTCACTATTTTCACAACTGTTTGATGAAGAAGGCGAAACACAGAGAGCAAGAAAGGGAAGATGACTGAAGATAATGTGCTGAAAAAACTAATTAAAGAAGAAGGCCGTGGCCCGTTATCTGTTATCACAGCCATGCCTGAGTCACCCATTTATAGATCAAACAGAAGTTAGTGCATTTCAGCTTTCTTGAACTCATACAAAGCGAGACGGATCAGGTGAACGCCTTTTGAAGTGAAATGAAATCCTACACGCCGGGTGGCAGATTGAACCCCATACAAACTCCATTCCCAACCTCATTAGCTGTGATGCTTCAATTGGACACACATACACAGCTATATTTTTGACAATGTGTGAATAATACAATGACTTTCAGGGGGGTTGACTTATTAAAAGGAATTTTGCAAAGCTGCTAAATGAGTAAATGTAATTTTCTGTGCAACACAAGCTGTCATTTGACACCACCAGCACAGTTAGTTAAATGCCAATTATTTAAAAATATATAAAAACACTCTCAGAAAATAAAAAGGTACAAAAAGCTGTCGCTGGGGCAGTACCCTTTCAAATACTGATATGTACCCTTTTGTGGTAAATAAGGTACATAGGTGTAATTTTTGAAAGGGTATTGAGTGACAGCTTTTGTACCTTTTTTTTTTTTTTTTTTTTAAGAGTAAACTTTTATTATACATTTCATAAATTTTAGGAATTGTGTAGCTCTACTGGAACATTTTAAAGCTCTCTTAAATTTAAAATATACACTACGGATCAACACTCGGTTTTTGAAAGAAGGTATATGTTCACAAATGCTGCAATTATTTGATTGAAATGACAGTAAAACAGTAATATTGTGAAATATTATTACAATTTAAAATAACTGTTTTCTATTTTAATATATTTTAAAATGTAATTTAAATTATTCCTATGATGGCAAAGCTGAATTTTCAGCATCATTACTCCAGTCTTCAGTATCACATGATCCTTCAGTAATCAATCTAATATGCTGATTTGGTGCTCATGAAACATTTCTCTCAGTTGAAGACAGTTATAGTAGTATGCTTGAAGTGTCATCAGATATGTAGGGGTCTTACAGTGTCTGATCAGTTGTGATGACATTAAGGCAAATCACTATGACAGCAGAGATCCCAGTTTTCCATGTCCTTTGTTTGACCCTTGACCCTTAACTTGTGAAATGCTGAATTATCAGAGGTGTCACTGTGAGGGGTTGGGTAAAAAGTGTTGGAGGGAAAACAAAGCCATGGGTGAGATTGTGGCCAATACTTTCTGGCCCTGTTTACAACTGGTATTAAGATGCATTTTGGATCACAAGTGGATGACGCTAAAAACAGGTGTAAACAGGATGTGAAATGTTTAGAGCTTGTCCACTTTCGACCACTTCCCAAGGCAGTCAAAAACTCATTTGACCGGATTGCTTTCGCAGTGGTTGAATGATTTCGAACAGCCCCAAAAGACCGCATACTCTCCGCCTACTGACTTAATGCGTAAACATTATGGGATGTGCGCTAGCCAGACGGGATGAAAACATACCAAGCACAATGTTCTCTCACCATCCCTGGTTTCTAACAAACACTCACCGGCTATCAAAGCAGAAACAAAAGCTGCTGCTCTCCTTGAGACCTTTTCCCATCTCCTTATATGAATATATGAACATACAATAATTTCTGCAGTGTGGAATTTAGGTCTCCAAAAGCATTGAGTTTTATGAAATGATTATGTATTTATTTATTTTTACTAAAAAATGTATTTATTATGAGACTAGAGCTTCTCAAATGAAAATATAATATCTAAGGAGATTTTAATTGGTTTTTCACATTTTCAAAAACATGTCCTTTTCATCTGTTTATGTGTTTGGCATCAGTCTGTTTTAATTCTTATAACTGCTGTTGGGACACAATGGTCTATCAGGTGAGGGGAAGAACAGCTTGTTGAATGGAAGGAAGAGAGGCACGGAGACAGGAAGCCCACCAGCCTGAGGAAACATGCCGCAACATTATCCCTCTCCACACACAGGGGCCCCTGTCTTGAAACTGTCTGTGAGAGAAACAGACAGGAAACAGAAATACAGAGAAAGAGAGAGTAAAATACTGTGAAAAAGCAAGATAAAGAAAGTGATAAAAAAAATAATAAAATGCATTAATGTGCATGAGTGTGGACATAGCTATATGGCTATATGCTGTAAAAACTCCTTCAACAACTCTAAAGTAAAACCTCTGCACATTTCTGATCATTTTTAATCTACCCAGTTGAAAAAAACAGCATATGCTGGTTAGGTATGTTTTGAAGCATGGCAGCTGGTTTGAAATGGTTTATGCTGGTCCTTAGTTGGTCTGGTTTAAGATGGTTCTGAGCTGGTTATAAGCTGGTCCTGAGCTGGAGCTAGTTGCTTAGGACCAGCTTAAACCAGCTCATGGCCAGCTAAGAACCAGCTTAAACCAGCTGCCATGCTTCAAAACACACCTAATCAGTATATGATGTTTTTTTCAACAGGGTTACAACTTCCTACTTGTGCACCACCAAACCCTCTACAAGCTGCTTTCAGACGAAACCTGCGCTCACTTTTTCCCTCCCATCTTTCCCCTGTTGTGTCATCCTCTCTTCCCTCACCCACACAATTCTTATCTCTGAATGTGAATACCGCAATGGACACTTTATGTTCCACTTTAACTTCTTGTCTAGACAATATCTTTCCTCTCTCTTCCAGGCCAGCGTGTGCTACTCCCTCTAACCTCTTATCTGATGTTCTTTGTGAACACCGGACCAAACTCAGGGCAGCAGAGAGCAAATGGTGCAAATCAAAAGACCCATCTGACCTGAGTATGTAACAGTTGCTCTCATACTTTTGCTGCAAAATCTTCATACTTCCACAACAAGATCAACAGCGTTTCAAACACACACAAACATTTCAAAACATTTAATTCTCTCCTCGGTCCCCCTCTGCCACCTCTCACCATCTCTTTATCTGCTGATGATTTTGCTAATTTCTTCACAGACAAAACTACAACCATTAGCAGTCAGTTCTCAGCTCCACACACACAGGAACTCAGACCAACCACATCCACAGCCAGAAATCTTCTCTCCTCCTTCTCTCCCCTCACTGAGGCAGAAGTATCTAAACCTCTTTTCTCCAGTCATTCTACCACCTACCCTGTAGATCCCACCTTCTACAAGCCATCCCTCCTACACTTTTACCAGCTCTCACACACACCAACGCATCTCTCCACACTGGCATTTTCCCCACCGCATTCAAGCAGGCTCGTTTAAACCGACTGCTTAAAAAACCCACATTAAACACGTCACCTGTAGATAGTTACGGACCTCCAACCATTCATAGCTTGTTTTCAACCAGGTATCATCTTTCCTTTCACAGAATAACCAGCTGGACATTAACCAATCTGCTTTCAAGAGCGGCCATTCAACCGAGACTGCATTACTGTCGGTCACTGAAGCCCTGAGGATTACGAAAGCTGATTGCAAATCATCAGTTCTCATTCTGCTGGAGCTATCTGCTGCCTTTGACCCTGTGGATCATCAGATCCTTCTGTCCACCCTCACATCATTAGGCATCACAGGAACTCCACTTCACTGGTTTGAATCTTATCTCACAGGTAGGTCTTTCAGGGTTGCCTGGAGGGGGGAAGTATCCAAAGCACATCAACTGATCATGGGGGTTCCTCAGGGTTGGACCCCTCCTCTTCTCCATATACACTACATCACTGGGACCCATCATACAGGCACATGGTTTCTCATTCCATTGCTATGCTGATGACACACAGCTCTATCTTTCATTTCAACCATATGATCCAACAGTAGCTGTATGAATCTCAAGCTGTCTGGCGGACACCTGGATAAAAGAACATCACCTGGCAAAGACTGAGCTTCTCGTCTTCCCTGCCAATCCGACTCTACAGCATGATTTCACCATCCAGCTGGGTTTGTCATTAATTACCCCGTTAGGGTCGGTCAGAAATCTTGGAGTAATCTTTGAGGACCAGCTGACCTTCAAAGACCACATTGCAAAGACAGCTCAGTCATGAAGGTTTGCACTACACAACATCAGGAAGATCAGCCCTTTCCTAACTGAGCATGCAACACAACTTCTCGTCCAGGCCCTGGCCAGTTCTAGGTTTGGTTACTGCAATGCTCTACTGGCTGGACTTCCATCATGTGCAATTAAACCTCTACAAACGATTCAGAATGCTGCAGCACGTCACACCCCAAGAGGGCCCACATCACACCTCTCTTTATCTTTCTGCACTGGCTACCACTTGCTGCTCACATCAAGTTCAAGGCATTGGTGCTTGCTTACAGATCTACCACAGGCTCTACTTCCACTCGCTCTTACAAGTCTACATCCCTACCAGAAGTCTGCGATCGGTAAGTGAGTGATGGCTCGTGGTACCATCACAGTGAGACACAAAAACACTCTCCGGAACATTTTCGTTCACTGTTCCTTGCTGGTGGAATGATCTCCCCACCTTCAACCAGAATGCAATCCCTGACAATATTCAAAAGACAGCTGAAACTCATCTCTTAACCCCTTCCTATTCTATTTTATGCTATACTCTAAGCAATGTCTGAAACTTTGTATTATTAGCACTTCTTGTGTTTTTTTGCCTCTTTACGATTAATCGCTTGCTGTATTCCTCATTTGTAAGTCGCTTTGGATAAAAGCATCTGCAAAATGAATAAATGTAAATGTAAAGACAAAAATATTAGGCAGCACAACTGTTTTCAACATTGATAATATAAGAATGTTTCTTAAGCACCAAATCAGCATATTAGAATGATTTCTGAAGGATAATGTGACACTGAAGACTGGAGTAATGATGCTGAAAATTCAGCTTTTCCATCACAGGAATAAATATATATTTATACTTAAGTATATTTTTGTAAAAATTAAATGGAAAACAAAATGGTAATAATATTTTACAATGGTACTGCTTTGCTGCATCTTGACTAACCCTAACCCTAAACAAGTAAAATAAAAATTTGACTCCTGGAACATTTTTAATCCTGGATTTTCATGTGGTCTCAGACTTCTGGACACCACTGTATAAACTAAAAGATATAAAGGATGTTTGAGCACACCTAGACATTCTCCAAAAGTTTCTTCCAGATGCCTCAAATATCTTTTCATTTCACAGTGTACATATTTCATTTACAGCCACTAATTTAATAATCTGCATTTAATGATCCACTGTGTTTCTTTAGTAATAACAGAAAGACCATCATACTTGAACATGTCCAGTCCAGGTCTTCTCTAACCCCAAATGTACCCTCTCACAGGCACTAAACTTCTACTTTCACATCCAATTTTTGTAAGATGAGACACTGCATCCATATGCAGACAGACAGAAAACCCCTGCAGGTGCATTCGCGTTACACAACCATCCAGAATCAACGGCGGCCAAAGCCAGCCTGTCATTTCCAAGGGCTTGTTTAGCTTATGTGTGCGTGTACGAGACTGACAAACCTTCCCTAGTGACAGATATACAGGAAAACAATCTTTGTCCTTCAATTCAACTTATCGTTTCAACAGGTAACCACCAGGTTACAAAACATACAAGTTTCTGTTTACCAGATGTTTTTGAGAAGGAAATGTGGGGATTTCTCTTTTGTTTGGAGCATGTTTATATGGGTGTGTCTGAGTGGTGCAGGGGAAACTGAGGGTGTTGTGCTGCTCTGTGCTGTCAGATCAAGTGTGTGTCTGCAGCTGGTTGAAATGATGTGCACATGTGCATGAGTGTGTGTCGTATGCGTAAGTACAATAGACATGTCAGAGCAGTGAACGCCCAGCAGACAGACATTCTGCGATCCCAGTGCACAGCCTTTTGTGAAGGTTACTTGGAAAACACAGGCAGGGTACAAATGAAGTTAATCTCAATGGGCAGAAGCTACCAGACTCAGCTAGGGACCAAATGTGAGAGGATGACTGTATTTTATTTATTAGTTAAATAAAACTATGATGGCAAAAGCTGAATTTTCAGAAGCCATTATTCCAGTCTTTAGTGTCCCTTCATACAAAAACATATATCTAAAATATAGCTGTAAATTAAAACTACTTAACCTGAATTCACAAGGTCAGATGATTTTACAAAAGCCCAGGTGATTTTACGAAAGGCCAGGGCTCTACTGCACCGAGTGGGTAGCAATGTGAAATATTAATATTATCTTTCTAACAAATGATGGTGTGTTTTTATAGGTAGTTTATAGTCTGTAAAGGAGATTTATCTAAGTCTGGTATTAAAACAGACATTCAATAAGTGGGTCATGGCTTTTCCTTGTCGCACTTAGTTCTTGTTCTTGTCCTGTCAGCAGTTTTACGGAGAGGAGCTTCTACTGTATCCCTGGCTCCTGTGGTAAGAATGCTTTTGAATATCTCGCTCTCTCGCAGGGCTATTAATAGCAATGACAGCAAGTGCTCAGCCCTGTGCTGTAAACCTAGATACCTGATACAGGCTTCAGACACACTTCCATCCCATAATGCAGTAGATAAACTGCAAGCTACATCAGTAGCAGACCTCTAACTATCTAGTAAATTGAGAGTTCTGTAAGGAAAGAACATAAATCATTTGATATGGCTTATCAAACAATAATTTCAAGCCTTTTAAAGCATTTGCTGTTTGTTAAAAATCAAGTTTAGGTTTTAATAGCACATGCATCTTATAAAACAGACACCTTTATGTTGAAGCTATACTGAAAATAAAATAAAACTAAAGTTAAGTTTCAAACTTCTCTCGATATCTGTGTCAGCTCTGTGTAAAGATGAAGTGTTTCTACTGAGACTCACAGAATGTTTGATATCAAACAGCGTGAGGCAAGCAGGTTTCGTGGAGCTGCATACTAACTGGGTTGCGGTGTGTTTACCAAAATCTCTCCAAGGAAATTTCCGTTGTGCCAAAGTGAGGCTAAGGGCATTGATGAGGAAAGTCAGAGAGGGAGAATGGATGAACCTAACACTATATGTAACCGAGAAGATATCTGTTTGTGGAATCGTGCCTACTGACAGACTTATCCATGATCTCATCCTCGGTATATGAGTGTATCTGCTGTGGCCCCCTGCCAGAGGAGGAATGAAGTGTGTGATGAAGTACTCACGCATAATTGGCTTAAACAATTTAAGTTTAGATAATTTAGATAATTACCTCCAATCGAAGAAAATATCACACATAGCTGTGAAAGTGAGCAACGGTAATGAAATGCAGAAAGATTACAAAAACAGTGTTATTCAACATGCTTTAATGTTATGGCATATTAGTCACCAAGCACTTTAATGCCAGCTGATTTAAAAAAGAAAATCTGCCATTTAAAGGGATCATTTACTCACCCTCATCACTCATTTTCTGTGGAACACAAAAGATAATGTTAAGGCAGCATGTTCTGACTGCTCTTTCCATATAACAAAAGAGATGACCAAAGCCTGTTCAAAAATGAAAAAAAAAAAAAAACGCTATTTGAGTATGCGCATATTTAAAGTTGGCAATTGCAATATATGGAACAATGATGTTTGGTACGACTGACGTCAAACCTGGCGTGATTTGAATATGAGAAGATGAATGAGATTTTAGAGAATATTTTTAATAAATAACAACCTAAATTTTGATGCGATCCTCCAACCCGATTTCACGGCAATTCGTACGTATTTTATGAGGTGGCTAATTCATACGACCTCACTTGTACGAATTCATACGTTTTTTTGCTGAATCGTACGTATTTTATGAGTTGACAAATTGGTATGAATTCATATGAATGACCTACCCCAAACCCAGCCCCTAAACCTACCCGTCACTGGGGTTTAGACAAATCGTACGAATTCGAGTGAGGTCATAAGAATTCATACGAATTAGCCACCTCGTAAAATACATATGAATTGGTCGTGAGATAGCGTCGGTTCCTCGCATAAAACTATGACTCCAAATGACTGCTTGTGGACTAGTAAGTATGGTAAGTATGGTTAAGTATGGTAAGATTATTTCCGCCACGGAATAAAAAGAAATGAAAAGATAATTGCGATTTATCTCGAGTTATGTCAGAATTGTGTGATATAAACTTACAATTGCGACAAATAATTTATAAAATAAAAAAATTATTTTTCTCGCAATTCTGAGTTTATATCTCGCAATTCTGACTTCCTTTCTCAGAATTGTGTGATATAAACTCGCAAGTGCGAGTTACAAAGTCCAATTCTGAGGAAAAAAGACTGACTTTATAACACAAAATTGCAATGTTATATCATACAATTCTGACTATAACTCGCGATTGTGAGTTTATGTCACGCAAAATCAGAATTGCAAGATGTAAACTTGCAATTGCAAGAAAAAAAGTCAGAATTGTGAGATAAAAAGTCGCAATTACCTTTTTTATTTGTTATTCAGTAGTGGAAACAAGCTCTAACTCTAACTCAAAACTCTAGATGGCACATGCTAATAGGTCCTTTAACTCAACCTGCTCGTAAGCACATCGTTATCTATAGGGCACAGCTGATTAGTTCCTGCTGTATCAGTAGCCAATGAGCTTGCGTGCTCAACCTTCAAAATACTTTGGTAGCATTGCCTTAGCTTCAGAAACCCTCCACCTTCCCCAGCTCCACCTGTATAGATCTGCTACGGGTAATTCATGTACGCTATATTGTACAGCAGCAGCATCTCTTACTTGATGTATGTATGTTATGTATGTACAGGCAGTAGCAAGTCTTGTACTTGCTCTGCAGCGTAGCAGATCTATTCCGCCAAGACCAAACATACTACTTTTGTGTTTTATGGAAGAAAAATGTCATACAGCTTCGGAATGATATTCAAATAAATAAAGGGCAAAATTTTCTCTTTTTTTATTTGACCTATTTCTTATGTTTATAGCTGAAATTTGAAATGTATACAAGAGAGATGATTTTTGCTGATGGTAGAGGAAAGCAGAAAACCCTTCAGAACTCCCACTGAGAGACAGCTATATGATTCTCTCGCTCTCATCACATCTTTCCTCTTCCTTATCTCTCTCTCTCAAAGACATGTGGGACGCAGCTTTGGAAGTAGGTCAAATCTGTGCGGGAAAACACTGATCCTGGCAGACAGAACTGGCTCAATAGTGTGGAGCGTGTGGACTTTTCACCTTAATGCCTTAAACAGAATAACAGAAGACAATCCCAACTTTTCAGGCACTCACATGCAAACATTCAATTAAGCAGGAAATACTCAAGTAAATGCTGCCAGCAAGTGAATTATGAGCCCGTGTATAAAAGTAATATGCTTTGCTTGTTTGCTGTGAGATAGTGATAGTGTACAGATGGTATGCTGGGAGATCTTGCTGTCATAGATGTGTATAATAATGAGCTGATATCCTTTTGCTCTCTGCTAGAAAATCTTGTGACCTCCCCATTTCTCTTTTTTCAACTCACCATGTTAAACTTGTCTGAAAGCGCACAAATGGGCCTTGACTTCATTTATGTGTGTGTCTGTTGGATACAGTAGGAACAGATGACCAGAGAAAGCACTGGCTCGTCTCTGCATTCATGGTCCTCTTGAGTTGTCATGGAAACACTATTGCCTGAGTGTGGTAGACCAGTCCTTGGCTTGTGTATGTATATTCTTATGCTGTATTTAGACCAATCGTGATCCAGTGATGTGATCAAAGGAACATCCTTTCATCTTTACTCTTTATTTAGTAGTTTATTTTAAGTTACATTCACACATCTCCTTCACTTAAATATAGTATTTAAATAAAAGATACTGCATATTACCTTCAAATATTAAAGGGATAGTTCTCCCAAAAATTAAAATTCTGTCATCATTTACTCACCCTCAAGTTCTTCCAAACCTCTATGAATTTCTTTCTGAAGAAATTTTGAAGAATATAGGTAACCAAACAGTTGATGGGCTCCATTGACTTCCATAGAATGGAGGGGAACTATGGAAGTCAATGGAGCCCATCAACTATTTGGTTACATTCTTCAAAATATCTTCTTTTGTGTTAAGCAGAAGAAAGAAATTCATACAGGTTTTGAGACAACTTGGGGGTGAGTAAATGATGACAGAATTTTCATTTTTGGGTCAGATCGATCTTATAAGATGATTCTTTTCAATGAACTGGTGGATCTGGTTCACATATCAGATGTGGTTCATTAGCTTTAAGCTCACTAGAGGGGAAGCTTTGAAAGTGACACAAAGCTATTGTACAGAATGTCGACCACAAGTCATAAAGATTATTTTGATCATGGTCATTTGTCTTTTTTCTTTTCCCTGAACCACATAAGAATAACATCATAAGGGTTTGATAAGACATGAGGGTAAGTAAGTAACGAGTCATTTTGAGTAACTTGCATTTTAGGCACAACATGGCCAGCTTTGTTATTTTTGTTCTTTGAAAATAGTTTCAAAAGAACCCAAAGCATGATCAACCGTTATGTGTTGCCAAGCAACACAGACTGACAGCCTGAAAAGCATTGAACACAGACAAGCGAAGTTATACAGTGAAAAACACCAGAGAAAATCAACCAATCAGATTCAATGACCAGAACTAACTGTTGTCTAATAGGCCAATTTTGACGCTTGTTTTACATGTTCAGCTGGTTAGGATAAAGAGTTTTAGATATCATCACCTTTTCTGAGATCCTCCTTTTCAAATTTGTATTATATTTTAATTATGATGATAAACATAGACGTGAACTGTAACACTTGCTTCCTGAGGGTATTTTCAGTTTTTTTTTTTCTGAGTGACACAAAAAAGTAAAGACTCGTAACTCCAAAACTATAGCAAGGAGAGTCAAAAGGTTGGTATAGTTTGAAAGGAAACTTTAATTTTAAAAAAAAATAAATTTGGACATGCTGAGAAACTGCAAATAAACAGAAAAAAAAAGGAAAATCGGAAAATTTACATATCTTTCTAATTTAAAATGGAATATCTCATGAAGCAAATAAGGTAGTGGGATCATCCTTTTTTGGGGATGTTCCTCTATAAGTGAGCTGTATCTGGATCAAATTTTGTGGTGATCGCATGAAGAAATCAAAAGTTACAGCATTCAGAACCAAGGTAGATATTAGCAACTTTTACTCTCTACTTGACTACATGTTTGATTAATACACAATACATTTGTGATGAGTAATGCAATTACTCGTTACATTTTGCATGACTCCTAACTTTTCTGCAGCAGTTTATTTCTGCTACAAAGAAGTGACATCACCATCTACAGGGCATTGTCTTGTGTTTTGCCTGTTTTGCCCTTACTCTCCCAAATTTGTCAACAAGGCTATAGTTTACCTGAATGCGAGTGCATTAGTAGGTAGTTGTGAATCGCAGGTGTTACATATATGAGATGAGGACATGGCTGCAGCCAGTGATGAGGCCAAAACCAGCATGTCCAGTGCAAGTAGACTTTGACTATTATTTAATTTTACTTAAGATAATTTTACTCAAATCGTATTAGAACTTGTAATAGAGTCATTTTCGCTGTTAGGTATCTGTACTTTTACTCAAGTATGGTTTTCAGGTACTCTTTACACCTCTGGTCTACAGCAACCAAATGTGTCTCTCTGTCATGAACAAAAGAATAAGAGAAAGTAAAAGAGAAAAAAGATATGCATTTGAGAAAAAGTAACTGGAATACTGAAAGTAATCTCCAATGACTATAAATAACACAAGGACAGAAGCTGAAGACTAAATCAAAGCAAAGACTACAAAAATGAATACACACATGGTAAGATCTTGCAAGATCAAAGTAAAAGCATGCCCTTGTTTTATTGAAATAGTTCAGTCCTTGCTTGAGGCAGTGTCTGATCCCCTGCCAGAGAGTTGTTATTTTTTGTGCACCAGGAGGGACACTCGGGGTTGATGAACCTTCATCTGAGCGTCTCACTTTTTTAGGATGTACTGTTACAAACAGGAAACCGACAGACAGACAGGCAGGCATCGCCACATGAGTCTGTAGTGGTTGGACATATTTCCACTCTGTAACTATGATCATCTTCTGTTCAGTTTAAAATCCACATGAAATCAAAATGTATATACCGTCTTGTACACTTTCTTGGTCTTATTCTGCCCTACACAGGCAAATCGCTGTTACCATGCAAAATGAGTAAAACGTCTTTTTGAAACGTTTTTTGATTGAATTTAGATTGATTTAATATCCATTTTCTTTGTATCTGAGTCTATTTGAGCCAAACCGTCTGTCACGGGATGGTCAGGGTTTCCCAAACTGGGGTTCATGAGGGAACTGCGGGGGGTTTGTGAATTGATGAGAAGATAATAATTAAATCATAAAAATTAAATAAATGCATTTAAAAAAAAAAAAGAAAGAAATAAAAATATAGCTGCAAGCAGCAATTATCAGGGCCAAGTACAAAGAACATGATAAGTCATGCCAACATGGCTGGGAGTGTCAGACCAGCTGCAACAATGAGCAATTAAAAACATTTTAAGATGATTTTAGGCAAAATGGCTGAAAAATTATAAATACAGTCACTAATAATATGCTATAATGGTTTATCACTTTTTACCAATAGGTGGCGCTGTGACTAAATTGATTTGGTGTGGTCAGAGTAAAACGACACATGCAAAGTTTGGTGTCAATATGCTAAAGCATTGCAGAGATACAGCCTAAGAGTCGTTTTGGCATCATGCCATCAAATTTGCAGTATACGAAAACGGTTTCGTCTATTGACACAAAATCCATAACTTTTGCTGGTATAGTCTGAAGATGATACAATTCGATTTTGGTGAAGATCGGACCAATGGTCTAGCATTGCATTCCATCTCTGGTTTGAATAGAATGACCTTGGCTCTTACCTAAAATTTCTCCAATCATTCCTGGCCTGCAGGACACTAGTTTAACTACAATTAGTGCTAAAGGTGCTAGAGTTCAGGGTCTTTCTAGAGCCCTACAGCTGTAAATGATAAGAGTTGTTTACAGTCACTGTTGTTAATGTGCGACTGTGTTGTTTATGCCCTGTTAGTTTAAAATCCTCTCGCACGCAATCAAAAGTTTAAACTGCAGTAGTAAGTTCAGTCCAAACCTTATTCACGTAATGAAGCTGTGGTGTGTATGCACCGGTTAACACCCCAAATCCACTTTAATTACATCATGATCTGCTAATAATCTTCAACAAGGTGAATGGCTATTATTCTCAAGAGCTTTTTGGTTAAATCTCTTCAACTTCAAAAGGGCACTTGGGTTGGATTGTCACATTGGCACCTTTCGTAATCAAAAATGTCACATAACATTTTGAAAGTGTATACAGCTGCTTAAAAGCAAGGACACATGAAATGGCCTTGTAAAATATGAAAGCCATACGTCTCTCCTCTTCCCACCTTTGCGTGTATAAAAGCTCTCTGTCCAGACCACAGGCTCTCACCAGCATGCGTAAAGTAAAGTGCCTGCTGATATTCTGTTTGCCAGACCACCCACACTAGCTGCGGCTTCCCTGTCTCATTTCCAGCACTGTAAGAGCAGTCACGATCTGCTGGGAACCAACACGTAATGCTTGAGTCAGTCAAAACCACTGTATTCTTGCTACCGGCACAGGCTGATATTATGTTTTAGATAAACAGAGACATTACAGCACTTTCAGTTTCGCAACTTTGTGTACTGCTCGGATGGTCCGACAACTGTCTGTACAAAGTTCAAGCACACAGATATTGCTAGATCAGTGACATCTACCATACATGGAGAAAGCTGTCTGCTCCCTTTCAACTCAATGACACTTGAAGTATAAGATTTTTTTGTGTGTGTGTGTGTGTGGAAAATTATCAAATATTTTCTTAATAAAATCCTAATTTTTCTATTAAAGGATTAGTTCACTTTAAAAGTAAAATTACTCACCCTCAAGCCATCCTAGGTGTATATGACTTTCTTCTTTCTGATGAACACAATCTGAGTTATATTAATAAATATACTGACGCATCCAAGCTTTATAATGGCAGTGAGCGGGACCAATGAGTTTAAAGCTCAAGAAAGTGCTTCCATCCATCATAAACGTACTCCACACAGCTTCGGGGGGTTCATAAAGGCCTTCTGAAGAAAAAGCGATGCGTTTGTGAAAGAAAAATATCCATATTTAACAAATTATAAAGTAAAATATCTAGCTTCCGCTACATCCTACGCATTCCGTATTCAATTTACGAAACTTTTTTTGTATGCAAGAAATGTTTTTTTAACCCTAGTTATGTCATAGCAGGGGCTAGCATAGTCATACTAACTAGCTAAACCTTGCAAGAAACACTTTTGCTAATCCTTACAATCAATCCTGGCGGTTTTTGGTTTTCATCCTCTTTATAAGACCATGTCAGCCTTTGTTTCACATTCCTCATACAACATTTTCCATTAGTTGCATGTTCACAGGATAAGAGAATATCTCATGGGGATCGACTAAATGGCTGATCTGTACATGAATCTTTCAGCTCCACAGTACCTGATTAAATAAAGTCAGTTTCAATTAGAGTGCCAAGTACAGTTGGATGATTTAGTGCAAAGAAGAACAGACATGCCACAGTCACTGGGTCTGATCTGAACGGTCTAATGAGTATCTGTGTGCCAATCTGAGACGAAACAGTCATTACAAAGTTCAGAAGTGCTTTGCATAGTCTACAATCTCATATTTGCCCACAGTATCCCTGCCCGTAAAAGATTTGATATGGAAACATCCAGGCACTCACCTCCCCTATCACACAAAATTTAAGGAACATACACATCCAAAACATCCTGGGCACCAACACATGATGAATCACTGATGTGGGTCGCATTCACATTTAGATATACACAAAACCATGGAAATATCTGAGTCAATGCATTTGTACTGACATGTTTGTAGATAAATGCATGCAAAGACATGCCAAATGTCACACCAAAATAAAATGTTTATTCCTGTGATGGCAACGCTGAATTTTCACTCCATTCCTGAGCGTCACATGATCGTTCAGAAATTCAGATTTGATCATTTTAATGTATCCTTGCTGAATAGATGTATTCATTTCTTTCTTTTTTTTGGATGAATGGACATACTTTACGGATTTACTGTTTTTACTGTGTATACGCCTATTTCTCAACATCATCGTGATTCCTCAGCAACAACTACTTTGTTAAAATACTTTACAGTTTCTTCTACGTCAGGAATGCTTATCATTATAAGACAGCTTTTGCTTTTTAGTAACATATAAAAAGAATAAAGCATAAGCAAATCTTATTAATAAAATGGAACAGACGTATCACAGCTGATTTCAAAAACATTCCCACTCACTGTAAAGATGCTTTCAACTTTAAAAGCAATACATTTCAGACGGTACAAGCTGTACAAATAGGAAATGGATGTTATTCCTCTGGACATTCCAGAGATTTTCTCTTAAGGGATCTATAAAGCATAACATTCTGTACACTAACATTTTTTCTAAGAAGAAAAAATGAAAAATTGCAGTACGTCCTTATCGGTCTCGGACACAAACAGCTCATTTAAAGTGTTTTATGGCTGCATGTTTATACCGCAGCAGATACCTGGCATATTTACAGTCATAAGGTTAACCCTGTTTGAAGGTGTCAGAATGTATTTTCAACACAATCAGCTGCAGTGAAACATTTATCTGACCTCTGACCCTCAGTAATCTTTCTATAATCTTCAGTGAAAGCTACTGACAATCCCTGGTGTGTTTGCGTAGGAACCGGGTTTAAGGTTTCTGGGGGTGCAGATGTGCCCTTATCTGAACATCAAAATGCTCTGGAAGCGATGAGGCTTACAGAGATTAGACGTGTAGAAAACAAGAAGAGGCCTTCTTCCCCCATCTGAGTCTTCACCACATGTCTCAAAGCTGCTGTTTTGGTGACAGATGTGGGAGTGTCTGTGTTTGTTTGGGTGCTGTGTGTGGGTTTTATGTTTCTTTTTTGGGAGTGTTGTAGTTTTTCTTTTCTACTGGGTGCAAAAATGGAAAACATGAGCATGGGGTGGATGTTTATCTGTTTGCTCCCAATCACGCAGTGCAGGCGAGCTTTAACATGGGATTTCCTTCAACTCTGAAGATGAGGAGAGCCCTGGAGACTCCATATGAAGCTTGGAAGGATCCCATGATGGGGTGATGTGCTCTGAATTTATTCTGTTCTCACTGCATGGCTGTTTTCTTCTTCACTGCTCTAACACTCTTGAGTATTTCATGGAGCGTATATGATATTTCCTGCCTTTATGACACATATTGTTTTGGAAAACATTAAAACTACCTGTTTCCTGCTGAAAAATAATGGGAAAAATATTCTTAATCTCTTTTACTTCACACGTGACTATCATTTTTTTCCACTTTGGTCTGGATGAACACAGATACACAGCTTTTACTGCAGAGTAAGTGTGAGACTGTTCTGGGAGATAATTATACCCAACCATTTTGATGACAGACTTTGGTTCAGGCATTTCAGAATGACCAAACCAACATTCGAGATGCTGTGCAATGAAATTGATCCACTGGTTAGTCCAGTTAACCAATCACATCCTCTGTTGAGGCAAATTAACTGTTGAGGTCAACTGAGATTATTTCAGCGGTGCTTTCGCAGTCATCTATGCAATCTCTTCCTCCGAGTATTCTTTCAAGCTCCCGTCTTGCATGAGCACCGTGTACACGTTGAGTTACAACCAATGTGAACATCTTTGTATTCTTTTAATGCTAGAGTTAGTACTTTCTCTCATCTATGAAGGCCTCCATCCTAGCTGTAGCTTGCACACGTTCCGATCTGTTCTGTTTATGCAGTTTTTCTTTAACTACCTTGTGAATCGACGCCCCCAGGGCACGGTTGCCACCTTGTGGATAAACTAATTACTGCAAAAAAAATTCATGCGCATGTGCGACCTATGCTTACAAGTAAGCGCAGTTACAAAAATCCAGCGGTGCGTACACTTATGTGACAAGTGAGAACAAACCTCATAGATTGGTGGAACTATGACGCATTTTTGTAGGCCAAAAGCCGGAAGCAAGTTAGCATTTTAGCACTTCCGGTTCCATTGTCCCAAAGTCAGTGGGTTTTTTTAATGGGTTTTTCGTTAAATGGCTGAAATAAGGTCCATGGTTAACACAAGCTTAAGATACTTTTATGTTTTATTCTATGACATAAAATACATCACGGGTATTAACCTACTTGTGATTTTTTTAAAAACAAGTGACTAAATCGGACTACAGAGGCTGTCGGCAACATAAAATGTCATCATGGCGAACATGTAAGCTCTGTCTACTTTTAACACCTAGTTATGCTCATAATTACGCTCTTACAAACTATTCTAATTCAAACTTTAAGGGAAAATATTTTTAGATAAAGACTGAAAGAGCTGAAGCTAGTGTTGGTGAAGTTGAAATTGTGCGACCGTGGTGTAATTCGCTTATAGCCTACCATTAGCTGTTTGCTTCTGGCGACTGCATTTAGGCTTCAAAATTCATAAAAGTTGTGTTCATCTGTGAAAATTAGCTTGATGGACAAAAGGTGAAAGTATCATAAACTTTTGTTGATCACAGAGCTTATTTTTTGTGATAATCCAAAAGCCTATGGGAAATTCCTATTGGTTTTTTGTCGAGGGAACCAGCGTGACTGCCGACTGCGTGACGTCATAGTTCCACCACTCGATGAGTTTACTGGCTCGTCAAGCATGCATGTTTGAACTTGCGTTTAGCATATTTGATGTGCTGTATGTACATGCATTGATCCAACGCTATCTCACGACCAATTTGTATGTATTTTACGAGGTGGCTAATTCATACGAATTTGTACAACGTCACTCGCCTGAATTCATACGATTTGTCTAAACCCTAGTGACGGGTAGGTTTAGGGAGCGGGGTTAGGGGTAGGTCATTCATACGAATTCATACGAATTTGGCAAGTCGTAAAGTACATACAATTTAGCAAAAAAGGTACGAGTGAGGTTGTATGAATTCGTACGAATTAGCCACCTCGTAAAATACGTACGAATTGCTGTGAGATCGGGTTGATTGATCAGTGGTTATATATGAATGTGAACTATAATCATATGCTTTTGATAATTAAAATTATTATTTTTTTTTTTATATCAACAAATGGTATCAAAATGATGATGTTGCATGATTTTAATTGTTTGATGCAGTTAAGCAGGGAAATAGAGACAGGGGGATAAACTATTATGTATATGCTGTATTATACTTTATCCAAACCCTACCCTATTCATAGAAAGTGCCTGGTAACCTCATCTCATTCATGCTTCTAGTACCAATTCCCCGTAATGTATCTATGTCATCCCAACCTCCTCCATTCTTCCACACAAACCTGGCGTCCTGCTGGGAACCTTCATACGTGCTCCAGATAAGTCAAAGT
The DNA here is from genome assembly GCA_037950675.1 of Hypophthalmichthys molitrix. Taxonomy (NCBI): domain Eukaryota; kingdom Metazoa; phylum Chordata; class Actinopteri; order Cypriniformes; family Xenocyprididae; genus Hypophthalmichthys; species Hypophthalmichthys molitrix. The sequence continues at coordinate 21,752,917 of CM075510.1, read as the reverse complement.
GGCTCAAGTAGGAGAGGAAAGAACAGAGAGGCTGCAGAGAGGAAAAACAATAGAAGAACAGTGACCTCATATATTGATATAACAATCAGTATGAATCTGCCTGTATTAAATTAATCTATACATGATTCACTAATCTATAACATTTTTAATTTTTTTTTTTTACATTTTCTAAATCCATCTCAATCATCTCAACATGATGCTTAAACAGATACTGAGATAAAAAAAACAAAACAAAACTGAAATATCAATACAGAAGTGCTCCAAACAGTTGAATTATTTACTCAGTTCATGACTAAATTCATGAATCCACTGCTTCTGTAGAGCTTTACTCCAAACTGTATCTAAATCCACACAGATCTCTGGAAATCCAACAGAATACAGTCATTTAAAACTTTGACCTCTAACACAGAATATGCTCTACTTTAACATAACTCACTGCCTCCTCCTTCAGCAACCAGTGTTCCCAAACTGATTTCCAGGGCATCTCCTCCCCGCCTTCCTTCCAGAAAGCTCTTGCTTTCTCTCCCACACATATCAGCCCTTAGGTGATAACTCCATTTCATCCTAGTTCATTGTTCTGTAGCGTCAGATAATAGGCTTGCAGAGACTAAGATGATACATTTTTGTCAGTTTTAGTGCTGTGATATACATCTCCAGTGAAGCAGGTTTAAACCTAAAGGGCTCTGTTTGTTTTATTTCTCCTCTCAGCCCTGACTCACAGCACTCAGAGCACTTAACTTCCCATGTTTCTCTGGTCCAAAATCAACATTTTTTTTGTCACTACCATGTGTGCTTTATAGAGTTGAATAAAGAAACATCTGATTGCATAATTCAGTGAATACAGCGGGCTGTATAGAGGAATTATTTGTAAAAGGAACAGACAGAAGCCTAAAGCAGAACATTTTTTAAAGTGCCTTAATGAAAACAGCAGCGCAGGAAACCTAATAAAGAGATGACAAATTATTTAGTAGTTAAAATATACAGAATCAGCTGTCTATCTTTTAATTTTCCAACCACTGGAATATTACATTTTGCCTGTCATGGTTTAGACTACAACATCTCCACCTAGTGGCACATCAGTTGTAATGACAAACACAGTTTGCCACAGTAATAACATAACATTGTGTAAAATGATCAGGCCATTACAGTTAAATGAGATGATCCCACAGGTATGTGATGGAGAACAATTTACATAATTTTATACTTAGCATATCTTGACTCCCCCCCCCCCCCCATCCTATTCCAAACATGACCACATGAGGGCGCTGTCAGCTTTTGTTAGTAATTCAAGTCAGACCTCAGAAGTTCGCATTCATGCTCTCTAAACTCACAGAGCTCATGACTAAAACATACAATCCAACCAGAGGTGAAATATATAGCCTGGTCAACTGTTTATTAAAAAAAAAGTTGACATTATTTATTCAACCTATAGTATAAATATGGGTACTATGAAAAAGAAGCAAATAAATTGAAAACAAAAAAGAAATTTATTAAACATAAAAAAAAAACTTGCAGTTAGTTGTATTATTGAATGAACATTTTATAGATAGAGATGGATGGATGGATGAATAGATGATAGATATAGATAGATAGATAGATAGATTAGATTAGATTAGATTAGATAAGATATATAGGTGATAGATAGATAGATAGATAGATAGATAGTCAAACCAAAAAAATATTCAGACATTTTTGATATATTTTTACTACTGGGTGCAGGACACTATAGTACCCAAAAATATTATACATATTATACCCAAAATTTCTTCATACAGTGGACTACCAGTAAAATTGATAAAAATTTGGAACCAAAAATTATTCAGAAGTGTTATCTGACATAAAATAAAGATTAATGTTTTCTGACACAGTTTAACTCTGAGATCTTGTCATATTTTATTACCATTTTTTTTAAACTATGAATGAAATGTTCGAGATGTCTGAAAAATTTTTGGTTTGACTGTATACACACTACCAGTCAAAAGTTTGGAAACATTACTATTTTTAATGTTTTTGAACTAAGTATCTTATGCTCATTTAAGGCTGCATTTATTTCATAATAAATACAGAAAAAACAGTAATATTGTGAAATATTATTACAATTTAAAATTATGGTTTTCTATTTTAATATACTTTAAAATATAATTTATTTCTGTGATGCAAAGCTGAATTTTCAGCATCATTACTCCAGTCTTCAGTGTCACATGATCCTTTAGAAATCATTCTAATATGCTGATCTGATAGTTATTATCAATGTTGAAAACAGTTGTGTTGCTTAATATTTTTTTGGAACCTGTGATACTTTTTTCAGGATTCATTGATGAATAAAAGGTTAAAAAGAACAGCATTTATTCAAAATATAAATCTTTTCCAACAATATAAATCTTTACTATCACTTTTTATCAATCTAACACATCTGTGCTGAATAAAAGTATTAATTTCTTTCAAAAAAAAGAAAGAAAAAAAAATTACTGACCCCAAACTTTTGAACGGTAGTGTATATTGTTACAAAAGATTTCTATTTTAAATAAATGCTGATATTTTTTTAACTTTTTATTCATCAAAGAATCCTGAAAAAGTATCACAGGTTATAAAATAATATAAGCAGCACAACTGTTTCCAACAGTGATAAAAAATCAGCATATTACAATGATTTCTGAAGGATCATGTGACAGTGAAGACTGGAGTAATGATGCTGACAATTCAGCTTTGCATCACAGAAATAAATTATATTTTAAAGTATATTAAAATAGAAAACTATAATTTTAAATTGTAATAATATTTCACAATATTATTGTTTTTTCTGTGTTTATTATGAAATAAATGCAGCCTTAATGAGCATAAGATACTTCGTTCAAAAAAATTAAAAATAGTAATGTTTCCAAACTTTTGACTGGTAGTGTGTGTGTGTGTGTATATATATATATATATATATATATATATATATATATATTATTGGTTTGTGCTTTTCTTTCTCAGCACAAAATTGCCTAGAAAAAAGTCACCTAAAAATGTCTGAATGATTAATCACAACATACATAAATTTTATAAAAAAATTGGCATGGCTCAAAGCATTGCTGTCAGTGCACTCGCAAATCACGACATCGTCAGGCTACTCTGTAAAGCAGAGACAAATCAATGACAGAGTGAAAGAGAGAAAGAGACAGAGAGGTGCTTTTGAGGAGAACCAGTGAGTGAAGTCATAGTCCGTTCTCTCCCAGGCAGAGCAGTTTTCCTCTCTGGCTTTTATCAGTGAACTTTCCAAGCACTGTCACTCAAAATGCACACGGTACATTTAAATACAGTGATCATAAAGTGTTTTGAAGTGATTTGTCCCATTACGACAGAAGACGTGTCAGTGCTTTATAGTCAAACGCAAATGATGAGAAACAAACATAGTTCCAAAGAGGCCATCCGGTTTAAAAAAAGAGTCCTGTTGTTCTTTGTGGGTAAACAATCCGAGAGTGATGTCGCCAGTGTGAGTGTGGATCTTGGCACAGTCCTAACATGAGTTGCATGACAGATGATGCTTGCCAGTCAGACAGACATTAACTCATTTGATCAACCTGATTTACTGGAAGATCCGAACATATAAGCCCCTCCAACTTTTGATTTCTAGTGGAAATTTGGCTCAGGGACGGGAGAAGGTTTCTGGATGCTGTGCTTGTCTTGAGAACAGCAAGAACCATTTCTGGCATTACAATCATTTTCATCATTAAATGTGGGGCAATGATGTCTTTGAGAACTGAAAGTGTTTTTATCTTGTATGTTTGAAGAAACAGATGTTCAGATTGCTCTGTCACGCTCAGAATCAAGTGCTCCCCTAGGTGAGATAAGCTTCATCCTGAGTGTCCAACTTTGGAATAATTTGATGTATTTTATGATGCATAGTATGTTTCTGAATTTCACCTCACTGCCCCTGCTGATAGAGAGAAGGAACCGTTTTAGTCATCTTCATTGGATTGTTTGCTTTACTTCTGGGAGAATTGCGGGACTGTAAAAATTAGACCACCGTGTGGTTGGCTGAATTAACTTTATCTCTCATGTTCATAGAGCTCTGAAACCGAGCACAACAATCAGTCTCACTGTTTCATTTAAGCTCTCCATATTGAAACAAAACAATACTTGTGATAATACCCATGAAGTGTAGGGAAGTAACTGAAAAAAGGAGTATTAGAGTATTAATAAACTGTAGTAGACTGTTAGCTTAGGGTTAGGTGTTAGGGTTTGGGTGAGTAGAATAAGTTGACATAGTTGCAAAGTTATATAGTCAGTAGAATGTCTGTTGGGGAACATCAAAATAAAGTGATTTAGTGATAGCAGATAGTGATAGCAGATATTAAAGGGATAGTTCACCCAAAATCCCGTTCTGAACCGTAAGACCTTTGTTCATCTTCAGAACACAAATGAAGATCATTTTGATGAAATCTGAGAGTTTTCTGTCCCTCCATAGACAGCCTACGCAACTAGAAATTTGACGCTTCAAAAAGTTCATAAAGAGATCGTAAATCTAGCGGCTTAGTCCAAATTTTCTGAAGAGACTCGATCGCATTATATGAAGAACAGATTTAATTTAGGCTTTTATTCACATATAAACATTGATCAGTGAATATAAACAGAAGCTCAACCAAACGTGCTTGATGCACGAGAACAAACGTGCTGTGTAACACATGAGAATGAACCTCATTGGTTCTCGCACGTCAATCGAACATGCTTGAGCTTCCGTTTACCACAACTGATGTGTGTGTTGATGAATGTTTATATGTGAACAATAGAAGCCTAAATTCAATCTGTTCACCATATAAAGTGATCAAGTCTCTTCAGAAAATTTGGACTAAACCACTCAATTCATATGGATTAGTTTTATGATCTCTTTATGAACTTTTTAAAGCGTCAAAGTGGTATTTGTGTAGCTGTCAATGGAGGGACAGCAAACTCACAGATTTCATCAAAAAGATCTTTATTTGTGTTCCGAAAATTAACGAAAGTCTTACAGGTTGGTGAACTAACCCTTTAAGCAGACAGTCTAAATACTCTACTAATACTCTAATGAGTTAGTTGACATGTAGTTGCAAAGTTACTTTTAATTAGTAGAATGTTTAAAATCAAAATAAAGTGTTACCAATTAATTAATTCATATATATATATATATATATATATATATATATATATATATATATATATATATATATATATATATTTATATTAGGGATGCACTGATGCATCGGCCGCTGATATTTATCGGCTGATTTTTGCTCAATTTAGCTACAACCATTGGCATATCGGCTGTAGGAGGAAAAAGGCCGATATAACAAACTGATGGTTTATAAATTAACTGCGTGAAGGCGCTGAGCTTTATAATGACTGTTGCGTAATCCTAGCGCTGCTGTCTGTGCTTTAAAGTTAATCAAATAACAAAAGATTGCACACTATTCTTGACTAAATAACTTTTATAACTATCATATGTGTAGCGGACCCCATCGGAATGATGACTAAAATGTTACTGATGTTTTATTAAGATTCTTGCATCCGTTTTCACTCCAAACAAATCACCACAAAAGCTAAACAATACAGAGCACAAGAAGTGTGCATTAAACTCTCTTAGTAAAGGAGATAGTGTAGATATCATACATATTTAAATTTACAAAAAATGTTAAAATGTATACAAAAACAAATTAGAAGATTAATCATAATAAAGTCTGTTACAATAAAGAAGTACTAATATTAATATACATTATACAGTGAAGAATATTCAGTGCTATTTTACATTTGTTTACTTTATTTCTGTAGGCTACCTGAAAACTTTTAAACCAACCTAAAAAGCACTGTTTATTTCATATGTATCTTTGTTCTGTTGTCTTTATGTAGGTCTGCTGAATGTTAAATGGATCCATTCCATGTTCATTAAAAATTATTTGATGATGCAGCAATAAACCTGCTAGTATATTTTAATGCAGGTATATATATATATATTTGTATGTACTATTTCTGAACTAATACAGACCTGATCTGATAGTGATATCTTATAAAGCTAGTTTCAGATGAGGATGTAAATATCATAAATTTTGAAATTTGATTTTTTTTTTTATAAATAAAAACTAATAAATAAAACATATTATAAACTTTCTAAAAATTATTTTATAAAAATATTTCTGATCTTCAAAGTTTCAAACTGCTGGATCACACTATGATTTGCACAAGCCAAAGCAGATTGAAAATTTGTAGATCAGAAATATTTTTGTAAAAACATACATTTTTATAATGCCGTAGACCTTCTGCCTTGTATAAACACATTTAAAGGGGACAAATTATTTAGAAAGTATCGAGGCAAGCAGCAAAAATGTGGCCAAGCACTGAAATGGCAGCAAGCACATCACATTAAGCAAGACCCAAAGAATGTACAGAGGACATGATGCACATTTGTCATGATCAAACCAACAACCTTCCTTACCAGCCCAGATATTTAGCCACACAAAATCCAGTCAAACACACAACAACAACAACAACAACAACAATATATATTTAAAAAAGCATTTTAAAAAGATCTGTATCTGTTACAATTAAAAAATGAATTGGGGATTTGATACATCTTAGTAGGATTTTTACACCAGTAGGTGGCGCTGTCACCAAACTCTACAGGTACAGTCTCAGATCAGTTTGATAATGACACAAACTAAGTTTCATTTCAATATTCCAAAGCATTGCCATGAAACTGCAAGTCCTCATGGCCAATTATGTATGCGCATTAATGAGCGAGTTTTGAAAATCAAAAATCCAGATGGTTATGTGAAGCATAGTCTGAAGATCGTCTGGGCAAAATTTGGTGAAGATCGATCCAACTCTGTAGGAGGAGTAGCAAAAAAACAGCTTTCATCACACTTTAAGATGGCAGACAGCAGACATTTCTGTGCATTATAACGATCAGATGACGTGTTTAAGGTGGCACACCGCTCTCTGATGTGTGTGTGTGTGAGGGGTTAAGGAGGCGGCTGGGATCCGGAGGCTTGGAGCAGCTGCACTCGTGACTGAAATGAAAACAGGACTGAACGAGGCTGTCAGGCCTCTGATGTACGACTTGTAATGGGATGTTTCCAAACCTCCTTTCTCCATATGGCTGCCGACACAATCAGAAACACCCACCGCCTACAGAGCCGGGGACTCTCAGAGCACTACATCTGGTACACAGACACTCACACTTACACACATGCCAAACAAACACACTGATTCACTGTCTCTTATTGTGTTGACCTGTTTAATGTAAGACTTTCACCTTTAGTTTAAAAATCAGATGTTCATTAAGGAGCATTAAGGCTTTACAGTGCAAACAACATCTGAATTCAAGTTTAGGTAACTCCATAATTTGCAAGCCTTCAGGCCTCACCCTTGCACTAAATCCTCCCATCTGCATCAAACATGTCACTCCAGTGGCCATGTTCAGACATTTCATTCTTCCCACACTCACTGTTCGCGGCTTAACCCAATCAAGTTTTCCTACATCTGTTTGTCTGTCAGCTCTCCAACGTTTTGTGAAATCTCAGCCTGTCTGTTTTTGTTTGCTACGTCCTGTGCGGCGACTCGGAAGCGCTACTCTAAGTAAATGTCAGTTTGAATTTATCAGAAGCCGAACTGTTATAAACGTTTCCCGACTTTCCGAGACCTCAATGCTCTCCTGAGTCGGGCTGACAGGAATCCACAGGAGGAGACAATGCCGCGTCTCATGAGCTCATCCAGGCCGGCCTGTTAGCTCACAATATTCTGACTGTGGAAAACACTTTTTATTCACACCTGAAAGACCCAAAACAGGAAGTATCATCTGTTCACTCTCTGACCTTTTCTAAAGAGGTGGACACACTTGGCTATCCATGAATCCTCTCAGGTGAACTGCCCTCACATTGATAACTTGAAAATAAACTCTCCAGGCAGTTAGGTCAAGTGCGTGACATCCAGGGCTTGACATTAACAACCGCCAACCCACCAAATGCGGTTGGATTTCAGCAGTGGCGTGTAACGCAGTCACTCCTACTAGCCACTTTGGAAGGTTGAATTTTATATATTATACATTTTTCAATCGTAGTCTTTTACAAAGACATCTGAAATAATAAACTAAGTGCAATGTAGTGTTGTCAAAAAATATAAAAAATATAGATTTTTCATAACATATCGATACTGAAAAATCTGAAACACTTCCAATACTTGTTTTCTACAGAATAGATACACAATAGCTGCGCTTTTGACACACAAACCCGCCTCCCCTTACTCACTCGTTTCATTTGCTCCGGATGAATATTGTTGGTGTTACATGACTTTAATTTAAGGACTAGTAACTTTGGAAAACCACTAGCCACAGTGGCTGGAGCAAAAATGTTAAAGATAGGGTAGGTCATTTTCGGAGAGGCTAGCAATAGCGAGCTAGCTTTGAAAGAATACAATCCCACCCACACTTCAGAGCCACACCTCCTCCAAAACACATGAAAGCGTACAGCAGGGAGAGTGTCACGAGAGATGGTGTTAAACTACCTCATGTCTCAAAACACATAACATTACAATAATCATGAACGTAAACAACTTAAAGAAACTGACCTGAATCACCTGACTGCTGCAGATTTATTTTGGAGTTGATAGTGTTGCCATTGAAATGCATAAATACGAGTCATAAACTGCTCTGAGCATAATGTACAAATTATGGTAGTTATGGCACGAATGCAGCATAAGCTCGTTGTTTTGGTTCAGGTGGAACTGTAAAATGTGGCTGCTGTTTTGTTTGCGGTGCTCAGTGACTGGCGTCTGTCTAACTCTGCATAGCATGAAACGCGCTGATGACGTGTGATGTCTGCACAAACGGGTGCGTGAGGATATGTAAAAACATACACTGACAGGCAGGTAGGACATCCTCGGACCAAGGGATATGACTGGATGAACATTTTATGGTCCTACGCCTTCCAAAGATGATATAAATACATATAAATACATTTCGATCACTTAGTGATTGCTATTGGGATGTGAAGAGACTTTCAACCGGCAAAACAAAAATGTTTTTGAAGCTAATCACCTACAGTACCTTGCCTTTAATGTCAAGCCCTTATGACATCCATAACCTGCCTTAAATTATTGTGGTAGTCTAAGATGAACTAAAAATCTAGAAATGTAGCATACTGTAAGTCTAAAGACGTGAATTTGCATTTCAAATCTGCACCTTTAGAATCAGATCAGTGCATGTTCAAAGTGTTAATCTACAATGACAACTTTGTGCAAATCTTAAGTAGTTTTACATTAACTTTTATTTAATTTATTTTTTTAGAAAAAAATAATTTTTTTAACAAAGCAAGAAATTATATCAGAGAGGACCCCTACAGACCATCACGTTTTATGGTCAATAGGTCTCTTAAAATATCAGATAATTTATAACAAGGTTAGTTCAGGTTGTAAAATGTCACATGGTGTAACTCCCCAAAAACACATTGATAATATATTACTTATTTTACTTGGTTTACATGACACTTTTATAGTTAAATTAAAGCTTTTTCTAAAGGATCTGAAATCAACATGTATACAAAGCGTGCATTTTTTAGAACTTGGCACATCTTTTTTTATTACAGACCCTCCTATTTGTCATTTACCCTCTTATAAGACACCGATCAATATATCTTCGCATCTCAGGTTTATTATTTATATTCTATTATAATATTTATTAATATTTTGATTTAGTTTTTATTAGTTGTTAATCAAAGAACAAAGGTAACAGAGAAAAATGTAGCTTTAATAAGGATTAATCTATATTTAATTTATAATTTATGCAGTGAAGACTGTAAAGTGTTTGAAAACTATTTAAGATTTAAGATTTAAGATTAAGATTTAAACTATGAAGATTGTTTTAAGTTAACTTAAATTAAGTTATTTAAAAAAAAAAAAAAATGTTGAAATTGATAGCTTTCAGTTATACTGTAATGTTGAATGTTTATAATTAATGTTTAAAAAAAAAATCAATTTCATAGAGACATCAGTACCAGTATTAGTATCAGTGGCCTTCATTCATAAAAAGATGCCATTAGTTTCATATGTAAAGTAATTAGTTTAGTAATCAGCTTGGTTTCAGTAATATTAGTACTTCAACAAACTTATTTAAGTTATCTGTCAAGGCATTTGCAAGACAATTAGGTTTATCATCTAATATAAATATACATTATTTTATTTTATTTCAGCTTAATTTAAATAGATGTTTTTTTTTTTTAAAATAGTTTTAGTTAAAAAGAACAACACTGAACAGACATTTTAGCCAAACATCAGCATATCAAACACCCATTTAAATGTCAAACCCTACTTAATGATTAAAGCAGCGTTTTTTTTCATACATGTAGTTCTGTCAAAGTGCACTTCTTCATCTTCAAACAGGCTCAGAGGCCATTTCAAGTTTTAGCGAGTTAAATTACACCCTCTGATCAAAACTGTGCTGCCGTGAATAGAGCAGACAGCTGTAGCCAGAGAGGGCGGGTTTGAAAATCAGAACCAGTTTCCTCACAATTATGAAGCAGTTCAGTATCCCAGTCAGACTGCGGACTGCCAGGCAGGTGGGTTTTTATTGGCTTTTGTCTGAAAAGGCTTTAAATGACTTCACTGGTGGGTCAGGGCCAGCCTCCATCAATGCTAATGCAGAATAGGTAATTACTGAGGGAAATACCATGAACTGCCTTCAAAACCACCCAGCCAGGGCCAAGTGTTACATCATTAGAGCGCAAACACACACACACACACATATCCAGACATGCATTCCCCCTCGCTCATGCTCATGTGAAGGTAAAACCAGAGCAGATGACCGTCACCTAGTTTATGGTCCAGGCTTGGTGGTATTTTAGAAAGAAAAAAACTCCCCAGCCTGTCTATAGCGACACCACAGTCATATATCACACAGGTCTGGCTTTAACACACTGCCATTTCCATACACTCTTTAACTTACACTCCTTCAAAACCAGCACAATTAAATGCTGTCCCACTCCGGTACTCCGAGTCCTTGGTCTTAGCCACAGTTAATCGACTGGCACGACTTCAAAACAGAATCCTTGAGAGTCGAGCCTTGGCCATTCACATCAAGAGACCTACTATTATATTGTTAACATATTATTTCAGTCTAAATAATGGGTTCCCACTGCTGTCGACTAAAAATCATTACTGCCGTGGAGGAGGTGCGTCCGAGACAAGCCACTGACGTACCTAACAGGCAAAGTACTCATTAGGTTCTAAGATTGAAGGAGATCATAAATGATGCTTCCTAAACCCAACTATAGAAACACCATATGGACCGTCCGTGTAACATGTACAGACTTTGTGCAGTAGATTCTATACAGTGAAAGACAAAGTCATACTAATAAAAACATTACCTCATGGATAATGCCTAATAAATACCACAGCCATCTGGATACTGTAAGTTTTCATGTTTTACCAGTGGTGGACAGCAACAAACAGTATTTTCATTATTGGAAACTTTACTTTGCTACATTTAAAATTAATATCTTTCTTTTTGCTCCACTATGTTTCATAAAAGCATATTGTTCCTTGTTTTTCGAAGTGAAGAACTCAAAATCAGGTCAGAGGAATAACAATATGTTGATTTATGAATAACTTTTTAGCCGATTCTTTTTAATATTCTCCTTATAGATCAGAACCTTTACTTTTGATAATTAAGTACATTCAAAAGTAAACACTTTTTGACTTATACCTACTTTTCATCTATACATGAATACAGGATTTGTGTATATTGGCCACCATTGCATTTTACATAAGCGTGCATGGGACTTGGATTGGAATAATTGATACATATTATGCAGTCATTATTTCAAGCTGAAACTAATTTCAAGAGGAAATGTCTGAAAATTTAGCCTTAAATCAACTTTTATTTGTGCTGATGGTCTTAATGAAAGATTGTCTAATGAAAATATAGGCATCGCTGTCACACAAACTCTCAAGGAAGGGAGTCCCCAGTGGGATTTACCACCTTGGTCATAGCGAGCAACAGATGGGCCATAACAATAAAAGACGCATCACAGACTCACGTGTGAATCACATCAGCACACTCTCTCTCGTTAGCGCCAGACATGTCTAATTGATTCCAGATGTAGGTTGACAGGAGAGGAAGTCGAGTAATGAGGGGTCGCCTGCTATCCGCCGCCTAGTCCGCCGCTGCCACACATCCTCAGTGACGGACTGCAATTTTATGGTCAATTGGGCCCTTCAGCTGAGGGAACATGTAACACGGATGGATTTTACAGAGATGCATCATATGTATGCGCAAAATAAGGTTCACTAAAGATACAATTTACCTCAAATTTAAATACCTCTTTGTCCCTGAGAAGGAGTGTCTTGTCTTGCCACGGTTCTATTCTTTAGTTTTGCCACAAGGAAAGTCACACCACACTCCTTTGAAAAGTCAGCGCAGACTCAAGAGAACCAATTACTGTCTGGAAACAGTGCTCTCATTTTCATTCCTCTAAAGATTTCAGTCAAAATGCACTGAGTTATTTGCAGTTTGCAGGACATCTCAAATGGTATGGAAAACAGTAATCTATAGCTGACAGCTCTCACAAGTATTCCCTCTTCTGCATTATCATTTTTTTTTTTTTTGCTCTACGTTCTGCTGTTATCTCTGGTAAGAAATACTGCTTAAAAGGGATGTAGCCAAACTCGAATGCCTTATTTGGAAAAGCATGAATAATAACTTCAAAATGAATAATAAATTCTACTGAATAATAGAACATACACTCTAAAAAATACTGGGTTAAAAACAACCCAAGTTAGGTTGAAAATGGACAGCAATTGGATTGTTTTAACCCAGTGAATGGGTTGTTTTAACTCAACGGTTGGGTTAAATATTTGCCTAACCTGATGGGTAGTCTTATTTAACTCAACTATTGTTTAAAAAAAACGGTACTGCTTGCTCAAAATGAACCCAAAGTATGTTGGAAATTAACTTTTATTAATATGTTTAATAAATGAGCATTTATTAATAAGTTTAATGAATAATAATTAAACAATAAACATTTATTACATTGCTTATTAATAATGTTCACCTTTTGATTATTATTGTTGCCTCTTTAATTATGTGTCTTTATGTGTAATTATTTTGGGTTCTTTTTAAGCCAGCCATATAGTAATTTTTAAACAATAGTTGGGTTAAATAAAACTATCCAGCACATTACATTGGGCAAGAATCATTTCAAGATGACATTGGATCAGAAATCCAAACTTGATGAAAATTAATCCAAGATACTTGATCATACATTACTTTGTGTATATATATATATATATATATATATATATATATATATATATATATATATATAAATTAATTCAGTTTCTGAAGGATCATGTGACACTAAAGACTAGAGTAATGATGCTGAAAATTCAGCTTTGTCATCACATGAAAAAATTTCTTTTTTAATATATATTTACATAGAAAACTATTTTAAATATTTTTAAACCATTTAGTTTAAATTGTAATAATATTTCACAATATTACTGATTTTACTATATTTTGTATAAAATAAATGCAGCCTTGGTGAGCATATAAGACTTTTCAAAACATCTTACAGAAAAAAATCTTACAGACAGCAAACATTTGAACGGTAATGTAAAGGTTGTAATAAAAAAGAAAACATTTTATGAATTATGCAAGTCATATTTGATTATGATTACTATAAATGAAATAGAATTACATGTAAATGGTCTTTTCATTTAGTACACTTCTGGTTTAAGCCATTCTCTGAATACATATACAGAAACTTAATTTTATTATTGAAACAGATACATATACATAAAATGGCTTTGCCATACTCCCTTACTGGATCCTGCCGGCCATATAGGCCTACGTTCAGGACTGAAGAACACCAAACGCGTTCTGCATTTCACTTCAAATCCATTTTCATTAGTGACAAAAGTCTGTGTTGGGATAAGGAAATACATACCTGTCGGCCATGTTTGTTACCAATAAAACGATCCCTCGTTAAGTTTAGTCCAAATAAATGTGACAGTTGAAATGAGCTCAAACGTCATTCAATGCCAAATATGAGACCGTTTCATTTGAAGAGGATTAGACTGGAAAATCACTTCAGCTCTTTCAAGAAGGCTGTGCCTCTTTTTCAATTACCTTAATACTGTGACAGTGGAGAACTGCTTCTATGATGTCTCGTAAATAATATAGGCGCAATTACTTTACATATGTATCTTTTCATAGCATGCTGCCACAAAACTTTAGGAATGTATAATTTATGTCCAAGACCACCAAAAAGCCATAAACCCCTCTAAGCATATGCAATAGTCATGCATCCTAAACCTAGATCCATTCTGACTGGAAATCCCCGGTGATTGATGAATTTCTAAATCAGACAGGAAATAGGCGATGCTACCGCACAAATATTTTCCACAGACCACCAACTTAAACTCCCAAGAGGCTCCTAGAGAATCCTTGGAGAGAGAAAAAAGATGCAAGAGAAAAGAAGTAATACTTGCACTGCAATATCAACAACATGGCAAAATACAAAAGATGTGGCTTTTCTTAGAAACCACACAAAGGAAACTTAAAGGACAAAACATCAATCCAACATAAAAGCAATGGGGCCATACTATTACAAGACTTCAACAGTGTGACAAAAATAGCCACAGAGGGCTCCAAAAATGACCCATAATTAGGGATTTCAAACCCAAACCCAAAGAGTTTCATTTAGATTTCTAATTTGCGGGCATTCCAAAAAGTTGCCTACGCAAATTGTTGCAAAAAATCTAATTAAAATATTAGCACTTCTTCAGACTCAAGATATCAGTTAAACCATACAACCAGAGGGACGGTCTACACTTATTGATAACATTACAACTAAACAGCTCGGTTTCCAAATCAACGGGAAGTCATAAATTAAATGTAACAAACCCGCTTGGCTCCAGCAGTTATGATTATTTTGATGAAAAATATCTTGCGAGATAAACCCTGAGGCTGTAAATTTTAACTCATTCCCTGGGCCCCGAAGTAAACGGCAAAAGCAGACACTTAGTACACACACACACACCCACTGTAAGTGAAAGAGTACACTTACGCAACCCCCAGTAACAATAAAGGCTTATTGTCTGGGTTTGAAGAGCAGACACAGGTCTGACTGTATCCCTGTGGTCATTAAGACTCCTTCAGAGCTCATAATAGGGATCTCAGCTCCTCTCTACGAAATTTAAGTCCTGTCTTGCTGAGGGCAGAATGTCTGCTGGACATCAGGCACTTTATAATGGCTTGGAAGGGATTTTCAACCCAAAGCAATAATTCTCTTCTAAATATATCGCTTGACACTACAAATCATCTGGGGGTTTGGGGGTCTTGCTTTTTTATATTTGGGTGCAAAAAGATCATTCTTTTCTGTTTGAGAGGTGTAACCATTAACTCTGACAAAGCTGACGGACACCTGCACTATAAAAATGGCTGTAAAAAAAATAAAAAATAATGTAAGGTTTTTGCTTTTAATGCATTCACACTGAACATTGAAGGCTAACAGAACACTGAAAGCATATGTGAAAATATAAGTCTTTACATAGTTACAACTATTAAAGTGCCCATTATGCTATAATAAAGATTCCTAATTTTGCTTTGGAGGTCTTCTACAATAGGTTTACTTGAGTCCAAGGTAAAAAAAAAAACTTGCATTTCAGCATCACCTCTTATCTCATAGTGTCTGAAACTGTTCGATCAAGTTTGGTCTCCCTAAACCCCTCCTTTCCAAGATCATACTCTGCTCTGATTGGTCAGATGGCCCAGTCTGTTGTGATTGGTTCTGAATTTAAGCTCTGGAGGCTCCCTCAACACTTGAATACACAGTAGTGATGCGCGGATCGCGGTTATATCCGTGGACACTGCGGATAATATGCTACATGGTTCTGAGATCTACTCGTTTAAGCATAAACATAACATCTACAAAGTTCAATGCAAAGGGAGAAATTTTCTTTTAAAGAAATTGCTTTTTAAGGACTACAACAAACAGCTGGTAGCGACTACAACAAGCTTCTTCCCAGGTTAGTGACATCACTAACCCTAAAATTTACATAAACCCCGCCCCCGAGAACACACAACAAAGGGGTGAGGCCATGTTATTGCAATACAGTATAACACAAATGCAAAAGCATGTCATGAAAACAAGATGACAACATAAGTTCTAACCATAATTACACTAAACTATACCTGTTCTATCTTCATGCAACATATTCTCTGGCTCTGTAGGATCTTACAACAGTTCCCACATGAGCGATTTATAGATTATCATGACAGAATATGCTAATCAATGACTTTAAGATAGTTAACTCCACATCAGCTACATAAATTTATCCACTAACCATTCAGAAACGTCCTGTTGCATTCTACATGTTGTCACTTCATCTTGAGTCTCTCCATCAGTGAACATAACATAAAACATAAAAGACTGAACAGTTTCTGTTAAGTCTGCGTGAGGTAATTGGAGCTACTAACAAGCCCTCGAAACTCCGCCCTCCTTGTGGGAGCAACAGCTCATTTGCATTTAAACACACAAAACAGCATGTTTTTGCTCACCCTCAAAAAGTGACAAATTCAACGTTATAAAAAATGATCTGTGGGGTATTTTGAGCTAAAACTTAAAATACACACTCTGGGGACATCAGAGACTTTTTTACGTCTTGTAAAAGTGGCATTATACGACCCCTTTAATTTCTTGTGTGTGTGTTCGGGATGGTGCCATGATGGAAACAGTGACATTCCAATTTAAGTTTGAAGGAAGCAAAGCCTCTGTTTAGGCTATTAAGGAAATAAAATTTTGCCAAAGAAGAACTGTTACTTTAAATAAACATTCATTTAAAAGCAGTCTATTTCAGTTACCATATTATCATTCTTAACACTGAGAAGAATAATTGTAATGTGACGATCAAGTGCGGGTTGTGTATAATAATACGCAGTGATATATGCAAACAGTAACGATGGCGCCAGTTTTACCGTATCAATTCAAGCCAGAGTCCTCATCCTTTGGAAGTGCAAGCAAAGTGGATTTGCTCTAGCAGCGCAGAAAACAGTGCCTACTTTACACGTCGACAACACGAACTGAACTCTTCCAGGCCTCAGCTACAACAGTGTTTGAGGGTGGGTCAAAGTAGAGCAGCCAAGAAAGACCATAGGCTGGCATTATGCAAATTTGTTACAAACCTACTGAGGTTTGTGCAGAAAGTAAAAAAAAGAATTATTGACAATTAATTTCCGGCAGTTCAGAATTGGTTCTTTGATTTGGGAGACAATAACTTTGCAGACCTTTTACATTCACATCAGCTGTATAACACATTATTCGAAAAAGCAAACTTTAATAATAAAAAAATAATAAACTTTTTCAGTGTGAACATACTTCTCGCACTACTGCACAGAATACTGCAGATGTATGTGAAATGAGACTCATCACCTCTCGACTTTTTTTCAGATAGGATTCCTGAACATCTGCCATTGGTCAACCAATAGATAGTGACGCCCCAAACTTACACAACTGATGGGTTGGGGAAAAATGAAAAAAACATTCACCTTCAAAACAAGCAAATCTTAATATCCTATAGGGTGTTTAGATATTTTATATTTATATGATGCAATATATTATACTGTAAAAACAGGACAAAGATACTGATTAAAAATGGTTTTTGTATGTACTTTTACAAAACATTTTTAAGCCCTGTTTAACATGTTTAATATTAGCCTACCATTATACATCAAATATGAATTCTGTATTATTTTGAATTCTCTATCATCAACCCACTTTTTTTTGGCATAAACTCCTTGTGCAATATTGAGTTATTCCATCTCATTAGCTGTGATGAGGAGTGAGTAACATGTATATTTGCACAGTCTAGTGAAGGTGGAGCTATGCTTGTATAAAGTCGCTGGTTTTATAGACTGTTTCTTATTTGGACTGAGTTTTATGGCCTTTTAGAATAATGGGATTATTGTAGAGCGAGCGTTACACCTACAGCTGGGCCACAGACAGTCCATGGCACGAGGCTAACTTCCTCTCTCATCACATGCTGTGAAAGATGCATTACCTTGGCATCTCATTATGTTCTTGGGACTAATTACATGCCTGTAGGTTCAGCGGTCTGCAGACCTAATGGAGGACCACCCATCCTCTTAAGCCTATAGCTGTGGCCCACTGACCTACACTGGCCACCACGAAGCAGGTCTACAATTTCATCCACTACTATACTCGGTAATCTGAATCAAAAAACAAGCAAATGTGCTCATGGACAGCTGCTTTTGGTGATCCAAATAGGTTTAGCATTGCTTAAAATTCTGCAAAATAAAATATATAGCTTATGTTATGGATATAACAATAATTTAAGTTCTGAAACAGAATATTTCATCATTTTTGCCAGCCCCAAAACATAAGCCAAATAACATACTCGCAAAAAACTGAAAGGAAAAACAAGAATATCAGAAGATTTCATGAAAAGGATCAATGTTGTGAGACACTGATGTGTGTTTACATCTGCTGGCAGGCACGAAAAGTGCCAGAGGCCAAAACTCTAGGCGCTGTTATTATATTCCCTCATTGATCTATTGCGCTTTTTTAGTAGTTGGGGCATCATGGAAGGTCTCAATCCATCATCTGGGCCTCAGAAATCAGTGTTTTCAAACAGTTCCCTAAGTTAGCCAGCACTTATAAATAACACAGCCTCTGAGCTGCAAACATCCATGGCAGACAGCTGAGCCTATTGTTGATGCTCTACTGCGTTCCCCCTCCTCTCTGCAAGGGGATGTGGTGGAAGATTGATGCGAGATGTCACTGGAGGGAAGTAGGAGTGGCCGGGCTTCAGTGTACCGCATGTCCCTGCTCTCCAGCACAGCAGGCAGCTGCATAGTCTGGCGGCCAGCGTTCCTGAGTGCAGTCATGGAGGGATCTTGGGGAACGCAGCAGAAACCATCTCACCGAATGCGGTATGCTGAGGCCTGCAGATCTATATTACCCAGTCGGGGATGCTGGGCAAAGGCCACATCAAACAATGCAGAGGTCAAAAGAAATGGGGTTTATCAGTAATTACTAATAATACCATATAGAAGTGTCTCGAATCAACACTGCAGGCCAAAAAAAGGGGAAATGGTGGAGTACTGAAGCATGTAAAGAAAGTAGTCCCTGTGTAGTCACCAGTGGTGTGAAATGAGGCATTGATTTGCAATCTGCTGAGTAACAGGATGCCCTGTCATTCAGGTTATCAATGGGGTGTAAAGGCTTTTGGTATTTGGCACATAAGCCTCCTCACCCTAGGTGCCAACTTAAACAGCAGTTTAAACCCCACGACGCAGGACAAACCATTCTCTGTCATCGCAATACTTCACGCTGTCTCCAATACTTCACTGCCAAAACTTCAGAATGAGCATTTTCTAGGGAAGTATGAATGTTAGAAAGGCACTTTAGAACCGTGTTTTGGATCACAATGTTGCAGGGGAGATTTGCTTTATTAATACGTATAACATAGATGATAGAGATTTGACGTTTTGTACAACCAAAGCACGTTTGCGAATGTGATAATGTTTTTAACATAAACAAGAAGTAAATAATAAGTAACTTACGCTTAAGGCAAATATTGTCGGTTTTCTTACCTATTATGCTCTGCGAATGAAATCCAAAGAGCCATGGCATGGCAGAATTCAATGTTGCGTCACCGTGTCATACATTACTGGCGCATCATTCCTGAATGAATCAGTGTGAATGATTCACTGACTCACTCATGAAGACTCATTTCGTTCCCGAACGAATCAGTAGCTGAATTCGGAACCCCATACTGGTATACTATTCGTACTACCTTTATGTCTTTCGATGGCAGAAATAGTAAGAGTAGCTTGCTAGTATGTGGAACTCAGCAAGTGTTTTTGAAGGAATGAATGAATAAATGAATGATACAATGACTCAATAATTCAATAATTTCAATTGATGTATTGTTTATTGGCCGAGATACAACTATTTGAAAATCTGGAATCTGAGGGTGCAAAAAAATCTAAATATTGAGAAAATTGCCTTTTAAAGTAGTCCAAATGAAGTCCTTAGCAATGCATATCCATTTTTTTTTAATATATATATTTACGGTAGGAAATTTACAAAATATCTTCATGGAACATGATCTTTACTTAATATCCAATTGATTTTTGGCATAAAAGAAAAATCGATAATTTTGACCCATACAATGTATTGTTGGCTATTGCTACAAATATACCCGTGCCACTTATGACTGGTTTTGTGGTCCAGGGTCACATGTGCTCATCAACATTTAAAAAGGATGCTTCCCACATTTTTGTTATTTATGCCAAAGACTGTAAATCACACTTCTGTTGTTGTTTATGCTTTTACAAAATGGTCAGTTTTTTTATCCTTTATCTTATGTCTTGTTAATAATTTTGCATATTGTTGAACCTGTGCAGTTCAAAGTCAATGTTTGACTGTAACAACTTTTTTTTTTTTTTTTTTTTTTTTTTTTTTTACTTTTGTACGATAAGCCATTTTGGTTGTGTTGGGTCACCACTGATGTCTAATATAAAATGTAGGTCGTGAATCAAATCCAGTAGAGACCCACAGATCCACAGTGATGAGATTTTGATAAGTGAGGCACTACATGAAGAATAACTAGCTCACCTTGCCAAAGCCAGAGCCTGCAATTTGTTATCAATCTGAGAGCCAACAATACATTACAAGCAGAGAAGTTTTATGTCTTTAAATAAAGTTTTATTTCTTTAAAAACTGTAGAATCCATAACGGCATATCTAAATAATTAAACTACTGTCTTAATCAGCTTGAAACACTTTCCAAATCTACCATTAAAACCATTTAACTGGATAAGATGAAAGGATTATGATTAAAATAATACATCATAGAGTAACACTATTCCAGAAAGTCCTTTTACAGCAGAAGTGATACTAAACTAATAACTGTTTTCAAACAGGTTTCCCAAACAGTTGATCTCGCCCTGAACTCATGCGTTTAGTTGGAATAGGGATTTAATGTGTTCTACCATGTGAATCCAGTAAAAAATTATAACACACCCAAACACATACACAGAAGTTGACTGACCCCTATGATCCTATGCCGTGCACAGGGTCTGGGTCACTGTTGATGTTATTTCACAGCCCCTCAGGCTTGACTGTAGAGCAGTCTCTCCACATCCTGAGCACTCGGCTACTTTTGTCCTCCATCCAACCTGCACAGCTAGGGACTTCCAGTCAAAGTCCAGATTTATGAAGCCCTTCTCTACTGGGGACTCACCCCACTACAGCAGCAACAGGCTTGTTCTTCAAACAATAACATCCAACTGCGCGGGAAAGCCAGTGTACTTTCCCTTTTCCCTCTTTCTTTCTTACCTTCACTATTTTGCATATTTTTATTGTAAGTGGGATGATCTTTGCCATCTAATTTTAAATAAAGGCAAGTAAAAATTCTTGTGGCCTTTATCACTTGTATGTTCTGAGATAATTGTAAACTTGACCACAAATAATGTTTTTTCAGTTGTCTTTTTCTTTTTTTCTTTTTTGACTGACTACTGTGATTAAAATAAGACAATGAGTACATTTGTACCCACCCACTTTTTCTGCAGAATCCAGAAGTATTTTTCCCATTGGAACTTTAAAAAGTATTTGTTAAAGTGGTTTAGTCATGAACCAAGCCAGACAGCTACAAGGTGAAGTATAACATTACAAACTTTTATTTGAATCAAAAAACTATTTGAAAATCTGACAAAAAGACAAAGACTGTGTACTTAACAGCTTTAGTGAGGGAAAGTACTATAATCCCATGAAGCACTGCAAATTACATAATCAGATTAAATATGGAGAATTATAAAACTATTCATTTAAAGTTGTTGATTCTATCTATAGAAACCATATATTCTAAGTATGTATATATATGTTTAAATGGAACGCTGTAAACCCTTGATTATTTGTAATCTGCTATGGAGGTTGCTGTTGTGAAATCACAATGGTGTTGCATTATGGTCTATGGATCTGCCCGAAGTGTACATGTGAGTAGACTCGCTCCCTCTGTCGAAATTGAGGGGTTGAGGGTCTGTCCAAAAAAAATTCCCTCATCCACTTGACGAAGTTGAATGCACTTCAGAATGGTGGCTGGGATTCTCCTGAGGGGAAGTGCTTAGGGAAGTTTGCGAGTGTATGTCTAAAAGTGGAGTTAAACAGCCTATAGCTTAGTAGAGCATGGCACAAGCAAAGCCAATGTCATGGGTTCGATTCCCAGGAATGCATAAACTCCTAAAATGTATTGTGTGAATGCACAGGAAGTCACTGTAGATAAACATATATGTTAAAAGCATAAATGTAATGTTACAACAACTAATATGTCTTCAACTTATGACACCTAGTGGTGTGGATGCAGCATCACAGAAAAGTTTTCAGTTACTGATGCCATGATTAGTTTATTCTGTGTGTAAATGTATTCAGTGATGGCTCTAACTAAGATAAAATGAGCAGTATTCAGCTGGTCATGTGATATCAACACGTCACCTCTCTTGAAGGGCTCCATGTAAAATAAAACAGTGTGATTATTATACTGATATGCCTGAAGTCTTCATCTCATGTGAAATGATTTACTAGTTATCAAACGATTAATTCTTTAAGTGTAAAACATTTTAATGAAAGTAAAAATACTGAATGCACCTTTAAGACAACTTTAAGACAATTACTTTGCATGTAATAAAAACAGAAAGGACCTTAAATATCTTTTACACATCTATTATACAATATGCCATATAATAGAGAATGATGTGACTTTGGTGAGATAACGCTTGTTATTTTTCACTAAATTATGGGGAAGCTACTTTAAACCTGCAGCTTGCCAAAACTTCCCATATTTTTAACTACTTAAACTGCAATCACCCCATGACCCTACAGAGGAAAATGCATGTTTAAGATGGATGAATAGATTGATAATCTGTTTTCAAGCTACTCGTTTGAAAAGTTGTTAGTTACACAAAAAATTAATAACAGAAAGTAGCTAAACAATACAATGAGGAGCAGACATACACTACCAGTCAAAAGTTTGGAATCGGTAAGATTTTTAATGTTTTTAAAAGAAGTTTCGTCTGCTCACCAAGGCTGCATTTATTTAATTAAAAATACAGTAAAAACAGTAATATTGTGAAATATTATTACAATTTAAAATAACGGTTTTCTGTTTGAATATATTTTATAAAGTAATTTATTCCTGTTATCAAAGCTGAATTTTCAGCATCATTACTCCAGTCTTCAGTCACATGATCCTTCAGAAATCATTCTAATATGCTGATCTGCTGCTCAAGAAACATTTATTGTGTACAATTGTACAAAATATTTGTGTACAATATTTTTTTTCAGGATTCTTTGATGAATAGAAAGTTCAAAAGAACAGCATTTATTTGAAATATAATCTTTTGTAATATTATAAATGTCTTTACTGTCACTTTTGATCGATTTAATGCATCCTTGCTGAATAAAAGTATTAATTTCTTTTAAAAAAAAATAAAAATTCTTACTGACCCCAAACTTTTGAACGGTAGTGTATAATGTTACAAAAGCTTTGTATTTCAGATAAATGCTGTTCTTTTTAACTTTCTATTCATCAAGGAATCCTGAAAAAAAGTACACAACTGTTTTCAACACTGATAATAATTATAAATGTTTCTTGAGCAGCAGATATTAGAATGATTTCTGAAGGATCATGTGACTCTGAAGACTGGAGTAATGATGCTAAAAATTCAGCTTTGCCATCAAAAGAATAAATTACTTTATAAAATATATTCAAACAGAAAACAGTTATTTTAAATTGTAATAATAAAATGTTCTAAAATGCAGTACATTCTTTTTTACTGATTCATGTACAAGCTCACGTTAGTTACTTCCCAACACTGTTTCCAATCAATTTCAAGTTATGGATGATGCAAGTAAAGCTGGTTTCCTTATTTCTCACTCAGACCCTCTTCCCACCTCCCACTTTTCCTGGCCCGTTGTTAGTCTCCTTCTCCCACTTGCTTTCTCTTACGTTCCGGACAGTTTAACACATGCCAGACCTCGGCAGAAATGTGTGGGGGAAGCGAGGGTGATGAAAGACCGGTCAAAACGAGTGTGAGAAACTGCCATTAGCACATGTGGCTTTTGCATGAATCTAATAACGCGAGTGGACGCATTTGCGGGCAATAAAGGTGGATGAGCTGTATTCATTGGTGTGATAATTTATAATGAAAATGATCAACACTAAAGGAGGCCCAGGTGTGAGGGCCCACGCTGAGATGCTTTGGAGGGTTTTTCGGATGACGGTATGATTTGTTTCCACAAACCTCAGGTCGTGGGGTTAAGGGTCACTTGTCCTTTCACACAGGAAGACGTGTTACAGGATTATTACAAGAGTGAATGAGAGCACTGTATGAGACACTGCCTGACCTTACACTTATGGGGCCAAAACTCCCTTGTGCTTGCTTTATCGCCACTTTTGCTAGGACAAAGTGTCAAGTGTTCTCAGCAGAGAGGAAAAGTGAGACACCTTTGTGTGAACTCTATGGAGGGCAGAGGCTAGCATGGGTTTGCTTGTTTTCTACAGGTCATTTGTGTCTCAACACAGTTTAATAACACAATCCACTGAACAAAATGCATTAAACTGATATATAGTCGAAGTGCTTTTTTTCTGTTTAAACAGACACTGGACTGGAGGACTGGATTGTCTTCACCTTAAGGGCTCTTCTCACAATAGATGACAAATGTGGAGGTCCAACAGCCGTTCTTTCTCTCTGGTGGGCAATTAAGATGCAGGTGAAACAGCATGATGAAAGAGGTGGTCACTTACTTTATATCTCCCATGGACTTTTTTATAGCTTCACTTCACTGTACGCTCTCAGAAAAAAAGGTACAGAAGCTGTTACTGGGGCAGTACCCTTTCAAATGCTACACCTCTGTACATTATTTACGCCTAAAGGGTGCATATATTAATAGGTCTACCTTAAAGGTAGTACCTTTTAAAAGGGTACCACCCCAGTGACAGCTTTTGTACCTTTTTTTTTCTGAGAGTGTAGTTCTGGTGGGTCACAACCAGGAGTTAAACTAGTTTGCGTGACATGCCCTCATCCTCAAAACCCATCAACAAAACTACACAAGTAAAACAAAATATGCCTCAGACTGCATTAAATATGAGTTCATTTGCACTGAGGATAAACATGGTTTGTGCTGACCACAATGTGTTTTGAGGGGTGAATTATTGGCTACTGAGAGCATGAAACCATTGAAATTAAATTTTGTACAGTAAACAATTTTGTTACTGTATTGGGTCACCACTTAAGCCCAAAGTAAAATCTGGATCGAGAACCACTGCTCTAATCCTCTGTTTATTGTATTTGTGCATTTATGACTACACCTGCGGTCAGCCGTTTTCCCCTCCCAGCTTTCTAGTACTCTTCCATCAGTCCACTTCAGTTTAAATGTTTCCAAATTGGTAATTTCTCAGCTGAACCTCCTGAAAAGTCTTATTACTGTTACTAATATCTATTTCTTGGAGTAGTAACTTAAAGTACTTGAAGTAATATTTGTGTGTACATGCTTTCAGTCTGTTGAAGAAATTGTAAGTGAAGGATTGTGGCGAATCACCTAATTTCCACAATTCCTAAATAAAGACTATTATTAAAAGGAAACCTGAGAATGAGGAGCAGCCGTTACCTTTTCCTATTTGCTGGTAGAAAAAGGCCCTTGTGACCTTTACTGACGTACAGTCAAAGTCCAAAGCTTGGAAAAAGCCAGATGGCCAAGGACACAATGTCAGGCAACATGAAGGAAATGAACAGCGCATAATGTATTGATGACTGAAAAGCTGAGCTGGAAAGAGAAACAAAGACTGCCAAAGAGAGAGAAATAACCTGGAGGATCCATGAATTTGATTTAGATATGTTTTCATGACACTTTATGTCAGAATTTGGTGCAAATCATTTTAGCTCAAAGCCCTTTTATCAAATAAATGAAAGACATTTCACATTAAACACAAGAGAGACTGAAGTCTATTTTTTAAACATATTTTCTGAAGGCTTTCAAAGAGAAAATCTGAGACTTATAGATCAAATAGCCAGTAAATTTAATGCTGCATTAATTTCATAGTTGGTGTCTAGTGGGGTTGATCTTATATAGCCTACATTTAGCTTTTTACTTCTGGCAATTGTATTTAAGTTTCAAAATTCATAAAAGTTGTTCATTTGTGAAGATTATCGTGATGAATAAACGTGTAAGAATCAAACTTTTGTTGGACACAGAGCTTATTTTCTGCAGTAATCCAAAAGCCAATAGAAAAAATCCTATTGGGGTTTGGTCGAGGGAACCAGGGTCATGGCATGAGGAAGAAGACGAGGTGAGGCACAAAGGATCTAATGCAGCACTATTAACTATACTACACAAAACAAAGATACAATGAAGGCAAACACTCGTGCGCTAACACAAACAACAACAGACAAAAAACAGACACAACTGAGGGCAATATATACCAAGCAAACTCAATTAACAAAACAAAGATCAGTTGGATCAAATCAATCAAACAATGAGTCGCTATGACAACAAATGAGAAAAAGAAACCATGGAAACAAAAAGGAAACACAGGAAGCAATTATTACTAGAAGTCCAATAAAAAGAAACAGAAACCAAACTGGACATTACAGTAATAGATGGATAATGTGTGGTCACAAAATTTCAGTAAAATTCAGAGACAAAAAGGGTCAAATTTCAGTAGTTTATGCATGAAGCTCTCGTTTGAATGAACGTGAGTGAAATCTGTGTGGGGAACTTAGGCCTAAATCCACACGTACCGTACATGGGTATTTTTAATAGTTTTTCCTCCTTCACGTCCACATGAAAACACAAGAACATGCTATGAAGCGTTGTCAAGAGCACGCGAAACCAACAGGTGGCGATATAACCCTAACCGTAAAGCCATGTTGGCCAATCAGAAGCCTGGAAAAAAGGTCACAAGCCAAAATCTCTGATTTCGCTGTCTACATGACAACATGGTAACTGAGTTTCTAAAAATCTTCACCCTGGCAGGTGTTTTCAAAAATGTTCGGTTTTAGTGACCGGATACTGCATGTTTGTTTGCATTACTGTATTTAGACTGCTGTAAAGCATTTGTTTACTCTCAAGGCAAAATGACTTACATTTGTACTAAGCATGATGCACAACCCTGATGGTGGTAAAGTTGTATCACTATACACTTCAGAATAAATTAAACTGTAATTGAATCTAAGAAGGAGTAATGGTCCTCTTATCAAATTGACAATAAGACCTGTCTAAGGTAGACTGTATAAACATGAAGAAACATAACTTGGAGTTCACTTCAGTTCTTTGAGTATTATTGTAACTTATCTTCATCCGTGCTGTAAGAAGTATGTCTTCAGTTTTTTTGGGAGAGAAAAAATTGGGTTTTGCAGCCAAATTGGCCTCTGCTGTACGTCCAAAACTGTAGCCCCCAAGAAACTAATAGAAGTCTATAGTGTTTCTTTTGGCATAGAGTTTTACTGTATAAAATACTAAGCACACTAAGAAACTTTTTCAAAACTGGTAGCTTACTGTGCAGATGCTTTCTCTGGAATTTCTGTGCGGTCTCTGAACAACACTTAAAGGGATAGTTCAACCAAAAAATGTAGGTTCTCTCATTATTTACTCAGTCATGTTGTTGTTACAACCACAGACCTTCTTAATTCAGTGGAACATAAAAGAAGAATCTGACAGCTCTAATCAATACAATAAGTTGAATGAGGACAAAATTACAAAAAGCACCATGAAAGTTGTGCGTTTGACTCATGTGCTATATTCCAAGGAGCCATACAATTAAGCCATATGACAACTTTGTGTGAGGAATGGGCCAAAATTTAAGTAGTTATAAAACTTGGCTGCACCTGAATCTTTAGTGCACAATGTCCGTCCTTGGAATGAGAGAAGCGATGATATTTATAGATCTTTACAGTGAATCATTTGATCATTTTCACTACAGATCTGAATGATTCATTGTTGATATAATTAATAATCATATATCATACATTACACCGTGTCCTAACTACACGCAACACGACGCTGCGGCACGCGATAAAAGGTATCTTTTCCATGTTAGTTTTTGTCCTAACTAGCGACGGTTCTATTTTAGAAACGGTTTCTATTTCTTTGCGACGTCATGGCTGGAACAGCAACACAAAGTATGGTAATGATAATATCAGGTACTGTTTATGTGCTTTATTTAATGTTAAAAGCATCTTATGTGACTTTGAATATCATTCTGTGTTCCCAGCATTAAAAAACAACAGCATATGCTGGTTAAGGTAGGTTTTGAAGCTGGTTTGCTGGTTTCAGCTGGTTTATGCTGGTCAAGTGCTGGTCCTATGCTGGTCCTAAGCTGGTCCAGGATACCTTACCAGCATATGCTGTTGTTTTTTAACGCTGGGAACACAGAATGATATTCAAAGTCACATAAGATGCTTTTAACATTAAATAAAGCACATAAACAGTACCTGATATTATCATTACCATACTTTGTGTTGCTGTTCCAGCCACGACGTCGCGAAGAAATAGAAACCGTTTCTAAAATAGAACCGTCGCTAGTTAGGACAAAAACTAACATGGAAAAGATACCTTTTATCGCGTGCCGCAGCGTCGCGTTGCGTGTAGTTAGGACACGGTGTAATGTATGTGTGCTAGAATTGCACTTTATGTACAAATATATGATTATTAATGATATCAACAATGAATCATTCAGATCTGTAGTGATCTGAATGATTCATTCAGATCGGCCATTTCAACACTGACTAATTCACCTCAGATCTTGAAAATAAATAAATGGGCACAACGTTTAAACTGTCAACTCAATGCGAACAAACAAGTGTATTCTATAAAAAAAGATTATTTAATGTACATACGGAGTGACTGAAACAATGTTTAAATGGTGAAATATTTATGAATTTTACTACTTTCCCATTTCATTGTGTCTGCTGTGCTCTTGCCAAGAGAGCCTGCCTACACTCTCTTCTGATTGGCTGTGGTTTATGATTGATTTTATCACTTCTCATTGTCGCGTTGCGTCTAGTGTGGGCAGTCAAATTGCTTGTTGCTGGAATCTTATCGCATCGCGTCTGGTTAGGACTATGTTTTCATAGACAATGAAATGAACATTACTGACAGCATCTAAAATGCACGGTTCAAATGTACTGTGTGTAAAATAATAGGTTTATTTTATTGTATTTAATCAATGATATTAATATGATATTGATAAATATGTTCAGTATTTCAAGTGTCCATCACTTTACCCATATCACTCTTACAAAACGGTTCAGTGTGATTCTATATACACTGTAAACCCAAATAAGTTGGGCTAACTCAAAAAATTTGAAGTAATCAGTTACATCAAATTTTTTGAGTTATGATGTTCCCAATTTTAAGTATGCAGAACTATCAAATTTTGAGTTTGTAGTACTCATGCATGCTAATTGCTCCTAATTTGAAGTACTGAGTTAGTTAACTCATACATTTTGATAGCAATTAACATACAAGTTAATTAATTTTCTTGTGAATCAAACAAGTTATTTACAGAACCCTAGGGTTCTTGATTCAATTTTAAAGAACGTTTAATATAAGGTTCAATATAAGGAGAAATGTCTTAAATGATTGCATAATACTCCCAAGTTTAATGAGTCAGTGCTAGCGATAAAATATGTTTATGAGCTGTTGAATTAATAAAACTTAATCAAAATAAAAAATTAATTAAAACTAATCCATAAAATGATCACATGATGGAAACCCCAGAAAGGTTATATATCCAGTATGAAGCTCCTGAAAGAACCCTTTAAGGTTCTATATAGAACTTTTTCTTCTAAGAGTAAAACTTTACAAAATTAAAACAAATGACCATTCTTGTAATCATTACTTACACATTTACTTTTTATTTCGTTTGCAGTGAAACTTTTATGGTGCTTTTGTGTTCATTTTTAGTCACTCTTCGTTGTAGTTGCATGGAAAAGATCATCCAGTTCATTGTTCAAAATATAGTTGTGTTCCACAGACGAAAAAATCTCAGGTTCTATTTTCATATTTAGCTGACCTAACCCTGTAAAAGTGTATTTATTCAGTAAAACATCTTTGTTTCTCCCAGATACTGCTGCAGAATGTCATTAGAGGACACTAGTGTCTACAAGGTCCAAAAAAGGACACCCATAGCTGTCATATTAGGTCATTTACAGATTGCCTTAAATTCCATTGTAACACAGCAGGGATGATGCATCACACACAAAAACTGTGGTCTGGTACATGTGCTTTATTCTCACAGTTGAGCATATCTGACCCACACTCTACAATAGATCAAAGAAGATATATATCTCGCTCTTACTGTTGGAGCCAGATGCTTGTAAGGATGGAGGGAAATGGATCTTACACGAAAGCCTTATTAAGCAGCACATCACAGCTCTGCTCTCTCCCAGAGTCTCGAGATTTCTCCCAATTCTCCACTGCAGGTGTTCCTCTCGGCACAAAGCCCAGAACCCAAGCGTTTACCCATGGATCCTTCCGGACAAAGACCTACAGTAGATGGGATAAGCTGTGATGTTCCTTGATTCAGGTCCATAGAAATATCTGGGCACTCCTTTAACTCTTGGACCAAGAAGGAGTGTCATTGCCCAGTTGATCTCCAATTTGGAAAATTTGCAGCCATGGGTCTTATTACTGCATCGGTGCATCCAGCATGTGGATGTTTTTGTCTTTTGGGAGAGGGGGGAGTGTTTTGGATTGATGACTGTCCACGCACAACTTAAACCAGATCTTCCCTATCCACACAAATTTCCTCGCCTGTGGAGCGCTGGGAGTTGGGCCTGTTGTTTTTTCTCATTGCGTGGTAACTTATCTTTGCTGTAGTGTTCACAGTAGCCACAGCTGTTTGACTTGGACCCGGACGGCAGGTTAAATGAACAAGGTTCAGAATAAGTGAAGATGTATCAGGTTCCCCTGTGCCGGTTTGATGCAAGGAAACGCAGGGTGGACCGACCTATCATCACTGTGCGTGGGATCTCTGCCACACGATGACTGATTCAACACTCTGATCCAAACTCTGAATATTGACCTTAAATAACCTTTTGCTCCATCATAAATCAAAGCAATTAACTGAGATCTGCCAACAGTTTGATGCTTATAGCATATCAATGGTGAAACATAGTGTCAAACATAAAATGTTATTTTTAATAATTGTAAAATGATAGTGATAAAAAAAATATGGATGATTAAATTTTTCCACACCTATAAATGATATTCCATACCTATGATGATAGGCTACAACTTGTGGTGGAAAAATGCTTAGGGAATTAGAAATTTTAAGGTTAATTGTGTGATTTCTGCACCATACAAATAGTAAAATAATCAGTATGACTGGTTTCAAACTGATTGTCATATTTTGAACATGTTTTGACTGCCACAGTCTTTTCCAGGGGATTAATTCATGAACTATTTATAGATTAATAAACAGTATTATAAAACATTATAAAATGTATAATATTTATGTAGATAGGTGATTAGGATATCTATATAAAATGAAGTTGTGAGTTATGTGTGACCATGTAAATTTAGTTATGTCCTTCACAGGACATTTCATGCATTTTTAATTTGCAATACTTTAAGTCAAAAGTTAACCATTTAAAGTAATTTACATGCTGCTGTGACTGGTATTCTTTATTGGGATGCTGAATATCACTTTGGCTTTAATAAGATTTTCCCAATAAATAGGCAAAAAATAAACCTGGTGTCCTCCATGATTCCTGCTCTTTCTGACAACAAAGCACTTGAATGCTATGAGCTTGTAATCACTACTTCAGAAGTGGGAAGTAGGAAATTTCTGATAGCATGTGCAGCATAAACCAGTTTTTTTTTTTTGTTTTGTGATAACGCAATAAAACATGCCAAATTGTGCGGACATAATTTTTGGACAGGCTGTCATACAAACAAATTATGAAAACGATGCATTTGGATGCAAACTTTTTTTTTTAAACAGTGTTGAACAGGATCAGCATGTGGAATGACGATGGTACAAGCAAATATGAAACTAAATGAAACAAACAAAATTTAATAATACAAAACGAAACGGTCAACAGCGTCCCAACTATTCATCCCAACTTCGATGATGGAGGCTCCATCACTCTACAAGAAACTCTCAAGTAGAGGTCTTCATGGGTCCACTTGAATCCGAAAACCTGAGGTCCGACCCGAGACCCGAGCGTGTTAAGGTCCAAAGCTTCGACAAAAAGTGCCTCGAAATGGGTCGGGTTCGATATATATACTGTATTAATGGCCTCAGTCTCGGGTAATTTAAAATAAATGTGCTTTTTCCGAATGGACCCGAGAAGACCCAAACTCTTTTAAACTATGTCGGGCATTCAACAAAATGTTATTAATAAAAACAATTCTATGACAAGGTTATTATCTCACTTTTTCTAACTTCTCTCTGAATCTGCGCTTCTACGTGCAATGGACTCTACGCATGGTTGCTTCCGCATTTAGACTCAGTTGCTCCGTTTTTGCCTACGGTTTCAACGAGCGTCATCAGCATTGATTTTAGACTCGCTGCTTTGGGGAAAGTTTTAAAAGTAATGCATTACAATATTGCGTTACTCCCTAAAAAAGTAACTAATTGCATTACTTTTTATGTAAACCTAATGTGTTACGTTACTTTTGTGTTACTTTTTCTCATCTGGGCTGGGCTGTTTGTTTGTTTGTTTTTATAACAACAAAATAGTTCTATTTTTGGCAAATGTAAAGGTCCTTTCACACCAAAAGTGAAATGAATAAGCCTCAAGCTGAAGGAAATGAAAAATTCACGCCTGTACAGTAGAGGGCGCAGTTCAAACAAAAAAGCCTTTTAGCTGTGCTGCCATTCTGGAATACAGAATAATAGGAGGAGAAGAAGTAAATGAGTAAATGTATGCTCACATTTAGTCTAGAACTAATCTAGAATAACCATCATATTTACACAGCGCACAACGCCTCTGCACTCCCGATTTCTCTCAACATGGGGACAGGAGAGGTGTCAGTCAATAAATAGAAAAACAAAGTGACTTGGGTTACTTATTTGAAAAAGATATTTTGTAGTAAATGTAAAAGTAATGCATTACTTAACTAGTTACTTGAAAAAGTAATCTGATTACATAACTCACGTTACTTGTAATGCGTTTCCCCCAACACAGCGGATTATGGTGAACAATGTCAATCAAAGTGGCATCTCTCACACCCTCTAGTAAGAAGGAGAAGGGCTCTAAATCGGTTGACAACTTAGCTAACAAATCAGTCAGCAGGAAACAGGGATTTTTCCTGACTGACTGCAGGGCTGCAGGCTGTGTACAAGTCAATGCCATTTATGTTCAGGTCCAGTCGGGTTGGACTCGGGTCTAATTTTATCGGGTCTGTACACTTCATGTTTAAAACATTTAAAAAATATAAAATATTATAAATATTATTATATATTTTGATGGTTTAATCAAACTTGTAGGGTCATTAAAAACAAATTTTTGAGTGTATCTATCTGTTTATATGAAGTAGAGAATGAATGAATTCCTAAATGAATGCCAAGCTTGATTCTAAAGTGTGGAGTAGTGCAGGTGGTCCTCCAGTGGAGGCAGGGAGTGTTTGGGAGTGGGAGTGCCCTGGAATGACTGGAATGTAATGGAGTGTGTATACAGGTGGGCTGGGATACAAGGAGAGATTGGATCAGACAGTTAATTGGGAAACCAAGTCCCCGACAGTAAACCAACAGCTGCACTTTGCATTCTGCTCTAAGGCTTAATCAGTGAGAACAGGCAGTGGAAGGTTCTGGAAATAATCTGCCTGAGTCTGTGTATCGCCACCATTTGGACAAACTTGATAACAATCATTTCCCTCCGCTCAGTGTTCTACTGCAAACCTGCTGCCAAGGAACATTTCTGGAGGTTGCTTTCTCCGCTTCTAAAGATTAATGAGTGTGCTTTGCCACAAATACATGATGTAGTCCTCTCAAGATAAATCAATAAAATTATGATAAGCTGTCCTCTTGAATCCCAAACATTAAACACTCAGCTGGTGCCAAACTGTTAAACTAATGCGCTATCACTTCTCACTTGCAAGTCTTGGATTGTGGTCCTGAATGGAAAATCACATTCGTGGTGCATATGTTTGTGTTTTCAGTCAAAGGGAACTTTCTGCCAACTTTGTGCTTGATGTGAGAATTGTTTTTTGAGTGTGAAAAATATTCAATTAAATCAACATTCCCCCCTCTGTTTTGTCTAAAATGCGTTTCTAATTAAATTACAGACTATGGCTCTTTAATGCCAAACTACAAGTTCTCTCTTACAAGCAGAAAAATAAGTGTTAACTGTATTGCGTGACCGCCTATGGGTACCAAATCCATTTTCTTTGCAAGCACACGATAGCATTTAAGTTAAATGATTTATAATGAAGAGATTACTTAGAATTTTTTGGGGGTCGGAGTCACCCTTCTTGTATGGTGGCCTTTGTGGAAGCAGCACAATTTTAAACTGCCCTCAGAAAAAACATTTTATCATTATTATTATTGATTTGTCATCCATCAAAAATATAATTTATATTTCTTTGCAAATTAACTTTATTTTAAAGCATTTAAGTTGAATACGGAAAGCGGTCTTAGGGAAGCTAGATATTTTCCTTTAGAACTTGTTATATACGTATATTTTTCTTCTTTCTTTTCTACGTGGACCGCAAGCGCTGTGATTGGTCTGCTAGAACCCCTCCCACGGGTCAAAAAACTGCTGCAAAGCAATAGGAGAAGAGCGAGCATTTTCAACTTCCATAGGAATGAAAAACGCTCTGTTTCAGGGGACACATGCAGTCAAACTAAAACAAAAGTCGTTACCTATTTGCCGCTTCTCTGCCATTTCTATTTGTAAGCTTCTCTGACCACATACATGACAAGCTGCTTCTTCTCGGGCTTTTGCCTCAATACTCAACATTACCGCGGACACTGCCTACTAGTGGTCTGCATGCACGTTGATGCGGACAACGACGCAGAAGTATAAATGAAAACAAACGCATAGCCTACGGCGCAGAGACTCCGGCATAGGTCTGACGCAGAAGTATAAATCAGCCTTTACATCCGCCAGCTGGAGTGCCCATGATCTCCACCAGAGTGCACTCCTCATGTCTCCTTTGCTTTCCCATCATGAACTACATTTCCTATAACCCATTGCCTAGACTTATCATGTTCTGATTACTGCCACCTGTTTGTCATTATCTTGTTTATGTTTGCCTATTTATACCCTGTGTGTTTATTTATTCTTTGAGAAGTCTTGTAAGTGTCGCACTGCATTTTTGAGCGCTCGCTCTGGTTTCCCATGTCGTGTTTTTTTTTTAACACATGACATGACAAGAGGGATCTTCTGTCTGGTTTTTTGGTTTTCAGTGCTGCCAATTTAGTGATTTTGTCAGTAGATTTAGCGACTTCCCCGCCCCTTTTGAAACTTTTTGTCAAAAACTTAGCAACAAATCTAGCAACTTCTTGGACAAAGCTTATCTAGATTCCGTGACTCGCCCACTGATCTATATTTAAGTGGACTCCCCAGTATAACGTCATCTAGCGACATTTAGTGACCAGTTACTTTCAGCTGAAAGCAATTGGCAACACTGGTTGTTTTCCCTGTTTGCCTGTGTTTTTCTGCCCTGTTGTCTTTTTGAATTATCTGACCTGTGTTTTGACCTATTGCCTGTTTTATGGATTTCGATTCTGGATTGCCCCAAAAGCTGTGTTTGGATCCTCAACCTGTCTGTCAGAGCAGTATGTGACACATTCTTTTGTCACAAACTGTTTTTCGCCTGCTATTTCGGATACAGCCTTAATGTTTTGCATGCAAGAACATTGCTTGTAGTTATCATTTTGTATTTATTGCAATTTTCAAAAATGTAGTTATATTTAACTTAACTATAATTAATTAAAAATTAATTCAATTTATGTGGTTTGGTCTTGAGTTCATTTTACCCCACACTGCCATCAAAAAAAGCCATGCAAGTATTTTGATCTAAATGCTAGTTGTCATTTAATGTGTAATATGTTAGAATTAAAAAGGCTATAACTTTTCTATTATAATATTTTCTTTCTTTTACTCATAATTCCATAATAATTGGAGTTCTTCTCCTGTCTGTTCTGAGGATTAGATTCGTGACTTGTGGTTTTAATGCTCCAGGTGTGAAGTCACATTTTACACTGATGGTTTCAGTTCCTGGCCCAGATCTTCTGTAGTAAAAGGGACTGTTGTGCCAATAAATACGATTCTAAATGGCTAAAACAGCCGTCAGTCATGGTCCCCTGCCAGTTTATTGGAGGGTTTGTGGTTTCCTGCATTTCGTCATCCTGTACTCTCCGGCCATATTCTTAAAATTCAGAAGAGTTTCCTGAGCCCTAGCCGAATACAGAATATGTGATATTATGATTAAACCACATCACTGGATTGGTCTGAACTTCGATTATTAAATCTGTCTTACTGCATAATCCTCATAATTCAAGCAGGTTCAAACATACCGTGGAATAAAAGAATATAAAAGAAAAGGTGTTCATACACTGTTAAAAATAAAGGTTTCAAAAGGGGGTTTTCACAGCGATGCCATAGAAGAACCATTTTGGGTTCCCCGAAGAACCTTTCAGTGATCAGTTCTCAAAAGAACCATTTTTTTCTTATAGTTTTAAGAACATTTTAATAATCTAAAGAACATTTTTCACTATAAAGAACCTTTCTGTGAAATGAAAAGCTTCCATGGATGTTTAAGGTTCTTCTTGGAACCATCAATGCCAATGAAGAATCTTAATTGAATAGTTTTTAAACGATTGTAATCTGAACAGATATTCTTAAAATGGCAAATACAGAAGACGTGATGTGATTTTAATTCCAAGTTGTTTCTAATTACTTAAATAAACATGTAACAGTTGTAGATTTTTCACAGATGGCCTTTTTTAATGTGTCCCAGATGCATCATGACCTGGCCTTGACCTAAACAGTTTGTAGAAACTGACAAATTCAGAGCAGGCATATCCGTAGTCATTTTACTCTCTAGACATGTCTTTCACTGACGCAGAGAGCTAGTCTCTATAAAAATGCCAACGTTTCATTACCTGCATAACCATTTCTTTTGTTCCTTGATGAAAGACAAAGAAAAGATTGGGCACGTTCAGCCATCAGAAGGAAAACATCAACAGTCACATGGTATATGGGGTATTGTACCTCAGTGAACATCATCCATCAACACCTACAGTTGCACTGAAAATTATCCTAAATCACTTTTTGGAAGGAGGCTGAGCAGACACTCAGACCCTGCATGGAAAACTCTTCAGTTGGCCATGTTGTTCTTGGCATGGCATGGAGAAATGACAACATTACCCTTCCTGCTAAAGGAAAGTTGTTCCCTGTGGGGTCAAGGTAGAAGGTTCACTCAGGATCAAAAAGTAACATGGGCCAGAAGTATTCCAAAACAACTGCATTATAAAAAAAATCATGCAATACTGGCTGCGAAGTTTGTAGATGCTCAGGAGAACAATATAAACTTACATAATTACTTTTTTACGTAGGAAAGAAATGGGGTTATCTTGCACTCTGTGCAAATAAAACTGTGCCTGAAGCTTATTGCTTCAAGATAATTGCCCTGGGTCAGTAACAACAAGAACTAAACTCTCTGAATTAAAGAGATAGTTCACCCAAAAAGTAAACTCACCCTCATGTAATTTCAAACCTTAACTTCTTTCTTTCGTAGACCACAAAATATATTTGATTTTTTTTTTTTTTTTGGTCTGATGTTGTTTGTTTTGGACTCTTTTGACTTTCATTGCATGAGGAGAAAAAAAAAAATAGTTGAAACATCCAAAATATCTTTTGTGTTCCACATAAAGAAAGACATACAGGTTTGTAACAGCATAAGGGTAAGTAAATATTTTGGGCTGAATTAAAATATTAAAGGGATAGTCTACCCAAAAATGACAATTCTGTCAATTTACTCACCCTCATGTCATTCTGAACACAAAAGAAGATATTTTGAAGATTATTGGTAACAAAACGGTTTCCGTTCCCATTGACTTCCATTGTATGCTAAAAAATATAATGGAAGTCAATGGGACACTGTTTGGTTACCAACATTCTTCAAAATATCTTCTTTTGTGTTCAGCAGACATACAGGTTTGGAACAACATGAGGGTAATTATTTTTGGGTGGACTATCCCTTTTAAGATCCTACTTCTTTACACAGTATTCAAAACGCTTGCAGAGAAACATCACACCGACAGCAAATCAACAAAATCTTACTAAAGTTAGGTTTGTTTGGAAAGACAAGCCTAAAAAAGTCTTGCATGTTTACCAACGTTTGTTTGTGCTCAACTTTGTTTGTGATCCGTGGTGTATTTTTCATACCTAAGTCATGTTTGTCTTGATTTGTGTTTATTTGCTCGTGTTTTTATTGATTTTTCTGTTTGGGACCGCTTCTGACGGGCCATATTCATCATGTGTTGTTTAGACACGGCTGTGATCAGTGCAGCTGGGTGCTTGGCAGGGTTTGAGGGGTCATAAATATATTTCCCATTCATTTCGTAAAGCCACGAATTGTTTCCCCAAGGGGATCGTTCTTCGTCTCACTTTGATCACAGTATATCATACACAAACATCTAAATCGGATGGCTAATCAAAAACGTCTTCCACAGAGAGAAAATGCATGGCTGGCTTTGACCACAACTGAAAACAAATCCACTTAGCCTGGGTTTTGCCTGTTTCGGGGGAACGGCAAAGCCACAAATCAAACGAGTCCAAACTTATGCAGCTATCGAATCACCAGCTGCTCTCATATATGAGCAACGACGTTCAAGAAGTTGGCCGACTCGATAAAATGCCAGTCCAGAAATTAGAATGCTCACTCACGTGGTCTGCACAGAAATGCCAAACCATAATATTAGTTCTTCAACATGGCTTTTCATAAGATTTACATCACATAATCCTCTTCAATGTTTGGTAAGATTTCCTTTAAAATGCCTTTGAAATTATTATTTTTTTTTTTTTTTTGTGAAATTTATTGTTTTTCATGTTAAAAAAGGTTGAAATTGAAATACCTAACATTTGTGTATTTACAAGGTAAATAAAAGATATGAACTATATTGTAAACCTGAACAGAAAAAAGAAAAAGAATTCAATTTTTAATGTTGCATTCATAAATATGAAAACTGCCATTTAAAGATTTTTTTGAAAGAAATGCAGTGATTTATTAAATTGATCACAAAAATGACAGTAAAGACTTTTATAATGTTACAAAAGATTTCTATTTCAAATAAATGCTGTTCTTTTGAACTTTCTATTCCAAGATCTTGAAAAAAAAGGGTCTAATGGTTTCCACAAAAATATTAAGCAGCACATGCTTCTTGACACCGAAGACTGGAGTAATGGCTGCTGAAAAAAATCAGCTTTGCCATCACAGGAATAAATTACTTTTTAAAATATAGTAAAATATAGTAAAACAATTATTTTGAATTGTAATAATTTTTCACAAAATTACTGTATTTTTTTTTTTTTTTTTTTTTTTATCAAATAAATGCAGTCTTGGTGAGCATAAAGGCCCGTTCCCACCATGAACGATAATTATAAAGATAACTATAACGATAACTATGTTTGTGTCCACACCAACGAACGATAGCGGTCTGTTTAAACGCCCGTTTCACACTGTATTTTTTTCGGCGTGCATGTTAACCAACGGATGCATTCACACCGGCAGCAGGAGCAGCGCGTGAGCGTCAAGCAGGAGCGTCGCGTGAAAAAATATTTATATAAGATTTACCCATTTAAACTTGTTTTTAAATATTCAGTTTGGGTTAAAGTATGGTGTATTATAAAAAACTAAAGTAAACTAGCCAGAAAATATGATATATAAACATTATTTTAGTTATTACACAGAGAGATATATAGGCTGCAGCATTCCCAAAACAAACCCGAATTTGCTGGGGGTTTTTTCGCCGAGTTTGCTGTCTTGTAAACATGTGCACGCGGCAGATGATGTAAAACACAAAGCTTACCTCATTCATGTGCAGCAATGGATGACATGAGGCTTTTATTTGTTTATTTTTATTTATTTATTTACGTTTATATGCTAATGTTGTACTCCTCCCCAAGTTAACAAACTTTCAAAACTATCAAGTTTATAAATGACCAACTTATAAAAACAAATTTATATCTGTCTTTGTAAAGAAATGCTAACTTTATGTGTAGCTTCGAGCCGCTGCTGTGGCGCTGTACAAACGCTTCCAGTGTACTCGCGCGTCTCTGCAGCTGCAGTGACGATGTAGTTACGCTCATGCGCCGCTCACGCTTGCAGTGTGAAACCGGCGTAAGTTTCAAAGTGTGTACAACATGTTTTTGTTGTTCTTGTTGCATTTACACTGCTTTAACCAGCAGATGTCCTCAGTATGCTATGTTGCGAGTAAATAGCTAGTGCAATCGATGTAATCTAACAGTGAATTAAGCTGACGAAGTCAATAGTGGAATAAAAACAACGCCTAGTCTTTTTCACTACAGCTTTAAAGAAAGCAAGACAATGTTCTCGAAACTAGCGCTGGATATCTGAGGTAATTTTTTATGTTACACTGTTTGCTAACCTAGCAAAATGATCTCATTACTTCTCACCATTTATTCCGAGGGTATGACCGATTGTTTTCCATATCCGTTTTCTTTAAAGTATCCTTGAAAGGGAGGGGGGGGGGGGGGGGGGGTTACTTGTCAAACAGTGGTGGCTTTTTCTGCACCTCGGCGATTAACTTTTCCGCAATGTCGTCTGCCATTTTAAATGCGCGAGCCCTTAAATCAGAATGGATTATGATTGGCTGTCAGTGTTTTATCGTTCAACAGCTGGGAAAAAAATCGTTCTGAAAGTGATCCCAACATATCGTTTCTCTATATCGTTACAGTTATAGCTGTGGTGTGAACTCTGATATTCTTTTATATTTAGAACTATTTTTAGAACTATATCTTTATCGTTATCTTTATAGTTATCGTTCTTAGTGTGAACGGGCCTTGATAGACTTTTTTTCAAAAACTTTAAAAAAAATCTTACCAGCCCCCATAGTTTTGAACTGTAGCGTATTTTTTGTAATGACTCCTTTAGTGATCATGGAAAATTATTTGCAGTCTTTAAGTAAACAAGCCTTAGGAAGGGCAAGTGAAAACGATCCTTTAATTATCCTTCTAAATTAAATGTTTATCAATTTGCAGCATATGTCATTTTCAATCCATTTGATTACCCAAAGTACCCTTATTGTGAGAAAAAAAAAAAAAACATGGACATTTGTCAGTCTAAAAACTACTCTGTGTGTTTCATTCTAATTCATCAATTAATCAACAAATAGTCTGCAACTTGTAATTAATGGCATCTTTTGTTTCTTTACAAATGGACTAAGATAATCTGTGCTGTCACAGATTATGTAGATCTATTTTGTAATCAATGATATTTTTTATCAAAATCTGCGAAAATACAGTAGCAAACAGTTAGGCCAAAACTTAAAACAGTGCAAAAATCCTCTCCAAGGCACTCATGTGGAATGTTTACAACATTCAGACTTATACATTTATTTACAATGTCAATCTTAAGAGTCAAACGTGGACGAACGCATAGTCTCTTGAAAAGTCTGGCCACCTTTAAACCCCTTAGACGTTTATTTAGACTAATCTTCAAAGTTTGGTGCCATTGGGGGCTGAGCTCTGGTTTGCAACCCTGTGAGCATCTGTTTCACAGACCAAGAACAAACCCTAACCGCTCAGAATGAAATAACAAAGCATGGCCCAGTACTAGTTGTTAACAGCCTTCGGAGTACCAACATAGTTGATTCCTGAGGAAATTGCCAGGTTGTGACTGGGTGGAGTCCGGGCATCATAAATGTGCGTGCTCGGAGCTCTGGTCACTGTCGTGACTATCGTCCTCATTGCTAGGAGAACCGATGGGATGATGTAGTCCGACCATTGGGGAAAACTCGGAGGGCAAGAGAGTTCCTTTCTTTACGTTCACCAGTTCTTTCTCACGCGCAGCGGCCCCTTGCTGACCTCCCTTCACCCGCTTCCATTTCATCCTTCTGTTCTGGAACCACACCTTTACCTGCATGAAAGAGAAATGCTGTCATATTAAGTATATAGAAAACAAACATGCAGAATTTTAATTCAAGTAGTTAGAATGAAAATTCAAAGAAATACACACAACTGCTGTTAGTGTAATTTTTAATAGTACATTTCATTTCTCCATATAAATTGCCCATTTTCTATTTTCATATATATATACACACTACCAGTCAAAAGTTTGGAAACATTACTATTTATAATGTTTTTGAACGAAGTCTCTTATGCTCATTAAGGCTGCATTTACTCAGTTATTATCAATGTTGAAAACAGTTGTGTTGCTTATTTTTTTGGAACCTGTGATACTTTTTTCAGGATTCATTGATGAATAAAAGGTTAAAAAGAACAGCATTTATTCAAAATATAAATCTTTTCTAACAATATAAATCTTTACTATCACTTTTTATCAATTTAACACATCCGTGCTGAATAGTATTAATTTCTCTCTCAAAAAAAAAGAAAGAAAAAAATTACTGAGCCCAAACTTTTGAACGGTAGTGTATATTGTTACAAAAGATTTCTATTTTGAATAAATGCTGATATTTTTTAACCTTTTATTCATCAATGAATCCTGAAAAAGTATCACAGGTTATAAAATAAAATTAAGCAGCACAACTGTTTCCAACATTGATAATAAATCAGCATATTAGAATGATTTCTAAAGGATCATGTGACACTGAAGACTGGAGTAATGATGCTGACAATTCAGTTTTGCATCACAGAAATAAATTATATTTTAAAGTATATTAAAATAGTAAACCATAATTTTAAATTGTAATAATATTTCACAATATTATTGTTTTTTTCTGTATTTATTATGAAATAAATGCAGCCTTAATGAGCATAAGAGACTTCGTTCAAAAAAATTAAAAATAGTAATGTTTCCAAACTTTTGACTGGTAGTGTGTATATATATATAGTGTGTGCGTGTGTGTGTGTGTGTGTAAATAGTTTTTTTTTTTTGTTTTTATAATAGTTTTGATGAGTAATGTTGCTTTGGCATATTTTTATGAGAATAAATATTTAAAATGCTACCTATATAAATTTATATTGAATTTATAAATATTTCAATATATTCAATAAATTAACCATTTATGGACTGTGGGGGAAGAACTTCATATCCACACATGCTCTAATTCAGTGTGTTACATAATTAAATTTAATAATCATATAATATTAATACAATTTTACATAGTCCATTTTGTGTCAATATTTATTTGTATTTAATATTAAACATCTATTCTGTTTATGTTAAATGATCTGAAAACAATGTGATCGACATAATGAGATGCACATGGCAAAATTAAAAGTTAATAGTTTTGATTTTAGCAGTAAAATTACAGGGTAATCTAGGTAAAAAATGTATTCTGCATATTTTAGAGTAGGCAAAATGAATTATGTCATTTTGTTTTATTGCAAAAACATTTGTGTGAATTTCTTTGAATTGCACTTCAGTAAAGTTTCTGTAAAACATCCTGTGGCTAATTCACACTCAACTGAAAGATGTAACCGCAATGGAGCAAGTTTTTATACTCCGAAATTTTACCAACCCTGTAATATAGTAAGTATACTTGTAAGAACAATTAAGAATAGATAAAAATGGTATACAATATCATTTAAAGGGATAGTTCACCCATAAATGAAAATTCTGTCATTATTTACTTACCCTCATGTTGTTTCAAACCCAGGGAACTTTCATCTTTGGCACAAAAATATAGATATTTTTAATGAAATCTGAGTGATTTCTGTCACACCATTGACAGCTACGCAACTACCACTTTGACGCTT
Source organism: Hypophthalmichthys molitrix (assembly GCA_037950675.1). Taxonomy (NCBI): domain Eukaryota; kingdom Metazoa; phylum Chordata; class Actinopteri; order Cypriniformes; family Xenocyprididae; genus Hypophthalmichthys; species Hypophthalmichthys molitrix. The sequence goes on along the minus strand of CM075510.1, from coordinate 21,708,973 downwards.
CAAAAAGTAAAGAGATCGTAAAACTAATCCATATGAATTGCGAGGTTTAGTCCAAATTTTCTGAACAGACACTATCGCTTTATATGATGAATAGATGAATTTAGACTTTTATTCACAAATAAACTAAATAAATCAACTCACACATCAGTCGTGGTAAACGGAAGCTTAAGCATGTTTGTTTGAGGTGGTAGAACCAATGAGGTTCATTCTTGTGTGTTACGTGGCACGTTTGAACTTCCGGAAGAACCAATGAGATTCATTCTCGCAGCATGCTTGAGCTTCTGCAAGAAGTTTGTTCTCATGTGTCATTCAGTTTCGGTTGAGCTTCTGTTTATGTTCTCTGATCAATGTTTATATGTGAATAATAGCCTAAATTAAATCTGTTCATCATATAAAGCGATCAAGTCTCTTCAGAAAATTTGGACTAAACCGCTCAATTTATATGGATTAGTTTTACGATCTCTTTATGAAATTTTTGAAGCATCAAAGTAGTAGTTGTGTAGCTGTCTCTGGAATGACATGAGGGTGAGTAATTAATGACATAATTTTCATTTTTGGGTGAACTAACTCTTTAAGGGAAACAAATGAATAAATAAGTGTTGTTTGCTAATTAGAAAACATTTTTGGCAAAGCTATTATACAGTAGTCAATTACACACAATGTTTATAGGGCTTTATTGGTCTCTTAGAAACGCAGGCATCCAAGATCTGCATCAGGGAAACTCAACGCCACTCTGTGGGAACGTGTGTTAGGGTGTGTGTTATGGCACTTTCCAGAAAGAGATGTTTTGGCATGTAGACCCCCACTCTAAAACCACCATCAGGCTCTCTGTATCAGAACCCCCTTCATACTCTGTGTGTGTATCAGATTGGATGAGCGACAGATTTAAAGCTTTCTCTAAAAGACTTCTGCCAACACAGCACTCAGATCCCACACATATAGACCACATACATAAACCAAGTAAAACACCTCATTTCAAGTGTTTTGCGGATAGATTTGAAGGGTCCTTCATATCTGCTTTTAATCTTTATGCTTCCTCAAAGTCACAGTGGATCGGCTCTTGTGTTTTTCTTTTGGAGCAGACTTCTGGGAAGTTTGGTGGAGCAGTGATATCATTGGCTCTCTATAGACTATTTCCACCTGGTCAGTTATGTGCTGATGCAAAACTCCTGGTTGCCCGTTGACCCATGTTCCAGGTCCTGACTTGACACTTTGCTCTGTATTTGCGTCTCCACTGTGATGATCAAGCTGCTGCCTAAAACGGGTCGATCAGATCTGGACCGAGTTGTGGCGCCTCACCCCCCACCTCAGGCTTGACGGGACTATTTCAGGCTGAGAAGGTTATTTTAGGAAGCGCAGCGCAGGTATTTTAGAGTGAGCTCTTAAATGAGTCGGCAGATTTCCTTACATGACAAAAACCTTTAGCAGAAGTGTGAGAAGTGAGAACTCTTTTACAATTCTTTGAACTACAGGTGTTATAGAACTGCACTGCCGTATTTTACATTTCATTTATATTATTATGCATTTTTATACATATGCATTTTTTTTTTTTTTGTGTGTGTATGTGACATAAATTGTTAATATAAATCAATAGAATTCTAAAGTGCACAGAAAGGGCTGATTTTCAGACTTTGTTGTTGAAGATCTCAGATCAACCCACGTCCACAGATTTCTTGGATCTGTGCTGAGAGTCACTGGATACGAAGCAACTGTGTGGAGGAGTAGGAAGGAGAAATGGGAATGAAACAAAAAGGCAAATCCTAGGTGAGTTGCTCATAGGGCTTCTTTTTAGGTCAAGACCGCAGCTGGAATGATCCTAAACTCTGGAGTGCGTGTGTGGGATGTGTGGACCATTTTGAAGAAAGCATTAGTAAAGTGAACTTCACCACTGTCTAATTTTAAATACATTTAAAGATTAAGACCGGAGCTAGTTTTTACTTCAGTGAATATTTCTCAAAGTTGGTATATTTTGACTCGACTAAAATATATGTTTTATTTATATATCATGACAACTCTCGGAGGATTGTTAGCATGGTACTGGATATGACAGTGTTAATGTATTTGGTCTTGGCGGAATAGATCTGCTACGCTGCTGATGAATTGCTGCTGTTGTAGATTATTGCTGCTGCTGCAGAGCAAGTACAACTTTCTACTGCCAATACATACGCCGATACGCTGCTGCGAGTAAAACATAGTGCTGCTGCACAAATAGCATATATCAATAACCCATAGCAGATCTGTACAGGTGGAGCTGGGGAAGGTGGGGGGTTTTAGAGGAACTCTGAAGCGTTCTGCAAAACTGCTATAGTGAATGTAACCAGCTATTTAAATGTGTGAGCAACAAGCTCATTGACTGCAGATGTGACAAGGACCAATCAGCTTGTGCCAAGTAGTTAACACTGTAATTATCATCAGCCTGTGCCATCTAGAGTTTCATAACAGAACTATGTGTATATATATATAGTGCTCAGCGTAAATGACTACACCCCTTTGAAAAGTAACAATAAACAATGTCTCAAACACAAAAACAATTTGTTGACAAGTTTTATATAACATCTGTTTAACTTATAACATGAAAGTAAGGTTAATAATATAACTTAGAGAACAAAATGTTCTGTTTTACTCAAATTAGGGTGATGCAAAAATGAGTACACCCCACTGAAAGTCTCTGGAGCAAAGCTAAATTTTAGACTACAAATGTTTAATTTAACAAGAATTCAACCACAGGTGAGTCTAATTATTCATTACACAGGTGTCCAGCAGACAGTTGACTATAAAAGGGTGTTAAAACCCCTTCCCATTTCATGCTGTCAGCAATGGCACCACATGGAAGAGAAAGACTTGAGAAAGTAAAAATAATTTCTTTACACCAGAAAGGTAAAGGCTACAAGAAGATCAGCAAAGCTTTACTTATCAGTCAGAATACTGTAGCAAAAGTGGTACAAAAATTTAAAAAAGATGGAACTGCAACCATCTCACAGAGACGTCCAGGTTGTTCACGGAAGTTAACACCTCGACAGGAGCGTCTTCTGATGAGAAGGGTTGAAGAAAACCGGCATGCAAGTTCACTACAGTTATCTAAAGAAGTAGAAACTGCCAAACTATTTCTCGTGACACAATACGGCGTACACTGCAGAGGAATGGCATGCATGGGTGCCGTCCACGAAAGAAGCCTCTCCTAAAGCCCAGGCACAAAAAATCCCGCCTAGAGTTTGCCAGGGCCCATGCTGACAAAGATGAAGACTACTGGGACTCTATACTCTGGAGTGATGAGACCAAGATAAATGTTTTTGGAACTGATGGCTTCAAAACTGTATGGCGTCACAAAGGTGAGGAATACAAAGGAAAACGCATGGTGCCTACAGTGAAACATGGTGGTGGAGTGTCCTAATGTGGGGCTGCATGAGTGCTGCTGGTGTCGGGGAGCTGCATGTCATTGATGGCATCAAGAATTCACAGATGTACTGCTCTATACTGAAAGAGAAGATGCTACCATCACTCCGTGCCCTTGTTCGTTGTGCACTTTTCCAACATGACAATGATCCTAAACGCATTTCTGAAAAAGAACAGGGTGAAAGTGATTCAGTGGCCAAGTATGTCTCCTGATCTGAACCCATTCGAACACCTTTGGGGAATTATGAAGAGACAAGTTGAGCATCACTCTCCATCCAGTCTCTAAAAGAGGTCATTCTTGAAGAATGGAAAAAGACAGATGTTGCAAATTGTCGCCAACTTGTTCATTTCCTGCCTAGAAGACTTGGTGCTGTCATTAAAAATCATGGAGGCCATACAAAGTAATAGATGTAGTAGTTTTTGTTGTGGGGTGTACTCATTTTTGCATCACCCTAATTTGAGTAAAACTGAAAAATATGTAATCTAAGTTATATTATTAACCTTACTTTCATGTTATAAGTTAAACAGATGTTATATTAAACTTAGTCTTGTCAACATTTTTGGAAATTGATTTTGTGTTCATTGAAATATTGTTTAAAATGTTACTTTTCAAAGGGGGTGTACTCATTTACACAGAGCACTGTATATATATATATATATATATATATATATATACACATATATATATATATATATATATATATATATATGTATATAAAACAAACATTTATAAATATATAGTATATGTGTGCATATACTATATATTTACAAAGTTTATGTTTCATATACACACAAACTTTTATGTTAGATGCGATTTGATTAATCAATAATATTTCACAGTTTTTAAAGGTTTATTTCACTGAATTTAATTAGCAAATGGGAAAATTGGATGCTTCAGAATTAATTTTGCAATAAAAATGTCCCCTGGTTCAAGTCCAGCATGGATCATGTTCCTGTTGCTTCCCTTCTGTCTTATCTAATAAAAGCTATTAGAAAAAATATGTTCTTTAAAAAAAAAAAAGTGCATTCACAAGCATAAAAAAATCCAATGAAGTTTGAAACTTGAGGTTTAATATCATAGCTACATTTGACAGTTTATCAGACTTCACTGTGAGGGTTATTCACAGGATCCACAGCAGATTTAAAAAAAAAGAAAAAAAAAGAAAAGAAAAGTGGGAATCCTTCCCTCAAGCCAAACGAGTAGTCTATATCACAGGGAACTGGACCCTTTCGACACAGGGCCCTTTGGAAAACACGCCGCTCATTTAATTTCTAACGTAAAACTTTTTTAGAGAGCTCATACTAAAATATTTTTAGGTTTATATCAGTAAATGAGGGCATACTATTTAATTGTTAAGAATTACTATTTAGCATTGCGTTCATCACTTTATATGACTTAATCACTTTAAATGGAGTCAACCTTCATGCAAAGGAGTTTTTTTTACCCATCAATCTAAGAATTTTTTTCAAAGCCAATGGAAGAGCCAGTATTATGTCTCCTGGTAACATGTGAAAACAGGCTTAGCATTGAACGTACTTGTCTCTCTGTGAGGTCAAGGTTGACAGCGATTTCGTAACGTCTAAGCCGTGTCAGATAGTTGTGGTGAGCGAATTCTGATTCCAGTTCTCGAATCTGCTCCTTGGTGAACGCTGTGCGCTCCTTCCTAGGTTTACTGCTCACATCTGACTTATAGCTTCCATCCTGGGAATCTGAAATGAAAAACAGATCACTTTCCAGCCGCTGTAAATGCACAGAAAAAGAAAAAAACATAAGAGAAAGCAAAAAGGGTGAAATAATAAGATGGTGTGATAAACTGCAGGCCTCTGAAATAAAATAAACGAACAAAAATAAAAATGAAAGCGGAACAATTTGGCCTGCCAATCACCATTTATTATGGCGATATGGCTCTGGTGTTTTTAGCAGGCAGAGAAGGGCAAGAGAACGGAGCACATGCTCTCAAATCTGGCCTGAATCAACAGGGCTTCGTTCACACTCTCCAACAATCAGATTAATTTACTCTTCATTTTCCATACACTTCTCTTTTAACAGAATACATGAAACTTTACCAAGAAACATTTCTGATTGGTCCAAAAATGAGCAAATTCAACCGTAACTGTGTATGTGTTAACTGAAGCTTGTTATACAATATTTTATAGTTATAGTAACATATAAAGTCATTATTATTGAGGTAAAAAAAAGGAACATATACAGGAGGGTTTAGAATCACAGAGTTGGATCCCTTCATTTATTAGTTTAATTTTAAATAATTAATTTAAAAAACAAACAGTGCAAAATAAAAAAATAACATTATACTATATTAGAATAACTATTAGCTAAAGCAATTGTTGTTAAAAATGTGGTAACATCTAAATTATTTAAGTTTACTCCAATCAAAAATATTACTTAACCTTACTGAATCAACCTACATTGTAAAAAAGAATTGTTGGTTTAACTTAAAAAAAGAAAATTTTGCCTTAAAATTTTGAGTTCATTGAAATTAAAAATTTGAGTTAATACAATGAAGACGATTGGTTTAATCAACAAACTCAAAATATTGTTATCTGAACCACATTAATTATTAAAGTTGATTTGACAAAAGAAAAAATGTGATAAATCATGAAAATTATTTTTTTTACTGTGTAAATACATTAGATTGCTCAAAATAAAAAATAAAAAAATAGGGGATCGATAAAGTAGAAATAGCTTTTAAAACGTAACAATAGAGAGTCACCATAGTATATGTGAAAAGCATCTAATATGATTCTCATTATTATTCAATTCCTTATAATTGTATGTACATTTTCTTTGAAATATTTACAATCTAAAACTCTACTAAACTCTATTTTCAAATCCTTTAAATCTTTTAAACTTTTTTTTTTATAATGTGACTAACAGAGTAAAGCACAACAGTTATTAGACTGGGAGAGTCCAATACAAATCAAATCAAAAAAAAGAAAATCTTTATAAGGGCAATATGTTTCCAATGAATATCTTTCAGCTTGCCATTCAAAGACGGGTATGATTTAGATGTCGAATTTCTGGCTCCTTTGAAAGCGGCAGAGAAATACAACTGCTCTAGAAATCCAAGGTTTTTACAGTATACACAAGATTATGAGCTTTGAAAATCGTATTTCATATCCAACATCACTATTCTGTATAATCTATAATCTGTTCGGCCTATCACTGCAACATCTCGACATGTGACACGGCTTTAAATGGAAACCACACTGCCTTTGATAACTGCCAACAGACTGGAGGAAATTAGATTTGGTATAAAGGCACAGCAAGTGCCAACAGGAGCCTTCTGGAAATTTCTACCACCATTGGGCCTATCCATCAGTATGCCATCAAGCCATAAATTACAGGCACCTGGATGAAAAGCTACAGCATTTAGGCACCCATCATGACATGACAAAAAAAATCTTAGATGTACAGTTTAAGATGGGAAAACTAACTGTAAAGGTGACAAAAACTCTCAGAAACTTTTATCTTTAAACTATCGTTTTAAACCCCACTGTGACATTTTTCTGATTCCACAACTTTATACTGTACGACAAGGTCTCACTGTTTGTTTGTTGTAACTATTTTTTCTGCACCTCTGTTTTTAAAGTCTGTATGTCAGTGTCAAACCACTTAGATCACCAGGTGTGACATTTTCTATTGTTCTTGAAATGTTAGGGTCACATTTTATAAAAACTGTCCAGCTGCAGCTCTAACGGTTTTCCCCAGCCGTAAACGGTGCGTATGCATTTGGGGGTATCAAAAGCGCAGCTGCGGGCAGTGTGAGCATTTAACAGCGGCTTTCACCTGTGGTCTATTAAAGACCTGAGGGTAAATGCCAAAATGACTTACACCTCTGAGACTGATGAGAGAAAGAAACAGGGCCGCCTCACAGCACCAGGCCCTGCATTAAAACACTACTGTAGCGTGTCCAGCCCGGTCTGGATTCTGCTCCCTTTTGTTTAATTACTTCAAAATCATTCTCATTTCAAGAAGCATTCTCTCTAAAATACTAGATATATCTCTAGACATGTTAAACCGCTTTTGACCATATTTATACAGCTGCTCATTATGATTTATTTGTAAAGCTTGCACGCTGCTCTATATGGTGCATGGATGGAATAGAACGGTTTATGCGTGTGAATGTGATCTGAGTGTCAAATGTGTAAAAAGTTTGATTTTCTCTTAAACTATACCCTGAGTTTGATTATTGAAAACTACTGTGAGTTTGATTATCACATAGACTTTTCTTTTCTCTGGTACTAGTTTAATATCCTCTTCAGTTTGATTTTCTAACACAGGGCAGTTGTATGGAATTATCCCATGCTAAATTTTATTTCTGCTATACTGCAGAAATAAAATAAAATCCATTTATTACATATAGCACAACTTTTGTTAAAAAAAAAAATTGTATTTGAAAATTTGAATTCTAAAATAAATGAAACTTTATTTTACAGTATGTGTACACTGTAAAAAAGAATTATTGCTTTAACTTAAAAAAGCAAGTTACCTGTTTGCCTTAAAATTTTGAGTTCATTAAAATAAAAAATTTGAGTTAATACAATGAAGACGATTGGTTTAATCAACAGAAACTCAAAATATTATGTTATCTGAACCACATTAATTATTTAAGTTAATCTGACAAAAGAAAAAATGTGATAAATTCTGAAAATATTTTTTTCAGTGTACTTACCTAAGAAAGTACTGAGTAATATAAGGTAACTACATGGGTTAAGGTTCAGGGTTAGTACTTAGTTATTACCCAGTTATAATAAGTACATAGTATGTACAGGGACTGTAAAATAAAGTGTTACCTAAATGTATTTTTTCCCCTTAAATAATTTTATGACAGAATATATGGATACACTCATTTTTAAATTCAAATTTTTAAATTTTTAAATTCTCACTAAATATTGTAAAATAAACAAGATTTTCGTAAATTACATTAAACTTAAAATTTGCATATGGATGTATTTTCCCTTAATACTTTATATTAACAAAATGAAATAGTGCTATTTCAAATTCATAAGGCCTTGAAAAAAAAAAAATGGTGGTCAATTCAAATTCTAATTCTAAACACGTAATTCTCTATTCCAAGGCCAGATTTACAGAAAATAGACAATACAATATATATATATATTATAAAATATGATGAAATCCTGTAGTTTAAGTCTTTTACTTAAACTATTCTGAAAAAACCCGATGAGTAATAAAACAGACAATCTTCAGTTCTCCAGTCATGACAAGCACATGAATTATTCATGTTGTAATAATCCAATTTGATTGATATTTTCTAATTTAACTATTCAAAAAAAGTCGAGATAAAGAAAAAATATTTATCAGAATTAAAATTCAATGATTTTTTCTACTAGATGCATAAGAACTCGCACGAAAACATACCTGAACTGTCACTCTTTCCTTTGCTATTCCGTCGCTCCGGCTCAACAGGTGACATGTTCTGTCTCCCGTATTCTCCAGGCACACATGACACCCCGGAGGGGTCACTACCAGCGAGTGTTGGGTTACCCCCGCACAGGCCCTGTGAACTCGCTCCTCCTGCACCACACAGTTCTTGAGCAGCAGAGTCAGGGTGCGGCAGGCAGAGGTTGTGGCGCTCGCCGTCGATCGACGGCATCTGCGGCACGTGCCAGGACTGATGCTGCGAGTGGTGTGGATGCTGCGGAGTGTGGTGAACTCTGTGATGAGGTCCTCCGAAGCTGCCCTCCTCCCCCACGTAGCTGCAGGGCGGCGAGGGTCCTGGAAGGTCGGGGTAGGAGACGTGGTCAGAGCGACCGTGCAGGGCCAGGGAGGACTGGGTGAACGCCGGGTGCAGGGCTTGGGACGGGGCATGTGGGCTCCGAAGGCATCCGAACAGAGAGTGATCCATGTTCTTTTAGTGTCGACACTTCCACTTAACTCCAAAAAGCCCCAAAAACACACAGCCTCGCACCCGTGGTCACCGTAGTCCAGGAGTCAACGGTGAAAGGAAGAGGGAGCGGGCAGCGATGAAAGGCAGGGCCTCCGGTAATCCTGAGCATGCAGCCCCGTTGCCAGGCCGAAAAAGAGGGTAAACACACACAGCCTGCGAGAGGAAGCTCGGGTGACAGATGGGAGAGAGAAAGAAAGAAAGGGAGAGGGAAAGACAGAGCCGTCTGGGCCCGAGTGGATACAGCGCTTCTGGAGAAGTGGTGTTGGAGCGAGGGAATGAGGGAGGGGGGGTTGAACGGAGGTGCTGGAGGAATGGATGTTATATATAGGGCGTAACATGAGAGGGAGGTTGGGTCGCAGGCTCCTCGCTACTGACCACATGCATACGATCTTCCTCCAAAACGACAAGGTACAATAAATCTGAGGCCAGCCAACTAGTTCTGGGCTCATGAAAACGGGGGTACGATATTTTGGACTCGGGCTATCTGATCCCACGGACACTTTTTCTAAGAAATGAGTTGCATAAGCTGCCAAAGAGTGAGTGTGGAATGGATCGAAGGGGTTATGGGGGTCTAAAGGGTGGGACGGAAGATTGGGGTGAGGGATTTTGGTGTCTATCTGTCTGTGCGTTTACCTAAAATCATCTAGATTGTAAGCAATTCTTTCGGACTGTGAAGTCTGAGGATCATTTTCCACCAAAATGTCTGTTAAAATAAGCATACAACAATATTTGACTTAACTGCTTTAAATATCCAGTCTGTATGAGACAGAATAAATTTGCATTGCTAAAAAATTGCTTATATAGCATAAGTATAACTAATATTTAACAAATAAAATCTGTTAAAATGCCAATCGTATAAAAGTGTCTTTGTATTTTAAATTAAATTCATTATCACAACTAATCAAATATGATACTGACAGTCTGTCTACCCTGCAAATGGCAAGATGGACTTGCTGTTGGAGACGTAAAACAATATGCAGATTTCCATAAATCTGTCTAGAAATAGATACACTGGTCACTTGCAGAAAAATATCATTGTGAACACAGATGCTCATTCTCGTATGTATTTCTCAGATGGAAAACCATATTTCTCTCCCAGAATGCTCAATGAAACTGAAAACTTACAAGAGCCTTTTTGCTTGTCACAAAATGTCTTTGGTTTTGAGCAAGGCATGAAAACTCATTTTATGATCCAAGTTGACACGCAATACAGGAAAATTACATATTTTAATGAATAAGTTACTGAAAACAAAAACAATTTTATTGAGTTTTTCGTTTTCTTACTGCAAAAATTCAGGACAATCAAATGAACGTTATTGGTTGGGGGAACAATTCTTTTTTTTTTTTTTTTCACCGTTTTAATTTCACTTTATAGATTTCAACCACAATAAAACCGTTAGCAATGCAGAGATCATAAAGGATCTCATTTTTTATGTGGTGGAAACTTGCTGAAGAAAGTGTTGCTCATGAATGCATTGCAATTACAAAAAAAGCTGGCAAAATGGAAAATAAAAGTGTTTAATCTCCTTTCAATGTCTAATAAAGTTATTAAAATATAGTCTTGTGGCAAGTTCATAGTTTATAATTTCAGAATCCTTTTTTGCAACTCTTATCCATGATTACTTAGCTGTACATTTAATTAAAAATAAAAGCCCTTGGAATCCTTCAGTTGATAAAAAAATATTATTTTTATCCCAGGTTTATTGAATCCAGAACTCACTTCGACTGGTAATTTAGCACTTTTATGATTGGTGTAGCTCAGCTGGTGTAAAAATGTAATAATAAATCAAATAAAACGTAATTGTGGACTTTCCAGCGAGCTGCAAAAGCCAAACTAATTTTACACAACAGTATTTCACACAATTAGTACCCCAAACTTTGCGATTCAGTGTGCATTTCAGAAATATTGACTGCTGTCGGTCTTGTCCAGACGTCCTTAACATTCAGCACTATCTCTGCATTTAGATGACTGTGGTGAACCAAACACGCACATGAGCCTAAACCCAGAGAGGAAATTAGGTTCATTTTGAGGGGAAATGACTTTAGCAGACCACCAAAATCCGATGTGGGTGTTGCTGCTCGGCTCAGAGTGACTGCTATGTCCAGTGGTCCTGTATTAAGCTTCAAAAGAAAATATAGTGTTTATTTAACAAATTAGGCCAATTAGTCGTTATGTAAAGTAATCTCCGAGAACGGCCCCCGGGTGCGTATTAATGTTCATATGGTTTCGGTTTTGCCTCAGACCCTGCGCCATGTCATTGCCCCCAGGCCTCTGAGCGGTTATGTGAGTCTCCTTCCTCATTCTCTCCCTCTCTACGGGTCCAAGGCCTAAGCCTCCGTAATAGCTAACTGCTAATTTGACAGGTCCCTGGGGAGAAGGGATTTTCTGCAGGTGAGTCCTCTCACCTGGTGGCCAATTTTTGAATGTGTGTGTGACACAAGGTAGAGCTTGTCTGACAGGCTAATGCTTGTTAGATTTTGTTGGATTTTGAAGAGCCTGTCGGAGTCAATCAGACAAGTATGAGAGTAAAACCAGACAGATGATGGTTAAAATAGAGCGGCGATGCTTTCCGGGATTTTATTTTTGCTGTTTTGGAAGATAATTGGGAGTTTGAGTGATAATATATGAAACTTTTAGTGATTTAGTGTCATGCATTTCATTTCGTTATTTGTAGTTTTTTAAGATTGAATCAATTTGTCATTCTGTACATTGTAATTTTAGTGTCATTCTGTTTCGGTTCATATTAAAATGCATTCTATTTTTAAAAGGCCCCGTGATGTTCATTAGCTGAGTGGAAAAGAAGCTCAGAGACGAAACCACTAACACTGGTATCTGTTAATGCCAGACCTCAGACAGACATTTCCAATAGGATATCTAAGCGGGTTTAGTGTAATGTGCGCTGCTTTGTAATGAGAGGATGAAAGGAGTCGAAGGAGAAGGAAGGGATGCGTTTTATATTAACACACAAAGACTGAGAAAATATAGAGTCCTCAGAAATCTCTGCTATGCTTGAGTCAATTTATAGGAGACTATGTTTAGGAACTACAGCTATTAAAAATCAAAAATGTTCTTATATGATCTGAAAAAGTCCATTCTTGAACACTTTGATGCTCTTTCAAGTTATTGTTGTACTTAATTAACATTTTTGTATGGCAATCATTTAATTTCTAAATTAAATGCTAATATACACTGTTTCTACACACTTTTTTCTTTTGTCAAATTAACTTAGAAATTTAATGTGGTTCAGATAACATAATATCTTGAGTTTCTGTTAATTAAACCAATCGCCTTCATTGTATTAAAACCAACAATTCTTTTTTACAGTGAGAAGAGGTCATTCAAATCAAATACACAAACCTTCCATTCATAGACGCAGAATTGATCAATTGCCAAAAAATTATGAAATATTCTCAGATATCAAATACACATGTAACTGAAAATTATTTTTAAAAACACAAACATTAATTGAATACTTTAAATAAATAAAAATGTAAAATGCTGTTATATTTTGTGTGTAGATAATGTGACTTTTTTTTTTATAAGAGATCTATTGCATTTGCATATTGCATTTGCAATAGATCTGGGAAGTTTTTTTTCATGCACACTTCAATATTTTGGCATTTTTTAATACTTTTAAAATATCAGTAAGATTCACTTTTGTGCAAGATCCCCCACCCCCGACATTTATGCTATGTAACAGTTTTTTTATTTACGATATTCCATCTAATACTTCCACCAATACTTCCATCATTTATTAAATCATTAGTTGTGATTTACACTTTAGTTTCCAAACTTGTTGCTGATCCATTTGCAATGCACTTCAAAAACTGCAATCTGAAATGAAAATGAAACATGAAAAACTCCTTTTCACAAAGTAATCAGAGTTGATCTTAAGTGTTTTAAAGAGCCTGAAATGCGCATAACAACTGAGAGTATGTGTTTTCCTCAGCCAGAGTATTTGATTGAGCCTGTAGAATCAATCCGTCTGCGCTCATGACACGAGCTGAGACTAATGTATTCCTTGCAGAGCCTACACTTCGTCAATGCCTTTTAAAACCAAATTTGTTTCTGGTGGCCGCAAAAAAAAAAAAAAAAAGGAATACTGGCATATGTTAGAGACTAAAAATGAAAAAATGTTCCCAGGCTATTCCAACTTTGCTCTCTACCTCCAGTGCAACATGTTGTTCTAATATTAGAAATAATTCTGAAAAGTAAAGATGACATCTTATGATTTAATGGCTTCCCATCTCCTATTAAATTCTTCATGCAATGGCTCAGATCTTAAACTAGATTTAACTTTGCCTGTGGGTTTTGTATTACTACAACATTTTTTTCTTTTCTTTTTCATCTCCAAACGTTTTAGCCACAGAACTGATGCTAATGATTTTCATACATATGATTTTAACAGACAATCTTAGAATATGCTGGGATTCTGCTGCCACGGCATCAATCTCAATTCAAGGTTATTTGCCTTGATCATTCTTGTTCATTACTAAAATACAGCCACCAGGACTCACATACCAAACCATGAAGGACACATTACCTCACTGCCTGTCTATGGAGGAGTTTTCCTTAGAGGTTTACAGATTTAGGATTTGCTGGTAAAATATACTGCTAACTGTGAAGGACTAACACTGTCAAATGACTGATTATTATACCTGAGGTTGACATGAATATTTTATTCTGTAAAAGATGTAAAAATTAAAAGATATTTTAAGGCACCTTTTTCGGTTCCTCAGACCACCGGAGTGGAGAACTTCTAGGCAGCCTTTAAAGGTGCCTCAAGAATCCTATTATGAAAAGAGCTTCACACTACCATTCAAGAGTTTGAGGTTGGTAAGATTTCCTGTTTTTGAAAGAAGTTGCTTATGGTCACTAAGGCTGTATTTATTTGATAAAAAATACAGTAAAAACAGCAATATTGTGAAATATTATTAAAATTTTCAGCAGTCATTACAGTCTTGATTAATAATTTTGCGGAAAGCATTATACATTTTTTTCTAGTCAGAATTCTTTAATGACCAGCAACATTTGAATGATAATGTATTACACTAAGGGTTAGTTCACCCAAAAATGAAAATTATCCCATGATTTACTCACCCTCAAGCATCCTAGGTGTATATGACTATCTTTTTTTCAGACAAACACAATCGGAGATACATTTAAAAATATCCTGGCTCTTCTAAACTTTATAATGACAGTGAATGGGGGCCCAATTTCGAAGCCCAAAAAAGTGCATCCATTCATCGTAAAAGTACTCCACACGGCTCTGGGGGGTTAATAAAGGCCTTCTGAAGCAAAGCAAAAAAAAAAAAAAAAATGTATAAACTTTATTTAAACCTTTATTAACTATAATAACTAGCTTCTGACAAAGGCCGTACGCATCGATTTGTGGTGGAAGAGTAACCTCTGACCCAATGCATGATGTAATGACGAACATGGAAGCACAGAGGATAGAGCAAAACAAAACACCAGTCACAAATTAGAAGTCTAAAACGAGAATTTTTAAAGAGAAATGTCAGAGAATTTCAATATAAGAGAAGAGGACCTTGAGTTTGTTGCACAGCCCTATTTGTTTAAATCACGAGAGGCATCTAAGCTTAAGATACTCCTACATCCTACGCCATACATCGCGTCTTGGGTTACTCTTGTGGTGCAAGTTGACTTTCACGGTCTTCTGCCAGAAGCTAGTTATTTTAGATTATAAAGTTTTAAATATGGATATTTTTCTTACAAATTGTATTGCTCCAGAAGGCCTTTATTAAGAGCCACGTGGAGTACTTTTACGATGGACGGATGCACTTTTTTTCTTTTTTCTTCAAAATCGGGCCCCCCATTATAAAGCTTGGAAGAGCCAGGATATTTTAAAATATATCTCTGATTGTATTCGTCTGAAAGAAGAAAGTCATATACACCTTGTTTGACTTGAGGGTAATCATGGGGTAATTTTCATTTTTGGGTGAACTAAACCTTTAATGGGGTTCCAAATGGAAAAACCGTTTACAGGAACTTATGGGTTCCTCAGAGAACCTCCTTTTTTGGGTACCAGGAAGCTCAAATGGTGCCTCAAGTATCTTTTCATTTTTTACAGTGTGGACCATGTAAATTAATGGGAAATTATTTTGGTCTTTAGACCTTCAGTCTAAAACAAATTTCTAGTCAAACTATGATTTGTAAATATTTAACAAAAACAAACTGTGTTTAAATGTTTAAAACCAGAACAAAATATCTTTCATGGAAATTGCTAATCTATTTGACACATCAACAAACTGAACATGTATCTCTAGTGAAAGAAAACTAGCAGAAGATAATGACAGATGCTTTCTTCATCCAGCAACAAGTGTTTACACGTTAAAGTTTTGCAAATCATGCTTTTTCAAACAGCGCACCAACTTAGGCTGAACGCTTCATTCGTCCAGCTAATGACTGCTTGCATTTTGTTACCACATGTTCAGTTGTTCTGTAATCATGCCGTAATTTACTATTTTAGCCCTCTGAGCGCTAATTCTGTTCGAAGATTAAGTGTAAACATTATTTGCGGCTGGCACCATCCTGCTGTACCGATGCTGGGGCCTGTAAATATGTGAGCTCTTAACAGAAAGCCACAATCACATTGCTCTGAATACACCATTTTCTTTGCTAATGAGCCGTGTCACACCACCATGCCATGTTTACGTGGAAAAGGGTTCACCTCTTCTGGGTGCTGATTAATCTGGAAGAAGAAAAAAAAGAGGAAAGAGCAAACCACAAGTGTAACACACACTCTATCTCTGTCTATTTTAGACTGTATACAAACAGTCTCTATCTGCCAATGCCTTCTCTATACACTCTTTGTAAGAGTCTGTCAACTCAACTACAATCAGTTACAGACACAAACACACATACTTACACAGGATAAAGCTGATGATGTTTACATGGCATAAATCTTCAATCATTCAACATGAGAACATTTACACAACGTTACCATATATGCTATATCATGCATGTTTTTTTCTTTTCTTTTTTTTTTTTACGTGTTGTTTTAAAGCTTCCATAAACGCTGCACGAAGGTTTCATATGTGAATTGCTGTTTTAGAACAAATCCTAAATAAATTAATCAATGAAAAAAAAATGTTAGATTTGTTAATATTTTCAGAAAGAGCATTTAATCTTCCTGCAGTCTCGTTTGATTTTTTACACACACATTTATTAAAATAAATAGATATCATGACTTCTTTCAGTCATTAACAATTAAGGTTTTTTTTACTAATTGGTTGACTGAATGATTCAATGACTCACGTTCAATTTGGTTTTTGTTTTGGTTTCCTGGACTCTTACGCTGCGTCCGAAATAGAATACTTCCCTAATATATACTAGGCAAAAAATAGTATGGCAACATAGTGGTATGTCTGAATACTAGTATTTGAAAAAAGTAGGTAAAAAGTACCCCGATGACCTACTACTTCTGCCGAAATTCTGAGGTGCGCATCCATTGGACACTTTACTATCCCATGAGGCCACGGGAGAGGATTCATGAATGGCAGTGAAAGTGTTGCAACTGAGGCTGGTAGGTCACATGACAATGACAACATGGCGGATGTGATACATCTGAATTTCATTCATACCACACACATTCATACTATATAGAACTATTTTTTTTAACAGTCACAAAGTATGTTTCAAACAAATGCAGTACCTACAATACATTATGAGATTTCGTACTTATTGTTTCCTGTATTTCCTTTCTGCTTCCAGGGTTTCTAGAATGTTCTCATTTGTTGTCATAGTGACTCATTGTTTGATTGATTTGATTCACCCGTTTCTTGTTTAGCCCTTCAATTACTCTGTAGTTGTATCCCAAATGACGCACTATATACTATTATACATTATGTACTTATGCACTATGCACTCAACTGTGTATTGTATGAATTTAATAAGGTTATTTTGTCGTTCAACATCGGAGTCTGATAGCCCCTCCCCCTCCGATACCTAATTAAAGCTGACAGCTAAGCGCATTAAGTGCCCAACATTCCACATTTCATTTTTTCAGTTAATTGAGTGCATCATTCAGCTATTTAAAGTGTACTTTTTCCTTTTTGGAATTTGCAGTGTGAACACACTACTCGCACTATTTATACTACTTTTTTTCCCCAGGAACTTTTTCTCCCCCACATCTGTTGCTATCTGCGTTTCCATCGCGATCTAAAGCACCGTTAAGATTAAGTCCGGTGATGTAGGACTGTGGGAAACTTTCCAGTTCCCGCTGGATTTCGTCCTCCGCATATAAGTGTAATAAAGCCTGAACCTCGTCATCGGTCGTATTTTTAAACTCCATTGTTGATTCGAATAGCAAACTCTTACTACACGCACCGCAACAGACTTTTAAAGATGGTGGTTGAAATAAAATGCTGCGTGGAGTCAACCAATAAAAATTCTGCGTCAAACAATCAGCATGTTCAGCGCCCAAGTCCCACCCCCGAAAGTTCTGGAACTTTGGAAAAGTACTACCTAGTGAGCAGGTACTTTCTGAGGGGAAAATTTTTACCCAGAACTTCATTTAGACCCTGG
The DNA here is from genome assembly GCA_037950675.1 of Hypophthalmichthys molitrix. Classification (NCBI taxonomy): domain Eukaryota; kingdom Metazoa; phylum Chordata; class Actinopteri; order Cypriniformes; family Xenocyprididae; genus Hypophthalmichthys; species Hypophthalmichthys molitrix. Next base: position 21,691,102 of record CM075510.1, on the reverse strand, counting down.
TTCCTGCGGTCTAAACACACTGAGTACCACTCCAAAGTCCCTAGTTCCTGGGGAAAGTTCCTGTGGTGGAAACACGGCTCAGAATGTCACAGGGTAGAGCGTAAGTACACAAATTGGGTGTTTATAGCCCTTAGTTTGAGCCATTCTTTGTCCGTTCTCATCTTTAAGTTTGTTGTAATTCTGCTTGCTTTCCTGTATCCGCCTGTGCTCCTATTATTTTATATACAATAGCAATAGCTTTATTTTACAAATAGTCTGTGAAGAAAAAGAAAAAAGAAATAATTTTATAAATTATTTAAGCTTGGAAATGGAATAGAGTTAGCTCTAAAAAAGGGGGCTGTTTTTTCATGTTGTTTTTACATGTCCAGTTTAAGCCCTTCCAGACAATTTTGCCATTTGCAACAAAGATACATACAGAAATTGGCTTTGTGATAAGCAAATATCATGTTTGATATGTTTTTTTTTTCTTCAACAGTGAAAACGAAACAGCCCAAGCATCTAAATGGAAAATACAGAAATTGTAATTCAGAAAAGAATATCTCAATGATTCAGAAACCCCTCGCTGGCCCCTCCATGTCAGAACATGTTTTTCATGCAGAGACTGAGGGCTAGATTTTATTACACATTTAATGAGACATTTGATTCATGTGCAATGAGGGAAGTACATTTGTCTTGAGCCTTTCTGTCTCAAATATTCCAAAAAATATGTTTATAATTATGAATAAGGTTTCCTTTAATATTATAATCCAAAACATCATAAATGGTCTGAATTGCTTGAGCTCTAGAATTGCACCCAGACTGCAGCTGCACAGCACCACCAAGGCGATTCATTTTCCCAGAGTGCAATTAAATTCATGAATGACATGATGCCTTAAAAACACAGAACAACAAATCGATTTTGTCATTGATAATGTGTGAGGAGAGCAGGAACAAGGCAATGTGATTTTCCCCACAATTAAGTCTATTTCTACAACTAAATCTTTGTATTTGTTGTATCTGTGTCTGACTGTATTTGTTGAGCAGTAACAAACCATTTGTAAACCGTTAAATGCAGGACCAACATATAATTTGTTGAACAATTATATACAGTTCGCACTGAAATTCATTCCATAGAGATATAATTAAACCCATGAGCGATGTGATGAAAAACACTCAAAGCTGCAGGATTTGGGTTTAGTCTAACAATCAGCACTGCTTATTTTTTGACATTTACAGCTGGAGCAAATATCAGAACACATCAACCTCAGCAGGCCCTATGATATATCCACAGTTCAATCTTACTCCATCTCACAATCCCTCTTTCTGCTCCATGAATGGTGGAAGCAGTTAAAAAAATAAATCTGACTATACAGCTCTTGCTAAATACTACTCTAGTGCTGTTTTTTGCCTCCTAGAAACCCCATAGTCAGTACACTCATCTGAGATGAAACAATGGACTGTCATGATTGAACAACATGTTTAATCATTTAAGATGAATAAACACTACAAAAGAATACTTGAACACTTCTAACACTTCATCTGAAGCTTTAAAAAAGTGATACTACATAACAACAACAAAAAACCTTTGAAAAATGACTGCTTCTTTTGAGGAGATGGGTGCTTTTATTCAGTGAAAGATAAACAGTACAGTGACACCAAATTTAATGTTGACGCCAAACAAAAATGTCAAAGCAATGAATTCTGGCTGCTGAGCGGCATTCATTTGCATGTGCTGTCTTAGTCTTTGCACCTGATTCACTGAAGGAAATAAGCAAATCAGGCAACAACGCATTCAACACGCAAAACAAATGTGCTATAAAGTAAGTTTCCTCACAATTCCTCAGTATACAGGCCTGTTCTGGATGGTTGATGCAGTCTACCACAATCTGAAGTACTTTATTGTGGCCTTACTGCAGTTCAGGCACCTAAATAGCTCTTTAAAATGTTGAGAGTGCACTCGACTACATCACATGCTAGATATTTGTCTACTTTTAACCTTGTTCATCATATGATAATCTCTTAAAGAATTAAGAATCACTAAAAAAAGGTACACAAACACCAAGCATTTGTTACTGCATGCATGCTTCTTTTAGTATTGTACACTCTTAAAAATAAAGGTTCTTTATTGCCATCAATAGTTCCATGAAGAACCTTAAAGGGATAGTACATCCAAAAATGTAAATTCTGTCTTCATTTACTCACCATCAAGTTGTTCCATTTCTTTCTTCTGTTGAACACAAAAGAGGATATTTTGAAGATTGCTGGTAACCAAACAGTTGATGGTAGCCATTGACTTCCACACATTTTTTTCCTACTATGGAAGTCAATGAGGCCCATCAACTGTTTGGTTACACATATTTTTCAGAATATCTTCTTTTGTGTTCAGCAGAAGAAATGAACTCATACAGGTTTGGAACAACACAAAAAAAGATATTTTGAAGAATGTTGGTAACCAAATGGTAGCCATTGACTTCCATAGTATTTTTTAATATGGAAGTCAATGGCTACTGTCAACCGTTTGGTTACCAACATTCTTCAAAATATCTTCTTTTGTGTTCAACCGAAGAAATAAACTCATACTCAACAACTTGAGGGTGAGTAAATAATGACTGAATTTAAATTTTTGGGTGAACTATCCCTTTAAACATCCATGGAACCTTTATATTCCATGAAAGTTTCTTTATAGTGGAAAAGGTTCTTTAGATTATAAAATGTTCATCACACTAAGAAAAGAAATGAACTGATCACTGAAAAGTTCTTTGGGGAACAAAAATAGGTTCTTCTATGGCATCACTGCTAAAATCTAATTTTGTAAAGGTCAAAAATAATCATTTGCACAGAAAGGAAGTGTGTTTGCACTTTGCATTGAAAAGAATTACAGTTTAACCAATACAAACAAGCATCTGGTTAAACTAGGTTTTGGATATTTAGTGAATAAGACCCAGGTTGTGTACTGAAACACTATCTTGTGAAATTACACAAATGTTTAGTGAATTTGTCCCTCTATGATTTAAATGCAAAATTTGCTTTTATACACTCATATTCAAACCATTTGGTTTAGTGGCAGACGTGTTGATTCGATGGTGCTGAATCCTGTGACACGATCAGAATAGACACGCACACACTGATACACTCCTTCTTTCCGCCTACATGTCCTTAAATTTCTCCACAGCTTTCCTTCTTGGTTCCCCTCTCTCTCTGTCTATTTCTCACTTTTCTTGCTGTGGTAAATCTGGGAGACCTTAGGCCTACTAGAAGCTTACTTATGTCCCTCAACGGGCCTCTTCACCCAGTCTGTAATTAGAACTGGCCATACACACGCAGAGTGAAGCCAACTTCATATATCCAAATGTACCTCAAACCAGGATATGACATCAGTGTTGGTTAGAAAAAAAATGCTCTGACCAAACAAAGCATAGGCTGGCATTTCTGTGATGTAGATGAGAACTAATTTTGAGCGTATAGATTTATTGCACACTTCCCATCCCAGACATCTGTGGTAGAGCACACAGCCTTGACCAGTTGCCCATTGGCACCACAAGGTCAACCTACCATTAGTCAACACTGCGGACCAGCAGTTAGACATCCATTACCTACTGTGGATCATAATTGAGTAGCTTGGTCAAGGTCAGGTTTGCGGGTATAATTAGTAGTATGATTCATTGTAAATTTGGTTAAAAAGGTGAACATGGACAGCTGAAATTATATAACATGTAATAAAGGTGTTTTACAGCAGATCTATCTAGATTATAACATACAGTGACATATCTAAGAAACTCTGTAATCCGCTGCTGGAATGCCATTAATCTTACTGTAGTTGCCCCAAAGCCATAAGGGTGATGCTTGGATTCACACCATATTTTTATTAAATGATAAATTACAGCTGTTATGATTGTTATGATAAATTCAGTGAACGCCAAATTAAATATAGTTGTCCCATTTACCAAACTGTATTGTTTAAAGGGTTAGTTCACCCAAAAATGAAAATAATGTCATTAATTACTCACCCTCATGCCGTTCCAAACCCGCAAGACCTTCGTTAATCTTCGGAAAGCAAATTAAGATATTTTTGTTGAAATCAGTGAGGCCTGCTTCCTTTCTCAACATCCATACATGTACTAAAAACATATTCAAATCAGTTCATATGAATACAGTGGTTCAATATTAATATTATAAAGCGACAAGAATATTTTTTGTGTACCAAATCAGCGGTTCGGATCGCCAAAGTCATGTGATTTCAGCGGTTTGACACGCGATCTGAATCATGATTCGACACAAAAGATTCATAACGCTCCGAAGCTTTCTTACGGGAGTGGAACGGCATGAGGGTGAGTAATAAATGACATTATTTTCACTTTTGGGTGAACTAACCTTTTAACACATTAATATTGTTTAATTAATAAAGAGTTTTGAATTAATTTCAATGAAACAACTCATTCTGAATTGACAATATGAACTATACACCATTTTAAACATTGAAATTTTACAATTTCACACAATCTTGACATTTTTATTTTATGACTGAAATATGTGTAATAAATAAATAAATGTGAATTACTTGGACATTAGATCACTCTGAGCTGGAAAAGACTCCATTGTATATGTTTAGATTGCCATCTGCTGTTTAAACGGTGCACTTCACAATGCTGGAATTCATTGCAATAACCAAGTAATACGCCAGGTGTCACCGTTACTATATGTCTGAAATACTTGGGCCACCTTTGCAGACTTGAACTAAAAGCACAGTACAGGTAATTTAAAAATTATACTGAAGATAAAGAAACATGGGGACAGACGTGTTTAGTTGGAGCTGTGGCAGTGGATCATACAACATGTTAGAACTGTGTCCTCATGGGTTTGAATCTGGCTTGCACATGACCCGATTCCATAAAGATCAAAAACCCAGTAAATCAAATAAAACATGAGATTAGTCTGCACAATAATACACTATCTCCCACAAATCAGTTTAGAACTATTTTAATTTCAGAGTAATTTCCTCTGTGCCAACTGAACTAGTAAAAGCCTAAAGGGTTAGTTCACCCAAAATACATAATCAATTTTTCCCAAAAGTTTCCCATTTTTAAAAATATGAATTCTTTGAAAACAACATTCATGTGTTAAACAATACAGGTTGGTAAATGGAACAAGAACTATATTTGCTTTGGCATTCACTGAACTCATTTTATACTTAGCATATAGTTAAACTTGTTTAGCATTAATCTAATGTCTCATTTATTACACTTCTTTTATTATCATTTTTGTCAGGGTTTTTTTTCTATTTGTTTAGTTTAATTTTATTTTTTCTAGTTTATTGTAAGTTAAATTTAGCATATAATAAGCAATTCCTGACAGTAAAGATACTGACAGTCTTATTTATTCTTTTTATATTTGCCTCCATCAATAAGCCAAGGACCATGAAAAAATGGATCAAAACATCTCTGATTATACATGAACTGATTCCCAACAAGGACTCGGGCCCTTACGCAGTTTCCAGAGAGGTTTTAATTTGCTTAATTAAAAAAATAAACAACATTAAAATAATTTCAGTCAGGACAACTCTTGAGATATAGTTTCTAACAAAAAGTTATTAATGTAAATGGAATGTACATAGGTTTGGTCTTGGTGGACTAGATCCACTACGGTGCTGCTGGAGCTATGGTTACTGCTACTGCAGAGCAAGTATGACTTCAACTATAATGCTAAGAACATAAAATTAAGGGTAACATGCTGCTGCTGCTGCTAGAGAGAGGGAGACCCCCCGTAGCAGGCGTCTTATTGTTTTGAGGAAGGAGAGCCCAGGGATGTTTGTTATCTTTTCAGATGCTCCTACATAAAAGTTGTGCTGCTGTTTGGAATGCCATTTCAGTTTTACAGAGCACCATTTTATTTGATCTCTGTTTTAAAAATTCTCAACTTTAGATCAGGCTCAGTATTTTTGTACTAATGGAATCAGAGCCGTCATCATTGGCGATGATCATAAACAGCACAACAAATCGACGCATTCCATGTAAATCGACTAATTTACGTAATGTTGATGTGTCGTTCAAGCCATAGTTGTGGTTATAAAGGGAAATAGTAATAGATATGTGAAATTGATTGGCTGTGGAAGTTACATTGAAACAGCCGATCAGAATCCAAATAGTGTTTCATGGCTGAACTATTAAAGGGATAGCTCACCCAAAAATGATAATTACCCCATGATTTACTCACCCTTAAGCCATCTTATGTGTATATGACTTTCTTCTTTCAGACAAATACAATCAGAGTTACAGGTGCTGGTCATATAATTAGAATATCATCAAAAAGTTGATTTAGTCGACCAGGCAGCTCGGGAAGCCATGGCGGATCAGGGCCAGAACCTCCTGATCCGCTGTGGCGGTGTGGCCTTGGCCACTATGGCCACGGGTATATAGCCCCCCCCAAAAAACTTTCTTGGGAGGAGCTTTGGGTCTCTGGGCAGGAGCAGAGTCTGGAGTAGGCTCGGGGACTGGAGTGGGTTCGGGGACTGGAGCGGACTCTTGAGCACCCTCAGGGACTGGTGCGGACTCTTGAGCACCCTCAGGAACAGGAGTGGACTCTCGAGCAGACTCGGGGACTGGAGCCATCTCTAGGCTCTCAATGAGGAAGGGAGTCGCCTCTGGACGAGGCAGGGAGTCGCCTTTGGACTCAGGACTAGGAAGGGAGTCGCCTCGGGACGAGGAAGAGAGTCGTCTCTGGCCTCGGGACGAGGAAAGGAGTCGCCTCTGGCCTCGGGACGAGGAAGAGAGTCGCCTCTGGCCTCGGGACGAGGAAGAGAGTCGCCTCTGGCCTCGGGACGAGGAAGAGAGTCGCCTCTGGCCTCGGGACGAGGAAGAGAGTCGCCTCTGGCCTCGGGACGAGGAAGAGAGTCGCCTCTGGCCTCGGGACGAGGAAGAGAGTCGCCTCTGGCCTCGGGACGAGGAAGAGAGTCGCCTCTGGACTCGGGACGAGGAAGAGAGTCGCCTCTGGACTCGGGACGAGGAAGAGAGTCGTCTCTGGACTCGGGACGAGGAAGAGAATTGTCTCTGGACTCGGGACTAGGAAGGGAGTTGCCTCTGGGCTCGGGACTGGGCAGGTTTATTGATTTACTGTGTGATGGAGATCACACGGGCAAGAGGATTGTCCAAGTAAGCAGGTGAGGAGAGGGAAAGTCTTGAGTGGCTTATCTGAGTCTGATAGTGTCTTTGTGTTTCCCAGAGGATCCAGAGGAAGCTGAGGAGCGTAGAGACGGTGGAGAACAGCAGCGGTGGAGAACTAGGACGTATCACAGGAACAACAGGTAAGTGGGTCAGGCGAAACAACATGGTAAGATTGACGAGACCAGAAAAGGGAGTGGAGAAGAAGTGAGTATTTATAGGAAGTGCTAATGATGATGTGCAGGTGCAGGGAATCCATGAGATGATGAGCTGACTGGGTGCAGGTGTGGATCAGGAGGAATGCTGGGAAATGGAGTACAGGGATGGTGAGACAGATAGTGACCATGACACTGACGCAATGTAGGAGTAGCATAAGCTTTGACGCCTCTCGTTGTTCAAACAAATAGGGCTGGGCAACAAACTCAAGCTCCTCTTCTTATATTGAAATTATATCAAAATATGTTTTGCTCTCTCTGTGCTTCCGTGTTCATCATTACATCATGTGTAGGGTCAGAGTTCACTCTTTCGGTGTAAATCGATGCATACGGCTGTCTGCCGGATGCTAGTTATTTTAGTTTTTAAAGTTTTAAATATGGATATTTTTCTTACACAAAGGCATCACTTTGCTTCAGAAGGCCATCATTAACCCCCCGGAGCCGTGTGGTCATCGTTTATGATGGATGGATGCACTTTTTTGGGCTACAAAATCTCATCCTCTATTCACTGCCATTATAAAGCTTGAAAGAGCCAAGACATTATTAATATAACTCAGATTGTATTCATCTGAAAGAAGAAAGTCATATACACCTAGGATGGCTTGAGGGTGAGTAAATCATGGGGTATTTTTAATTTTTGGGTGAACTATCCCTTTAATTTCATTTGCAGTATCCTACTTTGTCAGTCTGTTTTTCATCTGTAAAGTTTTTTTGTTGTATTACTGACTTTAATAACATTAATGATAATGTAGAATAATATCCAGCATTATATGAATTAAAATGAACACATTTCTGGTTTGGTGTTGATGAAGGATCACTTGATCCTTAATGATGGGACTGTGAGGAGAAACAGCACTAATGGACCGTATTATTCAGTTATCACAGATCATCACCTGTTTGGGTCACTGTTCCAGGGAATTTAAATAGCCCTGGTAAACAACACTAAAACACATCCAATGTCTGCAGAAACACCCAGTGCACTCACCTGTTATTGCTCGCACTAGTGAAATTATTCCAAATGTTTGTGCAAAATGGTCTTTAGTTGCTAGGAAACATGAATACCTAATTACATTAATTACATAGCAACGAACAATCTTTCCGCAGTTCTGCTTTGATATGACGGATGGCACATATGAACATATCAGCACGGAGCAGAGATATCAAACATATCATTTGTACGGAAATTAGGTTTGGCTTCCATTTATGTGCAAATTTCAAATGGATGGGAAACTTGCATGTATTTATATGCTTTTCATCCATCTTTGACCTTTCAGAAAACTTAAAACTCCCTAGGGCCTAAGTACTATCTAGTATAATACAATTAGTATTATTAATACTACTAATAAGGATTAAATAGTGATATAATCTTTGGCTTCAGGGGGCAGTTAGGGCCGCGCAACATGTTCATGCTGCTGGAAATGTACAGGAATGTTTATTAAATTGCTCCATCACACTTGAGGTGTTGACAGTAACCATGACGGTGTTAATGGCATGAAATATATACAGTCTGTCTGGCAATGATAACATTGCCTTCTCATTTTATATAGCCTATACGGATTGGAAGTGGTCTGCATCTGACACGACCTTTGATATTAGTCACTGAGGTTGGTCTGAGTTGGCATACTTTGTGTCTTTACACAGAATTTGGAGAAGGCGCAGCCTTAACCCGGCTGTTTAAAGATGCCTTGAGGAATAAACAATGTGGGACAACCACACACAAACACGCTTGGGTACATAGGCACAGTGCAATACAAGTATGTGTATTAACTTTGCCAGAACATTTTACCAATTTATTTTGGAAAGAGAGTGTATGCATTTCTTTTCAGCAAAACAATCAACACAATCAACAATCAACAACAATCAGCTGATTGGATTAGATAAACAGAATTTAGCAATACATACACAAAATGTTCCACGCTATAAATACAGGAATGGACCTCACAAAACGGCAACAAGCTCTGACCAAGTCTAGCAATTAACAAACAACACACATCATCTTTATCCTGGCATCAGGACTGAGCATGCTCAGAAAGCACTGGTGTAATCAATGGCTTTGAACTTCAAGCACACCATGAAGATCTAAAAGACAGATAATTATAATGCTCTGAAAGGTAGGTTCTTAAATGTCAGAGATTTATGTCTTTTCCACTAACTGTATCCGAAAAGACCCAGACATGCTTGTTTTGATTATGAGGTGTTTTTTATAGTCAATTTGATTGGTTGCTCTGAGCAATAAAAAAAAAAAAAAAAATTTGAAAAAGGCTGGTTTGTAAAGGACTACCCTAATTCTTGTATTAAATAAATAAATCTGACCTTAGCCTTGTGAAAATAAAACACTTTAGTATACGTAAAAAAAAAAAAAAAAAAAAATATATATATATATATATATACTATAAAAGAATATATTTCTGTTTTCTTTTTACTCTGTCTCTCTAATGGTCTCCACATCAATAACTTGTAAATATGAGATAAAAAAAATAAAAAATAAAATTAAATAACGCCTTTTTGTTTGAGTAGCTAACAGTTGGCAAACTTTGTTGAGCACTTCTGGAATTAATGCTTTTTTGACATTTGAAAATGATCAATATGATTTACATTTTTTTTAGTGCAAAGTGATTTAATGTTCTCAAAGAGACAGAAAAAATCATCAGTGAGATCATTGACACATCATGAAAATAAAATGAAAAAGATCAGCCAACGTGTCCTCGCCAATCTCTTCTCATCTGCTTCCAGGAGAGCAGTGGACCAAGACACAGAAATCCTATCCATGACCTCTGTGGGTGGCCTCAGCGCTTGACAAGACTAGATACAGCCAGGTGATCACATAGTGGTCACAAAGTGTGTACCAAACACAATCCCCACAAAATTAAACACATATTTACAGACCTTTCAGTTAAAGATTTGTTTTCAAAACAATCCAAAATGCTTTCCCGTGATTTCCCAATTGTAAAGTTTGGAAATCATTCACCTCCCAGCCCATAACGTGCTGAGAAACTTTAAAAACAAAAAATGTATAGTACTGTGACAATTATTGTATGTTTAATTAATTCAAATAATGTAAAGGACAGATCTGATTATAGGGCAATATCGGGTTTGGCTTTGGAAAAGCCAAATGAAGATCTTTGAATCCATTCCCACAAAACACTCTAATGAAGTGTTAGGGTTCACTGCTATGTAAACCACAGTAGAGGTCACTGGGGGCACCTTTAGTCTCTTGAATATCACTATGGATAGCAAGGTTGGGTGAGTTGACCTCAGATCCATCTGTAACCAGAGACTCTTCTAACAGATCAGGTTTGAGGTGTTTTATCTTAACCGTTTGACCAGCTGGAAGTGTCAGGCATGTAAACATCACAGCTTTTCACTTCATGGTTCAACAAGTTCAATAACTCTTCAAAAAGGCCTTGTTTACACCTGGTATATAGATTTGTGGTCAGCCAAGACACATCACTGTTTACACCTGGTAGTAACATGCATTTTAAATGTGTGTCCTGTTACCACTTGTGATCAGATTTCTAGAGGACGATCTCTGGTTTAGACCACATCACTCACTGTCTCACTCACTATATCTTGCACTTTAAAGAAAAGAAAGCAAGCATGAAAAAATCAATGCAGAATTTGTGCCATATACTTGAAGCAAGGTGTTCTAGCTTAATTGTTGAGTATTTCAATGGAGTATCTAACAGAAATTTAACAGAAACCCCCCTCTTATGACCAAAACCTGTACTTTTCAGGAAATGGAAAACTACTTTTTTATTTATTTTTTTTAAATAATTAAACACTGTGTTATCAAAGTTGTTATTGTGGCTTTTTTATCATCATATTCTTGCATGTGCCATTATATTATTAACATTTTACCAAAATCAAGGTCAATGGAGTTAAGAAGATTTTGACCTGCGAATGTCGGACATACGTGTTTTATACATCATTGATCTGAGGCAGTAAGTGCATCACATTACATTTCCATCAACTTACAGGTTATAAAGCTTATTGTAGCTATGTGGGCGATCAGTTTTTTCTGTCATTTGGCCAAAATCTGATGTTATAAAAGATGCTGTTGAAGACAGGCCATGATTCGATGACAAATGCTAGACTAACACTCTTCTCTGCTCCTCAAATACATAAAACATTTGCCTTTATATATAGGCCTAGAGTGTTTCTTTAGTAAAGAAAACACTATACTTATTCAAACAAACAAAGTTTTTTTTTTACCCTTGCATTGCACAGAGGCAGTGATACTACAAACTGCGAGCAGCACTTCATTCATAAAAGAAGCGGGTGGAGTTATGAGGTTTGACTGACAGTTTGAGAATGCAATGTAAATACAAGGTTTAGTCACAAGCTCTTTTTAATACTTTTCATTGGTTAAATATTTGCAAAACCCACAGACAGACGTAGAGTTTTAGCATTAGAGTGAATTAATAATATAATTGTATAATTAGGTCACCCTGGACCTGCGAGCAAAGGCACGTGCATACAATGCCTATTCATAAATCCGGCCCTGCTTTTGTCAGTTTAGAGCATATGATATTTAAAAATAGAAAATTGTTTAGAAAAACAATGGAATAGCAGTGCAGTGGAGTGTAAAAAAAAAAAAAAAAACACTGTATGCATGGACAGGCTCTAAGGAAGACTTGTTTAAACTGAAGTAATCCCACTATAAGCAATCAGCAAATAACAAGACTCACAGAAAAGTCCTCTTTTCTGTGTTTAATATATACACCTAAACACAGTCTTGAAGAAAATCTCTTGTGCTGTTCATGCTCCAATTACGTACTGTATGTGTTTACACATTTATATTATGCAACGCGAGAAGGCCTCGACAAAGATTTCACCCTCTAGGTACAAAATGCTGATTAATCTGACATTAGATCTTAATCATTCACCAAGGAATACATTTTGATTGGATAAACTTTTCTCCAATACTAATTTGTAAACACATCAAGTCTGCATATGGGCAGAATCAGGAGTAGAAGTGATCTAAAATACATTCTAAAGCATAAGAAAGAGAAGAATTTATTGATTTAATCTGTGACTTGTACCACCAGCCATTGCTGGCCCTGAGAATTCACCACTGACATTCAGAAAGTTCCCCTAATGTTAGTTTACATTTTATTATTTTGCAAAAACAATTCCTTACATTCAAGGAATGTTTCAGTTTTATTTAATTTAGCTAACTTTCACAGAACTTCCCCCCAGTAGCTGAAAGACAACAATAAAAAAAAAGATATAACTCAAAAATAAATAATATAATTTAATAACACTTTAAATAGTGAATATGTAAAGTAAATAAATAAATAATAATCCAATACTTTCTGATCTCTCCCCAGTCTCATTTAGGTATTAAAACTGAATCTGCTTTGGGGGTTCGTAGCCTAAAAAGACAACAGTAGCCTTTAGTAGATTCAAAAGTTGTGTGTAAAAGGATATTCAACTTCCAGTGACTCTGTTGCCAAAACCCCAGGATGGATTAGCATGTACAGTACAAATGCAATGTGGTCATTTTCAACCTTTTCCAACTGTAGGCTAGTTAGTGTGAGATCAGATCACATAACTTTTTGGACCATGTAAACATTTCTTAATGTCAGGTGTAAACAGGGGGACAGACCACCCGCCAAATTCCTGTCACCATTACTACCAAAGACTAAAATCACAACTGTCAAGCCCCAGTATGTCTTTACTAACAGGAGGAAGAGAGATGGATTTCTTCTCACACTTCTATAGAGCAAGTGTGACAAAGTTATATACACATTTTTATCAAAAAAGAAGAAAGAGAGAAAGGATCCACAGTCTCATTGTGCCGTGATCCCATTCAGGCAGGTTTCAGAGTGTGATGCAATACAGATAGCTAAAGAAAGGCATGGCTCCAAACATGAGGTCACAGGGCGAGGAACAGTGGTATCATGTGGTTCCATACACAGCGCTGACACATAATACTGAGGAACAAATAGTGCTGTTTTTTTTAACTGCATTTCCTCTCTTTCTGGATCAAATGTCCCCACCAACAAAAACAGTCTCGTGTATTTGCCGTGATGAGTAGTCTCATCATTACCCAAGATACAGAGGATCAGTGGATTCGCAGCACTTAAAGGATGTCTCACAAAGCAGCCTATATACTTCAGCAATGACTGTGGGGCAACGTGACTTTACTATGGGAAGAGTGCAGATGTGCTACATAATGCCTGTGTTTTAGCTTTCCTTTTCCACTCCCTCTTTTTCGATTTTGTGTAAAAATGAAACATGTCTCAGTGTGTCTCAAATTACAGGATTATCATTTGAGGGGTTTCAGGATTTTTTATTTTACACTTTTTTTATTTTGTGACATTGTTACATCACATCTGTGCTCATATTTGATATGAGAGCTGCAATGGAGGTAAAAAATGATGCATCAATATTTCCTCACAGATTTGAAGTAAAATAAGGGTCAATATATTAAATTATTCATGTTTGGGTAAACTATATTCCATGAAAAAATGATCATGTTTACAAGCACATATTTTTTCTATTAAAGGGTTAGTTCAACCAAAAATGAAAAACTGTCATCACTCACCCAAAACCCGTAAGACTTTCGTTCATCTTCGAAACACAAATGAAGATATTTTAAATGAAATCTGAGAGACTTCTGTCACTCCATTGACAGTTCATGCGACTACTACTTTGTCGCTTCAGAAAGTTCTTAAAGAGATCATAAAAGTAATCCATATGAATCGAACGGTTTAGTCAAAATTTTCTGCAATAGCTGCCCGAAAGCTGTTTCAAAGATGGCCAACAAGTTAAATGACTTGCCCTAAAAGGACTTTCTATCTATGCTGCCTTCAAAAATCAATTAGATGAAGGTATCTCAGGAGACAGGAAGTGAAGCTAACATTGGATTTGGACGTGCCTTTATGCCTTCCTACCTTGGGATGCATTCTCCAAAGGCAGCATTTTTAAGCTTTCGGATGCAGCCATGGTCAAGACGATCTGCTGAAGCTCAAATTGATCATCAGAATGGGGAAAAAAGTGAATTAAGTAACTTTGAGTGTGGCATGGTTGTTAGTGCCAAACGGGCTGGTCTGAGTATTTCAGAAACTGCTGATCTACTGGTATTTTCACGCACAACCATCTCTAGGGTTTACAGAGCAAGCTTAATCTGTTTTATATGATGCTTACTTGTATTAAAACATGTCAATGCATGTTTTATAACAATAACATAACATGCGCTTGTTAATGCAGTCATTGTCACAAGAAGCTTTAAATAGATCTTTAAATAAATTTGCCTTTCAATGGAATCTGTTTTTAATTGATTACACCAACTGATTACACAAAACCAAGTAAACAAATTGTAACCGAGGAAACCATCAGACATTTTCATGCCATATATGAAATGCAGAGGACATAAAATGATATGAACATTCAATTTTGAGGAAAGGAAACTATATAGAACAAGTAAGAGTGAAAATTAAGAGAAATAGACAGAAAGAGAGAATAAGACAGAGAAGAAAGATGAAAAGAGTCCTGGAAGCTCTCAGTCTGCAGATGTTGGCCTAGTCCGGCCCACCCACGTTGGCCCCAGTGATCTCTGATGGTGATGAATGATGATGTCACAAGAGCTCAGGCCAGAAGACAAAAGGAAAAAGCTTATCATCACTGATGCAACAAAGCGTAAAGTGAACACACACTCATACTGTATATGTGTGCACTTACACAAACAAACATGTGCCCACACTCATCACCAACCAATTAAGCTGTCTGAGCAAAACTAGGAGATCAATGAATTTTAAATTAAGCAAGCATTACTTTTTAAGATGAAGGTCTCCAGTGAAACTGTTATCTGAAGCAGAGCATGGAATAATTATGCAAATATCAAAATTAACATGGCATTTAAGGTCAAATGCATGGTATACAAAAGGTAAATAAATATCCTAAACAGACATAATAAAAACAAACTATGTTACTAGTACACAATGATAATGAAAAAGCTTCAATTTGAGGACTTCACTGCTTAAGGAGAAATGCTGAAACTTGCTTAATTGCATTCTTAGCAAAATAATCTTTTCCAGACTGTTTTCAATATTTACATGGGTGGTCAAGTTTACCATTTATTTATCCATTTTCTCTGTCTCAACCAAAATGTTTGCTGTATGTTGTTGTATTTAAAAAAAAAACAAAAAAAAAAAAACAGCGTCTGGATATCCTGTTTTGTCATTCTATCCCAAATTTGTCATTTCCAAAATATAGCAATATTTGAATTTCACTCTCTGGTGGGAATTACCACTGGAATGATTGCAGAATGAAAGCTACAAACAAATATGGCACAAATCTAATAATAGAGTTGTCTTCACTGGAAGATTTTGCTTTGTTTACTTCTGCAGTGATATTTGAAAATAATAATTTTAACAACAATAAATAAATAATAATCTGATCTATGATGCAGGGTTATTTTGTCCAATAAACCAACAACCACAGCAGAGTCTGATATTCATTTATTAACAGCTTTGAGCGGCTTATAAACCCTGCTGGTGCCTTTCTTGGATTTTCCCAAATGTTCCAAGGACTGCTTTTCACTGCCAGTTGAAAGAAATACACAGCACCACCTCAAAATAGTCTCAAAGGAAAGCAATATATTAATGTGTCATATCTTTTCCCTTAAAATTTTTGCCAACTGCCATACAACATTGCATTCTGTATATCCCTCAATACTACTGCCAGCTGCCATAGCAAACTCCAAGTCATATTTCTCAAATGAAGTGACAGAACCAACACGTCTTTTAATGATGGAAAAATACACCATTGTGCCAGAAGACCCTAAATCTAGGCATCGAAGGGAGTGATCATCAACTCTGCGTTAATAACAAGGATTAAGTGTGCGCACAGTCTCTGCTGTCACGAAGCTGATGAATGAAAGAGAAATAGCAGTTGGGCAGACAGTACAGTGATTATAGTGCCAGGTAGTACTAATATAAGAATTAAAAGGCTTAAACCATAAGAAACCTTCATTGCCAGGTACAGAAATTATAAAGGATTTCTCTTAGTGCATGTGTCAACACAGAAGAAGAAATTAGGCCTACACCTGGAGCATCTTGTCCTAGGAGACTATAACATCAAATAATACACAATATTCTTTTTTTACTGTTTTATTATTTGATATATGATGTGGTTTTCATAATTAGCAGACTAAACTATTATATATTACTATTTGGCTGCTTCAACTTGCTTGTTGATGGTTGAAGTGTAGGTAAAATGGTGTTTTACAAGTCTTTAACCTAAAAGCTGTTTGTAACAGAGGTGTAAAGAGTACCTGAAAACCATACCTTACAGCGAAAATGACTCCATTACCAATTCCAATATCATTTGAGTAAAAGTCTTACAGTATTTAGCCTAAGTACTGAATGTAAGGCTCAAAAATGCACTAGTCCTCAACACCTAAGAGGCATGCGAAAGAGAAAAACAAGACAGTTGATTTGTGAGGAAATTTTTCTAAAATCAAAATAAAACTGTACACCCAATATTGCAATAAATCAAGGTCAACAAAACATCCTATTAAAAGTCAACAAACAAGTCTCAGTTAAGCTCAAGTGCCTTGAAAGGGCATAAGTGAACCAATATCCTTCAAAAAGGTCTTTTCTATAATAAAGGAAAAATAACACAATTTTAAGTAAAATTAAATCGTCAAATACTTGCTCCAGATGTGCAGGTTTCGGCCTCATTACCGGCTGCAGCCATGTCCTCATCTCACTCAAATTTGCGTAAGGTAGCCTCGTTGACAAGTTTGGGTGAGTAACAGAAAAACTCACAGGATATACACCTTGCCATACGAAATGTAATGAGTAATAGCATTACTCTTACAAATGGAGTAAAGAGTACATACTCAAAAAATGTAGTCAAGCAGAGTGTAAAAGTTGCTAATATATTTGACTCTGTCAAACTACAAAGCAGCCAAAAAGATAATCGAGTAGCTTACATTTAGCTACTCCTACTTTACACCAATGCTGTGTAAACATTAAAGGTAACATGAATCTCACTAAAAGAATCCAAACCCAGAAAGGGAACTTTGCCTCCACATGTTCACCACTGGCCTAAATGAAGAGAGTGAAAGAAGTGCCCTTTTGGCTACTCAACAAACAAATAGTTCACAAGAAACATTGGTTGAAATAATTGTACAGTCTTAAAGGCCCACTGAAGAGTGTTGGAACGCGCAGCATTATTCAATGTGTTGGCGTAATTTCAACTGAAACAGGAAGACAGGGCGATATATCGAACAGCCCCGCCCCTTTTTTAAAATAGCCAATAGCATTTTGTTTATGTTACAGCTCGACCAAAGCCGTTAGACTCTGTAAAATCTCTGTTTCCTTATAATCTCTAACCATTTCTCCTCTGAATGTCCTTTATATTGCTTTAATATACAGCATTCTGTGCAGAATTCAAATGGGTCTGATTCCTTTTATGACAGGAAGTCACAAAGTGACAGGAAGTCATTAATTTTCAATGTGAGTCGCTCTGGCGAGAACGGCGCGGTGCATCTTGGACAATGAAAGCGTCGAGGAGAGTTGAAGTCAGGTCAAATTTATGGTAATGAGCTATGACGTGGTTCAGCGGCAACCAATCAGAATGTAGAGGTCCTCACTTGTCATTTACTTTGTCATTTACTTTGACCCTCCCACCGGCGGCGGTTTGAACGCACAGTACAGCATTGTTGGCAGGGCAGCCAAGGTGAATTTTGACGCTCTCACCGGCAGCGGTATGAACGCACGGTAACGTGAAAACGGACTTCATTCGCGTCAAAGGAAAGCATATTTACACTGTCTTAATCGTTCCCTATTCTCTATATAGTGCACTATGTGCCATTCACCATGTAGAAACTAGTAAATGTGTGAGCAAGTGACTGATTTCAGCCGCTGCTCCAGCGTCTGTTGATAGTGTAGGAGGAGGCGGGACTTCATATTCTAGAGAGCATTTGATTGGACCGAAGATTTGACATGAAAATCTGTGATCCATTTTAGCGGAAGTGAGAGCCTGTAAGTTTTGAATGCTTATATCTCCTAAATGCGAATTTTGTCATTGTTTTGGAACACACCAGCTTATTCATAACATTAAGGCTAACATTTTCATGCTAAAAGCTAAAAAACTTCAATTTTGATTTCAGGGGGACTTTAACTTACTTGTATATTAAATTAAAGCTTCTGTTTAGAAAATGTCCACTACAACGTATAAACGAAACAAACAAACAAACAAACAAAATATTACAGTATTCCACTGAGTGGAATTCCTCTGAGGTGAATTTCACTATAATAGATAACTGGGACACAAGATGGCACCAGTTTGTGCCGGTTTCTGTTACCCGGATGGAGCGGCCTGATATACACAAAGGACTCCTCTAGAATAACACAAGATGCGTCACTCGTATTGTTTTGAATGGGAGAAAGTGCAATGCGCAATATGGCGAAATAAGTCCCACCTTCTAAATAAGAGCCAATCACCGATTGGTAAAGTCGTTGCATCACTTCAGCGGCCGTTAGAAGCTCCGGTTCAGACGCGGGCTTCCTGTAGAGACGCGCACTTAGGACTGCGCATTTGCATTAGCTTGATCCAGCCTAAAAAAGACAGTTTTTTTGTCATGATTCGAGCATTTAGAAACAAAATTTATGAGACAGTTGTAAGATTTCATTGGTGATTTCAAATGTGAAATTTAATCGAAAGCTTGGCAAACAACTTTGGAGAATTTGATGTTTCCCCATTCAAAGAGATAGGGGCTGCACTTGCATGCCTGAGAGGCGTTTCAAATGTGGCCGCTGAGTGAAATGACTTGTCTTAAAAGGGACTTTGAAATACAGCATTGCTAAGAGCAACAGCAAATATTACGAAATATCAGACCACTGAATGGCGCGATTGACCAATCAGAATCAAATATTCCAGAGTGCTGTAATAAAGTTGATTAGTACCGTCTGAAAAAAGGCACAAGCCAGGTTTTCCAAGAGCCATTTAATTCAAACTATTAAAAAGTAATTGTGATTAATCTGATTAATCAGTATATCTGTAATTGATTTGATTAAAATGTTTAAGCCTAATTGATTTATAGGCCTATAAATGACTAAATAAATCAGAAAATAAAGAGTATTGGTCTGGTCTGTTGTATGAAGAGGCTGTTTCAAAAAGCTATATCAAACACAACCTTAAAGATTAATTGTTTACTTAACATGTCACACAGTATAAGACATTAGCGCACAGCAGGTTTGTGCCTATCCTCTTGCTGCACTTGGCTGAGACATGCCTGAAATAATATAAACAGATCAATGTCAATAACATCATGAAAAGGGCAAAAACACAGCGTGGAATGTGGCATCATTGCTTGCCAAATGAAATAAAATCCCTATACACTAAACTAAATCTTTAGTTCATGGCGTTCTTTCCTTAACAAGCTTACCTGCCTTGGCCATCTTAGCCATGCACTACATTCATTACAAACTGCATGCAGTAGGCCTATTTCTAAGACCATTTCAGTTTTCAGCTCATTGTTTACTCAGATTTCGCATCTTGGTGCTTAACATTCCAACTGTCATTTTTACTTTATTCTGTTTCTGTGTCCTACGAAGCCCAAACTCAAATAACAGTAACAGTTTCATAATTGGAAGTATTAACATAGGAATAGGGGCCCCAGAAACACTGAGGGTCTTTGTTTTACACAAGATGAGCTGTATCTGGAGGATGAAACCATCTCTTCAGAGCATCTTGGTTGAATGAGAAACAGGTGTGACGACAATTGGACGCATTTTTTCTCATGTCTGTGAGTGGATGGGTTAAGCTGCATCAGCTAGATAAGCTGATTCAATGTGATTCTGTTTTAACTTCCATATGAAAAGCTTCGCCGAAGTGTGATGTTACGTGGTTGCTATGGTAACAAGAAAGTGGAAAGCATCCATATTAAACACTTATAAGAAATCCTGACAATGGCCTTGAGGCATCTCAGAAATTAATGTTTTGTTTTGTACACTATGAGGCAAAATCATCAAAATCACCAACAGTTGCAAAGACCTCAGGGTTGCCAGGTCTGCACAAGAAAACCTGCCCAATTGCTAATCAAAACTAACCCAATCAAGGCCAAAACAAGCCCAGTGGTGTTCACTTCAACCCACAGACTAGAAAAACAACCCGCGGCAACAGTGTAGTAGTCCAAGTCTGGGGGAAAACTGCGGACTTGGCAACACTGAAAGACCTGTCATTGCAATGCATAGCTGGAGGTTATGCTGTAGCTTTGTGTATTTTTTTTTTAAAAATGAAGCAAATGTGTTTGTCTTATTCAGTCCATTTCTACAATAGATTTTCTCACATTCACACACAGTACAATCAACACTTTATTGGACCTCTTGTCTGGATCTTACTGGGCTTGTTAAAAAAAGGATTAGTATCATAGGTGAACTTTCCTAGCCTGACATCCTGGCCCTCTTCCTGGTTATAACTAGAGAGTATATCATGATTAATTGTGCATCATTACTGTGAGAATTGTTACCACATGCATAGAGCCGGCCCCCTCTAACCCACACTTCCATAGCTGAGAGGAAGAGTCAAAAATATCCTCATTAGCCATTTCACAGGTGCTCTGCTGGGTTACATCATAAAAACATCAACCTTGTGAGTTTTGTAATCTCACCAACTATTTTGAAGAATGTGACATTATGTCATGTCGTTCCAAACCCGTCAGACTTTCGTTCATCGTCGGAACACAAATGAAGATCTTTTTGATGAAATCTGAGAGCTTTCTCACCCTCCCTAGACAGCCTACGCAACTGAAACGTTGACGCTTCAGAAAGTTCAGAAAGAGATTGTAAAACTAATCCATTATATGTGAATAAATGCCTAAATTAAATGTGTTTATCATATAAAGCGATTGAGTCTCTTCAGAGAATCTGGACTAAACCACTCAAATCACATGAAGTAGTTTTTATGATCTCTTTATGAACTTTTTGAAGCGTCAAAGTTTCAGTTGCGTAGGCTGTTATGGAGGGACAGAAAGCTCTCAGACGAGCATTTGTGATTAAAAAGTATAATAAAAGTATAAAAAGTAAAATGGCCAATCGTTTCGCTAGATAAGACCCTTATTCCTCGGCTGGGATTGTGTAGAGCCCTTTGTAGCACTGAAACTGCAATTTGGACATTCAAAGCGCTGGTACCCGTTGAAATCTGCTATATGGAGAAAAATCCTGGTATGTTTTCCTCAAAAACCTTAATTTCTTTTCAACTGAAGAAGAAATTAAGGTGACATGGGGGTGGATTGTAGGTTGATAGAACTCTAGCAACTGCATTTTTGACTAGCTTGTTTATTGAGGATGCATAATGATGTGCACGGATAAATCATTTCTAATAACTTCTGCAATATTCCATAAAAAAAATAAGAATTGTCAATTTTGATTTCATTGTGACTTAAAGTCAAACTGTATGTTCTGTTAAACAACTTCCATCTCAAGTTGACGCAACATAAAATTTTAAGACATCACTGACACTTTTTTTTTTTTTTAAAGCTTTTTTCAGTAAAATGGGGCTGTGTTGTTTATGGTAACGGTCCAAACCGTAGGTGAGGTAGAGTTACGGTATAGCAGTCTATTTTGGCACATTGTACTGTGTTGACAGAGTGAGTTATACATCACTTGCTGCAAGAATTAACTGGAGTTAAGCGCTGCCCGGGGCTGTACGGTATATGATAATAAATGTATGGTTTAAACAATGACAGTTTGTTGAGAATTGACAGTTGTTATGAAATGATGCACAGCAACATAAAACAATATGGAGTGATGAAAACATGTGAGGAGAAATAAATGAAATGGTGAGTAAAATACCATAAGAGGATTTAATGTTTTATTTTTCTTCTTTACTTTGAGTAAAGTAAACTGTTGAATTACATGAACCAATGAGACAAAGTAGAACGATGTACGTCAGTATGTCATTCATCATGTATGGGATTTTCGTGGTCCACTGATCACAGCAAAAGGCTAAATGTTAATGTTAAATAACATAGTGTTATCTGAAATACCACAGGGGTTTCTTAAACTGGGGTTTGTGAGTTGATGAAAAACTACTATTTAATTAATTATTTGATTCAATCAGTCAATCAATCAATCATACAACCAATTAAAATAAAAAACTTACTAATAATGAAATATTTTATTTGTTTACCTTCATGTACTCCTTTAACACTTCAGCTACTACTATTAAATAATATAGAAACAAGCTTAACTAATCAGTAAGTAATATCAAATTTAAGACTAAGATAGTTCCTTATTAGCTAATCAGTAATTACAGAATGAGATTGGCATCATTAAGAACTAATAGGTAACTATGACAAATTATAAAGAATTACTAATTAATTAATAATCACAACATTAAAGTGTCTGAGATGTGAGCAATTATATTTTTTTACTCTCAACATGGTCATGAAATGCATCATTAATTACTTAACTGTTACCTAGTCACATGCAGGAACTACTAGCGATCTGGACCATTATTTTAAAAGTGAAAAAGATGTTTTTCATCTTTTTCACTTTTAAAATAATGGTCCAGATCAATACTAGTTCTTGAAGATTGTCCTTTTT
Source organism: Hypophthalmichthys molitrix (assembly GCA_037950675.1). NCBI lineage: Eukaryota > Metazoa > Chordata > Actinopteri > Cypriniformes > Xenocyprididae > Hypophthalmichthys > Hypophthalmichthys molitrix. The sequence goes on along the minus strand of CM075510.1, from coordinate 21,668,191 downwards.
TACTTGGAACATGGTCATAAAATGCATCACTTATTTCTCAAGTACCTAGTCATTCTTCAAGAAGTACTAGTGATCTGGACTATTATTTTAAAATAATGGTCCAGATCACTAGTAGTTACTGCATAGTGACTAGGTAACACTTGAGTAATTAGTGATGCATTTTATGACTGTATTCAGAGTAAAATTGATGACTGATTACTTCTTAGACACACGATAATGTTCTTTACAATTTGTCAGTTAGTTAATAGTTATTAATAATGCTTATCTCATTAGGTAATTATTGATTAGCTAATAAGGAACTATCTTCTAAATTTGATATTAGTTAAGCTTGTTTCTATATTAGTTAATAGTAGTAGCTGAAGTGTTAATATAGTACTACTCATTAGTCCTGCATTACTTCCTACATAGTTATTTATTGATGACGGACCATTATTCTAAAGTGTTACCGAATGTCATATTAATAAATGCTGGATGGCTTGTGTTGGCATGCAATTAATTTTTAAAACATATTGTATGATGGAGAGAATGCTGTATTACTGTTATTAAAAATAAAGCTGCATCTGATTATGCTTTGTTAGCCACTTGACAAAATAGTGTTGTCTCTGAGTCATGATAAAACATGGTACTCGCGGAAAATCAAGAAAAGGAGATTCAAACAATAATACTGTGTTGAACTATATAACAATGATTAGTTTTCTGTCTATATATGTATCCAAACAGTTGTTCCCTTGTCTAATAAAACATAATCCCCCAGTTTCACAGACAAGGTTTAAGCTAGTCCTGGACTAAAATGCATGTTTATGCTGTTTTAACTGAAAGTAACTTGCACTGACATATCTTAAAATATGTAATTGTTTTGTCTCAAGATGCACAGCAGTAATGTTTTTTTCTAATGAACATTTATAAAAGCTACTTAAATGCCCTAATTGAACTAAGGCCTAATCCTGGCTTAGGCTAAGCCCTGTCTGTGAAACCGGGCCTACATATTAAAGCGTCTTTGGTGTTTCCATGTTTTCTACAAAATAAAACCGGAAATTGAGGGTAACGCAGGTATGGTGTCATTGATAGGCGACACATGGACACGGTCCATGTCCTGGTTAAAATTGCTTATTTCTCTGGATTTAAACATTCTTGGAAACATCTGGGATAATGCAAGTACACAAGTCAAACAAAATATATATAACACTGTTCTAGTAATTTTGGATATTTTAATGCAAAAATATTACATATTGTGCCTTTAAATTATTGAAATATTGAATTAAACCTCACAGGGTACTTCAAGTACATATTGAAGGTCAGTAGGGTTTGGCTGTCTATTTTTTTTTTTTTACACTGCTTTTCTTTAGACTTTTCCACAGACCTCCTAGCACTCCCTTGCAGCCCCCTAGACCCTGCTTTAGATTATTAAAATGTTCTTCACACAAAGAAAAAAATTCTTTTAAGAACTGTTCACAGAATGATTATTTGTGGAACCGAAAATGGTTCTATGGCATCACTGCACAAACTCCCTTTTGAAACGTTTATTTGTGTAGAACCAAATCCCCAACACTAATTTTTTTCTTACATCACAATACAGAACAAAAGATCTATCGCTACTTCAGTTTCATCGCAATTTGATGCCACTAACCTTATAAACTTTGGGAAATCCAATGACGTGTTCTCAGTTCAGAATCTTGAGTAAACAAATAAAACATTACCAAGGAAAAGCCTGTGTTTGAATGCCATAGTAAGTTGGAATATGCTGAGTTTTGTAGATCAGAGCAACCCGTTCTTTAGGGAATGTATTTGGTAATTGAGCTTATAAATAACAGCAGGTGGTCCTTGCATCTCAAACTCTCTAGAGGCAAATCTGTTGTCAGGGATAATTATAGAGATGGAGAATCAGTACTTGCTGTGACAAAAGCACCCGTTTCTGACTGCACCTGTCAACACACTAGAGACACCAGACATCCTTTAAAGACGTCTTCCGTTAGACTCATAATATTACCTGCCTTTAGTCTCGGCACACCCATGGACCGCCAACAGACATTCTGATGCATCTAACATACAAAACTGGAAAGCATTATCTTGATTTGGAAAGCTGACATTACATAAAGTTTGTATGCTTTATGCTTCTTTATTATTGTTTTCACAGGACCCACACAGTTTCTCATCCTCCAGTGACTTGCAATGTTACCTGTGCAGTGTCACCTTCCTCTGGATTCCTGGATTCACAACACAAGGAATCTGATTCATAACTTTGTAATATAACCTCAGGCACGGCAACATGACTTTCAGAATGGCAGCGTGAAAGGATACGGAATACAATGAAGCAGCTTTAACATGTTGCCGCCAAAAAGTAGCTGATGTGCCTGCAGGTGAGGGCAGCCCTTCACAACAATGCAGCGTAGAGTTACGAACACAGTGAGAAAGAACTCGCTTCTTGAACTAATTCCTCATTTGTTAGAGTTTCTGACTGTCCGTGTAATTCTACAACCTTGCCTTGAGCTACAATCAGTGGTCTCCACTTCAAAATGATACAAACCAGCATATGTAAACTACTTAATTTATTGTATAACTGTGTAAATGTCAACTTGAAATATTCATAAAACAACTATTATATAAAAATAGATGTAATTCTATTAAAAAACTACTACATACATGAAATGCAAATATTTACATAGCTATAGTTATCATTTTTTCCCTCAACTTTCGTCTTTCAAATGTAGTCGTATACATAATTGCTTCATGTAATCAGGTACAAAACATTAACCATATTACACTCAAAAAGTGCATACACACACACATATGCATACATTTATGCATGGTCATCAAAGAATCTGAAAATAGTAAGAAAAACAGCTGTACATCATTGCAATCCAAGTCAGTGTCATAGTAGTTCATACTATAGTCCCATTCCTTCCATGAGCAGGGTTGTGTTGGTCAAATCTGCATCAGTATGGCTCATTCTCAATCAATGAGAAGCTCTATTCATTTTTAGAATTAACCTTTAAATTTTTATTTTTGCTTTTTTTCTTCTTGGGGTTTGGCAGTGGATGATCCTTCGAGGGACTCTGAGGTGCATGAGAGGACTCGTTGTGTTGGCGCGTGTATTTTTTACACGTGCAGGATGTGACAGCGGTGATCTTGTAGGTGCGCGTGCTGCCGTCCTGGCACTGGAGTTTGATGCGCTGGGTGCGTGTGCGGTCAGTGACGCAGCGCCACTCCTGGGCATCCCGTCTGCTCCAGTAGTGACCTCCACCGATCCAGTTGGGCAGCAAGTGGGTGGGTAGGCATTCTCCGGCACACACTAACTCCTTCACAGGATTCAGGCTTGTGCACTGGCCATCAGATATGTATTTAGTGGACCTCAGCTCCCTGCAACCGACCTGGTGCTGTTCTGCAAAGGACATTTCATGCTTTAGAAATCAGTGGATGGATGGTAACATTTTACATGATACATAATACTTTAAAGGGATAGTTCATCCAAAAATGAAAATTCTGTCATTAATTTCTCACCCTCATGTTGTTTCAAACCCATAAGACTTTCGTTCATCTTCGGAACACAAATGAAGATGTTTTTGATGAAATCTGAGAGCTTTCTGTCCTTCCATAGACAGCTACGCAACAGACACTTTGATGTTTCAAAAAGTTCATAGAGATCATAAAACTAATCTGTATGAATTGAGACTCGATCGCTTTATCTTATAAACATTTTAATTTAGGCTTTTATCCACATATAAACATTGATCGGCAAACAAAAACAGAAGCTCAACCGAACCTGCTTGATGCGCGAGAACAAACCTTGTGGAAGTTCAAACGTGCTGCGTAATACACCAGAATGCACCTCATTGGTTCTCGCACTTATATGTGAATAAAAGCCTAAATTCAGTCAGTTCATCATATAAAGCGATCGTGTTTCTTGAGAAAATTTGATCTAAACCACTCAATTCAAATGGATTAGTTTTACAATCTCTTTTTTGAAGTGTCAAAAAGTGTCAGTTGCGTAGCTGTCAGAAAGCTCTCAGATTTCATCAAAAAGATCTTCGATTGTGTTCCGATAACGAACATAAGTCTTACAGGTTTGAAACAACATGAGGGTAAGTAATTAATGACAGAATTTTCATTTTTGGGTGAACTATACCTTTAAAAAACTACTACAGTAATATAATAGCCTTGTCTGAACGTTTAAAATAGTTTTAAAAGCTTTAAGTTTAAAGTGACAGACAGACAGATAGATAGATAGATAGAGCAAAGTTGGAAGTTTAAACAGACATAAAGAGACAGACCGACAGGCAGGCAGATAGATAGATAGATAATTATAAATATAGATAATCATAAACACAAGAGGAAACACTTAATGGTAAATACGTACCGTTTTGGTCTCGGCTCTCCGTTCGTCTTCCTCCGTTGCGTGCTCGATTTAAAGAGGCGTTGTTAGGAGTCTCGTGAGATGCTGCGACCATGTGCCCATAAAACTCTTCAGTGGCATCGTTTTTGAAAGCATGACAGCTTTTCATCAGAAAACAAAGCAGAAACAGCAGCTGGTACTCGCATGTGTTCAGGGGCATTGCAAAGGAGTTCGGTTCTGTCTCTTTGAAAATTCAGAGAATGATTATACCTACCTGTTTACTCGTGCATGTTTATATACCCGCCCATTCTTTGAACAGCAGCAGCAGCGAGTGGAATATTGAAGTGTGCTGAAAATGGGCGTGTCCTCGCGCTGCAGGCAGCACGCCCACCTACAGCAACATTATTCTTCATTATCCACATGAAAAATGATCTTAATGTGAGCCAGTTGTCGTAGAAACCTGACACGAAATAATTTTATTAAATAAATCTAAAAAAGAGAGAACATTTTAGAACAATCCAGACGATTTTATTAATGTTATTATCTGTTTATTTATCAATACTTAAATGGATGATTAAGAAAACCATTAAAATACATTTATACATTACATTTAGTCTAAACCCGCCAAACTAAATGGAAGTAACACTACAAACCAAAACCCCCTTACTGTGAAGAATGTGCAGTTTTACTCTGACGATCTTTACAGTCTGACTGACTTTTAAATATTACTTTCAACTTAATAGGTTATATTTAAAGTAAAATAAACAAAATACAGTTTACACATTTGTCTACGACGGCATTTGAAAAACAATTCACACACTGAAAACAGAATGACATTTTTTTTAAAGGGATAGTTCACCCTAAAATGAAAATTCTGTCATCATTTACTCACCCTCAAGTTGTTCCAAACCTGTATAAATTTCTTTGTTCTGCTGAACACAAAGGAAGATATTTGGAAAAATGTTTGTAACTAAGCAGATCTCGCACCCCCACTGACCACCACAGTATTTATTTCCCTACTAGTCAATAGGGGCTTTCGCACTAGAGGAACCTTTTCATAGTTCCAACTATTGACTGTACCCGGATTTTGCCGTGTTCGCACCACAGAAACTAGGAACGATTTTAGTTCTAGGAACTCCTTTTGGGGGAACTAAATTAGCTCCTACTTCAGAGTAGGGTCTAAACCAGCACTATAGGAACTATCAGTGACGTAAGTGTACATTGATTGGTTAAACGCATGTCAAACACCGGCAACCAGCATATTTAAAAAGCTGTGTAAACATATTTACTTCACAAACATGGAAAATAGCGATAACAGCATTTACCTGTTGTCTGCAGAGTTGTGTTCTTTTCTCCGCCTCGATGATATGTAATACTGAAAGTTGTCATAGGAGATTTCGTCTCTTAGCCCCACTTTTTGCTCTTTCAGTCACGTAAATTATGTGTTTACATTCCATCTCCGTTATCATGAAACCCACAACACACAACAAACACAGCTCTGATCACGGCATCCTCCATCCACCGTTTTTTAGCGTTTGTAAAAGACGCGCTTAAAGACACTGCTGTCGGCCGCTTCAGAGTTCCTATTCCCGGTACGAATGCAACCAGGAACATGGCGAAAGCCCCTTATGGGGGCGAGATCTGCTTGGATACAAACATTCTTTCAAATATCTTCCTTTGTATACAGCAGAACAAAGAAATTTATACAGGTTTGAAACAACTTGAGGGTGAGTGAATGATGACAAAATTTTTGCATGAACTACCCCTTTAAAACAAATTAAATCTTGAATTCCCGTGACCCCACAGAGGACAAGTGGATTGGATGGGTGGATTTTCTTGAACTACATTTCGCTGAATTTCCATATTTTGCTTGTGGATTTATTTTATTCTTATTTTGACAAAGAATTATTTAATTAGCAGCATGCAAACAATCTTTAATAGAATAATAACAAACAAAATAGTCTTTTATTCTGTTAGTGCTGGTTTTAGAAAATAGGAAACGTCTATTGTGTAGGCTACCTCAATGGCTACATTTCTTCCATGCAAATGAATGCAAGATTAACAGAGCAAACTCTATACTGCAACACTCTCAAACAGAGATACTGTGCTGAGGATGTTGCTCTCTTTAAGAGAGAGGTGTGAGTTTTCAAGCATATTTAGATCCTCTACATGTGAACCTGATGCATTCAGCTTCAGTGAGTGCTGTAAAGTACGGGCATGCATGACAAAACCCATGAAACAGGATAGCCCTGGATTATTTTACCCCAAAATTATCCAAACAGGTGCCTCCGATGAGCTCACCAAATGAATGTGCATAACACAAATGACATGGAGGAAACACAAAAGCCCAATGCTCACTTTCTTCCACCGAAAATGTGCGGCTCCCCCAAAAGTGTCTAGTTTCAGTCTCTCCTCAGGCATTTACGATTAATTCATTGCACTTGCCCACAGGTACACGTCTTTGATTTGAATGAAAAACACTTTAATATTATGCAGGATTTTTTTTTTTTTTGAAGAAAAAATGTATTTCAAAAGCCACTGCTGTCAAAATGATCTCTTATTACCTAAAAAGCACTGTTAGTCATATTGGTGAGGGGGGGTTTATTGGGGATCACTGAATATGCATCCTCGGGGCTTGAAAGAGGAATATCAAAGTCATGCGATACGATGCGGCATTCGCTAATTTCTGCATCTGAAAACCGGATATTTGAGATAGTCCTTTCATGCACCTGTAATGACCGTGACATGCTTATAGATGGAGACAGGAGAGGGATGAATCTCAGGGGAAACAGAGAGGTTACGGCACTGAGTTATGGGTATATTGACATGCGACGCGACAAGCGTGTGCTAAATAGACCCTCGTTTGGCCCACAGGGTGAGATAGTCCCTTGGGATGAGGGGATGTGGAGACTGGGAACAAAGCGCTCAGGAACAGACAGAGCCGTCTATAGAATTCTGAGCGAGTGCCTTAGGATGTGTGCAATAGGACCAAGTGTGGGAAAGTCCATGGAGGAGATCCCTGCTCACACAAAACTCACTGTACTACAGCTACAGCTTAAACTGGAAGTTTTCCAAACATTTTTCTGAGAATATGCTGGTATATACTGATTAATGATGAAAAATGATGATGCATATATAATACATACATACAAAAAACTTTTTTTAAAGAAACATTGTCAGTTGCCCATTTCATTTGGTGATCATTATTGTGATCAAAATTTCACCTGAAAGAGGTTTGTGTTTGTAATAAACAATGTGAATCTGCTAGTTTAAAGCATGTATGATATTATACTGCACATTCTAAGTAAATAGCACAGTGATGCTAAATTTGAGATCGCACTTGATCGTCAGAGGTTGGACGCTGCCCTCTAGTGGCAAAACCACTGAATTGTGCATGAAATACATCCATTTCTTTATTTAATAATGGAAAAAAACGAACATTATCTAAATGTTTAGATAAAATTAGGCTTTCAGAACTATTTGAACTACTTATGTGAGAAATAAAAAGCGGAGTAAAAAAACTCATGTTATGAAACCAGCAAAAATAGGAAAGATATACTACAAAATTCAAAGTTGTAAATAAAACAATGATATTTTACAGTACGTTTTCAGAAAATACTATTTCAGGTTTTCTACTTCAAAATTTTACATTTGATTCAACTTGCTACTTGCTGATTCTTTGTAACTGTTTGTGAAATTTACAAGCAATTTCTGAGTAAAAATTGTTTCTATGCCAAAATTTTTTTCAGTGTATAAGAAATAAGGGTAAAAAGGGTCTGACTTAAAGTTATACTATGTAACTTTTTTTTCAAAATTAACAAATTTAAATAATGAGTCAATACATCATCTACCCTTCTTCCAAATTCTGTGTTTTTGTCTTACCCTTTGTTTATATTTTAGACCGGGCAGGATGTTTTCAAGGGAAAATCGCATACATACGTCACTCGCTGTACGTGTCTCGTCATATCCGTAAATAGAGAAAAGTTTCTCCGGCTACTTTGATGTGTGTATAGTGTGGGAGTGGCATAGGTTAGTTGTCACAATACGTGAGAAAGGTTGACATGGAACATGTCAACTCTGGGGAAAAACTCTGGGGAATCACTTGTTAAAAAAAAGCAGAACAGAAGAGCTGAAAGAACAAAAAAACGTGACAGAGCTCATTTGCTTGGCTTTTCAGAGATGGCGAGAACTGAGGGATTTAAAATGCTGTAAAAGTGATGCAGAGATGGTGTTTTTATCACTCAACAGGTGAGTAAGATATTTTATTGAACAGATAAATTGTCATGTCATTTATTGTGAAGGGTCATATTCATCTGCAAAGTCAAGCAGAGCCAAAGCACAACCAAAACAATGCTCTTCCACAAAATGCATGCAGTTTTGTTTTTAAAAATGTTACATAGCACTTCATGTGGTAGAGAAAATCCTCAAAGCTTTTCTATTTGTGTCTTGAGAACAGATGTCCAAATAGGACGTCCTTTTGCCAGTAGTTTTCATCCGCTCTACGTGTGCAGTGGTCTGTGTGGTACTTACACAGCTCAGTATGAGTATACAGTCCAACACTTCTGTATCATGGTTTAAGTATCCTATAGAATGCAGAGCACCAATCACAGCACAGCATGCAGAGCCTGACCTCGATACTCAAGGGAGTTGACCTGGTCAAAGAAACAACAGCCAACATCTTTCTGTTCCTTAGTCCTGTCCAGCACGAGGATCATCTTCAGAGGTTTCATGGTGGTCATCAGAAGGACTGTGCTGAAGTACACACTCTGAAAACCCCAGACAAAGAGCCAGCATCGAGCTGGCAGCCTTCTCTGCATCGCTGTCATCAGCTAGGATGAAACAGAAAAACACATAAAATAAGCTTCATAGTTCACTTATAAAACTCTTATAAAGTCACATTAAATGACGAGAACATTTACAACAAGAACAACACTACCATAGTATAGGCCTTGGTTTCATTAATTACTCACCCTCATGTCGTTCCAAACCCGTAAGACTTGAGTCCATCATCGGAACAAAAATGAAGATCTTTTTGATGAAATCTGTGAGCTTTCTGTCCCTCCATAGACTGCCTTTGCAACTGAAACTTTGACACTTTCAAAAGTTCATAAAACTAATCCATATGAATTGAGTGGTTTAGTCCAAATTTTCTGAGGAGACTCGATTGCTTTAGATGATGAACAGATTTAATTTAGGCTTTTATTCACATATAAACATTGATCAGTAAACAAAAACAGAAGCACAACCAAACATAAATGACACGCAAGAGCAAACCTCTAGGGGAAAAAAGATCTTCATTTGCGTTCCGAAGACACTAATATAGTTATTGTAAAGCCGAAAGTACACTTCACTTTTTACACATACGCGAGGGTCAGCATACAGTGTGCGTGATGTGAATTTCGTCATCAGAAGAGTATGTGCACCGCCAGATTTTTGTAACCGCACGTACTTGTAAGCACAGGTCACACATTCGCATTTAATTTTTTTGCAGTAATTCGTTTATCCACAAGGTGGCAATCATGTCCTGGGGGCGTTGATTCACAAGGTAGTCAAAGAAAAACTGCATAAACAGAACAGACTGGAACACATGCAAGCTACAGCTACGATGGCCTACATAGACAAGAGATTGTGCGAAGAGGTTAGAAAGTAGCCTCATTTGAACAACTCTAGCATGAAGGAATACAAATGTGATTACATGGGTTGTAACTGGTGGCGAGAGATTGCTCAAAACTGTGCAAGCGTCGAAGGCCTGCTTACACATGAGTGAAATGAAGTATACTTTGCAAGGCTGTGCGTTCGACTGTGCGTACACAAGCGTACATGCAAAAAAAATAAGTATACCCAGAGCTTTAGGGGGCTGTTCACAGAGAACACGTTTTTGTATTCTACTGTGCTGCTTTTATATATAGTAATAAGTATAAGTAATAAGCAAAGGTATATATAGATGGTCATGTTTGACCGCGTGTGTTTTGTGTCTTGTGTAGCATCTTGTGCATGACATGGCTTTCTAGAAAAGAGCTCAAGTTAAAACAGATTCAGATCTAACTCAAACAAATCAAACAATTCTTACCTACTAACCACTGGTGTGCTAATATGCTAACATTGCTAAACATACCATTGCTAGAGAGTTCTCTCATTTTTGGGTGGCTGTTGAACTGAGCATCTCTTTGTTGCACAGGGGTTTTGCACTGCCTCTTATGGGTGAACCAGTGCAGCCTCTGACACATCTGCCCACAGTAGACCACCTGTAAAGAGATGACATCATTATTGGAAAACAGTGTTTCAGCAACAATTAGATTTTTCCCTAAGAATCCTAAAGAATGGGCTGTTCATTCAAAAGCTATAGGTTCAATCCAAGGTAATGGTGACACAGGATGTGGAACATTATGTTTGCCTCAACAGAAACTACATGCTAAATAGAATTATTACTAGGCCTATACTTTGCGAATGGTCATTATGTAAGATTAACTGTACATTAAATTGTTGTTAACATTTTAAGTTTATTATTTGGCTGCAAAATAATAAAAATGTGATTATTAATTGAATAAATATGTCATGATTACTCAAGAGGGAATATATAATATATAATACCATTTTACAGAAGGAGCACTTCTTGTCAGCACCCCTCTCCCCACAAGTAGCACAGTACTCAGTGTCCATAAGCACCATCTGGCCCGTCAATGCCTGGGTCAGAACCGAGTAGGCTGTGGGGTCATTCCCCTGGAAACAAGAGTGAGGTTGTGAAACATAATGTTGATACATTTTTATAATTTGGCATCAGTCAGCAAGTTATGTACATCTATACTACCATTCAAAAGTTTGGGGTTAGTAAGATTTAAAAAAAGAAGTCTCACCAAGGCAGCATTAATCTGATAAAAAATCCAGCAAAAACAGTAATATTCTAAAATCCGGCTCCTGCGTCAGCATCACACACATGCATCGGGCTGCTCACGGGAACAGCGTCAGAAAACAACGTGACAGAAATGTCATTTTTGGGTGAACTAACCCTTTAAAAAGTGATTCTACATTATATGACCCCTTTGCTAAATTAAAAGATGTTGGTTTGTTATTATTGAAAAGTGTACTGACAATTTCCACAGGTGCTATGCTTCGGACCAGCTGCTGCAGAAGGGTTGCCTCACAATAGGGAAACTTCCGGATACAATCACGGATGAATTTCTCCTGGTACTGAGGGAAGCCATCACCATCTCTTCCTTTCAAAAGTCTTGGGCAGAAGAAAAATATATAATTTTGTGACTCCATTTGCAAGACCATCTAAGATTCAAGGATCATAATGATGACCTCACCTCTTCAAAAGGGCATCCAGTTTGTCGTCACATTCCTGCAGGAAGGCCAGACACTTCTGCAGTACGCAGCTGATGTAGTGCATTTTCATGGCCAGAATCTCATTCATGTCCTGCTGTTTCACGCACTGCTCGCAGAGCAGATCCATCACACGGTAGCACTTCTCCAGGGCAACCACGTCCACCAATAAGGGGTTCTCCTTCACCAGCATCACCATCTAAAAAAGCATGATGGGAAAATGTGCCCCAAAATATGGGAAGTGAATATGGCAGAGAGACACTAGCCTTAATTACAATGCAAGTTTCATGGAGGAAACGTTCTCACGCTACATGATTCTGTTAACTGATCCCTGCTGAGTGTCCCGCTTAGACACCTTACTCATCAGAACTCACTGGATGTGAGACAGATGAGATATCGCACACAGATGCCGTCTGAGATCTGCAAAGCACACACGCAAGTCTATACTAGACCAACTGTGTTTTAAACTACTCTCTGCACCCATTACAGTTCTTTTTTATATTGCAAGGACCCTCAATACTAGGGTCACTTTATCAAAACTCTTCACACAATTCTTCTTACCATCTTTCAGCTTGGCATATCAGTTAATAAGTAGTGGCCTAATGGTTAAAGATTCAGACTAGTAACCTGAAGGTTGTGGGTTTGAATCTCAATACCGGCAGGAAATGACAGAGGTGCACCTAACCCCCAATCGCTCCCCGGTGCGCCACAGAAAAAAAGAAAAGAATAAAAAGCAGGCCACTGCTCCAGGTGTGTGTGTGTGTGTGTGTGTGTGTGTGTGTGTGTGTGTTCACTACTCCTAATGTGTGTGCACTAACTTGGATGGGTTAAATGCAGAGGACAAATTCCGAGTATGGATTACCATACTTGGCTTCACATGTCACTCAAAGGGTTAGATCACCCAAAAATGAAATTTCTGTCATTAATCGCTCACCCTCATGTCATCCCAAACCCGTAAGACCTTTGTTCATCTTTGGAACAGAAATTACGATATTTTTGATGATATCTGAGGGTTTTTGTACCACACATAGGCAGCAACGTCATTTCATCAACGTCATTTGTTAAAATAGTCAGCGTGACTACAGTAGTTCAACCTTAATGTTATAAAGTGATGAGAATACAACACAAAAATAACAATTTTAACAATTTGAACTGTTGTCATTCGCAGTTGATGTAGTGAACACAGTGCAGGCTTCCATGTTCTACGTCCGAATGCCGGCTCATTATTGGCTGGCTTTTTCATCAGCATCACATGCATGCGTTGTGCTGCTCACATGTACAGCGTTGGCCCATACTGAGCCGGCGTTCGGACGTAACCACGGAAGCCTGCACTGCATTCACTACGTCAACCGCGTATGACAACAGTTCAAATTGTTAAATAAAGTTGTTATTTTTGTATTGTTTTTTGTCAAAAAGCCTTGTCGTCGCTTCGTAACATTAAGGATGAACCACTGTAGTCACGTTGACTATTTTAACGATGTCTTTAATACCTTTCTGCACCTCAAAAGATGTAATGACATTGCTGCCTATGTGTGGTTCAAAAACCCTCAGATTTCATCAAAAATATCTTAATTTATGTTCCTAAGATAAACAAAGGTCTTACAGGTTTGGAACGACATGAGGGTGAGTACTTGATGACAGAAATTTAATTTCTGGGTTAACTAACCCTTTAACTTAATTTCATTAATTACCAAAACACTGCATACATGTCTCAAATCAACTTATTCTTCCATATCACTAGCAAAGGTTATCACCCAACAAACACACTTTGTCACTCATAAATCAATGACCCAAAAAACAGGTAGCATTACACAATGTTTTCTTATGTAACATTTCTTTACAAAACAAGAATGAGAGCTCTCTATTGTTTAGAATGCTGAATTTTTCAGCAGGGATGTTACATGGTCCATTGTATATTTCAGTACAAAATACAACTAAGTTGTCCCTGTTTTTATAGATGTTAATGAAACTGAAAGATTAACACCTGTGTAGTTATTTAGCTACACCTAACTGTTTTGATCGTGTTTCATTTTTTAAATTTAGAATAGATTAATATGGTATTACAGTAGAAATGTAGCAAATTGCTGCCTTATTCGGTTTTATATTATGTTGGGTTTTGAACTTAAGTTTAACAGTTTTGAAAAGAGTTTGTAAATGAGCAAATTGGCCTGTAGGTACATAGAGGTTTGATGATGGTTGTGTCTGAGTGTGAAAAGAATTCAAGTAATTTGAAAGAAATAATCATTAAATGTATTTTGTGCCAAAGCAATGGACAATGATCCACAGTTTAGCCCACATAGACTGCTCTTATGTTCTTGTGTACCCATTTTGACAAATGGGTCCTAGCAATTTGTAAAAAAAAAACAAAAAAAAAAAACATAACCTCACCTGTGATTATTTTTGCATTTCAGTCATGCCATTTTCTATATAATATGCAGTGAAGATTGTTTATCAGAGATAACAGATATGCAGAATTCCAGGCCTGTGTTGAAATGGCCTGTTGTTGCTCTGTAATATCACAAGGATATATTTAGATGGAATAAAACAGGAGGGGTGTTGGTTAGTGCAAACTGATGCTTCCCTCAGTCATGTGACCTTGTATGGCATTCTTATGGGTCAGTGTTATGAAAGCATAGATTGCTGTGTTCCACTAACATTGTTCGGTTTGTGTGAGCGTAGCAGTTTACCGATGCTTGAAATCTGAGTTATATAAAAGCACTTGGCACTTCCTACCTTGACAGGATTGAGGTTAGTAGTCATGATGATTTTGTGTAGGGGTCCTGCTAGTTTTGGGGGTAGTTTAGGTTCTCTCTCTGAGCCCTGGGGTATGGTGTAGTATTCCAACCTCGCACGAGAAAAAAAATTGTTGATCACTGTCACACAGTCATGCTGACCTGCACAGGGTGGAAAAGAACGCAAGTCTTCAAGTGATTTATTCATTAATAAGTAGTAGGTGTGCATATGTATATGAATCTCTCACCCACAAAGGCGGCCATCTGAGCAGCAGTCCGTCCCACTGAGTTGACCAGATCTATCTCTGCTCCAGCATCTAATATCATCTCTGTAATTTCAGCATTACCTGTGGGATTATTTTAGATGAGCTGGGAAAATTTGATAAATTGTAGTTCTGTATACACTACCATTCAAAAGATTTGTTTTGAAAGAAATGAATACTTTTATTCAGCAAGGATGCTTTAAATTGATCAAAACAGACAGTAAAGACATATTGTTATAAAAGATTTTCATTTCAAATAAATGCTGCTCTTTTGAAATTTCTATTCAAAGAATCCTAAAAAAAAATATCACGGTTTCCACATAAATACTAAGCAGCACTGCTGTTTTCAATATTGATAATAATAAGTGTTTCTTGAACACCAAATCAGCATATTACAATCCTATATATATATATATATATATATATATATATATATATATATATATATATATATAGTAACAAAATAGCTGAATTTATTAAAATAAGCCTGTTCAAAAGTTTAGGAACCATTGGTTCTTAATACTGTGCGTGGTTACCTGGATGATCTACAACTGTTTTTTTGTTTGTTTGTATTTGTGAAGGTTGTTCATGAGTCCCTTGTTTGTCCTGATCAGTTAAACTGAGCTCTGTTCTTTAGGTTCTGCAGATTCTTCAGTTTTCAAGGAATTATTGCAAATTTGAACACTTTCCAGAAGTTTATGCAAATATGGAAAAGATGCTGGAAAACTGAAGAATCTGCAGGACCTGGAGGATTTTTCTGAAGAACAGAGCTCAGTTTAACTGATCAGGACAAACAAGGGACTCATGAACAACCATCACACAACAAAAAAACAGTCGTAGATCATTCAGGTAATGACGCACAGTATTAAGAACTAATGGTTCCCAAACTTTTGAACGGGGTTATTTTAATAAATTCAGCTATTTCTTTTGTCTTGTGGACTATATGTAAACATATTTTATGTAAAATATCTTACTCAGGACAGTACTAAATAAAAAATAACATGCATTTTTTATGAGCTCTCTTATTTTGTTAAAGTTATTCACATTTTCACAAGTGGTTCCCATACTTTTTCATGCAACTGTAATAATTGTTCATGAAGGCTGGAAATGAAAATGCCTTATATTCAGGTGTGCATAATTATTAGGTACGTTTTCTTTTACAGATAAAATGAGCCAAAAAAGACATTTAACTCAGACTGAAAAGTCAAAAATTATTAAATGCCCATGAGAAGGATGCAATACTAATGCAATACTAGAAATTTCAGTTAAGGCATGACCATTGGGTCAGCAGGGTCAGACAAAAAAAGGTGGAAAAGAAATACTATGGCAGTAAGTAAATACTTACTTGGCAGTAAGTTTTGGGAGTTCATTTTTAGTCCATCTCTGCAAGCCAGACTTCAGGGTAGGAGATGGACTAAAAATTAACTCCCACAACTTACTGCCAAGTAAGGATTCCTGATGGTTTCACACTTAATTCTTAATTCTTTTGCAGTTAACATGTGTCTTTTCTTTTCCACCTGTTTTTGTCTGAACCTGCTGACGCAATGAGCACTTCACTGTCCAGTGGTGATTCCTTAACTGCAATTTCTAGCATCCTTTTCATGAGCATTTAATAATTTTTGACTTTTTAGTCTGAGTTAAATGTCTTATTTGGCTCATTTTTATCTGTAAAAGAAAACGTACCTAATAATTATGCACACCTGAATATAAGGTGTTTTTCATTTCCAGCCTTCATGAACAATTATATATCACTTATAAATGATTAAATACAAAATTAATAGTAGTTATTAAGATTAATGTGGTTTGGAATTGGTAAGATGTGCCTGGAAAAAAAAATATGATCAGAAAATCAATGTACCTAATAATTCTGCACTTTAAAAGTTACCTGAGAGGCCAGCGAACATGAGGGCAGTATAACCATACTCATGCTCATTACAGTTGACATCAGCTCCGTGCTGCAGCAGCAGTCTGCACATGTCTGCTTTACCCTTATAGGCCGCATGCATGAGAGGGGTCATGCCATACTGAAACGATATGAGGGAAAAGACTTTAAAAAATAACTTTTACCAATCTTTTCATCTGCATGACTCAAAAGCAAATGACATTTAGCCTCCTATCACAAATTGTGAAAATCCAGGAAATGTGTCTGCAGTATGGTGATTCTGACAAAACACTGGCACTTGTTGAGAGTGACATGAGCAGAGTGAGTCATAATCTTTGTTGCTCCTTAGATGAAGTTGAAAGACTGCGTTGGTGGCAAAATGAACATGCAGCACATCTGATTTTGACAGGTGGGAAACACTTATCAACTGCTGTTTCTAATCATTCTGGCCCCAAAAGGACCACAAGTTGTCTGTAGGTTACATCTAGTGGCACGTCTCCATTATCACACCTCTTTAAGTACCTTCTTACATCTTTAAGTACCACATCCACCACTCAAGAGTCTCTGCCATATGCCTGAATTACAATGCGGAACATATGCCGTCACCTCAAAAGCCCACTTGTTTACATAACGGCTGATCATCAGAAAACAACTACATAATACCACTATTTACCTAGAACAGTCTGTGTTTAAGAAAGAAAGCTACAGTAAAATAACATAAACATGAATATAAGTAACATTAAGTTTGGGTTGTGTTTTTTGCCAGCAACCCCTGTTTGATTTTATGTTTTGTTGTGTTCCAGTTGGTGAATCCCAATGAGCCATAAACGGTGCTTAATGGCCTGTAAATTACTACCCATATTTGTCATCTTTATTTTCTTACCTCATCCAGACAGTTAACACGCACATTTGGATTGCTGAGAAGCTGGGTGGCCTCTTGCACATCACCTTTTGAGAGAACACAGTCTAGAGTTTAAAAACTAAACATTAGGCATCATGGACATTTCATGATGATCCACCATTTTATTCCTTTAGACAGTCTACACACCCACAATTGTAGTTATAGTGTCTATGAAGACAGTTTTATTATCTACCCCTTTTCTAATTATGCTATGGATTCAGTAATCTACAGTTCAAAGACCAGCAGAAAGTTTAACTAAACTGGTTAGTTTATAGATGAAGTGGATTATGAGTACCTTTCTCTCTACAATATCAAGTGTGTTTAGCATGAAACTGGCACATTATCACTACTGTTCAAGTGATATTTTTGCAATGGTTTTGAAAGAATATACACAGTATATGTATAAACATATACATACATAGCCTACATATATTACAGTGATTCATAAATCATTCTAATATGCTGATTTGGCGCTCAAGAGATTATTATTATTATCAGTGTTGAAAACAGTTCTGCTGAACAAATAAACATACCAATTAAACAGATACAATGAATGACCTGTATAAAGTTTTATATAAAGTTTGTTCCTATTCTTAGAGTATTAAGATACACTTAATGTAAAAACAACGACAACTAAAAAAAAAGAAAACTAAAAAGTGATTTCCAGTACCTGTAGCAGCCACCTGTAGCATCACTCTCTCTTCAGGTGTCAAATCACCTTTCTTTGTCATACTCGTCATATTGATACCAGTCAATTATTGTTCATTTTAAGGATAAATAGTATGTCGATGTGAAAATTTCTTCCTTTGAACACTGACCTTATAATACAGTACTCAAATGTAAAAAAAAAGAGAAAACATCTTAGGATCATACCACGATGGAACTTAAAAGGAGGGGGGCTGGATATCCGAGTGACACGATGCGAGTCATGGTGAATATTTTAGCATATAAACATCTATATTATTCAAAATTTGATTTAAAATAAATGTTGTTACTTTTTAATTCAAAAGATTTTGATGATTAATTGCATTAGTAATTTATGTCGTCGTGCTATCTACCCCTGTCGGGAATAGATCAGTCCAGCTGTACTTAACTTGCTTGCTCAAACTGTCGCGTGAGATACTGCGCGAAGCGGTGCACGATATCATCCCAGCAGGCAGAATCACAGACAGGTAAATACAATCACATGATGGAATGTCATGATGCAAAATTTTACAATTAGCCTAAATATAATTCGTGTCTCCTTCTCTCGAGCTTCGTCTAAACAGCGAGCTTCTGAGATTTGGGTTTTAAAGGGGAACCTGGTCTTGAAAAACTGATTAATTTCAGATAATTGTTAAGTACGTGTACGTGTGTAAACAGACGGAGGCATAACTACTGATGAAGTCGGATTACTTCTTAAGAACTTGCCTGTATTATCCGAGGATGTATATCTTCATTGGTAAATCTATTGTACTGTATGTGATGCTTCATTTAAGTAACAGTGAAACAAGTGCACTGAATATTGTGTGTATATATATATATATATGTGCACTTATATATTGTGCTTGACACGAGCGCACAACAGAACACTTCTGTCATTCCAGTGCATCAAACATGTATAAGTATTTCTGCCATTGTCTCAGACAGTGATGTATATTTTTGAAGGTGTTACCTACTTTATAATAACTATAATAAAGTAATTATAGCCTATGTAACACAGCTTTCTGGAATACTTGACTCTGATTGTTGATCTCAGTTGTCTAGTTTTATATATGTATATATGTATGTATAATATTTATTTTATATTAATTTATTATTTAAATAAAAAATAACTATTATTTAAAAAAAATATATTTAATATATAAAATATCTTTTCATCTTTTAAATTATGAATGCCCATTAATCGATTCATGGTCTGATTGGTATTGTGCAATATTTATAGTAATATTTACAGTGTATATAATATTTCTATCCTATCAAAGCTTCCATCCTGTGCTTTGTCCTAGCACCTCATTCCAGCTTTGAAACCAGGTTGCATTCTCTTCCAGGAATGCCATAGCCTGAGTTATTCCTGGCACTGGAGCACTTATAAATTGGGACCGGCGACACTTGCTAAACAGTGTGTGTCATGGAACATAAACATTCAGATACATGTCAACACACACAAGTCTGCTAGAACATCTTTTTGTATTTGCCAGGTGCAATGTGATATTTGTCCTTAGTTTAATTTGTTTTATAGGAATGTCACTTGTTATACAGAAAACTAGCGAAATAACAGGAAACAACAAAGAGCTGGGTTGAATGAATCAGATACATCAACTGGAGAGTGATTCTGATAGTTTGTAAGTCCCACTTACTTCTCAGGAACTGTAATCTGATTAAGACTAGTCTCTGACTTCTGACTCTCCTTCTCCAGAGTTTCTCACTGTTTCTAGTTTTCCGATGACACCGGTACTAACTGGTCCTGGGAGGAGTTCCTTGAGCTGATCTAATTGCTGTTTACTGCGTTGTCTCTTGTAATGGATTAAGGTTGGGTGACAATCAGCTAAATCGCCCCCTTTGTGGGCTCATCCCTGGTGAGCGTGGCTGTTGATATCATTTATAAATCACACGGGACTTGCACATGAGTACATATTGTTCAGAGCTGCGTGAAAGGACTCAATGTTAAAAAAAAAAAACAGTGAGCTGTGGTGCACAATGCTGTTTAAAAATTTTTTTTCTGATTTAAATGAAAAATCACTGTGAGTTCATGCAGCTGCAGCTTTGAGGACAAATCAGGGGTATTCTTTATGCTGTATGAATTTGGCACAACCTTCATATCTACAAAATCTATTATTTAAATGTATTTTTATAGATTATAAAATACACATTGTTCCAAAGCAGCAACTTTGGTGAGAAGACTCACCTCTGGCTGCTTTTTTTTAATAACATGTTTTATATGTGTAAGACAGTAATACATTTTCACCACCACTCAAAAGTTTGGGGTTGGTAATTTTTTTTTTTTTTTTTTTTTTTTAAAGAAGTGTATTTTATTACCAAAGGCTGTATTTTATTTTTATATTTATTTAATATGCTGATTTGGTGCTCAAGAAACATATCTTATTATCAATAAATACAGTTGTGCAGTTGTGCTTAATATTTTTGTGGAAACCATGATATATTTTAGTATTTTTTGATGAATATAAAGTTCAAACAAACAGCATTTATTTGAAATATTGTAATATTTTTGTAACACTGTAATTAGTCTTTACTGTCACCTGTAATCAATTTAATGCATCCTTGCTGAATAAGTATTAATTTCTTCCAAAAAAACTGAGCCCAAACTTTTGAATGGTAGTTTATGAAAAGATCTTTTTTTTTAAACTGAATATCAAAATGAAACCTAATTACTATAATATATGTTTACAATTGGATTTATTTAACTAATATTTAAAAAGTTAAATCATTTAATTATTATATTATATCCATCACAAATAATTTTTTCACAATTCTAACCTTGATACCTTGGTGACATAACTATACCATGATGAAATATTCATATCAGCAGAATTTGCAAATTGCAATAACAATGTTCAATACATCAAAAAACTAAATAAATGCAGGTTATACGTATATCTTACTGTGAACAATTCATCCATGCACATGTTTTTATTTATTTTAGTTTTACATTTTAATCAAATGTTTAATTAAAATGTCTGGCTCTTCCAGTTGGATCTAATGGACATCAAATTTTTTTTTTTTTTTTTTTGGTTTCGCTGGTAATGCACTGGTGATTCAGAGCTAATAGCCTTTATTTACCCCACATTGTTTTGCAGACCTGCATAGTTTGAGTGTCATTAAATTGTTGAGACAGCTAATGGAAAATGATGGTTTTTGTTTGTGTATATGTTTGCTTGTATTCACACACACACACACACACACACACATACACAGGGCTGTAAGCTGTGATCAGACATGTCCTTGCTGTAATACGACACGTGTCCCAGGCCTGGGTGACTGAAGTTTACACTGTTGGGGATGAGCCCCTCTATATTTAGAACAGAGCAGCGAAAAGCTTGCCGGAGCACTCGCTTTCTGCTGGAGCACTCGGTGCGCGCTGGAGAGGACCTCTCAGCTGATGAGCTCTTAGATCGCTAGCTTTTTTTCCTCCTAGTACGGTGCACTTTTATAAATAAGGTGTGTGATGATAGGAGGGTGTAGTGTAGGAAGATGTGTTGGGTAAAGCACAGATTACTGCGTTAGGAGTTGTTTCATTGTTTTGTCTTGTGGGGCATCTGGCTTTTTCAATAATGGATTTGTCATAGCACACAAAATGGGTCATCTGTGTTTTTTGTTGCTGATTTGAATGTATTTTATGTCTTCCTGTTTTTTAAGGACTTTTATGAATACCGGTAAGCAACAGAAGCCAGTGCTTACAGGCCAGAGGTTTAAGACCAGGAAAAGGGGTGAGTCACTTTTTATCCCAATATTTCATATTCTACCTCATAGAAATGAATTGTGGGTATTACAAAAGATCTTCTTTATCTTATGCAAAGACCTTTTTACCATTGTTATTTCACCTTTATTTGTAGTATTCCAGGTCAAATACAAGTGGCACGATGTTTCGCACAGAAAATAATTTTAACTTATAATAACAAACAAAAACGTGTTGTCAGTTATGCACTTACAATGAAAGTCTGTGGGGCAAGTGTACTATGATTGTTTTTAATATTCGTACACATACAGAAACACACACACACAAACACACACACACACACACACACACACACTGTAGAAATGCGCACACATGTTGCAGACACTCACTCAGCAATGCAGTGGCGAGGAGGGTCTCAATTCATGTTCCATTAATAGCTTGTTTGTGTGCTACTGTGTATTTCGTGTCTTGCACAATACTGGGACCAGTGCAGACCCTCTGCCATTTTGTTCTTTTAGGGTGTTTTTGCACTTGAGTTCTCTTTAAAAGAACCAAACTCAGACCCCTGAAAAGGACCGTGTAAAAACACCCTTATTTTAGTCCTGCAATCTCAAAGTCACAGAAGTTAACAAATCGCCTGTTGCATTAGCTGCATTGTTTGCTCCAAAAACAGAATGTCTTATCCTTTCTGTTTTTATGAAATGTCTAATTTCTGCACCTCCAGTCACAAAATATTATTATAATATTATTATAATTTTGTTTTCATTGTTGTGGTGTAGCCTACTGATCATTTCATTATTGTGGCAAAAAGGCTAAATAAAAACAACTAAAAATTGGTTCATATCAGTTTCAGACATTTAAACATAAAATACATTACTGTTCAAAAGTTTGGCGTTGGTAAGATTTTTTTAAAGGGGTCATGAATTGAGAAAACAACTTTTCCTTGAGCATTGATCCTAATGCTAGGGATATGGTTATTTATTTTCAAAAATGTGAATGTCTCAGTTTGAGCTTTATTTGTTATTTCGCGATTTCATTGTGGATTCTTTGGTAAATCAATCGCATTTCGGCGCAGGCTTTACAAACAGACTTTTTTTATGATATGGACTCAACAGTAATGCAACAACATATAAGTAACTGTTAATTCTAATGCCTGATCTGATATGTAATGATTCATGTTCAGTCAGATGTTCACAGTCAACTTCATGTTGTTTCTCTTAGTAGGATCAGAATAATCTGTTATTTAAAGGTGATTAAATTATATAAAGAAAGCGATCAAGGAACGCTCCCTTTACAGTCACTGGAGCTGTCAATCAAACAGCGTGCGCTGGAGCTGTCAATTATACAGCGCGAGTTTATCAGTGACTGAGTTCTGGACTCGCGCCAAAACTCTTGTTTTATTCAACGAATCTCTAAGTTACAATGCATTTGCACTGTTAGTTATGATGAATGCATTCGTTAGTGTGCTGAAATTGAGTTGCAATGACGAGATCACTGCTTTCATGCACTCAACAACATCAGTGATCAGCTACAATCTTCATCACTGCCACCTTTCATGCCACTATCTAAATATAATGCCATAGATCTACATGTAATGCAACACTTTTCACGATTAATTAACCTTGAGAGCTGTAATAGTAAAAACGTGCTAAAAGTTTTTGAGAGAGTAATACTTGGCTATTTCAAATGGAAAGATGTCAGCCACTAAACTAAACTAAACAGAACTAAAATCAGGGTAGGAAAAATGCCTTTTATGTCTAAATTATGAGAATTTTTGATGTAAAACACATACTAACTTTATAAGTGCACCTCAAGAAACATTATAAAACAATAAAATAGCGCAGTTCATGACCCCTTTAATGCTCACCAAGGCTGCATTTATGTGATGTGATTAAAAACAGTAATATTGTGAAAAACCATTTAAAATAATTAAATTGGCATTTAATAACTTTTTTTTTTATTTCAATACATTTTAAAATGTAATGTACTAAATAAAATAATAAATAAAAATCTTTCTGACCCCAAACTTTTGAATGGTAATGTATGATTAAACAAACATTGATCAATTTTTAAATCTTAAATTTAAAAAATAAATCACAAGTATTTTATATAGAAAGAAATTGTACAGTATTTGCCATACAATTCTAAATTGAATCTTCCATGTAGGTGTATGATTTGGGTGAAAAGTGGACTCCGTTAGACATTACAGACAGCTTAGGAACGTTAGCTTTTGACTGTGACAAATGTGAGGGCGTTTTCAACAGGGCATTAGTGTTATGCTTCACTGGCTTGCGTTGTAGGTGTGAACGGCTCTTCAAATGTGAGATCTCACAGGAAGACACTCAACATGTTCTTTAGTGTGTGCTATAATCAGAATTCCTAGCCAGCAGCGAGGCGAGGGAACTCATTTACATAATGGTAGGTATAAGTGCGGCATGCATATTTCTGTGTGACCACCTGCTTCATTATCAAGTGTTCTATACCGACAGATTCAAATAAAGGATCAACTCAAAATCATTTAAAGCATTATATTCTATATCTGTAAGTGGCTACTGTGAATCCTGAATCTCTGCTGTGCTCTGGTAACCCTGACTTTCTTGTGTTTTCTCTCTTCCAGATGAAAAGGAGAAGTTTGAGCCTACGGTTTTCCGAGACACAATTGTTCAAGGCCTCAACGAAGCAGGTGGTGATCTTGATGCTGTAGCAAAGTTTCTGGATGTCAATGGGTCGAGACTAGACTACCGCCGCTATGCCGACACCCTTTTTGACATCCTCATCGCTGGGAGCATGCTTGGTGAGAAGGTCCAAAAGCTTGTGCATCATATTGTTTCACTCAGCTATACGTCACAATAGGGAATAAAAGACTATCACAACTGTTTCATGCCGACTTTAATATTGCATGGATATTTTGTAGATCCAATTTGACTTTGGTGATGCCTCATTACAGATGCTTTCTCATGATTTTAAGTATACTATTTTATTTTCTCTTAGTACAGAGATGCATTTAATAATCTCATAAACTGTCATGATTACGTTTCAATGATATTTTAAACTGGCAATAAAATCTAACAATAATTTGTTTCTTTAGTTCAAATCATGCTAAAGAACAGGTTTTTTTTTTCAGGCTGGTCTAGCTTAATGCACTTCAGAGTATTTTAAAGTCGGCATGAAATTAAAGTTTTCTAAATGATTTATCTGTGTGTATATTTAATATAAAAAAGATGTAATCAAAATGTCATAACTCAATCTTCCAGTGAAATGTCAAGTCCCCATTCAACACTTTTTCTTTTTTGAAACTCCATTTCACTTGGATGTATCACAGTACGACAGTGTTGTAGTAGACAAATGCCATATTTTTAGGAGCATTTGGACTCTGATTCGAAAGAGCTTGTCTTCACTAGTTATCAAAAATTTGGTCTTGGACTTGTCTGGTCTTGAGTAATACAACACTGCAATATGGAAGAAAAGATCTGTTGCTTCTTCCACTACATCATGACTTTAAACTCAACAGAAAGGCAAAAGGCTCTTTTTACTGAAATCTAGGATCCATTTCTAAGGCCACATTCACACAGCAACAGAATACGGTTGTCAGTCCTGTATTTGAGTCCTTAATACGGTTATGTTCACACACAGTACGGTTATTTATGGGAGTGACAACTGCACTCTATAACGGAATTCACACCCATGAATTTTCAGGACTCACAACCGTATTCTCTGAAAATTTGCGCTGTGTGAACGGAACCAGACTGGACAACTAGTTGTCTGTCTAATCATACAGTGCGAGAGAGCCGCTATGCTAAGTGGTTTCGTGTGTGTGGTTTCACTTTTTGTAGCTTTCAGCAAGGGAGATATGAGCTGTATGTCATGTGAAGATTTTAGATCCAGTCACTATTCTCCACCGGAGCCACTCCCATCAGTTTTGTGTTCTATGCGCGACTCAAATGCCGTGTCATGTGCGAGACGGTGCAAAAGATGTGAGATGCAAGTGCAGTGGTTAAAGGTGTCCAGCTAGCGCATGTTTACATTGAAGCTGCTGCCGGTTAATAAAGATTTTGGCTCAATTGGACTCAACTGTCGTGTCAAAAGTGATGAGACTTTTCAGTTTTATGGACGTTGCCAACTTTGGTCACTGTCGTTATGGTTACTAGTAAGAGAATACGGTCTAGACTCTCATCGCACGTTACAGACAGTATTTGAGACGCTACTGTAAGTTGCTGTGTGAACTGGACATTTAGAGACTCCCACCTGTAAGTAAATGTGGTTGTCAATCCCAAAAACTGACAGTGTGAATGTAGCCTAAAGCGTCATATTAAGCTCATATTATGCTCCATTTATTCCTATTGATTTTTCTTCAAATGGTCCATCTCTTACTGTTTAATGTCTCTGATAATACCCAGGGCCCATTGAAACATTCTTATGATATAATTCTATGATGTATTTCTACAAAGAATGGCCAATAAACAAAAATCCAATTGAATTACACCTGTTATACCAAGTCTTTGGCTTGGAAGCTCATTACTCATCATACAGATTCTGAGAACATCCATTAGCCTGTTGTTGTTGTCCGATATACACACAGTTTGTTTTTTTTTTTTTTCCTATTGTGTATGCAATTGTGCATGTAAATTTGCATCTTAAGAAATTCTTCGGAATTGATTTACAGACAAAATGGTGTTGACATAACTTTTGTGTTACATCTTACAGTTTGGCATAAAAGACCATTGATGCCTTGTCTTTTACTCAAGATGGCACTGGTGTAATATTGTACAATCTGACAAGCAACAGTCGTAAAGGACAGAACATTGCACTTGTAGAGTCTAGGTCCGACTGAGCCATCCTTTGTGCTGTTAGCTCATGCAAAGACACTGCCGTCTTTAGTGAATTACCAGAATAAGAGGTCATTAGCTCACTCCCCCGTGACAGCAGGCTGTTGCTCCAACACTTGCAGCACATCTTTGGATCAAAGTGTTTAGTGAAGTACCTCCAGCCCATCAACTTACAAATCCCATTGATGATTAAAGATGAGGACAGCAGGGAATACACAACATGATTTTACCCTGTCTTAGTTGTCTCCTAGGAGCTGTCAGAGCCAGTTGGAAATCTTCAGATCTTTTGCACATAAGCAGGCTGAGAGAGTGAGTGGGCGGCTTCTCTGTGGGACAGAAGCAGAGTGTTGAAATTGGTTCGAGCAGATATGGGAAGCCAGAGTAGAGAACAGCATGAAGGCATATTATAGGATTTTTTCGAGGTTGAATATGTGTTAGAATTGGATGCATATAAGGGGTTGTAAAGCACATATACTGGCAGATCAGACAGCACATAATTAGGTTATAGCAATTTAACTTTAAAGTGCCCCAATTATGCTATTTTAAAGGTTCCTAATTTTGTTTTGGAGGTCTCCTACAATAGGTTTACATGCATCCAAGGACAAAAAGCACTTCATTTTTCTCATAATATACATTGTACATCACCTAATTTCTCAAAGAGTCTGAAAAACATTTGTTCGAAGATTTGTTTTCTCTGAACCCCTCTTTTCTGAGAGCCTACGCTGCTCTTATTGACAGCTAGTTAAGTATAAATGTAATTTTATTTCCATTAACGTTTATTTTCTTTAAAGAGGTCATATCATGAAAATATGATTTTTCCCGTGTTTAAGTGCTATAATCGGGTCTCTGGTGCGTCTACCAGCACAGAAAATTTGAAAAAGGACAACCCAGTAACTTTGTTTTGGTAAGCCTTTTTCTACAAGCATGTGAAAAATCGAGCCGTTCTGATTTCGCTCCCCTTGTGACGTAGGAAGAGGATCTTATTATAATATTACCGCCCCTTGAATCTGTATGTTTCCACCCACGGTGCCGCCATTGTTTTTGCAAGCGACGAGTAACAATAGTCCTGGAGTGCAGCAGCAGCAGCTGTCCAGCAGTTTAGCTACAACCCTGATCAAACACACTTGAATGCTTTCAGGATTACTAAAGCTATGTGAAGGAAGGCGAGTTGTGTCAGAGCAAAACTCTGCAGGACAGCTGCACTCAAGAAAGACCATCCCTGAGCTCGTGATATGTCTCAGCTATGTAAACATTATCACTGATCTGTTAACGGCTATAATAGCGAGTCTCCATAAACTCCCTGGCATCTGAGCCACTAAGGACGCAGTGGTGTCATTTTATTTATGAAGGGAATGTGTCCAGATAATTTCATATACCAGTATATGTCTAAGTCATTAACACTAGAATGCTTCTCATGATCGTCAGTAAAACACAGGATTTGCACAGAAATTCTCAAAGATGGATCGATACCAACTGATCCAGTTTCATATATACTTATTTCGTGATGTTTGCAAATTGTCTTCCTGAATGTGTTTAGTTAGCACATTGCTAACGTACTGTTAAATGTGACTAAAGTTACCATTGTTTCTTACTGTAATCACGGAGACCAGAGCCATTTCGTTATTTTCATTTTTAACCCAAAAGCGCATGTAGTCTGTATAATTCATAAACGCATCTTCATTCTTATTGAGTCTCTACAACAGAGTGTAGCTTTAGCCACGTTAGCCGTGCAGCAGGCTATCAAAATCATTCCGAATCGAATTTTAGCAAACATCCACAAAATACATGCCATACCTATGTTATATGCTGCATCAAGAACAGTTTAATGATCCATTTTGCGAGTTATATTTGCTGTGTGAGCTTCTGTATTATGTATGCCTCAGTGTATTGGAATGATGAGCTAGCTTGAGGGCGGGGAGCACAAGCTCATTTGCATTGATTTTGCTCATACCCAATTCGGGGCAAATTTGACAAGCTATAATAAATGATCTGTGGGGTATTTTGAGCTGAAACTTCACAGACACATTCTGGGGACACCAGAGAATTATATTATGTCTTGTCAAAAGGGGCATAATCAGTCACCTTTAAAGCAACAAAGTTTTTTTTTTATTGTTTTAATTTTAGTTTATGTTTCAGTTAATTATAATAACCCTTCTATATGTACAGTACAGCTTGACGTAGCTGTAGCCTTGAACTGCTGAACATTAGCTAGGGGAATCCTCTGTGCGAGAAGAGCTTCATTTCAGTTTACTTTCTTCTTCTTACACACTACATACATTCCATTCAGTCCTTGTAGAATTAGTTCAGTTTCAGGTGCTGACATAGATGTCTCCAGGAAAGGACTGTCTTTGTCAACCCAATTACAGCTAAAAGGTTTACTCTGGCTCTATATAGGCCCACAGAGCAGTGAGAGCACATGAGAGAGGAAGGAGAACAGCCTGGTCAAGTGTCCAGTCAGCAGTCAGATTACTCCATCTGCGGTACAGTATAGAGCCCTGATGAGCAGAAGGCTGCCTTTAACTAGAGATTAAGCCCAAATCCTCTGTTAAGCATCACTGGACTTCCTTAAGGTGATCTTTGCCCTTATAAGTCCATAACAAAGACTGATTTCCCTGAACCCTGTGAAAATAGAGTGGGATATATTATGCATGTGTGATAATTGTACTACTTTCAAGTTGACATGAAATGAAAATTGACTGTTTACTTTCTTAATGCATGTTTCTGGTCTCATCATGAACAACAGTTCATTTGTGCAAAAATTATATTTCAATGCTTTTACGTTCTCTTGCAAAACATTTGCGTTTTTCAGAGAACTTTTCATTCCCAAGAGGAGACGCAAAAGAAAAAATATAATTTCAGTGCTTTTAAAAGCCAATGCAAAGTTTCTTTGAAGAAGGCAAAAGTTTTGCGAGCGAATGCAAAACAGTTTATTTTCCATCATGTCCCATTTGTTGCTCCAGAGTAGAGCCTGTTTAGTGTACTTTTTAATATGGTAAGATATGGTACATTGAACAATCAATGGATCAGTGGATCAAGACTGTAATCCATAGCAAATCTCTCAAGGGGATCTGAAGTTAACTATTGTGTGGTATTAACCCGGACACCTGTGGATTAGACCATAAGGCATTGCATTGTTTTGTGTTCAGAACACATTGAGAAACCATGTCCTATTTTGAAGTGGAAGCAATGTTGTGATTCAGTTTCTTTTCTAATTTGATTAAATGATTTTGAATGCATCCAACTCTGTATTACAGAGGCAAAGGGAGTATCACTCCCTTTATAAATAAAGCTGTACAGTATAATGTACATTATACATAATGAACAAAACTGTAAACATTGCAAATATAGCATGATACAGGATGAATGATGCATTCTGGCATATTTGTTGCATAACTGTTTGCTGTGGCATCCGCCTATCTCAATTATAAGTGTGCAGTTGACAGTGACATTTTCTCAGTAGGGGTTAACAATGACAGCACAGTGCTCTCAAAGGATTTACAGCATTAACCTGTAACCTCACTTTCCCTCTCTCAGCTCCCGGGGGAACTCGCATTGATGACGTGGACAAGACCAAGGTGACGGAGCACTGTGTGTTCAAGACAGAGGAAAACCACACTGCTGTACGCAGCTATGCTCAGGTGAACACCCCTCTTCACTGTTTGCAATGAGATGCTTTTTTCTATATTTGTATATGAAAAATGAGCAGCTGAAACCAAGGCGGCAGGGAGGCAGGGGAATCCTGTTTCAAAATTGCATTAGATGTACTTAGTCTCCAAATCCCCTTGGTAGAACCAGTATGCCACTTAAACTGTGTCATTTCAAAATAATCCCTTGGATTACAATGTCTCTCCATCATCAGCCACTGTGAGTTTGAAAGTGTGTTCTTGATTCCAGCATTTTGTTTTCGTCTGCAAAGGGGTCATATCATGTGGAATCAAATTTTATTTTGGTATAAGAATGGGGATGTCAATCAGTTTAATTTTTAATCGATCAGACCCGTGGCAAAGTGAACTGTGCAAATGAACCAATGTTTGAGTGTCTGCCTGTCTACTGTACACTATATTTCTACTTTCTTAAAAAAAAAAAAATCCAATATATAATACATACATTTTTGTATAATAATATTATTATTATTCTTTATTTAAAATTATTACTATTATTACACAAAAATGTTAAAGCTGCCCCCTAATAGTCGACTAACCATTAGTTGACGAGAAGTGGCTTAGTCGACCAAAATTTTATTAGTCAGTTAGTCGCAGAAAAAAAAAATCCACAGGAAGTGGCGAAGTCACTCAGTCTGTGAGGGACAGATCATTAACGGCAGGTCTTGTGATAATTACAGTATGTCAGAAAAGAATATTCAAACCTTTGCCGATCATTCATTGACCTCAAATATGGCTTATCACTTGAAGCCCTCATGGCCTAATGGTTAGAGAATCAGACTGGTAACCCGAAGGTTGCGGTCTCAGTACTGGCAGGAAATGACTATAGTGCATTTGAGCATGGCACCTAACCCCAATTGCTCCCCGGGCATCAAAGCAAAAAATGGCTGCCCACTGCTCCGGGTGTGTGTGTCCACAATTTGCAGTGTGTGTGTATGTTCACTACTCACTACTCCTAATGTGTGTGCACTAACCAGATGGGTTAGAGGACAAATTCCGAGTATGGGTTACCATACTTGGCCTTCACATGTCACGCTCTCTCTCTCTCTCTCTCTCTCTCAATTTAAATGATCGCTCACTCTAAATGTGCGCTATTTGCCACATATCCAACTGTTTGTGCGGAGTGTGAAAGCTGAATAGTAGCGCGCTTACTGCATGACATGGAGGCGTCAGTGCAATCATTTGCATTTAACTTGAAATACTCTGTAATTTTTGGTCATACAGATAAGAGTAACGTAAAGGGACTTTATTTGTGTGCATTCACAATAACAACAAAACATTGTGGTTTTGTAAAATGAGAACAAACAGGATGCGCTTTCTGCTGTCTTAGTCTCTGTGAACTTGAGCTTTTCAAAACATAAACCAAATCTCAGTATCTCACAGTCAGCATCATCAACTTGATCTCTTCAGCTGAAAATGCAAAAAAAGACTAGTTTATCAATAAATTATTAAAAATGTTTAGACCGTCTCCTTGCTGTTTTTTTTTCATGACCCATTCATAATCATTACTTTTGTTTTAGTCGACTAATCGCTTAAATGTACGATGACTAGTCAACTAGAAAAATCTTTAGTTGAGGGCAGCCCTAAAAATTTATTAAATGAATATTTCAAATACAGTTATTACTAATAGATGATTATGTCTATATACAGGTGTTCAATAAACTTATCAGAAGGTACAAATATCTGGAGAAGACCTTTGAAGAGGAAATCAAAAAGGTAACTATTGTCAATAATGCGATTTACTGTGGAGAATGTCTCGCATGTAAAAAATATACCACTGTAGGACAAACAAACATGATGCCAGTGTAGTTTAATATTCATTAAATGGTGTTGCTGCAGGCCAAATAAGCTGATCCATATTTCTTATCCCTGCATAGCTTCTTCTCTTCCTGAAGGCCTTCACTGAGTCTGAGCAGACCAAACTAGCCATGCTAACAGGCATCCTGTTGGCCAACGGCACACTGCCGCCACCTATCCTCACCAGCCTCTTCAGCGATAACCTTGTCAAAGAAGGTTTGTGCTTTTGTTTTGTCTTCTTCCTCTTAAAGAGAATTGGGAATTGATTTGCATAAGTAGCGAATTCATGTGACTATTTAAGAAATTGTTTACGGAGTCTGTGCTTTTTTCCCCTACTCTCTGCTTTGTAGGAATATCAGCCTCTTTTGCGGTGAAGATGTTTAAAGCTTGGATAGCAGAGAAGGATGCCAATGCTGTGACATCTGCCCTTAGAAAAGCCAACCTGGATAAGAAACTCTTGGTATGATGCTTGCTGCTCATCTGTGTTTCTCTCATTAGTTTTGATACTGAATTCATTAACATGAATTCATTAATGAAAATTATGAGGAGATAATGAACCATTATGCAGATAAATTGTTTCCATGGAGATGTTCATCACCTGGCAGACATGTGTCTTAAGACCTCTAAACTCACTCATGACCTTGATGCGCACAGAACCCTAACAAAATCCATGCAGATTTCTGTACAAAGGGTCTAAACAAAGGTTTTGATATTCAATCACAGGTAGTAAACACACACACACACACAGGTTTGTTTTTGTGAATTGTGGGGACATTCCATAGCCGTAATGGTTTTTATACTGTACAAACTGTATTTTCTATCGCCCTACACTACCCCTACCCCTAAACCTTCCCATCACAGAAAACTGTGCACATTTTTACTTTCTCAAAAAAACTCATTCTGTATGATTTATAAGCCTTATGAAAAATGGGGACATGGGGTAATTTCATTATAAGTCACTCTCTCCTTGTAATACCCATGTCATTATACAAATTTGTCACAAAAATGCGCGCACACACACACACACACACACACTAACTACCTTTCAAAAGTTTGGGAGCGTTAAGATTTTTTGAATGTTTTTGACAGAAGTGTTTTATGCTCAGCAAGGCTGCATTTATTTGATCCGAATTATAGTAAACAGTAATATTCCGAAATATTATTATAGTTTAAAATCATTTTTGTTTCCCACAGTGCTGATGCTTAAAGGTGGAGTGTGTAATTTCTGTGCAACAGTATATTAAAAACAATAATGGTTTTCAAACATGTTTTCTTGATCACTTACCTCAACTTCCATCGAAATCAAGCTGGAAAATGAGAAAGTATTTTAACATCGGAATAATGACACGCTTCACCTTTGGTTCCTTCTAGTTCCTCTTGTAATTAATCTGATTGTGTAATCTGCTCTGACTCCAGGAACTCTTCCCTGCCAATAAGCAGAATGTGGAGCACTTCTCAAAGTACTTCACCGAGGCAGGTTTGAAAGAGCTGTCAGACTTCCTGCGCGTCCAGCAGTCTCTGGGCACACGCAAGGAACTTCAGAAAGAGCTGCAGGAGCGCCTTTCGCAGCAGTGTCCCATCAGAGAGGTGTGTCCTGCTCCTCACATTCACACACATTAAACATTATAGATCAGTGCTTCTCAACTGCATTGACTTCAGGACCCAGATATTAATTGCACATCAAGGGGCAACCCCAAAATCTCTTATCGTACAAAAAATAAATAAATAAATAGGCCATATTATGCCCTTTTACAAAGTCCTGATTTTAGTTTTTGGGGTCTAATAGAATAGATTTTCATGCTTTACTTTAAAAAAAAAAACAATTTTTTTTTTTTTTTTTTTTTTTACATATTTTACATTGTTGCAGCACCTCTCTTCCCAGTCTGTCAGAAACGCACTGGGGTGTGTTTTCCAAAATCATCATTAGCCAACTATGGTCGCAACTTCTGTCGTTGCCACCATAGTTCAACAATTCAGTGTTTCCCGAAACCACAGTGTCAGCAAACATTCGCAAACATTTATGTAGTTGAAGCTACAGCTCTCAACCTGTGGTTAGAAGCATAGTTTCTTGTTAGTATCACATTTGGACTTTAATAGATCATGCTCTTGGGCACAAGAGCATTACAGCAGCATCTCAGAGATCTAAAATAGATTAATTTGAAGAAGTTATTACTCCTCCACCTGTCCGTGGCATCATAAACGACAGTCCTATATTGTTGAACCAATGCAAATGACTCAGGTGCGACCATGTTACTACATTTTCGGGAAACAGTCATGACTAGTTGAGTAGTTGGTTAGTTTCTTCAAAGATGCATCATACTATGGTAGTTAATCAGTGAGCTACATCATTGTATGGGAAATGCACCCCTGTTTAGTTCTTGTCTCTATGAAGCCCCTTCTTCAAAAAAGCACAATGTGCTCTGATTGGTCAGCTGGACCAGTGTGATTGGTCAACCGCTTTGAGCATGTTTCGGAAATATCATGCCCCTTTGCGTAACTTTGAGTTCCAACATATTACTAACAAAACTCAACCAGGCCTCACCCCTTTTTTGTATATGCCTATAATTATTTCAATGAGGAACATTGTGACGCATATGTTCCCAGAAGAAAACTCAAGACTACAATCGAAGCGTTTGGAGAAGCTCAGAAACAGGGCTTCTATAGAGAATAACTCCCTTTGGAGTGGACTTTGTGCTTTGTAACTTTGCAAACCTTTTTCATGCTCAAACAGCAACATTACACATTAAAGAAAGTAATGTAAAAAAGCATAATAGGTCTTCTTTTAAAAGTTCTATTTGTTCTGTTGTGAATTGTGTTCAGATTGTGGTGTATGTGAAAGAGGAAATGAAAAAGAATGATCTTCAGGAGCAGGCTGTGATTGGCTTACTGTGGACCTGCCTCATGAATGATGTTGAATGGAACAAGAAAGAGGAGCTGGTCACCGAGCAGGCCCTCAAACACCTGAAGGCACAGTATCAGCACACAGACTTTCTAAGGCCACACTGTTATTTGTAATGCTCATATCTATACACACATTGCAATTAAATAATAATTGAAATATGAGTATGAGTTTTGTAGCTATACTCTATCTTTTTAGTAATTGCATCAAGAAATATGTCAACTTAAGTTTGTGCAGACATACTGTAAGAATTAATTCAGTATAGCGCTACTCCAGCCACTTTGTCTGTCTGAATTCAAGGGGTCTCATTCGCTAATAACAGTGTGAATTATTCATATTTATATGCACAGGAGAAATTTCTGCGTAATTCATAGCACATGCATTTGTTCCTAACCTTGTTCTTAAGTTTTTTTGCAAGTAATAATGCAAATCATCTCCATATAAACATGTGGTTTAAATTGTTCCTACTTATTTTTTGTGAATTGAGAATACATTTTAGAACGAAAGTTGATTTATTGAATCATGAGTTATTCGTGAATACATTTGTATGCAGATTTTACTCACAAATTTATGTGTACGCACGGTTATTGAATGACACCCACTGTTTGTATTTACAAACATCATGTGTATATATTTTTTATGAATTTTATTTGTTATACATTTAATTTCTGACCACTACATCAAAGTCAGGTAGTGACTATTATTATTTATTGTGTAAAATTAGTCTAGTATTTTAAAATAACCCTTGAAAAAAAAGTCAAATTCAAGTCGAGACAAATTTATTTGTATAGCACTTTTCACAATATACATTGTGTCAAAAAAAATATGATGTTAATGTTTATAATATCATTAACAGTAATAATATGCTACAGCAATAATTGAAATATGCTATAAAGTATATATTGTCCTATGCAAGTATACTGTAGGTATGCAGATAAAGCTCTCTCTCTCACACACACACACACACACATATATCTTTACTGCATGCATGTGGATAAAGTTAGATATATATATCCAACTTTATATATAGAGCTGTATTATAATAATATAATAACATATTCATTATTGTTTCTCCTATAGCACTATGCACCTCTCCTGGCTGTGTTCAGTACTCAGGGCCAATCAGAGCTGGTCTTACTGCTCAAGATTCAGGAGTACTGCTATGACAACATCCACTTCATGAAATCCTTCTCCAAAATAGTGGTGCTCTTTTACAAAGGTACCCATGTCCCACCTGATCAGTGTTTCAATTATATGTTATTGACATGTAATGTAAGATATGGCATCTCTTTCTCATTCCATAGCTGATGTCCTTAGTGAGGAGGCCATTTTGAAATGGTACAAAGACGCCCATGCTGCCAAAGGAAAAAGTGTATTTTTGGAGCAAATGAAGAAATTTGTGGAGTGGCTTCAGAATGCGGAGGAAGGTGAGGAATTATATTAGATAAAAAAATAACCTCTGCCATACAAAATGTAAATCTCAATCACATTATTTCTTAATTCTCTCCCACAGAGTCTGAGTCAGAGGGGGAAGAAGACTAATAATCTTGAGGATCCTGAAGATTGTATGGTTTTACACAGTCAAATCTCTGTGACCAGCTTTTTAGTGCATATTTAGGCTCCATATCATTACATTTGTGTCCAGAGAGAGAGTCACATACACTGCCCAATCCAGGGAAAAGCTTCTGAGCACTAGGAAAGAGTGCAGGGAGCTACATATAGACAGCCTTTAATAACAAACACATTTTATATATTTCCGTTCAGGTATATTTCCTGCAATTGATTTTTGTTTGAAAAGACACGTGTATATGTCGTATGGGACTGCTTTTAATCTTTTTATGAATAAAAGGTGTTTTATATGTACTCTATTTCAAGAATTTGCCTATTTTAATTGGTCTGATTTCTCTTTATCTTCTCATTTGTAAGTCGGTTTGGATGAAAAACATCTGCCAAATGAATAAACATGAATGTCTTTACAAACTTGCATGTGGATTAGGACTTTATTAATTACTTCCATAATTCCTGCTAATGATGTCAAGTATAATTTGTTTTCAACATTAACATGGAGAGAAGGATTATAAATTTGATTATTTTTTAATTTAATTGACTTTATAGACTTCACAGACTCACTAAACTAAAAAAAATAAAATCAACTCACTGAAGATGACATTTTAATTGCCTTAAAATTAACTGCTTTTTAAAATAATATTTCTGAATAATCCTCAATAACTGGGGATATTTCACACTCAAAAAAATATCTAAAGAAATATTTAAATTTTCATAAAGAAACTGAAGCCTGTTTTAGGGCTAATAAGATTTTGGACATTTATTTTTAATAAATTCCCTTAATGGTTTAATTAGTTATTTGATGGGTTGTTTCACTTTAGTATTTTGTATTATTCTCGTTTATCATTCTAATTTGAGTATCAATACTGTTAAATAGTAAAAATGCATACTGTTAAGAAAACACTAATGTATTTTTTTGTATTATCCATGTTTCACAATTGTTATATTCATTTAAGTCTCAATACTGTAATATCGTAATATACAAATACTGTTTAATGAGAGCAAATGGTACTATATTTGCTTTACAGTAATGAGAACTGTATGTGAGGGGATACTGTCATGGAAATGTCACGATGCATTTTTCATTTTGTCGCGTGGTATCAACAGAGGGCAGTATAGTGTTTGCAGTGTGCGATCACCCTCCTCTGCAGAAGAAGCCACTCTTCTTCTCCTCTCCGCTCATTGGTGGCGCGTGCTCTGCTGTGTCTGTCCGAGTTGGCGCGAACGTGCACGCCGGCGCGAGACAAAGAGCATCCTGCACTCCAGTGGAAACTACACCGGTATCTTGTTATCGGTTAAGTTTACGAGTGATAGCTATCTTTCGAGTCGTTATGGCTGATAAAGAAGGTTAGTATGGTTTTATGTATTCGGTGTACTCTCTTTTAGCGGCGGCTGGTTAAATGAAGCCGGTAGCGGCAGCTGAGGTGTTGGTGTGATTTCTGCGCAGGCCGAATCCCGCCATAACGACACAGTCTTTGCTACATCAATACAGTTTACACTCTAGAGCTTTTTATGAGCGCACATGACCTGTTATTAGGCATAAATTCATTCTTTTATGGTGGAAACATGTTGGAAAGTAACTAAATAACTTAATAGTTCAGGTAAAGTAGCGCCGAATTAGCTACGGCTAGTTTGTTTGGTTTTTAAGTTGAGGTGTGTAAATTCATGGAATGCGTTGCTACATTACTGGAAGCTTTCAGTATTATTTATTATTATTATTACTGTTGTTATTTGCGCTTCTAACTTATGTTAAATGCAAAATATTGGGCTATGTTATTAATTTAAGTCGCTTTCCACACAGTTTTAATTAATTGCATCATTTTACATGCTAGTAGATTGTGAGTAATTTGTCGGGCGAATTTATGAACTTACATATTCAAGATGCTCTTAAAGAGCTACAAGATTATTTTAAAGAGTTTCTCTATTGAAGGCATTTTGACAGATCTTATCTTGTTTTCCCGCCCCTTTCTGTTAAAGCTGCCTTTGATGACGCGGTGGAGGAGAGGGTGATAAATGAAGAATATAAAATATGGAAGAAAAACACTCCGTTTCTTTATGATCTGGTTATGACCCACGCGCTGGAGTGGCCCAGTCTTACTGCTCAGTGGTTGCCAGATGTCACCAGGTAACACATTCACACCTACTGTCATCAGCTGAAACGAGTCACTATTTTGATAAGCGATCAATCTGTCCATTATTTCTTTATTAATCGGATGAGGGGGACATCCAAAAATTAAAAAATAGTAATTTAGTTTTAAATAAATGAATCCATTATTTACAAAATTGTTTTTACATTCTTCCCAAACTTTTTCTGCAAACAATGTGCAATTTGAAGGCAGTGAATACAAATATAGTGAATGTACTTATGTAGGCTATGTGAAATTAATTTAAATTGATTGCTACTATTTTAAAGTTAAAATCACTAAATTAAGAATTATAATTATGAATAACAAAAGTACAGACTAAATATTTACTGGTACGAGATAGGAGGAAAACGCATTCACTCTGAACATTACATTTATTACTCCATTATAGTAGTCCCTTTATGCTTACTGCTCTCAAAAAATACAATTATTTGTTACCTGTAGAATTTTAAACTTTAATGTCTAGCAAGAATTGTTGCGTTCTTTGATGCCTATGTGTGCAGTGGTGCATGTTCACTGAAGTCTGAAGTTTAATATAGACTCCCTTTGTCATGGCAACCCTTTATGCAAAATGGAAGCATGGCTTTCTAACATTTACAGATAAGGTTACAACCCCACACACACACACACACACACACACACACACACACAAAAAAAGAAATATGCGCAGTAGAAAACCGCATACGCATCTGTCAAAGCACATGACAAGGCAAGCCACATTAAAGTCAGCATGAAATCAAAACTGACCCTATTTACTTTACTGTTGATATCAGTTCCAACTGAACGTCCCCTCCAACTGTCAGCCTGCTGCGAGCTGATTGGGATGCTGCCTTTTCTAGATCCAATCAATTCCCAGTGGGGGGGGGGGGGGGGGAAACGAGACACGCCCCCTTTTTCCTCATTCACCTGGAAAATGCATCACAATACCTAAGTAAAGTTGGTCGCAACTTCCGGTTCACACAGACTTTGCTTTTGTTTAATGACACATTCTCATGTTTAGGACAACTTGGGTCAAGCACTTTTCCTGCAGCAGCTCACTCTGCATCCCCCTGCTGTTTTCCAAATGCATTTTGTCCATAG
Organism: Hypophthalmichthys molitrix; assembly: GCA_037950675.1. Lineage (NCBI taxonomy): Eukaryota > Metazoa > Chordata > Actinopteri > Cypriniformes > Xenocyprididae > Hypophthalmichthys > Hypophthalmichthys molitrix. The sequence goes on along the minus strand of CM075510.1, from coordinate 21,628,390 downwards.
AAATGTAATCACTGGCAGATGTTTTCCATGTGCTGATTATTCAATGAAACTCGTCGATTATCTTCATTATCAATATGATTAGTTGTCACAGCCCTACTGTGGAACATTCTCAATTGGTTGAGTAGGTAGGGCTCCAAATTATCTTTTTAATGTGTTTGGTGGACTTCTTTCTTTCTTTTTTTTTCTGTGATGTTATCATGATAATATTGATCTTTCTTGCGAAGTCCACAGCTTTAAGAATAGCAGATAATGAATATAGTGTAGGTAGAGATTGTGTATAATTTTTTTTTTTTATAAAGGTCAGTGTAAATAACATTCATACTTGTCATGTTTCACAGACCTGAAGGGAAGGATTTTAGTGTGCACCGCCTGGTTCTTGGCACACATACTTCTGATGAGCAGAATCACCTGGTTATTGCCAGCGTCCAACTGCCCAATGATGATGCCCAGTTTGATGCCTCACATTATGACAGTGAAAAAGGAGGTGAGTGGCTTATCGTATATGAAGATGTGTAGATCATAAACTGTAAACTGTGAACCTATGTACATATGACAAGTTATCCCTTTTTTTTCTGTTTACAGAATTTGGTGGTTTTGGCTCAGTGAGTGGGAAGATAGAGATTGAAATCAAGATTAATCATGAGGGAGAGGTGAACAGGGCTCGCTACATGCCACAGAACCCCTGCATCATTGCCACCAAGACTCCCACTAGTGATGTGCTGGTCTTTGACTACACCAAACACCCCTCCAAACCTGGTATGAGCTGAAAACATTTTGTTCACCTTTTAATTTAGAAAAACAGTGCCCTGTGTGACACAAAGACGTCCAACTGAATGTATCTAGGGGCAATGCTTCAAATGGATTGGTTTGATGATGCCATGCCAAAATGCAAACTGTTTAACAGCTAAAGTACCACACAGATCAACTAGCCGTTGGACATCATGATGTTCATAATGCCCTAGTGTGTGTGTGGTTTTTTTTTTTTTTTTTTTTTTTTTTAGGGAAAACATGATAATGGGAGACTCTTAATCCTAATCTCCAAGCTATTTGTCGAGTCAGTTGTGTGAAGGCGTCAGATGTCAATATTGATTTTTATTGAAGTTTTTCCTCTAAATATGTGTTCTTCTCCTGTGCTCCTGAAGATCCCTCTGGTGAGTGCACTCCTGACCTGCGTCTGAGGGGGCATCAGAAAGAAGGTTATGGTCTGTCCTGGAATCCCAACCTGAGTGGCTGTCTGCTGAGTGCATCTGATGATCATGTAAGACATTTGTACTGTCACTATAACTGACTTAATTATGTGACTTAAGCTGTATATTTGCTAACACTTGAGGGTTCAGGTATTACTCTGTGCTTTTATATGTACCCTAAATTCATCCAATGCTAAATTAAATTGAAAAAAAAAAAAATGTATAATAAAATTATAATTAAGACTAAATAGATGAAATAAATTTTTCAAGAGGTTACTCAATCTTCAAGTAAATGTTTTCGGTCATAAGGTTTTGACTGATAAGGAAGGTTGGTAACCTGACGTAGAAGATTATGCTTTGTGTGCATGTTTCTGTGTAGACCATCTGTCTGTGGGACATCAGCACAGTGCCAAAGGAGGGGAAAATAGTGGACGCTAAGACCATTTTCACTGGTCACACTGCTGTAGTGGAGGACGTGTCCTGGCACCTGCTGCATGAGTCTCTCTTTGGGTCTGTTGCAGATGACCAGAAGCTTATGATGTAAGTCTTTTGTCTTCCTGTTTGTTTCTGTAATCTAAATGTCTTTTAGCACAAAATGTTATTTTAAAAGCCTATGTAAATGTTCAGTCTGTGTTTACTTAATGTGAGCATTATTTTAATCTATTTCGTTTTCCTTTAGCTGGGACACACGGTCCAATAACACATCCAAACCCAGTCATGCGGTAGATGCCCACACTGCAGAGGTCAACTGTTTGTCCTTCAACCCATACAGCGAGTTCATTCTGGCCACCGGTTCAGCTGACAAAGTGAGAGCTACATTCAGCATTTGGTTCTGTTGTACTTGTGAATACTCTTTAAATGTGCTTCTCTATTTAGTCTTAAGTTGTGCTTTTATTTGTGTCTCAGACTGTTGCATTGTGGGATCTGCGAAACCTCAAGCTGAAACTTCACTCATTTGAGTCACACAAAGATGAAATCTTCCAGGTATCATCTTCCTTCCTGCCTTGATTACAGATGGAATAGTTAGATGTAAACTGGGGGTGATAACATGAACTCTTTAAATGTTACCACAGGTTCAGTGGTCACCTCATAATGAGACCATCCTGGCCTCCAGTGGAACAGACAGGAGACTCAATGTTTGGGATCTCAGGTAGGTTGTCTCACTTTCCTTTTACTTGTGACTACCACTAAAAATTAGAGCTATATTATCATAAGAGTCTTTTCACACTGTTAATATGAATTCTTTGTTTTTTGTTTGTTTGTTCTGCAGTAAAATCGGTGAGGAACAGTCACCAGAAGATGCGGAGGATGGACCTCCGGAGCTGCTGGTGAGTAGTAATGCTGTTCAGTTTTTAGTGTGTGTGTGTGTGTGTTCTGATAATTATCATTATGCTGCTCTCTGAGGTTATGTTATCCACATATTGATACCTTTTTTGTTTTTTTACATTATTCAGTTTATCCATGGAGGCCATACAGCCAAGATCTCGGACTTCTCTTGGAATCCAAATGAACCATGGGTGATTTGCTCAGTGTCGGAGGACAACATCATGCAAGTCTGGCAGATGGTGAGGGCACTACTAGCTTTTAAGCCCATTTCTTACAACCATTTATTTATCAATAAATAAATAGTTCCGTCATGATGCAGACTGTGCCACCTCTTAATGTGGATTTTATAGAAAGAGTTGCATCTGTAATTTTTAGCATAACCTTTATAGTTTTGTGTTGTGGTTCAGTTATTTGTGTATTTCTTTATTTATTTAGGCGGAGAACATCTACAATGATGAGGACCCAGAGGGGGCAGCAGACACTGAGGTTCAGGGATAAAACAGCTCTTTACACCACCCCACTGTCAGCATAAGACAAAACTTCTAAAAACTCTCTACACACAAGTGAAGAACTCACCTAAGTAATGGAAAAGGAATAATTGACACTTTCCCCACCAGGCATTTTCTACTATGTTAATAGAGTATTTTTCTAAGAAAAAATGTCAGTTGATCATTGGTCAATATCAGAATGTGAGACAAATGACCCACCTCATCCTTTCCTACCAGTGTCTTGTGGATTTCCTTGCAGTTAAGTATACTTAAAGTATTACTTGATATCAGAAAAGTGTATACAGGTGTGTAGTAAATTGTGGCCAGAGTGCAGTGGTACAATGGTGAAGTTCTGTAGATTATTTTTTAACTTGGCCTACAAATTCATTTTTCATTTAAGCATACATTTAAATACATGGCTAGATGTATTGATAAATTAAGCTCTTGTGTACTTTTTTTCCTTTTTTTTTTTTTTTTTTTTTTTTTTTTTTTCCTTTTGAGCTTCATGTATCAGTCAGGTGGTTTAATGTCTTTAATATTGTGACTTTTCAGTGTCTTTCTCCTGTATGTCCATACCTTTGTACAGAACATTATGAATAAACTGTTTTGTTGATACAATTTATTTTAAATGTTGGTGCATAGCTTTTGCAAAATTTGCTGTTTTAAATACAGAATGTCTTTTAGGTAAATTATGAATTACCAATTCCACTTGAACTAGGCTGCTTGCTTATTGTATCAAAATTGATTTTGACTGGCCCACGTGTGTTAACAAATGAAAAAGTTGGAGTCGACTGCCTGCCATTGGCGTGAGTTTGGGGCGGGGCTACCTGTTTGGCTGTGGCCTTGTTTGCTTTGCTTTCGCGCTTCACTACAGCAGCTTGTGCAGTCTGTCAGGAATGGTGTTTTTTGAGGTAAGTGAACCTCTTACCTCGAGGTCGAAAAACAATGTAGCATTAAGTCACTGCAGTAAACTGCAAGTTGTCTTTAGATAAAAAAAAAAAAAAAACGGGTAGTAATTTGTTTTCGGCTGGTACAGGAATGTTAAAAAAAAAGTAAAAGTACCGTCATTTTTTTTTTTTTTTACTTATTTAAAAGTTGTATAAAAACAATAGTAAAATATTTGCCACATTTAACTGTATTTAGGAATGTAAAGTGCTAGTCAGTTGCTTGACATTTGAATATGAGATTGCTTTTAGACTGATAATCAAATGAATTTAGTCTGCCTTCAGCAATAGTTATAATTGAAATAAAATATTAAAGTTAATCAGGCTTGAAATGAATTGGAAATCAGTAGATAATCACAGGATAAAAGGTTGCAGGTACTTCAGGACAGGCCTGCTGCTGTTCCCTCTCATAAGTGACCTCAAGAAGATTTATTTGAGACGAATATTACTACCTGGTGTAAATATCAATCTATCTTGCATGACTACTTGTAATCGGATCACCCGAGGTGTGAACTGTGCCATATTGACATTGAAGTGAAAACACCCAAAATTACTTTCCTTGGAGTAGGCTAATTTTTTGTTTGTTTTTTAAAAAAAAAAGCCAACAAAAAAGGACTAAACAAAAGCCAGTATTCAACAAAATTCCTTTTATTTTTGTCATTGTTAGATTGTATGGTTCATATTTTCTGCATTTTATCAAAATTTCCTAAAATAGCCACCTATTCAATCTTATTAAAAAAAAAAAAAAAAACATGCCCCCTGTCACTATGACAGAGTTTGTATCCTTGTAGGCAACTCTATCCGCGACTAGGTACGAGACGAGCCATATAAACATAATTTCTACTTCGTACATGTTTATCTCAGATCTTATTAAGAAGACACTTTAAATCAACAAAGCACTTAATTCATCTTCTCGTAGTCCTTCATCTACAGGTTATCACCATGCTGTCGGTATGTTTAGAGAGCTCTCTTACGGTGAGTCCTTGTTTTGCCCACTTCACTTACTCATAAGAGAAAGCACTTAATTCACAGGCACCACTGGATATAAGAGCTTTATCCACTCTTATACACAACTGACAACAAAAACACTGTTTTAAGAACATTCTGAGCTTGTCAGATAAAGATCTAGATCTGACATTGGTCCTGGTGTTCAGAGAGCTTTTTAAAATTGGTTTGCAGAGAACATTGACTTGTGTCTTTGGTAAATTGTGCTTATTGTTTTGGTGATTGTTTATGATAGAGAAGACATGCCATTCAGGTTAAACTATGACAATATATTAAAAGCATTTAACAACTAATGAGAAAATAACACAAACATTAGTTCATTAGGTTTTTTCCACCACCACACTGTTCTCTTGCTTGCGAGGACCCTCTACACTCTCTCTGTAAAACAATAAAGGATATGTAAAATATAGATATAAAAATATAAAATAGGCTATAGATATGCCATCTAACACAAAGTCCTAACCAGGTGCAATGCAACACATTTCCAGAAATAAGCAATTTTTCTGTCCACATTGAAAGTAGAAATGCAATGCAATTACAGCTATTACAACCAGTAAGAACGCATATGATTTTTAATATATAGTAGAGTATGCATTTGGACCAATAATATATCTTTGCTGTCCAGCAAAGTGCAACAGAGCTAGAAACCTAGCATCTGGTTGGGACAAAAACGCATTAACATGGGAGATATAGTTTTTGTCACTTGATTTGTGCATGGTGTAATATTAATTTCCCTTTAAATTACTTTGCAGTGTGCAATGAGAAACAGTCCATTGAAAAGTGCCTGTACTTGCCTGTAGAAGATCAGCTCTTTGGCCATGTTTTTCTTCAGCATCTCCAATTCTTCACTCTTCTTTATCTGGATCTTGAGCTGAATTTTCAGTTCTCTGATGTTCTCCTCTAAGACGTCAACCATCTCCTGAATGAAGAACATTAAACTGTCAGTTTGCAATCTAAGATGACATGTAAAATCAATGAAAATTACGCACCCGATATTGTTCTACATTTTCCCTCCTCTGTTTCTCCATTAGTCGGATCCTATCCTCCAGACAAGTTCTCTGGAGTCTCAGCGTCTGCTCTTCTTCTCTCAGTGGTTCTAACTGGGCTTTCATCTCTTGGCACTGCTCTTTAGCCTTACTGAGAGCATCCATGGTGGCCTCCCGTCTCTTTAGCAGGGACACTAACCGGGGTTCATAAAATTCTTCCAGAGCTTTTATTCCACCCTGTAGGTACTGCTGTAGGTCACAAGAGGCCCATCGTCCTTGAGTCACATAAGAGTGGGTCTTCCTCTTGCTGGATTCTTGAGTGATTTTCTGCTGCTTCTGCACTTCCTGCAGGTGGCTTTGGTGATCTGAATGAATCTTGGTAATCTCCTCAGTCAGCTTAACAGCAAGGGACTTCAGCTCCTCCTGATTTTGTGAATGCAGGATTGAACACCTTAACTTAAATGTATTGAATTTTTTTAAATAAATATTATTACAAAATAATATATGATATATATATATATATATATATATATATATATATATATATATATATATATATATATATATATATAATGATATACGAATATCTATATCAAGGCCGTAATCATGTCTTGAACATTAAAGTTTTTTTTTTTTTTTTTTTGCGTGAAGTGGGGGATGTAAATTAAAGAATTAAAATGGATTTAAGGGAATTAAGAAAAAGAAATGATGGTAAAAGTTCTAAGTCTATTATTGTTATGAAGTAATCGATTGAAACTATTTGCAAATATTCACTCTTATTCGTATGTCTAATGTAAAAAATGTAAATTGTTTCTTTTCATATGCAGTTATGAATTACACGAATCATGCAAATAATAGCATATTCTCAATTCAAAATGGTGACATTTCAAAAAAAAAGTTGAGTAGGAAAACATTCCAGGATTTTTCTATATATAGTGAACCACAAATGCTTGTTTTGCACTAGCTCTGTGATGCGCCACGCATTTTGTAATCACGTTGGAAAAGTCATGCATGATGTAGGCGGAAGTACCGCGGTAGGGCGAAAAACTCTCATTTTCTCCTCCAACTTCAAAATCGTCCGACATTGTTGTTTTATCTTTTTTTTTTTGGCAAAGGCTGTTTACAAAAGTCTTTGCATGTTCGCTTTATAAACACTTGCTCGGTACCTCCGCCTACGCCACGCGTGACCTTTCCAACATGATTACGTAATGCATGGCATATTGCAAGATGAGCATTTGTGGGTAAAAAAGTATATAATTTTTTTTTTTTTTTTTAGAAAATGATCGTTTCACCAGAAAAGACCCTTATTCCTCATCTGGGATTGTGTAGAGTCCTTTGAAGCTGCACTGAAACCACAATTTGGACCTTCAACCTGTTGGTTGCCATTGAAGTCTACTATATGGAGAAAAATCTGGGAATGTGTTCCTCAACCTTAATTTCTTTTCGACTTAAGAAAGAAAGACATAAACATCTTGGATGACATGGGGATGAGTCATTAATGAGGAAATTCTAATTCTACAGTGAACTAATCCTTTAAAAACTTTTTGTAATCCTAACAACAAACAGAGGTGTGTAATGAAGTGTAGCAGAGCAGCATCAAGAATGTCAAATATTGGGGTTTGGGGGCGTTGACAATTTGGCCATTTCTAATTATTGGGGGGACTCAATGTCTGTGATGGTTATGGCCCTGATAATAATTAATATATTTAATTAATACCTGGCTACTGTGTCTGGTGTCCTTTTGCTACAAAGTTGTAAACTACATTTGTAAGTCCTCTTTGTAGTTGATGTAAAAAATAATTTGGTGGAATAAAATAATCTACATCTTTTCTGGAGCAGTTTCAATGCATTTGCATCAGTCTTGTTTATTGAACACTACCTGAGCTTGGTTGAGCTGCTCCACCTCTTTCTGTTGTATTTCAAGCTCTACTTGTCTCTGTGCACAGTCTCGGGCTGCTATGAACAGGCGTCTCTTAGTCATTAGAGACTCTTCCTGTAGGCTCTGTCTCTCCAGCCTGACTTTGGACAGGAGGCCTTTTTCCTCCCCCAGAGTTTTCCTTACAGTCTGCAGCTCTTGGGCCATGGGCTCCTCCAGCTCCAGAAGCTCCTGAACCAACTCATCCCTTCTGCGCTCCAACTGGCCCACCTCCTCAATACAGCTCTCAAATGCTGCTCTGAGCTTTTGTAATTCCATGGTGGCAGACAACTCGGGCCTTGCCTCGACAGGGATGCCTACAGCATCATCTTCGACCTCCAACACAGTTTGCTCTTTCTCTGGAATGCATGTCTCTCCAAACTTGATTGTTTTTGTTATTCCATTCTTGTCCATTTTGTTCTCTGTTTCTGAAAATAACTCCAGTGGTGCAGAAGTGGTTGGGTGAGCTGCATCAAAAACATCTAACTGTGCCAACATCTGCTGCATAAGTCCATTAAACTCAGCTTGCAAAGCTTCTTTGCATTTTTGTGAATAAGGCATGGACTCTCCGGGAAGAGTTAGAGCAGCCTCAATCTCTTCCAAGCAATCTTCAAAGTAGTCTTCACCTTCCTCTTCAATAAATAAGGGTTCAAATGTTCTGTCTGTCTCTGATAGAGATCCATAAGTTTGCTCAAAGTTCATTTCTTGATCCTCCATTTTATATGTTGACCTCTGTAAATGTATGGAGTGAACAATCTTGTGGTTAGCCATTAAGTTCATTTTAGATTTTGAAGGGTTACTTCTCCCAAAATTAAATATCTCTCATTAAGTACTCACCCTCATGTTGTTCCAAACCCGTAAGACCTTTGTTCATCTTCGGAACACAAATTAAGATATTTTTGGTGAAATCCGAGGGTTTCTGAACCACACACAGGCAGCAATGTCATTGCACCTTTGGAGGTCCAGAAAGTTATTAAAGACATTGTTAAAATAGTCCACGTGACTACAGTTGTTCAACCTTAATGTTATGAAGCGACGAGAATATTTTTTGTGCGCAAAAACAAAAATAACGACTTGATTTAACAATTTAAACTGTTGTCATATGCAGTTGATGTAGTGAACGCAGTGCAGCGCTTCCGTGTTTACGCCTGAACGCTGGGTCAGTATTGGCTGACTCTACACATGAGCAGCACGATGCATGCGTGTGATGTTGACGCAGGAGCCCGGCCAATAATGAGTCGGCATTCTGACGTGATTTTGCGCACAAAAAGTATTCTCGTCGCTTCATAATATTAAGGTGGAACCACTGTAGTCACATGGACTATTTTAACAATGTCTTTACTACCTTTCTGGACCTCAAAAGGTGCAATGATGTGTGGTTCAGAAAACCTCAGATTTCATCAAAAATATCTTAATTTGTGTTCCAAAGATAAACGAAGGTCTTACGAATTTGGAACAGCATTAAGGGTGAGTAATTAATGACAGAAATTTCATTTTTGGGTGACCTATCCCTTTAAGTGTTTGTACAATGTACTTTGTGAACTCTGATTCTTGAGTGATGCTAAGGATGGTGACAGGAAATCTGAAGCTAATGCGTCATTGAGGGACAGCTGCATAAACTTGTCGAACAGCTGACTGATCATGAATACACTTATAGACAGTGCTCATTTAAAAAACTTAGATTAACATCTGTGAGTGGACCTTTGATCAGTTGTAAAGAACATGTACACATTGGTACATACATGCCGTTGCATCTGGCGGACATGTGATAATCAGGAAATAAGTAAAATGTAAATATTTCTACAAATACACATCTTTATCAAAATGCTGTCAATCAACAAAAAGAGGAAACATTTTTTTTTCACATTAGCTTTGCCCAGATTCTGCACTGTTAAAAAAAAAAAAAAAATATTTGGTAGTTTCTTCACCAAATGTTTTTCAGTATATGATTTTAGTATCTAGAAATGCCCATCCACCATCAGACAGGGCTGGTATTTCTTATGCCAGTCTCGGTGGGACACAGAGAGCAGCTGCTGCTGAAACTGGCAGCAAAAACAGACAGAGCACATTCCACCAGTGCCAATGATCTCAAAATCCCCATCACGAACAACTGCTCATTCCTTTAACATGTTTACTTAGGCATGCTATATGACAGCATTTTACATGTTGTTTTGAGGAGACTAATAACTAATCAAGGCAAAGTAGATGTGCATTTGTCTTCAATAATACTTTTCCTCCAGTTTTCCAGACTTTTGAAACCATCACCAAGAATAGAAACAAAGTGTGAAAGAAAAAACACGAAGGCACTGTGCAGTGAGTAGGTAGTGATATGACAAGTCTAAAGATGTAGCTAGATCTATGATACTGTGCCAATGTAAATGTTCAAACATCAAAAGCCTTTGAGAAAACTGTTATATATAAATAAATTCATCAACTCACCTCAACTCAGATAACAAAATTCCAGGACAATAACCATGAAGTGAACCCCAACTGAAGAGCTGGTAGCCAACTGAATATGAAAATAGGATAGAGATAGTCTGGCCTCTCTCTGACCGAGTTTAAACATATGCCACAGGTCTCCTAGGCAACATTTAATCTGTTTACATTTATTAATAAACAGAAGGGGGAAGAAATATGAGCACATACAGCACAGGCACCAACTCGAGCTAATCAGGAATCATGAGGTCCTCCGGGAGGTGACCTGGTCACTGCAACCAATAGGACAGCAAAGAGCCAATTTTATGCAAATAAACAGGATCAGTATCCAATGGGTGGCAAGTGTAGTGTCTGCACATGGACATGACACAGCAAAAGAATTCAAGAGGAGTGGGCGCATAAAAGTGACATGCTGCAGTCACCAATAGGGACCACGTGGAGATGCTCGTGAAAAGATGTCATCACTTTTGTAGTTTCCTAAACGGCACTGACCTACATTTAGGAATGACCTGAATACCGGGCTCTCATCAAGCACGGACAAGATTGATATCAAGTGGGAACTGAAAGCTCCAAGTGAGTCATTTTAGACAGTGAGATATAAGGAGTGAGTGTTTGTTTAGAAGGTCCAACGGAAAAGTTGGTAAAGGTTAGATATTTTCAGGCAGCTATAGTTTAAACTAATTGATAAATTGGTACTGATAAGAAGACTTAACAAAATATTTAAACCCAGATAAGTTGCATTGTGATGCCAAAATACAATGTGTAATAGAAATGAGAACGACATATTGGAAGCATTTTTTTAAATACATGAGAAATCAGTGTGCTATTTCTAAATCTATCTTTGGCAACAATCCTTTATCTGCCAGATTAACCTACTGGAGTTTTGAAAAACAACACGTTCACTGATTTTCAACCAGCTATTACTACAAAATGTTGTATGTACAGTAAATGAACAATATTTACTCTTTCTCCATGTTTCCTGCACCCAGATATCTCCATTTATTTGTCAAAACACGTAATTCTGTATCATCTGGCAAACTTTTGAAAGCTGGGCTTTTATTAAAACAACACATCGAACTTCAATATTTTTTTGTTCCCACCCACGGACAGTCAAAAATCAAAAGTGCATTATGGGTGTTGAAGTTTTTTGCAAAATGGAAAAAACAACAAATCACCTTCTAGTCATGTAGCTTTTCAAGCAATTCACATAGTGATTTTCAAACATTTTTTTCACATTATTGCGTATACAGCCAAGTTTTATTAAATGCCCATCTAGGCAGTTATCACATACTGGTGGTTGTAGTAATTGCACGACACAGGAGAATCCAAACAAACAGTTCTTTATTAATCCACAAAGATACACACAGAAGATAACTAATATACAACCGCATGAATAAAGATGATACCAGACAATGAACTGAGGAAACTAAGGTCTTAAATACACAGAGAGACATAATGATGACAGGTGAACATAATCAGTAACCAAAGGAACAAACTTGGGGCTAATCAGGACTAAACTGAACCACCAGAAACAAAAACATTGGAACAAAGGCTACGTTCAGACTGTCAGCCCAAATCTGATTATTTGTGTATCCAATTGGAATCTGATCTAAAATTATTGACTGTCCACATTGTGTATCGCAGCTGTTCAAATCTTATTTGTACGGAGCCCCGCGCATGACATGCAAGAAATTTTTTTTAATTCTGAGCACAATTTACTAATTCGTTCCCTCGATTTACTAAATCGTGCGCACGTTTTAGTAAATCAAGGTAACGAATTAGTAAATTTTGCGCACAATTTAGCCTATTTTTTTCCTGCATGTCATGTCCGGGGCTCCGTAGATTTGTGTGTCCATGCATTGACGTTGCGTTGGTAGGCATACACCAAAAACAACAACAACCACATAATGGAAGGGTTTGCAATACAGATGTTATCTTTTTTTACAACATGACAAAGTGTAATTCAATCAGAGCAGTCAGACTGAAATGGATTTCCAGAAATGCGCATTTAATGTGACTTTTGGCCTTTCACACTTGCTAAAACTAATCGGATTTTAGTCGGATATGTAATACCCTTTATCTGACTCTCCATCTGTGGAAATGACCCTGCAAAGTCTTCTGAAACACTACAAAACAAACAAAACAAAAAAAGGGAAAATGTAAAAGTGTGTTAATGATTGCCATTTTTAACCTGTGAAAGTTTGTGATTATAAAAGCTTTAGTTTATGACAGGTTATGTGTGATTAAAAAAAGATAACCCAGGGTTAAGTGTTAAAGCCCCTAGATATTTTCTGTAGTGACTCTGTAAAATGGGATGCAATTGCAAGTTTGGGGCTTTCCTGTAATTGAACTCCTACATTTGCTCAGCTGTCTTTCTTCTAGAACCACATGGAGGCGCTATACAACCTCTTTACCTAGCTATGGTGCCTAGTGTATTTGGTTTCTCTCTGAATGTAATCTTTATTGAATTGGTCATCTGATGGGGATCTAAAAGAAACATTTCTAAGCATTACATCCACACTATTGAAGTATGGATGTAATTTTCTAATTATTTTGATGCACATCTGCCTAAGGCTTTCTCTCTTACAGAAAGACAGAGTAATAATAATAAGCCCTCGCTCTGGAATGCAGAGGTACTTGAGCTGTGTAATAAAGCAGTGCTGAGTGATGCCTGATCTGACTGAACTTGGTAATGACCAATCGAAACAGTGTCCAAAAGCTTTGTTCACTCTGATTAGATCAGCTTGTTAAGTTTTCTTGTATCTAACAATACAGTCTTATTTGAAACAGGCTGTTTAACAACACAAATCAGACTTGTTTTGTTGTTGTAGTGGGGTCTGCCTATGATTTTATCATAATTAAACATACATAATAGCTTTTTGATAAGATGCCTAGTGCCTAGGTTTCTACAGTGTATTACTGTAATTGCAAAATAGTTAATAATCATAATAATGATGCTAACCTTAACAAACACTAATAATTCCAAATAGTGTAATAATAATCCCAAGCTTTTCCTCATGTGGCCTTCAGTTGGTTTGTTTGTAAATTAGTGGATACATTAAATACTGTTGACACTAAATGCTAGAAGAGATATTGAATGGAGTCTGCCATTCTTATAGTTAAACACTTACACAGAGTGTAATGAACAAGACTTAACCCATTATTTCCTTAAACTAGATGTATGGTTATAATTGTACTGTATAGGCGACTATGACTCCTCACCTGTTTTCCATTGATAATTTCCTTCCCTCTATTTCTGTATAACCGGAAAGGATGGCTGTAAGCCTCTGGTCTAGGGGTGCGGAAAGTTAAATATTTTGGTATGCCGCTCCATGTCCAGTGTTTGACTGAAAGGTCACTACTGCTTTACAGGGCTTTGCTGCGTCAATATTTGTAACCAAGTACATACAGTGAGGTTCAAAAGTCTCAGACCAAACAGGAGTACAAAGAAGTTCACATGGTCAGTGTCACAAATTTGGATGATTAATTAGTGTCCTAGATATTAATGTAGAATCTTTGTTCATTTTACAATATATATCATAAAATAAATATTATAAGACCTTTGGACTCCACTCTATGCTCCTAGGTCAGAGGTTGCAGTGTTGTTTCACACAGCTATCTTTTATTTACTGGCAAAGAAAAAGACAGTCTCAAAGAAAATCTTTGCTTATCTCAAACATTTTAAGATTGACTGACACTGTATGGCAAAGCATGCTTTTCACAAGCACACTTATTACTCTGCAGCTCAATGTTGCGGTAAAAGTATCACATGAAAAGGAAAGATGGCTGATAAACAACCTTTCTTGTCTGAAAATAACAGCCTGAACTGACATGACAACATTCTCAAACATCAGATAACTCTCTGATGATATTGTTTGTGTAGGATACAACTGAAGCAAATCATCCTGCCATGTATATGACACTCCATAGTGTTTCTTTTAAGTTTCACATATAGTTTTTGATCTAAAAAAAAAAATCCACAAATTATTACAAAAACACCTGCAAGCGCCCTAGGTGATATGATATTGATTTCTGAAGTGACAAACTGTAGTACTTTAACTGCAGACATAAAATTTAAGCTGGAATACTTTAAGTTGGAACATGGATCAGGCTAAAAAGCTCAGTTGGTTGGTAAGTTAACCATAAATGGACATAAAGTTCTTGGACGTCAAAGAATGTTGGAGATGAACAGATCAATGCGATCTGGAGAGAATTATGTTCTCTATCTCTCCTCAATTTATTTCAGTGGACATGGATGAGGTCAACACTCCAGACGGTCAGCTAGCATGATCAAAAACTATCTGCTGGGATTTTAGCGCAGCCATTTTCACTGCAGTAATAAAATGACTCATGACAGCTGATGTTTGATGGTGATTGTGTAAGAGGGAACTCTAGAGGATGGGTCAGTCGGATCAGCCCCCTGACACCTGAATCAGAGAGAGGAGTATAAGATGAGATTGAAGATTTAAACTAAACATGAAAAGGGAGATTAGAGTTGATAGAATTTTTAAACCAGCAGACACTTAACATTCCACACTTTATATGAAAGATGTTATGTTGATAATGGTATGTTTTTTAACTTTAAATTACTTGAACAGAACTATATAACACATTTACACTCTATCTATGTATATGTAGCAATGTTCAAGTTCAGGAAGGAAGGAGGTGCGAACATTCAACATAACTTTATTAATAAAACAAACAAACAACAATACTAGCACTCACGTCACTGGCCCTGCTTGCCACTATATAATATATATATATATATATATATACACATACACACACACATACATATATATATATACATACATACATGCATAAGTGTATATATATATATATATATATATATATATATATATATATATATATATACTTCTTATCAGTTTGTAAGTTTAAAGAATTTTAAATATACACACTGCTAGCAAATGCACATAAACAGCATGGTCGAACAAACCATACCTCTGACAGTAATGAAAATCAAACAATCAACTGAACAAATAAAAGCCTAGGTTAGACTCTTGTTTGTTGACAGTTTTCCCCAATGGCTTCTGATACCCCTGATAAGCTATAAAAGGTCTTGACTTCACATAGAGAGTGTAAAAAAAAAAGGTCTACATCTCCTTTTACATGTATAGTTTTCAGTTCAATATGTCGCTACAAATACAGCTGATGTTAAAATAACTAACTGTAAAATACTGTAAACTAAAAAACGTATTGCTCCTTTAAAGGCTCAAACATTAACTGTGAGACTGTTGCCTCATTCTCTGACAAGTATATATACACAATGAAGGATGTCCTCTAGCTAACAAGAGGGTTTAGACTACAAAAGTGGCCTTTAATTTTGTGTTGTAACCTGCTGTTAAGGTAATAGCATAAACACAGGATTAGCAGATCCAGCAGTAGAAGCAAACTGTCCTTTCAGACTCCTGACCTCTGAATGGACATGACGTGTAACACCCAAAGATTGGGTAACTGTTCTGCAAATCTAGCTGATGTTGTTCTTTTTTCAACTGTATCCTCATGACTAGTGTAAAAGGGTTTTAAAATGCAATTTTACAATCATGTAATAGCTATTCCATAGAAAAAGTCCATATATAAATTAATTTTGTTGCAGTGGTTTTCCTGTTAGGCCATTTTTTTTTTACACACAGTAAAAGACTATTTTTAGATTTTTTAATAGCAAAAGATTTTAACAAATCTACTAGATAATAAAATTAAATACATGTAAATCAGTGTATTTATTTGTTAAGAGGAGATGATGTACAGAATTACCAAATCATGGGACTCTTTCAGGCAACCAGCATTTAAATATGGATCCAGTAAAGCATAAATGAATAACAGAATGGAAAGAGTGACACACAAAAGCGTCCATGTGTTTACTGGGATGCTCAACCACATAATGCCCAGAGGAGCACTGAAAAGCCAAAGCATGGGGATATTCTGTCCACTTTCTCCCCAGGTTTTATGCATCTGTATACTGACAACTCCAAGCTGAGTTATTGTAGACCTCCAGTATCTAAAAGAACCTATTGTATGTTCAAGATTCTTTAGTGTAGCCCATAATTAAATCCTCCAAAATCTCTGTACACTTTTACAGGCTCTTATTTTTAGGCCTGGGAAAGAAAACTGACATAAAAACAATGATTTCTATCCTTTCATGTTCCTTTTTTTGTTGTGCAAGCAGAGCAAAGTCCAGGAATTTCAGGACATTTGGCCTCTCAGCGTGTCTCCTAAATAGAGTAGGAAAAAAGAGAGAGACCAAGCATCATGCCTGGACCCGTGCCTGTTTCTGAACAGAGCAAACAGAACGAAAGGATAATGAATTAGCTTATCTATCTGTCTGACCCCTCTCAAAGACCATAAACTCAGCAAAGAGCCACAAGCGAGAAAGAAAAGGACAGATAAACAATACATAGGCTATTTATTAAATAATCTCTCTGTAATAGTATCACATCCTAAGGTGTCTGTGCAGTTCCAAATTATTTGTCTTTAGTAAACAATGATTTCATCCGCATCTGTCTGTTTTTCTGTCTGTAGCAGATGTTATGAATTGGGTGGGGTTATGGAGCTCTTTTGTGTCCTGCCTTCAAGCAGTGGTTTCTTGTCAGAGTCACATTTTTGTGAGTCATTGGTTTGGCTCTGAAGGCATACAGTATACCGCCTCAGACCCAGAGCATCCAGCCAGATGTGCTCCTCCAACCTGGAAGTGGTTGGATGGCTCAAAATCTTGCTTACACATGCTTGTGAACATGGAATTTGTTCCCTATATGATTTGCAGATTATGATTTGCATTATCTTATTACAGATTTGGTCAGATTAATATAATATGCTGTAAATTATACCCCTTTTGACAAAAGTATCAGTTATTATGGAATTTTTTTTAAAGTAGGCCTATTACAAAAAAGTTCAACAGTTGGAATATCACCCTTTTGCTTACAAAGGTAAAAGAGACATGTTTAAAGTCACTGTAGAGGTGTCATGCAAGATTCTGTCCCTTCACAGAAACTCCTTGGACAAGAAGAAATAATTTTGTCTGTTCAAAAACAAAGAAGTATTATGATATCTTCTAAACAATCAAAATACCTTTATCTGTTAGCAGTGGTAACTTGTTCCTCTATCTGTTGTTTCTTTGGATAAAAGTCTCATGTAAGTAAATGTAAACTAGCAGGCTTATTGGCTAGCAGTACATGCTAAAAAATGCTAATTAGTTACCTGTATGTAAAGCCAGCAAGCTAATTGGCTAGCAGTGTGCAAAGCTAGTCAGCTATCTTGTTAGCTTGCAAGCTAACTGAAGAAACAACAAACATTTGACCATTTATAGCTTTCGTTATATAATATGATAATTGTCATTTTACACATTTACATAGCCCCAGTTTTTACAGTCTTTAGAATGCAAGTCTATTAATACTTTTAGTTTTCTCTGTGTAAAGTATTATACACACTTCAGCTTTAATAAGGACGGATCAGACATGCTGGACTGTTTAGAAAACCTGATTTGACAAGCCACTGGAAGACTGGTGAATTGAGTACTAGTATTAAAATGTTAAATATGTGATGCTCTGGGAGCTTGGCACATCACTGCCTTATTAAAGACAGAGGCATGAAGGCACGGAAGCCTCTAAATCAAAGTGTCTCATCACAGGCCAGAATCTCTAATTGAAACTCTCCATGCATTTCATTCTGGATTTCTGGCTTAATGAAGGAGATTAAAAAAATGGGGATGCTTGCCAAGATGTACTTTCTCCATGTTTCTTATAACAGTGTAACGAGTGTGCGCTGAACTATGTGAGTCTCATTAGGGCTAAAGCTGTGGTACTAGAGCACTTGTCTGGTGCCTGCTGGGGTTTGGCTGGACTGCGTAAGTACAACAAAAGATCACAATGTATTAGTCTTTTGTGTGTTAGTGTCTGTACCTTTACTGTAGTTTATGTCTTAAAGGTATAGTTCACCCCAAAATTAAAATTCTGTCATCACAGCTTCTTTTTTTCCAGTTGAACAACAAAGAATTTTTTGAATATTTTTGAATAATATTTGGAATAATAAAATATTATTTTAATTTTAATAACATTTTCATGCCGTTTCAGCTTTTAGTCACTGTATTATTTTTCTGTATGGAAAAGAGCAGCATGCACATTCTTCAGAGCATCTAATTTTTGTGTCTATATTACTTTGGAACAATATAAAGGTGAGTAAATAACACAATTAAAACTTTTGTGTTATTTCACTCATTGTTATTGTACAGCTTGAATTGTAAAGTGTGTGTTTGTATGTTGTGTCCACTCATACGTGGTCGGTTTGTCTGATTATGTGTATTTGTGATTGTGTCACTGACTGTGCAGCTCGATGGTACAGAAGGAAATCCAGTCTGCAGAGGACAAAGAGAGGGAGAGAGGGATAATACAATGCTGGGAGAAGAGGGCTTAACCCAGTCAACAGGCGGGATTTCCTGGCTGTTGCCTCAGCTCCCATCCATGAGAGTGGTCGGAGATTTATATAAAGCACCTGTGTAAAGGAGGCTTGTTTTGGAGTTGTTATACTGCTTATATGCTACAGGGATTTACAAAGAATATTACAATAGAAACTGGGTGCCAAATAGAAGTTTTAAGGATTTAGGAATTCATTTTGATTCTTTTTGTGGTGAGCTATACAACTGTTGGCAGTTTTATATTTGGGTCATTGACGAATAAGGTTTTTAAAAGTGTAAAAAATATATAATATATATATAAATTGAAGTTTTATAAAGTGTTAACAATGAGATTATGCCATTTTCATATTCAGTTAACACTGCTTTTGTCATTTTTTTACAAGATGGACAAATTTCTCACCAAAAAAGTCATTCGGTTTAACTTAAAAATTTCGGTTTTACTGAATGACACTTTTGGTTATACCGAATGAAGATATTGCATGACTTGATCCAAAATGGTCCCTTTATATTGGTTACTCTGAATGACAATAAAATTTATTTTTCTGGACATTCTTTATCATAACAAAGCAACGACTTCTACACATAATTTTTAATACCATTTGTTACTTTAATTACCATGTTGATATATGATGTTATAGAATCATGCCAGAATAAAAAATATATATATATATGTAAATTTATTACATTTTAAGATATTTTAATCACAAAAGAAATGGCTGTATTGGCCTTTGAACGGTTAAACCAAATGAGCTTTTGAGACTTCAAAATCTTTAAAATACCTTTATATGTAGCAAAATATAATTATTTTTGATTCAATAAGAGATCAAGTTGTACTACCTTACATACTTTGGATGTCATCATTGTTTTTATTATTAAGGCCTTTGGACAAAAAATGACCTTTGTCATTGACCCATTAATTAATGTTGTATGTAAAGCTCATATTTTTTCAAAGCATTTACATGAATTCTTTAGCAAAAACATTAGATAATTGAGCTGTAAAGTTGTCTAAATCCTTTTATTGTCTGCAACCTTTTTTTTTTTTTTTCAGTGAACTTTTGGATACATGCTACCAACAAATTTCTGTGGATGGAGTTTGTTCCATAAAAAAGAAAATCTCTTCCTACCTTGTACCAAGTTGAACATGAGCATGTTCTTCAGAACTAAATATCTGGTTAAGATTTTGAAGTTTTACAGCTTTTATATGTTTTACTGTGAGAAGCTGTCAGACCTTAACAGCCCAAGAAAACACAGAAGGAGGAAAAGGCCTTTAAAAATCCCTGGCAACCACGAATGCTTGCTGGTTGGCAGACAGCATAGACCTACTGTTAGGATGTTCATCACAGCTGGGTAGTCAGGAACCTAAGGGTAGTGTTTGATGACTAGTTAAACCATAACATCCCATACTTGGACCTTCATTCTCACTATTCTTCTGTGGTGGAATGAGCTTTCACAGATTGTGACACGGAACTGAACTGCAGCTGCGCTTATAGCCAGCTGCATTAACTCGGAACTCCTGTAATTTACAACGTCACTAATAAATGTAGTCAATACACTTGTTAACATTTACATTTATGCATTTGGCAGACATTTTAATTCAAAGTTACTTACATTGCATTGAAAGTACATATTAACAGTTCATTCATTCCCTGCTGGGAATCGAACCCATGACATTGCCGTTGCTAGCACTATCCTCTACAGTTTGAGCTACGGTTAATATACTTATTATGGTCCATGTTTTGAAACTGATAGATATACATGGAGGCATATGTCTACATTGGAAGCTAGCTACATGGCATGAAGCAACAAAACTAACTGATCTCAAGTTACTAATGTTGTTGGCTTCTGTATGATAAATTGATAAGTCGCTTTTGTTAAAACTAAACATAAATGTTTTTCACAAAGCTAATTCTTGGTAACCTTGAGAAAGGCTTGATTTATCTTGTTGGGAATGAGGAAATGTTCCATTTTCCCAATGCTATCCAATGGTCAAAAGATCTGGCAAGGCTGAGTTTCTTCTAGTAGTAAATGATTGTGTATAGTACTACTCGAAATATACCCACTGCTTGAGCTCCGTACTTTCAGAAAAAAAAAACACTGAGGCTTTTGTGAAGGCAAGAGAATGACTGTTTTCTCTATAGTTGCTATAGCAACATTTAAACATTTCAATGTGTTCGGCGGGACTGAATTTAAGTCTGAGTCACAGTAACCCCACCCAATCCCCCACAAGTCTTCTCTCTCTCTTGTACAATACAGAGGTGGTGGACAGAACATCCATGTAATCTTTTAGCCTTGTTTTAAGCAATACATGGTCCTGCAATGGTTGGTAATCATGTCTGATTGCAATCTGTGGTTGTCTGAAAAAAAAAAAAAAAGTTCATATAAAAAAAAAAATTCATATAACTTCACCCCATGACCCTCGAAAAAGAGATCCAGATTGTGATCCCTAGATAGTGCTGATTTACTGGACCATATCTGGTCCAACCCAGAGCGAGGAAAGAGGCCAGGGGCCGAGGTTCTCCATCTGTGCTTTTCAAAGCAGAAAGAAAGTCAAACAAGCACTGAGAATAAGCAGTCTTGTGTTTACAGAGCATATTGAGTCGTCCTGGTATCCTGACACACACGTCTCCCTTATCTCTGTTTACATTCGAAGTCAATAAATTTTATTGTAAATGGCCATGGCGTGGTGGAAAATACATTGACAACACATTAAACAAGATTCATGAAGGGTTGTACCAGACAATAAGGCTTTATTTCTTTCTGGAGGTTGTAATTATATACTGTAATTTCCAAGACACTGATAGTTTGTCTCTCTTTAGGTTTTAGATAAAAGGAACTTAAAATCGGATTGTTTGCGAGACTCTCAAGTAAATATTGACAGAACACTTTGACACATCTCTGAAGAATCCCGCAGGACAAATCAAGAGCCTCACAGGTTCACAGTAGCATACAGTATGAATGAATCAGGTAGAGCAAATTCATTCAAGACTTATGAGATTAATGCTAATACTAAAAATCAAAAATCCAATGCCTCATTCATATATACTAGTAAACAATTACTAAATAGTGATGTAAATACACAATATAATTGTGGTACTAGATAGAAATACTAATACAAATATTTTTGAGTATTATATAGGTAAAAACAGTAACATTTTGAAATACTATTATTTAAAAAAAAAAACTTTTACATTTTATGTATTTTAAAAATGTAATTTATTCCTGTGATGCCAAGCCGAATTTTTAGCAGCCATTGCACCAGTGTCGCATGATCAATGTATGTCGTTCTAATATGCTGATTTGGTGCTTTATGAAACATTTCTTATTATTATGAATGCTGAAAACAGTTGTGCTGCTTAATATTTTTGTGGAAACCGTAATGCATTCAGGATTCTTTATGTAATTTTTTGTAACATTATAAATGTCTTTACTCTCACTTTTGACCAATTGAATGCATCTTCGCTGAATATTTTTCCCCCAAAAAAATCCTACCTACCAAAAATCCTACCTGAATGGTACTGTTTATACATTTCATTTGTTGTTTCCAATTCCAAAGAATGCATATCCTCTAACATTAGGATAATGAGTTAATAAATAGGCTGCTAGTCCATATTTAGCCTGTACAATGAACTTGAAACCATTAGCAAATGCAGGAAACATCATCTCAAGAGTATGTTGTCAGAGCGGCAGCGCTCACGTCTCTTGAGTTATCTCACCGTCAGCCAGGATTCAAAATGAAACCAGATGAGCCCAGTAACAGATCCCTTGCCACTGATTCCCACGGGACATGACATCACTATTAGCTCTGCTATTCTTAGCATCCTTTCTGTGGCTTCTCTGTGCTGTGAAAGAACGAAAATAGCAAATTTATGAAAACCAAGCCTTAAAAGTTCAAGGGAAAATTCCTAAAAGAGGGATAAGCACCGTTAGAGGTTAAAGAGTTACTCAGTACATTAAGTAGACAAGTCCCTGCACATACCCTCATCTAACCGGTGACATTGGTTACAATACCTCATTAAGGTAGACAGTGCCCCTCAAAAGTATTTGGAAACTTAAGCCACTCTTTAAAATAAAAAAATATGGCATCTGTAAACAAATAGTCCTCGACATTTTTAACTTTTAACCAGCTGGTCTCAAGGTGATAGTGATTTTTAGTGGATGTACAGTATGAAGTCAGTTCCCCTCAAGTTTACACAAGTCTTCTAACAAAGTAACCCAGAGTTATTTTTCTATATATTTCTCTCTCTTTTTTTAAGGGTTTTATTTTTATTTTTTATTTTTAGTTAAAGATAATACAGGTGTGTAGTTCATCATTTGTATTATTAATATTGCACAACTACAAAGCTTCCAGATACTTTTGTCTTCTTTTTGCACAGCAATTTTTGTATCTATTGTTTTTTTTTTACTTGAAAGATGTACTTGTGATATCTGTCTTTACAATAAATGGCACTTGATTTATTCTTTTTTTATCTGATGTAATGAAATCCATATTTTCATAAGTGTGGCTGAAATCTCTAAATACTTTTATGATCTAATATAGGTATACAATGTATGCGACAGACCAAAAATGAGACATTTTCCCTTATTTTGGTTTCTTCCTTTACTTTTAGATTCACTCTGCAGAGTCTACATGCCTCTAAGCATGTCAGTTATGTCAGAAGACATGCTACATCTCAGGTTTCAGAACCCATAAATCACCTGTAGCTCATAATGAACATGTGGCATGTGCAGCGCTTGTCTGTTTTTTAAATGTCGGACACAATGATCAGCCCTTTGGTTCAGTGCTTCTAAACCAAAGACAGGGGACAGGATGGTGTCCCTCCATCACCTCTGATTAGGATGAGGTTAGGACAAAACCAACAGTGCATAGAGAAGAGAAACAGAAGGAGTGGGTAGACGATGTCTAAGTGCGATAAGAGGAGTGAAACGGTGTGTACATTGTGGCAAGAGCGTGAGAAAGAGAGAGAGAGAGAAAGATAAGAGGAGGAGAGAGTCAGGGAGGGAAGGAGCCAGTTTGTGACTGTGAAATAGTTGGGTGGAATACACGTGTGAACTGCAGTTCCTCTCCGCACTGCGCTGAATGGTGACCAGCGACTCAAACAGACAGGAGGGGGAGGACTGACCAGCATGGAGCTCCACTCACCCAAAAAGAGCTGAATAAACAGTACAATACAGCACTGCAGCAAAGACAAGACACACACTGAGAAACACGGACAAAAGGACGCAAGAAAGGAAAGCAAGGTACCCTCTGGTGTTTTTGTACGCTTGTAGCTACATAAAAATGTGTGTGAATGTGACAGCTGTTTTTAGTTGCAAGTTGTAGTTTTGTAAGTTGATAAGTTGTGATAGTGTGTTTGAGTTTGTGAGTGTCTCCTTACATGTGTATTTGGGTGTGTGTGTGTCGGTGTGTTACTGCATCCAGAGATTTTGTTGCTGGTCAAATTACAGCACTGAGGTGTCCGAAGGATGTATGTTTCTGCTCTGCAATACAAGGAGAAAGAAAAAGGGAATAATTGAGAGAGAAATACACTATACATGGTCAGTTCTATCAAGCTGAAGCTCTTGTGTGTGAGTTGGATATAGTGGAGTTTACTTCTGCATATTTGCTCAGAGAGAGATAGAGAGAGAGAGGAACTCTTCACTGCCTGCTTTTGCATGAGGTGTTTTCCCCCTTCGCACTTTCTTCTACTTTTGTTTTGTCTCTCATACCTCCAGTTTTCGCACCATGACTAAGATTAGAAGGCTTAGCGAGAATAAACGTTTTCAGGGAATGAGGGTGTAGACGCTACATTTGCACGTAAATGCTGAAACGGGACTTGCAAGTACCTGATACAAAACACATGTCAGGCATCTTTGGAGAGGGAGTAATTGTAACTTTTTTCAGATTTCCCTGTTTCTATGGGTACACCTGATAAAGACACAGTAGCTGAAGTGGCTGCTGACTTCTGGTCATTTCTTCTACTATGCAGAAGTGTGGTGTAATGGTTAAATATCTGGGCTGGTAATCAAAACATTGTGGGTTCATTCACCGCATTGTGCCCTTAACCCCAGTTTGCTCTGGAGCAATTGGACCTGTAACAAGTGTACTGATATTTAATTTTGATAACTAGTTACTAAAAAGACAGTGTCGTGTGATTTTGCCAAGTAGGGCATGTTCCTGGATCAGTATGGCATGTTCCTATTTGGTCCTGGAACAACATTCCAAACAACCAAACAGATTTTTGGGTTAGGACTGAGATTAGAAATTAAACATTATTTTAAACCTGTCTGATTTTATGGGTAGTTAAAGGAATAGTTCACCCAAAAATGAATTATCCCATGATTTACTTACCCTCAAGCCATATGACCATCTTCTTTCAGACTAATATATTAGAGGTATATTTAAAAATATCCTTAGGCGCGTTTTGAAGTAAAAAATAATGCATCCATCCATATAAAAAAAGTAATCCATACGAATCCAGAGGGTTAATAAAGGCCTTCTAAAGCGAAGTAATGTGTTTTTGTAAGAAAAATATTCATATTTATATTCATAAACTTTATAAATTCAAATAACTAGCTTCCGGCGGATGACCTCACACATACAAGTCGACTTGCGCCAAACGAGTAATCTTCTGACACGATGTATGACGCAGGATGTAGGAGTAGTGTAAGCTTAGACGCCTCTCGTGGTTCAAACAAATAGTGCTGTGCAACAAATTTAAGCTCCTCTTCTCTTATTTCGAAATCCTCGGAAATTTCTCTTTAAAAAATTATCGTTTTAGACTTATAATCTGTGAACGGTGATTTGTTTTGCTCTATCCTCTGCGCCTCCGCGTTCGTCATTATGTTGTGCATCAGGTCAAAGGATACTCTTTCGCCGCAAATCGACTTGCGCAATCTGCATAAAACACAATTTATAAAGTTTTAAATATGGATATTTTTCTAACAAAAACGCATCGCTTCGCTTCAGAAGGCCTTTTTTAATCCGCTGGAGTCGTATGAATCTTTTTTTTTATGGATGGTGCATAAATCACCCCCCAATCTCTGATTGTGTTTGTCTGAAAGAAGATAGTGATATACACCTAGGATGGCTTGAGGGTGAGTAAATCATGGGATAATTTTCATTTTTGGGTGAACTATCCCTTTAATAGTTGGGGTTAGGAATAAGGTTTGTTATTTGTTAGAAAAAAAAAAAATCTAATAAAACTGCTTTGTTGCTTATTGATACTTTTTAAAAAACTTTCATCCACCAAAATCAAAATCATGTGTTGCAACCAACATACAAAAAAAAAAAAAAAAAAAATAGGAACTTATATCATAAGGACTCTCATGACTGTTTCAAAATCATTAAGTCTCTTAAAATATTAGATAATTTGTCAATTTTATGGCATGGTAAGGTTAGTTCAGGTTGTAAAATGTTGTGTGGTGCAACTGCCCAAAAACTTACAGATGTTTATTTAGTAGTAATTCATAACAGTAATTTTAATTAAAATATATACTGTATCACATTATAGACATCACATTTGGAGACAATTGAGAAAATGGTTCAAGAAGTTTTTCAAAACCAAATGAAACACATTTCTAAGAACATGTGTTTTAAACTAGATTAAAAAAATCTTTTCTTAATCTTCGACACTCACTGAGCCACATACCATTTTCACATGCTTTTCTTCTTCTTTAAAGAGATTTAAATGTTAAAATGCTTCTTTCACTTTTGATGTTAAGGCAGGTGTTTTGGGTGGAATATAAGAGAAGTTGGGTCAGAGATCGGTGGTCACTGGTCTCAGGATGTCCAGGAGCAGCTCTACAGGGGATCTGGTGCCTAAGGACATTACTGAGATTCTGGCCCTGCAGGCCAGTAAGAAGAAACGGGGTTCATCCTTGGGTCGGGCTTTTAGTTGGTTCAAGAGCAGCAAACGCAAGAGGAGTGTCAGCAATGGGCAAAGTAGGTCAGGAGGTCAGTGTGGACGGTCTGGAGAGAGTGCTACAGCCAAACAGACTCATGCCAGTAGTGAAGCCTCTAAAGGTAAGCAAAAACTCTTTTCTTGCTTCAATACCTATAAATGCAGGGTATTCATAACCTGTTGGAATGCATATTACCGGGTTTGTTTTTGAGGATTTGGATTAGTTGATGGCAATCAAAGATGTGTGATGCTAATACCATAGGTTAAAAGGATTCATAGTACCATGCTGTTTGATTTTAGCCAAGCTCTCTGGTGCCAGTCTGTCCAAACCTTGAACGTGGATTTTTTTTTTCTATTTTTTTTTTTTTTTTTTTGTACTATTTGAATGGTTATCGCTGGGACATCACTTATTCAAGCAGGATTAGGCTACAATAACAAGGACATGTCTTCTCTGGAATGGCTTATCTGTTTATTGTTGTTGCTTTTGCCTTCTTTTTTCACATTTTTGGGCTCAACTTTTCAACTTTTCCTGCTGCTTTTCCACCGGTGTTGTCACGGGTAAATGTTTTTGTTATAGTATCAGTTTGAGTGCTACATAATAGTAGTTATATTTAGTACTGTATCATCCATCAACTGTATTGAACACTAACTGTACACCACACAAGCTAGAACACAGCAATCACCTAGCAACACCCTAGCAACCACCCAGAACTTCCCAGCTATGCCCTAGCAACACAATATCATTGCCCAAGCAAAACAACCACAAGTTAGCAAAATCTTAAATTAAGCAACACCCTAGCTACGACCCAGTTCTTCCTGGGAACAATCACCTAGCAACACCCTTGTAACCATCCATAACTTCTTACAAATGCCCTAGCAAAAACCCAATCAACACCCAAGCAACCATCCACAACAAGATAGCAAAAACCTACTTAAAAAGACTCTAGCAACCACTCAGAACTTAGAATATGCTAGCAACACACTAGCAACCACTTATAACCTCCTAGCAACATCCTATTATCGCCCAAACAACCATCCACAACAAGCTAGCAACACCCTAACACCCTACAAAAACCTGGAAACCATTTAAACACTCTAGCAACCAAAACTTTCTGGGAGCTCCCTAGCAATGCCCAAGCAATCACCTAGCAACCATCCACAACAAGCTAGCAACGTCCTAGCACAAACCTTGCAACACCTTAGCAACCACCCACAGAAACTCCTTTGAAACTCCCTGGCAATCACAAGAATACCATATCAACTGCCTTAAAAATTTATTGAAAGTTACAGAGAATGTGCTGGAACTAGACTCTGCATTAAGAATTCCAAGAGGAGGATTGAGGATCTCTGCCATGTGACATCTGCTTATAAAACTCTGTGTGCAATATAAGATTGCATGAACAATAACAGACACTACGTCCAGCATTATATCCCCAACCTTTATGCTAAGTGGTCTTGGGAAAGTTTGCAAAGCCGGTCCCTGAGGTCCTCTTGGACACTGACTCTTTAAAACCTGCTGGACCACTTTTATGTGGAAGGGCAGAAGATTGTTTAAAAAGACTTGGATTCTAGATTTTTCTCTTCCTGCCCCCACAAGTCTCACACTCCCTCTGTTACACCGAAAAATCATGTAGACTGTGAGTTGCCAGACTCTTGAGTTAACAGGCACTTGGGACTTTAGCTGGACATGCACTGTGAATAACATGTCATTCAGAGTCTTCTAGTCTTTAGACTCTACGATTTATAGCTTTTTCTGGTCTTCATGGGAGGGAGACAATGCTAAAGTGTGGAAAGGTCTGAAAGATGCTGAAACACATGCTGTGTTATTGAAAGATGACTAAGGGGGTATTTTTCTGAAATGCCTCTCTTTTTAATTACTTTGCCTCGCAATCTCTTTTTAATCTCCATTTTCAAAGTCTCCAACCCATTGTGAAAAAAGTACAGTTAAAGGATTAGTCCAATTTCAAATGAGTCCACTTTCAAATAAAAATTATATACTTGCACTAGCATATAACTTTGACCTGTGGCGGGCAGTTATACACTCAGCACCGTCTACACTGCCAGAATTCTAATAGAGAAGAAGAAGAAGAGAGCTAGTTTAAGACGAGCGTCTATGGTTAAAACGTATATAATTTTTTATTTTTTTTTAGAAAATTATTGTTTCACTAGATAAGACCCTTATTCCTCGTCTGGTATTGTTTAAAGTCCTTTGAAGCTGCACTGGAACTGTAATTTTGACCTTCAACCGTTTGGGGCCAATTGAAGTCCACTATAAGGAGAATAATCCTGGAATGTTTCCATCAAAAACCTTAATTTCTTTTCAAATGAAGAAAGAAGGACATGGACATCTTGGATGACATGGGGGTGAGTAAATTATCAGGACATTTTTATTTGAAAGTGGACTAATCCTTTAACTGTATTGAATGTGCTAAAAAGTATTTTATACAAAGACAATGAAATCACATAAAGTGTACTTTAGTCCTATTTAAGTGGGTCCAAAAAGCACCAATTGCAGTTCAGCTGATTTAAACTATAATGCAGTTTAATTGTCATTTAATTGCAGTTTACAAAAACATTATATTCAGTTTGTACAAGTACATTACTGTACAGAAATATGAGTCTATGTTTGTGTCTGTTTGCTAGCACATTTAGCACATTGCTAGACAGTTTCTATGTGCTGTGGGTGGTTGCGAGGTCATTGCTAGGGAGATGCTAGGTGACTACATACTGGTCATGTCAAAAGAACTCACACACAAGACATTCTGGTCTATATACAGTTCAGGTTGCTCTTTCAATGTAAGTCTTTGGGATTTGGGACAGGCTGCTTCTTGTGGGCCCAGTCTGTCCTGATTCAGGCCATTTCTGGGCTTAGGGGCTCAACAGTGCAGCACTAATTTCTTGCGTCACCCCTGTTTGACTGAGCTCAGGCCTCTATCTGACCACCACCATCCCTCCACCCAGAGTGCTCATCAGTTCCGGAAGCTTTTTAAGGGTGAGATCACTGTGCATGGGATCCCCTCTAACTCAAAACATAGACACATTAAACATTGATCCCTTATCACACGAGTTGGGTGCTTCTTCAACTATGGGCATTAACATAAATGTATGTTTAAATTTATATTAAATGCAGTTAGTTGAACTTAAGAGTGCTTTTTGTCCCAAATATAGGACTTAAGTACACATTTATATGTAATTTCATAATTACTTCATTATGATTAAAGTGTACTGCTGAATGACAATATGGTAAACCAAAATATACTTTAATGTAATTTCTATTGAAACTTGTATGTCATGTATTTAAATATATTTGTATATTTGTACACATTTGCAATTAAGTTGCAAATTAGTACATTTAAAATATATTAACTTTAAATGTAATTTGAAATAACACTACAGTTAAAATTATAATCATGTATTTTACATGTGCTAAACAACATCTGCAAAGTTACAACGCTCAAAGTTCAATGCAAAGGGAGATATTTTCTTTTAAAGAAATCAATTTTTAAGTACTACAACAAACGGCTGGTAGGGACTACCACTAACATCACTAACCCTAAAATTTACATAAACCCCGCCCCCGAGAACACACAACAAAGGGGTGAGGCCATGTTATTGCAATACAGTACATAACACAAATGCAATAGCATGTCATAAAAGCAAGATGACAACATAAGTTATAACCAAAATTAAACTATACTATCTTCATGCAGCATAATATTCTCTGGCTCTGTAGGCATCTTACAACAGTTCACACACTAGCGATTTATAGATTATCATGACAGAATATGCTAATCAATGACTTTAAGATATTTATCTCCACATCAGCTACATAAATTCATCAACTAACCATTCATAAACGTCCTGTTGCACTCAAAATGTTGTCTTCTTGAGTCTATCCATCATTGTTTCACTCCGGTTTGAACATAAAAGGCTGAACAGTTTCTGACATTTTCAGTGAGTCTACGTGAGGTAATCGGAACTGCTGCTAACAGGAGCTCTTAAAACTCCGCCCTCTTCTTGGGAGCAGCAGCTCATTTGCATTTAAAGGGACACACACAAAAATGCAGCGTTTTTGCTCACCCTCAAAAAGTGACAAATTTAGCATGCCCCTGTGGGGTATTTTGAGCTAAAACTTCACATACACACTCTGGGGACATCAGAGACTTATTTTACATCTTGTAAAAGTGCCATTATATGACCCCTTTAAAACATAGTTAACGTACTTTTAAGTAAGTTGACATTATTACAAATTGTACTGAACTTAAGTGAAGAAAGTCTTTAATTAAACTTAAATAGCCTTTTATTTCATTAATATTACATAATCTTAATGTACAATTTAAAAAACTTTTAAGATTTTAATACGTAAAGGTGCACTATGTAGTTTTTCCATCCGCTAGGGGGCGCCTATTCAAAACAAAGGCGTAGCTTGATGACGCCAAGTTTGAGCGCGGAATCTTGGGACATGTGGTCTTCACCTCGCCGGTGGAAATAAATCGGGATAGGACTCGGGAAGAAATCATGTTCAGGGATGCGATTATTAACATTACTGTAGTATGAAGCAGAACAGGACCGAGTGTTGTGGGAGCTGAACGAGGCCGCTGGAGCGATTGCGCAACACACGCCTCACGAGCAACGGAACTTTTATTATGTCACAGTCGCCGGCGCCGCTTCCGCATTTCCGGTCATGAGTATGAGGTAACGCAGCTCTGTTTATCATATTAGATACAATTGAGAGTGTTGAAAATGATGTTATAACGTTACTCTGAGCGTTTGCTCGGCGGCTGCTGTGAGACACTGTTGCACACTGCAGTAAGATAGATCGATTTTAGAATATCATATTAAATGCTGGATGGTTTGTGTTGATAAATGGCATGCAATTAATTTTAAAACGTATTGTATGATGAAAAAAATTCTGTATTACTGTTACTAAAAATAAAGCTGCATCTGATTATGCTATGTTAGCTACTTGACAAAATAGTGTTTTTCTCTGAGGCATGGTAAAGCATTGTACTCGCAAAAAAAATCAAGAAAATTAGATTTAAACAATAAGACTAAACATGTTGAGCTATATAACAATAATTCGTTTTCTGTCTATAAATGTAACCAAACAGTTGTTCCCTTGTCTAATAAAACATGCAAATATATTAAAGCGTCTTTGGTGTTTCCATGGTTTCTACAAAATAAAACTGGAAACCGAGGGTAACGCGAATACGGCGCAATTGACAGACGACTCCTCACACGTCCCGGAGCCTTGGTTAAAATAGCAATTTTCTCACGATTTACAAATAGTTGGAAACATTTGAGATATTGTAAGTACTCAACTGAACAAAATATATAACACTGGCCTAGTGGTTTTGGGATATTTTACTGCAAAAATTTTACACATTACACCTTTAAGAGCTCACACCTTAGAATTATTAAATTGCAAAATATGGATTGTCTTTAATAATGGTGGCATTTTAAACATTTTGGAAATAAAATGGTCAACTCATTTGTTTTGCTAATGCTAATTTCTATTTATGCAGTATTATCATAGTTTTTAAAATATAATATTTTATTTTATTTTTTTTAGTAAGACTTCAAATCTGGGCCTGCGACAAATGCAAAGCAATAAAATCTAAAAGAAACAAAAATAAATAATAAAGGTATGGTAAAAACTTAGTGCGACTTTCATACTGTATAACAAAAATAAAAATTTGGAATGTTAGTTTTAATTTATATCAGAAGTGTCTGTAAAATAGGTGGCACTTTTATTACAAGCATAATGGAGAAAACAAATGAAGAAGTGGGCTGATTTTACTCAAATGGTCATTCATATTGTGAAGGCCAGACATCTGTTAACAATGATCTCGAATGCCAACGTAGAATGATGGTTTGTGGTCAGAGAAGGGTTGAATGAAACGTGAGCCTACTGTAAAAGCTGTGAAATAAAGAACATGTGAATGTTTAATGGCATTTGGAGACACTGATATACATCCCAGCGCACGTCACAGAAACACGAAAGAACAGAGTGACAAAAGACAGCAATTTAATGTTCCGAGCGCTTCCCTGCCCAGAGAATCCAGAGAACAGTTAAAGAACCGAAGGTCAGAATGGGAAACTGTGATAGACAGGGTTAAAACTGTATAAAAAGTCTTGCAGGATAAATTTATTGAATATTAATGCACTCTGCCTTGTGTCATGGCCGTATTACCAACTCAAGTGTGCATTCATTTTTAATAATGAATTAGTTTGGAACTAATTTGATAGTGCTTTGAGCTACTAATAAGTGTCTAGTATCATCAGCTCCGTTCAACACGTGTTTTACCACATGTAAATCCAAATCCAATTCCACAGAAAAAGTGTGCAGATTCCATGTGGGTCTGATGATAAGTGAGTACAGAAAATAGTAGCCTGAATAATAAACTTGTCATTGTGTTTTAGCTGTGTACTTTTTCAGCAAACATGAGACGCACAGATACATTTATTTTGATTACTGTTCAAAAGTTTGGGCTCTGTAAGTTTTAAAAACATATAATATAAAATAACTGTTTTCTATTTGAATATATTTTAAAATATAATTTATTCCTGTAATGGCAAATCTGAATTTTCATCAGCCATTGCTCCAGTCTTCAGTGTCACATGATCCTTCAGAAATCATTCTAACATGCTGATTTGCTGCTCAAGAAACATTTCTTATTATTTTCAGTGTTAAAAACAGTTATGCTGCTTAATATTTTTGTGGCAACTGTGACACATCATTTTGAAATATAGTGCATTTTCATTAACTTTTCCTTCTATTAACTCTGTGAAATTCAAACTTCCACATTTTCTGTGCATCTTTTGCCTACATGTTCCAATCGGCCAAGTTAACTCATGTGTCTCAGATTTTGTAGTTTTCATTATGTAATCGATACACCTGCTGACATATTCGTTTTACCTTTTACTCCAATAAAAACTCTCTCACCGTCGGCCAGCCTGTGCATAGCTTATAAACAGCCACTCACTGCGTTTTTCATTTACATAAGAAAGCATTAAGTCTTATTCTTATTTCCACAAACCTTCTCACACACCTCTTTTAAAGTCAAGATAAATGGGGTAAATCGTGGGATAAAAAGTCACTAATCCCTTTGCAATAAGATTTTACACAGCTTCAATACATTATCTGAGAGCTGAACCTCTTAGCTGGACTGCTTAATTTCAGCTGTGGCCGTAATTTTGGTGTGGTAAAACAAGGACAGCGCTAATGGATGAAATGGGAGTTTATAGCTCTAGAAAGAAAGTACAGGAATGAGGTGAGTCTAAAAGAAGCTGCCAAGGTCATGAACAAGTTATCTGACCTCAGTCTGGGTCATGATGGTTACACCCAGCTGTTCGACAAACACACACAACCTCAACAAGGGGTGCTGACACACCCACACTTTGCTGCTGTGAAGCCAGATAACAGTATGGGGACATTTCCTGTTGTCATGGCAGACGGCCATTGACCTTTCGACCTCCGTATATCTTTTTTTTAGTTCTTTTAATACCTTTGGAGATAGCGACTGGATTATTCTATGTCAATCAGTGTTTTCTTTGGACAGCAGTACATATACAGTATTGAACTCGAAATGAAATGGCATCCGTAAGTGATTTTATGTATTTAAGATATAATTCTGTAATGTGGGTGACATTTGATTTGTTTTTTCATATTAATCTCAATATATCTCAATTTTTGTAAAAAAGAATTTAATGGATATCCGTTTGGGTGAATTCAATACAGTCACAATACAATGTAAATTTAGCACATAATAAAGCACCCAGAAGTATTAACAAAAAGTATATTAAGCTCAAAATACAGCCAGAAATCAGAAAGTACTTACTTTAAAAGTACTGATGTGTACTTTTTGTCTACTCTTTTATAAGTACTGTGAATTCGGACAATGTCACATACTGTTTTTCATCTACTACTGTATATAGTAGGGAAGTATGTGATTTCAGATGCAACCAAAGACTTGGTGGGGCTCACGAACAGACCATTTTGACAAGCAACTGTGAATAGCAGAGGAAGAATCCAGGGTAACCGTTATATTTCTGCTTTGCTATAAGTGCCACCGACTGTCAGAGTGAATTTGCATTTCCATTCAGCCTGTCTGTTATTTTTTACGCATTGGTCTGAACGGTCACATGTCTGTTTTGCACTTTGTTCTGTTAGTCACATGTCCTCCTTTGTTCCTAGTTTCCCGCCACTTATTTGTATCCTTGGTTACTCATTTGATTAGTGTCTTCAGTTCAGCTCTGTCTTGTTTATTAGTCTCGTTAACTCCTCTGTTTGCTGTGTTCATAAGCCCTCGGTTTCTGTCTGTTCTTTGTCCAGTCACTGTCATGTTTTGGATGTACCTTATCTTCATTTTGAGTTATTATTAAACCTTTTTTGTTATTTGGAAACTTGCTTTCTTCTGCCTGTGGTGACACACCATTGGATGAACAGGCAAATTGAATGTAAAAGTTGGATGGAATTTTAATATTGAACATTTGTGTTGGTGCGAACGGGCTTTACTCTGCATTATACCATTAAAGGAAAGTTATTTCAGAGGTAGTACAAGTTGTTATATTTCATGAAATATTACCAAGACAAAAAATAATTGTCATTTGGAATAATGTGCACTGAAGAATCATTCGCAATAACACAGAGAAAGTGTATTAATAAAGAAAATGGGATAAATTTTGATTCCATGTTGACTTAATAAAATAGGCTGATAGACAAAGCTCTCAAAAAAAAGATGGAATTTGTTCATACCCTTGCGAAAGTTAAAATGTCTGCTAACCATGCTGGATTTTAGAAGCATCAAGGAAGTATACTTTTTGTGCGTCATCACAAACATCATACTAGGGCATGAATGAGGAAAGAATTCTGTCTGCTTTTGTTGTTAAGCGTAACATTTTGCTCTCACCCACAGTTAGCTCTCCATTGAAAGCTCTCTCACACCATGTGTTTTATTTGTCTTCTTCCACCTGGTTGATGCAGAGATGAAATTCTGCTGAATCTCTTTTCAGTTCTTATAATGGCTCATGACTCATCATCTCACCTTGACCTTGATTTTCTTCTACCTCCTCTAGCCTCTTCATAACTGGCACTGTGAGCAGGCATGCTAGGAATGAAGGCAGGGAACAAAGAACACACAGATTCAGTGTACTCAGGCTGTGCAACTTCTAAGATTTGCTTTTCCTTCCTTTATAACTTGTAGAGACCAGTAGCCTTGAACAATTCAAAATGGAGGAAACAATGTTAAAACAATCGTCTGAAAAGGACAAGCAGTTCCTCCTGAGAGCAGGTGAATTACATTTGTAGGCTGGCACCAAATAAACTGTTCGTGTGTCTGCCAAGCGTTGGATCTGTTGGAATGCAGGTGGATGGAATTCAACTTGATGCCGCTTGGATTTCACCCCTCATTCTAGGATGGCAGTATTCCAGCAAATCCAGAACAATTGCAGATTTGTGCAAGAGAAAACTGTTAACTTTAGCAAAATATTCTCACTATGGGTTTGCTATTGTGTGAGGACAGCAGGTTTGAGTTACTGGTCAGTGGTCTATAGTAATGCATGAACAAGCTTGCCAAGCTATGTTGACCTTCAACCACTAGAGGGGAGTGCCGAACAAAATGCTCATTACCCTCCTCAGCATTCATATGCTATGTCAAGAACATTTGAATCATTTTACATATCACTTTCACTTTTTTTTTTTTTTCAGCTGATGAACAATAAAAACATGACAGCCAATCAGAATCCACCCAGTGTTAATGAGCTTGAGCATTTAAAGCAGCAATTGGCATAACTGCAGATTGCTCTTATAATAAACAGAACATTATCATCCTAACATAGTTATAGTTATCTGTAGTTATCATTCTTGGTGCGAATGGGCTTTAAACCAGGATGTCTGGTCACCATATTTGTGTAATACTCTACATTAATCTGTAACATCAGGCTTGGCAGTATTTCATACAAAGTACATATTTAAAATACTCTCAGCTTCTGCCTGGAAGCTATTAGTTCACCAAAGCATGAGGTAAAGTTCTAACATGTACCTGAACACACTTCTGTCTAACACAAGCATATGAAAGGGATCTCACACATACGCATGCTTAGTCATGCACAGATGGGGGTTACATTTTCTAGAGGTGCAAGAAAAAGAAAGTTCACCTTGACAACAGGAGCCATGAACCCTGCTAACTAATTTAAATAGTTTTAACTGTATGACTAACTCTAAACAGTAGGCAGTTATATAATTTGGCAGGATGGCTGGTGGTGAATTTAAGGTATTAGAAGCCATGCTATAATGTGAATACTCTTAAGATTAAAGGGCTTTGTGGGATACTTGATCCTGACTGGTCAATCACAGCATTCAGATATTTATGAATAATACCTTTTAGCCAAGATCTGAAAAAAAGTAATTCTTCTGCTAAAAGATATAGTTCCTGATATGTAAACAATAGCAAATTGTAACAAAATTCTATGTTTGCTGTGCAGTGATACATACAGTAGCTGGTGGACCAGTATTTTGTTTCAGGGGGCCAAAAGGGGGCGCTACATGCAGAAAAGTAGAGAGGAAAAACAAACCAAAATGTATTTTTAGGAGTGTCAAATATTATGATATTAAAATATTATGATAAAAAGTTATATAACTGCTTTAGAATTAATTTATAGAATTTTTTTTTAAATATAATATAAATAATTGTGAATTAGAAATGTCTAGTCTAACATTCCTCTAAAAGTGGGCAGAAAATGTAGTACTAAGTAAACATTTTCCAGATCATATTTTAATCTTTTGTTTAGGCTTAGTACACTGACAACACACCTTAAAACTCAATAAGTTCAGAATACTCAAAACATTTGAGAAAACTTATTACCTCAAAACATTTAAGTAAACAAACTCTTTTTTTTTCTTCTTTCTTTTTTTTTTTTTTTTTTTGTTAGCAGAGCTTAAAATTTTTGTGACAAGTGCCACTCACAGGTGTCTGTTATTAATATAGTAACTACATGTAAAATGTGTAATAGGGACAATAAAGTGTTACCGTTTTTTTTCATCGTTAGTTCACGTTAACTAATATAGCTAACTGATGTTAAGAAGTTGAACCTTATTGTAAAGTGTTACTAAAATATGTATGTTCTAAAATGTATTTTAATACAGCCTCATTTTGGTCATACCATGGCATGTGGCACCTATTTTGACGAAGATCTATAAATAAAGCAGTATTAATATATTCACAATCACAATGTGAAAAACAGGAAACAGAGAAAAGCAAGTTTCTAGCTGAGAGAAAGTTTCTCTTACGAGGAACCAAAGTATGACATGAAAACAGCTGACACACTTTTGTCACTCCGAGCTATGATGAACGAAGCAGGCGGTAGGTAGGAAGCTAGTAATATCACTACACCTTCAGGGCATTATATTCCTGTCAGTTGAAATTCCTTCCTTCAGATCACAAGCCTCTGAAATATCATAGCGTGTTCCAGAGCACATTCACAGGTTCTATAGAGAATCAAAAGAATTTAGTTGAGCTGGACTGCATGGGAAGAACGATGGAGTGTGTCTGTAGAAAGAGCCTAATCCGGAGCCAAATAAGGGCAGCATTGATTTATAAGGCATTATTATCCATTAGTCTGTGATGATGCCCTCTGAAAGCTTCTTGCGGTATTCAGACTACAGCATCTAAGTGTCTGTAAACTGATGTATAATGTACTTGTCTTATTCAAACCTGGTCTTAATATGTCTTTAAACCTGGAGCTGGTCTATGGCCAGACGTAAGAGTGATGTTGTACCTTTGTTGATATTTCTGGAATGATGATCATTTGGCAGAACCAGTTGTGGGAGCATCCTTGCTTCAGTTGTTTGTGTGAATAGCAAATGATGCAATATGGATAATGTTTCAAAGAGGAGTGTTGTGGAGGGAAATGCATGCAAAGATCAGTTTGAAATGCAATGCATAAGCCATGAATCTGGTATGAGGTAGGCGATTGAACTCAGATTGAAAGTCGTCATATTTTTTGTTACAACCCTTTTCTTTTGCATGATTCAAGACGTGTTTCCCCTGCCAAGTTACAAGAGGATAACGTAATTCCTGGGATTCCATTATGTTTGCATCTGCTTATGCTGGGGCCTCCTGCGTTTTCTGTCTGTTTTAGATTAACAATGATTCGCAAAGCTTTCAGTATTTGTAAAGCCTGGACTCTTGATTACAGTGAGAGGAGGATGGAGAGGAGAAAACAAGGGAAGGAGAGGCCCAATTGGTACCTGGAAAAGGTCAACAACATTCCAGAGGCACTGTTCCCCTACCAAAATCTCTGTTGGTCTATACTTTTCTTCCAGATCATTACATAGTGTATAAAAAGCACTGTATAAACTTAGCTTAAAGGGTTAGTTCACCCAAAAATGAAAATTCTGTCATTAATTACTCACCCTCATGTCGTTCCAAACCCGTAAGACCTTCGTTCATCTTCAGAACACAAATGAAAATATTTTTGATAAAATCCAATGACTCAATGCAGGCCTCTCTGAGCCATCGGATTTTATGAAAAATATCTTAATTTGTGTTCCAAAGATGACTGAAGGTCTTACGGGTGTGTTTAGTATCATTAATACAAGTGTTGGGGTAACGCATTACAGGTAACGCTAGTTACGTAATCAGATTACTTCTTTCAAGTAACAAGTTAAGTAACGCATAACTTTTAAATTTACAACAAAATATTAATATTAAAATTTAAATTTTTAGCTATAGTTATACATATAAAAGTTACATTTTCAAATAAGAAACGCAAGTTTCTTTGTTTCCCCATGTATACTGACATCTCTTGCCCCATGTATCGGGTGTAAGGTGCAAAGGTGTTGTATGCACTGTGTGAACATGATGGTTATTGTAGTGCTAGACTAAATTTACTTATCACACTTGCACATTAAGTATTCCTCAAAATGAATAAAAACAGTGAAATGCAAACTCAGAGTATTACACAAGCCTACAATAATTAAATATGTTAAATGACACAAATATACTTTATGTATTTAATCTCACTTTATTAACCAATGTCTTTGCTGCTGACCTTTGATGATCCAATTACACTATAATTATACTAGATAAACATTACATTTGTTAAATTTTTTGTTTTGTTTTTTTTTTGTTAAAAGAAGAGTGTTGAACTTTCTTCTCCTGCGTCGTATTCTTCAAGTAACAATTTTAGTTTTTTTTGTTTCAGTTTTAGTTAACTATAATAATCCTGTCTTCAAGACCATATTTTTTTCATAGCATAATGTGTTAGTTGTACATTTCCTTCTAAATGTTTATTTTGAAATGTTCAGTTAGAATTAGAGCAGTTGAAATGGGCCTTATCCTGCCCACCGAACAGCATGTTCTTGGTATAGATCAGAGTGGAATGAAATATTAGGTTACCTGATAGAGAGAAACAATAAAAGACAGAGTGAAAGACAGTAAGCTGAGGGGAGAGAAAGTTGGAAACACAAGAAGAGTGTGACACAAGAGGACTACACCAGAAATAGGACAAAGAAAGGGATGCTGGTTGAAGAAAGAATAATGGATAAAATATGCAGGGTTCTTGGCATATGCGTGGTTGAGATGGGATGAGGGTTTGAGGCCCGCACAGTGCAGCAGTCGAATAAGAAGTTGTTTTTTATGGTGTAAACTTGAATTACATGCCTACAGCAGTAATGTATCAAGAGATATCATCAGTATGTTTCCACATATATGGGAATACAAGATGTCATGACAATACACAACCAGTCAAAATTGGGGAAATGGGGGATTGATATGTGCTTGGGGGAAAATCCAGGTAAAGTTTTCCAAAATCAAAATAAAATGTATTAAAATTGTACACAAAATGTTTTTTGTTTAATTATGTCTATTTTAGGACCATTAAGATATTTTATCAATCAATCAATCGATCACTAATTATATTAAATTAAATTAAATCAAATTATAAAAATAGTATTATAAGTTAAAGGCAGGACAATAAATACTGCCATAGAGTGAATACAGGTAAAGTGTAATACTATTTAAACAGTTAAATCTCCCCACTTAAATGCTAAATACAAAAACTTGAGTATCCCATTTCCCATTTTTCCTTTCATTAAAATAATGGCACATATCAACAATCTAGGCTAAATGATTGTAAAAATAATTTCCTTTCTGCAAAATATAATTTCTTTTTACATTTTTTTTCTGTGGACAATTCTTAACAGCTTTCATTAGATTCACCAACCTACGGGTTAGGAAAACATTTCTTGGATGGAGTCATTGGGATTTAGTGGATGAAGGCAAAGGAAATAAAAGCAGGCATCTGTGCAAACAGAGGTATGAACTGCCTAAGTTGAGATCTATAAAACGGACTGAGGAAAGAGTGAGAGACAATAGAGGATATACTCAAATATGTGAATACCGATAGTTAAACTGCATCCATTTCAAATGTGGGAGTGCTTTAATGTGTGTTTTTGTGTGAATACTAGCCTGAGTGGCTGAAACAAGCACATATCCCTCCTTTCTCACATTCCAAGTGGCTGGAGTGAGCTGTGACTGATCATCGCTGAAAGCGGTGTGGTCTGAAAAAACACAGTCAAGGAGGGAGGGTCTCGTACACACACTCTCTGCACACACACGGGATCACAAGCACAGCAGAGAGTGGGACATTTCTGTCCCTGATGCGGCAGCCGGAGCGCTAAGCGGGAGGAGGAATATAGCAGGCATTGGGAGCAGGAGGGAGAGAACAGGGAAGCATATGTGGAACTCCGGTGGGTTTGAGGAGTCTAGAGCTGGTGGGCCCTGAGATCAATGCCATGGGGAACTCCAACAGCAAGAAGAAAACCCAGGCTAACCTAACCAGCAGTCACCGCACTAACAGAGTAAAGTCAATCTGGCACTTTAGACATGTGGATAAATTTAAAACAGGTAGGAAAAACTCTATATTGCAATTGCAAAGTGTGTATATACTTCATATAGGCTATTAAACAACAAAGATAGGGGGATCAAAGGAAAAATGTAATAATCTGTCACTGAAAAAACGATACTGATCAACTACTAATGTGATATGCCATTGTGATACCTAAATAAAAATTCAGTCATTAATTTCTACACATTTCCAACAAATTATGGTTGTACGATCGTACTTTCGGTAGCTTTCTGTTAGGGCTACACTTTATTTTAGGATGATGTTGTTACAGTGTAATTACACAAATAAGTACTGAGAAATACTAATTAACTACATGTACGTTAGGGTTAGTCTTTGAGTTTAGTTTGGTTTGGTTTGGTTTAGGGTTAGTTACTTGTAATTATGCTTTTTACTATAGTAAGTACATGTCACATGCATAACTACATCATCTTAAAGTACAAAAATCAGCTCTGTCAGTGTGGGAATCCTGAGAAATGTTGTGCTTTTGTCCGAATGGGAGGGAAAGAGATCCAGGTGTGTCTTCCTCTGTTCCCGTTTGTTGTTTCAATAGCTGGGAAAATGGAAAATGCCGTAAACCTGTCATACGTCCATCATGGCTTGTTTTCCTCAAATTCCCTGCAATCACGGCTCTGTTATTAAGCGTTCAGACTTTCTGTTGTGTGCAACCTCTCATTTTCCAGAGCAAAGTCAGCATACAACAGAGGTTTCGTACTAATGTGCATCAGCATCAGCAAGGTTCTTTGACTTTGAGTATTTGCGAGCAGACAGTCGGTTCTCTGTCATTTAAAATCACAGGGGAATGAGACACCGAACAGAAAATGAAATCAAAAGTGCACATCAAAAAGAGTTGCTGTTTACAGGGATGAACAAATCTCTGTCAAAAACATCCCTTTCATCTTTGTCTCGGTTGTGCCTTAATAAAAAACAAGATTCCTGTCCTCAAGTGGAACATTTCACCAACCTTACTTGCTTTGTAAGGCATCTCTATTTTCATGTGATGCAAAGACTCCTTGAAATATCTGTGTGGAGAAAATGGAACGAGGAAATTAGCCTATTAGCAGTAATGTCATTTGTGTGTGCAGGAAGCAGGCTATGTCCAAATACTAAGATGCCCCCTTTCTCAGCATGGTATGAAAAATACTTCAATGGACCCTTTTCACATATTGTTATGATGCATTTCCACAGTTATCAACATCACAAAGCTAGTAAAGTTTTTCATATTTTCATTAAAAACAATTATAGACATTTATACTATAACTATAATGTTATACTTTGTTCTAAATTACAAAAAAAAAAAAAAAAAAAAATGAATTAACACTGCTGTGAGAGGGTTTCTAATGCGACAGCTGAGGGAGTGACGACATCTTTTTCTCATCTGACTGCTGTAATCAATCTCTATATTTTTTGCTCTTTTGGAAAGTCTTGGAAACAGTATCATGGATTTTTCTTTTACTATTGGAGCAAGTGGGAATACAAAAATTATATTTGCTGTTGTCTCGTGTTCACCGCTATACAGTAGAAGTTTACCCAACTATGACGACCTCTGCTTCTGAAAACCCCGGAAATGTAAACCGGAGTGTTTTGCTAGGAGGTTAATTAACTCGCTCAAATGTTTCATGTAGGCCTACATAATGAGATTAATCATACACACAACTAAAACTTAATATTACAAGTGAAACTGCACAAAATGACAGAAATACACAAATAATATACACATATAATAAGTTACATACATTAATGAATGTGATGACATTTAAAGCATATGTTGAAAGTGTAAAAATTAA
Organism: Hypophthalmichthys molitrix; assembly: GCA_037950675.1. NCBI lineage: Eukaryota > Metazoa > Chordata > Actinopteri > Cypriniformes > Xenocyprididae > Hypophthalmichthys > Hypophthalmichthys molitrix. The sequence continues at coordinate 21,585,101 of CM075510.1, read as the reverse complement.
CACTTGACTATGGAGCAAATGTTTGAATGCATATTGAGCGCGGTACATAGACACTTTTCCTTGGATTGTCTTCGTGCATAGCTTTACTCATTCATCGAGCCGTTTATTCAGAAGAGCTGGATCTGAATGCATTCCAGCATACCAGTCTCTGTCCTCATGCATGACTGGGCAGAATGCACAACAGAGGGGTTGGCGGTGTTTCGTAAGTGTGTTCACTGATCTGTATAGGTTTAAATATTTAGAGGAAAATAAGTGTTCTTGTAGCTGAGCTCCACCTTGTGTGCAGCAATCTGTTCAACTGACGAGTGCAAGAAAACTCCCAAGGTCCTTGAGCCATTAGTGATGATAGAGATTGATAGATGGATGTTGGATTATGGAGAATGAGTCCTCTTCATCGCATCAGTGCCTGAGCTGCAGGAATCAAGTCATGCACTGGGAAGCAGGTCTCATGGTGAGAAATCCAATATGTTAGATCTCTCTCCATGGTCACGTGAATGATGATTAACACTGGATGTAACTCTGACAGATCGGTTATCCCAGTGAACCAGGCTGCAGTTCAAGTGGGAATGGGGGAGGGTCAGAAGGAGGAAGCAGGAATAGCTATAGACCTTTCTTGTGATAATGCACCTGTCAGTGCTACTGTGCAGCATGGAACTTTAGAAAAGATATCACTTGTGCAAACATTTGTATTAGTATGCTAAACAAATACTTTGTATCTATTCTGTTTGTTCAACTGATACTCATATGCATTTATTACACATTTATTACATCTGTCAATGTATCATATTGAAACCTGGCAAACGGAACGTTTTCAGAAAAGTCAGCTAGCTCTCATTGGAGTATTAGTAGACTGTTGGGTTAGGCATGTACTTGCAAAGTTATAGTCAGCAGAATGTCTGACAGTCTACTAATACTCTAATAACTGGTAGTTGACATGCAGTTGCAAAGTTACCTATGGGTTTGTCATGACAACTCCCGGAGTGTTTGGCATGGAAATGGATATGACAATGTTGATATGTTTTGTCTTGGTGAAATAGATCTGCTATGCTTCTGCTGCTGTTATTGCTGCTGCTGCTGCTGTAGGTTAAATGCTGCTGCTGCAGACCAAGTATGGGACTTGCTGCTGCCAATACATACATGACACGCTGATGTGAAAAATAAGACATGCGGCTGCTGTACAATATAGCGTACATGAATTACCTGTAGCAGATCTATACAGGTGGAGCTGGGGAAGGTGGAGGGTTTCTGAAAGCACGCTGCAACTGCTAAAGCAAACACTGACCAAGTATTTGAAGGTTGAGCAGCAACCTTATTGGATACTGATACAGCAAGAACCAATCAGCTGTGTCTTATAGAGAATGATGTGATTGCAAGCAGATTGAGTTAAGGATCAACCTGTGCCATCTAGAGATGCATGACAGAACTTTGTATTTAGTAGAATGTCTAAAGTGGACTATCGAAATAAAGTGTTACCAAATATTACCTGCTTTACAAGAAAAAACTATTTCAGCTTTTTTTTCTTCAAAATTTCATGTTTAATTCAGTGCGTTACTAATTTTCTTGCAGTTTTTGAGTGAAAATTGAGTAAATACTATACCAATTTCTTTCAGTGTAGTGTAATAGAATAGAGCGCTTAATTTGCATAATGAGAAAATGAAAATACTTAAAGGTTCTTTTAATGTTTCCTAATCTAATGTTCACACAGCCAAGGGACAAAATCCGTAAAGCATTATTATTATTATTATTATTATTATATTAAATGGACATTTTGTATGTGCAATGTGAACAATACAATGACTCAACAATTTCATAACTGAAATTGAACATACCGTAAGCCACTCGTAAGTTGAAATTGACAATGAAATGACACTTTTAATTTGCATCACTTGCAAATTATGACCTATTCATGCATATTTTGACACAAAAAGAAGAAGAGGTTGAGAAACTTTATTTTTGAGATTTTGTGTCCTTTTGATCAAATGTCACACTGTCTCTTGTCACATCAGAAAACTGCACATTCTGAACAAGAAGAACCACATGCTGGCCTTTAGTAACCTCTAAAGAGGGAAGAAAGCATTTCAGTCCGAACAGAATTACAGAAGAAAGGAGAATGGGTGTGCTTTTGTTTTGAGTGAAATCCTCTCTGCATTGCTGTTAGCCTGTTGTTTAGTAGAAATTCTGTGTGTGTGGTCCAAACTAAACATTCATCAGGACCCAGTGTGGGATTTTCCACACACAAACTCATTTTTAATCTCATTTTAGCAGTCAAAACAATTTTGTGTCATACTCCTTTAATAACTTGCGATGCTTACACAATATGCAGGTCGAGTCATAAGATGTAGTGCGACTATATGCGTCCTTTTTTGCTGCAAACTAATTTGCAAGCATGCTGCCTTGAATTTATAGCAGTAAAAGGACACTAACAGTTTAAACGAAGCTAAATGTATCAACACACAAACATGTCTATAACTTGCACTGTAAAATGTACTATCAAAGGTATAATGCTAGATATACAACAGCTGTCATATCTAACATTTCAAAAAGGCAAAGTGTTTTTGAGAAAAGTTAAGATATGATGTAGATGTGAATGTCTGGGAGGCAGAGATTAGAAGTGTACATATAAACGCATATAAACAGATATACTAACTGTCATCAGCAGTGATCCCAGAGTGCCAAAATACACTGTGGGATGGCATCAAAGCATGGTGGGTAATGGGGCATAAAAGTGATTATCACTCTGAGTGAGTTAAGATCCGCAGTTGATGGTTCCCATGTAGATATATCAGCTCACATTAAGATTGCTTTGCCTTAAGAAACAAAACAATTCTCACAGGCCTTTACATAGCAAAATAATTTAAAAACCTTCAAGTTGTTCCAAACCTGTATAAATTTATTTGTTTTGGAAGAATGTTTGTAACCAAGCAGAGATATATATATAAGTGTTCTAAAAATGTGACGCTCAAGTTAAAAGAAGGTCATCTTTAAAAAAAATGTGCCTCAGGACCTTGCGTTTTTTCCCCCATTCCACTGCCCTACATCTCACATTTTTGCATTTTTGCATCTGTGACCTTTTCTGCTTGTTATGTTCAGTAAGAACATGAACTTAGTACAACTGTATCTATATATTTTGAAAAAAGAAAAAAAGTCTTAAAAATCCCAACAGGTTTATAATATTTGTTACAAAACACGGTGAGAAGCTGCATCTAGAACTCATTTCAGAGATTGGATGGAGTAATTAATAATTCCATTGCAACAGGCTGTGTTGGCCAAGATATTCCATTTTTCATTATCCCACGAGCAGCACTCCGACTAATCCCTTTGAATTCTGTGACTAGCGTAGGAGCGTGCACATCCTTCCTCCTTTGAAGTTTCTGTTAAAAGTGCTTCAATCAAGCCCAGTGCCAAAGAGAGTTACAGAACAGCAGGATAATCTGTGTCAGTGAAGAGAAATTCTTTCATACCCAGAATAGAAATTGGTAATATTTTTAATGTTTATTTTAATAAGATTCTTGAGCATACTCCAATTAATCCCCCCTACACCAGTGATCTCAGGATTGGATTTGTTCTCAGACTCATCAGTGTTCCTCATGGAGGATAGAATTCACTTTATTATTTGGAGCTGCAACTGAAAGAACCCGCCAAACACTGTTTCAAGAATCCCTGCCAATGTCAACCTGTAGCGCTAGTCAGAATAGAAAAGGGCCCAATATAAAGCCATTGTGTCTGAATATAATGCGGCCTGATGCAGCCATTTCCTCCATAACAGAAAAATTGATTTAGCATATTAGAGGCAAGGAGCCAAAGCCTTCCTGACCAACACTTGTTCTCTTTTCAATCAACAAATAGCATTGAAAAATATGGAAGCTCGGGAATCTGCCATCATTTACTTACCTTCATGTTATTCCAAACCTGTATGACTTTAAGGGTGTTCTCACACTTGGCACTCTGAACCGTGCCCGAGCGCGTTTGACTCCCAAACCCCGGTTCGTTTGACAAGTGTAATCGCTCCGTTCCGTGCCCGGGAGTGGTTCGTTTAGGCGTCCCTGGTCCACTTGGAAGAGGTGGGCCAGAGCACGGCTCGAGCGCGGTTCGCATGCAGTGTGAGCTTTAACCGCGCCAGAGCATAGAACGGTTAGTACTTTTCTGTGCGCTTCATAAGAAGTTCATTAGAATTGCTCAGCAATTACAAATGTCAATGTGTAGATTGTGACCCAGCTTCATCTTCGTCAAACAACACTATTGTGAGTCCTCAAAATGGAACGGTCCACAGCTTTTTACTTGATGCTAAGACACTATGTCATCAGCCTTGCTAGTGCTTTCATGCTAGTTCTGTAAATGAAGTAGGTCATTGTGCTAAAGTCTGCAGTTTTCTCCAGCCTAGCCAGCGCTTAGCTTGCTTACCTATGAACGTCAATGTGAGAAAGCACACTTGCGTTTGCAATAATGCCCTGCTTCATCCTAATAGACTCAAATAAACAGGTTTATACTCTGTGCATTTTGCTATTTCTGCCGTGGCAGAAATAATTTAATTGGATTGTATTAAATATTCACATATTCTTTAGCAAATAAACTATCATTTTGGAGGCGTATGACCAGGCTTAAAAGTTGTCTGATGTAAAGGTTTGCAATTCTCAAGGCCATAGATAGCAGGTTGTATTGACTGGATAATGTTTCAGTGATAGCGGCACAGTGGCTGTATGTGTCAGAGGAGAGCTTGTGTGTTACAGTAGTGAGACTGCAGTAAAGTACTTGTGATGCATTTATCCTAATGCACAAGGTAAGTTGAGTAAATCACTAAAGCATACGGGAGATTTCTGCAGCATATAACATCAGAGGCCACACTTTGTCCAAGCAGCATTATTCATTACATAAGTTCCATCTGCATTTACTGCAATTTGCAATGCATGAGGATGGACATTTCCTGCACTCATTAACTAGAAGGTTAGAGTTGAATTTAGCTGATGGTCGTCTAATTAGTTCACACAAAAAAGATTCTCTCATCATTTACTCATCTTAATGTCATTCCTAACCTGTATGACTTTCTTTTTTTTTTTTCTGGAGAACACAAAAGTTGATATTTCGAAGAATGATTACGCTGCCATTTCTATACAGTGAAATTATGTGTTGTGACCAATTGTGACAGGCCAGCTTTGAATAAAGCAGCTAATAACTCTACTAATCATTTTCTCATTTATTTTTATTCATAAAGAAAAGGATGTCATATGGGTTTGGTAAACAACATACCAGTAAGAAAATGACAGAATTTTTATTTTTGGGTGCAAAACTCATTTGACTGTTTGTCCTTGTATAACATCATAGTGTCTGTTTTCAGAAAACATCTGTGTCTGTTCTGTATCAGAATCACACCTTGTCCATTAGCATAGACAGAACTGCTTTTTGTCATTATGAGCTTGTTAAAGTAACACACACACACACATGTTGGGTTTTCATGTTTTATGGGGACTTTCAATAGACATAATGATTATTATTCTGTACAAACTGTATATTCTATCACCCTAAACCTATAGAACTTTCATTTCACACACCACCACCCCCCACACACACAAGGCAACCATGTTTGATTTGTAATTTCTTTTAAATCAAATTTTGCTTGATAAAAAAGACTCAAGAGTTCATGTAAAGTTGAGTCACCAGACTGACAATTTTCAGTACCTAGAAATCTTAACAAGATATGATTATTTCAGGGCTCATTTATCACATGACAGACTCCAGATACTCTATACTTATTTCATAATGTCACTAATAAAGTCAATATGTCTGAACGATTACCTAAGGCCCTTCTGACATAATTCAGTTACCTTGCTTAATTGTGATGATCTTCACAGAACCTTCAGTCAACTAAAATGCTGATGTTCTTCTTCTGTTGCCTCAGTCAGTTGTGTTCATGTCACAGCACTAATCCAGGTGGCGTCTTTGCCTGTCATCCTGTCTAACAAATTAGACAGCTAAAGACTTGAGCAACTCACATTTACAGCTTCTGATTCATGTAACAAAATCAAGTTGGTAGCAGTGTAATGGAAATGACAGGGGAAAACTGGAGTGACCACTGCCATTGTTTGCAGTCATTTCATCAGCCCAAAGTAATTTCTTATAACCAGGGATAGTGTCTTTGTGTGGTCATATTCAACAGGGTTGTCTTGTTTTAGGAAACAATGATGAAATGATGAAATCTAACAAATGGAATGCTGATATCATTTTCACAGTGTATTTAGTGAGTGATGTAGCAAATATCTTCCATATTAACCTTACATCAGAATAATAGTAAAAATGTTCCAATCATCTGGAAGCAGCAACATAGTATTTTCCATTTCCTGCCAGTTTTCCATTTTCCTAATACGTCCTGTAGGTCTGGATGGAGTGGTTGTTTGATTAAACTTAACAATAATGTACAATGCTAGATATACAGTACATATACATATATATATATATATATATATATATACAGTATATATGTAAGCAATAAGGTACGAGAGGCTGTGTTAAACAAGAGGCTTTTAGTTAAAGTTTACTTCATGAAAGTTGCTTTAATATTTGTATTGTGTGGTAACCGTTTTATAAAAGCAATAAGGTACTCGAGGCTAGTGCTGTATCGTGAATAAGTCACAGCTGAAGGGTGTTGTTAGGCACGACTTGAAGCGGAGTGCTTGCAACCCCTTCAGCCGTGACTTATTCAAAAAGCCTTCCTTCCGCCGGAAAAAATAGTCCCTGACCGTGAACAGCAACAGAAGTTACATTATAATGCCATTAGATGGTGACAAAGACTGTCTTTATGAGTGTGTCAGTCAGTAGCGAAGACTTTTACATTGAAAAGACTGAATTGTTGTGAACACGGAACAAGACGCAACTGACAAATGCTTTGACTAGCGCTGTCAGTCATGGGAAAACCCCTTAAAGGGTTAGTTCACCCAAAAATGAAAATTCTGTCTTTTATTACTCACCCTCATGCCGTTCCACACCCGTAAGACCTTCGTTAATCTTCGGAACACAAATTAAGATATTTTGGTTGAAATCCGATGACTCAGTAAGGCCTCCATAGCCAGCAATGACATTTCCTCTCAAGATCCATAAAGGTACTAAAAACATATTTAAATCAGTTCATGTGAGTACAGTGGTTCAATATTAATATTATAAAGCGACGAGAATATTTTTGATGCGCCAAAAAAAACAAAATAACGATTGATCAATCAGAATCAAGGACAGGAACTAACCGTTTTATAAATAAATAAATAAATAATAAATTAAATAGTTCCTGTCCTTGATTCTAGATCAAGAACTACACAACTGGTACAACTGTATCTCTATAATGAAATCATTTAATATGAAACTATAACACATTTTCATTTAATTGCAGTCAAGTGTCTGAAAACATTACATTCAGTTCACACTTGAGTATATTCTTTAAAAGTATATTATTTCCGTAATATGTACTCTTTTTAAACATAAACTAAAGTGCTTTCTTTTTCACAAGGGTTTTCTTGACTTGGTTCACTCAAACTCTTAGCAAACAAGCACCACTCACACATTCTTCAGTTTCAGCAAGATGTGACAAGTCTGCCTATTTTTGTCAGTGGGGTCAAAGGTTAAATAATGGTTGTGAAACCTGGGGTAAGAACCTGTGCAGCTGCAGTATAACACAACTGTTCACAGAAAGGAAGTAATGAATGTATCATAAAAGCCCTACAGGCTTAGTAACAGTAAACTACATAATTGGGTTTTAGTACTTAAAAAATCTACTAAAAGAACCAGACAGTTACACTGATTTGGAAGAAACACTGCTTTGAAACACTTGTTAATAGAGACATTCTCCAGGTTTACGCAGTTTTGAACTCAGGTTATGCATCCGTGGCTTTTCAGAATAACATGAGCATGGATATCAAGAGAATATAACTGCAAATATTTTACCATTGAGAAAAGCAACTCCTGCAACTGTTTTCACATGAATGGGTTTAATAGTGAGTTGTTAAATTTTTGGTCAAAAATAGCAATGCAACTTATATACATTTCAAACATTTAAATGCATTGAAAATCAGAGGGATCTCAGTCTATGTTAGAAAGTTTATGTGAATATGAGTAACTCAAGAGCTTAAGCTTTGAGGCTTGGACGGTACTCATTGCTGTCCACAACAGCCTTCTGTGGTGTTAGAGAGTAAAAATACCACTGAACTCAAATCCCTCTCAGAATTTCTGTATCCGGCATGTGTTTGATTTAACCACAGGAAGGATATACGCTATAATATTTACATGTTTTTGGTTACTTTCTATGTATCTTTCTTTGCCTTTTATTGGAAGTTTTGGCCACAAAACCTTAGATTACATGCACAGCATTCCCAACTCCTAGATTTAACTGACAGGGATATTGAAATTGCTTCATAAAAAGTAATGTTATGAGGATGTTTTCTGAACTTCTGAATGTATAAAAATACATTATGTGAATTATCTAGATTCAGCCGCACAATGATCTGCGCAGTATAATCTCATGCTGTATTTGTCGTGACAATGTAATTGACATTGTTTTGGTCAAAACGGATTGTTGCCAGGAGATGTTGTCACTAATGAATGATCAGATGATAAAAAGAGAGAGAGACTCAGGGTCACGCTCTGATAACAGACACTGAAAAATGACAAATAGTCTTCCAAGTTAAACTCCGGAAAAACTAGACTTAAAAATAGGCTAAAAGCCTTGCTAAGTCAAAGAAGGTGAGATGGATAAGAGAAAGGACATGTGGATGGGCTGTGATTATGGGTAGATCACACTGAACAATGAAGAAAGTCTATAAATATATCACAATAGCATATAGCTAGCTTCAAAGCTAACAGACTAAAGGCCACAAAACTGTATCTGTAAACCGTCTATCTAAATAAACACCCAACACATTATATCATTTATATTATTATTTAATTTAAATTACATTAAACACATCCTCTTAAAGATACTGTGAACAGTGGCCAGATTGATATCCAGAATGGATATAAATAACAGAGGCATGAGCACATAAACACTGCTATTGCTTAAAGAGAAACAATAGATGCTATTATTTGCATGGTCTAATGTCACCACAACATTTAAGCACCACAGGGTCTTATACCACACACACATAGAGAATGTGCACTGTTTCAAAACAATATTTACAAGGTTCCATTGACAAGTAAAATAACTGAATTCATAAACGTGCCTATGGCAACATTTCTGCAAAATATTATGTTGTTTCTTGCAGGGTTCAAAGGTAAATGTCCTGTGAGTGGCACTAAAAGTTCAGATTTATCCAAAACAGATGAACGTCTGGCAATGTCTTATTATGCTGGCTCTTTTAAGTATCGCGTAAGTCCAGAAATGAAATGTCTGGTGAGTGGCGCTAAAAGGTTAATGTATCGAGTTACCTAACCGATAGCATTAACAAAAGCAAATGTCAGATAAAATGCATTTGCTGAAGCAACCATGCAATTTTAGCTTGCTTCTGCAAGCTCTTTTATCATGACTTCGTGTTTCACGGGACTCGTACTCGAGCGCTCCGTATCGCATTGTTGTACCAGGTGAGCCAATGAGCAAGTTTACTGTCAGAAAAGCCATACATATGGATCTGGATATGTGATGCAAAGGTCAAATGTATTAGTTTACAAACCACAAATCAAAGGTTTTGAGGTCATAACACAGTATTGTGCAAGGAACCGCATAATAAATTTAGGTTGAAGCACATTTTTCTAATGAGCCAATGTTGTCATTAATACTCTAAAAGACCCAAGCATTGATGCTGATGTATTTTCACTCTCTAAAGCTTAAAATATTTCTCACCTGTAATATATACTTAAAAGGCCTCATTTACAAAGAAGCCTCCAGTTGCTATGACCTTTATAAAGTCAGGAACACCATAATGGAGAAGCTGCTGTTTTGCTTATATTTGTGACATGCATTTGCTTGTTAGCGCCAAACTACCTTGTATTACCTCTGTTATGATGATAGTAGAATACTTAGCAGATGGGATGCAACATATCGAATCAGTATATGCTTCACTGTAACATGTTTTATAGTAACATTTGACATTCAACACATGACATTATTCACTGGAGGAGGGCCTCTATGTTTCTTTTGCAGACATCTACATCATGAAAATTTGATTGTTGTTTGGAATGTCAGCAATATAGATTTCCTGAAATCAAATATTCCATATCTTATTAGGAATACAAACATAATAATTTGACACTATAATATACACACAAATAAGACAAGCCTTAGCAGTGTTGGGGGTAACGCATTACAAGTAACTTGAGGTAAGTAATCAGATTACTTTTTCAAGTAACTAGTAAAGTAACACATTACTTTTTCAATTTACAGCAAAATATCTGTTACTTTTTCAAATAAGTAACGCAAGTTACTTTTTCGCATTTATTTACTGACAGTTCTCCTGTTGAGAGAAATAAAGTGCAGAGGTGTTGTGTGCGCTGTGTGAACATGATGGTTATTGTAGTTCTAGACTACATGTGAACATGCATTTACTCATCTCACTTGCACGAAAACATTCAGTATTCCTCAAAATGAATAAAAACAGTGAAATGCAATCTCAGAATTTTACGCAAACCTGTAATAATTAACATTATTAAATTACACAAATATTCTTTATGTATTTAACCAATGTCTTTACTGCTGACCTTCAATGATCTAATTTAACCATACTAATAAGCAAAAATGACTTTAGATTAGATTTAGATTAGATTTCTCCTGTATTTTCTTCTTCTTCAATCCAGAATGGCAGCACAGCTGAGAGGTTTGTTTGAGTTGCGCCCTCTACTGTACAGGCGTAAATATGCTTTTCCTTCAGCCTGAGGCTTATTCATTTCACTTTTGGTGTGAAAGGGCGTTACCATTTGCCAAAAATAGAACTTTTTTTTGTTGTTATTAAAAAACAAACAAGCAAGCCCAGCCGAGGTGAGAAAAAGTAACGCAAAAGTAATGTAGCGCAATACTTTTCATAAAAAAGTAACTAAGTAATGCAATTAGTTACTTTTTAGGGAGTAAATATATTGTAATGCATTACTTTAAAAAGTAACTTTCCCCAACACTGTGCCTTAGTGTGTATTTGATCAGTGTCATGGGTGGAGATTGTGAGCGAATGTTTTGAAAATCATGGGATTTTGGAACATACAATGGCCCAAAAAGAATCTGGGTATTAATGCTACATTTAAAAACGTATAAATTTCATTTTATTGTACCAAGTGGCATGTCAAGCTTTGCTTGAAAAACTGTACTTGTGCCGTATTTCTTCAATATAGAAGCCGCTATTTTGTATCTAATGCAGTGATATATTTATACGTTTCAAGTGTGCCTTAATTGTCCATTAACATTTGTGTATCTATTGTAAATTTAATAAAAGAAAATACCTATATGGAAGACTGTGTCTGATACAATGAGAGACATCTTAAAATATCATAACACCTGCAGAATAAACCCTGCATGCTTCTCAACCCCTCAGGCTATTATTAGTAAGTATTGATGAAGCTTTCAAGCAGGATGAGAGCATTACTTTGCACAGTGTTTTTTTTGGACAGAAGATTTATAGATGTTTTAAGGGACTTGTAAACATAGATAGGTGAAGAACTCCATCAAAGCCAAGAAAATAAACTTGTCTTTAGCTTCCTGACACTAATGACTTGAGGTGTTACACTGCAGGGCACTCTAAAATTAACCAGATGATCAGGAGGGGAGGAGAGAAAAGCTGAGGAAAAATGCCTCATCATCTTCTGAGACTTTGAGAAGACGCCCTAACACAGTATCATCTCCTTCAGTCGTTTGGTCAGATTCCTTGAAAACAACACAGAGGCAGTTTTATGAAAGCAACCCATTGTCAGAACAGAAGATTTGGGTCTGATATCTGTGGCAGGACTCTGTTAGTCATGCTTAAACTACCAACTACAGCAGGGCTTACATAGAATTCAATAAATATAAATCAACAAATGACGCACTTTTGGTGAAAAGTCAAGCGCATATAAATCAAGCAAATTCTGTGGGTGTATAATAGTGACAAAGAATGATAATTTCTAGGCATTTGTACAAATTTATGGAAGATTACACATAGCTAACATGCACTGTTTGGTTGAAGCCTACCTGTGTTCAAACACAAAGCAAAAGCAGTCATGGAAAAACGTAGAAAATAGAAGCTAAAATAGCTGCAAGGTACATTAACCTTATATTGGTGTTTATCCCAGATTAAGTCGAATGTTAAAGAGTACGCCCTCCTCTGAAAGCCCCAGGCCAACATGAACCCACATTTATAGTCTCACTGGGTGGTGGATATAAATATTTAAAGCATATTGTAGCATATTGTGGTTTCCTCATACTCACACCTACTGGCTATGCAAAATGCTTGTGTACCTATTTACTTTACAGACTCAAAAACATTCGGTTTAAATGAGGGCAGCGATCTGAGAGTGTTCAAGAATAGTTTAGGATTGTGAGAATGAGGTTACTTGCTTTATAAGCAACTCAGAACAACAGCTTCTGAACTAAAAATGTTCCTCTATCCGTCGGGGAAACAACTTAAATGTTTATTATGAGTTGCAACAAACAGCCTTGTTGTGATATATATATAGTAATATGTTTTGGCTCTCATCTCTGTCAGTTCTACTTTTGTGCATTATCTGGGCATATTTAGGAAACTTTAGGAGAGATGTTCCTTAAGCAGAATGAAGCGACATAAACAACAGAGATATCCTGTGCCACCACCTGGTGGACTTTATGAAACATTATTTTTACATTATAAAAATGACATAAGCACAAAACAAAATGAAATGTAAATTAAAATATAAAAATAAGTTCTTTTAAAATATTAATACATAATAATATATAAATAATACTAAACACTGTCTATCGTTACAAATTAATTGTGTTTATATAAACCCAATTGCCTGAGTGTTCAGGTTATGCTTCTGTAATTTATGATAAAATGGCCTAAGTGTCATTTGTTTCCTGTGCATCTAGGGACACAAAAGCTTTAGTGTGAAAAAACTCAAGGGTCTGGTGGTGGTGGTTTAAAGGCATGCACCATGTGCCAGATGGTGTCTTTTGGCTCCCCTGATAAATATTAATGGGATTTCATGTGTTGGACAACAGGCAGTTGGTAGACTGGGGGCAATCTTAATGAGAAAGTCTATGGGATTTAAAAAAAAAAAAAAAAAAAAAATCGAATTGCTTAGAAACATAATAGCACACCTCTCAAACATCGGAGATGAGGTACCAATTCATGCATTCAAGGGGTTTGTTCAAATGTAATTATGATCAATATTAAAAGTAAGGTTTACCTTAGCAAGCATAAAAAAGGTTCAGAGAATTGGAAATCATTGGTATAAACTAAGAATGGGAAGTTTGCCAGCCAAATAGTGACCTTTCTTCCTCGGTTTGAAGTGACGCCCATAATTCTCAGCCAACTCCACTTGAGTCTCTATTCTAGTGCCAAAGCTAGTGTGGCAAGTGAGGACATCGGAAACCCGATAAATGATTTAATGGTAAAATGCTTGCTGCACCCCCTAAAGAGGTATATGAAACACACCAAATAGTAGCTCATGTTACCTGAAATAATCAAAACTATTTCTGACACCAGATGAAGCAAATGCCAAAAGCAATAGAACTCTTAAGTTATTCTTGCAATCTTTTCTCTGCTAAAGTTGTAATAAAACCTAACATTACATTGTGTTTTTTGGAAACTAATACATCATTTTCAAGGTATGAAGTCAAATACACTTGATGCTAGTCTCTGAGACTAAGAAAAATATATAAACACTTTGCACAAAAAAAGAGAACATTAGCTATTTTTACACTTGTATAAGTGTGTAAGATATATAACAAGGTCACTGGAGAAACAAGGTCATTTGAAAAAATAGTTTACCCCAAAATGAAAATTTTATTATGAAACACATATGATTTTTGATTGTTTGAAAAATGTTCAACATTTTTTTCTTTCATATAATGGAAGCTTACAAGTTTTAAGTAATGTCAGATGGCTTCAGGAGTCCTGGAAAATAGTGCTTGAGTCATTGAGTCATTTTTATGTAAAGCTTGACAGCAGCAAGTCAAAATATGACTACCTTGTATCGAAAAGAGCAGCGTGAACTTTCTTCAAAACATCTTCTTTTGTGCTTTACAGGTTTGGAACAGTGTTAAAATCAGAATTTTCAGTTTTGGGTAAACTATTTCTTTAAAAAGTTTAAATAACCATAATAATACCCACCAAAAACATTTTAGATGAAGTGTTTAATTCTAAACAGTCTATTGTAAAAAAAATAAATCAAATCTATATATCTTTTACTATTCATAATGTGTACTGTGGGTCAAATCGTGGAGCAGATGCCCTGATCTTAGTGTGGCATGCTTCCAAGCAGATTTTAGGGGTGGCAGATTAGCCAGGCTCCCCCGTCAAGGCAAATCCCAAATTCAGTTGGTGTACGGCACAATGGAGGAAAACAGCCAACACGTTGGGGGACACCACACAGTAAGATGTTGACAAAAGCCAGGGCGAGGGGGAGGACAGATGAAGAGGGGTGGGAAAGATCAGGGCAGCTGGAGGATTGGTGGCAAACAGTAGATCTCATTGTGTCCGAACTGATTATCCTTCACGGAAGACAGCTAGTTGACATTACTTGGTCCGTGTCTGCAGAAGTGGATGGTTAGTCATGATGCTGCTTGGTGAAAGAGTGTATGTCTTATAATTTTAGAAAGAGACACTTTCAAACTACAATGATCTCCGCATGGACCTTTATCTCAAGATAGAAATGGTGGTGTTTATAAGTAAAAACGTTCGGTCTCTGTTGTCAGTCTTCAAGAAGAAGGGTAAGTAGACTCATCCAAGAATTCTGACAGATCCAAGAATTTATAGATGATTATTCACCTTGAAACATTAATATTTCTCCTGGTTCACAAGATACTGTTTATATATTGTCTCTTCCATGTGTATCTTGATTATTCTAGTTCATTTATCTAGAGTACTAGACTTAACAGATGTTAAAAAGTTAACGGCTGTTATTTGTATGCATGTACTTGTTACAACATTAAGTTCAGACATGCAGAAGTTTAACCTTCCATACAAAGCACAAATGGCACAAGCGTAAATATAAAAAATATTTCATTGTTGTAGATTCATACCTTTCCTGGCATTGTGGTTGTTGGAGGCAAGGTTATCTGTATACATGTAACAGGTGGCTTCTCAACACTGAGGGAGGATGTGCAATGAAATGCTCATAAATTTACAGACTCAAAACTAATATTCCCGAATAGATAGAGATCATTATTACAGAGTAAAAAGAGAACAAGTTCATTATCTTGCCATCAGTTTTGGCATTCATACATGAGTTACCTCATGTATGAATGCCAAAACTGATTTTTTATATTATAGCCACTTTATATTAGGGGACATTGTTTGTAAATGTTAGTTTTTATATATTACTCTTAAAATGAACAAAATTAAAAGAATGTTTTAAGAAAGTTAAGCTTCATAAAAGCTTCTCGTTTGTAAAACAAATCCTCAAAAATGTGTTAACTGAAATCCACTTGAAATGGAAACAGAACACAAACCAAGTTGTATTGAACATTACTTTAACTGAGTAATTTGCAAAATAGACTCTTACAGTGCATTTGCCTCTAGTGTGTTTCGACTCTGTTGTATCACAATGTCTGTAGTCAGTGCCAGGACACCTGAAACCCCCATGGGGTGTCCTATACAAAAACCTTAAAAGTTGATACCAAGTGAACAGTTAGAAATCTGCATAAATAGCTAAGAGGCTGAGGAAAAGATCTCTTTTAAGGGAAAGTCCCTGTCCTAAAACACTCCCATTAACTCCATTTTGCAATGCCTTTTGAAACATCAAAACGGTTACCCCATGGCCAGTACTTTAAAACACTTAGGAGGTACGCAAAGAAGATGATATAGGAGTATGAGGCTTCTTGATGTTCCTTTGAGAGTGCCCCAGTACTGTTTCTCCCTATTGTAAAGTTAACAGTGAGCCTCAGTGCAAGTCAGATACTAACTAAAGTAATGCATGTTTTAGGAATACATTTGCCAATAAGATGTAACATTAGGTCACCCTACTGCATTTTCTAGAAAATGTCGGAATATTCTCATTGGGTCAAACCAGATTATATAGTATCTGCTACCAAGAACAACTGCTGTGTCATGATTGCTGAGAATTTAGGTGCATTGGCCTTGTTTGGAAGATTCATCTCAGTTCCTTAAATTACAGCCAAGCTTGGCTTGGTCTTGTTGGGTAATAAACAAGTATTTGACTGGAATGTTTCCGAGTGAAATTGATAGATTTAAAGAAAGAAAGAAAAGTCAACTTCTTTCTGTGAACGCAGAGGCCCTTGCACTGCCATATGTTAAACAGGGGTAGCAAAGGGTAATCTGGTATTTCAAGGAATTAAAGATCAGAAGGGATTACCTGATCACAGCATGAGTGTGAAGTCCATTGCTACTTTGTAAATCTATCAACGTGTGCCGCTAATGCCTGTCAACAATATGAATAAAATTAGCTGCCAGCATTAGCAGGTGTTGCTACTGGATAAAGAAAGAATGGGCAGAGTTAGATCATTTGACAGCCAGATTTCAAGGCTTTCATTGAACCTCATTCACAAAACGGGGGTGTGGAAATCTTTCAAATTTCTCACTGAATTAAATAATAAAAATAATCGATGGGGATATTTGTGGATTTTGACATTTGAGCCTCTAGCAAAACTGTGCTGCCTATGCATCATCATCTTGATTTGATTTGGAAGAAATAGTTAAACTTTCCTTAAACTCTCCTTAAACTTTGATAGACCAGCTATGATTTTTAGGAGAATCTTTTGGCAAAGACGGCATCCATTTTTATGTGAATAACAATACCTTTCCCTTCCCTCTAATTTTAGCAGGCCAAAAGCAAGATGAACAAAGAAAGCTGACTGTACATTACACGGCCTCCCAGCACTACCAGGAGAATGTATTCATAGAAGGGAGCAGGCCACAGTACCTGGAAGACCTGCATACAGAGGCTCAGGAGGGACTGAAGATACTACAACAGGAGGGTGAGCCTCAAACTCAAATCAATAACACAAAACATACTGCTCTATAACATCCTTGATGCACTGCTCACATTCTGGCCTTCTAACATACAGCTGTGTTTTCTGATGCACCTCACTCAGTCTTTCTTCCATGCAGAGCACAAAAATGGGGTGGACTTTCAGGATGATCAGACTGTGGTAAGTCTCTGAAGTAAAAAAAAAAAAAAAAAAGAATTCTGTAGTCAAAACTAAATAGACAAAAGTAGCTAAATTTAAACAAATGTTTTTAAACTCCCTACAGTAGTAATTCTGGTCTATCCCATCTTAGATCGTGGCCTTCTCAACTGTATATAACAATAAAAACCACAAGACACAGTTATAAAACTTTAATTACATTTTTTTTAGGTTTCAGGTACCAGATCCAACAAACCTTAGTTGTCATAGTGAGGGAATTATCACCAAGAGCTTTCTTTTTTTTTATTTTTTCAACCAGAAGATTTTGTACCCTATTTATGGACTTCATTCATTCTTTAATATCCAAACAAATATGTATAAATAAATGTATAAATATCTTTTATCAGATTGCTTTCTAACAATGATCTCCATTTCTTGACAGCCAGAGGAAGACACAAGCTCAAAAGAAAGAGGTGAATCACTTGAGACTGATAGCACTGCTGGGCAATCTGTCATTTCAGTGTCGACTATCTCAGCAGTCTCCTCGCATCCAGTGCTTACACGTCAAGGTATACAATGCTGACTTAAAGAAGGTCTTAAAATAAAGCACATACTACCTCTTTTATCCTCTAATGTGTGGTATAGTAATGCAAAGACAAAAAAATGCGTTTGTCAAAATTAAGTTATGATCTGTCCTGTAATAGATGGGTTCGGAGAAAACGTGGAAAAAAGTTATCAAAGATTATTGTTTTGTTACTGCCATTACTTCTTAAAACAACTGAAGAGAATGGCATGACATCTTTTTTTTCAATCTCTGATTGATCTACCACTCACTTTAGGTTCTACATTTAAGCCCTTGAACCCAGTTAAACGACTGGACAAAACCAAGAGGAGAAGTAGAAGAACGACTATCATGGGCATACCACAGCAAGTTCAAAGAGAATTGGGCAAGTAAAACCATGTTATTGTCAGATTAAAAAAAAAAAAAGAAAAAAAAAAAACAGGTTTTTGAGAATGACATTCTTTACAACAGCAACTTTGACAAGTATATGAGATTACACAGCTATTCTGCCAACAACAGATGAATGACATTCCTTTGCTTTTTTTCTACTTAAGATATGGCAAGAGGAACTATACTGCAGCAGCTTCCAAACAGAGAACATGATGAAGATGATTCATCTGGCACAGTTGTCATTCCAACAATTGATGGAGAGCTCCCTTTAGTAAATCATGAAGGGGCTCGTGTACACCTGCAGAACATTGAGGTCCTTCAGACATCAAGAGATGAGGAGTTCCTAATAAACCACATCCATTCTGTCTATCAAGATGAGTTAAACCGAAAACTTGGGCTAGGAGCATGCCATACACAGAGGCCTAAGTCTCTTGCTGTGCCTGGGATGACCACTTCCTCTTTCCTGCATGAGCCTCAAGGTCCTGTTATGTCTATTTCACCACAGGCAACGTATTTATCCAAGATTATTCCAAACGCAATTCTGCCTGCTGCAATAGATATCATTGAAATTAATCATGATCACAGCCGGCGCAGTGCCAGTACAGTCAGCAAGAGCAGTTTAGCATCAGCTAGCCCAGCTTCTTCACGGTCTGGAGGTGGGACAAATCAAGGTCCACTTACCGCTAGCTCCAACAAGAGCCATTCGCAATCATCTGAGACTGTCGTCTCCAACTCCTCTACAATCTCTTCAAAAGGAAGGTGTCTACCAACATTTGTTGCCGACAACACCAAAGAAGTTTCAGATTTAATCCCAAAGGAAATGAGTGTTACAAGCTCAAGCAGTTGGAAAAGTTCTGACAGTAAAGATACAAATCACAGACTGGAACACAGGGAGTTGGGTGATGCAGGGGACAATGTTAGAAACAGCCAATCGTTCTCTCGTAGTCTCTCTGTAATGAAGACAAAACTACCACCAGCGCCACCTCAGAGAACCTATTCCCTGCACCATGAAAAACTTAAGCGAAGATCAAGGGAACGGGTAGACACAAAAGATCTCAAAGATATGGCACCAAATGATGAGCAAACAGTTAGAGATCTCAGCAGTACAAAAGAAGATCATCAGTCCACCAAAAACGAGAAGAGTTCTGTCCATTCTTCTGTGCTCAGCTCATTTAGAGATTTCCAGACATCTGTGGAATCTAGCCCACTTAGTCCTGATCAAGCATTTGCTGGAAGTCATGTCAGATTAAATAACTCATCTCCAAAGAAAACTGGAGAATCAGGTGAAAACAAATTTGATAGGACTTTGTCTCCTTCAAGTGGATACTCAAGTCAAAGTGGGACGCCTACGCATTCCCCTAAAGAGGTTAGTCCCTCCTCACCTGGAAAGAGAAGAGTTAAGCCTTCAAAACCAGAGAGAGCAGGTGTACAGAGCTCACCGGTGGTTTCAGTCTCTTCGTCAATGACATCTCTGTCTTCAGTCACATCAGATACAGTGCATCAGGACATTCAAACCAACACCACTCCATCGGAGCCACTGAAGTGCTCCCCTCCACTTACAACAGTGAAAAACAAGGTGACACCTACACACCCAACTACTGCTCTTAGGGAACTCTTTAACATTCCCCCTCCACCCAAGGTAAAAGCCCCATCTCCCCCACCCCCTGAAACCTGGATTTACAATAAACGCACACTTGAACTATTATGTGGCCCAGGTCCAATCCCCCATAAGTTACATCAGCTTCAAAAACAGCAAAAAGAGTCATCAATAGGTAAAAATCAAAACACAAAGTCAATGCAAATCCTTGAACAAATGATCCCAAAGACACAGACAACAGAAGAAATAAAGACAGGGACTCAAGTGGAGAACAAAGAAGCTGTAAAAGAACATAATGAGTCCACGTCACCACAAGTGCTTGAACAAACAACGGCAGAACCTCCAGATGTGAGGCATAACGGAAGCTCAACATTACATAATGAACTAGAAAAGCCAGAAACTCTTGCAGAGGTCAACCAGACGATTCTTTTAAAAGAGGAGAAAACTATAAAGGACCAAAAGGAAAGAGGAAGTCAAACCATTCCTACAACGAAGGTACCAACTATCAAAGTTGATCAAAGTATGCTGTCACAAACAAACTGTGAAGTCAAAACAAATGGTGAAATTCTGAGCACATCTCCCCCCAAAAATGACGAAGCCAATGAGGAGATACAAAAAAACGACCATGTTAAGGACATTTTGAATCATAAACCAATGCAAACTCTTGGTATAGAAGTACCTGATGTCAATGGTATTTCTCCACCTCCTTCTCCACCTCCAGAACACCACCCTCCTCCACCACCTACTAAAAAGATGTCAGCCTCTTCAGTGTCTATACCACCATCTAAAGAAGAAGAGGAACAGAAGCAAGAAACAGAGGAACAGAAGCAAGAAACAGAGGAACAGGTGACTTTCCTGGAGTCTTCTTGGCCTCCACCACCACCACCAATGCAAGAGTCTACTGACTTGATGTTTGAGGAACAAGATGAACTTGACTTCCCCCCACCACCTCCTTCGTTCGTACATGAACCCCTTTCAGAAATATCTGTCAATTGCCATGAAGAATCATGTGAACAGCAAGCCAATACAGAATTGGTGTCATCTAATTCCTCAGATATGGACAGCAGTCCAGACCAAAACTCAGAAATACATACCATTCTCCCAAAAAGAATTGTACAAAATGGTATGGAGAATAGACAACAAGATAAACCTTGTAATAACGTCTCAGACTTCTCGGTGGACCAAGTTGGCATGGAAAACACAACCGTAGCCTCTCCTAAAATGTCCTTTTTATTACCAGATGAACTTGTACAAGGGGAAGATTCATCACCTGATACCCAAGCAAATTCCAGTGTGCTGCTTGCACCTCTGCTTCCAGTGGAAAACCAATCTATTGTTAACTCACAAAGGCAACTGGGCCTTTTAAACAAAGACAACCGGAGCAAAGAACTGTTGTGTCGCAACAAAAGCACACCTATTCCAAAGGAAGATGCCAACATTCCACTTGTCACACCTTCCTTGCTTCAGATGGTGCGACTACGATCTGTAAATGTTGGGGAAGATAACAATGATAGCAAACCAAGTACTGAGACCACAACAAATGAGGATCACAGTATTACTAGTCAAGCAACACCACAAAAGCCCATTCGCAAATCCTTGGCTTCGAAGTCCAACTCACCTGCTAAATCATCTCCTGCTCCAGCCACAGTCCCATCCATGTGTCTTCAGGAGGCTATACGTATGAAGACAGCTGCTATGTCCTCCAGTGGAGTACCTGCAATGCTAAATCTACGCTTATCCTCAGCTAGCAGTGCTAGTTCACCTGTGCCATCCCCTAAAACACCAGACGGCTGTGACTTACATAGCTCCCCTGCATCTACAGCCAGTTTTATATTCTCCAAAAGCACAAAAAAAATTATCATTGAAACACCTACTTCACCTGAGGTCCAAGCAAGCCTCAGACAGAGTCTTGCAGCTGAGATAATGCAGGTTTCTGACCAAGCCAAGACGATGATTACAAATGGAACAAAAAAGCCAATTAAGGTGCCGCCACCTGTTGCTAAGAAACCAGTGCATGGAACAAATCCTCCCAACAAGATGGAGACTGCAACACCGGATAAGACAGAGATCTTGACAAATAAACAAATAATGAGGGTTGAAGTTAATGGGCAAAGTGATCCAGTGCATCCTGCTGGCCAGTGAGCACAATCATTAGGCAGCCAGGAGCAAGCAAGTAAGGAAGCATTCACAGGTTATTTCAATTTGTGCATGAAATACAGATGGAACCATGTAAATGATTATTATAATTACATTTCTTTTTCAGGAAGTACAGACACTGCATGTTGAAGAGTCATGGTGTATGAGCTAAGTTTTGATTGGACTGTTTAGTCACGGTCTGGCAAAGACAAGAGGACAAAGCAAGTGATAAAAGCCCAAGTGAGCTTGTGATCAAGGATCCATGGATACCGCAACTGTCTTAAAAGCCTTAGCCTGATAATGGCCTTAAAATGTATGCAAAAAGCTTTTTTCCCAATCCGTTTTATAAAATAGCTTTATTAAAACTTTCAAGTATTTTTCTAAATGAGTTTCTGTGCTCTGGAAAAAGTTACTTTTAGTTTATTTTGGACTCATCAAAGCTAATGACTGCAAGATTGAACTGACATCTAGTGGTCACTAGTGGTAGTAATCACTGCTTGGCGCAAAAAGAAAAACTCCTGTGTTATAATTTTCTGACATATCCAAATATGTTGAAGCGCAGAGATTGATTGCTAGCTTTTAATGAAAGAAGCTGATTCTACTAACAGTTTTTGAAAGTTTTAGTGCTACTGCAATCAGCTTTCAGCAAATATGTATACAGTACATGTACAGAACTGTCTGTTACCTTTATGAATTCTGAAGTATGCTGACCATTTACTTTTCATTAGATTAAAGCACTTTCTAAGCTAAATGCTGCATTTCTGTTGGAACCAGCAAACTAGTAAGAGTATTGATTGATGGTCCCTCTAAAATTGATGTAAAAATATATACATATACTTTAGCGGCTATTTACTTCCAAGGGGGTGAATAGAATTACTACACTGTTTTAAAAATAAATATGCATTAAATGATATTTATAGATTTACCCTGTTTTGACTGTTTTTAAATTCCTTGACATACAAATATAACATTGTATCAGCGCCAATATCCTTGTGGGCGGCACACAGACATGTAACACAGTTGCTATTTGGGCGTCCCAAGTTTGAAGCTCATGGACTTTTATTTTTGGGGCAGTTTGGGGCACTTATGGTTAGAGTCGGACTTGTAACCAGAAGGTCATGGGTTCGAGTCTCAGTACCGTCAGGAAATGTAGGTGGGGGGAGTCAATGAACAGCGTTCTCTTCCACTCTCATTACCACAACTGAGGTGCCCTTTGAGCAAGGCAATAAACCCCCAGTTGCCCCCCAGGTGCCACAGCAAAAATGGCTGCCCACTGCTCCGGGTGTGTGTATGTTAAATACTTACTGCTGTGTGTGTGCACACTTGGATGGGTGAAATGCAGAACACAAATTCCGAGCAAAGGACACCATACTTGGGTACACATCACATAACTTTCACTTTCACCATTATATACAATCTTTGTCCCCCATACTACCATATATGTAGTGTTTGTCTGTGTAACTATTCATTCATCAAACTAAATACAGTGTATCACCAAACAGAAAACCTTTTCATGATCTCTGGTAAAGCTTCTTTTTTTCAGTACAGCAAAATAGATAAATGAGTTACAATATAATTCCCATAATCTTTAATCAAGCATTAATTCTTAATGTTTTTTAATATATTTAGATATTTCTTTTCAATAGATCATGACAAAAACTGCAAAGGTACCTTTGAAGACATTTCCATAATTACTTCCATCAAGACATATAGAAAAAAATGGTTCTGAATCATCGTTTATTTCAATGAGTTCTGAATGTTACATTGCATGAAATTTGAGGTGTTTCCTTGTGAGCTAAACTGATCCTAAAATATTTACCTATACAGTTTATATATGTAGATTGTTCATGTCTGAACCGTTTCCGTTGATGTTTAAATAGTTAAAAATTGTAAGACTGGAGACTGATCATTGTAAGCAGTGATCTGTTTCCATAAATGGCACCACAGGAAGACCTGAGTTTGAGGACAACAGATTCTTCATTTGTCATTTAAACAAATGAGCATGATATTATTTACTGCAGTACTTAATGCGTAAAACATCTTGGACGGCAATACATGCAATGTAAAGCACAGACGATACCCATATGTATTCTGCTGCAGTAATTATGTGCTATTATATATATCATTTACAGGTTGATATGGCTAAATGAGACAGTAGAAATTAAATAATGGCATTATAAGCCATTTGTTTTTCCATCAGAGTCAGTTAGAGGTTTTTGATGACTATGATGAGTAACACCTGACACTGTGTAATTGTCATGAGGATATTGGGCTGTCATGGAAACTCAAGCTTTGAAGATTTTGAGAAAAATGGTGAAAACGGTCTAGCTAATATTTCCACCTTTCAGTGTTTTACAGGTAATCTGTCCTAGTTTGGTCATCAGATTTTGCTCTTTCCATTGTGCAACATACTCGCCTGAGATCTTCAGATCCACCTGAAGAGATCAGACAAACATACAACCAAGAATAAGACACAGTGATACCATAATATGAGTGTTTACGTTCAAAAAAAAATAAAACTCACATACCTGTAACTTCTCAAACACCTTTTTCTTTGGTTTCAATTCATCATCTGGTTTGCCTGATTCATAACCTTCTACAAAAACACGGTCTCCTGGTGCTGATCCTTCTGGTGGATCCAAAGGCTCCACTTTCCTGGGCTCTCCCTCACTGAAGGCCATCACATTTAGAAAGATCAAGACAAAATGACTTTTACTATAAGGAAATTTTCACTGATTGAATGAAATAGTTTAATTAAGGTGTATCAGCCCTACTAACATTGAAGCACAGAGCAGCATGGCTTGGGATTCAATCCCCCTCATCTTCTGGGGCTTTAGGTTGCAAAGCAACACTACAAGACGGTCCTGAAGCTGCTCCTGGGAGATGTAGGCCACCAGTCCACTCACTACAGTCCGTGGCTGTTCCTCCCCCACATCAATCTTCTCTAAATATAGCGAGTCTGCATCTGGATGCTAACAGGTAAAGAAAAAGGTTATTAAAACATCCTCTTTTTGGAAAAATAAATCGTAAAATTATTGCTGGATGCCTTTACCTTTTCTACACTGATGACTTTGCCTACTCTGATGTCCAATCTGGATGGGATGACCTCCTCCTCATCTGCGGTTTGTTTAGGGTTGCCCTTCGCTCCTCCTTCTGTGAAGCAATGACAATAAAACTGTGTGTAAATGTGCAAATTCTTCCTTTCCTAAAACTCATTCTAGTACTTGTCTTCAGCACTAATTTGTATTTTATTGTTAAATGGGATCATAAGGGTCAATGATTGTGTCCAAAATGTTTTTAGACATTGTGTATTTTCACTCACTGTTTTTAGAGGGCTCTGGGTAGGCTGATGTTGTCAGTTTCCTCAACTCTGGGGTTTCAAACTTCTTCCTGATGGGGTCCAACAGCTTGTTAAGAGCTAACTCTACTGAAGCCTTTAGGTCACCAGGATGGATTTCCTGCAGGTACAAGCAGTGCAGGAGTCAACATATGATGAATTTATGTAAACGTGTCATTTGTACATTAAAGATAAGCACTATTCAGATACCTCTGCAGCAAAGTCCTTCTCTACTTCCTCATAGGCAGTGTAGACTTTGTCGCCTCCCCACTTTGGATCTCTTTTAATCACAAACTCTGAAAAAAGAACACATCATTAAGCACTTAACTAGATGTTTACATTTTCTAAAGATTTTTTTTTTTGTTCGCTTACCTGAATGCAGCGGGAAAAGCACATGCTTGACGAAGGACAGAACTCCATTATTCTCAACATTTCCAGGCTCACAGAAAGCCTTCTTTAGCTTCTTCTTCACCTCTTGGTTCTTATCCAGCAGGTCAATCTTGGATTCCTGGTGTCAGACATGAAAGTTTGAGAATGTTGAATCTTGGTGAATCAGTTCGACATACAACAGCATAAGCCATTATCCCATCCCATCAAATCAATAGGATTCTTTGATTATATGAATCTTCAAAGGTTAGGGTTATGGTAATGTACCTCCTCAGAAGAGCTCATCTTGCCCCCGGTCAGTCCAGGCACCATTGGGTTCATCATATGGATACGTTTGGTGTACCCAAGAGAGGGCAGGTACTGCAAAAGAAAAAAAAGAAAAAAACTAAATATACCCAGCAACTATGCCCACACACATATTTATGTGGATCAGCACAGAGTTATCAAAACAAACAAACAAATAGCATGGTAGAAAGATAGCATAGTAGTTCAGCCTGTTATTCTACTTGCCTGTCCCTTCCAACTCACACATATACTATGTAAAAGTCTAGGCATATTAGATGCTTCACAAAAAAACATTTGTTTTAAGACCATTATTTATATGTTTTGCTTTAATGAGCCAGTAGAAATATCAAAATCCAAGTATTGTAAATATTGCAATAATACAGTGAGATTTCCTACTGGTACACTAAAGTAAATACAGTGTATAGCAAGTAATGTATAGGTGCAAATTTTAAAAACATCAAATGTACCTTCTCTGCTAATGTGAATATTTTCCTCTGATCCACACCCCCGAACTGAGCATCTACTTTTAAATACTCCTCGTCCAGTGCCTGATGGAAATAGTAAGAAAACAAAACAATATCACAGTCTGGAATACGCCTCAAATTAGAAAAATAATCAGAACACCACTACTCTTTATGAAATGTATGTTTAAATAGGAGAAAAAAAATAGTCAAAAGTACATTTATGTGATCAAAAATGCAAAGGATTATTACAATTTTTAAATAATTGTTTTCAATTTTAAATGTAATTTATTCATTTGATGAGTTTTCAGCATGATTACTCCAGCCTTCGGTGTCACAAGATCCTTCAGAAATCATTCTAATATGCTGATTTGCTGCTCAATAAATATTTCTTAGTAATATTAATGTTCAACAGTTGTGCTTCTTTTTCTTTTCTTTTCTTCTCTTTTTTTTTGTGCATTTTTTTTTTTTCAGGATTCTTTGATTAACAGAAAGTTACAAGAACAGCATTCTTGAAAAAAAAAAAGTAAATGTCTTTGCTGTCACTTATGATTAATTCAATGTATCCTTTCTGTATACAAATATATAAAAAAAAACTTTTGAAAAAAGGTTAGCAAAAGACGATCTGCATACCTGTAGTCCAGGATACAGCAGACCACTCAGAAGAGGATGCTCAACCTGTTTGACCACCTCAGCACCTGCTTTCTTTGCATCATGTTCAGTGACCATGGATGACAATCGGTAAACATCCAGAGTGTATTCTCTATAATGGATCACCCATACAAAGACATTTGTAATTTGCATTTGCTTTCTTCATGTTCTTTCTTAATCTGTAAAAACCATTTACCAGTACAATGATTGGAATATATATAAAACCATGTTCTTGATCAATTACCAGCCAATGTAATACAGTATTTAAATAAAGAGGAGCGGTTACCTGCTGAGCTGAAAGTCTGTGCCTTTGACAAATTTGAGTTTGTCAAGGGGAACTCCAATGCTTTCCAACATGGCCTTAATGATCTGCTCATAATACTTGACCCTGAGCTCCAGCAGCTCCCAGGGAGCCTTCATGTTGTCCAGGTAGGCATGGAGATCAGCAAAGAGGATGGTCACCTATAGAACAGAAACCCAAATAGGTATACACACCAATGCAACACACTAGATAAGTGCTTAGATGTTGACATTTAGAACCAATACAGAACGCCAAAGACAAACCTCGCAGCCCGCCTTCAGGAAGTCAGCGATCTTTGACATGGGGACAAAGTAAGCCACATGGGGTTTGCCTGTGGTTGCTGTTCCCCAGTAAACCTTCAATTCCCTCTCTTTCAGGATCTCCTTCAACCTCTCCTCACCAAGAACCTCCTGAGAAAACAACAGTGGCAGAAACAGTATGTTGAAATTGACAGAACAGATATGAAGGACTAAATCTGCAGAAAGAATGCATGATTGATTGATTGACTTATTTGATAAAACAAATATAATTGATTTTTAATTAAATGTAAACCTACATTTATTTTTGAATTACTTTTTATTTTCTGTATTTATGTATTTACTTGCTCTTTCATTTATTTTATTTACTTGTATACATATTTATTTATGTGTTAATTTATTTTTATATTTATTTCCATTTTATTTATTAATACATTTATTTGCCCTCCCACAAATGTGAGAATAAATAAATATAACAATAAACAAACTAATAAAGAAATGTACAACTAAATGTAAATGTAAAACTAAAACTACAAAATAAATGAATTAATAAATAACATAATAAATGTAAATACAGAAAATAATAAATGAAAAACAGGTTCTGCAGGTTTTGGGACTCCATACCACTGATGGTGCTTGTAAAAATGAAAACGAAACTCTTCAAAACAATAACAGAAATCTCTTGAAATTCTTACAGTGTGCTCCTTGTAATTTAGATGTAATCTAAACTTAACATTCGAAGTATCATGTCTTTGAATGTTAAATTTAGATTACATCTAAATCTACTGGTTTATTAGGAATCTCAAACCAAACAGAAGATTCCAGATACTGCTCTCTACTATTTTTACCTGAAGGTTCCTGGTGATGAGCTGGAACTTTTCATCAGGACTCAGCTGCTCTCCCATGATATCTGCTGCTTCTTTGCAAATTAAGTAAAAGACATGCCTATAGGTCAATAACGAAGATGAACTCTACTTGTGATTCTAGTGTCAGTCATATGTCAAAACTGTTACTTCTAGGATCAGTTATTTAGCCATAGCTTAAAAAAGGTGACGTCCACTATGAATGAATCGCTGAGAGCTCTCTAATATCCATTTCAATGAATGATATCAATCGGCATAAAATTGAATATTATCTTGTAATGACAGTGAATAATATGAGCGACAACAAAAGCTATAAAGATATAAAATAAAATAAAAAAGCTCACCAGTTATTGCTGAGAAACGTGTGTGCCGGTGACAGGTTCTTCCGGTTGAAACAAGATTTCATCACATATTTCATAATAAAAGCCCTATCAGACATGTCAATGAATAAAAGTTAGCATCATCAATTTAAATAATATATTTGGATATATATCTGTGAAATATAGTAGATGAATCTAACTAAATATGCATTAAATATGTAGTATTATTATTTATTTTGTTTTAAATACCGATTTGTAATGTGGTAGTGTTGCATCAGCTCTGAACAATCAATTGTCCAAATATCCATCAACAGGAAGAGTAATCAACTGAAGAACACCGAACTGCAACGCATTGCAATAGCTGGTTATTTCCATCAGGGGGCGCTCGTACACTGAGCCGCATTATAGTTCATGACTTTTTTTTTTTTTTTTTTTTTTTTTTTTGTCATTCTTTCCTTTTTGAATTAAAATATTTTTAGGATTACTGACCGGCACTTTAAAAAGTAACAGGTAGCGCAGTACCATCTCTTTCACAACCAATATTGACAATTTATAACGGAATAATGACACTTTGGTGGATCTGTAGTATTAGAAACCAAATCTACAAATCTAAATTTTGCGATTTAGAGGTTGCCGATTTCGTACGATTTGTCAAATAAATAGGTAACATTGTCATTGTCACACTGAAAAATTACAGAAATATCTCTATATATCGCTATATATGTTTTCATACTTTATTATAAAAGAGGGCTTAGCTCAGGTGTAATCATGAAGAAAAAAAGCAAATGATGATCCTTCAATATTAATTAGTGTTTATTAACAAACCGTTTCAAATTTTGTAACATTATCTCTTTTAAATAACTACACACATGTACATTTATAACAATTCCATCCAAAAAAAAAAAAAAATCTATGTACAAACACCAGCACATTATATACAATAACTGTAATTTTTGATACCAGAATATAAATCTCAACATTTAACCACAAACTGGTTAATGAGAACAAGAAATGTTACAGATGCATCAATACAAATTTGACAGGTGTTAGAAAATCGTTGCGCATCATCATATGTACATATGTATAACATACAGCTCTTTACACAAATGTTATTTACAAGCAATTCCATTTTCCCCAGATAGAAAATGAAAAGTCTATGTACATATATCACATCACATGGTATGGAAACACTTGGCATTCAAATCACTAACAGAAGTTACAGGCAGAGAACGGACATTAATTAATACTATACAATTAGGGTACTTCTAAGACAACTAGCTACTATATGGACAAACAAAAGGACATGGACACAAAGTAAACAGACCAGAAATCAGATTAACACCTAAACAAACAGCAATATCACCTGTAAAACACACCGATTGGCATTTCCATAGGAATTAACTGCATATTAGATATAATTCAGCAGTGACAACTATTCTAATTGCCCTTATTTTACTGACTGAGGCCCTTAAACAAGTTAAATTAAGGAAGAGGGGAGAAACATACATAATCAAATCAACATATGATTTAAAACAAAAGTAATAAATACTTAAATAATCTTCCTCATCTCACACCATAAGCAATTGATCGTACATTTTAACCCCATAGCTAGTTCATTGCCTCAGTTGTCAGCAGTACTTTTCATTCACACATCCAGGACTTGACTGAACAAGATCTTCTGATCTGAAACATCGAGGGATCAAATTTGTAAGTTTATCCCTCAGCGCATCCCTCTAAAAAAGTTCTGTATGCCCCAAAAGAGTGGAAACATATTAAAAAGGAACATAATAGAAAGGGTGCGTGAAGAAAAGAAATAAACAATAACCCTTTGTGCGCAATACTAAGGTTTGATGTAATCAAACCCCATTTAGGTCTCATGGTTTCAAGTTTGCTTATTCAGTTAGATGCACAAAAAGTATTTATAAATATTAAATTACATTACATTACATATAAACATTACTTGCGTAGTGTACAGTTTCACAGATATTCATTCCAAAATGTACCTTTCAATCATGACTGAAATGCATTTTTGGTTTTAGCACCTACAAACCTTTCTAAATGTTTCAAGTTTCTTCTTACGGTAGACATGTCCCACCTCAGATCATTTTTTTTAGTGCAGTATAGATGTGTGCTTATCAAAAGCTGGCTGTTTTTGGACACTGCTTTGAGATCCTACGCCAGGGAACAGCACAAATACTGGTAACAAACAAGCCCCCCCTTCGGTTTTGTGCAACTCCGAGATTCTCAACATTTCTCACCGTCCATTAGCACTTGCAACTGGAAATGGCAAGGCACTTTGAACTTGAGCTGGCAAAGGCTACGTTTCAAGTTGATACGCTGTTGTGTAGGCATGATATTGGTGAAAGTTTTCAGCCAGAAGGTTGGTTCAAAGCATCTGCTCGGTTTGTTTTGGCTCCGTTGGTCCGATTGGCACAATATCCTGTTAAACCACATTGTTCTCAGTGGAGTCTGCTTCTGAGTCAATCTCATTTTCTCTGGAAAAAAAAAAAAGAGAGTCACACAGGACAGTGTTAGGTAAAATCAATGGGTCACAGCCAAAAATATTGTAAAGAAGCACAAGAATGCCATTTAATCAGCTTTAGAGTTTTAAAAGTACTATGTTAATTTAAAGATTTCAAGAATGTTGAGCTGGCTTAGCTTCTTTAAGCAAGACATGTGACTGGAAGACTTTTAAAAATCAATTTTACCGTTGTTCATTTAGAAGTTTGCGGTTGCCTTGTCTCTTTTCCTCGTCGATGGGATAGGAGATGAATATTAGCAGCCCAATAATGATCAAAACTATCGGAGCAGCAGACACCAGGATCTTCAGGGTTAAATCGACCTCTGCGGGTTGTGTGCAACCTCTCGTCACATAGCCGGCAAAACTGATTCAAAGAGCAAGAAACGAGAGATTAGCATGCTATTAATGTTCATTCAGATAAATCCAACCTCATGACTGATCACTGAACCTCACATGAAACACTGTCCTATACGGTCATGGTCTCCAAAGCTAAAAGACCCATAAGAGAGGCACTAATCACATTATATCTGAAGAAGGTCAGGAGGCCAGACTGATTCTCATACAGTAAAAGTAAAACAAAAAGCCAGGCTTATTAGATCGTGCAGACTCTAATCCAACTTTGCAAGCCTACAGTAGATGGTTTCAAATAGGATTTTGTGTATAAGACTGTGGATGTGTTTGTGGAAACTTACTCAAGACTAAGAGTTGAGACCCCCAAGGAGACTCCAGATGCAAACTTGGTGAAGAACACATAGAAGGAGTAGAAGATGGCTTCATGGCCCTGAGATTCAGGATTTTGGACTTTAAAGTCATCCACAACGTCAGGAAGCATGGACCTGAACACATAGGAAAACAAATATGAATACTGTACATAAAATTTGGAAGCGTACACATACACTGTGTGTATTTTATATGGGTGTGACTTGATATTAAAATGTAACGAGATTTCTCGTCGAGGAGAAAAATCGCCATGACAGAGCGTGAGGGTGAAATTAGCATAGAACATGCCACCGCTAAGTTTACATTACGGTGCCCACCGCGGCATCGCCTCCACTGTCGTTTTGCTTTTTTTATAGAAATAAAAACCATTTAGTTGGATAACGGTTGCTTCAATTGTAAACATCTGCTCTGCTCATCCAGCACAAGCTGCAGAGTTGCACACAGTGCAGCAGAAATCACAGTTCACTAATCATACGACGAGAGTAAAATGAGATGACTGACAAGACCATGGCAGAGAATGCATGCTCAGCACCACCGCTCCCTATTCACAGAGCATGTGCGATCACGAATTCGAAATCGAAAGTAAAATGCGAGCTCCCTGATGCACGCAAATTAGACTACATACAATATCATTATCAAACCTATCGGGTGTGTAGTTGTAACCACCTCTTAGCCCTGGTTTCGGTTTGCACTTTGAATATTGAGAGAGTACTTTGATTATGGTTGCACTTATTGTTTGCACTTAAGACTAAGAAAAAAAAACTTATTTATTTCTGTTATTTATACTGTTTTTATTACCATGTTCAATTTGTGGAAGGGGGTTCAATTAGGAGGTCACACAGCCTCAATCAGAAGTTCTGGAATTCTGGAGCTCAATTCATGTACAGTAAGGTCTGAAGTGACTCATGTGAAATCATACAGGACAGAAGCCAGTCAGCGTTTCAGAGTTTGTGGCAAAACCTTTTAGAGTGCTTGTAAATTATTATCTTTCAATGCATATGATAATTCATACTCAGAAATTAGAACTGAAATGACATTCATTACTATATGATTAGTTAAAACATTTCAAAATGCACCTCCAGCCATTTTCCAATCATGAATTTTGTCACTGAGAATTTCTTAAAAATACGGTGCAAAAATCTTATCTTGTTCTCATGAACCCAACCTCGTGTCTCATCTTGTCCTGTGAGCTAACTGTCATGTCACACCCCTAGTATTTTATAATCATGATGGTGCTCACCAGGGCAGGAGAAAGGCTGCTGCAACACTGACTCCAGCAGCAAAAGACGCAGCGTAAGTCACAATAAGATTGCTTGGCACCAAGACTACAGAGATCAGGAAAGGCACCACAGACTGCAAAGAGAATTTAAACAGTTAGTAACTGGAATCACAAAGTATTGATCATATGACAGACACTGTAGTTCAGGAAGTTTAATTAACTAAAGGTTTGTGTGCCACTCCCAATACTTACTGTAGTTCCAATATACACAGCAGTCTTCTTGCCAAATTTCGTGAGAAACCATTGCCAAAATGGGATGGCAAGTGTGGCGGAGAGCTAAAATAGAGGAAATGGAAATAGAAATTGGCTCAATGAGTGTGCTGGATGAAAAAAAAAAAAAAGAAAATCTCTTGAAAATTTAGTTTAAAACACATCAAGTTCTATTCAAGTTACTTTTATATTAAATATAAAATATTATACTTTTATATATTAAAAAAAAAACTAAAACTTTTCTATCATTTCCAACAGAATTTTAATTCATGCAAGTGTACACACTTAATATTTATTTTCAAAATAGTTTTCAAAGTAAAAAGTATGACAAAAACCATGAAATAGTAATAAAAAAAAAAAAATAAAAAAAAAAAAAATCATAAAATGGCATTAACCGCAACATTTCACAACCTGAACTAATTTGTTATAAATGACTTATTGACTGACAAAATCATCACATTCTGTGGGGGTCCTCAGTTATTTCCCTGGGAATCAAACCCATGATCTTGGTGTCGTCAGCACCATGATCTACTGTTTGAGCTACAGTAAGGCCATTGAACTAAAAAGATTTCTCTGTTAGCTCACGTAAGTTTATATATTTGTAACTACAGTTTATGCACTGCACTGCAAGACAAATAATGTGCATAAACAAAGTTTTAGCTGAGATTTTGTGTCTGTTTTGTGTCTTTGTATTCATATGCTTCCTGACAAGAAAGCTTTCTGACAACACTGGAATGTTGTCTTGCATGTCATATTTAGGACAATGCCTGAAAACGTTCTATTCAAGCTTTGTTCTATTCATGTATTCTTGAATTGATCTGTGTTCCAATCAAGGACAAAAGCACAAGAACAAGACATTCTTGTTCTCTATAACTTCATGAACATCTTTTTCTTCCTCAAACAATAATCTGGTTTCCAATACTCCTGATAGTGACAACTTTTGTTCAATATTGAGGGTAAAACAGCAAGTTGTGAGTTACTGAAAATACTAGTCTGTTCAGATAGACAGTCCAAATAAATCTTGTATAATGCAAACAGCAAATGCATTATATAATGGACCCATATTAAGTAATTTCCTTTTGCACACTTGTCAGTCAAAAGTTCACTTAATCACTCCACAATGACACCTCCTCTATCTTTACAGACCATATAGAGTCTTCATAGTCTTCTAGCATTCAAAAAGCGCATTTAAAACACATTTTAAAAGACTGTGCCCTTTATAATGCTTACCATAATGACGAGCAGGATGTTTTGGAAGTCGTTTCTAAAGCCCAGGGTGTAGCTACAGAACAGTGCAAAGTTTCCCTCTAGAAACTGCAAAAAATATGTATAGACAACATAAGCTGCATAGCAAGATACATTAGCAAAACCTAACAAAGAGTTTCCCAAAGGCAGCAGTGCTTGTCTATAGCGGTCACTGTTTAAACAACCAAAATGGCTGCTGATGACCACAGCTCAACCCAAATCATTTGCACAAGGACTCACCATAAAGGCCAGAGAGGTGAAGAGGAAGCCCATGACCAGCTTGGCATATGGACCGTGGCCCATTACCATACGAATGCCCTGGAAAAATGACATGGGCTCAGTCCTTACCCTGCAGGTCTCTGTCAAAAAGAAGAGAGAGGCAAGGTGAGATGATGGAAAGTGGCACTAAATCAAACAAATGGCAATTAATGGTGCTGCAACAAATGCAATGAACATCAGAGCAGTGGGGAAAAGTCCAGAACGAAGACTGAGCTTGCTGTAAATTAACTTTTCCCAACCAATTTTCAGGTGTTAGCCTACTAAAGAGAATTGGTGTAAACAACCTGTACATATTGATCAGCTGCCAAAAGAAGCCGCCTAGGAAAAGAATGTTGTTTTATTGCTTGTACTGTTTTATGATCATGAGGCATGATAAGTCAGGACTGTGCTCGTCTTCCCCAACTACATAGTCCTGCTTGTTAAGGCTCAATATTTTGGTTCAAAATGGTTTGGCTACTCTTGAGAACACCAATAATGACCTTCTTTTACCATGCGCCACATTTAGACACCTCTCTGTGCTGTGAAAGCTAATCACCCTGCTAAGCTTATTCACTGGCATTTCCCTGGGACCAGCTGAGCTCTGCTTGTGGACCAACTACTGACTCAAAGTAACCTGAGCAGTGTAGAAAAGCCCCGGAGAACATCTGCAATCAATCGCATGAGACTCTTGGTGAGCACAGTGAACACATTTCCTTTTGAAACAGGAAGTTTGGGCCAGATATATTGAAGGGTGCATTGCCCATATAAAAAGCAAACTAACAAAAACAGCCAATAGGCTTTTTTTTTTTTTGGCTGGTTTCTTTGTCGATTTTTAATGCATTAATGGTTTGCATAAAGTTAATGTGTATATCTATACAAAAGGTTAATTTTATCAACATTTAGCATATTAGAAGAGCTCATAACTAACAGACATGGACTAAAAGCTTAAAAGTGAGACTTAAATTTTGATTTCATGGGGTCTTTAAAAAAGAATCTACAAAACCATTCAAAAGTTTGGGGTCAGTAATGTCTTTATACACTGTTCATCAAAGAATCCTGGAAAAGGGTAATGTATCTGTTTCCAAAAAATATTGAGCAGCACAACTGTTTAACATTGATAATAATTATAAGAAATGCTTCTTGAGCAGCAAATCAGCATATTCGAATGATTTATGAAGGATCATGTGACACTGAAGACTGGAGTAATGGCAGCTGAAAATTCAACTTTGCACCACAGGAATAAATTACATTTTAAAATATGTTCAAATAGAAAACAGTTCTTTTAATTTGTAAAAATATTTCACAACATTACTGTTGTAATGTATTTTTGACCAAATAAATGCAGCCTTGCCATTAGAGACTTATTTATATTAAAAAAAAAAAAAAAAAAAGGAATTACATCAAAAGCAGAAAAATCCATTTCTGAAACTGTCGAATCTTTACAATTGAACCAGCACTGACCTTTTTGTTCTTTCACACCAAGGAACAAGACCACGGCACAGACGACATAAATGCAGCAGATGACACCAGACGCGATCATATAAGCATGTCTCTGTGGGAACCATAAGAGAACAGGCATTTAATACCAATGTAACAAGAATTTTAATATTCAACCCCCCCTCCAAAAAAAAAAAATCCTTACCAGGTGCTCTAGTGAAACATGAGGCTCAGTGATGTTGACTCCGGGAGTCACCTGTAGATCTGTGGAGTTCAGGTCTTCTCCAGAGCTGATACAGGGAGCATTAGCCATTCCCACAATCTGACCTTGAACAGCAGTGCCAATGAGTGTGCCCAAAACCTCAACAGTCATTCCTGTGATAACATATTAGCGGTTAGTTATGCAAATGGGAAACAGAGGACATAGCTAGCTGTAGATGCTTTAAAACTCACGGTAGGCTGTTGCAGAATCCCTCTCTTTCTGTTCAGTGCTGATAAACATGGTGAGAGCAGAGTACGGTACATGGAAGCACTGTTTTTTGGGAAACAGAAGATGCCAAAAGGTCAAAGGAAATTTACGCAAAACCTTACAGACTACAACTTATGGTCGTAAATAATGGTTACTCACTGTCTGTAATGTTTGGAAGGAGCAGTAGAAGATAAGGTACCAGACAACTTTGCCTTGCTCAACAGACGGCACGTACCAGATGAGGAAATAGCACAGCACAGCAAATGGGGTAGAGAGAATGATCCTGTATGGAAAATATATGACATTAGTAAAAAAGTACAAAAGGTAAGTTATTTAAAAATATATATTATATTATATATAAAAAATAAAAAAATATATATATATACACAAGGTTGAGATTCTGGTTCCACATGACAAACAGTTTTGGAATTCACATAGCTGAAGTACAATAAGTGAGGTGTTACGCCATTTGTCAAGCACCATATGTGTCATTTCCGTTCTCTCTTTTCGATGACTAAAAGTTACGATTTTATCACAAGCTGCTGAACATGGAGAGATGAACTAATTGGATGAACTAATTGGATAACTTCCTGTCTTTGTTCAGCAAACAGGATGCTTAGGTGGAAGTACAGGGTCTGTTCTTACAGTATCTGTCATTTCTGTACATGGAAATACCATTTAAGCATCATAGAACTGAATGGTGCCACAGTTTGTTTTCCAGGTAGAGTGATTCAACATGCTGAGTAGTAAAACCAAACATTATTTCCAAACAAACATTTATGGGAAAAGCGGCGCCTCACTTGGCAGTTTTTAATTGAGTAGACCTTCACAGAATCGGAGCCCACAGAACTACACTGATTTACGCAGAATGTGAATGTTTGTATTCAGTTGGTACGTTCCGCCCCCCTCTCCACCCCCTTGCTGTGTGTTTATTAAATATTTTGGCTAATTCCATAATGCTTTCAGTTACCAATTAGACTGTAGTACTCAAGTGTAGTACTAAAGCCATTCTACAGATTTTTACCCAGCGTTCTGCATGGAACCTGTTTGGGTTACATTTCTAGATTAGCAAGGCACTGTGGTGAATTTTACTCGAGATACATTACTTCCTTTAATGCACAAATACCTTCAGAATGATGTAAATATCACAAATATGCATTTCAAATAAGCTCAAATGTTTTCAATGATACTATTGTCACCATGCATGTGCAAAAACAAGCATTTTAGCCTTTTTTAGAAGCAAAATATGGTTAAATGATAATTATAATTTATCAAAAGTAACATTATAAAAATTTCACCCTGCCAACATTCATATTAGACATTAGACTTTGCCTGCACTAAACAAATAAATATTTGTCAATACAAGCCTAATATGCCAAAAGGGTGGACTGAGTTTGTTGGTTTGAAGGTTATAAAGAGTGCATTGACGGTAATATCTAGGGAACTAAAAGAAACAAAACTCAAACCCAAAGCCATTTTGACTTTATATTTTATCCTACTATAATACTACAGTATAATACTATTATTCAATCTCTTCAATCTATTAAAACATATTTGTTATGAAAATATACTGCATATATTTTTTAATTTCAAGTATCTTGTATAAATTTGTATTTAATTAAAATATTAAATCAGAAAGCAAGAAAAAGACTTGAGTGAACAAATGTTTAAGTGCACACATGTAGCAAAAAGTTAGCAGTTCAAAATAGTAACAAATCTCACTGTACCAGCCAGGCTGGTATTTGAACTAAAATAACCCCACAGCGCTCTGTATGCCGCCTTTAGACTGAGGAAGTACTGGTTTGCCTTCCTTCATTCTGATTGGATGACAGAGGTGGTGTGTTGTGGGTTGGACCACTCATGAGCCACAATTTGCATACATCTCCCAGCCCCCAAGGCATGCAGCACAAAAAAGGAATTTCTTCCGCCCGAGCCCGGAACACGAGACAAATGTCTTTGTATTCATGCCATTTGCTGAACTACACCTGATAATTCTTCTTTTTTTTTTTTTTAGGTTCATGGTGCTCCGATAATCAATTGTGTTTTATCAGATACTTTTATGTGTTCAAATATAGACATTTTCTTTACAGTATTCCAACTCATGTCATTTCATTTACCACTGAAAATGTGACTAACCCTTGTAATGAATTCCCATCCAGGATTATGATAGCTTAACTCACATGCTTGTGACTATTAATAATGCGTGTGATCAAGCATTGCGAAAATTCAATTATACAGGCTTGTGGTCCATATGATTTTCCACGGGGGTACTTAGGGGAAAAAAAAAGGTCTCCTCTCTCACACGTCCCCCTAACTATACCAACAAACCTGTCTCATGTCTTGCAGCACAGATCTGGGCGTCACTAGGGATGTTCTAATGACACCATCCTGAGAGGATACAACTATCTTGCTCAGATTCAATGTCACTGAACTGCGCTCATTAAAGCAGAACGTTTTCACCAGCTACCTACCAGATTCCTTAACATGCCCTGTGTCCAGTTAGAATGGAGATGCACATTCCTCAGCCCAACCCCCTGTTCCTAGCATTTCCTCAGAGTGGTTTTCCAGTTATTCATACAATAAGTGACCTCCTAATTCTGAGGGCTTGAAGAAGCGTGGCGACTGCAACACTTCAAACTGACCATCATATGAAAAAAATAAGACTGAGAAAGTGAAATTCTGTACAATCTTAGACAGTGTTAGACTTATTTCCTTTTGAACACCTTGGGAAAATGCCTTTAATTTGGTAATTTGCTTCATTGGTTGCTTCAAACCCCTTTTCCTCTCTGTGTAAACCCAACAAGACTTTCACAAACCCTGAAAGCCTTCAATGTGTAGAGAACCACTCAAGCAGACACCTCAATAAGCATCAAAGTCATTACAGATAATGTTACCAAATTACCAACATTCAGGACATGTCTAAATACTGTGATTTTGTTTTGCTAGAAGTAATATTAAACTTGTAATATTAATATTAACAGAAATGCACACAATTAACTACACAAAAGTAGTAACAGGGTTGAGTAACAGGGTTGAGTTCAATTTTAGCCTAGATTATGCGGTCACTCAGTAGTTAGTTTGGGACCAAATATTGGTTTCTTAAGCACATTTGCCTCCATATATAATAAAATTCTGTAACACTAGTTGAGAAAGAAAAGCATTTAACTAATTTTGTGTTGTTGAATGGCAAATGTTTCTTGTCAGGACACTGATAAAGTGGTTTAGTCATGCATGTGATGTAGAATCAAATCAGATTGGTTGGCTGAAAATGCAAATTAGCCAAAGGCAAAGCTACTGTGGTGATCCAACACCCCCCCCACCCATCATGCCCCTAAACCCCCCATGAGAGCTCAGGGGGGCTTTCCTTAGCCCACAAGCGTCCTCTCACTTAGAAACATCACCAGACACGCTTGGCTCTCTCACTTTTAAACTACACCTCCTGATATTTCACAACAACAAAGAAATGGGTCAGAAGACAAAGCAAATGACAGACCAAAGAGATTAATTTGAGACTTATTTTAAATGCAACAAAGGAGGCCACTGAGTTAGTGGAGGGAGGAATTGTGAAACTAATTTGCCTAAGAAGTGCAGAAAGTTACTACAGTCATCATGCTCTTGTTCTTGTACATTCTTGTTCAATGTGTCACATAATATGATTTCACACATACGTGCACAGTAAAGCATTGGAGAAATCCAACTAAACTAAACTAAGGTGGAGAAAGACATACCAGGGCATCATTCGTCCAAATCTGGTCCAGGGACTCCGGCTGACCAGAAAACCCACAGTAGGGTCCGTGATAGCATCCCATGCTCGACCCACAAACAAGATGATGGAGGCATAAAATGGGTCCAACTATCGAGAAAAAGAGAAAGATCAACATGTCATCGCCTTAAAACACACATCACTGGTTGAGATTTTTCCACAAAACTTATTCGGCATTAGAATGGACTAAATGATAACTCAAACTAACAGGTGAAATAACATGAAAGATTAATAAAAAAAATAAAAATAATAAAATAACATGGAGACTTCAGCCCTTAAAAAAACTTTACATTTTTAAATAGTACAAAACTCTGTA
Organism: Hypophthalmichthys molitrix; assembly: GCA_037950675.1. Classification (NCBI taxonomy): domain Eukaryota; kingdom Metazoa; phylum Chordata; class Actinopteri; order Cypriniformes; family Xenocyprididae; genus Hypophthalmichthys; species Hypophthalmichthys molitrix. Next base: position 21,544,124 of record CM075510.1, on the reverse strand, counting down.
ATATTACATTAACAGTTTATTTGGAAGAAAAAAAAAAAAGAAAAAAAAAAATTCTATCTTGGTGCTAAAGAAAAGAAATGCACTACTAGGCCAATATATATGCTGAAGATCCGACTTCTCAAAATAAATCTACAAGTTCTTTAGAGAGCTAGGCAGCGTGTGAACCATAACTTCTTACAAAGTTCAGGAGGAGCACATGGGGCCTGTCCAATGACCTTGAGATACATGAGATCATAAACCACATGACAAACAAATGGAATTATAACTTTACTTCCAGTATAACAGTTCTAAAACTGCTGGAAGACTTTGAAATGTTGAAAAGACTAACTGCTTCATGCTGACATTGAGCATTGTAGGAATAACTGTTAATTATGGGATTAAACACATTACCAGAACTCACACTGGGAACCTGTCTACTGTAGTCCATAGTTACATGATAAACGCTGAAGGCTATTAGAACAATCCTATTCAGACTCTTTAATCTGGCCAATCAGCCTGCCAACACTACAGTAGCCCCCAAAAGTTAATGGCATGAAAGACCTTTGCAAAACCATTCATTTTCCAGTACAATTCCTCCTTTGTGACTGTACTTGTCGTCTCGGACTATGTGACCAGAGGTTGTAAAGAAACCCAATGCCCCCTGAGGATCACAATCAGATTCTACATTCTACAAGTCAATCTGATCTTCTGTTATGAGGCCCTTTCCACACATGCAAGGTACAAAATAGGGCCTCATTTTAAAAACAAAATGTTCAGTGTAAGGTAGTTCATCTGCAGAAAATGTCAGTTTAAGGAGGTCAACTAAATATTATATGCCCTAGTTTTCTATTTTTTTTTTTTTTTTTTGATGAATGCAGTGAAATAAACAAACTAGTTATATTCAAGCTAACTTTATGTTAGATAATAGTTTGTTGAAGGTAAATAAAGGTTTTAAGAAAAAGAAAGTAATGGGACAACAAAAATGCCATGAAAATGTTAAGTACAGACAATTTAATTCAAAATTTATCACCTCACAGTTTAATAAATCAGTTGATCGATCCATATGATTATGATAGTATGTAAAAATCAATCACACAGAGCTCTACTCACCAAAGCAACGTCCAGCAGGTAGATCTGAAGAAAGAAGCCGATTGCACATCCTGTTATCTGATATGGTGCTCCTCCAACTGCATAACACAACTTGTTGCACACCGACAACCGGCCCTTTGATTCACGCTATTTTTAAAAAGAATAAAAAACAAGATGTTCATAAAAGGAAAAACTCCAAATAATTCAAAACATAGCAGGGACGCAGAATTAAGTTCATAGTACCGAGTCTCTCAATTGGGATTTATACTAACCTAATTGTGGTGTAAATAGGCTCACTATGGCCTGACACACTTGTAATTTGGCTTAAGTTGTTGAATGGCTAGGGTTTCCACTCTGAGACAAGCACTGGTTTTAATTATGCTATGCATTTCTGCTTGACTTGCTGTTTGGTCCTAATCCAAACATAACCTCATTCCACATATAACCATGTAGCTTCTAATATTTGGGTCAAGATGAGAGCCCTCAAGCAAGAAATCCCACTGAACACATCAGATGAGATAGGCAGCGTTAACATTAGCACGTCAACTCACACCAGATCAGCATTTTCAGCATTTCTAGAGAATCAGAGATAGTCATTGGGGTCGATTATTAAGTAATTTATCAAGTAATGTAGGGGTGTGATTTTCAGTCAGTTTGGTGACTACAAATACATTAGTCAGTAACAGCTTAGTGTCTGTCACATGCATCCTCCAAAACTAAACCATTAAATTTGCAATGTGCGGACCATAAGTCACTACCTTTGGATTTATTGCACATAGTGCTCCCATAAAACCTTTAACTCATGTTAAAGGACACTAGTACAATCTTAACACTCCAACATCAATGAAGACACTGGATTACAGTCCTATGGATGGAAGGCCCAACTGACTGACAATGCTATAGTAGAAACAGAACAATTATTTGCAGAAGATTCTACTTCACTAAGGACTGTTAATAGAGGATTTGTTGGCATCTTATGTGAGAGGGGCTTTCATTAATTCTGGACCACATGCAGTCTTCTTTTGTGATGCCGAGACACAGTTTTGGGGTAAATAAAGTTGCTAAAAGGTCAATGAAGTGTGGGGAAACACTCAATGGTGTTGTAATGAAACTAAACAGTGAAATATTGCGGTTGAACAGGACATTTCCTCAATCATTCATTTCTAGGAACTGTGATGCCATCCTCTAAAAAGTCATGTTTCCCTTCATCTTTGCAATGATCAGGATAAGCTACTAAGCTAGCCTTTTTAGTACGCATCAACTATATGACTAATTTAGCTTATCTGCATTAGCAATAAAAAAAGGCATATCCTGTTTTACAGCAGTAAAGTCATATGACATAACACCAACCTCATAAAATCAAATGACTGTTTAAATTTAAGGTTGCATGGATTATTCATTCTGATGATGTGGCATGTGTGCATGTGTAATCTTGACTTGGATTCATATGGTGTCAATTAATTATGGCTTTGTGTTACACATTCAAATGTTTACACCTTGTTGATTGGTAGACTAATTGCTATATTTAAAATTTTAAGTAAGGAATAATTGGCGACAGACAACAGAATTATTGAAAATAAATGCAAACCCCAAAGTAGTAATGTGGGCATGAAGCCAGGTGGTGGTGTGCATTTATTTTCAATAATTCAAAAAGCATTGAAAACTTGAGATGGGTCTATGCACTTTTTGGACAAGAAACAGAGTTTTCTAAATTTTTTATTTATATTATTGTCAGTCTTTTGTTTTCAAATTATTTAAATGACTTGGTAAAGTGGTATGGAGCTGCACAGCGCTGCAATTATAGAAAAATAATAAAGACCTCATCTGTCAGCCAATCAGAATCAACCATTCTATGACAATTATTTAATTGTAAAATTTCCCCCTCTCTTAATTAGTTTCACTATATTTAACATTTATTTGAGATATTGGGTTTAGGGGAAATGAACACAAAAACATTTCTTTTTAACTTTCCCCCCTCATTTTATTTAAAATACTTCCGTTCAATTCAGTAAGCTCTAAAGCACACAAAAAAGCTAATTTTAAGCTATTCTCACAGACAAGCAGCGGTGAATTCAGCCAGCGACTCCCATTCAAACTCGGACACCGGTCTACTATGTAAACGAGCGATGAAATGTGATAAAATTACAACTCTAATGGTATAACCAACAAACAGTCAGAAAATTCATGTGAAAATCATTGATTATAATGGCAACTTTTTAATTTCAACGTTTCGCGAGCAATGCAGACAGGGCGTGCGCGCTCAGTTTAATCTGACGAAAATGACACGTATATCAGCACGAGCCACTCCTACATTGGTGTCCAACAGAGAAACCATGGGAATGTGAACTATATGGGCTGCTAATAAACTTATAACTGAATGAAAGCATTAATAATTTTCAGTTTCTTACCTTTGCTGCCAATTTTATACCATCTGGGCTGGGTTTTTGCAGGAGACTTGCATTGGAGTACTGCTCTGCGCCCTCTCCTCTTGCCATCTCGTTCTTGAAGATTTACGTTTAAAATCGTTTACAGCTTTCCTATGAACCCAGTTACTGAATGATATTGACAAAAGAAGAAAACAAAAATATACCAGCTTGATTTAAAAAACAAAACAAAAACACTAAGACTAATCCTGTTCGCGTAAGCCGTTTTCTTTGGAAACAACCTGTGTTTCTACCGATCCTTGTATCAGCCGGGTGTAGTAATAATTTAAGAGATACTCCACCCCCTTTCAAACAGTCATTCATCTAGTACAAACCCCTCCTTCTTCCACCTCGTATGATTTTTCAACTTAAGCCAGGGGAAGGAACATGACGTCAACACGCTGACGCATGAACATAGCCACGCTCTGATGTAAATTATTTTGAAACTAAAATAAGAGATGCATGGGGCGTAGTAGCTACCATTAGCCTACATTATGTTTGAGACAAAAGTTTTGTACTTCATATTTGTACTCTTTTTTGACAGGAAAGTCATCAGTCATCAAAGGCTATGCTTATACGTGGTTTGCATTCAGAGAAAATGCATGTCATTGGGGTCATTGGGCTACAGTCTTAAAAATAAAGGTTCCAAAACCCAAAGAACCTAATCTAAAGAATTCTTTTCTACTATAAAGTACACAATCCCAACTTTATTTGTAAGACAAAGTAGCCTATGCAGGACGTATAAAACATGCCACATGGAGAATGTAGGCTAACTTCACTGTTTACTCACATAAGGGGCATCCACCAACATAACGTAAAAATATACACAACATATAGAGTTCAGGTTCATGCACTAATCAATGTGTGTCAACAGAAGATAAGATAATGGGTCTGTTGGATTGTGTCAGTTGTGTTTGGGAAGACATTTTTATCTTGAGTGCATAGGGCAATGCAGTGCTGTATTTCTCCAATTAAGTTCAGATTAGCTCAGATAAACCAGAAAGTGAAATGTTAAATAAAATTGAGGTTCACGAAAATCGTCAAAATATGTTTAAAATGTCTAATAGGGGGTATAACCAGTTGGGAATGGATAAGTGTTTAGTTCAATAAGGTCCCATTTGCAGTACATTTGTTAGTGTTTATTAGGCTAATATTTGTTATCGTTAGTTAATAAAAATCCAGCTGTTCATTGTTAGTTCATGTTAGCTCAGGTCCATTAAACAATATTAAAAGATACAACTTTTTATTTCAATCATATATTATTAAATGTTGAAATTAACATTAACTAAGATTAATAAATGCTTTAGAATTATTTCTCATTGTTAGCTCATGTTAACTAATGTTAACAAAGCCTTAGCCTGTTGTAATGTTGCCATTCCAAAAAATAAAACTCAGAATTCATAATGCTATCAATCTGAAGTTGATTTGTTAATTTTTCCTTTAAGATATGATCTTAATATGAAATAGGTTTTAGATGATTTTGTTTCTCTGTATGAGGCATATAGCTTGCCATTGGTTGAAAGATTCAGCCCTGATTATTATTACCTGTCTGGGACAAAATTGCAAATTTCAAAATCTGTCCAGAGATCATTTTGCTTGTTTGCACAAGCACATTGAACAAATGCCAACATGAAACTGATTATTTATTGGTATTTCACATAGGCAGCCTTGAAGTTTTACTGCTCTCTTTTACCTCATGACATAGTCACCATATTTCTTTGTTGCAAAACATTGTCACATGACTACAAGCCCCAACATTAGCCCCGACCTTGAGTCTGCCCTTCTCATTTAGTGTATTTCTGTTATAGCATCAAGCAACAGTGGCCTTTTGTAGCTTATTGTTATAATCATAAAAAAAGTTTCATGAGAAGTCAGTGGAGCAATGACTTTGCTGTAACCATCATCCCACTGGTTTTATGTTGGGAGGGGTCATTCATGAATGAAACACTTCAGCTTTTACTTCTGTTAATCATGAAAGATACTTGTAAATTTCCCTTCATCATCTCACGTGTGTGTTGTCAAACATGACCGCTGTTCCTCTCTATACATAGCCACAGGTGATGGAAAGTCACAAGTGAGGGGGTGGGTTTTATTTGTGTGTGCATGTGTGTACAGTATGTGAGAATTGTTCTCTTTGTGGCAATAGCTTTGAAGCACAGGCACCTTCTGTACCTTTGTCAGTTCAGCTTATCAGGTTCACAGTGTATGAATTTATTTTTAATTAAAACAGGATGTAATATACAATACCAGTCTGGATACACCTGACTGTTTCTCATAATCTTTTGATCTAAAGGCTTGCTACTGCTTAAATAGGAGTTTTGAAGACAAATATATAAATGTTATTTAGATTTTTAAAAATGTACTCCAAATTAAGAAAGACATGTTCTTTTAAGAACTTTTTCCCCTAAAACAGGGGTGCCCAACCTTGTTTCTAGAGAACTACCTGCAAAGTTTAGCTCCAACCCTGATAAAAAACACCTGAATTAACTAATTAAGATCTTCAGGAGCACTTGATAATTATAGACAGGTGTGTTGAGTAGGGCTGGAGCTGAACTCTGCACAATAGGGGCTGGCTGCAGCCTGAGGGGGTGAGTGGAGCTCCACTCAAGGGCAGAAATACGTCACCTCCACTAGTGGAGCTAGCTACAGCTATGGCCGCTGGGTATGCGCACATCAATATTGCGTCATTTAATTACTGTATTTGCATTATTGTAAGGGTAGGTTTAGACGTTAGTAAAACACAAGTGGAGGTGATGTATTTCCTGTTCAAGAGTGGAGCTCCACTCGCCCATGGTCTGCAGCCAGACCCTTCTCACTCTGCAGGAAGGTAGATCTCCAGGAACAGGGTTGGGTACTCCTGCCCTAAAAGGTTCTTTAGGGAACCAAAAATGTTTTTTTTTTTTTTTTAATGGCATTGCTGTGAAAACCCCTTTTTGGAATCTTCATTTTTAAGACAGTATATGTTTTTATGTGGTTGGGTTTGTCCATATTTTCCCCAACCATGGGTTGAAACAACCCAGCGTTTTTTTTTTTTATGTGTACGTGTGATTATTTTTATTTGATTTTGGGGTGATTTACTAGTGCCTGGTTTTTTTTTTTTTTTTTTTAATAATGAATTTAATTTTGAATATTAACCACCATATATGTCAACTCCAAGACTAAATTGACTCATGAAGTTGTTTGACAGAATGCCAAGATTTAGAGAGCTGTAATCTAAGCAAAGGGTGGCTACTATTTAGTTTTTAAGTTTTTCCGTCATGTTTTTCGCTTGGAGACGGCATTTGTTATCAAAACGATCCCTGTTCGTTCACACGGATCTGCAAAAATGTCTAAAAAATGCTGTAGTATGCATGCCAGGCCAGTAGTTGGCGATGTCACTTCATGTCATCACTCACAGTAAGAATCAATGATGCCACAACATTGTGCAGCTTCTGATTGTGAAACCAGAGATTGTATATAATAGGGAGATGAGAGGGTCTGTATCTCTTACCATCGGAGAAAGCGTAACGGCTAACTTAATCACGTGCGTCACCTCTCAGCCTATCATGTGATGGCAGTGACATCAGTCGCAACATTCCCTAGTCTGCCTTCTCTTAAAAAAAATACATTTTTATCAAGCCAAAATCTACATATAGTTCCCAACGAAAGTATTGTTTAGTGTAAAACATGCTGAAGATTAGCAAACAGGCTGTCGATTAATTAAATGATTAGCTATTTCCCCACAAAAGCTGTTTAATCAGCATAGTGAAGCCTCTCATCCATTGACATCCATTCAAAAAACAGCCTCTGGTCTCCTTCCCTGCGTACCGCCAGAGGCGGAGCGTTAGCATTAGCCGTTACGGTTTTTTGGCTAAAGGTTGCAGGCTTGCCTTCCAGTGGCTTTGGTTCAGCTCCAGTCCTACTCAACACACCTGTCTGTAATTATCAAGTGCTCCTGAAGATCTTAATAAAGGTTAAAAAAAAAGACTAAAGGTTGCAGGCTTGCCTTTCAGTAGCTTTGATGAAACCACCTAGATTTAAATTCCCAAAGAAATGGGATAACCTTTCACAGGTGAGAACATGTTAGTGTGTTTGTGTTTTTATATGTATTCATATATTACAGATAGGCTATATGGTACTTTTAAATATTTTTTACTTCTTGATGTTGTGTTAGCTGACGCCTTCGTCTTGTTGTATTGTAACATTATTAAAATCATCTGCTGAAGTCTATTGCAGATATAGATATTCATACATGCATCTAATGTTGCAGACACTCAGTCAACTTGCTCTCAAATGTTAACGGACCGGCTTTGACCGTACCAATATGGTGGACGGCTTACGTATAGCGGCCCATAGAAACAGCCGCTAATGAGGCATCTATGTATGTATATGCATGAGCATGACGTCACCATTTTTAAAATTCCGCGTTTTTGTAGTTTACACAGAGATGACAATGGTATCATTTTCAAAAACTTGTAAATAGCTACTAAATTAAACCATATGATTCTTAGGGGGCATTAACATAACACCGATCTCAACTAAAAACGGAAAACTTTTTATGCGTTTTGAGGACCTGAAAATGCAAAGTTTTGAAAACGGGTTTTCAAAGTTCTCCCAGAAACACACTCTGCAAGTCAAAACATGAGGTTCTTTAAAAAATTAAATCACACCTAGCAACCTATTTATTCAAAGCAAGATTTTTTTTAATAACTCAAAACAATAACGAAGACCAACAGAAAAACAAAAAGGAGAAATGCATATTTTATGCATTACTTTTTAAATAAAAATTATGCATTACTCCCTGACAGACACAATTGCATGACAGATTCCATAAAATTATATCTGCAGACACATAAAAATCTTTATTTGAAAAATACATGTGCATTTATATTTTCCAAGGTTAAACTATAAGTTTCAACAGTGTGCACTCTTCTTACAGTATGTCAGTTCATGCACCTGCCTAAGCTCCTCACATATAGGCTATTACCTTTCAGATTCAACATTTTGCCCACTTGAAATTCTCGATCGGTTGTGAACTGCAAATAAATGAACACACCCACTGCAGGTTTAACAGTCCACGTACACATACTATTAAATAATCTCTGCAGATAGTCTCAAAGTCCAATAAAACTGCCTATGTGGCTGTGGGTCAGAAATACAAGATGTTGGGTCATGATGGTTCGGTTTACTCTACATAATAACATGACCTCAGACTGTCTGAGATGGATAGTGTACTCTGGCCATGTTAGTGAGGGACACGTCATGTTTTAGAGATTTTTCTATGTGCACCGCAGTAAAGAATGATATTTGCTAAGATAAAAAACCTCCTAATAATTTGTAGAATAAGATTAAGAGCAAGTAACTTATTGTATGACTGCAGAACACTAAATTAAAAAGCCTATGATGCATGCAGTGCAACTAACATTAACAAATATATTCAGCAATTTACTTCTCATTTTTAGGATACAACTATTTAAAACTTTCTTTTTTAGGAGTTCACTATTTTAACCCACTGGTGTGCTCTTACACAGCGCATACATGATGAAAACCGTTCGGTTTGAAATGTGATATCAAAGCACACACACACACACACATATATATATTGCCAAAAGTTTTGGGACGCCTGCCTTTACATGCACATGAACTTTAATGACATCCCATTCTTAATCCATAGGGTTTAATATGGAGTTGGCCCACCCTTTGCAGCTATAACAGCCTCAACTCTTCTAGGAAGGCTTTCCACAAGGTTTAGGAATGTGTTTATGGGAATTTTTGACCATTCTTCTAGAAGCGCATTTGTGAGGTCAGGCACTGATGTTGGAACAGGAAGGGGCCATCCCCAAACTGTTCCCACAAAGTTGGGAGCATGAAATTGTACAAAATGTCTTGGTATGCTGAAGCATTAAGAGTTCCTTTCACTGGAACTAAGGGGCCAAGCCCAACCCCTGAAAAAAAACCCCACACCATAATCCCCCCTCCACCAAACTTTACACTTGGCACAATGCAGTCAGGCAAGTACCGTTCTCCTGGCAGCCGCCAAACCATTGGATTGCCAGACAGAGAAGCATGAATCGTCACTCCAGAGAACACATCTCCACTGCTCTAGAGTCCAGTGGCGACGTGCTTTACACCACTGCATCCGACGCTTTGCATTGCACTTAGTGATGTAAGGCTTGGATGCAGCTGCTCGGCCATGGAAACCCATTCCATGAAGCTCTCTACGCACTGTTCTTGAGCTAATCTGAAGGCCACACGAAGTTTGGAGGTCTATCGACTTCTGCGCACTGTGCGCCTCAGCATGCACTGACCCCGCTCTGATTTTACGTGGCCTACCACTTTGTGGCGGAATTGCTGTTGTTCCCAATTGCTTCTAATTTGTTATGATTCCACTAACAGTTGACCGTGGAATATTAAGTAGTGAGGAAATTTCATGAATGGACTTATTGCACAGGTGGCAACCTATCACGGTACTATGCTTGAATTCACTGAGCTCCTGAGAGTGACCCATTCTTTCACAAATGTTTGTAGGAGCAGTGTGCATGCCTAGGTGCTTGATTTTATACAACTGTGGCAATGGAAGTGATTGGAAAACCTGAATTCAATGATTTGGAGGGATGTCCGAATACTTTTGGCAATATAGTGTATATATGGTATAGATGGTATTTAGTGTGAAAAAAGCCTTCACGTACACCTACCCCTTACCCTACCTGTTAAACACTTTAAAAACTTCCCTATTAAATACCTGTTAGGCACTTCATTTCAACTTTTATATTATTTTCTTAATTTTTATTTAAAATAAATGCATATTCGAGTTAATATGCAGTGGGAAAGGGAGAAGAATGGGTTCGGAAAAAGTTGGATTTGAACTCGGGTCGACCAATTCAAAAGCTACTGTCACCCTCCTTACACTCCATGCCACTGATCTTGTTACTAGTGGGATTTCTTTTGTAATTTTGTCTGGCACAATCAGATAATGGTGGGCAGAGTTAGTGTAAGTTGCCTCCGCCAACAAGGTGGGCTATTTGCACTTGGTGTAAATAGCCACTAAATGATGATGATGAGCACAACAATCAGTACAATCAGTATAACAGAGCCAGAAAGCTTCATAATGAGAATGAACTATATTCCTTTCAAAACAACAGTATGTCACAGTTACATCATGTGGGGTCATAAGGTAAGCCAGTCATTTCTCTCCCTGTTTTAAGAGCAGCTACATCGCACCCCTATTAGCATAGCCTATGAGCATTAATCAATGTCCCATGGACAGCTTCCTGTCTATTTTAACTCTGCAGTGTTCAGACATGCCATTGACATTCATAGCAGCTCTTTGCACCCGTCATGAATTTTCCATCCTGACCCTGTGAGTGTTTAAAGGTGTCAGGGACAGGACCAGATGTAAGTTTATTTTCACACGAGCACTTGAGTCTGCCATTAACAAACTGTTGGGGAGAGAGGATCAAGAGCACACAAGTACAATAAGGCTTTATCATCAATGTGATATTACTGAGTTACCTGGACCATCATTGGTGTGGTGACTTTTGTTTAATTCATAATTTCCTATTTAGTAAGCAACTGCAGAAATGAACTGTTCCAGCACAGCTGAGATACTTCTAACTCAGTGGTTCTCAACCTTTTTTTGGGCCAGCGCCCCCTATCCATTATCCAGGTCCCTTACCGGGGATATATACGGATGATTAAACGCGTATATGCCCATACACTGGGAGCCTCCACATGCACGCGCTCGCGCACAAAATGACTACGAGTTTAAATACCTGAATTCTTTATCGAGGGCTGTGTTTGTGAGACTTTGTTGGGCCAAATGCATAATGCCATGGTGTTTTACGCACAAATGGTCACTACACACCATGAGTGTGCCAAAAAATTGTTTCCATCACCTTAACGCGCATTTGAACTAACGCAAAACTCAAAAATTTGTCACCGGAGTGAATGGGAACATGATTTTTTGAAAATATAAGTGGTTCTTAAGTCAATACTTTTTTAATGGTTTGTCAACTTTCCATTTCTCCGCAGCGTGATTCTAGTCAGCGCTGGATTCTAGCCACCACCGGATTGTTGTCAGCGCGAAACACATTTTTGTGCACGTGAATGCTGATTCTTGTCTGGACTGGAAAAATAATCGATGCAAAAGAAACGATACATAGCTTACACATCGCATTAAACTGGCAGATTTTAGAATGTTGTAGGCAATTCTTTCGCAAGTTATTACAAGTTTAATCTTGTCTTGCCTGGATCTTTGGTGTAAACTCGTGAACACCCCCCTTTCAAAAATCTTGCTTCCAACGCCCCCCGTTGAGAAACACTAACTGAAGTACATATTGTGAGCTAATATCCTCCCTAGCTGCAATCCCCTCACTTCTCAGCCTCAATCAAACATTCTGTTATGTAAAACTCTTTTATTTAAGCCTTCATTACCTTTTAGCACTAACGCCCATTTAAGTGTTTACACTTTACTGTATGTTTAACTCCACCTTCTGACATGTGCCACGCTGTCTTTGATAATCAACATTCTAGAATATATTGTGTTTTAATGACTGCGTGGAAGTATGACCTGTATAACCTGTCTGTCAGATACCTCTGATGTGTGTTTGGGTATAGTTTTAATAAACTCAAAATAATGTCTGGTCAGTTCATGTGTGAAGCATCCATACAATCAATTCCCGATGAATTAAGTCAAGTGTCGTATACAGTGCTGGAAGTAACTGATTACATGCAATCTGCATTACGTAATCAGATTCCAAAGATTATAGGCTGTTTGTAATTAGACTATATTACATTTTAAAATACTCATAATCAGACATGTTACATTTTTGATGACTTAATATTCACTAAATGGCAGTAAATTATTCATAATTTATTGATTCTCAGAAATTCTTACTCTTTTAAATGGTCCTTTCTAAAATAGCCTATTGCATATGTTCAGAAAGTCTTCAATTTTGTGGAATTGCCAACGTTGCAACGCTATCTCACGACCAATTCGTACGTATTTTACGAGGTGGCTAAGGTCGTACGAATTCATACGAATTCATACCCTAGTGACAGGTAGGTTTAGGGGCGGGGTTAGGGGTTCGTATGAGTGAGGTTGTATGAATTAGCCACCTCGTAAAATACGTAAAAATTGCCGTTAGAAAATATTAAATCTTTTTTGTGTTTTATTTTGAAATTTTAATGATTTTTTTTGCATTTTTTTTAATGACAAATTTTCATTTTTTTCCCCTCTTTGTATTGTTATATCACTATAGTACAATAGTATCCTATATCTATGTGATAAACTAGTTAAGGCTAAAAGTAAGGTCAAAAGTAATAAAAAAAACAGTCAGATTATATTACCTAAAATGGGTTATGTAATGCATTTCGTTACTAACTACAATTTTCAACATGTATCAATGTATTCATTAACGGACTACAATTAGTAACCTACCCAGCGCTGTATATCTATAGAAGAACATGAATTAGAAACCAGGAGTACCGACATGAGTGAGATATGACATGATTCGCATTCAGTGAGATTTTTCTGCCATCTTGTGGTCATACACCGCTCACTGTAATATGGAGAAGATAACTTTCTGTTCCATCTAGGTTTGTTGTTAACAAGTTAACAAGGACATATTTTATAAAAGTATGCTGCTATAAGATTTGAAAGAAAAAGAAAAAAAAAAAGATTAGAAAACTTTATTAATCCTTAAGGGGAAACTCATCTGCCACCATTACAAACAACAATCCATGCAAAAAAAAACAACAAAAACAAAAAAACACAACTTTGTTAAAAAACCTAACTGCAGTAGGAATAAAAGACAGAATCGCTCTGTAGAACACTAAGGCATCACTAATCTTCCACTAAATTAACTTTAATTACCACTAAAAATACTGTATAGTGGATGACTTTCAGAAGACAGGATCATTTTTAATTTTGCCCTTGTTCTCCTTTCCACAGTAACCTCAAATGAATCAGGAATAACACCAATAACCGAACCAGCCTTTCTAATCAATTTATTAATTCTATTTTTATCATCTACAGTGATACTACATCCCCAGCAAAGCACTGCATAAAACAAAACACTGTCCAGGATTCCCTGATAGAAGACATAAAGAGGATTCCTACCAATGCCAATGGAACTCAGCTTTCTCAAAAAGAATAATCTTGATTGTGCCTTCTTAAAAACAGCCTCACTGTTCCAATTTTTACCATCAAAATGGACACCAAGATATTTGTAAGACTGAACAATCTCTATTTTCTGACCTTTAATTGTCACTAGTAGTATCTCTTCTTTATTTCTTCTGAAATCAATGATCAACACTTTGGTCTTATTCACATTCAATTTTAGGAAATTTTTGTCATACCATGTAACAAATAACTCAACCTCTCTTCTATAGTCCACATCTTTAATTTGATTTATTAGACCCACAAGGGCAGTATCATCAGAAAACTTTTGTAGACAGCAAGATGTCTGAGTGTGCCTATAGTCTGAGGTATAGGCCTACAGTGCAAATAGAAAAGGTGATAAAATTGTGCCCTGTTTTGGACAATATAATATCAGGCATTTTATCACCGAGCCTAATGAACTGGGGGTCTGCATAGAAAATAGTCCAATACCCACATAATAGTTGTACTATAGGTTAAAACGCAACAATTTATCAGCCAACGTGTGGTTATATTGTATTAAAGCACTAGAAAATCAAAAAACGTAATCCTAACAGAACTGGCAGTTGTTTCCAAATGACTATAAATATTATGCTACATAAAAAGTATGGCATCATCTACTCCCACACATTCTCTGTATGCAAATTGTGAAGGATCTTGAAAAACTGCACCTGTTCACTTAAATGACCAAGGATAATCCTTTCATAACATTTCACTGCATGTGATGTCAAAGCTATGGGTCTCAAATTGTTTAAACTACGACCCAGATTACCATGTTTTGGACTAGGAACACAATGTCTTCCACATTGTAGGTATTTTTGATGGAGACAAGGACAGAGAAAAAAAATGAATGAAAAACTGCACACAACTGATCAGCACAGACTTTCAAAGTATATGGGTGGATACCATCAGAGCCTGCTGCTATAAATGTTAGCAGTTTTCCAGATATCGATTATTACTGGAATTACTGCAATTGTTCAGACTAAAAAAAGGCTTCATCCACACTAAATAATCATTATTAATAATCAACACTGATATTTAATAATACTTAGTAATACTTGGCTATTTCAAATGGAAAGATGTTAGCCAATCACAGCAGTGGGCGTTTACACTGAAGTCTCACAGCAGACACGCCCCTTAAAACAGAGCGTTCAAATCAGAGGGCTAAAATCAGGGTAGGAAAAATGCCTTTTATTTATAAATTATGACAATTTTGGATGTGAAAAGCATATACTAACATGATAAGTGCACCCCAGGAAACATAAAACAATAAAACAACGCAGTTCATGACCCCTTTAACTCTGTTGTCCTTGTTGAAAAAAAAAACAGCATATGCTGGTTAAGGTAGGTTTTGAAGCTGGTATGCTGGTTTGAGCTGGTCCTATGCTGGTCCATGACCAGCATAAACCAGCTCAAACCAGCATATACCAGCTTCAAAACCTACCATACCAGCATATGCTTTTTTTTTTCAACAGGGGTTGCTGGAATCTCTTGAAGAACTGTGTGGTAAACACACCATTTATATTAGTTCACAATTTGTATTCAACAAAAGAATTTTGTTGGTTTTCAACCAACCGTACGACTGCCGTAGCTAGGCTAGCATATCACGATCTTAGCTTAGTTTAATGTTTGTGTACATGTGTAATAAGGATTGAAACACCCAGCTAACAAAAGTATGTTCTAAGAACGTTTTGCTAAACCCATTAAGTTTTCATCCCGTTAAGTTATGAAAACGTTATTCTGAATGTTCTCTGAACATTTAAAATGCACAGTTAAAAAAAAAAAAAAAAAACTTTTATTTGGTTATGCGACCCTTAAGAGAACATTCGATTTTTATAATTTTGCAAACATGATTACTTCTGAATGTTCTCTGAATGTTCTGAAACAAGTACATAAAAAAAAAAAAAAAAAAAAAACATTAGACGAACATCCAACTAAAATGTTGTATTTCCATGAATGAAATACAGGCTACTAAATAACCTTTCTGTGCTAACATTTTGAGAACATTTAACTCTAAACGAACGTTCTATAACGTTACTGGTAGAATGTTTGCTTATAACTTGAAGAGAACCTTGCCAGAACGTTAGCCATGTGTTCTGATAACGTTCCTATCAACGTAAATCCATATTAAAACAGTTATTATTTGCCTATATTACCAGCAGGTGGCGTAATCGGACCACAAAGTTTTCTTTTCTCTTCTGAAGGGACCGCAGTATTTGTTTCATACGCCAAGTAGGTAGGCTATATATTGTGATAATGTGCATACTCCTTTGTTCAGCTTGACAAATTATAAAAATTGGTATTACAATGTTAACCAATTGTGTATCTGGTTACTTGTAGTCTAGGCCCATGTTGGAGCTGTTTGCAGACATCATGCCTGTTACCTGTGACTTTAAACACCTCCAATACATCACCTGGTACATTAACAGTATCTAGTCGTGAGAAATGTCACAGTCATAATAATGATGCAATAATTTAAACACTTGACATGTATCATCTTGAATTGGTTCAAGAGACAGAAAAACATGCAGTCACAAGCCACCCACTCCAGACCCTTCACACATTTCATTGCTCGAGAAATTAGTGCTTAGCAGCACAGATGGATCTTACACAACACATCCAGGAAATAAACTTTCAAAAGATTTCTGTCAAAAACCGCACTTGATTCTGATTGGTCAATTGCAGCATTCTACCATCAAGTCAATTTGTTTAAAGGCTGTTTTCTCAAAATTAGTTGTTTCTACACTGAGCCATATATCTCCATTTAAGAAGCACTTATACACCAAACTGTACAATTTTATTCCTATCTATATTCTGAAGGTTTTTACAGAGGGATTTATTCATATATAATTTGTCAGATTATAAAACGTTTTATTTAAAATAAAATTTGTGAAAATGTATTTATTTATTTGACCAAAAAAATGAAACAACAACTCTGAAACTGACTTCATCCAATGTTCAGATTTTTGTATTAGAAATGTATGCAAATTAGTGCATTTTTAAGTAAATAATGGCTCATTTGCATATTTAAACATAACATTTTAGAAAACTTGTAATACAAAAAATGTTTGCAATTCTTATTGTAATCAATCCACTGGGGAAGTATGGTGATAACTATTCGTTAATTTCTCACCTTAAAGGGTTAGTTCAACCAAAAATGAAAAATTCTGTCATTAATTACTCACCCTCATGTCGTTCCACACCCGCAAGACCTTCGTTCATCTTTGGAACACAAATTAAGATATTTTTGATAAAATCCTATGGCTCAGTGAGGCCTGCAAGATCACTGCCTTTTTCAATGCCCAAAGCTACTAAAACATATTTAAAACAGTTCGTGTGTGTACAGTGGTTCAACCTTAATGACAAGAATACTTTTTGTGCATCAATAAACAAAATAATGACTATATTCAACAATATCTAGTGATGGGCGATTTCAAAACACTGCTTCATGAAGCTTCGAAGCTTTACGAATTTTTTATTTTGAATCAGTATCAAACTGCCATAGTTACGTGATTTCAGTAAACGAGACTTTGTTACATCATAAGTGTTTCGAAATTTCAGTGGTTCACCACTGGGGGTGGGGGGGGGGATGGGGGGTGACTTTGGCAGTTTGATACACGCTCCGAACCACTGATTCAAAATAAAAGATTCGTAAAGCTTGTGTAAAGCGTGTTCTGAAGTCGCCTATCACTAGGTATTGTTGAATTAAGTCGTTATTTTGTTTTTTGGCGCACAAAAAGTATTCTCATTGCTTAACCTAGTTATTGTGTCAGTAAACAGACCAATGCCACCAAAATGTTTAGATGTTTTTTCACCATGGAAAATTTGTTATAGACAAATTTCATGCTTTTTTTCTACTTTTTTGTTGCTTTCTATACTATACAAGAATGTCAGTTTTGTCTAGTTGAAAGCTCTTGTGTATCGCACTGAGCTTTTTAGATACAGATTTAAAGGTAAAAACGGTAACACTTTAGTATAAAGGAACATGTATTCACTATTAACTACGACTTTTCGATCAATAAACTCCTAATTTACTGCTTATTAATAGCTAGTAAGGTAGTTGTTAAGTTTAGGTATTGGGTAGGATTAAGCATGTAGAATAAGGTCATGTAGAATAAGGCATTAATATGTGCTTAATAAGTACTAATAAATAGCCAATATTGTATTAATATGCATGCTAATAGTTAAAAGACCCTAAAATAAAGTGTTACCATAAAAACTTAAGGAAGGAAAAGTCAATACTGTATAAAAAAGAAAATGAAAATTAACATGTAAACTGAAAACTCAGTTGCTTTTTCATTTTTAGACAATCTAGTCTTCCCCTGACACCACCACTCATTCTTACACATCTTCCTATTTTCTTACATTACATGAAACACATTTCTACAAAAACAGAGTTGTTACTCTCCTCTATGTTCAAAAATGGTTGATTGGTAAGATTGTGATTCCTATTTCATTGCAATAGCAGACCATTTGCCAATTTAGCATGGAATATACATCCATGTCTGACAGACTTTAATAATTGAAAGGATAATTTTGCATGCGATGGCTCACACGATCAACTTATCAGTTTTGATCAACAAGCCATGCATTTAGTTATTGGGCACATTGTAGATAATTGTACTTTTTTGCACACATGCCAAAACGCATGCAGTTTGCTTAAATCAATTTAAAATTCAAAAATCTGACTTGTTTAGAGGTCTGAACTTACTGTTTTGAGTGAAAAAAATATCTTGTTCGAGAATTGAGCCAAAGCGATTGAGGAAAACTGTAATGTTACATCAAAGTTTAATTGATTTTGGCTACATGATCATGCCGGACCCCACACAGAGTAAGAGTTTAGGCTGGTTGTAAGGAACTCCTTAGGGGTTGAGGCAGAAGAAGCAGTTCTTTGATGAAAGCCGATAGACAGATGAGCAAGTCCAGCTGTCCAGATCTTCTCGGCATCAGCTTACCACAGCCTAAGTGCCTCCCAAAGAAATCCCAGAGCAAATGGACCCCCGGCCCCACTACCCTTTACCATATGATATGGCATATATTCATATCAGTCCTCTTTTCGTGCAGCCACACACTTATGCATAGCCACACATGCACACACAAATCTCAGAACAGACTGTTCTTTCTCCATGGAGTATCATTTTATTTTATTGCTTTTATGTCAGAATAGCAGGGCAGTAAAAACACATGCCCTCCCCGCAGACACTCAAACAAACGCATGCATGCTGAAACAGCTGATTCTCTCTCCTCCTCAGGGGGCCTCTGCCTGGTGCCAGACCCAACGGCTGAATGTTGTAGCCTAATACTGTTATTCTGTAGCGCTTAAATGCCTCAGCTGTCAAAAAAATTCAACTTGCCTGCCAAACATCTCAGGCCTAAAACAAACTTTTTTGTTTTGGTAGCGTTTCTTCTGCCTTGTGTATACTGACTAAACTGAACTCTCTTTCCACAGGCAGATTTACATCCATTCATTTACTCTAACAGCCTAACACTATGTGTAAGACTAACAATACTCTTACATATAATCACAATTGTTTCTCCTAGGCCGCAAAAATCAAGTCAAGTCATCTTCATTTATATAGCGCTTTTCACAATACATATTTCAAAGCAGCTTCACAGTGACAATAGGAAAATTCTTAGGTAAAGTTGGTTTTTGATTGAATCACTTCCGTTGTAAAAATGGTTAATTATTACTTTAGGGGCCGCTTAAATGACACCTTTCCTACTGAAAACCGAATACCTTTAATGCATTCTTGCCGTTCATTTACGTGTTTAGTCTATAGGTTTGTGTGTTTGAGCGTGTATGTGCGCAGAAGCTTGGTCTTTTTAAAAAAAGTGATATTTGCCAAATTACTTTACTGGTCCGCATAATACAGAAAAAATAAATAAATAAAGCAAATGGACTTCTGCGTAAATTTACTGCTTTTCAGATTTTTCTCCTGAGAAAAAAACATGTTTTCTTTTCCTCATGTGTCTTAATTTCAGATAAGATCTCATCAGTTTTTTTTTTTTAAATGGTGCACACTTTTATTTTAAATAATGTAACAACAGTGTAATTACACAAGTACTGCGTAATATTATTTAATGTAGGCTACTTACAGTTACTTTATTTTACGGTGTCTTTGTTAAACTGTAATTATTTGAGTACTGAGTAATATTAAGTAACTTTGTATACTTACTACAGGGTTAGGATTAGGCTTTGGTTTGGGTTAGGTTTAGTTGCATGTAATTATGCATAATTTATAGTTATTACTATAGTAACTAGATGCAACATATGTAACAATGACACTAAAATAAAGTGTTACCATACTTACTTTAGGTTTTGGTTTAGGGGTAGTTACTTGTAATTATGCATAATTTACTGTTATTACTATGTATGTACATGTAACATGTAACTATGTCAGCTTAAAATAAAGTGTTACCTTAAAAGTCAGCAAAACTCAAACTCTCAATATGAACTTATCAAATTCTTCAGGGATCACATGATGTGAGCATGAGGTTTATTTATTGAGCTTAATTTAAATTAAATGAAAATAAATACTTTAAAATGTTTATGATAGATAGATTGACTGACTGACTGACTCACTCACTCACTCAAGTGAAAACAGAATGAAATACCAGTAATAATTATATCAAATTTAGTTAATGTGAATGTAAAAAACAAATGTCACAGTCATAAGATATACCTACTAATTACTGTAACTAATTACAACAGGTCACACAGGTTTTTCTAAAAAAATATAATTGAGAGCTCCATTAAGCCTCCTTAAGATTTTAAAAAAGTGCGGTAAAATTGTTGTGCATCCCAGTCTTCTAAAGAGTTAGAATTTAAGAGCATAAACTATAAGGAGATGACCTGTCATTTGACACACAAGTATTTGAGTACATGACCCATTACAGTTGTGGGAGGTGAAGTTGTGTAATTAGTTGTACTTTAATGGTTTTATAAGTGGACAGAAGGTCCTCTTCTCCACCTCACCCCCAGCCCTCTTCCTGTGCGGGATGAATAATGCTTTGATCAGCTAGAGAGGGATGGATCAGTGCATGTGTGAGTGATAGAGAGAGAAAGATTGCAGGAAAAGGAGTATTTGTGTTTAAAGTCTGCAGATGTGTGTGTGAGGGTGGAAAGGGAGGATCAATCTCGTTCATTGACAGTTCTTATCCTAGATGAAGGCTCACCCAGGGATTCCCAAGGGACTCATACAGTGGTCCATCATGCTGCTGGCAGAAGGGGCTGATGGGATGCAGTGACCAGCCCATCTGTCGGGACATGGACATGACACGTATGGCTGCACATCTACTCAGCATCTCTATACTGTCCTGGTCACTCCCACCTTGAAATACATGGAAAACCATTCTCAGAAAACACCATTTGTGTCTGAAAAATGGCATTTATTAATTTATTTAATAGCATTTCATTTCAAAACAATATGGCTAAACTTGCACTTTATAATGGCAATTTGCAACTATTTTACTTTTTAGCAAATTGGTGGGGAATTCATATGAATTTGTATGATAACATTCATATGTTTTTGAACAATCTGCTTACGCCTCACTGAGGGTGCTCAGTTTTTTTTCTACAGGTACGTTTACATGACAACCATGTACTAAAAATGGAACTAAAGTTTTTCCTTTGCGTTTTTGAAAAGTTTCGCATACAGGCGACAACGTTATCCCCGTTCATAAGGATCTGGGAAAATGTCTAAAAATGCTGTATTATGCATACCAGGCCAGTAGTTGGCGATATCACTTTGTAAAGAAACACAACACGCCTATAGGCTGAACACGTAATACAATATACGCATGCGCAGAACATCACCGTTTTCACAAATATTTTACATTTTTTTACTTTAAACGGAGATGAAAAAGGAATCATTTTGAAAAACGATACCCGAAACGATACTTTTGAAACCCGTTTCAAAAGTTTGCAGTTTCAAGCCCTAAAAATGCTGTAAATGAACGACCAAAATGAATAAAGCATTCCCATTTTTAGTTGAAAATGGTGTTGTGTAAATGCCCCCTAAAATCGTACATTTTCATATGAATCAGCAAACATAAAGTTACAATTTATATGTTTCCAGTCACTTTTTATATCGCTTATTAAAAGTCTTTGTTATTTCTATCCAGAGGAGCAACATTTTTTGGTCAAGATCTTGTTTTTACAATGCAAGAGTCAAGCACTCTGTAAAGTCTACTCCAGCACATCCCAAAGACTTTCAATGAATTTAAGGTCTGGACTCAGAGGTGCCAATTCATGTGTGAAAATGATTCTTCATGCTCCCTCCCAACCACTCTTTCACAATTTTAACCCTGGTGAATCTTGACATTGTCATCCTAGAATATGGCCATGATGTGTCTTCCTACATGGTTATTTAAGAAATGAAAAGCTACACACTCCATCTTTTAGGGTAAAAAAGAACTGTTGCCAAACATATAACATTCTAGAAACATAATAATAACTGCATAATGATTCAATCATAGACTCTTAAGCATTTGCCTATTTAAATCCAAACAGTGGCTTTTTTGGCCGGACAGTGTATTATTACATCAGTAGTTGAATAGGGGACACAAACTGCACAAATTGTTATGTCCTAAAATCACTTTCAGTATGAGCAGATTGCTAAACATCAGCACTTTGATTCCTTTGTTTTTGTGTGTGTACAGCATTGCAGACAAAAGATCTAATCCTTTTGATACACCTAAAAGAATCCAATAACGACACATTAGTAGTACTTTGTGCGGAACCAATCAATCCAAAATGGTGATTTGTTTGTGTGCTTATTTTAGCTTTATGCCATACATTTTACATGGATTGAACAAAGAAAGATTTACTGTCTTTGTGAGGACCGTTTCTGTATAGTGCTTACTCAGCATTTGCTCATTGTTTTTTCATTTAACACTCTGCTGCTGTGTATGGATATTCATTAGAAGCAATTGAGTGATATTGATACTGGATTCAGCCAGTAAGCCATCAGGACTGTGATTTATTGGTGCTTATTAGAGAGCATTGATCAGTATTGAGTTGAACTGGTGGAGCCATGTAGCTGATTGATCATGGTATCTGCTCTCTATAGCAGCCAGGGAGTCATTAGCAGTGCAATCATAATTTGCTTTCAATGAGTGTCTGTCTGAATCAAGACTTTTTCTTGAGCCAATAAAGAATTTGTTGAGTGAGTGTTGCTTTTTTTTGCCCAGTGATTGATGAACACGAATGTACACAACAGTTTTCTGAATTATGTTACAGTGATGACAATGTGAGTGATGCTTATACATTCAAAACCATGTTTCTAAAGTATTCTGAATGGTTTCCAGGGTGTTGCTATGCAGTTGTTGAAGTGTTCTAAAAGGTTGTTAGCACATTCCTGTGCAGTTGATAGGGTATTCTAGGTAGACCATTTGTTGGTAGACCATTGCTATGAGGTTGTGTTCTGGCTGGTTGCTAGGCTGTTGCTTACTGCCTCAAGTCTCTATAACTATGTTTCAATCCACCTATTTTCATGCGCATTTTGGGATATTGCATAAAAAAACACTTGATGGAAACGCCAAGATGCGCATAAATTCAAAAAATGCGCTTAAAAAACTTATGCGCTCAATTGAGGATTGCAGCAACTTTCTATTTTATTACACATATATCACTGCCAATTTCCAAGGAAGTGATCCCATTTGTTCTCTTGAACACATGGGATGGAAACGCTGCTTTATTCACAAACGTTTTATGCAATATTCCAATTTTGCGCATTAGTTAAATTCACAATTTTGGATGGAAACATAGCTTATGATATTCTGGTCCCTAATGTGAGTGGGCTGTCTTTTCAATGAGGGTCTAAGGTTGTTGTTTTTTTTGGTTGTTTGTTTTTTTGCCCATTTGAAAAAAAGTACAGGTTTAGGGTCTGTAATATCCAGTACCGGCATCCTCACTTATTCTTGTGTATGGCACTTCTCACATGTTGCCAGTATTCTGACCACCACTGGAAATGTGATTTCAATCAACGTGAATTATTTTGAAAAAACTTACTGACCCCAAATTTTTAAACTGTACTGTACATAATTAGAGATCATGTCTGTAGCACAAACTCAAATTCTACATAATCCCGAATACAAGTAAGAGCAATACTAATTAAAGCTGCAAGCAGTGATGAAAGGGACCTCGCACCCGGGCTTAGGAAAACAGTGAATAGTAGGCGACATACATGTAAGCGAGTAAATACAGGAGAAATATGGCAAAATCATTTTGACGTGCCACACTTCCTGCTGCCAACAGGTGGCGCTTTGACTATAACTGAATATTGCCATGTAGATGTCTTTAGGCCAGGACTATTATCAAACATGTAAAGTTTGGGGCAGTTTGGACACTGTATGCCTGTACTGGCAAGTGTTGCATGATTTAATGTGTTTCTAGCATGTTTGGTATACTTCATGGCATATACAAATGTGTTTCTGGGAGTGAATTACAGTGTAAAGCATGCCATTTCCTGTTGCCAGAAGGTGGCGCTATGACTAACTGAATATTGGCATATAGATGTCTTTAGGCCAGGACTCTTATCACATGTGTGAAGTTTGGGGCAGTTCGGACACTGTATGCCTTACAACAGCTTCCTGTTTCATGGCGAAACATCTAATTTTGTCAGGCCGCCACGGACACACCCTTCAGCGAAAACTCAAGATCTTCGTAATTTAATGTCGCAAAGGCCTTTAGATTAGACTGACCAAATATGATGTTGATCTGATTAAAGCTCTAGGAGGAGTTCGTTAAAATACAACGTCCAGAAATGGCAAAAACAGCAAAAATTTTGCAGAGAAAATTCAAAATATCTCACTTCCTGTTGGGTTTTCAGATTTTGCACCCAGGGACTTTTTTGTAGGTTTTGGGCTGTTATGTGTCTACCGAATATCATATCTGTACGTGAAACGTAGCGCAAAGGGCGCTTAATTGAAATTTTTTTAGGTGGTGCTATCAAGCCATTTTGCCACACCTAATTCTGAAACCCATTTCAGACGTAAATTTTCACCACTTCTGACCCGTGTGCAAAGTTTCATGAGTTTTCGAGCATGTTTATGCCCTCAAAAATGCAATTCATTTTGGAGAAGAAGAAGAAGAATTGACCAAGCAATTACAATAGGGTCCTCACACCATCGGTGCTCGGTCCCTAATAAAAGTGATGCTTTTGCATTTCTGACATTCTGAATGTGGCAGTAATTATTTGCTCTTACTTCAAAAATGTGACTAATTGTAAAAGATAATGTGAAAACACTTCACTGACATAGAAAAAAGTCCATTGCCATCTAGTAGACCTTTTCATCCAAGCTTAAGTCCATTTTACAGTACCCTAATTGCAAACAATCCCGCTGGAATAACCGAAGTTAAGGACTTTACTTATAGACTCAGTAGTGAGCAACAGTGGAAATCATCTTTCTATTTCCAGGGTCACAATTTCTTGGGATAAAATCTACATTTCATTTAAAAGCCCTGATGTTCTTGAGTAAGAAAGATTAGAAGGATTCATCCACCTTTCCACAACCCTGCATTTAGTGAATTATTGGGCTATTACCGAATGATTGATTGGTGTCCCGCAAGATGCATGACATTACTCTCCCTGCATCATTGATGTACAGGGCCTCCGTACGGCCTGGAACGACGTTCCTGGAAAAGATGGTCCGAGTTTTGGGAGGAGGAGTAGGGTTGAGTGCTTCACTATGGGTCAAGAGACTATTGGCTATTGGGAGGCTTTGTATTGAGAGAGCATTCTGGGACTGGGATCGATAGATCAATAAAGAGGATTGTATGAATGTCTTGAATTCCTTTAGAGTGGTCCTCCCCATGGCCCCACCTTCTCCTGCTGAGGTGGCCCATCTCTCTGGGGTGACTGGCTGCTAATGTGCTAATGTGCCCTGCTTGACTTCCCCCTAAAGCCAACAATGCCCTCTACTCCTCACTGTTTGACAAACATATGCTGGAGAGACAATGGAAGGGGTTTGTGTGGGTGGGTGGGACGTGGATGAGTTGAGGTATCTTCAGCTTGAGTTAACCTGGAGGGCTCTTGGTGGGAAAGATGGTGTTGTCAGTGTTAACCATTGTTGTGACTGAAATGTGAATGTTGGGACTCTGAAACAGAGGCAGGCAATGGGAGGAGATTCTGAAGCTCCCCTGGTTGTCTGAAAGGCCAAAGGTCCCGTCATTCTCTCAGGCTATAATGAATATCACATAAGTGCAACAGATTGCGGGGTGTTTTCAAAACAGTGTGATTATCGCAGAAGAGCACAAATACAATGCAGAAAGCTTCACTGACTTTGCTATTCATGAGTTTTATTCATTCTCTTGAGACTCACATCAGTCATGAATGTTAAGATGATGTTAATCAGACAATGACGTGTTAAGGAAGGACTAGTGACTTATTAGTCACACATCTGTGAATCTAGTAAAAAAAAATCTATCTATCTATCTATCTGTCTTTCTATCTGTCTGTCTGTCTGTCTGCCTATCTATCTATCTATCTATCTATATCTGTCTGTCTGTCTGTCTTTGTTTTGGTCTGTCTTAGTTCTATTTGTCCACACTAAAAATACCAAGGTCCAGAGATGTTCTTAGCAATTTAGAAGATAAGTCACTTCCAGTCAAAACCCCGAGCATGGCTGAATGTTTTTAGTACAGCAATTTGCAACTATTTTGGTGTAATGTAAATTATTGTCCTGACTTTGATCCTCCTTGCTAAAATGCAAACACAAGCATGTGCGCGCACACACACACACATACACACAGAGACATTTCCCCTATGTAACGACTAAGTCTCTGGCAACCAAACAGTTGTTTCGTCCAACTGTGAACACAGACAGAGGAAGCAGTAGTCTTCTAGCAAGGCAACAGCTGTTTTCTTTGGCCTATAGTTGTGCTTGGACTGTATTACAATGAATGCAACCCTCAAACTTAATCAAATGGAGGGGTCAGTTGGAAACTATTCTCATTCTAATTTGAAGAAAAACACTTAAGCAATGCATCAGAAACAGTCTAGAGGAGATTATGTCATAATGTTCCTTTCAGTTGTAAAAATGTTTGTGAAAAGTGAAAGACTCGATTTATCTTTTCTCTTTTATCACTTTCTTTTATAGCCTAGAATTGCAATATGGAAGACTGTGGGGAATCTCACAGAACAAGACTGTTTTTTTGAGGATAAAATGAGTAGCTTATAGCCATTCAACAATAATTGAATCCTCTTTAACATTTAACCTAATATTTGATTTTGTGGACTGAATTTCTTTTTATAATGTCAGCATTGAAAGTATTGATATTTTTATCTGCACTTACATTCTGTGTGGCTTAAAGGGTTAGTTCACCCAAAAATTACTCACCCTCATGTCGTTCCACACCAGTAAGACCTTTGTTCATCTTCACAATACAAATTAAGATATTTTTGATTAAATCTGAGAACTCTCTCCATAGACAGCAATATAATCAACACTTTCAAGGTCCAGAAAGCTATAAAGACATCGTTAAAACCGTCAACGCGACTGCAGTGGTTCAACCTTAATTTTATGAAGCGACGAGAATACTTTTTGAGCGCAAAAACAAAACAAAAATAACGACTTTATTCAACAATATCTTTTTTTCTGTGTCTCTCTCATACGATGTTTACATTGACTGTATCTTAACAATGTCTTTAGTACCTTTCTGGACCTTGAAGGTATATTGCTGTCTATGGACGAGTCATATACCTCTTGGATTTCATCAAAAATATCTTAATTTGTGTTCTGAAGATGAACGAAGGTCTTACGGGTGAGGAACAACATGAGGGTGAGAAACTAATGACAGAATTTGAGTGAACTAACCCTTTAATCTTTGACATAATTTTGGATCCTCATGTAGCCAGACGATCAACGCACAAGCTTTCCCACTGACAAGCAGGACATCCTTATGTTGATCTCTGTAAGTTAACAACTACATGTATCCACTTTTTTATACAATGTAAATGTGTTACAACCTGACATTGAGCTGATGTTTGTGGACATTGCCGAAACTCTGATTTCATTCAGAGGCTAGTTTGCTCTACCATTGTATATGCAGTGTTGATATACAAGGGTCCAGTTCTTTGAAGAGGGCATCGCTGTACAGGTCAATCTGTCATCTGGACCATCCCAGCTCAACGCTGCTCATTGTGAGGGCCTGCTAATCTTGATTTTGAGCAGACTGCAGGCCAGGATGTGCAGCTTCTCTGTTAACACCCGCTGCATTCCAGTAGGCCATTGCTGAAAGGCTGTTCCTCTGCTGGAATGGAGGCTATTTATCTAGTCAGCTGTAAAAAGAGGCACATGAGATTAACCAGGGAATAAATGTGGGAAATAAGGTTTACAAATTGTTGGCTTCTTCTATGATAAATGGCTTGTGATGTTCCTCATCTGGAAAAAGTTAATGATTAAATGTAAATAGAGGGTGAGTAAATGATAACAGAACATTCATTTTTTATACTAACTTCTCTTTACCAGTAGATCACATGCATATCTTGTTTTACATAGGCATTTGAAGTGTCATTAATGTGTTTAAATATTAAATTGTAAGGCTCCAGGCACCATTTTGCCATGTTATAATCATATCCATGACCTTCACTCATATTACCAGTGTAAGATTTCTGTATGCAGAATCTGGGTTGTTAATGAAAGTTATTCTGACCTTTGTGGTTTTGTGGCTTTTCTGTCAGCAGTTTGATTAATTTTGTCAGGTCACATGAGAATGTCTGCAATCCATTTGTAAATGAACAGTGGTCTGTGATCAAACGAAGATGGCATCAAATCAATGATGTGATCATTCTTTTTGGCTGCTGCACAGATTTCCAGGAATGCTGTGGAGGTGACCAGGAGGAAAGAGATTCCTATCATACAGACACACCAAGGGACATCATTTAACCCAATCTTGGTCTCAGATTCCTTCCTTCCTTCAAATTCCTTCCTGTCCTTTTTCTTTTTTTTTTTCTTTTTTTGTTAATTCCCATAGGCCTTTATCGTACACTAACACATGTAGTCCCTATAATAATCTTCATTTGGGTGCTTTTGACAAAAAATGAAAATTCTGTAATTATTATTCATGTAGTCATTCCAAATTTTTCTGATTGCTCATGATTTTTCTGTTGGAGATTTTTTTTGAAGAATCTTAATGCAGCTCTTGACTGTAAAATATTGACAGTGGTTTCAAAAGGACAAAAAAAAAATAAATAAACGTAAACGTCATAAACAAGAACATGAACAAGTCTTTAGAAGACCTGTATATATGAGTGTGTGTATATATATATATATATATATATATATATATATATATATATATATATATATATATATATATATGCGTTGTGGCCGTTACACCTCGGGTGTGCATTATTTTCTAATAATTCAACAGCCCGGAGTCAATTATTCCACTTATACTATGGTTACCACACCTCAAGACACTGTTCAGGTGTTGTATTTCAAGACATTTGTCAGGTTTTTGTCCTTGAAACACTCTTGTATGTGGGTCTAATTTCTTACACATCTCATCCCAAGCTTCCATTGCTAATTACAAAATGTCATTTCAGAACTAGTAACGAAGGCTTGAGCCATTGATAGCAGGCTAATACAGTTATTAACGCAGTTAAGAGAGAGAGAGAGAATAAGCATATGTGAATTAGCCTACCTGAGTCTGTGCATCTCTCAGCAGCAGTGTCTCTACTAATAGCGAAAATGTAAGTTTATATACCTCAAAAACCGCACAATTTACTACAACTTTAGCCATGCGTTTCCCTGAAAATAATTGTACATCTTAGAATGTTCAACAACTAAACAGATTCAAGCATTCAACAGCCCTGTATAAAAACATTCCTCAGAGATTTTGGTTCATATTGACATGAAAATGTCATGCAGTTGCTGTAGATTTGTTGGATGCACATCCATGATGCAAATCTCTCATTCCACCACATCTTAAAGGTGCTCTATTGGATTAAGATCTGGTGATTGTCAAGTTCAAGAAACCAGTTTGAGACTATTTGAGCTGTGTGACATGGTGCGTTATCCTGCTGGAAGTAGCCATCAGACGATGGGTACACTGTGATCATAAAGGGATGGACATGGTCAGCAACAATACTCATTTAGGCTGTGGCATTTAAACGATGCTCATGTTGGTACTAAGGGGCCCAAAGTCTGCCAAGAAAATATATTCCCCACACCATTACACCACCAGCAGCAGCCTGAACCACTGATAAAAGGCAGAATGGATCCATGCTTTCATGTTTAGGCCAAATTCTGACCGTATCTGAATGTTCCCGCAGAAATCGAGAGTTGATGTCAATTTTTCCAAATTGTCCAATTTTGGTGAGCCTGTGTGAATTGTTACCTCAGTTTCCTGTTCTTAGCTGACAGGAGTGGTACCCGGTGTGGTCTTCTGCTGCTGTAGCCCATCTGCTGCATGGTTCAATGTGTTGAGCATTCAAAGATGCTCTTCTGCATACCTCGGTTGTAACGAGTGGTTATTTGAGTTACTGTTGCCTTTCAATCAGCTCGAACCTTGACCATGTCTACATGCCTAACTGCATTGAGTTGCTGCCATATGATTGGCTGATTAGGTATTTGCATTAATAAGCAGTTGAATAAGCAGTGAGTGCATAGACATGCAAAAAAGTGTGTAATACAGACAAAAGAAACGTCAATATATTAATATTTTAAGAAATCATTTTATCAGTGTAATTGTTACATTTTACTCTGGAAAAATGATGTCAGTGTAATATAGCTAAGTTTGATTTTAAGGAAAATTGGTTCAATGATTGTGATCATTTCAATAGGTTACATTAAACAAACATGAATGGAAATTTGTCACCACTGATGAGGTATTTAAGCACACAAACTGTATAGGACTACTTTTTTATTCTGTTTTGTTTTTCACATTTTTACTTCTGTTTTCCACTTAAAAAAATAACATCATACACATTTGGAATGACATAAGGGTGAGTAAATAATGACAAAACATTCATTTTTGGCTGAACTATCCCTTTCAACTCAAAACAGTAATTTCACAGTCAAATTATATGGTATGCCTCTAATAAGCTGTGAGTATGTTCAAGTGCTTAATTTGTACATGTAAATCCGTATGTGTAAGCAGGTGGGTGGGTAACTGTCTGGCAGACTGCAAAGACCAAGATTGCAGAGCCAGCAGAAGATCTCAGAGATGAGTGGGTGGGGATAAGCAAGGACCAGCCTGAACCAGGATACGGAGGAGATGGCTTTGTAATCACTCCCTTCTGTACTGTTAAATACACACATACACAGTTAATTCTACATTGAAAAAAAGTACAGATAATTTCTAACATGCATGAACGTGTACAACAACCCTAGAACTCATAGTTTGAGCAAAGTCTCCAAGTGTTCAGCAGTGCAAGAAGCAGGCTGTATTGAAATGCAAATAGCGGGTGTTGTTGGCTACTGATTTGAAACACAAAAGGGGGGAAAAAAATGACAAGAGACAATTCAAGAAAATGAGGAAAGGCTGTATATACAAAAGCTCTAAATTAAAAATGTATCATACAAATAAAACAAAAATGCACTGAAAATATAAACAATTCACTTCTTTTGACTGACAACAAAGTATGTGTTGACAGAAATGCACTAACAATGGAAGTCTATAGGCCACTCATTAAACATTTGCAGCATATATTCCATTATAAGTAGGCTGTTCCTGTCAACACATATTTTTGTTTTTATATTAGTTGTTTATTTATTAATTCATTCATTTTCACAAAATATAGTTTCACAAAAGTCACATACACAAGTTCATGGTGGACATTTTCCATGCTGCTTTTTTGAATATTACTAATAGCTGTTTGTGAATGTAAAAGATCTGCAAAGTTTTAAAGATCAAAGTGCACAATAGTTATTGTCTCTTGAAAGAAAAATCCTCTTTGGATGCACTTCAAAAGGACGAGGACTCATGCTGCAATTAATACGGAAAAACCAATGACAATCACAACAGACTGAGCTGTCTGACCAATCGTGGGTGCGTTTCCCATACAACGACGTAACTCGCTGCTTCACTACCATAGTAAGATGCATCGTTGAACAAATCAACTAGCTAGCCACGACTGTTTCCCAAAACCGTATTGTCGCAAACCTGTCATTCAGTGACGCTGGTTAATGATGTTACGCAGCTGGTGGAGTAATAACTTCTTTAAATGAATCTGTTTGAGATTGAATGAATGGTAGATTTTTTGCTATAAATTACAGCCGTGGCATCTGAGGACTAATTCTCATTTTTCTCAGTTATTTTGCTTTATTTCCAAATTCAATCATAGGCTCATTCTTACGTACCAGAGCACGTACGCACATGTGCTGAATAAAAGTATTAATTTCTTTAAAAATTCTTACTGACTCCAAACTTTTGAACGGTAGTGTATAATGTTACAAAAGCTTTGTATTTCAGATAAATGCTGTTCTTTTGAACTTTCTATTCATCAAGGAATTCTGAAAAAAAAAGTACACAACTGTTTTCAACATTGATAATAATCATAAATGTTTCTTGAGCAGCAAATCAGCATATTAGAATGATTTCTGAAGGATCATGTGACACTGAAGACTGGAGTAATGATGCTGAAAATTCAGCTTTGATCACAGGAATAAATTATTTTATAAAATATATTCAAACAGAAAACAGTTATTTTAAATTGTAATAATATTTCACAATATTACTGTTTTTACTGTATTTTTAATTAAATAAATGCAACCTTGGTGAGCAGACAAAACTTCTTTTAAAAACATCAAAAATCTTATCGTGTCCAAACCTTTGAGTGGTAGTGTATATGAATGATCAATATATTACATGATTTAACAGTATATTTGAAAATATACAGAAAAATATATTGCGTATTGAATAATACATGAGGAATTACCGCTTTTCATATATTGAAAAATATGTGATAATATATTTACTAATATATCATAATGTATATAATTTTATATTCAGTAATATACTTCATAATATATAGATTTATATGTGATCAGATATGGTACTGCATGCATAATAAATTGCAGATATATTTACTCATGCAGTATAAACACATATGGTAAAATATATTATGTAACACATTTCTTATATTTTATAATTATTTACATTTTAAATGTTTCATATTTTCAAGTAACAAAAGCCCACCTGCATGTACTAAATTTTTTACCAAAGAGACTATCACTGTGATATCATGTGCACAACTATTACTTTTTAAGTAAAGTTATTATAGTCTTGATATGTTTGGCCAGTCGTCAACCTAACCACAGGCTCTACTCTTCAGCACAATGGTAACCTCAAAAACTCACACATACCAGAAAACCTTTTAAATTTCAAAATAATAACTTTAAACACTAACAGATCTCCCCCTATATCAATATTGAGCAAAACACATGAAATAGCACTTCATTTTGACATTTACTCTCCTTTAACAGTCAGAAGCAAAGCATGCTGGGAACTTGAAGTCTGTTGTAACCACTGATTGTAACTCATTCCATGAAGGTGTGTATATATATTTGTGCACAATACATTCACATTTATATGGGATAGTGTACGTGCAATATATGTACACAATAAAGGATAAAACTTTATGAATGTCATGCTATTTTTGTTTTCATTTATAAATGTTTCATATGTATCAATATATAGCAATGCATTGTCAATGCATATATTGCAGTATATTGAAAAATATAAGCACTAGTTTCCCATATGTATTATGTAATATATCGCATTATATTTTGCAGTATATTCCCATATATTTTTGTTCCGTAAGGGCAACCACACAAGTTTGCAATGCAGTTTGCGAATGTTCGTTTGAACTATGGTTTCGGGAAACACCAAATCGTTGAATTATGTTAGTAACGACAGAACTTGCGATGTTATTTGGCTAACAATGCTTTTGGGAAATGCACCCCTGAGCAGACTAGGCTCACGGAAAGGAGGGATTCAGAGAAACTGAATCTTCGAATTAACCGTTTTCAAAATCTTTGAGAAATGACGTGATATACAATGTCTATTATGAGAAAACAAAAAGTGTTTTTAGACTTTGGATGCACGTAAACCTATTGTAGGAGTCCTCCAAATAAAATTATAAGAACCTTTAAAATAGCATAATAAGGGCACTTTAAGAAGATTTCTTCATGGGGATTATTGCGCTGGTCTCCACAATGTACGCAAAACCTGAGCCACAAACACACACTTTAAAAATGAAGTTATGAATTGATGCTGTGCTTCCTCTTTTGCTTTTTATATAGTGGAAAGGAGAAGTGTCCATAGGCTGTAACAGACATGGCATGCAAATCCTGTCTCAACTGAAGTTTAAAAAAACATCCAACAATATCCTAATGATGTGTACCTGAATAACCCAGGCAGAATCTGAACAGTACGTTATGGTCTCAGGTATAATTGCATTCCTATGCAAATATGAATTGTTACTAATATTGCAAGTAGAGAGATGCAGAGCAACTTTTCAGTATCTCTGCATTTTCCTGCTCATATGCAAATACCTGCTTCATTGGAATAATATCTGAAACGGCAATAAACGGTCAAATAACTGCTGCTCACTTTGTTTATTTAGAAGCATTTCTGTCACTGCCAGATAGTGGTTATGAAATCTTTTCACTCAGTGGCTGTTGTTGTGAAATGCACCACCTCTCTCACTCCATCTCAATCTATCCTCTCTCTCTCTCGCACGCTCTTTTTCAGTCTCTCTCTCACCCGATTTCTCCTGCCAAGGTGCAGTTTTTCAACAAGTACACGCCGTACCCAGAACTGAACTGACAGCCGGCTTTCTCTCAGGGCTGAGTCTCGGAAGAATGCAGTAAAAAATCCTACACCCTTTCCAATTAATGAGCATCTATCAATCAAAGGGGCCATGTGACCCTCCCACTCACATTCATCCCTGCTGGTCAATAGTTACTGCTGGACAAAACCTCCATGGCTGGACCTCTCGTTGGGCTGCTATATATTCATGAGAAGCATGGAATTGTTTCTGAATTTCATTCTCTAAATGTTCCTTCAGTTGTGGTTTTGTTCTCATGAGATGCTGGTCAGGCGTCAGCGGTGACTATTGCTTCTGGAATACTTTCATTCATGCAAGCACATGGCCTTAAACATCTGTGTATTTGCTGCAATTCAAAAACCTACGCAAATCAATCTTTTCCATATGCATCTCATACATTCACCTTCATGTATCACTATTGGAATCATGCAAATAATAACTAGCACCTATTAAATTATAAGAGCTATTCATCACAAATGCAGGGGTAGGCAAAATATAACTTAATTTATTCATAGGTTACTC
Organism: Hypophthalmichthys molitrix; assembly: GCA_037950675.1. Lineage (NCBI taxonomy): Eukaryota > Metazoa > Chordata > Actinopteri > Cypriniformes > Xenocyprididae > Hypophthalmichthys > Hypophthalmichthys molitrix. The sequence goes on along the minus strand of CM075510.1, from coordinate 21,509,193 downwards.
AAAATTCCGGTGGTATGTAAAAATGTATGATAAAAACTTTTAATTAAAAACTAGTTAATTTACATATTGTACAGATAAAGAATATTTAAATAAATATAGCAGAATCTGCTTTCAAGCAGAGAGATCTTAGCTCTCACTTGTCCTCTGACATCAATCTCACATACATTTCAAAGTGATGTCAACCCACCCACGAGCAACCCTCTTTTGCATATGCACACAGCAGGCAATGGATGGGCTGGTTGGCTTTTGCATCTTTTAAAATCCAACCAATGGGAAGCAACAAAGAGTCACCAGGAGAGCTATTTGACCCCAAATTCTAATTCACACACTCCCTCGTGGGCCCCTCCTGGAGGAGGGAATTAGGTGTATTTAATGACATCTCCTCATGCAGTTGCACAACTTCCATGCAATCAGCACACTGTATAAAAAAAAAAAAAAAAAAAAAAAAAAAAAGGTGTATTATTTTAATGGAAAAATAATGTAAAAGTGCAAACATTGCTTAACTACCATAAAATGACAATTTATATTTCATATATTTCAATATATTTCTTATATTTTACAATATTTTTACAGTAGGTTAAATGTTTTTAATATTTATTTAATACTTTATGACATATATAAGGCAAATTTGTATTAAATTGAAAAAAGACTACTTTTTATTTTAACAGTAAATTTACAATATTTAAAATTATTTTAAATGTACTTTTATATTTTAAAATATTGTTAAAAAGTAAAAGGAGTACAGGAGTAAAAAAGTACAGGAGGCCCCTGTATTACCCCTCACATGTGTGTATATGTCTTTATTTATTTGGTACACCTTTAATTTACACCCATAATAATGTTACAATATTTATAATATTTATTTTAAATATTCATATATATTTAAAATATTTCAACTACTTTAAAAGATCGCTGTAGCGCCTCAGTTCAAGCGGCTCGTGAACCGATCATCTCTTCCTACTAGTTAATTTATAGCATCAAAAAAAACATTAATGAACATCATAAGGAATATTGTTTCAATCACGGAAAGATGTCAGTACACAACATTTTTCAAGTTCAACTCCACCTGCTTTGTCGGACAAAATGGTGGATTCGGCGTTCTGATTGGTTAGATCGCCTGTCAATCAAACTCCTGGCGAAGGGTCAGTTTCTCCAGCGGCCTCGTTTTTCCTCGCACAGCACTCGGCTCCACTCTGTTTCATACTGCAGTAACATTAATAATCTCATCCATGAACATGTTTTCTGCCTGAGTCCCATCCCGATTCTTTCCCACCAGCTGTAGACGTAAAGACAACACCTGTCAAGTTTCCACGAAATCAAAGCACCATCAAGCTACGCCTTTGTTTTGAATAAGTGACCTCTAGTGAAAATTTACATAGTGTACCTTTAACACATGCTAAATGTACACAATCATATGTTTTGCATTTTTAGTGTCAAGTGCAAGTTATTCTTTTAAAATTTTTTTGCTGACTTGTCTGTTGCTGCCAGTTGTCCAGATTTGATTAGACGGTTCTGGGTGGGGCAAAGAGTGCAAGATGCTAATAGATCAAAGGGACAGGTATCCACCCTGTTTTGTGCACAGTGGTCAAGAAGATCACGGGACCTTGACCTTTCATTAGACATTTAGGGAGGATTCTCTGCTCTCTTCCTCATGTGATTAAAAAGGCATCAGGTGGTATTCAACCTGCTCAGTCAACCTATTCACTCAAGGGTCAGGCTACAGGGAATTCATGATACCAGCCTTTGATAGCTGCACTTCAGTAAGCATTAGCAACAAAGAGAGTTTAGATATATAGAGAATGTTGGAAGACAGGATTGCATTTTTGTGTTTACGTCACCACAAATTTATTACATATTAAAATAATATCTTCTGATAACCATCACATATCATCAAATTTAACTCTACAGCAGCAGTAAAGAAAGCAATAAAAAGCCTATAAGAAACAGCAATTTTTTCCTCCCATGTTTGGCTATACTGTAAAAAGCGGTAAGCTGCTATTGTTACCTTAAAGAGCCATTTCTACCTGATTTAACCCATAAACATGTGTTTTGCTGGTATAAATGAATGTATTAGGTGTATTCAGTGATGCTAAATAATATTTTTATATAAATAATATTTACTTGAATAAAATCAGTTAATTTAGATTTTAGAATTTAATTTTAATTTTCAGTTTACAAATTGTCAGAGAAACTTTTTTGTGTCTGACAATTATTTTCAGAAAGCATATTTTTTGAAGAAACTCTGAATGCATGCGCATATAAAACTGACTACCATGATGGCAGGTTGTTGTTAGCGGTTGCCAGGGTGTTGTTATAGAGTAGCTAAGGTGTTTTTTTTAGCATGTTGCTGTGTGGTTGCTAGAGTATTCTGGGCAGTTGCTTACTGGTCCAGGTCAAAAGAGCTACACTGTAAAATAAAATATTGTTGGTTTAACTTAAAAAAGTAAGTTCAATTTTAAAATTTTGAGTTCATTGAAATTAAAAGTTTGAGTTAATACAATGAAGGAGATTGGTTTAATAAATAGAAACTCAAAATTATGTTATCTGAACCACATTAATGTTAATATCTAAGTTGATTTGACAAAAGAAAAAAGTTGTGATAACAAATCATGAAAATAATTTTTTACAGTGTAGAAATGGCACTGACCTCTTCTTTTTTGCACATTTTATGGCTGCCAGAAGAAAATTGTAAATAACAATCAATGGCCTAACCATAATACAGGCCATAATCTAAATAGTGAAGCTATAGCCTTTCTACTGTATATTTCTAATTTCTCCACTGGTAACCAGTGCACAGCTTTGAGGGCAGACTTCTTAATTAGCACCTCTAGTATATGATAACAGCATGCTAACGTTCAAGAACCTCTGCCAGTTTACGCACAGACACACACACACAAACACACTCACACACTTCTTCAAGGCTTTGTCCCCAGTGCCACTCAAGCACCAGCTCCATCGCCTGCAGTTCATCCTTTTTTTTAAAGAAAATGACAAATAGGGCCTCATGACCAGTTCACAGCTTTGCAGTGTGTTAATGCAAGTACCTGTGAGGGTTCATTTCTGAGTCCTAAAAATATTCATTCCCCTAGAGAGCCATGATTACGCCTTTTAAAATTTCATTTTAAGGTCATATGCACAGTTTTCTCATCATTCACAGATGCATCAGCAACTATATATATAAATATATATATATATATATATATAGAGCCACTGCACCTGAGTTGAGAGGGAATCATCAATGCAATTCTTTTGTCAAAGCAAACCAACTGAACTTATCCAGCCTGGTGTCATTGACCAGCCTCCTATAAACTCTTGAACATTTGTATGGGACAATTGGATAAAAAGGGTGGGTCGAAAAAGCCAAGCAAATTTATAAAAAAGACCATAAAGCCAGAGAAAGAAAGGGAGATTCGTCAATCACTGTGGGAAGAGCCTTTGTTCTGCGTAAGGTCAAGGTCTTAAATTAAGATGTAAAGAAAGGAGAGGATAGACACTGAATTGAGACACTAGTCAGCGATTACTTACTTCCTAATGCACAGATTTGCCATATGGGACATTGTTGGAAAAGAGAACACGTGGTATAGCCATAAGAAACAGTACTGTCACAAGTACAGCTTGTGCACTGCCAGCAATTCATTATGCTGTCTGGCACTAATTATCATCTTGAGCTAAATTTGCACGGACAAAATGTATAAGCTGGATATGACTCTCACTCACAATAATACAACAATGTGTAGTTCAATGTCAATACAGCATATGCAAATCGAAATTATAGGTATGCTGCTGTGTGTGAGACACAAACAAAGCAAGATCTTGGCTAATGTTTCACTGCACTTGTCTGAGATCACATGCACAATGATTTGCTAGTATTTTGCAGCGTCAGAAATAATTATTCTTTTATTATGGGGCATCCTGGAATTGGTTTTCATGGCATTTTTTTTCCAACCATATAAAATTCTGAAAATCTTTTATTACACCATTTTTGCTGTTTAACTGTGTTTTTGTTGTTGTTGTTGTTAATTTAAACATAAACTATATTTTGCTATATTAGTGCTATATATAAGAAAAAATTATTTGCCAATGGAATAAAAAATTAAATAAGAAAAAATAGATATATTCTGTAGAAATAAGTCTTGCCGTTTTACTTGTCTTATTTTGGGGATGTTTAGATATTTATACTTGAAAACAAGTCAAATGAAAAACATATTATGCATTATTTATGATTATGACTGACACACACTAAACACTTTCAAACAGTATGCTTAATGCAATTAAATGAATCAACTGAAATCTGAATCAAATCTCTCAATCTGAACAATGACTGTTACAATTGAATCCACCTCAAATACAAGCAACAGAATAATGTACAAGACATTATAAAACAAAAATCTACATTTTAAATAACTTATATTTTAAATATCTGAGCTTTTTTGTTAAAGTATGAGCATGTTTGTATGAGCCCCACTTAATTTCTTACCCTGCTATAGCGTAAAATACATTTTTATTCGTGCATATATCAATTCGTTGTTAGAGTATATCGTCATAAAAGTCACTCCCATTCTGAAACAGCAATGTCTATACGATATTTTTCTCAATCAACATCTGAATTTATCCCTAGACGCCCAAACCTCAAATGAACCTCTATAGTAGTTTCTGTCGCTTTAAATGATGGGCGTGGTTACCACGCTACTACCCGCCCAATATGCAAATCTACCCACTACGTTGGCTGGGTAATATAGTGCGGTACTTGTTTCAGGTGTCCATAGTGCGCACAAGCCGCGGCTTGAGGAGGGCTCACTCAGTCGCTATAAGAGAAGAGAGAAGCGAAGTTCTCATGAAGAGGCGGACTTCAAATGAGCAAAACATCTTTGCAACTTAACTTATAAACAGCAGCCGAACAACACAAAACCACGCCTGAAAACGAACACAAGACAGGATTATTTAGCACACAGCTTACGACGCTTTTCTAACTTGTTGACATGAAAGCCTTTTCTGCAAAACATTTGTCTGGAGCTCACCGGTGAACTGCAACACCTAATTTTCGTGTTTCAAATGACATGCAATACTGACTCTCGCCTCTGTATTTCGGTAAGTGGTTGTTAAGCAGGGAATGCCTAATTTATTTAGGTTAACTTAATAGTTTTTAAGAAAAAGTAAGGCATTTTGCAGACGAATAGAGCAACTGTTGATGACAGTATATGCACTTACATGAAGCATTACATCGTTGTGTTATGTAATAGAAGTATGTTGCGAAACTTCAAGTTTTGTACCGTAAAGTAGAACTGCATGCAGACCAAAATACTTTATAATATCTTTTTGTTAGACTGCTTTACTTATTAATTTTTTTATTTATATATTTGCATGCCTATATTAAAAATTTAGCCTATGTAAGCTATATTATTTATCTTAAATACAAGAGTAAAACAACAATAAACTGTAATTAGGCTATATGTATCATAAGCTCATTGAAAATAAAAATGAAGAGCTTTAAGTTAATTATCTCTCACGGAGCACCATAAAATCGGATTGTTTTTAAAATCGGATCAATTGTGGTTTTCAGATCTTGATCTCTAAGGAGGACACCAATGCCAGGAATCAGTGCAAACGCATCGCGAAATAAAAAGTGGGAGATGGAGGAATACGACCAGTATCAGCACTATTTCTACGACGACCACAACTTGGACGAGGACTTTTTTAAATCGACCGCACCAAGCGAAGACATTTGGAAGAAATTTGAGCTCGTGCCAACCCCGCCCATGTCGCCTGTCAGGATACTGGAAGGTACCGGTCCATCTCTAGGGGACAGCTTAGAGTTGATGTCCCAGTTCTTGGGGCAGGACGACGACCAGGAGGGACAGTGCAAACTCAATGCAGAGGAGACTCTGGAGAACTTGAGCTCCATCATTATTCAGGACTGTATGTGGAGCAGTTTCTCCGCCACTCAGCAGCTGGAGAAAGTTGTCAGCGAGCGTTTGTCCTGCTCGGCGCAGTCGAAACTCTCCAGCAAAGCGCACTGCGTCCCTGTGGACGCGCCTGTTCTCACCAGCTTGGCGACAGATTGCGTGGATCCAGCAGCTGTTCTTACTTTCCCCCTGAGCAGCAGCTGCAAGAAACAGGTGTCGTCCGGGTCAGAATCTCGCACCGACTCCTCTGGTAAGCACGAGACCGTTGACTTTTAAGACCGAGTACTAAAACTCCCTTATTTGCTTGTAGACCTTGAAGTGTACGTGTAAATTTGCAGCAGTGTTGACACCTCCTTTTGACACCTGACAGATTTCAATAGCTGGGATCATTCTATGCAGTAGTTACCATTCAATCATGCACCAAAACCTGACATAGCCTACCTGAATAGAAAAGTTGCATTGGTGCCATGGGATTTATGTTGGCATTTCACCTTGAATTCTTCTTAATATATGTGGAATGTAAAAGTGTGCTGAGCTTCCACATTCCCCAGGTGAAACAAAAGGAGAAATTGTTTTACTTGTGGGTGGTGCCTACTAGTGCATGATCAGCAGCAGACAGCAATAATAAGGGTACTTGAATCCGAAAGTGGTCAGGGTCACTCAATTGTCCATGAATGAACAGTCAGTATGAAGCTGACACAGTAGAGATGCAGCCTTCTATAATTTATTTTAAGGGCACATGCAATTTAAAGGCTTAAATTTCACCCAAAATAAAAATTCTGTATTATTTACTCATGTTGTTCTGAACCTTTCTTCTGCAGAACACAGATATTTTGAGGAATGTTTTGAATGGTTTTTGTCCATACAGTGAAAGTCAATGGTGTCCAAAGCAACATTAGACCCCTTTGACTTTCATTGTATGGACCAAAAACCAGAGATGTTTTTCAGAATGTTGTTTTTACTCATGGGGTCTTTTAATATTTGAAATTTTTAGGTGAACTATTCCTTTGAATAGTGAATTTCTGATTTTGCAACAAAAATATTTGGCTTTTTGCTCAATGACGGAAGTAATTGCGTAGTGAAATCAGAGTAGAAGGAACTCAGAACAGATGCTTCTCTTATTAAAATACACATCAGAGGTGACTGTGACTCCAAGTTCATTATTGCAGATCAAAGCCTCATTTACTTTCCACCTGCTGAGAAAAGGAACTAATACAAACTGTACTCATTTTGTAGTTTTGGTGCCCATCTAATTAGATTTTACATTCTGAATGATCTGAATGAGTGGATGGAAAGGTGTTGTGAAAGATGAAGCAGCATTGCGCTGTCTACAATCGATGCAATACCAGACAAATGTAAACTGAAGTGCCTCATATTCTTTCAATTGTTCTTTCAGATGACGAAGAGATTGATGTAGTAACTGTGGAACACAAGCAGAACAAGTCACGCTTGGTGAACGCCCGCAAACCGGTGACCATCACGGTTCGTGCAGACCCCTATGACCCTTGCATGAAGCGTTTCCACATCTCCATTCACCAGCAACAGCACAACTATGCTGCCCGCTCACCCGACAGTTATCCTGAAGAGGAGCCGCCTCGCAAGAAGATCAGGCAAGAGACCGTGCAGCCTCGACTGGCTTCCACACCCCAAACCCCTGAAAGAAAAACTCCCTTACCTTCCCCCTCAGTTCCCTCTCAATCTCAGACTGTCTCCGCTTCTCCAACACACACATCCTACCACCTCAAATCCCAACCAATCAGCCCTCAGAGTTCGGACTGTGAGGACACGGACAAGCGTAAGACGCACAACTTCTTGGAGCGGAAGAGACGCAATGACTTACGCTCACGCTTTCTAGCCCTACGGGATGAAATCCCAGGCCTGGTTGACTGTCCAAAGACTCCCAAAGTTGTGATCTTGACCAAGGCCACGGAATACTTGCGTTCGCTGCATATCAGCGACAAACAGAAGGCCCAGGAGAAGAAGCAGCTCAAAAGCAGGCAACAGCAGTTACTACGGAGACTCGCTGAACTGAAACGTACATAAACTTTCATAGTCCAGCCATATTTTAAATAGGAACTGTGTAGAGCTGTGTGTTTTTTTCCAAATGTGGGCATATTTAATAGAATGGACTATATTTTGAGATTAGTTCTTTAGTTTTCGTTCTTTGCACATTTGCCTTCACAACTTTGGAGGGGAGTGGGGGGGTACTTGTGGAAGCTGCGGTACTGGTGTTCTCATGTGGACCCTACCAAGTTTCAAACAATTTTCCAAAGAGGGTCATTATTTCTTACATTTTCATTCGAAATTTAAAGATTTAGACCTTGAATGTGTGTTCTCTTAAATTCTCTCGCAAAAGCTAAAGTATTTGGGTGGGGAAGTATTATTTCATCAAATTAGCATGCCAAATTAGGCATCATTTGAAATGTAGCAATTTATATGCATGTATAATTGATCTCCTACACTTTCAAGTTTTTTTTTTTTTTGGTGCAAGAATCTAGAAGGGTCTTTGATCAATGTAACTTCTCCAGTTAATAGTGCTTTGTGACCTAAATTAACCTAAATTTAAGGAGAGCTGTGATGATAACAGTGTAAGTTTAACAGACAGGAAGTTGCATCACTGTTACTTTGTTATATTTTGTTCCATGTTTGTTTGTTTGTTTTTCTCTTATTCTTATCGTGAACATTCAGGACAGTGTCCAGCACAGCTTTGCAGTGTATATAAACTGTGGCATATTCTTTGGACATATGTATATAATAGTAGTGATGTACAGGACATTGTGTAAAAATACATACTTTGTGTTTTGAATATGAAAATCAGCACTGTTAATAGACTTTATTTTCTATTTTTCTGTCATTTGTCCTTGGTTGGCCTACTTGCCTTCCCTAGAGTATCTCAAAGTTTCTATTTTTGTTAAGAAAAGTTTTAAAAAATTCAAAAAGTTAAATAAAACAACACTATCAACATTTCATTTTCATCACTAGCCACTTTATGCTGTTTTCACTGCCTGTTTCCTTGTGTTCTGAAATTTCTTTGGCTTAATATCGCTTTTGTGGCAGAAAGAACATTTTGTACTAATTATATTTTCTTACAGAATTGATTGTATCATTGTTTGTTTGATTTCTATTTAAATATAAAGTTGTACTGGTGGCATATGCTTGCTTATCTCCCACTATAACCATTAGAACTTTATGCACACTGCTGTCCGTCATGACGAAGAATGCAGTTATTTTAAAAAAAAATAAAATAAATAAAGGCCATGTGTTCACAGCAGTCACCGCTGATTGATTGAGGTGACTTCTGTTTGTACATTCAGCTTTGAAATTACATGGCCAAAAGGGTGCATATGCCACCAGTAACCATTGTTTTTTTCACTTTTGTCCCTTGTCATCAGGTGTCATACTGGGAGAAGAATGGCAGCAGCATTGTCTAAGCACTTTGTGTTCTGTACCTCATAAGCCTATATACATAAACTCAAAATTGGGTAAATAATAAATAAATTCAGTTCAAATCACATATGTTTGCATGTTTGTCTTTCTTTGTTAAATAGAATTTAAAGGGATAGTTCATCCAAAAATGAAAATTCTGTCATCATTTACTCCCCCTCAGGTTGTTCCAAACCTGTATATATTTCTTTGTTCTGAGGGTGAGTAAATGATGACAGAATTTTCATTTTTGGGTGAACTATCCCTTTAACTCCAATTAACTACTTTTAGATTTGGTTGCATACACCAATGATCCAAAAGCAAAAAAATTATATAAAATGTTTTAACATTACATTTTCAAAATAAGACTTATTTAAAGTGATAGTTCTCTCATAAATAAGGATTTCGTCATCATTTACTCCTCTGATGTTGTTCCAAATGCGTATGACTTCCGTGGAACAGAACTTGAGATTCCAGTCACCATTCACATTAAGGGAATAGTTTACCCAAAAATGAAAATTATCCCATAATTTACTCACTCTTAAGCCATCCTAGGTGTATATGACGGATATCACAATTGGAGTTATATTAAATAATGTCCCAGCTTTGTAATGTAATTGAATAGTGCCCGAGTTTTTGAAGCTCCAAAAAAGCGCATCCATCCATCATAAAATTAATCCATATGACTCCAGTGATGGGTTTTTGTAAGAAAAATGACCATATTTAAAACCTTATAAACTATAATCACTGGCTTACGGCACTGGAGTCGAGTTCCGGCGTAAGGATGACCTCTGACCTGACATATGATGTAGGACCAATCATGGTTTATATAGTTTTAAATATGGATAATTTTCTTACAAAAACCCATTGCTTCATGTCAGAAGGCGTTTTTTTAACCCACTGTACTGGAGTCATTTGGATTACTTTTATGATGGTTGGATGCGCTTTTTGGAGCTTCAAAAACTCGGGCACTATTCAATTCCATTACAAGGCTGGGACATTAATATAATATAATAATTGTGTTCAGCTGAAAAAAGAAAGTCATATACACCTAGGATGGCGAGTAAATTATGGGATAATTTTCATTTTTGGGTGAACTATTCCTTTAATTGTATGAAAAAGATGCAATAAAAGTGAATAGTGACTGAGACTAAAGTCACACAGGCTTGGGACAGCATCAGGGTGAGTAAATGATGATATTTGTTGGATCTATCTTGATATCTGTCTTGATATTCAGTTCTTAATATCTACACACACTAGACGAGCAGACGAGCAGTGATTGGTTATTAAAATGAGCCACAACTTCGGCTTCTTCTGTTTAAACAGTATTATTTCGGCTCAGCTATGACAGAAAAAATAGGGCAAGATTTTACTATATGTGGCATAAGAGCTATTTTACTCCATCAACACCTTGATCGTTTCATTAGCGAGAGCCGCTTTAGTTGACACGTCGTAGTGGCAACGATCATCTCTTTTCCTTGGCGCAGAACGCTCAGTTGCCATGGAGACGGAAGAGAGCTATTCATACCCGTGTTCTTCCGGAAGGTGCACGAGTCGACCTGCTAAAGTCAACAATGTTGTCAAAGCTGCAAATTAAACGATTAAAGACTGCGCCAACTCATCAGATATTAGAGTGAAAACTCAAAACTGTCATTATTAGAACGAGGCCAAAGAATACGGATACTAGTTTAACCATATTACTAGTAATTAGCACTATGTTATTAGCTAATAGGATTCTGTGTTCTTCCTGGATGTATTAGTGATGAAAATCTAAACATTTTCTTAACTTGATTCATCCATGTTTGGAACACACATTGCCATTTTATTGTCCATATATACCACGATTCCTGTTTTTCAAGTACCTGTTGTTGGATTGTAAGAACTTTTGTCCTATTTCTGAATGATACACGCTTGCCTTCCCGTACCTGCTATAATTGAATCCTTCAATCTCGTTCCTATGGAAACAGTTTTAGTTGCTTGGATACAGTTCCCTCCTCCGCTGCGAAGTCAACGCACATGCTCAGATCATTCTTCAGCCCTGAGAGGTTGCTGTCATGGCGGCCGCCACGCGTGTGCTCAAGAAAGGCATCAGTCCGTCTTTAGTGGTGATTTTAGGAGCCACTGGAACTGGCAAATCCAAACTGGCTATCGAGATCGGGAAAAGGCTTAATGGGGAAATTATAAGCGCCGATTCCATGCAGGTAAGTTGAGCGATTTGCTGCATCATCTGTCAAACAGGGAAGCACGTGAAAGGGCATTGCGATTAATAAGTGACAGGTCATTTTGAAACAACAGAGCTGCAAAAGTAAACCGTTGAAGCTTTATAATGGAGCAGCGTCATTTGTCAGAAGCTTTCAAATGCAGCAAGTTTTATAATGCGTTAAGCCAGAACATCATTAGACCAAAAGCAGTTGGACTCCAAAATATGTAACTTACACAGGCTAATAATTACTTGTTTTTCTTTGAAAATGGGTTGCAGCAAACGTTGTGTACATGTTTTGCACAGCGCATTGAGTACGTTTGAGGATTTCGAGTCATTTTATTTACTCGTGCACATCACTGGTCGCCATTTTTGACAATGCTCCACGCGCTCATAATTCATTATTTTGTCATAAATCCCAGAATAAAACTTGCCTACTGATCCACTACCACCAGGCTTATGACAAGCAACATATAAAAACTGATTTCGTATTTCGGGTGTTTTGGTAATTGGCCTTATTCACTGATAATATATAGGTGGTGATTGCTCAGTTTTCTAATCTGTTTTGATGGGTTCCATTAAATAGATAGAAGTGACCACCTGCACTGGTCCACTATAGTAAGTCTGAAGTATTTGTTTGATTATGTATGAATATTTTTTTGACCAAAGCAGGAGATCTCTTTAGCATGAGCACAATAGGGCATGTTGCATAACAGTGTCTTACAAAAGTCATGTCCACCATCTTGTACCAAACTTTATATCATTCCAAGCCAAAGTACATCAAGGAGAAAGCTGCCCATAAGCATTCCCATAAATCCCAATGGCATTTACTCTGCTGGCGTAGATACCCAGAGAAGTACGCAATTAGAAGTCTGCCATCTTTGCCATCATTTCTGCTGATAGGTTATTTTGAGCCAGTCACCTGCGCTGTAGTCTGAGCCTCTGAAGTCATGCCCACGGACCGCTGGCTGAACGTCTGATGCATAAGGCACACAAAATGGGAAACAGTTCGGGAGTTTTGAAGTTGTCATCTGATTGGCTGAATTCTCCAGGATTTCCGGGAGGTGTCACATTCTATAAAGGCAACCTATTATGCCCCTTTTTACAAGATATAAAATCTCTGATGTCCCCAGAGTGTGTATGTGAAGTTTTAGCTGAAAATACCCACAGATCATTTTTTATGCCACTTTTTGGGGGTGAACGAAAACTCAGCGTTTTTGTGTGGGTCCCTTTAAATGCAAATGAGCTGGTGCTCCCGGCCCCCTTTCCAGAAGAGGGTGGAGCTTCAAGAGCTCATGCTCCAGCATACCAGCAACAACAAAACAGGACAATCTCACGCATTGAAACTGTCAGAAACTGTCAGTAGCGGTGTTCAGCCTTTTATGTTCGAACCAGAGTCGGACAATGATCAAGAGACTCAAGAAAAAGTGATAACATGTAGAATAGGGGTGATACAATACAATCTCCCAATTCGATACAATTAGGATACTTGGGTGCCGATTCGATATGTATTGCAATTTGTTTTTTTAGAATTGTGATTCTACAAGTATTGCGATTCGATATTGCTATTGCACTGCGATTTTCCTTTGTTTTGTTTTTATAAACACTAGACCATGGGAAACATACACTGAAGCATACACTTATACAGACTGTACATGATCTATAAGATGTCATATTTACAAAAACATTTCATCACATCTTTCTGAGTTTTATTTAAGAAGTGTCATCCATTACAGTACTACATTATCTTGAATGATTCAAGATTCAATGACAAACACATTTTCAGTCTGTTATCGCCACCTAGTGGTGAAACAATGTAACTAATCAGTCGTTATTTTAAACGTTATTTAATCAAAAGGTGATTTACTCTATTTTGATCGCTACCGTATACATCGTGTTTATATTTGAACTATATACTTTTATCCCAGTACTTATATGATAATTTGAACTATTGTATCACAGAAATAATGATACTATGAAGTTGAAAAGACTTCATTATCTGCTCCACACCTATATCAACTGCTCTCTTTGGTTCAGCACCAGCGCGATTGAATGTTGCGATATGATTTTGTCAAAGGTTTAATAGACAGATGAATAATTGTTGTGATTTAAGAATAAGATTGCGTGGGTGTTTGAATTGAGATTAATCGTGCAGCTCAGCAGTCTTATACTCTCTCTCAGCAATGATATCTGACGCAAAGCGTATATGAGTAACACAAGGGCTTTTCTTCAATGCATTCGACTTAGTGTTGTGTTTTTCATTGAAGCGCGGGTAATCTCATCGCTTTCTCGCGTATCTTGAAAGGGATATTAGGGTCGTGTAACACTCAGAGATGACACATTTTGCCCTGTTTGAACAAAAGTGAGTAACTTCTGTCCTACTTGTGTATATGCAAAGGCTAAAATAAAGCAATATCATTTGAATTAATATCGATACTGGAGTAAAAAAATTGATTTTATAATCTTAAACAAAAAAATTGCGATAGTAATTGCGAGTTCTGATAGTGGTGAATCGTTTTTTATTTTTTTGTCCCAACCCTAATGTAGAATGCAACAGGACGTTTCTGATTGGCAGAATGATTGGCTCAAATGTATAAGACTTTACCGATTTTCTTAGGAATATTTTCCAATTTTGCTTAATAGGTCCCCCTTAACAGTCCACCTGGAAACAAAGCTGTCATGATGCCATACCCCCTCATGGAAGAAGAAAGCCATCGTGTTTACTACTGTGAAAATGAACGCTTAGTATGATCAACTAAATGCTGGATTTTTAAAAGTATACAAATTTTGCAGTGCCATTGTTGCAGTAACTTGCACAACCTTCTTGAATGAATAATTTATTAGATGCATGCCGGTCTGTTATCTTAGGCACACTGACTTTTCATTTTCATGCCCCTAAATATGATGCTGATCAAAACAAACTGTGATTGGTTTCTTTACATGTCAGTCAGACGTCCTCTTGGGTAGTTCTTGGCCAATGAAAGCTGCGATGGAGTCCAGACCTTCTGCCGTCAGTCTGAAGGTCTGGCTACACGAGACTACCTGAACTGTGACCTAAAATGAAGCACACAGGGGAAAATATCTTTTATTTTAAGATTTTATTCTTTTAAGATCCCTACAAAACAGAATGTAAAACATAATAAATCTGGTACTAGTAATAGACATAATTTTATAATTAGCATACTACATTTACCATATTATGTATGACAATAGATGTACAACAGAAAAATGTGTAGAAAGCTTGTTTACTTTTGTGTCTTTTCAAATTCTGACACAACTTTTAAACTTTTAAATGTTATTATATATATATATAAAAAATAGTTACAGGTATCATTATTATTCTTGGCGTGAACAGGCGTTTGTCATTTTGCGGTGAAATTGTGAATTATGCAGGATCGCAAAAGCGACATTTTGTTTATTTTGTGTTGTATTATAATTGCAAAAAAACTGGAGGAACTGCTTTTTGCTAGGACTTATTACTTAATCAGTCTGATCTGAATATGACAGTGGCTTAGTTCCACAGTGTGAGTAGAAACTTACTGGTCACTGCTGGACCATTAACTCATCAGTACAAGGCTGAATGCAGCTGCTTATTTGTTACTTTTTGACATTTGAGGTTTCAACCTCCCCTTTAAATATTGTGGCGTGTATGCGCTACTTGATCACTACTAGCCTTACAAATGCATTTTGGTTTAATCTTGACACAGTTGCCTTAGTACCTATGTTGTTCTTGCAAATTGAAGAACTTTAGTTTTTTCTACCAGATCATCCAGCTCTTTGCAGCTATGATCAGGTGAAATAGCTGAGGTGCTGCATCCTCCACCAAGTCTGTGTCAGTTGTAGATGAAAAGGCTTTGGCTGTATGGACTCCTTTTGTGCTCTTAGAGCCCCTGGAAACAAGGCCTGGGAACTCAGGGGGTGGGCTTAGTGAAGGCTTGGTACTGCATTTGCATATAGGCCTGTCTATTATTCTCAGTAGAAAGGGACTTTTCTGCTTTTGAATTTGGGTCAGTCTAATCATATATTAAAGCCTCATTCAGGATGTGGAAATTTGGCCCGTTCCCAAAATTGAACTGGGTGTAGTTCATGTATTTTATGGGTTTAAAGTGTGTCAGGACATGTGATGTGTATCTGTATATAGTTAAAATTATGATAATTTTTCTAATTGCTAATTACATAATAATTATAAATGCAGTTGTTGATGTACCTGTAGATTACATCATTGGCAAAGCATCCTTATGACGATTTCTCTGTTATATAGTTTCCCTTAGAACATTGTCAAGCACTTTTGTATAAGTACTTTAGCCATTTTGCTATTCTATAACACCTTAATTAGTTGCATTTTGGAACTTAAGTGCATAACTCGTCCTGCATGCTTGGGCTACATCACTTTTTGAAAGTAACTTGATACTTCAAATAACGACTGTATCATTACATCGTTGCGCCACCAGTTGGCAACAAGTGACTGTTAAAAAATGTATTTGTCATTGAATCATTCATTTAAGAGAATCATTCAAAAAAGCTGCTTCATCCAGTATTGAAACAAGTGTAGGATTTATGAGTTATTGAATCATTCAAACTAGGGGTGTAACAGTACACAAAACTCAAGGTTCGGTATGTACCTCGGTTTCGAAGTCACGGTTCGGTACAGGTTCGGTACAGCAGGATGAGAGAACTAAACTTTTTATTTTTTTACTGAAAAAATTTTGTTTTTTGTCTTTTAAATGTACTAAATTATAACTAAAAGTTTCTTAAGGATACAAAAATTGTCTCTGCAAATGCTATAAACTATGTTGGGAGCCCTTACTTTAACATTTTGCATTAACTTTTAAATCTAATTATAAAATTGTTTTACTGCAATTCGTTGTTGAAATATAATCATTTATGTAGTGGCTGTCATTTTCACAACAGATTTATTTAAACATTGTAATCAAGACACCACTTACAGGTTAAGGTGAAATATAATGAATATATAGGCTAATACAGTGCATATATTAATTTCTCTGGCAAACTAACAAGCTGTGGACACCGAATGGCTTTTCTGAGGTAAATGCTACATGACATATTGTTTACAAGCTGTTTTACTGATGTCTTTCCGCCATTGTAACACTGATTGAGAGATTAACACAGGATATGACCATTGCAGTAAGTGGTACTGTATCTTTCAACATACCTTCAGATGTTCATTCTTGTTTATTCTATAACTAGCATTAAAGAGGAAGAGATGATCGTGTCCATTTGCGCTCCGTGCTGCTGGTTGAACTGCGGCGCCTATACAGTGATATGTCACGCCACATCAGAGCGTGTCAAAACAGATTTTTCTGTTTAAATTTCGTGGACAGAATTTGAAGGATGACACTTTGTTTCTTATCGAAAGTAACATAACACAGAATTGTGGGAGAACTGTGATCTCTGTTTGAAGCAAAAAAATAGAAAATAAATAATAAAAAAAAAAATAAAAATTGTGATTCTCAATTGATCCAGAATCGTGCAGCTCTATTGCAAAATGTTATTTGTTATCATGTTGGTTTTTTTTTTGGTTTTTTTTTTTGTAAATTTATTAGTTCAATGTTTATTAGTGTGAGCCATATAATAATAATTGTACTGTACAACCATAAAATTGACATACTAATCTCAATTTCAAGATTTTATTTTGGCAGAAAACCGCAGGGAGCCCTTAAAACTTAAACTAAAACTTATTGACAACAGGTTTATAAGTGCTTCTCATTACAAGTTTGTGTAGATGGTGCATGTGGGGTCATAATCGTCTCAAACTCAGAGTACATACAGAGATGAGTTAGTGTGAACTGAGCCATTCTGACACACTGAAAACACTGGATCATAAACGGATAAAAGAACATAATTTTGCACTTTACTCTGAAACATGCATCACATATTTATTTAATTGAATTGTAGCCTTTGTGATTTGTTAATCGCACTAAACCATGTCGCAATTTCAGTTTTATTTTGATAAATCATGCAGCCCTGGGTTTTGCTGTGGACTTTTAATTTAGCATCCACCCATAATACTCTAGAAACCGCACAGCGATACCATTCAGAACACCTTGTGGTGACTTTTGCAAAGGCAAACGGTATTTTCCATAGTAAATGTGAAACTCTACTTGTCCTTCTCTCCTATGGCCTCCTTGAGGATGTATTGCTCTATTGAGAGTGGCATGACTGTCACCTGGTGCGGTTAATTGGGTTACGCTAATAAAATTCCTCCCCTTGTGCTGCAGTGCAGTCGCATCCACTGCTCACACGCTGAGCTGCAAGCTGGCTCCTTCAAGACCCCTCGCTGGTGTAACGCTCCACAAGAGACACAAAGAGTCAATGAGAGCTTTGGATTGAGCTAGCAGTTGTTAATGTGTGCTTTATGTATTTTTAGAGTATATTGATAAGCATTGCATTTGTCCATAGATGATAAATGCATGTTTGTGCAAGGGTGAGTTGGGTTTTTGTTGAGTTCTGAGCACTGTTGCAGGCTGGCTGCTGGGAAGCCACTATTGACATGCTGAATTGGTGCCTACACGCCTATTATGCGCAGTAGCTTTCATTGCACATTCAGTGGCCATGCGGCTTACACAGGGTATTTTTACATTTTGAATGGCAGTACTGTACTGAGGGGTAGAATGGAACTAAGCCGAGAGAATGACCGATTGTTCATGTGGTCAGGTTTGGATAGAATATTTGAATAAAGGTTTGTTGAAGTTTGGTACCCAAATTCTTGCTGTTAGAGCGAGTAGTGACATGAAGGTCAGGGAGGGCAGTGTTCAATGGACCTCGGGTCGACAAACTGCTCATGGGAACCCCAGCTGAGGTCACTAAGGCTGTAACCGGAGAAAAGTAAGAAGGGATTTTAGATGCTTAGGGCATCCTGCTTTTCACACAAGGTCTTCAGGATCCCAACAGCCTTTTAATAGGCCATTCAAAAGAGTGAAGGACCAGGAGACTTTAACGCAAACGGTTATTAATGGACTTTAGTGGGTGTTTGGCCTCACTGATGCGGAACCAATTGTACTACTCTTTGCTGGTGTCAGCTTTTGATCAGTGTAAAAGGGTTTAAGGGTATCATGGTAACATGGATTACAGAGAAACTAGACACCGAGGAAAAACCTGTACAAACACCCACGCTGTTGTGTTTGAGCTACAGTGACCTGATTAATGACTGTTGCCCAGTTGTACTTGATGGTAATAACACGGGGTAGTCATTTGGGGTCCATAAAGCAGTCATGTTGTTGTCCATAATTTGTAGATTATAGGGTAATGCTTTGTTTCCAAAGTCCACTTTAGTCATTCTACTACAGTATAAGCAACTTTGCAACTGTATGTCAACTACCAGTCATTAGAGTAATAGTAGACTGTCTGTTAACACTATTTTGATGCTCCTCCAACAAACATTCTACTGACTATACGCAAGTACACGTATTCTACTAACCCTAACAGTCAACTAACTCTCTAATGTCTAAAGTGGACTATCGAAATAAAGTGTAACCGATTATACTATTGGTACAGTGCAAAGCTTGTATTCTTATTCAACCAGTTGACAGCAGACTAGAGACCAAGCAATGTTACATTTTTAAAAAAAATATATACTGGTGACAGATAAATTTAAGTGTGCGGGTGTGTATATATATATTTATAAATTTATAAAATGTATTAATGCATACATATTTTATTAGTCTTGCATATAAATGACACCGATAACCAAATAAATTAAAAAATCCGGTCAAATCAATTATTGATCTGTATTAAGCAGAGACTTTTAATCAGATTTACTAAGAAGGGACAAAAATCTTACTTGAGGGCAGTGGGACAAAAGAATATGTTGCATTATATCTAACCATTTTATAGAGCTGCACGATTTATTGATAAAAGATCTCGATTCAAACACCTACACAATCTATTCAAACCTATTTTTCCACTGCCGCTGACCCAGAGAGAGCAGTTGTCATGTATAGGTATGAAACAGCTTCACAAACAGCCTTTTCAACCACACAGTATCTTTACAGGGTTTTTCCAGGGTCAAAAATGGTCTTCGGTGGTGGCTGACAGACATGGTCATTGACACAAACAGTAAAAAGTGCCCTACCCACATGATCTGCGAGTCCAATACTGACAGTATTCAAATTCAAATTCAAATTTATGAATAAAACAACAACGTTGACCATAGTGCTGTACAAACAGTAACACAATGAGCAGAAGACAATTTTTAAAAAAGGAACACATCCATATAATTATATAAGTAATATAATAATAATAATAATAAAAAGAACAATAAAATACCCACCACTATCACTGTAATCCTTTCTTGCCCTCTTTGCAAAAATCTGTGATTTCATAGCTTTGTAAGAGAAGATGCTTCCGCCAAAAAAATTAAATGTAGAAAAAACCCTGCATTATTTCTGTTACAATAATTCAAATCATCACAGGAGTACTAGGATGAAAGTTTATAATTTAGATATAAATGCTGATGTCTATGGTAGCGATCATTTTATAAAAAAAAAAAAAAAAAAAAAAAAAAAAATCTAATTAATAATTATATTTTTTTTAATAGACTCAACTTCAGCAATTGTCATTTGTCAGAACCTTGTTTAGTTGTCTATTCAGAATCGGGGGAGAATCGTGATCTGTATTTAACAAAAAAAAAAAAAAAAATTGTTGTTCTCATTTTATCCAGAATCCTGCAGCTCTACTATATACTATCTTAAATTTGTGTTTTTATTGAAATATTAATTAAAATTATTAAAATATAAATTAGAAATGAGGATATGATTTTATGGCATGTTTTTTTCCCTAATTCAGTAGTGTTGTCAAAGGTACCAACCGTGATACCAAGTCGGTACTGAAATTTTAAAATGTGACACTTTGAGTGCTGTTGAGCTGATTCGTAAACACCTCTGATTAGCCTTTGTGTTCAAGCTCTCATCAGATATGTCTGTGATTGGCTACAGTGATCAAAGCATGGGAGCGTTTGAAAGCACACGGAAGTGTTTGAATTTGAAAGCGGGAACATTTGAAAGCAGGTGTTTATCAGTGGACCGGTGTGTAACAATCCCGTGTGTTTCTGTGTAAGCACTCGGTGAAGAGCGTCACTGATGTCTATTTACAACATGTTTTTGATGACATTGTAGCCAATCACAGACATATCTGATGAGGATGTGAACACAAAGGCCAATCAGAGGTATTTACAAATTCGCTCAACAGCGCTTAAAGCGTCACATTTTAAACATTTCAGTACCGACTTGGTATCGCGGTCGGTACTTTTGACAACACGAGTATGCAGTCTTTAAACATCTGCCTAAATGTGAGCCACTGAAGAAATGCAGAGACACATAATCACATGTGTTCAAAAACTGCTAATAATTGGATCCCTGTTCTCAGCATAATGCCATAAAAACTACCTTGGCCTTTGACCCCATGTTTGGTGTTCTTTATGTGAGAGACAACAGCCTTGTAACAATTTATGTAAATCAGAATTGATTGATGTTGAATTTCACTGGAAGTGTTTTTGAGCCTCATGTTGCATTTTAATTGATCTTTTGCAACCATTCCAGTGTCAGTCTAGAGCACAGCAAACACTTGCTCTTTAGTCTAAGCTGTGAATTTTATAATAATGCAGCTTGACTCTGAAGCGTTTACTTTCACTTGATCTCCACTCTCCTGTTATTACCAATTTCAGCAGACTCTCAGCTCTGCTTAAGAGCCTTGAAGGTCCATTCACATACTCAATAACCATTTACCTGAACTTTATTTAACCTTATGACCTGATGTGAAGACTCTTTCAAAGACCGATTTGGACTCAAAGGATTTGCTGCCTCTCTTTCATTCTCTTTCTTTGACTTTTCCCACATGACAAATGACAGGCCTTGACACATCTGTGTTCTGCTGTTTCACGGGAGAACCATAATTCAAAGAGAATCATTTATCAACCTGATTTGAATACTCTACAGGACACAGGCCTTTAAAGCATTTGTCTGATTTCTGCTCATTTTCTCAGAGCTCTTTGATAAGGTGTTGCACCTGTTTGAGCACTCGTTCGCACTAACATCACCCTGTGCGGTGGATTAATGAATCAGACCTCAAAGCAGACAGAACCTGCTGTCAGAAAACTGCATAGACAGTGTTGGAAACCCACAGGGGCCTTGCCCTGTGAATGTACCCAACAATTATTGCGATCAATGTGCTTTGCAAATTAATGCATTCCCAGAGGTTTAGTCATGTACAGTTGACGCCATGTGCCTGATCTGTGATTTGATTGCATTTAATTTTTGCATAAATATTAAATTTGTTTTTAATGCAGTAGTTCACCGAGACATTATAATCATCATTTAAATTTCTTTCTTTTTACATCATGCCTTTCCAAACCTGTCTGTGGGATGCACTATATGGTACCAGTGTTATTTATATATTATTATAGTATTTATCAATATTTTCAATTAGCTTTTTATATATGTACTAGTAATTTTGTGCTTTTGTCAATTTTATTAGTTTAAAACATTTAATTTAGCTTTAATTTTTATTTCAGTTTTAGTATTTAACAACTTGAAATTTTCAGTTAATTGTAGAGCTGCACAATTAATCGTTAAAAGATTGCGATCTTGATTCAAACGCCAACACGATCTTATTCCTAAATGATAGCAATTCTCCTCCTATTAAATCTTTGACAAAAGCACACTGGAACATTCAGATCTGCGTTGGCACTGCTTCTGACTCAGAGCGCAGTTGTCATGTACAGTATAGGTTTGAAACAGCTTCACAAACCGTCTGTTCAACCACAAAGTATCATTATTTCTGTCTTACAAATATTCAAATTATGACAAATATTGGGATAAGTTTACTATAGTTCACATATAAACACTGATGTCTATGGTAGCGATCAAAATAATTAAAAAATATACTTAGTCCTCCAAGGTTTATAATGGTTGTGAATGGGGGCCCAAATTCTGAAGACAAAAAAAAAAAAAATGCATTCTGAAGCGAATTCTGAAGTGAAAAAAGGCCTTCTGAAGCGAATCGATGCGTTTGTGTAAGACAAGTATCCTTATTTAAAACTTCATAAAGTAAAATAACGAGCTTCTGGCGCTACAGCCATACCCATTCGACATATGTCCAAAAAGCGTTAACTTCTGCGATGTAGTACACAATGACATGATGTTCTATACGATGACATGATATACTGTGCGTTGTACGTCATGGTATTTTGTACTACGTCGTGGAAGTTAAGACTTTTTTTGAAAGGAGACAGTCATATACACCTAGGATGGCTTGAGGGTGAGTAAATCATGGAATTTTTGGGTGAACTATCCCTTTAAATAGCAATGTTATCAATTACATCATTATGCCACTAGGTGGCGACAAGTGACTGTTAAAAATTGTATTTGTCATTGAATCATTAATTCAAGAGATTCGTTCAAAAACGCTGATTCATCCAGTAATGAAACAAGTGTAGGATTTATGAGCGAGTCATTGAATCATTCTTTCAAACTGATTATTATTTTTTTTTTTAATAATTCATTTAAATTTATCAAACTTTTTTTTAAATACACTGCAGCAATTAACATTTTGTCAGAACCTCTAGTAAATTACATGTTATTTTCTTTAGTTATCTGTTCAGAATTGTGGGAGAATCGTGATCTCTGTTTGGAGCAAAATTGTGATTCTCAATTTATCCAGAATCGTGCAGCTCTAGTTAATTGCCAAGGCAATCTTTCTTTAATATAAAAAAGGCTTTTTAAGTTTAATGTTTTCATCTAGCTACATTTAAATTAATGGAATTTTTTTTTTTTTTTTTTTTTTTTTTTAATCGATCAATATTGGTCAATATTGGATATTTAATTGTGCATGTCATTTCCTCTATTTTTCCATTTAGATTCCATTTGTCATCCTCTGAGTTACTCTTTACACAACCAATGACACCCTTTTATTCAATACTTTTTGCCAAGATAACAGCTCTGAGTCTTCTCCTATAATGCCTGATGAGTTTGGAGAACACCTGGTAAGAGATCAGACATTATTCCTCTATACAGAATCTCTCAAGACCCTTCAAATTCCCAGGTCCATGTTGGCGTCGCTCCACTTCAGTTCTTCGTGGGAATGGAATGGCCATGGCAGAACATTAATTTTGTGCTCAGTGACCCATTTTTGTGTTGATTTTGATGTTTGTATTGGATCGTTTTTCTGACTGAAAATCCAACTACAGCCCATTATAAGAGTTCTAGCAGAGGGAGTCCTGGTTTTGATTTTATCATCTGTTGATATTTCATAGAATCCATGATGCCATGTATCTAAACAAGATGTCCAGGACCTCCAGCAGAAAAATAGGCCCAACAAATTAAAGATCAAATTAAAGAACAAATTAGATCAAGCATTATATTTAACTGGACATGGGGTACTTTTAACCCTGTGTGTACACCCAAATCCATCTTGTGGGTTTGCTGCCAGAAAGCGCTGCTTATTCATCAGACCATAGAACCAGGTCCTGTGAGGTTCCAGTAGTTTATGACAACTGAATATGCTAGAGTTTGTTTTTGGATGAGAGCAGAGAATTTTTCTTGAAGTCCTCCCAAACAACTTGTGGTGATGTAGGTGCTGTTCGAATGCACATCAAGTGCGCTTTTGCTGCACATCAGAACTATATTCTTTGGGTTTACTCATTGTGATGGATGGATGATTAAGGGAATTAGGCCTTTGTGTTACTTGATTTATATTTCTGTGAAACAGGAAGTCATGACTGGATAATTTCATATTCTTAGTCACCCTGGTGTGCTAAAAATTGTAAATACGAGTATTCTTAAGCTATATTTTACTCATTAGAATTTCTAGGGGTAATTTTCATTTTTGACTAAACTATTCCTGTAAACATCTGTCAAATGATTTATAACTTAAGGATGCAGGGGAGAGGGTTAATGTGTCCTTTTATGCATTTGAAGGGTCGAGTCAGTTTGTCTGCGTTTACTCGGGCGCTAAATGCTCTTGGAAGGAACCATTTCCCCCCTTTTGCCAAACACACCAGCAGCTAAATTCAATTTGAGCTGAATGAATGAAATCCAATTGTGTCAGTCTGTCTGGCCGCCTAGGACTGGCGGCACAGCACATGCCCGCTGTGACGTCTGCATTCATCCTGGCGTCTGAGAAACCTCGGCAGTGCTTGAGATCTGCCTGAGATCCAGTTAAACTCTCACTCTGGTCCCTCTGTGCAGACTGAAGCGAGAAATAGAGGAGATGTCTCCCATTTATCCTCCATTGCTCATCTCCTCTGGCACCCTGTTCTGTCCTCCTAGAAAAGCCTGAAACAAGGTGCGGAAATGGGTTAGTTGTGGGTGGGGTGTTGAGTGTGAGTGCGTTATAGAAAGCCTCCACAAATGATGACTGCATGATAGCGCTAAAGCGAAGGGAAAGAGCGACGTCGTGAATGATTTATTAGCCCGGCTTCACTGAGCCATTCCTGGAGGAGAGGAGGAATGGATGGAAAGATGCAGGAGAGTGGGACAGCGTGAATGACTAGTATGCGGTTAGGGCATTTTAGCTGTGTAGTGGGGGGTACGGTGTTGGAGAAACTCAGTTTGTAGTGTCCACCCCTGATACAGAAGCACCAGTCATCTTTTTATCCTCATTCATTTGTTTATTACCATAAATATGTTATACATTTGTACAAAATAAAAGCATCTTGTTGAGGAGTGTTGTGCTATTAATTTCCTAAGCTCTTGAACTAACAATTTTCACATAGTAATTTCACTGTACGAAATTCTGGAAAAAACAGACATTGTGATATTTAGTTTTTTGCGATGAATGATTGGGGTGATTTTGCTGCGGAGTGCAACCATTTTTGGTCAATTCAATATGACTATAAAATAATTATGATTTTATTGTGGGTATTATTAAATATATTAAAATAAGAAATATATTTTTTATAATAATACTATTATACTGTAAAAAGAAATTGAGTAATAAAATGTTATTTTACTGTAAAATAACAATAGTAATATTTATGTTTTTATTTCTTCATTTTCAAATGGTATACAGTCAATCATTTATTTCGACGGGTTGCCGGCGTGTTGCTGAGTGCGCTGCCCATTTTCGAGTGAATGCAATGTATGTTCATACTTGGTAGACCTAGTAGATCATAAATCAGGTGAAACATGGTGCATCTTAGTCTTTGTTTGCTTGTCTTTTTAATTATACATTATAAATAATAGTATGATTGTGAAACTAACCCCCGGTTTCAAAGACAAAGTTTGAGCCTAGTCCCAGAATAAAATGCATGTTTGAGCTGTTTTAACTGAAAACAACTTGCACTGACATATCTTAAAATATGTCAATGCTATTGTTTTGTCTCAAGATGCACACCAGTAATGTGTGTTTTCTTAAAGTTTATAAAAGCTACTTAAATGCCCTAATTGAACTAAGGCCTAATCCTGGCTTAATCTAAGTCTTGTCTGTGAAACTGGGCCTAAATATTTCACATTCTTTTAGTTAGCTTAACAAGCTAACCATTCTACATAGTAGCTGAGTAGCCGATAAGCCTGCTAGCTTAGCTTACCCTACACAAATGTGCAGTTATGTTTTTATATATACATTTCATTAAGCATTACAAATCACTACCTGTTTGGCTTCTAGGTGAATTCAATTCAACACAAATCACTTTCCCTTTGTCCAAATATGCCTGCTTCACTACTATATAGTAGACAAAAACATTATAAAGTAGTAGGGCTGGGCATTGATACAAATTTATTTAGTAGTAATTGACAGAATCTTTATTTGAAGGGTTATTTTTAAAGGTGATTTTACTCTATTTTGATAGCTATTGTGTAGACATTAGTGTTTATATCCAAACTATAAACTTTTATCCCAGTACTTCTGTGATCTTTTGAGTTATTGTATCACAGAATAATGATACTGTGTGGTTGAAAAGACTGTTTCATACCTATGCATGACAGTTGCTCTCTCTGGGTCATCGGCATTGCCAATGAAGATTTGAATATTTCCTTGTGATCATAGAATACTTGTCAAAGGTTTAATAGACATAGCCGAATTTTTGTCATTTAGGAATAAGATCGCATAGGTTTTTGAATTGAGATTGTGATATTTTAACAATTTAATCATGCAGCTCTAAAACATGCATCGATTATTGAAGAACAGGTTAAGGAAAAATATAATGAAAATGTAATATGTAAATATATGTGCATATATTTAGCAAACTGCTCCTCTCTAGTGTTTTCATTTTTCTAGCTAACTCGAAGTAAATGTAACATTAGGTTGCATTGTTTACAAGCTGTTTTATTGATGTCTTTATGTGGTTGAAGCACTGATTGAGCGATTACTAAGACATACATTTCGGTAAGTTCTACTGTATCTTTCTGCAGGTCACATGACAATGTCAACATGACAAATTAATGTAGTATGTCCCGATTTCTTTAATATGGCACACATTCATGTATAAAACACACTATTATAATGGTTGCGAAGTAATTACTTATTTGAAAGAAGTACCTACTCAGAATACATCCTTTCGAATGCAGCTTTTATCATTATTGCATAAACAATTTTTGATATTTAGTCTGTTGTCTTGACTCATAAATCCATTTTAGACCTACATCAGTCCTGCTTTCGGTCATACTGTCACTCCTTCTCTTCAGCCCTCCTACTAAACGGCCCTTCCCCCTGTATGAATAGTGGGGAGCAGCTGTCTCGTGCGTGGCCTGAGGTGCTGTGTGGTTCAGCCACGGCTGTCTGTAATAGCTCAACACTAAAGCCATTGTCTGGGGACTCGTCTGAGTGTTTGCGGTGTGGGTCACTGGATTCACTACACCCTTTTTGCTCATTCGCCCCCTTTTCCCTTGCTTTCGGTCTCCCTCTTTCTTTGAATCTCATGTACACACTCTCATTCTCACACAAAGAAAAATTGTTCTCACCCCGTTAGGGCTGTGGTTGGCAAACACACAGTATAATGTATATCGGCCGTCTCCTGCTCAGTTCTTGTGTGTGATGAGCGCTTGGATTCTCACCATGTTGCAACTGCAACTACCACATAAATGCTGTTATTTTCTTTTTTACAATGGGTAAATGTGGATATGAAAAGTCCACATTTGTTCTCATCATCCTTTTCAAAGTCTGTTTTTGGGAGAAACTTTGGACAGTTTACAACAAACAGTTTGCAGTGAAGCAAGGGACAAATGTTTCCTTGTATAACAATCTTAAATATGTTCTACTTTTGTACTACAGAACATGAATGTCTATTTACAAATTTTTAGTGACAAAATATTCCTGTATAATGATTGACTACAAGGTACACAGTAGCACAAAACACTGAACTTTACTTCCGTTTCTCACAGGAATGTTTGCGCTTGCATCAGATTAAATATGCTGTCTATTTTAACTACTAGGGCGAATAAAAATTAAATACTGGAGAAGGGGCGCACTGGTCATTAGAAGGTTGGAGCACAGGGTGGGCTCAGTATTGGTGAGAGGCTAGTACAGAGCCTAAAGAAAGGGGGTTACAAACGGGTGTAGGGAACAAAACCCGCTAATGCCGACAACACTTAAGAAACGTGGCCCCAAATGAGAGCCACATGATCAGGATCGGCATTCACAGGGCCGCCTTTGCCACACACATACTCCCCCCCCCCACACTCTTTTTCATGTTCTGTGTCTTTTATGCCATTTTAGTCTTATCCCAGAGGGCAGATCATACATGCTAGGGGCCCCATACGACCTCTTGGAATAATGGAAGAAAATGTACACAGATTTTTTTTCTATTGTAGTTTTCTTTTTTTTGTGGTTATGTGACATTTTAGCGGTCAAACTCTGTGTTTTGTCTCTTGAGATCTAACCCTGATGGCACGTGTTGCATATAAAAATCAGTTTTTTGAGAGAAACTTGCTTTTAAATTCATAACAATTTGCTGCAAAGCAAGGTCGTGCCAGTTTTTATCGAACATTTGCCAGGAATATTGAGAATTGTTATTTGTGCAATGTAATAGGGCTGCCCCCTAATAGTCTACTAACCATTAGTCGACAAAAAGAGGCTTAGTCGGCCAAAATTTTAGTAGTCGCAGGAAAAAAAAAATCCACAGGAAGTGAAGTCAAGCAATCCAAACGCTCGCCTATCACTCATCGACCTCAAATATGGCTTATCATCTGAAAAATTTAAGAAACTTTACATGGCCCCTCGCTTTAATGTTAACCTAGAAAAATATGGGCTATTCAAGTGTTTGTGCGGAGTGTGAAAGCTGAATAGTAGCGCGCTGACTGCCTGACAGCTAACATGGAGGCGCCGGTGTGATCACTTGCGCTTAAATATGTCATTTTTAGTCATACAGATAAGAGTAATGCATCTTTTGAATCTGTGAAGAGCCTACATTTATTTGTGTGCACTCACAATAACGACAAACGTTGTGCGTTTTTTATGAAACGTGCATATAGGCACGTCCTCTACTGCGGAAATGACAAGTCAGCATCGTCAACTTCATCACTGCAGCCAAAAATACAGAAAACACTAGTTTATCAATTAATTGTTAAAATGTTAAAGCACTCTCCTTACTGTTTTCCCCGATGTATTCATAATCATTAATTCTGCCGGTGTGCTGTGGCAAGCTTAGTGTGCGCTTGAGTGCTGATTAGACCTATGTAGGCATTAAAGGCTCTTTATTATGATTTATATGGTTTATTAACAAACATGCAATTAGTCGACTAATGCTTAAAATGAACTACTACTAGTCGACCAGAAAAATCTTTAGTCGAGGGCAGCCCTACAATGTAATAATAGTAGCACAATTCAGCACATCAGGTGCTGGTTCCACCATTGTAGAAATTGTGCCACCACCCTCATTTGTTAGTCTGTCACCTGACCTGATATGCTCTCGCTAGTGAGCTGTGGAGCTCTCAGAATGCTGGTCTCTCAGTTCATGCGCTTTCATGTATTGATCCCTCATAATGCAACACTGTCAGTTGAGTACATGGAGATGAGGATCTACAATCTCCATGTTCTTTGTGTTCAGTGCTATAGTGTTTCTAGTGGTCCTAAAATGCTACTTTTGTAGGTAGCTCAGAACAAATTATCGAAACGGAGCACATGATTGTCCATCTAGGCCGTTTATGGAAACTAATAAGGCACGCTAACAAATGACCGCCAACGTTTACATATCAACATGTATTTTGCAACTTGTCCTGACCTGATGAACTTCAGTTTTACCAGATTGTTTTTTGGCGACAGTGTTAAAGTGACCAGAATTGTTGTGTTCTGTACTCAAACACTGCATTTATGAAAGCTTATATGGCTGTTAGACTAACATAGCAAAGAGTTTACCATCTTAACAAGCTTAGTGACCCAGCTCTGCGTTTTGTTTTTATTTCAAGATCGAAAAACAGCTGTTATTTATTCCAAGTGTTCTTAGAGTTAGAGGCCAGTAAAGTCGAAATACTACATTCAAGAGGGCTGGCTCTGAAAAGCTGGCATTTTTACTTGCACAGTAAATAGCAGAATGTAAGTACCATGCCAAGATCTGCAGCGATTGTTATGGCCTTCTGCAAGTTTTAATCACATCCCTTTATTGGTGTTTACCATTCTGCATTAGAGAGAATGGGCTGAATTCTTGTCTCACCTCAAATACTGTTCTCCCCCTTCACCTCACCAAGATTTAGCTTGCAGGGATGTCCTGTGGAGAACACGGGGGAAAAGATCTCAATAATTCAGTAGCATTTCTTCCTAACTTGCCGAATTCGGCACGCAAGCACAGAGGAGTTACGGTAAACTGGACTGAATTTAGCCGTGGCCGTGCACGTATGCCTTGATGTTTAAATCCTGCAGACGCTCATGACAAGTTTCTTGAATGACCACACGGCAACACTTTATGGTGACCACTTGTGGACTGATTCCACATGCCTAGGATTGGGAATCAAGACCTGGTTTTTATTTATTCGGATACTGGAATGTTTTCAATGAGTTTCGTCAAAGACAATAAATAAGCAAACATCCTTCAATGGGATTGCACGCAAAAGTATTGCATGATAATCAAATAAACTGAAAATAATCCTCAAAAGTACTAAATCATTAAGGCACTGGGAGGAGAACCAAAATTGTTAAATTCCTTATCAGTCCCACCTCTTCACATGTTAAAAAAACCCATCTACAGTCCCTTTTGTCATGAAGAATCATGCCAATATCTATGTAGGACAGAGTAAGGAAGTGCCCATGACCTGTTTTACCTCTGTCTCACTGGACCCAGTTTTTGAAATGGGCCTCTTTAAGGATTCATGTAGAGATCATGTCATGATGAACCAAGCGAAAACAGTTATGTGGTCTATGAAGCATGTGTCATTTGCTACTCTTCTCCAAGATTTCTATGACCTGGATTAACCTTCTTGCTGCTTAATTGATCTGGTTGGTTTCTCATTGCAGGTTTACAAAGGGCTGGACATCATCACCAATAAGGTTACCGAGGAGGAGCAAGCCCAGTGTCCCCATCACATGATCAGCTTTGTGGATCCATTGGTTAGTGGATACACAGTGGTGGACTTCAGGAACAAGGCTCTGTCTCTCATATCCTTTCTAATATGTCCAACCCTTCACAATGAAGTTCCAGAACACAATGGCCAATCAGAGGTGTTTACGAATTCACTCAACAGTGCTCAAAGTGTCACATTTTTAAAATATCAGTACCGAAGTGGGTACCTTTGACAACTCTACCTATAACTATAAAGTTTGTTTACTTCTAAAACATTGACAGCCAGTCATAATTCAGAGCTTGTGCATGTTGGTGTGGACGCTATATTAGAACTGCACAATTAATCATAAAAAGATTGCGATCTCGATTCAAACAACCAAACGACCTTATTTTATTAATGACAACGATTCACCCGTGTCTATTAAATCTTTGACAAAATCATACCAAAACATTCAATTATGTGTTCGTACTGCCACGCTGAGCCAGAGAGAGCAGTTTTAAACAGTCACAGAGTAGTTATTTTTGTTACAAATATTCAAATTATCACAAAAGTATTGAGATAAAAGTTTAATGTTAGGATATAAACGCTAATGTCTACGATAGCGATCAAAATAGAACTAACTTGGCGCTTCAAATAATGGTTGTATCAGTTACATCTTATGCCACTAGGTGGCGACAAGTGACTGTTAAAAAAAGTGTCATTGAATCATTCATTCAAAATATTTATTCAAAGACACTGATTCATCCAGTAATGAAACAAGTATTTATTAATGAGTCATTGAATTCATTTGAAACCATTTTTTAAATATTCCATTCAAATTAATTAATTTTTTTTTTCCAGCAGTTAGAGTCCAGCTATTAATATTTTGTCAGAACCTCTAGTAAATTACGTTATTTTGTTTAGTTGTACATTCAGAATCGTGGGAGAATCGTTATCTCTATTTGAAACCAAAAAATCGTGATTCTCATTTTACCCAGAATCATGCAGCTCCACGCTATATATTATTATAGTAATTTTTCTTGGTGTGAACTGGTCTTTTGTGATTTGAATCATACATTGTAAAGCATTCAGAGTGGTTACTGAATTTACAGTCAACTCCCTTACTAAACGGTGAGTCAAGTTTTGATTATCCTGTAATTTGAGGAGCCAATTGCTTCATAGTCTGTAACCCGGTGACTAGTTGGCCATTTTGCCCTATCCATACGCCCCGTAATTAATGGTTGCAGAGATTCATTTGGTTGACAAGTTTAGTTGACAGGCCCTTCTAAATATAAATGCTTTTTATTTTGTCTCTGCAGATGAAATTAATGGGCCATTACTCTGCCTTTTAAGATATCATCTGCAAACTTCTTAATGATCATTCTGAGTTATTGTTCTTTTAAAATGTCATCGCCTCCCTGACATCATTGACACTGCTTTTGTGAGACTGCTCCTTGTTTGAATGCAAATCCCCATCTTTTAATTTCTCATCTTTTGAGGAATGTGGCATTTCCCAGCGTGCCACACGAATGGCTCTGGCATTTTATGAGTGGGCGCTGGGTTGTACTCCCTCAGCATGGTCTTTCAGTAAATGCAAGGGCATAACTGGAAATGCGTGTACCAGAGACGCGTTGCTGTCCTCGTTTTCCCCGCCCGCCTGCTGCAGATGTTTGCTGAGAGATGAGGAGGATATTAATAGCTGAGGGAGATGCTGTGAGGAGGTGGGGCGGCTCTCGCAGTGTCTGGAGGAATGCTGCTGCAGACACCTCAGACGCTCACGCACAAGAAATGAGGAGTGGCAGGTGGAGAGCTTCTCGGTCTCGCCTTGCTGAAGAGCAGAGATAACTACTGTACAACACGCTGAAATAGGGCTACGGATCTAATAAAAAAAGTAATAATCACGTTTAGGATTACTGCTGCACGATACATTGAAATAAAATATAGCTTAGTGCAATTTGTCAAATCATTCTGTGCGTTTCGATGCGCTACCGGTTTCAGCGAAGCATTTACACACCTGATATCATGAGCTGTATGCGTGTAAATGGACACCGGGCTGAGATTCACGCTGAAATCGGTACAGCATATTTTTATTTGCCCGGCAACCTGTCAAAATAAAAGCTCGAAGGGTGACTGTTTGAAAATGACAAATTAAGATGTAAATATTAGTATTGAAATTATAAAGTAAAATAAAATTTTATTTTATTACTCGTTTCATTACAATAGTGTTATTACATTATATTTCTTATTTTGTTTAATATATAATTTTTAATAATAATCGCAATCTAATATTTTATAGTCATATTGGTCAAAAACGGTGGGAATGTGGTCTGTGAAAAGAGAGTTAAAAAAATAACATGTCTGTTAACAGTAAAAAAAAAAAGTTTGTAGGATTTACTTTTAAACGATTTTCACTCAAATTGCTAGTAAATTTCACAAATAATTATAAAGAAATGGCAAGTAACACATTATTATTATTATTATTATGGAATTTTGAAGTAGAAAAACTGAAATAGCATTTAATTGTAAAATGTACTAATTTAACTTCAAAAAATATATATCTTTTATTACGGGGAAGATTTTCATGAATACAGCCCTAAAAGGATTTTGTCATTAAAAAAAGTCTTCAGAGGAAAGGATTTTTTTTTTTAGGTTTTTAAAATTATTTTTTATTTTTTTATATTTAGATGCACTCCCCAACAAAATTACCCCACTCACTCTAGAATTATTGACTTTTTCCAAATATAGCATTTCAAGTTATTTGGTGAAAAATCGTGCATTTTATTCATTTATTTATTTATTTATTTATTTATTTTAATATCGCAATATATACAGTATATCACAGAAAAACAATATATCACAATATCTGTCTTTTCCCATTATTGTGCAGCCTTAAATAGGATATCAACAGAAATAATTGAGTTATTTTTGTCATAATCTTCTGTCATAACTTAACTATTCTTTCTCGCTGTCTCGCACCCCACCCCTTTCCTCATGTCTTTCTCTCACTCCCTTCTCTTTCCTCCTCCATTCTTTCGTTTTCTCTCCCTCCCTCCCTCCCCAGGGATCACAGAGTGATGCATATTGGGTGGACAGCATGCAGCCAGACTGCTTTGATTTTAATGCATGTGACCTGGAAGTGTGTCCGTGCGTGTGTTCGTCCATTTTGTGTGAGGGGGAGTGCTGATGCGCCTTCTCGTTTTGAAGCAGTTATCGAATTGAGCTTCTGATACGTTTATTACCATCTTTTGCAGAATCCCAGCAGTCATGTTGAACCGACTGCCCTCTCACAGCACCAGGCCTGGACGTTACATGAATTATTGTTAGAGCAGCTATAGATCTGAGAATAAGATATTGCTTTTCAACCGAGCACTATAGCAGTGGTGTACTCTGCAATCTAACCCAACGTGGTTGCACATGTATGATCATTGTGCATAATTTATGTATTGTTTGTAACTGTGGCATCAAAGGATGTTTATTTGAAAAATTCATTCCTTGTTTGGGAGTTTGGCTTCCTTAATATGATACATCGAGGACATGCATCGTCGGAAAAAGCTGCCTATCATAGTTGGAGGCACAAACTACTACATTGAATCCATTTTATGGAATGTGCTCATCGACACTGGGGTAAATGTGAATTTTAATGCTTTGTGATTATAAAGAATTGCTCTGTTCCAAAACCTAGTGATCTGCCTACGTGGGCAGCATTTTAAAGTTGCAATGTAACAAAAGTAGAGACAGATCTTTTCTTCAGTATCGTGACGTACATTCTAATGAAACAGATTATCGAAAAAGAAAAGATGTGGGATGAGGACTTGGTTTTATCCACTGGTTGTTGATTGGATGACATCTAAATTATGCTGCTGTCAAAGATACATCATATTTTGGAAAGATAGAAGTCAATCAGAATGCATTGATATTGATTAAAAATTTAAGCATAAAAAATCAATTATTTTAGAGTGGTGTTTATTAGAGTATCATACTGTTAGCAACATGCTAACATCAAACTATGGACCCTTTTCACAGTCTGTGATGACACATTTCCACAGTTATTAATGTTGTAATAAAGTTTTAATGTGCATTTATAACACTATACTTTGTGTAATATTACCTTGGCTTTCAGAAAACTCTTTGGGAGTATTTCTAATTCAATGGCTTGATGCATCGTGTCACGCCGCTCGTATTTTAGACACTGTTAAAAGGCAACGAGGCAGCTCACTACATTTGAAACAGAGCTAGTAAGTCTTAGTAATATTAAAAGGCTTTCTGTACATCTATTGGCAGAGATAATCTAAACGAGTCCTCCTCTGTCTGTCCTACAGCAGGGGAGTGACACGGAATCAGAAAAGGCTGGTGCTCCTGAATCAAAGGTGGAGCTTGAGAAACTGGGTGGTCCTGAACTTCACAGACGACTGAAGGAGGTGGATCCTGACATGGCCGCCGTATTACACCCTCATGACGCTCGCAAGATTGCAAGGTAATTACTTAAGTGATAGCACAAAACATTGAGACAGCTTCATTTCCCTGCACACTGTTGCAGAAAAGCCTACAGTGTTTTCCATCGAGTAAAGATTTTTTGTAACACTTTATAAGTATACAGTAATAAAGTACTTACAAATCATTAACAAACTGTTAGTTTATAGTTTACTCATAGTTTATATATTGTAGTCTCTAGATTAATATATTAATAGGCTATATATAAATAGTGAGTTCTTCATTCATTGTCACTATAATTAACAATCATTTTTGTTTAATTAGCGTGTAGTGAAGGAATTGTTAATTGGTTATTAGGGGTGAATAGCTCTTACTTTAGATTAGGTCACGGAAAATGGGAAAATGTCATTAAGTGCTTTAAACCAACCTTTATTGGACATTAATTGCATTCACATTCAGTGTTTCTTAAATTTTTTACAAATGCATTAAAGGGGACCTATTATGTCCCTTTTCACAAGATGTTATATAAGTCTCTGGTGTCCCCAGAATGTGTCTGTGAAGTTTCAGCTCAAAATACCCCACAGATCATTTATTATAGCTTGTCAAATTTGCCCCTATTTGGGTATAAAAACACACTGTTTTTGTGTGTCCCTTTAAATGCAAATGAGCTGCTGCTCCCAGCCCACTTTCCAAAAAAGGGCGGAGCTTTAACTGCTCACGCTTCGGTTGCTTAACAACAACAGCTAAGCTGGAGAATCTCACAGAGCCAAAATGACGATTATCAGTAACGGTGTTCAGCCATAGATTGTTCAAACCGGAGTCGGACACTGATGGAGAGACTCAGGAAGAAGTTACAACTTTGAGAATGCAACTGGACATTTTTGAATGGTTAGTGGATAAATTTATGTAGTTACTGGGGAGTTGATTCAACTCATTGACTAGCATGTGCCGTCAGGTTAATCTTTTGTACAAATCCAGCGTTGAATTGACCCTCATTTGTGAAGCAGTCCGGCGTAAAATGATGGCATGGCAACAACACTCTACTACAACAACTCTTCCTCTTCTTTAAAACAGCGTAACATGGCCTCGCTCCCTTTGTTGTGTGTTCCCGGGGGCAGGGTTTATGTAAATTTTGGGGTTTGTGATGTCACCAACTCCGGAAGAAGCTTGCTGTAGTCCCTACCAGCCATATACTAAACTTACTCCTAAACTTATTATTAGGGCTGTCGATTTTAAGGCGTTAATTTAATTAATTAGTTATCGAGACAAAATGCGTTAAAATTAACACATTTAATACACCCGCCCTAACCTACGTAGGTCATCTGAAATTTCATACAGTTGGTGACGAACATGATGCAGGGCAACAACTCACTGCGTGATGGAGCCTATAGAATGCAGTTATACGCCCCTAAAATTCAAGATATTAGTGCAAAAATGCCCCTGTATGAGTTTTTGTCTCATTTATATCATGATACAGTTAAGCAATATCACACAATCACACGAGTGCTGTTTTTGTTCTGAATAGCGTTCAAATGTGATACTGATTTCAATAAGTTAATATTGTGGTATATTTTATATTTGTAAACGAAAATATTACATATAAAGCCACAGCAGAACGATTGAGCAGTGAATTCATTCAGCAGTGTTTCTGAATGAATTTGCGTTTTGAACTAATCTGGTGAACCAATGATTCAATGGCCCATAAAGAGAGCCATTTACTTCATTCCTGAATGAATTAACCGTTTGAACGAATCGAATGAATGACTTACTCATTTAGACATCTACTGCCACCTACTGGCAGTTTTAGTTACTTAGTTTTAATTATTTAATTAAAAAAATATTCCATATTAATTAAAAAAAAAAAAAAAACATTTAAAGGTATAGTTCACTTATAAATGAAAATTCTGTCTTCATTTACTCGCCCACATGGTCTCATGGCTGTTTTAGCCTAAAAGTTTAATAAATTGAATCAAATATAATATTTCTTTCTAAAGCTACTTTTTGTAATGTCTATTTGATGCTTTTCTCATTTCATACACTGCCTTTAAATTATCTTTTGGGGGTAATTTCTTTTTTTTTTTTTTTAAAGGAATACTCAATACTAATGCAATTAATGTCTAATAAAGTTGGTTTAAAGCACTTGATGACATTTTCTCATTTTCCGTGAGCTAATCTAAAGTAAGAACTATTTACGTTTAATAAGTTGTTAAAGCATAAAAAAGATTATCTAACATATGAGCTAATTGGACAAAAATAATTTGGTTAATTACAGTGACAACGAATGAAGAACTCACTGTTTGTATTTAGCCTATCAATATATTAACAATGTAGAGACTACAATATATAAACTATGAATAATTATAAATTAATAGTTTCCAAATGATTTGTAAATACTTTATTACTGTATAGTTATAATAGTGTTACTAGATTTTTTTTTTTTTTTTTAAACCTCATCCACAGATCGGTATAATCGGAAAGTACTTGCAAGAATTCTATGGCTCTGAATGGCTACTTACACAATGTACGAAGTACCCCAGTGTTTGAAAGTAATGCTGCACTAGTAAATTCATGGTTTAAGTTCATTAAAATGGACAACTTGGTTCTTGGACCAGCAGGACTGGCTCTTTGGATTAAGTCTGGGTTTGGATCTGAAGGGTCTTCATATTAGGGGGGTCTGGTAGAGGTCTGGGTCATGAACATCTAGTTTTGATTCCAGCTCTTTGTGCACAAATAAACCTATTCTTAATTGGTACCCATTCTGTGGTGTTGCAATTCAAACTATCAAGTCAAGTTCCTGGGGTGTGAACCTACATCCTTCTCAGATACCAGCCCAGATCTTTGTCCATATCTCTTTATTTACTGCACCTTTATCATTATTCCTCTTTCAATTAATTTAGTTTTTTTTTTTCTTAGCCTTGTTGTGTTGTTTTTTCCCCCCTCAAACATTCTCTTAAAATGTGCAGAGTTGAATAGAAACCTTATCATACTGTCTCGTGGTAAATTTTGGCATTTGTTAGGCTGCATCTATTTTTCCACCTGTGTGGGAGAACTGTTGATGGTTGTGGCTTCCAAGCGTGTTACACACGTGTTTTCACATGCTTCAATTGCTGTTTGATTGGTATCAAGGGGCCGATTAGCACCTCTTCTGAGCACTGTGCTTGTTTAATTGATGCCAGCCTGTGTGCCTCTGTGTGTACAGTATTACTGCAGTGGAAGAACTTCTCTCCCACAGTTTAGAGTGCTAATGTTTACTCCTGATATCAGCTTCTTCTGAAGAAATTACAAGCTTGACGAAGTCCCATGAACCTTCTCTTCTGCTTGACCAGACTTAAACTTCATTATACATCTTTTGTTGTGTGTTGGTTTGTTGTTCATCATGTTCTTGTTTGGTATGTGACGTGTTCTTTCCAAATAATATGTTCAGTTGAGAGCTTATTTGGTATGTGGAAATCTTTTAAATGTATTTGAAAAATGCATTCTTTTATCTGAAGTCATATGGTATTTTGAATATAAATATATGGTCAATTGATTGGTTGATTGGTTGACAGGAGTCTGCAGGTGTATATGGACACTGGAGTTCCACACAGTCGGCTTTTGGAAGAGCAGCGAGGGCAGGATGGAGGAGATTGTCTTGGGGGTCCCTTGCGGTTCCAGGACCCTTGCATCTTCTGGCTGCACTACAAAATGGATGGTAACCACCAGTCATTGTAGGTTGTCACTGTAAACATGTCTTCAGTATCTATTTATTTTTATTTCCTCATTCATCTTCTCCTGTAGCTCTGGATGAGAGGTTAGACAAGCGTGTGGATCAGATGTTGTCGCTTGGGCTGATTGATGAGCTCAGAGATTTTCACCTGCGCTTCAATGAGAAGAAGATCAAAGAGAGCAGGTAGATCTCATTGTTGTGAAAGAACATTTTTAAATAAATTCATAATTCATAAGATAATACATAATAAATCATTTATGAAACTGAACACTTCTAATTTGCTGACAACACACTGAAACAAGCTAACTTGAATATCCTGTTGTCTGGTTACATGCGCTTCACAGAACAAAACAATGACACAAGCAAATGTACCATAGCAAATTAAAATGGTTTGTCGTAATTTGTTGTTGTCTATTTATCAGTATCTCTATAATCATTTTATTTTCCTAGTTATTGTTGAATAATGTCAGCCACCAATTTATTGTGTCCCTGAGTGAGATTTTTTTGAGATCCTATATTTGGTATATGGAACTAGGTCAGATTTGTTTTGTATTCATAATCCTTGTATTACCTCTGAATGAACCATGTGTAATTTATCTCACTCAAGTTGCCTGACATAATAGATACACAGCTGTCTTTTTATTCAACTGTCAGAAAAATACAAGAAAGCTAAGTTTCACAGGCTGAACCTGTTTTGCACATCAGAACTTTTTAAGTTAACAAGTTGTTGCAGGCTTATCTGCTGTTCCTGTCTACGGTGAGTTTTTGCCTTAAGTAATGGTGGGAATGATTCAGGTGTGTTTCAAGGAACGTCAGAGTACGTAGAGTTACAAGAGGTTGCGTTTACACTTGTATGCCTTTTTTGAATTCACAGGAAATTAATTGGTCTGTACTATTGCATAACATTTGATGTGACTGTGACCGTAGCATAAGAATGTTATTGATGGCTTATTATCTGTTAAATTCATTTTGGTTTTTCCATTGTGCATCCCATATTTGTGAAGACTATCGATATCTCAACATGCATTTATGTATTTAAATATGACATTAAAATGTAAAACATGTCATTACTTTACCAAGGCCATGCGAACATATGGTATGCTTCTCAAAGGCAAGCATTGCTATTATTATCGCTCATGCTTAGGAAAGGGATTTGAACAACCCTTAGTATTAAACTTTGGGACATAACTTATTCCACACTGAGGTACAGATATCAGTGACACCTCAAATTGTGTGGCTTGTTGAGGATAAGTGCATTATTGTATTTCTAAAATATTGCACTTGCTTTTTTTTTAGCCTGGTGAGCAATAAAACGGATACTATGGATTTTCATTAAAAGATATACCCAAGCCATATCTAAAGGCCCGTTCACACCAAGGACAGTAACGATAACAGTAACAATAATAAAGATATAGTTCTAAAAGTCGTTCAAAATATAAAAGATTAGCAGAGTCCACATCACAGCTGCAGTGATAATGACACAGAAATGATATTGTTGAAATCATTTTCAGAATAATTTTTTCCAGCTGATGAATGATAAAAACAATGACAGCCAATCAGAACCCATCAGACTTTAAAGAGCTTGAGCATTTAAAGCGACATGACAGTTATCTTTATAGTTATCATTCTTGGTGTGAACGGGCCAGTATATCACAGAAATTTGGAGAGGGCTCTCTTAGTTGGTCACATAGAAACTCCCAGGCAACCACTAAAAAACCCTAGAAACACGAATTGCCCAGGCAACCACTCCTCTTACAATTACATAGAAACGTTCTGGCAACCACTCATAACATTATAGAAACGTCCTTGTCACCACTCATAACTCCATAGCAACCACATAGAAACCCTCTGTCAACCACTCACAACAACCTAGAAATCACATAGGAACATCCTGGCAACCACTCATAACACCATAGCAACCACATTGAAATGCCCAGGGAACCACCCAAAACACCCTGACAACCATAACACCGTAGCAATCACAGAAATGTTCTGGCAACCACTCATAACACCTTCACATACTGTAAATATGGCCAGGCCAACCACTCATAACACCATAGCAACCACATAGAAACATCCTGGCAACCACTCGTAACACCCTAAAAAATTGCATAGAAACGACCTGGCAAACACTCATAACACCCTCACATAGATATGGCCAGGTAGCCACTCATAAGACCCTAGCAACCACAAGGAAACACCCTTGAAACCACATCAAAACATCCTGGCAACCACTCATAACACTCATAAGACCTTAGCAACCATATAGAAATGCCCTGATAACAACTCATAACATCCTAGCAACCACAAGGAAACACACTGGCAACCACTCATAACACCTTAACAATTGCATAGAAACGACCTGGCAACTATTCATAACACTCTCGCATATATGGCCAGGCAACCACTCATAAGACTAGAGATGGGGTACTCAAACTCGGACTCGAGTCAAATTTTCAATGAACTCGGACTCGTCACGCACTCGGGTGAATTTGTACTCGGACTTGACACGGACTTGGACATTTTGGACTCTGAAAATTTCCAGAGTACAGCCGAGTCCGGGCACTGAAGGGCACAATATAGTATTATTCAAAAACGAAACGAAACTACGTGCATTGTATTGTTGCAGCGTTGAGCATTGTAGCCAATCACAGACGTTGAGCACGTGAACGCTATGGCCCATCAGATCAGAGGCGTTTAGAGTCACCATGCGGAGAATTCGCTCAAAATGTATGTGTTCAGAATCGGCACAAGCTTTATACTTTCACAAATCCCCTCATAACCAGCAAAGTCTACTCTAGACGCGATGTAAATAAGAGATTCACTGTGCAGTGTTGACTACTTCATTGTTTATGACAAGTGTTTTCGTGAGTGCAGAACATGGTAAATGACGGCTTAAAGGGAACGCTATTGACAATCAGAATAATTGTTTTTCATGTTGCTAGAGGACCAGTGGTCACATTCAAACTGCAAAGTTTTAGGAGTGATAACTGCATTTAAATGTGGGAGGAAATGAATCTGCTAAATTTTTGTTCTGTGCGAGTCATGAAATTGACAAACCGACATAGCAACCATAGCAACATTTTGGCATACACCTTGCAGAACCTCCAAAATATTTTATATATATATATATATATATATATATATATATATATATATATATATATATATATATATATATATATATACATATATACATATAGCTTAA
Source organism: Hypophthalmichthys molitrix (assembly GCA_037950675.1). Taxonomy (NCBI): domain Eukaryota; kingdom Metazoa; phylum Chordata; class Actinopteri; order Cypriniformes; family Xenocyprididae; genus Hypophthalmichthys; species Hypophthalmichthys molitrix. Next base: position 21,466,898 of record CM075510.1, on the reverse strand, counting down.
TTAGGGCAGTACAAAATAAAAAAATATTTTTATGATCCTTCTATATATATAGAAGGATCATAAAAATATTTTTTTATTTTGTACTGCCATAATTAAGCTTCACTAACAGATGTTTATTATAGATGTTTATTATGGACACGAGGGTGAGTAATTAATGACAGAAATTTTCATTTGTGGGTAAACTAACCCTTTAAGACATTGTTTTGCCTTCTTGAGCATTACCTTGCAGATTCTGTGTGTACAGTAGGTAAACTTATGACTGCAACTGTATATTGCAATCGTTTTGGTTAAAATATTAATTGAAGAGCTCAGTGTCGAGTTTACAATTGACCTTTCACCGGAGTTTGATTGACAGCTGAACTGACCTATCATAATGCAGATATCCTCCATTTTGTCTGACAAACAAACCAAACCAGTTAGTAGATTAACGTCAGTGGACTTGAACTTGAAAAATGGTGTCTATTAACATCTTTTTGCAGTTCCTATGTTCATTCATGTTAAATTCGTGCTATAACTAGAAGTTCACATGCTGCTTGAACTGAGGTGCTACACATTAAACTGCCACAAAATGGTATTTATTGTTTGAATTTCTTAAAAATGACAAAATTTGAAAGCTAAGACTTTATTTCATATCAAAAGAAATAAGTCAGTGTCCTCTTTGCTTCGCAAACTCGGCCCCTTTTGGACTCGGACTTGGACTCAAACTTGATTGGTTAAGGACTTGGACTTGACTCGGACTCGACAAAGGTGGACTCGGACCCAACACTACATAAGACCCTAGCAACCATATAGAAATGCCCTGAAAACAACTTGTAACACCCTAGCAACCACATGGAATTGTTCCAGCAACCACCATTGACACCCTGGCTTTATAGCGGTGAGTTTTGCAAAGACAAGCATCGCGCAGTGGTGCAGTGCCTGTCAGTGAATTTGGCAATCAGGTTTTATATATATGGCAGAGCAAGATCACACTGCAATCTTCCAATCTTGCGGCAATCAGAACCTGAGCGAAGCCCATGATGTGCTTTAGCCTGTATTTATGGATACACTAACAATATTTGTTTGATAAGGTGATTAATTATTGATTGTTAGTGCTGTCACATGCTTTGTTGTGCAGGGATATTGGCGGATGGACTGCACTGCGGTGTGTGTGGTTGTTGATGACACAGCAGTGTCTGGGGTTGGGCCGCTCTGGGTGTGGCCTCTGCTGATTGATGGCCGACCGCCGAGAGCTCTGTCCAGCCGATCGCACCCCACCTCCCCCCTCAGACGTCTTTGCCGGCAAACTTGCTACCCAAGCGCTTTTCTCCTCTTTCCTCGCGTCATTCTACTCCCTTCTTCCCCTTTTCCTCTTCTTTTTGTCTGCATCTGCTACCCTTCCGCCAGCCCTCTCACCTTACACAGGGAGCAGTCACTAGGCAGCAAGGTCAGACTCTGCCTGTCTCTCCTTTCCATTCCCTCTCGGTCTATCTCGCTCTGTTCTGTCAATAGACCCCCTCCCCCTCGCCCCGTCTGCACTGTCTGTGTCCCTGTGACCGGCTGATCTCTCTTTTTGTTTTCTGAGCTGTATGACAACTCATTTGTACCCCAGGGGCTGGGGTTCTGATGCACCCAGTGACCGCTTTTCCATCTAAAATTGGGTCCCATTAAACATTGGATATGATTTCACCCTTGAGTTCGCCCGAAAGGCCTTATATTTATAACACTGTTCTTTAAATTCAGTAACAGCTAATCAATAACGTTGATAACAAAAATGATCAACAAATATCATTGTCGATTAGTCGGTGACATCACTTTACAGTTGCGGTAAAGATTAACCCAAAAGTGAAAATTCTGTCATCATTTACTCACCCTCAAGTTGTTCCAAACCTGTGTGAATTTATTTTTTCTGCTGAACACAAAAGAAGAATTTTGAAGAATGTCAGTAACGAAACAGTTGATTGACCCCATTGACTTCAGCTTGGATGTTCCCGTGACAACGCAGTACAATTTATATATTTAAAAGTTATATATATATATATATTATTTTTTATATTATATAGCATATTGTAAAAAACTTTTTAAAATATAAAATGTATTTTTTTGCAACAGTTAGGCTAAATAAAAAAAAATAAATAATAATTATGCCGTTAAAACAGCAACATCTGCTGATGGACATTGTGCTGCGTTGTCAGGGGAACATCCCAGCTGAAGATAATGAGGAAATTACGCCGCTCCCTTTGCCAAGTGCATTCCAAACAGCTACATACATACAGCACGTGCCCTGCTCACATAGGGATGATCACTTCCATTTGGAATTTGCCTTGTGAACCGTTTGGTACAATACGTGTACCGTTACACCCCTAATTAATAAATAAATAAATAAATAAATATATAATATATATATATATATATATATATATATATATATATAGTACTGTAGCTTTTTTTGTATAAAATATAGGGCTGCCCCAGACTAAAGATTTTTCTAGGTGACTAGTAGTCGTTCATTTCAGCCATTAGTCGACTAATCACACGTTTATATTAATTTAACTAAATATATACTGGGGGAATACTAAAACATAATGAGCCTTTAATATATATAATGAGACTTTAATATATATATAGGCGTAAAATATAGACCATTTCGTGCTCAAGCGCACACATAAAGCTTGCCACAAAGCACCGGCAAAAGTAATGATTATGAATGTGTCAGGAAAAAATAGCAAGGAGTTACTTTAGTTTTTAATAAACTAGTGTTTTCTGAGTCACTGTCGACTGCAAAGATGTTGACAATGCTGACTTGCCATCTCCGCAGTACAGAGAGAAATGCATCTTTCATACGAATTACATAATCAGAAAGTGTTTGTTTTAAAAGTAGACATTTCAAGCTTTCTATAGATAAATTTCTTATGTCTGTGAGGCAAGTAGCCTATACGCTGAGCTTCGGTTAATTTTTGTGACGCGCTCCAGTTCATAGAGACCCAGATGGCAGAAAGCGCGCCCTGTTTATTTTCTTTATTTTACAAAAGCACAACATTTTGTTTTTATTGTGAGTTTACACAAATAAAAGTAGATTGTAGAACTTTACAGTTTCAAATGATGTATTACTCGTATCTGTATGACCGCTTCGACCTACGGACTAATAAACAACCCACTGCAACAGCGTAAAAGTAGCCCAATTCCGTGTGAAAACCGCGGTTGGTGACTTCACCATTTCGACTAATAAAATTTTGCAGCCCTAACAAAATACAGGAAATAAAATTTGACTTGACAAAATAATAGTCATCAAAGTGTAACTTTTGGCTTCGACCAGTAAATAACTCTAGCAACCGCATAGCAACACCCTGGCAACAATCCAGAACATTCTAGCATTGTGGTGCTCTTTTTCATGGGCGAAGACCACTCATGTTTACTTCAGCAAAAATCTAGTATTGTTGTTCAGTTTTTGTGCATGTATAATAATTTGGTGTACATAAGGAATCTAGTTATTCTCTTCTGTGTTTTCAGTCAGGACTATCAGCATGGCATATTCCAGTCTATAGGCTTTAAAGAGTTTCACGAGTACCTGACAGCAAGTGAGGACATCAGTCAGGAAGAACGTGATAAACTGAAAATTAAAGGTAAAGATTCATTCACCCTGCCATTTTGTTTGAGCTTGAATGTCTTCATTCATTTGTTTTTAAACTAAACAGCTGTCAGTTCAGGCCTTGGGAATGAACATAGAGCGAGATTGTTGATGTTCTTGAAATTTTTCTGTGTGAGAACAGTTATGAAACCGTTCCTGTCTACACACAAAAGAGAGCGCAAACAATCTCAGACACTCATTCTGAAAGCATTCTCATGCTTTTCCAAGCAGTTTTTTCTTGTAACAGTCAAACAAACTAGTCCTTGAACAAACTAAGCACATTTGAAGCAAAAACACTTTGCCCAACAGTGATTAAAATACGTTTTCATTGTAATACAAAAATATCACTACAACCTTAAGACAAGTGTATTGTACACGTTTGATTAATTGCTTGTGATTAATTACTTTTTATCACGGTAATGATTGATTAAGATTATGCTAACATGTCTGACACGTGTACACAAACCAACAATTCAAAAATAGTGCAGATGGGAAGTCTGCTTCATACAATACAAATTGTACGGCTGTGACTATGATATATTGACTTTGAAAGCCTCTTTATGTAATGTCTATTAAATTATTTATTCGTCTGTCACAAAGTCTTTGCATTATTTTCATTTGGGAACATTTTTCATCAAATACGGATATGTAATTCATTTCATTAACCTGCATATCTAATTCGGTTAAAACTGGTAATCGATTGACACCCCTGTTATTAAGAAAACAGGTTTTTGTCTTATAATTTTCAGCAGAGGTTTGAGAACTGCACTGGTGTTGGTGTCTGATCAGATCTCTGAAACATTCAGCGCTTAGGAGTGAATGCTTTGTCTGTCATCAGCTGCTGAGGGGCTGTAGAGAGGGAGACGTCGGGCTTTATGTCATCATTGCTCTCTCTCTCTCTCTCTCTCTCTCTCTCTCTCTCTCTCCCTCTCTCTCCCTCTCTCTCCCTCTCTCTCCCTCTCTCTCTCTCTCTCTCTCTCTCTCCCTCCCTCCCTCTCCCGACAGTCAGTTGAGTTGGTGTCAAAATCAATTACTGGTACGCTAAGCATGAAAGTTGCAGCACTCATAACGCCGCTCGTCTACTGAGAGCTTGTGAGTGTGTTTCACTTTTGTTTAGTGCTGAGCATTAGTGACTTTTCAGTAGGGCATGAAGATGATAATACTGGTTTACTGTGTCCCAGACATCAGTATTTTAACGATTCAGATTCAAGATGAATCACTGTCTGTCTAAATGAGATTTCCGTATGGTGATAAAGGTTAAAATCACATTTTTTATTTTTTTTCCCCCGGTAGTTCTACAGCTCTGATAGGTCGTTTGTAATGGTGACAAGTGATGTCAGACTTAACAGCTGGATTATTAAAGAGCTGCAGTTTAATTGAAATATACACTAGTGTTCAATACTTTTATTCACTGAGATGCATTAAATTGATAAAAGTGACAGACGTTTGTATTATTTGTAATTCAAATAAATGCTTTACTCACAGACAATTTAAAAAAAGTTCTTTCAAAACTTACCCCAAACTTTTGAATGTGAGTGTATGCAGTGGTAATAAATAAATAAATATATATCCAGTTGGGAGAAATACTTACTATTTTTGGTAAATTTTTTTAGACATTGCTGCTTTGGCTCTCGGGGCCATTGGCATAACTTTGTTTTAAAAAGTGGGTGGGACAGGAGTGTGTGTGTAAATAACATTACAATGTCCAGAAATCAACCATTTTAAACTTCCGTTTAATGTAATAATTTCATCCTTACATCTACTATAAAAAAAAATAAGTTGTTACTCCTGAGATTCTTGTTTGTAAGCTCTAAAGGTCTGGTTGTAGAACTTTTGTTAAGCGGGTTCTGGGTTCTAATCCACCCTCATATAGTTTTTTTTTTGTCATTAAAACCAAAGATGCTCATCAGTGATTGTATGTGCATTTTGTTTTTTGATTTCAACGCAACGAATAGATGGTTAGCAATAGATTGAAGTGCTTGTATGTGCACTAGCCACCACAACTGATAACAGCGGCAACAAACGCTCAGCATGATTTCAAATAATAAACAATCCAGCATCAGATTGCCTCTTATTTAATACAAACCAATGAAATTAATACTCTGCTAATTAATACTCTGCTGTGCTCTCTGAAACTTAATTTGTATTATACATACCGCGAGATTGACCCTGGCAAAAAGTGGTGGTAACATGTCCCACCTGCAAATTACGTATATGCTTGGGGCCCAAGATTCTCATCTTTAACTATTTTGAGTATCTAGGATTTTGTCTTTTACAAAGCATTATGACTGCTCCAATGAAAATGTATAACTGTTCCAAAAAATTATTGTCTGGACCTCAGCTGGAAAGGAAATATAGAGACCGGACCTCTTGGAACTGAATACCCCTGTATAGTCATGTTCATGTTCTGTGTGCTTCAAACTGAAGCCAAGGTGCTCTGTTCTGTTGTCAGATGTTTCAGATGTTTTGGTGCCACAGGTTACTGTAAAATTTAACATAACATGATGACACCAGAGTTTTGTAGACGGAGGTTATTTAATTTGGAATGAGGAGCACAATAAAAATTGCACAGAAACTCAGATGACTGTGAAAATAAAGAATTGAGGATTACCTGGACCACCTAGCAAGTCTTCATGAAAGTTTTTTTTTTTTTTTTTAAATATATAAAGTCTTGATCGTTTGGAACGACATTAGGGTGAGTAAATTATCACAGAATTTTCATTTTTGGGTGACCCATCCCTTTAAATATAACATTTCAAATGCCAGTATTTGTCGAAAGAATAATAAATTTGACTAAATTGTGTAGCCTTATTATACAGACAGCCCAATATGTTGTGGCACCAGTGGTAAGAGGATATACTGAAAAGGAAGTGGATTGAGGGGGGCGGGGGTTGAGGCTTTTAATGGAACTGCCTCTTCCTCTTCTTTGTACTCTAGATTTTGCTATTAAGCACTTAAAATTGTCGTAAACCCATTGCCTGTGACCTTTTTTACCTGTTGTCTCCCACAAACATTTCACACAGTACTTGTCGAGGCCATCATATATTGATCTTGTTTTTTACTTCTCTCACAGGGGTTGAGTCTCTCAAGCAGGCGACTCGCCGCTATGCCCGAAAACAGAACAAATGGGTCCGCAACCGATTCCTCAAGAGTAAGTCTTGAACACACACTCTTTCCTTGGTGTTGTGCAGTGGTCAAGTTGAGAAGGCAGCTTGTTTGGTGCCCATAAGGAACCAAACCTCAGGTTATTCCAGCCATGTTGTTCTTGGAATAAATTCATGGAGCGACATGAAAGTTCCACCACCCTTTAATGTGAGTTTGTTGTCCTCCTCTTTCCATCCTTGTGTTTGAGGGTTTAATTGTCTGTGAGGTACAGTGTCTGCTGCTAGATGCTACGTAACACTGCAGCTGCGTTAGTTCAGAGTGCATTGCATCCACTGGCTTCAATTTGGATCACACTTACTCTCTAGGGAAGTGCATCCGCTATTAGTGTACAGTTCACTCATCTCAATTCTGAATTCATTGCTAGATGTTAAATATTGGCTTCACTCGTCGCTTGTCTGTTGTATATTGGCTTCAGTCGCCCCCAGAGGTTACTGTAGCTGTGTGTCTCTTTTTTTTTTTTCCCTTTTTATTTCAGTACGGTCCAATGGTCAGGTAATCACAGCTGGTTTTAACGAGATGAACTTCACACAGACCATTAAACACACAAACAGTCATAGAGAAATTGTGTGTATGTGTTTGAAGGCTACCCCTCCCTTACAGACAGCCTCAAAATTCCAAGGCTCAGGGTTCAGTATTTACTGGCCTTGGGTTGATAAAAGATCAAATGCTCGTAAAGTTGGGTGTTTCAAGACATGGTCAGTCTGAACAGTTTGTACTTTTACTTCCCAACAGACAACAGTAAAATCAGCAAGCACTTCAGTGGCTAAACAGCTGTGTATGTGTGTGGTGATGACATCAGGTTGTGAAGTTTATCTAGAGAAAGGAAGTAAAAGACACTTCTTAACCATGGAGAGTGTACAAGTGAAATAAGGTTAGTTGGTCGCATAATAAAAGCTATAAAGTTAAAAGGAATGTGTGCATGTGTGTGGCACAGGGGACGTTCACACAGGAAGAAGTGGGACAAAAACAGAACACGGGTCTCAAGAAGTGTTTTAAAGTTAAACAAATTTTAACTTGATGCTTACGGAGTGAGATACTGAAAAAACAGTGAGACGTGATGCAGCGGTCTGTCTAATGCGTATGTGCATAGACAAAAAATGTAAAAACAAAAACACAGCAATCACAAGCTTTATTCATTATTCATCCAGAAATAATAATTAATTAAATAATTTTGTCACCCAGCATGTTGTTCCAAATATGCATGAATTAAACTCAAGAATTTGTACAATCCAATTTGTAAACAAATCGTTTATTCAATTTGTAAACAAATCGTTCATACCATTTTGAATGATTTGTGGAATAGTTTTCCACAAGTCATATGGGTTTGGAATGACATATGTTGACAATGTTCATTTAGACATGCTTTTTTTCAAGTTTACATGTTGTTTTTGTCCCCTTATCACATGCATTATCTTAATTTCTTCCACTCCTCATTCCTGTTCTACTTCCTGCTTGCACCTCAACACTGACCAGACCAGTGTCTTCTGATTTACCTTTGATTTCCACTTTAACTTGAAAGTCCTTGGCCTTCACCGCCTCTACCATTTTTCCCAACATTACACGGTATTCCCTTTGTATTCTGACCCCTGTTTCTGAAGATCCTGGCCTGGATTACCCCTTGCTCCCCATCCCTATAGAGGCTACCAGCAATCCTGTTAGCCATAATGAGATTAGGCAGAGACAGTGGCTAGCCCTCATTAAGAATAGTTTTGTGTCCCGCCATATGCGGCTGGACCCTACACACGAGGGCAGCTGGCATTAGGTGAGAAGTCTGTGAATGTGGTCTTCCTCTATTGCCTTTATTGTGTCCTTCTTTAAGCTAGTCCTGCAAGGAGGAGCCTTTTGGTCATGTTCTCATGAAGCATTTTGCTTTTTCCAGATTCCTGGTGCCTTGATCAGTGATCAGTCCTGCAGAGTTTCTGCTCCGTCCATGCAGTATACCAAGCATTTAGTCATCTTAATTACGTCAGAAAATAATTAGATAAGTAGCAGGCAACTCTACATTTATCTCTACGTTTTCTCTTTTAACAGTTCTGTTAGCCAATATTGTAGTACTAAAGTCCGAGTCCATATTTTCTGTGACTGGTAGAGACCAGCACATTGGAGTCCAAATGCTCCTGAATTTACGGTCTTGGACTTGAGACGAACTTGAGTACTACAACGCTGTTTTTATCTTTCTAAAAAGCGTTTAAATTCTTGGGTCACCTCTTATTACCTTACTTCAGGTTCACCAGGCCAGTGGGTCTCAAGTCATCACAACTCAAGGTTTTGTCGTCCTCACTAAACCCCTTGCATCCATCCCCTCCCCTTTCCCAACCTTTGCTGGACTCTGACCTGCTTTTGGTCTGGTTAAGCTTCTGTGGCTGCCTGTCAGTGGCCTAAGTGATCCCTCCTTCTGCACCCCACACATCCCAGGGCCTCATGGGGCCCTCAGCTGACCGGTCTAATCCTGAAGGCATTAGAGTACTGATAGGAATTCAGATGGGTGGCAGGAGGTTGGAGTTTATGGTGCGGCCTCTTGGGGATAAGGACTATGGGTTCATTGAGGGCAAACTTGGATTCATTATCCTCCTGGCCTCTATGGGGCGCTCAACGTCTCCTCTTTCCTTTTTCAATCAGTGGCTTTGTTTGTGAATTGAAACAAACTCTGAGCTGATATGAATAAGCCAGATCGGTATATTGATCTTGTTGCCCAAAGCTGACAGCTGTAAAGGGAACATCACCTTCAGAGCAGTCAAAAATTGTTTGGAAGAGAAGTTCTTGTGATGTGCCACCATTAATAAGTCAATTAATTTGCAGCCAGTAGCCTGTTCAAATAGTCAGCACGCTACCTTGTTCAGCTGTGCTGGTTTGAACCCTACTGTTGACAGTGTTACAGCTGAATTCAGGATTAGGGTGAACCTGAGCTTCATTTCCGCTTCCCTAGAGAGATGGGGCTGAGCAGCTTGGGGGGTAACCGTGACAACAGTTCAGTCAACGGCTCAGGGAGGCAACGTGAGCACTAAGTAACACTCTCTTGCCTTTTGTCAACGATAGGGGAAACCTGAGCGGGATGCGCGACAGGTGCGGAATTGAAAAGTGTCCCCTTACACTGCGAACACCTCGGGACACGCCCCACGCTCACTAAATACATTCCCGCAAGAATATGGATATCAGCCGCTTGCGTATGGACCTTTGTCCATGAATGTGTTTTAATGAGCTTGTGAGATGGCATATGGTGGAAGACTTTGCAGCTGAAGATGGCCAAGTAATATATAAGCAAATGTAAATGAGATTAAGATATGAGAGGAGTGAAAACAGCTGAGGTGTTGACCTGGTGGCTACAACCCACAGCTGGATGTCTGATGATTGTCTTTCGGTCACTCAATCTCTTCATCTCTCTGCCCTCACTTCCTGTTTGGCATGTCCAAAAATGACTGACAAAGTCCTACAGATGTCCAGCATTACAACAGGTGTCCTGTGCTGACATCCATATCCACTCCTTCATCCTTTCTTGCCCTAGGCTCTTTTGTCACACAAACAGCAGCAGGTGTAATTGCTCAGTGTGTTTCCTGATGCCCATGTCTTTGGAGACTCTAGAAGATCTGCCAGTTGGTGAGCGAAGGGTCTTTTCACATCTCAAAAGGCGGCAGCCACACGGCTGTCTGCCGTGAGGTGTGCTGCAGAGGTGCCGCCTCATTGAGGTAGATATTTGAGATCTCTGTGGTTAGAAACCCTTGTTCTCTCATCTTTTCCACCATTCAAGTCTGGCAAAATTACTTGACTTAGATTTCACTGAGATTTAAATTTTGAGTGGGGGAAAGCCCTCCGTTCAGCATCTGTTTACCCCCAGATGGCCATCGTTGCCCTGTTTTCTTTAATTTCTGTACCCCAGAGAGAGAGAGAGAGAGAGAGAGAGAGAGAGAGAGAGAGAGAACAAGAGAGAGGTATAAAAAAAAAAAAAAAAAGTACAAAAAAAGTCCTCTACGCTCACATGGCTCAGGTAGGCCAGGTGTCTCTGTGCAGGCCCACCTGCTGCCGCTCTTTTCTGATAAGCACAATAGCAGACATAAAGACTGCAGAACTGTCTTTGATTAGGAGCGACGGCAAGCAAGTTTAGTTTGAGGTAAAGAGATGCTTTACATCAGCTAAGTGGGACGCTGGGTCTCTTGTGTGCAGGAACACCTGTGCAATTGATACCAAAATGTACCAAAACATGTAAATCAAAAGGAATTAACCCTTTAAAGCTGTATGTATCTCATGTAATGCATGGCTTTCTAAGACATCATTAACATAATGAATACTTTGAGGCTTTTTGCTGGGATATCTTTGTAGATTATGATAAAGTAATTTATTTTATATTTTGATTTTATATTTCAAAATCAATATTTAGTGGCAAAGCAACAATGGCTATTTAATAGCACATTCTCATTTTCAATGATTTTCAGTACATTTTTCAAATTTGACCCAGTGGGTATTTGAAATTGAATTATATTTATTTAAATCATCATTGTAATACATTTCATGAAATAAAATGCTCACTAGAATATCATATAATGCTTTAATGACTAAATTAAATGAGTTTAATTTATACATTTTTATTTATTTATTTATAACCTGGATTTGTCTTTTGTTAGCACTGAAACTCAATTTTTCTTTTTGACAAAAAGGTTTTGTTAGAAACAAACAAACAAAAAAATCAATTGAAATTGTATTTATGTATAAATTTCAATAATTCATTAATCATTTTATTTTTTGTAATGGATACATTTTACTCTTTGATAGCCATTCAGGTTTTTAAATGCCTATTAGATTTATTTTACTGTGTCTTGTTTAGTATTCTGGATGCTGTTGTTGTGTTTCTGCATTATGTAATACTATCATCTGGGTTTACTCTGAACCAGACAGAGGGTGATAAGGAACTAAACTGCATTTGGAGTCAGTCCAGTGATTGGCCAAGGGTTAAATTAGAAACTGTCAGTTTCTTTTTGCCAGACATGGAGGAACCGTTTGACAAAGAATTTGATTTTCTGCTATAAACATTAAACTACGGTTACAAACAATGTTCAGTGCTTATGTACTTTGCATTTTATGCAAAATAAGCTTTTTTTTTTTTTTTTTTTTTTTTTGCATAGTCTTTTTTTTTTAGCTAATAGCATTCTTTTTAAATAAGTGTTTAAGTACATTTCTCTGTGTGACAGTTCTGGACTTGCGTAATGTTCGCCTCAGGCAAACAGGTGTGAGGGCTGGATGAAATTGTCAGCAGTCTCCTTGTGATATGGTGGCTCCTCTAAATTCTGTTACTTCTATCATGTCCTTTTATGCTGGACTTCTTGTAATCTCTTAGAGGTCTTCTACAGCATATATTATAATAGCAATTATAAGTGAGGCAGTTTTGTAATCAAGAAATCATGTTTGTTAGGAAAGGACTTAGTGTTACTTGGCTAACATTTGGGAAAATGTTTTAATTTTTTGTTAACCCAGTGGGTTGTCGGGTTTCTTCTTTATTAAAAAAAAAAAAATGCATATTTAGTACGTGTTTGTCAGCTTTATTAACATTACTTTAAAGAAAAACAAACATTTGTAAGTATAGGATGTCATTTCAAAGTAGTTTGACAGCTCAGCTAGACATTGTTTGAAAATAGAGGCTCTAAAAATATCATGCCAGAAAGATGCCTCTTCGAAACCGGTTTCCAGCAGGAAAATTTTGACTGCTTATGTCTACATCATGATGTAGGCCTCCGTGAGCCTAACCACCTCAATTGGTCATAGTGACACTTTACTGACCACAGTTAGCTTTCTTGGATCAAATTAAATTGCATTAAGTCAAGTCATCCGCCAAATGCGGGTGGATTTCAGCAGTGGCGTGTAACACAGTCACATCTACTAGACACTTTGGCGGGTTGAATTTTATATATAATTTTAAAAATGCATCTGAAATAGTAAACTAAGTGCAATGTTGCCAAAAATGTTTTTTTTTTGATACATATCGATACTGTGATATCTAAAATGCTTCCAATACTCATTTTCCGCAGAATAGATACGTGATACCAGCTGCGGTTTCACGCTCTCATCTCTTTGACAGCGAGTTGACACACAAACCCACTTCCCCTCACTTATTTCATTTGCTCCGGATGAATATTGTTGGTGTTACAGGGCTTGAATTTTGGCATGAGATTGCGCATATTGCGCAAAATTTTACTCATTCCTGCAGATTTTGTGCTCACACCCAAAGTGTGCACATAAAGTCGCCTCTCAGTACTAAATTGAGTTCTTTTTCACTGCTTGTTGCTCTTAAACAGTCAAATACACACAAAATAATGTCAAAATGCTGGTCTTGACGAGTATTCACATAACAGTCAGTTATGTTTTAAGTGAACGTAAACAGTTGAGAAAAAGCGTGTTTGTGTAACAAAATAATGGATCCGTGCGTCAGGTTAAAGTGACAGCAGCCTAATATACCTGCTGCCAAATTATGAGATGATATTAAAAATGTCTATGGCAGTTTTCCCCCATTGTATCAATGTCAAAATTGAAATTTCCAGTGAAAATGCTAAGTGGCTAGTAACTTTGGAAAACCACTAGCCACAGTGGTTTTCAAGCCCTGGTAAAAAGCTTTTGAAAAGTGGTGCCACAACTGTATTGCACATAGAAATGTGTAATTTTATCGATTTTCAGTATTAGCCCAAAACAGTCTCTAATTTTGGCTTAAAATGATATGGTCACAGTTATGTATGAAATGGTTCAGTTTAGTGCAGCATCAGACAGCCAAAATCAGAGAAGAAAGAATTTCGCTAATGGAATCTTTTTGTACTTTTCCTATATCATTTCTATTCCTGTTTTGAAGAGTTTAACCTATAATTGATGTAGATAATGTGTCCATTGTGTGTAATAAAGGAAGTGGGAGGATTTGAGTAAAGCATGACAGCAGGTCATGACCTCTCATTTTAAGGCAATGATTAGTTGTTGTTTTTTAATGCTGGTAGACAGTTTTTTAAAATTAGAGTGTCTCTGTGTTCCAGGCAGCGAAGTGTGACTTTACTACTTGCAATGTATGACTTTATCTCAAAGGCATGTGCTTTTTTTTTTTTTTTGTCTCAAAGGCATATGTGAAGTAAAGTAAGTTTCAGAAAGCATGTTCAGTGTTTCTTTTTCTTTTTTTTTTTTAAACAAGTTCTGAACAAAGTGTTTCTCACCAATCCAAGCAATAGGTTGGGTTATTTGAACAGGGCACAACCTTAAATATTTAATTTCGGGACTCAACTTGTCCCATGCCGTTTGCTCTACAGACATTAACGATGCCTCAGATCATGAGAAAAAATGTGCTATAACAATATCTAGGGACCAGAACAACTTACCCTGTAGAGACTTATTTTTACTTTTTTCTTTTCTTTCTTTTTTTTTTTTTTTTTTTTTTTTTAACTTTGCATGTATTTAACTTATGGGCCTCTCATTATCTGTGCATGTCTGCTGGATCAATAGCGTTGAGGGAGGCAGAGTGAGGTTGTCTCAGCTGACAGTGTCAGAATGCTGTTGGAGATTATCGAGCAGCAGTGATTCAGCAGGTTCAGGCTGCTGCAGGCCCTCCCCGCTTCTCTCTATACTGATTCACTGCACCACTGCATAACCAGACATATTTTCTCCCATTCCACCCTCTTTTCTTTGACATTTTTAGTTGTTAATTGTTCAATTGTAAATTGTATTTTTAAATTAAACATGTATGTTTAATTTTTTACTTTTTTTGACCTTGTAATGTTTCATCAAAATGTCATAAATGGGTCTTCCAGTGAAACGACAGACTTCTCTTTGGTGACAAGAAGGACTTCTCCAATAATTTACTCTGCTTAAACCTCTCACCTTTCATACAATTGACTGCAAGTTCACATTTACTTTTGAGTGCAATGGCCGCATCTTAAAATTCAATCAACTGGATAGATAAGACCCCACCCTACTTTTTTCCCCCTTGTTTGATAATTTGGATACAGTGCCTGTCTTAGACTTCTGGGGCCCCTAAGCAAAACTTTTGGCGCTTGGTACAGCTCGGCTCGCTTTGCTTTTCCACTGCGTGGTATGTCTCGGCTCGCTTTGGCTCTGCTTGCTTTTCCACTGCAGTTAGTACCGCTTCAAAGTGGGTGGGATTATAGACTGATCGTTGTAGTTGCGATGCCTCTACTGCCGTGACGCTATCGTAAACGCGACACAAACAAACACACAACACAGGAGCAATGGAGCCTATCTATGGAATGGTGTTCTTTATTTTTGGCATGTGGATGTTTTTCACTGCAAGACAAAGAAGTTTGTTTCAAAGGAGGCTGATGGCAGCAAAACAAAATACTGCTACTGTGTCTCGTGTCGCAAATCCAATGACGCTGTTAGTGATGATTCTCTCTGACCAATCAGTGATCTGCAGTGTTTACATGTCACATTTTAGTATCGGTACGGCTCACTTGGAACCTCAACCGAGGTGGTACTGTTTAAGCGAGCTGTACCATGCAGTGAAAAAGTGCCAAAGAAGTGAGGCGTACCATGCAGTGGAAAAGAGCCAAAGCGAGCCTTACCGAGCCATCCCATGCAGTGGAAAAGTGCAATTTGTGATGCGTCGCCATGGAAATAATAAGGTGATATGTTCTAAAATAACGGTCGCCTTAAAAAGCGCTGAGGGGGTGAGCTAGAATATTTTAAACTTACGTGTGAAAGGGTTAAGTGAAACCTGCTAAGATGGACATTTTGACACATTTTTGTGTGTATTTGTCCGTTTAAGCGCACACCCGAAGCCCAAAGTAAGCCTATACTTGTCCGTGTTTCTCAATGTCTCGGATTAAGCGCATAGAGAGCCGCCTGGGGAACAGCGTCTCCTTCGCAGCTCAAACATTTAACTTTTTTTTTTTTTTTTTTTTTTTTAAAGTATCGAGCACGTCCAACAGGAGACTGTATATTATGACTGCCACGTTACGTGATTAGACTGGCTGTATGTCACAATATGGAAGAAAAGGTCTGTCGCTACTTCCGTTTCATTGTAAAAGGATACGTTGAACTAAATTCACTTTTGATATATAATTTAGTCTTTTTCTCTTCCAGGAAAACAGACCAAAAATATTGATCAGTCATGTTGCAGACATAATAAAGACTGTTGCACTGAACAGATGTTTTGCTCAATCAGATGCTCTCTATAATGACAGAGCCCCTTTCCCTATTTAGCAAGTAGTAAATCATGATTATTTTTTTCCCCAGTGGAAAGTAATTTAATCATTAGCGTAAGGTGTAACATTAACTTTTCTCAATTAGATCTAGTCTGAGAACATCCACTGTGTTCACACCATTACATTGCTCCTTGATTATTCTGCAAGTTTAATCAAGATGCTATTTCATCAGTGTCATCTTTTGTCAATTTATCTTTTAAATCTTCAGGACCTGCTAGCAATGTGCCTCCTGTATATGGTCTGGATGTGACGGATGTGACCAATTGGGAGACTACGGTACTTACTCCTGCTTTAAAGATCCTGGACTGCCTCCAAAAGGTTTGACTTGTTTCCTTTCTTGTTTAGTTGACAAATAATGTCTCCTTTACACCCCCACTGATCATGATTTGTCTTCTGAACCCAGTCGTGGACGTTCTGCTTAATAGTTTGTCTTGCTTATTTCCTGTCAGTGATTTTTCTTTCTTTTTTAAAGAGAGGAGACTAACAAAACATCTCCTTTTGAAACCGTTCCAGGGAGAGAAGCCATCTACACAGCCAATCAAAACTGAGGGGGTGGAGTCTCGCAACAAACGGAGTCATCACATGTGCGATCTCTGCGAAAAGGTGATCATCGGTGACTTGGAATGGACAGGTAAGTTTCTGCTCTGGTCAAACCAGTGCCTTCTCAAATATCTTACAACAAGAATAAAAATGCTAATATTTGACCTGTCCTGACCTCCAGCACACCAGAAGTCCAAAAACCATCTTTATCAAGTCCGCAAGAGGAGAAAATCAGAGCAAACCACAGATCAGGTCACAAATCCTACCGAACATCAAAATGTCAGTGACAGGTCATAGTGACACTGCTCTGATAGGGCTTATTGGGGTCAAGCTCACAGATGGACCAAAGAAATGAAGGGCTCGTAATGTATTTTTCAGATCAATATAAGAAGGTGCTTTCAGATTGATTGGTTTGCAGTGAGCACCAGTGATACCTCAACTTTCCCTGTGGAGTAGCAGAACACACTTCAGGGTCTGTGATGTTTAGACACATGGATTGATGGTTTTTCCCATCTGCCACAGACCAGGGGTTACGGCTAACGTCTGGATTTGGATTCTTGTGCTGGACAGATGTCTTCCCCGCTGCTGTTTTGTCTGAGTGGTGCACTTTTTAACCACGACTGGTGCTCTTTTAAACCACGCTGCGGTGAGCCTTTCTAACCTCTTTGGCTGTGCTGACTGAACTCAAAATACATCACTGCTGTTGTCGGATTACTGGATCACATATTTCCCTGCTGATCAAGAACGGAGGTTATTTTTTTTATAATTAAATCTGATGCCGGACTTTATTTGGAAGTCTTACATTTATATAATCGTCTGATCAGTTCGGGTCAGCACATAACTATGACTTTTAGCTTATGTGGACATTCTTTCCTCAGGATTCCCAGTGCCTTTGATTTTTCTGGGACAACGTCAAATCAAAAACTTTTTCACTCACTCGTATGCCTTTCCAAACACATTCTTTTGTGGAACACAAAATGAGACATTTTGAAGATTGTGCTCACAGCTCTTATCCATACAATGAATAAATCATATAATATGGCATCAGAAGACTTGGAATATAGCATGAGTCGTATGGTTTTATGTTTCCTCCTGGAGCTTGTATGGAAAAGAGCAGCTGAACATTCTTCAAAATATCTTCTTTTCAGTTCCATGAAAAAAAGAATGAGTTTGGAACATCATGAGGTTTATTAATTACAATTAATCTATCCCATTTGACTCAACTGCATTTGCTTTTTGGTTTGAGTGTTTTTATTTCAGGACTTTTACAGAATGATCTATCACTGCATAAATTATGTAAATGTAATTAAAGTGCTTTTTATAATTTAAATGACTCATCTGAACAGATCTGTGTTTATTATCTAATCAAATGAGTCGTAAAAACTTTTAGCATGAAATCATCAGGGTTGCTTGGGCGACTAGCCACCAATACCTGCATAACTTCGTAATACTTGGCTGTGAGCCACAAGCTACCTCATTTTTCTTTCTCCCTCTCTTTTGATCCCTGCTCCATGTCGATGTATCTGCTCCAGTGTGGAATTTCAGTTCAAGTTCAGTACATAACACTCACTAGCCTCCCTGTCCAGGCTAAATATACATAACGCATACAATAGCGGGAAGGGAGAGTGTTTACATAGTGCCTGTAAGTGGCTGCCCCACATTTGCACTGATTTGGGTCACTGATTTGGATTGAGCGAGTGCCGGTGATTCCGGTATAAGGGGGGGTGACAGGCAGCCTCTCATCCTTGTGTGTGTGTGTGTGTGTGAATGTGAGTTTTATTTTAGCTCTGCGAGAGTCCAAAGCTTGGCGGGAAAGTCTTAGTGGGTCAGCTGAGCTTCCTCTTGATGGATAACAGCACATTTAGATCAGGGATTTCTCAACGATGAAAGTGAATGGAAAAAGAACAAGACAAATGACAGTCAGCTGGTGTTTTTTGACCTTGCATGTCATCTGACAGTGTTTTTGAAGACCTTTTTTTTGTTTACTTCATAAAATCTTACACCTTAACGCTGTTTTAGTAGTCTGACCACTGCTTTTAAGGACATTTTGCAGTTTTTATTCATCCTTATGTTGTGCCAAACTTCCGTGAAATGCAAAAGAAGAAATTAAGAATGGTGCTGGTCACTCAGTTCTATGCAGTGACAATTAATGTGACTTTTGTTCTACATTTCATATATTTTCAGTGATAACTTTGTGCTGTGTCCAGTATCATGTGGACCATGTTTATGGTTCAGTCCCCATTCCCTCCCATGTAATCGCATGGAAAAGAGCAACCAGCACAGTCTTCAGACTTTCTTTGTGAGCACATATTACAATTGTGAGCGAAACTTCCCTACAGTGCTCTTAATGTTTGTTCAACGCTTAGCTTGCTTTTGTTATATTTAATGCAGTTTGCTCGTTATGCAAGAATAGTTGTTTACCTCACACTGGGATGATTTAGCCAGCTTATACTGCTGTTGGGTTTATTCTCTTTTTTTTTTTTTTTTACCCCTTTCTCCCACCCAGCCTCTGATTCTTGAATAAAAGAAAACCAACTGATGTAATGCTTAAATAGTCCAAGTTAAGCCACGCTGAGAACTGGAGAATTGGGTCAAGTTTGTTTGCTTAATTATCCTGTTATTTTCATTCGTGTTTGGATCTTCACTAGCCCATTTAAAACGCATATAGAAAGTCACGATTGCAAAGAACTGTGAAAGTGTGCTCTGAACCCCAATTCACATACTATCTATATTACTTAATATCTGTCCCTTTTTGGATTACTTGTAAATATTGTGTAAAGTATTTGTTTTAATTCAGTTTTGGCCATTTTGTATGTGTCATTTGTTGTCATTATATTGACATTGGCTACTTTGATCTTAAGATATCTGTATCTATATAGACATATATCAGCCCCATATCAGCCAACCCATATCTGTTAAATTAGGGTTAGTTTGACCCAGAGAATAACACAACGAAAGTTGTACAGTTGTGTACCATTTCTTTTGGACTTGATTTTTGACCCCCAAAATGAATTTTCTGATGCTATATTGATACACAATTTAATGACATTGTAGTATGTTTTAGTACTTCATACTTGAGTATATACTATAAAATACCACATACAGTATTATTTTGGTTTCAGTTATGTAAAAAAAAAAAAAAAAAAAGTTTGGGGTCTGTAAGATTTTTTTTTTTTTTTAATGTTTTTGAAAAGTGTCATGCAAAAAGGTTGCATTTATTTGAACAAAAATACAGTAAAAACAATTATATTGTAAAATATTACAACTTAAAATAACCTTTTTCTATTTCAATATATTTTTAAAGTGTAATTTATTCTTGTGGTGATAAAGCTGAATTTTCAGCAGCCATTACTCCAGTTTTGCGGTTAATATTTATGGAAACCATGAAACATTTTTTTTTTCAGGATTAAATAGAATCTTTTGTAACATTATTATTAATGTCTTTACTGCCACATTTAATGCATATTTGTTGAATACAAGTATTAATTTCTTTAATGGTAGTGTATATTAGTTTGTACTTTGTGCAAGTATGAGAATTGGGATTCAGCCTTTGTGTAGTGCCCTGTGTTGGTGAGGGACCTGTATCTGTGTGAAGCCAACGAGGGTCACGGTTAGACACAGTCCATTCCCCCCGCTGGCCCCCATCAAGGTTCGGTAACCTTCGAAACCCAACCGACGTGCATGATTCGGTTTCCTTTCATCGTCTTATCTCACTCTCTCCTTCGCTTTCTCTGATACTCCCCCTCTCCTCTTACCTTTGCCCTTCATTACCTAAATAACAGCTTAAATGGAGAGGTCATGCCTTCATATTCTCTTCTCTCTCTGCTTTTCTAGTTTTCCCTCCACTATCTGTCTCTGTCTCTCATTTTCTCTCTCTTGCAGTAATGATAGCGTAGAGAATGAATCATGTTGTTCTGGAGTGCAGTGGAACAGTCTGTACACCCAATCCTTACCAGAGGGTCAGCTTTGTGTTGGAGTTAGTAATAGCCATGTGGCAGACTGCGCTTCAAGCTCACCGTCTTCCCTCACTGTGGAGAATTAGTGTCAGTTAAGGTATATAATGCATTGCATAAACCGGAACGCTGATAACATGCCTTTTAACCAGTTGTACTGTGAACTGACAGTGAACCGTATGTGTGTGTTCAGAGGTGTAGGCACCATCAAGATTGTTTGTGTTTGTCAATCTCTACTATAACTCTATAGTTATTAATGACAGATCGAAAATGGGTTGAGAACACATAGTGCTTTCTGGTGTGATCTGTTTCAAAACCTAATGAGCTGCCTGCCTAGGCAGCATTTAAGGCATTATAGGTATGCTATTGTTGGTCCCTCGACAAAAACCCAATAGGATTTTTCCATTGGCTTTTGTATCATAGCAGAAAATAAGCTCTCTGACCAACAAAAGTTTGATTCTTACACATTTTATTCATTGATTGTCTTCACAAATTAACTTTTATAAAGCCTAAATACAGCCAGCAGAAGTAAAAAGCTATTCTTGGGCTATGGACGAACTACACCATAGTTGCATGGCTTCAGTGTCATCGTCACTAAGCTTCCGGCAACCCATTCAGTCTTTATTTAAAAAACATTTTTCCCTGAAATTTGAGTTAGAATAGTTTGCAAGAGTGTGATTATAAACACAACGAGACTGTGAAGGCCCCGATGTACTTCAAACGAAATCAAAGAACAAACTGATGTGACGTAATTTCGAACAAAATTAGGCCGAAACATCTTGCCAAAGCGAGCTTTCTGGAAAAGTTTGCTTCGGCTGGTAAACACCTTCGTATTACCATTGGTCCATGGCCAATACGTAAGTTAGGTGTGCGCTGAGGCTCCGCCTTCTTTTACTCAGAAAATCTTTTCCAATTCATTTCTTTTCTTGAGTCCGTAGAAGTCAGACATCCGTGAGTGAAAACATGAACACTGGAGAGCTGCTTTATAGTAGAAAACGAAGTTGTACTTTTGATGAAATGAGAGAACGACACTGTTTTTCGTGTTTAATACAGTAAAGCTTCTTGATTTTAAGCAATCTATTTTATAAAGTGTTTTAATATAAATGCGATGTGACTTTACTGGGGTGCCGAATTACAGAGCTTGTGCCAACAAACATATCCACGTTGCCATGATCAGATGCTTTTCTTATGCTTTATTAAAAAATCCTTGCTAGTTTCTCAATTTTGTTATTTTGTTACTGAGAGGAAAGCGCGCAGCATTTTTACATATTCATCCAACTGCCGCTCTCAGCAGTGTGGGCGGCGTCAGATGTTCGATAACAGTATATCGCTGCTCGCGTTTTTTGAACTGCGTTTTACCCCTGAATGAAGAACAAAAAAGAATTTCGCTTGAAGTATATCGGGGCCTTAATAGCGTTCTGCTGTCTAGTTTGCCACAGACCTTTTTTCAGGCATTTAACCAAAAAACTTTTCAGTTTCTTTTTCGACTGTGGAACAACAGCCCAGACCAGTATTTTTTACACATTGTGGACAAACTAATTAGTGCAAAAACATTAAAGGCTGAGCGTACAGAGTATGCCTGGTTATGCCAAAAGTATACTTCTGTTGTCTGTGTTCCGCTCCAACTCATGGACAGTCCGTGTGACGTAATTTTCGTCATCAACACAGTCCGCTGACATCTGCACGCACAGTCTACGTGCAGCCAGATTTTTGTGTCCGTGCATACAACAGTGCATGTGCAAATGATTTGAGTGCTTGAAAAGAAAGGTCCACTAGGTAGTTTGCATAACAGAAATTCTAAAAATTAAACTAAAATTGACATCATAACTGAAAATATGAAAATAAAAGCCAATTCAAAATATAAAAATAACTAAAATAACATTGTGCAGTCAACTGAAGTACTATGCTGATGAACAAATTGATGACATGCATGAATTGTGGTCTAGTCCACTATGTAGCTCCCTCTTTTTCTGAAGAGTTTGGATTAGGTCTGCGTAGTCTGAGGCAGTATGATCGCTCTTAAACTCGTCTTGTGAGTCTACAAGATAATCCTAATCCCCTTAGACAAAACACCAGGCCATCTGGAGCTATCCTGACAAATGCAGCTAATATACACGCCACAGCCAGTCAGATACAGACACTGATAGTAACCAACCAACACAACTACTATGGACAGACATGTGAGCGCATGCAAAAAATATTCTCATCTGCTCAGTCTGTTGATTCCAGTTAGCTGCCTACAGAACTAGATGTAACTGAAAATGCGATGTTTTCAGTGAAGGTACACTATAAACACTTGTAATGAACACTGAAGAGTGAATCAGTCCTTGTTTTTGAGCTTACTAGAAAGTTTGAATATTTACCAGAATTTTAGAGTGAGGGTAGTAGTAATGTTGTGGCAAGGTTTTGACACAAACATTGCAGTTTGTAATAGCTCGTTTTCACCATAAACTCATTTGAGTGCCCGTAATATGGGACTGTGTTGACATTCAAAATATCCATGACTTCAGCACTAGCACTTGTTTTTAACACCGTAACTGTGCCGTCAACTGGAAAACACATTGTTTCCTGGCACAAGACATCATGTTATCTTCATAAGGGATCCAGGAGATATCTCTGTGTTAGCCCTAACCCAAACACATGGGACTAATGCCACACTTTAATGAAGGTCGGGCCCTCTATCTTTTCACATTCATGCTTCCAAGGTTGTAATTTGTGTTATTTCTTCACATTTTTCTCAGCTGGCTTCCTGACCTATCTGAGCTATTTAGTCTGGTTTGAATGTTTCTCATGTTGCTTTGCAGCCGAATGAGTCTAGAGATTTGTTTGGAGGGAATCTGGACAAAAATGAGTTGCGGACTGAGGGAAACCCATCAGAATTGGCTGGGCTAAGTAGCATAACTCAATTGAAAGTGCATTTAAACCATTGTTCATTTCCTCATTGTGCATATGTGGTGGTCAGATGCTGGCAGGGTGGTTGGACAACCCGTTTCCTTGTTTGAGTTGGCTGCCGTCCTGTCTGCTACTTTATGCCCCCTTTTGACCTTTATCCATAGGTGTCCTGCTACTTAACAATACATTTACGTCTGTATATGTTTGTGCTCTTGCCTGCAATTCCCTAAACGCACTATGGATCCTGTTATTCCAACCCATAGTATCTTTATCAGAAAGCCTCAGGGTATTGTTATCTGGACTAAAACGTGGAACTTGAATTCCACACATCTCTCAGCGTGAATGTCATGCAAAATAAGCAGGGAGACTCATATTTATGAAGCTTGTAGCTCATTCCTGTGGTGAGGGAAGGACCTTGCCTGGTAATGTCTCAATAACACTGGATTGGACACACTGGTGTGGCCTTACGTGGTCTATTTGATAGGAGGCCATCAGTTCGCAATAATAGCCTTTACCAGCAATACCGCAGGGAACAATGTTGGCCATCACTTAAGAGCACAATGTTCCTTTCTAAACACCTAGTGGTTTGTCTCTGTGTCTTGTCTGGGGTGGTTTTTCCCTTCGTCAGCGCTTCCCAACATAAACCCTTACAGTCTTGTTTTTATGGTCTCAATGTCTGATTCGTTGAACCTGGTAAAACTGCCCTAGGCTTTCCTTTGGTCTATTAGGAGTTGTCAGATTTGCATGAACCTCATTACAACCATAAAGTAACAGTTAACTGGCTTCCCAGGAATAAACACACCCTTTAAACGTTTGAGATTATCTGCTGAGATGATGTTGTGGAAGGATAAATGGGAAATTTGCATGCAGCTAGACCTTTGACATTGTTTGATCCACATTGGAGCTCATTTTGGCCCAGAAATGCGCACTTAGTCAAGAAAAGTCTGTCTGATTGACATGTAAAGTGACCAAACAGATTGACAAATAGTTATTTCATCCATTGTAATCTCTTTCACTGTTCACAGGTTCATACAGTGTACACAAGAATGTCTATTATAGTAGTAGTTGCAAACAAAATGCTTCTGATGATTTGATAGAAACCTGGAAAACTGCCAAATACAGAAAAAATATTTTTCATCTGAAGTCTGCTGGGCTGTTTCACAGTGGACTGCATAAAATTTTGATTGCAAAATAGGCATGGCTTTTGAGAATATACACTACTGTTCAAAAGTTTGAGGAGTACGTTTTTTTTAATGTTTTTGCTGTTATGGTTACTGTGGCTGCATTTATTTGATCAAAAATACTTTAAATACAGTAATTTCATCAGATGCTGGTCATTGTGAATTCTTATTAAACTTTAAAATAACTGTTCTTTATTTAAAAAATATTTTAAAAAGTACTTTATTCCTGTGATGGCAACTGAATTTTCAGCAGCCATTACTCCAGGCTTTAGTGTCACATGATCCTTCATATAACATTCTAATATGCTGATTTGCTGCTCAATTATCAGTTATTACTTGTGCTCAATTATTTACAATAGTTCTTATTATCAGTGTTCAAAACCGTTTTTGCGGCTTAATATTTTGAAAACAGTGATGCTTTTTTCTAGGATTCTTTGATGTATGTATATGTATATACATACATGTGTGTGTATATATACCCCCAAAAGATCATTTAAGGTCATTATTGTGTTTAAATGAGAAAAGCATCAAATAGACATTGCTAAAAGTAGCTTTAGAAAAAAAACACACATATATACACATACATACATACATACATACATATACGTGGCATAACAGTGTTTGAAATCCCCTGGACTGGGTTACACGCTACTGTGACTAAGGGATGATAAACAGTAGCTTTGTCTGAATACGAGTCCTTGGAAGGAGTAGAATAACAAGTTGGTTTATATAACTGCACTCTTTTTAAAATCGCATCTTTTTTACGAGCGCAGCCACTCTCCCACAACTTCCATTTGTACTTCTTCCTTTTTCTGGCCACTGTTTGTGTGCTTTGGTCAGTTTATGTAAGGAAGCCTGTTGGTCTAATGCAGGATATCTCTGGACTTGTGTTTGTTGTCAGAAGTCCTTTCAGGCTTACGGGAAGCAGCCACCTGTTAAACAAGCTGCTGACTCACTCACTGATTTTGTTTGACTGGATACACTACATGCATATGTTCTTCACTACTTACTGCCAGCAGGCTAGGCATTAGAGATTTTCATCTCACACATGTAAAGATGCAGCACTTGGATATGTCCTTATTAATCCCCCCCCCCCCCCCCCCAATCTTGATCTCTTGCTCCCTCTATCATTGAGGCAAAACTTCACTTCCTTCCTTCCTCTAGAGATTTGGAGGACGAATCCATTCAGCAGTGGTGAGTGTAAATAGGCCCATGCTAGACTGAACGCAGCCTTGGATGTTTCAATAACGTCTTAGCTCTCTTTTCTTTACAAGACTGACTCTACGTCTCCGCTTCTGTTCTGCGAGCTCCCACTCGCACACTTACCATCTTTCTTTCTCACAATAAGAGAAAAAAAAAAAAACACTCCCCCATCACAGATTTTCATATCAGCGTATGAGCAAGTTCAAGTCTTACGTTAGCATGCTTCACATTCTCTGTTGTGTTTGCACTGTTAATTATGCAGGAAGGATGTTGAACTGACTAAAAGGTGATTTTAAGAGATTATGTCAGAATAAGCGTCAGCATTATTTAGATTGCACCGTTTAACCCTCACACACAGATGCATGTTTTTGAAAGACCTCTCTTATGCTCACCAAAGCTGCATTTATATACACATATAATATTGTGCAATTTATTCCTGTCATTACTCCAGTGTTCAGTGTCACATGATCCTTCAGAAATCATTTTAATATGCTAATCTGGGGCTCAAGAAACATTTCTTATTAATATATGTGTAAGAAAGCTTAATATGTTTGAGGAAACAGTGATACTTTTTTGCTGGATTATTTGATGAATAGAAACTTCAAACGATTTATTTATTTGAAATAGAAATCTTGTAACATTATAAATGTCTTTGCTGTTTAATGCATCCTTGCTAAATAAAAGTATTAAATTCTTTAAAAATAATATATATAAAGAAAATACATAAAATAATATTAAAAAATTTTATATATATGTTTGTGTATATAGAAATAAGGTACGAGAGGCTGTGCTGTATCGTGAGGTCATGGCAGCCCTACCTTATTGCTTTTATAAAGCGGTTACCACACAATACAAATATTAAAGCCAAAAATATGTATCAATGGAACTTTCATGAAGTAAACTTTCACAAAAGCCTTCCTTCCACCGGAAAAAATAGTCCCTGACCGTGAACAGCAACAGAAGTTACATTATAACACCATTAGATGGCGGCAAAGACTGTCTTTACGAGTGTGTCCGTCAGTAGCGAAGACTTTTACATTGAAAAGACTGAATTGTTGTGAACACAAAAAGAAGCAAAAATGCTTTGACTAGCACTGTCAGTCACGGGAAAACCCCTTAACTGTTAAAAGGACAAGATAATACATCGGACATTTAAACAGTTTTTTTATTATGAACATAGGACTGGCCTGAAGGAAAAATGCTAAATCTGAATGCTGGTAATAAACTCGCTCACTCGATCTCTTTCTCACAATACTCTTCTACATTATACAGTAAGCTTCAATGAACAATATCAATTGAGAACATACTGTTTACGTTGCTAAGAGTGGTTGCTAAGGGTGTTGTGTAGTGATACACGAACCGTTAAGTGAAGCGGTCATAGCCTCGTTTTATCGTGAATAAAACACAGCTATTGACCAATCAGAATCAAGGACAGGAACTAACAGTTTTATAAATAAATATATATATTATAAAATTATATATTATGCATTATGCACAAGCTACTTCTTAGAATCTTAGTTCTCTCATGTATTTTATTTATTATATTTGTTTTAATCATTTTATTATTCAATAATTATTTTATGTAATTATTTATGGGAAGATCATGGCATAATTTTTAGCTGTCATTCCACAACCTAATCCTAATCAGAATCAAGCGTTCCAGCAAGATTTATGCTGCTCTTTTTAAAACTTTGGTGCATGTTGTTGCAATTTTGATAATTTGATGGTGTAATGGCTTTTAGTAGCTCAGAAGTGTGCAAAGACTTGCTTTCATACGTCATGTGTGAATGTGTAAGTGTTTTCTGGAGGTGTCAGAGCATTACGCTGTCTGATTGGATGAAGCAGATGCGTGTTGGCAATGTGAAGTGGAATACTTCATTCTCCGGCTAGGTCAGAGAGGACGCATGCCGCTGATCTGATGTGAGAGGCCTGCAGGGAGACATCTGAGGTTCTGCTGTCTGCTTTGTGTGCGTGTCTGTCCTTGTGTGAATGCCGCTATTAGGAGGAAACTGAGGGCAAAGAGTGCAGTAAGTTTAGATGCATTTACCGAGTCTACGCGATTCTGAGAGGGCTTAATTACCTTGTGTTTGCACACTTAAAAAAAATGTCTCGGTGGGAAACGGTATGATCCCAAACAGTTTTTGGCAAGCCAATTTGCATATTAATGTCGTGTAAGAGCGTGTATGTGCATTCAGATGCTGGGTTTCATGTGACTTTGGCATAGACTGTTACAGCGCTGCAGATTTCCTGCCGTGTTATGTAATCCGAGGGCAGTGGGTTTTTTTCCCTGCACTTTTTTTTCCCCTTCCTTGAGTAGCTCAACTCCTCTCTTCCAGAACTTCCTGTTTTCTCAGTGGCCCACTGAACCCTTTCCCAGAGACCGGATGAGAGGCGCTCAGCTGGAAGACACTCCCACCATGACTCACAGGGAGCTGGTTTTCCCCCAATACCCCAGTGTATTACTCAGCCTTTCTCTGCATGCCTTAAAAATAATTTGTCATAAACACTTAGGATATATCCCGGATATGCCCTGTGCTTTGTATTGTTTTTTTTTGTTTTTTTGTTTTATTTCTGAGGTGAGCATCACTATTGTTTTCCTCTTATTTAAGATTACACTGTCGCCCTATCCAGGCTTTTCAGTTAAGAATGGACATTTTATTATTTTTTTATAAGACATGAGGTGTAGTCATGCATAAATGATGGTATCAGTCTTAAAAATAAAGGTTCTTTATTGGCGTCTATGAAGAACCTTTACCATCCATGTAACATTTCCATTGCACAAAATGTGAAAAACATTCTTTATATTATTAAAATGTTCTTTACACTAAGAAAAAAAATGGTTCTTATAAGAACTGTTCACTGAAAGGCTCTTTGGGGAACACAAAATGGCATTGCTTTTATATTTACCTTTATTTTTAAGAGAGTAAAAAAACAGTAGGAAACTGAAGTGTGTTTGTGTGTGCTGGATGAGGTAAGGCATGTGTGGTGGTTGGTCTGGTTGTGATTGTTGGCCCTGCAGCTAGAAAGTGTGGGAAAGAGAGAGCTGAAGGAATGGCAGCACTCCTCTTTGCCCAGTCACATTCACTTCATACCACAACACTGTCAAGTCATTCCTACTATGCAGTACATTTGCAGGTCCCAGTCTTAATATACTGGATGAAAGTCAAATTTAGTTTTCTTTCATCACAACTAACTGTACTCAATGGTTTAATTGTAGTACTTTAGTTTGAACGGATGTTGCCATGTCCCACAGGTGCTGTGCATGTTATAAAAAACTCACAATTGATTAAATATGAATGGAATTTACCCAAAAATTGTGAAATTCATCATGTACTCACCCTCATGTTGTTCCAAACCAGTTTGACTTTTTTCTTCTTCTGTGGAACACAAAAAGAGAAATTTATAGCGGAATGTCCAAGCTGTTGTTTTCCATATAATTAAAGTGATCCAGGAGGATTTTCTGTCAACCGCGGTTGAAATTCGGTATTTTCCGTATGCCATGTCACCATGAGACTCGGAATTTAATGCTTTAGTTTAATGGGTGACTTATAATGCAATTATAGTGGTTTTTAGTTCTGTTGTTTTTGATAGAAAAATCTTCCTTGATGGTCATGGTCACCATCTACTTTTATTGTTCACACTTCTAATTTACATACATTCTTCAAAGCTGCATTTGTGTTTTACAGAAGTCATACATGTTTGTAATAACATGAGAGTAAATAATGACAGAATTTTAATTTTTGTGTGAAATATTACAGGTATTTTTTTCCTCTATCACTTTCCATTCTGTTTGTCTTTCATACAATCCTGTTAAAAAAAGCCAAGTACTACATCATCCTCCAGGAAGTGACATCACAGCGCAAGTATGCAACAGTCAGGTACCAGGTAAAAAAAAAAAAAAAAAAAAGCTGATGCCATCTTGCACCTCAGTATTGACTGTATTTACTGTAAAATGAAACTGGAGGACTTCAGTATTAATAGTACGGTAATATTGTTGAAGTGTTTGTTGTCTTGTTGCTAGACTGGTGCTTTTATACACTGTAATGGATTATAATAATTAAAAAAAATCAGGTAAGGATCTTTTCAAATCATTATTTCATGTTCCCGTCATTATATATTTGGTAAAAAACTGTGTTTTAAGCAGTAGTGTAAAGTATTTGAGTAAATGTAATTAGTTAATGAACTTAAGTATCTTTTGGCTACTTTGTAGTTTTACTGAGTATCAAAGATATTAGAAACTTTTACTCTACTTGACAACATTTTTGAATAACTATGTACCCTTTTTACATTTGTAATGATTAATGCAATTACTCGTTACATTTTGCATAGCACTTAACTTTTTCTGCAGCTGTTTATTTCTGCTACGAAAGAAGTGATATTGCCATCTACAGGGCATTGAAGGTACTGTATCGTGCTTTTTGCCCTTACTCATTCAATCTTGTCAACAAGGCTACTCTACAGGAATGCGAGTGCATAAGCAGGTAGTTGTGACTCATAGGTGTTTCATATATGAGATATTTATTCGTTATAGTGAAGAGACCTTTTTGAAGGATATTGGTTTTCTTGTGCCCTTTTTGAGCACTTGAGCTTAACCAAGACTTGAGTGTTTGTAGACATTTAAGAGGCTGTTTATCAACCTTGATTTATTGCAATATTGAGGTGTACAGTTTTATTTCGATTTTAGATCAACTGTTTATTTTCACTGGGATGTCTCTTAGCTGCTGAGGACTAGTGCATCTTTGAGCCTACATTCAGTACCAGTAAAATACTAAAATCAGATACTCTAAGACTTTTACTCATGCCGTATTTGAATTGGTGACTTGTAATGGAGTCATTTTCACTGTAAGGTATCTGTGCTTTTACTCAAGTGTGGTTTTCAGGTATTCTTTACACAATAATTGATATGACTGTACATTATCCTTTAATGGTCTTGTTTGAACTTGTTTGTTCTTCTAGGCTCAACTGCTTGATAGGAACTGTTTTTCTTTGCAGAATCTGTGTTTAATGAGCTAATAAAATATTTCTGCTCAAATCAATATTTTGTGTCTAATAATTGCTGTGTAATAAGCGGGATAATGTACGTCCAGTCGTGAAGCGGAGGGGTCTTGTATCACCCTGAAGGGTTTATTATGCGATAATAACCAGCTGGATGTACATTATCCCTTAATTAATTTATAAACATTTGTTTAAAAGTGGAATTCCTGGTGATTCTGCAAAAAAAAACTCCAACAATCAATCAAACCAAAAAGATGCCCGCTCCAATGACGCAATACAATCAATCTCCCTACACTCTCAAACTACTTGTATATTTGTGTATATGTTCATATTTTGCAATAAATGTATAATACTGTTTTCTATACATAACCAACATCTTAAAATCGGTAGTTTTATATTTTTCCATGGCTTTTAATACAATTGTCATTCACAATGCTTCATGGGATTGTAGTTCTTTCCCTCATTAAAGTGCAGTCTTGTACCTTTGTCTTTTTTTGTCAGAGAAAAAAAAAAAGATTTAAAAAAAAATTGCTTCAAATCAAAGTTACTAATATTGTTTGACCTTGTAGCTGGTTGGTTTGGGTTATGACAATAACTCTTAAAGTCCCTATTGGTAATAAACTTCAAGTTGACAGCCTGATGTAAGCTAACTGTCAATGCCACACTGAATAATGGTTGAATTTAACTCTTTGTTCCTGGTTCAAGCCTGTTAATTTTCATGCCATTGTAATAGGCTAATCTGAGCTTGACCAGATCATATTTCTGAAAGTTCCCTTTTATAAAAGCACTTCGTTAAATTACAACACATCCACATTTTTAATAAGTTACACAGCTCAAACAGCACTGCATAACTGGAACGACTTGTTTATGAAAGACCCTGTGCGCGCGCACAGGCAACCCGGCAAAAATCCCGCCAAAAAAGCCCTCAGCTGCACTAATACACTGTGTATTGAAGAAATAGTTGAGGGAAAAACAGTTTTACACAGCCTTGAGATTAAAGACATCAGTGTTAGTTTGTTCTGTGTCTTTGTTTACCTGAACAGTTTTTCCCTTACCATCTATGTTTAGTTTTGTCAATATATGGGTCAATATGCAGTAAAAGACACTTGGTGTGTGTGTCGTCGTATTAAATAACAGCTCTGCAGTCTCTTTTGTGTCCTGCCTAGTTCTCCACCTCTCATTTAAAATAACCTTTTATTTTTCAGCGTGTTTCGCGCCAAAACCAGGGAGAGAACAATGTGGGCGTTAAACATTTCCTTTTAACCCCTACAGCGCTCGGGGTGTGTGTGTGTGTGTGTTTCTGATATGTGTGCCATTGCTGTCTACTGTATGAGTCTTTATATGGGTGTGTTTGTTCAACACTATCTCTTTCCTCAAGCTGTGTATGTTTGTGCCAGTGTGTTTCGAGATCAAGGCTGAATGTTTTCACTGGTTGCCTGGGTACGCCGGGGCCGTTGGCCACCGGTTGCCGCGGGAGACGGGGATGGGAGTGGCCAGAGCTGGTCTGCTGCACTCTAGCTGCAGTTTAGCACGCTCGCTTTCCCGCCATCAGATCCCGCCATGAGGGAGGGGCTTTGGCACAAAGACAGAGCAGAGAGAGGCGGCTTTCCCGCCAAATGTCTCATATGCAAATAAGCTGGGAGGGGCATTCAGCTTTTTGCAAAGCAGTTAACTGTTTCAGTGCTGAAACCTACAGAAGCCTACTAAACCCTCTTAACCTATAAAGATGACTTAAATATAAGCACGCAATTTCACTTTTTGTTATGTAACTCAAAGAAACGTGTGTGTGTGTATATATATATATATATATATATATATATATATATATATATATATATATATATATATATATATATATAATATACACACACACACACACACACAAAAATGTCTGAATAATTTTTGGTTTGGCTGTATTATGTTGTGGCATTGGAAATTCCAGTACTTAACACAAAAACAAGTGTGTATATATGTGTGTATGTAATATATATATATATATATATATATATATATATATATATATAAACTTGTATAAACTTATGTGTTAAGTACTTAAAATGTATATAAAGTAAAATATTTGATGTACACATGCTTTTTTGCATTAAAAAAATTAAAGATATTTTATTGTGCTACTGATAAGCTTTGTTCCCTTAGACACAAGTAAGCTTCCATGTAAATGTTTGGAGTATAATTTGCTGTGTAAACGCTCTGTTGTTACAGTTGGTGTGGGTGTGGACAGGGCAGGTGGAGGTGATGACGGTTGGGGAATATAACCACAGTTCATTACAGCATTGTGCCAAGATTTCCCACTGAATCCGCACA
Organism: Hypophthalmichthys molitrix; assembly: GCA_037950675.1. Classification (NCBI taxonomy): domain Eukaryota; kingdom Metazoa; phylum Chordata; class Actinopteri; order Cypriniformes; family Xenocyprididae; genus Hypophthalmichthys; species Hypophthalmichthys molitrix. The sequence continues at coordinate 21,433,861 of CM075510.1, read as the reverse complement.
ACAACTGCATTGTTAGTTACCTAGACTCAGGGTTACAGGAGTGTACTGATAAAGTGCACTAACGCTAATCTAACGCAGTTATAAGACATGCACACTTCCTTCAACCCTTAAGGGCCCCTGTCATAAAAAATAGCGGGTAACTGTCACACTCTGTGCCCTCCAGATATAAAAAATCCACACTTTACTTCCTTCTCTTTCTTCTGTTTTCCTCTTGATGTCTGGGGTGGCACGGCCCGGTACACGTTGAGCCGGTTTGTGCACCTGCCAACGGACTAGCTCATCCTCAAATTACCTGGAGAACTTTGAAAAATACTGCCAAAGGCTAACATGAGGATAGTCTAACATGAGTCTTTGGCAGGAAGGGTGATATAGCATTCTCATAGTCTCAATGGGCAGATCTTAGATGATGAACTGCCTGCATCTTTACTGGGTCAGCACTGGACACGTCTAGACATGTCAGCTCAGTTTATGGCAGGATAATCAGTCACTGATAAAATATTTATTTTCAGATGGATGCGAGTCTTGAATGTACAAAGGTACGGAGGGCTGAAATAAACATTTAATCTATCTATGAATAATGTAGTGCAGATGACGAGCTTTAATTAAACTGTAATTACAGTAAGGGTGCGTTCCAGTTTAAGTGGTTGAATCATTAAGTTTATAGTGTCACATCAACATGAATATGAATACGTTGCTTGGAGATGGTGCATTTAAATTACATAAAACTTTGGATTGTATCTTTTTCCTCTCTATTTTCACAGAAAGGCCTGTGTACATGAATCATATGTGTGTTCAGTTTATGTCTTGGCTTTTCACAGTGTTCCAATAATAACCACACACTCCATCTCTCATCTCCTGTGTGTTCTTCTGGCCCAGATTATTAAAGCTCTCTCTGCACTAATATCCACCAAACTCGCTGGGGCTTCTGTAAAGATGTGGTAACATTTATGTACATATGATATATGTGGGTGTAAATGTTTTAATAAGAGCTGATATGAAGCTATAAAAATTTTAGGGCCCCCTGATACCTATGAGCAGTGAACATAGACAAGAAGTCTCAATTTTAATACTTTGCTGCCCCCTGGTGGTTAGATGTAAAGCTAATATACACCCTTTGAGAACATTCTTCTGGTTTGTATTGCAGAGTTGTAGTGCCACCTTAAAAGAAAGGGATTGGAGAAACAGATTACTTTTACAGTTTTCATGTCATAAACCAAAACACCAACATCGTAGTCCAAGGGGAAAATAATACTTATACATGAAGTGTTTTTCCCCTATGCTGAAACCAGGTGTAGAGAAATTTTAAAATTTATATTCTGTGAGTCTGTTTAAATACCCACACTGTGCACTTGACCACTTTGTCTGCTTTAATCCTCTATTTGGTATTCAAGTGGGCGTGAAGACCACAAGTTTGTTTAGAAGGTTTGATTACCTGATGGGACACACTTATAGTGTGTAAAAATGCAAGCGTATACAGAGCTCTGAAGCGATATTTGAGGTAGTGTGGGTTTAGTGTGCTTTAAGGGCACTTAGCTTTGGCGTTTTTAAGACCTGGGATAGTCTTGCACATTTGCATCCTGTTGCGTGCACACGCTCTCAAATTGCCAAGACTGCAAGTGTGGGATATTTACATATCAGGACATAATAAAAATCATCTGATCATTAGCAGGTCTTAATATTTGGAAAATAAAACAACACATGACAAATCACACCATGTCATTATTTATTTAGCAAAAAAAGGCAAGATGGAAAAAACCATGGGTGACAAATTTAGGACACCCTATGATTCAGTTGCCTGTAGATCCACATTTAGCATCAATAACTTGAAGTAATAATTTTCTGTATGACCTTATCAGTCTCTAACATCGTTCTGGAGGGACTTGAACAATTCTTCTTTACATGTTGCTCCAGTTTATTGAGGTTTGTGGGCATTTTTTTCTGCACAGCTCTCGCCACAGCTTTTCAGTCGGGTTGAGGTCTGGACTGAACTGGGCCATTGCAACACCTTGATTCTTTTCTTTTTCAGTCATTCTGCTGTAGATTTGCTGGTGATCTTTAGATTGTTGTCCTGTTGCATGACCCAATTTTGGCCAAGCTTTAGCTATCAGATGGATGGCCTCACATTTGACTCTAGAATGCTTCGGTATAGGTTACAGAGGAGTTCATGGTTGACCCAATGACTGTGAGGTTCCCAGGTCCTGTGGCTATAAGCCCAAAATCATCAGCCCATACCGCATGCTTGACTTTTGGTGTGAGGTGTTTGTGCTGATATGCTCTTTTGGTTTTCACCAAACTTAGCGCTGTGCATCATGGCCAAACATCTCCACTTTGGCCTCGTCTGTCTAAAGGACTTTGTTCCGGAAGTCTTGTGGTTTGTTCAGAAGCAACTTTGCAAACCTAAGCTGTGCTGCCATGTTTTTTTTAGAGAGAAGAGGCTTTCTCCTAGAAACCCTTCCAAACATGCCATACTTGACCCGTCTTTTTCTAATCGTACTGTCTTGAACTTTATCATTTAACATGTTGACTGAGACCTGTAGAGTCTGAGGTGTAGTTCTTGGGTTGTCTGCAATTTCTTTGAGCATTACACCGTCTGATCTTGGGGTGAATTTGCCACTCCTGGGAAGATCGGTGTCCGTTTTGAATGTTTTCCACTTTCTGAATAATCTTCCTCACTGCAGAAGGAAGGACTTCAAATTGTTTGGAAATGGTTTTGTAACCTTTGCGAGATTGATGGCAGTTGGAACAATTGCTTCTCTAAGATCATTGCTGATGTCTTTCCTCCTTGGCATTGTGTTAACACACATCCAGACGCTCAAACTGCCAAAACTTCAGCTTTTATAGAGGTGCTCACACTTGCTGATGATCAATTAATCAAAGCTATTTGATTAGCAGCGCCTGACTGTTACTTACCCTCTTAATTCCTATGAAAGCAGTAAGGGTGTCCTAAGTTTGCAACCCATTGCTTTTCCATTTTGGCTTTATTTTTGCTAAACAAATAATGACACGGTGTGATATGTCATATGTTGTTGTTCATCTGAGGTTTTATTTTCAAAATTTTAAGACTTGCCAAGGACCAGATGATTTTTTTTAATTTTTTTTTTTTATGCCCTGATACAGAAAACCATGGGATTTAATAGGGTGTCCTAACTTTTACACATGACTGTATTTGGACAAGTCCTGTTGTTACCTAGATGACCCATGACTGTTTCAGTGATTTGTGATGTTTGTCCCATGTTTGTCCTGAGCAGTTAAACTGCTTACTGTTCTTGAGAAAAATCCTCCAGGTCCTGCACATTCTTTGGTTTTCCAGCATCTTCTACATATTTGAACCATTTCCAGCAGTGACTGAATGGTTTTAAAGATTTTTTTCACACTGAGGACAATTGAGGGATTCATACACAACTATTACAAATAGTCAAAACATGATGCATTAAGAGCTGGATGGATCTCTCTGCTCAGGACAAACAAAGGGTTCATGAACAGCTATCACAAAACCTGTCGTTGATCATCCAGGTAACAACAAACAGAGTATTACAAATCAAGGGTATGTAAACTTGTGAACAGGGTCATTTTTATTTTGTCTCGTGGACTATATGTAAACATCTATTATGTAAAATAGCTTATTCAGGACTGTACTAAATAAGAAATAACATGCAATTTTTATGATGCCTCTTAATTTGTAAAATTAAACATTTAAACAATAAAAAAAAACATTGTGCAGAATTTGTAAGAGGTATATAAACTTTTGAGCAAATCTGTAATTAATATTGTTTGCAAAATAATTTGACTTTATAAATTAATATAAATATCATTATCTCAGTGTTTAATTTGAATTTCACAAGTCATCGTTCTTTACACATTGATAAATTCTTATTATCAATGTGTAAAACACTTGTGCTTAATATTTTTACTGTAGATAACCCAACTATCTGATACACATTTGAAGTGGATCAAAAAAGTTTATCAAAGTTGTCCCAAGAAGAAAGTTTTAGGACAACTTTGATGAAAGGTTTTGATCCACTTCAAATGTTGACTACTGTATATGCTTGTGTAAGTGTTTAGTTGCAAATACATGTATTCATAATTTTGAGCCATATTAATTCTCTGAACTGATAATGAATAGTCTGTCCTTGCAGTGATTGGCATTAATTGAGTGTCGTGTGCTCGGAAAACAGCACCATGGACGGCAACTCCGAGCACTTATTTCCTTGAGTCAGTGTGATTCAAAGCATTGTTATATCTTAAATCATTCAACCTTAGAAGTACATTTCTGTGCTTCTTTCGATACTGCAGGTGGAATAACCTTTTATGAGGGGGAAAAAAGGTCAGAGAACAGGGGTCAATAACAAAACACAATGTTGAATGTAGTAAATGACAAGTTTATTTCTTGCACAAAATGTACAAAATAACAAGCAAATGGACAGCCCGTCCCCCCCACCCTCCTCCCTGCCCTGTTTGAATTTCCCCGCTGATATGAAGTTGAAGATCTGGAACAAATGTCTACGGCAAGTCCGATGGTCCAAGCCAAAACGCATGGTTTTCTTAGAGACAACACATACCCAATTCAGATTCACCGAACAATTAAAAATGAATAAAAACACCATATTTACAGTCTTGTCTGAACTTTTACAGCATGCCATCTATATATTCATACAGAGCTTTTGTTTTTCAACAGCACTCCATATAGAAAACATATTAGAAGATCAAATCAAGTTCGACTAATGGCGAGAGACACTCAAAGTACAGCACTGCGTTTGTCGCGGTAATCTTTTTGATTCATTCTTAGTTTTTAAACCCACATCTTTTTTTTTTTTTTGCTTTTTTTTTTTTTTTTTTTTTTAATTCTGTAATTCTAACAGAAAGAATCTCTATTGAACATTTGTTTAGGCCTCATAAGATTCCACAAGAAAATCCTCTTATTTACACCAAGTCAAGTGTTTTGCACCTTCAAGCCTGTTGTTTTTTGAGTGTGTATATAATGCTAGTTTTCCGTCTCAGGAGATTGTGTTCATGACAAAACGAATCACTCGAACGTCACACAGCGCTTCTATTTATCTAAAAGGCAATGTTGCAGCCTCACTTGGCAATGGTTTGCTTTTGAATACAGAGGAAAGCAAATCCATATCGCTGTGTTGTCATTCACAATGGTGTGATTTGGTTTGTTTGTTAACTTTCTACTGATGATGTTTGTTATATGTCGCTCCGTCTGGACTGTGAATGAGACGCAGTGGTACAGGAAGCAGCTATGGCACAGGGCAGAATGTGTGTTTGCGTCTGAATTACAGTTTCATGGCTTACTCGCTCCATTTTAACGTCAAAACTTTACAAGATCAAAAAAAAAAAAAAAAAATCAAGCTTTTTAAAGGATTGTTCGTCTAATGATATGTACAACTGGCCTTTAAACTCCACAGATGAGCTGTTAGCATTATCCGGCATCTCATACACTGGTCTGAAGGCATTTCAAATGACCGTGTTTGCAGTTGTCACCTTGGTGGTAGAGTATTGCTGTACAGCACTAGTGAAGAAGTCTAACAAAACGCTTCATTTCTTTACAAAACTATCCTGTGCTTTCCGAGTATATACAGCTAAATGATTATAGTTTGTTTTCAGGCGATATCAGCAGAGATGAATCTCAAGTATGTGATCTTTACATTTATCCTTTAACAGACTTTGTGCCATGATGAAATGCCAAGGTTTTATCAGGAAACCCACAATTTCCAGAAAGTATTGGATAAAGCATATCGAGGATAATGAGGCAAAGGCATTACAAATCAAATCAAGTCTAAACGCATGAAAAAGGATCTGAACTATACAGTTTCAAGCCATGTTAAAGTCTTTTTTGTGAGGTGGGATTCCTTTTCAAGTGTGCAAAAATACTCTGATGTAAGTTGGAATATGAACCATTTTTGTTGGTGGTTTTAACTATCGCTTTTTAATTCAGCTTAATATGTTTTTGAAAGACCTTTATATTCACACTGGGTAGTTTTGTTTAATTTTTTAATTTTAATATACATATATATCTCTATTTTTTCTGCTTTTATAAAATGACACATGACGATGAACCATCAACAATCTCTCGCTCTCGCTCTCTCTCTCTCTCTATATATATATATTTTCATATTCCTTTCTCTTTTCTAGAGTATCTTATTTAATTTGAGATCAAGTTGCTCTTGTAAACAAACAGGTTTCAGAGGTTTGCCTGCCACCATCATTTATTCAGTCTCTTTCTCTGTGGTTCCTCCTTCTCCTCCTGATCTCATTGAAGCAGAGCCCTGATTTGTTTAGAGGTGCTGTCATCATTTAAATGTCTTGTTGTATACCTGGATGAAAGAAAGAAAAGGTTTTCAGGTCATACATGTGCTGCACATTCTTTACAGTTCAGAAAATCACATGTGTGAGGTGTTTAAATCCACACTCACCTCAGTGCATTCAACAGTCCCTCCACGCTGTTTGAAGGCTGCTCTTTCAACACCTTGATGCAGCCCTTCATCTGCACAACACACACGCATGCAAAAATACAGCTTTAAAAGAAAGGTCATCCCTTTCTGTCCATCACCCCTGACTGTGATCATGGATGCCCACCCACACACCCTTAAAACAAAACACACGTGAACCACCACAAACCCCTCTAGTGCTGTCCCAGCGCTATATTGCAAGTGTGAGGTGTGAGAAGCTGAGTACACTGTAAAAAGTAATGCGCTCTAGCTACTCAATAAAATTGTGGCAACAGATTACAAGCAATAGTATGAATTAAATTCAGCATAGAAGAATTAAGTTAGAATTAATCAAATTAATTCCTTAAAAGTCAACCATTTAAAATGTGAAAAATTAGCAAACTCCATTACAAAAACCACAAACTGACATAAGAAGCAAAGAGCTCAAACTGCCCAACTAAATGAACACTGATCACCATGATGGTGACCAAACATTTTCAATAAAATCAACATCTAAACCTCTGTTAATTCTTGTTTCTCTTTCCTTCAGTGATTCTGCTTGTTATCATCAGGTGTCTTCAATGTTGGCAATAAAAATAGAGTTTCATCTTTGACGTCTGTCTGTTATTCAGATATTTTGTTTTACTTAAATTTTACTTGTTTTAAATGGTTGACATTTAAGGAATTAATTTGATTAATTCTAACTCAATTCTATTTGTTGAATTCAATTAATAATATTGCTTGTAATCTTTTGCCAAAATTTTGCGGAGTAGATATAGCATATTACTTTTTACGTTGTAAAATTTAAATCATTATTTACTGAAAATCCTTCTGCTTCAACTCTCAAATATCACCTGCATTCATATACACTACCAGTCAAAAGTTTGGAATAAAGTGTTTTGTTTTTTTTAACTCTTTCCCTGTCATTGACGAGTTATCTTTTATGAGAAAACGCTTCCCCACCATTGACGTCATTTTCCAGCTTTCCATGTTTTCACTGTAATACGCTAGGGTGCGCTATCACACATCTGAAAGAGTCCTGAATCTCCTGATCAAAATACGTAAAGATGAAGTAACTGATGAATTCATGTAATCATATGCATATGTAAAATAACACGATCATCAACATCAACTATGTTTTGATCATCGTTCTGAATCCGATCCAGATGTAGCCTTTGACAAAAACATGGTTTTCTCAGCTTTTTGCTCAATTTGTTGCTTTTTTAAAAAAAAAGTATTGATTAAAAAAGAATGCATGATGCTAGAATAATTTGTTTTGTTTGTTTGTTTAAAAGCAGAGGGTCTGTTCTTTCTTTTGATATTTTGCATGTTCAGATAGGCTATTCATACAACAAAATATTCTGGGGGCCATTTTTGTGAAAATTATCAAAAGCGCTGGCAGGGAAAGACTTAAAGGGTTAGTTCACCCAAAAATGAAAATTCTGTCATTTATTACTCATGCCGTTCCACACCCGTAAGACCTTCGTTAATCTTCGGAACGCAAATTAAGATATTTTTGTTGAAATCCAATGGCTCAGTGAGGCCTCCATAGCCAGCAATGACATTTCCTCTCAAGATCCATAAAGGTACTAAAAATGTATTTAAATCAGTTCATGTGAGTACAGTGGTTCAATATTAATATTATAAAGTGACAAATATTTTTGGTGCGCCAAAAAAACAAAATAACAACTTATATAGTGATGGCCGATTTCAAAACACTGCTTCATGAAGCTTCGGAGCATTATGAATCAGCGGTTCGGAGCGCCAAAGTCACGTGATTTCAGCAGTTTGGCGGTTTGACACGCGATCCGAATCATGATTCGATACGTTGATTCATAACACTCCGAAGCTTCCTGAAGCAGTGTTTTGAAATCGGCCATCACTAAATAAGTCGTTTAGTGTTGGTGCACCAAAAAAACAATTCTCGTCGCTTTATAATATTAATACTGAACCATTGTACTCACATTAACTGATTTAAATATGTTTTTAGTACATTAATGGATCTTGAGAGAGGAAATGTCATTGCTGGCTATGGAGGCCTCACTGAGCCATCGGATTTCAACAAAAATATCTTAATTTGTGTTCCGAAAATTAACGTAGGTCTTACGGGTGTGGAACGATATGAGGGTGAGTAATAAATGACAGAATTTTCATTTTTGGGTGAACTAACCCTTTAATGTTTTTTGAAAGAAGTCTCTTTAAAATTTAAAAAATTGAATTATTTCAAACTTTTGCAAAGATAGTGTATATTCAAATAAGACATGCAAAGATGTATAGTTTGCAAATTGATGATGATGAGCTGCACATGAGATTTCAGACATGCAGCAGAGGATTAATATTTTTAGTAAATAATTATATTTTCACTATATCACACAAAGCTATAATATGGCTATAGAAAAACTGGGCACAATTTGAACCAGTTTTAAGCAGTACCCATTTACTTTCATTCTATGAAAAAGAGTGAATATTCTGCCTAATATCATCTTTTATGTTCTGCAGAAAAAATAGTCATACAGGTTTGGAATTTTGGGTGAACTACTGTATAGTGTATACCTATACAGTTCAATTATATAATATTCTCAAAAAATAAGCAGTAGACACATATCTGCCTGTAGACACTTTAGCCACACTTAAATGTATGAATTTTATTGCATTAGATACAAACAAAATGGCATATGCAAACCAATTATGCTTTTCCTAGCCATTTTCCAGTGACCATAAACTACCCTGATTTTGACATCAATTCTCCTCAAGATATGGTTCACATTAACTGTGAATGTGTTCTACTAACATTTGACATCCAGAAAGTATTTTTAACAGTAAAATGTGTATATTTTTGTAAAAGGTCTTGCTTGGAAAGTGTCTCTATAAAATAAATTATATTTGGTTTGATATTTTAATATATAATGCATTGACATGCATATATTTTTAAGTTGCCCAAATATGTTTTTGGGTCCACTGTATCTGAAATCAATAAGGTGGTCTTACATCAATCTTGGAGGTCTTGGCAAAGGCACCCACTGGATGAACATGGTCATAAAGGATGATGACGCCCACCATCACACGCATGCAGAACAGCATGGTGTCTGTGTTAGTGAAACGGCACCGGTACTCCCTTGGGACAGAAAATAGTGAACAATTTAAACAAAATTTAACCTATCCTGGATAACTGACATAAATAAATACTCAAATAATTGCATTCTTTTATTCAGAAAACCGTTGAATCAGATAAACTTACGGAGTCTCCAGCATGACACGGCACACGCAGGCCATAGTGCTCAGGCAATCTGTGGTGTCCTCAATTGGCAAAGTCTTATTCTGCAACATGCATGTGAATCAACACCAGTAAGAGCCTCTAGAGGGCAACAACACTTCTGTTTTCTCCATTTACAGAATTTACAAAGAATTTACAGAAGATTCAGTGAAATCTTGACTTACCTCCGACACAAACTTAGTCGTGGCATTGCTCAGGGTTTTGAGCATGGGTGTAGCTTCAGCGTAGAAGAGCGACATCCGATTGGCCATTTCATTATTTACTTCATTCTCAGCTTCTAACTGTAATGCAAATGGAAAATGTTACTTCAGATATTTCAGCTGCATGTAAATTCTTTTTTTTTTTTTTTTAAGTAAAACATTAGCTAATCTCCATATACAAATGTACTCTCTGATCATACATTTATAAAATTCTCAAATGGTTACTTTTAGGGTTGTTTAACTGTTGGATTCTAGTTGGTGTTCTGCACTATTTGTCATTTTGATTTGTCATTTTCATTGAAAGCAAATTACTTCCTTTGTTGCGGGTAATCAGTGGCAACGTGAACACTTCTATAGTAATGTCAGTTTCAGCAGACTGTTGATCTTACCTGCTGGTTGTTCAGACGATTCCTGCTGATGGTCCTCCTATAGTAGCTAAAGTCATTCTGTATGGCTGGATTTGTCATCTAGTAGAAAAGACAGGATTTATATTAAAGCATCTTCAATGCATATTATTTCTCAGACAAAGAAAAGGGCTTTTCACACTCGAAAAAGTTAACCCTGGGTCATTCTAAACCCTGGGTAAATGGAGTCCTAGGTTATCTTGCTTCAAGCTTCACGCTGCTCATACTTTACCTGGGGTACCTGCTGCAGGGAAAACCCAGAAAAATTCACCAGTAGTTCCCTTTGAGATTTTCCTTTGGGTTTTTAAAATGGGGTTTTTCAATTTATGAGTAAAATAATGGCTGCATTTTTAAAATCGCCCCCTATATCCTCATTCACTATCCCCTATATTAGTCCACTAATATAATTCACTTGAAGGAGTGAATGAAAACGAGTGAGTGAATTCGGACACTGAGTGTGCCGGAAGGGATGCCGCTTTTGCGTAGTTTGTGCTTGCTGTTTAATAATCATTTGAAACTTAGCTAACTGGCAACTCCAATAGTAACAAAACGATTTATCTTAAACTCTGTAATGGAAACTAGCATGTATAAACCTTAATTAAACAATTTAATAATCAATTAAAAAGAATTTATACCTCTATGATATTACGCTGTACCCACATTGGACCAGCGGTTTGGAAAATGGATGGATAGACGATTCACATCCAGGCGCCATCTTCTAGCGAGACGCGGGAATTCATTCGGCGTCATTTTGTGCCTTATGGGTATTTTCTAGCTGTTGAGTGTACATCAGTTGTACACTTGTTGTGGTGCATTATGGGATTGAATCAGTGCACTCGATCACTATGGTTTCGGACATCACTACAAATGGCTGTTCCCTCAAATAGTGCCCTATTTAAGGGTATAGGGGGGCGATTTTGGAGCCAGAGTGGTGCAGGGATGAACCTGGAAGACTAATTCACTAGTGGTTCCCTCTAGATTTTCCTATGGGTTTTTTATTGTGGGTTTTTACAATTTATGAGTAAAATAAAGTCTGTGATAAACCTAAGTTGACGATACTTGGACATTTTGTTCTACAACATAAATTACACAAACTCACACCCCAAATGTTCTTATCTAGTTACTTATTAGAAACATATGTTTTAAAAATAATCATAACAGCTTCAAAATTTGCATTTTCGATATGGGTGTCTGTTATTAACATCCAAAGCAGGTGAATATAAGGCATGCGATTTGTTGTCGGTTGCTAAGCATCTAGTTTTAACATTCTAACACTGTATCATTCCACACTGTACACGTTTGGCACCGCTATGCGGGGTTAACACCTCAAAAGTGGTGCTAACCACGCTGCTCCAGAGCAGGGTTTTATAACCACAGGTAAAAAGCTGTGCTAACCCACTTCTAAAATACATGTATGAAACGTTTAGAATGATGATAACCCGGGTTTAAGCACAATGTGAAAAGCCCTAGAATGTTTCCAGCCAATTCACAGATGTACTGAGCCTTGGTTCAATAAGTGGATACTTCCACCTTCAAGAGGTGCATCACACTGTGAATAATTATCTTATATGTCCATTCTCAAGGGAGTACTTTAGAGACAGACCAGCTAATAGTGTTATCATTTAGACATTTTGCTTAATGTGACTCAGAAAACATCAGTGTGAAGAGGCTTGACTGAGTGCAGGGTTAAATATTTTAGCAGAACTCATGCCACATGAAATCAGAGTGAGTAACGCGTGAGAAACGCTCACCTTAAGCTCATCAAAGCTGAGAGTGAAGTGCAGGATTTCAGCGAACTGTTTGGCGAGGGCCTGCTCTCTCTCCAGATGCTGCATGGGAGCGTAGGGTGGGCTGGTTAGGGCCTCCAGTAGACTGCGCAGGGCGTTCTCTGCAAGATATTGATTAAAGATTTTTACAATTTTTAGGCCTGGTTTCACAGACAGGGTTTAGATTAAGCCAGGATTAGGTCTTAGTTCAATTAGGACATTTAAGTAGCTTTTATAAAAATACCTTAGAAAAAAACATTACTGGCGTGTGTCTTGACAAAACACTGACATATTATAAGATATGTAAGTGCAAGTTGATTTCAGTTAAAACAGCTCAAACATGCATTTTAGTATGGGTCTAGCTTAAACCTTGTCTGGAAACCGGGGATACGGTCATTTCTTTGTAGCAATTAGTTTTTTCAAATTCATTCACATTGAATACTGTTGTCGTACCTCAAGTTTTCCAAAGCTTTTTATCATGTTTCCCCCCACACATCTCTGACCTTTAATCCAATTTGTAATTCACACGGCATACCAGCATAATATATCAATAGCGCAGCACTGCAATATGTGTACTTCATCTCCATGGTTACCAGCACAACAGTTATCATTGTATTTACCTCTAACGCCTCTCTTTTGTATTTTTGTAATTGCTGCAATTTATCGTACGAACCTGTAATCCTGTCAGTGTTGCCTAGATACTGAAGAACGTTGGAAGCCGCAGCTGATGCAAGCATTAATGACTCCAAACTGCAGTATATGACTATTATCATAAATGCTGGTTGCTTTTAAAACTCCAGTTGCAAACTCTAGTGTATTAATAAGTAATAAAATGACTGACTGACTAGTGGCTTACCAAATGTATCAGTAGATGGAGGTGAAATATTGATTAATTTAAGTTTAAATTAGTGCTGTACAATCGATTAATCGCGATTAATCGCATCTAAAATAAAAGTTTGTGTGTGTGTGTATACTTTTTTTTGCATCCAGATTTTCAAGTAGTTGTATCTCGGCAAAATATTATCCTATCGTAACAAACCATACATCAATTGAAAGCTTATGTATTCATCAATTTCAAAGAATTGACCTTTATGACTGGTTTTGTGGTCCAGGGTCAAATATATATACACACACATATAGGGGTGAATTCAGGTTGATTGGGACACTTTTCCCCATTCATCTCAATGGCAAAAAATTTCCCAATAAACTTGATCTTACCCTATATAGGTATATGTTTGTGTGTGTGTGTGTGTGTGTATGTATATATATATATATATATATATATATAAACACACATATACATACATACAGTATGTGTTTGTATATATATATATATATATATATATATATATATATATATATATATATATATATATATATATTTATGTATACATATATATTTACAAACTATAATTTTAAATGCAATTAATTAATTGTCTAATTATTCTTTTTAACAGCAGTATGCAAATCAGCATATTAGAATGATTCCTGTATTTTTGATCAAATAAATGCAGCCTTGTTGAGTAACTGACTTATGACAAGTCATAAGCAGTGTTAATGCAGTATCATCAGTATTATCACTGCATTAATGTTATCTAATGAGAGTGAATCTATGCTGTAGGCCTGTGTTGTACTGCTTACCAGTGTAAAGCTCTTAGCGTTTGTTTCCTGTTTGGTGACTAAAAGATGTACAGCTATACCATCAGAGCTAAACCATCTCTGAATGTCATTAGTATGCCTAAGCATGTCTCCAGAGGAGATATCCTTTCCTCTCATGAAATATGCAGCAGCCCTACTATAAATAAGGAGCTGATATGTTTTATCTGGAGGCCTACCGAGAAACCTGACTCTATTAGCCGGGGACCAGATATTGCGGATCGCAGGATGTGTTGAAGAGGGTGGAGCCTTTTTTTCTCATGAGTCACTGCGATTCCATAGCTCGGCAGGGAAAGCTTATCTGCATGTTATCTGTCTGGCCGGAGATCTGTGTTTCTCACTAGTCAGCACTGCTGTGAAAAAAAAGAGGCAGCTGATCGACTATTGCAAACAGAGTGTACTGTATTGTCAGCGCGCATGGGAGGCAGAAACGCAGCCTCCTCTACGCTCTGCTGCCACGGTTGCCATGCCAACTCTTTACGAGGTCAGCTGCAGAGGAGGACAGAAACGGATGCTTGCACCACTCATTGTACGCACGGTCAGCGCGTTGGATGACAAGGCCCATTACATGACTATAAAAAAAAGACAATTGGAAAAAAATGGCCACCCACTTACCTAGCCTGAGAGAAAATTCATAGAATCTCTTGAGCTTGGCCACTAGAGGGCAGACTGCATTCCAGGCTTTCTCCTGCAACTGGAGGTCATTGGGGTTCTGAATCGCCTGGAGAGAATGACGAGCAAGAACATTTGAGACTGACAGGCAAAAAAAACCTTTCATTTACAGTGACTAAACTCAAGGTCATTTGTACACTATTAAATGAATTTACACTGTAGGGTTTGTTCAGCAATGTGAAGCATTCACAGCTGAATAACTCCTGCACATCTGCTGTTTATGAATCAGAATTATTCAAACCACCAACCTTAAACTAATGCCTTATGTGCCTATGTGCTTTATAATAGGTGAACTGACTGGCTTGGGATGAAGAATTATTAGCAGTTCTTTCTAAGGAAAGCCACATTACTAATAACTCACACCCAGTTGAATTGACTCTTCACCGGGAGTTTGATTGACAAGCGACCTAACCAATCATAACGCCAAATCTGCCATTTTGTCAGACAAAGCAGTCAGGAGTTAGAAGATTAACCTTGGTGGACTTCAACTTGAAAAATGGTGTGTACTGATGTCTTTCCACGTTTGAAACAACATTCCTTCTCATGTTCATTCATGTTTATTTGATGCTATAAATTAACTAGTAGGAAGAGATGATCGGTTCACGAGCCACTTGAGCTGAGGCGCTACAGCGATCTGTCACGACACATTAAAGAGCCTCAAAACGTTTTTTATTGTTCGAATTTCTTAAAAAATTACACAGTTTGAAAGCTGGGACTTTGTTTAATATAAGTAACCTGCTCTGTCTTGTCTGTCGACGTGTTGTCAGTGTACTCTTTGCTCTGCAATGTATTTTTTACTCTGTGTGGCGTGACAGCGCCATGGCTTGTTGACAAAGCAACAGTAACTAAGGGGGGGTGGGTCTTTGCGAAGGGTCAATTAAGGACAAAAAAAAAAAAAAAAACAGTTCCTAACCTTATCCCTACCCCTAAACATAACCTTACCCATAACTTTTTCATAAAATCAGAGGGAAATGATAGGTGAATAAGAATGGTTGTTGTAAGCCTAAACTTGACATTAACTATAAAACTATCCCTCAAATCTGGTTGGTTGATTGTAATGTTGTTCCATGATTAACACGAATGTTGACCCAGGAACATGTTTTGCTTGGTGAAATTATGTTCACCTTGAAAAAAGTGGGAGAAATACGCTACCATTCAAAAAATGTATACTTTTATTCAGCAAGGATGCATTAAACTGATAAAAAGTGACAGTAAATTTATGTCACAAATGATTTCTAGTTCAAATAAAAGCTGTTGTATTCATCGAAGAATCCTGA
The DNA here is from genome assembly GCA_037950675.1 of Hypophthalmichthys molitrix. Lineage (NCBI taxonomy): Eukaryota > Metazoa > Chordata > Actinopteri > Cypriniformes > Xenocyprididae > Hypophthalmichthys > Hypophthalmichthys molitrix. The sequence continues at coordinate 21,418,178 of CM075510.1, read as the reverse complement.
AATATACATACATATATATATATATATATTTATAGCAATAAGGTACTCGAGGCTGTGCTGTCTTGTGAATAAGGGAGTTGTTGCAACCCCTTCAACCGTGACTTAATCACGATACAGCACTAGCCTCGAGTACCTTATTGCTTTTATAAAACAGTTACCACACAATACAAATATTAAAGCCAAAAATATGTATCAATGCAACTTTCATGAAGTAAACTTTCACTAAAGCCTTCCTTCCGCCGGAAAAATAGTCCCTGACCGTGAACAGCAACAGAAGTTACATTATTATGCCATTAGATGGTGACAAAGACTGTTTTTATGAGTGTGTCAGTCAGTAGTGAAGACTTTTACATTGAAAAGACTGAATTGTTGTGAACACAAAACAAGACACAACTGACAAATGCTTTGACTAGCACCGTCAGTCACAGGAAAACCCCTTAACTGTTAAAAGGACAAGATAATACATCGGACATTTAAACTGATTTTTTATTATGAACATAGACTGACCTGAAGGAAAATGCTAAATCTGAATGCAGGTAATAAACTCGCTCACTCAATTTCTTTCTCACAATACTCTTCTACATAATACAATATCAATTGAGAACATACAGTTGCTAAGAGTGGTTGCTAAGGGTGTTGTGTAGTGATACACCGAACCATTGGGTGAAGCGGTCATAGCCGTGTTTTATCGTGAATAAAACACAGCTATTGACCAATCAGAATCAAGGACAGGAACTAACAAAAACATTAAAAATTGACCTCAACCTGAACTCAAACTTTCCAACGGTAGTGTATATAATAAAATGTAAATAAATAAAATGGATACATTTATCAAATTTTTCATTAGTGATTTGCAAAAGATTTTCCAGTTTAAACCAATTCAAACTGCCCACATCAATTGTACTGTACATGCATGATAATTCAAATCATGCAGCTTGTTGAGTAGATGTATGCTTACAGTATTAGCCTGGAGGATGATAAAATAAAATTCATACTTAGATTCCAAAATTAGATGGGCTTTTTTAAAACTTGGATGAGTAAGCAACCACTCAGAACACCCTAGCAACCACCTAAAGCACTCTGTCGTGGTAGCGGCATGTTTTACACAGGTAAACACCACTAATGTTTCTTCTGAAAATTTAGAGTCATAGCCCCACCTCTCTTATTTCCTGTCCTGCTCCATTGTAAGACTGTAACTCCGCCAGTATCCCATGGGCCTCTTCCAGCACGGCACTAACCTGGTTCCACACGGCTGTCTCGGCCTCTGTGGGCTGAGCATCTGTGGGGAGAAGTCAGATTGATTCAGTCAGAATGTGATAGTCATATGCCCAAACGATACACCTTTTCAATTCCTCACTCGGCCTACCTGAGTTATATATCACCTCTGTCACACTGTCATACTGATATAATTTCTTCCTGTCCTGATGGGTAACAATTATGTCTTGGATTGTGTTTAACTAATCAAGTCAAAGTTACATATGAAACCTGGGCAATTAATTGAAATAAAGCTTCATGGTGTGAGTTAATATGGTGCTAACATTGAATTATCATCTTTCTTTGGCACCCGGAGGGGGAAGCTCTTTCCAACGGGCTTTGAAAGATAGGAACCATAAATCCACATGGATTAATCTGGTAATGATGATGGTGTTATTGTGAGTCAGATGTACATGAGGAGGATTTAGGTCGTGTTGGTGTGTGTTAGGATTTGTTGGGCTTGATATTAACAGCTCTAGTGGGAAGTGTCAACGAAAGGCCACGGCCAATGAAGTGGCTCCATCCGGAGTCGCTGGCGAAGCTAGGATGTGTTTAAAGAGTCGTGTCAGCTTCCAACACAGCGAGTGTCACAGACATTTGATTAATAAGCCGACAACAGCAGGCAGGAAAGCAAAGGCAAACGAATGTCCTACAGAATATTGCCCCCTGGTGGACCTCTCTAGCTTTATTTAGTTTTCAACCACAGGATACACTCTTAAAAATAAAGCTTCCAAAAAGGCGGTTTTCACAGCGATGCCATAGAAGAACCATTTTTATTTCCCTAAAGAAACGTCCAGTGAACAATTCTTTAAAGAATTTTTTTTTTTCCTTAGTGTAAAGAACATTTTAATAATCTAAAGAACCTTTTTCCACTTCAACAAACCTTTAGTCCATTGGAAATATCTATGGATGTTAAAAATTCTTCATGGAACCATAGATGCCAATAAAGAACCTTATTTTTAAGAGTGTAAAAAAAAACCATGTAAAAACTGCAGCAAGGGGCATTTTGGGTAGTGCCATCATTAAAAGTCTTTGCTATCAGATTTCTTAGTCTCCCCAAGCCTTGATAAGTACGATAAGTGATCCGTGTGAAGCAGGGGTCTCTCTGCCTAATTTAAAAGTACATTCCCTTATACCGCATCCAAACCAATGCATTTCCCCTGTATTTCTGTCTCTGTTTGAATGAAAACACACATACATGTTTGTGCTATTAGCTGAGCAAATACTTCAGTGCAAACACACACACACACACACACACACATTACGCTTCAGTGTAATTGCCAGTGGCTCCTCCCAATCATGTCACCTCCGGGTCTGCTTGCTTATCCTGCCTGTGATCTTCAAAGAACAGATTGTGTGAAGACTAGCATCAGTGTTACAGTACTGTAATGTTTGCTTTCCCTTTTGCACACTTTTATTGTGCAGTGCACCATTTAGACCTTTTGGTTCATCACATGTATCAGCAATTCAGTAAAACTGATCTGATCTTGGGCTTGAAGCCTATTTGTTGTTGTGTCTTGTATTTGAGATATTATTGAATTTTTATGAATGCCATTAGTGGCACAGTAACCCATTTCAGAACTAAAGAAATGTAAACCAGTGCTGTGTAACAGAGGTGATCATTGTTTCACTGTCACAAATTCAGAAAGTCTAGATCAGGAGAGCGGCTGTTGTCTAAATGTTTTGATTGTGTATTCAACATTTTGATATTACTTTTTTATTTTTCATGTATTCTGTTATAGGGTCAATGACAAGTAAGAATTGTCAAGATTTAGTGCCGAGTTCTTGGAAATGTAATATTTGTGTTCTTGTTGGTTTCATGTTTCCTTAACACCTTAATGTATGTGAGTGTAAATACAGTATCTTAATCATTCTTTTCCAAAATATCCCAGAAATAATCATTTGGAGGTAACTAAAACCAAAATTATTAGAAAAACAAATACTTGAACGTGATAAGTACTACCTAAAATGACAGAAGCCATCTTTTGAAAGTAATTGGATTTTTTAGTTTGGATCGCGTCCCATTCGATTACATGGAGAAGGCGGGGTTTATTTTATTAATTATTTTAATGATATTTTATTAATAATATGAAATAATTTAACAAATATTAAAACAACTTAACTGCTGTTTAAAGAAATATTATTTAGAAATTCCATCCTTTTAATGTGACTTTTTATTATCTCAGGTCATTTACACTACTGAGACATTTTCCACTTTAAGCCCCACACATAAATATCAAAATGAATTTTAATGTTGAAACTGAACATGTCCATCCTAGGAGAGGTGTATTTAAGTCAATTAATCAATAGATTTGGAAGAAAATGAAATTATGTCATTGACCCTATAATGAATTACAAGCAAAGGCATTATACAGAATGGCCTGTGTCACTTTAAGAGCATCTCCTGCCAATTTAATTATTTTTTAGAGGAAGGACAGACTACATTTCATGTTATAGACTGGACAACAACCGCTCTAAGTCTTCCGGGTTCTCACACTTGAAGGACAGGAGTTTTATTTCCTCCATAAATAAGGAGATGTTAGGCATGTAGCTGTTAGAGGTGTCATAAAAGGAAGGATTACTCAGGAGGGAGAGAAGTGCTTAGGTAAGGGTTAAAAGGGAACACGACATCAGAGAACAAGGAAATTGAGGCTCCCCTTTCAAAAGGCAGCTTCCATTCCCACTTCCTTAATTTCTTCTGGTTAATAATGCATTCACACACTCACACACACACACATCCAGATGCACAAGGACAAACAGGAACAGATTATGGAGCCAACACACTTTACAAGTCTGCAAAGATTTGGGCAAAAAAGAGGAGATAAGTTAAGTGTTATGTGATTATTTCCATCCCACTCTAACTGCTAAAAAAAAGCGTGGCATTCGTACAACGACCTTTAGTTCAGCGGATCACAGTCGACCTGGAGATGTGCGCAAAAAAAGTCATGTCACAAATTGAGGTCACCGAAAAACACTTGAATGCCAAGCATTGATGCACAAACAGAGGGATGGCGGAGAAAAGGAAGTGAAAATGTAGAGGACAGCGAATGAGGAGGAACCATGATGAAAAGGGAAAGAAAAGCAAACTCAAAACATAAGCAGCTGATGGTCTCACGTTCAAAGTCAAGGAAAACTATTGGGCCATGCTCAAGTTCGGTGCAAGCCAGCAGTTTCAGGAGATTTCCCATGATCCCCCTGGAACAGAGAGAAGGGAGAAGCGTGTGGGTCATGGGAGGTGTGGCAGATGTGTCTCTGGTGTTGGGTGTGTGTTCGTGTGAATGTGCGTGGAGTCTGGGGATGAGGAGTCGGGAGTATAGGGTTTTGTGATGGACTTTAGGTGTCGCTCCGGATATATGAGATTCCCGGTTGATGTTGATATGGTCACATGGATCACACTGAAACTCCTTCTTTCTGCTCCCTTACTATACATGAAGGAAAATTAATGATCTTTTGGTTGGCTTCCACATTAAGAGAGCAAAAAGAAATGGTTTCCAAAAACAAAAGTCTGTCTTAATCTACCTAGAGGATGCATTTATACCTGCTCCAACCCTGATATCTCCATCTCCAATCACACACATATACATCTGAGCACACGTACACACACTGTACACCAGCGAAACACTTACTTTCAAAATCCAGGAAAAAATGAGGACAGTTCTCTAAATCCTTGCCAAGGACTTTAATGAGGTTCCCCATGGCCGGCAAACCTGGGCAAGGAAGACAAATACAAATAGTACAAAGAAACACAACCTAGATGATATTCATTAGCAAGAATCCTGTGTATTTTCACTGTAAAAACACTGGATGTTTTCATATGCTGTAGAAAGAGGCCAGAATGTGTATTGTGAAATGCTGGAAAAGAAAAAAATAATGCTAGTTTTCAACAGTAATGAAAAGGCAGATTGTGTCAGCATCAACAAAGTAATTTTTGCCAAATGTTGAGTAATAGAATTTTGCTGTATAATATTTGTTATGTGGACAGGAATAAGTTGATTTTTTTTTTTTTTAATTAATTATCCTAGTTTTTCTTGGCTTTGTCATAAATTGAAATGCAATGAGAGGGGAAATGCATTCCATGTCTCTCCTTCAATAAGAACGTCTGTACCCACCCCAAGTCTTTTGGCAACCGTGAGAGGATCAGTAAACTTTCTGTGTCCTTTAAAGGGGACCTATAATGCCCTTTTCACAATATGTAAAATAAGTCTCTGGTGTGCCCAAAATTCCCCACAGATCATTTATTATAGCTTGTCAAATTTGCCCCTATTTGGGTATGAGCAAAAACTTTAAATTCAAATGAGCTGCTGCTCCCGGCCCACTTTCCAGAAGAGGGCGGAGCTTTAACAGCTCGCACTTCAGTTGCTCAACAACAAAAAAGCTGGATAAACTCAAGCAGCCAAAATGACGATCATCAGTAAAGGTGTTCAGCCTTACATTGTTCAAACTGGAGTCGGACATTGATGGAGAGACTCAGGAAGAAGTTACAACTTTGAGAATGCATCTGGACATTTCTGAATGGTAAGTGGATAAATTTATGTAGTTGCTGTAGAGTCACTTCAACTCACTGACTAGCATGTGCCGTCATGTTAATCTTTTGTGCAAATCCAGCATTCCCTCGTTTGTGAAGCAGTCTGGCGTAAAATAACGGCATGGTAAAAACACTCTACTACAACAACTCTTCCTCTTCTCTAAAGCAGCCCAACATGGCCTCTCCTCCTTTGTTGCGTGTTCTCAGGGGCAGAGTTTATGCAAATTTTAGGGTTAGTGATGTCACTAACCCGGGAAGAAGCTTGTTGATGCCCCTACCAACCATTTGTTTTAGTCCTTAAACAGAGAATTCTTTAAAAGTAAATATCTCCTTTTGCATTGAACTTTGAGTGTTGTAACTTTGCAGATGTTTATGCTCTAACAGCAACATTACACACTAACTAAAGTTAAAAAAGTGAAATCATAATCAACCACCCCTTTAAGAACATGCAAGGGGTTCTTTTCCCATCACTTTATCCCGCTCCTGGAAACAAGTAGTACCAGCACCCCACTCAGCATCAGTGAGAGCTATAATAGAGAGCTTTGTGTGCATTTGAAAGGGTGAAGTACCAGTTGCAGCATGTAGAGTGGCACGGTACACCTGCAAGAAGTCAGTTACCATAGGATTCCGTAGCTTATGGTGCTGGATGGCCATTTGGACAGTTTTGTGGCCATTTGAGCGCACGGTAGAACCACTGAATTAGCTGATGGGTAGTAGAGAGAGGAACGATGGTGACGATTATTCCTTCCTTCCAGAAAAGCAGTGAAAGCAGCAGACATAAACTGAACACCATTTTTCCATGGCGGCTGAATACAGATGACAGAAACGAAACCATAGAATCTGTATTGACAGTGCAAGTAAAGAAGAACTCAGCAGTGTCAAATGGCCTGACTATATCCACAGCCACTTTCCGCAATGGTCCATCTGGCAGCGGCACTGGCTGGAGAGGAGCAGGATGTGACTTGACAGCTTTGTCATTGAGCTGACACGCGTGGCAGGAACAGACAGCATCATGAACCTGAGCATTACCACATTATCTGCAGGAGAACCAGGTAAGGGTATATGTGACAGATTATCAGCAGGAGCATTTCGGAAAATGACACTAGACGTGCAGACCACTTGCTACACGTAGTCCAGTAAGGCCGGCACCCTTAGTGGTAAGCAGGGTTCCACCTCTCAAAGGTCCATACGCATACTATCGCCTCCTTTTCCACCATGGCATATGCTCAGCAGTAGACAGCGTATGGGATGCAAAAGCCACAGTTCGTTCAATGCCATCCGGGCTGACCTGAGAAAATATGGCTCGCGGACCATAGTCAGAAGTGTCTGTGGAGGCAGTCGTGCATAGTGTGGGGTCCTATAATGCCAAAGCTGTTTGCTAGCAGTCGTTTTACTCTTTGTTCAGCCTCTTTTGACCAGCTGAATCCATTTGGATCTTGTATGCACGCACACTGGAGCTACAACGGTGGCAAAATCAGTCCAAGTAAGGAGCACATAGTAGATGCATCAGAAAGTGCAGGGGCATTGAGAATCGCCTGTACACATGATTCATCAGGAAGAATACCCTCCACAGTATGACCTAAGAACAGCACCCTCGTTTGCCCGACACTTGTCTTTATTGGGCTGCAAGCCAGCAGCTTCTAGTCATTGTACGATGGCTTTGTCATGCATCGGCATGTCACATCCGTGGATGATAATGCCATCCTGGTAATTTTCAACCCCTGACAAGCCAGTCAGGATGATGGTCATCATCTTCTGAAATTCTGTAGGTGCTGAAGCCAATCCGTAAGGAACACAGCAAAAAACGAAACAGTAATAATTGCTATGAGGTTTTATTTTTTACTTTTGGTGCTCAGGTGTGAGAGTTTCATCCAGCTTTACACGCTGTATAAAGTTTTTAGCACATCCAAACACAGTTGACTTAGAAACAGTGCACTGAAAGACTGTCACAGGAGAACAAGGCACAGAAAGAGCATTAGGAGAGGCAGGACTCGATTGTTTTCAATCCCCACATGCAGTGCAGACATTAGGTCCCTCCCCATGAGTGGTGTCCCTTTGTCCAAAATAAAGAACGTAGCAGGAACTGAGTGGTCAAGTAGGGAAACATTCGCTGACAAACACCCAACAACTGGAATTTGGGCTTTTGAATACATCAGATTGCGACAGCACAATGTTACTGAAATGGCATGCATAAGTGCTTTAGAGCAGGATAGATATGGAAGACCCACTGTCAACCACCAAATCCACCACACAAGTCTGTGAGTCTGAAGAGGATACAGTCACTGTAATGCTGGGAGAACAAGCTGAATATTCCGTGTACAGTACAGTAACTTCTGGTAATTCAGTTTCTCAGACCTCACGAATATTTGATAGCGCCGATCAGCACAGTTTAGCGTAATGTCCAACCTTTATACAATTCCTGCATGTCGCAGCTGCAGCCGGGCAGTTCAGAGCATTATCTAAGTGTGCCTCCGATCCACAACCCACTTGTACAGGGGTGGTAACTTGGCGTAAATTTGAAATGGATTTAGCCTGATCGGCAGCAGAATCAATCTGGCTTGCTAACATAACAGCTCTGTCCAGTGTAAGATCAGTATAGTAAAAGTCTCTCACGTATTCGTGGGCTAAGCACATTCTCTACTAACTGATCACAAATCATTTCGTCATTACTGGCACCGAACTCACATGAAACAACAAGCTCTCGCAAAGCAACAATGTACTGTAAAACTGTCTCGTGACATGAGGTATCTGACAGCGTTTACAGAAGGCGTGGAATTGAGCTACTATGTTAGCTTTTGGTATGAAGTAGGCTTTCAATGCATATGTACGTTGTACCGGTATTGAAGCAGTACAGCCTTCTGTCTTTCGTCCGGCCAGGCATCCCCTGTGGCATCAATAACCCATAGATAATTTTCAAAAATCCACAGCCATGTGTTGAACGGCATAGCAGGCTCACCAGAGCAACTTGGGAAAGGCACGTTAGCAACAGCCATCTTCTTGACCAACAATAGCAAAAAAAAGCCTAATCCTCGTCGCCAATTTGTGGTGTCTGTCAGGAATTATTAAGTTATGAAGAACACAAGACAGGAGTAGCGAAACTTCATCCATCTTTACTCTTCAGTTCAAGAACAGTTCAGACTTCCTTCTCAAAATAGCAGTCACAATACGAACACAACAATGTTAATGTAATGTTAGTCTTTTTTCTGTCACCATATTGTTTGTTGCAATGTGGTGTATTGCAGAAATAACTGATCATGACACATATCACCAACAGGAACAAACACCTTTTGGTGGTGATTTACTAATGATGTAACTATGTTGAATGAACAAAACTCAGAACTAACCATGTGTAACAGCACTATGTAACCAGCTGTGACTAATAGTTTCTAGCAAATTTGATTGTCCATACTGTAAGTGAAGTTGCTATGTGACATGATACAATAATAGATAATCAGTTATGTTGAGCAGGATTTTAGCCCAATGAGATTTCACTGTGGGTGGGGCTACCCAGAATGACATAAATAGTACGTCTTGTGGCTTGTCGCATTCATTTCTGGCTTGGACAAAAACTGCTTTATGCTTTATTACATTGCATTTGGTTAGAACATTATGTTGTACCATCAACATAACTGTTCCTTTTGTTTAGTTTGTTCAATTTGCATATGCTTTATATCAATTGCAGTTGGGAAGGGACACCAAATGTTGCAGCTTCTCTTGGTAATAGCTTGCATGAGAGGAATAATTCTGGACACGATGCTATCTAGAAATAAGATAGCTGGATTATCATGATATTGGTAATAGCACAACCCTATCATGCCATTTCCCAAGAGACACAAATGCGCGCATATTGGCTGAGTTTGAACTAAGAATCTGACTATTTCATATTTCACCTTCTAAATCCTTCTTATCAAGCCCTATCCTTTGCTTATGGCACACAAGGCAAAGATGGCTCCTCTCAGCCTGTTTATCACTTAAGAAGCAGTATACCCCCCTTCTGCCTGTCTCCTGGCAACCACCAGTAGAACCCTGTTTCCATGGCTGGACAACATTGCCTCTCCTGTCTGTACTCTATCTGAAGCTTTCATAAGCTTCCAGCCAAATCCAAGTATAAAGTATTCAACAGTCTATTAGAAGATATGTCTGTCTGTCTGTCTGTCTATCTATCTATCTATCTATCTATCTATAGTCATCCCATTTGCCTCATAGGATGAAGTAAACTCTGAAGTAAACCTCAGTTCCATCAATCTTGTCTAACCACAAAGGTCTCACTTAGAAAACTGTCAACCTGTAATTAATCTTCTGCAACTGTTATGTCAAAAAAAAAAAAAAAAAAAAATCATACAGCTTGACATATATGACTGTCCATTACTTACCAGCCTTCCTTATTCTGACTTCCCTTAAAGCCTCACTGTTCTAGTCCTCTCCGTTTCCCACTCCTATCTCAGTCTCTTCCTCCCCTGTACTCCTCCTCCAGAGCTGTCCCTGAGCCCAGCTGTGAAGAGTCCGTCTTAATGTGGTTGGTGCCGTACAGCCCCACAGGAACCCTCTCAGCCTTACCAACGGTCCCCTCTGCAGCTCTGCGTTCAACATCGCTCTGCTCTTTTCACACTTCTCTTTTTCTGACTGCTATTTAAAGGCAGGGCTTATTTTAAAAGAGCCTGGTTAAACCGTTTCTCTGTGGTGCCACTGTATGTGTTCGCTTGGTTTTGATCAGGGTGAGAGGTTAGAGAAAGGGTGGCTTATTCTAGTGCAGGGGTTTAACTATGGCTTGAACTCTCAAGCTGCAGTTTCCTGTGTGTGAAACATCTCCTCTGCTGAATTTAAAAAAACACAGTGGCTCTTCAATAAGAGAAAGTACCCAGTCTTTTTGCTATTTTCTGGTTTGAAATGACGGTATGAAATTTGTGTTTTGTGTTTCTTAAAAAAAGAAAGGAAATTCATTAAAGCAGACTTTGTAGAACTAAATATTGAGAACAGAGCCCCAGTGTACTTAGATATAAGGAAGTGGCAACTGTCTGAGGTAGAAACTAGAGCAAAAATCGTGTGCTTACATAGCAATATCACACTGTCCCTTTCTGATCTGCTCAGACTAGTCCAGACCTGACCAGGGAAATGCATATTTATTGTAATATCACATCCAGGATGTTGCATAACTTTAACAGTAAAGCTTTTGTCTCAAATATCTTTTCATGATTTCATTACTGCATATAAAGAGATAAACAGCAGACTACTAAATAAGCACTGCTTCAAAGAAGGAAACAAATGTTTCTGCATGGCATCTGTTCATAGGCTATTTTTGATTGAATTGTGACTCTGCTATTTGTGCCGAAACCGATAAGAAAATCTGCGCCATCATAAAGTGGGCAGACAGAATGCAGTTGCTTTCAGACACTTCTGTGACTTTTTGCCCTCTATTTTCACATCTTTTTGTCACACATGCTGCCATGTGGTTTGGCGAATGGGGCCGCATTGTTTTTGGTCCATACCTTTGCTTGCGATTTTCCTCACGGAGCACTTCACTGCATCAAATGAGAGCCTGTATGTTTCTCCTGCAGTATCACAGCATCAGCCTCAGCTACCTGAGAGAAACAATGAGAAATATTAGTTGAAATCGTAGAAATGTGAACAATATGGCAGGGTCATTTATGTGGGTCTATGGAGGTTATGGCTGTGCTTATTACATACAGAAGCTTGTTTTTAAGCAGTCACTCTGGCAGACAATAAAATGAGAAACCTCTGGGGAAGGATTCATGGGATGTATTCGACAGGTCACAGTCTGATTCATTTCTCGAGTGGCACTGCCGGCCACCAGTCTATCATTACATGCAGCAAATACACTCGCCCACCCCAGTATAACCCTCCAAATAGGAAGCCATGTAAATGGTTAGCTCAATGCATTATGCGGCAATGTCCCTCATAAATCTGAGGCAGTGTGCAGCACATTGTGCATCACGCAGCACACAGAGTGATCTGCTCACTGCAGTGGCTTTATGACTGATCAGATACTTCTACTAGAATAACATCTGGGGATCATTTACCACACCAACATGATGTAGGCTGACTCAGAAACAGTTCTACTGTTTAAAGGTGAAGTGTGAAATTGAAAGTTGTTAAAATATTTTTTTTCTATGCCAGCTTAATACGCAGAGACAATTTTCTTAAAGTGGAAACATTGTGTCTTTTGTCATTGTCTCAAGCAATAGACACTGATTATGAAAATATATACAATTAGAGTTGTCAAAAGTACTGACTTCGGTACCAAGTCGGTACTGAAATTTTAAAAATGTGACACTTTGAGCACTGTTGAGCGGATTCGTAAACACCTCTGATTGTGTTCACATGCTCATTGGATATGTCTGTGATTGGCTACAATGATCAACTCAAGGGAGAGTTTGAAAGCACACGGAAGTGTTTGAATTTGAAAGGGGGAGCGTTTGAAAGCAGCCGTCTATCAGCGGACTGGTCCGCGATAGACACCTGCTTTCAAACTCTCCCGTGTGTATCTGTGTAAGCGCTCAGTGAAGAGCATCATTGATGACTATTTATTGATCATTGAAGCCAATCACAGACATATCTGATGAGCGCGTTAAAGCAATGGCCAATCAGAGGTGTTTATGAACCCGCTCAACATCGCTCAAAGCGTCATGTTTTTAAAATTTCAGTTCTGACTTGGTGCCGAAGTCACTTTTGACAACTCTAGATACAATACCGTTCAAACTTTTGTATGGTAGTACCATTTGTTTTTCTATAAAGTAGCTAGTAATCTTTAAAACAGTGTTGGATGCATGCTGTGGAGTTTCAGTGTAGTCCAGTGGTAAATGACCTGCGATTGAATTCACTGCAGCGTGGAGGGACTTAATGACCGTGCTGAGGACAGGGTCATCCAGGGTCACCTGGGACCGAGAAATGTCTTTGAGACCATACCTAGTACATAGATCAAACCTGTCCACCCCCAGAAGAAAAAGTCTGTTTAAATGTCAGAGGATAAAGTTGTAATGATTTGTACTATGTAGGTCTGACTGATGTTCATGTCACAGTGAACAAAACACAAGGTCAAGCATTTCTTAATGAACTCTGACCTTTGACAGCAACATCCTAACAATGCTGTGTCAGGTCACAGTAACTTCAAAAGGACTTAATCTAAAGGACTTGCATTACAAAAAGAGCTCTCTGAGAAACTGGAACAGATGTTCTCTTCTGCATTCAGTCTTTACAGAAGGCTCTTAAAGTTATTTTAGCCCATTTAAAGACCGTTTATAGCTCCATTTGCACTAATGTCGCCTTTATTTTCAGTTTTCGAAGCAGAAATTAGTGAGAATAGACTCTACACTGTTTAACAGAGCACTGTTATGAGAATAGACCTCTGCTTTAGGGTCACCAATACACTGGAAATCGCATTGGTTGTTCAGATTTCAATCAGTCTGCTATATAATATCACAAAAAATTTGCAAAAATTTACCTTCAGGCATTCAACGGCTTGTCATTGAGGCAGTACTTTATCTTCCTCTAAAGGTGCATATTAGTACCTTTTAAGGGTAGTATTATGTACACTATAAAAAATATTTCCCTGATCACAACATCTTTTCTTTTTCTTTTGTCAAATCAACTTAGATAATTAATGTAGTTCAGATAACATAATATTTTGAGTTTATGTTGATTAAACCAATCACCTTCATTGTATTAACTGTTCATCATATAAAGCTATCGAGAGTCTTCAGTAAATTTGGACTAAATCGCTAGATTCATATGGATTACTTTTATGATCTCTATGAACTTTTTGAAGCATCAAAGTAGTTGCATGCCAATGGAGGGACAGAAATCTCTCAGATTTAATTTAAAACATCTTCATTTGTGTTTCGAAGATGAACAAAAGTCTTACAGGTTTGGAATGACATGAGGGTGAGTAATTGATGTAAAGTTCTTGATTATAACTTTACTGTAACTGTGGTGTGTTATTCGATATTACATTTTAAGTTAATACATTTTTAAATATACTAAATTGCAACTACATTACAAGTGTGTTATTATAGATATATTTAAATACAGTTTCAATAAAAATCACATTAAAATATATTTTAGTTTACCATAATTGCTTGTCAGTACATTCAGCAGTCCACTTTAACCATATTTCAAAGACAGTAGAATTATGAAATTACATGTAAACATGTACTTAAGTCTTACATGAGTGGGTCAAAATATTTTCAGCTAATTACAATTAACATGCAGTTAAATGTCCGAAAACATTACATTCAGTTCGCAATCAAATATATTCTTTGAAAGTGTATTATTTCCGCAATAAGTATTCTTTTCAAAAGTATGCCAAAGTGTACTTCTTTTTCACAAGGGAAGTCAGGGAATAATAGTGGTGATGATTTCTCCTTTCTTTTTCACTCTGCCTATCCCTCTCACTTCCTGTCTGACATGTCCAACTTTTTAATAGGCACCATTATAGCTTCTACAGCGTGTGGAGATACCATTAGCCTAGCACGACGGGTCCTCTAAGAGAAATCGGTATTGACAGTGGGCTCGCCTCTGGGCTTGATGGGAGATGGCAGCAGCAGGGATGGATAAAGCGAATGAATGGAAATCCGATGCTACAGCTGACAGGGTTGAGGATGCTCGGCCATCATCAGCCCCTTGTCACCTACGCCAATATTGGAGAACAGCAAAACATGCTAGTGCAGGAACTGGAAAGAGGAGAGAGAAAGAAGGGAACAATTCTCCACCGCCACCCCTCCCCCACACTCTCTCCATCCACGGCACTGGAAGAAAAAAGGCTGAGACCGGAGAATAGCGAGCAGGGCAATTGCAAATTAGCATTGTGCCTTTGCTCAAGGGCTGACAGGAGACAAAAGTCTTGATCGCAGAGAATCTCTCATCTTTTTGCTCATTCCTTTTGATGACTGGAATTTAATTATAGAACAAAATGAATCTTTAGATTTTGGAATTTTCCAATGAATTGCATTATTTTAGATCCTTATTAGCAAAACATAATGCAAAACAATGAGCTAACATCAAACGAACAGTCAGGAATGGATAAATGGATTTCACTGTTTTGTTTCATTGTCCTCTTAATAGAAATATAGCGGCAATATCCAGATCCATAATAACCAAATTCTACCCTCAGGCTCATTTTTATCTCTTGTTTTTAAAAACAGAACATCCCCTGAGAGTAGCTATTATGTTTTTAGTAGCAAGTTTGTCAGCAAAACATTAAAAAGCATCATTAAGAGAATGACCTGTGCACTAGCACACATTTAAACACAGGCACGTGCCCCATGCATTGTGATATCACTGTCTGTCTTCACCCTTTGTGACGTGTAAACAAAAGACCCTTACACATTGTCACTGCTATCAGTATGATTGAGCCATTCTGGCAGCTCATCAACCAAACAACATTGCACTGAGGTCTACCTGCCAGTTTGTGTCTGTTTCACCCATTTTTCTTGCCTTCTTACTCCCCGTGTTGAACACACCTGCTCAAGGTCAGGGAGCAAAACCAGACGCTAAATATAGCACTTGCAATCTCCTTGGAATAAAGCGCCCTTCACGTCTGATGTCTTAGTTCAGAACCATTTGGAAAAGACCAACATGAATGTCCAATGGTCAAAGATGGTTTATATTGGTCGGTCTAGCTGGTGGACTGAAGTAGTCTTGCTGGGACTTCAGCACACTAGCAACTCGTCCTGAAGGACAGCATCCAAAACATATGATGGTAAACATCTATGTAGGTCTTTTTAGCAGGGTAGCCACAGTTAACCTGATCAAAAGGTCTTTGCAATATTCAAAAAAGCTTGGGGAGAAATAGGAATCCTAAAGCAGTGATTACCAGATGACTTTGCTTTAAAGGGTGGTTCATGTGACTTTGGCAGTTTGATACACGTTCCGAACCACTGATTCGAAACAAAAGATTTGAATCTTCATGAAGCAGTGTTTTGAAATCGCCCATCATTAGATATTGTTGAAAAAAGTCGATATTTAGTTTTTTGGAGCACAAAAAGTATTCTTGTTGCTTCATAACATTAAGGTTGAACCACTGTAGTCACATGAACTGTTTTAAATACGTCTTTAGTAGCTTTCTGGGCATTTGAAAGTGTTAAATATCTTGCTGTCAATGGAGGCCTCACTGAGCCATCTGATTTTATCAAAAAATATCTTAATTTGTGTTCCGAAGATGAACAAAGGTCTTACGGGTGTAGAACGATATGAGGGTGAGTAATTAATGACAGAATTTTCATTTTTGGGTGAACTAACCCTTTAAGATGCAGATTTATACTGAAGAACAAGTGGCGATCATCACAGTTTTTTATATAAAAGTAAACAAAAATGTCCTTAAATTCATAAGTCAACACCATTGCTGAGTATTTTCTCCTTAAAACTGACAGTCTCAATTTCAAACCCGCTGGTGTCTGTGATGCCACAAACTACCTTGTAACCAATCACGTCAACGTGCCGGCGGGCTTTAGCATGTCATTAACAGTGATCTAGCAGAGGATTGTCAAGAGAATCCAGGTTATTCTGGTACATTTTTCTGTTGATATGAAAAATCGTGTAGAATTAATAATACGAAGGGTGTATGATGTATATTTCGATGCCTTTCTCCACCCACGTTCTGAGTTGTTAAAGCGTTTGTAAGGATACTGATTGTTAGAAGTCAGCTGTCTGACTCTGAGATGAAGAACGGGAACATGGTACATTGTGTAACATTAACAACACATTATTAGCTGTTTGATAACATAGTCAAGCAAAAGGCTAATCATATTAATTACCGTTATGTGTCCAATGTTGTGAAGAGCGATACCATTGTGCAGCGTTTACCTCAGTAAGTTGACCGAGTGGATCTCTGAGCTGGCGTGAGTGAGTGGAGGTGGAGCTAATTTGCATATTAATTGATCTGCGTATATTAAATGAGGCAAGGGTGTAGAGTTACATTTAGGGCATGGAGACATTTTTTTCACAGGAAAAAAACATTTAAATATGTCATTTTGGTGATCAAAGATGAGTTTTAATGGATAAAATGATTGACTACAGAGGGACTTATTAAACTCTTCACATTAATATTTTTATTTAGTTAACATTAGTATATTATTTATTATGTCTTTTTAATTTGTATTCATTTGAAATCAGTTTAAATAAAAAAATATTTTTATTTTAATTTATTACTTAAATGATTTGTTACAGTATTTTATTAATGTTAATTGTTTAACATTCATTTATAAAACTATAACTTTCATTGTTAGTTCATGTTAGGTAAGGGTCCATTAAATATTAACAATTACAAATTTTGGCTGCACAGCGTGAAAACAAGGCGGCTTCTGATACCCATAACTAATGGGAATTTCAATATGACCCAGTTTAAAAACTTGAAGCGAGGATATTTGGGTTTGTGTTAACTTGCTCCTCAAGCTTCTGATTGCTCATCAAAGCGTTTGGTGGGATGTCTGGCAGCAACTTTCCTTTTCTCACTGCTCTGATTTTGCAGGGCAGATAGACAGATAAGAGGAGATGAAAAACTGGGTATCAGCTCTACCATCACTCACTTTGCCTCTGCCCTTCAGAGCCTGTCTGCCGAAAACAAAAGTCTCCCTCTTGTACAGCAGTCTAGTTCTCACTGCCCCAATAGTGTGAACCAGCCTTATGGGGAAACCTGTTTGAAAACAGTCATTTTTTGCTATTCTATTTGGTAAGTGAAGCTACACTTAATCATTTTAATATTAAAATTTATGCAAGATGTTTCCATAACAGCATATTAGACATCAGGACAAAGGACACTGAGTTTAGACAAACAGTAGATACCTCTGCAACTCTCATATTCCCAAAGGTGGTGATGCACTGATTATAAAATGCATGCAAAAGCAAAAAAAGTCCTGAGACTATCCTCTGTCATCTAGATACATATTGTCCCTCTGAAAGAGATCTATGAGTCTGCATCAGTGTAAAGTGTCTGGCCTACATGCTATGGGTGCAGATAGACATACCGTCTCACATAGCGCTGTCTCAGCCATTGCTCTCGCCTCAGGCCTGTAGGAAATCAAAATGTGGACATAGGTCACCATGACCTAATATAGTATCTGTAACCATTTCCTGTGACAGCTGTTCTGAGCGATGTACATTTTGTATAGCTACATTTTTATATGTACGTAAGAAAATAGAGTTTAATTTATTTGAAGGATTGCACTTGAAGCGAGACACTGATCTTGAAAATGGCTAAATCAATCATAATTACGTTCCTTACAGTTGAACACATTGAGGGTAAATGAAGTTGCAAATTCTTTCAATTAATTATAAGCAATAAAGAAAGTTTGATTAAAAAGCCTGACCTCGTTTAGCGAGACAAATTTTTAAGCTTCCTTTTGAAACTTCATTAATATGCCATAAGATCCATTGGCAAAATTTGTGATATTATTCCTGTAAGTCATTAAAGCGAAAGTATACTGGGACTTTAAGAGGGGATCAGACAGGAATAAAAACCCATACAAAAAATAGTATGTGTGCCTTTATACTTCAGAATGGCTCTGTAATCCCACGTCTTTTTATTTGAAATGTCTTTTGAACTGAAGTTAGCGGTGTAGACATTAGTCCAGAGTTTTGATAGCACACAGGTTATCAATTGTATGGATTTAGTTAGATTTGATTCATCAGGTTTGTGACGAGCAGGGCGGGCGAGAGCCGTGAGGGAACGGCACGAGGCCGGTGACGCGAGTGATAACGAGCGTCAGCTGCGCGTTGCACCGGCCTCGAATCTCTCACGGAGGAGCTCCGGAGGCATAAAAGGGGAGCGACGACAGTGAAAGACGAGAGAGGACCAGGCCTGGACTTTATTTTATGGTTTTTTTATGTTTGTGTGGCCGGCAGACGGCCGTGAGGGTCTGCCGGCATTACTTTCGTTTGGTATTTGTTTATTTTATTTATTAAATTTGTGTTGAATGTTCGCCGGTTCCCGCCTCCTTCTTCCCGTATATACGAACTGTGTTACATTGGTGCCGAAACCCGGGAGGAAGGAGGGACATGCTGTCGGAGAGCCCTCGCTGCTGAGGGGGATCGCGGTGCTGCGGAGGTCGGGCAGCGCGGGAGCGTGAAGACCGCGAGTGGCTGCCCGAGGCGGTGGTGCTGGAGCGATTATCAACAGGTGGGACGGAGAGCTCGCTGCCGTGCTCCTGGGACGAGGTGGGGTGGCTGCCGTCCGAGAGGGAGAGGAGGAGTCGCCGCCGTTCGCCGTGGGCCGGAGCCTGCTGCCGTCCTCCATGAAGGGGAGGAGCAGGGAACGGGGGACTCGCTGCCGGCTGCCCTCAGCCGGAGGAGCCATCGCCGGCCGCCAGGGGGCGGAGGAGGATCGAGCCGTCCACCGAGCGTCCAGTACCATCGCATGGCACCGCGAGGAAGAGCCTCTCGGCTGGCTGAGGACCGAGCGGCAGTGTGTCCGGGAACCGGACCAAGAATTTTTTTTTTTTTTTTTTTTTCCTCTCTTCCCTCTCTCGTCTGTCGCTCCCCTTTTATGCTTCCGGAGCTCCTCCGTGAGAGATTCGAGGCCGGTGCAACGCGCAGCTGACGCTCGTTATCACTCGCGTCACCGGCCTCGTGCCGTTCCCTCACGGCTCTCGCCCGCCCTGCTCGTCACAAGGTTGTTTAAAATTAGCCTTGCGTTTTATTGCGGTTTCAAAGTTAATCCATTAGGCCTCTCATGAAAGATGTCAGCATCCTCATGGAGATAAATGGCTCTAAGCTAAAGGTCACTTAGCATGGTGTTTCTTTTGAATCATATATGACTTAACATATACAGATACACAAGGAAGATATTTTGAAAATCTGTTTTTTTGTTCATACAATGGAAGTCACTGGGATCAGCTGTTGCTTGAACCCTAACATTCTTTAAAAAAAAATCTTGTGTTTTGAAGTAGAAAGAAAGTCATACAAATTTAGAAAAACATGAGGGTAAAGAATATCAAGAATTTTCATTTTTGGGTGAATTGTCCCTTAAGTAACACAAAAGTGTTAACCAGAACACTTTTTGTGAAAACCTGTTTACTAACAGTTATTTTTGCTATTCTCTTTGGTAAGTGAAGCTAGATAGTCAAAGCTACATTTAAAGGATTAGTTCACTTCTGAATGAACATTTCCTGATAATTTACTCACCCCCATGTCATCCAAGATATTCATATCTTTCTTTCGTAAGTCGAAAAGAAATTAAGGTTTTTTAGGAAAACATTCCAGGATTTTTCTCCATATAGTGGACTTCAGTGGGGTACAACGGGTGGAAGGTCCAAATTGCGGTTTCAGTGCAGCTTCAAAGTGCTCTACACGATCCCAGACAAGGAATAAGGGTCTCGTCTAGCGAAACGATCAGTCATTTTCTAAAAAAATAAAAATGTATATACTTTTTAACCACAATTGCTCGTCTTGCACTGCGATGCGCCACGCATGACGTAATCACATTACAAAGGTCACACGTGATGTAGGCGGAAGTACCGATCCAGTGTGTACAAAGCGAACATGCAAAGATTAAGCCAAATGCCCTTTACAAAAAAAGGTAATACAACGATATCGGATGATTTTGAAGTTTTGAGTTTTTCGCCCTACCGCGGTACTACCGCCTATACGTAACGCGTGGCGGATCGCAGAGCAGTGCAAGATAAGCATTTGTGGATAAAAAGTATATAATACATTTTTATTTTTGTTTAGAAAATGACCAATCGTTTTGCTAGATAAGACCCTTATTCCTCGTCTGGGATCACGTAGAGCCCTTTGAAGCTGCACTGAAACTGCAATTTGGACCTTCAACCCGGTGAACCCCACTGAAGTCCACTATATGGAGAAGAATCCTGGAATTTTTTCCTCACAAACCTTAATTTCTTTTCAACTAAAGAATGTAAGATATGAACATCTTCGATGCCATGGGAGTGAGTAAATTATCAGTAAATTTTAATTCTGAAGTGAACTAATCCTATAATAATTTCAGTATTCGGTTTAGATCTTACACAACAGTGTATTAGACAAAAGGAAGTTCTTAGTATTCTGCATGATATTCAGCCTCCGAGTTTGATGCATATGCATTATAATGGACACATGGGTCAAGCTGCAGTGGAGATGGTGGAAGCTTGTGCCAAGGTTAAGAAAGACAATTCAGACCCCTTCTCTCTTGATTCCCACGCTCTATATGACCAGTCAGGCCACTTCCCTGAGACACACATGACATGCCACACTTTCTACACTGACCCACTTACAGTAAAGCACATATATAATGCTCATGTGGAGGTGGGGGTCAGAGTCTTTGCCACCAGCACAGGGGCAGAAATCTCACATCAGCAGAGAGCAGAACGCTGAGAACGAACTGCTTCTACTGTATTGAGCTTTGATGCTTTTCTTTCTTACTGCCAGCAGATTTTTTTCATACAGTTTTCTAAAATAAGAATACAACAAAGAGAAAAGGATCAGCTCTGTAGCATTCCTCAATCCATCTAGCCTGATTGTAACAAAGAAGGGATGGATGAGAGAGATGCAGGATGGTGACAAGGTTCAGATGATCTATGACATGGAGGTAGACAGAAGGAAAGGAAGAAATGCAGACAGGCATGTTTCCATGGGCGAAGGGGAAAGATTTGGGGTGAGAAACTTGCATCATTGGCTGCAGCCAATCAGAGGCCTCGTATAAAATGTTCAAAGGGAGTGTCCTAGCAACAGACAAGTAAATACATTTTCAGCCTTAGACTGATTTCATATAAGGGTAAAACATATATTTGTGCTATACTGATATCTTGATGTGTGTGTGGTACACATCAAGGTATGTGGTATATAGTAATTTAATGATAATATTTAAAAAAAAATTGGTTTAAAAAGCATTTTTGGTCAGTGCTAGTAGACATAAAATACATACAGTACCTTCGCAATATGCACATATGCATTATATTTTGCTGTCAACAGCATTTATGTGCATTTTAACGGTGATCAGGCTCATTTTGAGCAGATTACACATCAAATTTTGAATGATTCAAGTTCTTTAATTGGTGCTCGTGTTTTATTTTAATTTTTTTTGTACTTGTGCAAAGAACAATGATTTTGTATAATGATTAAAAAAACTAAAGCTGTTCTTCACCCTTGCAAATTCATTTTCAGTAAATTACAGATCTTGTAGCCACCCAACCTGGGTTTTTTTCCTGACATGTCAGGGGTCTTTCTACAACCGAAAGCATTCATATCACATGTATGACCAGACTCCATATTCTAGGGCTTCATTCATACATCTACCTCTTTCTTTCCCCCTCAGGTGTGAATTTCCTCTTCCACATTCCGCTCATGAGAACGAGAACGGATCGAAAAAAGGAGTGGTTCATCTCTCCATTCATGATTTCATTCATTTCTCTCAGACGTTCACATGCTACATGTTTTTAGCTATAACAATGCACAAGCGTACACATATACAACCGCATGCAACCTAATTAGCCCTGTGTGGTTTATCGTTTACAGCAAATGCCTCTGCAGATGTCACCGGGGGATAAAATCCCATTTCTATGAAGATCACTTTGCCTAAAGGGAACATGCTTCTATGTCCACAAAAGGGTTGATAAACGAGAACATCTCTATTTACCCATAAACACCTCCTTATGCACCACTGGCCTTAGTTAATATGAGAGGATGAGTATTGATTAGGCTAATAGGTGTGTTAATTAGCCCTACTAAAGCAGACGGTTAGTTTTACAGGGCACGTATGTGTAATACAACTGGAGTGTTGTGTGTTTGTGTCAGTGTGTGTATTCTGCCATGTGCTGCAGTGAAAGAGGACGAGCCCCAGTTGACCGATCGAGGGGTTGAAAAAGTAGAACACCCCCTTCCCTCTCCTCCAATCCCTCCTTCTTCCGCACCCAATCCCAGTATAAGCCGGCCGCGACGGATGCCGGTACGGCATCACCATGCTAGCACATCAACTGCATCTCTCTCTACTCAAGCAATAAGGATGAATGAAGCAGAAAAAAGATACTGACACACAGAAAAGCAGGAAACAGAAATAGATAGGGTGCCCGCTTACCGGCTCGGTGTGTTTTTCAGGGAGAAAACAGTGGTCCAGCTCTTTCCGCAGGTAAAAGGAAGAAGAGAAAGGATGGAGGGAGTAAAATAAAAGAATGAAAAGGGGAAAAAGAGCAGGGCCAGAAACAACACTCCTTTATCCCAGGGAGCTGAGACTGTGGGTTTCCCTAAACGCACGGCTAGTGTCTGCTTAAACCACAAGCTCACGCTGAGTGTGTGCGTTTCTCTCTCCCCCTCCCTCGCTCTCGTTCAGGCACCAAATGGTCTCTCTCACTGTCTCTCTGCTTTCAAGACAGTCCTGCCTAGCAGCTGCTCATCTATGAGAAATAGAACGCTCTGTTCCTCTCTCTCTCTCTCTCTCTCTCTCTCTCTCTCTCACAAAGACCTCCGCTAGCCTCTCCCCTTCACACCCCCTCCCCCTAACTAACAACTGACTGTTGGGGGGGAAGAGTGTGTGAGTATGCGAGCGGATGGTTTGCACGAGTGCTGTTTGTTTGTGTATATAAGAGTGGGGGGAATTAACCCTTCTCCTTCAGGCTACAACAGCAGGTGTGTGTGTTTGTGTTGGTGGGTGACATGGACGTGGCCCCTCCGAAAAGGTGATAAATCGCCGTGCTGATGGGGAAAGTGAAATGAGGCACGTCTAACGGCTAGTATAGCTATTGTTTGTGGTCGTCATGATTCAAACCACTATTATATACATAAAGACATTCAACAATGTAGACTTGCACAGGACTGATGTTGGCGATGTGCTATGAAGATGTCCTCGGATGTAAATTGTATGTTAAATTCAAGCAAACCAGGGTACTGGATTTACAGTACAGTAAAAATGATTTTTCAAAGTTGTAGGTAAAACAAAGATTTTTCTACTTTAAAATGTCACATTTAATTCAATTTGTTACTTGCTGTTTGTTTGTAGTTAATTGAGATTATTACTTGGAATTTCTGAGTGAAAATTGTTTCTACACCATTTTTTTTTAATGTAGGTTACTTCAATGGCCAACCTCATTTAATTTACAAAACTAACACATTCTGTATACTGATTTGATGATGTTCTGTAAATAAGCAGATGGCAACATAAACCAAGGTTGATTTGTCAGTGTTGCCATATTTCCTTTTGAAACAGGAAGTTGGGAATTTTCATGAAAAAAAGAATTGGCAATAGTGTTCAGTATGTGTCAGAAGATGATTTGCTACTTGTCTTTGCTAGTTAGAAATAGGTGGGAGGGCATTATCATTCTAGAAAGAATCTGATTGGGCACAAATTTGGATACGCCCCTAAGTGCAGGATGAGTCATTGACATTTTTAGTCCATAAGACTATATATTTTAAATGTGTACATTGTTTTATTTTATCAACTTGAATACACTATTACAAAGTGGTGTTTATATTCAAATAAAAACAATCAATATAAGAAAATTTACTAAAATAGATAAAATATTATTTGTTTATCTGCATGTCATGTGACCAACATGGAAATGTTTTGTTAAATTATTGAAATATTAACTTAAAATTTAAATAAGTTAAAGGATTAGTTCACTTTAAAATGAAAGTTACCCCAAGATTTACTCACCCTCAAGCCATCCTAGGTGTATATGACTTTCTTCTTTCTGATAAACACAATCTGAGTTATATTAATAAATTTCCTGACGCATCCAGGCTTTATAATGACAGTAAACGGGACCAATGAGTATGAAGCTCAAGAAAGTGCATCCATCCATCATAAACGTACTCCACGTGTCTCCGGGGGGTAAATAAAGGCCTTCTGAAGCGAAGCGATACTTTCCATATAAAAATATCCATATTTAACAAGTTATAAAGTAAAATATCTAGCTTCCGCCAGACTGCCTTCCAAATTCAACCTACGAATTACGTAAGTTTACGAATTAATACAGTTACGCTTTTTTCGTAAGTTGAATACAGGTCTGGCGGAAGCTAGATAATTTACTTTATAAATATAGATATTTTTCTTACACAAATGCATCGCTTCATTTCAGAAGGCCTTTATTGACCCCCTGGAGCCGTGTGGAGTATGTTTATGATGGATGGATGCACTTTCTTGAGCTTCATACTTGTTGGTCCCATTCACTGCTATTATAAAGCTTGGATGCGTCAGGGTATTTATTAATATAACTCCGACTGTGTTCATCAGAAAGAATAAAATGTCAAAAACACCTAGGATGGATTGAAGGTGAGTTAACTGGGTTAATTTTTACTAAATTGAATAATCCTTTAATATTTATGTCAAAGGGGTTTGGCTGACAAAAAAGTTTAGGAATCTTTACCATAGCATATTGGATCAAGGCTAACAGACTAAAAGGAACAAAACTCAGAGGGTGTTTTTATTTTTTTGATTAAAAAGTCCCAGTTTAACAGTTACTTTCATTTCATCAAAATATTCAGGATCTGTCAGGAGACAGCATAGTGTTTTGAGACGTCAGTGGGTGAATCATACTTTGTGGAAAAGTACAACAAAATGTTTTGTCGAAATTGAGAAGAACAAGAGTGTGTGGAGGAGTCTATTGTGAGTGAGTGTGAAAATGCTTTTAGACATGCTTACCCCCAGTGTGAGTTTCCACCAGTAATGGTAGTGCATTAAAAAAAGAGTCAGACAAATGTATATCTAATTATAGATATGAGCCTTCCTGTCAGGCTGCTCTCCTCAATAAAAGGATGTTGTGAGGTTTCACTTTCAGACTTACTCACATATTCTTTCTGTATTAATGTGCATTACTCGTCACAGTTTAAGCTGAAACTTTTATTTAGTTTTGGATTTCTGCTTGTGAACAGACTTTGAATGCATTCACTGCTAATTTAGATACTAATGCTTAATTTTTAAAATGTATTCATGATTCATTTTAGATGTATGTGCAAAAGACACCTGATTCTAGGGTATTCTGAGAGGTTGGGTGTTGCTATGGTGTTTTATGTGGTTGTTGTGTGGTTGATAGGGCATTGTTATTTGGTTGTCGGGGACTGCTAGGCAGTTATGCCTATAGCCCCTGTGGCACATCCTGATTTTGTGGAGTTAGACATGTTCCTGGGTCAACATATGTTGTTTATGCTGGAACAACATTCCTGCTCGAAAATGTAATCCTAACCATATCCCTACCTCTAAACCTAACCCTGCCCATAACTTATGCCTAAAATCAGGGGGAAATGATAGATGAATAACACTGATGTAGAAGCACCTAACCCTGGCTGTAAGCTTAAACTTAACATAAACTGTAAACTTGTCCATCAAATCTCATTGGTTGATTGGAATGTTGTTCCAGGATCAACAAAGATGTTGATCCAGGAGCATGTTGCACCTAGTGAAATCAGGTTCTGCATCCTCTGTGATATTCTGGTCTCTAGATATGACTCTAGTCCCTTCTACAATGTAAGTCCATGAGATTTTTTTGCATGTTCTACCACTTTTATTAGCACTGCTAATAAAATATGAAACAGTTTGACTGACAGCCACAGTGGCGCCAAATCAGAGCAGAGTCTCTTCCTGCTGATGTCATAAACAGACCTGCTTATTGCCAGGTGACAGAGATTTGCTGAGGTGGTGTGTGGGGAAATGTTATTGTGACATTAAAAACGAGCTTTCACCTGATAATTTCCTGAACAGAGCGACCGTACTCTCGTATCTTTTTTTCCGCTCTTTTATGTTTTGGAGGTGAGATAATACTGCCTGTGAATGAAAGGAAATGAGAAATGGGCTTTATAAAAACAAGACATGACAAGGCAGAATCAAATTATTCACATAATATTCTATATCTTTAACAAATAAGTGCATGAGTTTCATTTTTGGGGGTGTTTATTAGTGACATAATCAAAGATTGTTTATATTTTGTTTTCTATCATTTTTAGATAATGTACTTTAAAACTGACTTTATTTAGATTTAAAATTTACTTTATTTTTATGCTATACTTAATTTGACATAATATGATAGGTCATAAGGTCATGTCACAATTTTCAAAATCCATAGTCTTTTATTGATTGTAAATTTTACCGTTCAAAAGTTTGGGGTCGGTAAGTTTTTTTAGGTAAGGTTTTTTTAGACAAGTTTCTTGTGTTTTATTTTTAAATGTTAATATTAAATATTTCATATTTAATTTTAATAATTATAATTTTTATCTGATATCTTTTAACATCTTTAAAATGTAATTAATTCTAGTGATGACAAAAGCTGAATTTTTAGCATCATTACTCCAGTCTTTAGTGTCACATGATCCTTCAGAAATCATTCTAATATGCTGATTCGCTGCTCAAGAAATATTTATTATTATTATTATCAATGAGAACAGTTGTGCTGCTTAATATTTTTGTAATTTATTATTTGATGAATAGAAAGTTTTTAACAGCTTTTATTCAAAATAGAAATTTTGTAACATTATAAATGTCTTTACTGCCACGTTTGATCAATTTAATGTGTAATTGCTGAATAAAAGTATTCATTTCTTTCTTTTTCTTAAAAAAAAAAGAAACTTACTGGCACCAATATTTTGAACAGTAGTGTATTTTCCATGTTTCATCAGCTGAATTATTGACACCCACAGTCTATCACAAACACAAAATCTAAAATGTCATACAGTATAAATGTTTTTGAGAGGGGAAAAACCCCAACCCTTTTCAAAATAATAGGTTTCAGAATAATACCTTATTTCCGAGTATGACAGCTCATTACAATCCAACTATTTACTATTGCATCATGCCTTCATATATGAAGTAACAACCAGTTTTTCCACCTTCAACACCCTCTCATTCAGTAAACTCCACTTCCTCTTCTGTTTATTATGCGAATATTAGCCCAGTGACCTAAATCTTCCAATGGAGGGTGAAACTGCTCTAGTGAAGACGGCTGTTTGCCAGCCTGCTTGTTAGTGTTGGTTTGGTAAACATCTCCAGACATGTTGAATCCAAACGAACAGCTGTATTCTTGAACTCCAACCACTGAAAACAATGTACAGCATGTGATACAAACATGCATTGAGATGTATTCATTGTGTGGGAGTATGCATGTCTGTGTCACTATATAAAGAGGGAACCAGATTACAAGATTCATTTGGCTGAGACAAATTAGTTTGGAATCCTTTTCTTATGCCTGACAGTTCAAAAATAATTCTGTGCTTGTAATTTGAGGTTGTTGATGGTCATGAATGTGGAAGTGCGACCTGCAGCGTTTACATACGTAGCATAATGCATTCAGGTCTATGAATGGATGTGATGACTCATGCTAATTAGCATTTAGTCGAGTTTGAACTTTGCATGAAATCATAGCACTCTGGCATTCACCACTCCAACACTGAACAGTACAAGCAGCCACCATCAGGCCAAAACTGATGCCATTATTATCCTTTAACTCTTAATGCTGATGGTCTAATTGCAAATTTGCCGAAATGTTATGTGTAGGCCCTACTTAAATCATGCAAACTCATTTTGAAGTTCTGAAGTATTTAATACCATAAGTTCAGTGGGTTTTTAATGGGTGGAACTGTACATTTTGTAGGTGGACAGTAGTGCTAAGCAGCAGAACACTGACATTTCTTGATAGCATTGTAATACAGATTTCCCTTTATGCCATTAAATCCAACAATAACACAACTTTGAAGCAGTACATCAGTATGTGGTTTTTTGCATCTCTGTAAGCCATGACTTAATTCAGGCTTTTTCAATTTTAAATCCTACTTTGAGTTCCTTGGAGTGCTATTTTTTGTTGAATAACACAACTTTGTTCTTTATGGAAGCTTGTTTCCACCACGGAATAAAACATGTAAAAGATAATTCCGACTTTTTATGTCAATTCTGACTTTTTCTGAGTTTACATCTCGCAATTCTGACTTTTTTCTCAGAATTGCATGATATGAAGTCGCAATTGCAGGTTACAATGTCAGAATTGCAAGATATAAACTCACAACTGCAAGTTATAAAGTCAGAATTGCAGGATATAAACTCGCAATTGCAGGAAAATCAGAATTGCGAGATATAAACTTGCAATAAACTTTATTCTGATTTTTTTCTTTACTTTACAATTGCAAGTTTATATCTCGCATTTCTGACTTTATAACTCGCAATTGCGACTTTATATCATGCAATTCTGAGAAAAAAAAGTAAGAACTGCAAAAACTCGCAGTTACCTTTTCTGTTTTTTATTCCATTGGCGGAAACTAGCTTCAATAGTTCTTAAAGGATTAGTTTACCCAAAAACTCATCCTCATGCTGTTCCAAACTTTGGTTCATCTTCAAAACACAAATAAGGATTTCCATTGACGATATTTTAAGGGCTTTATATATGTGCATCAATCAATGTTTATATGTGAATAAAAGCCTATATTAAATATGTTCGTCATATAAAGTGATTGTGTCTCTTCAGAAGAGTTGGATTAAACCACTCAATTCATCTAGATTTCTTTTGAAGTTTTTGGTGGAATGGACTTTCAGTGGCAGTGAAGAAATTTCACAGGTTTCATTAAAAATATCTTCATTTGTGTTCTGAAGATGAACAAGAATCTTTGTGGTTTGGAATGACATGAGGGTAAGTAAATGATGACAGAATTATCATTTTTGGGGGGAGAAATATGCCATTAAGTAAATCGTTTAGGGGCCTTTCCAAAGACCGGCATAGCCCAGCAAGGATTTCCTGGATTTGGTCTGGTGCTGGTGGACCTGCCTTGACAAGATGTTCACCAGCAAATTCTAGCTTGTCAACAGTTAGGGTATTTCAGGTAAAGCTTGTTGAAGTTGCTGGTCAAGCTAGTTACCAGCACACCATCATCCCATGTCAGCCATCCCAGGTCTATTCAACGAAGGAGGGTGGCTTTTAAGTTAGTTTAAGGAACAAGTTCAGCAGAAAGGCCCAACCTCTATTTGCTGAAATATTTATATTTGAGCAACATTTCCATGCAGTTCAAAGCTGAGCCATCCATAATTCATACTAGGCCTATTATTTTTTGGGTCGATTGTGTCACCCTATCCAGCTGTGGACAAAAATAAAGTAGTCCATAAACGTCCAGCCAACGTAAGATGCTAAAGCTCACTTTAAGGCTTTAAATGCATGTAAAATCATTGCTAGCATTCTACCAGCATTATCAACAGATCTCTATACCTGAGAACTGACGGCATGTTTGATTGATGCAGGGTTTTGTGACCTTGGATTCTTCTGGTTTTATCCATGCCGAGGGCTTTTGTGTGATACCTTTAAGTCTGCACCTGTCCCCATGTGATGTATTTTATCTGTGACGCCTGCAATGACATTTGGTTTGTGCTTTTGTGGGGGTGGTGAGAAACACAAAGAAAAGTCTTCAAATGATCCCACTCAATGAACGATACTCAGTACAGGACTGACGCCACAGTCATCTGAAAATAACCCTCACAAACATGCTGTAACATGCTATCATCCTACTGAGAAATCCATAGGCATATTAATCACATCCCTCACTCTCCCTCCCTGCTCCTAAACCTATTTTCGTCCTTTTATTCGGGGCCACTCAAAGAGGTGGCGTTATTCACACCATCTCCATCACTTGCCCCCTCCACCTCCCCTTACTCTTACACAGCTCCTCTGAACACCCCCTAAAAACGTGAGCAGATGGTATGGTCCAGCTACACTCTTGCTCATCCCTCTCACTGCTCTCACTCTCTCCATATAAGGGCAAAATGCATTGAGAAAGAGCGGGAGAAGGGGCCGTACCAGCTCTCAGTGGCTGGCAGGGGGACTGCTGTTCTGTGCAGAGAGAGAATGAGCAGAAGTGGGGAGGGAATCGATGGTTCTGAAAGGACAGCGCCTTGATGTTCCCTATGAGAGCAGGAGAACATCTAGTACAGAATCAGAGCTCTAGTCTGAATAAGTGAAACAGAAAGGACACTAATAGTGTGGCTGAACAATTAGCCATGACTATGAACTTTTCTCTGTTTCTATGATGTTTTCTCAGTTTCTATGTTAATTTTAGTAGCAGGCTTTGTCAAGGCAAGTATTAGTTTAGCTATTGTTCATACATTAGTGATAGCCTTAGGATTCGTGAATATCTATTAACTTATCAGAAGAGAGGGGAAAAATCCTATAGACATACTTTGAAGGACAGACTCAAGCAATATCTGACACCCGAGCAACAGGCTAGAACACCCTTAAAATACCCTATAATGACCAACAATCCATAGCAACTGCCTAGCAACACCATAGCAACCACCTAGTACACCATAAAAATGCCTTAGCAACAAACTAGAACACTCATAGCAACCATCTACCAATGCCCTATATATGCCCTAGCAACTAGCCAGAACGCCTTATAATCACCTAGCAATATCCTAGTAATCACCTAGAATATTTTAAAAATGTCCACCCAGAACACCCTACAGTAGCAACCATCTAGCAACACTATATAAATGTTCTAGCAATTACCTAGCAACAAGCCAAAACTCCCCAACAACTGCCTTGCTATCACATAGAACACTCTAAAAATGCCTTAGCAACCACACAGAACAGCTGAGCAACCATCTAGTAAAACACTCTGGGAACCACTAAAAATACTCTAGCAGTGCCATAACAAACATCTAGTAACACCCTATAAATGCCCTAGCAACTGCCCAGATCACTCTAGCAACCATCTAGTAACACCCTATAAATGCCCTAGCAATCAACCAGAATGCCCTAACAATGCTTAGCAATACCCTAGCAACCACCCAGACCACCGTAACAACCTAGTTCTGTAATACATTCATAGGCATGCTTTTCTAAATGAATCACTTCCTGTTTAAAACTTTTCGATTTACATTACATATATTGACTCAATGATCCAAGGCATTAATAAAGAGAATTAGTGATATTCATGTTGGGTAAATGTGGACATGCATAGAATGTGCTGAGTGTATTGAAAGGGCTTTTCACACTGCACTTAACCCCGGGTTATCAACGTTCTAAACACCGCTTTTAACCCCGGGTAAAGGAACTTTTCACACTTGTAATTTAGAAGCAGGGTTAGCACCTCTTTTTACCCGGGGTTATGAAACTCTACTCCAGAGCAGGGTTAGCACCACTTTTGCAGTGTTAACCCCACATTGCGGTGCCAAACTTGTACAGTGTGATACGATGTGGTGTTAGAATGTTACAGCTAGATGCTTAGAAACAGACAACTAATCGCGTAGCCTACTCATATTTGCCTGCTTTGAACAGTCACGGTAACACTGCGCATTGTATATAAACAGTAAATTCAGTGTTTACAAGGAAAAATGTCAAATGCTGACAGAAAACGTGACAATTTGAGTGAAGAAGAGAGAGTTTATTTCTTACCTTTATAGTCCGAAATGTCCATTCACTATAAACTCAATAGTACATTCAGCATTACGCGGATGCACAATACTAGAGCTTTGTAAACAGGTCACTTGCTGCGTTTATCCAATCAATGACACTGACACTGCAAATATGCAAAAAAGAATGTTAACCCGGGGTTTAGGAGTGTACAATGTGAAACGTCAGTTTATGAATACCCAAGATTAATTGTTAACTCTGGGTAAATTATGAGCAGTGTGAAACATGAAGCAAGATAACCCAGGATTCCGTTTACCCAGGGTTTAGAATGACCCAGGTTAACTATTTAAAATGTGAAAAGCCCTAAATGTACCAATTGGCAGAACCTGATTTCACCAAATGCAACATGTTCCTGGATCAACATCTTTGTTGATCCTGGAACAACATTCCAGTCAACCAATAAGATTTGAGGAACAAGTTTAAAGTTTATGTCAAGTTTAGGCTTACAACCAGGGTTAGGTTCTAAATCAGTCTTATTCACCTATCATTTTCCTTTGATTTTAGGGATAAGTTATGGGTTAGGTTTAGGGGTATGGATATGGTGGATTAAACATTTGGACAGGAATGTGGTTCCAAGATCAAAAAAATATGTTGACCCAGGAATGCGTCTAACTTGGCAAAATCAAGACGTGCTGCCAATTGTGAGGGTGCTGCAATCATACCCATAATATATATTCTCACATAGGCATTTGTTTCAAATATCTCATTATAATTAGACTGCTCCAAGGGCAAATATTTGAAACGGTATTTGCATATGCGTCTTTGTCTTTGTGTGTGCCACATGCTTTTACAGGTGGATGAATGTGTAGCACAGCACATTTTGTTGTGACAGATTGACCATATCAAATTAGACTTCACTGTACCGGCCACGTCTTCCCACGCAACACTTCTGAGATCAGACACACATTAGTGCGGAT
Source organism: Hypophthalmichthys molitrix (assembly GCA_037950675.1). Taxonomy (NCBI): domain Eukaryota; kingdom Metazoa; phylum Chordata; class Actinopteri; order Cypriniformes; family Xenocyprididae; genus Hypophthalmichthys; species Hypophthalmichthys molitrix. Next base: position 21,385,170 of record CM075510.1, on the reverse strand, counting down.
AATGAGGGCTGCCCTCATTGTAACACCTGAGTGCTGACAGAATCTTCTCTCAGATGCCACACGCTCACAGATCAAACACAACAGACCTTCACATCATCATTCACACATTTCAGCCTCACATAGAGCACAAATGTGGAGGAGTCCGGGGTATGACACGGCATTTTGTTTCATACAAATACATTTTCATACAATTCTTGAAGGGGTTATTCATGCAAAAATGAAAATTCTGCCATTATTTCTTACATTATAAACCTGTATGACTATCTTTCTTCTGAGAAACTCTCCAGTTATTTATAGCAGAATGTCTGAAATGAAAGTTTTTTTTTTTTTTTTTTTTTTTTTTTGTGCTCTGTAAAGCTATCTTCAGATTACTTGGAAATTAATGCAGTGTTGTATGGCTACTTTTATGGTGCTTTTATCATTTCTTTTATGTTATTATTGTCCTTTTATAAATGTGACAGTTAGTTCCTTGTCCCCGGTACTAAATACGGACATATTAATATTTATATTTATAAATTCAAACACAAAATTGTATTATATCAACTACCCTTTTACACAAGTAGGACATGTTCCTATTAACCAATCATATGGGTCAGGTAGGCAATAGGATTATGTGTTTTGATTGATGGAACATGTGTAAATCCACTTCAGCTAATAACACTTCCATGATAAGACTATGCAAATCATCTTTTTCATAGTCTGAATGATTTTATGATTTATAGATGGTCACCCAAAGAATTTAACCTTTTGTTGCCCTTTATTTCACACAGTTAATTCTTGTAAGCACTTATTGTGACTGACCTTTGAATAGTGTATTTAATGACTTCTGTTGTAGATTCTGCTGTATGCAGTTTAGAGGTATTGAGTTTTTTCACAGTATTGACTGTACTGGAGCTGACCTGTGAGAATACAGAGGGGATTAATGTTACTGCACCAATATCATCTCTAGTCTACCCACAGCATCTCAGACTGCTGCTGAGTCTTTGTATGAGAGTCTGTCTACAGTTAAGGCTTGTAAGTGTTGTACAGTGTATTTATGTGTTTATCTCATGCTTACACATTCTTAATCCTCTCTGTCTGAGAATAGAGTTCAGTAATTGCTTACGCTATAATAAGGCTGTGATAACTGACAAGCCAGAGTTAGGGGTGGTGGAACCCCCCTTTTTTGTTTGGATTACATTTAGATTACTTTTGTGCAATGTATGGACAGTTAATAGGCCTACTTCAAAATACTAACACTAACGTACCAATGTAGATTTAGAAAACAGCAACATTACAAAAACAAATATTGAAAAACATGAAATTCACAGCAATATCACTGCTACATCAAATATTTAATCTAAAAACACTAGATTAGGAAGAATCAATGAATTGTGAACAACTTACTGCCATTGTGTAAATAATATGTAATCATGTAATCCATAAAAAGTAACTGTAGTCTGATTACGAGTAGTTTACTCTAATTACAAGTACTTGATTTTTTAAAATCTGATTATGTAATCCAGATTACATGTAATCCGTTACTACCCAGCTCTGGTTGACACCTAGTGGACCCACCAATTAGTGCAGGTAGATGGTGTGAATGGCGGAAGAAAATTTGAGCGGCATTGTGACAGACATAGCGGCAAATGAACAAATGAAGTATGTTGAACTTTAGAGCACCATTTGGGCCTTTGAGTATATGTCTGAGAGAGTATTAAATAAGTTGGAGGACATTCACATATTTGTTACCGTATGAATGAAAGGAGAATATGAGGAACTTGGTTGAGGCCGTGAGCTAATTGGTGCTGGTGGTATGACGGTGTTTGCTGGTTTTTACTTGCTTGCCAAGTGTTTGATTGTGGGTAGTTGTAAAATGGAAGCTTGTTTGTGCAAGTTGGTTTGTGTGTAATCCTGAACTGAGCTGAGTGAGAATGTGTTGGGTGGTTTTATTGTGGTGAGGTAAAAGAACCAGAGCTCTGGGGGATCTCAGCTATAATGATGCACCACAGATGCAAATCTGTTTAGTCACAGGTTCCATGAGGGAGGCAGCCGTAGGAGGTCTGGGAGTTAAACCTCAACTAACTCTATTAATGTGTATTATCTCGGCTCACAATTGTCTATGCGTGTGGGGTGGGGGGCTGTGGAGACCTGGGAGTTCCTTATCTTGACAAAACATCTGCTCTACTAATCTCTATTAACCTGTGGGCTCTCCAAATGTACCCACATCTTTCTGGGCTTGCTTCGAGCCTCCAGTAAGAGTCCTGGATTTCAGCGAGACCCTCAAGGGAGACCAGTCTCAGGGAAGAAATGTCAGGGGGCTGAAATAATGGAGTATTTGCAGATAAGCCTTGAGTTACCTTCAGGAATTACCTGTAAGAGGCATCTCATGAAGAAAGTGTGGATTACTGTACTTGAGAAGTGTGAGATGAGTGTCATGGAGGTGTTTAGTTAGTGATGCTTGTTAAGGCAAACATCACTATTATTGCAGTATTTCTCATACTTAATATTCTTCATTTAATATTCTTCATTTAATATTCTTCATATCACCCAGACATACCAACCTACCAAACTCCTAATAACCATACAGAACATCCTAGCAATCACCTACCAACAACCTAGAGTAGCACTGCAGAACCTCATAATAATTGCCTAGCAATGCCCTAGCTACAGTACCAACCAGAATACCATAACAGTGCAGTAACATCCAATCAGACCATATAGCAACAACCTGGCAACCACCTATCAATGTCATCTCAGAAAATGTAAAATTGTAGTTCACACCTATAGTTGATACCTAATACTGTCTACTTAAATGGTACTGTGTGTGTACTGTTGATTAAAGAGAGATCTTCCACCAGCAGTGAGTATTTTAGTTACTTACAATCAGCAATCATTCAAGATGTTTATAGGACATATCTGTTATGGGAGAAATGTGACGGATGTTCGCAGTAGGAGCTGGCACGTTTTCATTCCCACGCGTGGAGAAAGAGGGGGAGATAGACATTTGTACAGTGACTCATAGTATGCTTTCATACATCATACCAGCTATAGCTGCCACAGGGTTGGGCACCCACGTACTGAACTGTTTCGAATGCAGAAAGCCTGAGTAAACCTCTGATCATCACTGGAGTTCCTGTTATAAAAATATGCACCTTGACACAACATAAGTGAGAGGTGGGAAGATGAAGTTAAAAGGAGGTAAATGAAGACAGAGGGGATAATAAGGGACACTTTTCTGAATCGTGAGACATTGCTCTGTGTGTACAACAATATGTGTGTATGCTCTCATTCTCTCTCTAGAGAGAGTAAAATACAGTCTAACAATGGAAATGTGCCGCCTACACATTTACACTGGGAAAGAAACTGTGTGTGTGTTCAGCTTTGTGTGGATGTGCTTCATTGGTCACATCTGCAAAACCCTGCTTGAAGAAGGAAGATGAGATAGATTAGATGATTTTGGTTCTGTAGTACGCATGATGTGTTTGTTTGCATGCATGCACATCTGTATGAATGAATATATGCATGGATGAATGTAATTGTTGGAGTGTATTTGTGTGTGTGCCCATGTGTGTGAATGTATGTTAGTTAACTGACTGGAAAAGGCCCATGGTGAGTTTAGGAAAAGCAGCTGCTCCCGTATGGAAACAAACTCAGTTTTGTGCTCCACTTCATCACTGCTGTGATTAGAGACAGGCCTGACCTCAACACTACAGTTAACTGGAGCACTGGGTCATCAACAATCTGCTCATCTATTGAAGCATTTTGGCTGTTACTTCAATAATATAATATAATATAATATATATATATATATATGGGATGTAACTTGAATGTATTTGTACGGTACGGTACGAACGTCATGGTTCGGTCTGTCAGTCTGTGTTTTAGTGGTGGGTATTTTTTTTTTACTCTTTCTACAAGCTAAATTGTTATGCCAGTATGTGGCATTAAGAGACTGTCTTTATGAGTAGCCTTTGAATAATTCATTCAACCGATTCGTTCAAAAACACTGATTTAATCAGGAACAAATCAAGTGACTAACTGCATCCGAATATGCCTACTTCCCTACTATATAGTGATATAGGTGAAAAAAGTATGTGAAAGAGTATTTCCTAATTCATTAAACAGTAGGCAAAAACGACATGGACAACCAACTTGATCTGACGGCAATTCGTACATATTTTATGAGTTGCCAAATTTGTATGAATTCATACAATGACTTACCCCAACCCCACCCCTAAACCTGCCCGTCACTGGGGTTTAGAATAATCGTATGAATTTGTACGAGTGAGGTCGTACAAGTGAGGTCGTACAAGTGAGGTCGTACGAATTCGTACGAATTAGCCACCTCGTAAAATACATTCGAATTGGTCGTGGGATAACATATATCGCTTCCAGTGGGATTCCGAAGTGCACATCCAATGGCCACTTTACTATACCATGAGGCCATTGTGAATGGCAGTGAAGAGACACAACTAATGCTGTAGGTCACATGACAGCATTAAGAATGTAAATTACATTTTACTACACACATTTATACTATATAGAACATACTTTTTATTCAGTCGTGAAGCAATTACTTATAGCCACTTTCTTTATGGGTGAATCATTGAATTATTTACTCAATTTGTTCAAAAACATTGGTTCATTCAGGAATTAAACTCCACTACTATGTGTTGATTGAAGTCATGTTTCATGTGAGTGTACATGGATTTAATATTACATTATCAGTGCATGTTTGTGTATGTTTGATTGTCTAATTAATTTTTCTCTCTTTTAGGGGGCTGCAATCCTATCTACATGAATAACATTAATAAAATAAAGGTGATGATACACAGGGCAACTTTCTGAGCAATGTTGCCGGGCAATTTTGGCGAGCGATGTTGCTTGGGCACTTTCCCATTGAGAATATGCAACAAATTTTAATCTAAAGTATCCAGATAAAAATTTGTTGCCTATTTTCAATAGAAAACTGCCCAATTGCTCAGCAACACTGCTCAAAAAGTTGCCCCATGTATCATCACCTTAACTTTATCTGGAGTTGCATGACGCAGTTTGTGTGTTTTTCAGCACAGTACCCACAACCTCTTTTTTTCATATTCACTTCCCTCTGGGGAAAAATGGCTTTCCCCTGCCGTGCAGAAATCGGCCCGGCCTATATGAAAAACTCGAGTCATGATAACTGTTGGAGGTCTTTTATACAGCTGCAAGCTATGAGAATCTTGTGTTTGATGTTGCTTCGCGAAAACATACCCATTTGAAGTGCATTAGATGCATCTCTTCATCAGTTCTGAGGATGGAATGATGGGTACAGAGAGGTATAAAAGCACAGAGGATAAAACGAGGGAACTGAGAAGTGATACCAGGAAGATTGCACACTCTCTGTCTTCTATGTCCCTCTCCATTAAGCGTTTTCATCCATAATGAAAAAACACACAAACATGCAAAAACACACTCAAACAGAAGTTTTAAGCCTTTGTAAAGTTCCCAGAGGAAAAATTATACTACTTACAACTCAGGAGACTTAACTAATAGTCTTCTCTCAGATGTTTCTTCTAACAATTCCAAGGAGAAGTAAAAATGGAATTCTTCAATTAGATGAACTTATCCTCTGTTCCCCTGTTTTTAAGTAAAAAATGCTTTTGAAGCATTTTTGCTCTTTAATTGTTTGAAAATATATCTCACTATTTTGACTATACTTTTTAACTTCTTTTTTATAGTGAATATACAAGAAATTTCTAAATCTGGAAAATCCCAATTTGCACTTTTCCTATGAAACTTAAAATCACATTAAAATTAATTTCATATTTGCAATTTCTTTAACAAAGAATCATTTCCCCCAATACTGTTATCAGTAAGGACAGAATAGGGACAGTCTGAGGTTCACGAATGTCAGTAATTTAAGATTTGACATGCTGATCTGAGAGAAGTTTTAATAAATGTCATTGCCAAACCAGTCAGTATTCATAAATATAATATTATATAAATATAAATTAGATTAGTTGTCTGTCAGATAATGTTTTCTGTTTGAGCGCAGACATGCTATGATCTCTTTTGACACTCTAGATGGACATGAGATTACTAGGGTCCATACAGCAAAACGATACACAATTGAGATATGAAAGATAACTCTCAATGTAATTTTTTTTTTTCTGTGGGTTTTAGCCTCTTTCCTCTTTCTCTCATCTGCACAGACAGCTTGACTGTAATTATCTCTACTAATATCACACACAGCACTAAATTCAGCTTCTATTAAATGGGTCCTAATAATATGATCATTAATATCCATCAAGTTAATTATCTCTGACTGCATAAAACAGATGTAGAGATGATATACACATACACACACCACTGGTCTGACCTGAAAGAGGGGGATACGATTCTTAAAGGTCAGTGCTTAAAAGCCAAGTGTAATGTGCCCTCCTGACCCTGAAGCAGTCGTTCAGTGAATGAAGGAGGAAGAGAGTGGAGGAACGGAAAGGCTTTTTATGGCTTGTTCAGATCAATACTGTCTTTTCTTTACCTCACTACTCTTATTTGACTAGCTTGTGTTTCCTTTTCACTTGTTTAGTTTATCTTATCTGTTTCATCACTCTCTTCAGTCACCTCAGTCTTTAATCTCTGGTTGTTGTTAGTGACTCCATCCATTAAGAATCTCTCAGCCGTCTTCTTTCTTTTCTCAGGATGTCTGTCCTTAATGGAGAAAGGTGTGGGACAAGGAAGAGAGAGTGAGAGATGACCACTGACTTTCACATCGTGTGACTATATATTTACCGGTATTTATTTATTACACACTTTCAAAAAATTAGCAAAAATATTACCTTTGGGTGTACAACAGCATGTCACTGAGGCAGTAGCCTCAAAGGTTCCCCTAAAAAATCAATAGTAGTGACTTAAAGGTGCAGTGCGTACAATTTGGGAGGATCTATTGACAGAAATGCAATATAATATACATAACTATGTTTTCAGTGGTGCATAAAGACCTTACATAATGAACCGTTCTGTTTTTATTACCTTAGAATGAGGCATTTCTGTCTCATACACCACGGGTCCCCCCTCCATGTCAAGTCGCCATTATGCGGCAGCATGTTTCTACAGTAACCTTAAACGGACAAACTGCTCTACAGATTGTGTTTCGTCACTATGTTCGTTGGTGTTTTTAGAGGCAGTAGTAGTAGTCGTCGTCTGGTTTATTAGAAGTAGAGTCCATTCTTTGTTAGAAGTAAGAAGAAACCTCATTGCTTCATTGGCTAATGTACTCTCTGCTGTCTCAGACAACGACATTTATGTCGCGTCGGACAGACGGCCACCGTAGCTTCTCTGAAAGGGAGGGGTGTGAGGGGTGTACGTCGTTAGCAGTTCGCAACCTCACCGCTAAATGCCGCTAGAATTTACACCTTCACACCAAATTTGTCCTTTTGAGGGTATTGCTCCAATGGCAAGCTGTAGTACCTTTAAAGGTGACAGTGCATATACTGTACAATGGCCTCAATAAGGCTTCTTCAGAACACAAATTAAGATATGTTTGATGAAATCTGGGCGTTTTTTTATCTCCCATAGAAAGCAACGAAATTACCACATTCCAGGTCCAGAAAAGTAGTAAAGACATCGTTAAAATAGTCAACGTGACTATAGTGGTTTAACCTCAATATTATGAAGTGACGAGAAGTGTTTTGTGTAGAAAAACAAAACAAAAATACCGACTTTATTCAACAATTTTTTCTCTACCCTGTCAGTCTACTGTCAGTCTCCTGTCCCTGTCAGTTGACGCAGTGCAGCGCTTCTGTGTTTACGTCCGAACGGCGGATCAGTATTGGCCAACGCTGTTCACATGAGCAGCGTGATGTATGCGTGTAATGCTGACGCAGGAGTCGGCCAATACAGAGTCAGTGTTCGGATGTAAACAAGGAAGATCTGCAGTGTGTCTTCAATGTAAACTGCGTAGGAGACTGACAACTGGAAATTGTTGAATAAAGTCTTAATTTTTGTTTTGTTTTTGCCAACAAAAAGTATTCTTGTCGCTTCGTAACACTGAGGTTGAACCACAGTAGTCATGTTAACTATTTTAACGATATTTTTACTACTTTTCTGGACCTTGAATGTGGTAATTTCGTTGCTTTCTATGGGAGATAAAAAAAACCTCTTGGATTTCATCAAAAATATCTTAATTTGTGTTCCGAAGATGAACGAAGGACTTACGGGAGTGGAACGACATGAGGGTGAGTAATTAATGACAGAAATTTCATTTTTGGGTGAACTAACCCTTTAAGACACTTAGGTGACAAATGTATGAATATCCAAAATGACAATATCCCAAGTTAGCTTATTCAGAATCACTAGGACCCATAGTTAAAAATAATAATAATAATAATAGTTGCACAATGTATTAAATTTTTTATTTTATTTTTTATTTTATTTTAAATTTCATTTAATTTTATTCCATCCAGTGTTTTAAATATATAACATATGGCATTTATTAACATTTCTCAAGCAAAGCATTTTTTAAAAAAAATCTTAATATGTGAATTTAAATTCGAGAGAGACTGTTTTGCAGTATTGTACATATAATCATTGTTCAGAGGCCTACAAATCCTGTGTCTTTGTCCCTGCTGTCATGTGCTGTTTTCACTCTGCTAGCATGTCTCAGTGTTTCATGAAGGCATCTGCATTTAACCCTCTTCAGAGGCTTATTATTCTATTATAATCTGCTATGGTGCCCTAACAGTGATCTGACACCCCTGAGGCTGTGAATTTGAATATGAGCGTGTGTGTGAAATGAAGGAGTTCAGCCCGAGCCCCTACACACAATGCTCCATATGGAGACCTGATGGAAAGGAGGGAAAAGAAAGACACAGATGACCAGAGAGTGACAGACTCAGTGATTCACAGAGCCATAGAAGCATCTCCTCAAGGCATGTTATTCTGGGGCAAAGAGGTCTGCTGAGATGGAGAAGGCCTGGAATGAGACCAAACCTCACACACACACACACACACTACTAATAATCCACAGTCTGCTTTTCACTGATAGACACTTATTACAAAGAGAAACTCTTCTGCTGGCAGCGCTCCACCTGTGTGTCTGTGCGCCGGGCCCTGAGCTCCAGCCGGGGAGGGAGGGAGGGTTGTAAGACAGCTGCCCTCTTTGCCACGGCCAGCCTCCTCCTACCGGGTATCAGTCATGGCACCATCCCTCGCTCCCTTTCATTCTGAGCTTCTCCACGTGGCGCATTCACTCCAAACTACTCTTCCTTTCTCTTCTACACAGACGTCACTTAGAGTTATCACCAAGGCAACTGTGGTGTAGTGCACAAGCCTCATTGAGCTGGTTTGTTCTGTGCACGGCCCACGCCCTGAGCCCACACTTTATGAACACTCAGTACTCACCACAATCAATCAATATGTAAGTTTTAGCTCTCACAATACACTCATAGTTCCTCTCTCTCTCTCACACACACAAACACAGAATATATACAGGTGTGTGTATATGTGTGCGCGTTTTTGTGACATGTCAGAACAAAAATTTGTATAATGACATGGGTATGACATAGGTATTACAAGGAGAGGGTGACTTATGAGGACATTACCCCATGTCCCCATTTTTCAAAAGGCTTATAAATCATACAGAATTCTTTTTTTTTTTTTTTATTATTAAAAATGTGCACAGTTTTCTGTGATGGGTAGGTTTAGGTGTAGAGCCGGTGTAGGGAGATAGAAAATACGGTTTGTACAGTATAAAAACCATTACGCCTATGGAATGTCCTCACAATTCACAAAAACAAACCTGTGTGTGTGTGTGTGTGTGTGTGTGTGTGTGTGTGTGTTCAAAACTGACAGTAAAATCCAGTAAAAAAAAAAAAAAAAAACTCCTATAATGTTACAAAATATTTCTATTTCAAATAAAAGCTGTTAAATAATACTTAAAAACTGTGTCATTGTCACGACCACCGTCAGTACCTGTCAGTTCCCGGACTACAGTACCCATAATCCTCCCTGACAGTCACATGCACACTCCACACCAATCACCCGTTGCCACATACACCTGGAGCCTATCATCTGGACTATTTAAGACACACTCACACACCACCTCATTGTGAAGTCTTGTTTACCTGTGTAGCAATTCTGAGCATTATTTACTCTGTCTGTCTGCCTGTTACTGATCCTGTCCGTTCCCCGTGTTACGATTCCTGCTGCCTGCTGCCTGCCTTTGGACTTACTGTTATCTTACCTGTGAACGATATCTGCCTGCCCTGATATCTGCCTTGCTGTACCTGTTTGTTTCTGTTTGACCATGCCTGTACGACTACGCTCACCTAGCAATAAAGCTTTGCATATGGATCCCTGCCTGAGTCCCGCCTCGTTACAGTCATGAAAATTCAGCTTTTCCATCATAGGAATTAATTACATTTTAATGGGTTAGTTCACCCAAAAATTAAATTTATGTCATTAATTACTCATCCTCATGTCGTTCCAAACACGTAAGACCTTCGTTCATCTTCGGAACACAAATTAAGATATTTTTGATGTATTCCAAGAGTTTTTTTTTATTTTTTTATCCCCAATAGCAAGCAACGAAATTACCACATTCAAGGTCTAGAAAAGTAATGTTAGGCCTAGTAAAAACATCGTTAAAATAGTCAACGTGACTTCAGTTCAACCTTAATGTTATGAAGCGACGAGAATGCCTTGTGTGTGCAAAAACAAAACAAAAATAACGACTTTTTTCAACAAATGCGTCTCTAAATTGTAATAATATTTCACAATATTATTGTTTTGCTGTATTTTTTATCAAATAAATTCAGCCTTGGTGAGCATAAGAGAGTTATCATTGTGTAACAAACGAACGGAAATTTGAGACATAACTAATTTTGCCCTGTACAGATCTCAAATCTAATATGTGTTTACATATTAAATCTTGCAACATGAAGACATGCCACTTAAAGTTTGATGTCAGTGATAGCAGGTTTCATTTGCAGTGTCATATAATTGTATCAAATATCATGTTGTACCAATTCTGAAAATAATATGCATTTCCCAGGATTAAAGGGTTAGTTCACCCAAACATGAAAATAATGTCATTAATTACTCACCCTTATGTTGTTCTACACCCGTAAGACCGTTCATCTTCGGAACACAATTTAAGATTTTTTAATTTTGATTAAATCCGATGGCTCAGCGAGGCCTGCATAGAGAGCAATGGTACTTCCTCTGTCAAGATCCATAAAGGTACTAAAAACATATTTAAATCAGTTCATGCGAGTTCAGTGGTTCTATCTTAATATTATAAAGCGACGAGAATATTTTTTGTGCGCCAAAAAAAACAAAAAACAAACAAACAAAGAAACAAAAACCAATGGCCGATTTCAAAACACTGCTTTAGAGCGTTATGAATCTTTTGAGTCGAATCAGTTATTCGAATCGCGTATCAAACCACCAAACTGCTGAAATCACGTGACGCTCCGATTCACTGATTTGATTTGTAAAGCTCCGAAGCTTCAAGAAGCAGTGTTATGAAATCGGCCATCACTAGTTATTGTTAAAGAGTCGTTATTTTGTTTTTTTGGCCCACATAAATGTTCTCATCCCTTTATAATATTAAAGTAGAACCACTGCAGTCACATGAACTGATTTAAATATGTTTTTAGTACCTTTATCTTGAGAGAGGAAGTACCATTGCTCTCTATGCAGGCCTCGCTGAGCCATCGGATTTAATCAAAAATATCTTAATTTGTGTTCCGAAGATGAATGAAGGTCTTATGGGTGTGGAAGGACATGAGGGTGAGTAATTAATGACATTATTTTCATTTTTGGGTGAACTAATATTAATATTTCACAACTACATACGGCAATGATTGTTTCAATCTGTTTCTTATAATCTAATATATTTACTCACTTTACTTTTTCACCTTCATTTATTTGTGGTATTTGCTTGTCTATTTGCGCATCCTGTTAAACGTTATGCTTGATTTCATTCTAATTAACCCAATGAGTCCCTAAACTGATATTATTAACTGATCTTTAGCTCCCTCTAGTGTTCAGCATCAAATATGACATCTTTCTCTGTTCCCGTATTTGATCATGAGCCAAAAAATACATTTGTGCCAACATATGTTGGAACCAAACACACACAAATATGCATATGTTGAATAGTTTAATATATGCTCTTTATAGTGTCTGTATTTCTGAAGTAGCTATTTTTAGTCAGAGGAGGTACATAATGTGTGATTTATACTGGCGTGTGCCACTGGATGGCAGTCTTTTCAAATGATCTAATTTACTAACGCATTTCGAAGTGATTGAAACAAAACAATTAAGCATAAAAATCTAACGTTTCCAGTGCGTTCTCATGCAGCGGAGACAGAATTAAGCTGTTTGTGTATTTATGTATTTGCATTTATGTAGATTGTCGTTTCATATGGTTAATATATAAACAATGTGTATGTGAGTATGACTGTGTCTTGCATGTTTGCCCACAGGCTTCTGCTTAATGAAGCCACATAGCTAGTATCCTGTTGCTATGGCAACCTTCAGTCACTGAGGCCAAAGTGTTTTGTGGAGAGACAGACACTCCATCACTCAGAAGACAGACATCGTCTATCATCTCCAACCATGATGATGATGATGTAATCATCATGGGCAGAATATCACTATCCTACACTGTTTATGCAGAGCACATAAGCAGCACACGCATGAAAGCACAGTAAACTTAACATGAAATCATTGGAGCAGAAACACAGGTGTGACTCTATGCTTCAACACCCTCTCATGCTTATATTACGCCTATTTGGAGTGGTGCTAGTCATGGGATTTGACCCTCAAGTGTGGGACAGGAGATGGTTTAGACTAGACATACTTGTCTGTCTTATTCAGAGTTACAGTTACTTTTTCATTTATATAGCCCTTTGTTTTGCATATCCAGCAGCACTGACTTTTGACTTCCCAGGAATATTACAGCTCACTGGTACGTTGTGCCTGGTTTCATTGGAATAGATATTATCTTAGAAGTTGTGCTCCCAAACCTGTTCCTTTGGTTATCAAATTGATCTCAGTGTACATTAAACTTGAACTGGATTTTTCAAACAGCAATTAGCTTATACATTATTATAACAGACATTAGATAATCTTCCATATATATATATATATATATATATATATATATATATATATATATGACATCCTTGCCATGGATGCCAAGGATGGCAATACCAGAAATCTCTGACCTTGGAATACTTTTCATTTTTCAACACACAAACACTGGACATTTTTGGTCCCCATTAGGAAAACATATATCATATATAAAACAAAGCTTATATATCATACAGAATGATGTTTTTTTGAAAATGTAAAAATGCAGAAAGTTTTCTGTGATGGATAGGTTTAGGGTTAGAGGATAGAATATACAGTTAGTACAGTATAAAAATTATGCCTATGGCGAGTCCCCATAAAGCACATATACAAGTGTGTGTGTGTGTGTTTGTGTGGTGTTGTTGTTGTTGAGAATTGTGCAGTGTTCACTCAAATGTACTGGTTGATTTGGGCTCTTTTCCTCCTCTACACATCATCAGTCACTCCAACCCCCCTAAAACACACACACACACACACACACACACTTGACCATTCAGTCTATAAATAGGACTAGTGAGCATCAGTAATACATGACATTTCTCTTCCTTCCATTCCGTCTGTACTCTCAGGTCTCTTTTTCAGTTTTTCTCTTTTTTCCTCACCCCCCTCTTTTTATATCTTCCTGTTTCTATTTCTTTTTTTTCTTTTTTTTGCCGCACTCCCTTCATCCCTCTATACTCCCACCCCTGTGGTTTGTCGATCAATAGCTGAGTATTATTGATCCGGATATCGGATAAAAATTCTCTCATGTGGATGGTCCCGGTCACATCGCAGCTTTGTGAAGTGGGGTCAAAACTACAGTGTAGCCTAACCCTGACAACTCCACCCATAATGCTCTCTGTCGTTGAGCTGCTGCCTTGTTTTAGGCAAATAGTAAGAACGGGGTTCCCAGAAAATATAGGCTACATTTGAAAGGAATTATGAGAGTTATGCGCAACAAACTTCCGTATTCTGTAAAACAGGTTGCCTTGCTTCCGGTTCTGGACTTTTATATGTGCTTCGTTAAATATACAGCCGTTTTACTCAAGATAGGAGTGAGCAAAGATGAGCATAACCGATGTCCATCGCATATGCAGATTTATATCTTAACTTTTTTTTTCTTCTTCTCTGTAACATATATATATTTAAATCGAATAAAATGTCAACAATAAAAAGAACTAGCTAGCTGACTACTTTAAAAGTTCATAGATATCGCCGTCAGTTTCTTCAACAAGCAGATGCGATGAGACCTGTTTTCCTGTTTGTTCATGTGACTTTCGGCATGAAGCCTATTGAGCGTCGTTCACTCCAGAAGTGTTGGTGTGAGTGTTTTGAAGCATACATTCTTCTAAAAGAGGAGAGAGCTTGTGTAATTAATGGATGTTCGATGGTTGAGTCACATCCTCAGGAAGGCTTGTGCGTCTGGATGCATCGTGACATCCGCTCGGCACATCACATATGCCACATATTCCCCTTGATGTAAGATGTACTTCACATCGATCAGGTGTATGGGGTGGTCTTTAAAGGTTAAGGATTGGAGAAGGGTGAGAAGATCCGAGCTCTTCATGAGTTATTATGTGTTCTTCCATCATTCAGATCAGCAATGCACTTAACCTTGCATCTGTAATTAGTGTTATCTGGATGAATTCCCTCTGGATAAATGTCTGTTCAAAACAAGTTACTGAAGTAATCTGGATAGTGATAAAGGGCATTACAGCATTACATTGGAGGTTAATGCAACAATGAAAATTAAAGTTGTGTGTCTTGTATTGTATGTGATAAAACTCAGCGAATAACATATGGAGTATTGACTAAATAATATTTGTATTGACTAAATAATGTTTCACATTTTACCGTTCAACATTTGGCTGCATTTATTTAATCAAAAATACAGTAAACACAGTAATATTGTGAAATGTTATTACAATTTAAAATAACTGTTTTCAGTTTGAATAGCCTGTTTTAAGATGAATTCCATTACTTCAATCTTCAGTGTCATGATCCTTCAGAAATCAATCTAACATGCTGATTTGGTCTTCAAGAAACATTTCTTATTATTATCACTGTTGGAAACAGTTGTGCTGCTTAATATGCGGGAAAAAATTAGTCCTGTTTTCAGGAATCATTGAAAATAAAGTTTGAAAGAACAGCATGTAAATGAAACAATTTTTCGTAACAATGTAAGTGTTTACTCACTGCAACTTTTAAAAATTAAATGCATTCTTTACTGTAAAAAAAAAAAAAAACTTAAAAAAGCACGTTACCTGGTTGCCTTAATTTTGAGTTCATTGAAATAAAAAATTTGAGTTAATAAAATAAAGGCGATTGGTTTAGTTGATTTGACAAAAGAAAAAAAATTGTGATAAATCATAAAAATATATTTTTTTTACAGTGTTACTGAATAAAAGTACCATTTAAAAAAAAAAAAAAAACTCTCACTGGCCGTAAAAGTTTGAAAGAGAGTGTAAATATGTGCAAAACAATATTTTGGTTAAATAGTAGAGTAAAAATATTGGATTGTAGAAATGACAGTCTAATTAAAAAAAATTAACATTAAATATGATAAGCATTATATACAAGATAGTCTGGGGGGAAAGGTGATTAATGGTCATAAAAACGTTACATTGCAAGTTTGAAAATAATTAAAGTATATTTATCTCAGATATTTATCTTATATTTATATTTATCTCATGATTATATTTGTCTCAATTATATTTAGACAAAATATAATTTCTAATGGTTTATTTGAATTTTCCTTTGAATTGGGGATAAAATGTAATATAATTTTCTGTTCATTATTATTGTTATTATTTTGAAGTAAAAGTTCCGACATGTTTGTGTGGAACCTGTCCAAGGGTTAATAACAATAAGTATCCTCATTTTTATCAGCAATGCTCATTTCCTCTCATAATCCTACATTTCGTAGTCATTTGTCCACATTATCATCAATACTGTACTCCTACCACTGACACACGCACACACAAACACTGTTGTGTGGGGACACCTGTGTGTTGTTGGCCACCTGAGGGGCTTTGATACACGCTGGGCTTTAATCTCCACACTGGGCTCTTGTGCCTTTGAAGTGCTAATCTGAGGCACCTTCCCTTCCTCCTCACAACACGGACACACATCCATGGTCAGCCTGTGGTCAGGCCTGCTCGAAGCCAGCTGGCCTGTGTGCAAACCTACACACATACGCACACAAAATACAGAGACACACACCACCTGTTATTGGGGCAATGTTGAAAACACCTGTTGCACCTCTAGAAGGATGTTGGAGCCCTTCCTGTATTATATTTTGTTTCTGCAATCACTAAGACATTGTGGTACCCTTTTTTGTCATGTGAAATGTGTTTTAAAGTTTAAAATAACAACTGAATAATTTTATCGATCAATTTTGCAGCTTGCAAAAATCACTTGAGTAGTACCATGGTCAGATGATGGTATCAGATGGTAATACTTGATATATAATATAATATAATATAATATTTGATATGTAATGAAATTAATACTGTAAAAAGAACATATCCAGATCATTTAATTATGACCACCTGCCTATTATACTGTCTGTCCTTCACTTGTTGCCAAAACAGCGCCAACCTGCCAAGGCATGGACTCCGCAAGAGGTATCCTGTGGTATCTGGCACCAAGACATTAGCAGCAGATCCTTCAAGTCCTGTAGGTTGCGAGATGGAGCCAAAGTGGATCGAACTTGTTGGTCCAGCCCATCCCACAGATGCTCAGTTGGATTGAGATCTGGGGAATTTGGAGGCCAGGGCAACACCTTGAACTCTTCATCATGTTCCTTAAACCATTCCCGAACAATGTGTGCAGTCTGGCAGAGTGCATTATCCTGCTGTATGAGGCCACTTCCATCAGGGAACACCATTGTCATGAAGGGGTGTACCTAGTCTGCAACAATGTTTAGGTTTTCCAGGGTTTCCCAGCAGTACATTGCCTAGAGCAATGGTTCCCAAACCTGTCCGGGACACTGCACATTTTGGATGTCTCTCTCATTTAACACACCGGATTCAACTCATCAGCTCATTAGTAGAGACTGAAAGACCTGAAGTAGGTGCGTCAGTTAAGGGTGACAAACAAAATGTGCAATGCTGGGGGTCCTTCAGGACACGTTTGGGAACCACTGGCCCAGAGCCTCACACTCCCTCCACCGACTTGTCGTCGTCCCACAGTGCATCCTGGTGCCATCACATCCCCAGGTAAACGGCCGTCCAAGTGACGTAAAAGAAAACGGGACTCATTGGACCAGGCAACCTTCTTCCACTGCTTCAACGTCCAGTTCTGACACTCGCATGCCCATTGTAGGCACTTTCGACGGTGGACAGGGGTCATCATAGGTACTCTACGGCTACGCAGCAGAGTGCGATGCACTGTGTGTTGTTACACATTCCTCCCATAACCATTATTAAAATTTTGTGTGACTTGCAGACCTTCTGTTGGCTCAGACCAGACGGGTTAGCCTTCATTGCCCTACATGCAATCAATGAGCCTTGAATGCCCAACAACCTGTTGACAGTTTGTTGTTTGTGCCTCCTTGGAACACTGTT
Organism: Hypophthalmichthys molitrix; assembly: GCA_037950675.1. NCBI lineage: Eukaryota > Metazoa > Chordata > Actinopteri > Cypriniformes > Xenocyprididae > Hypophthalmichthys > Hypophthalmichthys molitrix. The sequence goes on along the minus strand of CM075510.1, from coordinate 21,367,522 downwards.
GGTAAATTCTTACCACTGCTGACCGGGAGCAACACACAAGCCTTGCCATTTCAGAGATGCTATATGACCCAGTCATCTGACCATTGTCAAAGTTGCTCAGGTCTTTACTCCTGCCCATTTCTCCTGAATCCACCACGTTGTTTATGAGAGCTGATTGTTTGCTTACCATCTAATCTACCCAGACCTCGACAAATGGCCTTGTTAGGAGATAATCAACAAAATTTGCTTCACCTATGTGGTCATAATGTTTTGGCTCGTCAGTGTACACAGGTACAGTGTACACAAGTACTACCATGGTATCTATCTATCTATCTATCTTGGTTTCTATTAATTGTAAAGTACTTTTTGTAAGTTAAGGATGTAAGTGATTAAGAGAGTGATTTATTTGTATAGAAAGAACAAGAATAAGAAATATTCTACTTCAGTAACAGTGGATGTGAGGTCAAGAGAGATCAGATGCTTGTTTGAGACCTGATAGAGCTGGCATGTTAAAAGAAGAGAGAGGGATGGGTATGAGAAAGTGAGAGGGTATTTATAGGAAAATGTATATGACAGAAAAGTAGACATTAATAGATAGATTACTTTGTTTGTTTTGTTTTTTTCTCTCTCTCTTTCCATCCCTCCCTCTTTATTCTCACCAGCCTCTCTGCGGATGAAAGAAGAGGGGGAACCTGCAAGGTGGTTGTCACAGGCCTTTTCTTTGCCCTGGAGGACCTGTGCGGTTGCTATAGAAACTAGGTCAGGGCTGCCGCATCCAGGGAGGCAGAATGTGTGAGTGTGTGACAGGTGTATGAAGAGGTGCTGAGGAAAGGAGGGGTCGAGGTAAAGCGGAAGGAAGACTGACAAGGATGTGAGATTGTTTGTTTACATTAAAACCCTCAACCTGCAGTTCTGCTGCTACAACTATATGCCCAAATCAGGTCATAAATTACAGATTTCAGAGGGAAAAAATATAGTAGAACATAAAATATTTTAGAAAATGAACATAATGTTTAATAATATATATTAATTTTATAGTTTTTTTTAAACTCTTTATGTAGGTTAAATTACTCCAGTAAGTGGCGACAAGTGACTGTTTTTGCGAGTGAATCATTGGATAATTCATTTCAGCCTATTAGCTCAAAAATAGTGATTCATCCAGGAATGAAACAAATTAATGTGTTTGTAAGTGAGTCATTGAATCATTCAATCAACCAATTTGTTTAAAAACACTGACTCTGAAACTGTGTTGCTTGGAAGGCAGTTGATCTTAGCCATTTTTAATTTTTATTTTGTTTTATTCCAACAGAAATAAATTAAGACTGAGAGCAATACAGAAGAGGTTCTCATGCAGTTATTTCTTTCTTCTTTTTTTTTTTTTCCCCTTTAAAACCACAAGACCATCTATTTATAGAACTTAATAGCATAAATAAAACCTAACCTAATCTAAGCTTTGAACAATAAGCACACATGGTCCAACAGTATCTAATGATTTGTATAGTGAATAAACATCAAGCATTCAGTAAACATCAGAATTTAGATGATTCAATTCATCTATTCTTACTCTCTATTTATGAATAAACTCTCAGTTTAGCATAATCATTTTACCGTAATGGTGTAGATAAACATTTACATTTAAAGCTTTTAGCTGATGCTTTTATCCAGACATACTAACAAAAAGTAATGTGCATGAGCTAAAATCACCCTGATGGATGTGTGTGTTCAGAGGCTGTTCTTTAGAGTCAAACATCTGAGATATGGTTTGTGTCAGGGTTTAGACTGCTGATGGCACATGTGCACTGGACGTGCGACAGATGAGCCAACGGCCGCTAAAACATCAAACATCAATGTCACTGCCAGAGACTGTCTGTCTACATGACAAGCTGAGAAGAACTGCTTCTGTGTCCTTGGATCACACTGACGGAGGCAAATGTTAACAGAAGAGCAAACTGTTCGGACTACAAACCTTTTCTACCTCAGGTTTCTGGTTTTTTTTTTTTTTTTTTTTCATTCATCAGAAGTAGACTGATACTTTGTGAGTCATTGAGATTTTTTCTTGTTAACAACGGAAGGGCCTCAGCAAGACCTCAGGCCATTAACCTCAGTGACTCAGACGTCAGGTCTTTTCTTAGATACCTTGAGAGATGCTTGAGATGACTAAAATACTTGTTAACTCTGCATGTCAGCACAGATTCTCAGTACTTGTTCGTCAGGTCATGGGTTTTGGCATATATGCCCCTGGTAACACATATTACCATCAGACAGACATCTTACAGGTTGCAGCCATCCACCTCCTACAGTGAACTTCATAAATCTCTCTAGCCAGAGCCAAAGAGGAAGTGTTTGCATGGAGCATCAAGAAAATCAAGACTGATATAAAAATTCTGCTTGATGAAGTTAAGAAGATAATTATTTCATATTCAAATAAGTGTACAATATGAAAATGTTATACTATTTTGTCTAAAATTAAATTAAAACACTAAATGCTACAAGTGAATTTAGGCATCACAACATTATAATGATTATACAACATAATTATAATGAATACTCATTTTGAGATTGGCTAAAGATTAAGGTAAATTCTTAATAAAAAACATATAAAGGTAATTTATATGTAAAAGTAGGGGAAATTAGCATATACATATCCAAAATTGGTAATACAGATATAAAATATATGTTTAATATAATATTTATAATATTTGTAATATTTAATGCAATGTTTGTAATATGTAATATCTGACTGATAACTGATTTATTGTTTACTGTTCATACTTTGAACAAAACCCACATTATGTATATGAATAATACCTCAAATCCTAATGCTTATTGAGGAATAGTGAGATTTAACTTTTCTAAGCATTCAGATTGGCTTTTTTTGGATGATAAAACAGGTGAAAAAATCCTATAGACTTTCATGGAAAGAGAAAACTGGGCCACCAAGGTACAAAATTATTGTTACTGGTAATCTGTTTCGGTTTCTTGTTTTGGGAGGGTTTGATACGTGTTTTAGTTCAGTTTCCTGTGTTTCATCCAATTTTGTTTATTGGTTTGCCCTGTGTATTTAAGCTCTGTGTTTCTTTCAGTTCTTTGTCCGTTCTCATCACGTTATCGGTTGTTCTGTTCCCATTTGCTTTTTCGTGTTTTGGTTTCTGAGTTTAAAGATAAATAACCTATTATTGCCTGCGATTAGATCCTGCCTATCTCACCTCTATTCTGCAGCCCACTGTGACCGCAGAATGGACCTATACTGATGGATCTAGCTGCAGTACAAATCCTCCTCTTCTCGCACGGGGAACAGTCCCTCGAGAGAAACACACAGGCCTTCCTGGATACCATCTTGTCCACTATGACAACAACAGCCTGTGTGTGAATTTTCCAGGCAGGTCTCAACACAGAGACAGACCACGTAGTATGTAAAATGGATGCTTCTATAATGGTTCCCACTTTACCATCGGCGAGAGAGAGAGGAGGAATTCAGCAAATTCGTAAAGCCCGAGCTTACCGCAGACGCAGAGGCTGAGCCCACCACGATGTCAGTGCCAGAGGTAATGCCTAAGCCTAAAGGCCCATTCACATCAAGGACGATAACTAAAAAGATAACGATAAAGATATAGCTCTAAAAATCATTCTCAATATTAAGAATAGCAGAGTCGATAACGGCACAGGGAAACTGTATAGTTGGAGTCACTTTCGGAACGATTTTAACCAGCTGATGAACGATAAAAACACTGACAGCCAATCAGAATCAATCCTGCTATAACAAGCTTGAGCATTTAAAGCAGCAGACAAGCACGCTCTTAGAATAAATAGAACAATATCGTCTGCTGGTGTGGACGCAAATATAGTTATCATTATAATTATCTTTACAGTTATCGTTGTTGGTGTGAACGAGCCTTAAGATCGTCCTGGAGCCCAAGCCCGACAAAAATGCAATAGCGTCCATGCCAGTGCCGTGAATATATTGGTGGAATGAAGGAGTGGAATGAAGCCCTGTCCCTTCGATTTCAGCAGATGTAAGTGCGCTGAACTCTTAATATTGTTGGAGTATGAAGAGAGCACTATTCTTGTTTTGTTGCCCTGCATCAAGCCTGTTTTGTTGCCCAGCACTGAATTATTGATGTCTGTGATGTTCCCGCCCTGCCTCCAACTCCTACCAAGAGAGCCGTGCCTGAGAATTCTGCCTTTTCGGCATTAGCCAAGGAGGCCGTTCCTGAGATGTCTGTCTGTTCCTCGTCATCCAAGAGGGTTGTTCCTGAGAAATCTGCCTGTCTCTCCACCCTTTTGGTTCTGTTTGGCTCTGCCTTGCCTCCTGTTCCACCTCAGTCCTCGGGTGCACCAGCTTCGCCTCAGTCCTCTGGTACCCTGGCTTCGCCTCAGTCGCTTATCCCCATGGCTCCACCTTGGTCTTCAGAACCTTCTGTGTCACCCAGTCTCATCATTTTTTTGGTTCAGCCTGTGTCTCCACCACTAGCAGCTCCACCTCAGTCACTCGTTCCCCTGGTTCCATCCGCCAAGTCTCCACCCCTCCCTCCCTCGACTCCGCCGTGGGCTTACATCCCTGGATTCTAGCTGGGAATTCTGCCCTGGCTCTCCCTACTGCTAACTCCTCACTGGTATCTGCCACAGTTTCCTCTCTGGCTCCTCCTGTTATCTTCTCTGCCCTGATTCCTGTGGTCATCCCTTGTGCTAGCTCTGCGTCCCCCACCTAGTCCCTCTCCCACCTTCCTCTGTTGGACTCTTTTATTATTACTGATGTTAATAAGGCACAAGGACGCAATTTCAATTTCCTGTGTTTCAGTTTGTTTCCATGGTTTTTCATTGTTTAAGTTTTGCACTTGTTCTCGATTTTGTTGATTGGTTTGCCCTGTTTCTTTCAGTTCTTTGTTGGTTCTCATCACATGCTATCGGTTGTTTTGTTCCTGTTTGCTTTTTCATCTATTGGTTTCTGAGATCAAGTTAAATAAACTATTATTGCCTACGATTAGATCCTGCCAATCTCACCTCTTTTCTGCAACTGACCGTGACAATTTATTACATATAAACTTAAGAAAACTACAAAGAACAACCTAGCAACCATGGTAAAATCCACTCAGAGTAACTCAGCAACACTTAGTATTGTGGCAAGTTTTGCATAGGCTAACATCACTTACAAATTCTGAAAATGTACAAATCAGGTTCCTACTTATATTTGTTTGTCACAAGAAGATTTTCAATATATTTCTTACCTGATTTTACTAAGTGATCCTGAGTGAGCCTCTTTAACCATCATCATGCAGACTTGTCTTTTAAGCTAACCTTTCTGTCACAGGATAAACAAAATGGCAAATCATGACCTCAGCAAAGAGTGTCAGAGGCAGACATTTGCCCTAACTTGATTAAAAGGCCTTTGATATAAAAAAGAAATAAAATGTCTTTCTGTTTTAAAGGTCAGGGTGTGTGGGGAAGGGGAATTGAGGTCAGGTAATTCTGCAACAGCGCCACAATAGCCTGATTGGATGCTCTGTGCCATGATACCTTTCTCATTGATCCAGCCACGTCACCCCTCTCTAAATGCACACGCTGTCCCTTCTTTGCTTAATTATTACCACTGTTGATTAGCTGGCTACAAAGATTCCAGCTCTTCAGACTCTAATTAATTTGTTTTCCCTACAATGGTGGGCTGTTGGCAGAGAGATGGAGGGAGGGAAGCTGGGGAGGGCGCCCTTTGAGACAAGCGGAAAGGTCGTTTAAACTGTTAAACTGTTTTTTTTCCATCATGCCAAATAATGGATGAAGATTAAATGGGGCTGTGTGTGGAAAAACAAAGCTGAGGTGGCAATCTGCTATAGGTTTGGGAATGATGTATTACCAGATTTATATTACAGTGTTTACAGCATTTCCATGAACAGCAGCACCTTGGGACACTGGGACAAAACTAGATATTACTTTACATTATACAACATTGGCAAGATATTTTACTTACATAATATAACATTTTTAAGTGAAATAGATATTGAATGAAAAAAAAAAAAAATAGGTAGTGAATTTTATCAGGAATATAAAAGCCATTCCATGAAGCTTGCAGTTGATGTGGAGCCATAAAGGTCGATTTTAAGACCCTCAAGAGCATTTTGAGTATTTAATTAGGCTTTTATTCACATATAAACTTTGATCTGCGAACATAAACAGAAGCTCATCCGAACCTGCTTGATGCATGAGAACAAACTTCTTGCAGAAGCTCAAACGTGCTGCATAATAGCATTGGTTCTCGCACATCAAGCGTACATGCTTGAGCTGTGAATAAAAGCCTAAATTCAATCTGTTCATCATATAAAGCGTATAAATCATAAATATAAATCGTATCTCTTCAGAAAATTTGGACTAAATCGCTCAATTTATATGGATTTTGAAGTGTTAAAGTGGTAGTTGCGTAGCTGTCAATGGAGGGACAGAAAGCTCTCAGAATTCAGATAGATCTTCATTTGAGTTCAAAAGATGAAGTCTTAAGGGTTTGGAAGGACATGAGGGTGAGTAATTAATGACAGAATTTTCATTTTTGGGTAAACTATCCCTTTAATGCTTCCTTTTTAAATTTATCTTCATTGGCCATTATTGCCATAAACTTATAATATAATAAAGTTATTGCTGCTCTGGAGGAGCTGGTTCATAATCCTGTCAATCATTACGTAAGAGCATATAAACAGCTGCTTACCTCAATACTGTGACAGTTCTTCTGGCATCCCTCCACAACCCCATCTCATGCCTTATTTCTATCTGTTCATTACTAACTTCATTTATTAAGTAGTGTGGCAGGACTTTAGTGCTCGAGTCGAGTCTCAAGCTTGAGCCCTCTTGGACAGCAAGCCAAATCTGTTTACCATCACTCAAGGATCATATGAACATTACAAACTGAAACTGGCATCAAATTACTTGCTGGCACAGTTTTTTAGAAAGTCTACATTACAACAGTAGCCTAAAACATTAATTACATAGCTATTTGGCTATTGGTTAACTTTAAATGCTAGTCTATGTGGCCTACCCTTATGAAAAAGAAGTACACTTTAGCATATGATTAAAAAGAGTATTACTCATGCAAACTGAATGTAATGTTTGGACACCTAAGTGCATGGTATTTGCAATTAAATACAAATGTATTATAGTTTAAATTTATATTAAATGCAAGTAGTGGAATTTAAGAGTGATTCTTTGACATACTCTCTCTCTCTCTCTCTCTCTCTCTTTCAGCTTGCTCCCTTTCTTGTCAGGGGTCACCACAGAGGAGTGATCCGCACAGCCGATTGGCACATTTTTATGCTGGATGCTGATTTTTTGACATACTACTTAACAATAATTTTTTAAAATCTACTGTAAAGTAAAACTAATTTGACATGATTACAAAGTGCACTTTTTAAAAGTATACTTAAGTGTGTTAATAAACAGTCATGAAAGTGTAGGCCTACTCTCCAAATAAGTACAAATAAGTGATATTTTATTTCATTATCTGCAAGTACATATAGATTTGTACAATTACAAAATAAGTGCACATTCGATACAATTAAGCACACTTCTTTTTTACAAGAGTGTAGGTGACATCATCTGAAAAGGGTATGTTACATCGAATTGAACCCTCAATCCAATTATGTATCAATATCTACTTTAAACCCTTCTGAAAATTCCAGCATAAACCAGCATGAATTCCATGTTGGTCCAGGCTGGTTTACACTCTTAAAAATAAAGGGTCTTTATTGGAATTGATGGTTCCATGAAAAACATGGAAACTTTAACATCAATGGAATTTTTTCATTCCACAAAAGGTTTGTTATAGTGGAAAAGGGTTCTTTAGATTATTAAAATGTTCTTCACACTAAGAAAAAAAAGGTTCTATTAAGAACTGTTCACTGAAAGGTTCTTGGGGGATCAAAAATGGTTATATGGCATTGCTGTGAAAAACACCTCTGGAACCTTTATTTTTAAGAGTGTATGCTGATTAGAGCTGTAATGCTGTTCACAAGCAAAACTGAGCTGGGGGTCCAGCAAACCAGCAACCAGCATCCCATGCTGGTCCCAACATGCAAAACATACCTTATGCTGGTGACCAGCAATGGATTTTCAATCAGCAGGGAAAATAAACCCAAAATTTCCAATCCACTCCAAAGAAGAATCAACAAAAGAGGTCTCATCACAGTGAGATTTCACAGTATCATTATGTGGTCTGATCAACTTCTAGAATAGCATGTGTGCAACAGCAGGGTGGATGGCAGGGCAAAACAGCGCACTTTCAATTGACTGTGACAGCAGCCCACAGTGAGAACCAACTGTTAACCAAATGCTGCCCATCTCTGGGAAACTGCAATAGGTTGTAAACAAGATACCCGCTGCTTTCCTCTCAGAACATCATTTCATACTGGCACCTGCCACTAAAGTGCCCTATTTCCTCATCTGTGAGAGAGTCTGGAGTGGGAGGACACAGAGAGGGACATGCATGACATGTCTGCTGATGTTCTTTTAGTCTGACCCAGAATATGCGTGAAGGTGAGTCCAGCAAACAATTACACCCTTCCTGATGTGATGCTAAATGGCCAAGGTGATCCAAAGGCACTGTGATGCAGAGGAAGGACAGGACAAGACCGTACAAAAAGATCCAAGGAAGGAAATTAAAGACAAAACACTGCAATGTTGTGTCACAGAAGAAAACTACTTGCCAATCAAGCAATTGTTCAGGTGTCAATATAGTAATTAGAATTGAGCGCTGGGTATTGGATGTAAAACAATACAAGGTAGGGTCACCTAGTGGTATCTGTATTACAGTTTTTCTCAATCACTTTGTCTCAATTCTCTATTGAGACTGTTTTTTTTTCTAATCAGTAAAAAGTGCATGTGTTTTGGCACGTGTGCAAAAGAGTAAGTAAAATTGTCTACAAATTGCACAATAACTAAGTGCACATGGCTTGCTAATCAAAACTGATGAGTTGATTCTCAGTAAAAAATGTTTTATCAAAATCTGACATACATATATATTCATACATGACATGGAATGTTTGGGATGTCTACTAAATGTCTGCAAATGTATATTTTATGACTTTATATGTATGTGTTATATGTAAAAAACATGTTCTGTATAGAAATTAGCATTTTTTTCCCCTTGTGTACTACATGAACTTTCCCAGTAAACTTTTACCTACTTTTGAAATCTTAGTGTGATACAATAGCAGTCATCTAGACAAAATTGACATTCTTTTATAGTATAGTAAGCAGTGTCAAAATTTGTATTTTGAAATATTTCCTGGGTTGACTTTCAATTTTAGATAGATAGATAGAAACACAGACATAGATATAGAATAACAAACTATTCAAACTATTTATCCTAATGATTTATTTGAACTGTATAGCTTACTTCTACAAGAGTAATGCACATGATTAAAGCACCTGTTCAAGTTAAGATAAACATGCACATTTTTTCTGTTGGCATGCAGTGATGCCCGCATGAAGGTGCAACAAGCGCTAGTTTGTAAGGTATGCGGCAACTAGCTATTTTTTGACTGACAGTTGATACTATCCAGTTAAAAACGAATATTGTTTGACAGTCGCGCTAATCTCTGATATTGGCCAATCAGAAGACGGATTAGGCGGTCCTTATGCAAATGTGTTGGCAAGGGAAACGAAACCGCTCCATTCATCCTCCTCATAGGGAAGAAACAAATAGGTGGCGTTTTTCTGTTGAAGTACAGTTTACTCCTCCAACCGCGAGAGTACAAGTCACTTTGAGCGATAAATAAAAGACCGGATACTTCTCTGACGATATTTGGGTGAGTAATATTGCATCTGTATTGAAATAGTTCTTCTTTGTCATTTCATATCATTTCATAATGTGCGCATTGCTCTTTCAATGTTCGCTGAATACAACACAGATTTTATATTTCATTTAGTGACACTATAACTGAAAAATGAACCCACAAACTAAAAAAAAACATTAATATTTTTTTCCCTTTGTTATAGAGACATATGTTTTTCAATAATGAGCCATTACAACTTTTAATAAATATAATGTTGTTAATTCTTACTCATGCATTGATATCTTGTGCAGTCATATAGATACAGTACAGTCATTAAAGTAAGATTAAACAAAACGGAATATACATTTATACATGCATTTTTAAGCCAATAAGTCTGTTGCGTGATTGTTAGTTTGCCCTTATATTCAAATAAATGTGTTAAGTTAGCTTATGACTAACAGAATAACTTGGTCTGCTGCATTTATTTGCTCGTGGTATTGACATAACGAGGCGTTAAGGTCTGTTTATCAATAGCTCGGTGCCAGAAAAGTTCATGAATGCGTGGATGTGAGTCAGTGTTGTGTCTGCGCTGCGCCACGCATGTATCAGTGGGACAACATGGCTGTGTCTCCAAACCTAGTCAGCTGCCTTCCTAGACAGCATTTTTGGACATGGTGCTTGCAGTATTTTGGGCATCAAAACTGCCTCCAGCGTTTTAGGCATCATAAGGAACTGCAGTATTTTTGGGCAACATGGACTCATGCAGCATTTTTAGACATAATGTGCATACAGCATATTTTTTAACATATTTTATAGCTCATTTTTGGGCATCACAGAGGTGTGCAGAATTTTGTGGCCATCATTTATAAGTGAGTAGAGCATTTTTGGGAATCGTAGACTTTTTTTGGACATCATATGTGCTTGCAGCCTTTTTGGATGCTTTCGTTGGGCAGAATTTTTGGCATTATACACTTGTGCAGCTTGCGTATCATACGTACAGCATATTTTAGGCATATTTCATGGATAATTTTTTGAGCATCATGGATGTGTGCAGCTTTTTTGAGCATCATAGGCACATGCAGAAGTGTTTAGGCACAAGCTCGTAGCATTTTTTCAGTCACCATACTGTAGCCTTGTAGAGAATTTTTAGGAATCAGGCATAGTCTTATTTTATCACTGATATACTATTATTATAGTTTTTATTAATACTTTGAAAATTCTGTGTTTTTATTTTAAATTTAGTCATTTTGTTGTCATTTTAATTTTTTTAAATGTCTATGCAGTTCTTATTAATTTTTATTTCAGTTTTAGTTATTTAATACTTCCAGGTAAACTAAACTAAAATGAGAAATGATGCCTTAGCAACTAGCTACTATATTTTATTTTTTTTTATTATTTCAATTAATGAAAATGTTACTTTTTAATGGTTTTATTTAACAATAAAAACCCTGTCAGGCACCAAAGATGCTGTCTAGCTATGCAGCTTACTCGATTTTAAAACACCTCCCATGTCTGTTCCATTTCTTTCTTTGTGAATGTGTGCTTGTGCAACTCTTGATCTTACATTTGTAAACAATCTTCATATAAACTGAAGTTAAATAAATAATTGACTGCTCTTTGAGTGCTCTGTTCACTGGTCACCAAGTGCTCACCATTGAACTGTCACTAAAATGATCAGCAGCGAGTTGTGAGAGCATCGGCTTGTTGGCACCACGTCTGTTTGCGTCCATTCGGCCATTTGGACGGGCCTGCGAGTGGCCGTGAAGCCTCAATGAGCTCAGTATGTCTCACGGCCACTGCTCATTAAGCTCAAATAATGAATGGATGCAGAAGTGATTATGTATGCTCAGATGAAATACAGCATAGAGCTGGAGAGATGTGGGATGGTTTAATGATGAGAAGAGTGGAGGTCCACGGTCTCATTACTTTGTCTGACCATGACACTTCAATTGCTGAAGTGAAGAGCTGTTGTAATATCTGTTTAATTTGAAAGCTCTGAAAAGTTGTGCTGTTGTGGCAGCAGCTTTGTCCTTTAACCATGTAAAGCCTAACATATGAATTAGTCAGTAAAATGTTTTTTTAAATGGAACAGTTTATTGAACCTTTAGACAAAATATAAAAAACAAATCTAAACAAAAGTTTGCATATGTGTTTGATACATGAGAGTGTCATATTCTTTTCACACTTGAAATAATTAACCCCGGGTCATTCTAAACCCCTGGTAAACGAAATCCTGGGTTAATTTTATTCAAGTTTCACACTGCTTATACTATACCCGGGGTAGACAGTTAATCTTGGGTATTCATAAACTACCGTTTCATAATGCACATTCCTAAACCCCGGGTTAAAGTCCTAATCTGTATATTTGCAGTGTCAGTGTCACTGACTGGACAAATGCAGCACGTGACCTGTTTACATAAAGGCTCTAGCATTGCGCATCCTCATATTACACATTGCTGACTGTAATATCAAGTTTTTTCTGAGTGAACTTTTTGAACTGTAAAGGTAAAAATGACTCTTTAATCCTGTGCATTGATCACTGTAGCCAATCACAGACAAATCTGATAAGCACGTGAACACAATGGCCAATCAGAGGTGTTTACGAATCCACTCAACAGCGCTCAAAGCGTCACATTTTTAAAATTTCAGTACTGACTTGGTATTGTGGTCTGTATTTTTGACAACACTATATCAATTAGATGTCAGAAGGCATGTAGAAGATAAGAGGCCTTAGATATTTGCGTATCAGATATGATACAGTAGGCTTTTTTAGTTTTTCTTTTTTAGGGTTTCAATTTAATTCAGAGGCCCAAACTGAGCAAAAATATACAATTTTAACTGTGGGGGGCAAAACATGCAATACATTGATGATTGAGAGATAAACATTCCTCAAAAGTCTGATGTATATTATTTAATACTCACAATTTATCATGATTTTTTTGTGATGGATAATCAAGTAAACCTCAGCTGCTTTAGTCCAGTAAGTTTTCATCTGGAAATATTACTAAAAACATAAAAGTTATTCTTAAATAAGTAATGATTTCACAGCAAAATAACAAGTGTACCACAACCTGAAGAGGGACATTTTTATAATTATACTAAAAGGGATTTTACTAGCTAAAAAAAAGTATAAAATATCAATCTAGTGTTGTCAAAATTACCGACCACGATACCAAGTCGATACTGAAATTGTAAAAAATGTGACGCTTAGAGCGCTGTTGAGCAGATTTATAAACAACTCTATCTCTCATCAGACATGTCTATGATTGGCTACAATGATCAACGCTTCAAAAACATGTTGTAAATAGACATCAATAACGCACTTCACCGAGCGCTTAAACAGATACACACGGGACTGTTTGAAAGCAGGCATCTTATCAGCGGACCGGTCCAGCTTTCAAAACGCTTTCAAAAGGGGCTTTCACACTGAATAGTTCTAGGAACTCAGTTCTAGGAACTAGCCACTAGGATAGTTCCCTGAGAACTTATTTCTTCTCTGGGCCATGTTCCTGGTTGCATTCGCACTGGGAATAGGGAACTCTGAAGCGGCCGACAGCTGCGTCTTTAAGCATGGCATTTGTATACGCTAAGAAACGGTTAATGGAGGATGCTGTGATTGGAGCTGTGTTTGTTGTGTGTCATGGGTTTTGTGATAACGGAGATAGAAAGTAAACGCATAATCTACATGACTGAAAGAGCAAAAGTGGGGCTAAGAAACTAAATCTCCTATGACAACTTTCAGTATTACATCATTGTGGCGGAGAAAAGAACACAACCCCGCAGTCAACAGGTAAATGCCGTTATCGCTGTTTTCCATGTTCATGAAGTAAATATGTTTACACGCCTTTTTAAAAATGCCGGGTGCCGGTGTTTGACATGCGTTTGACCAATCAATGTACACTTGCATCACAGATAGTTCCTATAATGCTGGTTTAGACCCTACTCTGAAGTAGGAGCTAATTTAGTTCCCCCAAAAGCAGTTCCTACAACTAAAATCATTCCTAGTTCCTGTGGTGTGAACACGGCAAAATCCGGGTACTTCAGCCAATAGTTCTAGGAACTATGAAAAGGTTCCTCCGGTGCGAAAGGCCCTAAATTCAAACTTCCATGTGCTTTCAAAAGCTCCCATGCGTTGATCACTGTAGCCAATCACAGACTGATCTGATGAGCATGTGAACAAAGGCCAATCAGAGGTGTTTACGAATCCGCTCAACAACGCTAAAAGCGTCACATTTTTTAAATTTCAGTACCGACTTGGTATCGCGGTCAGTACTTTTGACAACACTATATCAGTCAGATGACAGAAGGCATGTAGAAGAGGCTTTAGATATTTGCGTATCAGATATGGTACAGTAGGCTTTTTTTAGGATTGAAGATGATTTTTTAAGTGAACTTAAAGATACTAGTACTAGACTGTGGTTGAGTCATAGGGTCAGCACATACACGTCTGACCGTCCCCTTCATTTTGTCCCCAACAAGAGCACTGGGGACAGTATCGCAATATACTCACACGCATGGCCGACTGACTGATTACCCGTGTCACATGCTCTGGTTTTCATGGAGATGGATGGCAGATTTAAAATGGCTATGCTCTGAAAGCCACACACAGTTGTCAGCTTTTTGGCGGGACCGATCTAATGGCCTCTGGGCAGCTCGACATGGAAAAACAAAGGAATGCCTGCATGGAAGAACGAATGATGACGATTGCGTATTGTTCACCTCTCAGATAGGATCCTGTTAATATTGTGCATGTTCGTCATGTCAAACAGAAGCGCTCTGGCTTGTTTCCTTTCTGTTAATCTTTTTTCGCTGGCGTTGTTGTTGTTGTTCTTTGCTCTGCTTCCTGTTCTGAATTTGAATGAGAGGCAAGTACAGTGTCATAACGGGGGGATGCTGTCAGATACATTTAGCAGCTGGAGTTATCGGATGACGCCCCAGGGTGTTAGACACAAATTGTTCAATGTGCTTACCCAACATGGTACAGCATATAGATAAGGCAGGATATAAAATACAAATCATGATAAGGCTGATTTTCAAAAGTAGGACTGACTGTTCCATGGCAAACCTAGTGCTGGCATAGAATAACGCCCACTGTGTATCCAATCTATAGATAGTATGGTGCAGCACATCCTTTAGCATCTGACTGCTTGTATGTTTCCAGCTTATTGATTTGAACACAAACTGATTTGACATTGAACTGACAATAGAAAATAAGCATATTCATACAAACATACATTTGCACCTCCCAAGTGATAAAATTTCAAACTTTTGATTTTTACAATTGATTTGCACATTTTTTTCAGAGGAAAATGCAAACAAATTTTATTCGCCAGTGTAGTGCACTTCTTTTAAAGGCATTGCAGTGCACTACATCGACTGCCCAAACTGGCCACCACATTTCATAATCCCATTTATTTTCCCCCCAAGTGCCATCCTTGAGAGGGCACAGTTCAAATACCGCCTGCCAAGCCACTTAAATCAAATGCAGCACAATAAAATGAACACAGAAAGACTGTGCACCTGTGTGACACACTGTTCTGAATACTAAATACTGATCGTGCTCAAGTTATTATTCCAGCATCTGGAACAGCCGTTTAATGGTACAATATTTTGTTCTGCCTAACGGACATGGATGACAGACGCCTATTGAAAAAAGAGTTTACAATGTTGTTGTTTTGTACTCTAGCAGAAGCTTTAAATCTTTGTGTCCTAAACCACAAATTATAAAGATTTTATAATATTTTGTTTAGCTGGTTAGATTATCTTCTGCACTGTAAAAAGTAATACGCTATATCTACTCCATAAAATTTTGTCAACAGATTAGAAGCAATATTATTAATTAAATTTAACAAATAGAATTGAGTTAGAATTAATCAAATTAATTCCTTAAATGTCAACCATTTAAAACGAATAAAATTTAAGTAAAATTTAAACAAAAATATCTGAATAACAGACAGACATCAAAGATGAATTAAGAACTCTTTATTTTTTATTGCCAACATTGAAGACACCTGATGATAACAAGCAGAATCACTGAAGGAAATAGAAACACAAGAATTAACAGAGGTTTAGATGTTGATTTTATTGAAAATGTTTGGTCACCATTATGGTGATCAGTGTTTCATTTAGTTGGCCTTTGCTTTTTATGTCAGTTTGTGGTTTTTGTAATGGTGTTTGCTAATTTTACACAATGGTTGACTTTCAAGGAATTAATTTGATTAATTCTAACTCAGTTCTTATATGTTAAATTTAATTAATAATATTGCTTGTAATCTGTTGCCACAATTTTATTGGGTAGATAGAGTGTATTACTTTCTACAGTGTGACAACCATCTCTTGTATCTCAATTTGATTTTTTTTTTTTTTTTTTTTCAATAATATAAGGAAAAAACTGAATGGCTTTGATTTTATATTCTATATTGATTAATTTCTTATTCATGTTAATATTTTATTATTTATATCAGATTTTTTCCTGAAGTACTGTGAATGCCCATGCAAAACTTGCCACCCACAATTTTGGTATTGTGGTATAGATCTGTTTTTATTGTTGTGTGTGGTTGCTAGGGTATTACTAGGTGGTTTCTAGGGTGATCTGAGTGGTAGTTTACTGGACAATTGAAATGACTGGCCTACCCTCAAGTGTCCAATTTCATATTTAGATTTCACTTAAATTCCTACTTCAGTGTAACTATATGGTATTTCTGACATCTGATGTGAATTGGCTAAAGAGTCTAAATCAAGGGTGTCCATACTTGGTCCTGGAGGGCCACTGCCCAGCAGATTTTGGCTCCAACTTCCCTTAACACACCTGCCTGGAAGTTTCTAGTATGCCAAGTAAGACCTTGATTAGCTGGTTTAGGTGTGTTTAATTGAGGTTGGAACTAAACTCTGCAGGACAGTGGCCCTCCAGGAGCAGAATTAGACACCCCTGGTCTAAATGCTTAGAAAGGTAATAGCACAACTCTCCTCAACCAGCCACATGAGTGAGATATCATTCATGTCAGTAGCACGCAAGATGCGGGATGAGTTTACATGTTAGTCTTAGGGGTTTTTTCAAATCACTAACAATGGATTCACACGGGGCGTTGGCGTTGACGCTTGATGGATGGTGTGTCTGAAGCTCGGTGCTGACGCGACCATCATAGTGACAACAGCCAATCACATTACTTTCCGGTGCTGCATGAATGCAACTGGCTAGCGTCTGCATTAGGGTATTTGAATAAGGGAATGTAATTGGCTGACGCCTGCGTTGGCACTTGAAAAGTTCAACATTTTTCAACTTCTGATGATGTGACCCATTCAAAGTAAATAAGAAGCGTTAACACCGACACCCTGTATGAATACACTGTAACCCTCAATATTAGTAATTGTGTTAGTAATAGTGTTGCTTTCCTTAGAAATAATTGGTATTAGTATTATTAACCTTTTTTTTTAACTCATTGTACAGAATTACCTCAAATACAGAATATAATACAGTTGAATTCTGAGGAAGCATTAGAGAGTTTCATTGTATTCTGTGGAGTGGAACTATAGAGTGCTGTTAGGTTCCTCAAAATACAGCATGTTACTTTGTATTTCCAGCCGTCAGCTGCAACAGTGTTGCATTAGCAAATACAAATGACAGTACTTAGTACATACAATATTTTGAGAGGTAGAGAGCAGGTGCAGTGACCTTCATTGGGTTGCCCTCTCCTCCTGAGAGACGAGAATATGTTTCTTCGACACTGGAGTGGGGAAACATCACTATAGAAACACCAAAGAGTCTAATTTAACCCGATGCAATGGGACTCGTTTAGAGCCAGTAAACATAGCTGTTTATCCCAGAGAAAAATGTTATTGCTCGGGAGTTGCTGCATAGCTCAGGAGATGGGATTTTCATTTAGGTATCAACTTTGTCTGAGATGTTTCTCCTGAAGGTCTTTAATATAAAAGAAATAAAAAGAGAAATTAGTTTTTGACATTGTAAAGAGCTAAAATAAAATCAATGTGGATTTTTTTTTTTTTAAATGAAATCATATTAATGTAACATAGAAATGTTCATATTGAAATCTCTGAACCTGATTGCAGAATTTGATATCTTGGCAAATCATTTTGAGACAGTATCTGTGTCTGTATCTGTTCATACAGTGAAAGTCAATGGGGTCCAAAACAATGCTGGACCACACTGGCTTTCATATGTAGACAAAAAATAAAACAAACAAACAAAAAACATTTTCAGAATAGCTTCTTTAAAAATCAAGATGCATTTACAAAAATCATTCTTGCTATTTAGGGATTTGATTGCATCCTTTTAGAGGATCCTAAGTTTAGTATTGAAGCTCGAGAGCATAGCTACAGTCCTGCAGTAGTTAAGTGATTTGTTTGTCGTTGCCCCATACCCCACATGGGACACAGCAACTCCTTGCCTACAGCAGGTATCTTAAATTACTGCCCTGAACCATCTGCCACCATGCCCTGTGTGTGTGAGTGTTGTGCATTAGTGGTTGTGAGAAAAAGTACGGTCAGGACAGAGAGATTTGTTGTCACTGACAAAGACAGGGGAAAATAAAGGGACTATATTTTTTCCCCACTGATCTGCTCATGTATAATTGAAGAATCTCCTTTATGTTGGCTCTTTTGCTCACAAAAGCTCCTTTGGCATATGATGATGATGATGACTGACAGTTTTGGATGTGCCCCTTGACTCCAGATAAGCATGGTTGACCTTTAGCGCGCATATCTCCAAACAGCTGCATTATTTATGCCCACTATTGGTTGTTATGCCACATGAGTCAGTGGAGAATTTTATGACTCACCTGTAATTGAACTGCAGTCAAGAAAAGGTGGCATAAAAATCTTCAGGAGTGACGTACACATCCATAAAACTTTCGTAGACTGAGAGAAGGATCATTATATTTGCAATTGCTGATTAGGATTTAGCATTTTTCAACTTACTGTATATTAATATTATAGAAAATATTAATGTTACTTTGAGTGAAAAGTTAATTAATGATGAATCTAACATATATTGAAAGGTAGGGTAGGTAATTTTCAGAGAGGCTAGCAATAGCGAGCTAGCTTTGAAAGCATAAGATCCCACCCTCCCTTCAGAGCATCTCCAAAGCCACGCCCACTTCAAAACACATGAACGCGTTAAACTACCTCATGCCTCAAAACACATAACATCAGGGCTTGACATTAACACCCGCTAACCCGCCAAATGCGGGTAGATTTCAGCTGTGGCGGGTAAGAAAGCCACTCCCACTAGCCGCTTTGGAGGGTTGAATATAATTTCAGCCTACAGCCAAATGAAAGGTAGCCAAGCTCGTCGTATCATAAAATTACAATTCAATCACAATTCTTTATCGATTAACTTGCAGTTAGTGAAGGTGGGATAGGCGTGGATGTAAACAGGTGGGTAAAAACTGGATATGTGTCAATATTTTACGTCCATGCATTCAGCAGCCCAATTAAATACCTGTTTGTCATTAATGTTAATCAAAAAACAAAAGATGTTAAATAAATATATACATGTTAAACAAACCTACTGCATCTAAAAAAATATTTTTTTAAATGTACTATTTGTAATTTGCTTCTTTACAAAAATAACATAACATTTCTCATATTATGCTTATATTGCCCACCCCTTGCCCACCTGTACATACCAGCTGATATACAATGTAGTCTTGATTTGCAAAATTGACTGGCAGAATTGTGGCCAGTGAAAATGCTGAGTGGCTAGTAACTTTGGAAAACCACTAGCCACAGTGGCTGGTGAGCAGAAAAGTTAATGTCAAGCCCTGCATAACATTACAATAATAATGAACATAAACAACTTAAAGAGCACTGACCTGTACCACCTGACTGCTGCAGATTAATTTGCCGTTGATAGTGTAAAGATAATTATAGGAGGGACCTTTAGATATTGGTTAATAACTGATATGGTACTGTTATATATCATACATTCCTTATGCTTACATTTGATTAGTGACCAAGAAGTAAGTGACCAAGAAGTAGTGAAGAATCAAAAATTTTATTATTAATTTTAAAAATAATAAAACTTTCAAAATCCAATTTTTAATGTGCTTTTAGACTTTTAGACCTCTTTTTGCATCTTAAGCCGCTTTTCCACTGTCTGCCTAAATACAGTTCTAAGGACGGTAAGGAAGCGTTCTAGTTATATTTCCACTTGACCTTGGTATGACACGGCACGATTACAAACCGTTCTCGGCCCAGAATTCTCAGCACGGTTGACTAACCGTGTAGTGATGTCGCCACTCAGGATTGGTCACTTGTCTGTTGCCTGGATACCAGTTTCTCTCTAGCTGAGCGAAGTTAACACAAGTTAATAACATTAAAAGAAATATCTGATCATACTCCATAACACAGTCACTATTTACATCTTATATCCTCTGTAAACTCATGCATTACCAAGGCAATGACTGATGCATTTGTATTATATTTCAAAGAGCTCCGTTATCAGCCCAACAGTGGAAAATTAAACCATATCAGTACCGGCTGGACCGGATCGGCACGGAATGGAGTGGTTAAGCAACGAGAACAGTTTGGCCTGATGGTGGAAAAGATTCTTTAGGTATTATTTGTCGAGTTAACTAAAAGTAAATGAATCTTGATATCTGAAATGGCTAACCTAAAATTGCAACCCGACCCTGAATAGAAAATAGTAAATCAAATCAGCACTATCCAACTTTAAGATGATTAGACTGATTTTACTGTTTCATATTAAAAAAGAACAAAAATAAGCCAAAGAGAGGATCCATCCATGGCATAGCTTCTAACCAGTTGAATTTTGTAAGACAAAGGTTGTGAAAGCTTCCTGGTCTGTTTCCAGGACAACCAATTATTCACCAGTGCTATCATCCCAGGGTTTTGATAAAGCACACTTGTAACATGACACTTTTGTCCACCATAAAAGGGCCGGAACATTTTTGTGAAAAGGCTAGCATCCTTACAGGGTACTTAAAACACCCTCCCTAGTGACGCTCAATCGGATGTGTGTTTGTGTGCTAGTGCATATGCATGTCTCTGTCCTGTTTCACCTTTAAATGTTAATAGTAGTCTTTCTTCAGATTATGGTTTTAGTTTTTTTAACCATATTAGTTGGCTAAAACATATGTTTTCTATCTTTAACAATCTGTAAGTATAGCAATCTAATAATAATTTGCATTTCATTCATGATTTTTTGATGTCTTGCAAGCGATAAAAGCCATTTTTAATTTTAAGTTAGGGTTAGGGTTAGTATAAGTATTTTAAGTATAATCTAAATAATACAAAGAAAAAGGGATTATGGTGAAATGATGCCACAAGAATTATTACAGGACTGCAGAAAGCAGCCATTTATCCTTGTGATGTGATTGACAGGACTAGATGAACATGTTCCTCCCAAATGTTCGTTTAGAGCTCCATTTGTTTAAACGACTTCATTGCATTTGATCTATTGTGTCTGACTATGCAGATAAAACTCAGTTTCTGTCTCTGCTAGGTTCATGGCCCCTGTTACATTGAACTGTCACAGGGAGTTAAGAGAGAGAGTGTTAAAGGCGATGATGGAAGACAATGGTGCCTAGAATGGGTGGAAATCCACAGCAAAGACAAAGACCAACACAGACCACATTACCAGATCAATGCTGGATAATGCTAGTTTAGCAGGTGAACCAGCGCTGCCAAACTGGTCACTGGAAATATATTTAGCTGGTGAGGCTGGTTCTCTGTTGTTACCTCCAGTGTCATACACTACTAGTCAAAAATTTGGAACAATTAAGATTGTTTTGATGAAAGAAGAAATGAAAGAAGTCTCTTATGCTCACCAGGGCTGCATTTATTTGATCAAAATACAGTAAAAAGAAAATAAATATTGTGAAATTTTAATACAATAGGCCTGTTATTACAATAAAAGAACTGTTTTCTGTTCGAATATATTTTAAAATGTAATTTATTCCTGTGATGACAAAGCTGAATTTTCCAGTCTTCAGTATCACATGAATTTTCAGAAGTCATTCTAATATGCTGATATGCTGCTCATGAAACATTTCTTATTATCATCAATGTTGGAACTGACTACCATTCAAAAGTTTAGGGTAAGATTAAAAAAAGAAATTAATACTTTTATTTAGTAGAGATGCATTAAATTGATTAAAAGTGACAAAATTATGACAAAAATATTCAAAAATGTTTTATGGTTTCCACAAAAATATTAATCAGCAAAAACTGTTTTCAACATTGATAATAAGAACCTTTATTAATAACTGAGCACCAATAATAACAACTGATAATTGAGCAGCAAATCAACATATTAGAATGATTTCTGAAGGATCATGTGACACTGAGGACTGGAGTAATGCCATCACAGGAATAAATTACATTTTACTCAAATAGAAAATAGTCATTTTAAATTGTATTACTGTTTTCTACTGTATTTTGGATGAAATTAATGCAGCTTTGGTGAGCATAAGAGACTTGTCAAAGACATTTAAAAAAAAATCGTAATTATTCCAAACATTTGACTGGTAGAGTTCTCTGTGTTTCTAAATCTAAAAATCTCTATACTACTCTTTCATCTCTCAGTTCCTTCTGCAATGTCAATCTTGAATGAGTTTGCAGAGGGTCACTGGGGTGAATAAAGTCTGTAAGAGACTCAAATTGAGTCATCTCTTCTTTTCTCATTCAATTTCTGACAGTTGCCAGTACAATGTCCAAGCCTTGAAAAAAAAATAATTTTTCCCACCTGGGATCCATTTAAGTGCCAGACCTGTATGGCTTTGTACGTGTGTGCATTTGTGTGTATGTTGCATGTGTCAATGCATGTGCGCTGTGGCGGAATTAATCCACTGCCAATGCCCCAGTGTCCAGCACATCTCGGCTCCCAGGGTTCTCATCTCATTTGGTGGCTCTTAAAAGGAACACACACAGACTGATGTGGCTGGAATATCAAAGACATCAGCAGTGACCACACAGGCAATCACTGTCCATCGATCAATCTGAGTGACAATGGAGAACTGATGAAAGAGAGAAAGTGATAGGAGAGGCCATGAAGCAAGGCCACAAAAGACATTCACTCTGTTTTCTTACTGACGGGAAGGTAACAGCTATAGACGTGGTGTAAAAAATAAATAAATAAATAACTTAAAGATCATGAAGCAGAATTAATGTGTATAACCTTTTGGTCTCATCACAAGTCCTTATAGTCAACATAAAGTCAAAATAGTTTCTGTTTACTTTCTTAATACATGCACCTTGTCTTATTGTGAAAGTTATATTAAAAAAATAATAATTAAAAAAATAAACAAACAATACCTTTTGGCTGATGTCACCTCACCACCAAGGGTGTGGAAAATAATGTTAACCAGTACCCAAACAGCCGAAAGTAATGCAGTCTTTGTAAATATGTTGCCAATAGTTAACATAATGATTTAATGCCAGTTATGGTTAATGTAATTTAACTAATAATAATAATAGTAACAAAAAGTATCGTCAGATTTGAAATTACCATTGGGATACACTGGGAAATTTTGTCTTTCAGCCTCCACATGTCAGACACATCTTGGTTCCCAGCAAAATCAATTCCCGTTCTTTTTGTTTTTTCTTTTTTTTAAATTATATATATTTTAGTGTTTTTTTTTAAGTTTTACTCATAAATTCATGACATTTCTGAAATATAATGCGGTGTATGCCTTTTTTTATAAGTTTATATAAGAAAAGCTGTGATGCAGCTTGACTTGCTTATGCTTATTTATGCATATTCCATCTAAAATTATTTCATGCAATATTTTTCTAATTGTTGTACAAATCAAATTGCGATTTTTCTGATAAAAATTGTGATTGCGATTTAAAATGCGATAAAAAATTCCAGGTTTGCTGTGAGTTAGGTTGTGTGGAGCAGCATTTACTTTGAACCATACAAAGCTGACATGTTAATAAAAAAAAAAAAACAGTAAATAAAAAATGAGATGGAAGGAAAAATATGTTAATGTTCTGAGTTTCCCTGAGAAACTTCCCCTGAGATGCTTCACTTTATTTATTTAATTAAATTGCAGCCTTTGTGATTTGATAATCGCATTAAGCCGTATCACTTTTACATAAATTTGGTTTTATTTCAATTAATTGTGCAGCCTTAAAGGTGCAATAGGTGTTTCTCTACAGAAACATTTTTGTTATACTGGTTGAAAGTCTCATATCCTGATAGCAATAACTATGTTAAATGGTCTAAATGTATTTTTATAAGTATATATCGTCTGTGGAAAGTGTAGGACCATAAAATGTAAATCCAATCATTATATTTGGTCCAGATGAAATAATACGATGTCCTAACTGCCTGTCAGCGCATGTTTTTACTTACCCTCGCGCACCGATCGCACAGATATCATACATCATCACGTCAGCGCGTTTCATGCTATGCAGAGTTTATACTGACAGACCTCAGTCACAGAGCACCACAAACAAACAGCAGCCACCTTTTACAGTTGCTACCGAATCAAAACAACGAGCTTATGCTGCGTTCATGCCATAACTACCGTAATTAAGAGATAGCAACCCGTGACATTCTAACCAGAGCTGTTCAGTCAGACTTGGAATTATGAAAAGAATAGGAAAAGGTGGCCAGTTACAGCATGTAAAATCAGACACTTTCCAGTACAAAGGCTATATGCATATGAGTGTACTTCCAATGAATTGTTTTGATTTTCTTGAAAGGAGTTTAATGTTTGCTCTGAAAGAGAAGATGTTACAAAGCTATCAGAGCAATCATCTACCTGTTTGGGAGCCTGAAGCTAACCATTTAGACCTGTCTGACTGCCCTTCAGTAGTTCTAGGGCAGTTGCATGTGGTTCAAGCAACTTAAAACATGAAGCATTAATCTGCAAATCCTCACAGATAAGCATCACTTCTGCTCAAGGAAAGAGAATCGGCATAGTGACAGCAGCACCTTTACAATGTCTCCCACATTTCTTCCCTCAGCACTGCTAGACTAATCCCTAAGCAGCCGTCATAATCCTATAGGAGCCACAAAAAAGCAGCCATTCGTTGATAAGCAGAAACGTCCTCTTGGGTGGCAAATGAAGCAGGAACTGACTCATCGGACAGAAACTCAGGAGAGATTATATTCCACAGCAAACAACTGGGAAAAGAAGATGTAATTAAACTATTATTTCTGAATTTAAGCCAAAGATTAAAAGGTTTTTTTTTTTGGTGTACTTTGTATTTTTTCATTCATTTTAAGACTGTCTGCCCATATTTCTTATCGGCTGAGGTGCTTTTGGAAGCCCAGTTTTCTCCAACATGCATTTGCTCTCCTGACAGGCATTAAATTGGGCCTTGTCAGAGGATCCCCCTTCACTCCCAATTTCGCAAGCCAAAGTCAAAGAACTAGTGGTGATGAAAACCGACTGTGTTGTTGCCTCACGTCAGCTGTGTCTGGGCCAAAAAGCTGCGCTTAAACACACCAAACAGATGACAGCCGACTGCAAAATTATGTTTTATTAACAAAGTTCGTATTATATGTTTATGTATATATCTGGTTACCATCCTAACCAGAAATACAGGTTGAGTACTCCGGGTTCGGGCCAAAATTCCGAGCTTGGAGCCCTCCCCTCGGACAGCACGCCAAACGCATACTTTTTATACTATCTGATTATTTGTAAGTGTGAACTCTTAAACTAGCATGCGCATTCTGCATCTGCGTGAGAGGAAATACCTTTCCATACCTGTAGGTGGCAGTAGTCTGTATTGTCTTTCAAAAAAGAGAAACCGGAACTAGTACTGCACGCATACAAACCGTAAACAAAGCAGCACTTGCGTACCATTCTCACACTATTTTCTCGCTCACCACAGGGTTCATTTATACAAAAATGCCATTTTGGGAGCCTGAAAAAGCAAACTTTTGAAAACGGATTTCAAAGTCCAAGCTTTTTTATTTATTTATTTATTTTAAATACTGTTATCGTCTCCATGTAAACTACAAAAATGCGAATTTGTGAAAATGGTGACGTCATGCGCATTACGTGTCTGTAGGTGTGTTGTGTTTCGTTACAAAGTGATGTCGCCAACTACTAGCCTGGCAGCATAATACAGCCTTTTTAGTCATTTTTGTGGATCCGTGTGAAAGGGGATCATTTTGACAAAGTCGTCATCTGTACACAAAAAAAAGCAAAGGAAAAGTTTTTATGCTTTAAGTACATCGTTGTGGTGTAAACGTACCCTTAGTCATCTTGATCTCAGCTCCTTATCACCCTCCTCTCCATCTCACCCGGTGTGCCTGATGGCCTCATTGTGTGATGTGAAGACAGAATGAGAATGAGAGATACATGCTGGTAGACCTGATCTGTTGGTCTTAATTGAATTCTAGACATGTCAAGAGTAAAAGGAATAGGTCAAGGGCGCACTACAAAATGTGCCCTGTGCACATTTAAAGACTGACAGATTCTTTTTTTTTTTTCTGATGTTGGTTATAAGTTCATTTTCCTCTCTGAGTCCAGGTACAATCCCAGAATGCATTGCAAAACAAACTCACACCCTTAGCAATATCATCAAACATTATTTTTGATTTGTAGGGCTGGGAATTAAGACGAGATTTCCTGATTTGATTCAATACTGCTTCACAAGCTCTCGGTTTGATTCAGTTACCTTTGAGTTTTGATTCAGATTTATTTGGGTATATTTCAGTCATAATGTCCATTGTGCTTGCCTATGCATAATTTTCTCTCTTCTAATGATGTATACAGGGCAGTGTAACAAGTAACTTTTTAAAATAGTTGCCTCTAAAGAGTCATTCGTCAATGTATAATGGACACTTTTCACAGACTGATGATGCGTTTCCACAGTTATCAGCATCGCAAATCTTATCATTTTTTTTATATTATAAAATATTTTCTTTTTTTTTTTTTTTAAATGTTATTTGTAAGCAATAAGGTATGAGAGGCTGTGCTGTATCGTGAATAAGTCACGGCTGAAGGGAGTTGTTAGGCACAAGTGCCAGCAATACAGCAATACGATACAGCACTAGCCTCGAGTACCTTATTGCATTTATAAAAGAGTTACCACCACAAAATGCAAATATTAAAGCCAAAAATATGTATCAATGCAACTTTCATGAAGTAAACTTTCAATAAAAGCCTTCCTTCCACCAGAAAAAAATAGTCCCTGACCGTGAACAGCAACAGAAGTTACATTATTACGCCATTAGATAGCGGCAAAGACTGTCTTTATGAGTGTGTCAGTCAGTAGCGAAGACTTTTACATTGAAAAGACTGAATTGATGTGAAGACGGAACAAGACGCAACTGACAAATGCTTTGACTAGAGCTGTCAGTCAAGGGAAAACCCCTTAACTGTTAAAAGGACAAGATAATACATCGAACATTTAAACATGTTAAATGTTTTATTATGAATATAGGACTGACCTGAAGGAAAATGCTAAATCTGAATGCTGGTAATGAACTCGCTCACTCGATCTCTTTCTCAAAATACTCTTCTATATAATACAGTAAGCTTCAATGAACAATATCAATTGAGAACATACAGTTTACATTGCTAAGAGTGGTTGCTAAGGGTGTTGTGAAGTGATACACAGAATCATAGCCGTGTTTTATCGTGAATAATAACATTATGCATGTGAATAAATATTTATAAAGCTATTCTTTGTGTTATATTAACTCCGCAGTAAATTACAAAACAAACAAACAAACAAACAAAAAAAAAACGAACTAACAAATGAGTGTTTCTAATACAGTAGCCGAGGGAATGATGGCAAATTTCACATTCTCTCTTCTGACTGTTGCAATTAGTCTCTCTATATTTTCATGAATTGTTTCTTTTGCTATTGGAGCAAATGGGAATACAAAAATTATATTTGCTGTCATCTCTATTAACCACTACAGAAGTTTGATCACTATGATGACTTTCGCTTAGAACCCTGGAAATGTAAAAAAAAGGGTCCATATTCATTTTAAAAATTAACTACAGGGTCCAGACAACACAGTTTAGTGAGTGAGTTTAGCAGAACACATTGACAACTGCAAAACAGGAAGTGAGGGAAATACATTTTCACACAGCCATTGAAAATAATGTAAAGATCAATTTAGTGATTTCAAGAATCAATATCGGGATAGTTTAAATGAAGATTGCAATTAATTGCAAAAATCTATATTTTTAACCAGCCCTACTGATTTGCACAAAACAGTACATGAAGAAATAGTGTTTTTTTATGTGATTTTTTTCATGATTGAAATTTGTCACAGTGTCTCACAAGTGCACAAACTATAAGACTAAATTGGATATAATCTAGGCCTAGTCTAGTTAAAGATATAAAGAAAATAATAAAGTGCAACAAGCTTTAGTCTTGTAGTGTATATGTTTGGCTTAACAACAAGCCAAAATCAGTGGGATAAACTTGTTTTAGCTGTGTCTTTATATATAGTGCCTGAAAAAAAAGGTTTAGTGTGTATCTGAACTTATAATAAAATGAGATATGAATCCTTGCTTGTAGGATATTATTACATCTGTGGCAAAAAAAAAAAAAAAAAGTGTGTTCAACTTATTGCTGTTACAACTCCCAGGTAACCACATGACTCTCTCACAGGTTCCAAAGCAATATGGGTGTAGATTAACTTTCATAAACAAACGTTGCTTTCCAATTTGAGTCGCTCTTCATTTCCTTTGCAGTTTCATGGAGGGCTCTGGAGTAATGATTGACAGATTTTGTTTTACTCTTGCACGTCGGCTCTTTGAGCAGTCACTCATTACAAACAAAGGTTGGCCAGTGGGCAGGAGTGCTTGCAGAGTTTGATGGAAGCCTTTCTGATTGAAAACAATAGTGGATTGTCTCACCAGCCCCAAAGAATCAGCTTTCTAGAGCCTTGAGGCGAATGTTGTCAGCCATACAGTTCATTAACCACTTAGATCTTTAATTAAACCCCCCTGTCTAAAGTTAACTAATCAGAAAGATGCCAAGATTGGCAAAGCCGCCAGACCACAGAATTCCAAAAAAGGTCAGTGACAGAGAAGGAGAGAAATAGAGCAAGAGAAAATGAGAGTGAGAGTGAGAGAGAGAGGAGATGAATGCTCACCTCTGATTAGTCATCATGATCCCACTAAAATGACCTGCCATCAGAGGAGAAAATAGCGCCGTGGGCGACTAGGTCTCAGAATGTCTCAGATGAGTTCCTCTACAAAGCTGCTGCTGTATTCCGTCATCATGTGCCCCTCGTCAACTATTTAGACCTGTTCAATATTTAATGAACTTTAATAATCCGAGAGCGGAGATAATGACTCATTAACACAGTGCCTCATTTGTCATTTAAGTACCCAAATATATCCATTTTCAAGGCCCAGGGCAATTTAGATTTGGCTTAATATATCTTGGATTCTGCCACAGGCAGACACGTTGTAAGCCATAATGTCATGACAAAGTGTAAAACCCCAAAAGAATAGCAGACAACAGCTACTAAACGACAGAGAAATGGAAACATCTTGTGTCACTAGTTCAGATCAGTCCACTCTACACAGCATTACTATAATATTGAAATAAAAAAATCACTCAATTTTATTTTGTTTTACATTATGAATTCAAATTTTTAGATTAGTTTTAGTTAGTTTCACTTGTTCATAAATAGTTGTTATATTATTTGTATCTTTAGAGATTGATTAGTTTTATTTTGTTTTGCATTATTTTTAGTTTTCATCCCTTATGCAATAAGTGATTGATTGTTCTACATGTCACTTCATATAATAAAGAGCAACAGTGACTGCCCACTTTTTTTTCTGGCCTTGGTTATGAAAGTATTTTTTTTTTACTTTTGATAGTGTATATTTAGTTTGAAGTGGATCTTTCTCTTTTGGGTTCATGGGTAATGTAGTTCTTCATGTGAATTTTATTACTTAAAAGTTAACAAAAACTATGAAATAGCACTGACTCCCTGATGGAAATCCAGCATTGCTGGTCAGCAGAATAAGGTATGTTTTGCATGCTGGTGTAACCCTTCACCCAGGTCCTACTCGCCCCACTCTGTGCGGGCCTTGAACCTGGGTCTCTGGCATGGGAGTCAGACGCTCTAACAAGGAGGCTAAAGGCTGGAACCTCTAGCATCAGTCGCTAGAGCATCTCTTGAGATCAGAGGAGTGAGGTTTACTTGCAAAGCAACTACTAGGTGGTCTCCATTACACTCACCCACCTAAACCTCACTCCCTTCTGGGTCATGGCACCAATGTAGCCCCTCTACCCAGGTCCTACTCACCCCGCTCTACCTGGGTCTCCGGCGTGGGTGTCAGACACTCTAACAATGAAGGCTAAAGGTTGCAACCTCTAGTGTCAGTCGCTAGAGCATCTCTTGAGATCAGAGGAGTGAGGTTTACTTGCACAGCAACTACTAGCTGGCCTCCGTTACACTGGGACCAGCATGGGATTCTGGTTTGCTGGACCCCAGCATGGGAAGCGGAAGTGCTGCTAGACCAGCACTATACCAGCTCTAACCAGCATAAACCAGCCAGGACCAACATGGAATTCATGCTGGTTTATGCTGGATTTTTCAAAAATAACCTCGGAGCTCAATAGTATGTCTGTCTTGAACGTTTTGTACTATATCGTTACAAATTTCTCTATGGGGAAAATGAATGGGAACTCAACTTGATAAATTATTTAAATTACACCATGAAACACCATTTTAATTAACACAATCTAGTCTTCATTATTGATAATTGTTTTTGTTAATGATAAAATCTTGCTCTGTACTCTTTATGTTGTATGATACTTGAGGCAGATTTAATAAAAAAAAAGGCTGGAGACAATGGTTGCCATCTGAATGGTGTGATTCACAGATGCAGTTGCATTACATTACTCCTTCGCATTAGTCTTGTCAAGAGACCTGCTGTCCACAATACATTTCTGTTTTTGATTGCTGCTGCCAATCTTTAAAGCATGGATGTGTTTTATAGCTCTTTTTCCACCTTTTCCACAGAGAGGTGTAAAAAGATGGGGAAACACAACAGCAAGCTTGCTCCTGAGGTGCTAGATGACTTGACCAAGAGTACAGAGTTCAATGAAGCTGAGCTGAAGCAGTGGTATAAGGGATTTCTGAAGGACTGTCCAACTGGCATCCTCAATCTGGAAGAGTTCCAGCAACTCTATGTCAAGGTAAAGGTTGTCCATACACCCAAAGGAGTGCTTTACATAGAAGATGTACTTACTTTATCCATATGACCTTAAGGTGCACAAAAGAAATTACAAGCATAATGAAAAATAATCTTACCTCTTTTCAAAGGAGTAGATCACCCAAATACGAACATTCTGTCATGATTTACTCGCACTTATGCTGTTCCAAACCAGTATGAAGTTTGAATTTGTGTTTTTTGTTGTATATCATATTTGATACATCTGGCTTATATAGTATATACAGTCAAACCAAAATTTATTCAGACACCTTGAACATTTCATTCATTACTACAGTTTATTCACTATAGTTTTAAAAAATGGTAATAAAATATGACAAGATCTATAAACTGTGTCAGAAAACAATAATCTTAATTATGTCAGATAACACTTAAGCAAAACATGGTCAGGTCAAAGTGTCTGAATAATTTTTGGTTCCAAATGTTTATCAATTTTACTGGTAGTCCACTATATGAAGAATTTTTTGATATAATATGTCACAGTTTACTTTATTTTGCTATCCTCACTTACATAAATGAACTATAGTGTCCTGCACCCACTAGTAAAAAATATATCAAAAATATAAATAAAAAAAATGTCTGAATAATTTTTGGTTTGACTGTATATATGAAGGTGGACGTTTTTATAATTACTGAAAGGCCTTTTACTTGCTAAAAAAAAGTATAAACTATCAGATGACAGAAGGCATGTAGTAGATAATGTACAACAGGTTTTTCAGCAAAGTTTTGATCATGTTGATAATTAAGAGGCCTTAGAAATCTGTGTATAAAATTCAATACAGTAGGCTTTATAGGGTTTATGATGAAAGAATTATAATTTTAGGGTGAACTACTCCTTTATGTAAGTCTATGTAGTTAAGTTATTAAAAAGTGTACTAAAAAGTCATTTGCCATTTCTGTTTTGTGTCTTTCAGTTCTTCCCTTATGGTGATGCTTCAAAATTCGCTCAGCATGCCTTTCGGACATTTGACAAAAACGGTGATGGTACCATTGACTTCAGGGAGTTCATCTGCGCACTGTCCATCACTTCCAGGGGAAGTTTTGAGCAGAAACTCAACTGGGCCTTCAACATGTATGACCTGGACGGAGATGGCAAGATCACACGCATGGAGATGCTGGAGATTATTGAGGTGAGGCATTGCTTCACATACTCAAATACGTGTTTGCTTTAGAAGTGTGTTCACCCTGTCGATTCGGGATGTCTCTGATGTCCAGGCAATCTACAAGATGGTTGGAACGGTGATCATGATGCGTATGAACGAGGACGGGCTGACCCCACAGCAGCGCGTGGACAAAATCTTCAGCAAGATGGACAAAGACCACAACGATGAGATCACGCTGGAAGAGTTCAAAGAGGCGGCCAAGAGCGACCCCTCCATTGTCCTTTTACTGCAATGTGACATGCAGAAGTAAGGAAGGAGAGGAGGAAGATGAGTGAAGGGGGCTGGGGGTGTAGGGAGGGGAGGAGAACCATGTACAGACTTCTTGAGAAATGTAGGTAATAGATGATAAATAGAGAGAAAGTGTATATACAGTTGAACAGAAGTTAGACTGCATGGTAATCTTGGAAGTGATTAAGGCCATTTGGAATGATTAGTCAAAGTAATGCAAGAAAGAATATTTTCAATCCTGTATCACTTGTTACACATTCTGTCTACTTTCCAGCCCTTAGAGAGAGTCAGAAAGATTGAATCATTAATACAATACATTTCTTTCCTCAGAAAAGTCACTTTTGAGCCAAAAGACAGGCATCTGTTTCTTTCAGGAATTTAAACAATAAATAAATAATAATAAATAATGTAATAATAATTTAATTTTGATTCATTTTAATCCAAGATAAAGATACAAAAGGCATGGATGAAAATATACATTAGGGATGCACGATATGTAGGTACTATACTAGCTATCTTCTGAAATTAGTTTTTTATTTATTTATTGGTTGATATTGTATGTATAATCGCCTAGTATTTGGATATTTAATTGTGTATGCTCTTTTACCTAGTTTTTACATTTAGATTATCTTTGCAGTCATCCAACACTTAATCTTTAAAAACACTAATAATTTATTAAATACAATTTTTAGCAAATCTCAAAATGAATATCCATTATACATTATAATGTGATGCCCAAATTCACCTGTAGCATTTAAAACATTTCATTTTAGTGTTTTATTTTTAATTTATTTAGACAAAATAGAATTTAATTTATATGCTGTTAAATTATCGACAGAAGATGTGTCAAGAAAAATAATGAAAAATAAAAATAAAAATAATGCATGGCTTCATGCATTATTATCTTGGTGTCAACAAAAAAAAGAAAAATAATGCATGGCTTCTTAGGGCTTCCGTATTTCCGTATTTCGGCCATAACAATAATTATTTGCTTACTGGCATTTATACCGTGCATCCCTATTAAATATTATATAATCTTTGGAATTTATTTATTTATTCTATATTGAAAATGTCAGAGCAGCAACATGCCTGATTACAGGTTGTGCCTGAGGAAAGCATTATAGAGGGGAAATGTAGAAAGCTTAGAGTTCTGGGCAGGACTGAATCCTTTGACATTTGCGGGTGCCTTCATATACAGCGCTCTACCCCACTTGAGTAATACTGTTTGAACACATTGCCATAATCTGACGATCACGAAGCATAGCCATCTTCTAATCGTGTTATTGCCAGAGATAAAACTAAAAAGCCACGGCTGAGTAAAAGGGTGATATTTAGTGACGGATCATGTCAGAAAATGACGAGTAGCGTTTATTAGATAGAGAACTGACAACATATGTACATGAAGACATTTTGTACATAATGCCTATACACATGCTTAATATGTACATGTAAATGTTTCTCTACCTTAGAACTGCTTTCATAATCTGACACAGCTGCAATGATTTGTGTGCTAACTCAAAAACTTTACTGTACTTATGTATGTGGGTCTGTCTGAAGAGGGAAGCTAATGTGTGCAGTTTCTTCTTTGCAATCAGGTGTGAAAGCCGCAGTGTGTGAGTGTGAGTTCACATAAGAGAACACAAATGCCTCAACCTTTGTATTAATTCTTTCTTATGATCTTCACGCCAGTGCTAGGAGTATTACGCTGTCGTGTTTGTTGTCATCTGGTATGGCTGGTGAGCTGTTTTTGTCATGAGAGCTTTAGTTTAGTTCAGTCTTCATTGGTTCATCTCCTATTTCACAAGCTTAGCAAGTGTCAGCCAAAAGGATTTTAATTGTATGAATATTGTCAATGTTGAATTACCTTTCTTTACTCTTGTAATATAAGTGGACACAAATGTAAACCAGACGCAGAATGTGTAGTACTTGTCAATGTTACTATGGCGCTATACTTAATAACATGAGAATACTGTTGCACTACATAGTGAGTAGAGGCAATACAGCTTTAGTTTTAGACTGCCTCCCTGTGGTGAAAGATGTTAATCAACTTCAGGAGAACACCATAGCATACTACTCTCTTACTATTTCTGCCATATAAAGATATGGTAAAAGTTGTAAGAGTGGTATGCTAGTATGTGGTTCCAAGTTCAGCATATGATTTCACTCAGAACCAGGGCCGTCAGGGGGGTGAGAGGGTCCAACTAAGTTTCCCGTGTGATATAGGTCAGGGGGAAAGGGGACCCATCCATAAAATCTGTGAATTTTAGCAAGAATCCCTCTCAAAACCACACTATACTTCTAGATCACATTGAGGATGTCTTACTGGAACATTGTGCCACACAATAGCAATGATTATTCATGTTTAGATAATCAATGAGTGACTTATTTTTCAATAGTGAAAGTAGTTTAGCAATACTCAAAATGGTTCATTTTGCAGCATATCTTGTGATGTTACATTTTCAGTAACAGCAGTTTAAG
Organism: Hypophthalmichthys molitrix; assembly: GCA_037950675.1. Lineage (NCBI taxonomy): Eukaryota > Metazoa > Chordata > Actinopteri > Cypriniformes > Xenocyprididae > Hypophthalmichthys > Hypophthalmichthys molitrix. Next base: position 21,332,767 of record CM075510.1, on the reverse strand, counting down.
CAATTTCTTTACTCACAATTTGTCATAACGGCTTTTACACTACTCACAATCTTGTGAAATCCATGTGGGATGTATTTCCTGTCACATTCACACAACTTTGTCGCTGTTTTACATCTCTGCTCATGAGCAGCAAGGGTAATCTCTTTCTTATTATGTCACAAAGTAGGTTTCTTGTGCTAAATGTGCTATCCCTTGTGAAAAAGAAGTGTCAAATTAAAAGTTTTACTTTAAAGTACATTTTAAATCACCATGTTTTAATCTTTTGTTGTGCTTTAAAGAAGTAAACTGATTTGGATGTGTTAAAGGGATGTATAATTTAAAGGGATAATTCACCCAAAAATCATCTTTTACTCACCCTCAAGTTGTTCCAAACCTGTATGAATTTCTTTCTTCTGCTATATATTCTGCTAAGATATTTTGAAGAATGTGGGTAACCAAACATTTGATGGGCACCATTGATGCTATACTATGGAAGTCAATGGGGCACATCACCTGTTTGGTTACCCATATTCTTCAAAATATCTTCTTTTGTGTTCAGCAGCAGAAAGAAATTCATACAGGTTTGAAACAACTTGAGGGTGAGTAAATGATGACAGAATTTTCATTTTTGGGTGAACTATCCCTTTAACTGTAGTATGTTATATTACATTAAAAAGTTAATATGTACTCATTTGCAATTTGTGTAATTACAAATATATTTAAATACATGACACAAGTTTCAACAGAAATTACATGAAGTGTATTTTAGTGAATAAATGCTTGTCAGTACTTTGGGCAGTACACTTTAAACATATTTCAAAGACAAAAGAAGTAATTATGAAATTACAAATAAAGATGTAATTACTGTCAGTCCTACTTAAGTGGGCCAAAAAGCACTCTAGTTCAGATAAATGCATTTCATATCTATTTAAACTGTAATACATTTTCATTTAATTGCAATTAAGTGTCCAAAAACATTATATTTGCTTTGCATTTAAGTATATTCTTTTAAAGTATTATTTCTGTAATAAGTTCTAAAGTATTCTAAAGTGTACTTCTTTTTCACAAGGGACAGTCATATACTTTTCAAGACATTGAACTTTATCTACTACCGCAGTTCAGATCTGTATCATCGCAACTCAATGTATGGTCTGAAATCTTGACCATCTGACCATCTAATGATCACTGTGATTAGATTACATAAACACAGTTATGGTCATGGGTAATGATTATGGGAAGCGCAAAATGGGCCTGGTGGATGCTGTGCAATGTGCTGATTCACCACTAAACTGACTCTATACATGCCACTGCTAAAGTCCACTGAGAGATTTTCTGTGCCAAAGACTTTATAAAACATAAAATTGGAGATATATAATTAAATTTTATTAACCCAATTAATTGAAAATGTATTTTTGATTGCTTTTACATTTATAATTCAGCGTGAAAAATGTAATGTAGGTTGGTGACATGTATAACCATCCAGTGCAAATTCTGATTATGTCCCCAAAAAATTACTGAAAAGGGATTAATTGTGTCCAGTCGTGCAATACAGTGTGCTTTCTGTACTGTATGTGTTGCTGTGCATTTCAAATGTCTGGTTTCTGTTCACTTTTTCAATATCGTTAAGCTCCTTGAACAAAGACGTGTAATTATTTTTGTTACATAGAGAATTAAATATGTGGATGTCTACTGAATCATCTCCGGCTGTGTGTTGTTTGTCATCCTTACTGATTAGGTAAATGCTGTCAGACAAACTCATTTTTCTCATTTTCATGCACACAAACGGTTCACTTTTTATGCAGACCTGTGCAGTATGAGTCACTCTAGCGAGGTGATGTCATATAAATGCTGTTGTCATGGCAGCAGGGCTGTAGCACATCTCAAGTGTGATGGGAGAATTGTATAAATGTAGACTTTCCATCAGGGACACACATTTTCACTTGCAATTTCCCAACAAATTGATACACTCAACCTTTAAGGCAGCTTGGAGCTTTGTGCCATCAGTCTCTTCCTGCCTGCCACATCTCACTCATTACACATCTCGCTGAAAATTGGCTTCAACCAGCCTAAACTGGTTTGCGGTTTTGCAGTAAGGTCAGTCTAGTCTGGTTTGTTGGTGTGTGACCACATAATGTATAAATGCAAGTGCATATTATTATTTTTCATATTACACAGAACATAAATTATATGCTAGTAGTGGTGAGACATTATTTATCATTCAGTGTTTCTGTGAAAAAGAAATAAAAAAGAAATCTGTTTAACAACATTATACTCACAACAAGCAAGGACGAATTCTCTTTTCAATCATGTCGTCTTCCGTCAGGTATATTGCATATTCATTGCCTTTGGCATCAGGCCAATGCCTGTTAGGCTGTTGTGCTCATGAATATTAATCCAGCTGTCTGTGTTCACCCACTGTGATTTGCTGAAATCAAAATGACAGGTGTGCATTAGCCAATGGTATTACTTGCACTTCAGTTTCGCCCACCAACAAAGCAACTGGCTGGCAAGGCTTCCAGTTTTCAATTATTTCCCTTGGTTTGTCTCAAAATAAACTTCTTAAATGCAATTATTATTCCTCATGTGTCTCCCCAATTATAATGGTTGAGTGTTAGAGTAAGTAGATGAAAATATATACCAGCAATATCTCATTTTACACCTGTCAGCAGTGCTGGGTACATGTAATCTGGATTACATAATCAGGTTCCAAAAATTAAGTACTTGTAATTTTAAAATACTCATAATCAGGCTATAATTACTTTTATTAATTACATGGTTACATATTATTCACACAATGGCAGTAAATCATTCATAATTTATTGATTCTCCCTAATACTTCTTTGACATGGTTTAAATTTTCCTTTCTAAACAAAGTATTTCATTTATATACATTCAAGTCTAGAAGTTTTGTGAAATTGGACAGACCACTAGTTAGGTGGTTATAATTACATGGAAAATTGAGAAGCCACAAAACATTTGACCACTGGATTTACAGAAGTCATTTCACTTTAAGAAGCGCTTTCTCAACATTGCAACATTGCATATTGAATCATCTCCTGATTAACACATTAATTATTATTTGAACGATCATTTAACCATCTATTACTATCTAAAGATTTTGTCTTTCAAACACATTTTATTATCATTTTTATTATTTTAAAATTATTTGTTTTAATCTTACATTTTTATGACTTATGACATTTTACGACAGGCGGTTGCAGATGGTATTAGGAGAAATTTGCAAGTAATTTTGTCAAAGTTTAGGAGTAGCCTATAACATAATTTCTTATTTATGTATTTATTTATTTATTTATTTCTATTTGTGGTCATTTTTAATTTTTAATGTATAAAAAAATGACCACAAATATAAAAAAACAATAAATCACATTGTATAATAAACGAACAACAAATAACTACAATTTGGCAAACCAGCTAAGAACGCAACATTATTTTGAAATTGCAACTTTGAACTTTCAAGTTTGACAGCATGACATCACTTCCTGACAAAGCACCGTTTCGGGATTAGCTAGCTGCTTAGCTAGCCATGTCCCTATAGCTGGTGTGTGGTATAAAATAGCATTAAAAACACTAAGTCGCCGAACTACCAGTTATCCATTAAAAGTAAGGCGTTTAATCCTTTGCATTTCTAACCCAGATATGCACCGCTGCTATTCATATTTGGCGTTAGTTTTTATTCCCTGGAATTAACAACCGATTAACAACTGTTGTTAGCCTGGTACATATGTGGTGTTTAGTTTAACAACAGCAATAATGTATGACTAGTGAGAAATATTTGTGTTTTAATGGTAGGTGTGGTTATTTTTGCTTATACGCTGTATTAAAATGAAGTACGCCATTGAGGATTGTGTTTATTATATGGGTGTTACAATGTCCGTTATTTTTCACCCATCTGTACTGCTAGCATCTACAGCACTAGTAGCGCCCGACGTTACTATAGAGACACAATGAGAACACTCCCATTATAATCAACGAATCTGTACTGCCAGCTTACGATGTTTCTATCGCGTGGTAAAAAAAAACGTGGTAAAACTAGCAGTCAGCTTCTTTGATTTAAATGGGTTCTGGTTTTATCGCTAGCAGTGTAGATGATGTGCTGCATAGCAGTTAATTTGTAATATAAACCTTAGTCATAATTTTTTTGGAACCTTCTTTATCCTCTCGTCTTTTTAAAGGAACTTTGAGTCAAGTCATGGAGGAACCTGGAGCCATAGAGGTGACCGTGAAAACTCTAGATTCCCAGAGCAGGACATTCACTGTCAGGGGAGAGGTGTGTGTTATAGTTCATCAGTCATTTGCGCTATGGTTATTTTGTATGTGAAACCCAAATAGCTTAGTTCAAAGTGTCATTGTAGAGTATGAACCCAGACCGCTATATTGCAATACTGGTAAATACACTTTATATTGTGAACTACAACGTAAATGATTTATCAATCTGATTGTCACCTCTCTTACTTTCTCTCAGTGGACAGTGAAGCAGTTTAAAGAGCACATTGCTTCCTCCGTTGATATCCCGGTGGATAAACAGAGGTTGATTTACCAGGGTAAAGTGCTGCAGGATGAAAGAACACTCACAGAATACAGTGAGTCACGCCTTGTCTGTTTACGCCCGTTTGTATTACTCCGCTTGTCCGTTTTGGCGCCTTCCAGTTAGTGTGTTGCGCCACAGGTGGACAGGTTTTCATAAGCGAGTCATTGTAAAAACAGTAATATTGTGAAATATTATTACAATTTAAAATAACTGTTTTCTGCTTGAATATATTTTATAAAGTAATTTATTCCTGTGATCAAAGCTGAATTTTCAGCATCATTACTCCAGTCTTCAGTGTCACATGATCCTTCAGAAATCATTCTAATATGCTGATTTGCTGCTGAAGAAACATTTATTGTGTACAATTGTACAAAATATTTGTGTACAATATATATATATTTTTTTCACGATTCTTTGATGAATAGAAAGTTCAAAAGAACAGCATTTATTTGAAATATAATCTTTTGTAACATTATAAATGTCTTTACTGTCACTTTTGATCGATTTAATGTATCCTTGCTGAATAAAAGTATTAATTTCTTTAATTTCTTTTCAAAAAAATTAAAATAAAAATTCTTACTAACCCCAAACTTTTGAACGGTAGTGTATAATGTTACAAAAGCTTTGTATTTCAGATAAATGCTGTTCTTATGAACTTTCTATTCATCAAGGAATCCTGAGAAAAAAAGAAAAAAAAAGTACACAACTGTTTTCAACATTGATAATAATCATAAATGTTTCTTGAGCAGCAAATCAGCATATTAGAATGAATTCTGAAGGATCATGTCATACTGAAGACTGGAGTAATGATGCTGAAAATTCAGCTTTGCCATCACAGGAATAAATTACTTTATAAAATATATTCAAACAGAAAACAGTTATTTTAAATTGTAATAATATTTCACAATATTACTGTTTTTACTGTATTTTTAATTAAATAAATCCAACCTTGGTGAGCAGACGAAACTTCTTTTAAAAACATTAAAAATCTTACCGTGTCCAAACTTTTGACTGGTAGTGTGTGTGTGTGTGTGTGTGTGTGTGTGTGTGTGTGTATATATATATATATATATATATATATAATATTTTCATTGGCAAAATCTGACAAAGAATGGCTGTATGATTGTATTTTAAACTTGAACACAATTACTGCTCTTTTCAATTAATGAAGAATAATCATCTGTTATTATCATCTGCTGGTTATTTATCCTGAGAATTAAAAAAAAAAATCATTATTTTTTATTTTATTTATAATTATGGGAATTAATATTAGGAATTTCACTGTTTTAGAAGCTTCTTAAGGTTTTACCAGTTTTCATAACGTAGAGTATGTTAATGCATATGATAAATAATAAACACACAGTCCTAAGACAAAGTAGGTTGGTATAGTCAAAAGTTTTTTTTTTTGTTTTTGTTTTTTTTTGCCTGCGTGTGATATGAATTATAAATAATTTTCTATCAAGCATGTTTCTATCACAGCTTTGCTGTTTTTCAGATGTCGATGGGAAGGTCATTCATCTTGTGGAGCGAGCACCTCCTCAGAGCAGTCAGCCTGGGGGTGGAGGAGGTGGAGTTTCTGGCTCCTCAGGTGCAACGGATGGGGGATCCACCTCCTCTCAGTCCTCCACTTTTCCAGGAACTTCACACGACCGTAATGCAAACAACTATGTCATGCTGGGTACTTTTAACCTGCCTGTGAACATCATGGACCCACAGCATATACAGGTTACAGTGCTTTCCTTACTTCAAGAGACATGTGCTTGCAATACTGTAATACATACATGAGAGATTCTTCCATCAAAGTAAATATACATTTCTTCACCCCTCTAGATGTCAGTGCAGCAAATGTTGGCTGGTGTTGGAGAAATGGGACGTAATGTCAGAGTGAGCACCAGCACTGGAGTGAGTCATCCTAACCTATTACATATTTACATAATAATGAACACCATAAGCAGTGTTTCCCGAATGTTTGTCTCAGAGGCACTTGTGCTTTGTGTTGTCACAGCCTGTTTGTTAAAATGAAAGAATATCTATGGACACATCTACAGTCATTTATTTTCTCTCTCACAGAGCAGTGGCTCTGTGGATGTCCATATCAATGTGGACCAATCAGTGCAGAGCGAGCCCCGGATGAGACTCCAGCTAGCTGAAAGCTTGCTGAGAGAGACTCAGGCTTTAATTCACAGACTTGAGGTACAGAACAAACATTTACATCCAACAAATAAAACAATCTTATGAGATTTCTTAATTGTACATAAATAATGATTCAGGATGATGCTTATTTTCAGGGTCAATCAAGTCAACTGTCATCTCAGCAAGAGACACCACCTTCTCAGCCATCATCATTCTCAGCACAACCAATGGACAGCTCCCCACCTCCACCCTCCTCCTCATCTAGTGCTTCACAGACGGAAGGAACATCTCAGTCTGGACCCAAGTAAGAGAAGAATATTAGGGTCAAAGACAAATAAAGTGTGTTCATGATAAAGAAAAGGAAAAACATACCAAGCATTTAAAGGAGACCTATAATGCCCCTTTTACAAGATGTAATATAAGTCTCTGTTGTCCCCAGAATGTGTCTGTGAAGTTTCAGCTCAAAATACCCCACAGATCATTTATTTAAGCTTGTCAATTTTGCCCCATTTGGGTGTAAACAAAAACATGTCGTTTTTGCGTGTCCTTTTAAATGCAAACGAGCTGCTGCTCACGGCCCCCTTTTCCAGAAGAGGGCAGGGCTTTAACAGCTCACGCTTCAGTTGCTCAACAACAAAGCTGGAGAATCTCGCGCAGCCAAAATGACAATTGTCAGTGTCTTCAGTCTGATGGAGAGACTCAGGTAGAAGTTACAACTTTTAGAACGCAACATAATTATAATTTAAAATAATAATGTTTTCCTGTGATGGTAAAGCTGAATTTTCAGCGTTATTACTCCAGTCTTCAGTGTCACATGATCCTTTAGAAATCATTTTAATATGCTGATTTGCTGCTCAAGAAACATTACTTATTATTATAAATGTTGAAAACAGTTGTGCTTCTTAATGTTTTTGTGAAAACTGATGCATTGTTTTCTTTGTCTCAACAGTCACCCTAGCCCTTTAGAGTTGGTGGAGGTTCTGTCAGAGGTGCGAAGGGTGGAGGAGCGACTCCGTCCTTTCATGGAGAGAACACATTCCATTCTTGGAGCGGCCAGTTCTGCAGACTATAATAACAATGTATGCACTAGATAGTTTATTGCAACACAAGAGTCCTGTGTGTTAAAAATATGGCAGTGTTCATTTTCTGAAAAGTTGTTGTTTTCTCGGACAGACTCAAGAACGTGAAGAAGATCAACGCACTCTCAATTTGATTGGAGAGTCGCTCCATCTCCTTGGCAACACATTGGTGGCTCTGAGTGACCTTCGATGCAATTTATCAGCTCAGCCTCCTCGCCACTTGCATGTGGTGCGGCCGATGTCTCACTACACCTCCCCTGTTGTCCTGCAGAGTGGAATGCCCCATATTCCCATTCCGGTGAGCTAACCACTATATGTTCAAAACTATTTTCATACTGTTAGTATCAAACAGTCAACCTTGCAAAATATGTCATCTTCCAGGTGAACCTGGGCTCCACTGTGACCGTGACTTCAAACAGCAGACAGACAAGCGAGGGTCAGGCACAACCCTCACAGCCCAGCAACCAATCAGAGCCACAGGGTCAGGCACCTCCTCCTCCACCGAATGGAGCCAGTCAACAGACAGGTCACGGTCAGGGGACTCCAAGAGTGATCAGAATCACTCACCAAACCATGGAGCCAGTGGTCATGATGCAGATGAACCTGGATGGTATGTCAACAAACCAACCCTCCCAATCAGACCCCAGTGTTTTTAGCACTGTGTTTCAGCCTTGCTGCCCATTCCTGGTCTGCTACACTTCTGAAGATCTCAAACACTCTTCATCATTCTGATTTTTGCGATTTAAAATAGCTTTTCAGAAAAAATAGTTTCAGAAATGGACTTCTTCAGACCTGGAATGGGCGGCTGTAGTGTAACTGCCAGCCACTGATCTGTGCATTTCTGTGCAGCAGATTCAGACAGTGGAGCACAGGGCCAAAGGCAGCAGAACCCCAGCACTGCTGGAGAGACTGGTTAGTTTCCACATCTCTCTGTAGTCAATAACCAGCTGTGCCAACATTAACATGTGATATGTGTCTTAAAGGAATAGTTCACTCAAAAAATTGCATATTACCATCATTTGCAGGCCCTCATGTTGTTTAAAACTCATTTAACTCCTCCATGGAACACAAAACAGGAAATATTTCCGGAATTTCCAAAGTGCTTGTTCATACAATAGAAGTAAATCAGGACCAGGGCTGATGAGCTCCAAACAAGTAAAAGCTCTCTCTGGTCAAGTGTTATTTTAGTGTCATTCATTTACTATTATAGTAATTATTATTATTTAGTATTAGCTTTTATTTTTCAGTTTTTATTTTCATTTTAAAAGAAATAAAGCAATTGTGTTTGTGCCATTTTCATTTTTATTATTTTTATTAATAATTATTATTAATAATATAATTAATTATTATAATATTAATAATTTTTATTAATATAATTAATAATTATATATTTTTTTTTATTGCTGTTTAGCTTTGATCCCCCGTTTTTTTTATTTTAGTGCTTCAAATTTAACTTTCTATATTTCTATTTGACAAGGCAACATTTAAATTTTCTTTTAAGTTTTTTAGGCCTAAGTTTTTGAACCAATATTTATATATTAGTATCTTTTAGCTTTATTTCAATTAATGAAATCTCTTTTTAATAGTTTTAGTTATCAGTAGTAATCACATATTAGTTATCACTGCTCTGGACATTCTTCAAAAGTCCTCCTTTAGTATTCCATGGAAGAAAGAAAGTCATAGAGGTTTGGAACAACATGAGGGTGAGTAAATGATGTCAGTTTGAGTGGTGATTAAGCAGTATTTTTGCACTGGGATATAAAGCAGCTATTGTTAGTCAGTTGTCTGTAGTCTTGTGTGTAGAATTCAGCAGTTTTATTTGTCAGCAGTGTTAATAGTCTCTCTTTACTGAATCCTGTGTATCTGTTCTCGAAAGGTACCACGGCACCCATCCACATACCAGGTCTGCCGCCAGAGTTCATGCAGGCTATCATGCATCAGATCTCCCAGCAGGCTGTTGCCATGGCAACTGCAGCCTCTGCTGGACACCAGGGGCAGCAGCAGGGCACTGCTGGCACAAGTGCCCAGAGTGGAGAAAGCCCGGCCCCTCTGCCACCTCAGGCCAGGGTGGTCATCACACGCCCCTCCTTATCCCCACGCATCCCCCAACCCATGAGCACCAGGGGGACCACCATCAACCTGAGGGCAGCAGTGCCTCCCTCAGCAGGACAGCAGACTAATCAAGTATGAACCTTTATGTTACACTACAGGGCTCAATTCTAATTATTTTTCTACTGGCACAGTGGGGCCTAAAATTTTGACTTACCCTTCCAAAATTTTCAGTTGGCCCCCACCACAAAAAAAACTAATAAATAAATAAAATAAAATACTCACTGTTTTCATTGTTGTTGACCCATGTAGATACCAGTGAAATTCTTGATTCAAATTTCACTGACATAGCAAAAACTACAAACCCAACTAATACAACTTTTAAACATTATTAAAAACAAGCAGTCAGTAATAAAATAAGAACAAATAAACAAATTAGAAGCAATATCACAAAGAAATACCACAGAACAAAATGAAATGGTGCTTTATGTTTTTCAGGTAGGTCTAACAGTAGTATTCAAGTACAGAATTTAAATAAAGTTATCAAATGTAAAATAACACTGCATAGTCTTCACTTCACTGCTGCTGTCACTTTAAACTCCAATTCACACTGCACAGACAGACGCAGACCAACGCTGACAGTCACCAGATTACAGCACGTCACTTCACAGACATTCTAATTCCTATTCAGCATGTTCAGTTGGCGAAAACAAGCTCCAACAGATGCCAACACACTCCGAAGTGTCTGTTTGCCTTCGTTCGCCGTCTGTTGGTGCGGTGTGAATTGGACTGAAGACCTAAGGCACAGGTCCAATATATTGTACTCATGCATTTTCTTTCTCAGCTGTTTACGTTCACTTAAGACATAACTGACTGTGTTTATGATGACAGCCAAGACTTTTTTTTGTGTTTTGTTTGTCCGTTTAAGTGCAAGAAGTTGCGAAAGACAATGCAATTCGGTATTTGCATGCTTGAGTACCAAATTGGGTTCTCTTTCTCTTGAGCTTGAATGGTTTAAAATCAGTTAAATGTTTAAATTGGCAAGACTTAAAAACACATGCATAAACTTTTTGTGCTCGATCGGGCCAGTGACAATTCAGTCAACTGTCCCAAACATCTTTCACGCTGGCCCAGGGCCATCAGGCAGTCTTTATTGTCAAGCCCTGCATTATTGTATTTTGTAGAGACATAAGACTCATAGTTCCATTTTTATTCTTCAATCAAGGGCAGTCCTATGACGTCCTCTCCTCTCACACAGATGGTCAGTGGTTTGGTTGGGCAGCTTTTGATGCCATTGCACACAGGTAAGTTGTCCACACCTATTCAGTTCCTGTGTTAAGCAACACACAGCTTTAAACATATTATGTTTTCCATTGTCAGGGGACCAGCCATCCACTACCTCATCATCCCAGTCCTTCTCTTTCTCTACTTCTGCATCTACCTCCACCTCCACCTCCTCCTCCTCCTCTTTCTCTTCCTCCACTGCTTCTCCATCCTCTGCCAATACGTCCGGTCAGACGTCCACCCATACCACCAGCACGGCGTCCGTGGGTCAGTCCCAAGAGAGCGGCCCAGGAGATAACCTAGCTCAGCTTCTGGGCTCTCTCCTGGGAGGAGTTGCGGGAGCTGGTGGAGGGGTGTCTGGAGGTGCTCCCTCCATTACAGTGACTATTCCAGGTGTCCCTGCGTTCATCCAGGGCTTGTCTGAGTTCATTCAGGTTGGTGTTTTTTTAGTGGTATACCGATATATCTGCAAATAGCATATGGCATTTTTTAATTATTGGCATCGGCCGATGTGACGGCAGCGGCAGTTTTTTGACAGCACATCAGACTTTTATTTTGACAGAGCTGAGAACGCCAGTGCTTCAGCATCGGAGTTCATTCTCCTTCTTTATTAGTTTGCTGTCACTGTTTAACAGTTCTATCTAATAAATTATTGGACAAAACTGTTAAACAAAAAAGTTTTTAAATATCTAATAAACATTTAATTTTGCAAACATTTTAAAAACCCAGCTATAAGATTTTCTGAAGTGTGCAATTTTAGACTGAATAAAAACATGTGAACTCTGCATAATGGTCGGTCCATGTGAATTGTATGCAAAGAGGAGAGTTTAGCTGTCTCTGGACACACGTGATCGACAAACTTTAAATCCTTGATTCAGACTATGCTGATATATCCAGTTGGCTGCTATGCTGTATTAATATCAGACTCGCTGTGTAATGTAAATAAAATTAGCTCAACCTCATCTTTATTTGAAAAAATACGATTCCCAATGCAACATAGACTTACCAGATTATTGTGTGCACAGTTGGTTAGTGTTTACTTCCTTTTTATTTTTATTTTAATTTCTTTATTTATGTAAAGTACTATAATAGGATTACAGAATCAAGAAGTTGCCGTCCAAGGTATAAATCTGTATTTTACAGATTTATTTATCAAGTTCAAATTATTTTTTCAAATAATTTTTAAATTGTTTATTTTTAATTTGGTAAATATGTAAAATAAATATAAATTTCATTTCTGCAATTGTTATGCATGTGTTTTTACTATCTTTAAATTAAATAGTATATATCTGCATTATATACTATATTATATACTAATAGTATATATCGGCATTAGCCTTAGAAAAAAATCAATATCGGTCAATCATGAGTGCTTTTCTGTGTCTTTGCAGTCTGATCTTACCAAATATGTCCATTTGAATGCCCTGTTTTCTTTCCAGTCCGGTCAGCCTGTGTTTCCTCCACCAAACCAGCAGCCTCCACCCTCACAAGCCACACCCCCTGCCCCTTCAGCAGCCTCCCTTACTACTGCCCCTCAGCCTCCCAGTGGAGGTGGAGAGACCCTCAGCCCTGAGCTTTTCACAGGCATCGTACAGGGTGTCCTGTCCACCATGATGGGCTCTCTGGGGGCTGGCCAAGGCAGTACTGAGAGCATCGCTCAGTTTATCCAGAGACTTTCCCAGACCAGCAATCTTTTCACGCCTGGAGCTGGAGATGCAGTGGGTAAGGGCTTCTGTGTTTCTGTAGCTCAACTTGAAGTACAGCACAATGCCACAATTTGTGACTCACTATCTGTGTTTGTTTGGTAGGGTTCTTTGGAGATCTGCTGTCTCTGGTTTGTCAGAGTTTCTCAATGGTGGACATGGTTCTGCTGCTGCATGGTAATCCTCAGCCTCTGAGCCGCATCCAGCCCCAACTCTCAGCCTTCTTCAATGAGCACTATCTGCAGGGCAGAGAACCCAATGATGCCAACATTGCTGTGAGTCTGAGCTTACGTCCCTTCCATACGTGACGTTCACTACGTCAGTTCCACATGAAGATCTCATATACTGTCATATATGTTCAGTGTGGTACAAACTTTTAGTGGTATTTACCTAAAGAATTTTTTTTACGACCACATTTTAAAGCAAGTGAAATGTCACATGGGGACTACGGATCCATGAAAATGAACATGAGAACTAATCCATGAAAATGAATTTGATTTCTTAATATCGCAAGCAGAGTAATACTGATTTTTACACTTACAAAACAACACTTTTCCATTAAATGCATGTTACATAGGCTGATGGTATTTCTGTGTCTGTTATTTAGAGTGCTTCTGAGGATCTGATCAATGGACTAGAGGAGTATGTTGCAGAAAGTTTTGTAAGTCTTGTTTGCTGATTAATCCTGGAACATTTTGTTCATCAGACACTCTAACTGATAGTCCCTGTGTCTTATTTGTTTCAGTCCTCTGTGACTGTTCGAGAGGGGGTGGACATCATCCAAACAAACATGTCCTTCCTGAGACAACAGTTCACTCGCATGGCTACTCACATTCTGCGCTGTAGAGGTGACCACAAGACTATCCACACAAACACAGACCCAAAAACTGCTCTGGCATTCAAATTCCATGATTTTTCTGTTACTGTAGACATTTTTACATTACAATCTAATCAGTCAAATTAATAATTCAAAGGATGTGATACAAAGTACAAATGGACACCCACTTGGCAATATGTAACTTTAAAATTATTTATCCTTTGTATTGGAGGTGTAGGTTTGTCTTCTGATTTGAGATATGGCGAACATCAGAAGTTTTCAAAACAATTCCACACATATAGCATAGACATTGAAAATGTATTTTATTTTGCAAAACTGTTATCCAATCATAGCAGTGGGTGTCTACTTCCAAGTCTTGAATGCGGCCAGCCTATCAAAACGGAGCGTTTTCAAGAGAGGGTCAAAAACAAGATAGAAAATAGCCAATTACTTCTAAATTAGGATGTTTTTTGTTGTAAAAATCTTGCAACAATAACACTGTTTCTTATGTGTTTCCAGATAACATGTTTGGCCAACGTTTGTTGTACCTGTGCACCCAGGGTCTGTTTGAGTGTTTGGCCCTCAATCTGTACTGCTTAAGAGGAGAGCAAAGAGCTTTAACCACTGTCATCAACCACCGAATTGTAAGATCCATTGATTCATCCTCATGAAGGTGGTTTGGTGTTGCACTGAAATCATATCTTTTGATGCATTCATGTTTTGTTCTTCACTCAGAGGAGAATGTCAGCAGAAGTGAACCCCAGTCTGGTGAACTGGTTGACCAGTATGATGACCATGAGGCTGCATGTGATTTTAGAGCACAACCCAGTCACTGAGAACCAGATCCAGCATTACGTCATCTATTCACAGGTCCTTTATTTAGACACATGGGTCTTCGAATCTGCTCTTGGCTAACTGGCAGCTGCAGTAGTAATGAAAAGGAAAATTAAAAAGGAATTTATAGTTTGAGTGAGTCTTATTGAGTGAGTTGCACTCGATAACATTCACTATGGTTTCGGACACCATTACCCCGTCCCCTCAAATAGTGCCCTATTTAAGGGTGTAGGGGGTGATTTTGGACACAGCCTTAGATTAGCTGATTCAGGTGTTTTTAATTAGTGTTGGAGCTAAACTGATTTAGACACCCTGATTTAGATTCACCCCCTCATCAGGATTCACTTCCAAACTGAGCCACCGAATACAGAACTGAATATGCTTCTATTATTTTTTTTCATGTACAGAGCGAGTCGTCTCAGAGAACAGAATCAGGTGCACAAGCAAGCCAGCAGTCCGATAACATGAGTGTTGAGGTACGTTTCAACAGAAGGAGAATAAGTCTGGTTTATTGCCACTGAAAATTATTATTTGCAAATGAGCCGAGTAAAACATACTGTATGAAAGTCTATGCAATTTTACCTTATTTATATACACACTTAATAATTATATTATTTTCTCATAATAAAAAAGTTTGGCATCAGTACGATTTTTTTTAAATGCTTGTTTTTTTTTCAGCAAGAACACATTAAATAGATCAAAAGTGACAAAAGTGTTAACTATTTTAAACATTGATAATAATAAGAAATGTTACTTGAGCACCAAATCAGCACATTCATCAGCACAAGGATCATGTGACACTGAAGACTGGAGTAATGGCTGCTGAAAATTCAGCTTTACCATCAAAAACTTTAACAAAAATCTTACCAACCTCAAACTTTTGAACGGTAGTATATATTATTGTATATTATAAATGTAATTACACACACATGGTGTGAGCTGCATCATATGCAACTTTCATTTATGTAATGACTGTCTCTGAACACATCTGAGTGTAGGTCTGTATTATAAACTGTATGTTATGATGGTAATATGTAATTATATATTCCAGATGGAAGAGGGTCTGTCTCCTGCTCCTGCCACCACTGCAGAGGAAGTCATGGCTTCCTCAGGAGACACTGCTGATGGTGATGAACCACCCGGGAGGCCATTGTTAGAAGAGTTGCGAGGAGCGGTAGCCATGGCAACCACAGACAGGGAGGAGTCAACTGGAGAGGCGGAGCCATGGGCAGCAACTGTTCCACCCGTAAGACTCAATTGTCTACTCTGTGTCTATTGATTCAGTGTATCTGCCAAAAGTTTGTCAGCCTTTTGTTTGTACACAAGCATATAAATGACCTCAAAGATAACAAAAATAGGGAAGCACTGATATTAAAAATCTGGCTAATACCAATAATTATTTTCATGTTATGGCCGATAACAGTTACATTTCCAATATTACAATTCGACTATTTATTATCCTTAGTCTATAAGTAATAATGAGAATGTTTTGATATTTGTGTTAATCAGGAGTGGGTACCCATCATAAGACATGACATGTTGACACAGAGGAAGATGAAAGCACAGCCTCCTCTGTCTGATGCTTATCTGCATGGGATGCCAGCCAAGAGGAGGAAGGTATGTACACCATCTACATTCACTACAAAAGATCACCAGTGCAAAAGGAACAAGTCATTGAAACTGCATTACACTGATCAGATATCCTTCCTTTACATTCATGTGGCTCACAGACCGCACAGGGGGAGGGTCCTCACCTCTCTTTAGCTGAAGCCGTGAGTCGAGCTGCCAGGACAGCAGGGGTGCGACCTGTTACTGCCCCAGACAGCCTACAGGGGGAGCTGGAGGCACCCGAGCTGCAGGAAGCATACACACAACAGGTAAGAAACTAAAACCACACCTAACCCATCCTGAGACACTTGTGTGGAATGGTATTATGTTAGTATTATTTATTTACAAACCTACATAGGTTTTTAACAGGAAGTGAGACTGGAATTACTGACGCCTCATTTGAGGCAGTATAGAATTGGTTCTTTCTTAACTTTTACATTAACAAACAGCTAAATAACACACTACATAAAAGGTAATATCTGGAAAAAAAAAAGCATGAAGGGGCACTTTAAAGCTACAAATTCAGTCTCGCTAGAAATCTCTCAGATCCTGCGGGAATGCAGACCATGCAGATTCACTGTGATCTTGCTCTTAATTGTCTTCCAGGTGAAGAGTGATATAAAGAAAAGACTGAGTGATGATCCAGACTACAACCACCATCGCTTTCCCAACACACACAGAGCTTTTTCTGAGGACTCTTAACCTGACAGCTCTGCTTACACATCTGTCTTGTCATCTGACAGTCAAGCGCACAGTCATGACCATGACGTCTCGAAAGGGAACAGCCGATAGCCTCTCATGACTTGAGGGAACCCAGTTGTTTTGAAATCGGTAACTGACACATAACTCAGATGTCTGCCATAGTCAAATGTGTGGATAGTGACTAAATATAGAGCAGGTGACCTAGACCGGCCATAGAGGCAGAAGAAACTAGACTTTCTTCCTTCTACATGGCGTCCATCTTATATTCTTTGTATATTGTCATCACAGTCAGTCAGGTTTACACTGACAGGATTCATGTATGTCCATTGTAAATTAGCTGTACATTGTTGTACTAAGTTGTTTTAATATTGACTATAATAGCAGTTGTATTAGGCACATATACATAAAGAAAACCTAATTCATTCCAGCTTAACCTGCTCAATGTGTAGATAAAGAGGATGCCAAGATGGATGTTTACAAGGTGCAGCATGATTAGACGCACAGCACTGCACATTTGTCACTGAGGACTGGAAGTGTTTTAGTCATAGTGATGCCATAGAGCTGTTACTTGTAATTATTTCTTGCATGTCAAAAACATCCTGTTGGCTCCATCATGTTGTTCATGAATTTGGCTGTTATGAATAAAATTATCCAAGTCTAGAATTGCTTCTAGTTTAAAAAAAAAACAGCTATGTCTGCCTCCATATGTTTGGTCACTGATATTAAAGAAAGACCTGTGCTTATGGTTTAGTTTTTAAAACAAACGCAGTGACTTTCAAGTGGCTTCAAGTTACACAAATTAGTGTTGCATTATTTTTTTATAGGCTATAAAATTGTGACACCTAGAAAGTAAGATAATTTGTAGAATTGTCGATTTTTGCCTCTTATATTGTTTCATTCACTGTAGCTCAACCATTCAACCCTTATACAAAAAAAAAAAAAAGAACAAAAAATGTTTTTCTTCAATTTATGGGAAACACAAGTTTATCACTAGCAACAAACCAACATTTGGTCCCTGAATTGCTAGCCTCTACTAAACAAAAACATAATTTAGGCTTAATTTGTAACCCTGTTACCCATATTAAATTATATATATATATATATATATATATACATACATACATACATACATTGTGTATATATATATATATATATATATATATATATATATATATATATATATATATATATATATATATATATACACATTCAAAAGTTTAGGGTTGGTAGCCCCCCGTTTTTGTTTTGAAAGAAGACTCTCATGCAACAAAAATATGGTTAAAAAGTGGCATTTTTGATCAATTTAATGCATCTTTGCTGAGCAAAAGTATTAATTTCTTTCTTAAAAAAATTCTGACCCCAAATGTTTGAAAGGTAGTGTGTACCATAACAAAAAAAAAAGATTTAAACTATTAAAAAAAAATTACCTTATGAAAAATAGCTTTATCTGCAACTAATTTATTTATTTAGAAGATAATCTGAATTGAACAGAATGAGACATAACAGAGACCAAAGATATCAATGTTACTTTTAAAATGTATTTCACTCAAGCTTTGTAACTTAATCTAAATACTTTAGAATTCTTTGGAATACTAATAAGTATGTAACACAAAAAAGTTGCAAGTTATATAAAGAGATATAAATAAGAGATATAAACTCAATTTTGAGAAAAAAAGTCAGAATTGTGAGATATGAACTCGCAACTGCGAGAAAAAGCAGTCAGAATTGCAAGTTTTTATCACGCAATTCTGACTTTATAACTTGCATTTATGAGTTTATACAGTATCTCCCAATTCTGACTTTATAAAACACAATTGTGAGTTTAAATCTCACAATTCTGAGAAAGGTAGTGTACCATAACAATAAATAAATAAATTAAAAAAAGATTTACTGTATTAAAAACATTTACCTTATGAAAAATGCCTTTAACTAATTTATTTATTTAGAAGATAATCTAAATATCTAAATGGAACAGAACGAGACGTAAAATCAGAGACCAAATATATCAATGTCAGTATGCATTTTATTTGTCATACAACATATTGAGGTTTTGGGGTAATTAGCGCAGAACTAATCACAGAACAATGACTCAGCCATGTTTTTATGGTTATGTTTTAACCTTTGAAACTGAATTGCACAGATTGCAGTGATAACGTTTCATGCTTTATTGTCCATTTAAAAGCGCAAACACTTAGGAAAGATCTGACTACTTTGAGACACAGGAAGTCTATTAAAGTGTTTGGTCTATGTCTTTACCACGGGATGTTAAAGCAATTGAAAACATTCTTGATAAAACACATTACGCTTTAAGTAGGTGAACAGTGTGTGTATCACCCAAAATGCACTGAAAGTCAAATATTGAACCAATGAAAGAAAAATGGACATTACTGAGTTGAACCGACCAATTGACCTTGAGAAAAATTTAGCATCTGCAAAACTCTTGTATGGGTTATGCATTAAGGATGGAGTTTGAAAAAAAAATTTGAAAGAGTGCTTTAATTTACATGGACGGCGTGACTTTTTAAGTAAGACCAGTGCAGATTTGGCAATGTTATTATGCAGGGAACTTATTCACTTATACAACTTGATTTGCGCATTGAAAGTGATGCAAATAAGAAAGGTAAGGGCAAACAAGAACAAGTCCAGAACAACTAAACTCTACCCTCAAAAGGCAGTCCCTGGCATCTCTTTCCCTTAAAGGTCATGAAAAAGGTAGCAACCCTGAAGACTTTCACTGAATTCTGCTACTAAATGAAACAGCTCTACAACATTTAAATCAATGCAACTGATGAAAACTCCAATGAATATATAAATACAAAAAAATATATAATTAATTATTACAATGTAAGCCGGTCAATACTTACCGTGACCGATTCCTAATAGACAACCACCACTGCGGATTTATCACTGTCAATATGAGAAGAACTTCCATCAACCCTTTTATCTGGCATGTGCTTAAAAGCCGTACAGTTTTACAGCCTCAGTCTCAGCAGAGCTGCCTGAATGCGTTTACAAATGGCCTTGAATGTACCTATACAGTAATGTAATGGGTCATCTGTTAAGAGTTGTGCGTTTTTAACCTCCTGGTTAATGATGGCTCAAATGATTGGCTAGTGGGTTATCCTGCCTTATAGTGGAGTATATATTAGCTAGGCTCTGAAACCTGTTACAATCCAAACCAGAGTGTAGAGGTAACCGATAACAGTTTGGTGATATTCAAATAATGGAAAGAGCGCACACAGAAGATTGTTTCAAGTGAGAACAGTTTTAACTTGTTTGTTCTTGTTCCTGTAAATATTTCCCCCCAAAGAAACGGTTACCAACATCTCATTCATTCATTCAACCCACACAATACAACGCTGCAGTCTTTTTAATGGTGTGACCAAACACAAGTTCTTCTGAGCATACACATCCATACATCTGGCTCAGGCTCGGGCCTGTCGGAGGGAAGACAGTAGGAGTGGGAGCAGGTTGAGGGCGGGCCGGTGTTCCTGAATGCCCAGGGCCACCAGAGCCCCAGCCAGCACTGAGGTCACTTTGGGCAGCAAGGGGGGACGAGCCTCCATAACCTGCCAACATAGATGAACAGTAAGGTTACAATTATATTTATTAATTACATATTAATAAATTATATTAACATAATCTAACTCTAATCTAAATTAAAATGCCAAAAAACTATGTATACTGAAATAACATTTCTTTTTCTCATCCCCAAAAACAAATAATTATTTCGATAATCCACTTTAGACATTCTACTTTGCAACTACATGTCAATTAACTCTCAGTAGAGAATTAGCAGACTGTTAGTTTAGGGCATGGGTGTCCAAAAGTCCAAATCCGAATATGTGCGTATCCGATTGGAATCTGATCTAAAATTACCGACATCCACATTGTATATCGCAACAGTTCAGATCTGATTTGTGTGTCCATGCCGCTCTTTCGAGGCTGGCATGAGCGGGTTTATTCCACGCCGTCATCTCCGCCGTTTTCAAAATGTTTCTGTTATGTTATTCTGCTCGCCCGGCACTTTGCAACAACACAACCTTGTTTCTGCAGCAACTTTCAGCACGTTTCCTATAAAACGTCTGACGTTTAAGTTTTAAAGTCACATAAACCGTGCAGTCAGACTTAAACAGACTTCCAGAAATGCGAACCGCATATGAATGTAGCTCGCAACCCGAATGTAGCCTTAGCTCCAACTTGCCTCAACCTGCCTGGAAGAACTTGATTAACTGGTTCAAGTGTGTTTGATTGGGTCTGGAGCTAAGCTCTGCAGGACAGTAGCCCTCCAGGAGCAGAATTGGATACACCTGGGTTAGGGTTCAAGTTAGTAGAATAATTTGACATGTACTTGCAAAGTTACTTAAAGTCAGTAAAATGTCTGTTGGGGGATCATCAAAATGAAGTGTTAACAGATACTAAACAGACAGTGTACTATTACACTAATGACATGACTGCTAGTTGACATGTAGTAGTAACGTTACTTGTAGTTAGTAGAATGTCTAAAGTGGACCATCGAAATAAAGTTTTACCAAACATATAGTTCTTGAAATCTCTGGAATTACAAAATGAATGGTGTTTAAAGTCATGATAAAACGATGATAAAACGATGATAAAACATCGGTGTCAGATGTCCGCAAGTGAAAAGAAACACTGCTGCTTTATAGTAGAAATTGAAGTGTAATTCTAATTCAAAGCAACAGTGACAGTTATGACATTTTGATTAATCATTACCAGGTCAAAATTGGTTTATAGCCATCTCATTGGTGTAAAATCTTGCTCCATATGTTTTGATTGTTTTTGATTATGTGCGATTGTGCAGCCTGTTCTCAGCTTTTTAGTAAAGACAGGCGCTTTATTCATTGCCGTCTGGGATGATGTTGGCTCTGAAAATATGATTAATTTTATGCGCTCTTGCTGAAAAGATATATTCATCTCTTAAAAAAAAAATCTTACTGACTTATGAATTGGAAATTTCTTTTCATTAACCCTTTGTAGGAAAGCAATAAAAAATTGATCTTAAGTTTTAAGTCCTATTTGATTCTGAATATGGAAAATATGAAGTTGCAAGCAAACCTCACCTTTTCAACTTTATGGCGGTGTATTCGTCCATCAGAGCCAACATAGAAGGTGGAGAATGCATCATATGTTCTGAAAAACAAATAAAGTTACACAAAGACGAGTACAGGGCATGGCTTTGATAGGCTATCACATCATGACTCACCTGTAGAGATGGCTCTTGTCTTTCTTGTAGAAGAACACCAGAATGGAGTGGAAGGGGAGGCCTTTGACTCTCCAGCGAGCTTTGATGGAGCCATCTTCTGGATGCTTGGTCAGCTTCAGCACTTCCAGCTGAGCATCCGCATAGTAACACAGACACATCAATCGCCAAACCGTCAGAGTCAGCTGGTACGCTACACGACCCCTTCAGACATAGAAAAAGAAGCATATACCAATCAGCAGTGCTGTTTCAAAAGTAACCCTGGTAACAAGCCAAAACCAGCCAGTTAGCAAACAAAACCACCAATTTGTTTAGTATTAAATGTCTTGCTTTTTTATTTTGTATTTCAAAACATTTTGCTAGTTTTTTGACGTGCTTGCAAAAAAAAATGTTTTTTCAAAAAAACTTTTTCCAACATAAAAGAAAAATGTTTTGAGAACAAAACTTGAGACAATCAAAACATCCTGATGTAACAAAAAACTTGTTTGTAAACAAAACCTTTACAAACAAGAAAAAAAATTTTTTTTAAAAACTTCTTGAGGGAACAAAATTTTTAGCTTTGCAAAGCTTTTTTTGATGTGCTTGTTTTTTTTTTTGTTTGTTTGTTTTATTATTGTGTTTGACATCAAGTCTTGTTGACCTATAAGCTGTAAGAGTTTACCACACCCATTAATTAGCAGTGTGCAACCAACAGAGTTTGAACAAGTGACATGTGTTAAGTGACAGATAGTATAAGTGACTATGAGGCCTAAAATCTAGAATGACATGCATCTAGAAACTCCTTACCTTGTCTTTGTGTTCAGGAGACCATTGATGAACTCAACATCTTCAGAGTATATGCTGTAGTCATGATTTTTCACAAAGAAACTGGGCAGCTGAAACACAATGTGGAACCTAAACTATGAGTCAAGATTATATTGCAATAACATATTTTAAATCAATAGCTTAAATAATAATAATAATAAAATAATAATAATTAAAAAAACTATATATTTCAGGCTAGACCAAATATTGTGTGGGCCTCCATATTGTGCATTATTATTTCCCCCATTCATTTTTCTACAAGTGGTCTCTTAAACTCATCTTACCTCCACCCTCAGCTTTTCATACATCAGGGCCAGTTTCTCTTCATTCTCCATGTCTCTCTGGCTAGAACTGTTGTCCACTCTCTCAGTCTCAGCATGGCTGCAATGTGTGACATGGAGGGCTGGATAGAAGCTCTGCTCATCCTGTTCCTTTCCTGATTTGTCCCCAATCTCCGAGACAGACTTCATCCCAGGGCAGTGAAAGCAAAAGAAGCGAGATCCCAACATAAACGGCGCAGGGCATCCCTCGGTCTCAAAGAGACTCCTGAAGGAACCTCTCTCCGTGTCTGTCCCTACCTTTCCGGTAATGCTAATATCATCCTCTCTGCTCCCATCAACAGTGGTTAAAGGAAAAAGCAAGTCAAAGGGTCTGATGGGTCCCAAGGCAAGGAGCTCACTTAGTTTGGCCGGCCCAACAAAGGGCACTTCCACCACAGTGTGCTGCTCATCGCTTTCACCGGGTTTGAGCAGGACGCACAAGCTGACGGCCTCCTCCCAATCCTCCTCCTCTAGGTTGGCCGCTCGGTTTGGCTGGCATGCATGGTGGAAAGGATGGGACAAGGATGGCGGTTTAATAGACAGATATCGTAGACTGTTTGGAGGAGCCAAGGCCCATGATGCACTGCTCAGGGTCCTACAGTTGTCATTTAAGTGAAACTCGGTTGTCTGCAAATCAGACAGAATCTGGTTAGGCAGATTATCGAGATAAACAGAAGATATTCACACATGGGTCAATGACCAATATGGGTATCCAAAGGAAAAATGTTTAAAAATATACAGTTTTGTGCCAAGTTCTTAGAAATTTACTTCTTGTATTCATATTGATTTCATATGGTTTGAAAAATTTTATAGCATTTAAGAATAAAGTTTTAATGTAATGACTTGAAAAATGTCATGTGGTGTAACCATCAAAAAAAAAAAAAAAAAAAGTAATAACACACGGCCAAGGCTGCATTTATTTGATTCAAAATACATTTAAAATAGTAATGTTGTGAAATATTAATTTTTAAAAATTAAACAATTAAAAGAACTGTTTTCTATTTTAAAGTTGTCATATGATGCTTTTTAATGTTTTCCTTTTTCTTTAATGTATAATGTATCTGTTTGTGCATGTATACGATCTGCAAATTTACAAAGCTCATAGTTTCCCACAAAGCAATTTAATAAAGAAAACACTGACCCAGACTTGCTTAAAATGCCTCAATCCAAGTGCAGATATTACTTCCTTAAACTTCCAGATCACAATGTGAAATATTAGCATAATGCCCTCTCAAAGGCATACGCAAAGAAAGAAGGCAAGGTTTCAGTGGACTGAAGTGTTGTCGTCATGTCGCAGAGACGCCGTGTGTTTGGATGCGAAAGGGGTTTAATCAGAGGTTACAATTTATTAATAAAGCTGTTGCTGAACAATACAACCCAAAAGTTTGCTTGTGCACATCACATTTTACATAGGACATCTTCCTGAACCTGGGAGAGTACAACATCGGCTATATACAAAGACTACTTACCACCAGTATTGGGTGGTAACGCATTACAAGTAACTTGAGTTATGTAATCAGATTACATTTCCAAGTAACTAGTAAAGTAATGCATTACTTTTTCCATTTACAACAAAATATCTAAGTGACTTTTTCGCATTTATAGACTAACAGCTCTCCTGTCCCCATGTTGAGAGAAATAAAGTACAGAGGTGTTGTGTGCGCTGTGTAAACATGATGGTTATTGTAGTTCTAGACTGAATGTGAACATGCATTTACTCATCTCACTTGCACGAAAATATTCAGCATTCCTCATAATGAATAAAAACAGTGAAATGCAATCTCAGAATTTTACACAAACATGTAATAATTAACTATATTAAATTATACAAACATACTTTATGTATTTAACCTCAATTTATTAACCAATGTCTTTGCTGCTGACCTTTGATGATCCAATTAAACCATTCTAATAAGCAAAAATTACTTTACATTAGATTTAGAAATAAGAGTGTTGAACTTCCTTCTCCTATATCCTATTCTTCTTCAATCCAAAATGACAGCACAGCTAAAAGGTTTGTTTGAGCTGCGCCCTCTACTGTACAGTCATAAACATGCTTCTCCTTCAACCTGAGGCTTATTCATTTCACTTTTGGTGTAAAAGGGCCTTTACATTTGCCAAAAATATAACTTTTTTGTTGTTATTAAAAAACAAACAAGCCAGCCCAGCCCAGGTGAGAAAAAGTAACGCAAAAGTAATGTAACACATTACTTTTCATAAAAAGTAACTAAAACAATTAGTTACTTTTTTAGGGAGTAACGCAATATTGTAATGCATTACTTTAAAAGTAACTTTCCCCAACACTGTTTACCACTGTGAAAGTCGTGCTTGCGGATTTGGTTCCGATCAATCAGCTTGATCATCCGCATTTTCAGAATCTGACTCGGGCTTGAACTGATACAGTGAAACTGACAACATTATTATTAACTGTGTACAGATGCTTTAGAAGCTGAAGCTCACGATTATGGTAAGGAGCGTTACATTTCCGGCTCACGCTTGAGGAGTCTGGCCAATCACAACACACTGGATCAGCTGGCTAATCAGAACACTCCGAGATTTTCGAAGTAGGGGTTTTTGACAGACTAGGAATAGAGGAGCTGCAATAGTGTAAAAAATAATGTTTTTTAAACATTTAAGCATGTTAACCTATTCTATTACACCCAATAATCAAAATAATGAACTTTTAAAATAGCTTCATATGACCACTTTAATGTTTTAAAATGTAACTTCATTAAGCTGAATTTTTAGCATCGTTACTCCAGGCTTCAGTGTCGCGTGATCCTTTAGAAATTATTCTAATATGCTGATTTATTTAAGAAGCATTTATTATTATTATCAATGTTGTACCTGACATAAATTCCAGCACTGTTTCGTCATTGGTTGCCTGCCGCCATGGTTCCTGACACACCCCACCCAAAGAGAGACACCCCCTCTGCACACAGCCATTCAAGTCAGGGTGCTGAGGCAACCTCGATGGAGTCTCAGAAAGATGACATCATCAAGCTACTCAAATAGGAGGAAACGTGAACTCTCCCATCCACTGCTGCCTCTGGTTACTCACTCATTCACAGTGCAACTGCAGTTTTTCAAAACCTTGCTAGGGCAGAAAAAATATGACATTTAAATCACAATAGCAAGACATTCAGGTCTTTCCATTTGCATGCATCTGGCAGATATGCTTAACCAAAGCAATTTACAAAGCATTTATGGTCTACATTTTCTCAATTTGTGAGTTTCCCAGGAATCTAACCCATGGAATTACTCACACTGCTCTACTGTTCAAATGCTTTGGGTCAGTAAAATTTACTAATAGTTACTAGTATTTTGTACTCACCGAGGCTGCATGTATGATTAAAAACACAGTAAAACAATAATATTGTGAAATATTACAACAAATTAAATTAACCATTTTCTATTGCAAAACATTTTAAAATGAATTCCTTGTGATGCAAAGTTGAATTTTCAGCATCATTACTCCAGTCTTCAGTGTCATGATCCTTCAGAAATCATTCTAATATGCTGATTTGCCACTCAAGAAACATTTCTTATTATTATCAATGTTGTTTTTTTGTTTGTTTTTTGTGTAAACCATGATACATTCTTTTCAGGATTATTTGATGAATGCTGTATGAGCAAGCACCTAAGTAGAGTGAGTGGCAGCCGCAAGTGTGGGACACAAAACGAACACAACGACAGTGTCTCAAAAAACCTAGTCAACTGCCAACTTAAACAGCACTTTAGAGCGTCTAAACATGCTGCATTTCTGGATGCCCAAAAATGCCTTCTAAAGGCATCTCAAGACCTTAATTCAGAAGTAATAATGAAAAATAATTGAAGGAGCTTAGTACGTTATGTTGCTCAATCACCTGTTCGTATCGTTTTGTATTAGCTAAAATACTATATTTACAGTTGGGCAGGTATTTACAGTGATCAGACGCAGCCTGACACATGAACATCACGCTTGGGTCACACTTTACAAATCAACACTTCCAACCTGAGCTGATAATCTATGAAGTATAATAAATTCTTTCCAAATCGAGATACTTAACGATAATAAAGAGGATAGTAATTCTGTTGAAAGTGTTTCCTGTCTGAGTTGGAAAGATAATAGTTATTCTGTTAGTCTTCATATCTATACATGTCAGTCAGTTAGCTGTCCTGCTTGTAAATTAAATGCATACCTGTCCTCAAAGAATCAGATTAAATGCTGTAGAGCGTCAGCTCACTGTTGAGAGATGCGAGAGTGTATCCAAATCTGATTGACGCAAACTTCTGAAAGAATATGAATCTGCTTTTAACGTTACACAAATGTCACTCTCCTTATGTCCTTGCCCAGTGCCAGTCTGAGGCACTGCGCATGCGTCTACCACATTCTAGAAGGGTAATCTGCCTGTTACAGCGGCATCCAGTGGCGGACACGACGTACTGCAAGACCCTCACGCCCGCTGTGAACTATGGCGGCTTTTTCTTTTCAAAATAAAAGTCTGAAACGCAGGACAGTAGTTGTCCATTGTACCGATAGACACAAAAACTGTATATTCAGATGTGGATATTATTTTCTAAGTGGAATTCATTAAATATTATATTATATTAGGTCAGATTACACTTCATTTTAATAAGTCCTTGTTATAGTGTAACTGTAATTGCACCAATACTGAGTAATATTAATTAACATGTACTTACTGAAGGGTTAGGGTTTGGTTTAGGATTAGTTGTTTGTAATTGCATATGCACAGTTTACTGTTACTACCAAAGTAAGCGCGTGTAACGTGTAATATTATATTAAATTATATTAATTTCCTGATTTTTCAATTAAATATTTAAGCGTTTTAAATAAACCAAGAAAAAAACACCAGCACAATATATACGGTACAAACTTTTTCTTTGAAATCAACCATTTTAGGCAACTCCAGTGCAATACCCTGGGTGGCCTGCATGAGGTAATGGCGCTGTCGCAAACAGAACTCCCGGCGTTTGCATGTCTGTGGCAGTGAGCGGATAGGCCGCATGTGATGTGAGCTACAGTGTGCTCGTGCTCATTGTCAGCCGTGAAACATCCCTGAGTTACATTCAATATACTCTAATTTGTTTTCATTCCTTGTGAAAGAAAAGGTTTAGCAGAAAAAATGCCAAAGAAATCAAAAGAAGTGGCTGAGTGGGAGGGTGATGATGAACAACAAGCAGGTACGATTATGGGG
The DNA here is from genome assembly GCA_037950675.1 of Hypophthalmichthys molitrix. Taxonomy (NCBI): domain Eukaryota; kingdom Metazoa; phylum Chordata; class Actinopteri; order Cypriniformes; family Xenocyprididae; genus Hypophthalmichthys; species Hypophthalmichthys molitrix. The sequence goes on along the minus strand of CM075510.1, from coordinate 21,304,487 downwards.
TTCTGTTATCACAGCCTTATAATAATAACGACATGAATATGATGCAACCATATCGAAATAGTTTCTGTGATGACAGCTTTGCTTTTAATTACATTTTTCTTACTTTCACTGTGTTTAATGTAGATAAAGTGGCTGTGTTTTATTATATTGCTGGTATATTTTGCTTAGCCCATTAGCTTTGGTGCGGAGTTTGATGTTTCACTGTCGTTGCATCATATTATCAGCCGGATATAATTTGACCATATTCGCTTTTGATCCATGTATCTACTGTGCGCAAGCGTTAACTGCTGATATAGCAATCTGGTTGTGTTTCAAAACCTAGTGCGGCAGTGCTTAACAGCATTTTGGGGAACGTTCAAATGTGCCTAACTGCATATGATGCCCAAAAATGCTGTCTAGTTAGGCAGGTCACTATTTTTGAGACAGCTGTTGTTTTTATTCCAGTACACATGACATTCTTTCTGTGGCATTGTCATACTTCTGTCGGTGTGCATGCTCATTCCAGTCTGCTTTGTCTGGTGTGTTTGTGAGTGTTTATGTTGACAGAAGTGCTTACTATATTGATTTTTCTTTGTTTAGACAAACCTGTCAAAAAAGGAAAGAAGGATAAGAAGGGGAAGAAGAGCGTAAGTCTTCATTCATAACTGTGATGTTATAACTTTAATTATAAATATTTTACTTAATTTGAGTTAATTCATGTATGTATATATATATATATATATATATATATATATATATATATATATATATATATATATATATAAACTTAACATATGATTAGCTACTTATGCATTATAAATATTTTTGTCAGTTACTCTTAGTAATATTTAATCATTAATAAATTAATATTGCCTGAGCAACTAGCAGCACCAAATGCAAATGTTATAATTTTCAATAGACATACCTCTGACAACTGAATTGTTTATGCATATTTCTGCATTATATCATTTTAATTTCATCCTTACAGTTTTTTGAGGAGCTGGCATCAGAGAATAAACCAGACGTAGAACAGCCACCAGTGAAAGAGGCACAAGGGAAACAGGTGAATTATTTTAACATAACTCCAGTGTTTTAAAATGCATTCTAGTAAGTAAAAATCTATTTAATGAAATTACGGTCAAATATGTTATGTTTTTGTATTTCTTTGTCATTTGCTGTTAGCCTCAGAAGAAAAAGAAAGACAGGCGGAAAGGCAAAGCAGGAGGAGACGATGATGATGATGAAGAATCAGAGGTCATGCAGCGTCTCAAGAAACTCTCTGTCCAGGCCAGTGATGAAGATGAGGAAGAGGGTAATGTCATAAACTTTGTTTGTGCCAGTGTGTCACACATCACACCACATATTTAGGGGCCAAGCGCCGAAGGTGCTTAGGCACCTATTGTATCCGTTGGCGTTCTTTTTTTTTTTTATTATTATTCTTCTTCTTCTTCCGCTCTTGAAGTCTATGGCAGCCCATAGAACCGCTTGCGGGAAAGTTGTGAAATTTGGCACACAGTTAGAGGACAGTCTGACCTTTGTCCATAGCAAATTTGGAGTCTCTAACTCAATCCCTCTAGCGCCACCAGCTGTCCAAATTTGCACTCATGTTTATGTTAATAACTTTTGAATCGATTAAATTTTGCTGTGAGAACATTGATGCCAATTTTGCCACAGTCAGCCAAACTTCCTGTCAGTCATTTTGATTTTCTTTAAAAACATACTTTTTGGAACTACTCCTAAACCGTTGGTCCAATTTTCACCAAAATCAAATCGTATCATCTTCAGACCATGCTGGTGAAATGTTATTGATTTCGTGTTGATAGACATAACCTTTTTCCCATACTGCAGCAACGAATTAGAGGCTTGATGCCAAAATCACTTTTGAGTCTGTATCTCTGCAATGCTTTGAAATATTGACACCAAACTTTGCAAATGTCATTGTCACCTCACTCTGACCACACCACATTATTTTGGTCACAGCGCCACCTATTGGTCGAAAGTGATGAACCAGTAAATCCTCATTTTTGATCATTTTAAAGCTCTTTTGCCTAAAATAATCTTAATAGGTCACTGTTGCAGTTGGTCTGATGCTCCCAGCCATGTTGGCTGGCTTATTGTGCCGTTTTTGTGCTTGGCCCCGTAATTGCTGCTTGCAGCTATATTTAACTTCGTGACTTATTTTTATTTTGCAGTTGTTGCTCCAGTCAAAGGAGGAAAGAGAAACAAAGTGAGTTGCTTTGATATACTTTGTGGTGTTTCACTGGGAAGCACTTTGTGGACAGTCATTTTCTCCTGCTGCACCATGTATAAAACAGTGCAATTTAAGTCCAAAATGTCAGCATCTCTGTGAGTCCACTAGTGGCAGGACTAATCTAGATGGTGCAACACATTGCTCAGATTGTTTTTTGTTCTTCTCATACTATCAGGGTGGCAACATATTTGCTGCTCTAAGTCAAAGACAAAGTGATGATGATGAAGAAGATGATGATGATGATGACGATAAACCCCAAAGCAAGAAGAGCTCTAAGGTGCGTTATTTCAGAGTCAGTCATTGTAGATTGAGTCTGTGTGGCTATAACAGTAAAATCTGTCTGTGTCACAAAATTTCGTTTCATATTCATGCAATAATATTTTTTTTTAAATAATAATTAATAATAATTAATTTTAAAATGACATACATTTTAAAAAAAGTACAAATACAGTCATGTAAAACTGTTTAAAATAGTTTTATATGAGTATGTCACACTGCTAGACATTTTTCTGCTTCTCAAAATTGTCATGCAACGATCAATACAACAAAGAATTTTCATAGTTTTTTTTTTTTTATTTTGTAGAGAGAAATTACACAAATCAGTGTTTGTTAGTTTCATATCTACATATAGTCGTAAACGATTAGTTCACTTTAAAATGAAAATTACCCCAAGCTTTACTAACCCTCAAGCCATCCTAGGTGTATATGACTTTATTCTTTCTGATGAACACAATCTCAGTTATATTTAATAAATATCCTGATGCATCTGAGCTTTATAATGGCAGTGAACGGGACCAACGAGTATGAAGCTGAAGAAAGTGCATCCATCCATTATAAACGTACTCCACACGGCTCCGGGGGTTTAATAAAGGCCTTCTGAAGTGAAGCAATGCATTTGTGTAAGAAAAATATCCATATTTAATAAGTTATAAAGTAAAATATTTAGCTTCCACCCAGACCGCCTTCCTTCCTTTTTTAACCCCCCGGAGCAGTGTGGAGTACATGTTTATGATGGATGGATGCACTTTCTTGAGCGTTATACTTATTTACTGCCACTATAAAGCTTGGAAGCATCAGGATATTTATTAATATAAGTCCAACTGTGTTCATCAGAAAGAAGAAAGTCATATACACCTAGGATGGCTTGAGGGTGAGTAAAGCTTGGGGTAATTTTCATTTTAAAGTGAACTAATCCTTTTAATAGTCATTAGTGGCTGTCTATACTGTCACTATTATTCATAATATTATCTTTACAGCATCGTCAGATTTGATGTACCTAACCATAATACATATGCATCACCCACCACATAATTAATCCTCTCTAATATTCTGTTGATTCACCTTTCAGTCCCACTCTGGCAGCCATCCCTCATGTCCTTTCTCTCGCCTCATGACATTCCCAGTGGAATTCATTCCATTTTGCATTCATTCCTTTTCCAAAAAATGTTTTGTGTGATATTGGCACTCTTCTGTCTTGGTTCAGGGTTTTTATCTTTTGTGCGAGGCCGATTCACATAATTTTGTTCACATTATATTTGTTTGATACGGAAGGGAAGAACATATTAGGCTGCATATTGAATATTTCTACATTTATAAGGACGTGTGCCTGTTTCTGTACATGTATGTATGTGATTCAGGAAGTTGAGAAGGTAACCAAGGGCAAGAAAAAAGATAAGGCTAAACCTAAAATAATAAAGGTGGGTACATGGGATCGTTTCTTAAGCTTCTTTATTTTTTATTCCCTCTTTTTCTTCTTCAAAATTCACATCTTCTACCTTGCTGTTTTTTTATATATATTGCTACATTACAGCAGTGGTTTACTCATTATGGAAACTAACCCCTTTCTGTATATTCCAATCTGCTTTACTAACAATGTATTGTACAGTGCACGGTGCTTTGATCACTCATTTCGTCTAGGATTTATGGTTTACTCTATTCTTAAACACAGGAGGCCTCCGAGGATGAACAAGATGAAGGGATGGAGAAAAAAGATGAGAATGAAAAGAAAGGAGGGAAAAAAGGCAAGAAAGCTGCTGCTAAACCATCTAAGGTGGGTGTCTCTTGTTTTGATGAATGTGTTGTTTTGACAAGCCAGTGAAGGTTTAAGGATGTCTCCATGTTGACAGGAGGAAGATGAAGCTGAAGAGAAAGAACAAGAGAAGCCTCAGAAGAAAGGCAAAAAGGAACAGCCCAAGGTCAGATTAAGCTAATATAAATACTACCATTCAAAAGTTTTAGGTCAATAAAATGTTTTTTATTTATTTATTTATTTTTTTTTTTATCGAAGAAATTAAGTTTAATTCAGCAAGGATGCTTTAAATTGATGCTTTAAATAAGTTATTATGGCAACAATTGAGAACCTACACAGAAACCAAGGAAACAGGAACTAAACAAATGTGACAGTTTAGTTCATTTAAAACTTAAATTAGTTAATTACTAATGCTATTAATAATTGATTAAATAACACATTAAAACATTAGCATGTAGCCTTTAAATATTGATACATTAAGTAAACCCTGCATTAAAAAGATCAAATGAAAAGTTAGTTTAAAAGAAATACATTACAGGTAACCGATCAAGTGGCAAGTGGCAGGTGGCAAAGACTTTAAATGTTAGTTCACCCAAAAATGAAATTTCTGTCATTAATTACTCACCCTCATGTTGTTCATCTTCAGAAGACAGATTAAGATATTCTTGATGAAATCCGAGGGTTTCAGAACTACACAGAGGCAGCAATGTTATTGCACCTTTCAAGGCCCAGAAAAGTAGTAAAGAATTCATTAAAATAATCCATGTGACTACAGTGGTTCAACCTTAATGTTATTAAGCGATGAGAATACTTTTTTTTTTGTGTGTGTGTGCAGATGAAATAGTTGAATAAAGTCCTTATTTTTGTTTTATTTTTGCACACAAAAAGTATTCTTGTCACTTTATAACATTAAGGTTGAACCACTGCAGTCATGTTGACTATTTTAACGATGTCTTTACTACTTTTCTGAACCTTGAATGTGGTAATTTCGTTGCTTTCTCTGGGGGATAAAAAAAAAAAAAACAGATTTCATCAAAAAGATCTTAATTTGTGTTCCGAAGATAAACGAAGGTCTTAAGGATGTGGAACAACATGAGGATGAATAATTAATGACAGAAATTTCATTTTTAGGTGAACTAACCCTTTAAGCAGCACAACTGTTTTCAACATTGATATTAGAATAATTTCTGTAGGATCATGTGACACCGAAGACTGGAGTAATGGGTGCTGAAAAAATTCTGAGAGTGTTTTGGTGTGTTTTCAGAAAGGGAAGCCTGCTCGCCCTCCTCCTAGTGATGATGAAGAGGAGGAGGAAAAGAGTGATGACAATGACATGATGATGGTACAATGAAATTCTTTTATTTTATATTCCTAATATTTGAAATCTCCAAGTGTTCATTCATCCACTATCCTATTTCCTGTCCCATAGAGTGCAGAGGATGCGCTTGCGGCTGAGCAAGCCAAAGAAAAACAAGAGGCCGACCCTTTTGCTAACTTGAGTAAAAAAGAGAAGAAGAAAAAAAAGAAAATGGTAGCGTATCCAAATTTTTAATTTGTTTATATTATATAAGGACAAATTGCTCTCGATTGTTGTGACCACAGAAGGATATTGAATGTTTATTTTAATATTTTCAGTTTTCATTTAAATTTAAATACTTAGTTTTTTTTTTAGATTTTTTAGTCTTTTTAGTACTTAAAGTTTAGTCAAATTCATTAATTGCATCTAACATAAAAGTTTGTGTTTACATAATGTGTGTATATATATTATTATATGTGTGTGTGTGTGTGTGTGTATATATGTATATATATATATAATATATATAATAAATAATAAATGTAATATACATACACAGTATGCACACATATATTATGTAAACACAAACCTTTGTTGCACTTAGTACTTAATTTTTTAAGTTTATGCTTTTATGCATCTTAAATTAATTTTATTTCAGCTTTTCTTTCAATGAACAAAAATTTTTTTTAAATTTTATTTAACAATAGCAACACTGATTGTAGACACTTCCTCCTGTGCTGTGCAGATGGAGTATGAGCGTCAGGTGGCTCTTGTGCGCGCTCAGGACGAAATAGAAGGAGACTTCTCCGTCTCTCAGGCTGAGATGTCCTCTCGACAAGCCATGCTGGAAAACGCCTCGGATATCAAGGTTAGACGAATGGGAAACTTTCCTCGGAGCCATTTGAAAATGGTTAGTACTGTGTACTAAATGATTTCCATTATGTTTTAGTTAGAAAGATTCAGCATTTCAGCCCACGGTAAGGAGCTGTTTGTTAACGCAGACCTTCTGGTTGTTGCTGGGAGACGATACGGTCTGGTTGGACCAAATGGGTGGGTTGGTGTTTTAATTTGACACATTATTATATTGCACTTAAGATTTTGTTTGGAAGTTTCACACTTGTAAAAACCTGTTTCCTTACTCCTGTTTCCTGTTTGAATCAGGAAAGGGAAGACCACTCTATTGAAGCACATTGCTAACAGAGCTCTCAGCATTCCTCCCAATATTGATGTCCTGCTTTGTGAGCAAGGTACAGTATACCACTGTTATTTCAGTATCATCGAGATACTGTAATTGTTTTTTATATTATTTTAAATTTGAATTTTTATATATTTTTTGTTTTAATTTTAATTAGTAGTATTTTAATTACTAATAATTAGTAGTAATTTAGTTGTTTGTCATTTTTGTTATAGTTTTTATTAATTTTAATTTCTCAGTTATTTCAGTACACAAAGTTAAACTGATTAAATGTTTCTTTGGCAACTAGCTGAATAAAAATCATTAAATATATTTTATTTTATTTCAGTTAACGTTTCTTTTATTTCAAGTAACACAAAAGTTTTTCACAAATAATTTTAGTTAGGGATTCACTGATACCTTTTTTTTTTTCTTCTCCAGAATGAGTCCAATACCGATACTTACATTTTTGGTACTCGCCAATACCGAGTACTAATACCTATTTTTTCATTTGCATTTGTAATTTTTAAATACACTGCCCTGCCAAAAAAAAGGTAGCTGTTTGGATTTTAATAGGCAAATACTTAGGTATCTATGAATGGATCATTATTACAGTGATTATTATGTTTCTAGCATGTTATATGTTTGGCAACGGTTCTTTTAACCCTAAAATATGGGGTGTGTAGCTTTTCATTTCTTAGGAAGTCGTATCATGGCCATATTCCAGAATGACAATGTCAAGATTCATCAGGCTCAAATTGTGAAAGAATGGTTGGGAGGGCACATGAAGAATCATTTTCACACATGAATTGGCACCTCTGAGTCCAGACTCTAAATTCATTGAAAGTCTTTGCGATGTGCTGGAGTAGACTTCACAGAGTGCTCACCTCTTGCATTGTCAATACAAGATCTTGACCAAAAATTGATGCACTTTTTGTTGGAAATAACATCACAAAATTTGTTTCCATCAAGAGGTCAGGAACCATTCTTTCACAATTTTAATCCTGATGAATCTTGGCATTGTCATCCTGGAATATGGCCATGTTATGTCTTCTGACATGGCTGTTTAATTAATGAAAAGCTACCCACTCCATCTTTTAGGGTTAAAAGAACCATTGCCAATGATTTGTACAAGCTTATGTTACTGTTCTGTTTTCTTCACTCTTCATTCTATTGCTCTATCGTATTTTATCCCCACTTTCCTATTTGAGCTGTCTATTTTGGGTGTGATATGGTACAGTGAATCCAGATTCATACCGATTGTGAAATCCCTTACTACTTTTTCTTTGTTGTTCCTCAGAGGTGGTAGCGGACGACACTCCTGCAGTTCAGGCAGTGCTGAAGGCTGACACCCGCAGACTGAAGCTCCTGGAGGATGAACGGCAGTTACAGAGTCGGCTGGACAAAGGAGACGACAGCGTGGCAGAGAGGCTCGATAAGGTCAGACGAGAGCAGCTAGCTGAAATCCTGTAAATATGCTGATCCATGGAATAGTGGAGGATAACTTTGTGTGTGTGTGTCACTCACAGGTGTATGAGGAGCTGAGGGCGATCGGAGCAGCGGCAGCGGAGGCTAAAGCTCGTAGGATCTTGGCTGGTCTGTCTTTCACTTCAGAGATGCAGAACAGACCCACCAAGAAGTTCTCTGGTGGATGGAGGATGAGAGTGTCGCTGGCTAGGTGGGAATTTATTAATTTTATAAATGTTAAAGTCTACACTCATTGTCATGAGAAATTATATATAATTGTTTTTCTGTTATTTTTTCTGCAGAGCGCTGTTCATGGAGCCCACTCTGCTGATGCTGGACGAGCCCACTAATCACCTGGACCTTAACGCTGTCATCTGGCTTAACAAGTAATTACTTCTGCTTTAAGTTTCAACAAAACAAATCCATCTAGTTGATGTATTTAAATGGCCTACTTTTAATTGTTCCCAGTTGGTGTCTTTTGATTGTATTAAGGGGAGTTAACACTGATTGTATCACTGGAGGTCATCAGTTTCCAGTGTTTTTGATCTTATTACCGTATTTTCCAAAATGCATTGCAAGCAGTGAGCAGAATGGATATATCAGAGAAGGGTGTCTATGAAGTAAATGGAATTAATAGAATGTTAAAAAAATTAAATATTTACTCATATAGCTGGTGTGCGTGAGCTGATAAGCATTATTATAAGCAACATTATTGATAAGTTCGATAATGTTAAACTTTCCATAACATTGTATTTCTGGACACACAATGCATCACAAATGGTTGCTGTCACTCGTGTTGCCACTGCTCAGCAAAAAAAAAAAAAAAAAAAAAGATTTTTGGTCGCTTTGTCATAATTGCTATATGGTGCTCAAGAATTACCTCACATCTCATTTTTTTCTTTCAGCTACTTGCAGAGCTGGAAGAAAACTCTTCTAATTGTGTCCCACGACCAGAGTTTCTTAGATGACGTCTGTACAGATATCATTCACCTAGACAACCAGAAACTCTACTACTACAGGGGCAACTACCGTGAGTTTCGTTTTAAATGCCGACACAAATTATAACTGCTCAAAGAAGTTTAATTATCTAACTGTATTTTTTGTTCGCTTGATTTGTCTTAGTAACGTTTAAGAAGATGTACATACAGAAACAGAAAGAACTCCTGAAGCAGTATGAGAAACAAGAGAAAAAGCTCAAAGACCTGAAGGCTGGAGGAAAGTCCACAAAGCAAGCTGTGAGTCCTTGACATTTTCCTTGATTTCTTTATTATTCAATTCTTCTGAAAGACTGCTCTTCATTTTCTGTCCTTCATTTGCAGGAGAAACAGACGAAAGATGCTTTGACAAGGAAACAGCAGAAGGTAAAGAGAAGAGCCCAGGAGGAGGAGAGCCATGAGAGCACAGAGCTCCTCAGGAGGCCGAGAGAATACACCGTCAAGTTCACTTTCCCCAACCCTCCTCCACTCTCACCACCAATTCTAGGCCTGCATAGTGAGTACATTTCTATTTTTCCTGTCTCTTATCAGTTTAACTCTGTTGAAGAATTATGTTTTTATTAAACATGTTGGGTTTTGATGACAAGTTTGTTGTTTCCGCTCATTCACTCACAGGTGTTGACTTTGGTTATGAAGGCCAGAAGCCTCTGTTCAAGAATGTGGACTTTGGAATTGACATGGAGTCCAGAAGTAAGTCACATGTGTCTACAGACATTATAGCCACTTTTCCACCAAAATTACCCGGAAACAAAATTTCCCAGGAACTTTTTTTCTCCCAGACCTGTTGCTGTCTGCATTTCCATCACGGTCTAAAGTACCGTTAAGATTAAGTCCAGTGACGTAGGACTGCGTTTGACTTTCCAGTTCCTGCTGGATTTCTCCGCATATAAGCTTAATAAAGCCTGAACCTCATCAGCGGTCTATCGGTCGTACTCCATTGTTGAGTCGAATAGCAAACAACTCTTACTGCACACACCGCAACAGACTTTTAAAAATGGTGGTTGAAATAAATGCGTGAAGTCAACCAATCAAAATGCTGTGTGAACTCAATCAGCATGCTCAGCACCCAAGTCCCACCACTGAAGGTACTGCCTTGCAAGCAGGAACTTTCTGAGGGGGAAATTTTTACCCTGAACATCATTTAGACCCTGGTTCCTATGGTCACCCCAAAGTCCCTAGTTCCTGGGGAAAGTTCCTGTGGTGGAAACACAGCTTATGATGGGCAGGTTAAAAAAATGGTGGAAAATGTTTACAAGAGATTGTTAGAAAATGAACCTAAGATCATTTTTCTGTTTCAGTATGTATTGTTGGGCCCAATGGAGTTGGTAAGAGTACACTCCTCCTGCTTTTGACTGGAAAATTAATTCCTGTAAGTACCAGTTATATTTATGAAATAATTAATATTTGTAAAAAAAAAAAAAAAAATTATTTGAGAAGGAGGAATAATTAGTACACATATTAGTCAAAGTTTGTTGATTTGTTCCTTTCATGCCACTAATTAATCTTTTTTATTAATTTAGTCAAAAGGAGAGATGAGGAAGAACCATCGATTGGTAAGCCAAATGTTTAAAATCATTTTTTTTTTTTTTTAAATCATTCTTTTTATTTTCCTTTTCTTGACTTTTGGGTAATTTGTTCATTATTCTGTCTGTGCCTGTAGAAAGTAGGGTTCTTCAATCAGCAGTATGCTGATCAGTTGAACATGGAGGAGTCTCCCACAGAGTACCTTCAGAGGAATTTCAACCTCCAATACCAGGATGCCAGGAAGTGCCTGGGTCGCTTTGGGTTAGAGAGCCATGCACACACCATCCAGATCTCCAAACTGTCTGGTAAGCACTACAGAAATGCATTCATGGATGATTTTCAAACTCATTTGTCCTTCGTAGAGATTTTTTCTGAATTGTGCTGGGGTTTTTTTAGGTGGTCAGAAGGCAAGAGTGGTATTTGCTGAACTTTCTTGTCGGCAACCTGACGTCCTCATCTTGGTAAGGAGCAATGTCATGTTTTAAATGTCTTATTAAAGATTTTTCAACTAAAATGAGTGGTTTAACATTCTCTCTCAATCTCTCCATGCAAATGTACAGGATGAGCCCACAAATAACTTGGACATTGAGTCGATTGATGCATTGTCAGAAGCCATCAATGAATACAAAGGGGGTATGTTTTCTTCTGTTTTGGTTACCAACTCTGAGTCTAAAATTACTGATCACAGATGCCATTCATTTGTTGTTGTGCATGAATACCCATTCATGATGTAAATATGCCTTGTTCTGCAAGATTTTACTTATATTACAATGATTTGGAGGTAGAAACAAACCAAGGGGTAAAATCTTAACACCTAATATGGATTTTTTTTTTTTAGCTGTGATAATTGTGAGCCACGATGCCAGGCTGATCACGGAGACCCAGTGCCAGCTGTGGGTGGTGGAGGACCAGTCAATCAACCAGATCGATGGAGACTTTGATGACTACAAGAGAGAAGTGCTGGAGGCCCTTGGAGAAACCCTGGTCAACAAGCCTAAAAATGAATAACGGCTGGTATTAATAACAAGATTGTCAAACTACATCACTGAAGGGCTCATCTAAGTTGCTAATTCTCAATAGAGCCAAAAAGTTTCTTGTTCAATTAACTGATCATGCAAACTCAGTACCTGCATGCAAACTCTGTAGGGTGATATATATATGCAAACCCTAGAGTCACAGTGTTGGTGTAGGATTTTTTCCCCACCATGCCTCTTAGGTGAAGACTGATTCCAGATAAGTATTTTTATTTGCAGACAGTTTATATGCACATCGCTTGTTCTTTAGTCATGATGTCTGACATTCTTGTATTAATCTTGCATTCAGGCCATATCATTACCAGCTGTTAATCTGTTTGATGCAATGCTTTAAAACATACTATGTCCCCATCAAATGTGAACAGAGGGGGCTAGAAGTGTGCAGTTTTTATAAGTGTCTGACTGCTGATGCATATATTTAGTGTTAAACTGCCTTTGAACACTTTGGTTTAGATTATTAAATCGTTATGCTGACACACTAAACCAGCCCCAAAGAGTTTAACCTATATGATGTTCAAGCAATGATGCGACCTGTACCTCATCGGTTTTGAATGATGAAATAAACACATGACCATTGACTAACTTGATTTGAATATATAGTGTATATCCAAATTTCATGGAAAAGCAAATAAATGATTTTTGCAACAAAGTCAAGTTTGTTGTAGAGCTTTTATTTTAACAAGTAAAATGTATTTTATACTCATCTTGGTTGGACAAAATGTAACACTTATGGGAAATGTGTCTTTCTATAGACTGTAGTCAGGGTAGCACCATATTTAGTTTTTGACAAGAATGAAAACAAGTCTGAGGGACAAATGTGTTGAATGAATGTACATGTCAATTGTTTAGCTGACGAATCTTTGTAGACAAAAACTCCATAAATTATATGTGATCTTGGACCTTTATCCAGCGCATGCCATTGTAAAGACTAAGTTTATCCCTCAGCCTCAATTTCACCCATGTAAAGTTCAGTATGGCATCTACCCTGCCTAAAGTCTATTACAAACAAGACTCAAACATCCAGTTTCAGGTAGTCTTTATAGATCCGCTTCACTCTTGCCAGTTCTCGCTCATCTGGTTTTATACTACCATACCATGAGTACCACAGTTCTCCAGAGCTGAAAGAAAATGGAGCAGGGGTTGGTGCAACAGCACCATGGGTGTTTGAGTAGTCCTCTTTAGAGTAGTCCACATGAGGTAACTGGACAGAAAGTAAGCCTGAAAGGGTAAAAAAAAAAAAAAATCACATAAAGCACTTATACATCAAATAATAAGACTTCTTATATTTGTGTGCACATTGGTACTTAAAACGTCAATTTACCATGATCTCTAGCGGTATCAATGGCCTTGTTAAGTAGTTTCTGTTGTTTCATACACACACCTGAGGAAACAAATGAAGATAAAGAGAAAAGTGGTGATCAGATAAGGATCATATTAGAAATAATACACTTGAATGCATTGAGAAATGTGTTACCGGTTCGAGTGGGATCATACACCTTTCCAGTTTGAGGACTAATGAACTGCTGCAACAGATTCACATTCTGCAGAACAAATACAGTATATTAAAGCAAATAACTTTAAAGTGTAGTATTCACACAGTCCACATGAAATAAAGAATTGAAAAACAAACCTTGTAGTGGATAATGACATTTGGATCACGACAGATGGGACAAGCGTTCGCACATATCTTATCTCCTCTCTATGGCAATCCAAAATCAAACTCGTTAATTAAAAGTTTATTGACTGAGAAAAGCATCTGAATAAGAATATTAAACCAAAACAAATGTGTACTTACAATACAGGTCTTCCTTGTCTTTTGAGGAGGGACGCCCCCCTTATGGTTCCTCCTGTAGTTGGACCACACAGGCTTTGATCCATAGCGCTCAATGTACTCTAAGGGGAGAGAGCGATTCTAGCCACCAATTGACCACAATTACTGTACTTTAATAATCTGATCATATTTACCTTCACTTTCTAAGTATTCCCATGGTCTGTCTGCATATCTAGACAGTGTCTCAGCTGAATCGGTGCTCTCAGCAGATGATGATGATGATGATGTACAAAAATTCACACGCAGCACTGGAGCAGCACTTAAAGTTATTTTCCAATCACGAATTCTCTGCAATACAAACACACGTAAATTGCCCTTTATATCGGTCTCGTCATTTTGAGCTGTCCGCATGCCATCAATGAACAGTGACCACAACAGGCTTATTGCTCTTAACGTTACATAAACAACATTTATTTAAAGGATTTTATTCAACCTACCTGTCTTTGGAGATTTCGTTGTAAAATAACAGGAAATGTGCGGCAGATAACTGTTCCAATGCGTTGTAAGGAGGCTGCCATTTTGTCTTTGTAGCAAACAAGGAAGTTGTTGAGAGGTTAAAGTGTACTGTGACGGAAGTGCACAACTATTGTTCTCACTTTATAAAGATAAATTAATAAATCCATACATTCTACTTTGTCAAATACTTCTTACAGAAATCAATGTAAAATGTACTTTTTGTGAAACCATTAACTGACAATCCCTCGTTCATCCATTTCTAATTTTTGTGCTTTGCAGAATTTTTGGCAGTCTTATTGGTGTTAGTTGTGGTTATATAAATCCAGAAATGAATGAATGTTTTATAATATTGTGTATGTTGTTGTATTTAATTCTTGAAAATATACCATTTCTAAATCCACTGTAGTTTTAATGAAATAAATTAAGCATTGCATATAGACATATCAAACATGTCAACAAAAACCGATCAGAGCATATGAAATATGCTCTAACCCTATTTGCATGCACTTTTTTTCTTTTCCCATCCTTCGTACGTTTCTCATTTTAACCCAGACTTTGAACATAATAGCATTACAGTAATTTACATAAAACGCTGAATCCAAATTACAAGCTAGTTTTTGAATGTATAAACGAATATGCCTATATTTGTGTACAATGATGTAATAAAAAATGTAATAGAAATTCAAACAAATTAATTATTATCCTTGCACAAAGACCGTAAAACAACAACCGGAAAGGGGAGTGGGGGATGGGCTCGTCCTTGAACATAGAAGGTCGTTTCGAGAGTGTGCGCGCGATAGGACCGCGTGATCATCAACTCCATTTTGTGTTGAAAAGAAACGCCCGAAAGCGCGCTCACGACACCCGGGTGACGCAAAAAACGTCAGAGCTATATATACTGAGTCCCACCCTTCTAGAGCATTCCTGGATTTGTTTGAGGTAAGTGTTATATCGGAGGATGGTTCTCCATCTTTTTGCGATTTAAATACGTTTTTTTTTGTCCCAAAGTCCGGCTACCTCATCAGTTTTATCAGCAAAAACTATTTTTTGACCGTTATCTGGATTTCCGCCGCCAAATATTCGCTTTTCTCTAATGTTTCTTTGTGCTGTTGTTTCGTTTCAGGTCTGAGTCAGTCTCAGTGAAGATCTGGCGTCGAGGATTTTTCAACTGTGTACGAAGATCAAACCCCAAAAAACTCAATTTTTCTACTCGAGTAACGGACATTCGCTTACTGCTTTTTTGCTCCAGATTGTTCAAGAAGGAAAAGCTCAATTTCAGCCACCACAATCCCGCCCATTATGCCATTTTTCAGCCAATAATGCTAAAGTCATGACAGTTTACGTTCTCTTAAACTGTTAAAAAGCTGAAAATTGTTGCTGTTAAGCACAATATATTAATAGCAACCCGAGACGCAGAGGAGAGGTATTAATAGTAAGTGTTCTTTCAAACCAATTTGAATCGAAATTACGTAAGATAACCAATTGTCTGTGTTGAAAATGATTCCAGATATAAATAGAGATAAAACTTTATCGAATGTGGCGACCTAAATGCGCCACAGTTTCTAGAGGCAGACAGCATGCTGAGATAAAGCGAGACAGCTAGCTAGCGTATGAGCTCACACCGCAAAGCCAAAGCAGCGGCTTCAACGCCCTGCTTCTCTTTGTGTGTGAGACGGAGTAATCCTAATGATTATTAAAGTAACGATAAGTCATCGAATAATAAGCTAGCCATCGCTGATCATAAGCAATCTGTACATAAAGATTGCCATAGGCAGAGCCAGGAAGTGACTGCATTCATTTGGGCTTTTTTTTTTTATAAACTGCATTCTTTTCAAAGGAGAGCTCACTGGAACAATCAACGCAATCTGCACATAAAGATTGCCAAGTGGCGCCTGTGGATTTAGCCGAACGGAAAAAAAAACCCAGACTGAAATGCAACATTTTCATTATAATGTCGTTAGGTGTTATTAGTTGGCGGAACTGGATACAGTTTGATTAAATAAACTTCCCTAGGCAATGATAATTTATAAAATGCATAGCAGTCTGACTATAAAGATTGCAATTTTTTTGTGTTTTACGAGTGCGTAGATAGGGTATTATTTGTCTTGTCGATTTTGCTTTAAAATGGCGGACGGGTTGTCCTTTGCTCGGATCACTCGAGGCAATGGTGGCTTTGTTTTTCTGACTGGATCTACGGGAAATACAGTAATTCGGAACGGCTGTCTCGTGTCGCCATCATCCCCATATACAGCTCGAGGTATCGTCTTAACATCAGTGAGTCGCTAGCGGGGTAAATATAGTAGCACTTTGTAAACGAGAAGACAAATGGCAGGCGGGGGTATATAGCCGTTGTATTTTTAAAAACTTGTTGGAATTCAAAGATGGCGACCGGGCAACCGTTCTATCTAGCGCACCGCGAACACGAAGACAAGTGGTTAAAGATAGTGGGCGTGGCTTAGCTTCGAGTTCAGCCAATCAGAGGAGCCGTTGTCAGCTCAGGGCGAGCTGCTATATGAGAGAGGGACTTCGACAGATGGCAAATCAAATCCCCCTGTGGCCACTATTGAGTAGATGCATAAATTCATATAACTGGCCTTTAGTCAGACCAACACTGGATGCTTTGTTTTGACGAGTTTTAACATAAAACCTTTGGGCAATTTGCTTGAAGATGTCAGTTTGTTACACTCGATAAAATGTTGAAAGTAGGTTACATGGTGTTGAACTTGATTGGTTTAACTGCAGTGCTGTAGGAAGATTATTATTCAGGAAAGGGTGTAATATAAGTTTATTTTAAAAGTTGGACAACTTGTTTCTTGACATCTGCATTTCATCAAAAAATTGACAGATACAATGTTAATACTTTCTTTACAGTGAATGTACAATCTTGTTGACTTTTTCTTGTTTGTTATGACAACTGACGTTTCCAGGAATTGTGTGTATTGTTCCGTGTTTAAGGAGTTCGGTTGTGACTATAAAAAGTTCTTCAACAACAGTGTTACGGGTAAGACAAAACCTGATTTCTCACACGATCAAAAGTGAGTAAATTCTAACTTTTTCGATTCAGCCATTAGTAGACATTTTCACTGTCTTTGAAATGTAGAACATAAATTAAAACGTTGCTAAACGCTTGCATGCTTAACAGTCGTAAAACAAATCTATATACATTCAGTGTATATATTATTTAATGTGTAACTCGCCGCGTTGTTCGTTTTCTGCTGTAGCTAGTTGGTTAGTCTCGTCGGTGTCCAGTCAAGTGTGCTGTAGTGAGAGGAACTGAAGGGAGATATACTCGCTGTTGCTCCGCGTGGGCAGGGCAAATGACGTGATCTCTCTCTCTTTCTCTCTCTCTCTCTCCCCACCAGATACACTCTGCCCTCACCCGTTCTTAGTAATCGACTTTACCTCAGATATTAGTATTACTGACAAATGTCCATCTTATATTACAATTTTTATTGCATATATTGTACATGTTGCTTTATTTTTATATATATTTAAATCACGTTCGATACTTGAATTTCTTATATTGATGCGTGGCAAATTCACCGCTTCTGTATTTGTGTATATTTAGAAATTACCACATGATGGCGACATAATATTTTGAAATCCTTGTGCTCAGTTTCAAGTTAACCCTTAGTGACAATGCTCTTACTATTATAATTTCTAAACGTAATTATACTCTACGAGTTTCTTGCAACTGGACATTGATCCACAAGGTGGAAAAAGTCTTCCAGAGTCTATTTCCTTCGTTATTTATTTATTTTCTGATGTTTTGGGGTGCTTTTTTTGTCATATTTTTAACAGGATAGAAAATATGGAGAGACAAAATTATCAACATTTTTTTTGTGAGGTATAAAAAAACTAAATGTGTCATGAAACAGAAAACAGATTAAGGGAACAGACTCAGGAAGCTACTAAAGCACTTAAAAAACAATGTGAATGTTTTTCCCACCTAGTGGTTCTGGAATTCTGTAAGTTTATACTTAAAATATAAATAAAAAGGTGTAGTTAATATACTGAGATTCCAAAACTTGCAGTGTGTCTTTGGAAAATATTTAAAGCTTACTCTTCAAAAAATTAGTTACACAAAATTACATATTGGTCCCACTTTATTTAAGGTGATTTTCTTACAGCAAATGAAAAGGGAAAAAAAAAATGGTACAATGTATTTATTGTGTTCATGTTGTAAAGCAAAGCACTTTTCCAGATAATGTAAGGGACACGAGTAAGGTTAGAGACATGTTTCATTGTATGAGTATAGGTTTGAGGGGTAGGGGTCAAAAGTGTAATTATATATGTAATAACAAATTAATTGCAGATGTAATTATATGCAGGTATTTTGTAAATATGAGCACACAATAACATGTTTATACACAGTAAGTGCATTGTATCAAATGATTAATTTAAATGTTAGACACTTAAAAGACAGTTGATTAAAACGTGGGTCCTACACATTTTTATATCCATCAACCCCATAGCAATGACAATAGTGGATATGTGTATTTATAAAATTGTTCATATTTTTGATTTTTATACTATATGTATATATACATATTGTAAGGTTTTGTTTTTTTGTCTTGTTTTTCCTATGTATCTTTAAGTTGTAGATGTTAGGTTGGTATAGACAGATGGATCACAGCAGTGTCAAACAAGGAAGACAGAAAGTGTGTTAATGCCAGAGTCCCTGTGTGGTTCACAGCTGTCAGTGTGACGGTGCTTTTCTGTTAAACAAGAAAATCCTGTCAATCATTTGCACACTTTCACTGTTATTTCCCTAGTGTGTCTTGACATATTTGTGATAAATGGTATTAAAACACTATAATTGAACTTTTGGAGGATTACAAGGGTTATCGTTATACAAATTAATTACTAATAAAAAAAAGTTGTAAAAACAATGTTCAACTGTAAGTGCATTCTCAAATATTTTTTTAAATTGTCTCTATTTGTATATAATCTCATCTCTATTTGTATATAATTATTTTTTTAAATGATATAATAATTTGAATGCACATTACTGATAACAGCCATTATATTCTGTTCCATAACTCCTTTGTACCAGTGATGTTTACTTTGTGTAATGTACAGTGAATATAAAAAGCAGGTGGGTTTATGACAGTGACATAACACATGTAATGTAACATTTTACTTTTACATTTATCCTTCATCATTTCAGATATGAACTGAATTATACAACGCTCAAGGCTAACCAATCATCCAGTTTCTAGTATAATTAAATAAGTGACAGACTTATTGAATTATAGTGGAAGACTGGTAACATGAACGTTGTATAATTCAGTCTGCCATCATCTGTTAAACTATAACAAATATACCCTTTCTAGTGGCAGAAAGTCCAGTAAATATCAACAGCCCAACAAATGCTATATATTAAACATTTTATTCATTAGGAAGGGAACTTTGTAATCAGCTGCACTGTAATATTACATTCCAACAGTTTTTGGGATCTAGTAATCAAAGTCCCACCTTTTTATACAATTACATCATTTTCCTAAAGATGAATCCCTATGAATTTGAGCACCAACTGTTGTTTAATGTAGTATGTTTCTTAATGAATACATGACTTTGTACCTGTTGCTGTTGTGAACAGAATGGACACTACTTGCTCTGTGGTTATGAGTGCGCTTCATCGTATCTGATGTGAATCAGAAAACTGCTGATAAGAAGTCCATATCAGATTCAGTGGAATATATATATATATATATGTAAAATTAGAAGTTTCTCTCCACTCCATTTTTGTTGGCATCTTAGCCAATGTCTGTTGTTTCCAAGTTACTTAAGATCCATAGTCGCCTGGGTAAACATTAATGGGAGTAACTTGTGAAAGATTCAGCGTTGTCCTTTTGCTGTTCCAGTGAGCTCTCTTTAAGTGCCATCTCATTTTTTTTAGTATTGATTGGGTGATTTTATGCCATATCCCAGATTCTCCCCAGTGGCATAAGCACATGAATAACCCCTGTTTTCTCTCCCTCTGTCAGTAAGCAGCTATGGCCGTGGGCCCGGTGGACCCCAGAGAGGTGCTGAAAGGCGTGGAAGCTCTGCTGGGGAAGGATGGAGAGCTGCGGAGTCTTGAGGGAGTTGCTAAAGTCTTCAGGTGAAATGCTTTTACCATTTTTATTTTCCATTCATTCAGTTAATCCAATAGTATTTCTCTAACTTATTTTCCTCTTTCCAACCTTTTTTAAACAGTCTCATGAAGGCCTCGCATAAAATGGTCAGCAGATGCATGTATCTGAACATCTTGCTACAGACAAAATCACATGATGTACTTAATCGGTAAGAGTAATGTCCAAAAAGAAAAAAACTGTTTGCTGAAACACTTTTGTTTTCAAGGTTGTGCTTAACTCTTTCTCTTCCAATCAGATTCATTCGAGTTGGTGGCTACAAGTTGTTGAACTCATGGCTCACCTACTCAAAAACCACCACCAACACCCCCCTGCTGCAGCTCATACTGCTCACTTTGCAGAAACTCCCTCTAACTGTGGACCACCTTAAACAGGTACTTCGACACACCACAGCCGATAAACTCGCACACATGCCCCCGCAGACTTCTAACACCTGTTCTCTGTGTGTTTTCTTTTCCTCTCCTGCTAGAACAACACAGCCAAGCTGGTGAAACATCTGAGTAAGAGTGGTGAGACAGAAGGTAAGAGCACATGTTCCATACATCAATGCAAGACAGTTTGCTTACAGTATTCCAGAGCTCAGGTTTGAACTCTGTGGCTTCTCTTTCTCCCAGAGCTGAGGAAGCTGGCGTCAGTGCTGGTGGATGGCTGGATGGCTATTATACGCTCTCAGAGTGTCGCCAGTGGAGCGTCACCCAATGGTAGGGCTTGTGTCACTCTGTTTTCTTTTAAAGTAGACTTGCTGCACTTTTAACGTGAATTATAGCCACGTGGGGTTCCCATTATTGGTGCGTAACCCAACTCTGTTTTTCATCAGACAAGAAACGGAAAAAGGAGGACGGAAAAGTGCGTCCAGAGGTGAAGCCCAGAGAAAAGGTAGCAGATGAGGAGAAGAAGAAAGACAAACCAAAAGCTTATGCTCCAAGTCACGCAAAGATCCGCTCTACAGGTTAGTCAATTTTATTTATATATTATAGTATTTATTCATATTTTGAATTGGCTTTTATTTTTACATTTTCAGTTTTAATTTTAGTTCTAATTCAAATTATTTATTTTAGTTAGTGGCCAAGGAAACATTTCAAGTTTTTTAAGTTTAGGTCTAATATTTATTCTTTTCTTTTCTTTTTTTTCTTTTTTCAGCATTATTTTAATGACCGAAAATGATTTTATTTTAATTTTAGTCGTTTTTAATAGTTTTAAAGTGTTTTAGCTGCCTAAAAAAGGTAAATTATTATAGATAATAAATGTATTTTTTTGTCTCAGTAATATTTGCACCATGTTTTGAAGGTTCTTGTGTCTCTGTAACACATTTGAAAAGTGATCTGTCTAAACTTACTGAATACATGGTGTCTGCAGGTTTGGAGGTTGAGAGCCCAGCTCCAGTTCCTGTGAAGAAGACCCCCACTGCACCCCAATTGGGAGACAAATACAACATCAAGCCAGCTATGCTAAAAAGACCAAGGTAAACAAACACTTCCTTTCTTTTTTTGCCAATAATGAGCAGTCACATGCAATCCATTTTCATTTAATTCATGCTTTGAATGAATATGAATGCAGTTTTATTTTGGAGGATTTGAAATGAATCATTAAACTCTGACTTTCTTCCTTCAGCACATCACCAAATGACGCACCACCAGTGGAGAAGAAGTACAAGCCGCTTAACACCACCCCCAACTCTACCAAAGAGATCAAAGTCAAAATTATACCCGCACAGCGTGAGTATACCCATTCAGCACCTCAACTCCAGCAATATGATTATGATAATCTGCAAAAAAGCTTTGAATTAGGTGGAGAGAGTAGAGTTTCCCCTCTGACTAGTGCTGAATATCCATCTCTTTTCCTTTTAGCGATGGAGGCCACTGGATTTCTGGATGCCCTCAACTCCGCTCCAGTGCCTGGCATCAAAATCAAGAAAAAGAAACCAAAAGCAGTTTCCCCTACCACTAATAAGGTGTGCCACATCAGACTACCCTCATTTTTGTTCATGCTTTGTGGAATTTTTTTAATTTTTTCCAGACATCCAAAGGCACAAATCCACTAACTGTGTTTTTTTTCCTCTCAATTCTCTTGTCCCCCACAGCCCTGTCCATTTGATGGCAGGCCACAGTCATACTCGGGCACACAGGCCAAACCGTCTTCCCCTGAGACTCCTTCATCTCAGACCCCTCCTCATGAGAACCAAGACCTGGAACAGCCCGGCACACCCGTGCCTACCGAGGACCCTGAAGCCATGGATACTAGTGAGTCCTGTTGCGTTTAAATTGGCCACAGACTCACTGAGAGCTGAACGTGTTGAATTTAAAATGCTTTATTTCGTGTTTTCAGGTGATAAACCCAATGCTTTGGCTGAACCTCGTGGCGAGGAGGAGAGCCTGACTAAGAAAGGAAAGAAAAAGAAAAGCGTTCGGTGGGCAGAAGAGGATCATCTCAAAGAGTACTTCTACTTTGACCTGGATGAGACCGAGAGAGGTAAAACAATACTTTCCTCACTTGCACTGTTGTTTAGATGTTCGGGCTTTGTACGTTTTTTTTTTTTTTTTTCTCTTATGTTCACCAAGGCTGCATTTATTTTACCCAAATGTACAGTAAAAGCAGTAATACTGTGAAATATTACTACAATATAATCTAGCAGTTTTCTGTTTGAATATATTTCAAATATGGAAATCATGATACATTATTTTTTAGGATTCTTTGATGAATAGAAAGTTTAAACAAACAGCATTTATTTGAAATAAAAATCTTTATAAATGTCTTTACTGTTGCTTTTGATCAATTTAATGCATCCTTGCTGAATAAAAGTATCAATTTCTTTATTTTAAAAAGCTTACTAACCCCAAACATTTGAACGACTGTATGTTGTATTTTATCACACATTATATACTTGTGGGATTTGTTCAATAGTAATCATCACTCTTTATTCCTCTACCTCAGTGAACGTCAATAAAATTAAGGACTTCGGCGAGGCGGCTAAACGGGAGCTGATGATGGACAGGCATACGTTTGAAATGGCTCGTCGTCTTTCTCATGACACCATGGAGGAGAGGGTGCCCTGGACTCCACCGCGACCTTTGACCCTCATAGGCAGCCTGGTCATTCCAGGTGCCACTAGCAGAGAGAAGATGATCCAGAGAGACCGAGAGATGGGCATTCTGCAGGAGATCTTCCTCAGCAAGGAGAGGTAAGATAACCAATCTTCTGGATTTAACTAGATTGTTAAAGTGGGACATGATATTATTTACTACTTATGCAATAACATGCAAAAATCTATTTTTCATGTTCATTTTAGTTTACTTTTGTCATTTGTATTCGTTTGTCTTCTTGTTTGTCTTTAAAAGCATGATAATAGTTTGAAATTTAAATGGACATATATGGTTTGTTCCTCTCTCTGCAGTGTTCCAGACAGTCCTCACGAGCCAGACCCTGAGCCGTATGAGCCCATGCCGCCTCGTCTCATCCCACTGGATGAGGTAAGACAGCCAATGACCTTTTTACATGCTTCCCCCTCCATTTTTTTTCTTTATTTTAGAAGTATCAGATGTGGTATGTGATTTGACCTCTTTCTCATTCTGTGGTGTTGTAGGACTGCAGTATGATGGAGGAGAATTACATGGAGCCCTCTGACACTGCTGCCTCTGGCTCTTCTGGCTCTAATGAAGGCTCCAAGCTCCCTCCTGTTCTAGCCAACCTCATGGGCAGCCTGGGCAGCAGCGGCCGGAGCCCTCAGGCGCAAGGCAGCGCCCCACCAGTGACTAATAACCCCGCTGTGAATGTCCAGGAACTACTCACATCTATTATGGTAAGACAAAATACACATCTACATGTTATTTACCATGAGAATGTGCAAAGGCTTTGTTTTTTAAGCATCTCTGCTTGTTTTCAGGGTGCTCAGGGATCTAACCAGTCTCCAGAGGACCTGATCAAACAGCCTGATTTCTCTGATAAGATCAAGCAGCTTTTGGGCTCTCTGCAACAGAACCAGAACCAGAATCAGAACCCGCCTCCCAATGCTCCACCAAGTACGTGTTTGCTCTCTTTCATCTATTTTACAGTGTTATTTTAGTTTATTTGTATACTTTTATGATATTTATTAATATTTTGAATTGGCTTTTATTATGTATTTTAGTTTTGATTGTTTATATATATTTTATCATTTTTATAGTTTTATTTTATTTTAGCTTTAGTCTGTATTTATAATTTTTGTATTTAATTTTATTTCTGCTTTTAGTTCGTTTTTCTTTTAATATTTATATTTTTTATTTTATACTTTTATTTCTGCTTTATTTCAATTAACAAACCTTTTATCTAACATTTTAGTTAACCATAACAGCACTGCTATGTTGAGGAAAAACTGCTTTATGGTTAAACAACATACTTAATGTTCTGTTTCTCTCATTTTGTAGTGAACACCGGTCTGCTTGGTCATGGCCCTGGCGTGAACATGAACAACATGAACAACATGCAGATGCCAATGAATGGTGGTTTTCCTCCCAACAAGCCGCCTGGACCACATTTCAACCATCCTCCACCTCCTCCTCCCCACGGCCATGGCCCACCACCCTTCAACCCTGGTGGCCCACGTATGATGGGTCCCCCGCCCGGTCCACAGGGCCGTGGGGCGGACAACGGCAATTACTGGGGTGACGACTCCATGAGAGGAGGCCCACACCGAGGAGGTCACTTTCACCGGGGGCGAGGGAGAGGAGGAGATCCTGGATTCAGAGGACGAGGCGGACGAGGAGGACCACGTGGAGGACATAACAGCATGGGTGGTAAGTTTGAACGCCAAAGGCATTAATTTTCCAACTTTAAAAATAAGCTTGAAACTAATGTCCAGTTGTTTCTTTCATTTCAGACATGTCAAAGAGGCCAGTGTGTCGCCATTTCATGATGAAAGGAAACTGTCGGTATGAAAATAATTGTGCGTTTTACCACCCCGGTGTGAATGGACCACCTCTTCCTCCCCAGCACGGACACTAACGCACTGAAAAGCTCCAATTTCTTGAACTCGCCACTAGTGGGCAACAGGACTCAAAATGAGCCTCGTGTACAGGGACTGAACCTGACTCACAGAAACGGTACGATGTGGAGGGGGATGTTTGCGTCTGTGACAGCACAATCCCATCTGCTTCCTCCGCCTGTACAGTTGCTTCATCAGGATCTGAACATAAAGAGTTTCTTCTCGATTCTACACTACTTTCCCTGATCTGGAAAGCTGTGAGAAGATCTGAGATCCTTTATGAAGAGTCAGACAGTGACTAAACCCATTACTTGACTTTGGGGCCTACATGTAAATACTGATTCCTGGAGATGGTGATTCATATGTATATTTTTTATTGTGATTCAGTGTACCACTGACCTGACTGCTAAAGATTGTACTACGTTGCTCTGTAACCACTAGGACAAGGTGTAAATAATCATCTTCACTCAGTGGTGTACAGTTACTTCAGCTTCTCCTGGTGCCCAAAACCCCAAGATACTGAATGTGCAGTTTTCCAAATTATAATTTGCACATCAGTATAATGAAATTGACAAGTTATTAGAGCAGAGAAATGTTATTTTAAGATTCATCTGGTTGAATTCTGTCCATCTGATGTTTGCAGATGATGGCAAATTGTTTTTTATTTTCAGGTTTCTATAGAAGAGGGAGAAACCATCCTTCTATGAAATGTGTACATGCTTCAAAATTTACTGGTTTTCAGTCATGAAAAGAGCCTCGAGTCATTTTCACACTTGGTCCTTCTTTTTTCAAGGATTTTCAGTTTCAAAAAATGCCCGACCGATGCTTGTCTATATATTGCAGCACTAAATTGTATTTATGAATTGGCATTATGTTCACTGTATGCCCTAATTGGAAATATTGTACACGTGAGGGGTTAATACTATTCAGAAATGTTAACTTTTGCATCTGGGCACAAAATACAACGTCTTCGAAGTCCCTTTTGCATACTTGAATTGATACCTTGTGATGGAAAGTGATTCTAGCCTGCTAAAGAAATATCAACCAGTTGTTCTTTGTAGTGTGACAATCAGGAGAAGTAGTTGTGATTATTTCCTACTTGATGTTGATGCTCTCATTTGATTTGCTGTGTGCGTTGATGTTCTCATGCTGTCAGACCCTCAGTCCAGCTCGGACTCGTGTGGATCTGTCCTGCTCTATCAGTGTTCAACTGAGCCTAACCTGGGCTACAAACCACTATCAAGGCCAAACTTATTCAAGTGTTTTCTGTGAAAACAGTGGCCATTGTCTCTTTTGGGACTCGATTTTTCTTCTTTTTTTTCTTTGGTTTGATTCACTATTTTCCCATGGTTTTATTTTGATACAAGTCGGATGATTTTTGTTTTTTTGTTTTTTTTGTTTTGTATTATTATTTGAAAGATGTCTATGTGTCAGAGCGCCGCATAAACAATAAAAGGCACATTCAGAAATGTAAGGTTTTTTTCTACATGTAATTTAATAAACGTTAAAAAAAATCACCAGAATGTGCAGTTCTTTCTGAAATTAACTTTTTATTTTCAGTCTCCCGACTCATGTTAGACTATATACATATATAATCGCCACTCTCGCTCAGTTCCGGTTTGCTCTTTTAACCTCCAAGCGCTTCATTGTTTGTGCATCTCAAACAGGGTTACGTTAGAATTCTAGACAATTGCACTGAATTTCTCCTCCCCCACTAATTGCCAATCCAGTCCAATCGCTAACAGTCCTTTGCCGGCGCGTTTGCCTTCCTGCCTGACAGATCCGTGTTCTCAGGGCGGAATCGGGTGCAGATGGCCACTGTAGTGTGTATGACAAGGAGTGGCCTGTGCACCCAGCCTTCAAGGGCAAATATTGACTTTTTCATAGAATTTCTGCCTGCATGCAAAGTGAAGGAAGCATAAATTAGAGTTAAGGACACCTCAGCAATGCATTCATTATTTGTAATATTCATTTCATGTTCCCTGAGGAACCATACAGGAAAATTGTCAAAAAATAAATAAATGAATATATATATTTGGTTTTGTGATCATGATTTTAGAATGGTGTTTGTTGCAAGAAAATATTACTAAATCAGTTATATTTTAAGCTGTATTTAGGCAAGTCACAAATCTTGGTAATAGAATTGCAATATTTGCAAATGTGAACATGCACACTACCTTTTAAAAAAAAATCTTTATTCAGCAAGGATTCATTAAATTGATCAAAAGTGACGACAGTAAAGACTTTTTCATTGCTACAAAAAATTACAGAAGAGAACAAATCATCTTATAGGAATGATTTCTGCTGAAAATTCAGCTTTGCCATCACAGGAATAAATTTACATTATAAAATATATTTAAATAGAAAACTTGTAATATTTCACAATTTTGCTGTTTTACTGTATTGTCAATCAATAAATGCAGCCTTGGTGAGAATAAGGGACTTCTTTCAAAAAATCTTAGACTATTTTTATTATTTATTAAATTATTAAAACATATATTATTGTATTATTAAAAATGTTATTTTATTATATTGTTTACAAATTGTATTATATTCTGTTATTTTATATTATAATATTTTATGATAAATATTTTCTGAAGGTTTAACACCTTTCACTTTGACGAGTTAAAAGTTTTGACTTAAATGTAGAGCACATCCTCTGCTGTAGACACCTGCATGTCTTTTTTTGTGATAAACCTTTAGTTTGTCTGAGTAAGTCATACCTGTCATTTTCAGCACAATGGCAGAAATATAGGGATAGAGAAATGTCCACCTGAAGGACATAAAAAGACTCGATTCATTCAGTCTGAGTGTGTTGGTTGTCGTAGAGGCCCTGACTTGATTCCACTCTGCACAAAGACACCATTGATCCTTCACTGGTCACATTATCCCAGAGCCGCTAGTGGAAAGGGGCTTTGTCAGGCCTGAATTACAACATTATTTTCAGAGAAAGTCATTTTTCAGAGAAGATGAAATTAGCTAAGCATTCACCTCTCCAGCTCACCAGCACTGATGCTATGACTTGCTCCGGAAATTTGAATGTATGTTTGAGCAACTCGACAGAGGATGTTACACAATAACGCCTGCAACTGTCGTGTAATACTGTTATCAGTATCATTTCCAAATGATCAAACTATCCTTTTGAGCACAAAACAAAAAATAAATAAATTTTAAAAAATAATAATAAAATAAAAAACATAACATATTATTGAAAATGAATGAAAATAAACTGAACATTTTATAATAATAATAATAAAATGTTACACAGAAGAAGAAAAAAAGTATTCCTTACAGAATCTTAAGGACATGAATTTAAGAAATATTCTTTTTAAAATAAAATGAAATAAAACAAAACAAAACAAAAAATAATACATGTTTTTGGAAATAAATGAAAATAAACGTAACTAAACTAAAATAAAATAAAATGAAAAATAAATGAAAATAGACGGAATCAAAATAAAATAATAAAATAAATAAAAACATATAACATAACATATTATTGAAAATGAATGAAAATAAACAGAATGAAAATTTTATAAAAATAGGAATAATAAAACTAAAATAAATAAATAATAATAATAACAAGAATCATGAGTCTCAAGGACACAAATTTAAGAAACTTCCTTTTGAGTGCTAAATAAAATAAAATAAAATAAAATAAAATAAAATAATGAAATAAAATAAATATGACACCGGTTATTATAATTACACCATATCACACTGGTTCTAATGGAATTGCATTGGTTACCAGTCCATCAAAGAACTGATTTTAAAGTTCTTTTATTGGTTTATAAAACATTGCATAATCTGGCACCTCTATACATTTCAGACTGTCTGTCAAGATATGTCTCAAATCATAGTTTAAGATCCGTACTAATCTTTTGGCACATTATACAGTAAATCATAAATGATCTGGTGGCACTTCTTTTAGCCAATATGCTCAAAAATTTGGAATTGTATCAAAAAGTAAAAGAGGCTACCATCATTCATATTTTTTAAAAAAGCGGGTTAAGACATATATTTTTAAAGTTGCTTATCAATATAACAAAATGGTGTGAAGTATAATATATTTTATTTTACCTTCTGATTCTCTTATAGTTGTTTTATTTATATTATTTTATGTTGATATTGAGGTCAAACTCTATTGCCAATTGCTTTATTTTACATTTTACATTCTGAACCTTTATTGTTATTTTTATTTTGACATTGTGTGAAATTTTATTATTTGATTTTATGCTTGTGAAGCACTTTGAGTTGCATTTTATGTATGAAAAGTGCTATACAATAAATGTTTATTATAAATATATAAATAATACATTTAAATAATACATTTCTTGAAAATAAACTGAATATTTTGAAATAATAATAATAAAAGGTTACACAGAAAAAAAGTTCCACCACAAGTCTTCCTCATAATCAGCCGTCTTAAGGACACGTCAGTCCTTTAGAAGGACTGTATTCGAGAAACTTCCTTTTGAGCGCTTCATTAAGCAAATGTTTGAGGGGCAGGATTTCACCATCAAACTAGACTTTGTATAAACGCTATTTAATTCTTGTATACAATACACTCCCTATTATATTACAGATATCGTATCAGATTAATTATAATGCACCATTGCTACTACAAAGATTTACTACTACAGACTGTTCAATAATAATTAGCTTAATCAAATTTGTCAATTCATTGTATTTGACAAAACATGAAAAAAATGCAAGATATTCTAGCACCACGTCATGCCTCAAATTATGAAAGCCCAATAATGTACCCCTCTGACATCACAGATCAGAGCTCAGCCAATCCTAAGAAGCCCAATCATACTAGCCTTCAACAACTATCTGCCGACCTGTCCTTGGCGCCGAGCCAAATAAAAAAGTTAATGGAAAGTTTGTATGCAAAATGGGGCCGAACAGCATTAAAGCGCAGAATCGCATTCCAGAGCAGGAGAGGGGTGGGCGGAGCCTCAGGTCAGCAGGTGTATAAGTGTCGTACAGGTGAGAGAGAGTGGCAACAGGAGGACCAGGAGTCTGAGCCTGAACACACACAGCAGGGAACCTGAGAACAGGTAGAAACCGTCATTAAAGGGACATTGTGCTTGTATACTTCTCAGAAGGCTTTGCTAAAGATTGTTTTAACTGCTGGGACTGATGTTAAAATCATGCTTTGTCATTTCCTAACAGCTATATATTGAAATGCTTTGTTCTTTCAGCTTGTGAAGATGCTTAAAGGATTACTTTCAGTGCTCTTGGTCCTGGTGACCTTGTCCTCTGTCATGGGGAAGCTTGAGAAGACCACTGCCAAGAAAGAGAAGAGGATTCCTCAGACTCTCTCCAGAGGTCAGCTTCATGAAAACATCTCGAGACATTCTTTTCAGCAATTTCGCAAAATGATGGCTAAGCGGGTGTGCTGTTGTGATCTGTAATAATAGCAAAACTGAAGCTACATAATGAACTGTATACGAAGATAGTATAAGGATCAGTTTCACTGAGGTTACTTTTGGAAATATTCCGGTTCTTATTGTGTGAAATTCTATCCCAGACCTCATGTTGTGCAATATTGATTTGGATGGCCTATGTAGTAGCAGTCATTTGCATTGGCTATTTTCGTTTATAGGACTCATATTGTGTATTCTTTTCTTTCAGGATGGGGTGATCAGTTGATTTGGGCACAGACGTACGAGGAAGCACTGTTTTGGTCACGATCCAAGTGAGAAAAGCTTGTATTATATAGAATTATAGAGTATATGGTGTTTAATAATAAGTAATTTTGTGTGTATAGAAGATCTGCTGATGAATTTTGGTTACACTCTATTTTACGGTGTCCTTGTTTCAGTGTGAATATACATTTAAGTACTGAGTAATAACAATGTGTACTTACTATAAAGTCAGGATTAGGATTAGAGTTTGGTTTAGGGTTAGTTGCAAGGACACTGTAAAATAAAGTGTTATTTTTTAAGTTGATTTTATATGATCTTTTTTAAATATTTTGTATAACTTGTATTATCTGTTTAATTAGGAACAAGCCCCTCATGGTCATCTTTCACCTGGAGGACTGTCCACACAGCCAGGGTAAAGCTTGACTTTTATTTTGAAATGTTCGTTGACTGTTAGTTTAAAGGGTTAGTTCACCCAAAAATGAAAATTCTGTCATTTATTACTCACCCTCATGCCGTTCCACACCCGTAAGACCTTCGTTAATCTTCGGAACGCAAATTGAGATATTTTTGTTGAAATCCGATGGCTCAGTGAGGCCTGCATAGGGAGCAATGACATTTCCTCTCTCAAGATCCATAAAGGTATTAAAAACATATTTAAATCAGTTCATGTGAGTACAGTGGTTCAATATTAATATTATAAAGCGACAAGAATATTTTTGGTGCGCCAAAAAAAATAAATAATAACGACTTGTATAGTGATGGCCGATTTCAAAACATTGCTTCAGGAAGCTTTGCAGCATAATGAATCTGCGTATCGAATCAGCGGTTCGGAGCGCCAAAGTCACGTAATTTCAGCAGTTTGGCGGTTTGACACGCGATCCGAATCATGATTCGATACGCTGATTCATTATGCTCCGAAGCTTCCTGAAGCAGTGTTTTGAAATAGGCCATCACTAAATAAGTCGTTATTTTGTTTTTTTGGCGCACCAAAAATATTCTTTTCGCTTTATAATATTAATATTGAATCACTGTACTCACATGAACTGATTTAAATATGTTTTTAGTACATTAATGGATTTTGAGAGAGGAAATGTCATTGCTGGCTATGGAGGCCTCGCTGAGTCATCGGATTTCAACAAAAATATCTTAATTTGTGTTCCGAAGATTAAGGAAGGTCTTACGGGTGTGGAACGGCATGAGGGTGAGTAATAAATGACATTATTTTCATTTTTGGCTGAACTAACCGTTTAAACTTCTTCATGTTTGTATTATTTTATTTTCATATATTTTATATTATTTAATTAGCTCTAAAGAAGGCCTTTGCTGAGGATAAAGACATCCAGAAGTTGGTCGATGAGGAATTTGTGATCTTGAATCTGGTGGTGAGTAAAATCGCTAACACTTTACATTTGTTAACATTAACTAACTACATTAGTTAGCATGAACTAACAATGAAAATACTTCTAAAGCGCTTATTAATCTTATTTAATGCTAATTTACTAACACATAATTAAAAATAAAAAGCTGTATCTGTTAATAGGCTAATTAATAGAGCTGAGCTAACATGCTAACAAGGGACAGTTGTATTTTATAAACTAACGTCAACAATGACGAATAAATACTGTAACAAATGTATTGCTCATTGTCAATACATTAACAGCATTAAAGTGTTTTTAAGGTCCTTGTCTGTCTGTTATGTGTGTTTTGAATGTCTATAAATTGAACTGGGATTCATGTCTTTTACAGTATGAGACCACAGATAAGCACTTGTCTCCTGATGGGCAGTATGTTCCCAGAATCCTCTTTGTTGGTGAGTTGATTTAATTATGACAGCTAGATAATAAATTATGCTACATATTAAGAAAAATAAATGATTCAAATCTTTCCTGTTTTTCAGATCCCTCCATGACCGTTCGCGCAGACATCACAGGGCGCTATTCCAACCGCATGTACGCCTATGAGCCGGCTGACATGAAACTCTGTAAGTCTGAAGCAATTTTAAAGCCAAGAAAAGCTATTAAACATCGTCATGCTGACAGTATCGCTTGTTTGGTTTTGTTTCCACAGTGTTAAGCAACATGCAAAGAGCCTTGAAGTTTTTGAAGACAGAGCTGTGAACACAAAAGTCTAGTCTTTTTGACCGCCGAGAGAATATTACTTCCCTGAGGGTCACTATTATTCTGTCATTTGTTTACTGACGGCATGAAACGCACTGTAAAGCCCTGTATAAATTTTAAGTACTTTCTTTGAATAGATTCTGTTACGGTTAACCGTCTGGCTTTCATTTTCATGTTTGGTTTTTTCAATAAATGAAGTTGTAGAAAAATTTGTTTCTCGTGGTAATTTGTTTAGGCAGTGACGTTTGCAGAGTTATTCAAAGCAGAGGCCATGTGGGTTTTCCAGTTAACGGAGTCTCCGGCTAGTATCCTGGTAGGAGGAGTCAAGAGTAACTGGCAGCGTGTTTTCCTTAGTCATATTGTTGCCTGGTTACTAGCTGCCTTTTGGTAACGGCTGAGCATTCGGCCTGAGCGTGTCAGTTCCTTATTGGTTTAGGTTAGAGGAAGTTGCTCTCCTGAAATACTCCATTACAATGCAATGGAATGTGATTTGAGACAATAAAAGACTTAGCCATAAGCATTGTGGAAACCCAACAATTAAGTAATACAAAGACAAAATTGGCCAAAGTACAATTGTGTCCACAGAGTCTTTATTTTTATTTTTTTCTGATGTAAAATGCTTGAGAGCGCAGTTCACAGAACCATTGGATACAGATGTACATTTCATTGAGGAATTCATGCAAGAAGCCAAAACAATACAAGAAATCAAGTCAGTAAAACTAACACACACATAATGGAAATAAAACAGGCAGATAAATATGTAATATGAAATCCGAGTTCATTAAACAGTGCTCAAGAAAACATTCATCCGTTAATCTTTACATGTAATTGAGTTCTTTAAATTTTTCATACTAATTATGAAGTCCAAATAATGTATCTAGCTACTAACTAAAAGAAAAACGTTTTTAATTGAAACTTTATTGCAATTTAGTGATTCCGAGCAACTTTTACTGTCATCCATGCTGATTGTTAATCTGTGCATTTATTATAAGAAATCAATGTGATACATTCTGATATCGTCAGTATATAAACAACATAAATAGTGTCATGCTCACACTGCACGTCTTGATCACAGCTCATTTTCTGTTAATGTGTTTTACCACATAAAATAAAACTGTTAACATAAAATCAATTGGTCTTTGTTGTTTAGCCCATTAGTGTAAGTACAGCATACTAGTATTTGGTGTTCCGTTCTTTCATAGAGAGGAATTCTTAAAAATACAGCCTCATAATGTACAGTACATTCACACTGTACTCTTGAAAAATCAAGCATATAATAATATATAGCAGCAAGAACACGCAGGCTGGTCTCCTCTTCAGTAAAAGCAAACACACACACTCTCTTTAACAGCTCCGATGAGAATTCCAGTGGTCAGACGACATTATAAGATAAGATTCGAACCTACAGGAAGGCGCTTGGATTCGCCCTTGGGTCCTTTTGGTTTCTGTACCTATATGTCAGCCAAACACCCAGGATCTGAAATAACCAGAATGATGGGAGGAAAAACATTAATACACTGTAAAAATATTCTGTTAAATGTACAGTTAAAAAAAAAAACTGGCAGCTGTGGTTGCTAGAATTTTTCTGTAAAAAAAAAAAAAAAAAAATACAGAGAAAATGTTTCAAGTGTTATGGGATGGCATATTGGTAAATGTATATTTTTTTAACTTGTATATTTCATTAAGTGATAAAATGTTGAAATACTACTTTGTACACTAAAATGTACTGATAACAAGCATTTTTAAAGAGGCCATATTATGCTCTTTTACAATCTCTTGATTTTGTGTTTTTTTTGGGGGGTTCTGCTATACAATTTAATGTTTGAATGTTCAAAAAACATTATTTTTCACATATATTATATTGTTGCAGCACCTTTTTCATAAAATGTAAAAAAGACATTCATCATTCATCAAACATTCATCAACGCACACATCAGATATGGTAAACGGAAGCTTAAGCACGTTTGCACGTAAATGTTTGTAACCAAGCAGATCTCGCCCCCCATTGACAACCATAATAGGAAAAAAAATACTATGACAGTCAATGGGGGCCGAGATCTGCTTGGTTACAAACATTCTTCCAAAAATATTCCTTTGTGTTCAGCAGAACAAAGAAATTCATAGAGGTTTGTAACAACTTGAGGGGGAGTAAATGATGACAGAATTTTCATTTTTGGGTGAACTATCCCTTTCAAATGGATTAGTTTTAAGATTTCTTTTTGAAGCGTCAAAGTTGTAGTTGCGTAGCTGTCAATGGAGGGACAGAAATCGCTCAGATTTCATTCAAAATATCTTCATTTGTGTTCCGAAGATGAACGAAAGTCTTACGGGTTTGGAACAACATGGGGGTGAGTAAATGATGGCAGAAGTTTCATTTTTAAGTGAACTAACCCTTTATAGAACCCTATTAATTTGTTTGACAATGAGGTAAGCTCGAGAACACCAGAAAACTTTCTGGTTGTGAAATTCAGTGAAGAATTTCAAAGAAAAGATCAAAGCAGAAGTTAGTTTAGCAGGCTGACCTCAGTGAAGCTGAAGAAGAGACCGATCCCTCCGACGAAGCGCAGCACCTCGCCGGCGTGCTCCTGAATCTTTGCTGCACATGTGGTGCAAGTGCTGTAATGAAAGCAGGGCTGCACAGAAGCAAAACAGACATTGACAAGAACAGAGAGTTATTATACTGGAACAAATAATGTAATTGCCTAATTTGTCACACATTTCTGATGCTTTATGCTATCACAATAAGCATGCAAATGATTAACACAGCCATTATCACCCACACAGGTGTCATTTATTTTGTTCAGTACGTGTAATGCTTCAGCAAAATAACAAAATGAAGAGACTGTGTATCAGAGGAAATTACAGCAGCACAGCTTCCATTGATGTCCATGTGAGAGAAACCGCAGCAGTTCAGACTCTTCTCCACGTCCCTCTGAGTGGTCAGGGAGTTATTCCAGCCCACCTCCAGAAGATGATTCTACACACAGATATTAAACACATGACAACTTATAAGAAAAAACACAAAATGGAACAAACAATTAAAAAAGAAAAAAAAAGACTCCCATTTACATGCATCAAAGTTTGTTTGTTCACGTTTTTTAAAGAAGTCTATGTTCACCAATGCTGCATTTATTTGATCAAAAATACAGTAAAAACACTAATATTGTGAAATTGTATTACTATTTAAAATAACTGTTTTTTATTTGAATATTTTTGAAAATGTAATTTATTCCAGTTCATGCAAAGCTGAATTTTACTCCAGTCTTCAGTGTCACACGATCCTTCAGAAATCTTTCTAATATGCTGATTTGCTGCTCAAGAATATTGTTATTATTATCCATGTTTATTATGCAACAGTTGTGCTTCT
Source organism: Hypophthalmichthys molitrix (assembly GCA_037950675.1). Lineage (NCBI taxonomy): Eukaryota > Metazoa > Chordata > Actinopteri > Cypriniformes > Xenocyprididae > Hypophthalmichthys > Hypophthalmichthys molitrix. Next base: position 21,268,221 of record CM075510.1, on the reverse strand, counting down.
TAAAGGGATAGTTCACCCAAAAATGAACATTTTGTCATCATTTACTCACCCTCATGCTGTTCCAAACCCGTATGACCACGAAAGAAGATATTTTGAAGAATGTTGGTAACCAGACAGTTGACGGCACCCATTGACTTCCATAGTAGGAAAAAGAAAATACTATGCCATCAACTGTCTGGTTATCAACATTCTTTAAAATATCTTCTTTTGTGTTCAACAAAAGAAAGAAACTCATACAGGTTTGGAACAACATAAGGGTGAGTAAGTAATGGCAAAATATTTGGGTGAACTATCCCTTTAATATTTTTAGGAAACCATGATACATTTTTTCCCAGGACTCTTTCAAGAATACAAAGTTCAAAAGAACAGCATTTATTTGAAATAGAAATCTTTTGTAACATTATAAAAAAAAAAAAATATTCAGTCACTTTTGATCAATTTAATGCATTCTTGCTGAATACTTTTGAATTCTGTCAAAATTATTTATATTTGTAGCACATTTCCAAAAACTACAGACCACCAGAGTGGATTTATGCAAGCATATATACTGAAGTACAGTGATTAATCTTACCTGCTGCTCCTCATTGATAGCCAGACAAGCACTGGACACCGAAAACTGAACTACAAACACCAGGAACAGGACGATCATGTACTATTGTCAATAAATTAAGGATTAAAATACAAAATACAATGCAGAAATATTCAGAGTAAAATCACTGAAGAATATTATATATATATATATATATATATATATATATATATATACACACACACACATACATACACACTACCAGTCAAAAGTTTGGAATCGGTAAGCAGTTTCTTGAGCAGCAGATCAGCATATTAGACTGATTTCTGAAGGATCATGTGACACTGAAGACTGGAGTAATGATGCTGAAAATTCAGCTTTGATCACAGGAATAAATTACTTTATAAAATATATTCAAACAGAAAACAGTTATTTTAAATTGTAATAATATTTCACAATATTACTGTTTTTACTGTATTTTTAATTAAATAAATGCAGCCTTACCGATTCCAAACTTTTGACTGGTAGTGTGTGTATACATATATATATATATATATATATATATATATATATATATATATATATGCTATAAATCCTATTCTATTCTCTGTTAACATCAAGTCTACCACCATCTACAGTAAAATTCAGAAGTTCTGTATTAAATATTTTAGACTTTAAATAAAAACAAAAGATTCAACAAGACGTAATATGAATTTAGGCACATTTGATGGTTGGTGGTTATTTTCTCTTGGAATCCAATAATAAATGTCAATGACATACAGCATTGCATTACACTACAAACTATGCTTTAAAAAACATGATTTATTTTATGTTTTATTGAGTAAGAAAGAAATGTAATATACTGAAATAGTTTCCCTTAACAGACTACTGATATAATCATGCAGTCCTTCCACTCCGAGTATCAGAGTGTAATGACCCAAATTCATCTCAGGATTAGTTCATTTCATTTTGTTTAAGAGACTCTTTTACATTACAAGTAGTACACTGATGTGCACTCTCATTTGTCATGTTAACGGCACCACTCTATGGACACAGAGTGAAATGCATTACATGAGCAGATCATAATCCTGTCTCATTTCCAAAAGCAATGAAGAAAAACAGAGCACATAATGTAATGAAATGCAAAGACCTGACACACATTATAGTTTGTTTGCATGAGGCCACTGAAAATATGTATATGAACATTTATAAATGGTTTAATCCTATTAGAAAAGGGCATTTCAAACAATGAAAATAATTAACTAGCGCTATTTTTGTTTAAGCTGATTTGTTTTTTGACTGATTACACAGGGTGGTTCCAGTGGTGTTCAGTTTACAGAGTACCGGAAGAAACCGGATACTTTAACAACGGATCTTAAAACATACAACAAGAAAATGAAGATTCATGGAAACTTTGGCTGCATGCCCAAAAAACGCACATACTACTTTTGGCAAGATTCTGAATTGTGCATACATAGACAGTTTAATATCCCATGAGGCCACTGGAGAGGATTTGTGAATGGCGGTGAAGAGACATAAAAGACATTGGTAGGTCACAACATGATAATGACAATATGGCGAATGTAGTGCATCTGGATTACATTCTACATATGTTTTTAGAGGTTGCAATGTAATTACTTATTCAAAATAACTAAGTTAGAGAGTTTTTGCGATTTTGGATGCAGCCACAAACTTCCAGTCCTTAACATAATTATTGCACAGTACAGTTAAAATGATTTATTCATTCTGCTTGACATAAATACTCACTAATGTCTAAACACTGAACAAAGTATAGTAGTAGTGCACCATCTATGGATGATCAAAGTAAAGGATACAAAGAACAGCAGAACCTGGTGGTGCTTCATGGCACCAATAAGTCCAGCAAGGGCAACAAAGAAGAGGAAGACCCCCACTCCAATGATGCCACCCACCACCTGGAAGCTCGACACCAGCCCAAAACACTTCCCCCAGGCAGCGATGCCAATCATCAGCAAGCTCACCATCTGTGGAGGAATAGTAGTGTTATTGTGGAATTGTAAATGTAAAATTAAAACTAAAAATTGTTTTCATTAACTGAAATAGCTTCAAATAAAATATTACATAAAAAACTTTCTAATTTTAATGTTTTGATTTTAAATATGACATTTTCCCAATTCAGTGACAAAATGGGACTGCCAAAAGGAGAGTACATTCAGCTGGTAATCTTTTTTTTTTTCCTTCAAATGTTAGTCATAGTCTAGGAAACACTAAGAAGTAATTGCATTGCATACTGAACAAAGTTAAATTTTTCAAATAATGTGACTCAGTTTGATGTTAATTCTGTCAGTGATGATTCATGGGAAAACAAATGGCAGGCAAATGGCACCGTTTGCTTAGAATGCCCCAACAACAGCTGTGATGTCACTTGAGCAATAAAACGCAAGCAGTCGCATCATAACACAAAATTTGCTGTACAAAAGCTTATTCATTCCTCAAAAGCACAAATGATTCCTTGCTATCATTGGCCGACAATGAGAAATGACCCCTGAGCTCCTGCTTCCACCAAAGTAACAAGTGAAAGATCACAGCTGATTATAATGTTTTCTTTCCAATCTAATGTAAGCTGTATCAGCACCACAATATCAGCTCCAGACTAATGAAGCAGGATATCTGCATAAGTAGAACAAAAGCAGGATGTGACTTTGCCCAAACAAACGAGTTGCGAGGAAACCGGGATGTTATTCTACAGGCTGTGCGTGAAACCAGAACCGCTCATCGGCCTCATTCCACACAAAGAATCTCTCTAAATAATTCACGAGTCCTGAGACACCGAGAACTGTAATACAGCCGCACAGAAACACCTCTTGTATGAGCATTTATAAAACACATGTGCAAATGTTACAATAAAGGCTCATAAAGATGTTCCATATGGTTGCTTCCATTGGTTACTCACAACATAGAGGATGTTGAGCGCGCACAGGGAATTCTTGGAGCAGGTGAATCCAGCGCAACCCATCTTGAATGTGTTTTTTTCCGGACAAAAGCTTTTGCCTGTGTAAATTTCCGTCTCTGGAAATTTCAGTTACATGACAAGCAAATCGAACAATTTAAGAGAAGAAATTGTAGTTGAACAAGGAGAAAATACGCGTGTGGTTCAGTCCAATTCACAGTGAACGCTGATGCGTGAGAGGTTGCCAGATCCCACCAAATAAAATCCAGCCCCTTCTTTAGGATGAACGTTGGCTGCTCAGTGCTGCTTTTAAGCCTAGTGGATTTTGACTGCAAATTTAATAAATAAATAAATATCATAGAAACACCCAAAAGAGTCGTTAAGCAAATTAAGTTGTTTTTTTCTTTTCTTTTCTAATTTTGTTTTTTTTAAAAACCTGGGTTTGCCCGGACTGTAAATGAAAACACAGGTCTACCCTGGCCTGGACTAACAAACTGTACTTATGTAATTAAACTTATATAATATATAGGCCTAACTATAATTTATATGATAAATTACATTTTAACTACAGATGCAATTTTTTAAAATGAGTCTGATACAATAACAAGTTGTATGAATTTTTATTCTCAAAAACAAATAAATAAAATAAAATAAATTTAAAAAAAGAGACAATTATACAACATTTCAATGAGGGCTTTACTCCGACATGGCAACCATTTAAGGAGGCGGAACTGGCCGTCCGCGGTAAAATTGATTGGTCAGTTTTTCCTGAATAACGACTCACTGACAAGGTGGTTTGCACTTATTCCCGCCTCCCCTTAGTAACAGTTGCGAAGAGAAGCATTTATTCTCCAAGACAACAATAAGCCTTAAGAAGTGTACGATGAAAAACATCTAGACATACATTGTCAAAACTGTTGTCAAAAGCTGTATACTTTTTATTATGTAGGCCTATACTATCTAATTTACTGACTGCAGGAAATGGGGCCAGATGATATTTCACACACACACACACACACGCACACACACTATACATCTTCCAGTTTATGCATCTGTTATTTGTTATTCATATAGCTTGTCTTGAAATAAAACTAAACGTTTTTTATAGGTTTCACAGTCTTCTATTCTTATTTTATTTAATTAATTAGTGTACAGTATAATATACAGCAGTATACAGTTACAGTTAAATGAGCACAAGCTGACTTACTTCTACTGGGACTAATTATGAAATGGAAAAATGGGCAAGTGTAAGGATTTGAGCAAGTTTGACAAGGGCCAAATTGTGATGGCTAGACAACTGGGTCAGAGCATGTCCAAAACTGCAGCTCTTGTGGGGTGTTCCCGGTCTGTAGTATCTAACAAAAGTGGTCCAAGGAAGGAACAGTGGTTAACCAACGACAGGTTCAAGGCTCATTGATGCGAAGACTGGCCCGTGTGGTCTGTCCAACAGATGAGCTACTGTAGCTCAGATTGCTCAAGAAGTTAATGCTGGTTCTGATCAGAACACACAGTGCATCGCAGTTTGTTACGTATGAGGCTGCATAGCCACAGACCAGTCAGGGTGCCCATTATCTGCAACATTTATAAATGATGAAACACCATAGAGGGTTAAACTGTAAAACAATAATAAAACACAAAACATTTGAAACAACAACAAATAAAAGGTAAGATTCTTGTCTGAATATGCCATATGTGATTTTATGTTCACTTGTTTACCACACATCTAAAAAAATACTGAAACTGTAATTATTCTTTTTAGAATAATTAAATTATCCTTATTAAAGAGGTTTTTAACTAGATATTCATACAAAACCTACTAGAGAAAAACATATTTTTTGATTCCGAAACTTATTGCTGCATACCATCATCATGTGACAACTAGCCCTGATCTCTGATATAAAATATTTTAGAGCCTAAATAATATAATGCATTATATAAATGTATAATCACATCCCAGGGCATAAATGCTAAATATTTAACTCTAAATTGAGATTAAGATTTAGTTTTAGATTTCACATCTATATAGATCTCTTACTGTAATTAAAGTTGGCATGAAACAGAAGTTTACATACAGTATATCCAAGTGAAACAGCTTCTCGAACAAGACACAATGTAGGACAGGACTTGATTTTGTCCATCAGGAATTGACTGGATCGTTGTGGTTTGCTATTGTTGTGACCTCATGTGAGTGACAGGTTGTCCCGCCGTCGTGCCAGTGAACACATCATCAGAGAAGAGAGGGAGGGGAATTTATTGTGATTAAAGATTATAAGGGCACATGAATTAAAAATAAATAAATATAAACCAAATATTAAATCATTTATAATAAATACTGCAATATTCCATTAAAAAAAAAAAAAAACAAGAATTGTCAATTTTGATTTCATTGTGACTTTAAAGGGTGCAAGATGTAATATAAGTCTCTGGTGTCCCCAGAATGTGTCTGTGAAGTTTCAGCTCAAAATACCCCACAGATCATGTATTATAACTTGTCAAATTTGCCCCTATTTGGGTACGAGCAAAAACATGACATTTTTGTGTGTGTCCCTTTAAATGCAAATGAGCTGCTGCTCCCAGGCTGCTTTCCAGAAGAGGGCGGAGCTTTAACAGCTCGCACTTCAGTTGCTCAACAACAACAAAGCTGGAGAATCTCACGCAGCCAAAATGATGATTGTCAGTAATGGTGTTCAGCCTTACATTGTTCAAACCAGAGTCTGACACTGACGGAGAGACTCGGGAAGAAGTTACAACTTTTAGAATGCAACTGGACTTTTCTGAATGGTTAGTGGATAAATTTATGTAGTTTCTGTGGAGTTAAATCTTAACCGACGCTCTGATCTGAAATACGTTATGTGAGTGTAAATTCCTCTTTAATCGATGAACTACAAGACACACTTTTTCCATCACTAGAGGGCAGATGTCTGCTCCAGTCAAGATATACAACTTTTCCTGAGGCACAGAGATAAAAAGATCAGAGTAAAGCTGACCTGCAGTGAGAGAACAGAAGCAGGCTGTGTTAAAATCTCAAGGGCCCCTGGGGCACTTACACAGTCAAAGTGTGTGGGATTAGAAAGGCTTCTGAAGTGCTTGTTTTTGCTGAAATGAAAGAATGAATTTGTGGGAATGAAATTGATCATGTGAAAGGAGGATTCTGGGAGCAATGCATGTGTTCCAAAAGTTCAGTCATGGTGGTGAAAATAGAAAAATAATGACAGAAAACAAAACAAACTGCACAATTTTTTAAAAGTATTTTAATCTATTGACCACTAGGTGGCAGCATTATCTCAGCATAAGTCATTATCTGTTATTGAAGACGTCCTGAGTACCACTCTGATTTTCTTATATAAAACAACCACTTAGTTAAACAAATTCAAATGACACATTCACATTTATTTGATTGTAATACAGTCTATATGGCACAAATATTGTTATGACAACTGCTCTTGACCTTTCAGTCATGTTCTGAATGGGACTTTTACGAGAGGTCATCCAATCAAGATAACCACTGCCAATCACTTTAGTTTTTAAATGGCACACATCTAAAATATGATTAATATGTTCTTAATGAGGTTAAAAGCAGTGGATAATCTCTTTAAGATTCACCAGACAGTGCAGACGTCACAATATCTCAGCTGCCTGATTGTGATGCTTCTGTTGTGAACTCATTACCTTTTTATTTCTTCAGTTCTGCTGATATAGGCGTCTCACATTTGATCACGAAGGGAAAAAAAGGTGATAAAATGCCTCTGTTTTTTTTAGCTCAATATTAAAGTGCGATGATTGCGGAGAACATTAGTTGCTGGTTTGCCCTTGAGAGGGTGATAAGTTCTAGATTTGGCACCCGTACTTATTCAGCATGTCCTATTTTAGCCACTATAAAGGGGTGCGGTAAAAAGAAATCACACTAACCGCCCTGAATCTGTCAAAATCTTGTCCACACTGCTGGCTCTAACAGAAAATCATAGCATAATCCTTGGAAATGGCCACTATTTTATTGCCTTCAAGGCAACAGAGGAAGAGAGCTTGTTCAGCAACTAGGCGAGATTAAAGCCTAAGAGTTATTCTGCCTGTCTTACAACATATAAAATGATGTCTTTCATGGGATGCACATACCAAAAATGTTCTAAAAGATTCTATTTCAAATTAAATTGAATAATTTCACTATAATTTCAACAGCGCTGTCACCCAAGATCACATATTCAGTAATCTAGACTGACTAAATTAAAGTGAACAAATGAACAGAACTGACTCTGCCAAAAAAGCAATTTCCAGCAGTTAAAGAGTATTTTAAAAGATTACAAATATCATGATTCATAATCTTTGTCCTGAAATAAGACCCCATTGACATATCTGAGCCCCCTGATGTTTACGAGAAGATAAAGGATTATCTCTTAATACTTTTGCTTTTCTGTGCACTTTGTTCATGCTTTTTTGATGACATGCACTGCAAGCACATTTGAAATAAAACTCCTATTGCTACTGAATGAGTGAGAAATCTTTGGGATGTGCCCCTCTCCATCTCTTCGGGGTCCTGTTGGCGTTTTTTTTTATCTGGTGATGGTACATTAATGCTCTCAGAAGTCTCCTGGCGGCACATTCTTTCACTTATGTCACGGCCACACAGATTTTTTTACGGACCTGTTATATCAAGAGAGGACTTCAAAAGCTTTCAGAAGGCAGGGCACCATCCATTTACAATGAGCAACACAGTCTGGAGTCTTAAAAGCTCACCCTCGACCTCCCTTTCCCTCCTCTACGCCAACATAGCTTTTGACTTGACATTAGAGTGAAGGAAGAGTTAGAAGATTCACATCAATATTACAGTCAGTTATAGCTGAAAAATGTATCAGTAAACATAATAATATTATTACGGGTGCTTGCTGATGCTTAGGGTCAGGGATTTGAACAAACCTCTGACCAAAAGTATTAAACTTTGATGTGTAATTCGTCCTGCACTGTTTGTGTTTCAAACCTGAATGGAATCTCAAATATATGGTTTGTTGAAAAGAGGAGGCGTGTGTTCCTTTCAAAGTACTTTACTTGGATTTTCAGCTCTCGCAGGATAAAATGGATCGGATTCATAGAAACATATGGGAGGGCTTGTGTGAGGAAACCACCTAGCAACCACCAATAACACCCTAGCAACAACCAAACAATGCCATATACCTCCCACAAGACCCTGACAATTGTGTCGGCAAATTCTGCACAGGCAAACCCCACTCAAATTTTCTTTAGAAAGTGCAAAAATCTATAGCTTATGCTTTGTAAAATACCTTCAGAAAAGATTAGTTCCATTTGTTTTTCACCTTTATAGTTAATGTATTTTACAAAATATACTTCAAAAGGGAAAGAAAATACATTTTTCCTTTACTGAAATTTGTTTTTTTTTTTAACATTGGAAAAGTATAAATATACACTACTGTTCAAAAGTTTGGGGTTGTTAAGATTTTTTTTTAAATGTTTTTGATACTCTGTTATGCACACAAAAGCAGTATTTATTTGATTAAAAATACAGTAAATAAATATGTAAATAAATATATTTTGAAGTTAATTTTGTCTAAATAAATATATTATGAAGCTAGTTTTTGAAGCTAGATTTTGATATATATTTCTTTCAAAGCTTTTTTATTGATTTTTACAGTATAAATCACATTTAACAATCCATCTATATTGTCTATTAATTCAGATGAAGAAGCAAGCATAATGCCTATATATATCAACCTCCAACCAAATATAAAAATAGATACATGTAAAATAAATAAAATAATAAAATAAATTAAATAAAAAAAAGAAAGAAAGAAAAAATATATATGTATATACACATACTATATATTGCCATTTGGGCAATGTAGACAATGAATGTGAAGTGACTACATGATTTGATATTCCGTTTTGCTCTTTGCTGTCTTTCAACCCTGCGCTCTAAAAGGTCATTTACACCCTCTATCCTCGGAGTGTTTGTGTCTTTGGCAAGCACTGAGTGCGGGGGTGTGCATATGTGCTCGCAAACACGGTCGGCCTGACATTGAGACGGGACTCGAGGGTGATAACCACACTCAAGGTCTTGCTGTCAAGTGCTGAGGGCTCTTGTTGATTCGTTGACAGGCGATTAGGATCAGACACAGTCTGGCCTGGTACGTGTGGCATAGTTTACTCATGGTACTCTCCTTCCTTTCTGTTCTGGTTAATCTCCACTGTAGGCCGTTGATGATTTACATTAGGCTCATATTCAGCCTAGCTTTTGAATTATGCAAATACACACACACCACGGTCCATTGCCTGTTCGCATCTTATCAGCGTCTGCTCTTTGAAAATGCGCAGCGTGCGAGCGGTAATTAGTACCTTTAGCGTTCGAGGTTCCCCCAAGGGAATTGTGCAACTAATGTCACTGACCTTGCAGATACTTAAATGTCTACTTGGTTTCAATACATATAGATTGCCTAAAGTCAGGAGGGAGAAGAGAAATCTGTTTGGATGGGGTAATCTTGATGCATGAGTAATTATAAAGTCTTTTAATGCTCTGGCACACTTCCCAATGAAGGCCTACAGTGAGTGACATGAATGACAAACACCACATGGAGGCCACCTAAAGGACAGAACAAATTCTGAGTAAGAAGAAAAGGAAATTACTTGCTATTAACCCCGATTAGGTTGGCTGCTCAGAAGTTCATATGAGGCTATGTGGCTTCATAGCTTCTGGAATATGCTGGCTGAATCATGGCTTGAGGTTTATAGCTCGGTTTATGTGTAGAGCGCAAAGTAAAGTTGGCAGTACGCCATTTACTGCACACCGTGCCTGTGGCTCCCTCAAACTGCTTGTCAACATTGTGTGTTTTGAATGCGTCAGGTGGACCAGCAGAGTAAAAGAGAAAGACAGTGGTTCAGCCACAAGCGTTCACCCAAACTAAAGGCCAAAACTGTCTGATTCAGTTAGAGTTAGACAGTCAAAGTCACTTGAGTAGACTTGAGATAACGTTTCAATCAAAAAACTTGAAGTAATGTTCACACATCATGTCCGTAAAAGTTCAAGTCTTATGGACATTGTGTCAAAGTCTCTGTAATGACTTTCCATCAGGCTTGAAATTTTGAGGACATAATGTGTAGATACTTTCAGATAAAGAGGAGGTTAAACAATTAAACCTTCACAGTTAATCATTCGATGTATGAGTCTGCTCAAACCAGAGAAGATTAGATAGTTATTATATAGTTACAGAATTACTGACATACGGTATATATAATAAAAGAAACTAAATTATATAATTAATTATATGTGTGTATATATACACATACTCCTCTTCAAAGGTTAAAGCCCTGGGTATACTTACGTTTATTTACGTGTACGCAGTCGAACGCACAACCTTGCAAAGTAGGCTATACTTCACTTGACAGGCGTTCGACACATGCGTAGTTTTGAGAAATCTCTCGCCACCAGTTACAACCCATGTGAATATCTTTGTATTCGTTCATGCTAGAGTTGTACAGTTGAGGGTACTTTCTAACCTCTTCGCACAATCTCTCGTCTACAAAGGCCTCCATTGTCGCTGTCGCTTGCATAAGCTCTGGTCTGTTCTGTTTGTGCCGTTTTTCTTTGACTACTTTGTGAATCGACGCCCCCAGGACAAGGTTGCCACCTTGTGGATAAACGAATTATTGCAAAAAAAAAAAAAAAAAAAGCGAACAAAAATCGGGCGGTGCGCGTACTCTTCTGGTGACGAAAATCACCATATCACAAATATGCTGACCCATGCGTACGCGTAAAAAGTTAACTATACTTTGGGCTTTAGGGTCAGTTCGATTTTTTTTGAATGAAATTAATACTTTTATTCACCAACGATGCATTAAATTGTTCAAAAGTGCCAGTAATGGCATTTATAATGTTACACAATGCTGTTCAAATGCTGTTCTTTTGAACTTTTATCAGAGTCCTGAAGAAATGCATCATGGTTTCCACAAAAATATTAAGCAGCACAACTGTTTTCAACATTGATAATAATAAGAAATGTTTCTTGAGCAGCAAGTCAGCATATTATAATGATTTCTGAAAGATCATGTGACACTCGAGTAATGATGCTGAAAATTCAGCCTTTCCATCACAAATAACATTTTAAAGTATATTAAAATAGAAAACAATTTTAAATTGTAATATAATACTTCACTATGTTGTGTACTGCCTTTTTGATCAAATAACTGCTTTGAATGGTAGTATATATATTCTCTCTCTGTAATCACATTGATGTTGAGACTGTAGCAGTCTAGTAGACCGTCTATTTTTATTATTCCTGCCTTCGCTTTGCATTGCTCGGATATCCTTGAAAGTCCCTCTAACTTGAACAAGGAGTGAACTTGCAAACTATGGTGATCTGAAATCATTATGAGGCTCTCACAGATGCCATTTATCACTACTCTCTATTTGCTCATTATAATTTTATGACACCATCTTTTATAATTTAGTACTCATATAGCAGCTTTCTTTTCAAAACCAGCCATTTATTTTCCTGAACCTCAGATGACCTGACGCAAGTTCAGCACGATACTCCCAGTGTTCGTTTAAACTAATGCACCGCAGATACTAAACTGAGAAATCACAAACCATTAGCAAGACGTTCTTGCAGTCAGGATCATTGCAAAAAATGCAAATTCAGGGTCTGAACCTGTAGAGTAGCCTACATCTGTATTTTTTCAGATCTCTCTTTATCATTACAGGTCTGCTGGTGGAACCAGAGCTCAAATGTGCAGTGGATAAAGACTCCAGACTCACGCATACTATCTATATAGAAACTGATCAAAGAGAGAGCGGGAAAAGCACATTACATATGGCGTTTCACTCTCAGCCGGTGTGTACGTGTTTGTGCTTGCGTGGAAAGGCTTTGAAAATGTTGTTCGCTTGAAGTGATTATTCCAGCATCATTAGTGTATCTTGTGCTTTTTTTGGTTTCTCAAGAAACAGATCTAGCCTAGGGCCCTTAAGCAGGTTAAAGGGAATCAAACCCTGTGCTGATTAATTATCTGAGCTCCTGTGAAGCTGTGACATGTGGAGAAGTGTGTTACAGGCCCTTTTCAAAGTAGCACTCTGTAGTTATTTCACATCAAACACATCGGAGTGCTAATTTTAACTTATTTTCTTTTCTTTTTTTTAAAAAAAAAATCCATTATTCAGCTTCCCTTTGGGTCAAACTGATTGCATGGTTTGAAGTTATTTTTAAATCTTCATTTTAACTTCAACAAACCCTTGAGAAGCTTTCTCAGTTTTATGCACACATCTGTCTTTCATATATTAAGAAATTCATTCTGGGAGAGAAAAAAGGGATACAAAGAGAGATTAATATGATGAATGACCTTCATCTGGGATGTCAGGTCATTGGGAGAAACAAGTGCAACAATTCCTCACCGAGATCTGCCCTCTAAATTGGCTTGAAATGGCTATTCATTGGCTTCACAATGTGAAGTCAGAGCCTGATGTGCAGCTCTAACATCAGTGCTTCCAGGAAAACAATACCACAGCAGTTAATAAAATCATGGGAGCTTTTCTCATATTACTTGATATATTAGATATGCTACTGTCATTAATGAATAACTACACAGGAATAAATGAGTAACACAATAGTAACTAACCAGCATTGGGGGGTAACATTACAAGTAACGAGAGTTACATAATCAGATTACTTTTTTCAAGTAACTAACACACTTTTAAATTTACAACAAAATCTCTGAGTTACTTTTTTAAAAAAAAAAAGAAAAATAAGTAACACAAGTTACTTTGTTTTCCCATTATTGGCTGACATGTTGAGAAAAATTGTGTGTAAGATGTAGTATTGGGTTAACTTGAGTTATGTAATCAGATTACTTATCAAGTAACTAGTAAAGTAATGCATTACTTTTTCAATTTACAACAAAATATCTAAGTGACTTAGAATAAGTAATGCAAGTTAGTTTTTCACATTTATTCACTGACAGCTCTCCTGTCCCAATGTTGAGAGAAATAAAGTGTTGAGGTGTTGTGTGCGCTGTGTGTGAACACGATGGTTATTGTAGTTCTAGACTAAATGTGAACATGCATATTCATCTCACTTGCACGAAAACATTCATTATTCCTCAAAATGCATAAAAACAGTGAAATGAAATCTAATTTTTAATCCAGAATGGCAGCACAGCTGAAAGGTTTGTTAGAGCTGCGCCCATACAGTACAGGCATAAATATACATTTCCTTCAGCCTGAGGCTTATTCATTTCACTTTTGGAGTAAAAGGGCCTTAACATTTACCAAAACTTTCTTTGTTGTTTTTAAAAAACAAGAAAGCCCAGCCGAGGTGAGAAAAAGTAACCCAAAAGTAATGTAACACATTACTTTTCATAAAAAGTAAACTAAGTAACGCAATTAGTTACTTTTTAGGGAGTAACGCAATATTGTAATGCATTTTAAAAGTAACTTTCCCCAACACTGGTGCAGAGGCGTTTTGTGTGCTGTGTAGGCTAAACATGATGGTTATTCTCACTTGCACAAAAAAAGATTCAGTAATCCTTAAAAAAAATAAAAACATTTAAACTCAGAATATTATGCAAACCTACAATAATTAAATATGTTAAAATAACACAAATACTTTATGTATTTAATCTCACTTTATTAATCTATTAACTTTATTGTTTTTGATGACCTTCGATGATCTAATTCAACCATACGAATAAGCAAAATGACTTTAGTTAAACATCTCATTTGTGTTTTTATTGCTGAAATAAGAGTGTTGAACTTTCTTCCCCTGCGTCCTATTCTTCTCCAATCCAAAATGGCAGCACAGCTGAAAGGTTAGTTTGAGCTGCGCCCTCTACTGTACAGGTGTGAATTTGCATTTCCTTCAGTCTGAGGCTTATTCTTTTCACTGTTGGTGTGGAAGGGCTTTTACATTTGCCAAAAATTGAACTTTTTTGTTTGTTGTAAAAAACATAAAGCCCAGCCCAGGTGAGAAAAAGTAATGCATTACTTTCTATAAAAAGTTTAAGGGAGTAACGCAATATTGTTACTTTTAAAAGTAACTTTTTTGACACGTGATCCGAATCATGATTCGACACAAAAGATTCATAACGCTCCGAAGCTTAATGAAGCAGTGTTTTGAAATCGGCCATCACTATATAAGTCGTTATTTTGTGTTTTTGGCGCACCAAAAATATTCTCGTCGCTTTATAATATTAATATTGAACCACTGTACTCACATGAACTGATTTAAATATGTTTTTAGTACCTTTATGGATCTTGAAAGAGGAAATGTCATTGCTTGCTATGCAGTTCCTTACTGAGCCATCGGATTTCAACAAAAATATCTTAATTTGTGTTCTGAAGATGAATGAAGGTCTTACGGGTGTGGAACGACATGAAGGTGAGTAATAAATGACATTATTTTCATTTTTGGGTGAACTAACCCTTTAAAAGGTGTGTGCTCCTACAGATTTCAGTAACTAAAATTAAAACTGTTTTTTGAAAGTTAACATAATTGATGCGTCATTTGTCAGTTATCAGTAGAGCAGAAGAGATTTGTTAAATGTGTTGCTACACTAGCTTGTAAAAAAAAAAAAGTGTTTGCCTCAGGTCACAGGATGTTTCCTGCTAACAGGTGCTGAGAAGATGATAATTTTTTAAGGGAACAAGATGCTGAAATATGATTATAAAACAACTCACTTGATTTTCTTCAAAAGCTTTTTAAATAAAAAGATGTGACAGAAACATCAGGGAAATAAACATATTAAATGAATAATTAAATCTACTCAGTGGGTTCACCTATACATATTTTGTCCTGCATGGGCCCTGTGAATTTAAACAGTGACCCTAGAAAAGATAGAGAAGGAGAGTGATAAAGTAGCTCAAAAAAGAGAGAAATATATGCTAGCCAAGCCAAGCTCAAAGGCCACAGCAGTCAGCAGCCACTTCTTTATGAGTTTGAATAGTCTGACATGCACAAACAGAGTGTGTTAACCTTGAGCGAGGCTGAGGGGAAAAGGGGAGCGGAGGTTGGTGGTAGTGGTGCTAAAGGCCTAAGCAGGTGTGACAGTTCTGAAAGCTTTCACTGGACAAAAAGGCTTCACTGGCCTCCTAGCAAAGCTGAGCCATGGCTGACCTCACTGCTCACCAGCACTGGCAGAGAGAAGCTGTGTTTACAGTAGAAGAGAGAGGCACAAGCGATGAAGGAAAACAAGCACATGAAGGATGCCTAGAAAATAATAATAGTATAATAGCATGAATTCAACATTTGATATACTGTGCCAAGATTGTCTTGTAACTGTAATGAATAAATAAGCATGTAAATCATTACTATACTATAACCATTACTATATTATAATAAATTATTGCTATATTGTAATTTATAGTTAAATGGATAAGCAAACTGGTCATGCTCACAATTTTGCCATATCAATTATGTCCAAATTTTTCATCACCAACCCCTGAATGGAATTCATTTTCCATTTTTATCCAGAGGGGGGCAGCAAACATTACATTATGTGGTTCGCGCTATTCGTTCATAATTTACCACTTAGATGAGCCCAGAAGCTTATGCAAACCTTTGTGGATGTCTCCAAAAACCAGACAGCATATTAATTCATGCATAAGTCTTACATTTAATGGAAGAACACAGATAATTTTTGTATGACCAGTCCAGCACTAATATGTGTGTGTGTGAGAGATTTCATATATTTAATAATGTACTTACTTTTGTAATTTTATATTTTTTTATATTATTATTATTGTTGTGCGAGTATGTCTGTGAATAGGACAGACAGCCTCTCCCCAAAGCAAATTCAATTTTGAATAGACAATCTAAAAACTTTCACACCAAAGTGGGCGGTCCCATAGGTCTAGTTTTCCTGACGTAATTTCCGCTCGCTCAAGTCATTTGAGCTCGTCTCAAGCTTTTGTTCATCTGTTTCCAACCGCACGCCGGAGAGCAGGAGCCATTGCGACTCACCACAGTTACAGCAGCAGCAGTCACGCGTGTGTTCGTATTACCTCTTGCAGGAAGTGGATACTGAAATAGTTTCACTGTCGGACGTTTGGTGTATAAATCTTCATTAACTTACAAACTCAACATGGAGAATGAGAACAAATACCTCCCGCAGCTGCTGGCGGAACGAGACAGTCTGGACGCGTCGTTCACGCACGCCATGAAACTTATTTCAGCAGGTAAAAGCCGTTTGTGAAAACGAAGGAGGGATGCATGAACACCTAACCGAGTGACTTTTCGGGATGTAGATAAATAGCAGTTTTATTTTGAGGGAAACGGTGGGAATCGACTGCTGTCGTTCGTGGGACAGAGGGCGACCGTTACGAAGTCTCATTTTAGCGCGCCTAGGGGGTTCGTGTACTTAGCTCGAGCCAGGCACGTGCAGCCGAAGCCATTTTCGGTGTGTAGTTAATGGTTTTCCGGAGAGACAAACTCAACTTTTCGTGGAGGGTATCTGTTCTTTGCATCCTTCTCCATTGTGTTCGATCGAAAGCTGTAATGCTGTAGAGTTTTACCCCCGGGCAGCATTCCCATTTCCGCTCGAGGACAGTGTGAGCCGCGTGCTGGATTGGGTTTAAACGAAAGTGTGAACTTTAAAATTTCAAATTACGTATTTTATACAACTTTACGATAGCTAATTAGATTTGTTAAATTTGGTTAAAAACTGATAAAATAAAATTAACTGTAAAAAAATTAAACCGTCGTGATTAAGTGAGTCCTAATAGAATATCGCAATACACTTCTATATGTAAAAAAAAATTGCCGCCCATTGTTTGTTTGTTAGGAGGGCTCTGTATCTATGGGGTCAACGTGGCGTTTCATTGTACGCGTCGAGTCCCAGCCTAACGTTACATACCCTTATCGTGTTTGTCTAGACTGAAAGATCTGGAAAGCTTTAGATGAAATCGTCCAAGTCCGATCATATTAAATTGAAGACGGCTGAAAATCTTAAGTTTGAGATTTGTCGTAGTAATAAAAACCATGTTCCGGACCATATGTGACTAGTGTGGGAAGTGTTGCATCTGGAGACGAAGTGGATTTTTTTTTTTTTTTTTTTTTTGGTGTAGGAAATGTCTTTTCCTGGCCTCGTTTCACCACGTCTTATATCATCAGTCTAGTGGGAGTTTAACTATCTTGTGTTATATATCAGCAAATGGGTTCCATAAGTTACATTTGCAGAGGCGTGTTAAATGTTCAGTGTTTAGCATCAGGCTTGGGTTGAAAATTCCCCTAGTGAAGCTGAATCTATTGATGGATGGTTTTCCCTCCCAGTGTCTTTGAGGCAAGCACTTTTCTTTGCAACCTGAAGCAAACACTTAAGTCTCAGGCTTGCCTTTGAAGTTAAAATGACCTGGAAATGGAGGGAGAAAATATTTCAGGCCTGTAAACTTGTAATCATTAACCAGCATGTCATGTTATGCAGGGAAAAATAATATATTTGTATAATATAAGTGAATATAATCCCTGTTGAGTATGATACATTCATTGGGGTTTTAATCTAAAAGGGCAAAACTGCTTTTTGCTGATTTTAACTCTGCAACAAGTTCCTGACCCTGTTGTCTAATGTGGAAGAAACGTGTGCAAATGTTTCTAGTGGAATCAGTTTATTTTAGTTGGTTGAGTAATGATTGGTAAAATAGTGTCTTCAAATATCTAGTTGTTTTAGTTTTTACATATAAATGTTCAAATCTTGTGCCTAATGTTTCTTTGTGCTTTTCAGAAATTGAAAGGGTACAGAAAGGGGAGACTGAGAAGGATACAGAAAGCTACCTGGACCTCTTTACAACAAAAAACATCAAACTGAAGGAAAGGGTTCTCATACCAGTCAAGCAGTACCCTAAAGTGAGTGTCATTGTGGTATTTAGGAATATGTATGTTGTCGTGCCGGTTTACTCGGATTTACATGTGCGCTGCTTCAGATCTGGTGTTAAAGGAATGTGTAACACCTGAGTAATCGCAAGCAGAGGTCACCTGAGGATTCTTGGGAGGTATTTGAAGCAATTTGTACAAATATAAAAAACAGAGTAAAGTAGAACTTGTTTATTCGGAGAATTTAATTAATTTTGAAAAGCTCTATTAGAGAGTGAAATGGTACGTCTGCAATCCACAGGAATGCATTTTGACAAATTTGCAAACCTTTGATTGCCGAGACCTGTAATTTGTCATGAAGAGGATTAAGTTATTTTCGAAATGCATGTTTCTTTGTGCACATCCCGTGATAGCTTACCTGCCAGAGGCGATCAGACTATTTGATTGCGATTGAGTCCTCTGCTGTTTTAGAGAGTGTGGCAGTGTTTTTCTTTGACCTTCCGTGTTTGTTTGCCAGATCAGTCGAGACTAGCTGAATTTAACTTTTTTTTTTTTTTTTTTTTTGCTCGCTCCACCTCAGAATTCAATCTTCTCCACCCCCCCCCCCCCCCCCCCCCCCTTAAGTATTATGTGGATTTAGATTATGCAAATTATGCGTTACTTATGCTGTTCAATTCCAATCGAAAAGGCGGTTTCATTTTAGAACGGCTTGTTATTTTAGGCTTTTGCTGAGATTTGATTGGAAAAATAGATTGTCCTGTGGATGTAGATCTTCAGATTTGACATTTAGTGGACACTTTGTCTGTTAGATCTTTGCTTTTGACTCACACCTGTCAATCTTACTGCTATTACCATGAATTCAAATATTGGATGTTTTTTTTTTTTCCCTTTCGTTTTGTTGAGTGGCACTTGTTGGTTTGTGCACAAAACAGATGTTTTCTGCTGTATCCTGAGTGTTTCCCTCCCCTTTTAGTTGAGTGTCCTCACTCGTGTGTTCTCAGACCGCCTAATGTTACCCCTCGCTTTGGTGTCGAGGAGAGCACGACTCCAGCCTTTGATCTGTTTGCATTCCATTTAATCTTGTCCTGTTCAGGAAGATCAAAACTATCGAGTTTTCAGTCCTTGAAAACAAGTTCAGTCAGGCTAAGTGAAGAGCTGTAGATTTCTTCAAACGCTGTGTGTTTAATATTTAATTTTCTGTTGCTTTGTGCAGTTTAACTTTGTTGGGAAGATCCTTGGACCACAGGGGAACACCATCAAGAGACTGCAGGAAGAGACGGGCGCTAAGATCTCTGTGCTGGGGAAAGGATCCATGAGGGACAAAACCAAGGTAAAGTGCTATTGAGGTTATTTTTAAAAGTATGAATGATTGCTGCCAGAACAGCTTTTACCAGGGCACCTCACTTTGTGCTGGATTTCTGAGGTAGCTCTAAACTTGAGAAATAAAAGGATGGTTCTTGGCTATTTGATGCAACATGTTTTGGTTGTCATGCTGTGTGTGAATGAAGGTTAAATGACAAATAAGGGTAATTTGGATCTGCTGAACTTATTTTTGTGTTCTTCAGGAGGATGGCTTGAGGAAAAGTGGAGAGCCGAAGTATGCACACTTGTCAATGGAACTTCATGTGTTCATCGAGGTGTTTGCTCCCGTTCCTGAGGCATATGTGCGCATGGCTCATGCCATGGAGGAGATCAAAAAGTTCTTGTTCCCTGTAAGTACTCTGGATTCAAGAGACTGCCCGGAGATCTTGTTTTGCAGTGAAGTGCTAATATTGTGTTTTGTCTAAGCTTTCTGTTTATAGTGCTGTGATTTATGAATTCCAAATGGGCCATTGTTTAAGTCCAAACCGCTTGCGTTGTTGGATCGTAACTCGCTTTGCCCGTGGCGGCAGATTAATATTTAATCTGATAAATTGGTTGTTTTTGAGCTCATTCCTGTAGCTGGACTGAGTGACTGAAAGGTTTTGGTAAACCTTTTTGAACTACTTTAACTTCTGTGCCCTGTTTTAATGGCCTCATGTGAGCTATGCAAGTCTGGGTTTATCAGGGCCTAGTGCTGGCTCTTTATTAAGAGTTGTCCAACTCTAAGCATCAGATTTTGTAGAAGCCACTATTTGGATTTGTTCCATGAGACTGAGATGTTCTTGTGTAAAGTGTGTAGTGTTATGTTAGTGAGCTGTGTGCCTGTCTCTCAGGACATGATGGATGACATTTGCCAGGAGCAGTTCATGGAGATGAAGTATCTAAATGGGGGTCAGGAACATGGGGCCAGAGGCCGAGGAGGGCCACCCATCAGAGGCCGTGGAGGTCTTCCTCCTCCTGGGGCACCCAGGTAACCTACACCCATTTAATATTTATTATTAGTTTAAGCTGTCGAGCCTGATTTTGAATGCAGTGAGAACTTTCCTTTTTGTAGATTTAGGGGAGTAGAGGATTAACGCTTTTTACCTTTGCAGGGGTCGTGGTATGCCCCCACGTGGAGGTGGCCGTGGCGGACCGCCTCGAGGTGGAGCTGCAAGGGGAGCTCCTGCAGGTAGAGGTGGACCATCAGCCCAGCCACCCAGAGGAGCCGCTTCCAATCGTGGCCGTCCACCCGCCTCTGCGTCTCAGCGGATGCCCCCTCCACCACCCCCGCACCCTCCGGCCCAAGAGTCATATGAAGACTATGTATGTGTCTTTATTATATATCTTCTGAATTTGCTTTGAAGATGTTGAGTGCACTAGTATCTTCAAAGTTTATGCTGCTGTGAATTGATTGTAATATCTCCCCCCCCCCCCCCCCCCCCAGTCTTATGACGAGAGCTACACAGAGCCAGGCTATGAATCCTATGAGAGCTACTACAGTCAGCCACAAGCGTAAGTTGATTGTACATATAATATTATTACTGTTGGTTTGGAATTTAAAAAAAAAAGTCCAAGTTTCCGCAAAAAGATCAACTTAGCTTGTAATTATTGTGGTTTATGGAGGCTTTTTGGAAACATCCCAGTGTCTTAAAAGCACAATGTGCTTGGCTTAATATGTTGCTTTAGGAAATTCAGGCCAGTTTCTCTTGTGTAACAGTGAGTTTGAACAGTGTTTGTCCTTTTTCCAGAGAACCAGAATACTATGACTATGGACACGGAGAGACACAGGAGCAGTATGAAAACTATGGTAAGATTTTTGCCTTTGAATTGTAACTTTGTATGAAAGTGTTTTTTTTTTTCTTTTCTTTTTTTTCTTTTCTGATCTGACACTGTGTAGGGTCGGTGTAACCCCTCATTTGCTTTTGTTAATTGTTTCAACATTTTTTGTAGTTATATAAAGGGTGAGTTATGTTGTATCTATTACAACTGGTAATGCTAGTGTAGCAGAATAGGTACATTATTTTTGGATAATTCCTGTAAATTTGAGTTTAAAACCATCTAAAAACACTTATTGTATTTTTTTTTTTTTTTTTTTTTTTTTTTCTTGGTCAGTGATGTTAAGGTGGGGCTTATTGAAAGGCCAGATATTTAAACATCTCGGTTAGCTATTGTTTGCTAGCTTTCTTACTTGCACTGTGTTTGCTTTCGTAGCTCAAGATGACTGGAACGGGACACAGCGTGCAGCTGCTGGTGGAAAAGCTCCCACTCAGAGACAGACTAAGCCTGGGTTCAGGGAACACCCCTATGGACGATACTAAGTCTGACTAGCGGAACGTCACCCAACGCGTCGCCATGACAACTGTCTCCCATGGCAGCTCACACTTTAAGCTACCCGACAAAAGTAATTGTCCGTTTTTTTTTTTTTGTTGTTTTTTTTTCACCCTTTTTTTTTTTTTTTTTCTCGTTTTGTGTTTTGTACTCCGGACTTTTTTAAAGAAACTTGACAGAGCGGCATTTGAATGCCTCAAGAATCGATATAACTTTTTAGAAGGGATTAGAGTTTAAACATGGCTGTTTTTTTTTTTTGTTTGTTTTTTTGTTTTTTTTATATTTGTTTTTGCAAATATCTCTTCCTCTGCTCATACCTACCCTTGCTTTTTTGCATTTGTCGATGGTAAAAGTTTGTCCAATGATTGGAAAAAGTATTTAGTTGAAAGGTAAACCCTAACAACTGTACAGCCACTTTTTGTGTCTCAGGACGCCACTTTAATTTGTGTTACCTTAAAAGTTCTGCTGAGGTGCAGTTGCAGATTCCCATGTAGGCTACATTTCAAAATTCTGTTTAATACTAGCATATCAAATAGACCCTAAACTTAATGTTTGTTTTGTAATAAGGAATATAAATTACTGAAAGTCAAAATGTCTTTAATGGTATTTCCAACAGCCATTGATTATTCCTCATTTGATTTAAATAGTCTTAAAAGCTGTAAATGTAGATTTAGGCATCAATATTTTTCCTTGTATCTTTTAGAGTTTTGAAATATAGCCCAATTAGACACTGTTGAGATGGAATGTCCTCAAATCCTTAATTTGTTCAAATAAGATGTTACCCTTAAACTGTTCTGTAGAATAACCCATGTTTGGCTACTTATGTTTAAAAGGAAAAAAGATAATTAAAAAAATCAAGTCAGATTATCATGGATGCCACCATGCTATATAAACTGCATGCACAAACTGCTTTAAAAAAGGATTTGGACAACAATCTCCACAAGGGTCATCTCTTTCTTATGTAAAGGGATACTGCAGCTAAAACCGACTATTGTACATAATTTAAAAAAGGAAAAAGGAAAAAAACAACCTACATCCAAACTGTACTTTACTGCCATTTAGTATTTGTATCCTCTCCATAAAATGCAGAATGACATGTGTAAGCTTGCCTAAATAGGTAACTAAATCTGTCCAAAACATGTTTTGCAGCAGTTGTCAATAAAGCATAGATTGTTTTTTATGAAACTTTAACCTGGTTTATTTTTCTTTTGTCTTCATAAAATCTGAAATGGCCTTTTAAATAACCCATAATCTTCGGTTCCAACCATTCTTCCTCTTCAAAAACAGATTTTAAATTTAAAACAATGCATGTAGTCTGAAGACATAAACTACACTAAAGGAGTCTGTTTAAAGTGTTTGATTTGACGATTAAAAGCACACCTTTAATGTTTCTCTCTCTTTTTATACTTAAAAAGGACCCTAGAGGTAAGACCTGTGCTCTTTAAAATAACCTGGATAGCTTCCTAATGTCTATAGAGAGAACTAAAGCATTCGATGCTTGGGTATGTATTAAACTTTTCTTGAATGACATTTTATTTTTGGTCTCTCAGAATGGGAAATGTATTACAGCCTGAAATAATTTGAATTTAAAAGTTAAGCTTGCAGGGGCCATATTTGTCAAGTCTGATGCAAAGACACGTTGGCTGCTTTTAGTAAAGAGGGCAGGAGAGGACTGTTAAACTTTTAAGTGCAGCATTGTAAAGGTAACCCTAACCCTAAATTTGTGAATAGTGTTACATTTATTTACTTAAAACTATTTGGTGACGGCGTGCAGTGATTTAAAATATTCAGTCGTTTAAAAATATAAAAGTAAAGTGGAAAAAATATACAAATACGCAGTAATAGATTTTGCTTATAATAATATTTGTGTACTAACATTCTAGAGCAGAATTGTAATGCAACTCATGCTAAAAGTGCTCAGTATCAAATCTAGATCCATCTGTTTGTAATGCTGCTCCTGTTTTTTTCTTTTTCTTTTGCGATCTAATTGTTTAACGTATTGAAAAACTCAATGTCCTACATGAAAATGTTACCTGGGAAAGCTTGAGTTGCATGACTCAATCTTGGCAGACTGCATGAGCTTCAATACAATATAGTTAATCATGGCAATGTTTGGTTGTTCGCTCATAGTGTTCTCTCTTCCCTCAGGTTGTGATGCCTGGAAATTCCTGGAAATGGAAAGTTGAAACAAGAATGTCAGACCTCTCCTCAGGTCAGTTATCCTTTCCACCGAAACTGCAAATATGCATTGGTGCTCATCCATTTAAAAATGGAGTTACGCTACTTTTAATTGTTCTCTGTAGTTTTAGTCCATTTCAGTTCTGATGAGTCAAAGCTTTCTAAATCTGCATGTTCTGCAAGAAGCTCTAAATGGTACAAAGTTGCACTGCCCTAATGGGCTTGCTTCTGGTTTCCACTATATACTCAGCTCAGTAATTACTGGTAGCTTCAGTGGCCTAATATGATGGATGAACTCATGCAAGACGATTCAGATGTTTGTCTCAGTTGTGTGTACGCTCCTCCCTTTTGCTTGCTTTGCTGATTGACTTGTAATTCTCCTACAGGCAAAGACAAGTGTTTGTTTGCAGTATAAGAGCAATCTTACCTTTTGAACACCAGCAGTCTTTATGGAACCATGGACCGTCTGACTGGACAACTTCTGAACGGGTTGGAATGGCAGAAATCGATGGTCCTGTCAGCTAAAGTTTAAACCAGCAACCTCTTAATGGGTTGAAGTGGAAAAGTCCTGGTGCTGTGTATATCTGCTCTCCAGTGGTTATGCAAAGTCATTTCTCTGTACTGCAAAGTTTCTCTTTACTGTTCACCTCAAGTGCTTTCTAAGCACACTCAACTTTAAATGTTCATCTTTAAATTGACCTCTTCTGCTCATGTTGGCCAAGAAATCATTTTAACAAGCTCGAAAAATTCTGTCCGGGCTCTCTAGATGTCTACCTCACACAATACTCCAGTGCTTTATTCTGCAAGACAAGCATGTCTTCCCTAGTTCCTTGCTCGGAGGGACGTACATGCTAATTTAGAGCTGTCCGGCCCCTATCTCTTAGCACAGACTTTGTCCTTTAATTGCCATGGTAATTTTGTCTTGCTCTTGAGTAGATATGTTTGAATGGGTTTAAGCTGCTGGAACTGCCTTGCAGTTTGTGTGAATCTCAATTGAATTTTCCATCTGTTCACAACTGTTGATCTAAATCATGCTAACATTGTTACTTTCTGGATAATGGTCTTTCTTGCCCTAATAAGGGCTTTTCACACTTGAAATGGTTAACCCTGGGTCACTCTAAACCCCTGATGAACGAAATCCTGGGTTATCTTTATTCACGTTTCACACTGCTCATACCATACCCGAGCTTAACAGTTAATTCTGGGAATTCATAAGCTACTGTTTCGCACTGCGCATTACTAAACCCTGGGATAAAGTCGTAATCTGCATATTTACGTTGTCAGTGTTACTGACTGGACAAAAGCAGCACGTGACCTGTTTACATAAAGGCTCTAGCATTGCGTGTCCTCATATTACACATTGCTGACTGTAATATCAAGTTGTTTTTGTCTGAGTGAACTTTTCTAACTACGGTCTCTTCACTCCAATTGTCGCATTTTCCGTCGCCGTTTGACATTTCCTATCATACGCAGAAACGACTATTTATACATTGCGCAGTGTTTCTGTGACTGCCCGAATCTCGTGAATATAAGGCAAGTGATTGGTTGTTGGTTGCTAAGCATCTAGTTGCAACACCGCATAGTTGGCACCGCAATGCTCCAGAGCAGGGTTTCATAACCCCAGGTAAAAAGCGGTGCTAACCCTACATCTGAATTAGTGTGAAATGCTCCTTCACCCCAGGTTTAAAGCTGTGTTTAGAACGATGATAACCCGGGGTTAAGCGCAGTGTGAAAATCCCTATAGAGAGCTTTCCATAAATTTTTTTCCTAATCCTCGCTGTGCAGAGTCTCAATATGGCACTGCATGGCTTTTGTGGATGTGTATGTTTTGCTGTCAGTGTGTATTGCTGTAGCTTCTGTCTTTTTTTTTTTTTTTTTTTTTTTTTTTTTTTTTTCTTCGCGCTCAGCACATGTACGATTTGAGCCCGTCATTCTGACCAATTACCGCCGATGACAGTGTGTCCATCCCCCGTGGAGCCGCCACTGGTTGCCAACTGGCTAACAGGACTAATGCCTTATTGCATTAGAGACAAATCTGTCCTCAGCACAGATTTTAATAAGCATCAGCCACTGCTCAAGTGCTGTCGAACAATGGGTAGAAGGTTGACTGATGTTTATGCAGGTTTCACTGTAATGAGAAATCGCAAAAGCAGATAATGGAAATATTTATTTTCTGGGCAGATGCTAGGGGGTAAAGAGAACTTGGTCTCAAGGAGGAGGAAATGTTCAAGCCCACTGTGTGCACTAAATGGGTCTTTGTTTACACAGTCATATCTGTTTGAGTCTGACATACATGGTCTACAGCTGCTGGGGAAATGCCTCTGGGGTAATGTGCAAGGCATGTGTGGTGGTCTGAAACCGGGGGATTGTGGTTTGGCAGCTTTTCTCCTAACGCATTGTGCATGCTGAAAACGGGAAGCATGGCTTTATGAATGCAAATGAAACGCTCACACCAATGTCTGTCTGTCTTCCTGCATGGCTATTTTGCTAGTTTCACACCTAACCAGTGCACACACTCAAGGGAGTCAGGGTTTTGAGTGCACAGGGAGGAGTTGTGATGGTTTCTGGCTCGTGTCCTGGAGAACTGTGGCTGCTGGCCACCTCTTTCAGTGTGAAATGCTGGTAATAACTTAGCCTCCTAAAGGTCTCTTTCAGTGTGCTGTGATGAAAATGAATTGAATCCATCCATGTGGAATCTGGCTTGAGTAATCCGTAGCACTCCAGGACAAAGAGTTGGATACCTTCACCTAGGCTGTCACTGAAGTAACATTCCATTGCATGTTTTCCAACATCCACATAAGCAGACACACCTAAAACAATGTCAGGAAACCATGGGAATTGCTTGGGATTAGTGTTGGAATACAAGTGCCAGGAGTCTGTGTTCTTTTGTTTTCTTAAGGAGATTGATGAGCCTGTATTTCAATGCAGCTAAACTGGATTTGAGCTTATTGAAGTGCTTGTCTTTCAGCATAGCTGTTGCCCTTATCTCAGTAGAAGCAAACTAAAGCCTTTGGGGCCGGAGAAACCTTTTGGTGACTTAGGGGAGCGGACAGAATTTTTCTTCACCTTTTGAAAGTTATTCAAACTTTCTTTGAAAGTTGGTGCATCCAAGATCACTCGTACACAGCCTGGAAATTATAACGTAGGACTACAAAGAGAATACCTAATAACTTGGTATGTTTTTACCTATTTTGTATTGTCAAAAATAAAAAGAAACTGAATTCTAGACCTGGCTCCTGTGTCTCTTTTCAAAGCTTGTCTTCATGTCTCTTGAAGGCTCGTTCTCAAGGTTTCAGACTGAATTAATGGACTCAAATGCTACAATGTTCAACAGTAATTTAAAGTCTAGTTGCCATAGGTGATAATAGGGAAAGGTTTTTGTCCATATATAGTTTCCTGCTTTGTGCAATTTTTGGTGATTATTAAATTGTTGATTAATAAAAATGTGCAGAGCACTAGCTCAAACGATGAAGAAGCAAAGCAATGCGCTGTTAATTACTATCTTTATCAAACAATTATGTAATTTGTCAAGCCATTTAGCTTGTAAATGTTTAATTTTGGGTATCAGTGGCGCTTTTTTTTTTTTTTTTTTTTTTTTTTTTTGTCTTGAACCCTGAAACCTAGTGCTCTTCAACCTTGCTCTTGGAGACCCACTGACATACAGAATTTAGCTCCAACTCTAAACACACTCAAACTAACACACATGAACCAGATAATCAAGGTCACAAGTGTTAGGTATGTTGGAAATAAACTTTGCAGGATAGCAAGTCTCCAAGAGCAGGTTTGAAGGCCTGTTCTATAGTGGCAACTAAGTGAGTGTAAATCAGTTGTACATGTAGTTATTAAAGTGCATTATGGGATTGAATGAGTGCACTCGATAATGTGGATATGGTTTCAGACATAACTACAAATGGCTGTCTCCTCAAACAGTGCACTTCACAAGCGTACTGGAAAACCTGGAAAATTGATGACTATTTTCCAGTCCTGGAAAATGAGAGAAAATGAAAAATGTTCTAGAAAATCTTGTCCTGGAAAATTATTTTAATCATTTTTTTTTTTTTTTTTTTATACACTTTATCCAAGGACGAAGAGTTTATCTGAAACAATTGTTAATAGCACAAAGTGCTATGTTCAGGGATGTTGAGTTTTGACATGAGAAGTATTTTGAATTGTTTCGTCTTGTAGGTCCTTACAGCAGTTAGTTTATTAACTGCTCAAATGTTTGCAGCAAATATCAACTGGTAAACAGCTGCCTAACCTTGTTTAACATTATTTCAGTATAACTTGCCAAATAAATTTTGATACGGTATAAGATGGGTCAGCACAGCAACCTACACCAGTGACAGCCTGTTTTGAGTTCTGGTTGTTGGAAAAAAAATTAACCAGTACTACCGATACTGAAGTTTAAAAAAAAAAAAAAAAAAAAATTGATACCAGATTTTCTGCAGTACTGGTAGTACAGAGTACCAGGTCAATCTGGTATACCCACTGATAGATGGCCACTTTCAGATGTTCCCCTTCATATTTGTGTGAGCACTATGTGAAGAGTGTCAAATGTTTCTGTTTAAAATTTGTTTTTGCAGCATTGAGCATTATAGCCATTGTTGAACACCTGAATGCAATGGCCAATCGAGGTGTTTAAAGTTGTACAGAATCCACCCAATAGTGCTAAAAAAATTTTTTTTTCCTTCTCATTGGCCCATTGAGTTCTGCACACTCTTGAATCCTTTCATTATAACAAAGTGTAAACACAATGTAAATAAGAGATTCATTATGCAGTGTAGCCAGCTTCATTGATTATAACAGGAGTTTTCACAAAAGTACAGAACTCTAAACAGGCACTGAACTGAAGTGACAAGTTCAGCGATTACTAAGGGAGCTCTCTGCTGTATATAACCCATTCACAGTTTGAATGAAATTTTTATTTTTCACGTTTCTAAATGCACACTGCAAATTTCGGGAGTGACAACCATATTTAAATGTGGGTTTGAATCCAAAATTATGTTGATTGACAGTGATAACTATAGCAACAGACAGGACAAAAAAGTCTGTCAAAATAGATCTCTGCATTAAGTGTAAATGTGGACTAACAGACCTGCCACTTCTTCAGTTAGATGTAATTTTTTTTTTTATTACTATCTTTTCACTTGTCCTGTTCAAGGCAACGTTTACTTAGTATTAAGTACTTCAAAGGCGACATGCCTGTATGTATTAAAGGGTTAGTTCACCCAAAATATGAAAATTCTGTCAATTACTCACCCTCATGTTGTTCCATACCCGTAAGAACTTTGTTCATCTTCAGAACACAAATTAAGATATTTTTTTTATAAAATCCGATGGCTCAGTGAGGCCTGCATTGGCAGCAAGACAATTAACACTTTCAATGCCCAGAAAGCTACTAAAGATTTTTTTATAACAGTTATTGTGAGTACAGTGGTTTAACATTAATGTTATGAAGCGACGAGAATTACTTTTTGTGCACCAAAAAACAAAATAACGACTTTATTCAACAATATCTAGTGATGGGCAATTTTTAAAACACTGCTTCATGAAGCTTCGAAGCTTTACCAATCTTTTGTTTTGAATCAGTGGTACGGAGCTAGTATCAAACTGCCAAAGTCACATGATTTCAGTAAATGAGGCTTTGTTACGTCATAAGTGTCTTGAAATTTCAATATTTCACCCCTGGGGGGTGTGACTTTGGCAGTTTAATACACGCTCCGAACCACTGATTCGAAACAAAAGATTTGTAAAGCTTCGAAGCTTCATGAAGCAGTGTTTTGAAGTCGTTAGATATTGTTGAATAAAGTCATTGTTTTTTGCCGCCAAAACGTATTCTCGCCGCTTCATAACATTAAGGTTGAATCACTGTAGTCACATGAACTGTTTTAAACATGTCTTTAGTAGCTTCCTGGGCATCTGAAAGTGTTAATTATCTTGCTGGCAATGCAGGCCTCACTGAGCCATCTGATTTTATGAAAAATATCTTAATTTGTGTTCCGAAGATGAACAAAGGTCTTACGGGTGTGGAACGACATGAGGGTGAGTAATTAATGACAGAATTTTCATTTTTGGGTGAACTTTAAATATTTGAAGCCTACATGCTAATGTTTTAATGTACTTGTAACTATTAGCATTAATATTTCATTGACTTTATTTAATATTTTTATTTTCAAATAGTTAAACAAAATATTTAAGTAGTTCCAATATTTTTTGCTATGGTATTGAAATTGGTACCAAGAACCAATTGTCATAATGTATAATTAAGAACTCATATTAAAAAGCTGATTTTATAGCTGTCATGGCCATAAACTGTAGGTCTTTTAAAGACTTGTGGAAAGAGGAATATATTACTTTAGGTGTGATCCTTGTCTTTTATTCCTGCTGAAAATGTCCTGGAAAATAATCACTGAAAAAGAGCGGGAACCCCGACTATACAGGTGCTGGTCATATAATTAGAATATCATCAAAAAGTTGATTTATTTCACTAATTCCATTCAAAAAGTGAAACTTGTATATTATATACATTCATTACACACAGACTGATATATTTCAAATGTTTATTTCTTTTAATTTTGATGATTATAACTGACAACTAAGGAAAATCCCAAATTCAGTATCTCAGAAAATTAGAATATTACTTAAGACCAATACAAAGAAAGGATTTTTAGAAATCTTGGCCAACTGAAAAGTATGAACATGAAAAGTATGAGCATGTACAGCACTCAATACTTAGTTGGGGCTCCTTTTGCCTGAATTACTGCAGCAATGCGGCGTGGCATGGAGCCGATCAGTCTGTGGCACTGCTCAGGTGTTATAAGAGCCCAGGTTGCTCTGATAGTGGCCTTCAGCTCATCTGCATTGTTGGGTCTGGCATATCGCATCTTCCTCTTCACAATACCCCATAGATTTTCTATGGGGTTAAGGTCAGGCGAGTTTGCTGGCCAATTAAGAACAGGGATACCATGGTCCTTAAACCAGGTACTGGTAGCTTTGGCACTGTGTGCAGGTGCCAAGTCCTGTTGGAAAATGAAATCTGCATCTCCATAAAGTTGGTCAGCAGCAGGAAGCATGAAGTGCTCTAAAACTTCCTGGTATACGGCTGCGTTGACCTTGGACCTCAGAAAACACAGTGGACCAACACCAGCAGATGACATGACACCCCAAACCATCACTGACTGTGGAAACTTTACACTGGACCTCAAGCAACGTGGATTGTGTGCCTCTCCTCTCTTCCTCCAGACTCTGGGACCACTCAGCAGCAGTCCAGTCCTTTTTTATCTTTAACGCTTCTGACGCTGTCTGTTGTTCAAGAGTGGCTTGACACAAGGAATGCGACAGCTGAAACCCATGTCTTGCATACGTCTGTGCGTAGTGGTTCTTGAAGCACTGACTCCAGCTGCAGTCCACTCTTTGTGAATCTCCCCCACATTTTTTAATGGGTTTTGTTTCACAATCCTCTCCAGGGTGCGGTTATCCCTATTGCTTGTATACTTTTTTCTACCACATCTTTTCCTTCCCTTCGCCTCTCTATTGATGTGCTTGGACACAGAGCTCTGTGAACAGCCAGTCTCTTTTGCAATGACCTTTTGTGTCTTGCCCTCCTTGTGCAAGGTGTCAGTGGTCGTCTTTTGGACAACTGTCAAGTCAGCAGTCTTCCCCATGATTGTGTAGCCTACAGAACTAGACTGAGAGACCATTTAAAGGCCTTTGCAGGTGTTTTGAGTTAATTAGCTGATTAGAGTGTGGCACCAGGTGTCTTCAATATTGAACCTTTTCACAATATTCTAATTTTCTGAGATACTGAATTTGGGATTTTCCTTAGTTGTCAGTTATAATCATTGAAATTAAAATAAATAAACATTTGAAATATATCAGTCTGTGTGTAATGAATGAATATAATATACAAG
Source organism: Hypophthalmichthys molitrix (assembly GCA_037950675.1). Taxonomy (NCBI): domain Eukaryota; kingdom Metazoa; phylum Chordata; class Actinopteri; order Cypriniformes; family Xenocyprididae; genus Hypophthalmichthys; species Hypophthalmichthys molitrix. The sequence goes on along the minus strand of CM075510.1, from coordinate 21,236,208 downwards.
TTTCACTTTTTGAATGGAATTAGTGAAATAAATCAACTTTTTGATGATATTCTAATATGACTGATAACATGATATTCTGATGACATGATATTCTAATGACCAGCACCTGTATAAGGGCATATGGGGTGATTTAGGATACAGCCTGTGTTTCCAGGAATGAGATTGAAGATTTCTCTAGTTAAAGGATCGGTTAAATACAGTTATGCTTTTAATATGGTTAAGTTCTATGGACAGCATCAGTTGCATGTTGATTACTACAGAAAAAAAAAAAAAAGTTTGGCTTTGTAAAGGATGTCTGCGGAGCAGCTGTTGTATGGAATTCTTATAGACTTCCATTAAAAGTGCAAGCAACAATCAGACAATCTGCGTAATGACTTCGTGCACTGCTGGTTGCTGTGCTGAGCATGTTCTGAAACCAGTGAGAATAAATAAGACATCTGCATCGTGCGGCCCTTATGAATAATTAAAGACTCCCATTTAGTCTTGAATCCTTTTAATGCACAATGAGGATGTGCTTTCATGGGCTGGGCACTTGGAAATCTATGTTTGGACCAAACCTTGATGTAAGTAGGGTCTGTTGAGTGATTGTGGTGTTTTAATGGAATGTGTGTTTAATGCGAGTGCGCTCAGGTATCTGGTGCAACAGATGAGAATCAGTGAGATGTGCAGGGTGCCACGCGGCTTGAAGGGAAGTGGGCGCCTGTCTGCCCTTTGGCTGTGCTCAACAAGCATTAAGTTTTAGAGGAAGTATCATGTCTTCCTAGGGATAAACACGGTGTTGCAGAAGAACCTTTGCATTTAGTCTTCTATGTATTTATAGATGAGTAATTGCTTCCATCCTTGTGTTTTCAGTGCCTAGTCTGGCAAAGTTAAATGACTAAAAAGGAAACTGTTCTCATGTTGACCTACAACCCACGCCGATGGTACAAATCCGCCTGCTCTCATCCTTCCTCTTCACTGGTCTGCTGCCAGTATGTTCGCTCGAAGTGAGACTGAAATGGCAGAAAAGCCTCATGAGCGTTTTCATGTGGAAAGTTGTTGCAGTTGATGTAGTTTATGCTTTTTATCGTTAGCGTTTCCAAGCAAATCCGCCTCCTCAAGCTAACCCCAGAATCACCTTTTAAAGATCGCTCCTTGTTGGGAATGTAGTTTAAACCCAACGGTCTGTCACAGGTCACTGCTGCGGTCTGTGCTGACATGTCCGTGCATGCTGCTTCTCTTCTTGCCTGTTCACATGGAAACCCTGGGCCTCATTAGCTCTCGCACTTGACTCCAGACCCCTGTCTGCGCTTTTACGGGAGCGAATCCCTCGGAAGCAATTTAGGCCTCGATATAAATCAATTTTTATGTTAAATAGTTGCCTTGAAAGGAGGTGTGGGGGTGGGGAAGTGTGCGCTTTACCGAGCCGTAGGCTTCCCACACGTCCCTTGTGCTTTAGTCACAAGCTTGACCACCGCAGGCTGTCTTTGCCTTCCTCTCTCTCACTCTATACAGGTCTAAGTAATTCACATCTCCTGCTCATTCTCTTCTGCCAACCTGCAGTTTTCTTCCTCTTCCTCTCTCTGGTCTCATGTTTGACCCTCTGCGGTTGTTGTGTCTTGCCTTTGGCTCAGCTCTAATTTTAGTAGGATTGAAGAAAGTCTAGCAGGGGAAGGGCAAGGGGGTCTTTCTGTGAGACTCAGACTTCCAACCTAATTACCCATCCTGTTACCTCAGTATCAGCCTCCCTGCAGCAAACCCAGCCGGCAGACGTAGTGGTGACTCAGTCACCTCTCCATAGATCAGAGCTTTTTACTGAGAATGAGGGTTGGATTTTGTGGAATTGCCATTTTGGTAGCGGAGTATGAATTGAAATATTATTAGAGTAAATTGGAGGTATGATGGATATTTTATCGCATACCCATTAAAAAATTTAAAGGGAGACTAATAGAAAGGGATAAGGTGAATAGAAGCAATTTAGATGCATTTTTAATAGTACAGTCATGCATAATGGTGTCACATTGACAGCAATTTGTATTGAATGAAACTGCATTGCAATTAGATACTTTCTAATAAAAGTTGGCTATTTGAGGTGACGTGTGATAGTGTGGATGTTGCAAACCTGTAGCTAGCTCAAATATAAAGCATGGTGCTAGCAACACCAAGGTCATGGGTTCGACTTCCAGGGAATGCATGAACTGTTCAAAACAATATGTATATCTTGAATGCAATTTAAGTCGATTTGGATAAGTGTCTGGCAAATGCATTAATGCAACATTAAGGTTGACTTTATGCAAATGAGCAGCCTCATTGTACAGCTTCTGCTAATGGGAGTGAAGATTTTTGAAAAAAAAAATGTACGTTATTCATTGCAAATTAACATATATTCACTACACTTAAGTTATGTTAGGGTTGATGCCAGTGATCTTAAATGTCAGCTGATTAATCACTTAAAGGTGTAGTTCATCAAAAAATGAAGATTCTGTCATCATTTACTATCCTCAAGTTGTATGAGTTTCTTTCTTCTGCTGAACACAAAAGAAGATATTTGGAAGAATGTTAACCAAACAGTTGGTCGGCCTCATTGACTTCTATAGTATTTTTTTTCCTTACTAAGTCAATGGGGCCATTCAACTGTTTGGTTACCCATATTCTTCGAAATATTCATTTGTGTTCAGCAGAAGAAAGAAATTTATACAGGTTTGGAACAAACACACTCTCTCTGGGCTGAGGTGTGCCATTCCCACTGTCTGCCTTCCTGGATGTAGTCCGTGTTTTTCACCCTCTTACCAACACCCTGATGGCCTGTTTTCTGCCAGTCTATACCCAAGGCTGAGCTCCAGAGGAGGGGAAAACGGATCTAACTGTACCTGGGACTGGAGGTCAGAGAGCATGGATGTTTGTCCCAAATGTCATTTTTGACTTAGACATTTTTCTGGCGAGGACATTCCTCCAGGGCTTCTGGTGAACTGTCCCTTTAATTGTCAATATATCAGTTATTCACTACACCTTATACCATTATACCTAATTTCTCACCTGGGAGACTACCGACTTTGCAGTTTGAGTCTTATTTTCCCTCTTGCTAAGGAGTATCATAATACTGAAATAAGCTTTTGAATACAGAATTTATCATTCCTGTTAATCTAGATGAGCAGAGCTAGTGGTTAAATGGTTTATGTCTGGGGGCTTTTGAGTTCAAAACTGATAAGAGAGCTGCTAATTTGAGTCATTTGCATTTAAACAGTAGGTTTACTGAGATTAATTTTATTCTGCAATCATCTATGATGTGCTTGTTAATGGTGCTTTTCAAGGCAGGCATATTGATCATATTTAGGATTTGGGCTTCGAACCAAAAAGTATTACAGCAAAGCATTAAACTTTGGTTTGTAACTCGCTAAATCATGTGAATTGTGAGGAGAGATCTGCCTTTTTTAATGCCGCTCCCCACATGGTACACGATTTAGCACGTATTTTCAAGTTAATGGACATTGCTGACAAAAGCCTAAAATAAGAGGCAAATCTGTGCTTGTTCACGTGAGTGAAGATTGCTGTGTTTGAATGAACAAAAACATGATCTGAGAGAAGCTCTCATGTGTTTGCGCTGCCTGAGAGATATTTAGCAGGTTACATATGAAGACCTGTATGCGATCCAGGTACTGTAGTGTAAAATGTGTTTTGACTGGAACTGACAATGAACAGACAGTTGTGTAGTGTGAAAAGAACAGTAGACTTAGCTGCAGCGACCCTTTTAATCAATGCTTGGTGCGCGCTAAGAGAAACCTCAATGCGTTGTCGTCCTCCACAGCCAAGGCCAGTGGGAAAGAGGTTTGAAGAATGTACTCTTGGAAATATTCCTACTTTAGGTAATAGAATGTGTCTACTGTTGCTGCCTGGCTTTGTCCCACCCTCTCGAGTTGTCAAACCGAATTGAGTCACATCTGCTCTCTTCATTCCTTTGAAGATGCAGAGATGAGTTTGGCAAATCAACCATCTGCCTGTAGGGAAAGCCAGCACCTGTCACAAGGGATGTCATTAGCCACGACTAGACAATCCTGTCTGCATCTCACCCTCCATCCGTAGCGTCTCTCAACCGTCTAGCTCACCGTGGATACCTGACCCATCATTCTCGGCGTCTCGCTCACGGTTTTAAGCTCTTTTGCTGGCTCTGCTGTCTCTGTTTTGTCTCCATTTAGCCCTCTCTATCTCTCTTTGTGCAGTGCTCTGTCTGACAGGCTGCCTATTTCTGAGTCGCAGCATGGCCAGGCTCTTGCTCCTGTGGGCCCGCTCATTTTATTGATCTCTCTCAAGTCTTTCTGTCCTTGTTAGTGAGAGAGAGCTGTTGACTGGTTGAGAATCCAGTCCAAGTCGTGATTGATGAGCTCAGTGCTTCTGCCGGTTCGTGTTGGTACCTCTGCTCAAGGGTTTCATGCAGTATTCTGGTGCAGGAACGTTGTAGAATTAAAACCATTTTGCTGTTTCTCTTGCTTGTGTAACAGCCGGTTTGTCAGATAAAGTGGGCTATTGTGCAAGATAAAGCTCCTTTGATGATAAAATGGCTGCCGGGCTTGAGAGCAGAAGGCCAGGCTTTTGCCTCTGTAGGGAGTCTGCCACACGTTCCATGGGTCATGAGTCTGAATCGGGCTTGACCGGAGGGATGTCCGCCATGATTGTGCAGTGACCTGAATGGAGGGTGCGATTCAAAAAGAGAAGAGCATTACTAGTTTGCGCAGGGCTGGACATTCAATTCTCTTATTCCCTATCTGAATAAGAATATTAGAAGGATGAATCTCACAAAAAAATGCCATATTTCACTCCAAAATGTAAAAAAAAACTAAGTAAATTAAGCTTTTTTTAACATTGACATTTTAATGACAGTATATTAATTATATAATGAATAAATAATTTTTATTAGTGTTCAATTATTAAATCAATTGATTACTATTAATTTTACTCACTTTACATTAAACTACACTTTTGTATTAGAGTGACATTATATTAATGACTATATTAAATATATTCTTATTAGTAATATAATTAAAGACCCCCTGTGGTGAAAATCAATTTTTAATGTTGTTTATATGTCTGTGGTGCTTTTAATATGCTTTAAGACAAACCATGTGCAAATTTATAAGTCAACACCATTGCTGTGTATTTTCTCCTTAAACTGCAGTGAACCAAAGACAGTCTCAAAAGCGTGGTTTGGAATCTCTGGTGTTTCTTACGTCACAAACTACCTTATAACCAATCACGTCAACGTGCGGGCGGGCTTTAACATATCATTAACTATGCCCTGAAGCAGGGGGGTCTCAAGAGATGCCAGATTTTATTTTTCTGTTGATATAAAAAATTGAATGAAAAAATGAATCATGTATATAATGTATATTACGATGTTAAAATTAACTGTATGCCCTTCTTCATTGAAGTTGTTCAAAGCATTTCTAAGGTTATTGATTTTTAGAAGGCAGCTGTCGGACTCTGAGCTGACAAACGGGAACATGGTTTGTGTAACTTTAGCAACACATTAGCTGTAGTCAAGCACTATTTTATTACTGTTATTTGTCCAACATTGTAGAGAACAATACATAAAACACATCACCAGTCTGATACATCGACTTTGTAGACGACCCTGTATAATTCACTCTTTCTCTTCTTCTGAATCAGTTTCTGGTTTAAACATTTATGGCTGAATTAAACCATTGTCATTGTGCAGCGTTTACTACAGTAAAGTTGACTGAGTGGATCTCTGAGCTTGTGTGTGTGAGTGGAGGCGGGGCTAATTTGCCTTTTAATTAATTTGGCCCGCGTATACTAAATGAAGCAAGGGTGTAGAGTTACATTCAAGCTATTTTAAGGCATAAAGAAATATGTCATTTTGTTGATCAAAGATGAGTTTTAAGGGATAAAATTATTGACTACAGGGGGACTTTAAATACTTAATAATCAAATAATTAATATTTAGTCACTTTTTCAGGAAATTACAATAAATGAGGCCTGAAGCTCTCATTCCTCAAAAAGGCATAAAAGTTGTTCATACGAGACTTGTATTATATTCCACATTTTGTGAAGGCAAACAACAGTATTTTGTATGAGGAACACAAAAATTTATATATATATATATATATTTTTTTTTTCCCACTGTGAATTAACCATTGTGAATGATTCGAGTCAGTGAGTTGAACCAAAGATAAAATAACATGACGCGCGTCACTCGTATTGTTTTGAATTGGAGAAAATGCAATGCGCAATATGGCGGAATTACTCTCGTCTTCTAAATAAGAGCCAATCGCCGATTGGTAAAGTCATTGCGTCACTGCAGCGGCCGTTAGAAGCTCCGGTTTCTATAGAAACAGTCAGATGCGCGCTTCCTATAGAGACGCACACTTAGGACTGCGTGTGCATTAGCTTGATCCAGCCTGAAAAATACAGTTTTTTTGGTCATGATTTGAGCATTTAGAAACAAAATTTATGAGACAGTTGTTGTCAGATTTCAGTAGTAAGTGATTTCAAATATTTAGTTGAAAGCTTGGCAAACAGCTTTGGAGAATTTGATATTTCCCCTTTCAAAGAGATAGGAGCTGTACTTGCATGCCCGAGAGGTGTTTCAAAGACTTGTGAAATGACTTGTCTTAAAGGGACTTTGGTTGAACTCGATTGGTCAGATTCATTAATGAAACATTAAGGCTGGTTTTGTGAATCAAATCAACTCAATTGAAATAGCACTATGTTTCCGATGAACTACATGAGAACAATGTTAAGACTTTTAGTGAATAACGACTCAGATTTGGAAGATTTTGAATGTATAGTGCGCAAGTTGATTTATTATACTTGTATTGTGCTTTTGCATTCTTTTTTATTTGATTTTTGTTTTTGGGTGAACTAACCTTAATGGTCCTTAAACAGGATTATTTTTATACAAAATATGATTTATTTATTTATTTATTTATTTTTTATACAAAATATGGGGTTTCATTATAACCAAGATATTTCTTTGGCAGTGTTCAATCACAAATACTTGACTTATCTTTTTCCTTTCACTCTTTTCAATGCTTTTTGCTCTTTTTGTCCCCTACTTGCCCTTTCCACCATAAATAGTGCAGTAGCATGCTGTCATGCAATGTCTTCTAGCGCGGCTGTCTGTGTGGGCCTTGGGCTGAGTCTGTTCTGTGGCCCATAGTGGCATTAACACTCCCACTGAGCAGAACACACTGAGCATCAGCACTAGCACAGCTGGCACTTTACACTCAAACTCCTGACAAGACCAACCATGAAAATAAACACATACATTGTTCTCTGGATGTCTTTGTGTTTTGTTTCTTCTCACTTTTTTCTCATTCAGACTGCCTGACAGTATGACAAGACGATGCACGGCACTAACGGCTTAGGTCTTCGCGTACTTGCCTACTAATGAGATGGGGTTTTTTTTCTATCTCTCTTGTGTCCTTCCCTCTCAAACCCCTCCAGGCTGGGTTTTAATCTTTTGTAAAGGAATCACTTAACTGCGATCTTGGCATTAGTCCTACCTCTTTTAAAGATTTTCATCTTTAGTGTAGGCCGCTGAGGCTGTTTGTGGAGTTTCTGGAATTGGGTGTGCAAAATATTCCACTGTCATAAACATTGCACTCTCATTCCTAGATCTGAATCTGCTGTGACTGTGTGTATGTGAGATGGTTCCATTTTCAATATACATATACAATTACATGTATCTATTTTATGTGTTTATGTAAGGGATAATGTACAGTTAGCCCCAATGTAAATGTGTTATAATGTAAGGTTAATACATTTTCTACTGGTTTCATTTTAGAACCCAAATTTGGACATCAAGTAGGCATACACACATGTATATGACAGTGAAATATATGTCTATTTTATATATTATAAACTTGATTTTATAGTTTGATTTCTAAGTATTTCTTGAACTTTGTTTTCCTGCTCTCAACAGACAATTATTGATTATTATTGTGCCCAGGGCTCGATTTGAGGGCCCTTACCATCCCCTTTAGATTAACAGTGTTATATATTATGCAAAACTTATAGTGTAATCAAAATTTTAAAATTCTCTGTATGATAATTAACAAACTATAAATAACAGCAATTGACCAATAAGAACTCAGTATTTTAAACCGCCGTGCACAGTCATGCCAGACCTCTGATTTAAGCAAGCTTAGTTTCGTAATTTTTCGCGCTTGTTCAAAAGGATCAGGAGAACGGTTCAAGCGCATCTTTTGACATTCTTTAAAAAGAAGAGAACAGAAGGTATGGTATTACTTTGATTAGTGTTTCCCTGACACATTAGAACTAATAACGAACATAGCTAAAGTGCTTTGATGCCGTAAGAGCTTTTTTCATTTGGAACTCATTTATAGAGTTGTTTTTATTAAAAATATATGTTGAAACACTTAAGTACCTTCCAGGCACCATTTTAGGTATATAAAGGGGTAGATTGTGTGTGTGTGTGTGTGTGAGAGAGAGAGAGAGTCTGGTGGTCATTCATCCAATACTACAATGATATAAATAATTTCATGAATAATGCCAATTTTTCTACTCTTTAAACCAATAAATAAAAACGTTTAAGGTACAATAAGTACACAAATCTTACCAAACACCTCCATGTAACCTCTCCATTTTGGCATATGTCTAATTTGACTAGATTACCAGGAATTTGCACCAAAATGCTGTATTGTTTGATCGGATGCATTGTCTTTGACGTAAATAATGCAAACTGTTAAGGATGTTTTTTTTGCCTCCACCACTGAAATTGAATGATGTAGTTTACCACTCGTGGCCATAGAACACCGTGACTGTCCAAACAGAAGTATTCCTGAGAGCTGTGTACTGTATGTAATATTATATACTCCACTTTGAGCAAGTTAAACATTATATGCCCTACTAAATTAACAATATATATGACATCTAGAAAGATAACCGTAATGTTGAATTATCAAATATTACCAAGGAAATATTAGCACCACATGGTAATTATCACTTGTCAATGATGATAGTACTTGTTGTCAGTACCAGTAATACTGCAATCATCTTGTCAATTTTTAAATTTAGCCTGTGAGAAAGCAATACTCCATTGTGTTGAGTAGGTCTATAGGGTCATATTTGCATTGTTATCATAGTTCTTTTGAGATTCACAGTTTGTCATTTTATAAATGCACCAGCTTACTTTGCAACAAATCAGTGCTATCTCACTGTTTTCATCATTTCAAGCGCTTTGCACATTTCATATAGAAAATGATATAAACTCCTGAATATAGACTGTAGAAAGAAAAAAGTCTCTTTGCCTGAGATTTTCCTTTCTTCCTCTCTCTCTCTCTCTCCCTCCACCTTTTAGTAGCTGCTTGCACAATCGATCAGTTTGAAATTGCTGCCCCTCAATTATGCAGTGTGTATGTTTTGAAAAGCAAACATCCAATTTGTGAGCGGTTTTGCTTGACCTCACAGTTGAAGTGGCTGCTTTTGACCTTTGAACTCTGACATTTTCTATTGCTTTTTACTGGATGCTCTAGGTTATTTTTTAGAGGAACCGAAAGCTTGAATTCATCTGTGTGTAGCCTTAATTCTGAGATGGCAAGTGATGCAATCCTGCAACAAAAGCTGCTGCTGTTTTGAATCTAGTCTTTCGTCTGCTGTAATAGAAGAACTGGTATTTTAGTATGAGATAAAATGTATTATTTTACAGCCAATTAGCACAGCTTACAACACTGTGGGCTTTATCACTTTGATTTAGCGCTGCGCATGAACCACCTTGCTTCTTGGTGATGCTGGTCTATATATACTTTAATTTTTAAATGTCTGTAACCAAATTTTTTCCATTTTAACTTGGAAAAAGTTTAAAACAAAGAAACATTATAATGTAAAAATTAGTAAGAAATATTTCAGATTCTGCACTATTTCTACATCACAAATCAAATGTACATTTAAGACACTGTAGTCGTGTGACTTTGTAAAGACAGCCAGGTGTTCTTCTGCCAGTGAAACTCAAGATGCTATTTTGGATTGTTCTCACAAACTTGGAGATCATGCAGCTCGAGTACTGCTATTATTTAAAGCACAAGAAAGACTAAGGGCTGGTTCGCAAAGTACGTTTTGGCATTTAAAAATGCGAGATGGAGGCCAGTGGAATGGGGAAAAAAACCACAAGGTCTCGAGATGTATATTTTTTCTTCAAAGTTTAACTATTTAACCTGAGTGTTGCTTTTTACAATGGTTACCTGGATGATCTGCGACTGTTTTTTTGTTTTGTGATGGTTGTTCATGAGTCCCTTGTTTGTCCTGAGCAGTTAAACTGAGCTCTGTTCTTCAGAAAAAATCTCCAGGTCCTGCAGATTCTTCAGTTTTCCAGTATTTTTTGCATATTTGAACCCTTTACAGCAGTGACTGAATGATTTTGAGATCCATCTTTTCACACTGAGGACAATTGAGGGACTCAAACACAACTATTAAAAAAGGTTCAAACATTCACTGATACTCCAGAAAAAAAACATGATGCATTAATAGATGAACAAGAGCTCAGTTTAACTGCTCAGGACATGAAGGGACTCATGAACAACCATCACAAAACAAAAAAAACAGTCGTAGATCATCCAGGTAACCACACACAGTATTAAGAATCAATGGTTCACATACTTATGAATGGGGTTATTTTAATAAATTCAGCTATTTTTTTTGTCTTGTGGATTATATGTAAACATCTTTTATGTAAAATATCTTACTCAGGACAGTACTAAATAAAAAATAACATGCATTTTGTATGATCTCTCTTATTTTGTTAAAATTTTGCACATTTTCACAGATTCTGCAAGTGGTTCACATACTTATTCTTGCAACTGTAAATATGACATTTATTATAATGGGTTTATGTGAAGATTGTTTTAAGTTCACTTAAATTAAAAGTTTTTTTTTTTAAAAGACTAATAAATGTTGACATTGATAGCTTTCAGCTATACTGTAATGTTGAATGTCTATTAATGTTTTTTTTTTTTTTAATAAATTTCACAGAGACTTCAATACCAGTATTAGTATCAGTGATACCTTCATTCATAAAAAAGATGACATTAAACAAATATTTAATATATACTGTCTCTAAGTTGCTTCTACATTAATTTGGTGAGTAACTGTAAAATTATTACAATATAAAAATATTAAAAAATCCAATGTTTTTAATTGCGATTAATTACAGAAAAAGTTCTATTAATCAGCAAATTTTTTTTTAATCTATTGAGAGCACTAGTTTTTACATTTAAAAATGTGAGCCGTTTCTTTTTTATGCTGAGTTTAAGAAAAAAACAAAACTCAACTTTGAGAGTCCGTCCACACAGAGATGCGTTTAGATAAATTACATAAAATTACATAAAATTACATAAAAGTATACATAAAAATTTTGTATAGTATTGGCATTTCGTCCAGACTCCAGACGGATCTGGCGTTTTGGGAGCCTGAAACCGCTATTTTTGAAACCGGGTCCCAGAGTGGATAAATCTGAAAACGACACCCTTGTGTTTTTGCGTTTTTCAGTGAGGTTTCAGTGGTTTCGTGTGTACACAGATATTTCTTGAGACGAGAAAAAAAAAAAAGATTGGATAAGGAAAGCTCTGGCTTTGTGTGAATGTCTCATTCACTTCATTTTAATTCATTTTAAAGAAAATACCACAGTTGCAAATGGGGACTGCAAGGCGCTTTGTGATTTGTTAGTTTACCAGTTCTTTCACATGGGCTGATCTTAGGGACAGATCTAGGCTCTGGAGCTGAACAGGTGTGCTGTAGGTCTGGAGACTCGGCCCTGTTTGAGTGTGAATCTCTGTGGATGCTTCATTTGTAATGAAGTATTGATGCAGAGATGCTGAAAAAAGGCAGGTGATAATTGGATTCTGTTCTGGGCCCCGCTGCACACCCCAGCAACACGTGTTTTTAATGAGCCTTTCTCTCTCTTTCTCAGTTCGCTCTCTCTCTAGGCCTCCCCCCCTTTGTCTGTCTCTCATCAGTGGATGTGTTATGAGCACCTCTGTTCTGTCTCTCCCTCTATCAGCAGCGAGCTGGATGTGGCGGTGCCTTGCGAGTGTTTAGGTAAGGTAGTGAGAGGAGCTCGAGGGAAGAGTGAGTCACAGTGAGGCCTAATTTCACTTACTTGTTCTCACTTGTCCAAAGCAGCTTTAGAATAGGCTGCTTATGCAGATGCTGCAGTAATGTGTCTTAATCTGAGCACTAATGACACCCTGAGCCGTCCTTCCTGGATCATGTCCACATGAAATCAAAATGAAAATAATTTACTTTCTGAATACACATGCTGTTATTCCAAAGATGTTTTTGTCTTTGTGATGTTTACCTTCCAAAATGAGTTTCTTTCTCGTGACATCACTGGTTTCCATCTTGATTGGCTGAGCGTCCAGTCTAACAGCAATGGGACTTTTTTACTTCTGATCTGTGATTGTGGTGGAGCTGTGGAGTGGTGCTTTTGGAAGTTTTTCCAATAAAAAAATAAAAACCTGGTTACATTTTTAAAACGTAGTCTACCATTCTAAAGTTTGAGGTCGGTAAGTTTAAAAAAAAAAAAAAAAAAATGTTTTTAAAATGTTTTTATATCCACCAAGGCTGCATTTATTTGAATAAAAAATACAGTAAAAAAAGTAATATTGTGATATATTATTACAGTTTAACTAAATTTTACTCCATTCTTCAGTGTCAAATGATCAGAAATCATTCTAATATGCTGATTTGCTGCTTAAGAAACATTTCTTATTATTATCAATGCTGAAAACAGTTGTGCTGCTTAATATTGTTTAAATCTGTGGAAACCAAGATTTTTGTGGAAATATTTTTTTTTTTTTTAGAATGAATAGAATTTTTTTTTAACAATGTAAAAGTCTTTACTGTCACTTTTGATCAATTTAATGCATCATGGCTGAATAAAAGTATTAATTTCTTTAAAAAAAAATCTGACCCCAAACCTTTGATTGATAGTGTAAGTTACTCAATATTGAAATAATTATTTATTATTATTTATTTAATAATGAAATCAATTATAATAAAACACTTATTTATTTATTTATATTTGCAATAGCCCAATCTCACGGCAATTCGTACATATTTAATGAGTTGCCAAATTCATATGAATTAGCCACTTTGTAAAATACATACAAATTGGTTGAGATAGTGTTGCAATATCACATTTGTGGTCATGCTTTTGGTCTGAATATCTGCTCGTCACACTGAACAACAGCACTCTAGTTCATGTCATGCTCATTATTCTTTGAACAAGATTTAGATGGATTTAAATAATTCATTATTTATGTTTGTGCACATTTTGGTGTATTTAAATCTGAAAGCATGTATAAAGTCATGTTTCTGCAGACAGCTCTGGTAGAATATGCCATTATCAACACCAAGAACACTGTAATAACTTTGCATAAAAGCATCTGCCAAGTGCATAAATATAAATGCAATGTAAATAAAATACATTCTCTGCCCATAAGAAAGCCCACAACGAATCTCACAGAAGTCTGCAGAATTGGAACAGCATTATTCACATGCTCCTAAATATTAGCCCTTCATGTCCATTTAAATATCAGCTAATTTAATGATGAAATTGTGAAAGAAACAGTCAGAGTGCATCTGCGTCTGGCTGTAGGGCTGGGCGACCTTCTGTGAACACGTACATTATCCAAAGACTGCCTTTATTCAAAGAGACTCAGAGTGCTTAGCAGTTAACGCTACAGTAGAGCGTCTTTTCATCTCCTCAAGAGCGGTCTGCCACAGAGAGGATGCTTTTTCTTCAAGACTTATATTGTCTTAATCCCCAGGCCTAATCCGACTTGTGTCAAGACGCCGCGGTTGTCGTGAGTCCAGGCTTGACTGAACTGAAGGATTTAACACATTAGTATTAGACTTTCTATTCTCTTAAACCACTCTCTCAATGCAACAGGGGCAAAAACCAGCAGCAGGCCGAGCCCGGGGAATGTAAAAGCCAGTGAAATTGAACGCCAAGCAGCCTGTAATGGTTGTGAATTTTCATTTGAAAGCACAGAAATACGATTATACACTTCTAAATGGGCTTAAGACACATCTAGAACAAGGTTGTGAAAAGCATAATGCCATAAATGGGCATCTGGAGAAGCGTTTAAGGCTGAAGGGACAGTTTCACTCTGGGGCAAGGATCTGCTTCACATATTTTTTTTCCAGAATAGTCTTATTATAGAGGCATTTGGAAGTATTTGTTACACTTTGGAGGCCTGCTCTTTATAGTTCTCCAGTATTTGAGTGCATGATTGATGGATGGTATCGGCTATTAAATTATATATAGGCTCTGATAAACCATTAAATACAGAATAGAACAGTGCCGACTACTTTTTTTGTAGATTTATGTTTCAATTTTCTGCCATTAAGTTATCCGAAATGCACAGTACTGAATATGGCATTTTTATTATACAGGATTGGAAAGTAATAAAGCATAAGTTACATTCCACAGCCCCATAAACTGTAATGGACTTAATAAATGAATTGGATCCAGGATTCGTAGAGCGCACATTTCAGTCACTGTAACAAGACCATTTACTCCTTGTCCTTAAAAGAACAATTCAGTTCACCTGAAAATAAAATTGTCATAATTAAAGCTGTATAATGTGTTTATATATATATATATATATATATATATATATATATATATATATATATATTATGTGTGCGTGTATATGTATGTGTGTGTGTGTGTGTATGTAGTGTGTGTATGTATATGTTAGGAAAAGTTACTTTTACAAGTAATGCATTACAATATTGCGTTACTTAGTTACTTTTTATAGAAAGTAATGCATTACATTACTTTTGTGTTACTTTTTCTCATCTGGGCTTGGCTTGCTTGTTTGTTTTTTTTAGTAACAAAAAAGTTATTCTATTTGTGGCAAATGTAAAGGCCCTTTCACACTATAAGTGAAATGAATAAGCCTCGGGTTGAAGGAAATGTAAATTCACGACTGTACAGTAGAGGGCGCAGCTCAGACAAGAAAGTTCAGCACTCTTCAACAATAAAAACAAAAAATTAAACAAAATATGCTTATCTAAAGTCATTTTTGCTTATTAGTATGGTTGAATTGGATCATTGAAGGTCAGCAGCAAAGACATTGGTTAATAAAGTGAGATTAAATACATAAAGTATATTTGTGTTATTTAACATTTAATTAGTGCAGGTTTGTGTAATATTCTGAGTTTGCATTTCACTGTTTTTATTCATTTTGAGCGCACACAACATCTCTGCACTTACGATTTCTCTCAACATGTGAACAGGAGAGCTTTCAGTCAATAAATGGTAAAACAAAGTAACTTGAGTTACTTGTTTAAAAAAGTAACTCAGATATTTTCTTGTAAATTTAAAAATAAGTTGTTACTTTACTAGTTATTTAGTTACTAGTGATTACATAACTCGCGATATGCGTGTCCATTATCTATCTATCTATCTATCTATATATATATATATATATATATAAATGTGTGTGTGTGTGTGTGTGTAATGAGTGCATCATTGGCACAAGGTGTTTGGCCTCTGCTTGCTCAACATTTAAATAGTCTGGTTCATTGTTTGCCGTAAGCTAGTCCTGCATCGCACATTCCTCTGAAACCCTCCAGCTGCACCTGCCTAGATCTGCTATGGGATTAATGTATGTCTATTTATGCAGCAGCAGCATATCTTATGTGCTCACTGCAATGTGTCTGTGTATCTATTAGCCGTAGCAAGTCCATACTTGCTCTGTAGCAGCAGAAGGATGGCAGCAATTGAGTAAAAGACCTTTCCAGGCAGATAAAAATACTATTTTGCAACACATTATGGTTGTGATCATTTTCCTGTTTATTACATCATTAATAGAAACACACTGCACCGTTTTCTTTGCTAACAGCTGAGAATCCTGTAAATGGCATTTGCTCTCTGCATTTTATTTAAGCAGCACCTGTGTTTGTGCAAGCATGAGAGAACTGTCGAGAAAAAACCAGAATGAAAGAGAGAGGATAGGAAAAAACAAAGTACCCAGTTTACTTCATTTTTCTCCTCTAGCACTCAGTGTGCTGAGTCACACAAACACTTTGGAATACTATTCCTTTTGTTTGTAGCCTGTTGACCTTCTCTGCTTAAAAATGAAGCATTGCTTGCCCATTTCACCCCTCATGGTGTATTCACATAAATATACGCATAAGGTGAAAACCTGTTTTCATAAGTACACTTTTGTTACTGAATCATCAGTGACAGCAAATGGGTTATTTTTAGCCCGATAAATATCACGGTATATTTGCTCTGCTGATTGAGTGTGGAGTGCCTGTGCGGAGATCCCTATGGTATTTTAAAAGTTACAAGTCATGGTAGATGCACAAACATAAAGCAGTATGGATAAAGATGGTGATGCTGTGTAAAAACAAACCAAAGGGATTGTCATTGTGAAATGTCTGAGGAGAAGAGGCAGAAAGAAGGCTTTATGTGCGGGTAATACACAGAAGGTTGTTTCTTTAGCACTAGAGTGGTCTCCAGCTGAAAAAGTCATTTGTGTTTCAGGAAATGTTCAGTTTTATGCACACTTGCGGTCTTTGCACCCATTTGAACACTTGTGCCAAATACAGGCAGGCCCAATATCAGTCAGCACTTGCCATTTTCAATGCAGTATACATCAGATGGTTACCTTTACTGTGACTCCACTATGGTCACATTAAAGTCTCATGCGGAGAATAATGGTAATTTTATCATTATGCAGATTGCCGTAACAGTTCTAACCTTTCCTTTTGAAAATCTCCTATGCGTGATCATTGTGTTACAGAATCCACGTAGTGTGACTGTGCATACTGAACAATAAGTGGATGTTATAACAGATGAGATTAGGGTCAGTGCACTTCTTTCAGGTGCTATTTGATTTTGAGAGCTTTTATCCAGCCTAGCGTAATCCCTTTCGCACATAATCAGACCATGTAATGTAGACCTGATGAGACTTCATTAAGATATACCATGTTTATAAAAGCAAACTATACATTCCGGCACCTACCTATCCTTCTTGTGCTGAAGACACAGGAAATATGCAGCACATGGTCCCCTCTCCAGATTGGAAATTTATTTCCTGCCTACTTAAAGGAGCATCCTTTAAACTCTCCACCTGAGCAGTTATCACACTCAGAGAGTGCAGCGTTATCAAAGATTGGTCTGCAGTCCGCCGCTGGGCTGGCTCCATTATGAAGAGCTCTCCTTGTGAAGTGCTGACACAGTGCACCTGAGTATATAGGCACTTGATTGAGTCCAGCCATTATGTTACACACTCTCAAAGAAAGACCTCTATCCCACTAAGGACACACCAGTAATGAGATAATTCACTGGCTGCTGTCATGTTTTGTTCCAGCTGGACTCAATCGGGTATTCAAATGAGTCTTTATAATGTAAATGAGAAGGCTGTTTATTTCTTAAGAAAGAAGGGACAGTTCATCCGAAAATGATTTTTTTTTTCATTTTCTCACCCTCATTTTGTTTCAAATCTGTGTGGTTTTATTTCTTTAAATTGTAAAAATGATTGGGTCTTTTGAACTCCATAGAGTATCATAGTTCTTTATAAATCTGAAGCCAACACTTTATGTGGAGAAAAAAAAAAGAAGGAATTTAAAGGCATAAGCTACCAAAAAAAAAAAAAAAAAAAAAAAAAAATGAAAATTGCAATTTACTCACCCTTATGTCCTTCCAAATATGTATGACTGACTTTCTTCTGTAAAAACACAAAAGAAGATATATTGAATAATGAAGAATGCTGGTAACCAACCCAGTTTGATGACCATTGACTTCCATTGTATGGCAAAAAAATTAAATAAGTAAATAAAAACAAACAAAAAACTGAGACCTTTTTTAAAGTATCTCCTTTCTCTTCCACAGAACAAAGAAAGTCATACAGGTCTGAAATGACATTCAGCAACATAAAAAAATAAAAAAAATAAATATGAATGTGATACTGACAATACATTTACAGACATGCTGCTGTGAAAATGTAATATACACTACCAGTCAAAAGTTTGGACATGATAAGATTTTTTATGTTTTTAAAAGAAGTTTCATCTGCTCATCAAGGCTGCATTTATTTAATTAAAAATACAGTGAAAACAGTAATATTGTGAAATATTATTAAAATTTAAAATAACTGTTTTCTGTTTGAATATATTTTATAAAGTAATTTATTCCTGTGATCAAAGCTGAATTTTCAGCATCATTACTCCAGTCTTCAGTGTCACATGATCCTTCTGAAATCATTCTAATATGTTGATCTGCTGCTCAAGAAACATTTATTGTGTACAATATTTTTTTTTTTCAGGATTCTTTGATGAATAGAAAGTTCAAAAGAACAGCATTTATTTGAAATATAATAGTGTTATAGTTCTGCAAACACACTGCAGACTGCTACAGCGAAAACTGCCACGCATTTGAATGTTGCGCAACAAGCAGATTGAGTTAAGGACCTATGCCTGCTCCATCGAGAGTTTCATGACAGAACTTTGTGTATATATACAGTATGTATATGTGTTTAATAAATGTATGTTTGGTTTATGTTTAATGGCAAACCAAGACAGTGTACGCTAGTGTATCATGCATACACCAGTTGTTGTTGTTGTTTTTTTTCATTGTATGGGCAAGAGCAGTATGAACATTCTGCTGAATTTCTCCTTTTACAAGGAAGGAGAAAGGTCATACTAGTTTGGAACAACATAAGGGTGAGTAAATTATACCAGAATTTATTTTCTTTGTTTCTTTGTTTGTTTCTTTGTTTCTTTCTTTCTTTTCTGATCTATCCTTTTAAATTTGGGCAAAACTTATTTTCACTGTCATTTTCTTCTAAGTGATAAGTAATTTTTTTGGGTGTTATTTCACGCATTTCAAAACTGCTGTCTGGTGGGAGTGTGAATTTTACAGCACTGTTTGATGGCTCAATATAGGACTGAAATGGTCCGAGAGAAAATGGAACATGACATTATTTATGAAAGCCAAATTATTGTGTTGTTAAATCTTTTACTCAGTCAGTGTCTTACTGGGGTATGATCTCAAGAACATTTCTCTCTAAAATGTTTAGCATCCTGTACAAGAGAACTAGGAGAGTGCGTGTGATAATGGACTTCATGTGTTCCCTTGGCTTGCTGTTTCCACTTTGTTGGGGTTGTACTATGACAGGCGTGCTGAAGTATTTAAACTGCCTTCCTCAAGTCCTTACTTCATCACTGCTGGCAACAACCCCCTGTTGCCACGGTGACAGATGTACCTAATGAAGTCAGCTTTGGTGTGGAGTTCTCATGTCTCCCTCCAGGCCTTATTCTGGTGACACTGATGTCTCTAGCTGTATGCCAACGCCTGCCTTGATGTTTACAGACTACATAGGCATACACAGCATCCCAACTAAAATAAAACCTCTTCAGTGTCTGATTTAGAGCATGCAGAAACTCATGCAACACAGTGCATCTTGTGCACTGGAGTCTTGACTTAGAATATATTAAAATAGAGCAAGATGTTAGAATGTTGCTAAGATAAAACATTTGATAATCTAATAAGCACAAAAATACATAACACACACAAAAATAGGGTATTTTTGAATTAGATTAAACTACTCTCATTTTTCAGTACTGAATATTAAGTATTTATATGCAGCATATCTCTTGCCACCATCTTTTCATTTATATATATATAACAGACCTCCGGGAGGGCAGGGGCGAAAGCGCGTTCCAGGGGGGTGTTAATGGTTGTGGGTCTCCCTCGGTAGAAATCGCGTTCCAGGGGAGGAGAAATGGGAACGCGGGGGCACCGCGATGCGACCGCAAAGGGCACTTTCACTTTCGCAATCAAAGGGGAAGGATTGCGAAAGTAAGGGGTAAGATTTTCTTTTGAAAACAGATATACTTTTATTCAGCAAGAACCCATTAAATTGACCTAATGTAACAGTAAAGACATTTTCTGTTCTTTTGAACTTTCTATTCATCAAAGAATCCTCAACCATTTTCAGCACTGATAATAATAAGAAATATTTCTTGAGCAGCAAATCAGCATATTAGAATGATTCCTGAAGGATCATTTGACACTGCGGAAATTTCAGCTTTGCCATTACAAAAATAAATTACATTTTAAAAATATTTGAATAGAAAATTAGGGATTTTTTAAATTTAAGGTAGTTGAGTGTGTTTGAACGAAATGGCATATTGTTTCTTTTTGACTAGAAGAACTTCAGATTGGATTATCTCCTGTTTGGACAAAGGAAGGAATCAAGCCTTCTAAAATGAAGAACATAATAAAGACATCAATAAATAAGGTATAAAACATAATTCTTAGGATTTGAAAACTTATTGTTGCCATAGGATAGTAGTCCCCATCTCTGCTTTTCAGACATCTTCACTGTGGGACAATGTCCATTTGTGTTGAGACTGCTTTGCTTTGTGACAGATGGCATAATCCTGCTATATTATTCAAATGACCTTGAATTCGCTTTTTGATGGCTCTCTTTCTGTGCTTACATAAATCCACACATAATCACCAGTTGACTCATATTTGCTCAGGGAGATCAATGTTTCATATCTGCAACAATCCTCCAGCTATTTTCTCCTAAGTAACAATTTTAGAGGTCTTATGTATCAGTTATGTCAAGATGTGTATTTCTAATCCATCATGGGGTCAGTTGCATTTGTAAAATCTCTCTCTGTCTGTTTTATTTTGTTGGTTTTTCTCGGGTTCTGCTTCCTCTGTGTGCCCATCTGTTTTGGACAGTCAGAGAGACGCCCCCGGGTTCCTCATATGAAAGTTCCTCACCGAAAAGTTCCAGCGTTTGGTGCGGCTAGGCGGAAAACTAACAAACATTGCTCCTAATGCATTGTTCATCATTTCTGTTTGCTTGACTGCTCACTCTGTCATGAGCAAGAGGGGTCAACCAAATGAAAACAAACACCAAGTACAAGACAAACCAAGATAAATGTTGGCCTTAAGTACATTAACATTTTCACTTCCATTTTATGCTTGGCAAATGCCTAAGTAAACTACAAGAAAGTTTAGTGAAAAGTACTTTAGCAGGTAGCAAAGGTATATATTAAGTACTAAACGCATATAGCCGACACTTTTGACTTTTGACAGTATGTTTATTACAGACAGAGTCCCCTGGATTGACCAGAGGTTAAGTGCCTTGTTCAAGGGCAAGGGTGATGGCTCATAGATCACACCTTAAAGGGTCTGAAACCTACATCCATTTGTTTAACAACCCTGATCTTTTCACCTGTAGGCTATATCACCCAATACAAGGACAGAAATAAGCATTTTAGTAGTAGGGCTCTGTTCTGTTTTACTTTTACTTTACTTCACTTTTTTTTTTTAGTTGTCTATCACATCTGACTACAGCAATTACTTTTAATAACTGGTCTCAGTTGCAGTGAGATCCACATTTATCTACATAATTTCCACACATTCCTGGCCCCTTTTGTTTTTATTTGTCCAAAATTTTGATGATAACTATGGAAACATGTTTCTGCTACAAAATAAAAAATTAAAAAAGGTAATTGCGACTTTTTATCTCACAATTCTGACTTTATAACTGACATTTGCAAGTTTATATCTCACAATTATGAGAAAAAAAGTATGAATTGCAAGTCTCACAGAATTGTGAGACATAAAGTCAGAATTGTGAGATATAAACTCGTAATTGTGAGGAAAAATTGAATAATATCGAGTTTATATTTCGTAATTCAATTTTTTTTTTTCAGAATTATGAGATATAATTTCGCAATTGTGAGCTATAAATTCAGAATTGTGAGATATAAACTCCCAATTGAGAGAATTAGAATAGAATTGTGAGAGAAAAAGTTGCAATTGTGAGAAAATAGAAAAATGTCAGCTTTCAGTTTTCACTAGAAATTCAAAAGCATTGTCAAACTGACATATTGGCTGAATCTAAGCCACCCAACTGATCTGTATAGTGTGTCCACATAGCATTAATGATTCAATAATATGTGAGATTCTTATAGCAATGCGCCCTAACATCTGACCTTTTGAACAAAAGACTTCACATGCTCAATGTCACAAATTTGCTTATTTGATCAGTGACCTAGAAACAGTGCAGAATATTTCTCATTCATTTACGTTCATGTGCATAGAATATCTGAACTGTCTTAATGGCAACAGCCAATTAAAGATTTAAGATGGAAAGGGAGAGATTAGGATGCAATTAGGCATAATTACTTTAGCATTGTTTTGTGGAATGCATGGACTGTGAAATGACCAACTGCTCTGTCTGTTAAATATCCACCCAAATCCCGTTTGGTTACAGGCACTGATCTGTAGGAAAACAACAGGCTAGGAAACGCATCCAGTAAATGTGATCACTCTCTTCCTTGTAAACAATTCTCTATCCCTTCCTCTCTCCATTAATTTCACCCTTGAAGAAATGCTCTCATTCTCTTTCCAACAGCACATCTCTTTTCCTTTCAACTATACTGGCACTTTTCCTGCTTTTGTTTAAAAAAAGTGGCCTAAACACAATCGCTGAAAAATTCTTGTTCTGTCTTCCTGAAAAGATGTTCAACTCCTAGCTGGTTTTCCAGTCTGGCCCAGCTGGTCTAGTGTAGTTTGGTGCTTCTCCAATGGTTTGCAGGCTTTTTCTGAAAGGGCTGTTTGTCACAGCAGGTGAAAATCAATGTTGAATTTAAACAGTGAAATGCAACTAATCATATAATCTTGCATAGCTAGTTAGGATACTAAAAATCCTAATACTGATCTATTTTGAAATCCTAACTATGCATGAAATAAAAGGTATGTGTTGTCCAGCTGTTGTCTAGTGCATTGTGAGCGCAATAGAGTGCACAAAGAGAACTGTTCTTATTTGTTCTTATAGTCTTATACTTATTGTTGGGTCACCACTTGATGTCCAATGGACCACATTTGGAAGTGGCTCAGATCGGATGCGAAAAAATCGGATTTCGTGCGTTTTTTTGTGTTTACACGTGTGCAACAATTTCCGATCTGTGTCAGATATGAGCAAAAAAGATTTTTTTGTGCCAGTGTAAACGCAGCCTGATTAACCAGCAGCATGGTCTCCAAATCTAACCATGGGCCCAAAACCTGTTTAAAACAAGGCAAGGTTTTTGTCAGTATTACTTCACAGTGAATGTGTTTTGGTTTGATCCTTAGAAAGCAAACCCAATCAATTCCTAGTGTTAGAAATTTCAAAATGAAATAAACGTGCTTCATGTTTCAGTAGGGTCATTGATCATGTTGTTATTCTCTGAAAAATTCATTCACTCGATACCCCCATCAAGCATATAGTTTCTCCTGCCTATGAATAGAGAGATGATTTAATGAAGAACTACAGGGTTGTTTCTTTGAAGGCTGTGAGAAAATTTAGTTTGAGTTGGAAAAAATATATTAAAAGAAGTGAACGAAGTGCAGAATCCTGCAGCTTCTCATCCCCATATCCATAGCCCATTTGCAGCCTGGAAATTTCACCCCATTTCCAACAGAGCACACTTTGGTCTAAAAAGCTGTAGTTGATGGAGTGAGAAAAAAGAAAAGCAATCTCTCTTGAATATTCCCCATTTGTGTGTCGGCTTCACTTCCCAATCCATCCTAATGCAATAACACCCGAGTCAGAGAGGATGCAGTGTCCGTATGCAGTCGGAGTGGAATAAGACTCATAGCACTATTCATCTTGTTTATGATTCAGAATGTTTACTTGTTCCGGTCCCCCACCCTTTCCTGGTTATTGATGCATTTGCCCCAGAGCATGACGGGAAGGCTTTTGGCAGATTGTGGCATCACTATAAGGCGGCAGATCAACTGTCTGTGACAACTGCACAGACCCTCTCACAGTGAGGGCATCCCGCTGTCCTTCTGACAATAGTGCGAAAGAGTTTTCCAGGCGAAAAGCGTGAGATGGTAAGTGAGAGATAGAGATAGGTGAAGTTGCAAAGAGAGGTCATGCTTTCTTCTTTTCTTCCTCTGTCTATCTTTAAATCTTGCTCGGCTCAGTGAGATTGGAGTGTGGTGTTGATTGGCATCATTCTGTCTGAACAGAGTGAAAAAGAGAGGTCTTCAAATCTGTGTGTTGCCTTTCAACTATTTTTATGCTGTCTGGAGAAAAACTGTATCCATCATTGTAGACAAATAAGAACTTCCTTTTTGATTAGACATCAAAAATTAATTGTATGGACAGAATAGTTGGTTTCAGGGTCCAAAATGAACCCATTAATGATCAGATTTTACTCTGAAATGCCTTAATTCCCATCAGTTCTCCTGCAATTTTAAATGTATTTTTTCACGAAAGATGAAAAAAAATTTCCCCCAGAAAGACAAGGATTTCAGATATTGCCATCTTTGTGGGGACATTTTTGTAACAATGTTCAAGTTAAAGGAGGCAGGAACTGGCAAATGTTAAATATAACTTTTAATGATAACAAAAGTAAAGCGGCAGCCCCTCATGGACGACTGCCGCATAAAAACACCAACATAAATGTCCCAGGCCTTGTCCTCTCTTGTCTTCCACTGTCGTCACTCGAGACTGGTGTGGCGAGAGTGTTAATGAGCGTCACCTGCGCGCCACACCGATTTTGAGTCCCACGGTGGAGCTCTGGAAGTATAAAAAGAGGAGTGATGACAGGATCAGGTAGCACTTGTCTTTATGAAGAATTGCTAAAGTCTACATTATCGTGAATTTACCTGGTATAAATATATATAACAGGTAATATAACTATTTTGAATAATTTTAATACAAATATGTATTTTTGTGTTTTATGACAATGGAATAATAGAGCTGTTTTTCCATTATTTGCAGCAAAAAGGTCACTATAGTTACATACAGGGCTTGACATTAAATTTTTGCTCACCAACCACTGGCTAGTGGTTTTCCAAAGTTACTAGCCACTCATTTTTACTGGCCACAATTTTGACATTGATACCATGGGGGAAAAATGGCATATAGATATTTTTATTATCTCACAATTTGGCAGCAGGTATATTAGGCTGCTGTCACTTTAAGACCTGAACCACAGATCCATTATACTGTTACAGATGTGTTAAAATATAACTGATTGTGTTTACATTAATGAAAAGACCGGTATTTTGACATTATTTTTGTATGCATTTGACTGTTAAAGTGCTATAAGCAGCGAAAAGAACTCACTTTAGTACTGAGAGGCGGCTTTATGCACGTGCACTGTGCACAAAATCAGCTGGAATGAGTAAAATTATGAGCAATATGCGCAATCCAATGTCGAAATTCAAGCCCTTTAACAGCAGCAATGGAGCAAATGAAACGAGTGAGTGAGGGGAGGCAGGTTTGTGCGTCAACTCGCTGTCAGAGACATGAGAGAGCGAGAAAGCGCAGCTGGTATCATGTATCTATTCTGTGGAAAATGAGTATTGGAAGCATTTCAGATATTTTAGTATCGATATGTTTTAAAAAATCAATATTTTTGACAACATTGCCTTTAGTTTATTATTTCAGATGCTTTTTTTTAAAAGACTGCATTTAAAAATGTATATATTAGCCTATATATAAAATTTGCCCTGCCCAAGTGACTATTAGGAGTGACTGCGTTACACGCCACTGCTGAAATCCACTCGTGTTTGGCGGGTTGGCGGGTGTTAATGTCAAACCCTGGTTACAGTACGTAAATTTTAGGTGAGCTATCTAATATTAAACAAAATAATTTATATTATTCGATATATTCACATCCCCAAACTCCACCTATGCATTCTGGTTAGGCAAAATGCTTCTAATGCAGATAAAATTAGCGTAAAATCACTTTAAATAATTGGATAGGCCTACTTTGTTTCTTACGTCCAAAAGGACAGCATGTGAGCTGCACATAAAATATAAATAACCACCTGATTTTTATCAGATAATTGGACAGACAGCAGTAAAACAGTGCAGGGGTATGTTTGGGTTAGTAGCGGTTTTACAGTCTCTCGTGGGACTGTCTGTGTTTTCAGTGCTGTCACCCCTATTTGACCACCTTTGTCAAGCCTAGCGCTGGATGAACAGGCGAGAAAGCATGTAAAAAAGCGAGAGGGGAGCGAGAGAGGCTGGATGCAGTCAGCGTACCATCTGATTGACACCTCCATCCAGCCCAGGGTGTTCAAAGGGAATGCATTAGCCTGGCCCTGCTCAGTTAGGGGGCATTGCTACATCGAAACAGATAACAGCTCTCTGATTCACTTGCCAAAAGTAAAAAGCACTGCAGAAAATGTTGTTAGAGCGGTTTGGTGTTTACAGATGTGACTATATGCAAATAATACTGTATTAAAGAGAAACGTAGCGTTGTTTAATTCCCGGCGTTTCTATCTACGGACTCTGTCACATCAGACTGACCTCAATATGTCCCAAATCCTTTGATAAAAATATTCCTTTTCCAACACGCCGGTTAGTCCTTGGAGATATGCTATTTATAACGACGGTTTTAAAACTTACTTTCTCTGACGTGTTTTAGTATTGCGTCATATTATCTTGAAATATTGGTAGGGTTATGTGCAATGTTTGTGTGAATGTTGTTGCAATGTGTGTGAAGACGCTTTTGATTATCGAGCACACTTGGTGGTTGGTTCTGAAGCACAAAGTGTAAGTTTGTCTTTTCAAACGATAAATCAAGAGTGTTTGGCACCAAAGTGCGATCCCACTTTCAGCTTTTTTGGGGCATCTGAATATCTTTCACTGCCTTGTGAATGTCTGCAGAGACACATTCTGTAGGCTATCTGTGCATAAGTTATGCAAATAATGTTAATCGAATCCCACGGCAGCACTTTCCTTCTCCCTTACAAAAATAAAAACAAAACATTCTGTTGATTTAATGGGCTTGCTGTTCCATTTCAAACTCTTCTGTGAAAATATATGTATAAATAAAATAAATGAATTACGGCCACTGATAGCACTGCTAATTTGCATACTCTGTCTGCGTTGTTGTAACTGATTCACTAAAGGAATTATGCAAATCAGGTAACAGCGCTATTTGCATATCTTGCGGGTCGGTTCTATATATACTCCTTATTAATGTTTGAAAACCTTTTTCCGTTAAATCCACAGTCATGTGGTGTGACCAACATGCATAAAAACATTACTCATGCACTCTCATGAGTGTATATAAAGGTCAATAAAACTTTTTAAGAAATTAAATAATTTTTATGACATGACAAGGTTAGTTCAAGTTGTAAAATGTCACGTGGTGCAACTTTCCAAAAACATAATAATATTTAAGAATAAATAATTCATGATAAGTTTTTACCTTGAAAAATATATTTTAAAAACATTTTTGAAAAGTATTGTACATGTGTACAGTCACATGTATGTCTAAGGAAAATATGTTATTACTTTTCTTGGTGGTCACACCACTCGTGTTGAAAATAGTAGCCTATAAACCATATGAAACCAACATTAACAAAAAAAGTATGCTGAAATAGTGGCTATGTTATAAATTTGCCTCCAAATGTCACTTTTTATATGATTCTGTGCAACATATCACATTCTGTAGATTTAGCCAGATCTTGTTCTTTATAAAGTCCCATTCCAGTAGAGATGAAGCAGCAAGAGCGCATTGATCAAACACGTTGTCTTCCTACTCCACCTTTGGCACCTGTTTAGCATTTTAATGAAAGACATCAGGCTGTCCTCAACACGGTCCTATCTCTCAACAGTACTTCAAATAAAAGAGAATAATTTCCCAATATCTATGCATGGATGCCCAACCTTTTCACTCTTTATTTCTCGTATTTGATCCTTTAGTGCCTCTGTTGTACAATAAATTTTATGCACCACAATGTTTAATATCACAAAATGTTTAGATATAGTTCGTCATGTTATATTTACTAATGCTGCTAATTGCACATGAGATTTTAAAATGTTTTGTTTATGCAACAATATTATTAAATGGCTCAGTATTCTGTGAGTCTGGAAAGAGTTGTAACACTGTCATTTTAACCATTTACAAATGAGCTACTGGATGAAATCTCTATCATACATAACCACCCTTCTGATGTGTTTGTTTTTGTAAGTCTTTATAAATTTGCAGTCATGGTAATAATGGATGTTAAATCTGAATCATGTAATAATGGATGATAAATCTGGATGATGATAATGGATGATATAATGGATGAAATAATGGATGATAAATCTGATGTTAAATCTGAAGCAATGTTATTTTAGTACTATTTATATACTGGTAAAATATTTATTAATATTTTCAATTGGCCTTTATTTTATATTTTCTGTTTTAATTTAAATTTTTGTTTGAGTAATTTTATGCTTTTTTGTTTGTTTTTTCCCCCTAAATGATTCTATTTAGCTTTATTTTTATTTATTTGCTTTAACTTTTATTTTTAGTAGTTGTATTACTTCAAATTAAGCTTATATCAGTTAGTTGCTAAGGCAAGTATTTCATCTAATATTTTTTAATTTTATTTTAATTCACAAAAATGTTTTTAATCATTTTAGTTTCATTTTTAGGGGCTGTTTACACAACACCATTTTCAATTAAAAACGAAAAGCTTTTTATGCGTTTTGGCCATTCATTTACACGACAATAGCGTTTTGGGGGCCTGAAAATGCAAACTATTGAAAACGGGTTTCAAAGTGCAAGTTTTTGAAAACTATACTGTTATTGTCTCCATGTAAACTACAAAAATGCAAATTTGTGAAAACGTTGATGTCATGTGCATACTTGATGTTCAGTCTATATAGTTGTGTTTCTTTACAAAGTGATATCGCCAACTACTGGCCTGGCATGCATAATACAACGTTTTAGTCGTTTTTGTGGATCTGTGTGAACGGGGATAATTTTGACAATAATATGTGTCATTTTTGAGAAAGTAGCCTATTGAACTCCGGTAGTCACATGACCCATTCTGTTTACACCACCATGCTGGCAGGCAGGGACAGCCGGGAGTGAATATGAAATGAATGGCGCCAGCATCATTTTCAAGGCAACAGATTTCACTGCGCACTTTAATTAAAAAAAACATAGACATGTACATATCAAAACATAATAAATTAAACATAACAGATCCCTATAATGCCCCCGGGGTGCTTTTAACATCTATCGATAAAGGAACGGATAGCTTTTCTGACCTGCAGTATCCTGATATGTACAACTACCTCATCAACTTTCCTACTCCAGAGACTCTTTAAAAGCTACAAAAACCTGGAGGGGTATAAATGGACACAATCTAATTTTGTGATGAATATTCAACTTTGGAGTCTGCCGGCTAAAACCTGCTTCGTCGTCAATGGAAGGGTAAGTCAACTGTGTTGTTAGGTAATGTAATTGACCCTAGCTGTCCTTGTTTGTAGGTAGCCAGCATAGCTATATCACCGTGGGTACAGTAGACATCATAAATGTCATGAAATCTTAACCCGTTTAATCCTCCTTGAAATAATCAATAATTATTTTTTGAAATTTGTATGGAAATGTCTGTGAAAAATTGTGTTTTATGTTAGGCCACAAAAAATTCTTATATAGCCTATCAGCCCAGTTATTTAACACATTTCATATCATTTTAGGGTTACTATTAAACATAAAAACCCTTATACAACACTTATAGGAATACTGAGATAAAAGTAAAAATACAACCATATATTGTTTTGTTGTATTGGTTAGCACGTTTTATTGCAGTGAACCATTTCAGTCATCTATCGGGATCCTTAGGAATACGATAAAATGGCGGAGTTTAGATTGCGTGACGTCAAACTCTGGAGCTCTATAGGTAACCTTCTCGAAAATGACTAATAATGTTACCCAGAATGCATTGTTTTTATGGTATATTACTGTTTCAGTGGAAAACAGTATTTTACTGTGTAAATTTGTTTA
Source organism: Hypophthalmichthys molitrix (assembly GCA_037950675.1). Lineage (NCBI taxonomy): Eukaryota > Metazoa > Chordata > Actinopteri > Cypriniformes > Xenocyprididae > Hypophthalmichthys > Hypophthalmichthys molitrix. The sequence goes on along the minus strand of CM075510.1, from coordinate 21,206,415 downwards.
GTTTTTTTTTTTTGGTCATTTTTTTAGACTGTATTTGTTACGTTTCTTCTAAATTAAAATGTGTACGATATGTTAAATTAACGGCATAATAATTATTCTAAACGGTACATTTGATTTACAGTTTAAATTAATTAACAGAATTAAAAGCATATTAGTGTTGTCCTACAGCAGTGTTTGTACTTGACATTAATTTACACCATTTAGGGTAGTTGATTTCTAAACTAATTTGCAGCACAGAAATATGGGAATCTAATAAAGATTCCAAAGTGGAAAAAAATAACAGCTACAGAGTTGAAAATATGATGTGTTACTATATTCCCCTGTCTCCCCTACACTTTTTTTTTTAAATTTATATTGCTTCTCAATTCATTACTTTAAACTTCAAGCAGGTGAAGTCATGACCCTGTGCAGGAACCAAAAACAAATGACACCGTTTCAGATGACAGAGATTTATTACTTGCATATAGCAGAGTGGCTGAAATCAACACAAGCTACAAAACAGTTTGAGGGCACATCCAATTTTGTTCAGCTAAAGTTTGGAGTGCATTTCAGGTTGACTATGATGATGGTCTCCTCACCCATCTGCACAGAACAGGTTTTTGTCTGTACAGCTCATTTGCTCATTAGCTGTGGCTATGTATGCAGAGAGGGAGACAGCTCCATCTGACAGGCTTTCCGGTTTGCTTCAGGGGGTGATTGTAATAATTTCAGAGTCTTGACAAGTACAGTATTCAACATGTTGAATATATCCTCCTCTCGTCTCTTTTAATTGTAGGGGAGACGTTTACTAAATGTGTGCATTTACATGCAGCAATGATCGTGAGGTGTTAACGCAGAGGTGGGCAGTCGTGAATCATCACATCATAGATGATGCACTGTCACTGAAGAAGTTCCATGTCAGAAGAAAGCGAAAATACCAGGAGGTTAAAGTGTTGGTTGTCCAGGGTCTCTTGGGTTAATGGGAGAGAAGCAGGCCGATGAGAATCCTGGCGACTCTGCTACACGTCTCCTTCATCTCGCTCCTGAAATGCAAAGAAAATCGGTGAGGTGGTGACCTCTGACCTCACCTGAGTGAGGATGCAATTTCAGGTTTAGCACGCTCGGTTGTGTCACGGCACTCGGGAAATGTAACGTGAAGGGTAGGGTTTAAAACCCCCTCAATTGTCCACTCTGATGTTTGTATGTGCACGTAAATATGGACTGGAAAGTTAAGGGAATAGAATAGAATAGAATAGAATAGAATAGAACAGGGGTCAGTGACATGACAATAATAACTTTCTTCAAAGGCCCATTGTGTCATATTTGATACTTAAATTTGAACACAGTTTTTAAACAAATTATGTTTAAATTATGTTTAGTTGCTTTATTAAAGTAGGTGTTCATCTTAAAATATTAATAACAATATAAAAGTTATTCATGTGTTTACTTTATAAAAGTTAATAAAGATTTCACAGCAAAAAGACATGTTCATGTATCAAATATAACACAATAGGCTTTATAGGGTTAATATTGAATAAACTATTGTTGGCCAAAAAGTCAGAAGTTAGAATCTAGAATTCAACAATGCTAATACATAGAATAGAAAGGAGATTTGTGCATAAGGGTTGCTGTTCTCATGGAGGAACATTATCTATACAAAATCCTTGGATCTGTGACAGTACTACTGAATATGAGTGCCGAAGTGAATGCACTAGTCTTTAGCGTCCTTGTTAGCGGGCCTGCCTCCCATGCCAGAGTCACCGGTTCAAATCCCACTCGAAGCAGTGCAGGTATCCGAAGGGGTTACATTGGTGCTGTGGCCGGGATGGGAGTGAGGTTTGAGGGGGGAGTGAGTGTAATGGAGGCCAGCTAGTAAGAGCTGTGTGAGTAAATCTCACTCCCCTGGCCTCAAGAGGTGCATTAGCGACAGACGTTGGCTGCGGCGTTTAGTGTCCTTGTTAGCGCGCCTGTCTTCCATGCTGAAAAAGCCAGTTTGAATCCCGCTCGGAGCAGTGCAGGTAGAACCAGAGGGGTTACATCACCCCATACTAAATTGGTCATGCTATCATATGCAAAAGTTTGCCGCATCCTTCTCAGAAATAAGGTTTTTGCCATCTGCTAATTTCTCATAGCAATAGACACTGAAAATGTGTTGCATGTAACATATTGTCATGTTTAATATATAGCTAAGATTGTGAGTTTGGAAGCGTTCACAAGCTAACATTTTGCAGTAATTAGCAGTGTGGAGGGGTGAATTTAAGGGGGTGTTTTGTAGAAAGTAGCATCTGTTTAGTCTTAATCATATTTTATCTATTTTTAGAGACGCTTGAGCTTTGACAAAAACACAGATTTATGATGACAGATCAACAACCGTGCATTTTTTTTTTTTTAATATCATCTCTGTTTGTACTGAAGATTGATTACAATACAGTGAAACTTCCTTTTTGCTGTTTAACATATGCCTGTGCTACCAAAGTAGACATAATGCAATAGCACATTAAAAAAAGAAAAACTTCAAATGTGCTTAATACACAGTTCAGAATCTGAAATATGATCTGAAATATGATTGAATTAGCCACTGTTCAATAGCTATGAAATACAGTATGGGTCAATGACACAGTGTCAACGATAAAGAAATGAAAAAATCTAGTTTAAATTGTATGCTTTTCAGTGAAAAATGCAATTTTTTTTTTTTTTTTTTTTTTACAAAGTTGTATAACATTTAAAGGTGCAGTAAGCAATTTCTGAGAAACGCTGTTGATATTTGAAATCACCAAAACAAACACGCCCCTACCCAAACGGATCACACCCTATCTTGATAGCTCTGCCCCCAAATTCATGAACACGCTATGCAACATACATAGGCACCTCCCCCCAATGAGTGTATACACCCCCTACTGCTGATTGGCTACAAGTGTGTTTTGGTGGTCGGTCCAATCCACTTTCAACAGCGTTTCTCAGAAATCGCTTACTACACCTTTAATGACTCTAATGTCATGTGGTGTAACCATCAAATAAAAACTAATAACATTTTCCTTACACCTATTATCATTAACTAAAACAAACAAACAAACAAACAAAAAATGTTAATTGAACCATTCGTTAACAGAAATAAAATATATAAAAACTTACATTTTATTTCAGCTAGTTGCCAAGGTAATATTTCTCATTTTCAGTTAGTTTAACTTAAATTACTAAAATAACTTAAACTTAATAATCTAAAACTAAAAAATAAAATGAATGAGCTATATTTAAAAAATTATAATAAAAATAACAACACACAACAAAATTACTTTAATTAAAGAAAATAGCAAGGGTGTACACATCATAATCATTATTAATGTTTTTTATAAAAATTTTATAAGAATATTTACTTATAATTTTATACATTTTTATATGTTTTTATAAATATCATGAATTGTTGATTCAGTAATATCATTAAGTTTATTTTGGGAGTCATGTTATAAAAGTCAAATTATCTTATTGACCTTGACATACAATAATAAGACAGGGGTATGGACTGTGATATAGTTTGTTTTATTTTATTGTATTATTTTAATTATTTTATTTATTGATTTGTTGTACAAACATTTTTAAATATTAATAGTCAGTAAAGCAATTTTGTTAGAATATTTTCTTATGAGAAATTAAAAATATGCTAATCATAGAAGAGGTGTATTCAAGTCATCTTATGTATGAATTGCACATATTTAATTAATACATTTATAGAAAAATTAGTGTTATTGACCAATACGCAGACCTGTGAATCTATGTGATTTTTGTGGTAAAAAGTGAATTTCTACTTTTCAAAAGCTTAAAACAAGTTCAAGCAATGCTTTACATTTCATTATTCCATTTCTGGGGAAGCTATGATAAAATACTGAGAGGTCAGGAAGATAATCCCATGACCTGTGACCCCTAGCCGTCTCATTTCCACAGAAGATACAAACATCTTCAAAGAAGTAGGCAGATGTTTATTGATCATTAGTTCAGTTGTATGCAAGGCAGTTCAACTACTGGTTTGACTTGCTGTAAGCGAAATGACTGCAGCTTGACTGCTGGATTCAGATAAGCATTCATTATATGCTGCTGCATACATTAAGAACCCGCACGTGGGAAGACTTTTTCCAACCTTTGTCTCTGCTCATTCAAGGAAACGTATTGGCACTCAGCCTAACCTTTAGTGATGTGTTTTGTGTAATGCATGATGGGAAATCAGAGCGATAGGAGCGAGGTACAAGGTCTTTATTTTTTATGTGAGCACTGACCTTTTCAAGTTGCTGTTGTTTTGTTTAGTTGCTGATTCTTCTCTGACAGAGGAAAGGTATGCTTTCTTTTCTTGGAAAACAAGACTGTAATATTCGAGAGAGGTAGACAGTATGACTAATTCTCTCTTCAGGGGGACACGTAGCTAAAGTCTCTGGCGGAGCGGCTTAGACTGTGTTGTCGAGCCAACCTTCAGAACTACTGCTGTTTTTCTGGTAATTCACAGGTCTTCTGTCAGCCAGTTTAGCGGCATTTTCAAAACGCTAGAAAAATTGTGAATAGATGTCTGACAGGGCGAAGGGGATTTTGGGAGAGATAAAACAAGCTTCTTACTTGTGACCTCTATATTTTACTGCTAGTCAGAAGTTTAAAGCATCCTGAATTCAGAATCAAAGTTTTGTGGCTTTTAGTCCATAATGATTGACTTTGAAGCCATTTATATTAAGGATTTAAAACTCAAATTACCTGGGGGACACTAGTCAGATGGTGTTCACCTCCGGGGGGCCATTTAAACTGTTTGAATTTTAACTATATACAGATATTATGGGATAAACAGAATATTTCTGAGTTTAGTGGCTCATCTTACCCTCAAACCTGCGTACTCTGCATATTTACTGGACTAATGATGCCAGAGATTGCGTTCCTTGAGAACTGCAGTTTTCTCCTTGCAGATCAAGCATTTAGCAGTCCCATTAAGAGAGCAGAAACCTCATGATTTTGCTTTGATGTGACGGTAAGACATTATTTAAATATAAAGCGATTAAAATACATACAATGTTTTTAACATTGATAATAATAAGAAATGTTTCTTGAGCAGCAAAATCAGTATATTAGAATGATTTACACATTTACATTTATGCATTTGGCAGACGCTTTTATCCAAAGCGACTTACATTGCATTATACTATAAACACCCTCCCTGAAGGCAGACCATGTCGGTCGACAGCTCGAGACTGGTCCCTCCATTTCTGAAGGGTCATGTGACACTGAAGACTGGAATAATGGAAGTTTCAGCTTTGTCATCACGGGAATGAATTGCATTTTAAAATATATTCAAATAGAATACAGTTATTTTAAACAGTAATAATTTTATTTTTGATCAAATAAACAGCCTTGATGAGCATAAAAACATTTAAGAAATCTTAGAGACCCCAAACTTTTGCAGTAGTGTGCTGGAAAAAAAGCATATATTTCAAATATTAAGCATCAAAATGTTAAATATATGTATTCCACGAAAAAAAAAAAAAAAAAATAAATAAATAAAGAGCATTTTTGTGGGTGAACTATCGCTTTAAAATGTTTTTCCTCCAGGAAAACAAACCAAAGTACTGATTACTCAACTTGTCTGCAGGGGCGTGGTCACCTATGTTTTGTCCAATAAAATGCTCTTTTAAATAACAATGCGCCTCCTACTAAATTATAAATACCACCTGCTCCTAACTAACAATAGCCTGTAGCAAAGATGGTTTTGCTGGGCTGTAACACAAACTATAGGCTACTGACTATTTAAACAGTTCCTTTGGTATGTCCTGCCCCAACTTCTTGTTTCAGTGACACATTAACTATCCACTCTGCATCACTCCTTTTGTCTTTTTCCTCGTCTATCCTATCTCCCTGTCCACATCACAGCATCCAGAGCTAATGGGAGCGAGACCACCGCAGAGTGACAGTCATGTCGAACTGTGCGTGATGAAGACAGATTGGGAGCATCAATCACTATGTCACACTAGTTTCGCTTCACACCCTCCCTGAAGGCAGACCATGTCGGTCGACAGCTCGAGACTGGTCCCTCCACCACAGCAGTGATTGATTATAAGATCACAGGACTCATGAAAGTGTTTTGTGTACATATGTGTACTTTGTCAAGTGCTGTAATTGTGGTTAAGTGTGGAACTAGGGGTGTCACAATAACAAAACACCAGTTGTGAAATCTCATGATTCTCGATACTCCCATGATCACCCCCAAAATCACAAGGTTTAGGTTTAGGGGTGGAGCTTTATGCTTACTTTTAAATACAAATCATCTGTTTTGTTCAAATCAAAATGCACAAATTTATACGAAATCTAATATTGCTAATATTTTACCCTTACTCACCCAAACTTGTCAAGGCTTGTCAAGTGCAGCTTTAAAAGGCTCTACACGATCCCAGGCGAGGAATAAGGGTCTTGTCTAGCGAAACGATTGGTAATTTAAAAAAAAAAAAAATATATATACTTTTTAACCACAAATGCTTGTCTTGCACTGCTCTGCGATGCATTACGTTGAAAGGTCACGCGTGACGTCGGTGGAAGTACTGTGGTAGGGAGAAAAAAATTTCTCCTCCAACAAAATTATCCAAAATCATTGTTTTACCTTTTTCTGTAAAGGCCATTTAGCTTAATCTTTGTACGTTCGCTTTGTAGACACTCGATCGGTACTTCCACCTACGTCACGCATGACGCATTTTATTGTAATTAACTGTAACGTGATTACGTCATGCATGTAGATCGCAGAGCAGTGCAAGATGAGCATTTGTGGTTAAAAAGTATGTAATTTTTTTTTTTTAATTACCAATCGTTTCGCTAGACAAGACCCTTATTCCTCGTCTGGGATCGTGTAGAGCCTTTTGAAGCTGCACTGAAACTGCAATTTGGACCTTCCACCCGGTGAACCAAGTCCACTATATGGAGAAGAATCCTGAAATGTTTTCCTCAAAAACCTGAAGAAAGAAATACATGAACATCTTGGGGGTGAGTAAATTATCAGGAAATTTCCATTCACAAGTGAACTAATCCTTTAATGCGAGTGCATTAGCACGATCAGTGTGAGTAGGCTTTGACTATTTCATTTTACTTAACGTTATTTTATTTATCTGTTATATTAAAAAGACCTTTTTGAAGCATATCAGTTTACTATGCCCTTTTTGAGCATTTGAGCTTAACTGAGACTTGAGTGTTTGTAGAGGCTGTCAACCTTGATTTATTGCAATTTTCAGTTTTATTTTTAGAAAGTAAACGTGATTGCTCTTCTCACAAATCTTTCTTGTTTTTCACTGGCATGTCTCGGTATTGTGGACTAGTGCAGTGGTTCTCAAACTTTTTAGCGTGGCGTACCCCCTGAAGGGATTACCATCTACCCTCTCTTCCACTTAGACTGCAGTCACACCTTTCCATTAAGGGACAATATTTGCCCCCTAAATTGATTTTCCAGTGTGTATTTTTACCTTTATGAATAAATTTATCAAATAAATAATGTTTTAAATAAAAAAATGTTCAATAGAGAAATATGCAATAATGGTAAAACGAAGTGATACTTTTAAATATTAAACTAAAACCGCCAGTAGGTGGCAGCAAGTCACTATTTTTATGAGTGAGTCATCGAGTCATTCATTCAGTAACTAAGCAAGTGGCTATGAATGAATCATTGAATCATTGACTCTCATGATTCGTTCAAAGCCGCAGCCGCATTCGTGTGTTGTAGTTCTGCTGTGGTTTCCGTTAGAATTTTTTTTTTTTTTTTCAAAATAGAGTAAATACTGACAGTACTGTGTTTAAAATTTTGTTTTTTGACCTGTTGTATGTCACGTTTGCAGTCATGTGGATATTTGGGAACAATTGCATTCTTGCTTGTTATCAACATTAAATACAAGAACTCACACAAGGTATGTTTTTGTATTGAAGAAAGTTTGAGTCTTAAATCGATATCTATCCACTCTATGTGTCTATTTGTTCTTCATGCGAGAAAGTGCTAAATCCCCACTACTCCTCCACTACTGAAGACAGAAAGACATAAACATCTTGGGGGTGAGTAAATTATCAAGAAATAAATCATTCAAAAGTGAACTAATCCTTTAATGCGAGTGCATTAGCAGGTAGTTGTGAAAGATGAGGTAATTTGATTAAATGTAATGGATTTAAGGCATTTTGCCAGTTAGAAATACATGCTCACTGGCAACTATTGCCAGTTGTCAGTTAGAAATACATGCTCGTTTTAATGTTATTTTAAGGTATGGTAGAGTTAAATGAACTACTCACCATTTTGTTTGCGTACCCCCTTTTGTCACCTCACGTACCCCAGTTTGAGAACCACTGGACTAGTGCATCTTTGAGCCTACATTCAGTATGAGTAAGTACTGTATCCTACTGAAGTACTCTTAAAATCAGATACTCTAAGACTTTTACTCAAGCTGTATTGGAATTGGTGAATTGTAACTTGAAATTGAGTCATTTTAGCTGCAAGGTATCTGTACTTTTACTCAAGTATGGTTTTCAGGTACTCTTTACACCTCTGCCGCCAACTATTCATTGGCCACGTACACACTGCAGCTAAATTCGGTTGTCAGTTCACCTTTGTGCTTAATCGTGTTCTGTACACACACAGTTCAGTAAAATACGTAAGTGAGAACCACATTCTACAACCGAAATAGGCCATGTACACATTGGCCACGTACACACTGCAGCTAAATTCGGTTGTCAGTTCACCTTTTAGTGCTTAATCGCGTTCTGTACACACACAGTTCAGTAAAATATGGGAGTTACAACCGCATTCTACAACGAATTAACTCCCGAAAAATACAGGTAGTGACAACCGCATTTACAGAAATTTTATGCAGTCTGTACTGAACCGAACCAAAGTCCCTTTACAACAGCTGATTTCACTCGGCGGCCATCTTTGAAACGCTTCTCAGGCATTCAAGTGCAGCTCCTATCTCTTTGAATGGGAAACATCAAATTCTCCAAAGCTGTTTGCCAAGCTTTCGATTAAATTTCATATTTGTAATCACCAATGAAATCTGACAACAACTGTCTCATAATTCTTTTTCTAAACGCTTGAATCATGACAAAAAACGGTATTTTTTTAGGCTGGATCAAGCTAATGCGCATGCGCAGACCTAAATGCACGTCTCTTGTGCCTAATTTCAGAGGCGAGCGTCTGACTGTTTCTATAGAAACTGGAGCTTCTAACGGCCGCTGCAGTGATGCGATGACTTTACCAGTCGGCGATTGGCTCTTATTTAGAAGGCGGGACCTATTCCACCATATTGCGCGTTATACTTTCTCCCATTCATAACAATACGAGTGACATGTCTTGTGTTATTTTTGACATCTTGTGTGTCTTTGACCGAACTGAACAACTAGTTGTTAATGACGTTAACATGCACTGGTGTAACGTGTGTCTCTCTTGTATGTGCGGTGAATCACAGGGAAAGCAAGAGCCTTGACTCATTTGTGTTGCCAGATCTTGCTAGAAAAATCTGCGAACAAGAACAAGCCTATAATAAACCAAAATAAATCCAAATGCTTTATGCTGAAAATAAGAAAATATTGCGACTCATGTTTGCTCATTTGAAAAACTCCATAAACCCAGTCGCTTTATGAGCCGAGCTTAAACAACAAGCCCAAAACGCATAAAAATTAGTGACCATGGCAACACAGAAAGAGCGCGCTCTGTGCAAAACAGGCTGTACAAGCATAGACACAACACGACGCCTCCGTCGACTGTTTAGTAAGGAGACGATTCACCTTATTTTCCGCGACAACAAGGGTGGCGCGATTACGTTCGTTTTGTCATCTTACTTCCGTCTGAGGGACCTAAGCTAGTAGTCGCTAGCGGTAATCCTATAGCTGTAACGGTAGATTATATGCTCAGTTAGATTAAGAAGAGATTGCATCAACAATGTTACGAATACAATGTGAAGCGGTCGGAGTGTTGCGGTGCACTTTACAATTTACACCCACCACCTTAAGACGAGGAGCACCTGAGGCAATGGCTAAGGCGCTAAACATGAAATGCCCACCCAAGCGCCCTTATGTTTGTTCGTAACATTTCATGGACGAGAAGCTGACTGACGAACACCCTTACCCAGAGAAATGGCTCGCCTACGATGTTGCGGTAAAGAAGTCATGCCGGGTGCTGAACAGGTTGTCAGATTCAGGTGAGCTAACTTAGCTAGCCATGTGCATGTTAGCCTAACGTTAGATTTGTGAAGTCCGTTCTATGACATTTGAGATCAGTAATGAGCAGTTCACAAAATCCAATGAATCTTGCATTATTACCATTGCCACCTATATTTCATATTTAAGATAGTACAAATGGTACATATTTACGATAGTATTTATGGTACATTATAGTCTAACAATAGCTTACATTATTCCTGTAAGTTAGAGATTGCAGATGATAGCAGGCCAGCTAGCTACATCTCTCATTTTGATACTGACCTAAGTATTAACAATAGAGTTAGAGATTGTGTATATACTGTCTCGTTTTTAATGCATCTCTCTCTCACACTGTTCTGTTAAAGTATAGGTGCAATCATATATTAATTCTCATGATGTAATATTACTAATGTAAAAATATGTTTGTGGTTATATTATTTCCACAGATGCATCGATGAGCGTCAGTGATGCAGTGGACAACTGTGAGGATGATCACATCCACATGGCCCTGAACTGTGATGCAGAAACACAATAGGAGGATCCATCTGTCTCTGACCACAACTACACTTCAAAATCACATCTCAATCTGAAGCCACCTACATCTGATATGAGAACACAATGCGTTGAGCTGGCACCATTGTACACAACTCTGCTGAGAAACAACCACCATTCATTCAGTTGCCGAGCACCTTACTACTACATACACCAACAGCTTCCAGCTACAAACTTGGGATCAGCTCCTGATGACTCTGATGGAGCTGCGTATTAATTATATCTTGGTTTATTGCATATGAAAATTAAATGGTGAAATATTACCTCTACATGAAGGTCAGTAAAAGGTGTCTCTGGCTTCCTGATGACAACACACACTCTTACAACTGATTTTATCACAACTTATATTAAATTATACATTTTCTAAAATACAAATCACAAAGTTATCTCTTGTTTAACAAAACTGATTTAAAATAATTCCAGTCTTCTTCACCTACACCCTCTACATGCTGCTCCATCAACTCCTGACAGTCCCATGGTTACCCCTGGCCACTTCTTCATGTCGTCTACCCACGTTAACAATGACGATGTGAGACCATCTGATCGTCGTATAAAGTTTTCTCCATGCTCCCAATTTAAAACATTTACTACATTAACATTATTTGTCATTTCGCTAAAGTTATAGCTCACTATAAACAATCTTCTAACTACTGATCTAGCAACCGGATGTGCCGCGTCAGTTTAGCGGAAGTCGGATGACAAAATGCGGAAGTATTAAAAGTGGGCGTGGCATAATAAGGTGAATAGAATAACACTTAAAGTCTCTTAAAGGGACTTAGTTAAATTGCTGAAAATAACAAGTGTTTTGTCACTGTAATATTACTTTGGACACAATAACAGATACCAAACACGCGAGATGCCAGATCATCACTATGTTTTCCAAGCTCGTGTTAAGCTAATGTTAATGTTAATGTTAAGCTACAACTAAAACTTCCAGGATGTTTTAATGGTACAAAGACCATATGTCAAAAGATTATGATTCTTCATGTCATGACCCCTTTAACAGCTCTCATAGTCATAAGACGAAAAGGGGAGTGAAACTGGCTCACTGTCTTTATAAGTGAAACTTTTAACATTATTGCAACATGCACAATATTCCCTAATTTTATATTGCCAGCAAAGATATATCATGATAATTTCGCTGATATTCAATGTATTCTAATTTAGAATTACAATACTAATATGTATGTCACAATTTCTCCATTTTCAAACATTAGCTAATTCCTCAAGCTTTAATTTTGTCTGAAAACTTAAAAACTTAAAGCTTTAACTTTGTTGGCAACAGATTTATAAATGTTTTTCATTACCAATCTGGTGAAATGGGTGGCACATGTTGCATTCCCATATGCACGTTATAAGCAACCCAAACTAATCAGATGCAATCAGATGCAGATGAATTTGTGTGAAGTAGTATTTACTGCAAACTGAGCCTCTCTGAGACACCGGTTATCACTGTTATTGTGAGCTACATGCGATTTATGTTTTATGATTATGTTTCCCTTCTTATGATGTTTTTTTGGAGCTTGACAGCCTCTGGTCACTGTTTGCTTTCATAGAAAAGAGCAGCTTGGACATTGTCCAGTATTTCTCCAGTTGAGTAACTTGGAATAATTCATACAGATTTGGACTAACATGAGGACGAGCTATTCCTTTGACACCAAAAAGGAGAACTTGTGAACACTTAATGGCATAGTGTCAGTCATCTCCACTCGGGCTTTCCATGCGAGCAGAAGTCACAGTTTTATATATCAAAGAAGTGCAGAAAGTGAAGTGGAGCTAAAAGGGAACGGCTGCACTGAGGGGCTGGCTGAGATCCCACTCAATTATGCAGTCGAGTGAGCCCATCCTCACTCACACATAAGCACAATACACGTCTGAGCTGTTTCATCATCCCCACAGGCCATATTAACTCGTATACACACATGCCTGCATCGGCCTCTGTGCTCTTATACATCTCGACATCCTCACTGGTACAGCTCCAGTTGAGCTGCTGCCTCGCATTGAACACACTCTTCACTTGTGCCACATGACTCACTCTCACCCTTATAATATCACCCCTTGAGCTCCCCGTCTTCTGCTGGAATGGGTGACTGTTTGTGACACTAACAGCCCCTGGTCTGGTTTCCATTCAGCAGGCCAGTGAGAGGAAACTAAATGAGAAGACCTGAATTTATCGTTCAGGTCACCCCTTAGGACTCGCCAGTCAATGACAATTTAACACAGCCTTTGTGATGAAGTCATGCAGTCAACTGTGGTCACTGTGCCTAATCGTGATCAATCTTGTAGGGATGGACTGTGACTAAAATCCAGGCTAATCACAATCTACAGTCTATACAGTTGGCCACTAAATATATCACGTATGCAATGCATATAATATTTTATTTTGCGACATGAAGCTTGCGCTGCGGACTGTTGTGAATTCGCTCAGGACCGTTTGTCGAGGCTGTGGATTACAGGCAATAATGTTGTAAATAATGTTCAGTTTCTTGCATAGACCGATCATTTCACTTCTTAAGACCTCATTGTATCGCCAGGTATTAATTTTGTTTTGTTTGCATATGTTTTTTTGAATCTCAAAGTGACGACACCTATTGACTTCCATTCCACCAAGGACCACGGTTTCAGCTCAAAATCTTCTTTACTGTTCTACTGAAGAAAAAAAAGTCACCTACATCAAGCCTGAAATTAACAGCAAATTTTAATTTTTGGGTGAACTATCCCTTTAAGTACACTATCTTTGAAAACTTTGATGTCAGTAAGTGTCTCTTGTGCTCACCAAAGGCTGCATAATTAAGTAAAGGCTACTAATGTGTGTGCACTAACTTGGATGGGTTAAATGCAGAGGACAAATTCTGAGTACGGGTTACCATACTTGGCCTTCACATCACATGTTATGATCTCATTAATGATCACATTAATTATCTTTTGGTATCCCTTATTTTAGAAACCTATTACAACAACTTTAAGAGTAGCAAACCGAGAGTAGCAAACAGTGTGAATTTAATCAAAAACATATGTGAAGGTGGAACAGTGTGAATAACAAGAGAACTGGATTCAGTTTTAATTCACTTAAAGGAATAGTTTACCCTAAAATGAAAATTCTGTCATTATTTTCTCACACTCAAGTGTTGAACACAAAAGAAGATATTTTGAAGAATGTTTGTAACAGACAGTTGATGTTAGCCATTGACCATAGTATTTATTTTTTTTTCCTACTAATGAAAGTCAAACATTCTTCAAAATATCTTCTTTTGTGTTCAACAGAAGGAATCAACTTGTAGGGGTTTGGAACAACTTGAAGGTGAGTAAATGGTTCTTTAATGGTTTGGGTGTAGTTCTTTCATAGATGACTCAAATGTGAAAAAACACAGCATGCCATTTATTTGAATCCCACTTTGTTATTTTATGTATTGAAATTAAACAAATTAAAATGCCTGGTAATATTCACCATTTACCATTTTTAAAGGGTTAGTTCACCCCAAAATGAAAATTCTGTCATTAATTACTCATCCTCATGTGGCTCCAAACCCTTAAGACCTTCGTTCGTCTTCTGAACACAAATTAAGATATTTTTGATGAAATCTGAGAGGTATCTGACTCCTCCATAGACAGAAATTTAACCACCACTTTTAAGGTCAAGAAAGGTACTAAAGCCATCGTTAAAATACTCCACGTGACTGCAGTGGTTCAACCTTAATTTTATGAAGCCTTGAGAATACTTTTTGTGCACAAAAACAAAACAAAAATAACAAATTTATTCAAGAATTTCATCTCTTCTGTGTCATTCTCCTACACTGTTTACGTTCAGCACTTGCAGGTTCTACGTCAGAGTGCCGGCTCAGTATTGGCCGACGCTGTTCACATGAGCAGCACGACACATGCATGTGATGCTGACGCACGAGCCGGCCAATAATGAGTCGGCGTTCTGACGTAGAACCTGGAAGCGCTGAATGTAAACAGCATAGGATAATAACACAGAAGAGGAGATTCATACATACATACATATTTATTTATTTATAATTAATTTAATTTATTTATAGCTAATTAAATACATGTAATGAACAGTTGTGAGCCATTTTCCATCAGTTTCCAATTGGCGGGTGTTTGGGCTTTATCAAATTTCTTGCACTCCCATACAGAAAAGGAAAGCTCCATCTCTTTAGTCATTCTTTATTTCTGTAAACATTTCAGTGTGATATGGTTTTAATTTCTGTGGAGCAGCACAATGTGTTTCATTTTAGATGTGGTTTGGAGTGGCCCCATTGGGTGGATTTTTTTTCGGGTGGAGAGATGATGAAGGATATTAAATTCACCCTTAGAGGTTGTAGTCTCTCAATCCAGTCTTCAAAAATCAATGTGGGTGTGATCTGTGAAACTATCCAAATCACATCTCCCAGAGACCATCAGCGCACGGGCAGAAAGGAGAGTGAGTGCTTCTGGCTGGGTCTCCTGGGTTTGGCCCCGGGCCAAACAGTCTTTTTGCCGCTGTGTGAAAACTAAACCTTAACTGCAGGAATATGCTTACTCAGATTTGTTCTTTACTGATTATCTCTCTCTCTCTTTCTCTTTTCCTATCTTTACTTCTCCTCTGTGTACCCTGGCTAAGATATGGACAAGCAACTCCATTGATTTCTGTCAGTAAGTCCCACCTGTGGGGACAAAGCCTCAATCCCCTTGCAGGCATTGTGCGTTTTGCGCACATTAATATGTGACAGATATATGCAGGCGGGCTATGAATTTTTAATGTGCACCTCTCCTCTGAGCTTGCCCTTTGCTATAGCTCAGGGTTGACTGAACCACTGAGGGTCACTGGGTGAAAAAGACGGAGGGTGAGAGAGACTATATTTTGGAGGAAGGGAAAGACGAATGAGACTTGTTTTCTCTTCCTTTGTTCTTGAAAATAATGACACCCAGAGCAATTTAAACGTGTCCTCAGGTCCCGAAATGCTGTCTCTCTGGTTGGAAGTGAAAATATGTTATTGGTCTGATCTCAGTCAAGGTCAGTTCAACAGCTGTTCTGTTGTGTTTGGTTCTGTTACATCATATGCTGATTAGTTAATTCAGTCATAATTAATTGTGTATGTATTTCAGGGTTCAAAATTCAGTGCTGAAAAATTGGCAATGGATTGTGAACTTGAATTGAAATAATCCAAACCCACAGGAAGTTGAATTGGAATTTAAATCTGAATGTTTGGCCATATTTGAGGAAAAAAAAAAAAAAAAAGCCATATTTGAGAAAAAAGTCAAGTAGATTGCATCACTGGATGTTACTGTCAGTCTTTAAACATTTCTGTCGCAAAGCATGTATTAAATATTTCGCTATCTTACCTCACTCACTTTCAACAATAAACTGGCGGTTCTCGTTGGAATTCACACTCTGCTTTAGTGAACAGTAAACCCCGCCTACTTTGATTTGATTGGTTATCTCAATCATTTTGACATTGACGAGAGCTGTTAGACTGCTGAGGCAGACCAGCCACCAGACTAAAAATGTAACTTATAAACCTTTTTGTCATCCTAACAACATTTAGTGTGCTGCGTAATGAAGTGCAGCAGAGCAGTGCAAGAATTTCAAATATTGGGGGGGACAATTTGGCCATTTTTGGGGAGACTTGTCCCCCTCAATGTCTATGGTGGTTACAGCCCTGAGTTACCATACCATTTTACACCTTGAACAACCCCTCACATTTGGTATTTGGTGTCATGCACATTTGGGAGGTACTTTGAGAGCTGGATTAAGGTACTTTCCCAGTTAGACAGGCATTTGGACGGAATGAAAAAAATTTCCATCTGACAACTCAAGATGGTCTTCAGCATATTTCTCCTGTTTGTATAAGAGCTATTCCAGCAAGCTCATAAAACTTCATCTGAGGTCTCACTCTCTTTCATATGAACCCTCAGAAGACCTCATATAGTTTTGCAAAGCTGTAAATTGTATATCAAGTTTTTTTTTCCTTGTTCACTTTCATTAGTTTGAGGGTCGATGTCTCTTCTCTGTTCCCCCATCGCCACATAACTTTTTAATGTTCCCCCTCTTCTCTTAATGAGCGTGTATATTTACACTAGAAGGGGTGAGAGTGTGCAATTTGTGTTTTCACAGACACCAGAAAAAGGCAGTCTCCAGCACAGAGTGGGGAATATTTTTCCCCCGCCATTTTAATTCCTTCCTTTGCTTGAGTGAGTTGTGGGAGAGGAACTTTTGCACAGAGAATCAACCCACCAGAGAGCAAGTACAGCAGCAGCTCTCTGCTTTTTGATAAACTTAATGATGAGGGTGCTGCTTTTCTCTTTTTATCAGATCTTGTGCCATGATTTGGATGTGCGGAGGAAGAGAGAGAGAGAGAGAGAGGACGAGCTGGGACGTTTGAGGTTGAATAGAGAAAGTAAATGTGATGGAAAACAATTAATGAAAGGGGATGATGGAGGTGTGACTTCCTATAAATACGGCACAAAATAGGCTGTGAAAATCTTTGAAAATTAAGTTTTTGTTGATCATATTATACAAGATCTTTTAGTTTTGACTAATTTCCTATGGTCTATTAAATTTATCTAAATGTAGCTTAAACTTCATTTATGTATCTTTAAAATTTTTCATGATAATTATTGAATAAATGTAAACAAAAATAGACAAAAACATCCAAAGAGAAGAACAAAAAACTTAAAAAAGGCAAAAGGGTTGAAAACGTATCTTATATTAAGCTGTATATATTAATGCTATATACATGCTATGTTAATGTTAGTTTTAACTACATGTTGACCTTTAGTTACTGATAAATGTATATTTATTTGGAACTAAAGAGGGTAAAAAATATGTTTTTAGCCATTTCCCCTCCTATTTTTCTATTTCTGACAAAGACATTGGATCCTAAAGTGCAGTGCATTTGTGAAATGCACCAGGTAGATAAATGCAGATGATGGAGATTTAGGAGTAAATGGCAAAGATGACTGCAAAACACTCTGTCAGCTCTTGTTTTCTTTGTAGCTACAAGTTCTCTTTGATGTTTTTCTCAGATTTGTGTGTAATTTCTTAAGCATCTAGTTGAAAATATCAACACAAGTTGCATAAGCAGGGTTGTTTGTGCAGGCTTCCAGATGCAACTAGGAGTTTAATAGATTAATGTTGTTTTAAAGAAAGAGAAACATTCAGCTTCATTAAGGCAATCTTTCTGCTTTTATTTAGACTAGATACAGAAACAGTTGTAAGAAAGATTTCAGATTCAAATTTCCTGCCACCATGTTAGATGATTTTGCAGATCTTCCTAAAGTACTGTAGTATTATTTTTTTGGTGGTAATACCACAATATATGAATATACTAATCAATTATTACCATGATATCAAAGTTCAATGATATTAGGATGGTTGACATGTAATTTTAACCTAGGCTATAGTCATTTTTTATAGTCCAGGTTTTCATTGTTTGACAGCAAAGAACAGATTTTGTGTTCGAACATATGAGACTAAAAAAATCACAATCTGTTTTAAAGCTGCAGTCCGTAACTTTTTTTTTGGGTTAAAAATGATCATACATACTCACGCAATGCTGATGTTGTTAACATTAACAATTTGAGAACAAAGTATAACAATAATAATCATTTGAACGATTTGACGTGATCTGAGCTAAGCGATCATTAGATTTATTCACCATTGGCAGCGTGATTTATGCTTTTTTCTCAGTTGGTCAGAACAAAAGTTGCAGATTTGTTACTTACTTGTTCACATGGCATTTTCCGGTGAAAATTCTTATTTTGGTCATACTTCCAAGGCATAGAATCTGTGATTCTGAAGTACAGTATCACCGATGTGTTGACTGACAGCAAACATTAGAATCATCCGCGCTGAGGAGCCGTGCCGATCCACAACCCAGGTAAAAATGATAATTCTGCAAATAACTGCAATTGCAGGTTTTAAACAGAGATGGCGACAAAGAGGCAAAACTTACGGACTGCAGCTTTAAAGGGGTCATATGCCACTTTTACAAGATATAAAATAAGTCTCTGTTGTCCCCAGAGTGTGTATGTGAAGTTTTAGCTCAAAATACCCCACAGATTATTTTTTATAGCATGTTAAAGGTGCAATATGTAAGATTTTTCCAAAAACCACTAGGCCAGTGTTATATATTTTGTTCACTTATATACAGTACTTCATATATATGTTGAAATGTGTAAATCATGTGGTGTGACCATCCTGATTGTGAACACTGACTGAAGTACAGAAACATATCAAAATGAACAATGTGGACAGAAATACTATTTAATTATTTTGCATTATCTAATTAACCACTGCTGTCAAAATTACTGGTCATGATTTTACATAGTACCTGGGAAGTGTTAAAAAAAAAGTGGTTACCTATTTTTGGGATCTCTTGAGGATGCTCAAAATGTTGCTAATCAGGATCCCAACAGGAAGAAGGCATTTCTTTTAAAGAGAGGTTTACCTCGTATTAATTAATGTTAGTGTGGAACTTCTTCCAAGCACATTTATTCAGTTATGCAGTGACATATTTCACATAATAGAGCATTTTTTTTGAGTTAATAAGCAGAAAGTTTACTTATTTGTGTGAATGTTGTTAGCATATGAGAGTCTTAACTCTTGTAAACAGTGTGTTAAAATAGCTTAATAGTGTTTCAAGTCAGCATTTTGTTGACAGATTTTTCAAGTTTTATTATAATTATTATAAATGTTTTATAGCTTATAATAATTAAGAGACTGTACTTATACCTTTTAAAAATACATTTGTCACTCCACAGGACCTTTCAGCTTGTTTGGATGTGCAAAACACAAAGACATTTCCAACATTGCAGAAGTTTCTGCCGTGTCGTGCCAGGGACATTATTGCCCTCTCAATCATGCATTTTCATTTGTCCAGGAACACATGCCTCATTTACCATGTTCTCTGGTCCTGGGCTTTTCTTGTTAAATTATGCAGATAATGGCAGTCCATTGGTGTCCAGGCCTGCTGTGGGGGCATATGGCCTCCTCCGAGAGCTACAGACAGGAACTATGACACCTTTCACCATATGTGCAGCGTCTCCGGCTCTTGACTTCACTCGCACAGGAACTCTCCTCTGTCACTTGATTTTGGACCTCTCTCCCATGTCCGACTGTCAAAGCCAGTCACTGTCATCGTCTGTACACCTTTCCGAGCCACTTTCTATTCTCTGAACTCTGGGTGGCTGACCTTCTGGCTACAAGCTGTTCACTTCCCCTTATACTCTCCCTGCTTTGCTTCGGCTGCCATTTTGGAGTTGTTTTCTTTCAGCCTTTCTATCTGGTGGCATGAAGTATTTCGGGCCACTCGGATGGCTTGGACGCATGCCCAATATCGTAGGGACATCTGGGCACTTTTGGCTGCCAAGACTATGTCGAGTCTCCATGGTCCTTGGTATTGGGGTCACATTTCTAAAGACTGATGGGCAACCTAGGGTGTGGAGCAGCTATTTCGAGATGTTGAGTGAACGTGGAGAGAAACAGTCCTCCAGGGTAGGGTTGTGCTCCTTGGCACAGCAGAACTAAAAGGGATAAAAAATCTCAAGCATTTGTTTTTGCAAGCTCAAAGCTCAGTTGAGTCTTTCTTTTGTTTCCATCTCACCTCGACTCCTTGTCATCCTGGCCAGTTCAAGCAAATGATGAAAATAGATGATGTAATGGTGTGTAAGTCAGCAAAGCATGATCATTTGAATAGGCACTTGCTCATTATATTATTAGAACCATCGACCTCCTCTCTGGTTACGTCTCAAAATAATCTGATCACAATCATTGACCTGAGAGAGAGATGCTTTGATATTTGAATGTTAAAAAAACATTCTCCTTTCTGAGCATAAAGTCAGTATAAAAATGGAAGTTCACCCTATCTATATTCTAAATGCATCTTATTGATCTTATTGTGAATAATTAATCTATTCATGTTTCATCTTTTAAAAATTAAAAAGCTAGTAATTTTTAATCAAAATGTCATTACTCGATCTTCTGGTGAAACGACAGACTTCTCTCTGGTGACGTATATGCTGGACTTCTCCAATCATTAGTCCACTTAAACCCGCTTCTTTTTTTTCTTTTTTTTATTTTTTTATATAACAGCTGACTGTAATTCAGATCTCTTATTCAGACCTGTCTTAATCCAATTAACAACTAAGGGACAAAACCAAGTCCTTGTTTTGATAATCTGTTTCATTCAGATGTACGCCACGGTACAGAAGAAAAGATGTGTCATTATTTCTGTTACATTGCAACTTTAAAATGGGTAAGAAATAAGTCATTCATAGCCTGATTCCCCTGAAGAGAGGGAAAATTTTTTGAGTCATTGCTTTTGCTATTCTGTTTAGCATGGCAGAGAAATTATAGACAATGGCATATAAGATTCAAATTCTTATAAATATGCTCTTTGTATTCATGTTGGTTTCAAATTGTTTTGACAGTGACATTTTTAAAAGAACATCTTAAAGGGTTAATTCACCCAAAAATGAAATATCTGTTGTTCATTACTCACCCTCATGTCATTCCAAATCCAAACCCGTAAGACCTTTGTTCCTCTTCGTGACACAAATCAAGATATTCTTGATGAAATCCGACAGGTTTTTTTTTATACCCCATAGAAAGCAAGTCCAGAAAAGTAGTAAAGACACTGTTAAAATAGTCAACGTGACTACAGTGGTTCAACCTTAATGTTATGAAGTGACGAGAATACTTTTTGTGCGCAAAAACAAAACAAAAATAACAACTTTATTTGACAATTTCATCTCTCCACTGTCAGTCTCCTATGCTGTTTACGTGTTCTACATCAGAACGCCGACTCATTATTGGCCGGCTCGTGCGTCAGCATCACATGCATGAGTGGTGCTGCTCACTTCAACAACGTCAGCCAATACTGAATCAGCGTTCTGATGTAGGACACGGAAGCGCTGTACTTTCTATACAACATAAACAGCGTAGAAGACTGACAGGGGAGAGACGAATTTGTCAAATAAAGTTGTTTACTTTGTTTCTTTTTGCGCACAAAAAGTATTCTCGACGCTTCATAACATTAAGGTTGAACCACTGTAGTCATATTGACTATTTTAACAATGTCTTTACTACTTTTCTGGACCTTCAATGTTGTAATTATGTTGCTTTCTATAGGGGATAAAAAACCTCTCGGATTTTATTAAGAATATCTTACTTTGTGTTTTGAAGAGGAACGAAGGTATTACAGTTTGGAACGACATAAGGGTGAGTAATTAATGCCAGAAATTTCATTTTTGGGTGAACTAACCCTTTAAGATGTTCTTTTCAAAATGTAATTGTTTAATGTATTATTATTATCATATTACAGAAGTTGTATCATTCTGAAATTTATGACTTTAGGCCCACTAAAGAATATAATATTTTTTTTTTTTGCCCATCACAGAATAAATGTATTCTAGACCTGTACCTAGGAATTGCACTTTTATGAACTGAGTCAGAAATATATTTTAAATTAAGCAATTAATTTAAGTTTCAAATAATTCACCAAAAATTAATCCCTTTTGCTTGTTGACTATTTGATAATGTAAGACAAGTGTGTTTGTTATGTCATGGTCAACAGGTATGTGTGTGAAATGTAAAGAGATTGTTAAGAGATAGACATGAATGATTTAAAGTGAGCAATATACATTGAATGAATGAGTGTATAGAACAAGGCATTTGATGGATGCAGATTTAATGTCCCGGCGTTAAATTGAGCTGCTCCCGGCAGTAAGGCGAGCGATTTGGTATTCTTATCATGAGAGTGTTTTTCTGTGGCCTGGTATTATAATGACAGATCAGAGCAAAGGGGCTGAAAAGGTCAGAGTCAGTACAAGCTCAATCTGGAGTACTGTCTTCATTCTACTCCTAATTAAATGTCAGCATCACGACCAGGAGGAGACAAAGCAGAGGAGAAAACCTGGATC
This sequence comes from Hypophthalmichthys molitrix, assembly GCA_037950675.1. Classification (NCBI taxonomy): domain Eukaryota; kingdom Metazoa; phylum Chordata; class Actinopteri; order Cypriniformes; family Xenocyprididae; genus Hypophthalmichthys; species Hypophthalmichthys molitrix. The sequence goes on along the minus strand of CM075510.1, from coordinate 21,183,795 downwards.
TAAATGTCACTTCTTGCACAGGCCTGTTTTCTCCAATGACGGCCTGAGCAACTGTGGCGACAGAGTAATCCTGAACTCTGAGGTGACAGCGTCTGTCTGTCTGTCTGTCTGTCTGAGAGATTAGCCACAGAGCAAAAAATTCTTACTGTGGACTGATATATATTTCTCAGCCTAATCATTTAGCCTAATGAGGCAAGTCGCTCATTTTGGGCTTGTTTAGTCAGATCAGGTTTCTTTTTTTTTTCTGAAGAGGTTTTAGCAGCTCTAGTTCTGCAACGTCTGCATTCTTCCATCTAATGTAGGCAGAATACATGCATCAGAGTGGCTTTAAACTCTACTGCTGTCATGATGATCAGCATGTATCATTTTAACACAATATCATTTCAACACAACAGTTACAAATTTGTAACTATTTTACAACCCAATCTCACGGCAATTCGTACGTATTTTACGAAGTGGCTAATTTGTACGAATTCGTACAACCTTATTCATATGAATTCATACGTTTTTTTTGCTAAATTGTATATATTTTATAAGTTGCCAAATTCGTATGAAATCGTACGAATGACCTACCCCTAACCCTGCCCTAAACCTACCCGTCACTGGGGTTTAGACAAATCATATAAATTCATGAGGTCATATGAATTTGTAGAAATTAGCCACCTAGTAAAATACGCATAAAATATGCTGAGGGAATTGTGAAGTCCATTAATTCTTCTTCAAAATTATTTAAAAACACTTAACAATAAGGTTCATTAGTTAATCATTAGTTAATGTATTAACTAACATGAACCAACCATGAACAACACATTTGTTACAGTATTTACTAATCTTCGTTAACGTTAGTTAATGAAAATACTGTTGTTCATTGTTTTGCTGAGTTCATGCCACCTCGTATTTACCGGAATCTTGAGATGACAACACGTGACGTTATAACCGGAGCTGTTCACGTCCTTTGACTGGGAATTAAGCGTTTCTATGGCACCGCTATCAACGCCTAAATGAATCTATAGTGGTCAGGTGGTACAGCGGCAACGTGGTACATGTGGGAGCTTTCAGAAAACTCTCAGCTTACAAGCTGTAATTACGAGCTCTACGGAGACGTGAACACTTTTTACGAGCCAGAATCTCGTAGTTACAGGAATTACGATATGGCGTGAACGCACCTTTTATTCATGTTAGTTCACAGTGCATTAACTAATGTTAACAAGATTTTAATCATGTATTAGTAAATGTTGAAATTAACATTAACAAAGATTAATAAATGCTGTATAAGTGCAGTTCATTATTAGTTCATGTTAACTAATGTAGTTAACTAATGTTAACTAATGAACCTTATTGTAAAGTGTTACCAAAAAAAGTTAAGAAACCAGAAAAGTTAAGCAGAATTGCAATCAGAACCGTGAAATTTCTTATTTCTATGGTCAGTTTATTTCAATCAGTTGGGGAACATTTGACAATTAGGTTTTACTTTTTACGTAAATTACACTGATATGACACTGAAATTACACTGAAAATTTTGAGATCAGCCTCACAATAATTAAGGCCAGATTTACTAACAGCTTGCACCAGCGCAAACCCTCTTTTGGCGTTAAACTACTGTCCGGATTTACTAAGGACACGCAGTGAAAAATTTACCCTGAAAAGGCGTGGATACAGTTATTTTTGTGGCTGATCTTATTGCATATGCATTTGTAGGAGTTTCTTTTAGATGCAAAATTTATGGGAGGAGAGTATTTAAATGAATCATGCAACGTGATTTACTAAGGTTTGCGCTAGTCAATTTACTGGTAAATGCACCATTATTTACCGCCCAAAAAAAGCATACTTGCGCTGGTCATGGTAGATTGCGTTGGTCATTATGGAAATGATCCGACTGCGTCTGTGTTCTTTATTTTGCATGCCGTCAGCAGATCTCTCTCAGAATTTTCCACTCCCATCTGCGCTATTTTGGAATTGCATTCTCATGCTAATCTGCCCTGTTTAGTAAATCTGGCCCTAGATCCCTTACCTGGCCAGCAACAAAGAAGCAACTTGGGAATCACTACTAAGAAATTTTTTCATCAAATTTTTTTCACCCTGTGCATGCTGTACCAGAGTTTATATTTGCTTCTTGTCTTTGCCAGTCGTTTTTCTTTTTGACAAAGATCTTTTGTCTTCTTTGTCAATACAGATACTGATTCTTCCATTTTTTCTGCTGGTAAGGCAAGATAATAAGTGTTCCATTATCTAATGTTTGCTCTTTTCATCACCAAACAACACTATGCTATTAGTTTATCTACAGCGGCAGCAGCCATTGAGCATTAGGATTCTCTCCAATGTTTAGTAAAACACTATGGGTCATGTCATTTCAACATGGTGAAATACATTGAGAGAAAAACAAAATTTATTTCCTAATGTGTAAAACTTTTAAAATTAGCACCAACTACTGATTGCACATTTTTTAGGTCTCTTCTGAGATTATGCAAGTCTTTTTCTCAAAGAATAATTGTAGAAGTATAAAACTTAGTGTCTCCAGTGCTCTCCATTTATTCTCATAACTGTCATTAGGCCATATTGCAAATTAAAGAATTTCCTTCTTGTGGGTCATAACTGAAGCGGGAGAATTTTAGTTATTGAATAGCCAGTATTTCTTATTAATGTGCCCCCATTCTGTTGCATAAAAATCTTTTAATGCAAACAGACGTGCTAGAGCTAACGCTGAATAAACATGCATTGAATTACTAATAGTTATCACTCTGTAGTTTAGTCTCGTCTTCTGTCTAACTTTGAACGGCACTAGTTTATCGATCATATGTAGCATCAGTTGTAGTAGCAGGTTGAACTAATGACTTGTGTGATTTATAATTCAGTTATCTATCTTATCCACCATGTTGTCTAAGACTTTTTCTATTTTTCTCCAAGACATACACACAGTGTCTGCTTTTAAATGGAGGAACCTCATGAATAATTCATGTTGACCCACTTTTCCCCCCATTAGCTTGATATAGTGCTGGAGCTCAATAGCAGACAGTGCTTGACAGGTCCTCCAGGTGTGGGAGTTTGCTTTTGAAATAGACTTCACCTCTTTATTTCTTCTTTTTATTTTTAGGGAATGTGCTGGTTTAAAATACCACGGTACTGGTAAGGGAGTGTGGGACTATCTCTCTTTCACACCATGCTCACTCTCTTTCTCTCTCTCTCTCTCTCTCTCTCTCTCTGTGTGTGTGTGTGTAAGTGCAGTGTGTTTTGGGAATTATCATCACGCCACTGTCTCAGGGGTCATATGGATGGATGTGTTTGCTGTCCACGGCTGGGCCATTACTGCAGCACAGCAGTCAGGAGAGAAGGAGTCAAGTGGACCTGCAGTAAGAAGTAGGTTACATTTACATGAATTACAGACATGTTCCCACCTTTCGCGCTGCCCCTCTACCCCCCAGAGACCCGAGAAGAGACTTTGGAAATACAGTTAAAATGACAAACAATGTTTGTGTGGTTTCGAGTTTGCTTTCTTAATGACACAGCTTAAAGGGTTCATACATGTTCAGCATTTTATAATTTCCCCTGATGTTCACTTTTATAATCTTACTTAAGGTTACTTGTAAAAAAACAAAAAAACAAACCCAACAAATTATAAAAACAATAAATTATTAGTCTAAAGGTTTGTGTGACAATTTTATATTTTGTCTACCCTGATTCAGTACAGTAAGCCTACTATAAGTGTTTATATTTTAGACCGGACGGGATGGTTTCTGTGGGAAATTGTGTACATATGTCACTCGCCGTGCGTGTCTCGTCTTATCCATAAATAGAGAAAAGTTGCTCCAGCTACTTTGTCGCGTGTATGGTGTGGGAGTTGCATAGGCAAAAAGAAAATGTGACAGAGCATGTAATAAAATAAGAATCAAAACTAGCTTGGCTTTTTTGGAGTTGGCGAGAACTGAGGGATTTGAAATGTTGTAAAAGCGACATGGAGACGGCGTTTTTATTACTCAACAGGTGAGTAAGGTATTTTATTGAACAGATAAATTGCCATATGTAGCTCAAACAGAGTCAGAGCCAAAGCACAACTAAAACAATGTTCTTCCGCAAAATGCGTGCAGTTTTGTTTTTTAACAGCTAGAGGGCCAAAAGTTAGTGTACCTTTAAGATAAGTGTTATGGCATAAAACTATATTAGACCCCACTGATTCTCATTTCACATGCAAAGAGGCCGTTTAAATAGAAATCTTAAAGGCACAACTACAAGATTGGGCCATTTGATGACATCCGAGAAAAGTGGATAAAATTATAAGTGAAAATAATAAAAAAAATGGTATCTTTAATACTTCTGTGTCTTAAATGACCACTATTATGATGCTTCTGCAAATGTGAAATGAGTAACAACACCCCTAAAAAAACTGAAGAGGTAACTTTGCATTGTGAACATCAGTCTCTTATTTCAGAACAGCAAGAAAATCCTGTTTTCTATGATCTGATCCATTTTATAATGAACAACACTCAGCTATTCAGGAAATGACACGTTGTTAACGATATTACAAAAATGGAAGGATGGTTGGATTAGTTTTACTCTTGAACTTCAGCAGAATTGAGTGCATCTAAATGTGACAGACTCAGGAAGCTAACTGTTGATCAGTGGCATGCAGCTTCCATTTGCATAATGGTTTGAATGTTTTATTATTATAGCTTTGGGTTTTGTGCTGTTTCAGTCGCCTTATGGAATGAATATATTCTTTCATTGTTCTTTTTGGAGTAAACTGTCAACAGTGAAGGTGTTTCTCTAAAATATATGCCCAGACATTCAGACTAATTCACCATCTATGTCATTTAAATTATTAAAACTCATGTTAAATATTCACACACATAGTATGTGGTGTAATCTCAGATATTCGTGCCATATTAAAAATTTCCGTCATGAATATTTCAGCCATGGAGGACAGCGGAAATTAATCTCAGGTCTATTATTAGAGTAACCAGACTGCTTTGGCATGCAATGAAATCAATCAAATTGCTAAGATTTTAAAATCCTTGAATACCACAGTCTATTATACACCTTAATAACAGCTAAAGATGAATATCACAGGGCTTTAAATAACACACACACACACGCACACACACACACACACACATATATATATATATAAACTGACATCACGGTTCAGTGCATACAGTCAGACGACGAATACAGTCAGTTACAGGCGATCCACACTACAATCCAGAAGTGGGCGTACGCGGTAATGCAATGCTGTTTGCTGACCGTCACAAAAGGAAAAAGCGCAAAAGAAGAAGAACAGACGATCAATCTATGCATAGATATAATTATGTGTATTCTCCCAACCAGTGTTTTAACTGCAGAAAAGGGTAAAGGGCTCCCTGTATATAGTTTACAGCATTAGCTGAGATAGATTTTTTATTATCCTTAAGAAAATGTTAATTATAATTGAATTTATTTAAAGAGAGAGATACAATTTGTCCAATTAACCACTGTTTAATAAAAAAAGAAGAAAAAAATTTCTCAGAGGACCCTCAAGTTAGCTGAAAAGCATTGGGTAATTTGTTCAGTAATTCCAAGTTGTGCGAGGAAAACACAAATTTACCAGACCTCCTCAGGGAAAACTAGTCCTATCTAAAAAGGGCTATGGATTTATATCATCCAGGTTTAGCTTGTCCTTGAAAAATACCAGTTCCGTGTGGTGTTGTTTATAGGATCCTGTCTTTTATGATGTAACGAGAACTTCGGTAGCTGTATGTTACCATGAAGCTGGGCACCAGTGTCACTTGTCGGCTGCATAACGCCGCTTTGCTTGACTGTCTCGGTCGTGAGTCATACGCTCTCTGCGGTGGATGAATGTGAAGCCATGTTCATTGCTTAAATCACAGGATTTCTCACCACGCTGCTGGTGAGATAATTGTGCTTTTCCCCCTTTTCTTTGCATTTCACAGTCTCCGTTCAGACCAGTGACATTTGCTCCCAGCTACCCCCGCTATTCTCTTTTTCTCTAATGATGGGCCGTGTAAATGTGTGTTTGTGTGGGTATGGTAAGAGATGCGCTGTCAAAGAGAGCTGTCCACCCACTAGCCAGTTGTTACAGGAAATGTGATAAAGAAATGCTTTACACGTTGTCCTTCTCCTTCACGCTCTCTCGCCATCGCTCTGCCAATTCGACACACAGACACACAAGCATGATCCGCACCTACTCTGGAACAACTGTTTCTGCTGAGGCATTGCTGTTGGTATGTTTGTGTATGATTTCTTGAGTGGAAGTCAGACAGTATTTTCCTCTCTCTCTTGGTCCAGCTGAACACACACACTTTGTGATTAATGAGGAAGCCGGCCAATGTGGCTGTGACAGTGCTCCCCGACATTGAGTGGCAGTCTTGGTGAGCTCTTTCGGAAACCAAGGAGCACCTTATTAAGCTGATTGATTACCAAGAACTTTTTCCAGGTTATTGTGGCCTCTCCTAAAGTTCAGCTCCTATATAGCATTAAATATATCTGGACCCAATGTCAATGAGGATTGGCCATGTTTATGTTCCAGGTTTAGTGTAATCAGTTATCAGCCTGTTGCATCATATATTTCATCATAGATATAAAGGTTTAATACGTTGTATTTGAATTAGTACTTCTGTTTTATCAGAATTTAGCTGAAGGAAATTACTCTGCATCCGGTATTTAAAGGGTTAGTTCACCCAAAAATGAAAATAATGTCATTAATTACTCACTCTCATGTCCTTCCACACCCTTAAGACCTTTGTTCATCTTCGGAACACAAACTAAGATATTTTTGATTAAATCCGAAGGCTCAGCGAGGCCTGCATAGACAGCAATGGTACTTCCTCTCTCAAGATCAATAAAGGTACTTAAAACATATTTAAATCAGTTCATGTGAGATCAGTGGTTCTACCTTAATATTATAAAGCGATGAGAATATTTTTTGTGTGCCAAAAAAAAACAAAATAATGACTTTTTAACAATATCTAGTGATGGCCGATTTCATAACACTGCTTCTTGAAGCTTCGGAGCTTTATAATCAAATCAGTGGATCGGAGTGCCAAAGTCATGTGATTTCAGCAGTTTGGCGGTTTGATACACGATCTGAATCATTGATTCGACTCAAAAGATTCATAACGCTCTGAAGCAGTATTTTGAAATCGGCCATCACTAGATATTGTTAATTATTGTTAATTTTTTTTTTTTTTTTTTGGCGCACAAAAAATATTCTCGTCGCTTTATAATATTAAGATAGAACCACTGAACTCGCATGAACTGACTTAAATATGTTTTTAGTACCTTTATGGATCTTGAGAGAGGAAGTACCATTACTGCTGAGCCATCGGATTTAATCAAAAATATCTTAATTTGTGTTCCAAAGATAAACGAAGGTCTTACGGGTGTGGACCGACATGAGGGTGAATAATAAATGACATTATTTTCATTTTTGGGTGAACTAACCCTTTAAGGCAATGCACTAACTCGGAAAACTGTAAAATTTAATTTGGTCTGGAGGGGATATATTGTACGCATAACATTGAAAGCTAATGCTGTGCAAAGCATGTGTCCTAGTGATATCACCTAAAGAAGGCGTGTTCAAGATGAATAACAAGGGACCTAAAACTGACCCTTGTGGTACATCATACTTTAACTTTGTTGGACTGATCTTCATTTCCACAAACAAAGTGTAGTGAACTGACAGATGGGATATAAACCAGATTAGTGCCTGTTGACCATACTGATTGCAGAAAACATATATAGAGCTATACTGTGCATAAATGACATAAAATGCAAATGCATCTGTTAGAGTGCTGACCTAGTGGTTAGCCTACATATATTTATTTGTATACATACATAGATAAAAGTGGCAAAAAGGACAAAAATTAAATAAATGCTTAAGTTTGTGGTCGGTGGCTTGTATAATGAGTTTTTGAGTGGATAAAAGTCATATATATGATTAGAACAATACCAATGTGAGACAGACGAGATGAAGCAGAAAAAGGAGCTACATAGTTGTTCATGCAAAGATCTTCATTATCATTAATCCACTAATTTGCACAAGCATTCACACTAATCAAAGAGCCGCCACATTGCCAACAGTGGCCTACATACAGAAGCCAGTTTCCTCTACTCATTTATTTAAATGCTATCTTCATAATACAAATACTCTCATAACAACACGGCAAGAGTGTGAGGATGTTGCCAGCCTTCATCCTCATTAGGAGAAATGTGGTGAAACAGAAGATGAGAAGCGCTTTTCGGCTCGTAACGAGGCCTCAGGAAAAGAGACCTGAGCTCCGTTGCATGAAACCTGACTCTCCGCCCTGCTCCCCATCATTGTTTGCTAATAAGCACAAAACTTTGTCTCTGCCGACTATTTTCGCTCGCGATCCGCAACATCATTATTACGGCTGTTTGAAGTTTTGCTCTCCTTTCGTGCACATCTGCTCGCCTGGCAAGCTCGGGGAGCACAGACACCGGGAAGGAGGCAGGGATGAGCGGCGGAATCGAGAGAATGAGGGAGAGAGAGAATGCAGAGGCGAAATTTGCATATCACATAAGGAGAGAGGTTGGAGAAAGAGTCCTGGAGCAGATGTCGATTTGCATATTCAACAGTGGGCCGGCTGAGAGGGGGTTAGTAGATGTTAGCTGGACACTGGCCTATTGTGTTGCTAACCTCTCTAAATGCGTGGAGAGCCCGTGTGCTCGGGAGGGGGCGCAGGTAATGAGGACAATAGGCAACCTGTTTCGTTCTTGTATATTAGTGTTGGTTCTCCTGACAGACTGCTGCGAAGAGCCCTGGCCTACTTATAACAGGTGCAATAGGACTGAGCCTCCCCACAAAATGGAGGAATGTTTATTTTGTTCTGCTTGATACAAAAATTGATGGTTCAGTGGCCCAGAACATTACCTATAAAGAAAACACTGGGTTTATGTTGCCACTTGCTTTTCTTTGGTCAGCATTAGGACAAGCCTAATAATATCTTTGAACAAGCCTCTATATCTTTGAATAAACTGAATTTGAGATTTGACTGAAGAAATGATAGGGGGGAAATGAGAGAATGAGGCAAGGAAAGATAGAACGAAAACATTTTCAGTTCATTGCGAGGTAGTGGTGAGTCACACTGAGAGACTGAGTTTGGACTTGGAAAAGGAGCTCAAATGATAAAGATGGAAATTGAAATGATTGGGACTATTTCAGTTGCTCTTCCAAACCCATAGTTTTATGTAACCTCTCAACTTAGAGGGTTCACCCACTTCTTGTTTTCATCTATTCTTGAGGGAAGGGAACTTCCCCGGGTATTTGAAGTTTGCCAAGCTCGGAGCCAAGCTCTCGTTTGAGTTGGAACGGATGATTGACAGGTGCTGTTTGCAGGCATATTTTTGGCACTTTAATATCATCAAACAGAATGCACTCATCTGACCTGACAGATGTTAATTAGAATGAAAATACACTATGTATATCTTATCTAAAAACGCGCAGCACACAAATCATGACCGCCTTCATCATGTTTAATTTTAAGTCTCTCCCCCTGCCCCACCACTCTGTTTTTCTCTTACTTCATACATATCTCTATGGACTCATATTAAGATTCAGTCTTGCATCTACAGTTTAAAAGTTGGACTCCCACACAAAGACGTTCTGCTAAGAAATACTGTACATATGAATCATAACCCTCAGAGCCTGAGCAGAATGAGAGAGGAAGGCTGAGTTATGTGTGGAAAGTGCAAGGAAAATGGGCCTGACCCATAACCCAATGAACTGTGAATCCCTGAGCCCTGCTGATGCATGAGCACGCCAAGAAGAAAGATGCCAAGCCAAATGAACACACACAAATGCTGTGTATATCTCTATCGCCATGACTTATTCCCATAGCAAATTTCACACCAAAGGCAACCAACGTTATCCAGATTGCTGAGACTGGAGGCCAGATGTGGATGCACACAGCACATAAACAGATGTTTATGTGCAAACGTTGCTTGGTATCGGGGGCCATGTTGAAGAGACAGACAGCCACTGTGGAAAAACAACACAGTATCAAACTGCTGTGTCACTCCACTGAACATCCTGTAATGTCTTTTATGGTAATGCAATGCATATATATGCAAATGTTTTGTGTTATCTCTCGTTTCTTTTATTGTGTCTCTGGTGTTTCTTTACATCCCACTAATCTTTGCTTTAGGGATACAACAACTAATCCATAATTAAATTAATAGGAACATAAACAAATTTTATTATCAGTTAGCTGGATACGTGCGCCGAGGCATTGAGAACGTCAGTCAGTGAGTCAATTTATGGTACAAATGTCTTTCTATAGAAAATGTGTGACTGAAAAATGCCACAGGTCACATAGAGAGCTGGAGCGGAAAAAGTACATGATTCAATTTGTTCAAAACATGGAACACTATATGTTCAATGCTTCAAATAAGCTCATACGCATTCAGTTTCATGCTGTTTAATGTGATTGACGTTTTTTTCCCCTTCAGAACTTGCGTTTCAATATTATATCTGTAAATGAAGGTGCTTCTCTGTTATAAAGTTAAGCAACTATTTCTGTATTTCACATTTCAAATATGTCCTAAGAGCTATTAAGTTGTCCTTAAATCTTAGACATTATAAGGGTGTGGAGATGTACCACTTGTAGACAGTATGACAAATGTTTGGATGTGCATTAACTGGAACAGCCTAAAAAAAAAAAAAACTTTATAAGTTTTATAATGTTATTGCACACCTTTTGAAGTTACTGTAAATAGAGAATGCCTTTTTAATTCCAAATCAATTCCTGAATTTGAATTAAGGTAGCATATGGAATGCAGAATTTGAATATCAGGAAGTAGAATTAAAATGAATGGAAATTTATTGAAATTCTATTAAACTAACTTTTTACTATGAGGCATACTTTATTAAGATAAACAGTCTTTTAAAATTTTGAAAAAGTTTTTTTAAGGCCTTATACGGACATAGAGAATAATAAATGGATAAATAGATTGTGGATGTTTGAAATGCCACCTATAAAAAATTGGGTAACACTTTAGAATACTGTTATTAGAATACTTACTTAGAATAAGTACTTAGAATACTACTATTAATTATCTACTAATTAATGTTCAAGAAATATAACTGTGAAGTAACTACTAATGAACAGTCAAACACAATTACAATGAGTTGTGGCCCTTTCTTATTTACTAATGTTATCAGTAGTAGTATTATGAAATATATATAATATAATAGTAGTATTATGCATTATTAATAAATACTATCAATTTTATAGAGGTTTTTGCCTGTGTGGTAAATAATTATTTTGTGATTATGCTCTGTAAGAAATCAACTTCGGAAAGGAACCCCACCCCCTCTCTAAATGCCTTGCCATAGCCAACTTACCTCAGATTAGTTTTTATATTTCATACAGTACTGTAAGTGTGTCTGTTTTCCTCAGCTTATCACATTACCATTGACTAAATTCCAGTATGTAAGGCAATGACTGAGGGAAAGTGAAAATACAGGGAACCCATTAATAATTAATAAAGAATTATGAGAAATTTCTGCAGGAACTAGCCTACTTAGAACCTGAAATAGTATTCCAAAGTGAAAATACAAGTGCTGGTCATATAATTAGAATATCATCAAAAAGTTGATTTATTTCACTAATTCCATTCAAAAAGTGAAACTTGTATATTATATTCATTCATTACACACAGACTGATATATTTCAAATGTTTATTTCTTTTAATTTTGATGATTATAACTGACAACTAAGAAAAATCCCAAATTCAGTATCTCAGAAAATTAGAATATTACTTAAGACCAATACAAAGAAAGGATTTTTAGAAATCTTGGCCAACTGAAAAGTATGAACATGAAAAGTGTGAGCATGTACAGCACTCAATACTTAGTTGGGGCTCCTTTTGCCTGAATTACTGCAGCAATGCGGCGTGGCATGGAGTCGATCAGTCTGTGGCACTGCTCAGGTGTTATAAGAGCCCAGGTTGCTCTGATAGTGGCCTTCAGCTCTTCTGCATTGTTGGGTCTGGCATATCGCATCTTCCTCTTCACAATACCCCATAGATTTTCTATGGGGTTAAGGTCAGGCGAGTTTGCTGGCCAATTAAGAACAGGAAATGAAATCTGCATCTCCATAAAGTTGGTCAGCAGCAGGAAGCATGAAGTGCTCTAAAACTTCCTGGTATACGGCTGCGTTGACCTTGGACCTCAGAAAACACAGTGGACCAACACCAGCAGATGACATGGCACCCCAAACCATCACTGACTGTGGAAACTTTACACTGGACCTCAAGCAATGTGGATTGTGTGCCTCTCCTCTCTTCCTCCAGACTCTGGGACCCTGATTTCTAAAGGAAATGCAAAATGTACTTTCATCAGAGAACATAACTTTGGACCACTCAGCAGCAGTCCAGTCCTTTTTATCTTTAACGCTTCTGACACTGTCTGTTGTTCGAGAGTGGCTTGACACAAGTAATGCGACAGCTGAAACCCATGTCTTGCATACGTCTGTGCGTAGTGGTTCTTGAAGCTCTGACTCCAGCTGCAGTCCACTCTTTGTGAATCTCCCCCACATTTTTGAATGGGTTTTGTTTCACAATCCTCTCCAGGGTGCAGTTATCCCTATTGCTTGTACACTTTTTTCTACCACATCTTTTCCTTCCCTTCGCCTCTCTATTAATGTGCTTGGACACAGAGCTCTGTGAACAGCCAGCCTCTTTTGCAATGAACTTTTGTGTCTTGCCCTCCTTGTGCAAGGTGTCAGTGGTCGTCTTTTGGACAACTGTCAAGTCAGCAGTCTTCCCCATGATTGTGTAACCTACAGAACTAGACTGAGAGACCATTTAAAGGCCTTTGCAGGTGTTTTAAGTTAATTAGCTGATTAAAGTGTGGCACCAGGTGTCTTCAATATTGAACCTTTTCACAATATTCTAATTTTCTGAGATACTGAATTTGGGATTTTCCTTAGTTGTCAGTTATAATCATTGAAATTAAAATAAATAAACATTTGAAATATATCAGTCTGTGTGTAATGAATGAATATAATATACAAGTTTCACTTTTTGAATGGAATTAGTGAAATAAATCAACTTTTTGATGATATTCTAATTATATGACCAGCACCTGTATAGGAAACTCATCAGCAATTCATAAAGAATTATTAGATAATTCTGCTGAAATTAGCTTACTTAGACCCTGAAAATAGTATTCCAAAGTGAAAATATAGGGAACCCATTAGCAATTCATAAAGTATTATTAGATAATTCTGCAGGAATTACTTAGAACTTAGAACAGTATTCTAAAGTGAAAATTTAAGGAACCCATTAGTAATTAATAAATAATTACCACATAATTCTGACTCAGATATATATATATATATATATATATATATATTGGTCAATAACAACAAAAAACTAGCCAACACTGAAAAAATAATCCATAATAAATAAAATAATATTAAACATAATAAATAAAAGTAATTTTGAATTGAATCATGAAATGAATAATTTTCTGTTCATTAGTAGTTACTTCACAGTTATATTTCTTGAACATTAATTAGTAGATAATTAATAGTTGCTCTTCAGGAGGTATGACAGAATTCATTAGTTATTGATTAGCTAACTGTTACTTAACATAATCAGAAAATTCTATTACATACTGATTAGTTAACACATCTTCCTTAGTAGTTAACAGTAGTGTCTTAAGTGTTAATGAAGAATTACCTATTAGTTCTTCAGTAATTCCTTATTAGTTATGCAGTAAGTAAAAAACAGTATTCTAAAGTGTTACCAAAAATTGTATTTAATTTATATTTGATCATATTTAATAAATTATCCTTTGAGGATTAGGGTGGAAGAACACTTAATTTCTCATAATGCATAAAGTGTTGAATTTCTTAGAACACCATGACGGGATTACTGTAATTATGAGATTCTGACTTGTAAAAAGGGTTCACGTCCTTGGGGAACTCATACTTACAACTTGTAAACTCCGAATTTTCTCAAAGCTCTGACTTATAAAACTTTGCAAAAATCTGCAACAACTTGAAGAAACACTCAAAATGACAGAGGCTTCAGCAGTAAAATGTAGTTATGCAGTTATTTCATAATATTTCTGTTCAGTAATTCCTATAAAACTGTTAAAGGTGCAATAGGTGATTCTCTACAGAAACATTTTTTTGTTATACTGGTTGAAAGTCTCCTCATTTCCTGATATCAATCACTTTGTTAAACGGTCTAAATTTATTTTTATAAATATATGTTGTCTGTGGAAGGTGTAGGACCAAAACATGTAAATCCAATTATTATATTCAGTCCGAATGAAATAAAACAATGTCCTACCTGCCCTTTCAATGTATATTTTTACATACCCTCACACACCCTGTTCGCGCAGACATCGTACGTCATCAGCGCTCATGCTATGCAGAGTTTATACTCTCAGTCCTCAGTCACAGAGCACCGCAAACAAACAGCAGCCACCTTTTTTCAGTTCCTACCGAATCAAAACAATGAGCTTATGATGCGTTCACGCCATAACTACCGTAATTAAGAGATGGCGACCCATGACGTTCTAACCAGAGCTGTTCAGACAGACTTGGAATTATACGTATCCATGTCAACAGTATCAACACCGAAATAAATCTGCAGCAGTCAGGTACAAGCTCTCTAATTTGTTTATGTTTATTATTTTTGTAATGTTATGTGCTTTAAGTCATGAGGTAGTTTAACGCTGTCTCTTGTGATGCTTTGCTGAGAGCAGCTGTGTGTGTGTGTGTGTGCGTTCATGTGTTTTGGAAGAGTTTGTATAGTTTCAATGATAGCAGGCTAACATTAGTATTTCCCAGATCACCTACTGCACCTTTAATGGTATAATAATGTAAGAAAAATCTAATGTCCCACTAAATAAATGAACTCAAATAGAATACTTGTTTTCTTGCATCTTTCTTTACATGACTTGACTAACAGCACCTAGTATTTAAAAAATGCTTTGTGTTTTGCTTTCTTTCACTAATGTTTTATTTAATTTTATTTTACTCACATCCATCCTCCTTTCTATTATTTGGTCCTCTGTCCTCTTCAGTTCAAACTTGTAGCCGCTGCCCAACCAAAATGATATCGATTGGTGTCCTTTGCAGCATGATAACCTTGTGGTAATAGTGTTTCAGGGGTTGCCATGGATTTTTTTTCAAAAAACAAAACAAAAAAAAACTGTAAAGCACAACTGTAATTTTCTATGATTTATTGTTCAGATAAGTACCAATTAAAGCTGCACCACTCTGCACCACACTGACTACGCCAAGCATCATGGGTAGCTGTGGCTGCCTGATTCATTCATGTTCTGATAGCTTGTGTCTATTTCTAATCATGTCCATTAATCAAAACGGACAGATAGAGGGACGGAAGGGAAAAACATATGAGGTTTCATCCTCCAGGCATCAAAGAGTGTGGCTATTTTCTTCCTCTTCAGTACGTGATTTGCACCTCTTCTCTTTCCTTTGTCATCCAGAACTTATAGCTGAATAATAGAATGGCTCTCAGCCGCATGAATGCTTCGGTGTCCCCGAAAGAAAGCCGAATGGCTCCAACAGATGGAAGGAGTGAGAGGGGGATGGAAAAAGAGTGCGAGAGAGCATGAAAGCAAGAAACAGAGTGTGGAGCGCCATACACAGTGACACCTTCATAAAAATTTTAACGTTCTATCCAATTGAGGACATCTTTTTCTTTGACTTTTTCAAGAAAACAGAGCAAAATGCGGACTTTGGTGAAATTCCCTCTGTGTACTATTGTAAAAAAAAAAAAATGCGCTAAAGGAAGTGACAGCATGAATTATTCGTTTTAAGGTGAGCCACCAGTATTCATATCCTTGCGAAATATAATATCATAATCTATTATACATCTTTACAGTGAGCATCCGTTAGCCTGTCCTATATTTATATATATATATATATATATATATATATATATATATATATATATATATATGGAAAACTGTTTGGCTGATATTCATACATGGAGAACTTGTGCTGAATCAACTGATTCATTTAGACAAGTCAATTTATCAATCTCAACAGCTGTATAAATATATCATGTTTTCAACTTCGATGGAAAAACAGGATAACAGCATTTCCCTCACATCTCTTGTGGCATAGCATCTAAACAGAAAGTTTTTGAAATACAAAGTTCCTCAAAAGTTTTAGTAAAATATCTTCAAAGAGCATGTATTGATCTAACAAAGTGATTTTAAAGGGTACTTTGTCAAAAGATTTGACAAACATCCCAGATTAATTATGGATTCAACCCAACTCGTAAGATCTTTTTCCCTCCTTGGACTGCCTCTGATAAAATGCTGTCTTACCAAAATCTCTTTTTTGGAGCTGTCTTATATAACTGTGGTGTGTGCTTGTGTGCGTGTATTTGTGTGCTCCAAAAAGTAATTCTTGGGCTGAACTTCATTCAGTTGTGGACAGTGGTTCCACAAAATGGAAATGGGATTTGTCAACATTAAATTAAGCTCAAAACACTGCTTAAATACCAAACTGGATTGAGTAAAACAGTAAAATTAGTCAAACCATCCCAACTGAATTTCTTGCAATTAACTAAAATGTTACTTTTTTAACCATGGCTGCATCCAGATGATGTAGGAGGCATCAAACATGCCCAAATCCAATGGTACCTTGGAAACCGGTCTGCAATAGGAGTTGCCTTTTCAGTAAAGCAGCACACAGCTGCAGCTTCATCTAAATTTCCATCTTCAACATTTACTTTACCCAGTCACATACAAAGCATGCTGGGAATTAGAAAGCGTCCGACTCCCACGCCGGAGACCCGGGATCAAGGCCTGCGCAGAGCGGGGTGAATAGGACCTGGGTAGAGGGTACACCTAGTTTTAGCAATGCGACATAGATATCAATGAAAAGTATTCATTCATTAGTATTCATATATACCAAATTTAAATGAATTGCATGCAGTTAAAATTGATTTTTATAAAAATGTAAAAATTGTTGCATTTTAACTAAATTGATATACGTATATCAGTAGGCCTGTAGCGGTAGTCGATATATCGCACGATATATGGACATGACCTCGATAATTTTTGGTGGCGCGATATATTGCCCATTATGTTTACACAAAAATAAATGTCACCGACATTTTGCCGATCGTGCTGCCTCTGTCATCTCGTCTGCTCTCCGTGGCGAAAGTGGGGCTCAGGCAGCTCCTTCACACACAGAGCTGAAATCGACAGGCGGAAAAATGCGCCATTCAAGTCGTTATATTGTTTTCCTGACAACTACAGACAGTTTGGAAGAATAAGTGCAAATGCACTCCGTTTCCGCAATCCACTGGTGCACTAGAAAACGCGTTTTTGCATTCGACTGCGTCGTTTTTCCATGGAAACGTGTTTGTTTCACTGTTGCATTCCCGTCTTTCGCTGCATCTTGTGCATGACGCGGCGCTAAAATGTCGTGCTCAAGTTGAAAGAAGTTTTTCAAACACGCCTCTAGAAAAACAGATAAAAAACAGCTTCAGCTGATAGAGATAGGAGCTGCACTTGCATGCCTGAAAGACATTTCAAAGATGGCCGCCAAGTGAAATGACTTGTCTTAAAGGGACTTTGGCATGGTCTTCAACTTTGCGGCTGAGTTGCTGCTGTTCGCTTCCACTTTCCAATAACACCACTTACAGTTGACCATGGAATATCTAGCAGGGATGAAATTTCACAAACTGACTTATTGCGAAGGTGGCATCCTATCACAGTACCACGCTTGAATTCATTGAGCTCTTCAGAATGACCCTTTTTTTCCACAAATGTTTGTAAATGCAGACTGCATGGCTAGGTGATTGATTTTATACACCTGTGGCAATGGATCTGACTGAAAAACCTAAATTCAATCATTAAGAGGTGTGTTCCAATAGTTTTGTCCATATAGTGTGTATGTTTATTTTACTGTAGGTACTAAGTAATGCAGGGAGTCCTTGCTTTGGTGTATGTGCATGTGCAAGAGGTTTGAGAGTCTGAATGAGAAATGGAAGAGAGTGGAGTAGCTCTTTTATTTATTCAGTCTTCTGCCCTCACACCCAGTCCTCTAAAAGAGTTAAATCTGGCAACAGTCACTAGGGACCCACATGCTGCATCCCAATGAGGAACATGTCACTCTGAGATGTTGAGTGGGATGGAGTGGTGAGAGGGTGAGATGTGTGTGTAGGTGTGTGTGTGGTAAAGAGGACTAAGACTGGATAGTTGCTTGAACAGGGTCAGTTGTCTTAACCCTGTCTTGATATTAGCTTTTCAGTACATTTTTTTTTTTTTTTTGATATACTGTGAGAGGCAGAAGGCATTTTTATTTTATTACAGTGCTTGGAGGGAACAAAATTACCTTTTTTTTTTTTTTTTTTTTTTTTTACTCAGCAGCCACTGGTCAATGCTCAATTTTACCAGCCATCTTCATTTTTTCCCATTCAAATATATAAAATTGTTTATTAAAAATATAAAAAAAACATGCAAATATGTCTTTAAGTGGGCTAAAACAAACGGAATTAGAAAATGGTAGCGTATAGTAAACATGCAGAGCTTTACTTTCACAATGTACATTCTAAGCAAATCACACTAGATTTTAGTCACCATGAAATCAAAATTGACAATTCTTATTTTTTATGTAATATTGCAGTATTTATTATAAATGATGATGATTATTATTTTTTTTTAATTCATGTGGCATGTTTACTGGTGTGACAACCTGTAACTCACATGAGATCACAGCAAAAGAAAACCACAACGATTCAACGATCCAATCAATTCCCAATGGACAAAATCCCACCCTACAATTTTTCTTGTTCGAGAAGCAATTTCACGTGGATATATGTCACAGTAGGGAAGAAAAGACTATCACAACTTCAGTTTCATGCTGACTTTAATTGAATTATTTCTATATCTAGTTTATTTTATTTTTGTTACTTTTTGTCACAGTTTGAGAGAGGAGTGGAATGACATGCCAAACTCAAACCCACATCTTCAATACAACCATCATGACTCGACATGTCTGGTGCATATTTTTTTTTTTACGAATACTGGTGACAGAGCCACGATATGCACCCTTGGACAAAGCTCACCTGCCTTCATTTAATCACTTAGGGTTAGATTAAAATCTACCAAAAAAAGGGGCACACATCTGGATGATCCATCATTCAAAATAACTTTCTTAAGCCCAACGGACAGTTTCATTTTTCCAGTGTTTACACTAATTACTTTTCCAACACATTTCCAGGAGGCTCTGATTAGCTAATCCTGGCTGTGATTGATGGACTGGTTAAGGAAAGGAAAGTTATTTGCCAGTGGAGTGTTAAATAGATGGTTTTGTATTACCAGCTTAATCTTCTGTCTGAGTCACTAATTATCCCTCTGTCAGCAGAAGCAGCGTCACTGACCTGCATGGTGCCGTCTCTAGGGTCTTGTTAGCGTGTTGCTGGCAGCAAATTGTGGCCTAATCGTGAACGATTGGATGGCCCTAAGTCTTTCAGCCCAACCTCATCCCTTGCTCTGTCACATCAGTCACACATTTTCCCTGGAGAATGTCATTCAGGCCCAGAGTGTGGGGGGAAAAAAATACCTGTTGAAAATGTTATCTGTGTAGTGGAAGAGGACCGTTGAGCGATGTCAAGGCCGATATCCAGGAGGGGAATTTGGAGATTTGAGTTGACTGGCAGTGAAACCTGTGGTGATGAGTCCATGGTGAACATTCATTCAAGGACAGCAGCATTTTTATAGGCTGTTCTTTTGAACTGAATTGTCATGATTTTTTATGGACGTGTGATGTTATATGTGTCATGTGTTATTGACCCATCTATTAATTTATTAAAAAGTAAAATTAATAAGTACAGTGACTTCAATACATGTGTTCTTTGATGTTTTCATTTCTGTATTTAAAGTCCCCCTGTGGTAAAAATCAAGTTTTTTATGTTGTTTATATGTCTATGTGGTGTTTTTAATATGCTTTAAGACAAACCATGTGCAAATTCATTAGTCAACACCTCTGCTGAATATTTGCTCCTTAAAACTGCAGTGAAAAAAAAGACAGTCTCAAACCCGCGGTTTGAAATCGCTAGTGTTTCTGACGTCACAAACTACCTTATAACCAATCATGTCAACGTTCCAGGTGGGCTTCAGCATATCATTAACCATGACCGCTCTGAAGCAGGAGAGCCTCTTGAGAATATATCCCGATATTTTTTTTCTGTTGATATAACGGGTGTATGATGTATAACGATGTTATGATGAACTATATGCCTTTCTCCACTGACGTTAAGGTGTTCAAAGTGTTTCTAAGGATACTGATTGTTAAAAGACAGCTGTCTGACTCGTGAACGGGAACATGGTTTGTGTAACATTAGCAACACATTATTAGCTGTTTGATTTGTCTGGCGTTGCAAAAAGCGATACCATTGTGCAGCGTTTACCTCAGTAAGTTGACCGAGTGGATCTTTGAGGTTGTGCAAGTGAGTGTAGGCGGGGCATAAATAATTAGCATATTTATATATCCGCATATAATAAATTAGGCAAGGGTGTAGAGTTACATTCAAGCTACCAAAAAAAAAATGGTGATCAAAGATGAGTTTTAAGGGATAAAATTATTGACTTCAGGGGGACTTTAAAAAAATATTAATAAGTAGTTGGCATAATCTTATCATATTATTTACCGTTCAAATGTTTAGGGTTGGTAGTTTTTTATGTTTTAGAAAGAAGTATCTTATGCTTACTAAAGCTGCATTTATTTGATTACAAATACAGTAAAAGAGTAATATTGTGACATTAAAAAAACTGATTTCTATTTTAATATATTTTAAAATGTAATTTATTCCTGTGACTTTTGATCAATTTCAGGCATCCTTGGTTAGTAAGATGTGTATAGTATGTATGATTATTTTACTCTTTTGAAAATAAATAGGTGTAACTAATGTTATAATTCTTATTTACTAAATTTTAAATTTTCTTGAAAATAGTAGTTTTCAAATGGAACCATCATGAACATAATGAGTGCATTTCTAAGACGTGTAAAACTAGCTTTTAAAAATTATTCCCAATAATTGTCATTGACCCACCTGCCTTAAGTGTTTTAAATAACTGAAAAACATTTTCACAGTCACTCTACAAGTTGTACTGTTTGAATATTTATCACTTCATCTTTAGAATATCTTTGACACTTGTATTTGCCTCACGTATTTGTAACTTGCAGATGCAGCACCACTTGACTTTTGATAGAAATGATCAGTTGCTGTAAAGGTAACGGGATTGTTTTCAAGCCATAATTTGTGTTTCGGTACCAGTAATGGCCTGCAAATTGCAGCTATTACATTTAGTTCTGTTATTTTCTTGTATATGACAGCTTTATGCCTGTCAAACTCTTGACTTGATGGGATCAGAAAGAGAGAAACAAAATAATGATGGTGATCACTTTTCATCCTGATGTTCATTCCATTTATTTGGGTAAGAAAACAATGTTGCAACTGTTGGATACCAATTTTGGATGTGGTAATGTGTGCCTTTGAGATACTCTCATTCGTTTCTCGGTTAAGAAATAGCATCATTGCATGCAAACTTCATTGTAATTTTTTTCCAGGGCTCTATGGGATTTGAATATTTCATTATAAAGAATAATGAAACTAGAAACTCCCATCTTTATTTGCCTCAAACAGAATAGTGCAAGTAGGAGTATAATGTTCATGCTGGCACCATTTCTCACAAACCATGAACTTCATTGAAAACAAGACAAATTTTTCAAGTGGGCTCTAAGTATATCTGGAATATAATGCTATCAAATGTTTTGTGAGCTGCAATTAGAAGTTTTATATTAGGTGTCTTGCTAGGTTTTCATGAAGCTGATTTAAAAAACATGTTATCACTATTGTATAATATAATGAAGCATGCATACATCTTAAATGAGCTCTTATTATAAACAAGGATAAAACATGGGAAATCATTTATAATACTATAAAATTATATCACATTAGTTTTATACTAATGATAGGTATGTGTGATTACATGCAACATAGAGATATAAAATACAGAATAAAAACTATAGGTGATACTGTAGCTCAGGGGTGCCCAACCCTGTTCCTGGAGATCTACCTACCGGCAAAGTTTAGCTCCAACCCTGATAAAACACACCTGAATCAGATAATTAAGATCTCCAGGAGCACTTGATAATTACAGACAGGTGTGTTGAGCAGGGCTGGAGCTGAACTCTGCAGGAAGCTAGATCTCCAGGAACAGGGTTGGGCACCCCTGCTGTAGCTAGTTGTCATACAGGAAAGTTATAGTTATCTTAAGCCCGGGATACACTGCATGATTTTTGGCTGTCTCAGACGAAAGATTGCCATTGTGAAACAATTGTGGCGATTTCTGTGATCGTGGCTCTCAATCGGTGCTCCTATGTCGTACAGTGAGAGAGGTTTAAAGATGGCCGTTTTCCCGGTCTTGCGACCAAAGATAGCCTACGATCATTTTCTGACAGTGTCAGAAACTCAGCATGATCAACGCACAGTATGTTTGCTGCTATGACCTACGTCTACTGACCAGCCAATGAAAATGCTACATGAAATCAACGCAACATGGCGTTAAAACTTAAAACTGCTTACCTCAAGCTCTTTTCCCTTCTTCTTTCGTGCTTCCATTTTTTTCAGCACACATAAAAACTACAACTGCCAAAGTGTGATTCAGCATGGTCTTTTTGTTAACCACTAGCGCATGCTGATGACGTTTTATTCTTCTATAGAAACTTGCATCGTAGCCTACGAGTCAGTAGGTGTAATCATCGTACAGTCTACATGCACGTCGTACCCAAGTTTAATAGATCCACGTCGCACAGTGTGATTTGTAATGATCTTATAGGATTGCTAAAATTGTGCAGTGTATCCCCGGGCTTTAGGACTGTAAGTTATCTCAGTTACTAGTGTTTTGAACCAAAAGGCATGTTGTCAGAAAAGATCAATGTGCGATCTGTAAATTTAATCTTTTTTCCTGTTCAATAAGTGGAAATGTTCAATAGCTTTTTTTTTTTGTAGCCAAGGCTTGAAAGCATGTATAATAATCTACATAGATACTGACTTTCAAAAATGAACCTACCCTGACAATATTTACTGGAGTAAAAAGTGTGATAACTAGGCCTGGTCCCCAATATATGATAATACAATTTCTGTTCTAGATGTGAGCTGAGTATGATTAAAAGATTAGTTCACTTTAAAATGAAAATTACCCTGATTTAGTAACCCTCAAGCCATCCTAGGTGTATATGACTTTCTTCTTTCTGATGAACACAATCAGAGTTATATTAATAAATATCCAGACGCATCTAAACTTTATAATGGCAGTGAACAGGACCAACGAATATGAAGCTCAAGAAAGTGCCTCCATCCATCATAAACATACTCCACATGACTCCGAAGGGTTAATAAAGGCCTTCTAAAGCGAAGCGATGTGTTTGTGTACGAAAAATATCCATATATAAAGTTATAAAGTAAAATATCTAGCTTCCGCCAGACCGCCTTCCATATTCAACCTACGAAGAAAGTGTAATGCCTCTCGCATTTCAAAACGCTTACACTACGTCATACGTATGCCTTCCGTACTCAACTTACAAAAAAGGCGTAACTGACGCGACAAGTTATTTTACTTTATAAGGTCTTAAATATGGATATTTTTCTTACACAAAAGCATAGCTTCACTTCAGAAGGCCTTAAATAACCCTTCGGAGTCGTGTCGAGTACGTTTATGATGTATGGATGCACTTTCTTGAGCTTCATACTCGTTGGTCCCGTTCACTGCCATTATAAAGCTTGGATGCGCCAGGATATTTATTAATATACTGTATCTCCGATTGTGTTCATCAGAAAGAAGAAAGTCATATACACCTAGGATGGCTTGAGGGTGAGTAAATCTTGGGGTCATTTTCATCTTAAAGTGAACCAATCCTTTTTAAAGCAGTAGTTAACCGATATATATATATATATATATATATATATATATATATATATATATATACACACTACAGTTCAAAAGTTTAGGGTCGGTAAGATTTTTTTTATGTTTTTGAAAGAAATCTCTTATGCTCACCACGGATGCATTTATATATTATGAATATATTTTAAAATGTAATTTATTCCTGTGATGGTAAAGCTGATTTTTCAGCAGCCATTACTCCATTAATATATAAAAAGCGTCAAAGTTTGTAGGCAAAGTATGAAATGTCTGGTTTTTGTGATTATGTTGCATACTTTTCCTAGGCATTAGGTATTATACAGAATGACAAGCCGGCTGGCATTCTATACAATGCTGGATTTCACACATTGCCGGTAACGTATGTATATTTTTTTCTTTTCACAGGAGAAAGTCATACAAGTTTAAATGAAAACAATTTTAATTTTTGTCACTTTACTATCCCTTTAAGGAGTCAATTTGCTGAAATTCCTGGTCAGTGGCATCTCGGGTCTCATGATCTTCAATGGGAAACTCTATCTGGAGTGCAGATTCTGTCTGAGTTGAGCCTGATCAATTACACTGGCGATATTTTCACCCTCGAGTGCGATTTAGATTCTGTGCCGCGTGATAAGAAGGTTTCGTTGCAGTCGCTCCTCTCCTGTTCCTGCAGGAAAGACTGTGAAAAAACAAGATTGTGTTGTGCTGTCATCTGTTCTGTTCTTTCCACGACATCTGTCCCCAGCAGCCTCTCCTGGTTAGATGAGAACTAAACCTCGCCAAAGCTTGCAGGTGCTGGGCTGAATATTCATTAGGCTAAGTTGCGTTGTTGTGGGAGGATGGAGGTACATCGCTTTGAGAGAAATCAGAAAATCGATGCGCTCCCTCCCCGCCTCGTTCACCCCTGGTTAGCCACGGCGGATTAATCCAGTGCAATGCAATCTACTGCGCCTGTATCAGATTACACAGGCCCAAATCTCAGACAAGACTTGGCTAATGGATAATGCATGCAGGGCTGAGAGATGTAAGGAAACCACAGCAGAGTTAAATATTGCCCTGTTTCAAAGGGATGAGCAAGGTTGGAAGTTTAGACATGGGCATCGATCGATATTTGCCTTGTGACATATAGAGAGAGTCAGTAAATGCAGGCAGTTAAAGCTGCCCTTTATTTGTTTGTGAATTGTACTGCTGTTTTTCCTTAGCCTCCTTCACGCATTAGCAGTGGCAAGTATATTATCAATCTGCTAGAAGGGAATCGATAAGGTTCGCCACAGAAGTAAGGTGATCTACAGTCCAGCTTTGAGAAAAACTATAATTTTGCTGTATCATGCAGTATCTAATCTGATATTGACATCTGAAAAGAATAAGGGCATTACATTTCGCCTAGGAACATCTGGCAGTAAATCTTGTAATTCATGTAGCTCTGCTAGAATATGGAACTAACAACAACAAGGTCATGGGTTCAATTCCCAGGGAACACACAAACTGATAAAAATTATGTTTGAATGTATCATAAGTTGCTTTGGATAAACACATCTGTCAAGTGCCTAAACATAATGAATTTGGTCCAATAAGTTGTTTTATACAGTTTTATATATATATATATATATATATATATATATATATATATATATATATATATATATATATATGTGTATATATTAAATTCTGACATGTTGTGCAAAATAATATAGTATATCTACTGTATACAAGCATTATTAATTAAATAAAACTGTAAAAATGTAATCAAGTGAGCTCCTTAATATAAATAGTTCAAAATGAATAAAAGCAAATAGATTGTATGCAACATTTAACAAGCATATTAAGTTAATTGCAATTTATTTTTGTTTACATTGTTTTAAATTGTTTAGTATTGTGTGGATCATCTCATGTTTTCTATAGGAGATGTTAAAAAGACCAAGAACATAAATCTGTTAAATATAATTTACTTGCTGCATTTGTATATGGAATCCAGAAAATAATTTGTAATAATATTTTAAAATATTGAATATTACAATTATAAATATGATAAAATATTACATAAATCAGGTTTATATATATATATATATATATATATATATATATATATATATATATATATATATATATATATATATATATATATTAAATATTACATGTGCTATTTTATAATATTTTTAAAATGATAAAAATATTATAAAAACATATAAGAAATGGGAAGAACAACATAATTCTTTTAAATAAAATTTACTTGCTGCATTTGTATGGAATCCAGTAAATAATTTGTAATAATATGAATATTAAAATTATAAATATTATGAAATATTACATAAATCTCTTATATATTGTTTTTTTTATGTGTGTGTGTGTGTGTGTATATATGTATATCTATCTATATATATATATATATATTAATATGATAAAATATTAAATATAATTATACATATTATATTTTATAATATTTTTAAAATTATAAAAATGTCATAAAAATTATAAAAAATAATTGTAATATTTAATATTATTATCCTATATGTTATATATAATTTTTATTGCACTGAATTAAAATTCTTCTGTAAGCCGCTAAGGTACTGTAATTCACATGGTTTTAGTTCATGTTACTTTGCTTTATTTCTAAATCCCCACACAACTGTCTGGTTTTTCTAAAGGCCTTCTGTTTTTGCACTGTAGTTATTCTGCTCCAAATGATGAATTCCATTCATTACTTCCACAGACCTTAGGGTCAACGCAAGCCATGGCTAAACAGATTTCATTAACCAAGAGCAAGGCAGGCTGGAAAAAAAAAGAAGCAGTGCTAGTCGACCTTGGCCGTAAGGTTACACGTTTATTGATTGTTATCCCCCTCCCCTCCGTCCCTGCCTTTCTTTTGTGGGCTAGCAGGTCAGCTCGATAATGTTTCACCCTTTGTGTACAGTGTGTGGACCGTATCTTGTTATGTCTATGTGTAGAGTGGTGTGGAGATAAGAAGTGCTTGTGCTTTTGTGGTACTGCGGATTTCAGGCTATAGATTTTTGGATTATGCGACGTATAGTGCTTCACACTGCTGAAACTGCTACAAGTGTATATGAAGATGTTACAAATTACTGCACCCAATTACTTGACTGGAATTGGCTGAGGGTTTCCGTACACTGTTACCTTCAAATACTTTACTTTTGGCCATGTACACACTGCAGTTAGATACGGTTGTCAGTTGTCTTCTGAGGGCTTAAGGCTGTTATGTGCTTAGGATTTTGGTTATTTATGGGACTGACGACCGTAACTACAACTGAATTCAGGCATAGTAACAGCAAATTTTTCATTAAATTAGCATAATATGTACAGAAACGAACAGAACAAATAGTTATTAATGCAGATTTAATTAGAAGAAGCTCATAAGCAGCTTAAAGTCAACAAGAAATCAAAATTGTTCCTAATTATGTCTTAAAACATATTCCTGGATTTATTGTGCACAGTTCATTGGTGCACATTATTACAAAGAGAAACAGTATTGTTGTCATAATCTTTCATCAAAATATAATAACTTTCTCCATTCTGACTTATTTTGTGAAAAAGAAGTAGCATACTTTTAAAAAAAGTAATTATTATGGAAATAACATATGGAAATAATATACTTTAAAACAATATACTTAAGTGCTAACTGAATGTAATGTTTTCAGACTTAAATGAAAATGTATTGGTTTAAATTTACATTAACTGCAATTTGCTGAAATTTAGAGTGCTTTTTTGACCAGCTAAGTAGGACTTAAGTACATCTTCATATTTAATTTCAATTACTTATTTTTGTCCCAGTATCAACGTAACGTTGAATGTGACTGAATGAATGGGAACGTCTAGGTTACTATTGTAACCCCCGTTCCCTGAAGGAGGGAACGGAGACGTTACGTCGATACTGATGTAATGGGCTCCCAGGCAAGACCCCATTACATCAGTATCGATGTAACATCGAATGTGACTGACTGAATGGGAACTAACATTCTTCAATGTAATTTCTATTAAAGTACACACACACACACACACACACACATATATACATATAGGCCTATATATACTTTTAAGAATTAAAGTACAAATCTTGAAGTCCATTTCTGTCACCGATGGAGTTTGGGTTCACTTAATATCTGGCAAGATTATTGATTTGACTACTGAGACCATTGGAATGAGAACTAAGCTGGACGATGACATCACTGTTTTCTACAGAGCTGCTTTATGACTGAATCATAAAATGGTTAGTTCCTGTCCTTGATTCTGATTGGTCAATAGCTGTGCTTTTTTCATGATAAAACACGGCTATGACCGCTTCACCCAACGGTTTATCACTACACAACACCTTTAGCAACCACTCTTAACAATGTAAACTGTTTGTTCTCTATTTATATTGTTCATTGAAGCTTACTGTATTATGTAGAAGAGTATTGTGAGAAAGAGATCGATTGAATGAGTTTATTACCTGCATTCAGATTTAGCATTTCCTTCAGGTCAGTCCTACATTCATAATAAAAAATATGTTTAAATGTCCGCTGCAATATCTTGTCCTTTTAACAGTTAAGGGGTTTTCCTGTGACTGACAGCGCTAGTCAAAGCATTTGTCAGTTGCGTCTTGTTCCGTGTTCATAACAATTCAGTCTTTTCAATATAGAAGTCTATGCTACTTAGCGGAGTGCCTGCAACCCCTTCAGCCATGACCTATTCACCTTATTGCTTACTTAAACTCTTTTTTATTTTTGATGATCTTTACACAGTTATTGAATGAAACTGAATCAACACTGAACTGACCTGAGCTGACATCTTTTCTTTTTAGAGCTGTTTTACAGCAGAATTGAAGTCTGTTTGCATCATTAAATGATTATTTTCCTGTTTATCCCAGTAAAGTTGTTTTGAAACAATCTCTATACTATAAAGTGCTATATAAATAAAAGTGACTTGACTTGAATTGACTTGACTTGACCATAGACTGTAAAAAAAGATTGGCGACGCACCTTCGCTCTCTTTCATTGTAGTAAGTGAAGCCGCCAGTGTGCCAATATGACGCTGACACCTTGAGTCTCGAGTCTGCATAGTGAACTTGGAGCCCAAGTCTGCACAGTACTGAGTGCGAAGTGGAGGCACGATATCAAGGTCCTGCAGAATCGGTTAATACTGCAGACCAACTCATTATGTTGTTGTAAACAGTTCTGGAAATGTAGAAATTAAAGTTAAAGCTCCAATCTCCTCCCGAAGATCCAGAAAAAAGTCTGTAATTTAGTAAATGGGATATAATGCAGTAACTAAAAGGGGTTGTGTTGTCCTCATCGTGATATGGGCATTATGAGGGTCAAGGCTCTCCCATCCTGGTCTGGCATGCAAACACATGATAATAACAAGCATTCTGTCCTGCAAACAAACATGCTTGATGCACTGCAAAATTAGCTTTTTGTGAAAGTGCCACTAAGTGGTTTATATTCTTGTTGCCATGTTGTGCAGTGAGAATGCTAATCTTGTTGGTGGTACAGTAGGTCTTATAAATTGTGCCTAGCAGTGTTTTCAAAGACATATTGAGTGCTGTACAGCATGGAAATCCTCTCAGACCTCACCAGGGGTCTCAGTTTTCACAACCAACTTCAAAGAGCTGAATCTTAATCTCGCTTTGGCCAGAACAAGACGTCACCATGGCACTGAGCAACATTTGCTCTGCCGTTAAGTGTTGTGGACTGGTGTGAAATGGGAGAGCAATTTAATTTGTATGTATGCAAAGTACATTCCTCAGCATACATGCAAGTTCAACGTGATGCATTATTTATGAAATCTTATAAGATAGATGGACGCATATGGACCACATTTATGAATCCCAGGCAGAGCCACATCACAAATGTGTTCTGTGCAGAAAATGCAGATGCATCATGCGTGAAATCTGTTTTCTGCAGTGTGTGACCTCAGTAATGCACATTTATAATGGAACGAATAACAGTAATTGTTATGATGAGATAGCAGCGTCCAGACTAAGTTCATTCTTGGGATTTAAGGGAGGACATTAGCCACGGATTATCCGTATTTGTATTTTGCACACAGTTTTACAAACACCCGTCTTTTGTCATCTGGTTTTCAAAATGCCTGCTCGCAAATGACCTACAGACACAAAATGCATTTAATTAGCATCAAATGCCAATCACTGATCTGACTGACTGTGACTAATTAGGATCAAATACTAAGCACAGGTGTGAGTGACGGCGCAGAGCTTTTCCTCACATTTAATCTGCAGTTTTCCCCAGCTGCTGTTGGGTGAACCTGACAGTGCTGTGGGGACGTGTAGCATTAGGGGGATTTGTTCTGCTGGAGTCCTCTTCGTGCTTCAGAATACTGGCCTTTGATGCAGGATTATGTCTCTGATTGTGACTCATGCCCTCGATTAGTGTCTGTTTTTGGCCTGGAAAAAAGAAACAGGGATGTTCACAGTGTGGCAAAGACTCATAGGCCCTATCATCACTCTGTATTAGTATCCTTATCAGTCAGAGGGGAAAATTAGAGCCTATTAGATACCCAAGCAAATGCTGATGAATCAGAAGAGAGTATATATAAATAGAGCATCATTTTGAAGGTTGATGAAAAAAAAAAAAATTACACTTGGATAGCAATTTCTGCTTTCTATGTAAGAAAGAAAAGATACTAGGTCTTATTCACTAACAAGCTGACAAGCTCTTACTCTCATTTAATGTCGATGAATCTCTTTTATTTGAAATTGATGGTGCCCAAACTGTCTCTGTAAAAGGGCTTTTGTACAGCCATTCTTCACTTTCTCCAAATGTTTTTTTTTTTTCACTCTTTAGAAATGAATTCTCTTATGCTCACCAAGGCTGCAATTACATGATCAAAAATACAGTAAAACTGTAATATTGTTAAATATTATTACAATTAAACCATTAAATGCATGAATGCTTCGCTAATCATTATTACATATTCAGGTCTTTAGCTACTCGGATCTATATCTAACACGGATGGATCGCTAACCGCCGCAATAGTATAAAACTCTCCTGATATTTTATTAACAATTCCAAAAAAAAAAAAAAAAAAAAAAAATATATATATATATATATATATATATATATATATATAAAATGCAATATATGCAATATATTTCATTACCCTTTTTTTAACTTGGAAGGATTCAATTTGAGCAGATGCTTTTTGCCATCATCACTATCATCGTCAGAGCTCATTTCTCCAGTATGTTCAACATTTGGCAACCTCCCCTAGTTTCTCTTGAGGCCAATACGGAAGTGATTTAAACTGCAATTCATTGACTGGCCGCTAGGGGCTCCAAAAGAGAGCAGAATCTCATTGACCCCGATGATAAAATGCCCAACTTTACAGCAGAAAATAACATGTTTACAGCCTGGTACAAATTGTGGTTTTGGTCTATACAGCTAATTTTGCCCTACATGACAACTCTGAGGGGGGTGATTTTTTTTATAACTCATCCGTTTAAATTACATTAAGTCTTAAAGTTCTGCATAATTAAGGGCGTGGTCACTTGAGTGACAGTGATATATGTGCACACATGCGGAAGATAAACAGAACACACGTTGTTGGATCATCTTGGCATTGGCTAAAAGTTTTGTTCATGAGATTTACTATGACAATGGCTGGAGAATATGCTTCTCAAGACACCACAAACTCCAACAGCACTGCTTGGATATTATAACTAAAACTGCTGCACTATTTTGAAAAATTAAACTTTGGACACGGGCACATTTGTTTATGAGACTCTAATGTATAAGATCATATACAGTTTTACAACATAAACGCTGCTCAGTTTGCATAATTTCTTGACGAACGATGATGGAGAGCAGATCATTCAGAAGAAATGTGATGCAAACAATGGACAATGTATCAATATTTCATGGATTTAACGCTTATGTGGACAAAAAGTGATGTTGTTTGTTTTTCAATGGACGCTCATGGATGAATTGGATTAATCTCGCGATCACTATTTAATTACAAAGATATGGAGTCCTGTTTTGATTTTGCGTTTTGTCATTTGCACACCCGACACAAATTACAATATTACTGTTGCTGGAGCATCTATATCGTAAAAAAGACACCGAAGATTGACAGTAAACATTTAGATCTTTCAAATGATATAACTTGTTATCTTTATTAATATTTTAGACAGTGTCTAAGATAGATAGATAGCTTCTTTAGCCTGCTAACATGATCACGTTGCGCTAGGCAGGCGTGGTTTCAGCAACCAGGCACCTCAGTTCTAACCATGTCCTGCCTCTTTGCCCATTTTCTGTTATCCGGGAGTGATGCGTGATGGCAAGGGCCACTTTTTCGCTTCAAAAATGCTCCTCAGAAATCTTCGGGTGACGTCACGGACACTACGTCCATATTTTTTTGCAGTCTATGGTATTGACGTCCCGGGTTGATAAAGACTGGAGGTATGCCTTTAAGAGTTAAAATAACTTTTTTCTTTTTGAATATATTTTATAAAGTAATTTATTCCTGTGATGGCAAAGCTGAATTTTCAGCATCATTACTCCAGTCTTCTGTGTCACATGATCTTTCAGAAATCATTTATATGCTGTCATTAATATACTCCTTTGCTGCTCAAGAAACATTTCTCATAATATATCAATGTTGAAAACAGTTACAAGTTACTGTTTGTGAAAACCATTATAGGCTACATTTTTTTTTCAGGATTCTTTGATGAATGGAACATCTATGTGATAAATGTCTTTGCTGTCACTTTTAATTATTTTAATGTATCCTTGCTGAGTAAATTTCTTTAAAAAATCTTTCTGAACCCAAATTTTTGAACAGTATTTTAACTACTGTAGGTTTAAATATATTGTTATATACAAAAAAATGTTATCCTAAATTTAGAAAAAAGTAAGTGCAAACTTATTATGAATCATGATTTCTGTTTGAAAACGTCTGTGAACAAGTTAAACGCAAATAAGTGCATATTTATGAATGAGACCTGTGCACTGTAGGATATTCACATAAGCATCTTTCTGTAGGAAATCATTTTAAGCCCAGAACTGTAATTTCTTTGTAATCAATACATTTTATTTTCTCTGTCAAGCAGACCGTGCAAGAGCAGTGTGCAAAAATCTAATTAAATTCAGCCTCACAGTACACCTCATGTGAGCACACATACACCACTAATTCAGAAAGTGTTTTTTCTTCACATTTTGTTTCCGTTATTGGTTCTCCTCACAGATGTATTTGGCTCCAACAACTTTAGTATCATCAGACTACAAATGTTTCTTCTAGGAGGTTTCAGATGTTGTCATATATCTTCCAGCAAACCCCAGGCATGATGTAACATTGGTCTTCCTATGAAATCTCTTCTAGCCACTAAACCACAAAAACAGGCAGTTCTTTGCAGTTTTTCTGGTGTTATATTTATCTGAAATTCACAAACAAGTCATACTTTTCAATGTATTAGTCAATCCAGTTTGGAGCGAGACCTTGTTCAGCATTAAACAAACAACTTGCATCCTCATTCAAACATGAACGACAAGAATCATTACCGATTTGCTCCTGGTCCACAAAACCTCAAGAAAACACCATCAATGGGTGAGAGACAGCTAGTAAAACAAAGCAGAGGCATGTAGAAAAATGGTAATGGTTCACCTATAGCTGAATCCATCTTTGTACAATGTTATTTAGGCCATTTAACAATGCCTATTGAAATCTTATTCTACCCACATCACCTGCACTGAGAAATATACCATTTTTCTTCTCTGTATAGCATGTGGGTGTGTGTACATGTGGGGAAAATTGAGCTATTACCAGGCATAAAAGACAGTATAATGATTCATTAAGACAAATGTGATGTGTTTATGAAAAGCACAGAAACATTCCCAAACCTTCTCCATGCAGACTGATTTATGGGATTGTTCATATTGTGTCTGCATTCTTTAGGATACAGACAGTAAGTGAAGTGGGATGTTAAGGATGAAAGCGTTCCAGCCTACGCCCCATAGCTTCTATTAATGAGTCTAATTAGAGTGCTGTTAATTTGCCATTTGTGCCCCTGGCCATGATCTAGTGCCTTCATTTGCATCCTGAAGGATATTTTTCTCCTCTCTGCCAGCTGACCAGAATACCAAGAGGAA
Organism: Hypophthalmichthys molitrix; assembly: GCA_037950675.1. Lineage (NCBI taxonomy): Eukaryota > Metazoa > Chordata > Actinopteri > Cypriniformes > Xenocyprididae > Hypophthalmichthys > Hypophthalmichthys molitrix. The sequence continues at coordinate 21,149,760 of CM075510.1, read as the reverse complement.
AAGAAGGAGAGATGAGAGGACAGTTCAAAAGAGATGGAAACAAAAGGCAGTGAAATGAACAGAATGAAATATTTTCCCAGAGGAGAATTTGATCATTCAGTGGTTGCTCATTTAAGTAACTTTGTTTCCTAATATTTCACTTAAAATTCTTTTGGAAAAAAAAAAAAAAAATTCTTATAGGAACCTCTAGAAGAGATACATGGCATATCTGTAATACCACTATTCAGAAGCAATATATTTGATCTAAATCAAATATCAAAATTTGTGAGTTCATGTACTAATTCAGATCGATTGGTATTTTTTTTTATCTATCTATCTATCTATCTATCTATCTATCTATCTATCTATCTATCTATCTATCTATCTATCATCTACCATCTGTCTGTCTGTCTGTCTTATCTCTTTGTGGTTCTAGTATGGATGACTGTTTTAGTATGTCTGTAGTTCTGTATATCTTTCGTTCTATCTGTTGTTGTCTATCGTTCAAATATGGATGTCTGTCCTTTGTTCTATTATGGATGTCTGTCTGTATATTGTTCAATCAATCTATATACAGTTCTATCTATCTGTCTGTCATTCTAGTATGGATTGATGTCTGTCTGTCTATTTGTTGTTCTAGTATGTATGACTGACTGACTGCATTTATTTTCGTACCTACCTGACATGAATGTATTTGTTGTGTAAACAGCAGTAAACCATGAGTCCATCTTGTGCAAATCTGGATTTGTAGTTTGTTTTGGCAGTGTTTTGTTAAATGTCAGAGCTGTGTGTGGTGAATTGAATCAACTGTCAGCTAGAAGGGTCTAAATATAAAGCTGTATTATTCGCCCGAGTTTGGGAGGTTGTTCCTTTGCCCTCGTCTAGAGTCTGTGAAGACTGAAGGCTCTTTGTGAACCTCCATTTACTCCCGACACCACTGGGAATAGAGGGACACATGCCACTCCGAACCCCGCTGTCCATTATTAACAAAGAAATCTCAAGTAGACACAGAAAGAACATATTTGCGTAAAGGTTCGAATGTAAGTGTCTGTGTAAGTCTGTGCCATGGGAGACAGGAACTCTGTGTGTGTGGAAACAGTGGTGTGACCTATATTGGCCACAAAAGACTCAGCCAGGGGTCGTTGTGGATATTTCTCCTGTGCCTGCACGGTTGGTGTGTGAATTCAGGGCAGTGGTCATCTCTCAGCGGGACATCATGTCCTCTGTCTCAGCCTGAGCTGCGCTCCAGAGGCGCCGGCCTTTCAAGCCCAATCTCTTTATCTGACGCTTTGTGGGGAGGCGAGCTTTTGCTCACAGAAACACATTTCTGCCAAACAATAGCAGATAGGCCATGGAGAAGGGTGGGCGGAGGTACGGAACTCTCCTGCCGGGTGAATCTGTGTGAGGCTAACATACGTGTGTGTTCATTATCTGTGTGCGGATGAAAAGAAAACATGACCACTTAAACTACTTAGAGAGTAGAAGAGATAAATAGATTTCAGGCATATGCAACTGGATATAAAGCAAAGGGAATTTAGCTTAAAAGTTTGAAAAATACAGATTGAGCGAGAGAAACATAGGGCTCTATTTTAAAAATCTAAGCGCACGGTCTGAAGCACATGGTGCAGGTGCACTTAGGGCGTGTCCGAATCCACTTTTGCTAGTTTAATGACGGAAAAAACGGTCGGCACACCAGGCGCATGGTACAAAAGGGTTATACCTAGTCTCTTAATGAGTCATGGGCGTGTTTTGGGCGTAACGTGCAATAAACCAATCAGAGTCTCATCTCCCATTCCCTTTAAAAGCCAGTTGCGCTTGCACAATGGCTGATTTGCTATTTACATAGCGGAATTTGCAAGCGGAAAAACTGAACGCTTCTCCAGAGAGGAATCCTTTTATAGTTAATATTTAAAAATGTTTGTGTGCTGCTGCCCGTCACTGTGTGTTTAACAAGCAGAGTGTATGCTTGTTGTGCACCCGCATATAGGCGCATATTACTAAAGCGCCCTTTAAATAACAAAAAATACTGTACCATTGACTTTAGACCATGTTTTTTTTTTTTGGTCAATGGCGCAGTCGTTTTCAGTTGCCTCAAAATAGCAACGTGCCAACAATGCACCTGAACACACCTCGTTTTCAGACCAGGATGCCCATGGGCAAACAGATAGGCGCGAGTCCATTTGCTATTTAAACAATGTGGCACTGGATGAGAAAATCATAACCGCGTCAGGCTGAAACTAGCAAAAAACACTTGCGACGTGCCTGATTATGCTGTGATTATGCTGATTATAGCTGATAGATTATGCTGTGATCATATAATGAAGTAAATGCAGAATCAGACAGTTCTCCAACATTTTGGGCAGTAATGATGTAGGTTTACATATAGATTGCAACAAATACTGGGAAAAAAAGCCATAAACTCCTGTTCAAAAGTTTGGGGTCAGTAAGATTTTTTTGTTTTTGAAAGAAGTCTGTTATGCTCACCAAGGCTACATTTATTTGATCAAAATTACAGTAAAAAAGTAATATTGTGAAATATTATTACAATTTATAATACATCTTTTCTATTTTAATATATTTTAAAATGAAGTTTATTCCTGTGGTGTCAAAGCTGAATCAGCATCATTACTTCATTAGTCTTCAGTGTCACATGATCCTTCAGAAATCATTCTAATATGCTGATTTGCTGCTCAAAAAACATTTCTTGTTGTTATCAATGTTGAAAACATACTTCTTATTATTATTTTTCTTAATATTTTTGTGGCAACCATGATACAGTTTTTTTTTTCAGGATTCTTTGATGAATAGAAAGTTGATTTATTTAAAGTAGAAACCTTTTGTAATGTTATAAATGTACTGTCACTTTTGACTTATTGTTGTTGTTTTTTTTGTGTTTTTTTTTTTTTCAATTTAAAAGCTATATGGAGTTACGATGTGGGGTTATTGTAACCATGTATTTCTCATACATCCAAACAATGAGCAGAGTTAGGAACACTTGTTTCCAAAAGTTAGGAACACTTCATTGGACATCATCAAGGAAGTGTTTCTAACTTCTGGAAACATTTGAAATCAATGCATGGCACATACAAATGGAAAGAACTGCAAAGAGAACATCTAAACCCTGAAAACAAATTCTGTGCCAGATGGTTATGGAACACTGTAACCCTTTATTAAATGAACATCAGTGTCTTACCAGCAACTCACAAATTAAACATAAATACTGAGCAGACACAAAAACTACAGCATTAAAAGTGTAATGTTGGGAAAATGATCAAAAAGTCAAAAGTAAAGTAAAATTAAAATGAAACGGGAACCTACAAAGAGAAAGTTATTAGATAGAATGTGCTTATGAATTCCTGAATTTGTTTCAGTCAGGGTTTGCTTCTAATTCTGAGATTGTACAGACTCAGCAACCACAGTCTAGTTACTGAATAAGACACACACACACACAAAAATCTGTGATCTCTGGGCAGTGGGAACTCTCTTCTGGAACAAATACAGTACAACTTTTTTCAGTTTAAAAGTAAAAGCTTTCTCCACTGAGTGAAACTGACACACTGGCTCTGTTCCAAATCCTAGAGAGTCTCTTTGCCCTACATAGGCAGCATTCTAAGCCAGCATCCTAACTGAAAAGCAACCCGATAAGTGACTGATCTGGAACACTCATAAGCAGCAACTCTATCCATGAAGTTCACGGGAGATATACAGTTTGCCATTAGCAAGTTGCTAACCTAACAATGATGCTCCAATAAGCATATAAATACAAAGCAAACACAAATATTTTGTAAACTAGGTTGTAAACTTATTTTTAATTAGGTTGAACCTTTTTCTATCTATACTTTTTGTTATTGAATAGATTTCATTCAAAATTAACATTTCTCTTGCTTTTTCCTCTTAGCTTGTTGAAATGCATAATAGGGTTGCTGTCTTTGCAAAGGCTATTCTGCCTTAAAGAATTACCTTAGAAGGCAGCATAATGATCCCTGCTAAACGACTAGTAAGTACTATTAGTTGGTTACCAGCTAGACTAACACCAGACCAACATGAGCAAGCAAAGTCCTGGCTAGTCCATATTCATGTTAGTCTAAGCAAGTCTTTTCAGCAGGGATAGTTTATCATAATCATACCTGTGTGCCTATGATACCTTACATACTTTCTGTATGTAGCTCAGCGATTTGGAACAGAGCCACTGTCCTCATTGCCACTAAATTACAGCACATTACTGAAGTATTTTTTTTTACACCTATACCTTATAAGTACTATATTACATGCTTTGGCTGTATTGAAAATCTTTACTGTCATGCCAATAAAGCTTTGTTGACTCAGGGACAGAGGGAGAGAGAAATGCTTTGTGTTGGGTTTGCTATGTGGTCTCCGGTTTGTGTGTTTCTCTTGGCAGCAGGGCTCGTTATCCGTGTGGCTGCATTGATCTTTCCCCGCTGGCTGGCCTTACCGCAGCACCTTCACGGCCCATGGCCAAACCCATTAGCACAAACATAAAGCCCACAGACACACATTCTCCCTACACAGTCATTGACACACACACATAAACCCCTATAGACTGTCATATACTGTATCAGCATGAATTGTAGTCCATTTTGCAGCTTATTCTGGTCAAGAACCCCCTATTTAGACAGAAAAGGTCTGTCTGATAAACATCGTGAGTAATTTTTACTAGTATTTTTTTTTTTAAAAGTGCATGACAAATAAAGTTACTGGGTCTCATTCACTAATAATTGCTTGGATTATTTTGTATTTGTACGCACAGGAGAAATTCTCACAAAAAATTCTCACAAAAAACAACATGTGTGTACGTATGTTCTTGTTTTAGTGAATTTGGAGTATTCTAAATGAGTGGAGTATTCTAAATGTTTTAAAGATTAAATTGTATTATTTATTAATTTTATTAAATAATTTTATAAATGGATTATATAATACAATTAATGTAACATACTTTAATATAATTATAGTGGTGTTAGGATGAAATTTCATATTAATATAACTTCTTAACATGATTATAAGGCCGTACTGTTACAGTACAGATATCACGGAGACGAGATGGAGAATGAGATGGTTTATTTAAACACACAGCAGAGGTAACAGTGAAACAGGTGAGTGAATAAAGGTGAAGTTGATGGTTGTTTGAAGTGGATGATGATACAGTCTTTGTAATATTTACAGATCGTCGCTGGAGAATGGAGACGCTGGAGAATGGAGACGCTGGAGAATGGAGACACTCACACACGAGGTAACAGGGAGACACAGGAAGCAGGTAAGTAGCAGGTAAGGAGTCCTTGAGAGAAGCATACATGTGACTTGACTCAAACGAGATCGGACAATGTGTGGGGAAGTGTGAGTGTCTTTTATGCTGCGGTGATGAGTGAACTGAATGAGGTGCAGGTGTCGGTGATTAGTATTCAGGGGATTGAGTGCGCTGTGATAGGGTGGAACCTGGCGTGTCTGTGACAGTACCCCCCCCTCCACGGCCCGCTCCTGAGGGCCGCGGACCCCGACGTCGTGGTGGTTGTCCTCGTCCACGGGGAGCCGGTCTGTCAGGGTGGTCATTATGGAAAGTGTGAAGAAGGTTGGGATCGAGGATGTCGTCTCGGGGAATCTATGAACAATCTTCGGGACCGTAGCCTTCCCAATCTACCAGATACTCTAGTCGACCACCACGGCGCCGGGAGTCCAGGATCTCTCGCACCTCGTATGCAGCTCCATCATCCACAAGGAGAGGAAGGGGGGGTTCGGCTGCTGCCACGCCAGGTTCTGTGGAGAGAGGAACAGAGGGGTGGTGAGGTTTGAGAAGAGATACGTGGAAGGTTGGGTGAATTCTGTACTGTGGAGGTAGTTGGAGCTGGTAAGTGACTGGATTGATCTGCCTGGTGATGGTGAATGGGCCAATGAATCTGGGGCTCAGCTTCCGGCAGGGCAGACGCAGGCGGATGTCACGGGTGGACAGCCAGACCTTCTGTCCGGGTTGGTAAGTGGGGGCGTCGGAGCGATGAAGGTCCGCTGTCATCCTGCGTCTGCGCAGGGCTCGCTGCAGTTGGTGATGAGCTGAGTCCCAGACCCTCTCGCTCTCCCGGAACCAGTAGTCCACAGCAGGAACGTCGGAAGGTTCCCCAGTCCAGGGAAACAGTGGGGGTTGGTATCCGAGTACGCACTGGAATGGTGTGAGACCGGTGGTTGGTTGGCGGAGGGAGTTCTGTGCGTACTCGGCCCAACCCAAATACTGGCTCCAGGAGTCCTGGTGGCCGTGACAGAAGGTACGGAGGAAGCGGCCGATCTCCTGGATCTTCCGTTCCGTCTGCCCGTTCGACTGAGGGTGGTATCCTGATGTTAAACTGATGGTCACACCTAGGAGCTTGAAGAAACCATTCCAGACTCGGGAAATGAACTGAGGTCCCCTGTCAGATACGATGTCCTCTGGGATGCCGAAGTAGCGGAAGACGAAGTTGAAGAGTAATTCGGCTGTCTCCATCGCTGTGGGGAGTCCGTTCAGGAGAATTAAACGACAGGATTTTGAAAAGCGATCGACTATTACCAGGATGCAGGTCTTATTGTTGGATGCTGGGAGGTCTGTTATGAAGTCGACTCCTAGGTGTGACCAGGGTCGATTGGGAACGGGCAGAGGCATGAGCTTGCCGGATGGAAGATGGCGTGGGCTCTTGGAGATGGCGCATTCCTCACAGCCCTGCACGTACCTTCTGACGTCGGCTGCCATGTTGGGCCACCAGAAGCGTTCTTTAAGCAACGAGAGGGTTTCATTGACCCCCGGGTGGCCAGTGCCGAGTGAAGAGTGAGCTGTGTGGATAAGTGGAGTGCGCTGTGCTCTGGGAGTGTATTGCAAGCCTGGTGGACAACCCGGCGGAATGTTGGTGGAGGCATTGGAGGAGGGCATGGTCTCTTCTGACCAGGTTATGGGACTTACGAAGAGGTTGCTAGGGAGAACTGGCTCAGGATCTTCTAGGCTGTCCTCGGGTGCATGTAGACGAGAGAGGGCATCGGCTTTGATGTTAAAGATGGTAAAGTCGAATCGTGTGAAAAACAGAGCCCAACGTGCTTGGCGGGGGTTCAACCTCTTTACAGACCGCAGGTATTCCAGGTTTTTATGATCGGTTAGGACTAGGAAAGGATGTTTGGCTCCCTCCAGCCAATGCCTCCACTCCTCTACTTGGTGTCCCCTGCTGCTGCGACAACACCGCTCCAACTCCGGTGGTGGATGCGTCTACTTCAACCACGAAGGGAAGGTCAGGATTGGGATGGATGAGGAGTGGAGCGGTGATGAAGGCTTGTTTGAGGGTTTGGAAGGCGTTGGTGGCTTCTGGGGTCCAGGACAGAGACTTGGGCTTGTTTTTGAGCAGGTTGGTGAGAGGATGAGCAATTGAACTGTAGTTCTGGATGAAGCGGCGATAAAAGTTGGAGAAACCGAGGAAGCGTTGTAACTCTTTGATGGAGGTGGATTGTGGCCAGGATTGGATAGCTTCCACCTTCCTCTCGTCCATCCGGATGCCACTACTGTCAATAATGTAGCCCAGGAAATGAACGGATGGTTGGTGGAATGAACATTTTTCAGCTTTTAGAAAGAGATGGAATTGTCGGAGACGGTTGAGGACCTCCGCAACGTGGTGGCGATGTTCGGCCAAGCTCCGGGAGTAGATGAGGATGTCATCGATATACACCAAGACGAACTTGTGAAGGAACTCCCGGAGCACCTCATGGATGAAATCCTGGAATACGGAGGGGGCGTTGACCAGGCCATAAGGCATCACTAGGTATTCGTAGTGGCCGGTGGGCGTGACGAAGGCGGTCTTCCACTCGTCCCCCTCGCGTATCCGGATGAGGTTGTACGCGCTGCGGAGGTCCAGCTTGGTGAAGATAGTGGCACCTCGGAGATGTTCTAGGGCAGATGGGACGAGAGGAAGGGGATACCGGAACTTGACTGTGATGTTATTGAGGGCGTGATAGTCTATGCAGGGCCGCAAGCCTCCGTCCTTCTTAGCCACAAAGAAGAAGCTTGAAGCAGCAGGGGAAGTAGACGGCCGGATGTAACCCTGGGCGAGAGCTTCTTTGATGTAGTCCTCCATGGCCTTCTCCTCTGGGATGGATAGGGGGTAAATGCGTCCCCTTGGCACTGGCTCACCCGGAAGCAGATCGATGGCACAGTCCCATGGCCGATGTGGAGGCAGCTTGGAAGCCTTTTGTGGGCAGAAAACGTCCCTGAAGGGGGCGTAACAATCAGGAATCTCCACCGAGCATTTCTCTACGGGACTCTCGATGGTCGTGGCACAGAGTGAGAGATGGTCAGGTTCTGGAGATGAAGGTCTTGGGAGATTAGGGAAACAGCTCGGGAAACAGGTTTCGCCCCACTTCAGGACTTCGCCAGATTTCCAGGAGACGATGGGGTTGTGCTGCTCCAGCCACGGTCGCCCCAGTATCACGTCAGAGGTGGATTCCTCCAGAACCAGCAGATGAATATCCTCCACATGCAGAAGGCCGACGCGTAGTTGTAATGGACCGGCAGTATGATGGACATGTTTTCTGCTGAGAGGTTTCCCGGTCACGGAGCGGATCTGGTAGGTGGTCGGCGTGGCCGTGGTCTTGAGGGCGAGGTGACGGCAGAGGGCGCCGGAAATGAAATTGCCGGCTGACCCAGAATCAAGGAGGGCGACAACTGGAATTGAGACATTGGCAGCAGTAAGGTTTACTACAGTGGTGAGTGGTTGCATTTTCTTAATTGAAGGGATTATTGCACTCACCACGGGACGAGGAGGTCGAATGGGGCATGTGGAGAGTACATGCCCAGGAGCGCCGCAGTAGAGACAAAGGTTCTGGGTCAGCCGCCTCTGCCGTTCAGTGGATGTGAGCCGGGAACCTTCGATTGCCATGGGTTCGTTGGCTGGTTCTGGAGGGCTGACGGACTCTGGTCGGCAGGGTGAGGTGTTGAAGAACGACTGACCCTGGTGCTCTTCGAGACACGACTGCATACGAGTGGCGAAACGAATCCTCGTATGCAGCGAGATGCAACCGCACGCGAGGGTCCAAACCTTGTCGGTAGGTTGTTATGAGCGCTTGTTCGTTCCAACCACTCGAAGCTGCAAGCGTTCTGAATCGTAAGGCATATTCATTAATAGATATAGCTCCTTGTTTTAATTTATATAGTTTCTCACCAGCTGAAGAATCTGTAGAGGGTCTGCCGAACACTTCCCGGAAGTGGTTGACGAAACCAGAATATGACTTGACAATTGGGTTACCTTGTGACCATAATGAATCGGCCCACTGTAGCGCTTTTCCTTGCAGCTGAGAGATGATGAAGGCGACTTTAGCCGTGTCGGTGGGAAACAAGTGCGGTTGCATCTCCAGGGTCAGCGAACATTGCAGGAGGAAACCGCTGCAATCCTCCGCCGAACCAGAGAAGGGCGCCGGTTGGGCCATGGGACTGGCGTGCGCTGGTGGTGAAGGAGTCGGTGGTGTGTTTACGGCTGTGATGGCAGGTGAGGATGGTGGTGGATGAGAGGTGAGTGCTCGTCGAAGGGCATCGACGAGCTCCTGAAATGGATCCGGGTGACTCATGCTGGTGTATAATCTGTCTGGTCCGATCTTCTGTTACAGTACAGATATCACGGAGACGAGATGGAGAATGAGATGGTTTATTTAAACACACAGCAGAGGTAACAGTGAAACAGGTGAGTGAATAAAGGTGAAGTTGATGGTTGTTTGAAGTGGATGATGATACAGTCTTTGTAATATTTACAGATCGTCGCTGGAGAATGGAGATGCTGGAGAATGGAGACGCTGGAGAATGGAGACGCTGGAGAATGGAGACACTCACACACGAGGTAACAGGGAGACACAGGAAGCAGGTAAGTAGCAGGTAAGGAGTCCTTGAGAGAAGCATACATGTGACTTGACTCAAACGAGATCGGACAATGTGTGGGGAAGTGTAAGTGTCTTTTATGCTGCGGTGATGAGTGAACTGAATGAGGTGCAGGTGTCGGTGATTAGTATTCAGGGGATTGAGTGCGCTGTGATAGGGTGGAACCTGGCGTGTCTGTGACACGTACAGAGTAAGTGCTTTTTTTGCGTATGAGTGCTTTCAGTGGTTCCTATATTTTGTCGTAAATTTAGAATGATTTTTACTACTTTTTGGTGAATCGTGATTTGTTCTTAAAATGTGACCCTGGACCACAAAACTAGTCATGAGGGTACATTTTTTGAAATTGATATTTATACATTATCTGGAAGCTGAAAAAATAAGCTTTCCATTGATGTATGGTTTGTTATGATAGGACAATATTTGAAGATACAACTATTTGAAAATATGGAATCTGAGGGTGCAAAAGAAATCAATATATTGAGAATATCGCCTTTAAAGTTGTCCAAAATGCATATCCACTCACGAAAATAAATTTTGATATATTTACGGAAGGAAATTTACAAAATATCTTAATGGAACATGATCTTTACTTAATATCCTAATGATATTTGGCATAAAAAAAAAAATCGATAATTTTGACCCATACAATGTATTGTTGGCTATTGCTACAAATATACCCCTGCGACTTACGACTGGTTTTGTGGTCCAGGGTCACGAATCATTCCTACACACATTTCACGCACAAATGTGTGCGTACACATGCTTAGTGAATGAGAGCCAGTGTCTCTTAAAAGAAAGAATTGATATTGAAATGCCGAAAGGAGTCGTTGGCTATTCCTGTCTCAATTCCTGTTACATACCTACGTAACAATGTAACAAATCTGCATAATGCCAGCATATGTTCTTAATTGGCTTCCTGCGAACAACATCTACTTTGACGCGTCCTCAAACACTATAGTTGTAGCTGAGGCCTGCAAGAGTTTGGTTGGTGTTCATGTCTAGAAGATGCTGTATTCTGCTGCCAAAGCAACTACACTTTGATGCACTTCCAAAAGATGAGATTGATTCAGTAAAACCGATGCCATCGTTACTGTTCATATCACTAAGTGCTGAGGAAGCCTCCGGAGCCGAAACGCAGATATGCTAATGGATTTTGGTCAACCAATCACAACAGACTGGGCTATCTGAACAATCAGAGCAGAGTAGGCTCACAGAAAGGAAGGATTTCGAGAGACTGAATCTTTGAACAAAATGTTTTCTTTGAGAGCTGAGGTGATGTGCAATGTATATTATTAGAAAATTAGAGTGTTTTTTTTTTTAACTTGAATGCATGCAAATATATTGTAGGAGACCCCCAGAAGAAAATTTCAGGTAAACACATTTACCGGTGCTCTGGTGATTTTATTAAATGTGTGCATTTCTTGTAAAGCATATCTGTTTTGATATCATAATTGAAGAAAACCCTAACAACGATTTGATGGTTATCAGTTATTTGCAGGTTTAAGAAGGTTACGGACTGGACTTTGGATGATTTGGATGGACACTTAAAATATGACAAAATTCCTTATGGCGACAAAAGGAACATCCAGGACATAGTTGAAATTTAGAAGTGAAGGAGTTGGAAAAGTTCAGATATGTGCCGTTTATGTGGGCCTGCATGTGTGGATTAGACGAAATGGGAATGAGCACTTGAATGTGATAGGGAGAGAGAAAGAGTGGAGAACAGGCCCGCTGTGTGTTCATAAAGCTCCTTGTAATCCTGACAGATGGATTGGGCTGTTCTGCTAGGAAGGACGGATAAAAAGAATTCAGATCTGGCATCTTCCCTCTGCTCCATTACCCTTTTATAAATTTCAGGTCAAAGGTCATGCACTATATGAGTGTCACGCATGTTGGCTCATACCGTCGCACACCGAACATCTTTTCATTGATGAGTCAAGAGCCAGACTTAAGGTTTGCAAGTGAAGAAAGGCTCGACAGCATTTGGTATTACTTCTAAAGGAGCAATTGAAAGATAGAAGGAAAAAGAGTGAGTGTTGAGCGAAATAAGGAGAAGGCAGAGTGAGGGAGGGGAGGAACAGATAAACATGATGAAGGAGCATTGTTGATGAGTTTCACGTCTGTGTTTGTCAGCAGTAAGGGAGTTTAGTGGTCCTGCCCTTGGATGGGCTTATCTGGTATTAGCAGGTCTTCTGCCCCATTGTCCCCGCTCAGAGACTCATGGGATGTTCAAGTCAGCCAACCAGGGCAGCACATAGCCTCAGTTGCATCCTGCTTCATCTGGATGGAGGCTCAATTTCCTTTCAGACTCCATGGGTGCAGCTCTTGCCAATAAAAAGCCACTGGTCAGATTTAAAAAAAAAAAACATTTTTGAAGACAAGAAGTTCTTAGCAACATTATTATGAACATCATATTATTTGTTCTTAAAAAATTCTTAATCTCTCCGAAATTTTCTTTAAAGGGACTTTTTTCGTGTTAGGGCTACCAACCCAGAAAAGGTGAAAAGGGACAATCCAGTAACTTTGTTTTGGTAAGTCTTTCTCTGCAAGCATGTGAAAAAATGAGCCACTCAGATTTTGCTCCCCTAGTGACGTAGGGAGGGGATGTTATTATAATATTACCGGCCCTTAATATTTCCACCCACAGCGCCGCCATTTTGTTTTCGCATGCAATAACGGTGTACCAGTTCTAACACCATGGCAAAAGTTTGAACAAAGCATGCTAACTGTTCTGTCGTTGGCTGCACAGATGAGCACAAAACACTATTTAGAGTCCAAGACTAAATAGCGGAGACAAGAGAGCAGTGTCTATTTATTTTATTTTCAATAAAAATCCCCCAAAAAACAATAAGCAAAAACCTGCTTGTGTGCGCTAATCATTTCAAGCTGGAGTACTGTCTCAACCTTGGACAGTGCAAAGCAGGAGTTGTTCAAAGCTGTTCCTGAACGAGGGAGAAGAAAAGAAAATGTAAATAATTTTAAGTAATGCAATGTTTTTTTTCGGTTCAGGCAGCTCCACTTTCCGTATGCTTTCCCTTAGCCTCCATATGCTCTATTACTTTATGCTTGCACAAACAGAAGCTGTGTTTGACAGAAATGTCATTTTACGCCGGACTGCTTCACAAACGAGGGTCAATTCAGTGCTGGATTTGCACAAAAGATTAACATGACGGCACATGCTAGTCGATGAGCTGAATCAACTCCACAGCAAGTACATAAATTTATCCACCAACTTTTCAGAAACATCCAGTTGCATTCTAAAAGTTGTGATTTCTTCCTGAGTCTCCATCAGTGTCCGACTCCAGTTTGAACAATGTAAGGCTGAACACCGTTACTGACAATCATCATTTTGGCTGCGTGAGATTCTCCAGCTTTGTTGTTGTTGAGCAACCGAAGCGCGAGCTGTTAAAGCTCCGCCCTCTTTTGGAAACTAGTTCGGGTCTCTTGGTTCGTTTGTTACTGGACCAAAAAAGAAAATAATACATTTAGCCCTGGCTTAAGGCCCGTTCACACCTAGAACGATAACTATAAAGATAACTATAATGATAACTATATTTGCATCCACACCAAGGAACGATAATGGTCTGTTGATTCTAAGCTCACGCACTGTGGTCTCCAAGTGTGTACAACATGTTTTGCTGTTTTTGTTTACACGGCTTTAACCAGCAGATGTCCTCAGCATGCTATGTTTCGAGTGAATAGCTAGTGTAATTGATCTAATCTAACAGTAAATTTAGCTGACGAAGTCAATATAGTGGAATAAAAACAATGCATAGTCTTTTTCACTGCAACTTCAAAGGAAGCTAGACAATGTTGTCGAAACTAGCGCTGGATACCTGAGGTAATTTTGTGTTACATTGTTTGCTAGCCTGGCATAATGATTTCATCGTTAATACACTATTAATTCCGAGGGTATGACCGATTGTTTTACATATATTCATTTTCTTTAAAGTATCCTTGAAAAGGGGGTTTGACTTGTCAAACAGTGGTGGCTTTATCTGTGTTTTATCGTTCAACAGCTGGAAAAAAAATAGTTTTGAAAGTGATCCCAACGATATCGTTCCTCTCTATATCATTATAGTTATAGCTGTGGTGTGAACTCTGCTATTCTTCTACATTTAGAACGATTTTTAGAACTATATCTTTATCATTATCTTTATAGTTATCATTCTTGGTGTGAACGGGCCTCTTAACCTAAAGATAATAAAGCAAAAAACTGCTTTTATGATGTATATTTTGCCACTGAACTTACCAAACATATAAAACAATACTGTATGCTGGGCTAAATGTGTTCATTTTATGTGCATACATATGATGGTATCTTTATCAGCTGAGAACTCACAGTATGACCTTATAATATGTATAAAGGAGTCAAAACAGCAGCAGGAATTCCTCCGTTACACACACAAATGAAGAACTGCTGCAAGGAGATGGTGGTTCTGACGCCCATACTGAACTGTAATGGGCAACATTGCTCATGATGAGGAAAACCAGGTATCCTTGTGCATTCTGTCCTTTTTAGGGTCGCATCTTGTGACATCATGTCCTGTTTTTGGTTCGTTTATATGTCTTTGGTCCATCTTGCATTCACATTGCAGTCGAATTTGTTTGCTTGTGGACCAGAGTTTATTTGGAAGTTGACCAAGACCTCCTGAAAAGGTAGGTTTTGGTCTGCTTTTTTGGTGCACATCAGGATTTGGATGGCAGCATTCACACTTATTCAAATGAACCGCACTAACAGAGCACTTGCAGTTCATTTTAATTAAACAAAATCCAAACCATATGTTTGCTGAAAAGCACCAACCAGTCTGGAACAGCATTAAATTTTGTGCTGGTCTTTTCAGCGGGATAGTGGATTGACTTTTTGTGTGGTATATGCATTGGCATTTGACACTGTCTAAGTGAGAATAGTTATTTTTTCCTCAGTTCTCTCTTCAGCGTGATGAGTTGATTCACAGCTGCGAACTGCAGTTTTTGTCCTGACCTCGTCTGGCACCGGAGGGGGGAGCCTGTCTGTCTGATTAACTCAATACAGCCAAACTGACAATGATGAAAGCCAACAGAAGAAAAATACTACAGTGCTTGGAAACCATTTCTGACATTTGTCTGATGGGCAAGACCATAGGCAGCAGTATATCTAAGACATTTTACTATTCAAAAGCTTTAAGTCCATGTGATCTGAAGCTGGAAATGTTTTTGCATGACACTAACCTATTAGTATTATCTTTCTGTGCTTCCCTCACTTCCTCTATATCTCTCTTTCACCAGGTTTTAATGGGTTATCTGTCACTCCTAATGCTGAAAGTCACCTTGCTGTCTCTCTCTTATCTGTTCTTACTGGGAGTGAAATGGAGACTATTTTAAATGCGTTTAAGACATTTCAGTAAATGTCACTGCAAACGGAAAGTTCAGATAACGAGCAGAACTATCTCTTATGTCTATCTCTTATTAAGTCTATGATTTGACTGTCCCAAAATACATTTTTCCTTAAAAGTCACTGACTAATTTATAAAACATGGTTTTACTTAAGTTTCAGCAAGATGTTGAAAATGTAATTTCGTTTCTACAAAATATATCATATTTGTTAAACTGTGCATGGTAGGTTAAATTACTACATCAGGTTATCAGATTACAATCAGATATGAATATGACATTTTCTTGACTTTAACCCAACTGCAAAATCATGTGCCACGGAAAGCACCTCAATTTGTAGCACCAGTAATGACTGTAATAAACAGCAGTTAACAGTTGGATACACTCCAACCATTTCACCACTTATTGTGTATGTTATCAACATGGCTCATGTTTTAGTTGTGGAACATTTGATAATTGATATTGATTTTATGATATATTGCCTTCACTTCTGATAGATACAGTTGTCGACATAACATTGTGTGGTGAAGGCAGTTCTATCAGACTAAATTAGTAGGGTTGGGTATTGACACAAAAATCATTATTTGTATTTGATTAGATTTTGATTCACAAGCTTGCGATTCGATTCAATTTGATTCAATATCGATTATTTTGGATATATATCAGGTACAGTACATGGCAAATTTTCGCATGGAAAAAAATCTCTCAACTATTACTGTAAACACATGGGAGTCAGTCGGTAGGCCTTCTACATTACTATACAGGTGCTGGTCATATAATTAGAATATCATCAAAAAGTTGATTTATTTCACTAATTCCATTAAAAAAGTGAAACTTGTATATTATATTCATTCATTACACACAGACTGATATATTTCAAATGTTTATTTCTTTTAATTTTGATGATTATAACTGACAACTAAGGAAAATCCCAAATTCAGTATCTCAGAAAATTAGAATATTACTTAAGACCAATACAAAGAAAGGGTTTTTAGAAATCTTGGCCAACTGAAAAGTATGAACATGAAAAGTATGAGCATGTACAGCACTCAATACTTAGTTGGGGCTCCTTTTGCCTGAATTACTGCAGCAGCGCGGCGTGGCATGGAGTCGATCAGTCTGTGGCACTGCTCAGGTGTTATAAGAGCCCAGGTTGCTGTGATAGTGGCCTTCAGCTCTTCTGCATTGTTGGGTCTGGCATATCGCATCTTCCTCTTCACAATACCCCATAGATTTTCTATGGGGTTAAGGTCAGGCGAGTTTGCTGGCCAATTAAGAACAGGGATACCATGGTCCTTAAACCAGGTACTGGTAGCTTTCGCACTGTGTGCAGGTGCCAAATCCTGTTGGAAAATGAAATCTGCATCTCCATAAAGTTGGTCAGCAGCAGGAAGCATGAAGTGCTCAAAAACTTCCTGGTATATGGCTGCGTTGACCTTGGACCTCAGAAAACACAGTGGACCAACACCAGCAGATGACATGGCACCCCAAACCATCACTGACTGTGGAAACTTTACACTGGACCTCAAGCAATGTGGATTGTGTGCCTCTCCTCTCTTCCTCCAGACTCTGGGACCCTGATTTCCAAAGGAAATGCAAAATTTACTTTCATCAGAGAACATAACTTTGGACCACCCAGCAGCAGCCCAGTCCTTTTTGTCTTAAGCCCAGGCGAGATGCTTCTGACGCTGTCTGTTGTTCAAGAGTGGCTTGACACAAGGAATGCGACAGCTGAAACCCATGTCTTGCATACGTCTGTGCGTAGTGGTTCTTGAAGCACTGACTCCAGCTGCAGTCCACTCTTTGTGAATCTCCCCCACATTTTTGAATGGGTTTTGTTTCACAATCCTCTCCAGGGTGCGGTTATCCCTATTGCTTGTACACTTTTTTCTACCACATCTTTTCCTTCCCTTCGGCTCTCTATTAATGTGCTTGGACACAGAGCTCTGTGAACAGCCAGCCTCTTTTGCAATGACTTTTTGTGTCTTGCCCTCCTTGTGCAAGGTGTCAATGGTTGTCTTTTGGACAACTGTCAAGTCAGCAGTCTTCCCCATGATTGTGTAGCCTACAGAACTAGACTGAGAGACCATTTAAAGGCCTTTGCAGGTGTTTTGAGTTAATTAGCTGATTAGAGTGTGGCACCAGGTGTCTTCAATATTGAACCTTTTCACAATATTCTAATTTTCTGAGATACTGAATTTGGGATTTTCCTTAGTTGTCAGTTATAATCATCAAAATTAAAAGAAATAAACATTTGAAATATATCAGTCTGTGTGTAATGAATGAATATAATATACAAGTTTCACTTTTTGAATAGAATTAGTGAAATAAATCAACTTTTTGATGATATTCTAATTATATGACCAGCACCTGTATATTATTGAAGGTTAAAATTAACTGATTTGTAATTACATTACACCCAAGGAAGTTTTTATTATAATAAAGTTATAATACTAACATTACAATCACATAATTATTTCTACTCCAATTTGTTTTTTGAAATATAAACATTTAAATGGTGGCTGTCATAAAAACTTGACGGATTTATTCAAACATATATTGAATATTGAAGAACATTAAAAATTATAATGAATATGTAATATGGTGCTCATTTCTCTAGCTAACTAACGAGTTTATGGTCACTGAATATGGTTTTCCTGAGGTATACGTGATGTTACGTGACATATTGTAAGTTGGGTTATTGACATCTTTCAGCAGTTGAAACACTGATTGAGCAAATACATGAGACATGATACAGATTCCGTTAAGTTGCACTGTATATTTCAACATACCTTCAGATGTTCATTCATGTTTATTTCACATTGTTACTGGTATTAAAGCTGAGGAGATGACCAGTTCACATGCGCTTCGCGTTGCCACTTCTCTTGAACTTAGGCGCTACAGAGATCTGTCACGCCACATTTAACAGTGCCAAAATAGTATTTATTTGTTTAATTTTGTAAGACTTGATTTTCCTGCTAAGACAAAACTGAGATCAAGTGCCCTGCAATAAAGCACTAAAACTCATCTGGAGAGAAGATCTAAAGAAATAGCATAAGACAACACCTTGCCCTCACAACATCTACAGGATGCAACCCCCCCCCCCCCACCCCACACACACACACACCCTCCTTCCCTTCCCCCTAACTCAAGTCACTAAAAGTTCTTCAAGATGTATAATGTAACTTGTGTATCTATTCTTTTTTCCCCTTTCATGTTTGGTATCATTTTAAATGTATCAGTGCGATTGGTAAAATGGTCTCAGTTTCACAGCAGTCACTTATGTTATGAGGAAGTTTGAAAACTAAGGAGAATTCTGTCCTCCTTTCGTCTCTTCAAGAGATCTGATAACCCAGTCCTCTTCCCCCAAAACAGGTGTTAGTGTAGTAAATATTTACAATCCTTTTGTTCTGGTATGGGTATATAAGGTAAAGTGCAAAGCAGTCATGTGGGATCTTCTGTCGCCAGAAACCCCCATGCAGAGATGGTTGAATGTCTGAAGACATTCACACATCACTGTGTGTATATGCATTTCTTTGAGTAATTGATGTTATGCATTTATTTCTGAATTGGCTTCTAATTGTCCAACTATGTAATTGACATGATACATTTTACTTGACAAAATAAAATGTTATATTTGATTTACTCTGGATTCTTCTGAAATCATTATGACTAGTAGATTACTAAAGTCCGTCATTTCCGTAAATCTGCGTCAGGACAGGTCAAACTAGAGAGCCCCATGAAAGGAGCATAGGGGCACATCATGGGACTTTTTGAGTTTGTCTGTTATTGGCTTAGCAAGTTGCAGTATCGTGACTAAGAAAACTGTATTTTTGTATGAACAAGCATGTGGCGGTTCGACTCAAATGCATTAGTAAACTCTGCACCCTCTGACTAAGAATCATAAACTGGCGAATTTATGTCCGTGAGACCGCAGTCGGCCGATGTGAAAGTCTCTAAGCGATGGTGGGTCCGTAATGAACGAATAATTGAAAATATGGGATACCCAGAATAATCAAATATCTAAATTAATACCTAACGAATGATTAATTTCTAACTGGAAACACAACCTAAGAGTAATAATCATTTGAAATTGGAGTCAGATTAAACGAGTGAAATTACGTGAACTTCGCAGGGGTGCTGAAAAGACATACACGCGTTAACCTTCGCCCAGGCCGTCGGATTCCGTTTTTGGGCCGATGGGGGGTTCCTTACAATTTCATAATAAAATTGACAGAATTTGAAATCTGAGACTTTGTTTCATATCAAAAGAAAAAAAAAAAATTTTGATTTGATTTTGATTTGAAGTATATTGCAATTTATTGGACGGGAGGTGCACTTCAATGTTCCATTCATTTATCAACTTAAAACAGGATAGACTAATCGATTTTTGGGATTTAAGAATTGATATCGGTTTGTAAAAATGAGAATCGATTAAAATCGAGAAATAGATATTTTTTACCAGCCCTATAAATTAGCATACTTTTTTTATTTTACTTGTTATAAATAAACAAAATAAAGGCATTTTTAATTTGGACTAAATAGCTCAATTCAAATATACTGCATATACTAATATTCATATTCATATAGTTTTACGACCTCTTTATGGACTTTTTTAAGCGTCAAAGTGTCAGTTGCGTAGCTGTCTATGGAGGGACAGAAAGCTCTCAGATTTCATCAAAAAGATCTTTATTTGTGTTCCAAAGATGAACAAAAGTCAAACCCAAAAGGTTTTGGAACGACATGAGGGTGAGTAATTAATGATTGAATTTTCGTTTTTTGGGTGAACTATCCCTTTAATAGCTTAAAGATTATACGGGCAAACGGACTTGTGAACACCAGTTAAATTGGCTCTATTTAACATGAGTAGCCTCTGGCTAAGCATATGAAGTAACCATTTATTGATTATGTGAATTAAGGCAATAAAATGTGCTTAGAGCTCTTTTTTTTATTATTTTTCTCCAGATTAACCTGCAGCCCACAGACATCCTTTTGAAGGAGGGAGAGGTTATCCGTTGACTCATTCAATCTGCATCACCATCTGCTTTTTGAAACACATACTCAGTTTGGTATTTCTGAGATTTGGATCAAGGAATTTGATGATATCCACTGGGGATCCTGAATTGAAATAATTGAAATAATCATCTTCTCGTGCCTCCCCTTAAATTAGCAGGTTTCATAGGATTTCAAAGAACGGTTTCATATCTAAAAGCTTCAATCTATTGTTCTCAAAATAACCCAGTCTGTTAATTAAATATAACCAGTAAAAAGGTGTAATTACTGAACTGTAATCACTGTTTTATTTATTTTTAACTGAATACTTTTGAGTGGATTGCTCAATGTGGATATCCAGTGGCTATCATCTTTTCCTCAAAAGCTCTGTTGTTATATTAAGACTTTGTCTGGGAATTGAAAAGTTGTGTTATTGATTTTGCCCTTGGGTTGACCCTCAGTGTCTGTCAAACACTATCAGCCATCACGGGGTGGAACATGTCCGACTTAACTGACACTGACACACACATGGACTCAACAAAAAAGTGGAAATGTCAGTCACTCTCTGAAAGCCTAAGACAGACATTAGAACTGGAAAAAGGGAGTAATTGTGGCACAGATTTAGCTGATAACAAACAATGACTAAAATACGTTTATAAAGCCCATAAAATAGTTAATTGGGAAATTGAAAGGAATATTGTAGGTTATTTTCAACTTAACTGTGGTATGCTTTCAAATCTCACAGACAATTATTTTTATTTGTCCTTCAGTGTGCATTAACAAAAAGGAAATGCTTTTACAGTAAATACACTACAATGGAAGCTTCCGACAAGCAGGCTGGTGGGATTCAAATAAAAAATGTAAGCTCTTCACTTGATCTGTAAAGTTTACATGGTTCTTTTGATGTGCGACTACTTTTACTAGGTGGAGGAATTACTGACATCATTTTTGGGGGTGAGATCTTCAAAAATGGGTGTGGTCATGCAAATGCAGTTACAGCATATTCTTCCTTGTTCATTTGCACACACTGAGAGGTGAGTCCAAATTGTCTAGAGTAATTGAGATGCAGTGCCAATTAGGTTGAAAATAGCATTGATATTTCTTCAAATTAACAGTGAAATATTTTAACATACGTTAAAATATTTCTCTGAACTCTTTCTGAACTCTGATCTAATATGAATTAGCAGTGAAAATTATCTTAAAAATGGAATCTCTTTTAAATTGGAGCTCATATGATAAATTGTTCAAAATGGTTCCATTTGGCCCCATTGGTGATTCACAGTCTTCATACAATTAGGAATAGGAGTTCATCCAAAAATGAAAATTTTTGACATCCATCAAAGGATCATGAGAATTTATGAAAGAAGAAGCTGTGTATGGTTGATGAACAAATTGTTTTTTTGAGTCCGATCTTTTCAGTGAATCAGCTGATCTGGTGTGAATGATTCATGCACAGATTGGACTTTGTTTCTTTAATGAACTTGAACATGAGCAAAATTTCGGTATGTTTCTCACACAAAGACATGGAATATGCCACAAGAAGTCATATGGGCAAACGACTAGGACATTCTTCAAAAATTCTCATTTTGTTTCCCACAGAAGAAGGTTTGCAATGATACGAAAAAGATCACTTTAAGATGGGAAATTGACCTCTGAGACAGTCTCTCTCTGTGTTTCTGCTTTTTGTCTCACTAACTAGCCTGTGCAGCAGGAAATGGAACAAGAGTGAAAAGAGAACCAAGAGCGCTTTAAGCACTTGTTAAATGCCAATCAGCAGAAATGTCAACTCTCATGTTGCAGATGTTTCTAAAATGGATTCAGTGCTGTGAAAAACATCATTCCAAACACTCTGCCTATGAAATTACTTTCCCTCTGCCTAGATTAGCACTCCTCTCTCTCACTTCCTTTTCCCTCATTCCCCTCTCCTCCATTTCTGTTTCTTTTTTCTCTCTGCTCACAGCCATTACCTGAAATGTGCACTTTCTTTTCTCTCCCACAGAGAGTCTTTCCAGGTTGCTGTTGAGGACAAACTGCCTCACGCTGTCTCCGCTCAGGGGGAAAAATGGGCTATCGGAGCGTCCGAGTGCTCTTCCTGACGAAGAGAGACGGGTGTGTGACAGAAAGGGTAATATATTAGTTCACATACAGAATGTATGTAAGTATTCTGACATGACCCTTTCATGAGCCAATACAGGTGGAATATCGAAATAACTTTGATTTTGAAAGGACTCAACATTCTCGACATAACTATGATTTTGTTTTACTCATTGAAATTCAGGCCGGCATGTAGTCAAGGTTATAGTCAAAGCTGATGCAACAAAGGCCTTAAAGGAGACGTGAAAACTAGGTCTTTCAATCTTGATTGTATTGTGTTTCAACAGTTTGGAAATGTTTTCATATCCTCAATCTGCTAAAGTTTCTAATTTACCGGTCACAGTAATGTTAGCCATTATTCTGGCAGGTTTAGCAAACACACACCCCCTTTTGTTAACACCAACACCAGCAAAATAATATTGTCATATGACAAGCTAACAATTGATTTTAATGCTTTTAATGCTGCTTTAACTTCCACACAGTAGTGTTAATTTAGTATTATTTATATACCATTATAATATTTATTAATATTTTAATTAGTTTTTTATTTTAGTTTTAATATTTTATGTGCATTTGTCTTTATTAGTTTATTTTGTATATTTCTATTTAGCTTTGATTAATTAATTTTAGTACTTTAACTTAAGTTTATTTCAGTTAGACTAATATTTAAACTATTTAAATATTTAAAACTAATATTTACATTTCATTTATGGAGCCCCGCACATGACATGCAGGAAAAAATATGTATATCGTGGCCATGAATTAACAATTTGTTCCCATAACTTGCTAATATGTCATGTTTTACTAATTTGGTTCCTCGTTTTAATTAAACCGTACGCACAATATACTAATACATTACCTTGTTTTACTAAATCGTGGCCACGTGTTTTAACCATAGACTCTTAAAAAATATGTACGTAGTGTCCGTGACATCACCCGGAGTTTTCTGAAGAGCATTTTTGAAGCCTAAAGTGGGCCAACGCCATCTTGGCAGCATGTCACCGAGTGTCTTTCCAGGATAACTAATAATGGGCAAAGAGGTGGGACATGGTTGGAACTGAGGTGCCTGGTTGCTGAAACCACGCCCACCTAGCTCGACGTGACCAAGTTAGCTCATACTAAGGAGCTATCGATCTATCTTAGATACTATCTAAAATATTAATAAAGATAACAAGTTATATCATTTGAAAGTTCTAAAGGTTTACTGTCAATATATGGTGTCTTTTACAATATAGATGCTCCAGCAACAGTAATATTGTAATGTCAGGTGTGCAAATGACAACATGCAAAATAAAAGCGGGACTTCATACCTTTGTAATGAAATAGCAATCGCGAGATGAATCCAATCTGTCGCAATTGGGTAATGTCCATGAGGATCCATTGAAAAACATCCAACAGCACTTTTTATCCACAAAAACACTATATCCATGAAATACTGATATATTGTCCATTGTTTGCATCATATTTCTTCTGAACGATCTTCTCTCCATCATCGTTCTTCAAAAAATTATGCAATCTGAGCAGCGTTTATGTTGTAAAACTCTATACGATCGTATACATTGGACTCTTACAAACAAATGAGCCCATGTCCAAAGTGGAATTAGCTGAGGTGACAGACAGCAGAGGCAATCCACCTGTCACTCAAGTGGCCACGCCCTTAGTTATGCAGAACTTTAAGGCTTAATATAATTTAAATGGATGAGTTATAAAAAAAATTCACCCCCCTCCTTCCTTGACATGAAGGACAAAATTAGCTGTATAGACCAAAACCACAATTTGTACCAGGCTGTAAACAAATTTTTTTTCTGCTGTGAAGTTGGGCTTTTTAACATGGGGGTCAATGAGATTCTGCTCTCTTTTGGAGCCTGTCCCTAGCGGCCAGTCGATGAATTGCAGTTTAAGTCACTTCCGTATTGGCTTCAATAGAAACTGGGGTTGCCGCTTGGTTTCAACTCATTCTCGTTTTAGTTAGATCAAAACAAGGAACAAACTAGTACAATGTGGGCATGGCCATGATTTACTAAAATGAGGGAACAAATTAATAAGTTGTGGGAACAAATTCTTAATTTGTGGCCACGATTTAACTAAAACGAGAGAACTGTTTTAAAACGAGAGAATGTTAGAGTGCAAAATATTTTGTAAAATATTATTTTGTATAAAATAAAAATGTTTAGTAAGTACATTTGTTTTACAGTAAATTTAAACTTCTAACTCTTTTCAACCTTACGTTTGTATTCCAAAGCATTCATGAATTACACCCATTTAAGTTTAGATCTATCCTCAAAAAGGGGGGTGACAATTAACAGGTTAATAGTTTTACTTAAATAACTACACTGCCACACTAGCTTCCTGCTTCCCATATGTCGGCCTTGCGAACAAGGAAATGATTGACAGGTGAAAAGCACTTCAAAGTCTTTTGACTTGCTAAAGAAAGAATTATTATTAACCCTAAGCCTGAGTGTCATTCCACGAAACATTGACTACAACATGTACATTTCTATGCAATTTATTCTCCAAAGTATTCTCAAATACGATAGCTTGTATTTATATAGTTTCCTTGAACAGAACTGGCAAATGTTTGTAATGCAGGGATCAGTTTGCATTGTAACTTTATTTTCCATTTGCATGTTTTGTCAGCATTTGGCTTTTGTTCGCTGAATTCAATTGCTCAGGATGTCTTTGGGAGAATGAATTTTTCCTTACCTTGTTTTTTTTTTTTCTAAGACCAATTTGCATTTGACTTTGTACCTGCTCAGCTCTCTCAGTGCTGTTTGTATGTCACCACTTTCTAATTAAATGCTAAAATATTTATGTTTGAAATCTTGTTTATTTCGGCCTCTGCTTCTGTTTGCCGAGAGACTATTTCAAAAAGAGTGAAGGGGTGATTTTGTGAGCCATCACCTCCTGGTCACCATGTGCAGTAGAATTAATGAAAGTGAATATAAAAGAAGGCTAGGGACACGCATACACCTCTAAATTAAAGAAAAAGAGGGCTACTTGTTTTTCCCCACTTCTCTTTTTATTCCCTCCCTCCCTGTTTTTTCAGCATTCAACTTTTGAGACAACTGCCCATGGGTGACATTTAAGTTCCTGATGCACTCCTGAATTCTGGCTTCAATAGGCACCCTGTCTTCCAGCGCCTGGCTTTGAATACCGGTGGGGCCAGAGTCCTGGCAGACCCGTGCTTAAAGAGAAGGTCTCTTCAAAACTCTTTCTCCTCCTCCAGCCTGACTTTCCATATTTAGTATACAGCAGAGAGGGTGAAATTCCCCACTGACCCTCTTCATGGTCTTTTGAAAGCCACAGACACAATCAGGGTAATCCTTACGACATGGTTTGTGCACACAGTATTGAGACAGTACTTGGGAAAGAGCCTGTTCGGTGATACAGAAAAATACTCCTGACAGTGGCACACACAGAGAGAGAGAGAGAGAGAGAGAGAGAGAAAGAGAGAGAGAGAGAGTGAGAGGAAAAAATCGTACAATTTGTAAAATAACCTAACAATGTAGTTCATGTGTAAACTGACTTAAATTCACCTTAATTTACTTGCAATCAAGTCTGAAGATCAATAATATGATTCATTCGACCTGACTATACGTTACACCAGTGAAGGTCAGTTTTGGCACTTCACAAATATGATACACTTTGTTTTGTTTAAAGTTAAACACTTTATTTTAGGGTGACTTGTTACACAGTGACATGTACTAATAGTAAATTGTGCATAATTGCAAGCAACATACCCTAAACTAAAACTTAACCCTAACCTTAACCTTACCCTATAGTAAGTATGTGTAGTTAATATTACTCAGTACTTATTTGTGTAATTACACTGTAACAATGTTACTTGAAAATAAAATGTAACCCTTTGTTTCGATAAGCCATTAGATAATATTGTAGGTACTAGATAAACTATTATCTAATATAAAATTAACCCAGCATGAAAATTACGTTTTGAAGGTTAGGTTTTAAATTTAGTACATGTGTTGTTTGTCCCATCCACCTCAAATATTTTGATCTTCTCATTAGTATCTAACAATATAAATCACACTACAATGACATAACTTTCATGTAATCTGTTAAATTGATAATATTCAATTCATCTTGAATTTGCAGCCCTTTTTTCCCAATCTGTACATTTTGATCATTTAATGTGTATTTAATGTTTATTACTAGAAGAAAAATCAGTCTCGTAAGCACTATTTTCACATGGTCAAAAAAAAAAGGAGACGAATAGCCTTGCAAATTTTGATCATCAGAACATTTGTTGTAAAAGACAGACATGAATTCATTTCAGGCCCTATTTTGTACTTGTGTAAAGTACTGTTTAAGACTCAGATTGAGTTGAAATAGCTCCTAAATGTAACAACTGCTCATATAAACATTTTATAGTGTGTTTCTTTTAAAAAAAGGTGACCTTGCTGCTATTTTTATTACCCTTGTGCATTGGCAGGAGGTATAAATCTATTATATTAAAACTATAATATATAAATATTTGATAGTCCATGTTAGTTATAAGCCTATTGTTTTGTAGTTCACATAATCTTTTAGTCTCCCGGGTGTGTTGGAGGCCTGCAATATTGAGTTTTTTTTTTAAATATATTTTATTTTTTTTAATTTTTTTTTTATGGTTGCTAAGCACGGCTGTCTTTGTGGGATTTTTCCCTGAAAAAAAGCGTCCATCCACCATGCGGTGATGTTAACAGGGACTGTGCATGTGTGTGTAAATGTGAGTAGGTGTGTGCCTCTGTTAGGGGAATGTATTGATTTGTGGCAGAGGGAGGCTAACTCAGATGGACGTCCCATGAGCTCAGAGACAATGAGTAAAGTAACAGATCAATTTACACACACACACACACACACACACACACACACACACGTGACACATAAACAGACTCCTCAGAGCTTTTAAAAACAAAACAAAAAAAATACTTCTATTTCCGGACCCAAACAGAAGGGAATTTTTGTGGTGTTTTTCTTTTTTTCCTCTTCTATTTCTCTTTTCGTTTTTTACCATGCTATGTGGTCCTCGAGATAACTTCACTGCTTTTGTGGAGTGGGTGCTGGTGAACAACAAATCGGCCCAGCTGTGGACGTCGACACCAGCCACACTCCAGATCCATCAGATCCAGAGCCCAGTCAGCCTTCACCCTGCCAGATGGAGCTACAGCCTGATTCCACCACAGACACGGAGCCTGAACCCAACTGAGTCAAATTCCATGGAGCCTGAGCCCATTGACGCATTTGACCAGGTGCATCAGTCGCCAGCAATGCCCCAGCCTGGCCTCTGGAAATTATATAGATGATTTTGAGGAGGATATACCACTGGATCTCCCGTTTCCCCTTGTCCCACCCAGCTTCAAGTCTACTGTGTTTCCAGAGTTCCCGCCCAGCCTCCCTCTCCTACCTCCTCTACTGGAGCCAACCAGTTCCCCAGCCCTAACCCCGCTGGTTTCTGTCTTTCCCTTGGCTCATCCTCAGTCTGTCCCATGTGGTGGTCTGGATCCGCCTCAGGCCTTCCAGTCCCCAGGTCCATCTTTTGAGGATCCACTGTCTCTGCCTCCAGCCACCGAGCCCCGGACTTCACCTCGGCCCTCTGACCCATCATTTCCATCATGGCTCCATGCTCCCTTGTCTCCACCGTGGCCCTTTAGCTCACCAGCTCCACTGGGCTCTTTTTCAGGGGTCACCCTTTTTCCGCCATAGGATTCCTGGCTTCTGGCTGCACCTCTGCCCTCCATCCTTTGTCCTCGGTTGCTCCAGCTCCGCTGCAGTCTTCCGGGTCCCCACCTCCGCCTCGCTCCCATGAGCCATCAGCTCAACCTTGGCCCTGCGGACATGCAATGTCACCCTGGCTCCGTGTCCACTCTGCTTCGTCTGGGTCTCCACCGCCCCTGGCTCCGACACAGATGCCTGGTTCCATCTCCTCACATGCCTGGTTCTATCACCCAGCCCTCCACCATGGCTCCTCCCTCTTGCCACTCTGCAGTGGAACATCATGCTGGCTGTGGCCTGGATCCCTGCCTGGCTCCTCCTGCTCCTGGCTCCTCCCACACTCCACTCCCCCATGGACTGTTTTGCTTGTCTCTAATTGTTTATACCCCTCTCCAGGTCCACGTCCTCCACCAGAGCCCCATCCCTTCCTCCCTGCTCCTTCACTGATTCAGTGACTCTTTGCTGTATGAGGACGTGCCTTCCGGGAGGGGGAGCTACTGTAATGTGTACATTCTATTATGTTCCTGTTTGCCTGCTTAGGGACTGTTTACACGACACTGTTTTCAACTAAAAATGGGAAACTTTATGTGTTTTGGCCGCTCATTTACACGGCAACAGCGTTTTGGTGGCCTGAAAATGCAAACTTTTGAAAATGGGTTTCAAAGTGCAAGTTTTTGAAAACGGTCTCCGTGTAAACAACAAAAACGCGAATCTGTGAAAACGATTACATCATGCACATGCATATTACATGTTCAGTCTACAGTGTTTCCTCATGATCATACAGTGTTTTTAGTCGTTTTCATGGATTCATATGAATGGGGATAGTTTTGACAATGGTGTCACCTGTATGCGGAAAACTCAAAGGAAAAACTTCTCCGTTTTAAGCATATCGTTGTCGTGTAAACGTACCTTAAGTTTGACCTAGTCTCCAATGTTCCCACTCCTTATTGGTTGTCATAGTTACTGATTTGATTTTCTTCATTATTGATTCCCTTCACCTGTTTGCTATCTAGTTTCCTTTGTTTGCTCTGTGTATTTAAACCCTCAGTTTGAGTTAGTTCTCTGTCCCGTATTGTTTGTGTTGAAGGTGTATTTACTATTTCTAAAGCTCCTGCTGTTCTCTTATAGTGTTCATTAAATAATAGTTTCAATTATTCCTGGTCTGTTCCTGAGAAACGCGTAACAATAAGTGATTTCACAATAATTTCTGTTGTCTCTGAAATAATGTTCAAGTATACTGCACAAAGTACTGACCAGCATTCATAGTAAATTTAAACATACTTTTTTTATTTCTGTTCTGGTATGTCATGTATTTAAATATATTTGTAATTACACATTTGTAATGAAGTTGCAATTTAGTACATTTAAAATATATTAACATTAAAGGTAATATTAAATAAGACACCACATCAAGTACTTTGCATGTGCTTAAGTATGTTAGTCAGCACATTTAAAAAAAAAAAGTGTACTGTAAAGAATAAGTTTACTTTAAAATGAGCTTTAAAAGTTTTAATTATTAACATTGTTACAAACTGCAATTTTGAAAGTGTACTTAATTGTGTTAAGAAACTGTAATAAAAGTGTACTTTCTTTGAATACACTTAAGTGGCCTTTTACTTTATCAATATTATATTATCTGCATGTAGTTTTTTTTATTTGAAGTACACTACAAGTGCACTTTATTTAGAATGAAGTGCACTTCTTTTTACTAAGAAATTCAGCAGTCTTGTTCCGTATGTTTTTTTTTTTTTTTTTGCTTTTTTGCTTTTGAGGTGTATGAATGCATTTTATTTCTTCAAGGATAGAATCACACTAAACAGGGATGCCCCAAACCAGTACTCGCATGTGTGTGTGTCTATGTATTCCTGCATGTTGAGCCCCTTGGCCATGTAAAATTCCCCTCACTGCTCTGCAGAGAAAGCAGGAGAATGAGCGAGAGCGGTCACTGCTCAATCGTTATTAACGATTTGCAATTTGTAAACAGTGGGACCCATTTCAGCAAATGCCAGGCCTATTTCAGCACAATAGTGTCTGGATTATTTTCGCATCGAGCACCAGACGAGGACAAAGTGACTTCTCTCTGGTGAAAAGCGAGCAGCAGAGAAACGAGAAAAGGCTATTTTCTCTTTCCTTTTCTTCTCTGCCAAAAGAAAGCCATGCTGAGACAGAGCGGGGAGCCATTTTCAAATGTTTGGAAACAGGAAGAAGATGGGTGTTAAGTCAGGGATGCTTTCTCTTTATAGATTAACGCTCCCTCTGTTGAATGTGTGGCTGCAGAGCACAAATGTAACAAACTCAGTTTTTTCATCATTAAAAATTGCACCAGAGAGACTGTGCAAACTAGGTTATAATGGCTGCACCTCAACATGACTCCTCTGATAATGAAAATTTCACATTTGAACTGGATATTTAAGCATAAGACAGGGGTTGCATCATTTTTGGCATACCACAGATCTGTGCCTTTTGCAGTCCATGAGCTGGGCTTTTATAGTTTAGATGTAGTTTGATCTTTCAATTTTTCATTAGTTTTTAATGTATGACTGTTTTTCAGTGTTTCATAGTTTCAGTTTATTTAGTTTAGTGTTTTTGTGCTGTCAAAGATAGTGTGTTAACTGAGATCGTTTAAATAGTGGCAATAAGTTTCTCTGGGCATTTGGGTTTATTTCAGTAAACAAAAATGTTTTAATTTATTTTTTATTAACAATAATTTGCACAATCATTTGGTACCTCACTTACGAAATGCATGCGTTTTTGTTATTTTAGATAAATTAGACTTCTCTTTAATATTTTTATATTTTTTCAATATTTCTACACTTCTACCATTTAAGCTTAAATTTGGTGAGCTACAGTGTCATGTTTTGAATTTGTTTTTTGATTCTCTTTCTGTTCCATTCATGTCTGAGTTTTCTTTGTTAATCTTCAAGGTTGTTAATTAGTTCAATCATCTTCGTTTACCACCTGTTTGTCTCCTAGGTTACAGATTTGATTAGAGTCCTTACAGTAGTTTAGGTGTGTCTTATTTATTAGTCCTGTTAGCTCAACTGTTTCCTATGTATATAAGCCCTCAGTTTCTGTCTGTTCTTTGTTTAGCTTTGTTTATGTCTAGTGTTATGTGGTATGTTTGTCTTTGTTGTTTTTCCATTTTATTGTTTGAATTACTTTATTAAAATTCTCCAGAAGATATCTCCTTCATCGTGTGCTTTACTACAGCCACCTACCGTGACACATAGTGCTAGAGATTTAAATTTTGAGCTAGTCAGTAAAAATGATTTTAGTATGAAGCACAGAAATTGAGTTGTTCTTGCACACAGAATGTGTCCTAGCATTTTAACAACAGTTTTACTAACAGAAAATGCATTAATAGACCATAAGTGCATTAGAACGATACTAATGTGAACATTCAGTAAGCTTGATGTTTATCATGTGAACCAACAATGAGCATTCAAGCATTTCTTTTCGTGAAGTGTTTGATAAGTACGATTTACATTGATCAGGCATAACATTATGACCACTGACAGGAAATAAAGTGTATGAAGTGAATAACACTGATTATCTCCATCACAGCACCTGTTAGTGGGTGGGATATATTAGGCAGCAAATGAACATTTTGTCCTCAAAGTTGATGTGATAGAAGCAGGAAAAATGGGCAAGTGTAAGGATTTGAGCGAGTTTGACAAGGACCAAATTGTAATGGCTAGACGACTGGGTCAGAGCATCTCCAAAACTGCAGCTCTTGTGGGGTGTTCCCGGTCTGCAGTGGTCACACTGGTCACATTGATGCACTTGGGGAGCGAAGGCTGGCCCGTGTGGTCCCATCCAACAGATGAGCTACTGTAGCTCAGATTGCCCAAGAAGTTAATGCTGGTTCTGATAGAAAGGTGTCAGAATACACAGTGCATCGCAGATGGTTGTGTATGGGGCTGCATAGCCGCAGACCGGTCAGTGCCCATGCTGACCCCTGTCCACCGCCGAAAGAGCCAACATCAGAACATCAGAACTGGACCACGGAGCAATGGAAGAAGGTGGCCTGCTCTGATGAATCACATTTTCTTTTACATCACGTGAATGGCCAGGTGTGTGTGCGTCACTTACCTGGGGAACACATGGCAGCAGGATGTAATATGGGAAGAAGGCAAGTTGGCGAAGGCAGTGTGATGCTTTGGACAATGTTCTGCTGGGAAACCTTGGGTCCTGCCATCCATGTGGATGTTTCTTTGAAACTTATCACCTACCTTAGCATTGTTGCAGACCATGTACATCCTTTCATGAAAACGGTATTCCCTGGTGGCTGTGGCCTCTTTCAGCAGGATATTGTGCCCTGCCACAAAGCAAAAATGGTTCAGGAATGGTTTGAGGAGCACAACAACGAGTTTGAGGTGTTGACCTTGCCTCCAAATTCCCCAGATCTCAGTCCTGTCTAGCATCTGTGGGATGTGCTAAACAAACAAGTCCGATCCATGGAGGCCCCACCTTGCAACTTACAGGACTTAAAGGATCTGCTGCTAACATCTTGGTGCCAGATACCACAGCACACCTTTAGGGGTCTAGTAGAGCCCATGCCTTGACGGGTCAGGGATGTTTTAGCAGCAGAAGGGGACCAACACAATATAGAGTACCTCAGAGATGACGTGTTTTTGTATGCAAAACCCGGAAGCAAGTTAGCATTTTAGGACTTTTGGTTCCATCGCCAAGTCAATGGGTTTTTTGAATGGGTTTTTGCTAAATTGCCTGAAATAAGGTCTGTGGTTAACAAAGCCTCTAAATATTTTCACATTTTGATCTATGACATGAAACACACCAGTTATAACCCGCTTGTGATTTTTTTTTATGGTTGCTAACAAGTTGCTAAAAGGGACTACTTCCTTTGGCGGGGACTTTAGACGTCATCATGACAAACAGGAAATCACACTCACTAGCCCGCGTTTCAGTCTCACAGTCTTAGTTTTACCTGTCAGTTAATATATATATATATATATATATATATATATATATATATATATATATATATATATATTTATATATATATATTTATATATACTATATTTTTAGTCTTTTCAAATTGTAGTTTTTAACATATTGTAGTACACAGAATTCAGTGATATTAAGTTAATCGATTACTAGTTCTTTATTTCTCTTGAGAGATTGTAGTTCGACAATGGTTTTTTGTTTTGTCCCGAGATGCAATCACAAGTCGTCGGATGAAAGATGCTCGTTTGATCGTTTTCCATCCGATGTTACCCAGCGGAGACTCTGGGTTTGTGCCGTAAGGTAAGCTCACATAACTATGATTTCCATGTGAACGCCGTATTTACTGCCTTAACGTGGCTACGACGAAACTTTAATGGTGCATAGTGCTTAACACGATAATGTTACGTTGACGGCCAGATGGAGTTGAAGAGGCTAACATCCCAAGCAAGAATAAACGTTTTTCATAATCAGATCAACAGCTAAAATACCTTTATCTACTAAAATAAATTTACTCTTAAAATATCTAAAAACTTGTTTACTTTGCCACTGTTTAATAGATTAGATCCACTGCAGTTTTATTAAAGGCTAACGTTACGTGGAAAAATGTGTTTAATTAAAATATTCAAAATAACACCCGGTTTATTGACTTTTATTGTAACTTGTTTGGATATAATTATAGAAAGGGTGGGTCCTGCACACTGATATTTGTGAACCCAAAGAAATCATTCTTGAGGACCAGATTTTCATGACCTTGATGAAACTTTGCCACAACTATACACACCTACACCTGGCTGCACTCTTTCACTGCAGTGCAAACACTGTAAGTAATGTATTAATAACATTCATAGAGGTTTTTCACAAGGTCCTTTATAAGGATATAATGAGCACTGTGTTCCCACCCGGGAGAAAAACAAGACCTGCATGCGTTCTTCATTTCTACCTTTCCAAAATTGCAAAATGATATTGGATTGCACTGACATCAAAATTGCTATTCCCAAGCAAATGGATACACAGAAAGAGTATTCTGCGTACCGTGGCATGCACTCCTTCAAAGTACTCATTGAGGTGGCACCAACTGCTGTGATTACATACTGCAGCAAACTTTACCCAGGATCTGTAAGTGATAAGGAGATAGTACTGGATTCTGGTGTTTTGAACCATTTTAAGCCTGGAGACCTGGAGATTCCTAATCCACAACATCCTCAGTCACGGCCAACTGACACACAGTGAAGCACATGCTACAAAGCTGATTGCACAGAACAGGATTCATGTTGAGAGGGCAATTGGCCGTTTAAAAGATTTTAAAATTCTGAAATTTATTCCATCTCACCTGCGGCACCTTGCAGATAAACTGATTCAGGTATGCTGTGCACCAGTGAACCTCCAAAGTCCTTTCATAAAAGAAGTGGCAACAAAATAGTGCAAAAAGTCTCCTGCTCTCCATCCAGCCAGAAACAATGGATTTCCTGATGTTTTTCATATTACCTCAATGTAAAGGTTAGTACGCTTATCTACCTCCTATTTTTAACCATTTTTCAGTAAAGGAATAATGATATTGAATTTATCATTCAGGTAAACTCAGTCTAGCTGCTATTACAGCCACTCAGAAACACCAGGCTCCTGCTCTCAATCCAATCAGAAACAATGGATTTCCTGATGTTTCTCCTACTACACCGCAGTGTAGACACGTGTATTATGTATATTTTTAGCCAACCTTCTAATTAACAGTTCTCTTTCTATATACATATATTGAACAATATTTACAATTTCCTTTTGTGCCAGCTGTGGAAGCATGTGGGACTTAAAAAAGTCTTCCAGGACTTGCAGGTTTGATTGCCAAGTGTCAAGTACCCCCTTCCATACTGACACTGAAGCCCTTATTTTGCAGTGCTTCACTAATTGACTTTTCTCTTGCATCATAGGGACACTTGGCATCCAATATTGCAGATGACCCCACCAGACCATCTGGAGATGCTCCCAACACTCCTGATGGAGACAGCCACAAGCCAGACTCCTGGACTGGCATCTGAGTTGCAGTGGTGAGTGCCTGGATGGTTTCACTCTCGTTCACAATACCCCACTGTACAGACAAAACACCCTCTAGGGATTGTTGCTTTCCCAGCACCCTAGCAAGAAGGTTTGACTTCTTGAAGAAGCACATGCTTTGACCTAAGGACAGCTCCAAATTTGCTGGCGGTCAGCCTTCCTCTTCTAAATAAATCCAGTTTGGATTGTTGGGCTGACCAGTTGTTGCCATCTGAATAGCCCTCCGTTCCTCCTCTGACAGCCATACTGGCCAGGATAGCTTCAGGCCAGGATAGCTGAAGACCTACAGACTCTACAATTCTAGGAACAGAATGTGCTTCCAAGGTGTGAGGCTCCTCTTCTGGCTCAGGTGACATTCCTGAGAACCTGCCCCTGAGTCTGTTCCTCAGCCAATCACAATCCTCTGCTGTTGGCTCTCGTGTCACAGCGGGTTATACGGCTCATTCGGAGGAGGGAACAGCTCCTCTACCGAGTGTGAGCTCTTAGCTGCTTTGGGCTTCTTCCACTGACATGTGGTGTCTGTGCAGCTGAAATTGTGGATGGCAAAGATGGCCAAAGCAGCTGCATGGCTGCATTTGTATTGTCCACGTGAGCATTCACATTGTGTAGCAACAATGCCAGAGACCTGTCATGTGAATAATCAGTTGTTGGCGATTTATGAAAATAAAGATGTTTACTACAATTCTTGCTGTAGTATTTTAAGCATTTTGTTAACTGTGCAAAAGGTTGCGAGTTCAATTCCCAGGGAACACGCTGCTATGTATAGCCTGAATGCACTGTAAGTCGCCTGACAAATACCTAAATTTAAATGTTAAACTATTGTATACTACTTGTATACTATTGTAACTACTCTCCAGTCAGCTCACAGTAATATGAATGTGTGATAAAATTTACTTGGCTACACTGGCTGTCACACTGGGGCTTGTGGATTACCAGGTAAAAATATATAGAAAAGGTGAACAAAATGAGTATATATGGTTTACTTGGGCAACATGGTTTAATTATAATATATTATAATAAGTATTCGTTGATGCTATTGGACAATTTTCTTTAAATTCAACATGGATAATTATTTACAAATATTATATTAAATGTTTGGAATGCTTGTTCAGAGATTGTTTGTATAGTTACGTTAAATACATATAACACTATTATAACTCCTTCCTATCTCCCTAATTTTACTTACCGAGTGTTACGGTAGCTGCTGTAGAGACGAGGCGAATACGGATATCCACAATAATATGGGCTTTATTGATAACCATGGGAAGAATGAACAGCAACACACACTTAAACTAACATAAGAACAGACAAGGAGTGCAGGGAAAGTGTCCATTATAAAGGGAGTGCAGATGATTAGGTCCAGGTGCAGGTGATCGGTGATGATGGGGAGATGACGACGAAGTGAGTGCAGGTGTGGAAACAAGAGGATGATGGGAAATGGAGTCCGGGGAACACGGGAACTGTGACAGTACCTCCCCCTCCCGGTAGGCGCGGCCTCGCGCCGTGGAAGGAGCAACCGGGGAGGGGGGGTGGGCGCCCTGAAGACCTCACGCAGGTGCAGGGAGAGGAGCAGACGGGACCGGAGGTCTCCA
The DNA here is from genome assembly GCA_037950675.1 of Hypophthalmichthys molitrix. NCBI lineage: Eukaryota > Metazoa > Chordata > Actinopteri > Cypriniformes > Xenocyprididae > Hypophthalmichthys > Hypophthalmichthys molitrix. The sequence goes on along the minus strand of CM075510.1, from coordinate 21,113,124 downwards.
GGGCGGATCTAGGAGATCAGGCGGCCATGGCGGGTCAGAGGCCGTGGGCGGCTACGGCGGGTCAGACTCTGACGAACCAGGATGCCCACCCAGGAGTTCCCCACCCACGGGTACCAGGCCCCCCCCCAAAATTTTCTTAGGGGGTTTCCCCGTGGATGGTAAGGCGGGCTCGGCGGCGGCAGGAGCAGCGGGCTCGGCGGCGGCAGGAGCAGCGGGCTCGGCGGCGGCAGGAGCAGCGGGCTCGGCGGCGGCAGGAGCAGCGGGCTCGGCGGCGGCAGGAGCAGCGGGCTCGGCGGCGGCAGGAGCAGCGGGCTCGGCGGCGGCAGGAGCAGCGGGCTCGGCGGCGGCAGGAGCAGCGGGCTCGGCGGCGGCAGGAGCAGAGAATAGGGCCCAGTCCATCCCCTCATACACGACCAATAGGCCCACTGATACAGGTGCGGGCTGCACGGAGGCAGAAAACTCAGGAGACAGGGGTTGCACGGAGGCAGAAAGCTCAGGAGACTGGGGTTGCACGGAGGCAGAAAGCTCAGGAGACTGGGGTTGCACGGAGGCAGAAAGCTCAGGAGACTGGGGCTGCACGGAGGCAGAAAGCTCAGGAGACTGGGGCTGCACGGAGGCAGAAAGCTCAGGAGACTGGGGCTGCACGGAGGCAGAAAGCTCAAGAGACTGGGGCTGTTTGGCGGTCTTATTTTTCCTCCTTTTCGCCCGTTTTGGCCCAGCGGAGGATTTTACATCGGCCCTCCGGGGTTTTGGGTCCGGCAGGACACCGGGGAAAAGCTCACTGGAGAGGCAAGCGGAGGAGGATGGAGATTGAGGAATCGGCCAGGCCACCCGTGTTTCTGGGGGAACTGGACGAGGAGCGCACGATTCGTCAAGAACCTCTTCAATTACAAAATCAGAATAATTTAGAAACAAAATCAGATTGATTGAATCGACTAGGGAATAACTACAGGCAGGTTCTTTAAAACAAATCATGTTCTCGTCCAGCCCCTCCAGAAAAAGGGCGTTCAAACAGGCATCTGGCAGATTCGTCAGATAAGCCAACTCGACAAACTCCTCCACATACCTCTCCAGTGAACGACCGTCCTGCAGGAGCCCAATAAGGCGATCCATGGCAGAAGCTGGTGTGGGAGGCATGGGAGATACGGGGATCTCAGTGAAGAATAAGCCCATAGTTAGCTTGTGGAAGTCCAGTCGGTATGGTCTGTTCTTCTGTTACGGGTGTAGCTGTAGAGACGAGGCGAATACGGATATCCACAATAATATGGGCTTTATTGATAACCATGGGAAGAATGAACAGCAACACACACTTAAACTAACATAAGAACAGACAAGGAGTGCAGGGAAAGTGTCCATTATAAAGGGAGTGCAGATGATTAGGTCCAGGTGCAGGTGATCAGTGATGATGGGGAGATGACGAGGAAGTGAGTGCAGGTGTGGAAACAAGAGGATGATGGGAAATGGAGTCCGGGGAACACGGGAACTGTGACACCGAGACTCGATAAACCTCATGCTGGCCCTTACAATACCGGTAAGTAAACCAGCATCTAAGCTGCACTGCTCTATATGTCCAGACTTATAGTGGTTCTCTCCTTGATCTATGGTTTTTCTATCGTCTACGAAAAAGGCATAAGACTTGAAATTGATACAGCCATAGCTAGTGCTTCTGAGATGGTAAGCACGTTTTTTTTTTTTTTTCTGGCGAATTGGCAAATTGTATGCAAACACAGTATACAATCAAACATAATACAGTGAAAGATAATCTTTAAAGTTTATTTGGGGCACAATGATCAAACATAATAATTTTTAAACACAAAGAAAATAATATTAAGGTTTATATAAACTAACAAAATAATAAACAAATAAATAAAACGTTTTTAACAAAAGATAAAAATATCTCAGAGAGGCACGCATAAAATTATTTTCTAACATTTTTGGACAAAACGAATGGACAGCATTTCTCATGAAAACGTGGACAAGTATTCATACACAGCGCAGCTCATAATCAGCGAGCATGTTTTTTAAATAAAATTGTTTTTTAAATAAAGTTTGGGGAAGCTTGGTGTTGGTGAAGTTGATCTGCGACCATGGTGTGCTGTAGTCCGTTAATAGCCTACTGTTAGCTTTTTATATCTGACGACTTTATTTAGGCTTTAAAATGTATGAATGTAGTGTTAACTTGTAAAGATTACCTTGATAGACAAAACGTGTAAGTGTCATAAACCTTTGTTAAACACAGAGCTTATTTTTTGCGATTTTCCAAAAGTCTATGGGAAAAAATGCATAGGCTTTCGATCGAGGGAACCCGTGTGTCGCTAACTTACGGGTTGGCCTACAAAAACACGTCATCTCTGAGGTACTCTATTAGGAAGGTGATCATAATTTTATGCCTGATTGGTGTATTACATCAGAGGTCTTCAACCCTGCTCCTGGAAGCCCACTGTCCTGCAGAGTTTAGCTCCAACCCTAATCAAACACACATGAAGCAGCTAATCAAGCTGTTCAGGATTGCTTGAAAATCACAAGCTGAAGCAGGTTGGATATAAACTTTATGTCATCAAAGTAGTTCGGTATAATTACCTCCCAGAACTGTCTTACACGATTGTGTTCCCTTCCCAAACAGCAGGCATCTGCCTCCAAAAGCAAGATAACATGCATTTATTGCATTTTGTCAGTGCGCTCTGAGGCGCAAGTAATTTATTATACGAAAAATGACCCATAGCGGCTTAGTGATATTTGGCGCCAGTTTATCAGGAAGTTACGATTTTTTTCTGTTTGATTCACTGGATGGAAACAGTGCTTTATTTGCAAATGTTTTTGCACATAATTAATGCGATAACATTTTCTGTTTCACCTCTAAAACAACCTTGTTTTCTTTGCATCTAACGCAGGTGTGGGTTTTTCCCCTGGCATTTAAATGCAGGTCTGCTAGATATTGGGCTGAAATAAGAACTACACTATCTGCTTGTGTAAGACAACAATACAAAAATATTTCAGATAAGAAAGCCTACGGCGGCTAATCAAGACACCGCAACTCTCTGCCTCGTCTCTTATTTCTTCCTGTCAAGTCTTTATCCATCTTTCTTATCTCATGCCATCCTCTTTCAAGTGCTTCCACCTCTCTCCTTGTTCCCCTGTGGCCCAATTCGCAGGTGATCAATAAAGTCGCTTGATAGGTTTCCTGTCTTGTCAGGCGTGGAGCTGCCATTACTGTGCTCGGTTACAGACCTGCCAAGTGTATTACACGAGTCACCGGCGTCAGGTCCTGATTACATCAGACCCACGGGATGGAAAGTGCGAGAGAGAGGCAAATTCACTAAATAATTGCGTCACATTTGTAGGTGCTATTTCACCTGCGTCTTGTTTGCTAAGCACCCTCAATTAATTTTGCACAGTACAATAAATGAAGTCATTGTCATTCTTTTGAGTGCAAACACACCCACTTTCTGTATGAATTAGACTCATTACAGATTGTGCCTTTATTCATAAAACTCAGTGCTATTTGCCTGGCGCAATTAACGTCATGGTATATTAGGCCTACTGCCCGCGGAAAGCATTAGATTTAAATGAGCTATGTGTATAAGTACTGTGGAGCAAAGCCATTAATGACATCTGTGGTAATGACAAAATAATCTGTTTCTGTATTTGGATAGAATAGGATGTAGGAGGGGCTTAAACCAAATGTTAGTTAAAAATAAATGATTTTTAGATGCAACTCCCCTCAGAGTTTCCATATGCCCTATATAATTCAAGTGGGCTGTAACTGTGTTTGCTTTGGTTTAGAAAGAAATTGTGAAAAGAAAAGTGGAAAATCATATTTTAGTTTATTGTTACTCTTGGCAAGCTCAGATGTCTATCCGCCCAGACACACCAAACCATTTTACATAAACCACAACAATCAATAATCCACATGTATACACAACTATAATTGCTCCATCCCATGTTTTTAATGCTTCCTACTTGTCCTCCCCAGTTTTCGAAGCAGAGCACACTACTTAGGTTTATTATCAAGTACTCGTCTTCTCTAAAGATGGATAGCGTTGCTTATCATCCATTTTGTTGGCTGTTTGTCTTTGTTATGTGCACTTCTTGTTTGGTGTGTGTCTGAGCCAGAAAGTTGAGCTTGAACACACCGCAAAGACTACAGCCAATGGCTAACAAGTGCCTGCATGAGAGGACACACCTGTCAATACCAGCAGGTGCTAGTAGTCTGTAATCGTCATTCAAAAAGGGAAATCAGACGAGGACTGTGGATATACAAACCATAAACAAAGCATCACTTACTTACCATTTTCACATCAGTCTTGCTCACAGATGGATTCAAAGAAAATGATCACTGATGAGATGGAGATAAAAAATGAGTGTGCCCTCTTGGCTTTGACGTTTGCTTGCTTTTGTCACTTCTGTTTTTCTTGTAAAGCTCTGAACATCTGTTCAGAGGGATCTCACTCACTGACGGGCTTTGCCACCGATTCAACATGCTAAAAGTAGACTGTAACACAACCATCCAATTTAAACTAGCAACCACCCAGAATCTGTCTGTCTGATAGACTGCATAAATTCAATTCAAATTCAAACTTCAAAATTCTTCTGTCTTAAACCCTTACATTTTTTAAACTACTTCAAAACTACTACCTTTAGCCAGCAATGCTCATTACAAATATTGCTGTATGCTTGTGCTTTTTGGATAATGAGTTTAATATATTTTTGCTATTATTCAGTAGAATTCATGATTATTCTTGAAGTCATATATAAGTTATTTAACTTTGGGAACATCGCTACTGTACATTATATTGTTTATTGATAATGGCAGCAGTTATTCATCAATTGATAATCAAATAATGATTAAAAGTGTTTCTTGGAGGCATTCAGATATGTATCATGCAGTCAGATACACTGTAGGTATTTTAAAAAGGCTATTCAGGAGTCTAGATTGCAGTGGTGGAGTGATGCTGTTCAAGGAAAGTATATCATATTGTAGTAGTCAGCTGGATCCTCCAAGACCTAAACAGACAGGAATTGCACTGTTCACAGATTTAATTTCTTTCTCTTTTTTTTGGACCATTTTTTGCAGCTTTTGCCAAACGAATTGATAGTTGGAGAGTGGACAGGAAGTGACGTAAGAAAGAGATGAATCAAACTCAGGTTGTCCGAAGTGCAACCACGCTGCTCCTGCCTCTTATTTTAGCATTTTATTGTATCCTTGTTCTTTTTGTGGTGCAGTGCTAAGTGAATTTTTGAGCATGTATCCCATTTAAAGGCTCAGCCAGTAAAGGACTCAGGGTAAGTGTGATTAATGACGAGTATACTACGCATTCGACTCTTACTGTCCTCCAGCTGACCTGCAATTATTTGTTTTACAGATGGAAAGTCTAGCCACAACACCATCCAATTTAAAGTGTTATATTCTCAATTACCTCACACCTTGCAAAAAGCAGTCACTATCCCCGGGAAGCGTGCTCTTGCGCCTCCATCGGCAACGAGATAACGGGGATCGGGTTTAGAATGAAGACGCGTGTGAAACGGTCATTGTTTGTTTGAAGATGGTGGCAGGTGGGCAGGCGACATACCTGAGGTCAAACTGGCAGCTAAATGAATCACTGCTCCGTGGCTTATACGCATGTTAGTAGTGTGTGATAAATCCCCACAACGTTAGCTGGCTAGCCGCCGGGAGGGAGGCCCTACTGCACTGATGTATAGCTCTGCGGGGCCCATCTCAAGGTTATTAGTAGCACACTAACCAAGGAGTGCACGTAACCAAGACAAACACCCAACAAAAAGGATGATAAGCAACGCTATCCATCTTCAGAGAAGACAAGAGGACTTGCTAATAAACCTAAGTAGAGTGCTCTGCTTTGAAAAATGTGGAGGACGGGTAGAGAGCATTAAAAAACAAGGGATGGAGCAATTATAGTTGTATATACATGTGGATTATTGATTGTTGTGGCTATTGTAAGTGCATAACAATGATACCCAAGGCACCTTGTTGCTTATTTCCGCATTTTATTGCAGTTGCTTTATAGCATTTGACAGGCTTTATAAAAAAGTGCCACCGAAAAGTATTCCGACACTTCAGCCATACTAAAGGAAACATTTCAGGTTCAAGTTAAAGGGTTAGTTCACCCAAAAATGAATATTATGTCATTTATTACTCACCCTCATGTCATTCTACACCCGTAAGACCTTCGCTCATCTTTGGAACACAAATTAAGATATTTTTGATGAAATCCGATGGCTCAGTGAAACCTTTATTGCCAGCAATGTCACTGAACCTCTCAAGATCTAGAAAGCTACTAAAGACATATTTAAAACAGTTCATGGGAGTACAGTGGTTCTACCTTAATGTTATAAAGCGATGAGAATACTTTTTGTGCGCCAAAAAAACAAAATAAGGACTTTTCAACAATATCTAGTGACGGCCGATTTCAAAACACTGCTTCAAAGCTTTACGAATCTTTTGTTTCGAATCAGGGGTCCGGATCGCGTAAATGAAGCCTAGTTTACTGAAATCACATGACTTTGGCACTCTGAACCACTGATTCGAAACAAAAGATTTGTAAAGCTTCGAAGCAGTGTTTTGAAATGGGCCGTAATTGTCACAATCACCAGTGAGAGTGCCCGTCATTGCCACCAGAGGGCACTCCACCCTGGACTCATTTGGACTCCATTTCCCATCTACCCTCATACCTTGGACTGATCACTCTGCACCTGCTACCCATTATACAATCACTCACTCACACATAAAAGACACTTGCACCCACACCTCCATGCAAAGTCTTGATTAGCCCTGTCTGACATTTCTGAGTGTTTTCCCTGGATTCCGTATTATTGTGTTTGACCTTGGACTGTTACTTGTTTCTGATTCTCTGCTGCCTGCCTTGACCCTTGCCTGTTCCTGGATTGCGTATGTTTGCTGCCTGCCCTGATCTCTGCCTGTGCTGGGACTCTGATTGTTTGCTGCCCTGATCACTGCCTGTCACTGTTTCTGCCACTGGCTCATCCTTTATTATTGTGTTTGTGAACTTAACTTCAATAAAAGCTGCAGATGGATCCTCACTCTGTTGACCCAATCATTACAGTAATATTGATTACCATAAAAAAAAAAATAATAATAATCGTCCCTGCTTTTCAAGGTTAATGTGAGACAATGGAAGTAAATGGAAGATTGCAACTTTATGAAAGCACTTACATTAGCAATATTTGTGTATTTTTTTTGAGATGTAAAGTTGTTCTTGGTATTTTTATGCAACTACATGTCAACTAACTCCCATTACAGTATTAGTAGACTGTTAGGTTAGGGTTCGAGTTTGTAGAATAATTTGACATGTAGTTGCAAAGTTACTTTAAGTCAGTAGAATGTCTGTTGGGGGACCTTCAAAATAAAGTGTTCGCAGATATTAAGCAGAAGTCTACTAATGCTCTAATAGTTGCAAAGTTACTTTAGTAGAATGTCTAAAGTGGACGACTGTTGAAATAAAGTTTTATGTTGCAATTGCTGTTGATTGAGCTTAACTTGTATTGAACCCAGAATATTAATTTAAAGTGTCTGAATGTCATTGCCTTATAACAAAAGATCAAACCAGGTGACTTTTGTTTGAAAGAAAGAAGTAAAAGCACCTTCTGGTTGTCAAATATATTAGTGGATCATGTTGATAATTAATATGATGAACTACACCTGTGGTTACTCTTCTAGGACACCTTTGTGAACTTGAGAGGAACTGACGTCATGCATTCAAAAAAATCACCTTGAGAGCAGCTGGTTAAAAGTCATTCAAGTAAATTACAATAAAAGTGAAGTTAGTTTTGAGCTGTAGCGTAATCTGTCTGCTAAACTACAGCCTGAATGAACAGGTGAGAATTTTGTTTTCCACAAAATCTCTACGTTGTGGCAGTGGAAAAAGCTCTGGTGCAATAATGCCCTGAAATTCAGAGCATTTCTTTCTCTCTCTATACCTGTGTTCTCTAGGGTCTGAGAGACAAAAAGGGGGGCTGGTCCTGGCAGAGGCCTCTCTAGGTTCGACAGAGAGCTGAACTGTGAAGTGAGCTGGAGGAGAAATTACACCCTCTCTGCTGTCTGTTCCACTTCCACTATCTCATTTGTTATGTCTCTTCCTTGTGTTGCTCCCTCCTCTTCTTCACTGCCTCAGTCTGTAACATGGGACAGAACATATGTCTAAATCAATGACAACCGAGTGCTACTCCTCCTCTCATCATGACTGAAAAAGGGGGGGGGGGGGGAAATCCACAGAGTGGTTCAGGAAAGCAACATCTCAGGTGTTTTAGGTCTTAGACAATGTCATACTTCATGAGTCATTAACATGATTTTTACAGAAAGTACAATTCATCTTTAGCAGTTGTGGGCCTAAAGCAAAGGCTCCTCAGAGACAAAGCTGTACAGGATATGAATCACTGATGTAGGAATTTCCTCTCAGTATCTGCCACTCACAGTCCCACCAAAGCACTACACAAATCTCTTTGTGAGTATTTTTGTTGTTGTTCTTAGTTAATTCCTTTTTGTTAGTGACTTGATTAACTTGATTTCAAAGCAGTGATAAGCAGACCTTTTTCTGTGGAAGCTTGACTAATATTTAAAGGGTTAGTTCACCCAAAAATGAAATTTCTGTCATTAAGTACTCACCCTCATGTCGTCCCAAAACCGTAAGACCTTTGTTCATTTTCGGAACACAAATTAAGATATTTTTGATGAAATCCGAGGGTTTCTGAACCACACATAGGCAGCAACATCATTGCACCTTTTGAGGTCCAGAAAGGTAGTAAAGACATTGTTAAAAAGTCAACGTGACTACAGTGGTTTAACCTTAATGTTATGAAGTGACGAGAAAACTTTTTGTGCACAAAAACAAAACAAAAATAATGTCTTTATTTAACAGTTTGAACTGTTATCATACGGCCAATAATGAGCCAGCCAATAATGAGTCGGTTTTGAATGCAGAACACGGAAGAGCTGCACTGAGTTCACTACGTCAACTGCGTATGACAACAGTTTAAATTGTTAAATAAAATCATTATTTTTGTTTTGTTTTTGTGCACAAAATGTATTCTCGTCGCTTCATTACATTAAGGTTGAACCACTGTAGTCACATGGACTATTTTAATGATGCCTTTAATACCTTTCTGGACCTCAAAAGTTGCAATTACCCGCAGATTTCATCAAAAATATCTTAATTTGTGTTCCGAAGATGAACGAAGGTCTTACGGGTTTAGGACGACATGAGGGTGAGCAATTAATGACAGAAATTTCATTTTTGGGTGAACTAACCCTTTAACATTAAAAATACCTGCTAGTACACTAAAAACAATCCAAGTTGGGTTGAAAATGGACAAACCCAGCAATTGGGTTGTTTTAAGCCTGCGAATGGGTTAAATGTTCGCCCAACCTTTTGGGTAGTTGTATTAAACTCAACTATTGTTAAAAAATGACTGTATTGCTTGCTTAAAATGAGCCCAAAGTATGTTGGAAATTACCATTTATTAATGTTTAATAAATCAACATTTAGTAATCAGTTTAATGAATAATAATAAACATTTATTAAGTTGCTCATTAATACACTCTAAAAAAATTTTTCTACCCAAGTCCTGGGTTGAGCCTTTTGGGTCATTTTTTGGGTTATTTTCCCAGTGTTTGGGTAGTTTTCATGTTACCCAGCTCCTGGGTCAGACGTAATAACCCAGTATTTGGGTCGTTTTTCTGCTACCCAGATCCTGGGTCAGACATAACAATTGTGGGCTTTTTGCGACCTCTTCAGGAGAGAGCAGTGCAGCTCCGTCAAATTGGTGCATGTCTTCGGTAAAATACAGGTTTGTGTAAATCTTATATTATCTAAAAATTCATCATTGTTCTGTATATCGTTTAATTTTATGCAAAGCAACATACAGGGACGCGATGTGAGTCACCTAAAGGAGTGTCGCGTCAGTCTTTTCATGTGATGGAAACGCCATATGCCTTGCATAAAACGTTATGATTTTGTTCAAAAAGATACAGAATATAAATACTTAGGATGTTAAATATGTTCTCAGAATTGTACACTGCTTATTTATAAACAGGTTATGAAATAATTTTTTCGGCTACAAGTGAAACGCAGGGCGGCGGTCTGAAGTTATTAGTTTCCCCGCCAAACGCTAGCCATCTCCAGCATGAGATCCAGCGCCGTTACAGTGGAAACAGAACAATTACACTTTAATTACTTCTAAATGTTTAATTTTTTCTTCTAATATTTGTTAAACGAGCTTAAATGTAGGCAATATATATTAAAAATTATATAAAATATGCTGTACTATAAAATGATCAAAAATAAAGGAATTATCATGCAAACCAGTGGTTGTGTGGAGTATTTTTTTAAAAAGTTGAGGATTTAAGTTAATCTGTAAACATTTATTAATGTAATTCATAATCAAACCATTATGCTGGGTTAAATAAACAACCCAATTTGCTGGGTAAAATTAACCCAACATGTGTTCTGTATTTACCCTGCCCCTGGGCTGTTTTTAACCCAGTGTTTTTTTTAGAGTGTAAATGTTCACCTTTTGGTTATTACTGTTGCCTCTAGTAATTATGTGTCTGATTTTTTTTTCAATTTCCAACCTATTTTGGCTTCATTTTAAGCCAGCCATATAGTAATTTTTAAACAATAGTTGGGTTAAATAAAACTGCCCAGCATGTTTTCAGCCCAATTTGGACTGGTTTTAACCCAGCATTTTTTAGAGTACGTTGTAAATGTGAGGCTCCCAGCCCCCTTCAGTTTGAACGCAGCCCTAGAGATATTAGAAGTTGTGTGAAGGTGGATGCTATAAATAGCATGTAAATAAACTTAAAAAAAAGGGAAAAAAAGAATCCTTTCACTGTCACAGAGTTTCCCTTCCTCACCAATAGCAGTCATTCATTCTTGGATCAGGCCTCCCACAGACACAGTGCTGCTATAGGGACACAGTCACTGAAGGTGGGGTGGGCTGGTGTTACACCTTTATTCTTGATTCACAAGCTGCACCTATGAGTGTATGTGTGGGTAGAGGGAAGATCCGTGGAAAACTAGCGGCAAGTGAGGAGCTAGGTGGAGTTGTTTCGAATAAAAAATAAGCTGAAAAGAGCTTAAAAAACAGAGGTTGTACTGTATTGTTGTATTGTAAGTGGGGTGGAAAAAAGATATGTGTTAGTCTGAAGTCAGAGACGAGCTGAACCTAAGAGAGAAAATGACAAATGAGAGGCATCTTCACATTTTGGCAGGACTGATGCAGAGGGGAATCCGTATGTGTGGCATGTTCTCCCCTTTAGAGCTGAAGCAAAGATGTAAATTACATTTTATTTCTCATTTCAACTGCTCAGGTTGAAAAATGTGTTCTGCCTATTGTGAGAGCCAGAAGCCCAGCCTGTAGACAGACTATACTGGGAAAAAAAAAAATAAAAAAAATAAAAATTGGTTTAGAGACAACTTTCACTTCGAGAGTAGAAAGATTGAAATTGATTTTCTTTTAAAACATACTCCAATATTCTTTGTTTTATTTACATCAATGAAAAAACATTTTTACTCTCTCTCTCTCTCTCTCTCTCACACACACACACACACACACACAACACTGCAATCCAAGGCTAACTGAATTACTCAACTGATGATTATCACTCAAATGTAATTAGATACTATTAATATTTTTGTGTGTATGGGTCACTGTTCCACAGATTAATAAAAAACTCATTTCCAAGCGTGTTGGAGACATGTCCTTCCATTAGGCTGAGTGGATGGGATGGAGCTTGCTGCGTCTTGAATGGTAATAATTTGAGAGGATTATGTGAAGAGGGCAGAAATCATTATTGAGCCATAAAGGTTCCAAGGCTTTTGACAGGGTATAACTGATTCACAAGCTTTATGATCAGGGATCAAAGCATGGACAGGGTGACTGACCTCAATTATAGTGTATCTCTCCCAGAATGCTGCACAGACATGTGTTTCTGTGTATGAGTATGTGGGTGGCTGTCTTTAAGGATTCATTGTAGTGTTAAAGGAATAGTTCAGCCAAAAATTAACTTTCTGTCATTATTTACACACCCTAATATCATTCCAAACCTGTTATTTTTCTGTCTGATACACAAAGAACATGGATTTTATTGTATGAAAAAAAGTCTTCTTTGTGAAACCTTTTGTCAGCCAAAACCTTTTGACTGAAAATATTTACTTTGATGTACCCTTGAGATTTTAAGTTAATATTCCAGCAATTTAACACTTTCACATGTTGACGCTTCTCTGATATTGGATAATGGTCACATGACACGCAGGTAAACAAATACAATTATTCATCATCTTTTAATAAGTGTTTTATTTTGATTTTACATTTTTATGATTTAATTATTAGATTTTTATCAACTCTCAAACTCCCAGGTATTCGAGAACCCCAGTTTAGAAAACTCTGGCCTGAGATACAGTAATCTCATTTTTGATTTTAGTAACATTCTGTTTTAAGAAGACAGAGTTACTTGTTGTACTTTTGTAATAACAGTAAATTATACATAATTACAATTATCAAGACCTAACCTTAAATGATTAGTTCACTTTAAAATGAAAATGACCCCAAGCTTTACTCACCCTCAAGCCATCCTAGGTGTATATGACTTTCTTCTTTCTGATGAACACAATCTGAGTTATATTAATAAATATGCTGACGCATCCAAGTTTTATAATGCCAGTGAACGGGACCAATATGAGTATGAAGCTCAAGAAAGTGCTTCCATCCACATCCGTCCATTATTAACGTACTCCACACAGCTCCGGGGGTTAATAAAGGCCATATTTAACAAGTTATAAAGTAAAATATCTAGCTTCCGCCAGACCGCCATCTGTGTTAAACTGATGAAAAAAGCATAACTGACGTTGAACTTTTTTTGTAATTTGAATACAGGAGGCGTAGGACGTAGCGTAGTTTTGAACTGCAAGAGTTTTACACTTTCATCGTAAGTTGAATACGGAAGGCTGTCTGGCGGAAGCTAGATATTTTACTTTATAACTTGTTAAATATGGATATTTTTCTTACACAAACGCATCGCTTCACTTCAGAAGTCCTTTATTAACCCCCGGAGCCATGTGGAGTACGTTTATAATGGATGGATGCACATTCTTCAGCTTCAGACTTGTTCATCCTGTTCACTGCCATTATAAAACTTGGATGCGTCAGGATATTTATTAATATAACTCTGATTGTGTTCATCAGACAGAAGAAAGTCATATACATTTAGGATGGCTTGAGGGTGAGTAAAGCTTGGGGTAATTTTCATTTTAAAGTGAACTAATCCTTTAACCTTAACCCTATAATAAATATATGTAGGTAATTAACATCACACACTTATTTGTGCAATTACATTGTAATAACATTACAATAAAGTGTAACCATGATTTTTTTTTTTTTTTTTTTTTTCAACAGCCATTGTTTTTACAGTACAGTTGAGTTTAGAGTAGCTGCTCATTGGGGAAGAAAAAAAACAACAACAAAAAAAAAAAAAACATAAATGCAGGACATGAACTATAAGCTCCAATGCAGGGGTGGGCAAACTCGGTCCTGGAGGGCCGCTGTCCCCGCAGAGTTTAGCTGCAACCCTGATAAAACTCACCTGTGTGTAATACTGAAGACCTTGATAAGCTGGTTCAGGTGTGTTTGATTAGGGTTGGAGCAAAACTCTGCAGGAACAGCGGCCCTCCAGGACCGAGTTTGCCCACCCTTGCTCCAATGTATTAATTTGTCTAGTTCCAAGCAGCACTAATGAATGATACAATGGTGTTTGTTCCCTTGGTTCATTGTGATGTCTATAAATAGCTCGTCTGCTGTTACTAACTGAAGTAGTACCTGCTGTCCCTCAGAGGAATACTGAACCTCAGAGCTCTGGACATGATATCAGAAGAGTCTTGAAGAGTGTCAAAGGAATATATTAGCATCTACTATCCATCACATCCAGACTGGCCAGAAATGAACAGTGACAACTAGAAAAATCCAGTAAAAAATCTAGAGTTTTCCATAATGTTCAGTCTGATATATGTTACATTATAAAAGTCGAAGGGATGTGAATGCCTATTCATGTCAAATTTTAAGTTATTTCTTGATCAGACTAACCGTGTTGATTAGCGTTTAACAGATTTTGAACCATTCAAATGAGTGGGTTCACTCGGAAGTTACCCGAACAAGGCCAAAGATGCATCTTCTGCCAGGCAGAGATTTTTTAATGACGCCATCAGGAAACTAGAGATGCGGTATACCCAAAGCTACAATTGGCATCCTAAAACCAGCATGATGAATTCATTTCCAGCATGAAAAATACCGCTCGTGGTTTTGCAAAATCAGATGACCACTCATCATGAATAGAAATCAGCCCCTATTGAGGTCCCCTTACACACCCCATCGAGTTCAATAATGCTCCCATGATTACGCTTTTGACCAGCGATTACCTGTCAATAAATTATTCACTGCTGTCATGGGCCAACCTATGGAAAGATGGCCCTTTGTATTCTCATCATGCCCGAGATTTTCCATGTCCTTCACCTCTGAGGATCAACCCACTAATCATGACATACTTTCATCCTCCATCATCCAAACAGACAGCACCTCTGTCTGGAACATGCAAATAATAGGTGGGGCCACCCCAAATCTTGTACTATCAAAAATGTTGTGACACCTCCATCTGTTCAAAGGCACTTTTGAAAATGAGGATACATGAGAGAGACAAGATTAAAAAATAGGGAATGTGGGATGTCATCATTCACTCACCCTGACATTGCTCTAAACCGAAGAAGACTTTTCTTCTCCCTTTGAACACAAAGAAAGATATTTTGATGAATGTTCATGCTGCTCGTTCCCATTTAAAAAGACAGTTCACCCAAAATTGAAAATTGCGTTAGCATTTACTCACCCTCAAGTTGTTCCAAACCTGTGTACATTTTTTCTTCTGCTGAGTACAGAAAAAGATATTTTGAAGAATATGGGTAACCAAACTGCTGACATTAGCCATTGACTTCCAAGTCTTTGGCTACCGTCAACTGTACAGGTTTGAAACAACATGAGAATGAGAGATGATGACAGAATTTTCATTTTTGGCTGAACTATTCCTTTAAAGCATGTCTTCTGAATCCATCGATGGGCAGCAGTGTCCCTAAGCTATTAGGTGAACTACCATTTTTCAGTAGCAAGATGGCAGAGTGGCTATTTTTTATTTCAGTAACAGAGCTATTTTATTGACCTTGTTGCAGGAAAGTATTGTGAAACACTACAAAATCCCATTTATTCTTGTGTGTCTCGTCACACTAATTTTTAATGCAGGAATGAGATTTGAGAATGCGGTGGAAAGAAATTTGTGTCGGATGGGGAGATTATCAGACAGGTACATGGAATATACTTTAAAACTGGAAAACAGAAAGGAGTGATGAAGATAAAACAGACAGAGATAGAGACAAAGAAGGGTGAAGATGTGAGAGAGAAGGGGGGGATTATGATGGCGGTAGCAAGGAGAGCATGACTTTCACAGGATATGATGTATACGTTCAGACAGGCGGTGAAGATTGCCACACTAGTCTAAATTCCAGAGGAGGCTTCTGTGGCTCCCAATGTGCCAAGGTGCCAACATAACCTCATCACATCTCAGTCTCCCTATTGTTGGCTTATGGATGTCTTATACACAGGCAGGCGCAAAGACCTCTGGGAAATTAACTTTAGATATATCCACAACAAATTCAGCACAGATGGAGCAGGAGTGTCTGGTAACCTATTTTCCTACAGTAATCTCACTCTCCTTATAGAGCAGCCGTGCCTCTAATATCCAGTCCCTGGTTGTTTCCCTACCATCTCATTAATGCTTTGATTAATTATTAATCAAATGAAGTGAGATAGAGTGAGTGCTATGAATTTTGATGTGGATTTGCTCCGGAATCGTTGGATGATTGTCAGCTGTGAAGGATTCTAAGGATTTAACGAGTCCTAGACTGGATAAGGTTTCTATGAGTCTCGTCATTGTTGTAATACAATATGAAGTTGTTTATGAAGATTTTTCTTTTATCTGCATAAAAACTGTTTATCATTGAAATTCTTTGAAATCTCTTATTAGCTGGCAGTCATACATCTGTTCTGCAGGCTCTGAAGGCTGTCTCTCTTCTTTCATTTAAGCAATTCTTGTATGTTTATTTATTAGGTTTCAAAGGACTCAATGCCATGTTTGTTCATCTGACACACTGCCAATGAAATAACCACCAATCAATGAAACGTCTTGTTGAGAAAAAACTGCTTAAACCAGTCTTATACGATTTTCTGGTTTAATATTGTCTAGCTACGGTAGTCTCCCAAACCCCTCTAAATCCTGTAGACTGGGAGGCCTAAAATAGTTAGCTGGTCTTAGCTGGTTTAATCTGGTCTAGGTACCTTAGTCTCCCAGCCTAGCCAGCTATCAAGTGCCTAAAACCCCTCTAAATCTGGTCTGTGCATACTGTGAAACCTAAGACAGTTTGCTGGTCTTAGCTGGTTTAATCTGGTATAGCCACAAATGTCTCCTAACCTGCAGGGATCCATATTTCATACCTTACTTAAAGGCACAATACTGTATGTAAAAATTTTGGATTAAAATATCCAAAACCCACTGGAACAGTGTTATATATTTTGTTGACTTGTGTACTTACATTATCCCAGATGTTTCCAAGAATGTTTAAATCCAGAGACATAAGCAATTTTAACCAGGACACGGACCTTGTCTGTGCGTCACCTATCAGTGACGTCATACCTGTGTTACCCTCGATTTCCGGTTTTATTTTGTAAAAACCATGGAAACACCAAAGACGCTTTAATATATTATATGTTTTATTAGACAAGAGAACAACTGTTTGGTTACATTTATAGACAGAAAACTAATTATTGTTATATAGCTCAAAACGTTCTTATTGTTTAAATCTAGTTTTCTTGATTTTCCGCGAGTACCATGCTTTACCATGCCTCAGAGACAATACTATTTTGACAAGTAGCTAACATAGCATAATCAGATGCAGCTTTTTTTTAGTAACAGTAATACAGCATTTTATCCATCATACAATACGTTTTAAAATTAATTGCATCAACACAAGCCACCCAGCATTTATTAATATGATATTCTAAAATCAATCTAGCTTACTGCCGTGTTCAACAAGCGTCTTACAGCAGCCGCCGAGCGAATGCACAGAATAACATCATTTTCAACACACTCAAATGTATCTAATATGATAAAACAGTGCTGTGTTACCCTACAAACGCTTGACCGGAAGAAGCAGAAGCAGCGACTGTGGCATAATAAAAGTTCTGCTGCTCTCGAGGCGTGTGGCGCGCTCGTCTCTCATTAGCAATCACTCCAGATGCCTCACTCCAACATCACTCGGCCCTGCTCTGCTTCATACTTCAGTAACATTAACAATCTCATCAATGAACATGATTTCTGCCCGAGTCCCATCCCGATTCTTTCCCCCAGCGACATCTCCCAAGATTTCACGCTCAATCTCGGCGTCATCAAAATCTACATAGTGTGCCTTTATTACATCTGAGATGATTTGACAGATGCCAGATCTTCTAATCATGATAACTGATCTCTGGCTAATTTAGTTCTTCAAATTTGCAGATTTTACTCAAATATCTGGATTAAGTTGTCTGGATTACTGTGTGTTCTTGTGTTCATTGGAAAAGGCAGATATATCAATACTCAAAACCATGATCAGCAGTGCAGCGATTGCCTGGCAGCAAGACAGCAATGTCATGAGATCATTTAAAAAAGCTTGCCACATTTCTGAACCTTTATAAAGAAACAGCCAAGCGACCAAAATGACATAAAACTTATAATAGATAAATGAAATGTGTGTTGTTTGTTACATGATTCCCAATTATTTCCATTATATCATGATTTCTAGTATTTGTACAGAATTTATTTTTTATTTCAAAGTTGTAATTAGCAATTCAATTAATTTTACCTGTGAAGCAGATTTGTTACGTGAAAGTATTAAAGGTGGGATCAGTAGATTTTGAAAAATGCTGTTGAATACTGTTGATATTTGAAATCAACCCAAACAAACCCACCCCTCTCTTCATTGCTTCGCCTCCAAAACTCACACTCCAATCCTAACCACCCTGCTCCAAGTCGGTCTCCAACCTCAGCCTGTCCGCTGCTGGCATGCGAGGCGAGTGCACTAACAATGACACTAAACACCACATTCTCTAAGCAGTCGTCAATGTGCAGTGGTTTAACTGCAAAACTCTCACTATCTGGCCACTGTTACACACACAATGCGAGTGGATGTCTATTTATCACAGCTGACACGCAACAAAATGCTTCACAAAAAATTAACGTGCAGTACACAAGAGTAAATAAAAAGTGTTCGTTGTTAGTCGCAAACAGCACAGCAGCTCCAGACAATCAAACCCAGTGTTACTCACATGAGAAGCGGGATCAAAGCAGCCTCCGTGTTTGTTTTCAGGCCTTCCCACTTAGCTCTCTCCAGCGCTGGAAAGCTTTTCTAATATAAACGCTGTCCTAAAGCGATTGCCCAGTCATACACCTTCATTCCAGTGATATTCTTTTGAGCTCTTTTGTATTGTGTCCCATCTCTCGTTCTGCTGTTTTTTTTCTTATTTTCAAATCTCCCTCTTGCTCTCGCTCTCCTCGACCGTCATATGCCCCCTAATGCTGATTGGTTAGACGTTTGTTGTTGGTATTGGCCCGACTAACTTCCAAACATTGTTTTTGAAATTCTACTGAGTCCACCTTTAAATAACGTTTCTTAAGGGTCAAGAACATGGCACAACAACATCTCCTGTGTTGCATCAAGCCGCTCCCATAATAGCTATCACTGTTAAAATTAATGCACGGCATAGACTAACTGTACATCATGTGTGTAAGACTTCTTAGGGAATTATTCCCTCATGAATATATCTCTCAATGAGTAAATCTCTCAATGGCTGTGTCTATATTATGATAGACTACACAACATTATAATATTATTTTCAAATTAATTTATTATTATTTTAAATTACTATTGTCCCTGGTTCAAAAGGGTACTCTTGTAAGAAAGTAGCAGTTGCTGGGACAGACTTTAAGTATCACCTCCGCTTAAAAAGATCCAATCTAATCCTGTTTACATGAAAAAAGCCTGCTCCCTAGCAGGTTTGAGCTTACGGACCTGTTGCTATGACAGAAACTCCAGGATGAGCTTCGTCAACAGTAAAATCCTGATAACTGAGTAATCTACATACAAAGAATGGTCCCCTGGCCAGGTAAAATGTGCCCCAAACCCCTCTAAATCCAGCCTGAGATGGATCTTATCTGGTTTAATCTGGTATAGCCACAATAGTCTCCCAGCCTGGCCAGCTAACAAGTGCCCAAAACCCCTGTAAATCCAGCAAACTCGACTCGCTTGAGCAGACTTGGAGATCTAAGATGGTTTGCTGAGCTCAGCTAGTTTAAGCGGGACTGGCTGTTCTCCCAGCCTGGCCAGGATGGTCTTAGCTGGTTTAACTTATCTTCTAGCCTTTCCATACTGGTGTTCAGCTGGTTTAGCTGGTCAGCCAGATGTTCACCAAACAGCTAACAAATTCTTTTTCAAATTCCCAAAACCATTCAGCACACCAGCATAGACAGGGAGGCCAGCAATGTTTTTTATTTATTTATTTATTTGTATTTATTTATTTTTTTGTCTTCTTCATTGTTTCAATGCTTATTCCAGACCTGGGTTGGCATGCTTCACCTTAGTGGAATCTCTCTTTTGAGTTCCACAACACCTGGAAGTATTTAAGTGGGCTTTACGGCTGATGAGGCAGCGTCTCCTACTCCCCTGAGGCACACAAGCAAGCTGGAAGCGAAATAAACAGAAACGCTCATCAGGTCACTTGCGGTCTCTTGAGTATTTTTATTCTGATGCTCACCGCTATCTGCAAATCATAGTTACGACAACTGTCAGGGGATTCCATTCAAGGACAAGCTTGTTGCTCTATTGTGCTGTCTTTTGCTGCAAAAAGTATAAGGTCTTGTGTTAATGGAGCAGCCACAGTGTAGGAACAATGTCTAAAATTCATAGAATTGGTTTTGCCTTTAAATGCCTCCTTGACAGAGAGAGGGACCAAACAAGTGCACATATACCTATACACACCTCCATTCTCCCAGTCCTCTTCAGCTTGACTGCCTGCTCTATCATCATTGAAGACATGTTCAGCCCACTCCAGAGGCAGCTGTGTAATTATGAGATGTGTTAATCAGCTGATGGGATTAGGAGTGCTTCCTTGAGCACAAAGTCTTGTCACAGTGTGACAAAGTTAGTTATACTTATTCCAATGATTTTCAGAGAGAAAACCCCCTGCCATTTTGTATTGTCACACAGTGGATAGAGCTGTGGTCACAGTGGTCATCATATTGTAAAGTGTAAATTCTGTTATGTTCTGTTTTGGGTTTCACTCTGTTTGCTCTGTTCCTGTTTGCCTGAGCTCCTAGTTAGTTTCCCTGGCTGTTAATTAGTTTCCACACACCTGTTTCTGTTCTCTTTGATTATGTTCCCTGTGTATTTAAGCCTTAAAGGGATAGTTCACCCAAAAATTTAAAATTATGTCATCATTTACTCAATCTCAAGTTGTTCCAAACCTGTATGAGTTTCTTCTGAATACAGCTGACGGTAGCCATTGACTGCTCTAGTATTTTTTTTTTTTTCTCCATACTGTGGAGGTCAGTAGGTACAGCCAACTGTTTGGTTACCAGCATTCTTCAAAATGTCTTCCTTTGTGTTCAACAGAAGAAAGAAACTCATACAGGTTTGGAACAACTTGAAGGTGAGTAAATGATGACAGATTTTTCATTTCTGTTTGAACTATCCCTTTAAGTTCTTTCTGTTCAGCGTCCAGCATCGTCTCAGAAAACGTTTACATGACAACGATGTAAAACAAATGGAAAAGTTTTTTTTGTTTTGTTTTTTTATGACAACGCTGTCAAAATGATCCCCATTCACACGGATCCATGAAAATAACTAAAAATGATGTATTATGCTTGCCAAGTCAGTAGTAGCTGGCGATATCACTTTGTAAAGAAAGAGTACACAGTCTTTTACAGAGACTAAACATGTAATACGCATGAGCATGCCATCACCATTTTCACAGATCCTCATTTTTGTTGTTTACATGGTGATGATAATGGAATCGTTTTCAAAAACTTGCACTTTGAAACCAGTTTTTTAAAAGTTTGCATTTTCAGGCCCCCAAAACACAGTTGCCGTGGAACTGAAGGGCCAAAACGCATAAAAAGTTTTCTGTTTTTAGTTGAAAATGGTATTGTGTAAACAGCCTCTAAGTTAATGTGTGGTTGTGTTTCTTATTCTCCTGCAATCGCCTGAATGTTCCTTGTTTATTTTATTAAAGAATGTCTTTGTTCTCTATCTCTTTCATTGTGCACTTCATTACAGCCACCTGTGAAACATATGAGCGAAGGAACTGTTCACCCAAAACTGAAATATTTATTTACATAATTTACTCATTCTCATTCCAACCTATCTGCTTTTCTCTGTATAATCAAAGTGGATCTATAATTTCAAGCTACAAAAAGGGTTGAAAAACACCATACCGTTCAAATGTTTGGGGTCAGTAAGATTTTTTTTCTCCAAAGAAATAAATACTTTTTTTTTGAGCTGGGATGCATTAAATTGAACAAAAGTGACAGTATACATTAATGATGTTATAAAAATTCTATTTTAAGTAAATGCTATTCTTTCTATCAGTTTTCTATTGAATAGAATTTCTATTCACTAAAGAATTCTGGGGAATTCACAGTTTCCACAAAAATATTAAGAAGCACAAATGGATCCCCTAAAGGGACATGGTGAAGGGAAAAAAATGTGATATGAGGACAAAATTATATCAATGATTTTGCATTCTCACGCAAATGTTTTGCCTTCCCCCGAGAAACTTTGCATTCGCTCACAAATCTTTTGAGTTTTTGATCTCATATTTTTTCATCACCATGTCCCTTTAGGGGCTCCATAGTTTTCAACATTTATAATATTAATAATAAGAAGACATGTTTTTTGAGCAGCAGATCAGCATATGAGAATGATTTCTGAAGGATCATGTGACACTGAAGACTGGAGTAATGATGCTGAAAATTCAGCTTAGACATCACATGAATAAATTGCATTTTAAAATATATCCATAACAAAACAATTATTTTAAATTGTAATGATATTTCACAATATTACAGTATTTCACAAATTCAGCCTTGATGAGCATAAGAGACTTTAAAAAAGCTATACTAAAATACAACTTGTGTTTCCTGTTTCCTGAAGTAATTCAGTAGCTTTGTGTGGAAAAAAAAGACTTAATTCACTATTCATTGATAATCTTTCCCTCTGTCATAGCTCTTAAATCTCATTTGCAGTTGCATATTTTCAAATTTGCTTTTCATTATCGATCATGTGACATGTAGAATCCAGTGCCGTTTGGTGTCAGTGATGTCAAACTTGCTGCAACACATCTAAAGGCGTCATTTTCTGAATAAATCATAAAAAATCATCATAAATTGGATTTATTGCAGAGAAAAAAATTGGACCTTAGTAAATTAACCTTCTACTTTCAACCTTTTCTTTGCATTTGGTAGACTTGCATTACATTCAAGGAATACATTTTATCAAGTTCTTGCATTTTTTCATTTTGGCATTGTTACTTCAATAAATAAATAAATAAATAAATACAATTTGAATTAAAACATTGTTTTATTTATTCTTCCAGTACAAATTATAGTCCCTGACATGTAAACCTGGCAAGTGCTAAGGTTAATAGTTAGTTGCTGTGCAGTGATATGCCAAAGTACCATCTGTGGTCCATCTCACATCTCTCTAGTGCTATTTGAAATGTAAATTTCTTCTGATGAGTGTGCTTGATTTAAGATCTGCCACGTGTTTTCACAGTAGATCATCACAGACACCTGTATATCACAGTCAAAGGCAAGGTCACTGAATTTTCACAGTGTATGATTGCTTACATGCTACATATACTTTTGGGGTCATTGTGTGCCATGCAAGTATGAGTTCAGCCCAATACATGGGCAACATCTTTTTATAATGTGAGTAAATACAAATGTGTGTGCAGGTTGTTAGTGAAAGAGGCGTCATATATGATGTGTGCTGGATTTTGACTTGTCTTGGCTCAAGGTGGGGCATGAGCAAGGATCTAGAAAAGGGCACGGTCCTGTGCGTGTGCCCGAGGCAGAGGTCTTGCCTGGGCTTGAACGGGTCTCCTGAGCTGCCCACTGGGCTCCAGGCCAGGCAGAGCTGCTGTCTAATAGAGATTAATGGGAGACCTGGATCAGTTTGGACGCTGGACTCCTTGAGCATGAAATACAGTCTCACAGGGTTGGCTGGAGTGTTGATTTATGTCGTCTAGATCCCAAACGTCAGCGTCTGTGGGGGGTTTTATCTCCTCCCTCATCCACATAAAACAAACGCATGGCCATCTATATGCCCAAACAAGCACACACCGTCATGTACACACGCTCGCGGTGTCCGATATTAGATCTATTAGATATTGTGGTTGTGAGAGGAATGCATACTAAAAAGTGTGTCCTTGGCCTAGAGGGGAACGATTCTTCACTGTGCAGATGTGTGTGTTTGTGTGTGTGTGTGTGTGTGTGTGTATGTGTGTGTGTGGTCCTGGTAAACCCTACAGTATGGGGACAAAATGTTCCCACAAAGATGACAATATCCTTGTCCTTGTGGACACATGAGGAAAGCTTATACTGTAATACCAAGTGATGTTTTTTGAATTTTTTTTCTGTGATGGGTAGGTTTAGGGATAGAATATACAGTTTGTACAGTATAAAAATCATTATGTCTATGGAATGTCTCTATAAAACATGAAAACCCAATGTGTGTGAGTGTGTGTGTGTATGTGTGTTCAATGCTGTATTTCAGAAAAGCAATGTTGGGAATTTATGGGACTGTTTCATTGGGAATGTATCATTCTCTCAAAATATGTTATGAAGCGTGTATACATAATTAAATGTACAGTATTATAAAGGTATTCATAATGCAAAATAAAATTATTAAGTAATTCATAATGCCTGACTGGCTGTACATTATCCCACTTATTACATGATTTGAATTATTGATTTGAATGCATTTTAAAGGGGACCTATTATGCCCCTTTTCACAAGTTGTAATATAAGTCTGTTCAGCTCAAAATACCCCATAGATCATTTATTATAGCTTGTCAAATTTGCCCCTATTTAGCTGTGAGTAAAAACACTTTAGGTGTGAGTTTTTGTGTGTGTTCCTAAATGGTCTAAATGATTAAACCGGAGTCGGACACTGATGGAGAGACTCAGGAAGAAGTTACAACTTTTAGAGTTTTTAATGTTTTTAATCTTTTACACTGCTCTTTACAAACATGTGGTTATAAAGTATATAAACAGAAAACTTATTACCTCAAAACATTTAAGTAAACAAACTTTTTATTTTTTAGAACTTAACATTTTTGTGACAAGGCCAGTGTGGTGCACAGGTGTCTCTCATCACTGGCATCCCTTCGCTCCCACAGTTCTCAGCCTCACCCAACTCATCATAATGCTAATTACATACAGTTCATTCAAATTAATATCACATTCAGATCTTGGTTAAATGTTAGATAGTAAATAACACATGCTATTATAACTATCACAGAGACTGTTATTAAATACTTGCATGTATATAATCAAACAACATACAGTATATGTGGTCTTAAAAGTTTTGCAGCCCATCCTCAACTTAACCACAGGCTCTTCACCACAATGGTAACCCTACAAAACTAACATAACAGAGCCCCATGTAAATCCTAACTTAACACAACATTAAACACTAACTTATGTCTCCCTATGTTAATCTTGTGCAAAAACACACAAAATAACACTTAATTTCAACATTTATTTATAAAGTCTGATGCAAAGCATGCTGGGAAATCTGCTGCAACTCAACTCAATCATATTAAGTTCAGCTTACTACAATTAAATTTTGAGTTCACGCAACTCTTATTAAGTACAATGAACTTTCATTGTTATTTGAGTGAAAAACTCATTTCATTTAACTAATTTCACTGTTTTTTTTTTTTTTTATATACAGTAGGTGAGAAAAGAGTGGAATGATATGAGAGACATGCAGTAAAAATAGGAAATCAGTTGCCTGGAGCAACGGTCTATGATAGTGTTGTGATCATTATGCAAACCTCATTTAACTAGAATGCTGCAATTGACCAATCAGAATCAGTTATTCCAGAGTACACATTCCAATGCATTATTAACCTTTGTTAATGTCAGTTGATAAAATATTCATGTTCATTTTAGTTTACAGTGCATTAATGTTAACGGATGCAGCATCTGATCTTCAAAATGTATTAATAAATGCTATAAATATATTCTTCATTGTTAGTTCATTGTAAGTTCATGCATTAACTAATGTTAACAAATGAGACCTTATTGTAAATTTACTAATGTATCTTGTTTCCATGGTTAGTGCTTTGAAAGAGTTAAATCTTTTTATGTAATGTATATAATACTTTAACATTACCACAGGTTTGAACTCATCTTGAACTCATCCACAATCATTAACTGGTTGACTAAATATCCAATATCTACGGTATAGCCAATGAAAAAAAATCACTGATATCAGTCCATATCTGTTCTGCTGATGATATATCCCTGATTAATGTATAATGCAAGAATATCTCATCATCCTGAGGCTATGAAGAAAAGAAGCGAGACATATCCAGTGTTAGCGTCAGTTCTGGCTGGTCACGTCAGTCAAGTTTGCATCAGCTGACTCCCAGGTGACTTACGTCTACCTATAGGAATACGTCACCTATCACAGCATCCATACATAAGCTCCTCAGTATTATCAGCAGCTATTGCATTTCTCAGGAGCAAATTACCCTCCTCCATCCCCAGCTCCTCCTCTCGTCAGTCATGATTGGCCGTATGATTCCCCTGAATCAGACTAATTCTTGAAATATGTGTACATGTTAAAATATTGACATTAATTATATCTGCATATGTTGGTTCTGTTCTGTTTACCCTAGGGGGGTTATTGCTGCTCTCCCTGCTCTTATCCATGCTAGGCTGCATGTATGCGCAGGAAGTTCTTGCCCAGAACAGAACCATACCACCAATAAAAACTCTATGCAATTATCATTCATATTTGATGATAGTAGTCCTGACAGAAATGATGAATTATGTAATATCATTATAATGTGTCATATATACAAGCTTCAAGTGTTATACCAGAAAGTCATTAACATTCAGTCTACAGAAATGCAAAAAAAGCAGTATTATGCATTTTAGTTCAGCAAGCATTGTGCGGTGTCATTGAGGACACATGCAAAATGCTCTCTTTCTCTCTCACACACAGTCTACAGTCACTCTGTCAGAGTGTGTGTGTGTGTGTGTCCTGATGAGCAGGTGTCTCTAAGGGCAGCTCAGTAAGGCGAGCGGTTACGCAGCAGTGTGTCAGCAGATTGGATTAGCTGCTCCAGACCCCGAGGGTACGGCGGCCCGCTCGCTCCACACCCACACACGGCGACACGTCTCTGCTTTTGTCCACTGCTGCCTTTGTTCGACACATGCACTGTCCCTTCTTTGTGCTGCCCACTTCTTATCTTCTCCTGTTTTTCTTTCTCTCTTGTTCTCTTTTTTATCTCAGTCTGTCCTTCTAAACTTATCACTTTTTTGTTGACAGTTTCTTTATTTCCATTTCTCTCTCTCTGTGTGTCCGTTGTTCAGTCTTATTTTTCCTTTACTCCACACTCTTGTCTCTTTTCACTCCACTTTTTTCCATCTCTCCATATGCTGCCGCCACAGTAAGAAGCTTTTCAGACCTGCCAGGTTGGGGTTTCCATGGTGACGGGCCTACTGAGGTGGCGGCAAAGGCGCTATGATGGCCCACACTATTTCTAATTGCAGATTCCCCTGTTACAGCTGATGGGGGAGAACTGTATAGACACTCAGACTGCACAGACTTCGTTAAAGGAAGACTGGACAGTCCTTTTGCATATCATTTGGGTACATTTGCATCAGCTTCAAGGGTCAGATAGAGGTATGTTAATGTGTATGTCCTTCTGTTCTGTATTATATCTTTCTCTCACATCTCATTCAATCGTGCATTCTTACAGAGCTGCTGAAATGGTGTTCGCAGAACATTTATCTTCATGAATGTGACACTGTGACGAGCAGGGCGGGCGAGAGCCGTGAGGGAACGGCACGAGGCCGGTGACGCGAGTGATAACGAGCGTCAGCTGCGCGTTGCACCGGCCTCGAATCTCTCACGGAGGAGCTCCGGAAGCATAAAAGGGGAGCGACGACAGTGAAAGACGAGAGAGGACCAGGCCTGGACTTTATTTTATGGTTTTGTTATGTTTGTGTGGCCGGCAGACGGCCGTGAGGGTCTGCCGGCATTACTTTCGTTTGGTATTTGTTTATTTTATATATTAAATTTGTGTTGAATGTTCGCCGGTTCCCGCCTCCTTCTTCCCGTATATATGAACTGTGTTACATTGGTGCCGAAACCCGGGAGGAAGGAGGGACATGCTGTCGGAGAGCCCTCGCTGCTAAGGGGGATCGCGGTGCTGCGGAGGTCGGGCAGCGCGGGAGCGTGAAGACCGCGAGTGGCTGCCCGAGGCGGTGGTGCTGGAGCGATTATCAACAGGTGGGACGGAGAGCTCGCTGCCGTGCTCCTGGGACGAGGTGGGGTGGCTGCCGTCCGAGAGGGAGAGGAGGAGGAGTCGCCGCCGTTCGCCGTGGGCCGGAGCCTGCTGCCGTCCTCCATGAAGGGGAGGAGCAGGGAACGGGGGACTCGCTGCCGGCTGCCCTCAGCCGGAGGAGCCATCGCCGGCCGCCAGGGGGCGGAGGAGGATCGAGCCGTCCACCGAGCGTCCAGTACCATCGCATGGCACCGCGAGGAAGAGCCTCTCGGCTGGCTGAGGACCGAGCGGCAGTGTGTCCGGGAACCGGACCAAGAATTTTTTTTTTTTTTTTTTCCCTCTCTTCCCTCTCTCGTCTGTCGCTCCCTGTGCTTCCGTCTCCTTTTCTCTCGTCTCGTCTGTCCTTACCCCCAGGTGCTGCGGCCGCCGAGACTGGCCCCCGGGGGGAGTAGAGCGCAGTCTCGTGGGTACCCCCCGGCCTGCGAGGGGCAATGGGGGTATGTGACGAGCAGGGCGGGCGAGAGCCGTGAGGGAACGGCACGAGGCCGGTGACGCGAGTGATAACGAGCGTCAGCTGCGCGTTGCACCGGCCTCGAATCTCTCACGGAGGAGCTCCGGAAGCATAAAAGGGGAGCGACGACAGTGAAAGACGAGAGAGGACCAGGCCTGGACTTTATTTTATGGTTTTGTTATGTTTGTGTGGCCGGCAGACGGCCGTGAGGGTCTGCCGGCATTACTTTCGTTTGGTATTTGTTTATTTTATATATTAAATTTGTGTTGAATGTTCGCCGGTTCCCGCCTCCTTCTTCCCGTATATATGAACTGTGTTACAGACACATTTGGAAATTGGTTGATTTCATTAATTGATTTTTTCCAGGGGATTTAAATGAGTCAGAATCTCTTTGATTAATATTTATATTCCCCATCTGCAAGGTCTTGGCTAAAGAGTCAATAGTGTAAAGAGTCATGGCATCCCAATTTGCGCACTTACGCACTATTCTGTGCCATTTTGTAGTATAAATAGTCAAGTAGTGTGTTCACACTGCAAATTCCAAAAAGAAAAAGTGCACTTTAAATACCCAGATCATGCACTTATTTAACCGAAAAAACTAATTATGAAATGTTGGACACTTCACGCACTAGCTCAACTGTCGCAGCTTTAATTAAGTAGTGGAGGGGGAGGGTTATCAGACTCCGACGGTGAATGACAAAATAACATTTTGAAGTTCATACACTACACTGTTGAGTACATAGTGCATAAGTACATAGTGTATAAGTGTATAGTGTATAGTGCATCATTTGGGATGCAACTGTACTATATGGTCTCTATGATAAAAGGAGAACTCTTTTAAAATTCTAGTTTACAATGTGTCTGTTTCTTAAAAAATTTTAGGTTCATGTGGTTTTTAAAATTTTTATACCATTTTCAAGAAAAGTTTATTATTTGATGAGGTAACACGTTATTTTGATGGTCCACTTCAGACATTCTCTATAAGTAACTTTGCAACTACATGTCAATTAATTCTCATTAGAATATTAGTAGACTGTCTACTTAATATCTGTTCAGACTTTATTCTGATGATCCCTCAACTGACTATAAGTAACTTTGAAAGTACATGTCAACTTATTATACTTACCTGAACCCTAACCTACACTCAAAAAGAGAAACATTGGATTTACTTAACTTTTTTTTATGTCAGCAGGTTAATTGGGTTATGTTGCATTTAATTAACATTATTTATTTCAGTAAACTTAAGTTTAATACATAAGGTTAATTCAATGCCATTTAGTTGAATCAGGTTAATATTCTTAATTTGTCAAAAACTATTAAGTTCAATTTTCCTAAAATTAATATAAAAAAAATAAATAAAAATAAGTAATCCAGTTTAATTGATTAGTTTATTTAGTGAATGTATTCAAGATCATTTTTTTACAACAGTTATCTAAGAATAATACTTTACTCTGTAAAGACTTTTATTGTTAGGTGTTATGCCCAAAGTAGTTTTTTTATTTTTATTATTATTAAAACAACTTTAATTCTTGTTAGCAGGTCCTCAACCCAAGCACATGCACTACACTTCACCACAATGGTAACCCCCCAAAAACACTAACATACCAGAAACTCTTTTAAATACAGACAGGAAAGAACATTAAGCATTAACAAGTCTCCCAATTTTATCATCTTGATAAAAAAAAAATGCATAAAATAACATTTTATTTCAACATTTACTCTCCCTATCCAGCCCTGTGCAAAGCTTGATGGGAAGGAGAAACCCTGTGTTGGATTAACTTAATTTACTTAAGTAAATTGAACAAGCATCAAATGTTATTTTTTTGGCATACTTAATTGAAACATATTCTTTCAAAATGAAAATATTGAGTTGAGCCAAAACACAACTGTTTCAAGTCAGTTTAACACTATGCAATTGTTTGAATGAGAACTTTTTTTAAATAAACTGAACAATATCATAAAATCATTTTTTTTTTGAGTGTAACCCCAAGTTAAAGGTCTACTAACAGTCTACTACCGTCTACTAAAACTGTAAAGACAGTAAGTTGATATGTAGCAAAGTGCAAAGTTACTTATAGAGTGTCCAAAGTGGACCATCAAAATAAAGTGTAACCTTTAATGATTCTAAAAATGTCATGCTGTAACCAAGTAAACCAAGTAAAAAAAAAAAAAAAAAAAACATATTTTTCTTACACCTAGAATATATGTATTTCAGATCTTAAAAAAAAATCAAAAATGTTTTAATAAATTTATAATAGTTTTTCAGTGTAAAACATATTTTTGTAAAAAATAATTTTAAAACATAAATATCATTACATTTCATTACAATAATACAAGTTATGTGACATGACACTTGAATTGGACATAAGTTTTCATTCTAATTAATATTTGAATTAATAGAAAGACAATACCAAACTACTGTCACAGCTGGTGTGTTCTAGTCAACACACATAAGGAAGTACTAATTTGAAGTCTTTAATAAGTCAACCAAAATGCAGGAGATCACAGGAGAATACACAGGAATAAAAACTGAACACAAATTCTTAATGAGAACCTATGTTTATTATTATTATTATTTTATTTATTTATTTGATTTTTTTACACTTTCAAATTTCTTAGTGTAATGTTGCTGTTTTAGCATGAAAAAGGTCTGCAAAGTTACAAAGCACAAAGTCCACTCCAAAGGGAGTTATTCTCCATATCAGTAACCTGTTACTGAGCTCCGTGAAATGCCCCGATTGTAGTCTAGAGTTCTGGGAACATACACATCACAATATTCCTCATTTAAATAATTTCCACCCAAGACATATACACAAAATAAAAGGGGTGAGGACTGGCTGAAACTCATGGTTATGGTAAATAGTGACATTTCCAAAACATGCTCAAAGTGGTTGACCAATCACAGCACACTGGTCTGGCTGACCAATCAGAGCGCATTGAGCTTTTCGGAAGGAGGGGCTTCATAGAGACAGGAACTAAACAGAGCGTTACAGACAGACTAGGAAGAGAGGCGCTGCAACAATGTCAAAAATGTGAAAAATAATGTTTTTTTTTGTTTTTTTTGTTTTTTTACATTTAAGCATGAAAACCTAGACACCAAAAACAAAATCAAAGCATTGTAAAAGGGTATAATATGGCCTCTTAAATAAGAAATAAACATATTTCATTAACATTATTGTGATGCCATTACAACCCAAATACCAGTGACACACAGAGATCCTCATCTGCTTAACTCCTCCTTTTCACACCTGATCCAGAGTTCAAGAGTAATTGGAGGGCAGTTCGTTGGCAGGTGTCACATCAGGACCAGTGAGGTGTTCAGGAGCGTGACAGTGGGTGGTCTTCCCACCCTTCAGGCTCACATCCACAGACTCTGACAAGACTGATGCCAGTCATATTCCTGCACTGTCTTGTGCCTCCCTTGAAGGAAAACAGCAGCGGTGTCAGGGGAGAGACAGGTGTTCCAGCATGCCAATGTGTCATTCCTGACACATCCCACACAGGATCGCAGCTGATGGGGAAAAGCAAGCTGACAACCCTCTGGCGAGTGTGTGTATGTGTGCGTTTGTGAAAGAGTGAGAGCTAAAGCGTGTACCAAACATCCCTGGTCAGCTAGTGTTACGTTCAAAATAAGACACTATCTCTAGTGGTACACGTAAAAGGCTACTGCTACTTGCTTTAGAGGTGTTACACAGTTTGTAAGTGTCTTACACAGACCGCTTCAGTAGATAGCTGACAAAACATGCCCACTGTACAAGCAAAAAAGCCAGAGAGCAGAGATTTCTCTAGTTGCCGCTTTCTGGGGGATTTGTCTTACTGTGCAGTGGCATTTTACTGAGTAAATATAAACCTAAGGGTCTGGTGTTGAATAAGGTATAGTATGAGTATCTGTTCTGAAACAAGCATTTAAGCCTGAATAAAAATTGATGAGCTAAAGAAATGGCAAGTGCATATTTTTTGTCATAATTACCATTCCAAAGCCATATGACTTTTTATTCTGTGGAAACTCAAATTGGAATTGTAAATGAGATATGAGATTCCTGACAGAGAGAAATATTGAATAGTTTATATATATATATATATATATATATATATATATATATATAACATCTCCGAACCAATTTTAGATGTAACAATGACTCTGTGAATATCATAATGCATTTTAACTTTGATTACAATTATTTATGAAAATATGTAATGCATTATGAATACATTTATAATGCATTATACATAAATTAAGTAAAGTCTTACTGAAATGTTGCTCATGTGACACTGACTGGAGTACTGATGCTGAAAATTCAGCTTTGCCATCACAAGAATAAATTACATTTTAAAGTATATTAAAAAAGAAAACAGTTATGTTAAATTGTGATAATATTATTTAGAATTACTGTTTTTACACTATCTTTGGTAAAATAAATAAATAAATAAAGCCTTGGTGAGCACAAGAGACTTAAAAAAACTACTAACCCCAAACCTTTCAACATACACATTTTTGTTCAGTTATATTTCACAATTGTTTTGAGCGTTTAACACTACCCTTACCGTACACTTCTCAACAATATATAAAAACGTGATGGGCAGATAAATGTACAGTGACAATCATTTTAATGTACTTTTACATAGATTACATAGACACAGTGTTTGAGTCTTGGTAAAGTGGTGAAATCCTTTAAAAAGAGGTGAATACAGCACCACAAATCACACAGAATAAAACGAAACTTATCATTGCAAATTATAGCATTTGTACATCTCTAAAGTTGTTCATATGTAAAATATTTAGATTCTGTCTGTTAATAATATTAATTTTAGTTTCTATGAAAACATGAATGTACAAGAACCACACTTTGCGTACAAATACCTACAATTACTAATGAGATCAGATTGCTAAACAGATTTGCACCTTCAGTTAGAAAAACACACACAATGAGATAACATCACAACATAATATCAGTTCTTGATTTAGACTTTACAAGTGTATTCGTCTCAGTATTGTGACTACACAGGTGGAAAAACGCAGGCCTCCTACACAGACGATTGTTCAAACGTCCTTCATCTCCTGTTAGTGATGAAGGATTTGACAGGACTAGAACAGAACTGTCCTTAAATGGGGGAACCCTTTACAAAGCCATGCATGCTGTTGATTCTTCATGCTGCTGCTTTCCTCTCTCTCTCTCTTGGCATTTACGTTGTGAGGTGTGAAGCATTAACAGGCTGTCAGCCCGTCGCTGGAGGTACAGCTATAGAGGAGTTGATTGAGGGAGAGGGGTTGTAGTACATTACATTGAATGACATTATCGGAATATAATATAATGGATCACAAGGGTATAATATATATATATATATATATATATATATATATATATATATATACACACACACCGATCAGGCATAACATTATGACCACCTTTCTAATATTGTGTTTGTCCCCGTTTGCTGCCAAAACTGCCCTGACCCGTCAAGACATGGACTCCACTAGACCCCTGAAAGAGGCCACAGCCACTAGGGAATACCGTTTCCATGAAAGGGTTAAATTTTTGTTAGATTTACAACCTTCACCATCATACTTTAAACATCCATAACTGTGACCAGGCGTTTCAACATGGCTTCCTGCTCAAAGTTTATCTTAAAACTTTGAATCCTTAAGCTTTGCACAATCCAGACTTCAAAGATGGAAGAGAATTTATTTTCCTCCTTTTATTTCATGTTTTCCTCTCCTTGGGTCAGTTCGATAGTGTCAGACAACTGACCTTTGCAGATGGCTATTAAAAGGTTTATGAGTGCTTGTGCTCTTTTTCTCTGTCAATAACCAGCCGACTGTAGCACCTGGTTGACAGAAGGTGCTGAGACGTGAGGTAAAATGCTCTCTAGAGGACTGGTAGAGTACTGGCAGAAGAAGTAGTTGCAAGGAAAGACAGACGGAAGTGCTAAATTGCTACTTAATATGGATGGTTTTATGTTGTTTTCTAGGTATCACTTTTTTTCTGGAGTGGATAGTGAAAAGGTCACTCTAAATCCACATATGTTCACCAAAAAGGACACACTTAGTTGGCAATCCATCATGAAGATGTTGATGATATAATATTAATATTGTATATTTTGATATACCGGGGCAGATTATTGATTAACAAAGACTTGTTTTAAAGCAGTTCCTTGCACAATACTATGTTGTAACACTTTTGCATTAGTGCATGATTTGTAAGCTTATTGGTTTAGGGTCAGGTTTAATGTAGGTGGTATTTTATTTTCAAGCACATTTATTTTAAAAACAATTCATTTTGAGTGTCGTGAAACCTGCAAGAAGCAATATGATATCTTTTTTCGATTTTCCAATGAGCCTAGGACTGCATATATGCAATAAATAAAGTATTTTATAATCTACTTGCAACAGCTTTACATGATGTCTTAAAATGCCAGACAGCTCACTAGGTTTTACATGTAAAAGTGTTAATAATGACAACCAGTTCCATGTTTCACACCAGTCAAACGTAACTGACAATCAAACACCAGTGAGATGAATGGAGCTTATTACTTCTTAACAGCAAACCTTGTAATTGCCAATAGAAATTGAGCCCTGCAGTGGATACCTTTTCACTTTCACACATGGTCACACCTGGATAACACTGTCCTGTTAACGATTCATGAGCCAGTGACCCCTTGGTGACGTTACAGTTGACTATAAGTGTATTCACATGTTCTGGCACTGACAGGCCTCAGGTTAACAACACACATCAATGCCCCTGGAGGCTTGATTCAGACAGCAACAGCCATTAAGTCATACAAACACCTTGAATGTCAATCCTGACATGGAGAGACGGGGGGGGGGGGGGGGAGTATCCGCCGCGGCTCTAACTGTGGATGGTGGTGATGTAGATCTTCTCTTGAGTGTTGCTGCAGAAAGGCTCTTCTCCAGTCTCTGTGCTCTTTTAAAATCTTATTTAGATAAAATTATTATTATTAAAATTATTACTAGAGAGATATATTTGGTTGATGTGAATATTGTTTAATCTAACCCTACCCTGTCCTTATAAAATTGGTTAATAAGATTGTTGTTCCAGGACTAACAAAAACGTTGAACCAGAAACATGTTCTGCATGGATAATCCGTTAAAGGGTTAGTCCACCCAAAAATGAAAATTCTGTCATTAATTACTCACCCTCATGTCGTTGCACACCCGTAAGACCTTCGTGCATCTTCGGAACACAATTTAAGATATTTTTGTTGAAATCCGATGGCTCCGTGAGGCCTGCATAGGGAGCAAGATAATTAACATTTTCAATGCCCAGAAAGCTACTAAAGACATATTTAAAACAGTTCATGTGAGTACAGTGGTTCAACCTTAATGTTATGAAGCAACGAGAATACTTTTTGTGTGCCAAAAAAACCTAAATAACGAATTTATTCAACAATATCTAGTGATGGGTGATTTCAAAACACTGCTTCATGAAGCTTTGAAGCTTTACGAATCTTTTGTTTCGAATCAATGGTTCACCACTGGGGGGCGTGACTTTGGCAGTTTGATGCACTCTCTGAAGCACTGATTCAAAACAAAAGATTCGTAAAGCTTCGAAGCTTCATGAACACCATGTATATCAATAGATATTGTTGAATAAAGTCGTTATTTGTTTTTGTGGCGCAAAAAAAGTATTCTCGTCACTTCATAACATTAAGGTTGAACCACTGTAGTCACATGAACCATTTTAAATACGTCTTTAGTAGCTTTCTGGGCATCTGAAAGTGTTAATTGTTTTGCTGGCAATGCAGGCCTCGCTGAGCCATCGGATTTCATCAAAAATATCTTAATTTGTGTTCTGAAGATGAACAAAGTTCTTACGGGTGTGAAATGACATGAGGGTAAGTAATTAATGACAGAATTTTCATTTTTGGGTGAATTAACCCTTTAAGCTCTATGGTCGAACAGAAAAGAAATTTGCAGGACACAAGATTTATGGAGAAGGGAAAGTCTAAAATGGCAGATAGAGCCAGGGGGAAGTTTATAACAATCTGTATTTATCTCCAAATAGTTAAAGTACATAATTCCTTTGCTAGAGACTGAAACTGATATATACAAAATCACTGAAGTATCATGACAGGACAAAATAGCTTTTCTGCCGTGTAAATAAAAAAGCGACAGGCAGAGGAATAGATTTTAAATATATGCATGATATGATCTGTGCTGTTCGCTCCTGTCTCTGGTTATTTCTCTCTTAGGGCAAGAGGAAAACTGGAGGAGTGTGGGTGGGTGCAGAGGGGGTCTTGTTTATTGTAGGGCTGTCACCGCGGCACTTTATCCGCTGGACACCCCATCTGTAACACATGGATGCACCCCGGCACACACTGACGTACAGGCAGAATATAAAAGTGCCTGGCCTGATACATCTGCCTGCCACCAAGGACCTGGGGCCTTTCTAAAACAGTGTGTGCGTGTGTGTGCGACTTGCAAAAAATTACAAAATAAGTGTGCTTGTGGTTGGGGGAGGGGGTGGGGGGGCATGAGTAGGGTTTTAATATATGAGATTGAGGAAATATTTTCACTAGCACTCACCTTAGAGACATTAGCCATGGTTTGTTAAGCCAGTGATGCATGTGAGCCACATTAGCCATAAAGCTAAGTAAACAAATTGAGCTTTATTGTCCATAGCATTCAGTAATGCCCAATCTGTTTAGGCATGGAAGCAGTTATGTTTGCCAGTCATAACAAAAAGTGTAATAATCATAATCTCTTCTAAAAGTAACTAGACCCTAACCACACATTATGGCTCAAATTTAACAGAGATCTATGGATCATTTCACTTTCTGTTAGTTTATAATACTGATTGCAGTCCAGTTATACAGTGGAGACATGGATGTACTGTCGCAAATTTTATATAAACCTAATTTTAGAGCAATCAAGCCTTGGTTAAGATTTTAAATTTACAGGACAAAAACTGTACTAAAAAGCTGTAGTTGCCAGAAAAAAACACATACATATATATATATAGAGAGAGAGAGTCTTAAAACCACTTGTATAGTTGATACAGGGACAATCATCTTGGTGGAACCTGAACCCTTTTGGTCTTCAGTTTTTCATCTTTTACTTACCAGCCCAGATTGTTAACCACAGAATACTCCAACCCACATAAAAGAGAATAAACCTGAAGCACTGGCTCCGGCCTAACTCTCTTTAATGCATGAGTGGAAGAATGGATGTTCAAGGCTCTAAAAGAAGAACAACAGAGAAGATGAGATATAAGGCCAGAGTCTGTGTGATGCTTAAAATAAATGTGAGATACTAGACCTGGGGTCAGCAGTCCTGCAGACATTAAACCTTCAAAGACAGACTGCAACCTTCTTATCGATTTAGAGTGTGATAATGAAGCAATATCTTTCTTTGGGAAAAGTAGCTCTACAGACACACATTTACAATTCATAAATTATGATTCATCATCTGACCTATTTAGTAATTTGAACACCCTGTGCTTGGCACAGAGCAATAGTTAACAGCATCATCTGATTATATGAGCGTACAAACTGAATGGTACTAAATCTTATTGACATCTGTGCAAAAATCTATTGCACTGTAGTTGTACTGCCTCCAAAGAGAGCACCTGCAGTGTAAACACTTGAGAATATATCATTCATCATGATATGATGTAAAATCATTATTTATTGGTCATAGAAAATAGTTATTGACAGAGCAAAGCAAGAAACCACAGCTTACATGGAAAATTTACAACGCTTTCAGCATCAGATTTATTGAAAGACCAAAATATTTCACAATGACAGACATTTATTTCATGCACTGCTTTCAAGGATGTGAAACTTTTTTTACTAAACAATCTCTATAGGGTGTGTGGTGAATGTACAGTACCGTGACGCCCAGAATTATTCATCCACTAAAAAACACCTTGTTGGTCAAGTCATTGCAAAAACAAATGGCTCAGAAAAGTGAAGTTATTTCTAAGTTATTTCATAAACAAAAACAAATCTATTAAAAATGAGAGTTAAAGGGCATCACCCATGGTGGTTTGGATTTTAAATAATATCCAGAATGATTAAATGGCGATCATCCAGGGACTAATGAAATATTTTCCCAAGAGCATGTACTCGAAAGCTTTGTCAAGGTGTTCAGAAATGCTCAGACAGATATTTTTAATCAGCATCCACATCACTCATTTTGCAACTGGATATAAATCTTCATCTGACAGTTTTTTTTTAGTGATTCTTATTTTGCTGTAAACAGTGCAAGCCTCTGTCACAGACAACAATTTAAATAAGATTGTATGCGGAGGTTGTTTTGATTATTTCCGTCTCACAGTGTTGACAACTCAGTGACATTGTGCTCTGACGACAAAAAAGATTAATGGGGTTTCTAAACAAGCGTTTAAACTTCAGGCCACTTGATTAGGGAGCTTGAGCCATTTGAGGACTCATTATAAATACTTCTCATTACTTTTACAGAAATGGCTTAAAATGAAAACAAGCACTGTCTTTGAAATTCTGGGATTTGTTTGAGGAGCTTAGAGTCTCATTAAAACTTTTATTTCATTTAAACATCTTTTTTTTATTTATAGGACATACAGAAACGTGGGTGATCCGCTTTATGAAAAATAGATTTGGATATCATGAAGCTCATGAAGGGCTTCATTATTAATGAAAGTGTTTGGAGCGCTCATAAAAGTGGAATTAAAGACTTTCACATACACACACTACCTTTGAAATGATCGCCTGTTAATTTTTAATTGTTATGTGACATCTGAGATAAAATGGTTTTCAAAGACAGAGAAAGTTGATGATTTTAATTA
Organism: Hypophthalmichthys molitrix; assembly: GCA_037950675.1. Taxonomy (NCBI): domain Eukaryota; kingdom Metazoa; phylum Chordata; class Actinopteri; order Cypriniformes; family Xenocyprididae; genus Hypophthalmichthys; species Hypophthalmichthys molitrix. The sequence continues at coordinate 21,074,148 of CM075510.1, read as the reverse complement.
ATTTATTTGGTTTTTCAACTTAACTGATGTTCAGACAGTGTAAACAGTTTTTAAACATTTGAACATTTAAACTCTGAAAGCCCACTCAAGTTAAGTGTGAAGCTACAGACAGCTTTTCTCTGAATACATTAATAATAATAATAAATAAATCCACTCGCTGCTTGTTTAAGAGCATATCATGGCTTTAGGCATCAGACCAACATGGGATTTATGCTGGTTGTCAAAAATGGCACCTGAACCACCACTTAGAGTGAATATGACACATACAAGATTTAGGGAAGTTGTTTAAAGGAACAGAGCAGCCAAAAATTACAATTCTGTCATTATTTATTCACCCTCATGACATTCACACTGTTACTTTTTCCATGGAAGACAAAATAATCATTTTTGAAGCTTCATTTGACACTTTTAGGTACAATGACAGTTGTTAAGCTCCAAAAAAAAAAGCACCATAAAAGTACTCCATGCATCTTATTCTCTTTATTTCTGAAGCCACATGATAGTTTTGTATGAGTTTTGTATTTGTGCGCCAACCCCCCAAAATAATGACTTTATTCAACAATATCTAGTGATGGGCGATTTCAATACACTGCTTCATGAAGCTTTGAAGCTTTACAAATCTTTTGTTTTGAATCAGTGGTTCGGAGCATGTATCAAACTGCCAAAGTCAAGTGATTTTAGTAAACTAGGCTTCGTTACGTCATAAGTGTTTTGAAATTTCAAAGGTTCACCACTGGGGGGCGTGACTTTGGCAGTTTAATACACGCTCCAACCCGCTGATTCGAAACAAAAGATTCGTAAAGCTTTGAAGTTTCATGAAGCAGTTTTTTTAAATCGCCCATCACTAGATATTGTTGAATAAAGTCGTTACTTTGTTTTTGTTTTTGCCGCACAAAAGGTACTCGTCGCTTCATAACATTCATAACACTGTAGTCACATGACCTGTTTTAAATATGTCTTTAATAGCTTTTTGGGCATTGAAAGTGTTAATTATCTTGCTGGCAATGGAGGCCTCACTAAGCCATCAGATTTTATCAAATGTGTTCCAAAGATGAACGAAGGTCTTATGGGTGTGGAATGACATGAGGGTGAGTAATTAATGACAGAAATGTAATTTTTGGTTGAACTAACCCTTTAAGGTCCCTGTTTCAATAATTCATTTGCAGCAGTTCTTGAGTAAACAGCTTGGGAAGATTATCAGTGAATAATGACCAAAAGTTGGTCTTTTCTTAATGCAAAGATATTGTATGGATTATGGAATCAGAAGACTTGTAACATAGTGCACAAATCAAATGGACTACTTTTAAGATCCTTTGTGGTGTTTTTTGGAGCTTTACAGTCATGGTAACGACGAATGCTCACCTGCATGGTGATTCTTTAAAAATTTTATTTCATTTTTTTCTATTGAAGAAAAAGATTCCAATCATTTTGTAATGGCACGGGGTGAGTAAATAATGACACAATTATCATTTTTCCCTCTTTTAAGAATGTTTTATTAGCACTTGAATGAGCTTCGTACCATCAGCTTCCCCCTCAGTAACCACAGTCTGTTTCCTTCCCAGCAGTGTGTGAGCATTTCCATGCTGAAATATGACTGTTTTCCTGTGCACTCTCAATGACTGTGTGAATCATCCAGTCAGATTCGTGCCACCTGGAGTGGAGTCACATGCCATTTCCTTCTGCCTAATGGTTCATTTCTTAATAGCCCAAACTATAGCAATGAGATCCTAATGTACTTCACCCTGATGGATGAGAGCTTCTCCCTTTTTAGAGAATGGACTGTCTGTATGAAACTCCTTTCTAGGGAATGTAATGCTTGGTTTTCCTGTGAGATTCTACTAATATAGACAGTGCATTTTATCAAAAGTTGTTGATGCGACATATTTGATTCTGTTGACAGGAGAGTCATGACACTGTGGGTTGTGTGCCACATTTCCCATAAGTCCAGATGTTGGAGATGGCAGAGACAATGTAGAGCCGTCACGCAGTCAGGAGATGGAGGGGATTTGCTGACTAGTGAACGTTTATTCTTGGGGTTAACGTTATGCATCGACAGCACCTTTCACTAATTCGACACACATCACTGTATAACAAGAACAGCTGCATGTCATCAGAAAAGTACTGAAAGTGTAACTAGCAGGTATAACAAAAGGCTCCTCCTAAAGCCCCATTTGGATGGAATTAGTTTTACAAGGGTAGTTGGAGTAATGTAATTTTACCACAGGACGTCTGTAACATTAATGGCCAATTCGCACAGGATAAGAAATCTCAGTAAAACTAGCAGAAGTGGGAGTGTAACTCGATTTACGCACCACCGCCACCTCCCTCTCGTCATTTTTAATCCATCAACTTTATATTTTCTAAATGACAGAAATGTAAAAAGACCAAGTGAAAATACACTACTGACCAAAAGTGCCTGCAAACCCTTCAGCTGTGACTTATTCACAATACAGCACTAGCCTCGAGTACCTTATTGCTTTTATAAAATGGTTACCACACAATACAAATATTAAAGCCAAAAATATGTATCAATGCAACTTTCATGAAGTAAACTTTTACTAAAGCCTTCCTTCCGCCAGAAAAAAAAAGGCCCTGACCCTGAACAGCAACAGAAGTTACATTATTACGCCTTTAGATGACGGCAAATACTTTATGAGTCTTTATGAGTGTGTCAGTCAGTAGCGAAGACTTTTACATTGAAAAGACTGAATTGTGTTGAACACGGAACAAGACGCAACATGCTTTGACTAGCACTGTCAGTCACGGGAAAACCCCTTAACTGTTAAAAGGACAAGATAATACATCGAACATTTAAACAGATTTTTTTATTATGAACATAGAACTGACCTGAAGGAAAATGCTAAATCTGAATGCAGGTAATAAACTCGCTCACTCGATCTCTTCTACATAATACAGTAAGCTTCAATGAACAATATCAATTGAGAACATACAGTTTACGTTGCTAAGAGTGGTTGCTAAGGGTGTTGTGTAGTGATACACAGAAACATTGGGTGAAGCGGTCATAGCCGTGTTTTATCATGAATAAGAATCAGAATCAACGACAGGAACTAACCATTATATATATATATATATATATATATATATATATATATATATATATATATATATGAGCAAAGGTGGCTGTGAAAATAAATCTGCATTGTTTATCCTTTTGCTGGGGGGGAAACTCACATTATGAAATAAATGTTTTTCTCCATAACACATTGGCCACAATTATTGGCACTAGAATTTTTTTATGAGTAAAATATCTCTGAAGTATATTCATATTAACATTTATTTAGCACACCAGGGTGATGAAATTGTCCAGCCATGACTTCCTGTTCCACAGGAGAATAAACATGAGGAAACACAAAGGCCAAATTCCCTTAATCATCCATCACAATGAGTAAAACCAAAGAATATAGTTCTGATGTGCAGCAAAAGATTGTTTAGCTTCACAAAATAGAAAGTGGCTGTAAGAAAATAACTATTTTTGAAAGGATTGAAAATCCCCATTTCCACTATCAGGGCAATAGTTAAGAAGTTCCAATCAACTAAAGATGTCACAAATCTGCCTGGAAGAGGACCTGTGTCTAAATCGTTCTAATGTGCAGTGAGGAGGAAAGTTTGAGTGGCCAAAGACTCTCCAAGAATCACAGCTGGAGAATTGCAGAGATTAGTTGAGTCTTGAGTCTCAGAAAGCCTTACAAAAATTACCAAACAGCACCTACATCACCACATGTTGTTTGAAAAAGGTTTCAAGAAAAATCCTCCTCGTTCATCCAAAAACAATCTCCAGCATATTCAGTTGTCTGACAAGACTGGAACTTCAAACGGGACCGGCTTCTGTGGTCAGATGAAACTAAAAAAAGAGCTTTTTGGCAGCAAACCCACCAGATTTGGTACACACATGGATAAAAAGTACCCCATTCCCACGGTTAAATATACTGCTGGATCTTTAATGCTATGGGCCTATTCATGTATCATGGATTCTATCAAATACTAACAGATAAAAATTAAAACCTGACCTCTTTTCTGCTAGAAATCCAATAATGGGCCGTGGTTGGATCTTCCATCAGGACAATGATCCAAAACAAACATCAAAACCAATACAAAAATGTGTCACTGAGCACAAAATGAAGCTTCTGCCCAGTCCCCTGACTTGAACCCTAAAGAAAATGAGTGGAGTGAACTGAAGAGAAGAAGCACCAACATGGAGCTGGGAATCTGAAGGATCTGTATGTAGAGATTCTTCATGAAGGAATTGTCTCTGATCTCTTCTCAGGTGTTCTCCAAACTCATCAGGCATTATAGGTGAAGACTCAGAGCTGTTATCTTGGCAAACGGACGTTGCAATAATTGGGTGCCAATAATTGTGGCCAACGTGAACTAGAGAAAAACATTGCACTGTATATATATACATATATATATATAAATCGTCGCCCTTCGCCAGGTTCCCGACTGGAGTGGGTGTGAGAGAGAGGAGGGGCGCTGAAATAACCAGGACTGGCGGCGTGTGATGAGGCACACCTGAAGATAATCAAGCCTCATCACCGCCGCTGTTAAATGCTGAGCACGCCTCTCCTCGAGACACCGGTCTCTTCCCCCTGTGCATGCACGCTGGTGTCCTCGTGGGTCCAGGAAGGGAGCTCGGAGGGACTCCCGCACCACCATAGATGTGGGCCACCGGACCCCGCCCCTTACCTGGACCCATCCTATCTGCTCACTACCCTTCCTTCACATTTCCCTGGCACGACGAGGACACCAGGTCCCCTGTTTATTTGGTCACTTTATTTTATTTATTTATTTATTTATTTATTTTTGGACACTTTACTGTTTTTGGGGTTTTCTGTTTATTTCTGTTAAATAAAAGCCTCTCCGAGGCCTGACGCCACACCCACTGTTTCTGTCGTTTGCTCCTCCCACCACAATATATATATTATCAATGTAGAAAACAATTGTGCTGATTAATATTTTTGTGGAAATTGAGATATATTTATTTTCTTTGATAAATAGAAAGTTAAAATAATCAGCTTTTATCTAAAATAGAATCTAACAATGTAAGTCTTTACTATGACTTTTCATCTCCTTGCTGAATAAAACTATTAATTTCTTGAATCTTTTTTATTTTTTTTCTAATGGACGCAGTGTACAGAAATCTTACAAACAGCTATGTGGATGTGGCTGCTTATGGAGGGCCAATGGTCTTGTTGAGAGCTTGTTGTGCCAGAACCGGAGGTGAAACGAAAGGCCTGCCAAGACGATTTCAGCAGCGCACACAGTCATGGCCTTTGAAGACATATCTTTTAGCCTTTAGGTTGTGGCAGGCTTCTTTATAATGCATTTTGCTATAAATATACAGCCATAGACCTACAACACAATGACTCACCATCTCCAGTAATCCTGTTAGAGGATTCTCCTCATGCATAAACACACACTTAATCACAACAGCCATAGCTCTTCACAGTGTAATGTGAGAGTTTGAGCTGATCTTTCAAATACCCCGGTCAAGCAGCCTCTCATTTTTAAAAAACATTATATCTTAAAGCCAATAATAAATCTATCAAAACAAAGGTTGACCGCTGGAACACACACTCGGTTATATTATGATATAAAAGTCATTCATTGCCTGAATTTCCAAGAGATAGAGTTAAGACTCATCTATCACTGATGACATACGTATGCCTCAAGTTTTTCCATGAAAAAATAACTTCTAATTTCTATGTCGATATTATTTACATTGATTTTTATTTATTTTTGTTGATTTATTCCTTGATTAAGGAGCCAGATGCCTAAAGATGTTTTCTTTAATATTGTGATATTTGCATTATGTATTGTTATGAACCCATTGTGAGTCATATTTGTCGGTTGCTTGTGGGTGAGTAATGTCATTATGGCTGAGGACTTACACCTGTGTTGGAGCTGATGCCGGCAAATTTAAGCAGTTCCCTTCAGTTGTGATGGCGCAAACTCTCCCGTCCTCGTGTCGTTTTGGTTCTTTTTTCAGTTGTTTGTTTTGTTTTCATTCTTTTTTCTAATTTAATCTTACTTTACTAAATGTTATTCCTTTTCTGATCATGATCCAACGTGTTGTCTCCTTCTTTGTCGTGGCTTGCGAGCCAGCCGCGACAAATGGGGGCTCGTCCGGGATCTGAACCCGGGACCTCTCGGCCGTGACAGTGTGTATGTGTTCAAAAGTTTTTGCTTTATAATAACAAAAGTTTTAAATAAATGAATTGTTTTATTCAGCAAGGATGCATTAAATTGATCAAAACTTTCGAACCGCAGTGTATTATTCATTCAAAGTAATGACGGCAACATGACAGTTGTTAGACCCTGTTAATGGAGGCTTCATCTCAGCATCCTAAAATTCTGTGAACTCAGCTATCGGCATCCTTAAAAATCTGTAATTGTGTGATATTGCTTTACGTTTGCTGAAAACAGCAGCTGCAGTATAAGCTATCTGAAGAGTTCCTTCATTTGCAAGTCATTAAAAACATTAAAGTTCATTGCATTAAGCATTATCCTTTGACATGGAGTGAAATGTGCATTAACATCCACTTTATATCTCTCTCTGTCTCTCTCCTCACCCCAACACTCTACATTCCAATGAAATCACAAAATGAATTGCAACCAAATACACTGCCATATAACTGATATCCATTTACTGTCAAACAGATGCTATTAATGTTTATTTTAGGATGTTGTCAAGTCAAGCGAGATTCAAACTCGTGATCTCTTGCACTTAAGGCAAGAAATACTCTGAGCCACAACAGCTCATGTGCTGATAAGAGGCTAAGCCTCTTAAAGACTGAAATCCCCAAATCGCCTCGGACAGTACCTAATTTAAAGATTATGTTATCAAATGATCAAAATACAATACATTTCACAAGTTCACCGGAGCACTTGAATTGATTGAAAAGAATGACTGCAGCCAACTAACTGCATTTTTCACACTGTTTACTTCTAATTTAAAGTTATAAAATGTTGTATTATTATGGTCACATGATGTCACACCCAACAAAAGTGCGTCTATCCCTATCACTTGGTCTGAAATCAGTATTACGTCTCAGCTGAAGAATGTTTTGAAAAACACACTGAACATATTGTTTTGCTCTATCCTCAGTCGGATGTATTTTATTATATTCACAAACAATGCACCAGCAGATAAGGTATGTCTTGAACAAACCTTAAATTCAAAAATAGTCAAGGTTTATGTATAATTCAAAAGCAGGGAACTAAGGGAGAGGGCAAGTTCTCTTCCTGAGGCGTTGTTAATATGTTGCCATTTACTGTAACACACATAAATAAGTTTAGTTGTAACTTAAATACACGTCACTAATTACAAAGATTATACCCCTGGAGCAACCTGCAGGGCATGATAACAAGCTCAAGTACAAGTTCCTGATTCTCCATAACTTGGGATTTAACTTACAACATTTATGTTTGAATATTCTCCCTGTGTTGGCGTGGGATTCTTCCTGGTGTTCCAGTTTCCCGGTGATCTGTGTACTTGAGGTAGACACTTACAGTCATTAAGTTACATTTGCAACCTATTTTACTTTCATGACATGACGCATTTCAAAGGGAAACAGGATATATAACATGAAAAAAAATGAAGGACGTGTCTTGATATTAGTCACTGGGATTTGAATGGATCACCAACGTCACATGTTTAGCCGGGTTTCCACTGAAATCAGCTCTGTCAGAACTTTTTTCCCCCAGACCTGTTGGTGTCTGCATTTTTCTAAAGCCCGGGATACACTGCACGATTTTTGGCTGTCCCAGACGAAAGATTGCCATCGTGAAACAATTGTGGTGATTTCTGTGATCATGGCTCTTAATCGGTGGTCCTATGTCTTACAGTGAGAAAGGTTCAAAGATGGCCGTTTTCCCGGTCTTGCGACCAAAGATAGCCTATGATAGTTTTCTGACAGTGTCAGAAATTCAGCATGATCAATGCACAGTGTGTTTGCTGCTACGACCTATGTCTACTGACCAGCCAATAAAAATGCGACATGAAATCAACGCGAGACATGACGCTAAAACTGCTTACCTCAAGCTCTTTTCCCTTCTTCTTTCGCCACTTCCTTTTAAATTTCAGCACGAACAAAAACTACAACTGCCAAAGTGTGATTCAACGTGGTGTTTTGTTTACCACTAGCGCATGCTGATGACGTTTTATTCTTCTATAGAAACTTGCATCGTAGCCTATGAATCAACAGGTATCATCATCGTACAATCTACATGCATGTCGTACCCAAGTTTAATAGAACATGTCACAGTTTGATAAAGTAATGATCTTATAGGATTGCTAAAATCGTGAAGTGTATCCCGGGCTTTAAGTACTGTGAAGATTGGGCAAATGGTAATGTAGGACTGTGTGTGACGTATATAAGCTTAATAAAGTCTAAACCTCATCGTCTGTCCATCGGTCAAATTTTTCAACTCCATTGTTGATTCGGTGGTTGAAATAAAATGCTGCGTAAACTCAACCAATCAGCATGTTCAGTGCCCAAAGCCACGTTTCCACCGCAGGAACCTTCCCCAGGAACTAGGGACTTTAGGGTGGTACTCTGTGTGTTTCGACCGCAGGGACTTTTTCAAAGTTCAGGAACATTCGTGGGTGGGACTTTCCAAGGTTTTGAGCTTGGTAATGTTGGTGATGTCAACTGAAAAAAAAAAAAAAAAAGGTTCATGACATAGATATAACATGAAAGCAAAAATAAAGGATGTGTCTTGATACTAGTCATTGGGGACTGAATGGATCATATAGACATCACATGCTTGGAGAGACTGAAAAATTTGAGAGCTAGTTGATGTTGATGTTTGAAAAAAAAAAAAAGGTTTCAGAAATACCTGGAACATGCATGACAATGGCTGCATACTCTCTTGAGTAGGTATACTTATTTTGAATAAGTAATTATTTCACAACCGCTAAGAAAACGTATGTTCTATATAGTATGAATGTGTGTAGTATGAATATACAAATTTGATCTGGACATACTACATTCACCATATTGCCCTTATGATGTGACCTACCAGCGTCAGTTGCGTCACATCACCGCCATTCACAAATCCTCTCCCGTGGCCTCATGGGATAGTAAAGTGTCCATCGTATGCACACTTCAGAATCTTGCCAGAATAAGTAGGTCATCCAGGTACATTTTGCCTACTCTTTAATGAGAACTGTGAATTTGGACATACTTCTTTTGTCATACCCTGTTTTCGCCTACTATATAGTAGAGAAGTACACGATTTCGAATGCAGCCTATAAGGGATCAGCTGTTTTTTTGGCTTGGTGGGTGGGTTTTGCACGTGTTTAGTTCTATGTTTCAGGTAGTTACCTTGGTTTTCATGTTCTGATTATCAGTTTCCTTGATTAGTTTGTTTGGTCTAATTAAGCCAGGGGTGCGCAAAGCGGTCCTGGAGGGCCACTTTCCTACAGAGTTTAGCTCCAACCAAATCAAACACACCTGAACCAGCTAATCAATTTATTCAGGATTACTAGAAGGCTAGAGGCAGGTGAGTTTTATCAGGGTTGGAGCTAAACTCTGCAGGACAGTGGCCCTCTAGGACTCAGTTTGCCCACCCCTAATTTAAGCTCTGTGTTTCTTTCCGTTCTTTGTCAGTCCATGTCATGATATACCCAGTTGTTTTTGTTCTAGTTTCAAAGTGAGTGTTGTTGTTCTTTGTTAAATAAAAACCATATACTGCTGCACTTAGATCCACTACTCATCCTTGTATGCAACCGGAGCATGACAGCATAGTCTCCTGTGTCCACCAAGGCATTTAATTGATCAAAAATATAGTAAATACAGTAATATTGTGAAATATTAATAATTTAAAATACATTTTTCCTGTTTTTATTATATTTTAAAATATAATTTATTCCTGTAATGCCAAAGCTCAATTTTCAGCAGTCATTACTTAAGTCTTCCATATCAATCCTTCATTTTTTTGCTTTATTTTGAACAACTGATAATTTTGACACTTTATTGATTGTACCTTTCTTTCAAATATGTGTATCGGGTGGCAAAAAAAACATGTAAACATAAAAGACTGAGATGTTAATTAATATATTAATTAGTATAGATTAATATGGAAAAGAACACTGCGTAATCAGCTCAGATGAGCATAGCGGATGACAGTAATGTGATCGTGCTAAGCAGCGGATGATTATATGACGTGACAGGAGCTTCATTGTGAAGAGTCACCTCTGCAGCAGCTGCCCGTGTGTTTACTGTACAGTTGAGAAAATGCAGAGCCGTAGCATCGGTTCAGCCCAGTCTTGATTTGAGGGTAATCATGCAGACTGACGTCCAATCTAAAAGAAATCAGAGAGAGCGAGAAAATAAATTAAAGTGCGCTTTTGCTTGGGTTTTGAAAACCAATAGCTGGGCCTGTTTGATGTGTTTTTCGTGTAAAGAGGTTTGAGGAGGGAGGGGAAGGGGCCGTGTGACCGGTGGAAGTGTGTTGGGGGAAGAAGGTGGTCATAATAGATTTTCATTCACTAGAAAGAAAGAGGAATGGATTTTATTACAGTGGAAACAATTGAGTCTATAATGGTTTTTGAACTCGCTCTCCTCGATTTTTCTTCTTTTTCTTCATCTTTAGCTGTTGGCCCTCGTCACACAAGACTGATAAAGAATAGTGAGTGTTTGCAGTGTAAGGGGCCGTTCACACAGGACATATCTCTGCATTAGTGCTGTGTTTCACTGAGATACTATTATAGTTTTTGTTAATATTTTGATGTTTTAATTTTTATTTTAGTTCAATTTAGTTGTATTTTTTGCCTTTTTTATTAATTTTTAAAAAAAAATTCTATACAGTTTTTACTTAATGTTAGTTATTTTAGTACTTCAACTTAAACTAAACAAATGAGAAATGTTGCCTTGGCAACTTGCTGAAATGTTTAGTTTATTTTTTAAGTAATGAAAATGTTTTTTTATGGTTTTAGTTTTAGTTAACAATAATAACCCTGCTCTGCATCCTTACTTCTAATTATTGCACAGCAAAATCCTCAGAGTTAAATCAACTCTGCTCAGAGTACATATGGTCCCTCTCTATATAGTGTTAAAGTAACACTGAAGCAGAGTTAAAGTTAATGAGATAATTAAGCAATTAATTAAATGACCATTGACCATTAGTGATGAACACCTGCTGTTAACAAGAATCACTGAAGGAAAAGAGAAACACAAGAACTACAACTGACTTCAGCCACAGCCTTAGATGAAATCAACTGAAAAGACATTAAATCTCTCAAGGTCTGATTAAACAACTCCACAAACAGCATTACCAGCTTAGCTTCACTTATTACTAACTCTGCTTCAGTGTTACTTTAACACTATATAGAGAGGGACCTAACAATAGCTATGATGGTATTTTCTTCTGTAAAAGCCACAAGTCAGTATGGTTTAAAAATTATTTATAATAATATAATATAATATAATATAATATAATATAATGTAAAGTTTTTACATTTGCAGTGCTTCATGGGATTATTGTTCATCTGCTGAAAAAGATGACGTCTTTTTGATATTTTCTTTCTTTTGCAGCAAATGAAAGTATATATTATTAAGTAAACGTTTGAGTTAAAAATCTTTTAAAAACCTTATGTTCTACTTCTAATCTTTGCTCCGTATAGCTGTTTTCTGTGTACCTGTGTAAACGACCCATGAGATCACCCTCACTAGTCCTGCATCTGGACCTGTCAGCTTTTGCAGCCCCCATAAGATTCTGTGATTTCATCCTGCAGTGATCTTTGCATCTAAAGCAATGATGAGCTCTATCGACCAGATCATAAAGCATGATGCCAAGGCCATGCTTGGAACCCACAAATGTCTTCTGTGGCTTAAACCGCCATATTTCTACTTAACGTCATCTGCTATTTCCAGATACCCATGACAATGAGACTGTGTGTGGAAAACTGATGGGATCCAGTCTATTAAATATGCAGACGTTCAGTGATTTGGACCAAAGGACTCTCCATTTTACTGTCATCCTCTTTCAAAGGTCATTCTGGTTTAGATCTAAAGAAACCACGTTTTTAAAGTACCATTATCTTGATGGAGATGAGCCTTTGGGTAAACTACTGATGCAGGGAGATTTCATTCCACACTATCAAGCAGGATCTGATAATTCAAATTTTGCAGGGGTAAAGAAAATGTCATCTCTCCACGCTGAATGGCAATCAGTTACTAACCAAGCGGAGTGAGTTGGTGATGGCTATGGGCTGCAGACATCTGAGAAAAAGCAACATTTCTGTCATAATTCGTAGAGCCGTGATCGAGATTGAACCCTGCATCCTTTTCTCATAAATCTCTATTCACAATTTCCCCTAATCCTGTGAAGATTGATTTTTCCAGATGTTTCTACCATATGTTGGGCCTTTAGTCCTCACCCTGAGTGCCTGATGCATCATGGAGCTATATTCATCCCATTGGTAGGATATAAAGATATAACTCAGACTCACCCAGCAAGATTTCGCCTGAAGATATATTTACAGTGGCACTAAAACAACACAAAGCATCTGATCGAGACAAAGGCATTCACAAAACCATTTAGATTGAGATGCTGCATGTCTCGGATTAAATCAACCCAGAATTTGTCTTGTGTTTACAGTCTAATCTAACTATGCAGGGATCAGCTGTGCCTGTAATATAAATAAATATATAAAAATGGCTTCTGTGCTCATTCAAAAGCTGATTTTTTGTTCGATTTAGCAGCTATTCTGTGAAGTGTCTGTCTATTTCTGCTGGTAATCATAAACTTGTTTTGACTTGTTCTTCTCTATGCATTTTGGCAGATGTTGTCATTTTTTTTGCCTATTGTTTTGACTGATTCCTTTTTAATTAAAGTACTTTTTTAATGATTTGCACCACTCTTGGTATATCTCTTTTTTCAGGTGTTTATTAAAGTATAGTCCATGCTTGGCAGCTTTACTCTTTGTCACGGACTGTGTTGCTAGAACACACACAAACATGAAAATGAAGGTAATAAGGTAGTTTTTAATAAATCTACAGGCAAATCCACATAAAGAGAGTAGCGTATCACACATCCAAACATAGACGAGACCCGACAACAATGAACAGAAACAAGGGAACTTAAATACACAGGCAACCAAGAATGATTTGACACACACCTGAACTGAGTGATGAAATCAAATCTGTAACTGACAACAACAAACAAGGTAGGGAGATATAGTGCAAATGAAAAAAAAGCCACTGAGTGAAACTGTGACACTATTACATTAATAATGGGTAGTGTCTCAACTCTAATGTAGTATTGTTGATAATGTAAATATATTTACATTAAATACATATTTGGCACAAGTTTTGAGAGGAGAAAAATAGTGGTAAATATTGGATGTAATCATTGTCATTGTAATACTGGGTGTTTTTAATCATTTTTAATTTTAAGAATTTAAGATTTTCCTTTATTACAATTTACAGCGTTCTTGTTATGCATGTCACATGTACAATACAATTAACAATAAAATTAATAAAAATTATTTAATTGTTCATTGAGTTCAGTACCCGTTAATTTCCCGTGTTCCTTGGTTTCCTATGTTTATCTTGTTTGCATGTTTCTTTGTTTTGGTCTTAAGTTTGGCTAATAAAGGTACACCTTGCACATAGATCCTGCTCCTCCTGGTTTTCTGTTCTCACAGAGCATTACATCAATATTACGAACACTAAAATGAAAACCATGACTAATGTTCTTGTAAACCACACATTTAAACAGACAGTAAAACAGCACTTGATTTAAAGGATTAGTTCAGTTTCAAATGAAAATTACCATAAGATTTACTCACCCTCAAGCCATCCTAGTTGTGTATGACTTTCTTCTTTCTGATAAACACAATCGGAGATATACTAAATATGCTGACGCATCCGAGCTTTATAATGGCAGTGAGTGGGATCAATGAGCTGAAGAAAGTCCATCTATCCTCCACATCCATCCATCATAAACATACTCCACACGGCTAGATATTTTACTTATTAACTTATTAAATATGGATATTTTTTTTACACAAACACATTGCTTCGCTTCAGAAGGCCTTTATTAATCACCGGAGTTATGTTGAGTATGTATATGATGGATGGACAATAACCTGACAATAAGACATCAGTGTGTTGACTGAATTTTGAGATGAAAGAGAACGTGTATGTTCTGTGTATGCTGAATGGAGCTCAGTATCTTTTTGATTGAAATGAACATACAAGGTCATGCCATCTTTGACAGTATCTTCAAATAATGCTTATTTGCTTGAAAAAGCATTGATTATGATACATGATCTGAAGAGGAAGAGGATGAAGAAGAGGGTGCTTGTCTGTTGTGTTCTGCTTTCACTAGACGAATCTGAGGGATGTGGAAGATGAATCTTGAAACACTCCTTGTTTGAAAGATGATTAAACGCAGCCTTTGAAGAACATACAACTTCAAAGGGTCAACACAAACAGTGGGATTTCAAAGCATTTCTCAATCATTAATTTCATCTCCATGCCACAAATGAATTTTTAATAGTTTGGCCGTGGCTTATTATCTCTCATCTAATTGTAGGCCTATACCAAAATGATCTGCTCTGTATGCTGGAATCTATTCCCGAGGACAGATATTGCATCAGATGCAACTCTGTTAAAGACGTTCAAAAATTACCTCGTCTTTTTCCTCTCAGTTTTTTCTTTAACAGTGACGTATATTTATAGTGACACTTTAGCCATTAGATACAGAGGCATAGCATCGTTTCGAAGATAGCAATCGCTGCAAGGCAATGACTCATGGAGAAAATGAGACCAAGTGAGAAAAAGAGGCTGCCAGGTTTGTCAGCTCTTGCCAGGTTTAGGCATCAAGTCCTCATCAAGGTTTATTTAAACTGGAATAATTATGCTAAAACCCCCAGCACAGAATGCCCCATAGGATCTTTAGGAGAGATAACTGAGACACGCGGTGGTGAGAAACCAGAGGTGTATACTGTATGTGTTTGGTAGTGATGCTTTTTGCCCGAATAGGTGGTGAATGTCTCATTGCAGCAAATTAAACACTATTTACAGTATTTATCAAAGGTAATTCAGTATTATTGTATTATCGCAGTCACAGTTTTCTCCAGGAAACACAAAGGAGAAATGTTAGTATTCTGTTACAGTATTTGTGTAGAGTTTGTGCCTTTTTCTATTGTTATATTTCTACTAAATTTTTCTGTTGACTTATGAGACTAAATTTTGACCAGAAATGGAATAATTTTAGTCTGATTCATTTCTCCAGACTGTTTTGTTACATTAAAAACCTCCAAAAATAGTGAACATATGAATTAATCGTTTGAATCTTTTGATCAGTTTGGTTCTTTTTAATATGTGAAAGCAGTTTAGATCTTAAAATATAATTTTCAAAAACTGTACTTGCAGATAATATAATATTACTGAAATTAAAAAGGCCACTTAAGTGTACTTAAAGAGAGTACACTTTCATGTAATTTTTTTTTACATTAAAAAAATGTTTTAATAATCTTTTGTCAAGCTGTAAAGAAGCACATATTTTGAGGTGTTGACTAATATGCTAAAATTTATAGTTAACATATTTTATAGTTATTTATAGTTTATAGTTAACATATTTTAAATGCAGTTAAAAATTTCATCATTACAAATGTGATTTAATATATATATATATATATATATATATATATATATATATATATATATAAAAGACACACACAGTACAATCAGCTGTGACATTAATTATAAACTTTATTGATACTTAAAGGATTATAGTTCACTTCTGAATGAAAATTTCCTGATAATTTACTCACCCCCATGTCATCCAAGATGTTCAGGTCCTTCTTTCTTCAGTCAAAAAGAAATTAAGGTTTTTGAGGAAAACATTCCAGGATTTTTCTCCATAGTGGACTTCAGTGGGGTTCACTGGGTTGAAGGACCAAATTGCTTCAAAGGGCTCTACATGATCCCAGGCGATAAGGGTCTTATCTAGCAAAACGATCGGTCATTTAAAAAAAAAAAAAAAAAAAAAAAAAAAAAATATATATATATATATATATATATATATATATATATATATATATACTTTTTAACCACAAATGCTCGTCTTGCACTGCTCTGCGATGCGCCACGTATTACATTGAGACCCTTATTCCTTGTATGGGATCGCATAGAGCTCTTTGAAGCTGCACTGAAACTGCAATTTGGACCTTCAATCCGGTGAACCCCACTGAAGTCTACTATATGGAGAAGAATCCTGGAATGTTTTCCTCAAAAACCTTAATTTCTTTTTGACTGAAGAAAGAAAGACATGAACATCTTGGATGACATGGGGGTGAGTAAATTATCAGGAAATTTTAATTCAAGTGAATTAATCCTTTAAGTCTTTGAAGACTTAAGTCTTTAAGTCTTACGTTACTTTTTAAGTCTTTACAGGTTTTTTATTATTATTGTTTGATAACCCCGTCCCACTGCCGAAGCTCTCAAATCTCATTAATGTCTGCATTCAGATTAAAAAAAAAAAAAAAAAAAAAATGGTGCATTGTTGCACTACAACAGATTTGACTTGGAATATAACACCAAAGTTGTTTGGAGTGCTTTCTGAAGTAAATATGATGTATTCTGGTGTGTTTTTTACCTTGTCACACGTAAATGCTGCATGGAAATGAACAGCAAGAACATTCCTCAAATGTTCTCCTGTTGTGAATTATGTGACTGCGTGTAAATTATAACAGATTTTTCATTTTTGTGTGAGTTTTCCTTTCAACTTTGTTGTCTGCTGAATGGTCAACTCTCCAAAAAAAATAAATACTTCAGACCAGCACTTGCACCAGCAATCTTTTTCTTTTCCTCTCCATTTCATGGCTGCATTTTTGTCCTTTCATCATCCCCCCTTTCATTCTCGCTCTCCACTCCTCTCTCTCTTCACCTCTTACTTCAAAAAAACTCTCAACCAAAATACCAGCATGCCCCTTTCGCCCCCTGTCAGGAGTGACCTTGAGAAAAATTGCATATGCCATTGAAGAAAAGAAAGCAGTTCTAAAAAAAAAATGAATATAAGCCTCTCAGTTGTGCATCTGAAATAAATAAATAATCTTACAGAATCTAATTTAGTTTTTTTCTTTTTCTCCCCTCCTATGGTTCTTGGTCCCTGAGGACTCTGATTTAAGTATAAGTGATTATGAAATGTCAAATCCACTCGGTGTGAAGTGATGGCACTTTTATTAAACACGCTCCTGGTCACAGGCCCCTGAATGTACACATTCATGTTCTCTTCCGGGCATAATGACATAAGACGATTCCGCTCACTCATTAGATATTAGACTTGAGGCCCCTGATAAAATGCTCGTGGGTGTGCGATTCAAAAGCATCTTTGCATTTTCCTGTTTTCCCAGCCATTACCCTGGGTCAATCAATACAAAGTGACTGCTGCTCTCAGTGGTAGGCGCCTAGGGTTTGGCATGGAGAGCTATTAAAACTCTGGCCCGCTCATCTCTCTGAACCAGCCCCATGAGTTCTTCCTGTATGGTGAAGATGGACAGCATACAGTGTTGTGTTCTGTCAGGGTTTAATAGCTCTGGGATGCGCAGAGCTGCATTGAGCTCTTTCTGTGTGTGGGGCAATATCACTGTTCTGTAAGGTGAGGAAGTTTGGCTGACCTGCTTTCATCATTAAAGGAATAGTTCACACTTAAATGAAAATTCTTTCATCATTTGCTCACCCTCATGTGGTTTAAAACCCGAATTATGTAATTGATGATGTAAAGCAGATTTTTTTTTTTTTTTAATCTACATGCTTCAAATCTTTTCCAATAAGTCAACCTCCAAAACTATTATAATAGTAGTCCAATCCACTATCATCACTGTATTATCTATCTAGGAATCCATGCGATAGCATCTAAAATGTGTTAAAATAATATCCAAAGGTCCCCTATTTTTGCCTGGTGTTATTTTGATTTTAAAGCTATTTTGTCTGGTGTTTCTGCTGTAATTTTAACAGTTCTGCTTGCAAACATTTTTAACCAAAAATTGAAAATGTTGATATATTAAATTAAGCATGATTCATTTTGTGATTCTATTAGATTTAATTCTGATTCTATCAACAAAAGTAATGGTTATTTAAGTAGAAACAAAAAATTAAAAGTAATTATATTTTTTAAATATAATTAAATACATTTAAGTCATCCTGTGCCCCTTTTGGAAGTTTGCCTGTTTGAGAAACGCTGGTCACTTAGAGTGATATACCAAATATTTTTAAAAATCTATAGGCCTAAATGTAAATTCTGCAACCCAGGCTCACTGGGAAAATGTGTCTGTGGCGACATTTCTGCAAAATGATATTACTTTGCTTCTTGCATGTTTTGCGACACTTTCAAAGTGAAATGTAAAGTGACTGGCACTTAAAATGCATGAACATGAATCTGGCATCACTTAATTGTGTTGGTTGTTATACATATTACAGCAATTCAGAAATTAAATGCTTGGTGTGTGGGGCTAATTTGCTATTACATTTAAAAATAATGTTCTTTATAAAACACTAATAATCACTAAACCCGACCTTAAAACTTAACCAATAGTGTTAACAACACATTTGATGAAACAATCATGCAATTTTAGCTTGCTTCTAGAAGTTTTTGACCTCTTTTATCGAGACTCGTGTTTCACCCTAGTGCTTGGCATCGCAAGTGCAGTGCTGAGTAATGTATCTACAAATCATGCTCTATGGTAAGTGTTTTAAGGTCATTACATAGTATTGTGCAAAAATGTAGGTAGAGGCATGTTTTTTTTTTTTTTTTTTTTTTGTTTTTTTTTTCAATGAGCCTATGCTGAAATTCTGTCATCATCCACTCACTTCCATGTTGTTTCAAATCAGTATGACTATCTGGTTTGAAACAACATGAAGGAGATGCTTAACAAAATGTTCAGGCTGCTCCTTTCCATTAAAAACAAGAGTTAATGAGACAGATGCTGTCGAGACTCAAAAATAGCCAAAAAAAAAAAAAAAAAAAGCAAATTAAAGTAGTACATACAACTTGCACAATATATTCCGGTGTTCAATATCCATGTTGCCTCATTTGCTTGTCTGCATATTCATACCTGGTGCGTCACGATCGGTTATAAGCGATATCAGTTATAACTAATAGCGTTTGGTATCATTTAAGTAAAACCTAGTGTGTTTTAAATTAAGTCATATTTGAATACATGCACACGAAAGAAAGTCATACTGGTTTGGGTAACATAAGGATGAGTAAATGATGATAGAATTTTTTTTTTTTTTTTAGTGATCTATCCCTATAATACAGTATGTAACAGAGTCAGGATATTTTGGTGAAGAAATATACAGCTCTGTCTTACCATAAATCTTTTAAGCTTTGAGGAAGGTGTGTATCGATACACTGGCAGGTTTGAACAAAATCCCTATGTGTCCTGTTCATTCAGTCTATGCATGATACAACCCGCAGTCTACACCAGAGCATCACAACGTATTTCATTCCTGAGGTCAGATCACAGGATAAATGTGGCTCAGACACACTAAAGACTGTGAAACGAATCACATTCTGATTGCCTGTCAAAAAAAGCCATGCACTATTCCTCACCAGCTGTGATTTTTTGTTTTGATTGAAGCATATGTTTTTTTGCCAAGAGCTTAAAGTAAACCATTTTTCCCATCTTTAAAGTCTTGTCACAACTGCAAAATACATCCCAAATGGTCCTGCATAAGCTGTTGCCCAAAGGGCTTTTGGATTCGGCCATTTTGAAATGAAATAGCACTGCCTTCTGGGACAAGTTGTTGGAATTGAACGAGGGCCATGTAAAATTCATGTGCTTTCTCTGCGTCAACTAAACAGTGCTGTCATTGTAAATATCTCAGTATCAGAGGGACAGAAAAACAGGAATTATTTGTGAGAGAGAAAAACAAAACAAAAAACAAAGCTAAAGAGACTGGGGTAAAGACAGTCAGAGCAAATAGAAAAGAAGAGAGACAAATTCTAAGCAAAACAGGTGGATTGGATGGAAAGGAGACCAGGGAAGGAGAAAAAGATCTTCATCACAGCAGTCAGGGCTGATATCCTGTGGAGGCTTGAACGTTGCCAAAACAAAACACAGAGCGTGTTCACGGTAGTATTCCTTCCTGGCTCAGCATTCTTCATTGGGAGCACAGCCAGTATGATGCATTATTTGTGCCTTTCTGACATTTTTCCACTTTTCAAGTGATTGTATTTACCAAATGGGGCCAGCACTCTTGCACATAAACACAAAAAAAGATATGTGTGTCAAGTGCCTACAGTAGTAGCCTTCACCAGACCATAAAGACATTTATAATACTACAAAAGATTTCTATTTGAAATAAATGCTGTTCTGTTCAAAGAATACTGGAAAAATGTTTCCACAAAACACTGATAATAATAAGAATGTTGTTTGAGCACCAAATCAGCATATTAGTATGATTTCTGAGGGATCATGTGACACTAAAGATTACAGTAATGGCTGCTGATTTTTTTTTTTTTTTTTCACAATAATATTCTTTTAAAGCAACACCATGGAACATTTGCTCACGGTTCCCCCATGTGGTTTATAAGCGCAATTGTCTGTTACCAGTGTTGTAAATACTGTGGCCGTATAAGATTCCCCGTGGGCATCGCAATACACGTGAATTTGTTGACTAAGCTGACGGAACCGGCGAATGCAGAAACCGTGTTTGGAAACCATGTCCACCGACCAGGTAAAGTAGCCTATGTTACACTATGTTCTACAAATATCATTACATCCTTGTGTAAGCCTGTCTGATATTGATTCGTGTTCAGACTTGAGTCCAATCACTCTCTCTTTCTTTTCTTCGCTTCCTCCAACAAAACCGGCTCTGCCGGGTTTGGTTTTGAGACTTGCATATTAGATTGTTTCGTCTTATAATTAGCTGCTGGCTAACTCCACCCAGGCTATGAGTAAAATATGTGACGTAAAGCAGGTCGCACTCTTCCACTGGCAGGGGACAGGCGGGGCTGTGTGTACCGTCCCGGACACGAAACTTGCAGAGTGTGGCTGTAGCCACTAGGAGGCTGCTCGGGTAGCAGCGGCAGTAGAATTCGTACGGTAAAGAGTTGTTCTACCATTGAAATAATTTTAGAGAGATTATTTTAGGGTCGAAAAACTACAAAGTGTTTCTTTAACTCAATTTTTGTTCAAATAATTCAGTGCTTGTTGAGTATCGGAGACTTCTTTCAAAAGCGTCTTAATGATCCCAAACTTTTGAACGGTAGTGTAGATTGTTGTTTTTATGTTCACCAATTCAAGAGAATTTTATGCAACTCAACTGGCTCAACTTACCCCACTCATTGGTTCCTCTTGTCTCAGGCCAGAGGCAGACATGCATTTTCCAGTTATCTTTTTAAAAGGGAATGATTGCCAAAGAATGCTATTGTAATGGGTAGGCTGTGTGTAGAAACTCAAATGACAAAGAAGTTGAATCACAACCAATCTTTACTAGATAATCCAACAGGCACACAACACAACACGTATACAATACAATACCCAACAATGAACTGAGAAAAAACAGGAACTTCAATACACAGACAATTAACTCAAATGACAAACAGCTGGTATGATTGGGATTAGTGTCCACGGTGACAAATTGTGGTGGGAAAATAGAACAAAGGAACATGTGATCAATGAAAACAAACTAAAAGTCCATGAAAACTAAGACAGACATAACTGTGACAGCTATAAAGGTGAACACAGTAGTTTTTTTTACCTCATTAAAAAATTTTACACAAAAATAAATGAATAGTTGACAAATTTGCTATGAATATTGTCTAGACAATTTTCTCAAAGGCCTTTTGGCTCTTAACGTGCCGGCAGCATTTATGTTCAATTTTTCATCTGTATGTTAACAGATTACATTTTATTAAAAGGATTTATTTATTGACATATTTATTTATTTATAACAAATCAGCCCTTCCTCTGCCTGAAGAGAATTCAGATGATTCCTTCAGCGCAGCTCAAATTTGTTCAAGGGCACTCCAGAAAGCTTCAAACACAACTTAAACACATTTGTGGCCAATAACACATTTACACAGGAATGGAAACCTCCAGATCCCTGGCACCGCTGCGCTAATGCTTAACGCCTGACACACGCTGTGAACGCATCTCACAGGTGCTTGCTGCTAGAGATCATTTGTGTCACCTGCAACCTTTGTAAGCATTACATAGACACGTACAAGCTCACACACCCCCATCAAACACAACTGCTCCTCCCGTGAGAGGAATAAGATAATTTATAGTAAAAACAGACGTTGTGCGACTTAGTGATTTATTGCCGGTGTTGTCACCCATAATTAAACCCCCTGCTGATTAATTGTGTTTTCTGAGACTATGACACAGTGTGAAGACTTGTGGGGGATAGGAGCTAGTTACGACACTAACAGAGCTAATGTGTGCTGTTTCATTCTCTCGCTTTCCCCCTTTCTGTTTTTCTCCTCTCTCTGATGTATGTCCCATTTTATTCTGAGTGCTGCATTGCCATTGTGTGATAGCTCTCCTTTGAGACTGCTGTAAGATGTGATATACAATGTAGTATGTAAAATATACTTTTCAGACAAAGCTTTAGTGTTAAAAACACAAATCCTTTTTTGGCATATTATCCAGGACAGTGGCGCCTGCAGCCGTACGCACTGTGCGTACCATGAGGGGGCGCTAATTAATGCCGTTTGTATTTTTTACATAATTTTTAAATTGATTATTAAAATCTGCATACACTCATGACATATTAAGAGAGCAAGAGAGAATGAGTATAAATAAAGGTATGCGTTTGTGTGTTGTAAAGTCAAATGTGTGTATGTGCGTGCATGGCTGGGCGTGGGGATATGGGTGAAAAGAAATCTGATTGGCTAGTTTAGTTTCGTCGTTTTTTCCACACATGAAAAATGACGTTACAGATAGTTAATGTTTAAAAAAAGGCTCAAAATGAGTAAACGCTCTCTAAAACAGCTAAATTCGATTGAAATATCTGAAAAAAGGCCTAAAACCATTGAGTAGGGATGGAGAAATGAACCCTCTTAAATCTTTGAAGCTTTTCTCTAAATGTTTCGGGAAAGGTTTCAAAGCATCAAGAGTGTCGAAAACAGTGCCATCTTGTGGCAGGTAAAATTTACAGCAGCCATAAACCTGAGTGCGCAGTTCCGTTGTTTTATCCATTAAGCACAAATAAAAGAATGACGACGCGAAATGTGTTCAGTATTAAAGTTTGGCAATAAATAAAATGGATCAACAAAAACAATAATTATAATAATACTAATACCTACTGAGTTGTTTGAGGCAAGAAAATTGTGCTGTTATTTTATTGTTTTTTATACTGTTTATATGACAGAACATATGATAATGTAATATAGGCTACAGGCTTATATATTTAAAATGTTAGTAAATGGACTTGAGCTTACATATAGTAGTGGTCTGGGTTCAAACATTCTGACACGCAAAGTGAAGCATTCACGTGACTGGAAACAATGTGAGGCTTCGTTTTTCGTTAATCACATGTTTCTCTGAATACGCACATTTCGGGACAAAGCCGCTCAGAGATTATGTAAAAAAACAAAACAAAACAAAAAATTCACAAAGCATCTATCTACACAAGCACATCAGAGTGCAGTTACTTTCATTAGATTTTCTAAGTGGGAAACAGGATAGAGACAGTCGATCAGTAGGCCTACAGCATTAGATCGTTCCCACTAACGCAATGATTGATTTAATCGGTTTTTAAAGTAAAAAAAAAAAAAAAATGGGGGGTGGGGGGGTGCTAGTTCTGTGCGTACCCTGAGATAAAATCCTGCAGGCGCCGATCCAGGAGACTCATATGGCTAACTCTCCACTAGAAAAAAAAAAAAAAAACACATCACTGCAGTGATATTTTTATGTATATACAGATATATATTGCCATTCAACAGTTTGGGGCCAAAGGTTTGTGAACAGTTATTTTAAATATTTCACAGTATGTTTCCATTAGATGCTATAAGATTATAAGAGACTTTACTCAAAAACATCCTTCATTATATACCCTAAACAATTTTGGATAGCCTATATACTATATAGTCAGTCAGTGCAATCCAAAACTGATGAAAAGATACCATAAAAATATTTCCAAGTGTTTGGAAGTCATATAATGGCTTTGCATGAGGAACAGACTGAAATTTAAGTTTATTCAAAAAGATAGCTACATATACATTTTCACAGTCACTTACAGGGCATGTGACAGCCAGTGGCGTTTGTGTTGTGTTTGTGCTGTTATGTTTTCTTGAGGTGGCAAGTTTTAAATGTTTGACTGAGTGCAAATGAGATTTGATTGCTATGACAAAGGGGAAGATTATCAGTAAATTATTTAAATTTCAATCTGTTCCCCACAAAAAGATGAGTAAATGTAATGTAAATCTGTGCTTCATGTAGTAACAAATGAAGAAATGATTTTTTTTCTAATGTAACTCAGTGTTTTCAGGATGATTCAGATATAATATATTGAGTCAATATATTATATCTGAAAGAGCGTGAAGATGTGAAAGTTTTTTTTTCTTTCAACTTGAATAATCTTTGTTGATCCTGGAACAACATTCCAATCAACCAATCAGATTTGAGGACAAGTTTACAGTTTATGTCAAGTTTAGGCTTAAAACCAGAGTTAGGTGCTTCTACATCAGTGTTATTCACAAATAATTTCTTTCTTGTGGGTAGAGTTAGGTTTAGGGGTAGGGATATGGTTACGATTACATTTTCAGACAGGAATGCTGTTCCAGGATCAACAAAATATGTTGAGGAACACGTCTAACTCGGCAAAATCAGGACCCAAAGCAATAAACCCCATACTGGAAAGGTAAGAGAGAGAGATTCTCCTTAAGGGCCATGGGCCAGTCCACAGTTCCACTCCTGAGAGAGACTGCCATATAAAGCACTTAATCCCCTAAAGTAACCTCGGGTTCTTCATGAGAGCTCATCATGAGATTAGAGATTTCTGGCTAAATCCTAACAGACTGCTTCTTTATGAAGAAGTGCATGGAAGGAGAAGTTTCCTTCAAACTTGGACAAAAAAGTGGAATGAAATAAATTACCTAAAGGTGCCTTTGGTGCAATGGGGAGAGATTTATGTACTACATTACATCCCACATATGCCACTTCTCATTAGGAGCAAACAGCAGCTGGATCTTGGCGGTAAACAGACTCATCATCATCCAAGGTTTAATCTTACATCTGCATATAAACACCTCTCTGAAAACTCACTGCGTCTAAGAATCATCATGACTGCATGACAGGTAGATTACTGTGAATAATAAACATATCATACTCTTCTCGAAACAATGGAATAAAAACACTGGAGTTTCCTTCCACAACTATCTCATGGCTGTGAGAATTCGCTTTTTTTAACCTGTATAAAAAGAATGGTTTTGCATTCTTTTCATAGAAAGACACTGAAATTGTTTAGACACATAACTATGTTAAGCTTTGACAAATTGACAGTAGCTTGTGAGTCTTTTGAAATGACTGACAAAAAGAACTGACTCTTAAGAGTTATCTGTTCATGAATCAGAATCACTTTCCATTTTAAAGACCTGTTTTGATATTTCACAAAACATCTTTTTTTTTTTTTTTTTCATAAGAATGTCATGACATGAGGGTGAATAAATGATGACAGATTTGTCATTTTTAGATTAAATGTCCTTTTAAGAGTCCTCTGTTAATGAATCAAACTTTCGATTTTAAAAAGTCTTGTAAAATATATTTTTTACATTTTGTAAAATATCTTCTTTTGTGTTTCGCAGAAGAATGAAAATCATACAGGTTTGGAATGGCATAAGGGTGAGTAAATTATGACAATTGTCTTTTGTGTGTGAAGTTGTGAACTACAGCTCTTTACGCATATTTGACAGTGTTGGGTGTGCTGGCATAGAGAGCAAAGAGCAGATGCAGACGCTACAGTTAGCTGGTACTAAACCGCACTATTTGCCTCATTATAGAGAATAAATGACTTCTTCTCCATAGGAAGAGCATGCAGGAGAAACTTCATTGAACCATATGGCATAAGTCTCTCTGTCAGCCAGTCCCCAATTCAGCCATCTGAAAGTGTAGGAGAGCGGGTGGGGCATTTAAAAGGAAGCCAATCAGATTTCTTACACATGAGGGCCTCATTAACCACAGAAAGGCGCCTATCTACGCTCTCAATACGCTAATAAACACTAGCACACACATACCGTATGTAAGCCATTGTCATCTACTCAATACAATCCTGCCTGTGATTTATGTTCCTGCTTGCTTTTATATTAAATACATTATAGGCTGTGTGTTTTCACTCCATAGGGAGCTCACAGCCAGGAGGATGGATGGTGGAGTGTCCTTTCACAGGTTTAAGGGGCATTTAGCTGTAATGAGGTTCAATTTCAGCACACCAACCAGTGAACAGTAACAATTCTGGAGCAAGAACAGGGAACAAAAAGCTGCGGTTTGCAAAAAAAGCCATTTTAATATTTTTCAAACAAGACCGCAGACAGTAGTTAAAAGTGATTTACTAGACACAGATTTGCTATGTGGTCAGGCCATTAAGTTCCCAGAAAAAAGTGTTGACCTCTTGCATACCTCTAAGTTTCAGAACTTATTTTCGTGATTCTGAAGTTTTGGTCTTAAATATCCCTTTAAGAACAAAACATCAGAATCACCAACATCAGAATTCAGTTCAAATATCTGTATTCTTAACTTACTTTAACACTTACAGTCACCATTATTAAAATTGACAATTCTTATTTTTTGTTTTAAAATGTAATTTATTCCTGTGGATGCAACACTGAATTTTCAGCAGCCATTGCTCCAGTGTTCAGTGTCACATGATCCTTCAGAAATCATTCTAATATGCTGATTTGGTGCTCAAGTAACATTTTTATTATTATCAATGTTGAAAACTAACACACAACCAAATAAAATAAAGACAATACCTGACAATGAACTGAGGAAACTATAAGGGCTTAAATACACAGAGATACATAATGATTGACAGGTGAACTTAATCAGTAACCAAGGGGGAACAAACTAGGGATTAAGTGAACTACCAGAAACAAACACATTGGAACAAAAAGACAACTAAACTAAACATAATCCTCATATTACGCAAATTGCACAACTGAGTCCAACTAAGGAGGGAGGGAGGAAGGGCGGGGCTCTGGAGGAGGATGCAGAGCAGGCGAAGTGCAGGAAACTGGGGGAGATGACAATAGTCCACGGCGTAGTCCAGGGAGAGAGGAGCCATGGTGGAGACTTGGCAGAGACCTAGGTGGAGCCATAGCGACGAGCATCCAAGGCGGAGCAAGGGTACCGGAGGACTGTGGCAAAGCCGGTGTGACTGAGGACCAAGGCAGAACCAGAGGGACGAGGGAGCCCTGTGGAGCCCTAAGGACAAGGGAGGGAGGAGCCAAGGCAGAGCCAACAGGTCGACGAGCCAAGATGTAGTGATAGACTCGGTGGCTGGTGGTGAAGCCAGGGAATCCTCTTTCCAAGGCAGAGCTGGTGATCAGAAGATCCAAGGCGCATCCACGCAACATATTGGAGTAAATAATGGATGAACTGAGGAGCTGACAGGAACCAATGGAGGTGAGGCCAACAGACTGGTTAGCTTTGGAAGAGGAAGTTGGAGAGGGAGGCTGGGTAGGATCTCTGGAGACAAAGGAGACTTCGAGCTGGGTGGAACCAGTGGAGACACAGGAGACTTGAAGCTGGGCGGGACCAACGGGGACAGAAGAGTCAAGAAAATATCCTCTTCTGCTTTCTTAAAACAATATGTAGAGGCCAGCTGCAGCTCACTCCCAGCTACTGGAGTGTGTGTGGGGCTTTTCTCCATGCCCTCCAACTCCACGAGCAGTTCCACGGCAATGCACGTTATTGTCGGCACACACACCTGGTCAGACTTTCCTTTCGGCTTGGGCTCTGGGGCGATGGTTGGCTCAGTCTTGGTTACTGGTACTGGCATCGTGGCAGGCTTGGGCTCTTCTTCAGTGGTGGGCTCTGGCTTTAGCTCCGTGTAGTGTGTGGGCGGTGGCTAGCTGGGTTCTGGTTCTGGAGTGGGTCAGGTGACATCCTCCTCAGTGGGGAAGATGGTGTTTGGGGTCCTGCATTTCACCAGCACCCACTCCACAAACTCAGCAAAATCTCCCCAAAGACCAACAGCAGGTGGGCGTGCCTTTGTGCATTTGTTCAAGCTGGTTCTAAAAAATACGCAAAACGAACAGTCTGGATAGTTTGTTAGGCATGCTAGTTGTAGAAATTTACTGGTGTGGTCCTCAAGAGATTGATGCTCGGCTAGCTCAGAGTAGCTGAACGGCCGGTAAGTCCATTACGTTTTTGGTCCGCTATTCTGTCATATACTGGTGGTTGTAGTAATCGCACAATGCAGGAGAATCCAAACATACACTTCTTTATTAATCCACACACAACCACATGAAATAAAGATGATACCAGACAATGAACTGAGGAAACTAAGGGCTTAAATATGCAGGGAGACATAATGATTGACAGGTGAATGTAATCAGAAACAAACACATGGGAACAAAAAGACAACTAAACTCAACACAATCCTGACAACGTTATATCTTAAATACTAATTTTAATGTGACATATTTGTGAAAAATGTCAAAGTAGCCTACCATCCGAAACTGTTCCTAGTAAAAAGTGCTTGAGCAATGGTTGCTATGGTTACCTCCTCAGGTGAACAAGACTGCTATATCACTGAACACCTGAGAAGGTAACCATGGCAACATTACAAGTCTATTTACCACCAAGTGAAAATGTATACACATTTTGAAACACTAAGTTAAAAAAAAGTTGCACAGTTTTTAAATATTATTTTTAAAATATCATAGCATCCCAGCATCATTTAGTTATCTGAAACTAGAAACGAGAACTAATTCTGACCCATCTAAGTTCTAACTTCCTAGAGGCTTGAAAATAACAAGCGGAGCTCAGTAAGAGAAGTATAATGGCGCTTTCCCTCTGACTCATCAATGAAATATTAATCTTTATGGCAATATCCGGCCTTTTCTAGAGTCAGTAACATCCTGCCTCCAGGGAGTCCACCTCTTGCTGATGCCTGAATATTTCTGCCTCTGTTCAGTTTTCACTTGGTCACTTAGAAACACAATTGATTCTCCCTCTTTCAAAGTGCTGATGTTTCTCACATTTACATCAATCTATCACAGGAGGACAGCTGCTGTTTTTTCGGTGAGATATTAAGGGAGGGCTCTCTCAGCCATTTTGCAACAATTACTTGAAATGTAAATGTCACACAGGACCACTATTCCTCGGTCGGCCAAGAATAAATGAACCTAATGTATATTGCTGAGCTTTATGAGCGATAAAATGTGGCATTAGAGAGTTATGAATATGACCGCAGTCTGAGTTCCCCCTCCCCGTGCTTTAAATGACAGCGTCTGTGGCTCTTTGTGAGCATATATATCCATCTCCATCAGACCAGCGACGGCTGCCAGTTCGCACCTCACACGTCATGCATCTCGCTTACAGTAAACAGGCAGGCGCCATTAAGTTGACAAGATGAGGGGAAGATTACGCCATTAAAATGCTTTGGGAATCAGCCATTTATAAAGCCAGGCAGGGACAGCATTGTCATCGCAGCTTTGGATTAAACTCCTGGTGCGTTGATGTATTTTGCTCCAGGGACGAGGTCTGGCCTCCTAGTGACTTTCGCTCCTTCCCCCTGACGATACACTGTCAAGGTATTTTGCACAGAGATAGAGCTCATGTGAATACATAATGATTTCAGACTCCAGTTTCACAACAGATCGTGGCTTTTCAATCATCAAAATATTTTCTGAGCAACAGTGAGCAAGTCATATCGAGAAAAATATAATAATAATAACAAGGGAATTGTACTTTTGTTCTTTATAGCATCTAATGACAGCATTAATATTCTCTTTGTGAGCACATATTATCCATTTTCTGTAAACAGACGCCTCCCTTGATTGGATCTAGTGCTTTTGAATTAGCAAGAGGCTGTAAATGGCTCATACCGAAGTCATTGTAAGTGGCATTGATGTAATGTTGTCAGCTTCATTATGAAGACAAGTCATTCTTCACTGCTTAAACATTCGGAGATGATTTGATGAAGAGACTCCATCGCAATACTTTGGGATTGTAACATAACTTCACTAGAAATATATGAAAATGAAGCATATTATTAAGCATATTAAGCATACAAACCTTATTTGGAAATCATTAAAATGATAATAAATTATTTTTATATATATTGCATTTATATGACCCTTAAAGGGTTAGTTCACCCAAAAATGAAAATAATGTCATTTATTACTCACCCTCATGCCGTTCCACACCCATGAGACCTTCATTCATCTTTGGAACACAAATTAGGATATTTTTGTTGAAATCTGATGGCTCAGTGTGGCCTCCATAGCCAGCAATGACATTTCCTCTCTCAAGATCCATTAATGTACTAAAAACATATTTAAATCAGTTCATGTGAGTACAGTGGTTATTTTGTTTGTTTTTTTGGCGCACCAAAAATATTCTCATCGCTTTAAAATATTAATATTGAACCACTGTATTCACATGAACTGATTTAAATATGTTTTTAGTACATTAATGGATCTTGAGAGAGGAAATGTCATTGCTGGCTATGCAGGCCTCACTGAGCCATGGGATTTCAACAAAAAGATCTTAATTTGCGTTCCGAAGATTAACGAAGGCCTTACGGGTGTGGAACGGCATGAGGGTGAGTAATTAATGACATAATTTTCATTTTGGGGTGAACTAACACTTTAGAGGGTTAGCTCACCCCAAAATGAAAATTATGTCATTAATTACTCACCCTCATGTCGTTCCAAACTCGTAAGACGTTCATTCATCTTCAAAACACAAATGAAGATCTTTTTGATGAAATCTGAGAAATGTCTGTCTTTGATGGTTCAAAAAGATCATAAAGAGATGGGAAAACTAATCCATATGAATCGTGTTGTTTGGTTGAGCTTCAGCTTATGTTCGCTGATCAATGTTTACATGTGAGTAAAAGCCTAAATTAAACCTTTTCATCATAAAAAGCAATTGAGTCTCTTCAGAAAATTTGGACTAAACCGTTCGATTCATATGGATTAGTTTTCCAATCTCTTTATGATCTTTTTGAAGCATCAAAGTATTCGGTGCAAAGGCAGTCAATGGAGAGACAGACATCTTCAGACATTTTTTTTTTTTTTGTCTGCTGCCTTTCATGTCACAGCTTGTGATACGTACTAATGTTTATGTTTTTGTGGTGCTATCAGCCAGTTAGTGTTGTCCAGATCCATTCATTTATGGTTCAGGTGACTGGATCAAATAAACACTGAGCTAGAATATTCATAGAAAGTCAATGTAACATTGATGTCTTGTTCTGTTCTGTTTAGTTTTGTTTTCTTTGTCACCCTTTGCCTGAGTTCTTGTTCATTGTTGTCATGGTTCCTGATTAGTATACACACCTGTTTCCAGTTCCTTTGATTATCATCCTTGTGTTTAACATCCTTGCATTGTAAAGGTTATGGTTGTTGCGTTGTTCCTGAAGTCTTAATTAAAGTTTATGTGTATTATAATCATCAGTCTGCATCCCATATCTCTTCCTTTTGGATTATCATCAAACGCTACCATGACAGTCAGACAGTCCAACTCCAAACTTTTGCTGTTTGAGAGACTCAAAAAACAGAGCAATGTAAAGGTCTCACCTTATATTAGGTGTCCTTAAATACTATGTACTAACATTTAAATTAATCATTTGATGCAATGCACTTATTATATATGTGGTGTCTGTCAGTTAGTAAGCCAAAAAAAAAAAAAAAAAATCTTGTTTGCTATTTTACCTCCTTTCTCACACACATTACACCATTACACAACACTTCAAAATAGTAGTCAACAATGTACAATTCTTCTCATGAACACAACAATACATATATATTTTTAACTTTGTAGCCTACTTTTATTAAAAAAATACCTTCATATAAGTACATATGTAATTAATTTCTGTAATCTATAATTACACTGTTGACTCTTCCTTTACCCCTTTACCCACCCTACCAAACCATACTACCAAACATGTCCCTAACCTAGTCCCTAACCTATGTTCTAAGTGCATTTTTTTTTTTTTTTTTTTGTAATTACATAGTAGTTAACTACTATGTAATTACATACTATACCACCTAATATAAAGTGTGACCAGAACCTAAATGTTTATACTATTCAGGCAAGCTTCCTATTATTAATGGTTTACTTAGCTAATTCTACATAAGCTGGGATAGAAAAAGTATTAATTTAACATTTAACACATTTTAATTGTGTATAAGTATTGTAAATAAAGCTGGATAAACACCAATATGCACTATAAGTCAACATCATGGTGTAGTGGCTAGAACAAGGCATGGAGAGAGAAAGATATATAAGAGTGGTAGAAAATGAAAATATTGCTCTGAAAGCATCAAGAGACAGAGAGATGACAGCAGGGACATAGCGGAGGGAGGGCACTGCAGCGCTGGATGCTAGCAAGAAAGGAAAAAAAAGCAAAGGGAGAGAAAGAGCAAAGTGTGTTGGGAGATTAGGCTGTGGGTATTGTTTCAGCCTGGGAGCTGCAGAGCTCCTATAAATCATTCACATCTCCTCCCACCGGCCACCATCCTGAAATATTGATGGCCCCATTCAGATCACAGTAGCACTGACCCTCACAGCGGCGCCCAGGAGGACCTGATGTACATGCAACGTACATTCCCTAGCCACAAACATGGCCTTGCACGTCTCCCCGAGCAAATATCTTTTCTCTTTTATCTCATGCCTCACCTCCCCTCTCCCGCTCACCCCTATCTTGTCTTTTTTCGCCCTCTAAGAGGCACTGGAGAGACTGGCGTTCTGTAAGTGCTCCATGATGGTTTGTGTGGTTTAGTCTGTCAGCCTTTTTTCATCTCATTCTCTGTTGCTTCCTGTCTGCAGCACCTTTGTGTCCTCTCTGCCCTTTTTTCTGGCTTTGTTTACTTACACTGCACACTCAAAGATGCTGCCTCTTGTCTATAAATGGAGGAAGATTTGTTTGCTATTGAAGTGGTGACAAGCCAGTAAACAGACTGCAGGAATTTTACCCACAATGCCCACAATGATGGACAAGACCAGGGAGTCCTCCCAAATGCAGTTTCTCTGTGTGTAAAGTGTTTTCATTTGTTCATTCACTGTCTTGTAATGTCTTTATCCGTTTTTGTTAATTTTTCCATGGGTATGTTTGGAATGGAATACTACAGAGTATGTACTATTATATAATGAATACTATGCCTTTAACGGAGTGTCTATTTACACTAAGTCCCTTGTTGGAAAACGCTATTTACACTAACTCTGCCCACCAATGTCTGGTTGGGCCATTCAAGTTTTAAAAATGATGCGCAAAACTCAATGTCTTCAGTGGTGCAGCAGTAGCAAGTAAGGCTTGCAGACTTGGTTTTTAATGCGATCAATCCACCTTTTGCCGAGCTCGCATTTACTTTTAATAAAAATGAAAAGTATTTCTAAAAGTGGAAATAAACTGCGAACAAGTGTTTAATAATATTAAAAGTGTTTATTGGATAGGGTTAGGAGAAGGTGTAGGGAGGGTTTTTATTCTCCCAATAAGGCAGCATCCATTTAATAATTTTTAAAAAATATATTCATTTACACTCTATGATATTATTGCATCCTGTTAATGTACAAAAATACTGAGG
This sequence comes from Hypophthalmichthys molitrix, assembly GCA_037950675.1. NCBI lineage: Eukaryota > Metazoa > Chordata > Actinopteri > Cypriniformes > Xenocyprididae > Hypophthalmichthys > Hypophthalmichthys molitrix. Next base: position 21,040,410 of record CM075510.1, on the reverse strand, counting down.
TGCAAGTAGTATCTGCCAATATAAAGTATAGATAGCATCTAATTACTATTTACTCTTATTGCAAAAAAAAACAAACAATACTTTTACATGGTGTAAATAGAATCTATCACTATTTTCACCTAGTGTAAATAGCATATCGCTAAGAAAATGCCGCTATTGTCACTTAGGGTGTACTCACACTAGGAGCGTTCGACCCCCAAAGCCCGGTTCGTTTGACAAGTGTGATCGCTCCGTTCCGTGCCCGGGCGCGGTTCATTTAGCCAGCCCTGGCCCGCATGCAGTGTGAGCGCTAACCGTGCCAGAACACGGAACAGCTATACTTTTGTGTGCGCTACTTAGTGTAAATAGCATCTACAGCTATTGTCACTTAGTGTAAATTGCATCTATCGCTAAGAAAATATACTATTTTCACTTAGTGCAAATAGCCACTTTTATATTGGACTACACTAGTTGTGCTTTGTGTGTCTGTTTGATTCACTAACAAGAACCAACTCATTTACTAACCAGTCAAATTGCACTGTTCATACTATATATTCAATACTACATAGGCTACTGTACTATATACTGCAGCAATAGTGTGCTGTTCTTTCTAAATGTTTCATACAGTTGGCTCTCTGAAAAACAGTTTGTATGTTCAAGATGCAGTTCAGCTGCTCTCAGAAGCTGCTCTTTCCCTGCATTCCAAGTGTGTTCCATGGATCAATAATTTCCCATCAATATTTCATATCAGACAAGAAAGGGGCCTTTTCTATCTACACTTTGTGTGGTATCGTTTCAAACAGGCTCAACTTATCCACACAAGTCATTCTTTAGACAGGAGATGAATTATTCACGGATGGGACAGTGATACACATTTGCCCCCTGACTTTCATGTTCTCCTTCCTCAGAAGAGACTAGTACTTTATTATTACCGTCACCTCATGATGTCTATTAATAGTGCATACTTGTCAGGCTGACCAAACACAGACACTGTTTAGGAAGCACCTTTTTTTAGATTAGCTAAAAGGTATATCTGGAATCTGTCAATGCATCCATTAGGATCACATTATAAACTGTGTGGCTGAAGAAGAATTGACGGATAAGCAAAAAAACAGAAAATAAATGCTTTCTGAGCATTGCAGAATAATCAAGCTTGTCTGGCTGTTTTCTTGTCATTTAGTTTTGGTTTTCATTAGCAAAAGGGAAAACACTCTGATTCTAAGATCATAATTACAGTCTTTTCAATAAAGTTCGGGGTCATTAAGGTAATTATAGAAACATTATCTCTCTTGCCTCATTTTGAAGAGATACAGGTTGAATTTTGAGGAGTTAGTTACTACTGCCACATTCACTTTATAATTTGTCCCTCACATCACTGTCAGATTATTCCTCTTATTTACAAGAGACTGATGAAAGGACAATAAGACTTTGTTGCACCAAACAAAGTTTTTTTTTTTTTTTCTGTTCTGCTGAGCAGAACATATTTCTACTGAGCAGAGCTTTTGGCCAGCTGAACAGAAACATTACAAATGACCCATGCAGAGTTCACTGATCTTTAAAAAGAAATTATGAATATTAGTATTAAATTATTAAATAAGCCTATCTCTGTTTGACTTTTGTTTAGCATAATGCATGGCCTCTGTGGTTTTCCATATGTTTAAAAACAGTGATTATTTTTGCAAATCCATATGGTGCTGCATTGAATGTGTGAATTTCTATTTTAGAATGTGTTTCTTATCTAATTATTTACCTATATAACCCATGCTTTGTATTTTTACAAAAAAATTCACACAGCTTTTGTTCCATACTGAAAATCGGTGGAAATGTGGGTGGACTCCAGTTGAAATTTTGCCTGTCTGTTTAGTTTTTCAAGAAATCTTTTTTTTTTCTTTTTTTTCTGTGTATGCAACTCATTAGGAACATATGTGCCAAATGATTCTTTCTACAGTTTTATTGGCACTAAAAAAATCTCTCTGAATAAGAGAGCATGTAAGAATTAAATTGTGTAGTTGAAACTCTCCGGCTCCAGGGGGTTAATAAAGGCTTTCTGAAGCGAGGCGATGCATTTTTGTAAGAAAAATATCCATATTTAAAACTTTATAAATTCAAATAACTAGCTTCCGGCGGACAACCGTACGCATTCTGCGCAAATGAGTAATCCTCTGACGCGATGTATGACGTAGGATGTAAGAGTAGTGTAAGCTTTGATGCCTCTCACGGTTCAAACACATAGGGCTGTCCAACAAACTCAAGCACTTCTTCTCTTCAAATATCAAAATCCTCTGAGATTTCCCTTTAAAAATGATCATTTTAGACTTCTAATTCGTGACCAGTGTTTTGTTTTGCTCTATCCTCTGCGCTTCCGTGTTCGTCATTACGTCAAGCATTGGGTCAGAGATTACTCTTCTGCTGCAAATCGATGCGTATGGGCGTCTGCTGGAAGCTAGTTATTATAAAGTTTTAAATATGAATATTTTTCTTACAAAAACCTATTGTTTCACTTCAGAAGGCATTTATTAACCCCCTAGAGCCGTATGAATTACTTTTATGATGGATGGATGCATTTTGTTTTTGTTTTTTTTTTCTTTGCACTTCAAAATGTGGCCCCCCTTCACAACCATCATAAAGCTTGGAGGAGCAAGGATACTTTTTAATATATCTTTGATTGTGTTCGTCTGAAAGAAGATAATCATAAACACCTAGGATGGCTTGAGGGTGATTAAATGTAATCATTATATATATATATATATTTAAAAGTAATATATCCAAATATATGAAAATCAACATATCCTGCATTACCTTTGTTCTATATCTGATGACCAACCAGTGCCATGTTGTTGTCCTGTTATGCTGAGACAGCAGTAAAATATGCACTTCCATCACACCACAGTTCACACTTAAAATATCCTGCCATTGCTTACAAGATTCTCTCATTTTACACCGTTACTTGTCTAAGGTAAGGAGACAGCACATAAATAAAACATGTGTTGAGCACAGATTACTTAAGCTTATCTGCTAATGTGCTTTGAGTTTGTTTGTCTCACAGGGCACAAGTTAACTGAGCAATTCCAAGAAAACACTGTCTGAGAGGAGGGGATTGTCTTTTTTTTTACCATTCTTTTCCCTCATTATGTTGGCTGTTGATATTGTTTTTTGTGCAAGTGCCGTTGGCCAAAAAGATACGGTTAGCTTTTAGCCTCTGCATGAATGCTGTCTGCTGCTCATCTGTAACTGGAATAATAGGAGACATCTTGTGTGGGTGAGAGACAAGGGCAGAGGCTTTTCTTCTGCTCACTGACACCCTGTAATCACATTTAGAGAGTGAAATGAAATTTGCCTCTGCAGCGGGAGACACCATAACTGTTCAATTACACACGGCAGCTTTTCACTCTCTTCTCTTGAACACATAAGTCATTTTGGTTGTCGGTTTTTTCACATATGTTGCTTATATAAAGGTGTGATCTGATTCAGCACTGTTAAGCTCATATATACAAGAATATACACTATGCATCCAAAATATAAATGCAGCACTCGTGACAAATGGAGAATTAATTTAACAATATAATATAATATAATATAATGTAATATAATATAATAGCTCATGGCCTGTGCAGCTGCAGGTGCTGCTGTCTGAGTGAAATAATAAAATAGCTCACGGGGTTGTATTAAACCATTAAGAGTGACCATGAATTGGTTCACAGAAATGAGTATCATTATAAAGGCCCCAAGTCTGTGATATTGTTCAGTAACTCATCTAAATTCTCCCTGGTGTGACATCGGCACTACCCTCAATTACAATCAATGACATCATTCTCAGCAGATGAAAATTACAGTATACCAGAAGCAATTAAAGACAGTGGAGACTCTCTTGAGTGAGTTTATTTGTGTAGCAGTTGCATTAAAATGCCCTTTGAGACAACCTTGTCATTCACATTTCATTTCGATCTGAAGTTATCAACAGAAATTATTTTATTATTTTTTTTTAAATCACCATTGCAAGCTGTAATTATTTTGTTGTTTTTTGTCTTTTTTTTGTTGTTTTGTTTTTGTTTTATTATAATTTTTTTCCCCTCATAATTCTGAGTTTACATCTTGCAATTCAGTTTTTTTCCCCCGCCATGGAATAAAAAAGTTAAAAAAAAAAAAAAAATTAAAAAGGTGATTGTGACCTTTTATCTCGCAATTCAGACATTTTTCTCAAAATTGCAAGATAGGATTGTGGATCACAATCACAATTCTCAGGATTGTGATTTTATAACTCACGAGTTCATGAGTTTGTTTGGTCATATAATCCTTAAGCTATTATGATTAACAGTGTTGGGGAAAGTTACTTTTAAAAGTAATGCATTACAATATTGCGTTACTCCCTAAAAAAGTAACTAATTCTGTTACTTACTTACTTTTTATGAAAAGTAATGCATTAATGCACATAATTTCTATTTTTGGAAAATGTTAAGGCCCTTTCACACCAAAAGTGAAATGAATAAGCCTCAGGCTGAAGGAAATTTATTACTCCTGTACAGTAGAGGGCGCAGCTCAAACAATCCATTCAGCTGTGCTGCCATTCTGGATTAAAGAACAATAGGATACAGGACGTTCAGCACTCTTATTTCTAAATCTAATCTCAAGTAATTTTAGCTTATTAGAATGGTTGAAATAAATCATTGAAGGTCAGTAGCAAAGACATTGGTAAAGTGAGAATAAAGTGAGATTAAATACATAAAGTATATTTGTGTAATTTAATATAGTTATTTATTACAGGTTTGCGTAAAACTCTGAGATTGCATTTCACTGTTTTTATTGATGAATTTGAGGAATACTGAATGTTTTCGTGCAAGTAAATGCATGTTCACATTTAGTCTAGAACTACAGTAACCATCATGTTTACACAGCGCAGACAACACCTCTGTACTTTATTTCTCTCAACATGGGGACAGGAGAGCTGTCGGTCAAAAAAATATAAAAAAGTAACTTGGATATTGATGCAAAAACTTGAGATAATGAGATCCAGGCAGTCCAGCAATTATTATGTCAGAGATCAAATGAATAAGGAATAACAAATTTATTAATTAAAAATTATAGAGACAAACAAATTAATTAAGTAATTAATAGTTAATAATAAAATCTATAGTATTGTATCTAATAGATGAAGATAAAGATCAGAATATAGAGAAAGAAGGAACAAAATTAAGACATTTGCAGAATGAAATGAGAGGTAGAAGAGAAGAAGCAGGAGCAGAAGAGGTGCGAGAAGCAAAAAGAGCAAAGAAAAAGCAAAGAAAAGCTAAACTATCAAAGACCCAGTCCATTTTATACCATAAGCACAGGAAAACTTACATCTCACTCAAACTTATGTTTTGGTCTAATAAGAAAAGGTCAAACAGATTTATCCATTATGTCATAGTTGGTGTAACGGCTAGGTCAGAGTGACTGGTCAAATATCAAAGATAGATGAAAATAGATACAAAAGGTGTTGTTTTGACACCCTTAAGGGAATTTTGCAGATCTTGCATTATCACATGTCTGCAGAAATAGAAACGGACATATTTTGATACAAAGGTTCATCAAGTTCAAATGAGCAACTAATTCCGAAAACATCGCTTCTGCAGTACTTGACAGGCGTCCAATATCTAACCACAAACGTGTCAACATGACCTGTCACATTGGAACACTTGAAGAACAATTGAATATAGCAAGCATACATACTCTTAAAGATAAAAGAAGGATAACCATAAAGGAGTACAATAAATAGTAAATACTTGAAAATATGATGAGGATTAATATATGGAGTAGGACTGCATGAATATATGAAATCAAAGATAAGGTTGAGAAATCATAAGCCATAAATAATAAAATGATTAACATGAAATATGAATAAAATGCATGAATATGAATATTGACCATTTTGGATCCACCAGATATTTTGTTTTAAATTGAAAAAGTAATACGTTACTTTACTAGTTACTTGAAAAAGTAATCTGATTATGTAACTCAAGTTACTAGTAATGCATTACCTCCAACACTGTTAAACGTTTTTGACTTGCTGTCCGCATTGGAGGGGCTTGAGGAAGCATCTTAGGTATACCCCCCAGTGGGACTAGCCTACTAATGCTTGGAAGATGTGTATGGTAGCAAGATGCCTAAATTATGCGGTGGAGCTGGGGAGGTGGAGGGGTGCCAAAACAGCTGATGCCGGAGCAAGGTGAGCGGCTGCTTATATGCTCTGGCAGTTAATTGAAAGATAAGATGGGTTCACTCCTCCCGAAATTATGTTTAGGAACTTCACTTCTGACTTTTTTTTCTCAGAATTGTGAGATCAGTTTTCTGTCTGTTAAAAAAAGTTCCACTAATTTCTTCTGTGTTTTTATATAAATCTCTATGGATTCTGATCATTTATATCATATTTTATTTTCGTTTTTTCTGTGCCTGCTTTCCTTATCCTAAATGGCACCTAAAATACTCAAAATAAACTGTGGCTGGTCCCTTTACATGTTACAGTATCTTTGTGTGTGGGTAACATGCTGTGGATTTTATGCTACATGTCAAAAGTCTAGCTATATACAATATATGCAATGCTTTTCAAGCTTATATATATATATATATATATATATATATATATATATATATAATTTCTTTCATTTTTCCTCTTATGGTCAGTCTTATTGCACTTTTTATAGTACGAATCACCTTGCCCTGACTTTTCAAAGCTTTCCTTTTCAAAGCTCCCTTCTCTTTTTGTTATGAAATGTGCCCTAGAATGAGGTGAACACTACAGAGTAAAAAACTTTTCAAAAAGAGCTTTGTTTGAGACTTTTTGTGTCGCCTTGCTGTGCGCTTTAGAGGAGTATCAGGGTTCAAGGAAGGCTTGGATAGGCAGCAGCATTGCGCTCCCTGCTTTCATTTAGCAGGCAATTTGCCAGTGAGGCGGCAAGAAAATGAAACTCTAGCTTTCTTTTCATCACCAGTTGAAAAGGCACTCGGTTTCCTCCACGTGTAGATGGTGCTAATTAGCTCACCCTGGAGATTACTCAGAAGGCCACTAAACCCCTGGCCCTCCATCCTTCCACCCCCAACTGCTGGCCAAAGCTAAAAATAAAGGGGCTTGTTCTCCTTGATGAAAGTTAGAGAGGACTGCAATTACAGAAAGGGTGAAGAATCAAGCCTCCCCGCTGTTCCTTCCCCTCTCTCAGCGAGAGCCACTGGAGATGACGCTTCCATGTACTTAACTTTCACAAACACAGCAATAACATTCAGATTACTGTTTATTAGACATATAATAATGGCCAAATGATTAAATTAAACCTTTGTGTGGCAGCGGTACTATTATAAATTATTCTATTAGCATTGCACCAAATAAAATATAGCACATGTATAAATAAAATAGTTATAATATAGATAGTCATTTCTTGAAGACTATTTTAAAGATATTTATCTTTTTAGACAAACAAGCTCAATGTTCTGTGAAAACATACTGTATCTTTCCAAATTCAAAACTTTCTTCCAAAGTCCAAATATTAAAGAATTTGACAGGAAAGCAGAGGGAGAGAAGGGGGAACAGGTTCATGCAAAATCATGTGCCTGTGGTGACATTTTTTGCAAAATATTACATTGCTTCTTGCAAAACTTTCAAAGTGAAATTTCCGGTGAGTGGCATTAAAAGTGTGTTTATCCAAAAAATATCAAAGTGAATCTGGTAACGTTTTATTACGTTGATTGTTTTGCAGCAGTTTGGAAATGAAATATCTGGTTAGTGTTGCCAAATGGTTAAATCACATTTGATTATAACATAACATGACCTAGCTGATAGTGTTATCAAAAGCAACAGCAAGATAAAAACACATTTGCTGAAGAAATCATGCCAATTTTGCTTTGTTCCTACAAGTATTTGAACACTTTTATTGTGATGTTTCATCTGAGTGCTTTGCATAGTAAGTGCAAAACTGTACCAGGTGAGCTATCAAGCAAGTTTACTACATCAGAAAAACCATACATATGGAGCATGTGTATGTGATGCAAATATCGAAATATATTAGTTTACAAATCATGTACTATGGGAACAGTGTTTTGAAGTCATAACAAGGGACTTTGTGAAAATAATTCTTTTTTAAATGTATTCATAATTTGTTTGAAAGGAATAAAAGTTGTTGGTGTATTAGCAGTTGGTGGTTTAATGCATCTAGTGTTCATTTCAGAAAAAAAAAAAAGAAAAAAATGTAGATACAGGCACGCTTTTCCAATGAGCCTATGTTTTAGTTCATGACATGACCCAGACCAGGTTCAAACCCAGGTCTCGACGAACATGAGAAACACCAACCCGATCTCATGGCAATTCGTACATATTTTACGAGGTGGCTAATTCGTACAAATTCGTATGATCTCACTTGTACAAATCCATAAGTTTACTAAATCGTATGTATTTTACGAATTGCCAAGTTCGTATGAATTCGTACAAATGACCTTAAGCCTATCATTGTCTTACAGCCTACTGCAATCCAATTAGCAATCGAGTAATGAAATTCACGCAAGAGTTTTAGGCTACGTCCACACGAACCCGGAGCTTACCAAATCCGATCTTTTTTTTTACCACGTCTCAAGAAATATCTGCGTCCACACGAAACCACTGAAATGACTCAAAAAGATGTAGTATACATGCCAGACCAGTATGTGGCGCTGTAATTCTGCCACAGAGATACACTTAGGCTGTCCACACAAAAACGCAAAGACGGCGTTTTCAGATTTATCCACTCTGGGACCCGGTTTAAAAAAATAGCGGTTTCACCTTCCAAAAACGCGTCCCCGTGTGGACGGGGCAGTATTCCATCTGCAATATTTTTTAACTGTTAGTCTATGCAAACAGATATCTTTGTCCGCTGTGTCATTGTCTTGTACTTTAGAAGTATACTTAATTGCACTGAATTTTCTATTGTATTATTGTTTGTGAATAATTAATCACACTAAATTGACAGGCTTATATTCATATTGGAAAATGTTGATGCTGAGAATGATTGAGCAATCTGATAGCTATCCTTAGTTAAGTTCAATTACACTTGCAAAGGCATTGCAAAAAAGTATACAATGTAAAATCCAAGCCAGCAAACACATGCCCTGCATAATAAAATATTCGTCCACATGAAGCACCTCAAAATCCAGTGCTGTCTCGTTTAAGTGTTCCGGCACCTCTGCCTCGGCCCTCTTCACGGATCTTGTCTTCATTCTGCTGAAGGGGTGTTGTCAGCCTTGATTGCCCACATCTCTTCACCTATTGAATCCCTAAACTCCTCTTCCCTCATTAGTTTCCATAGCTTCCTCTGCCATCCAAAAGAGAAGCCCATATTAATTCCCTGTGAACTGCCAAAACCAATCACAGTCAGCGGAGCGGGTGAGATAATACTTTCACTATCATTTTATCTCAGAGGGTTGAGGGGAGATTTGGGTGAGTGCAATGCAGGAGAGGGGGGAAGTGCAGACGGAGATGTGGGCTTCTCTATGGGTTGTCATTAAGAACATCTTCTGAAAGAATAATTGGGATTTGGGCTCCATAACAAAAGACAGAATTGGAGAGTTTCACAAAAGCTACTAGAGTGCAAATGGTAGAAGTTGTTTGGGAAAATGTAGCCCAATTATAATGAAAAAGTTCCTTTGTGGATGACATCACATGCTGTAGTGCAAGGACGAGCTGTGTGTTGAGAACAACCACAGCTGCTTTTGAAGGAATGACAGGGCTTTTGGTTCCAGCCCTATATGATCCGCTCTTCAATAAGCACTGGATCTCCATCTCTGCTGAGGCCTCGGGGTGATTGTGGGATGTGCGTGCTTTAAATAGCCTTTCCTATTTCATTATTCATCAAAATTATTGCCTGATTTGGGAAATGGATCGTTTATGCTCTGCTCGATCGGGCAGGAGACAAGTGTCGCTGTCTGCTAAACGGCTTCACTCTGCATTAAATTTTAAATCTCGCCGCATACGATTGCTTTTTTTGCCGTCGCTGTAATTAGGATTATGGTAATGAACATTGTTTTAAAGTTGGCTTCCAGCTGATGCTTTTCTCGCCATAAAACGGGTGAGATTGCAGATAGATTGGCTGTGTCAGACAGGATGAGTCTAGGAGAGGCTTTTTGAGTTTGTTTAAGGTTACCTTTATTAAGTGATGAAATAACAAGCAAGTAATTAGGTTTAGAATCAAGAACCGGCTCTCTAGGAAATACTAAAGTGAATTATTTTCATGATATCTGATTTAGATCTTGAACATCCGCAATCACAATACGCCAGTGTAGACTGATTTAAATGACAACTATAAGCTGGTTCCTTGAATGAATCAGCCTAAAACTTGTTTTAAATTTAAATTAAAATGACTTTGGAGCAGTTATGCACCACAAGTGTTTGAAACAGCTTGAAACAGTGTTATTTTAGTATAATATACTGTTAGTTCACTCAAAAATTAAGTTTCTGTCATTAATTACTCACCCTCATGTCGTTCCACACCCGTAAGACCTTTGTTCATCTTCAGAACACAAATTAAGATATTTTGATGAAATCTGAGAGGTTTTTTATCCTCTATTGAAAGCAACGAAATTACCACATTCAAGGTCCAGAAAAGTAGTAAGACGTCGTTAAAATAGTCAATGTGACTACAGTGGTTCAACCTTAATGTTATGAAGCAACGAGAATACTTTTTGTGTGCAAAAACAAAACAAAAATAATTACTTTATTCAACAAATTCGTCTCTCCCCTGTCATTCTGCTAAGCAATTTACGTTGCAGAGCTTCTGTGTTTATGTCCGAATGGCGGCTTAGTATTGGCCAGGAGCCGGCCAATACTGAGCCAGCGTTCGGACGTAAACACAGAAGCTCTGCAGAAGTTCTGTTGAACCACTGTAGTCACATTGACTATTTTACTATTTTTACTACATTTCTGGACCTTGAATGTGGTAAAGAAGGTCTTACAGGTGTGGAATGACATGAGGGTGAGTAATTAATGACATAAATTTCATTTCTGGGTGAACTAACCCTTTAAAGTTGTTATTAAAATTTTGAATTAGCTTTTATTTTTACATTTTCAGTTTTATTTAATATTTTTTTAATTTGTATTTAGATTAATTTAATGTTTTTTTTAGTTATTAAACTTTAATTTAATAATAGATTCATTTTAAAATGTTCATCTCATATTTATATTTTATTATATTTCAGCTTTATATCAATTAACAAAGCTCTTTTTAATAGTTTTATCTTTAATAAATGATAATAATCCTGGCTTGAAATTAACTGTAATCAGTGTTGGGGAAAGTTACTTTTGCATTACAATATTGCGTTACTCCCTAAAAAAAAATAACGAATTGCCTTACTTAGTTACTTTTTATGGAAAGTAATGCGTTATATTACTTTTGCATTACTTTTTCTCATCTGGGCTGGTTTGTTTTTATAACAAAGAAGTTCTATTTTTGGCAAAATAGAGCAAGTAACTTGCATTACTTAGATATTTTGTTGTAAATTTACAAGTGTGTTACTTTACTAGTTACTTAAAAAAGTAATCTGATTACGTAACTCAAGTTACTTGTAATGCGTTACCCCCAACACTGACTGTAATTGTGTATGTACTTCTACACTTGTGAGTCTTAAATCAATATAATTTCTGACTTCATATGGAAACATGTAGTTAAAGATTCACAACATAGTTTTGTTAATTAGCTATATTTAAACATAAAGAGTTTTTTACAATTCAAGCCAGAATTGTTGAGTGTAATCTGAATAAAAACCCTACTATTCTCATCTCTAGGTGATACTGAGTTTCTGCGTGTGGAATACTCAATGCTCACTGAAAAAGAAACAAAGAAGATGCAAGAAAATAAGCTCTTTTCAGTCAGCCAGGCATCTGTCCACTGAATCCAGCCTCGCCAGATGCGAGAATGACAACTGTAAGAGCTTTCTTGATGGAGGTTGCATGAGGAGCCTGAGAAAAATGCAGCAATATAATTCTCACCACCTTGGATTAGAAAGAAACATCCAGGTGGAAAAAAAATAATAATAATGTGCCAAAAACCAATTTAATGGATGGAGGGTATTACCAATAAAGCATTGTAACAGTGCAGAGAAATAATAAAAGGGCATGTTGATGGGGGGAGTGGAGAACGAGCTACTGGAGTCATTTCTTTTCATCATGGAGGTATCTGCTGCAAAGAAAAGGTGGTAGATTTCATTTAGGTCTTTTGTTTTGTGCTTGTCATTGAACTCTGGGGGGAATTGCTGTGCACTCCAACTTTGATGCACTTCGAGGAAAGAGAAATGAACTATCTGATTTATTACTCGTGAGGCAAAGAGGAGGGGTGGAGAGCGGAGGAGGAGAGGCAAACATGATGAAATTTAATTAATGCTCTTATCACGTTTGTTTCACCTGCTGTGTTGGTGCTGGTGTGGCTATATATGAGATGTGAAATTACCTCCCATGAATCTCAGGAACTGCTGGAAAAAAGAACACTCCCAATTCTGACTGTCACCACAGTGTGCTGAGAAGTGCCTCAATTACTGTCATTCAGCCCGTATAGTTGCATTCGCCGAATCATGGCCTTTGACTTTCAGCCTACTTGATCAAGGTGAACATTAACAAGAGGAGAAATAAACATCGTCAGCAGCCATTACACTCCATGTCAATAAGTTTTCTGTACAGAACAGCTGCAGCAGGGGTTCACGCTTCTGCTGGAGCTTGTGCCTGACGCTGAAATGACTCTGACAACTCTGAATGAAATAACATTTCTGCCCCAGTCAATGTCATACTGTGTGTTTGACAGGAGAAAAACATGTTTTCAGCTTGTGGCATAAAGTTTCTGCAATGTTTTTCCATATTTTTACCAGATTTTTCCAAATAAATTAGTAATGCACCAATGTTTGCCTGTTTTTGTTATTTTAAAGTGATGTGCATAAAAAAGGGATTAAAAAAATTAAATAATCCAAAAAATTAGTTTTTCTAAATATACAATTTTCTCCTTTTAATCATTTTTTAATTTCATTTATTGATTGATGTATTTATTTCATTGGAACTAGCAACTTGAATTAAATGATTCTAATTGTTACTTCAATATCCTTCACTGTCAGACTGTAACTGTACCTTCAGGGGTACAACAGCTTGTCATTGCATAGGTTAGTACCTTTAAAAGGACAACTTTGTACCTTATCTGTCCCTAACCCCTTAGCTCACAGCCCGCATTTTAGCAACTGGGGCATAAATGACATACCAGTTTCTGCTTATACATCATTCTGAATAGACACATAACCAACATATATTTAGAAAGCCAGCATTTGAGCGTTTACAGTTCAAGACTCAGAAGAGCAGTGGTTCCCAACCCTGGTTCTGGAATAATTAAATGCACCTGATTCAACTCATTAGCTCATTAGTAAAGACTCCAAGCAATCCCACTTAATTGAAGGCAAGTCTGAAAGTTAGCAAAAAAAAAAACCCGTAGCACCTGCTATGTGGTACGCAGGGAAAGAGACCAGAGGGCGTTTTTTTTAATGGATGTCAATGGAGGAGAGGCTTCACTACGCTGAATAAACTGTTTTTGTGGGAAAACGGCTTATCATTTAATGAATTGATAGCCCATCAGATAGTCTACAACATGTTTGCTCTTAAACATTAGTTTTGGATTGATCTAAAGTATCTTTAGAGTTAAAATTTCTTTTTTTTTTTTTAAAGAGAAGCCACGGACAGCTGCGCAACAGGTATGATTCGGTTTGCGGCACTTCTCATTCATTTCTATGGTATCTGCAAACAGTGATTGACTGTAGCACAACTCTGAATGGAATTCAATGACATCAAGGCTGTAATGTGATTGGTTATGAAGGCACACATGATCCAAGTTTGCTGTTACACTTTCTCCAATGGTAGAGCCATGGACCCTCGTATCTCCCAACAATAAGACCATTGCTGCGTCCCAATTCGCCTACTTATACTACGCCCTAAAAGTATGTACTCTTTTTGTGAACAAAAAGTACATACTTTTGAGTGTGTAGCAAAAGAGTAGACAAGCTTGGGGACATACTATCACGTCATACAATTGCGTCTTTGCATTCTGTCGCATCCTGTCACCGTAAACTGGCCTGTCAATCATCTTACATCCTCCACATTTCATTTAGCTAATTTCCTACCGTATCGGAGAGAAATGCAGTACCACGTTGATGTGTAGTCGCGGGTCTTTCATGTGGAGAACTCTCCTCATATTAATGCATAATGATGCATTTAAAAGTTAATCTTTATAAAAGTCCACATTGGTATTGCAGATGAAATATAACAGATAACATTAAATAAATATTTTCTATCAGGTTAAACTGATTATTAGTCACTTAAACCTCTCACCGTCGGTCGCGCATATCCTCCATGTTTTGTAGTTTTTTAACACTTTTTACTCGTGTCCAAAGCGCAATGGGTTGTGGGCAATATTAGCCTTTGTAGTGTGCACGAATCCACACTTCGAAAATCTACTGGAAATAGTACACCATCCGGGGAATTTTGGCATATACTTTTCAACATACTATGCTTTGGGACACACTTATTTTAATCTCACATACTATTTAGGATTGATAGTTTGGACATTGGGACGCAGGGCATCTCTGCTCCAAGACCTCAGGTGGGTGTGTCAGATAAGAGAGACATCAAAAATGTGCAGTGCTGGAGGTACTTCAGGACCAGGGTTAAGAACCACTGCCTTGGAGAAGTAAAATGTACCCTTATGGTGCTACTATGAACCTTTCAGAGGTAGATAAGGTACAAAGATGTTCTTTTGAGAGTACTGTCCCAGTCACAAGCTGTTTTGCACATTTTCTTTTTCTGAGCATGTTCCTAAAAATGATTCCAATTAAATGTAATAATGTAACTAATGCCACTATCTATGAAAATTCCCAATGAGACAATGCATTAGTGTAATTGCTTTGTAGCACAGTTGCCATATGGTAACATCAATTTTTTCACTGTTCATTTTTTCTCAATTTTCTGTAAAATTATGTTAGATAAAGTAGAATAGATTACAACAACATCTAATTAACTTTTCAAAGGTGAGATTTTGTGTCCTTTTTAAAGCTTGCTTCAGTCCCCATTCATTGTAACTACATGGAAATACAGTGACCAGAACATTTCTCCTTCCCCAGGTTTCACAGACAGCGCTTTGTCCGAGACTAAAATGCATGTTTGAGTGGTTTTAACTGAAATCAGCTTGCACTGACATATCTTAAATGTCAGTGCCATTGTTTTGTCTCAAAATGCACACCACAATGTCTTTTGTTGTTGTTTTTTTAAGGTATGTTTATAAGGCTACATTCACACTGCAGGTATAAATGTGGCCCAAATCGGATTTTTTTGCCACATGTGTTTTCCCCATGACAGTGTGAATAGTACAAACCACATGGAATCTGATCTTTTCAATTTGTGGCACTTCCATATGTGGTACTAAATCCAATACAGGTCAGATGTTTTAGTAATGCGACCGCAGTGTGAACAGTCACAGGCCTATCGAATTAATGCGATTTTTATGTCACTCCAGATCAACATTTGTCACGATTCTGTGCTCATGGGAGTCTATTCAAAGATTTTACATAGCCTACCCAACATTAACAAGACAGTTGCGAAAGGTAGTCTGTAAAAGGACAGTGATGTGTCAGAACTTGTAAGTATTACAGATACTAAGCAAAACATGAGGGCTTGTATCATAAAAGTTTCAAAACTCTGCTCTCTTTTGTCACATCATTGTCATTATTTTTCATATTGCCTGAGCATAATTTCGCTGAGCATGAATAAACGCGTAATCACTTACTTTAATGCCCTCCGTGTTTACGACGGCGCGCTGTTTGTGTTGCCACGTCCGCGAATTTACCTCAGAATTGGGTTACTTTTTCACTGTTGTTTTGCAACTCCGTGGGTTGAAGCGACCGCACCAACGCGATATTTAACCCCCGAAACGCGAATTTTACCGGGATACTCAACGGAACGTGATTGGGCTAGTTTTGGACTAGTTTTGAGAAGCAATTGACTGGATTTTGTGGTAAAAACCTGGCAACCCCGTTTGTATTGTTCTTTTGCGCATGCAGGTCAGCTGGGAGCCATGAACTGTTCACACCGGAAATCTGAAATCTGATATTGGCCACATTTAAAACAACAATATGAACAGCTATACAGCTATATTTATAAAAAAAAATTTAATAATAATTAATTAATTAATTAAAAAAAAAAAATCAGATCTGAGCAAAAATCGGAATTGGGCATTAAGGCTCACAGTGTGAAAATAGCCTATAAACTAATTAAATGTCCTAATTGAATTGAGGCCTAATCCTGGCTTAATCTAAGCCCTGTCTGTGATACCAGGCCCTTATACATTAAACGTAAGAGTCAGTCTGAAATGACATGAGGATGAGCAATTGATGACAGATTTTTCTCTTTAAACTATCTCTTTTCTCTCTTTCCTTGTGCAGAGAACTGCAAATATGTGCTCCAAACAACACATGGCTCAGAATTTCAAAACCTTAACTTTCTAGAGGCATGTCTGCAGCTGCAAGCCTCTGACAAACTCCATCTTGTACATCTGAGGCTGCAGAGAAGGGTGAGAGCGGTGATAGAATATTGATGCTCCTCTGGCATGGGCCGCATACAAACCAAATAGGTTTATGTAATTGTGACCGATACCATTTCACCACGTGTTTCTGAATTAAATTGACATTTCCAACTTTCCTTCGCGCTATGTGCATTTTTAATGCTTAAGATATGACAGCATGAAAGCGGACGTGCTGGTCTAAACCTTATGCATATCGATAGGAAGGTTGTATATTGTATTATCTGTCCTCAGGTGTCTCCAAGTCATTAGTCTAAGGTTTGACCGGAGCGGGTCAAGCAGTTTGTCGTACTTAATGATGCTCTTACGACCACTTGGCATACAGACACTCTTAACCTTTTATGTTTTTCTCACTCTTCTAATTGTCACTTTTCCCCCTTCGGTTACCATGGTGACCTTGGCAGGGGAAATCTGAACTCCAGCAAGTGCACTGTGTTGCCTGTTCCAAGGCCGATCTACAGAAATCAGCTCACCCAGAGGGAAACGCGCTGACCTTTTAAAGGGGAGGGTTTAAACAGGGTAGCATTTACATAACTCTCACACCAAGTCATAGCAGGGCTCTTTGAAAAAGTGTATCCAGTTTGCATGCTTTATCTGACCTTGAGACTACTCCTCATTATTTCCAGTGGCTGTAATTCAAGCCATTTATAGCGTTTAGTACTCATTTGAATATCTTCGCCAGTTTATGAGCTCTTTACACTCGTGTGCCCTCCTCCCACTTGATCCCACTTAGTTTTACTCAACGCTAACCTGGAATTCTATCGAGAACCGCGGCAAGCAGATGCTTATTGACGCTCTTGGGTATTTATTGTCTTGTTTGAGAAATAATTTAAGCGTCAAGGTTAAACTGCACCACTTGTTTCCATATTTCACGATGTGGTTCGGTGTGGTTCGGTGGCCTGTAATGTAATTGCCATTACAACTTCCTGCATTTGCTGTTGTCTGCATTCTGTCTGTGCAAGCAGCTTGTCAAGTTAGCTAACTGACTAAAATGCCATTTCAACTACAAGCTAAAAAAGATGATTCCTTTTTTTGACACAATATGTGAAAACGTGCTGTCACTGTAAATGTATTTTACATAAGCCGCAGAACTAAATCAGACATTGCATATCACATTCAGCAAACTCAGCTGATAGCTACATACTGATAAAGAGATATAAAGTGAAGTCAGAGGTGTAGTGCTGCTTCAGTGGTTTTCTGAGAGGTTACATGAAGCACACTTTGCAAGGAACAGTTTTTCCATTTTTCCATTTTTTAAGAAACATGGTCAAAGGCCACAAGTAGGTCTTCAAATATTGACCGGTCACATAATGAACATGGTTTATATATTAAAACACTATATATTATTATATTATATAAAAAATGCTTTTATCTGAATTTCTTGAAAGTGTACAGTGGTTCTACCTTAAAATATTAAGTGACGAGAATACTTTTTATGCGGCAAAAAAACAAAATAACGACTTTTCAACAATATCTACTGATGGCCGATTTCAAAACTCTGCTTCGAAGCTTTACGAATCTTTTGTTTCGAATCAGTTGTTCGGAGCGCCAAAGTCACGTGATTTCAGCAGTTTGGCAGTTTGATACGCGATCCGAATCACTGATTCAAAACAAATGATTCGTAAAGCTTCGAAGCAGTGTTTTGAAATCGGCCATCACTAGATATTGTTGAAAAGTCGTTATTTTGGGGGTTTTTTGGTGCACAAAAAGTATTCTCGTTGCTTTATAATATTAAGGTTGAACCACATGATGAATCACATGAACTGTTTTAAATATGTTTTGAGTACCTTTCTGAATCTTGAGAGGTTCGGTGACATTGCTGGCAATAGAAGCCTCACTGAGCCATCGGATTTCATCAAAAATATCTTAATTTGTGTTCCAAAGATGAACGAAGGTCTTACGGGTGTGGAACAACATGAGGGTGAGTAATAAATGACATTATTTTCTTTTTGGGGTGAACTAACCCTTTAATGTTAATTTCAACATTTACTAATACATTATTAAAATCAAAAGTTGTGACGCTTAAAATTTGTTTGGAAACTGTGATACATTCTTTGAGTAGAATAAATAAAAGTAAAGTAAAATCATATAATGCATTCTTTACATTATAAGGCTAGTCAAAAGTGGGGGTGGGGGCTAAAATATAATACTAATATGATATGCACCAACTATACTGTAAGACATTTTCTCTTGTTTTAATGAAATATGACAATTCGAAGGGAAAACAACTTATTTTGGAACTGGTATTTATATAATTATTTTAGTTAAGGGTGGGTGGCACCTCCAATGAAATTTCACAACTTCACCCCATGCATGTCCTGGTTTGAAACTTTAAAAAGTCACCCTACTTATAGGTGAGTTTCTTGTCCCTCCTTCATAAAGTTTAACTACACATGGTGGGCTCAGTGGCCATCTATTCTCATTAGAGGAGTCTAATTCAGACAACAATAACGGTCGGGTAACAACCACCATTACTAGACAAGCACAACCATCTTTCTTCATTAGCCATGGCTAACAAGAGAAAGCAAACAATAACGGTGAACCACATGCCCCCTAGTATATTTGAGCCTTCAAACATAATAAGACAAACAAGAGCCAAACGCTATTGAATTCTGTCTTTGTCAGTCCTGGAGTATTGGCAGTGCTCGAAGTTCGGCACTTCTCACATGTTGCCGGTACTCTGACCGCCCACAAAAAAGAGGGGAATGGCAGGAATACAAAGGCGCACACTTAAATCATTAATTTAAAGAGAGAAAGATAGAATGAAAGAATGGGAAGAGTGTCATGAATAAGGTTGGTTCAGCCTTGCAAAGTTTGTATGATGCATATTCATACATTTTGCAAAATGTACACTCAGACTTTAGTATATTGCCTATTTTTGCAGTTATAAAATCTTAAGAGAAAATTTAATTATGTTTTCACTTGGAAATTAAGAGGGAACTATGACCTTTGAGGTAAATGCCTCTGTATGCTTGGTAACAGTATGTGGGTAGGGATATATTCAATGAAATATTTATAAGTACATTTCTGACATGTTTGAGCAGACACATTTTTGTATAGTACAAAATGCAGTTAAGATGTTACACATTGGAAGACTAACTCACTGCAAATACTTACTGCCTCCAGAGTTTTTAAACTTTACAATGGGTAACATGAGTAAGCGGGCTGTAGCTAATAAAGATACAGCTTCATGACATTGTACAATCCCCATGCTTTTTCCTCTCTACATTTCCCCCTTCGGGTAAGACCCTCTTGGCAATGACCGAACTGTCACACTGTATATGGTAGTATTAATTTAATTAGATCCACCAGTGGGCACAATTAAATCTTTCTCTGAGCACACATGGGAGAAGGAATATTTTTCTTCAACACTACAGGCACAATATGCAGATTTACCACTTATTTGATTAATGTCTCAAACTCGGCATTGCTAGATAGCTTGATATACAGTGGGTTCCAAAAGTCTGTATTTTGCATTTTTCTAATTAATCTAATCAAAAACATTTTCATGACAAAATATAGTACGCAAGAGATAATGACCAACTCACTTCTCGCTTATTACACAGCTAATCACTAACTAAAAATATGTGGATATAAAATATTCATTTGAGTTCATTTTGTAATCTTACTGGGACCCTAAGCAGTGTTCACTACTCCCTATTCACTGACACCAAGTGCAGGATATAAATCAGTTGAAGTTCACTTCACTTGACTCTTTTTTTAATACAAAATATAAATGCAACAAAAATAGCATAAATAACTTGCAACATCATTAAACACAGATGACACTTGAATTGTACATAGTATTAGAGGACACTGAGGTATAATGATATACTTAATGTGACATAATATAGGCCTAAATATAATAAAAATGACAATACTTTCATTTAAAGGAATAATTCACCCAAAAATGTCTTGATTATTTGCACACCCATTTAGGCAGCTTCAAAGGGCACCACAAGACCCCAGCCAACAAGGGGTGAAAAGTATATCATTTTTTATTATTTTCTGAAAATGACTGATTGAATGTTTTCCTAGACAAGACCTTTATTCGTCGCCTGGGGTCATGTGAAGCCCTTTGAAGCTGCCTAAATATGGATTTTGGATCCAAAAATGGTCTTCATTGGGCACCATTCACTTGCATTAGATTGAGAAAAAATCCTGGTATGTTTTCCTCCAAAACAGCAAGTAACACTTTGAATTAAACATTAAAATTTGAGATAGTATTTGTAAAATTTGTAAAATGTACCCCAGTAATCTTTGTTTTATTTAATATAATTTGTCAAATTAGTCTGTTGCAATGTTTATTATAAAAATAGTTTGGTTATATTAGATGTGGCTTTTTATATTATTTAACCCATAATTATAATAGTGCACTGTCACATCTCTCAGACTTTATTCAGCAAACAACCACGTTCAAACCACACCTGGTACTAATTAAACTCAATAATAACTCTTTTCACCACATTTATTTTTATTAAAACATCTTTAAGTACTGGAGTGATGAGCAGTGACTGGAGGGTAAAACTAAATCCTAAAACTTAAATCTGGAAATGTACAGAATCATTAAATTAAGTAAAAATAATCCCGGATTTTCAGTGTGATCTCACACTTACAAATAAGGAACATTTTCATGAAAAATTGCAAGAGATAATGAAAAAACCTGTCACCAACAACAAAAAAAGACAGTCAGAGAATCGTTAGCACTTAAGTCATCTCACTGTACAGCAGTCTGAGGATACAGAAAACCAATATAGTCCATAATTTTGTGCTGATTGTGTTCTGAGACTGCCGTAATGAAGGCCTCAGCCACTGCGGCGGCAGCAGGCTGTCTGAGAGGACAGAAAAAGCAGAAAGAGATTAAATTCTATGGAGAGTTTTTTGTCTGGGAGATTGGTTCTTATCACCCAGCTCTGCTCCAACGTTACGAGGAGAGAGTGTAAGAAAGAGAGGGAGTGGAGGTGAAAAAAGAAGAAAGGAGGCATTAAGAGGGGATATTTAAAGATATTATTAATCCATTTATCCATGTTTGACATTTGTCGATGTATCTCCTCAGATTGCTTTATTCTGGATGTGGAATGCTATTAATAAAAGCAGACCGCCTCTTCAGAAATGCTCTGCTGCTGTCATCATGTTTAATGTTCCCTGTAAGCCTAAGCGTGAAGGTCTCGTGTTTTCTCACCACATGTACTTTCATCAGTGTAATCTGCTATAGTGCAGATCATAAGGAATGGATATTTTTATAAATCCTTAATTAATGGGCTTTCTGTCACCTGACTTAACAGCTTATCGAGCACATTTGGACAGAATAATATGAGCATATGGTACAACGCTCTTGTAAGCAAACTTTTCATGCTCCTGCACATTGTTCAGGAAAAAATATATTATAGGTTGTACTGTGATGCAAATGTCTTATTTTTTAAAGCTGCAGTCCATAACTTTTTTTGTTTAAAAATTATTCAAAATCAATCTTTGAGCAAGTACATAACCAGCCAGTGTTCAAAACTATATCCTTACCTTAGCCTGATTCACAACAGTAAGCTTGTAATAATGTTTTATAATAAAATCAGTACTGCTGGGTTTCCGTGGGAAATTCAAGCATGCAGCCGTTCATCTTTGCATCATTACATCACATCTGTTTACATGAAGAAGGAGTCCCAGCTAGTAGGCTTTATGGCATGTGAGGATGCCACTGGTAGCGGATTATTTATAGAGTTTCTCACAGCAGCTGGAATAATTAAACTTATCATTTTAGGGAAAACTTACGGACTGCAGCTTTAAGGAACAGTTCACCCAGAAATGAAAATCATTTACCCATGTTACTTTAAAGTTAAACCTATATGACTCCATATGAAACAGGAGGATTTTGAAGAAATATGCTGGTCGCTCTTTTTCATGCAGTTTAAATACATTGGCCGGGGGTCTTAAGCTTCTAAAAGGATGCAAATGTGTCATAAAAGTGTTACTAAAATGGCTTGGTGCTTACGTTAGTTCAAGAGAAAAATAGCAATATCCAATTCATGAATAAATAGTTTTGAAATATGTCTTTAAAAAAGAAATGACTTGGCAACTTGCAACTAAAAACACTATACATCGTTGTGTCTGTTTAGCTGAATACATGAAATTAACTAACCACATAAAATTATAGCTGTATTAATACCATTACGCTTATACCAACACTATGCTGGCTGATAACAGAATACTGCTTTGAAACTATATGTATTGTGAAAAGCGCCAAACAAATAAACGTTCATTGAAATTGAAACACTGGTCTCTTTGCCATGATGACATAAAATAAAATTTTAGTGAACGATTTGCATAGTGAGCCAGTTGAAGGAAGGAGCGACATCAAGCTGCCCACTTTAATGAGCAGGAAAGGGACCTTATAAAACAGCATTCTCCCATGTGCTTGTGGCTAGCACAAACAGATTTAAGAAGGAAGCTGTCCAGCACATCTCACAGGCTTTCAGATTGATCATTCCCACCTTTCCAATCGGATGGTGCATGTCGGGCAGTGGAGGGAAGGTTTGAAACAGATGAACTCAGAAAGCAATCAGTGCACTGTCACCACTTTGTTGGGCAGACCAGTGAGCCGATCGCCTATAGAACTAATCCACCTTTCTGAACAACACAAAGAAAAGTGGACCGGCTCTAATTGTAATCTGCCAGGCCATTACGAAAATACATTGCAGGTGCAAGTGGGATATATTATAGCTGTTGTATAAAATTGGCATTTTAAAATATATTTGCGTGATGAGTTTTTTTCTTGTGGTGACTGCACAGGAGTGCGGCTGGGGAATCAGCTTCATGACAATGTCATGTTCGAAATGAACCACTGCAATAAAGCAGAGTGGAATTCGAATGGGATTAAATGTTTCTGGTTTGCATTTTTCATGATAATTACATGGCAATTGAATTTATTTTCACAGGCTGTCTTAATAAAGCAAATCAATATCTTAAATTGCAAAATGCCATTGCAATACTTGAATAGTGAGCTTTTGTTTGGCACTAGGGAAATTTCTTCTGTCCTTTGTTTCTGGATGTTCTTGTGAATCCCTTCAGTGTTTAAAAAAGCTAATAACATTGGCCTGTTTTGTCTTTCATTATTAATGTAGCCTGGTTACTCTGGGATGCATAGAGGGTGGGAACTCTCTAATCTTTATGATGCCAAGCATCAGGCCTGCTCTCCTCACATTAATAAATGTGATAGCAAGGTGGTAATATAAGTATGCTGTGCTCAAGGGGTGCTATATATATTTTGTGTATATGGTTTCCCTGAGGGCTAAAAAGTTGCTCTGAACAGCAGCTTAGATTGCAATTTTTATTGTGTATAAAGGTTTACTTACTGCTGTCTGCTTTGTAAAGAATGCACAGAAAAAAACAAGCAAAAAAAAAAAAAAAAAAATGCAAACACAATGACCATCTTCGAACAGGATTTGTTGGTGGGAGCAGCATTGGTGGCACTAAATGCAAATAGTGATAGATGCTATTTAAGTGAAATACTTATAAAACAGAATGCAATAATACCAACATATTCCGTGTATATGATTATATTTATTAAAATCATAAAAGGATGCTGCTTTATTGGGACATTACTTGTCCCTGTCCCTATCCCTAAAACCCTCCCCTATGCAAACACATAACCATACCTGTTAATCACTATTAAATACCCCTTAGGCACTTAAATTCTACTGATTTTTTTTTTTTTTTTTCTTTCTTTAAAATAACTCTCGGGAAAAGTGAGAAGAATGATTTTGGAAAAGGGCAGGTTTGAACCCGTGTCGATCGCGTCAAAAGATAACACCAGCCATACTCTCCACACCACTAATCCTGTTACCAACAGAATTTATTTTGTAATATTGTCTTGCTCTATCTGACAATGGTGGGCGGAGTTAGTGTAAATAGTCTCTGCCAACAAAGTGTAAATAGACACTATGTTTATGGATCAAACAGTCATTCTATATTAATGCAGCAAATTGTTACATTGCTTAGCAACTGATACAGAACCACTCTCCACTTTACTGAAATAATTAATTGGTTTTGATATATATTCTCTTGAATGGGAGTTGTTTTGAATTAATACGTATGTCAATTAAAGGAAATAAGTTTTTTTTAAAAATGTGCCTGGGGAGAAACCATAGGCTCATTCAACTTAATAATTAATAGGGGTTATAGTTGTGTTTACTCATTATAAATGAGCTGATATAACAAACAAAGAGTATGTTCAACTAATATGTCTTAAATATGCAACAACTCACCTACATTTTAGTGAAATAAAAAAGACATTTGTTTGTGTCTCCTTGCAAAGCATTCTCACAATAGTACACAACACATGTCTGTGTGCAATCTGTTATTTCACTCATTGTGAAGTGGTTCTTTTTAGCACAAGTACATCTGATTGATTTAGTCTGCTGAATGAAATTGTTTGCACATGTAAATATGCCTGACCTCTGATAGAGTGTTTGTGTGCTCATTATTTTATTTTGAAATTTTGCCAAGGGCCTCTTGAGCATTTTTTGTTGGGTCATTTTGTGCTCTAGCTCAGTGTTCCAGCACTAACATATCACGATGACCACAATAACCATCATCGCTTTTTTTCAAGAGCTGTGAAAAGTATTTTCTGTATAGTCTGTATTTGAGACGCCAGTCCAGAGTATAAGGTCAACAAACTCTCACTTTGAATCATCACAATAGATTGCGAATTTGCATATTTTATGCTGATTGTAATTAGTTAATGACTATGCTCAAATCAAATTATATTTCTAAACAACTGAAGTAGTCCCCACTTGACCAGACTTTGTGCTGTTTTTAATTAATTTGTTGAACAGACTCTATGCAGCAGTGATTTCCGTGCAGCCTCATGGCCTGAATGATTAACCATGATGAATTGCGCTCTGAACCCGTCTGCTCATTTCAGCTCTTGTGAATGATGAGAGACAGTAAAAGTGGCAGCGACATTTAATTACATGAGGAAACATCACTGATGTCTATACTTCATCAAAACATCTCCAAAAACACGTCACCTCCCCCTTTATTGTAACTGAAAACTAACAAATATTGAAGGTCATTGTCAGATAAAACATTTGGCTGACAGAAAACTGAAATTTGCTGTTTCTCATTTTAAATCCATGATTTATTTTGCCGCAGCCGTTCCTCTTTATTACAACACAACTCCATTTGACTGAATGACGAAGAAGGTTTCTTTTTTGCTATTTTGTGATACCATATTCCTCCATGATTCTCATACATGAGAATGAACAATGCAGTCAATCATTTTTTGGCACTATTTTTTTTTTTGTGTGTTCTTAAGGAAAATGCTAATGTAAGTACTCTCTCCCCCCAAGGCTATGCTGCCACCATGTGAATGGCCCTATTAGACATTATTTTCTTTCATATTACTGCTGAAAATGGAATAAAACTGGTAAACAAACATTTTTCTCCAACCTTCTAAATCCATCAACTTACCAGCCTTCTGAAATTTTCATAAACTGTCAATTTAAAGGAATAGTTCACCCAAAAGTGAAAATTCTTTTCAGCATTTGGGTTCTTTTAGCCATCCAAAGGAAGAATTTTTGAAGAATAAATAGTGGAGTCCATACAGCTTTTAAATGCATTATATTTCAAGTCTTCTGTAGTCATACAATAGCTTTGTTTCACAAATAGCAAGACTATTATTCATTCATTCATTCATTCATTCATCCTTCCATCAACTTTTCATATAGCTTAAATTGTCCTTGTATGGAACAGCTGCATAAAGTTTCTTTATTTTCAATAATCTCCATTGTTAAAGGGGTCATGAACTGCATTTTTTCTTATAATGTTAGCAAGATTTTTACATCAACAAACATCCTAATTTAGAAGTAATATAGTCTATTTTCTATCCTGTTTTGGCACTGTCTTTAAATGGGCTATATGTAAGAATTTTCATGGATTATTTTATTGCAATTGTATGAACAACTTGTACGAAATGTAAAAGACGAGACCTTCCCTGACTTCCTAGATTGTGTATGAAAGCCTGATTTTTTTTTGTGAAGGACTCTGTACAAAGGGGCCTTGGATCACATTAAGGGCCCTATTTTAACAATCTAAACACATGGTCTAAAGCGCATGGCGCAAGTGCACTTAGGGCGTGTCCGAATCCACTTTTGCTAGTTTAAAGGCGGGAAAAATGGTCGGCGCGCCCGGCACATGGTCTTAAAGGGTTGTCCCTATTCTCTTAATGGGTAATGGGTGTGTTTTGGGCATAACATGCAATAAACCAATCAGAGTCTCAATCAGAGCCAGTTGTGCTCACGGCATGGCGGATCTGCCATTTACATGGTGGAATTTGCAAGCCTAAAAACTGAATGCTTCTCTAGTGAGGAAACGGATCTGCTCGTGCACGAGGTTAAAGGCAGGAACACACCAAGCTGACGGTCAGCAGTTTTTGTTCGTCGGCCGACTAAGTTTTCTCAGTGTGTTCCGCACCATCGGCTGAAGTTGGTCCTTGTCGGCTTTTTTTCGGCTGATTTGACACGTTGAATCGGCGTCGGAGCTCGTCGGGCCATCTGATCATTCTGATTGACTGTTCAGTTACTGTCACCTGCTGGTACGGAAAGGCATTTCTTCTTACGCAGGCGCAGAAAGGATGTGCTACTTGGCCGTCGGCTGTCGAGCGTCGGTTTGGTGTGTCAGGGCAACTTTGGACCTAGACGCTGCTGACGTGAGCCAACCCTGCAGTCTGCTTTCGTCACCACTAGTTAGTCGGCGTTGGCTTGGTGTGTTTCTGCCTTAAAGCCCCAGGTATACTTCCGCACACCCAGTCCGCATGCAGCTCAAATTTTGAGACCGCGCGGACGGTGAACGTGCAACAGCACATGCGCAAGCAGGACAGAAGAGTCCACTAGGTGGCAATACGCACAGTACTGAGCACAATGTGCAGCTGTCGAAGAAGAGTGTGTAAAGAGCAATTCAAAAACAAGATGAGTAAACTCGTAAGCATGCCTTCTCCATTGTTTTTGATTCATGTTCTCTTGGTGTATCTTCTGAACTATGTTGCAATGATGGATGCACTATTTTTCTTCTCCGATCCTGCCCAGCGAATGTCCCGTTGATGACACGATGTCTGTTAAGTACAGGAAAAATTGTACTGCGCATGTGTCGAACTCTGTCATCCACGCGCATCCGTGGTTTAGTATACTTTGAAAGATGCGCAGACACGACTGCCCGCCAGACGCGTCCGGGCACGGAAAGTGAAGTATACCCGGGGCTTAAAGTGCGCGAGCAGACCTTCTACTATGGGGAAAGCCGGATTACACCAAAGCATTTTTATCTTTATGTACACAATAATAATCTTTTACATTGTAATCCTTTCATGTTTAATATTTGGCATGTTTGTGTGCTGCTGCGCGTCCCTGTGTGTGTAATAAGCAGAGTACACACGCGTTGTGCACCTGCATATAGGTGCACATTACCAACGCACTCTTTAAATAACAAAACAAATACTGTTAACAAATAGGTTCAGGTTACGCTGTTGCGCCAGTAGGTGGCGACAATTGACCGTCTTTATAAGTGAACAAATCCTTCACCCAAATGATTAGTTCAAAAACAGATTCATTTAGGAACTAAGCAATTGTTAATGAATTATTGAATTAAGTATAATTGAATCATTCACTCAAT
This sequence comes from Hypophthalmichthys molitrix, assembly GCA_037950675.1. NCBI lineage: Eukaryota > Metazoa > Chordata > Actinopteri > Cypriniformes > Xenocyprididae > Hypophthalmichthys > Hypophthalmichthys molitrix. The sequence goes on along the minus strand of CM075510.1, from coordinate 21,012,187 downwards.
TGACTCATTCAAAAGCAATGATTTATTCAAGAACAAAACAATTAATTGTCTTTACAATGCAACATTTCAGCCATAAATAAATTATAAATGTCAGCTAGATTGTTCATTGCATGTCTAGCGATGTATGTTTATGCTGAAATATAATAAAATAATGGTTTGTATTTTTTAAAAACATCTATCGCGCGCCGTTAATGAGTTGGCTCACATGATTTAAGTTTCGCACTTCAAGACTTCCGTTAAGGGAGCATAGTGAGCATCGATGCTCCCTGGTTTTCACAGTGCATTGTGGGGCTTTTTAGGGAGCAAACGTTTCAGTGCCCTGGAAGGATTCTGCAATTGAGACAGCCCTTAAAACAGCTGACTCCCTGATCAGTGCCCTGACTACTGAACTAGGGAGCTGATCGACACGCACCCCACTTCATTCAGGAGAAAGTCACCAAATTGTTTACTGAACCAATTCATTCAAGAATGAAACAACACTATACTGTGTGCTGTTAGGTGATACACTACTGTTCAACAGCTTGCTTTGACTTTGTTTGGAAATATTTTCTTTGGTGGAGCATAAAGCATTCTGTTTATGTGTGTGAATATGCCTAAATGATGGCAGGTGAGTGTAAAGTAATGTTAATATTTTGACTGTTACTATTATGCATTACAGCAGAGGTTTTCAAACTCTAAACAAAAAGTTTACATAAAAAATGTAAAAATAAATAAAATTACCTAAAATCAATATAAATTAATAAAAATGATTAAAACTAATACAAAAATAATATTTAGATAATACATTTAACATTAGAGAACTACAGGTAGAAAAAAGTGTAATATAACGTAAATCTTTTCCAAATAATATTTTATAAATTGGGTCACTGATCATTATTGGGGGTCCATGGCATCTTAAAGATTGCATTAGAAGCCCTGTACTTCCAGTGGTTCTTTATATGCAGAGACCAGCAGTTTTGCAGTAATTGCCTTCCTGTAGGGCAGGAATCGTAACCATCACGCTACCTCTTGTGAACGTCTGGATACGTCTTGGTTTTTAGTTTAAGGAAGTATCCTGAATCACAAATACATGATCCTTTCAGAGCATTCTTTGTCTTTAGTTTTAATGGCTTTAGTGTCCCTTTATTGACAATGAAACAAACACATATAACCTCTGAAAGGATTGTCGTGCAATTCAGCACAATAACATTTTTCAACAAAATAATTATGAATGGGGTCCAGTTCACTCTTTGAAAGATGAATTGGTACGTAAAATGGCAGAATAAGTATCGACATGATGAAAAAGTGAGGTATGAATTGATCAAAGTCAGATGAGAGAGATAAATGAGGCAGCACGAACCCCATGCCTCTGAAAACTCCCCCAAGAAAATCTTGTCTCTCTTGGCCGCTTTCCACAATGCTGAATGTGCAGCCATTCAACAGAAATCTAGTGAAAACATGTGAAAGTGAAGCTCGGCTGTCAAAGGTTTGCATCTCCAAATATATCTCTGCAGATTAATCTGGCAACGGGTTTCTTCTCTTCCCCTGCTCTCTGGAACGCTTGGCAATGTGAAAGGTGTTTGAGTGAGTGGCTTATCAAGAGAAACAGGCGACTGTGGCCAGTATAACTCTGTCTCTACAGTGACAGGTCTGACTGAGAGAGGAAGAGCAGGGATTGGTGACCCTCACCTTTACCTTGTGCTGAAAGAAATTGCTAGTCACGTTATTGCTTCGTAAGCATAACGCAAAAGGACTCATTGCTCTCAGGCATGCATTATGAGCCAAATGTTAGAAGTTTACACACATATTTTTGTGGCCTAATGTTATTTAGTGCTGCAGGGAAGCTATTAAAAATAGTTTTTTTTTCTGGGGTTTCCTGGTGTTCGCTTAGTGAATTGAGGTTTATGTTATGCACAAAAAACATTTAAAGGTTTATCACGGCTCTGCCTTGCTCTAATGATATGGTATTACAGGGATACAATCTGAGAGGGTGTTGGTATCTGTCTGTCTACCTTTAGAAAGTCCGCCCCCCACTTTGTGGGAGATAATCATAAAATTTGTGAATCAAAAGTCTTAGCTGGCCACATAAAACAACAACTAGACACATCCAGCATCTCCAGTCTTCTTGGGACAAACACGCAAGCAGTACTCCTACTATGACTAATGCCTATTTATCATACCTAATTAATATTCATTAGCATTTTGTTGATATATTTCCTAACTGAAATGACATTCACCACCCATTTTCAGTAAAAAAAAAAAAAAAAAATAGGACTTGATTTTATCTGGAATTTAGGCTAGACAAAATGTTCTGCCATTTTTAATTTTCAAAACAATCTAAGGCAGGAACACACCCAGCCGACGGTTGGCCATCGGGCAGTTTTTGTTCGTCAGCCGACTAAGTTTTCTCAGTGTGTTCTGCACCGTCAGCTGAAGTTGATCCTCGTCTGCTTTTTTCGGCCGATTAAACATGTTAAATCGGCGTCGGAACTCGTCGGTCTGTCGGGCCATCGGATCATTCTGATTGGCTGCTCAGCTACTGCCACCTGCTGGTACAAAAAGGCATTTAATCTTACGCAGGCACAGAATGGACGTGCTACTTGGCCGTCGGCTGTCGAGCGTCAGTTTGGTCTGTCAGGGCAACTTTGGATCCAAACGCTGCCGATGTGAGCCAACCCCGCAGTCTGCTTTCGTCGCTACTAGTTCGTCGGCGTCGGCTTGGTGTGTTCCTGCCTCTACTCTTCAAAGGTGTGAGGTAGCTTCAAAGATTTTTAGGGGCTCAAGCGCGTAGCGCTGAAACCCTACATTGTAAATGATCAATTTTCCAAGGATCAGCATTCTCCCTTAAAATGATCAGGCAGACCAAACCGTAAGTCATAGAGACTTGAAACTTTAAGGGCTGGTAGTACTCACACCGTCTACAACGTCACCAAAGCTTGCCCTGATTGGCCTGAAGGGGGCGCTACAGTGGTCAAAAGTATGAAATGGCTCATAACTCCTGAAGCATTATGCCTAGGCTCAAGTGTCTTATATCGTTGGAATCCGGATGTTTTGGATTCTTTTGTGAACTTTTTGACCCGAACTGAACCAATTCAGTGCAGTGAGATTCTCTGGAGGCTGATTGTCAATTCCGATTCACGGTCCCTAAGGGCCACCAAAACGTTCGAGGTGGGTGGAGCCACTTTTACTAAAATGGCTATAACTCGTGAACGGAATGAGATATTTTCACCAACCTCAGCACACTTATGTAAGAGCTCATTCTGTGGTTGCGTAAAAAAGGACGCGGTGACTGGCCACTTGGTGGTGCTATAACAGAAAAAAAAAAACATGAAAATGGCCATAACTACTTCACTGTTAGTCTGAGGACATTGACGCATCTCGAAAAACATGTCCGCCGTTGGCCACTGAATCTTGAATAGCTATCAGAGCAGCTATTGCTCCGTTTCACGGAGGTTGATCGGAACAAAACTCGCTGGGCCTGTTTGACTCACGGCCCTAGAGGCCTGTGAGAAATTCAAAAGAAATCGGCCACCGGGGGGTGCCTTCGCATTTTTCATGTGCTTAAAGGATTTTTCACGTACGGCCACGGCATTCGTACCCCATGGTAGAACTCCTAATTCTGAGCAACTTTGCCTCTAGGACCACCACTGTCCATCGAATCGTTCATTAAATATTGGAGATTATTTCAAAAACCAACTTTGGTGAACTAGTCCTAGGTTTTTGGCTCAACCTTGATAATTGTTAAATGCTTTCTAAATAATTGCTGCTCGCAGCTATATTTTTTTATGTCTTTGAAAGAAACATTTCTTATTGTTATCAATGTGCTGTGTAATATTTTTCTGGAAACAATGATACATTATTTCCATTTTCTTTGATGAATAGAAACTTCAAGAGAGCAACATTTATTTGAAATAGAAACAATGTATAAATATATTAGTCTTTACTGTCAATTTAGATCAATTTAAATAAAAGTACAGCATTAATTTCTTTCAATGAAATATGACCTCAAACTTTTGAATGGTACTGTACTTTTTTTTCGAACACCCAGAGCGTACTTCTGATCACATAATTTGGCTGACTTGGCTTATCTTCATACCATGCTGGTCTAAAGTTAAAAGCTTTTTGATACGCTGAACTGTTATTTATATGACACTTTGTTTGTTTGTTTGTTTGAAATAACATGCACTGATAAATTGTGCACAATAAGACCAAGTTTATTATAAATGTAATTTTAATTTTATGCTAACTTTAAAAGATTGCCATTCACTTTAAAAACTGCTTATCTACTCTTAACTTTTCTGCAAGAATATTGCACCTCTCCTGTCTTGTAATCTCTCATCTATAAGCAATTGTTTTATTCTGCCTGTATTGTAGAAATGAATTATGGGCCAGGCACACCTTCACACAGATACAGAATCACACTAGCATGCACAAATGCACTGTGAGGAGAAGTCTAACACTAATTCAGTCGGATGTGTCCTTTGTGAGAGCTGTGGTGAAAGTGTGACTTATTTATTCCCTCTGAAGATGATTTCTCCTTTTCCCTCTCCCTCCCTTTTTTGTTATGTGAGTGAGGGATGAAGGTGCAGAGGGAAGGAGATTAAAACAGTTTTTTTTTTACCGTCCCTGTGGAGGTACGGAAGGTGTGCTGAGAGGGCAGAGTTTTCACTGAATGCTGTCGCTGTTGCATTATTTATGGCCTTGTGTGCTCCCATTATCTGTGTGTGCACCCTCCACTGCAGCCGACTGCCACCCAGAACACACCCCATTTGTGTGTGTGCGTGTGTGTGTGTGTGTGTGTGTGTGTGTGTGTGTGTGTGTGTACATAAGGAGGCGGACCAAGATAAATGCATGTGCCTGTTATGTGAACAAATGTGTTGCTGTAGATGTGCACATGTGTTTGTATTCTTTAATAATCTGTTTGTTTGTTTGTTGATCTGTGGACCATAATTTCCTCGTTAGAACATGTTTACCTGTTTACTTCATACACTCTTGTATTTAATTAATCAACATTTGATATACAAGCTTTATTTTTTTACTTAACAAAAAAAAAAAAACTAAAATCTAATGCAGCATATTTTGTTTGCTGAGTCTCAGTATCAGTGAGGCCTTTTCTTAAAGTGATAGTTCACTCAAAAATTAACATTTAGTTTGGTTACCATTGACTTTTGAATGGGTTAAAAACTAATGTTAACAAATACAACATTTGATTTCCATAATGTTTTAGTAAATATATTTTGAATGAAAATAATTTTCATTTTTGGGTGGACTATCCCTTTAAGACACTGAAGCATTGCATAAATTATGTGTTACATGGTTAGATGTATTCTATTTTGTTGTTTACATCTCAGTATAACTTTCAAAAGTGAATAATGGTCATAAATTAATTAACTTGTTTGACCATTAGTTTATAGTTTCTCTTTTATTTTTCTGATCTTTCAACATGAAGTAAATGAAATAATCTTATTTGAACAAAATAATTAACATCTCACATTTCAAATAAACTTCAAAAGACATAAAAAAAACAGTACAGAGGCTTGAAATTAATTAAATAACACATATTTTGGTTGAAGACATCAGTGAGCTCAAATTTCTTGAGATAAGAATGTGTTTGTTCGCATTCAGTTGCTCAGAGCCCTATTTCCTTTGATACTGTATCTTTTTTTAATTTATTTATACAAAACTTGAATAATTCTGTAAAATGCTGTTTAAATGATAATTCATTTTAGTATGCCCATATTTCACTTTTAAAAATAAATCTTCAGTTGTCCTTTGCAGTATCTTGGGCTCTGATCAAGACCATATTTTCACTGCATAAAGTTCTTGATGTCAGTTCTTCATATCAGTTTGGTTTCTAATTTCTTTAAAGAACCAGCACATAGATGTTTTTCTAGAGAACTATGGAACTTTAAAAAAGGTTCTCCTTTGGTATGAGGCTATAAAGTCCATCAATAAACCTTTATTTACATGAGTGTATACTGGCAGTAAAAAAATCTAAATGAAAGATTATTACCTTTACCCTGACAGGAAGAGGAACTGCTGAACTAATGTTTGTTCCACTTGCACTTTTATGTATCATGCAAGAGGAAGGGTGTGTCTGAAAATAATCAGAGGATCATGGGTTTTCCTGGGTAACACAGCTCACCGTCTGGCAGTGCTGTTCAGTCAGAGTCAAAAATAAACATGCAGTCATCCGGCTAAAATAATTTAGCTTTAGCATTAACTTTTCAAAGGCTTCTTCTTGGAAGATGCATCTTTACATGCTCTATGGTGCATTAGAGTCTCCAGAACTATTCGATAAAATTTATTTTCTAACTCTCCCTTTATCCTTTTCCCCCATACCAGACTGCAACATCCATTATTACCCTTTCAGGCAAGTACTGAGGCAGCACAATACTTCAGCAGATTGTCCACAATGGTACTTTAGCACTGAAATTCATTTTTAAAAAAAAAAAAAAAAAGGTAGGCTTCTTCCAAGAATACCATGTTACTACCATGATACATGTCCAAACTATATACCATGGTACAGAATGATTACAATATATTATGTCCAAAATTACATCCAAAATACTATGGCACTTTTGGTATTTTTATTAGTGTATGACTGATCCTTTATTTTACTAAGCAGACAATAACTGTTTTATAAGCAAGTTTGGCAAGGTTCACACTTCTTTGCATGGATAGTGTACTACTTTTCTCATAACTTATAAAAAGTGTATCTAAATTTAACTATAGGGGCAATAAACTAAATTTATTGTGCATCGGTTGTAAAAGGAGTCATTGTGAGGAGTCATCAGGCAGGCGGCCCACAGGTTATGCTCAGAAATGAAGCCCTCTTGTCTCCCTGACTGTTTTTCAGCACATTCACATATATAATCCAGCTGCACCTGCCATTTATCATGTGTGAGGAAGGGAAATACTGCAACAACTGCAGAATCAAGTCACAGAAGGACACACACACACACACACACACACACACCTTGACATGTGAAGCCAAGGAGACATGCTCTCGTAAGTAAGTCAGTACCAACTTTTTTTCTGTGTCAATAAAATGTACCTCTGGTGCCATATTCAGCTCATTTTGGATGATTACTTTATATTAAAGCATTTTCTGGGAACAATGAAAAATCAGTCATGTTGTTCCAAAACCAACATCCAAGGAAATCTTTTTTTTTTTTTTTTTTTTTTTTTTTTTTACAGAATGATCATTTGTACAAAGGTTCTATACAATAACAGTGTACACAGATCTTTTTTTATTTTCTGTCAGACTCCAGAAATAGTAAAAGTGTCATAAAAGTGGTTTGTATGACATCAAAAATACTATGGTACTCTCATGGTTTTTGGATGTGTACCAGTACTCTTGAAAGTACCATATAAATATCATGGTACATGAATTTCAGTACCATGATATATATCAAAGTGACATGATATTATCATGGGATACCATCAGTGTACCATGGTAATACCACAGTGATTTTTTGCAAGAAAGGTTAGGAGAATTAGAGGTTCAAAAATGTTTTATTTTATTTTATTTTATTTTGCTTAATATTTTTTTTTTAAAGAAATTACCTTTATTCAACAAAGACATTATTTTGATCAAAAGTGGCAGTAAAGACAATGTTACAAAAGATTTCATTTTCCAATAAATTCTGTAATTTGAATGTTCTATTCATCAAAGAATCCTGGAAAAAAGTATCACATGAAAATATTAAGCAGCAGCAACAACTCTTTTCAACATTGATAATAATAAGAAATGTTTCTTGAGCAGCAAATCAGCATATTAGAATGATTTCTGAAGGATCACGTGATGCTGAAAACAGTAGAAATTATGCTGAAAATTCAGCTTTGCCATCACAGAAATATATTACATTTTCAAATATATTTAAATAGAAAACAGTTACTTTAAATTGTAATAAAATTGCACAATTTATCTGTTTTTACTGTATTTTTGATCAAATAAATGCAACCTTGGTGAGCATAAGAGACTTCTTTGAAACACACACACACACACACACACAAATCTAACAGACCTAACTTTTGAACAGCAGTGTATAATATAATGTTGTACTTACATATTATATTTAATAGAAATATAAATGCAATAATATTCTGAATCCTCTGAACTGAGGTGAGAATGTAACAAGAGGAATGTTGTAAAAGTTGCTACAGCGATGTGTCCATTATGACCACCCTAACATTTGCACACTCACAACCTTTGCTTTTCACACCTCAATTTTCTATTCGACAATGAGCTTATATACTACTTGAGGTGCAAGTATAAACAAGACATTTCTGGAGCAAAATGTATCCACTGTGTCTCCCCCCAAAGACCCAATTAGTATCCCTCCAAGAAGTATGATGTTTTAGGCAGAGTTTTTTGCCCTCTACATTTCTCTCCCAGTGTTTTCATCCATCAGTCAAAGTCAAAGCTTGTATGTGCTATATATATTACTTAAACTCCACCTTTGATTTTATATCTGCAGCAATTTCAACTTTAGAGGATTAAAGGCTCTTCCAGAATCAGGTTTCAGTTTATTTATGTCAAACGAGAACTCAAAAATGCCTTTGGCCCACTGGACTTTTGGGTATAAATATAGGTCAAATTATTTTAGACAGATTGTGAATGGCTTCGAGCTAGTTTATAGCCACAAATTATACATGTGTGAGTGTGTCTATAGAAAATTATCTCTGGTTACTAACTCTGAAGCCGAGAGGATTCTAAAATGTCAGTCTTTTTTTTTTTTTTTTTTTTTTACTGTGAAGGGTAACCAGCTGACTGCCAACCCACCACTGTGTCTGCAACCCTTTGATTACGATTGACTTCTCACATCTCCACTGAGTACTTTTGCGAAAACAGATAGACAAGAGCAATGGTCATGTTTATTCATAACCACGCAAACATGAACATTCTTGTTCCAGAATTCTAAATATGCTAATTAATTTTCCCACGAGCACTTTAGACGCACAATCTCAAGGCCACTTCAAGTGAATGTTGCCGCAAGTCTCGAAAAAGCCAAGCCTTTATTGCGAGCATACTGTTTCTGACAATAGTCCGGATGTCAAACTAACCTCTTTCAGGAGACGACTCTTCAGGGCCGATGAACTTGAGTGGATCCCAAATCGTTGGCAATAATGGAACCATTTTTACATTCAAATATCTGTTGAGTGCCATGGCAAGGTTGCAATGCTCCATTTAATGGAGAAAAATTCATACATAGTGAATTAACGCCTGATGTGTGAGGCAGTGAGATGGGGATGATTCTTTTTTTCCATATATCTTCTTTTTTTACTGGGTCAGCAAATCCAGTCTTAGGCTACGTTTTTCCTAACCTGTGGGGAAAATGATACAGTAATTCCTGAAAACACAGTTTGAACATGTGCAGTTCAAACAGAGTACCACTGAGACACAAATTATTGGACCACAAACCACTGCTGAACCAATATTTTGCTTGTTTTTCGTTGTGCAGTTGGTGTAGAACCTGATATAGATGTAGACTTCTGACACTCTTGAGCATGAATTTAAATTCTAGCATAAATTAAAGATATTCTGTCCTCTAACATAACTAAATCGACTGTCTTTTTATTCCAAGAAAACAGAACAGAAGTATTGATGACTTATGTTGCACTACGCATATTGTTGTCCAGTCGAATGATTATTTGTCAGTACTATTACACATCATTAGCATCACACTCAATGTTAAAAATCCACAGTATCACACAAGGCTTGATCAGAGCTATATTTCAGGACATGTGATATGTAACTTGTTTTTTGCAAGAATTTGTCAGTTTATTTCTGATTTCTTATAACTAACTCTTGATATCTGAAATGATCTCATTTGGCAACAAAGGAAATAAGTAAATGCAGATATTTCAATTAGAAGTGATTTGTTAAAGGACCAGGAATCATTATCAGAGACAGAATCATTACATTCCTTATGCTTCCCATCCCTACATCAGTATCCTCTGTGTTTTCTCTGATCTCAGGCTGGATATCTGCTATAAAAAGCTCTCCTCCTGGGGCTGCCTTTTTTTACTGCAGCAGCAGCAACAGCCGCTGGGTTTCTCTGGTGGCCACTGTTGCAGAGTGGAGTGCACCTGCCCTCCACACAGCCCTGCATCTGCTCCCACCCCACCAGACCGGGGCTCCGACTGCCAGACACACACAAACACACACACACACGAGTGGAACCAGTGTGCTGAAAGCACTCTAACCTCCCATTTTTCCACCCTTCAGCCGAAGATTGAGATTCAAGGAGAACAGACACATGTCACAAGGTCTGGGTGTGCATGTCCTGACTGTTTCTTTTTGCCAGAAGCTTTGTTCAAGAAAAAGCACAGTGTTCCTCTTAAGGATAAGAATGGAAAAAGCCCTGCAGGATGATGTTCCCTTTCTCCCTTCATTTCTCAGTGTCACTCAGTCTTTCTCTTTAAACCTCGGTTCTGCTTTTTGACCTCCTTTTTTGTTCACTTCCGCTGTCTCTCAGAGCGACAGTCCAAATGAATGGACTCACTACATTAGGAAACATTACAGATAGGAAACAATTTATCTTTTCATGCCCAGAATCATCTTTGCCAGGAGGTCATTACTTCACAACACATTTTTTTTCTTTTGATGTTAGATATTTTCTCATGTCCTAGCTTAATAACAACCTAGGCTCATTATATGCCTATAGGCTCAAAATATGCCTGAAGTATGAAGAAACTTAGCATATTTACTAGTTGTCATATCGACAATATATACAGAAAAAAATTGTGCCAAAATTCAGAAATATTTGGAAGATATCACTGAACATTTATTTAACAATAGCAAAAGTAAAAATTCTTACTTAAGCTAATTTTTCATCTATATTTTTTGTTTTTATTTAAAATTAGACATATCTGATATTATTTTAATCTCCAGTCTCTTGTTTAGCAGTTTGGGTAGTTCTTTAATGCTTCATTATTTAAATTTGAATTTCTAAAAAATGTCATTATTTTATATGAAAAAAAAAATAAAATAATTGTCTTTTATTGACAAAATATTTTAGTTTGTCATGTATATTTTTTTAATTAAGTCAAATAAAATTTTTAGCTGTCATATGGTCATGTTACAACGTGCCCCATCACATGTTACAATGTGCCCCACCTATGGGGCATGTTGACACATTTCCCTTCCCTTCTTTCGAGGTAAATAAAGAAAAAAGTATACACTGTATTAATGAAACAAAGCCACATATTTGTACCAGATGTGTGAAATTAATGTGGAACAAAAGAAATTCTCTTAACCCTAAGTAGGCTACATTTACACAAACTGAGAAAGTCAAAAAGTGTTAGGTTGTGCCCCGCTCTCCCCTATACTATAAGTGGTAACTAAATACATTTTTTAAATACAGAGATAGTATATTAAAAGCACATTTTAGTTCATATTTCATAGTGTCTCAAAATAGCACAGTTGAGTACACTTAGATGTTCTTAAGATCAGTAGCGTGTTTACCCACCACGCAAAGCACGCAATTGCGTGGGGTCCCCCGTGGGTTCTCCCTAGGGGGATCAGTAGTGTAGTCTACGTGATACACAGGTATATGCCTTATACCCACTAGGAAAGGTCAAGGATTTCTGTATATCCACTTAAAAAAGCCAGAGAATACGGATTTGGCGCTCTTTAATGTGATGTGACAGATCGCAGTGCCTCAGTTCAAAAGAAGCAGCAGCCTGACGCGCACGTGAACTGATCCTCTCCTCCACTTTAATACCAGTTACAGCGCGAAATAAACATGAATGAACACCTAGGTATGTTAAAGGATACAGAACAACTTACCGACATCCATATCATGTGTCATGTAATCATTTAATCAGTGCTTGTAACAAATGTATCGTCACATTTACCTCAGAACAAACATATTCATCATGACCATAAACTTGTTAGTCAGCTAGAAGAATCAACTATAGAGAGGAGCATTTAGCTAAATATATGCACCATATTACATATTAATTATAATTTTGAATGTTCTTCAATAGCCTATATAATGCATGTTTGAATAAATCCATCAAGTTGACAGCCACCATTTAAATGTTTATATAGAAATAATTTTAAAGTTAGTAGGCCTATTATAACTTTATTATTATAAAAAAAAAAGTGTAATTTAAGTTTGTATACAAATTGGTTCATTTAACCTACAATATTAATCTACAAACTGATATTATACAGCAGTTGAGAGATTTTTTTTTTCTTGAGAAAATTTGCCATGTAGCCTACTGTAGCCTACCTGATATACAGTATATCTAAAGTAACTGATATTGACTCAATGCAAGCTTGTGAATCCAAATACATAATTATGATGACAGACTGGCAGGAAATGGTGCAAAACAGAGTTCAAACAGGGTGATATTGTGACATACTGATAAGCCTCATCTTTCCATTAATGTTAATAATAGTTGCAACTTGCACTCTTGTGCAAATGTGCATTGAAAATTGCCAGATGATGAAACCTGTGCTCCATGGGACCATATTCATATAACATCTAAGGCTAAATGTAGTTAGATGGAGATTAACAATAAACAGTAGAAAATCAGTCCAGTCTCTCCAGCTGTAAATGTTATTAGCTGTTAAAGTCTTGTGTTGCTTATAATAAATTGTAATAAATTATATTATTATAATAAATAATAATAATTACCCCCCCCCCCCCCCCCATTTGCTTAGGGCCCCCAATAACCTAAACACGCCACTGCTTAAGATTATCTTAAGAAGTAATAAAGAAGAATTTTTAGTATATTAAATTACAAAATTAGTGTGCGAAATAGAGCAGTTTAAGTACATTATAGAAGTATACTTTTTTTTACCTGGGAATACATACAACAACCAACGTAATAAAATGTTGCCCGATTCATGTTCACCTGTTTCTGATAAAACGGAACATGCTTGGCTCCACTCACTGAACATTTCACTTTGAAAGTGTTGCAAAACATGCAAGTCATGTTTTTCCAATGAGCCTGGGTTACTTAATATGCAGAGACAACTTATGTTCTCTCTATCAGTAAGACATTCAACGCTCTTTTTGGAAATATTATAAAACTTAGTAGTAAGCACTTTCTTTTTCAAAGTAAATTGAAGTGCATGTCCACACCCCTGCCCCATGCTTCAGTGCCTTTTCTGTGGTGCTTCAGAGAGAAGCCTGCCAAAGCAAAGAAAGCAGAAAGAAAAACTACTGACAGATGCTGCAGATAATCCGCACTCAGACACACATAAACACAGTTCAAAAATTTAAGCCATTAAAGAGTGAAACACTCTTTCACTCAGGCGGAGCTTGCTGTGAGAGGCATTTTTCTCCATTCTATAGAACTCACTCATGTGGATTCTGAAGAGCATAATATTTAATTTGCCATTGCGTGTATGGAAAGAGAGAAAGAGAGAGTGGGCAGATCAGGACAGGAAGACATCAGGGGGTTTACTCAGCATGTGCAGTCACACACACAAACATGACCATAATAGCATCTCAGATGGGGTATATCAGACCTCTCAGAAAAGCCTTTAGGGTTTTAAGTTCTTTATTGTGGACATAGACCTAACTAGCTATTTTTTTTTTTTTTAAATATACTTTGAAGAGATAAAACCTTAGCTTTTTTTTTTTTTTTTTGGCTTTTATTTATTAGTGGTGTTTCCAAATGCTGTGTTCTAGACAATTCTCCCACCTTCTTCTTGATATATAAATAACCACTGGAATTGCATTTGAGTAACTAATTAGAAACTATGATAACAGATGAGTTACTAGGACTAAACCAAACAATGACAATAGAAACTAAGACTAGACAGAACAGACCTGGAAGGTGCGTTGTCGCACCGCAACCTACAAAAAGTCTAACAGAGGAGAGTGGGTGGGGGTTTAGGTGGAAGAAGCAGAACTGGCAGATGGGACATCCCAGGAAGAAGGAGCCAGGGAGGAGATGATGGAGACAGAAACCAGGGCAGCGAAGATGGCAAGAGGAGCCAGGGTTGCGTCAGCAGTGGAGTGATGGGCTTGGAGGCTCGAGGTAGAGACAGGGGATCCACAAACCAATGCGGAGCTGGTGACCAGAAGAACCAAGGCGGTTCTGTGCAGCAAAGTGGAGTAAACAGAGGAGCCAAGGGACTGAAGAGAGCTAGCGGAAGCGGGCCTGAAGGACTGGCTGTCTTTGGTAGAGGAGGTGGGAGAGGGAAGCTGGGTGGGAACATTGGAGACGAAGGAGACTTGGAGCTGGGTGGGACCAGTGGGGATGGGAGACTAATGCAGGGTATACACTAAAAGATTTTTTAAATCTTGTAAGATTTTCAAAATGTGAGATACCATAAACATGAGGACAAAAAATTCTAGATTTAACCTTTATTACTCCTATAGTGTGTTGTGTGCCTTGATGTGACAGACAGCACACCACACGAGCAGATTATCAACTAGAGTCCCGACTGTGAACACGGGAAATCTCGCAATATCTCTCGAGACTTCAGAATAAACATGGCGGACGATAGGCAGGAAGAAACTGCGATGGTATGTTTTACAGGACACGTTGTATAAACACTCGTGCTGTTGCCACAAATCGACAAGCTGATCCTCCATCTCTGCTGTCCAAATCCATTTAACTTTGTGCTGCACCATGACTGCATTTGTTATGCTTCCGTCTCCTGTCAGCTCACTTTCTGATTGGATATTGTTTCATTTCACGTGATAATCTCCAGAGCATGTGCATGTTTGTCCTCAGGATTCCCCCCACACATCAGGATTTCTGATTGTAAATATTCAGCATGTTGAACAATTCGTGCTCGGGGCAGCTCCGACATTCTTCCGAACAGATTCTGTCTTAACACACCTCACACCACAGGAAAATCTGAAAAGATAATCTGTAGAACCATCAAGATCATCGGGGCATTGCTTAGGATTGTCGGAAGGGGAGAAATCTGCCCCAAATCCAGACTGTCCTCCAAAAAAATGACCCTATAGGTACTTTTTTAAGCACCATATTATGACCTATATTTACATTTTAAAGTAATTTAAATGCAATGTGTGGACTTTTTACACCATTTGTCCTATTTCCATTTAGCAAAACTCATTTTTTTTATTAACGATTACACCCACCCGACCCTTAAACCTACCCTTAGTGATTTATAGTGTATATACACTTTATGAGCACATACATTCCCTGGGATCAAACCCACGATCGCATAATCACATGATTGCATATTGTTATATTTGCAATGCTCTGCCAATTGAGCTACGCGAAACCCGAAATATGACGCAGATAAAAGGGAACAATGCATTAAAATGAAAGTGTCCTGTTGTCGATAGGGGCGCAACTTTAGTACACGCTCCTATGGGTCGTATTTCAGGGAAGTGACAAACAACCTATATAGGCTTATTGGTTGGAGAACATGTTGCCCAAATCAGCCCCAATGGTGTGTACCCAGCATTAGGGAAATATCCTCTTCCAAATCCTCATAATATTCCATAGAGGCCAGACACAGCTCATACAGTGAGGGTATGGACGGGGCTTCCTTCCATGCCCTCGTACTACACAAGCAAACCCACGGGGACAGACAATGTTTCCGGCTCATGCATCTCTTCAGCCCCCAATCTTGTGCCTGGACCCTGGGATTAAGAGGGCCTTCGGCTTTTGCTCGGGCTCAGGCTCTGTGGCGGGTGTGGGCTCAGGTTCTGCAGTGGGCTCGGACAGATTGTCTGTGCTGGAGAGTGTGGATAGATGACTGGGCTCTGGGTCTGGAGTGGGACTGGTGATGTGTTCCTCAGCGGGACAGATGGTGAATTCCGATCTGTTGATCAACAGCACCCACTCCACAAAAGCAGAAAATGTCCCCCGATGACCATCATCAGGCAGTTGTGCCTTACACCGCTCATTTAAACTGGTCAGGAAAAACACACACAGTGAGCAGTCAGGGAAGGTAGTAAGGCATGCCAGGTTTAAAAATTCTCTTGTGTGGTCCTCAAGGTCTTGATTTTTTTGCTATTAACAGAGCAGGCATGCTGCAGGTAAATCCAATATCTTTTGTCTAGGTTCAGTCTTCTGTAACGAGTGGCTGCAATAATCGCATGATGAAGGAGAATACAACAGAAAACCTTTAATTACGATTAAACTAGGAAAACACTGGAGATCACAGAAGAATAATAGTAACACAACCACACAGACATAAACAAGACTGAGCCTTAAACAAATGGAACTAAGGGCTTAAAATCACAGGGAGACTAATCAAAGGAACTGGGAACATGTGGGTAAATAATTAGAAAATATGACAACAGATGAATGACTAGGACTAAACCAAACAATGGCAATGAAAACTAAGACTAAACAGAACAGAGCAAGATAAGAATGTGACAGTACCAGAGACCACTATTGAATGCTTTAGTTTAACATATTTTTGTCGTTACAAACTGTTTTATCAAGTGTATTTGAATGATTTGAATGTGAATTTTAATTAGTGGAAGAATCTTTATTTTATTTCTTTATTTTAGGTCATACCTTTGTTGTATTTTAGATTAATTCATGAAATAACATGCTCTCTGTGTTGATTCACAGCTATTAGTGTGTGTGATATCTAAGTGTACATTCATCCCTTTGCTTTTTTACGTGTTAAGAATATAGTCACAGATAGGAAATGTTGAAGGGTGTTATTTTTCAGCTCAGTGTGATATTCTTGCTTTCTCCATGTGTCCTGCTGGGCCTAACCTGAGGTGTGACTGTTTTTGGAAGTGTTTGGCAGACACTGGGCTGAGACAGTGTCTGGGACTCATGCAGGGCCGGGTGCTGGTAGGGAAGCTGAATTCAGTCACCCCACAGTGGAGAGAGACAAACAGCCCAGCACAACATTCTCATCATTCATACATCCCATAATCCATCACTGCACTGTGTTTAAGAGGACTGTGTTTTAGTCCTCTAATACCTGGGTATTCACACACACCGAAAAAACGCACACATAAACACACACCCACTCATTCACATTGCGGAGTCAGCAGCAATAGAAAGCAGTAAGCTGAAAAAATATTCAAACTCCACAGTAATTACAGTGAATATACCTGACTGTGGGCTTTTCAAGTAATCTGGGGTTTATTTCTTCTCTTTAACTTTTATAATATTTCCAAGAAGTGATTATCTTTACTTTTTAGCAGTTTTCTTTTCTCGTAAGTGCAGACTTGAATGTAAACTAGGGTGGAAAATATGAAATAATATTTTCCAGCTGTGATGACATCCAAACAGATCAGTTTTGCATATAATAAATATTCTGATACAATGGGACATTTAAAATGCTAATCAAAAACTAATCTATTTTGTATTATGTTCTACAATAATTAATGTAAATGAGTTGATGTTCACTGAATTCAGAACTCAAGTCATTTGAACTGATGTAAATGTCAACAGTCTGTTTTCTTTGTCAAAACAAACCTGTTGTGTTTGTCACAACAAAACAGTGTCTCTCAAGAACATTATGACTTTTTCAAAACTGTTATGACAGGAACATGTAAAAAAGAGACCTTTTAATGATTAAAACCCTCAGCACAGATTGTACATGGAGAGAGAATCTGCAGGGAGTCGAGAAGATGAAAAACAATTAAAAGTCAGATGAAGATAAATACTGAACAGAACAGTCTGGAAAACCTCACAGGTATTGAAATATTTGTTTAGCGAGATTCATTATAAGAGGAATTTACACTATTTTTTTCCAAAGCAATTTGATCTAGTTTGTTAATTAGACATAATAAATTGGTTGAGTGAAAC
This sequence comes from Hypophthalmichthys molitrix, assembly GCA_037950675.1. Taxonomy (NCBI): domain Eukaryota; kingdom Metazoa; phylum Chordata; class Actinopteri; order Cypriniformes; family Xenocyprididae; genus Hypophthalmichthys; species Hypophthalmichthys molitrix. The sequence continues at coordinate 20,994,475 of CM075510.1, read as the reverse complement.
ACAACGAAGGTCAGATGGTTAAAGGAAACTGGAGGGAAATGAGGAAAAGGCATTGTACTATAACATAGAGCGAACTGAGAGATCACGATTTGACAAATTAACAATTACATTTAAAGGGACAGTTAACCCAAAAATAAATCGTTTGTCTTGAATGACTAACCTTCATTTTGTTTCAAACCTGACTTCCTTTTTTCTGTTGAAGATTTTGAAAAACATCACCGTTGCTCTTTTCCATCCAAGTTCAATGAATGGGGAGTGAAGCTCTTAGGCTTCAAAAAAGACACAAAAGCATCATAAAACTATTATAAATATGGTCCTTACCACTTTTTCATTATATTAAAAATCTTCTGAAATCATATGATAGGTTTGAGTGAGTTTTATGAACTGAATTAACTTTAAATGATTTAAACCATAATTTCAAAAAAAGTCTGGTCATAAACCAATTTGACTTTTCAAATATAGCGCATGACTCATATGAACTAATTTTATGGTGCTTTAGGTCCTTTTAAAGCTTGAAAGTTCTAGTCTCTGTTCTCTGTCTACAGCAAAATATAAAACAAAATATTTTCTTATTTAGTATTTTTTGTCTTGATTTCCAGTAGAAATATCCAGCAGAAACATTCTTAAATCAAGATAGCAAAGCAAAATGACGTCTTCTTTTCTGAAACATTTATCAAAATTGAGTGAGTTTACGCTTAAAACAAGAAAACAAATCTGCCAATTCAAAGGGAAAACAAGATTATTTTTCTTTAAAAAGAGAGTTAAAGGGGTTTTAAGGGTCAGAAACTTATCTGACACTGACTCCAATGACTCAAACAGATGGCCTGTCAACCCTTCTAGGACAACAGGTAAGTCCCATGAAGGTACACGCACAGGGCGGAAAGGCCTAAGGCATCTCACCTCTTGCATAAAGCAGGAAACCAAAGGATGTCGTCCAACAGGGACACCTTCCACCGGCACATGCTCAGCAGCAGTCGCCACCACATAGACTTTAAGAGTAGCTGGAGCTGCTCCCGCTGAAGACTGGGTCCAACCCATGCTGCTTACACCAAGAGACAAACAGTTACCACTTAAAAGCATACAGCCGCCTCATAGAGAGGGCTCTAGAGCTTAAAATGGTGTCAGTTATCTTAGCAGAGAGACCAGAACTCATTCTCCAGGCCTTAGCCCCTGGCTCGAGAGTAGATCCACCCCTAGGTTCAAACATCCCAGTACGTGGAAACTCGTTCTAGGCCCAAAGAAGAATCACTGCCAGCATCTCCAGACAATTTATGTGCCAGTTGCATTAAACCTCTTCCCAGTCTCCAAAAGCCGGTCGACCATGGTAGACCACACCCCAGCCCATCAGGGAGGCATCTGTCGTGATCGTCTTGGAGTGACAGACCCCGCCTAACTGGACCCCTCTGGAAAGAAACCGGGACCTTGTCCACAGAAGCAAGGTACAAAAGCCTCTGCGAGTAACCTTGATCCTGCGGCAAGGATGCCAATGTGGAGAGACCCCTTGGCCATTGATCCATCACTGGAATGGCCTTGTGTGAATGAGACCCAGCTGAACCACTGGGGACGCTGCTGCCATAAGACCCAGCAGTCTGCTGCACAAACCTACGTGGACCAGTTGCCCTGGTCTGAACTGACACATGCAAGCCTGAAATGACTGAACACATGCATCAGAACACAAGCGTCAGATGCATCACAGTGTCAGATAAGTTTCGAACCCCTTTAACTCTCACAAGAATTCAAGTCCACTCCCAGAAAAGTTATCTGTTGGGAAGTTTTGTGTCCCTAAGCTGCAGCCTCAAAACAAGTGCCACACCCCTTTATAGCTTATTCATTTCCCTGTTAGCCCCAAGCTCCACCCAACCAATCTCAAGCCAATTAGGACTCCCTCAGGCTTTATTAGCTGCACCTGTGCCCACAGCTTTCCCTTTCTGTTGCATGTGGCTGTACTATGCAGAGGACTGATTCTTACTCCTTTCTTTTTCCTGCGTGTGCGTAACTGACTATGTAAGTGCTTTTGTTTGATATTTAGAGATTATTTGGTTTGACTTAAGTTTGGCCTAAATGTGTTTATTTCAGGATTATTTTTCCTGTTTAGTCATGTGATTTAGTTAGCTTATAGTGTGAGTAGGTAGCCTCATGTATTGTTTATATTACTTGATTACCTGTGAATTCATTGGAGTATTTGTAGTTGCCCTGTACTGATATACCATTGTTTATTGGTAAACTAAAACTCTGTATTTCTCTGTTCTATTGTAGAAACCACACGCTCACACATGCACATACGCACAATACTGCTTGGATGTGCAATAAAGACTCCTATACCTGAGTGACTAGACTGGACCTGTTCTTACCGACAGCCCCACTGGCTTCAAGCTAGCTACCTAAGCATTCCTCCTTACTCCTTTTCATTATCTGCTGTCTCAGCAGCAACATGTTCAGCCCTAGATTCCTCAAGTGATCAAGTAACAAGTGACTTATCACTTACTCCCACAATTGAGCCAAAATTAACCAGTCATCCAGGTAGATCAAGATATGCATCCCTGGAGCTGCAACAAGGCGAGAGCTGTGTACACTAAAAGTCAGAGGAACCAACGCTAGTCCAAACAGAACGACCCTAAAATGGTAAGCTTTGCCCCTGAAAGTGAACCTGAGGAACTTTTTGTGCCTCTGGATGATCTGAATATGAAAATACGCATCCTTCAAATCAACAGTAACAAACCAATCTCTTGCTTGGACTTGAAACAAGATGGACTTCAACATCAGCATCTTGAACCTGCACTCTCTTCGCATGAGATTAAGACAAAATAATTCCAGAAATGGACTTCCTCCATCCTTTTTGGGAACCAGAAAATAATGCCTGTAAAACCAGACTCCATCTGGGAGGAGGGTACTTCTTCTTTAGCCCCTTTCTCCAGAAGTGAACAAATTTCTAGTCTTAACACCAGGACCTCCCCAGAGAACACTGTCATGGAAAGAACCTTGCCAAAACGAGGTGGCCCTCATCAAAACTGGATGGTGTACCTAGTGATAGAACTCTGGCAGACGTTGCCACACTGCCAAATAATCGGGCAGGGTTGTCAACCACTCTTAGCTTGGACTACAATCTGTGAGACTGGCCCTCAGGCGATTTTCATCTGCCTCTGCAGGTGCCAAGACAACGTCCTACCACAGAAAGCCAGCAGCATCTGCGGAAGCATTAAGTACATATGTTGAGCCCATCATTGTCACACCAAGCGTCCAGACTCATGTGTGGAATAAAGTGAACGGGCATCTGTATACGGTATCCAGTGTAGACAGCATCAGTGATTATAATGGGTTCTATTTGCTTTTGACGCAAAGCTTGCATCCGGTGTAGGCAAGTGCCAGCCGTTAAGCAACTGAACGCCAGTGGACGGGGCCTATGGTGCGATGATGTATTTGCCTGTGTGATGTAATAAGTCCCCGAATATCCAAACGAGCTGTTTTTAGGGCTTGATTAAATAAATGCTTTGTTTATAATGAAGAGGACAAAGCTCTGAAACTTTTAATGGTACAAAGACCTATTATATGTCAAAATATCAATGCTGATTTGTTTTCTCATGTCATGACCCCTTTATTATCATATTTTTCATTTTGCTTCTTAGGAAAATGTATCTTGATTTAATAATGTTTAGATGTTTGTATTGGAAAATAAGTTTTTGCAGTGTAATAGCATGTAATAGAGGAACCAGCACATTCTTCAAAATGTCTCCTTTTCTTTTCCATAGAAGGAAAGTCATACCGTTTAGAATGACATGAATGAGAGTAAAAGATGACACAATTTTCATTTTTATCCGAATGATCCTTTTAACTGTAAATAACATCCATGCTAGGGCTCCCAGGGGATTTGTTTATGGTATCAGAAGACCTTTTACTTTGACAGTATTAGTATTTATAGTCCCATTGATCCTCAGGCTCATAGAGTCTCATGTTTGAAGATTCATAATGTTGAAAAAGCCCTGCAACTTGTGACAAAGGACTCTCAGTATGTATTTATGAGGACTGGCCTGTCTCTAAGGGTCTATAGTGATCAGGCAGGACCAGAGTTTGGTCCAGGGCAAGACTGATTTAGTGAGGGAGAAGGAGATGTTGGCCCCAGGCCTCCTGGTCTCTCATGTCCACTGATCCAGGATAACTATGAGGATTTATGTGCACAGCCGCCTGACTAGTGCAGCTCAGTGTAATAATGAGATCACCTTCAGGGGCTGCAGCTAGCACTCTTCTCTTTACACACATCTCTCTTTCTATGCGTTTGGCTTGAGTAGTCCTCGAAATAGATTCTCTCACAAACTCTTGAAAAATTAGCATGTTTATTGCCTAAAGCCAATTCTCTGATATACACTAACTTTATTCTTTCAGCCAGTGCCCTCCAAGTTAATGCATTTTTGTGCTTATTTCTCATTTTATCAATAGGAAATGTCATAGTGGCTGAGTTTCTTACAATTGAATAAATATGCACAGCTTTTGTGAGGGGAAATATAAACTGCAATTTAATGAATTGTGATGTATTGAATTTGTTTTGTCCTTTTATAATGATGTTCTAGATGCCTGCAAAACAGTGACAGTTCCTTAAGTATCTTTATCAATTTTCATTTGTGTACAATAATTGAGGCACATTGATCCGAGACAGTTAACATAGCTAAGTGTTTTCCAATGTAAACCCCTCACTTTGTCACATCTTGCTGCATGAAGTACTATTTACAGCTGTGAGGTTAGAAATTGTAGCCTGAGGAAAAGGTTTTCTTTCTTTGTACATTTTAATCATGGCAACAAAATATGTGAAAGTGAAAATCAATGTTTTTTTCCTTGGTAAAAGAAAAAAATATATATAGCTGATTTTTTTAATAATCTTTTTTTTTTTTTTTTTTTTCTGGACTGGAAAGTACTGACAGTACAGGGCTAGTGACCATCAGAACTGGACATGCTGGCAATCGTGGTTTGCCAAGCTCCGTGGCCACTGGAACTTGATGCATGCTGCCCCCCTTCAAAAAATGTTTAGGGGAAGCGTTGTCCTCTACCTCACCAAGAGTGAAGGAAGACCCACTCAACAACAGCACACAGTCCAGAAACTAAGGACCATCACGGATCAGTTTGGATTGATAGTGTTCATTGAGTCCATAACAGAAGAAATCAATGAGAGCATAGTCTGGGAGGTCAGAGAAATCTGCAACCTCTAGAAAGTCCTGGATGTGGTCCTCGAGAGATCGATTACCTTGACCCAGGTGGATGATTCTTACTGCTGGATTCATAGCCCAGGGCCGGCCCAAGCCTTTATGGGGCCCTAAGCAGAATTTTATTCGGGGGCCCCTCGGTTAAAATATCTTAAGATAAACAGTATCTTCTTAATCATGTGTTTAATTTAATTTAATATTGTCCGTTTTGAACATTTACGTTTATTTTATATATAAACGTAAATGTTCAAAACAGACAATATTAAATTAAACACTAATTAAATAAAACATAAAATGAACAGATCAGATGGACTTGTAACAAGATAACAATAATACATTTATTAACATTAAAGGAATAGTTCACCCAAAAATGAAAATTCTGTCATCATTTACTCACTCTCAAGTTATTTTAAACCTGAATGAATTTCTTTCTTCTGTTGAACATAAATGTTATTTTGAAGAATGTAGGAAAACAAACAGTTGCTGGTCACCAACTATTTGTTTACCCACTTTCTTCAAAATATCTTCTTTTGTGTTCAGCAGAAGAAAGAAATTAAAGCAATAGTTCACCCAAAAATGAAAATTCTGTCATCGTTTACTCACCCTCAGGTTGTTCAAAACCTGAATGAGGTTCTTTGTTCTGTTGAAGTCAATGGTGCCCCAAAGCGGCCTGGATACAAACTTTCATCAATATATCTCCCTTTTTGTGTTCATCAGAACAAAGAAATTTATACAGGTTTGGAACAACAAGGGTGAGAAGATGATGACAGAATTTGCATTTTTGGGTGAATTATCCCTTTAATAGGCTACATGTTAGGAGCAACATGAAAGTGAGTAAATAATGACTAAAGATAAGTAAATAGAGTAAATAAATAATTTTAATTTTTGAGTGAACTATCCCTTTAAGGACAAGCGCAGCATGTTTACTATTAGGCTGCTATCACATTAAGACCTGCACACATCTAAAATACAGAAACGCATCTGATTTTCTCTCAACTTATTACTTTCACTTTAGACAACCAACTGTGTTTATGTAAACCTTGTGTGTATTTAACAGTATTAGTGCAATCAGACACGAAAGATAAAGTCCAGTTATCAGGCGCTGTTTGACAGGCTATTAGTGTGCACACGCTTCTGGTGTATGTGCTCAGAAAAAGCACGCAAATGAAATGTTTAACCGGCAAGGCTTTAAAGCACATGCAAAAAGAAATAACTTTTGTGATTGCGATTAAGTGCAATAACCCGTGAGTGTAACTCTACCGCTGCGTTAACATGTGATGTGAATGTACGTCGAGTTGTACAATATTGGGACGGAGGCACCAGAACTGCAGCTGATAGAATGTGTGCTGTAAAAATCAATGAAATGTCATTTCATGTTCTCTTGAGGGCCCCCTGATGGGGGCCCTAAGCAGCTGCTTAGTTTGCTTATGCCTTGGGCTGGCTCTGCATAGCCGCTAAGTCTTCTGTCATATACTGCTCGGAGACACGAAGGTTGAGGATCCAAACGCAGTATTTATTAAAAGGGCAAACCACAATCGTAATCTAAATCCAGGCAAAGGTCATATACAAACAAACAATCAGTTCAGGGCTGAGGCAAACAAGAGAAATCAATGGCTCAGAAATGCAGCTAGACACATATAAGACTTCACAATGAATGACAGAATGAGCAGGCTTATATAGGCAGGGACTGACAAGGTAATAAAAATCAGAGACAATGATACTAGGCAGTGAGTTCTGGGAAATGTAGTTTGTGAGGGAATGACAAAAGCCCTCTGGTGGCTATCAAGGGCACTCCAGCTGATGATCGCGACACAAATAATATAATATTAATTTAAATATACATTTAATATACATTTCAATCTTAGAACAGAATGACATTATTCTTAGACGGACAAAAACTTCACAAACCATGTTTCTATGAAAATTAATTACACATATCCGAAATTCAGCCATCAAAGGTCAGCTGTCTCATTGTGTCACCGTGTTCTGTGGTAAGTTCTTAAAAGAACAAAAACAACAGAGAGAACCACTGCTGCAACCTGGACTAACATTTTCACACTTGCTAAGTCCCATTGGGTAAGAAATTCTACACGCACACTTGCGATCTTCACGCCCACTAGAACACTTGGGCCAAATGCAGGAAATATGTCATGTAAGTAGACAAGTGGTCAAGTGCAAAGACTGCAAGTGTGGGTATTTGGACAGGCTCGATGTTTCTTAACACACTTAAGTACACTTTTAAAAAGTGCACTTTTTTAATGTGCTGACTATAACATAGTAAAGCACATGTAAATTACACTTGATTCAAATGTGTAATTACAAATATTCAAATGCATGAATTACAAGTTCCAATAGAAATGACACTAAAGTATATTTTAGTTTACCATAAATGCTTGTCAGTACATTCAGCAGTAGACTTTATCCATATTTCAAAGACAATATAGTAATAATTATGAAATTACATTTAAGATGTACTGTACTTAAGTCCTACTTACAGTAAGTGGGTCAAAAAAGCACTCTAAAGTTCAGCTAATTGTATTTAATATAAATTTAAACTATAATAGATTTTCATTTAATTGCAAGTAACATTAAATTAAGTGTTCAAAAACATTACATTCAGTTCACATTTAAGTAAATATGCTAAAGTGTACTTCTTTGCTTGGGAGTGATTCACTATATGAACTGTCCTTATATGGAAAAGTGTGATAGGATTATTCAAAATGTATCGTTTTGTGTTTCATGGAAACAAAATAACAACATGCAGGTTTACCAAACGTTCATTTTTGTCTGAACTATCCCTTTAAATCCATGTCCTTGAGTTCATCTAAAACACCCAATAGTATCAAAGTCTGCCACTCAAACTGACATGTCATGTTATCTGGGTGCCTGGTGGTTGTGACACCCATAACTAGCAATACTAGAACCATGCTTTTGTGATATCTAGCACAGCTGGACTGTCTCTCTCTGTCAAATTTCTCAACTATACACTTACAGTGTGCTATCTCTTGTGCCACCTTGCTGGCTCCACATGAAGGGAGACAGATAAAGAGGGAGGTGGAGAGTGAAGAACGATGTGAATTTAATTTTATGGTTTATTAATAAAGACATATCACTTTCTCTGTGCCCACACACCTCTGTTCAGTAGCTGCACCTCCCTCTTCTACTATCTGGATCTCTCTTTATTAGGGAGACACAAAGACCTGCTTGCATGGGATCCAAAGATAGACGTCTGTGTGACAAGCAGTCAACTCTCATTCTGGAGTACCTTAGAGGCTGGTCATTAGCATATGCTGTATAATTGAATCAGCAAATTAGAAACTGCATTCACTGACGTTCCTTCCAAAGTGCTTTCGATGGTTATCTTGTTATTTTGCAAATGATACATTGAAGGCTTGATTAGCCAAAATTAACAAGCAAACTGCGTCTACGTGGTTGCTTTTCATCAGCAAACATGCATATACAATAGAAAATGAGAACAGCCGGCATGGTATAATTAAATGAAGTCTAAAGGGAACTTAATCTTTATTTAATCTTAATTACTAGTTGGCTGTATAATGCTTGAAGCCACAGTAGTATTGTCAAGTGTAAATACGTGCGTATAGCACTGGTTATTGATTAGATGTACAAGAGCGCTGACAGGCTTAAATAAGAATGCAAGAGAACAATTCATATTTCTATAAATATTCTTAAAGCCTTCCTTACTTTGTCTGACTGTATGGCTTTGAGAATAGCCTACACTATTGGGGCAGGAATGCAAATTTAATCAGAATACGTAAATGTAAATGACTTTCTATTTATAGAATTGGCAACAACGGGGTCCGAGAAATACAATAATACTCATTTTTGTGAAAACAATAAAACTGTGTGGCCATTATTGCACAGCATACTGAAACATATTGCTTATATGCCAGATATAGGAATTTCTTTCTACTTGAGGTCACGACTTACCTTATGAAACCTGGCACTGATAAATGAATCTGTATTATTTCCCCGTTCTTTTAAACTGCCTATAGCTACACAAGAGCTACACCAGGAGTGCTGGTAAGGTTGCAGATGTTATACATTTCATTATTTCACATATCACTAAACTATGTAAATGTAAATCTAGAGTGTCTCAGGAACAAGATAAAAATCTCTCTGCATGGTGAGTCCCCTTTGGGGCCCTCACTGAGTTAATCCAATGTTGCCCCCAAGTGTTCATTGAGCGCAATGTCGTCAGGGGCCCAAACACAGGAGTTGTACAATAATTTATCGCTACCTGCTTGCAGAGAATTGAGTGCAGGTGCGGCACACACTGTTATTGCATCACATTCAATTTGTGCCGAGCCGTGCGCATTAATAGAGTCACAAGGCTGCAAAGACAATCCACTGTGAGCTCCATATTGCCACATTCAGGACAGGATAAATGTATGGGTCTTTGGTCTGAATCAGGAAAGAAAGAAAGAAAGAAAGAAAGAAAGAAAGAAAGAAAGAAAGAAAAGGAAGAAATAAAGACTAATATAAATTCTAAAATAGGCTGTGTAGTCTATATTAAGAAATAATGCATTATCAACTATTTTTGTTTGTTTATTTATCAAATTGATATATCGACAAAATATAATAATACTATTTTATTAGGTACTTCTTTGGAAAATGGTGTGAAATTTGGAGAACGGGTGATGAATTCTTCATCATTAATAAAATAAAATATGTTTCAAGAACAGGTTAAAACAAAACATGAAATGCTTCAATATAGTTTTCAATATAGATTACATAGATTTATTATAGATTTTGTTTATATAAATGCAGATTTGCAATTATTATTACTGGGGAAGTTCCATATAGCTTAGGCTACATAAAATGAGATGATTTTATACATGAAATAGTACTACTGAAAAAAATAGTGTTGTATAAATGTAAAAATTTAAAATAATATCATACTGACAAGTAGGCCTATGTTATTTTATTATTCTTAATATGATTTTAGGCTACTCCCTTATGCACCCTTTTATGTTTACATTTTCTTAGTAGAACTGAACATTTGTCTTGGCATTGTTTGTGTTAATATGCACAAAATAATAAAACAATATTTGCTTCACCACATTAGTTGACAGTATTTTTGTATTGTGTATTAGCAAGCTTATAGCCTATAACAAACTAGTTCTTGAAATACAATTTTCAGGGATAAATATCATAAGATATTTTCATAATTTGTAGGTAATTATGCAGTAAATCACTAAATATACATTAGGGAATAAAAACATTGTATATTCTATAATAATTAAAGAATACATTAGCCTATCTCTTTTTGACAGACTATTCTCTCATTTTGCTCTGCGTTTCGTAGGACACAAATTGGAAACGCTCTCATTATGTTTGTCTCCTTCGGCTCTCCGTAGATCACCGACATATTGTTTGTGAGAAGCAAATTCTGGAAGACAAGGAGAGTGTTAAGATTACAGCGTTGATATTACCAATCATCAAGGCGTATATCAGTAAAGAAAGTACGATGGGTAAGTATTCAATCTATACTATTTTTTGACGAGTTATTTCTGTTTGTGGTTTTTAGGGAGCTAATCTGTAGCTGAAAATCCGAGAGAAGCTACATCATGTCAGTTAAAGCATGAGTGTAAAGGGCCAGTTAGCTTAGCACATTGTTGTAGTCGACCTACAGGTTTACCAATGAACCTGAGAGCAAATATTTGAAGCTAAAACGCTTTTCATACAGGCGTTTGTGAGATGTATTCGGAGTTGACTGAAGTGGAAGGTGGTTTTGAGTCTTTGCCGGTGGAAACGCTTGGTCATGTTCAGTCAGATGTTGTGAAATCGTCTCATGTTTGAATCCTACACAGTTGCTGAAGAAGAAACACGACAACATTATACATTGAAGAACCCAGTGAACTGTCATAAAAATGAAGTCTATAAATGCTGTCTAGGTAGACAGCTGACTGGGTTAAACAGACTAAACAACTGATCTACAATGTCAGCGAGTTCACCAGTCAGCTGTAACATGTGACCAACCCTGATAGCTGATAGTTTCTGTCTTAAAGCTTTTTATCAGATGTTTTATAGTTTACTTCACCAAATGGAAGTAAATGGGCTGTTTCTTGTTGTAACCCCATGGCTAGGTTTTCAGGAGCAACAAAACATCACTCATGATGCATGTCTGTTAAATATTACTTGGACCCCTGCTTTAGAGAATACTGTTGTATGGGTTGTTTGAAGGGAGGAAGAGGTTGGGACAGAAATTATACAGACAGGACGGTCAGATAGGATGCCAGAACCGGACTGCTGCTGACTTGCTATTTCTGGTCTTATAGGCTACTATTTCAAAGAATCATCACAGTGGAAACTAATGTGATATTTGGCAGCTTTTCCATGGCAATTTAGAGGTTTTCACACACCATGGCATTTCAGTTTGTAATTTGAGTGTTCTGAAACCTGCAGGTCAGTTTAGGCTGCACTTTTTCAGATATTTTTCAAATTGGGTTTCTCATTGCTTTACGTGGTGCAAATTTTATACTGAAATCCTCCCATTAAAACTATCATTAAAACAAATCAACAATCCCCATTTCTTTTACATTCAGAGCTCAACAATGTTTTTCTTTTTTTTTTTTCTACTGGCCTGGTTAGGCTGATGGTTCAGAATTTTACTGGCTCCTGCATGTTCTCTTTGGATCTTCTTGAGTTTTTAAAAATGAAATGTTTAAATTGACAAGATATAAAAGCATGCTAAATGATGAACCCAGTTGAATCAGCGCTTTTCATGTTGGCCCCGGGCCATCATGCAGTCCATATTGTCGAGTCATTAAACTATTTTATACTGGTCTTTTTGCAAGTTAATCTTTGGATAGTCTATGCCCTGAGACCGTCTGCTGTCTGTCCCTAGTGCTGCATCTTTAAGCCATAGCAAACACACTCCTTTAAAATAGTTCTGCGACAGGGGCCCAGCCCACACTGCTATTTGTGAGGCCCATGTGATGGGCAACTATGTCATGGAGCACTTGAGTCGGGTTGAGGCACAGCCTGCTTGTCATCCCATCTAAATTTGTAAAACAGAGTCATTATGATGTTCTTTCAAAACATGAACATCCTACTCATCCTCATATTATTCCAGACCCATATGACCTCTTTCTTCCATGGGGCAGAATAATATCCAGGCCATTATACCCAATATAATAGCACTGCACAATTAATAGAATTTCTAATGACGATTATGATTACGGATGCCACAATCTCGTAAACGTTCAAAGGCGCGATTACAAAAAAATAAAATAAAATCCATTTACATTATTCTGTGTGCTTAAAGGGGGGCTCAGTGATATTTCAAATACACTGTTTGGAAGTTAGTCGGGCCGAGTCCAACAACAAACATCTAACTAATCAGCATTAGGGGGTGTATGATGGTCGAGGAGAGAGAACAAGCAAGAGGGAGATTTGAAAATAAGGGAAAAAAAACAAAACTGTAGAACAAGAAATGGGACACAATACAAAACAAAACTCTTGTGTACTGTATGTTCATTTTTTGTGCTTCCTTGTCATTGGTTTATCAACTGCGCTTTATTTTTCGTGAAGAATTTTGTTGTGCGTCAGCTGTGATAAACAGACATCCACTCTCGCATTGCGTGTGTAACAGTGGCCAGATAGTGAGAGTTGTGCAGGTAAACTACTGCACACTGACGACAGCTAGAGAATGAGGTGCTTGGTGTCATTGGTAGTGCATTCGCCTCACATGCCAGCAGCGATCGGGCCAAGTTTGAGACCGACTCGGAGCAGGGTGGTTGTTAGGATTGGAGTGTGAGTTTTGGAGGCTGAGGAATGAAGAGAGGGGTGTGTTTGTTTGGGTTGATTTCAAATATCAACAGTATTCAACAGCATAGTTCAAATACTACTTACTGCACCTTTTAAGAGGTGTGTTTCAAGCATGTTACGTTGTGAAAGGTGAATCATGACTACTTCAGAGTGTAAAAGGTCTAACCTAGAATAAAAAAAATACCAGTGACATAAGTGTACTCTGATTGGTCGAATGTATGCGAAACACCAGCACCTGCCATTTTTTAAAAAGCCATGTATATACACAGCCTATATATTTACTCCATGAACTACGGCAACTCTACAAACATGGAAAACGGTGATAGGCTGGGTCTTTGGTCCATCTTACGCTAAAAAGAAAATCCAGCGTAACTTTGAGCGTACCAAGCGAAACATGATTATGTATTTCTGCTTGGCTAGTGACATTGGGGATCAACCACGCGGCAAAAGCTAATACTTTTTCATATACTGTCTGCTTTCTTTGTATAACAGGCTCTGGCTGAGCTGGTCTTGGCACCGTCAAACTAAAAGTCTGCCGTGCCGTCAAAATAAAAATCACAACAACAAGTGCAGTTTACGTCACCTCAGTTCATACTGGCGGTGCAAATGCAACAAGGGAAATGGTCCATATGTTTTTGTTTTTATTCAAAGTGGTAACCAAAACACTGTACAGTTGACATTGTTTGACATTTTTTTTTTTTTTTTTTTTTTTGAGGAACTGATGAATGAGTTATTCAAATCTTGGCACCATTGCTCTCCTCATGAGAGAATTAGTGATGTCTGATTTATGAACAAATATTCTTTTGTTCTTTCAATGATTTGTTCTGAATTATTCATTTGCTAATCTGACTGATTAAGTTCTTAAGTTTTGCTTATGAGTATGACTCGATGATCTGGTTATGATTTTGTGTTCTCTTGAAAGCTGAAGTTACTGCCAATTTATTTTAGTTAGACGGGGGGAAAAGCAACTCATTACACTACTGTTCAAAAATTTGGGGTTAGTATGATTTTTTTTTTTTTGTTTTTTTTTTAAATGAATGAATGAATTAAATTAATACTTTTATTCTGCAAGCATGCATTACATTAATCAAAAGTGACAGTAAATAAATTTGATGTTAATTTATTTCAAATAATTGCTGTTCTTTTGAACTTTTTATTCATCAAAGAATCCTGAAAGAATAAGAGAAACTGGTTTCCACAAAATATTAAGCAGCACAACAGTTTTCAACATTGATAATAAGAATAATAAAAATTTGCAACTCTAAGATTTTGAACAGTAGTGTAGATTATTTAAAAGTTCTTAAACTCATACGGGTTTGGACCAACAGTGAATGATGACGAATGTCATTTGAGTGAACTGTTCTCTTTAAGCCATGGCCTATATTGTTCCTGAGGAGCTCAACTGAAATGCCATATGTTGGCAAGAAGACCTCACCCAAAACCTCACCCATCAGGGAGACTCATTTCTAACAACAGTAGTCAAGCAGTCATACTTGTGTAAGTTCTCTGTTGCAGAACTGTAGATTTACTGACTGAAGGTTATGGAGGTCTTCACATGGTGCCAGTGCTGATTTTGGGATATTTTCCTCCTTTGAGACTGTACAATAAGATCATACAAAAAAGGATGGGAGCGGATCCAAGACCAGCAACTGTACCCTCAGGCACTTTGTTTGTTAGCGCCCTGATGTGCATTCTGTAGCATTAGCCAGTCATCATTCGTAGCTTCCTCTGCTCTCAGTGCCACACAAATGCTGAGACAGGCTGCTTTAGCTGCTTGCTCATGCAAACAGTGTTTAGACACCCTCAATAAAAGTGGTTTTGCTCACTAACTCCGGGTGGCTCTGTTCAAGTGTGTTGTGCTCAGCACAAACAGACCAAAGTGAGTAATGAAGCTGGAGATAGCTGCTGAGACTGCTGAACAATTTCTCCAGCAGTCATTGTTATGCTTTGAATGAAAGGGTTTAATAAGCTACGCACTTCCACAACCATTTAAGTTTCGTTATTGACGACGTGCGCTCTTGCAGATGGCACACCAATTGAAATTGTCATAGCTGTTTTGTTTTTCCTGTCAAGATCCCCAAATTCATGAATATCTTCTTTGTCCATAGCAGACAGTTTGTGCAGGTCTTGCGCTCATATTTTCCTCGCTAGCAACTCATTGACAGAGAGAAGTACTTAGCCATCTGCAAGTTGGGATGAAGAGTTCAAATCAAGCTCTTTATTCTCATTTGACAGGTACAAGAAGTTTGTTTTATACACTGTCGTTCAAAAGTTTGGTGTCAGTAAGATTTATTTATTTATTTATTTTTATCTAAAAGGCTGCAATATATATATTGTGATATATATATTTGATTTTGATATATTTTAAAATGTAATTGATTTTTTTTTTATAATATGCTGATTTGGTGCTGAAGAAACATTTCTTACTTTTATCAATGTTAAAAACAGTTGCTGCTAAATATTTTTTGTGAACAGAACAGCATTTATTTGATATGCAAAATCTTTTGTAACATTGTAAATGCATGTCTTTACTGTCACTTGATCTATTTAATTTAATTAATTTAATTAATCAATAAAAGTATACATTTCTTTAAAAAGAGATCTTACTGACCCCAATGTAAGCTCATATACTGTATATGCAATACAAATATACTGCATGGCCAAAATTATATGGACAACGACAACCACTTTTAATTAAAAGGTTTGGCAATTTCAGCTACACACTGCATTCATGTGGTCTTGAGATGCTCCTATATCTTAGCTGTGATGTCACATGGTCAAGCCAGAAACTAAAACAAATAAACCATTTTCTGTTTTATCAGTGGTTTATACTACTTTTGTTTTATAGGTGACGCACTGAGATTTAGACATCGCTAATGCTAATTTCGCATATTACCGGGATCAAAGTCCCTTCCAAGTTGTCTTTTCACTCGGTGGCCATATTAGCAATGTCTCCAGGCAGCTATTTCAGGCATCCAAGACCACTGCCTATTTGAATGGGCAAATCCTAAAATCTCAAACTGCTTGCCATAGTCGCATTTAAATAAGATATTTCAAATCAGCAACAAAATCTGACATGAACTGCCACTGCCCCATTAACGTTGTTTCTAGCGTTAAAAAAGCTTATATTTCAGGCTGGACCAGCTAATGTGCTTGAGCAGTTCTAAACGACCGGCGCTTCTAATGACTGCAGTGACACAATGACATTACCAATTAGCAATTGGCTCTTTTATTAAGAAGGTGGGGTTTATTCCGCCATATTAAGTGTAGCACTTTCTCCCATTCATAATAATATAAATGCAATGTCTTGGTATATCTAATGTCTTTGATAGTATGCAGTGAGAGGGTGGTTGGTTACCATGGTCTATCTTTGTTTGAAACAGACTATTAAAGTGAATGGGCATCTGCTTACTGTATCCAGTGTAGACAGCGTCCGTGACTATAATGGGTTGCATTTGCTTTGACGGGACGCTCACTTCCAGTGTAATCATGTGTCAGCCGTTAAGTGACTGAACGTCAGTGGGCGGGGCCTGTGGTGTGATGTATAACTGTTTGTCGATGTCTTTCTCTGAAGGCAGTCATATGCAAATGCATTTGCCTGTGTGCTGTCACATATCCCACAATATCCAAACAAGCTATTTTTGGAGCTTTATTAAATGCTTTGTTAATAATGAGGAGGATGTTTTAAGCTCTGAAACCTGCAGGATGTTTTAATGGTACAAATACCTCTTAGATGTCAAAAGATCAAGGCAAATTAGATTTTTCATGTCATGAACCCTTTAATTGTCTGTTGTGTCTTTGGAGATGTCTGTAACGTTTCTGACTTGTCTTGCTCTGCAGAGCCTTCAGGAAGTCCTGCGAAGGATAATTTCAGGATGAACCGCTATAAGAACAAAGCACTCAACCTGGAGGAAATGCGTCGGAGAAGAGAGGAGGAAGGCATTCAGCTGAGGAAACAGAAACGAGAGCAACAGGTGACTTTTCTTTCTTTCTTTCTTTCTTTCTTTCTTTCTTTCTTTCTCTTTTTCTCTCTTTTTCTTTCTTTGGTAATCTAACAATATTCAGGTACAGAAATTGAACAATCAAATGTAAAATAACACTACATAGTCTTCACTGTGTAAATTAAATATAATTAATCATTATTATAGCTACAAAAGTGATTTTCTCTTTGTATTTTGTTTGATTAATTAATGACACAGATAGTAGCAGGAATATTAGGCTGCTGTCATTTTAAGACCTAATGCACGGATCCAATATAATGATACGCATCCATTTTCTCTCTCCGTTGTTAACGTTCACGTAAGCTATAAGCGACTGTGTTTATAAGGCTACTCGCTGAGACTGGCATTTTGACAATTTTGCATGTATGTTTCCTCTCAAGCACAAATGGACAAGAGAAAGTATGTTCCGAATTGAGTTTCCTTTCGCTCAGATGGTTTAAAATCACTTGAATCGTTAAACTGACAGGACCTAAAACGTGCAAATGATAAACATTTGCTCTGTGATGGTTAAACTTTGCAATTAATCTGAGGATAATGTGCATTTCGAACCGTGGAGCCTGGTCCTTACGGATCAACTACAGTACGATCCCTTTAGTTGACATCGCACATCCTCCGATGTGACTATCAAGGATGCGCACATTGAGATGTTATCGTGCAGCCCTAACACACACACTTTAATATCGGTGCAGTCAGGGTGCCCCCCCCCCCATCATTTCAGAAGCCATGTTTTCTCTGCACCCTGAAATGCATCATGTTACAGAATTTAAATGGGTTGTGAATGCTGTCTCACGTTAACTTTAACTGTCACATCAATTGATGCGATTTGCACCATTGATTCTCTCTATTCCTCTTTGCAGCTGTTTAAGAAAAGAAATGTGGAACTGCTGGGTGAAGAAGGGGGAATGTTTGACAGTCCACTCATGGATTCCTACGTGTCCTCCACCACAGCCCCAGTGAGTTCAAACCTGAAATGCACAGTTTGCTTTCTCCCATTATATCACTTACAGGGTGAGGTAACTCTGGGACTGTTGTTAGTAGTGCATTATGATCCCTTAATTCAATAAGCACTATTGATTTGTACTTCTCAGAGGTGCAAACCTGGACTGAAAACAAATTACTGTCATTGATCTAGACCAAGTTTGGCCTATGTTTTTTAGGATGGAGTAATTACAAGAGACATGGTTGAAATGCTCTTCTCAGAAGATCCTGAACTACAACTGGTCACAACACAGAGGTTCAGAAAACTACTTTCCAAAGGTATGTTACTCAGTCACATGTCTGGAGTTTCCTAAAAGCATGCCTGAGTTTTAATAAATCCATCTTTGTGTTTTTCAGAACCAAACCCACCTATTGATGAGGTGATAAGCACACAGGGAGTTGTGAATAGATTTGTTGAGTTCCTTCAGAAAAGTACAAATTGCACATTACAGGTGAGATTTGATGAAATAAGACAACTTTTTTTCCCCATATATAATTCTAAAGTAGTGTTATCACAATACTTTAATTTCCAACTTCGATACAATACCTTCAAAAATATAGACCTTCAATAACATTTTCGAAACCATGGTGGAAATACCATGTATTTACTGCCATATAGATAATTTATCTCATATTTTTTTGATAATTTGAGTAATTTTGTTGTAATTGCTTACACACAGCACAGGGAGGCTTTATTTAAATATTTTGAACTACATTTACAAAAAAGACAAACAGTCTGTAATAAAATAAGAACAAACAAACAAATTGCAAATGATAGCACAAATAAATACAATAGAAAAAAGGGACAAATGTTGTTCGTTTCAGATATTTCAGTATTGATGCATATTGAAATATGGATATTTTGACATTATTCTAAAGTCAGGTCTTGAGTGTGTGTGTGGTTTTTTTTTTTTTTTTTCTCAGTTTGAGGCCGCTTGGGCACTGACCAACATCGCATCTGGGACATCTCAGCAAACAAAGTTTGTGATCGAGGCCGGTGCTGTACCTGTCTTTATCGAGCTTCTCAACTCCGAGTTTGAAGACGTACAGGAGCAGGTACGAGTTATAAAGTTGCAAGGGATAAGTCACCTTGTTTTGTTTGTGCTAAATGAGTATGAATCCCATATGGGTATATTAATGAATCTTTGTGTCACAGGCTGTTTGGGCTTTGGGGAACATTGCAGGAGACAGCGCTGTGTGCAGAGATTATGTGCTAAACTGTAATATCCTTCCACCTCTACTAATGTGAGTGCTAACATGAGACCACAATACTAGTGTTCATCTGACATAGCAGTGAATTTAACATCTTTTGCAGAAAAAAAAAACAAACACGTTTTGCTGAAGATGAGGATTGATTGTTTTTTTTTTAATGATACTTCCTTTCCCCAGGCTGCTGACCAAATCAACTCGTCTCACAATGACCAGGAATGCTGTGTGGGCCTTGTCCAACCTCTGCAGAGGCAAAAGTCCACCCCCAGACTTTGAGAAGGTCTGTACTGCTTCTCTGACCCTTGGCAACACTCTTAATTTCCTTGTTTAAGAAGACACTTGACACCTGACACCACTAACAGCATGTATAAAGTACCAGCAAATGGGTACCATGGCGATACTAAAATGAAAATAATACCATTATTTCTACAGTATATGTACACTGGCAACTACCTTAAACACCTTAATATGAAATATTAAACTGAAATATATATTAAAATAGAAAACGGTTATTTTAAATTGTAATAATATTTCACAATATTACTGTTTTACTATATTTTTGATCAAATAAATGCAGCCTTGGTGAGCATAAGAGGCTTGAAAACCGTTAAAAAAAAAAAAAAAAATTACCAACCCCAAACATTTGAATGGTGGTGTACTTTAACTAATATCTCATATCATGTATTATATGAAAAGAGTGTGTTCTCGTGTGCACACATGCACATCATTAATATCAGTGCAGTCAGGGTGCATTTTTTTTCTCTTAATCTGCCGATATCATAATGAAAGCTCTTTTTTGCTCTTGTAGGTGTCTCCATGCCTGCCTGTGCTGTCCCGTCTTTTGTTCAGCAGTGATTCAGACCTGCTGGCTGATGCCTGTTGGGCCCTCTCTTACCTCTCTGATGGGCCCAATGAGAAGATCCAGGCAGTTATTGATTCAGGGGTCTGCAGGAGGCTGGTGGAGCTGCTCATGTGAGTCAGCTGTTATGACTACATTGTCATTTCTAGGTCATATTTAATTTCTAGGTCATATTTAATGTCAACATGAAACTGCTAAACTTGTCCTATAGTGACATATTTTATAGTGAAACTGAATATTCAGCAGGCCATAATGAAGGATGTGGTCTTGAATAAATCCACCATAGTTGATTGCTTGTTTAATAAAAAACAGGATAGTTTAACAAGACAACTTCAGGGATACAAAAGTAGATGTTTTGTAAATTATTCATGCTATTATTTTTCCATACAACAAAGTTATTTTGTGAACAGTAGAAGTTAAGCTTAAGATTAAAAAAAATAATAATAATAAAGGCATCATAAATGCTTAAAGTCCAAAAGTTTATGAAAACAAAGTATGATCTGTTTTGATTTCATTTTTAAAGCTCAGTATTACAATTGCAAAATGTTTATTGGCAGATTATTATTAATTTGAGCATAAACCAGTGGTTCTCTGAAAATACTTTGAGATAAAATTATTTAAATTAATACTTAATAATAATACTTAATAATAATAATAATAAATATAAAATCAAGATGTGAACTGAAACCATATTTCTTATTAAAAAAAGTTTTAATTAAAAAAAAAAACATACAGTTCTAGAAACTGCTAAAATCATAAATGTGGTTCATTTGTTTATCAATACTCTGAATTTTTGTTAATACAAAAAAGTTTGAAAACCACAGAAATACAGAAAATATAGTATATCAGGGGGGCTTTGAATATTGTATAGGGCAGCAGGGACCCTATGACTCAAAGTTGAGAATTACTGATTTAAACTTTTTGTTAGATGACCTATTTCCTTTTTTTTCTTGCAGGCACACCGATTACAAGGTGGCATCTCCTGCTCTGAGGGCCGTTGGAAACATTGTTACAGGAGATGACATTCAGACGCAGGTGTGTTTGTGTGTGAGCAGATGCGTTTGTTCTTCATGTACGATTATCTCTGGTTTAAGACAGCAGATGGATGGTCTCCTCATCCTCTCTTTTTCTCTGCCCTAGGTGGTGTTGAACTGCTCTGCTCTCCCCTGCCTCCTGCACCTGCTCAGTAGCGCCAAGGAATCCATCAGGAAGGAGGCGTGCTGGACCATCTCCAACATCACAGCGGGAAACAGAGCACAGATTCAGGTACACCCTGACCCACAATCCACATCTGCTACCCAGAGGGCTCAGCTTGTTTATCACGTGCAACAGGGTTACGGCTGCATCCTCAAACCTTCAAAGGAGTGAACTTGTTTGTAGTGTCAACTTGGGATTTATTTTTGGATTTAAGGATGACTTTAATCCTCTGTTCTTTTTCTCACCATCATCTTTGTCTGCAGGCTGTAATAGATGCAAACATCTTCCCGGTCTTGATAGAAATCCTACAGAAAGCAGAATTCCGCACCAGGAAGGAGGCGGCGTGG
The DNA here is from genome assembly GCA_037950675.1 of Hypophthalmichthys molitrix. Lineage (NCBI taxonomy): Eukaryota > Metazoa > Chordata > Actinopteri > Cypriniformes > Xenocyprididae > Hypophthalmichthys > Hypophthalmichthys molitrix. The sequence goes on along the minus strand of CM075510.1, from coordinate 20,972,904 downwards.
GCGATCACTAATGCCACGTCAGGTGGCACGCCCGAGCAGATCAGGTGAGCTCTGAGTGTGCAAACAGCACATCTTAAGCATCTTAAGCATTTAGACATCTGACAAACTTGTCGTCAAGACTGCTGTACCATTTGCCATCACTGTGTTAATCGGGTCAATGACATGATGCTCATTTTTGGTGACTGACATGGCAAAACATACAGATCAAATAAGACAGGAAGTGAAATCAGAGAGAACCACTGCAGACCCTTATGACTTTCATAGTCAGTAAGTCTCTTTAAATATCAGAAAATTTGACCTTTTTATCACTTCTTTAGTTAACATGAACTAAGAATGAACTGCACTTCTATAGCATTTATTAATCTTAATGTTAATTTCAGCATTTACTAATACATTATTAAAATCAAAAGTTGTATTTGTTAACATGCACTGTGGACTAACATGAACAAACAATGAACGACTATATTTTTATTAACTAACATTAACAAAGATTAAAAAAATACTGTATTGCTCATTGTTAGTTCATGTTAATACATTAACTAATGTTAACAAATGAGACCTTATTGTAAAGGTGTTAAGAAAAGTTCTATATGGAAGCTTAAAGGGTTCTGTCAGCTGCTTCATATAGAACCTTTTTGGGGTTTCCAACATGATAGTAATTTAGTTAATTCATTTTTTTTTTTTTTTTTGATTAAATTTAATTAAACAGCTCATAAACATACTTTATTACTAGAAAAAAATTAAAATAACTTGTTAAACATGAAAGTACTGTGTAATGATTTAAGACATTTCTCCTTAAATAGAACCTTTTTGGCATAAAGAATTCTTTAAAATTGAGTCATGAGCCCTATGATTCTATATTGAACCCCAGTGAACCTTTTTTCTAATGTTTGTTTAAACATTTTTACTGTACAAAACCAATGTGAACACAGAGTACACAAAACGTGATGTATTTTAAAGTAAACAAAAAAAAAAACTTTATCGTTGACCCTCTTATTTGTCATTGACCCAATTGCCAGCCTATAATTGCTGGCTTTGATTTCATATTTGCCCTCTTCACTTCGCAGTCAGACATTCTTGATCAAAATAAGCCCCACACTGCGCATATGTTGATTGTCAATATGTCTGGCTTTTCGAAACAGTCAAGTCACGTGACATAGGTTGATGAGGATCATGCTCCAGACTCACCAAGATATAATGGAGTTAGAGCTGACCTCAGAAATAAATTTGCAGGATTCTTTAAGTTTAGATTTAAAGTGTTCCTACAATCTTTGTCTGGCCAAGTTGGGCCTTCTCAGATGGCCATTAGCATGGCACAGCATAAGCGCTAATCTTCGAGAATCACCAGGGAGCAATTTTTGATGCGTTTATCTAGATTGAATTGCAGTGTGTCTTGTGAGATCACATAGTCTGGAAGTAGCCGTGTGCTTAAAGTGTTTATTACTTAAAGCAAATGGCTTTAGTTTTTATCAGACATACACTTACGACATTTTCCCACAGCCATTTAATGTATCAGCCCATGCTGACTTCAAGTGCTTCCTTTAGCATAAGCGTAGCACAAACAACTTACCCCACCCCATCGTATTTATAATGTTTGAGTCTTGTTTTAAACTACGGTGTTACATAAGTGTGGTGTTATGACTTGACATTATTATTCATGTGTGTTCATGTGTTATGAATAAGGTTTATTTTTGGTTTGTGTCCAAGGAATCTGTTTACTTTACTTTATCCTTTAGTTAAGATGTTGCTTTGTTTACTTTTAGTTTTAAAGGTGATGTTCTTATTTCAGCTTTATAGGGGTCATGACGCGTAAATGATTTTACATTCTCTCACACAAGGCACCTGTTATGTAGTGATTATAAATTGTTGTTCCTCTGAAACTAATAAGGTGAAGAACCTTATTCAAACAAATAAAAGATTATTTATTAACTAGCATCAGTTATATTGCCTCTAATGTAAATTAGAAAATCATATACTGATAATATACAACAATGAATGCCAAGGTCTCTGGAAAGAGGTTTGGTTAAGTGATATTTATGTTTCGAGTGATCGAGTGAGCAGTCTGATGGCGGTGATGTCTTTTTGTGCTGGGTAACAATACAGTGGGGAAAGGAGCCGAAATCTGTTTCAACAGCCTTGAACTTAAAGCTCTGTGGGATGCTTGTCTCCCGGAGCACCAGAAAGGGTCCTAAAAACACGTAGATGAGGCCCTGACATGGATGCAGAAGGTCCTTTAACTGTCTTGAACACGGAGACGAAGGTACCTTGAAGTGAAGGTTTGCTCTCCATTAATCTTGTTGCAAATGTCTCTGTATGTCTTCTGACTTTCTGGTCCAGAGCTTTAGGACTTGGGCAATCCGCTTTTGTCTCTCTGACGTGGAGACTTGGGAATTGTTGCATCTGTTGTCCTCTTGCTGGATGGAGACTCTGAACATAGGAAATTATAATTTGGCGCTTCTCCATTCCAGTGCTGTGATTGGCTGCTGACATTAGAGGGGCACACACAGTGTGGCCCACCCTTCTTTTCCATGTGTAAAAAGTCAAAGTGAACATTTTTTCACTCTTCTATTTGTCTTGTTAATAGACACAAGTGCGTAGAAACTGAACATGCATATGTATACTGTATCCAGTGTAGACAGCATCAGTGATTATAATGGGTTATATTTGCTTTTGACACGACACAACACTCACATCCAGTGTAGGCAAGTGACAGCTGTTAAGTGACTAAATGCCAGTGGGTGGGGCCTATGGTGTGATGATGTATAACTATTTGTTTTATACTATTTGTTTTGGTTTATAATGAGGAGGATGCTTTAAGCTATGAAACTTGCAGGTTGTTTCAATGGTACAAAGACCTCTTATATGACAAAAGATCAAAGCAAATTTTAATTCTCACGTCATGACCCCTTTTAAATTACGCTCTTCTGATTGGCTGTGATTTTTGATTGACTTTGTTGTGTGTCATGTCTGGACATACTGGAATCGTTATCACATCGCTTCTGGTTAGAACACAGTGTAAGGATAGAAAATTGTCTTTGACAGAAGCTAGCATAAATAAAAATACTTTTTTTAATTTACTAATTAAATGTACTAATAGCGTAATGAAAATCTTTCTTGCTTCCACATTGGTCCATGTTACATGTTTTGTAGAATCAGTGAAGAACAGGGAGGGAAACTTGGAGCCAGTTGAATGCCTAATGTTGTTCACTTGCTGACCTTGGGATGTTTGACTCGGTCTGAAGCATTTCCATCTTGGTTGCAGTGCCAGTGCTCATGGCATCATTGTTTCTAAATCTGAAATGCAAACATATGTTGCATGTAGTGATTTGATGGACATGGCTTGCCAAATATAAATTCCCCTTTTGTAAAGTCATCTTCAGTTATTTGTACTAAGGGAAATTAGATGATGTTTATGTTTTATGAGAAAATTAGTACTGAAGGACAAATGTTGTCCCAGTTGTACTGGGGCATGTCTAGTTTTAAAAAATTATTAATTTCACTAATTACACAAAGCAGCAAAGGGAGAATAAATATTATGTGCCAAAAAATAATTCAGTTGGATTTAATTTTTTTAGGACAGTGTTCCAATCAGGAACTTGCTTAGATGTACACACATGCTGCGTATTCATTCTCTTATTCTTTCATCTGCTTCTTTTCTGTAGATATCTGGTGAATTTGGGCTGCATTAAACCTCTCTGTGATCTGTTGACTGTGATGGACTCCAAGATCGTGCTGGTGGCTCTGAATGGTCTGGAGAACATTCTCAGACTGGGCGAGCAGGAGGCCAAACAGAATGGCAGTGGCATCAACCCTTATTGTAGTCTCATAGAGGAAGCCTATGGTAACATTAATTCACCAAACCACCATTTACATCAACAGTATTGTATAATTGCACACATTTTTGGAGACATCAAAAAAAAAAAAAAAAAAAATAGCCAAGCCGAGATTATAGAGATAGGCATATAGATATAGATAGGCAGAGATAGACAGATAGATATAGCCATTCTGACTCATTTTGACAGACGGGTATTGATCGATAGATGCATAGGTAGGCAAGATTTAAAAAAAAAAAAAAGTTTTGAAAGAAATCTCTTATGCTCACCAAGGCTGCATGTATTTGATAAATAATATAGTAACAACTGTAATATTGTGAAATATAAACTGTATCTCTCTCTGCCAGGGTTGGACAAAATCGAGTTCCTACAGAGTCATGAAAATCAGGAGATCTACCAGAAAGCCTTTGACCTCATCGAGCACTACTTTGGAGTAGAGGAAGAGGATGCCAGTCTGGCACCACAGGTGGATGAGAACCAGCAGCAGTTCCTTTTCCCCCAGCAGGAGGCTCCCATGGAGGGCTTCCAGCTATAACCAGCCTTCAGACTGTTCCCGGCCGCCCCCTGACCTTTACACCCCTCCCCGCACCGCGTATCCGTACTAAAACATACGTCGGAAACACTCAGAGCGCAGCGATTGACATCTGGGTGAACCAAATTTCGACCCGCGACCCATGACCCAGACTGATTTATTTAAACAATGAGGTGTGTTTTAAGCAGGGGAACCAATCCACTGCCATGTCACACCCAAGAGAGAGTTGGATTTTAGTTTCTTTCAATTTTTCCCCCCTCAGTGATGCAGCTAAATAATCATCCCCCTCAGGTAGAAATCGTGGAGCTGTGCCCTTTTTTCTTTTTCTTTTATTTAAGGAAAGGTATGCTTCAGTTTTCCTGTTTCACTGAAAGATGAGATAATAGTTTGCTCGTCTAATGAAAATCAGAAAATACTGATCTTCATCCTTATCTTTTTGATCCTGGTTGGATTTTCATCAAGTATTACGTTGTAGAATTTCTTTCTTCTGTTCATTACTCATATTCTGGCAATTAAAAAGCCTGGTTATATTTGATATGGCCATGCTTTATAGACAAAACTTCACTGTAATATTTGCAGATGCGTTTCATGACTATTTAAGCACTCTTCAAAGGCTTTCTGGAGCTGTTGCAATTTTCTTAGTATTAGTATTCATTGACATCATTTCAGACCATGCTGGGTGCGAGTTTATGTAGAGTCTGTTTGACGTGGTGGTGGTGGGTGGTGTTGAAGTAATCCAGGTATTTTAGTAAAGGAGTATCCTAAAAAGTCATTACTGTTAAAAGACAATGACTGGTAAAGTGGGGCCCAAAGAGCCCATTTAGTAAAGATAATGCCGATTTTTCTTTTTCTTTCTTTCTTTCTTTTTTTTTTTTTTTTTTTTTTACCAGTCAGAGGTGAAATATCTAGTCATAGGATATTCGTGGTGTGCAGTGTTATGAATAACTTCTTTTGATGAAAAGGCTTTAACTTTAAATGTGTTCTGGGGGAAATAAGCGCACATCTGAGGGCCGGGGTGATGCACATGATGGAGTCTTAATTCTGCTCTTTTTTTCTTGTCATTAATTGGAGCATAGTAATACTGGGTGGTTCTGATAACTTCAAGGTGTTTGTTTCGTGCAGCCCTCAGTATGTGCATGTTGGGGTTTTGCATGGTGTTTTGTTGGTACCAACAGCCATTTTGTATCCCTTGCCAGATCTTCAGCAATTATCTCGCGCTCATTAGCTGGAGTTGTTCTGTAGTTTTGCAGGTGCTGTTGGTATGGCAAGGAATACTTATTTATATAATGAATAATAATGAAATATATGGGCAAAAATATATATATATATAGATATTGTTATATTTGCACACACCTTGCACACATGCATACAAGACCAGCATACACTTCATAAACATGTACACTTACAGATAAGCATAAAACCGAGGGGAAAATGACTTCCATAATCTCCAAACGTCTTTTCTTTTTTCCATTCTCTACGTATGCGAGTTCGTTCATGTTGATTCATTTCACCCTTTGGCACTTTTTGAGTTGATGCACTAAAAAAACCTCCAAAAACGCCTGAGTTTGATGTTGGACTGCTGTGGATTTTAGACAGAGGGCATGAAAAGTTTGAATATTAACCTCCTGCACCGTATGAAACGTTCTGTGGTTTACTTTAAAACTGTGAGTAAACTTTCACGTCATTTATGGAAGCATTTTCCTCTACCTCCATAATACACTGACAGAAGGGTGCGAGAGAAGGGTGCTTCTCTGAGTGAATGCTAGGGGTCATTTGGTTTAGTATGGGCCTGTATCTATGAAAACATAGACGTTGACTGACGGATGATATGGGAAGGGAAGTGATGCAAAGTTCGTAAAGGCATCTTGGCATCTGTTATTAACGGAGCAGCATCCTGTGTTTGGTACAGATGTGTTTTGGTTGACTAATATCTAGAAGTTATTTCCTTCTATAAATGTCAATGTCTCATGCGATTCCTGATCAGAACTGATAACCAAAAGGAGGTTTCCATGCTAATTCTGGTTCAAGAACCTTTTTGAATTTGAGACACTTGAATTTACCTTTTTGAAAATACCTCTTCACAATCTGATGTACCTTAACAACAGTATCAAGGTGAATATCATACAGGGTTTTTTCTTTAAATCGGTTCAAATCCCAGTTCTGTGTGATATTAGATGACATTTGCCGCATTTACAGGTCCATCTCAGAACGAGAATGCTGCAGTCCAGATTTTTTATCAGAGAAATGGGAAAAATAAGACTGAGATCATATTGGGTGAAAGGAAAAAAACTAAAAAAAAAAAAAAAAAAAAAAAAAAACTATGCTTATAAAAAATATCTAATGGTCTACAAGACCATGGGGTGGATTCATATGTTGATCAAAAAAAGCAAAGAAATTATCTCTTAATGGAAATGCACTCCTATTCACAAAAGTGCCAATCAGACCAACAAAGACAAGAGGCTGATGTGTATCAATCTGTCTTTGATTTTTTTTCTCTTTTTTTTTCTTTTCTTTATTTACTTGAATGTGCACATATTTTGTGCAAATATTGCTGCTCTATTTTCTTATCTTACAAATTAGCAGTTACATTGTCTGCCACAGTTTCATTAAAGATGTGATGGTCTGCTACTTGTACACCAAATTGGTAAACTCAAAGGTATAAAGAGAAAAATGCATAATTTATTGTGCTGCATAATTAATACTTTTAATCAAGGCCAATGCAATGTTGAAAAACTGTCTCAATGTGTACTGTTTGCTTAGCTTGTGTTCATTTTGAACTTAGTTCTTTTGGCATAAAGGAAGAGAGGAGACTAATAATCGAAGGAAAAACTGTTATTTTTTTTATTTTTATTTTTTTGCCCTCTGAGTATTTTTGTGTCTGTGTAGCTCTTTTCTCGTTTATAAGCGAACTAGCTGACCATGTAGACCCAACTGTGTTGTTCTGAGTCTGACTTCCCTCTGTAACTAACTGTAGCGCAAATCCAAATCAGTTCAGGCCTCTTTCACAGACATTTTGTTCTCATTTAAGGACATTGCTTTGAGAAGCCAGAAGATTTAAAAAGAAACAAAGACAAAAAACAAATCTGGGTGTCTCATGATCTTTGTGTCTCTGTGAATTACACTTAAACCAGAAATTTAACGATTATATTGTTATATTGGCACAATTTAAAGTTGAGCGCTGCTCTTTACTCCTTTAAAATAACTTCTGAGAAGTGCAGAAAAAAATAAAATATTTACAAAAGGCCACAAATAAGTGAAATTGGGTCTTTATGGTCTTCCGTCCTAGATCTTGTAGATGTTGACATTTTGAGACTTTTTGTCTCTTCCAAACTTGGAGCTGATGCATGTGGTTGTGTAGTAATGCTGACTCACCTGTGTTTACAATGCTATATGTTTAAGTACTTTTCATACACCATATTAAGACTTGCCCAGGTGGATATTGTATCCTGGTTTGGTAATTTCTTTCCTTTTAAATGTATTTATATTTAAATCTTTTTTTTTTTTCCTCCTCTGCCTACAATTGCCCATACTGTGACTGACTTTACCGACGATATGAATGAGTGACGGACACACAAACTGAACATGTCACACAAACATATACATGAACAATTCTGAACAAATGTTTGAGTTTTTTCTTTTTGTCCAGATAAAAATAAAATGATAAAACACCTGGTTTGTAAACTTACTTCTGTAACGTCAGTATAGGAGTACAGTTAACTAGCTCAAGAAGGAACATGTTTAATGACAATCTTTCAAGTTACTATTACTTCCACAGAGAAATGTGGTTTTAGGTAGACCAATATCGGTTTAAATTGTCTTTGCTTTTCCCAAAGACTTGAGTTTTCTTATTTAAACTTATGTATTTGAAATAGTTTGTATAACTAGTTTCTGATGAAATATCATATTTACATATATATTATAAGTTGTCCATTGTTTTTTGTTTTGTTTTGGCATACACAGTTCTTTAGTTTTTCTCAGTTTTAAAGATGCATTTCCTGAAATATTTCTCAAGTTATAATCACAATATCCAAATATACTGACCACACATTACGATTTTTCTCATATACTTGGACATAAAAGTTCCTCAATATAGTTTTGGTTCTCATAGAAGAAAAAGAGATGTCTTCTGACTTTTTTTCCCAGCATTTTTTTTTTTACGTGTAAATATGTGTATGGACATAAAAAAGATTCAACAACTGAGATATAATCTGAACTAATTTCACAGACTTGAAAAACAGAAATGAAATAATGAGTCCCTGAACAAAGGCCGGTGGGTCAGTATCAGAAGTAGCAGTATCTGGTGTGTCCACCAGCTGCTTTAAGTATTACAGTGCATCTCCTCATGGACTGCACCAGATGTGCCAGTTCTTGCTGTGAGATGTTAATGCACTCTTTCACCAAGACACTTGCAAGTTCTCAAACACATCTGGGTGGACACATGGTTTGGTACTACAAGGACAATCAGCTGTTCTTCCTATAGCACTATCTTAGGCGTCCTACAATACAGACATTGCATTTTATTGCTCTGTCAACATATGTAGTCCTCATGCCTCCTGCAGCAGGACTATGGCATGTTCACGCAGGCATCTATCTTCTTTTTTTTTCAGAGTCAGTAAAAAGGTCTCTTTGGTGTCCTAAGTTATTCGAACTGTGACCTCAATTGTTGACCACCTGCAAACTATATATATATATATATATATATATATATATATATACAGTATATATATCTCGATCAGGTATAAAGTTATGACCACCTTCCTAATATTGTGTTGCTCCCCTTTTGCTGCCAAAACAGCCCTGACCCGTCGTGGCATGGACTCCACTAGTCCCCTGAAGGTGTGCTGTGGTATCTAGCACCAAGATGTTAGCAGCAGATCCTTTAAGTCCTGTAAGTTGCAAGGTGGGGCCTCCATGGATTGGACTTCTTTGTTCAGCACATCCGCGGGCTTGCCTTATTCACATGTGTTCCCCAGGTAAGCGACACACGCAACTGGCCATCCACGTGATGTAAAAGAAAACGTGATTTGTTAGACCAAGCCATCTTCTTCGATTGCTATGTGGTCCGGTTCTGATGCTCACGTGCCCACTGTTGCCGCTTTCGGCGGTGGACAGGGATCAGCATTGGCACCCTGACTGGTCTGTGGCTATGCAGCCCCATACACAACAAACTGCGATGCACTGTGTATTCTGACACCTTTCTATCAGAACCAGCATTAACTTCCCCACGGGCCAGCCTTCGCTCCCCACGTGCATCATTGAGCCTTGGCCGGCCATGACCCTGTCGCCGGTTCACCACTGTTCCTTCCTTGGACCACTTTTGATAGATACTGACCACTGCAGTCCGGGAACACCCCACAAGAGCTGCAGTTTTGGAGATGCTCTGACCCAGTCGGCTAGCCATCACAGTTTGGCCCTTGTCAAACTCGCTCAAATCCTTACGCTTGCCCATTTTTCCTGCTTCTAACACATCAACTTTGAGGACAAAATGTTCACTTGCTGCCTAATATATCCCACCCACTAACAGGTGCCGTGAAGAGATAATCAGTGTTATTCACTTCAACTGTCAGTGGTCATAATGTTATGCCTGATTGGTGTGTATTTAGTAGACAATGATATTGTAATATTTATTACAATAGACATTTATTCATACTTATCCATTCACACATAATTAGAAAAACACACAAGTGAAATGCATGCATAAGACATGGCTTACGAATTATGTCACAAATAAAATGTTCATTTGAGAAATGAATACACAAGCGTTTTCCTACCAAACTACATATCAATATCACATGTACATATCAACATATTTAACATCATGTTAAATGGCTTGGCATCCACCTTTGTAAAATGAAGCAGAATTTTATCAAATGACACACAAAAAAAAAAAACTTTGTATGTGGATGTGGGATGTCAAGAAAGATAAGATTCTCTTAGACAGGTGAATGCTTTTGGACCATGTATGTGGAGAGTTTGTTTTGAGCTCATGGCCCTGTTTTGACAGGAGGTCAATCAGAAGATTTGGAATTCAGTAAGCACAGACGAATCCTTAAATTCCCTTTGAAATAATAACCAGGAATTTATAGAAACATGGAAAGATGCAACCATAAGATATACAGAAAGTTCAACATTTTATAGAATTTTAATTTTCCCCGAGTAGAAATTGAGCTTGTGTTCCAGCTCTTCATCTATGAGGTTCTTTCCACTCAGATCCTGTAGAAGAGCAAGCACTATGTTCTTTGCCCTTTGTTCTCGTTTTTTCACGTTCCTCATGTCTCTCTCCAGACTCTCCACTCTAGCCAAGGCTTCACTGAGTCTGGCCTTTAGACCAGTGGGATCTGCTGGCAATGCATAGGAGTGGTCCTAGAAGAAAGAATGACATTTTTTACATTAAAATGTTTGTGTCACATCACTCAGTCATAGCAGTTTGGCGCAAAATTAGTACAAATACTCACAACGTTAGGCAGAGGTTTAGTCTCTTGTAACTGCAGAGAACAATCTACTGACAGGCTCTCTTCAGCCCTCCTTGAGGTTCTTGTTTTCCTAGTTGACACTGGCTAAAATGGAAGAAAATAATATTTAAACAAGCCTAATGACCAGCTATCAAATCCTTTAATCTAGAGGTAGACCTACTCTTTGTAGATGAGCCGGGAAATTGAAGACAGATGGTTTAGCTCCATCTCTGACCCTGACAGTCTGACCTGTCCTGTCCAAGTCCTGCTCCCTGAAGTGCTCACTGCATAGCACAGAGGAATCACTGACAGAAAAACCTTTCCTTCTTAGGGCAATTTCCCACTGCTTCCTCAACGCTTTACCTTTAGGAAACCTTCAAAGTGTGCGAGAAGTTAGATAGCCAGATAACAACAGTCAGATTCACAATAATATTATGTCAGTTGCTTGTAACAAAAGTATGTTTAGAGAAAAACATCAACATAGATGAAAAGTCTTGATTTAGTTTATAATTTAAACCAGGAGTATTCGGTTAAAGTTCCAAGAGGTGCAGTTTATTTCCAATTTCTGAAATAATAAAAATAAAAGTCGCTCTGGAACCACATTAATTTGACCTGTCACGTTTTTTTTTTTTTTTTTTTTTTTTTACCTGAAACGTCGGAGTCATATCAGACTAAAGTTTGACTTTGCTTCATTATCGTTTTTTGTTGTTGTTGTTGTTGTCATTTGTTTTAGCGAAATATTGGTTTGTTGTTTGGTAGCGCTGCTCAAAACAGTGATATGGAGTTCGTGAAAGGTCGTGATGAGTCATGTTAATTAAATTTTAATATAATACAACCTGACACTATATAAGAAATCATATAAACTTTACCTTCAATATTTGTTATACAGTCAGCTTTCATAGCTAGCTTGTTTTGTTAGCTTAGTCTGGCTATGTCAACATAACGTTATAATGACCAAATACAACCAGAAACAACTGTTCAATCTTACTTGTGAAAGGTGATTCCCCGGGATTTGGTCAGGGGTGTGCGGCGGTTTTTACAGCCCCACGCAACACATGAATCAGGCATTTTTTATCTCCAGAGAGAGTGTGTTGCCCGGTCCAATATGGCGACGACGCTGACGCTCGGGAAACGTGAAGCTTCGAAACATTTATGAATCTCTTGTGTCGAATCAGTGGTTCGGAGCTTGTATTACACTCGCAAAGTCACGTGATTTCATCAACTCACATTGATAGCTGGGTTTCGAAACATTACAAAATACTGCTGTTCAAGAAATGTTGATATATTTGAATAATAAAAAGACAGGTGTAATGTAATACGCTTTATTTAATTCCAGAATTTCATGTAATATTTTGTTTATTGTGTTTTTGCTTGTAAATGTTGTATTCTTTGTTGATTTTCGTTGCACTTTTGACCAGTTTTGACCAGCATGTTCCACTAGTTTGTGGGTTTCGAGCGCTTCGAATTCGAAACAGTGAATCATTTTGCGAAGCAATTGATTGAATTGATTCAAATGGTCTAAAATGGTGACGCTGCTCCAATCACTAGCGGCTAACGCATGTTTTTTTTTTTTTTTTTTTAAGAAATATTAATTCAAAGCTAATAAAAACAAGACAAAGAAATAATAACCACTGCCAGAGTACAATAAAATAATAATAAAACAATAATAATCCACCGGAAGATTGCCACGGTTCGACCAATCATCTTCGAGTGTTTCCCTGGCATTTCCTGTGTCAGTTAGAAGCAGCAGTGGGAAGGGTAAAGAGTGGTGACAAACATCCGAAGTGGTTTCTTGGACCAAACAGTGACACTGGTATTATTTTAAATACAGTTAGCTGACAGTATAAATACGTACAGTGTGTTTGTTTTGTAAAATTGTAGAGCGCGTCAAGTCAGTTAGCAGATATTTAGCAGATTGTGCGTTTGGTTAGCCTTGACTGCTAAACTAGTCGAGCGAGATGTTACACAGCTACAGCTCACAATTATACTTGTATGTTTATTTACAGTTATAAACCGTCAGATAAACGTAACACTTGTTCTTTTTAGGCACGTCTGCTGGTTGTTGTTCACTGAAGTTTGCGGGAAACATTTAATGATTGGCTGTCCTAAATGTGATCTCAAGTCGGATTTTAGTGATTAGCGCGTTTTAATGTTATGTAGTGTTACATAGTCAACAAGTGTTATCCTCATTTATTTTGTCAGTCTCTTACACAGCGGATTCGTTTTAACTGAATTGAAACCGAAACTGTTCAAGCTATTATATAGTCGTATTCGTTTACCTGTGTACTGTGGTGTCTTTTCATATTTGTTCATAGATCAGCAATGCAGAGAAGGGAGATTGAGGATCCAGTTGCTGATAGCAGTGCTGATGATACGGAGGAGAGCACTGCGGCATCTGAGATGACCAACAGCCCTAAAGAAACCGAAACACAGCCGGGCGGCACACCAACCAACAATGCTCAGACTGATGAAGGCTGTAAGGGAGCTGACACATTAATTTTTTTTTTCCTTTTGTGTTTGAAACTAGCAAAATTTTAGTGCATCCACATCTTCATTGTGGAAAAGTCATTGCTGTATTTCTTCTCCCATATTCCTTTGTGTTCAGTGGCAGAGGCTGGAGCGCTTTCTTCTTCCCGTGACATGGCTGAGGAGCTGAGTAGACAGCTGGAGGACATCCTTAGCACCTATTGTCATGAGGATGGTGGAGTTGGCAGCGAGGATGTGGCAGTGACCAATGGGCAGCCTGATGGTGTGGAAGTGAATGGGCTGTCTGAGAGGGAGGACGGCAAACAGGAGGAGGTCAAACTGAATGGCAACGGATGCGCAGAGAAGGACCAGAAGAAGCTGCAAGAGAAGAAGAAAGTGAAGGGACTTGGTGAGTCAGTGCGTTTGCTTAAATGTGTAGCGCCACCAACCTTTGGCTTGCCATTAATGCGCTTTACGTTATCTGACACAATAACACTTATGTGCATTAAAGGGTTATTTCACCCAAAAATCTGTCATTAATTAATTACTCACCCTCATGTCGTTCCACACCCGTAAGTTCATCTTCGGAACACAAATTAAGATATTTTGATGAAATTACCACATTCATTGTCCAGAAAAGTAGTACAAACTTTGTTAAAATAGTCAACGTGACTACAGTGGTTCAACCTTAATTTTATGAAGCGACAAGAATACTTTTGTGCGCAAAAAACAAAAATAATGACTTTATCATTTTCCTCTTCTCTCTGTCTGATAAGCAGTTGCCGCAGTGCTGCGTTTCTGTGTTTACGTCTGAACGCCGGCTCATTATTGGCCAGCTCCTGCGTCAGCATCACCAGCAAGCCTCGCGCTGCTCATGTGAACGGGCGTCAGCCAATACTGAGCTGCTGCTCAGACGTAGAACCTGAAAGCTGCAACGAAAATAGTGTAGCAGAGGAAAGACAGGAAGCGATGAATTTGTTGAATGAAGTCATTATTTTTGTTTTTGCAAACAAAAAGTATTATCGTCACTTTATAACATTAAGGTTCAACCACTGTAGTCACGTTGGCGATTTTAACAATGTTTTTACTACTTTTCTGGACTTTGAATGTGGTAATGTTGCTTTCAATGGAGGATAAAAAAAACCTCGGATTTCATCAAAATATCTTAATTTGTGTTTTGAAGATGAACGAAGGTCCTTACAGGTGTGGAACGTCATGAGGGTGAGTAATTAATGACAGAAATTTAATTTTTGGGTGAACTAACCCTTTAATGTTTTTTTTTTTTTGCTTGTTTTTTTGAGAAAGAGAAATAAATGCTTTTATTCAGCAAGAATCCATGATAAAACGTGACAGTAAAGACATAAAGACATACATTACTGAAGATTTCTATTTCAAATAAATGCTGTTCTTTTGTACTTTCTATTCATCAAAGAATCCTGAAAAAAAAATTGTATCATGGCTTTCACAAAAATATTAAGCATCACAACTGTTTTCAACATTGATGATAGTAAGAAATGTTTCTTGAGCAGCAAATCAGCATATTAGAATGAATTCTGAAGGATCATGTGATGCTGAAGACAATGATGTGAAAAATTAAGCTTTGCCATCAAAGGAATAAATTATGTTTTAAAATATATTCATATTGTTGTCAAAAGTACAGACCGTGATACTGCTACTGAAATTTAAAAAATTTGATGCTTTGAGCACTGTTGAGCGGATTCGTAAACACCTCTGATTGGCCGTTGTGTTCACTCGCTCATCAGATATGTCTGTGATTGGCTACAATGATCATCGCACGGGAGGTGTTTGAAAGCACACGGAAGTGTTTGAATTTATTGGTCCGGTCCGCTGATAGACGCCTCCTCTTCAAATGCTCCCGTGTGTATGTGTGTAAGCGCTCTGTGAATTTGGGCTCTGTTGTTATTTTAATCATTAATACTCATAGTGTACAAAGTGAGAGGGTACCCTGTATAGTTGGCATCATTTAGAATTTTTTTGTTTTCTGACATGTACCCAAAATATTTCCGAGATCTGATTTGAATCAAGAGCTTATGAATCGGAGTCGAATCAAGACGTAAAATCTGTGTCAATACCAAGATCTATTCTTAACCTAAATTCCATTCTCTGTACATTGTAGGCAAGGAGATAACCCTTCTAATGCAGACTCTCAACACACTGAGCACTCCAGAGGAGAAGCTGGGTGGTCTCTGTAAGAAGTATGCTGAGCTGGTAAGACTTGATGTTGATCAGATGATGTCAATATCTCAGAGCATTTGTTGTATACAGAGAAAAGATTACACTTAGAGAGAGAGAGTAGAAAATAGTCAGGGAAAAATACATTTTGGGTGCAAAAAAGCTCAAGGATAAAAATAAAACAATAAAAAATAAACATTTTAAGTTACTAGTTTCATGTAGTGATAGAGTAGTCATTGTGCACTGACTGATACTAGACAGTGTTCTGTGTTAAGATGAGCTGATTAAAGTTAGCATGAAACGGAAGCTGCAATTGTCTTTTCTTCCCTGTTGTGACATCCGAGTGAAATGGCTTCTCAAAGAAAAAATGTAGGGCGGGACTTAATTTTGTCCATCGTTGGATCGTTGTGGTTTGCTGTTGCTGTGATGTCATGTGAGTGACAGGTTGTCCCACCCTCGCGCCAGTAAACGCTTCATCGGAGAAGAGAAGAGATGTCTTTGCAAAAGGGAGGGAAAGTTATTATGACTAAAGATTGTGTGTTGCCATTTTAGCTGACTGGACTTCAGTTTGTCTGCATGAATACAATACCAGGAAATGCAGGGCATTTTCAGCTCACATTTCCACATTAAGAGCTTTCTTCAGTGAAACGTTTATAAAGATGTTTCACATTTTAGTGATATTACCACTGTAATTACCCAATACATATGCTATCGACTGCTGATATTCTAGTGTCACGACAACCCTAATTTAGATAACTCTCCTGCTTTGTTTCTTTTAGCTAGAGGAACACCGTAACTCTCAGAAACAGATGCGGGCTCTGCAGAAGAAGCAAACGCAGCTGATCCAGGAGAAGGACCACTTAAGAAATGAGCACAGCAAGGCCATCCTGGCACGCAGCAAGCTAGAGAGTCTCTGTCGAGAATTGCAGAGACACAACCGCACACTTAAGGTACACTAACTTGATATGAATGCAAATAACAGGATATCTGTTATTTATGCAGAAAGGGTACATTGTAATCCATCATGTCTGTGGTGCCTGCCACATGCAAAATCTAAATTCAAAGGTACTTCCTGCTCAAAATATTGTTTAATCAGTCTGCTCCAACTCCACTTTTCACATAACCAGAAGCTTGTTGCATTATATTTTCTTTAGTGAGATTAATGGATTGATGTTTGCTTTACTTGGCAGGAGGATGGTGTGCAACGTGCCCGATTGGAGGAGGAGAAAAGGAAGGAAGTGACCTCACATTTCCAGGTGACTCTGAATGACATCCAAGCTCAGATGGAGCAGCACAATGAGCGTAATGCAAACCTAAGACAAGAGAACATGGAGCTGGCTGACAAACTGAAGAAACTTATTGAGCAGTACGAGCTCAGAGAGGAGGTGAGAGATACGGACATAAAGGATGAAAAGTGAAAAGAAAATAAATTTGTAATGCCTTTTAACTGATGTTAAAGCCTGTAAATGGGAAAACATCTGTGCTAGTGTTTAAGCTTTAAACAATACAGTACAATACTGTTTATGATGCCATATAAAGCTAATTGTTTGTGATTCTGTACAGTTTAAAGTTATTACAGTGACATTCTTTTTTTTTTTTTATGTATTACTTGAGTTATGGTTTGGAGTCGCTGTCCTTAAGAACATAGTTTTCTCTCTCAGCATATTGACAAGGTGTTCAAGCACAAAGATCTGCAACAGCAGTTGGTAGATGCAAAGCTTCATCAGGCACAGGCACTGCTCAAGGACTCAGAGGACCGTCATCAGAAGGAGAAAGACTTTGTGAGTTTCTGCATCCTTTGCCCAGTACTTCAAATGTAGTCAGCTGAAGTTACAGAAACAAACTTATTCTCTCTTAATTGTGGGAATGAATGTACCATAAATTTACTGTTATACTGCCAATGTATGTGCACCAGTGTGGTTATGCCTTCTGAACAGAGCTGCCAGTCAGTAATTAAGATAATTATGGTCTCTCATTTCTTTCTTTTCCAGCTCCTGAAAGAAGCAGCTGAGTCTCAGAGGATGTATGAGCTCATGAAACAGCAGGAAGTTCATCTGAAACAACAGGTGAGGGACATAAGACAGATCTGACCTAACTCACACAATTATAGGACAATAAGTGTTTTTTTTGGGAAGAAATGTATACTTTTATATATATATTTCTATTTCAAATAAATGCTGTTCTTTTGAACTTTTTGTTAAAGAATTCTGATAAAAAGTTTCCTAAAAAAAAATATTAAGAAGCAATGTTTTCAACATTGATAATAATAAGAAATGTTTCTTGAACAGCGTATCAGCATATTAGAACGATTTCTGAAGGATCATGTGACACTGAAGACTGGAGTAATGATGCTGAAAATTCAGCTTTGCCATCACAGGAATAAATTACATATTAAAAAGAAAACAGTTATATGCCTTTGTGAGCATAAGAGTTTGAATGGTAGTGTATACCACGCTGCAGAAAATCGCATTGATTAGAAGGAGGGATCTAGCAAATACCCAGAACTCCCTAGAATTATGATGGTGGTTGACTTAAGTAAAGGCTAAAATGTTTTTATTTTGTCTCTTTCAGCTCTCATTGTACACAGAGAAGTTTGAAGAGTTTCAAAACACACTTTCCAAAAGCAACGAGGTGTTCACAACTTTCAAACAAGAGATGGAAAAGGTAAATGATTGTTTAGTAGTGATTAGTGGATGTTGTGGACTTCACACTCTCATAAAGAAACTGTTAGTCTGCAAGGCCTGAATGTAGAATGTAGGTCGTGTTGTCACACGTTTCACAAAACAAAACATAAATTGGCTGTGTTTATGTGAAAGGTGCTTTAATCTGTTTTTTATCATGCTGCAGATGACCAAGAAGATTAAGAAGCTGGAGAAGGAAACAACCATGTACAGATCACGATGGGAAAGCAGTAACAAAGCTCTGCTGGAGATGGCAGAGGAGGTAATTGTTGTAATCAGATCTTTGCCAGTTCTGTTCTCTGTCATATTTGACAGTTAAGGCCCTGATATACTCACAGTTAAGATATTTTTCGTTCTCCGCTTGGGGGTAAAAAGACATTTGAAATAGCTTTTCACTGGTATACTGTCAGTGAACATCGATGCCACCTATGCTGCTGAGAGCAACTTTTAGATGAATATGTAAATGTGTTGTGTGCTTTCCTCTCTATGGAAAGAAAGAAAGCATCTGATCATAGCAATGTGGATATGTTTTCACCAGCTTTGCATTTCAGCACTCCAGTCAAATCAAACATTATGTTTATTTAAATAGCACTTTATACAATAGATTGCTTTAAAGTAAGCAGTTTTACAGTATTAAACATGAAAAAAAAAAGTATCCGTTTCACTTTCAATTTGAATTATTGCTTCAATAGCTGCATCTCCATTACCCTTCAAATTGTGCAAATTGAAATTGCGAATTGAAAATATGCCCAATGGAAACACGCCAATTTTGTGAAAACTCCCATATATCGGGAAAAAAAGTTTTTATGCTCGCATGAGGTGGTTTTTCAGGCAATTTGAAAAGGAAAATTTCACAAAACTGCAATGTAAACAGTTTCTTTGCATTTACAGGTCACCTGGCATACGTAAAAGTCAAACATTCGTTAAAGATAGTGCGATATGTTTGGACAGAAGATGAGAGCGAGTCCTTTTATTAAACTCATAAAAGACAAATGATTGCTGGAATACTAGATTCTAAACAACAAAGAAATGCCACAATTTATCAAGCCCTCGAAGCAGATAGGAGGGTAAAACACCCAGAAACACCTCATGCGTGGCCACTCCGAAGTATAAGGGGCTTTTCTTGCCATTAATGCTTTGATAACATGCCTACATCTCATTCGATTAAAAATAATTAAAAATGGCTAGTGCAGTGGCTGTAATATACTTAAACCTACTAACATCCGTTGCCATGATTTTTTAAATGACGTCACAAGGGGAAAAAAAAAAAACGTTTTAGTCGCATAACATCAGTTAATGGAAACGCTGTCATTTCACAATAGTGACAATCGACATTTAGAAAATATTGCAAAATTTTTGCGCAAATCTGTGATGGAAACCCAGCTAATTTCTACTATAAAGCTGCTCTCCAGTATGTTTGTTTTAAAAGGATTAGTTCGCTTTAAAATGAAAATTACCCTCAAGTCGTCCTAGGTGTCAGATGAATACAATCAGAGTTATATTTATTAATATAACTCCGATTGTATTCGTCTGAGACCTACATAATCACTCTGATGCTCCTAAGTGTTATAATGGCATTGAAAACCACCTGTTTGAAACTCAAAAAGTGCATCCATCCATCATAAACGTACTCCACACGGGTCTGGGCGGATAACAAAGTCCTTCTGAAATGAAGCGATGCGTTTGTATAAGAAAAATATCCATATTTAACATGTTATAAAGTGAAATAACTAGCTTCCGCCAGACCACCTTCTGTCAACTTCCGAAAAAAGCGTAACTGACGTCTTATTTTAATTACGTCACCCTAGTTTGTTCTACAATTTCGCTTGAAGTATACGGGCCTTTAAAGTTAAAAAAAAGTTAAAATTTTGTTACAGCAGTAACTGTTTAAAAGCTGTAAATTTTAGTTTTCTCTGTTTTCTCTCTGTTGTCCACTGTAGAAAACACTACGAGACAAGGAGTTTGAAAGCCTGCAGGTGAAGGTGCAGCGACTGGAAAAGCTCTGTCGTGCATTACAGATAGAGCGTAACGAGCTGAGTAAGAAGGTTCAGGGTGTCTCCACAGGCGTTGAGAATAGGCCAGAAACAGAGACGGGGTCACCACCTGAAGCGATAGACTCAGAAGAGGGCAGCCCTGTCCATCAGAACAGCCCAGAGACTCCACAAACCACTTGTAGCCCGGCGTGCCACTGCGGTCCAGATCTGGAGGCTGAGAGTCACAGAGAGGTGTGCTCAACCCAGGATTGAGTCTTGCTGTCTCTTGGTGGCCAGGACACACACACAATCCTTCCCACCTCTACCAGACCCCCGACCCTCCATCAGCAGTCAGTGTCTGTTGTTTTCTGCATCTGCGTCTGTGACAGAACTGCTGACTCGTCTGCTCTTGGGGGGTTTTCATTGTGTCAGGGAAGATTGTGCCTTCAACATGATTCCTATGCTGCGTTTATACTCTTTGTTTTTTTATGTGGCTTGCTTTATCCCACCTTATTCTCAAGAAAATTCCATATTTGCATTTAGAAGGGCATTGATGTTGCTGCTGTCTTGGAATGCTCAGTGTTTGTCCACTAAATGCTTGTCTCTTTTCAGTTTGGCTGAAAAAAAAACGTAAAGAATCTTAACAGATGGATTGCTGTAATTGGGGCAAAATTCTTTGCCATGAAACAGCAGTTGTAATGTGACATCCTTTTTCTTTGGGTGTTTTTATTTCATTTCTCGCCTTAAGTTGTTGTATTAGGTAAAATATGTTTGTGCACTTCCCAAACACTCTTTCTTTTGTTTATTTCTTATAAATAGTCTGCACCAAACAAAGAATGTATGATTTATTATTCATCACTTCTCAGAGATTAGAAATGTAGACGTACGGTTAAGGCTAACATTGTTTTGAGTTTAAGGGTCATCTAATCTGAACCCATATTTCTTTATGCTTTTGCACAACACTTGAATTTATCACATGTATTTTTAACTTAAGTTTACACCATCTTTAAACACCACTAGTTTCTTTCAGATAATATATCCAGCATTGTAGATACATTCCTTTAACTCATTCCATTAACTTCTAATTAGGAATGTGCACTTAAATGATGTCATGACCACTGAGGGATTTCATTCAGTGTGTGATTTCAGTTTGGACGGTTTTCATATTATTTCAGATACTGACCACATGGCTGTTTGCGTTAGTGGCTTACTAAATGTTTAACATATTAAAAACAGTTGAATCCCCACCCCAATTTTATCATATTAAACAAGATTCAAGAACACTATGCAATTCTAGCTCTGTTCATGTCATTTCAGTGTTTAGCATGTGAGCAAAGCACTGACATGCTGAATAATGAATGTATGTTTGACACAAAGTGACTTAGTTCTGAGATGTCAGTAAATTTCAGCACTCTTGGATTTTTTTTTTTTTTTTCAGTGCATTTACATCAAATAATTTGTACCCTTTCAGTACAATTCTGAGTGGAGAAAAATTGCTGGTATAGTGTTGAATAAGAAGTGCATACAGTTATAATTTGGCCATGTAAACTCATCCACGTTTCATTCCAGTCAAGGTTACTGCACAGGTTTAAATTTTCTGTTTCAAAAAGTTTGTCAACCGGGATGTGTTTGTAAATCATCATTTTACTTTATTTGCCAGTCGTTCTTTCAATTTGACATTCCCATTATATAAGAAGGTACCAAAGATCTGTTGTTTTTTCACACCCTGTATACATTTGCGAATTAAAATACTAAGAAAATTAAAATATGATTTTTGTATTCATTGTCGAAAACTGATATGTCACAGGATAACACCAATAACATCTGTATCTCAGTAGCTTAAAGAGTGTCCTGATTTCAAATATTAAACATTATTTAAGTAAAAAATAAACGTGTATTTATATTATGTATTCATTTAGTGTGTGTGTGTTATTTTAATAGTAATACTAGTTTCTCTTTGTGACCAGTTTCAGTTAACGTTCGCGCCAAATAATAATAGAACAAAAACACTATTTTTTAATTGTCCATTTATTATCACCTCTGTTTTATTATTCAACAAGCGCTAGCAAAATTATCACTTTCTATTCGTATGTTATGTTCTAGCCGGACCGTTAGAATTGTTTATTGTTCAATAGGGACCTGTTTTTGTCTGTACAGGAAGTGAAGTCCGTCTTTTCCGTTTCTAACCGGTCGCAGTTGAGCACGCGTACCGCGTACTGTGATTTTCTACGGCAGAGTGAAATATAATTTCGATTATATTCTGCCCATACGAAACCGGCGATAATGGTAAGCATAGGTCTACGTATTACTAGAGTTATTAAATGTAATGCAGACGCACCGGAAGTCTGTTAACCGTTGGTTCTTCGTTAGCTAACAGATGCTAAGTTTTACATTGGTCTGTGAAGTGAAGTTGATGATTGTAATATTACTGTAGCGTCACCTGTATTAGTGAGAACACACCAAGGCATACAATCGTGTGTAACAACAGTGACTCGGTTGTCATGTATTAAATCATGAACATTAAACACTCATGCTTTATATTTCCTATAGAAACCCATTCTTCTGCAGGGCCATGAGAGGTCCATCACTCAGATCAAATACAACAGAGAGGGAGATCTCTTGTTCTCAGTAGCCAAGGATCCAGTAAGTGATAAACTACAACATTACAGTTTGTCAATGCATTTTTGGAATTATATTGTTACATGTACATTGTCATTTTAGATTGCGAATGTTTGGTACTCTGTAAATGGAGAAAGGCTCGGCACTTATAATGGACACACCGGTGCCGTCTGGTGTGTGGATGTTGACTGTATCCTTTCTAAAAGATCTTCTGTGTTAAAAAAAAAAATGCTAGATGAATTTCATTATAATATATATTTTTTTCTTGAGTCATTTGGATATATGTGAATATTTCACCTGCAACGTTCTTTACTACTTGTCGTTTGTTTTTGGAAAAATGTTTCTTAACATATTTCAAAGGGGACACAAAGAACGTCTTGACTGGATCTGCTGATAACAGCTGCAGGCTCTGGGACTGTGAGACAGGTGAAAATACATACAAATAATGCATAACATAACACATAACCACAACAAAGCAACAAAAGGATAACATTTTTATACACTCAGTCACACCACCTGCATACTTTTTCTAAAATATTAATATTTTAAAATCAAATTGCAGTGGCTTATGATTATTATTACTATTGGTATAACTATTGTTATTATTACTAAACTATTCTACATTTTCTCAGTTTCAGCCTTTTATTGTTTTGTTTTTTTTCCACATTTATTTTGCAATCTCCAGACAGTCACACCACTTGCACATTGTTTTTAAAATATTAACTATTTAAAATCAAATCACAGTTATTATTAACCAGTTCGAAATTCTCAATTTCTGCCTTTTTTTAGTCTCCAGTCACACCACCTACACATTACAATTTAAGCCCCCACAGAGAATATTTAAATTATTTTAATTCAGAAATCGAAATGTTCATCAAAGTTTTTTTTATTATTATTATTTAAATGAAATTTAGCATCATGTCTTTACTGTATTTGTCCAGTGTTGTAAGTTGAGCCTGTTTTCACAAACCATGCGAAGACTAAACTGTTATTTATTATCAATTTAAATGCTTTGTCAACAAGCCATGTTTTATGAAATGTCAAAAAAAAAAAAAAAAAAAAAAAAGGTCTTTTTGAATGTGTTTTGACTTCCTTTAGGAAAGCAGCTGGCTCTGCTGGACACCAGCTCTGCGGTCAGGACGTGTGGCTTTGATTTCAGTGGGAACATCATAATGTTTTCCACAGACAAGCAGATGGGCTACCAGTGCTATCTCAACTATTTTGACCTGCGAGACCCCCAGCAAATTGGTTAGTATTTTGACCACTGGTGATTAAAGCAGTACTGGTGATGCTTCCTGTCAGAGGTATTCATAATTTGTTTCTCTCCTACAGAGGCCAACCGGCCATATCTGTCTGTGCCCTGCAGTGAATCAAAGATCACCAGTGCTGTATGGGGTCCGCTGGGAGAGTTTGTGATTGCTGGCCATGAAAATGGAGAAATTAACCAGTTCAGTGCTAAGGTTTGTGTCTGTTGTTTCTTTTACACTACCGTTTAAAAGTTTGGGGTCAGTAATTTTTTTTTAATTATTATTATTATTATTATTATTTTTTAAATACTTTCATTCAGCAAGGATAGATTAAATTGATTTAAAATGAACATTAAAGACTTTTATAATGTTAAAAAATATTTCAAATAAATGCTGTTCTTTTGAACTTTGTTCATCCAAAAATCCTGGAAGAAAAAAAAAAATGTATCACAGTTTCCACAAATATATTAAGCAGCACAACTGTTTTCAACATTGATTATAGTAGGAAATGTTTCTTAAACAATAAATCAACATAGAATCATTTCTTAAGGATCATGTGACACTGAAGACTGGAGTAATGATGCTGAAAATTCAGCTTTGCATCACAGGAATAAATTACATTTTAAAATACATTCAAATAGAAAACAATTATTTTAAATTGTAGTAATATTTCACAATATTACTGTTTTACTGTATTTTTAATCAAATAATTGCAGCCTTGGTGAGCAAAAGAGACTTACGCATACCAATCCCAAACTTTTGAACGATAATGTATTTCTCCATCACATGCATCATAATACCCATGAAGAGATGTTAGTTCTCTAATGTATGTGATTCTTTAGTCAGGAGAGGTCCTGAAGAAGGCAAAAGAACATACCAAACAGATCAATGACATCCAGTCATCTGTGGATCTCACGATGGTCATCACTGCCTCCAAAGACTGTACTGCCAAGGTCTGTGTTGGAAACTGAATCATAAACTCTGGCTGAAATGAATCTTGGTTAGTTTGACTCACATACTGCTCCCTTCATTGTTCAGTTATTTGACTCCACAACACTCGATCACATCAAAACCTTCAAAACAGAGCGACCTGTTAACTCCTCAGCCATCTCGCCCATCATGGATCATGTAAGTCTCTAAAGTTCAGTGCGAGAGCAAATACAGTAGATTTTAGTCATTGTGTGTTATTTGTGTAAATGTTTTCTACATTGGCAATAGCAGAGATGTTGTGTGTTGTTCAGGTGGTGATGGGAGGTGGTCAGGAGGCTATGGAAGTCACAACCACCTCCACTAGGATCGGCAAATTCGAGGCCAGGTTAGTTTGTTTAATTGTTTTTAAAAAAAACCTAAAAAAAATAAATAAATAAATAAAAAAAAAATCCTTATCCACTCTCTTCTAGGTTTTTCCATGCGGCTTATGAAGAGGAGTTTGGCCGTGTGAAGGGACACTTCGGCCCCATCAATTGTGTGGCATTCCATCCAGATGGGAAAAGGTTCGTGCTCAACCTTTCTATGTGCATTTAAAGTGCCCCTATTATGCGTTTTGAGATATTACTTTTCATGTAGTGTGTTAAATAGCTGTTTGTGAATGTAAAAGACCTGCCAAGTTTCAAACAGAGCACAACAAATGGAGTTATTGTCTCCCAAAAGAGAGAACAGATTCTGAACTGTCTGAACAAGTCATTAATAATTTCAGTATTACTTCCTGCACAAACCTACATAGGTTTGTAACAGATTTGCATAATGCCAGCCTATAGTCTTCATTGGCTGTCCGCAAAAAACGTCTACTTTGATCTGCCCTCAAACACTGTAGTTGTAGCTGAGGCCTGCAAGAGTTTGATTCGTGTTGTCGACATTTCGAGAAGATGCTGTTTTCTGCGCTGCGAGAGCAAATCCACTTTGCATGCACTTCCAAAGGATGAGGGCTCGGGCTCGAATTGATATGTTAAAACTATTATTGTTCATATCACTGTGTATACAAGCGCTGAGGAAACCTCCGGAGCTGAAATTCAGATATGGTAATAGACATTTTGTTTCTGACACATGCTGTTAGCAGTAGACCAATCACAACGGATTTGGTCATCTGACCAATTGGTGTGGCTCTCGAAAAGGAGGGGTTTAAAGATCTTGAATCCTTATCGAACTGTTTTAGACACTGAGAAAAAGGTGATGCTGCAAAGTATGTTATGAGATTTTTTTTTTTTTTTTTTTTTCTCTCTTTCTCTCTGGATGCAAGTAAACTAAATTAGAAAGCTTTAATATATAGCATAATAGGGGCACATTAAAGTTTTGGTAACAAAATCCAATAAGGTCTCATTTGTTAACATTAGTCAACATGAGGTAACTTTATCTAGGAGCAATACATACAGCATTTATTAATCTATGTTAATGTTAGTTAATAAAAACACAATTGTCCATTATTTGTTCATTAGTTCACAGTGCATTAATGTTAACTTTTCATTTAAAAAATGTAATTGTAAATGTAGAAATTTACATTAACTAAGAATGATAAATGATCCTCATGGTTAGTTCATGTTAACAAATGAAACCTTATTGTAAAGTGTTACCAAAGTTTCTTAGAACAGTTTTTCTGAGCTGCTGTCATAATGTTTTGCCATTGTTATCCTAAAAAAAATTTCACTGCTTTCTTCCACTCACAGTTATAGCAGTGGAGGAGAGGATGGTTACGTCAGAATTCATTACTTCGATCCCCACTATTTTGATTTTGAGCTTGAGGCATAATAACCAGTGACCACCAGCATTCCCAACATCCAAGACAGATTACCATTTGGACACACTAGTAACACCTGATCATCTACACAAGGCCAAGCATGGAGTTTTATACAGCCACCTTCATACAAATATTGCATTTAAAGCATTTGATGCAATGTGTATTTAAAGAATTTAGCATTCTAAATAAACTGGGTTTGAGATATAAAGTGGACTGTTTTGTTATTACTTGTCTTTATATACATTGGTGCCATCACTGTAGAAACATACTGATATTGGCATGTTTGGTTTACCTAATACAAGGTTAACAATAAAATATATTGGGTGTCATGAACTAACATCAAAATGTTTTTCACCTGTATTCATTTGGGCTAATTATATTAATGTTTATTACAAACATTAACGGGGTTAGTTCATCTCAAAATGAAAATGCTATTCACAGATTTGGAACCAAATGAAGCTATTACTTTAGTATATAACACATGCAGAACACAGCAGGTCTTTGCATTGGGTGGTTCTTTGCCTCCAAATCGTTTGATGCACAGCTAGCCCTGTGATACACATTGGTAAAAATATATTTCACAGCTTACCTCATTTGATGGGTGCTTTTGAAACATCATGCTTCATGAAACTTTGAAACCTTAACAAATATTTAGGATCAAATTAGTGGTTAAGGGTATACAGTGCACAGCATAAACTCTGAACAAATACAAAAGATGTATTTTCTTTGATCACTAATACAATTCATGGAAAGATGGCAAAACTAAAATGTATTAAACATATACATAATAAAAACTGAGAAATATGTCATTAATAGCCATAAAATAAGTACATTAGCCAATTTTGTTTAAATTAAGGATTGCAGAATTGTCACATCTGTCCTGTTTAACTCCTGAATGATGAGCTCCTTAAATGCCCTAATCTTTAATGGGGAGTGTTGCTCAACTTGTCTCTAGAGAATCCCCCACAGGTGCTCAAGAGTGTTAAGATTGAGTGCAATACATGTTCATAGAAGGTTTTTCACCTTGGGAGAATGCATATCCTCATTGTCATGTTGAAAAAAATGCCCAACAATGCAGGGAATGAGGAAAGAGTAACATCTGTTTCAGGTTTGTGTATTAAATTACACAGTGGTGTGGGAATTCATGACAGCATTGATAAAGCACAACTCCCTCACACCTTCAGCACTCGTACATCCCTATATAAGAGCTTTACTACCACTGAACTTTACTGTGAGAACCAGGCATTTCTCACTGTACTCCTCCTCTAGCAATGCCATAACATTTTGGATGCTGTTAGATCCAAAATGATTGATTTGGTCTCATGAGACCAGAATCTATATTTTGTAAATAGGGGCTTTGGAAATGGCTAACTGACTTTATTGTGCTTTGGCTACAGTAGGCAGTTCCAGTGAGAACAACCATGCATGTCATTTCTGCAGGCTGCATCTTACTCTGTGAGATAAACAGTCACTCTTTTCATAGCTTTTGCTGGCTCTGAGACACTTTGTATTTCTCCTGCTCTTTGTCTAGCAAAAAAATCCCTCATCACTAAATGAAAGCTTAAAATGAAGGCCTAATTATTTCAGGGGCCTTGTCACAAGTCCATTGTTTTTGAATTTGTGTTACTTTTGCTATATTTTCACACTTAAAACAATGATTTGGTAATCCTCTTGTATCACTGTCCTCTTTTGTGCTAAGAAATAAGTCTCCTGGCAGTTCTCTCCCAAGTGGTTCCATTAGTGTCAGCATTAAGTCTGAGAATGATTCAGTGAGCTATATAACACTTTTAATTGTCAAGAAATTACTGCTCTTTAAATGTTTTGGTTGAACATACTTACCGGTTGATCAAACATTGCCTTAAACTTACACCAGAAAATTTTGTTTTATTTAGTAACTTTTAGGAGGGTGTACTCATTTTTGCTACACATCATTTTATCACCTTGATAAGAAAATCTTATTTTCCTGAATAATTTTGACATGCTTCTTTAGGAATTGATTAAGCAGACTTGCTGGAACATTATATCTCTAAAGAACCCTAACATGTCTTATAAGTAATTGCTGACTCATCCCACTACATGGCCAAATCATTTGATTTTAGTACACGAGTTTTTAAAAACCTTTCAAAATTTCCGTGGATTGCTACTAAGGGATGTTGATCTCAAGCTGAAAATGTTGCCAGTATCTAATAGTTTTAAATGATCTTGGTTTAGTTTGTAAGCAGATGTATGGCCTGAGTTCATGATAGTGAGCTCTAAGGCCATAGCTGCTTCATAAGTGATATCAAGGGTATGTACTATGAAACCTCACAAGGAAACAATATGCTGATTTCAGGATTTGACATCCTGGGATTTTTTATGACCACAGTGAGCAGGACCTCGGTTTAATGTCTCCTCTGAAGGATGATGCTTTTTGACAGTATAGTGTCCCCATTATCATACATTATATGTCCCCATTATTCAAGCTGTGAACACAGTAAAATATTGCGTTTATGCAAGATTAATGAAATCCACAAATGTCAGAGAGTTTCTCTTTATTTATCAAAGTCATTGTTATAATAAGGACATTTCACAACCACTGAACTCTGGAACTCCAAACGGCTATATCTGGTCAGCCATGTGACTGACCTGCTAGCGTAACAACAACAGAAAATAATCTGGAATCTAACAGCAATACAGCAAGCCTTTGCCATGCCCCAACAGACAGGGGGAAAAGTTCAATACAGAGCCATCCAAGACAGACACCTTAATAAAAACAGACATTTAGCGCTTAAAAACGAGGTAAAGGACGCTGTACTCAAACAGCATCAGCAGAGAAAACTAAATAAGAGCGGCCAATAAGTGTCAATCCATGATTTAAAACAAATTTGAGGGGAAAGCTTCCCATGATGGGAGAGAAAGATGTGTGCTATCTCTGGTCCTGTTTGAGGTGCTATTGTTGGTAAACAGTAACATAAGTATTAAAGGTGGGAGGCAAACAAACATGGTTCCAAAGCACAAAAAAAAGGAAGAAAAAAAATTGTCATTTCACACTTGTAAATGTAAAAACTTTTATACCGCTTCATTAGATTACAAATAGTAAAACGAGTCTTACAAAATAATTTACAGTCCATCTAATGTGTGTGTATGTGGGTTTGTCGTTTGAGAAGATGAGGGTGTATGACAATTTAAGTTCATGCATCCATGAGGACCAAATGTCCATTTCTCAGACAGTTTTTAATTCTTCTTTTGGCCTGTAAAAAAAACAAAAAAAACAAACAAACATTCAAGAAAAACCATGGGTCTTTGTATGTTCATGTCTTTGTAAATATTAAACAGCAAATATAAACTGTATTTTTGCTTACAAAATTTTGCTTATTTATACACTACAGTTCAAAAGTCAGGGATTAGCAGTTTTTTTTTAATGTTTTTGAAAGAACTCTTATACTCACCAACTATACATTTATTTGATCAAAAATAGTCAAAACAGTAATATTGTGAAAAAAAAAACAAAAAAAAAAAAGTAATTTCTGTGATGGCAAAGCTGAATTTTCAGTCTAATTACAGTCTTCAGTGTCACGTGATCCTTCAGAAATCATTCTAATATGCTCATTTGCTGCTTAAGAAACATTTATCATTAAACTTTGAAAAAAGTTTTTGCTACTTAATATTTTTAAACTGTGATAAATTTTTTTAGGATTCTCTGAATAAAGTTCAAAAGAATAGAATTTATTTGAAATAGATTAAATTATAAATGTCTTTAGTGTCATTTGCGATCAATTTAATGTGTCCTTGCTGAAGTATCAATATATATCCATTTTTAAAAATTAAAAAAAAAAAAAAAAAAAAAACCTTCAGAGATTTAAAAAAAGAAAGAAAAAAATTAAACCCCTGCAAAGTAGGGTGACCTACTGAAAACCAGAGCACACATTTCAAAACCCACAATATGAGAGAGAACTTACCCCTTTGTGTCCATTTTTTCTTCTGAAGCTTTCTCTTCTTCTTTAACATCTGGTATCAAATTGGAAGGACAGTGTGTTAACTTCATATTTTAAATGAGTTTCTTTTAACTACAATGCAGTGCTTTTCTTATACAGTACACAAATGACATTGGGCTAATTATTGCAATCTCTTAGAAGTTGAACTAATTCTTGCTAATATGAATGAGCCTGAAATAAAAGAAACCAGCTGTACCTGTTGGCTCACCTTTCTTCTCTTCTCCATCCTTCTCTTCTTCGGTCTTCACTCGTTTAGGCTTCTTGTAATTGGCTGCATTTCTCCGGCCGCCCTGTCCTTCGTCCTCAGAGTCTGAGAACTCCTCATCGCAGGCTATCCGCTTGTCATGGGCACGGACTGGAGGAAAGAAAAACAACATTCATGCTCTGATCTTAGGAAACACCCAGATCTAAACTTCTATATATCAGTATCAGTGCGCATGAAACCGGTCCACAATGACAAGTCAAGAAGATCAATTCCGCATCCTTCTGTATTTGACAGTGATGAAACGGCCGGCAACAAGGGAATAAAGCTGGCACTCACTGGAGATGCGTTTGTCAGGGTCATCCTCCTCATCTCCACTGTCTTCCTGAACAGCATCCTCTGGGATCGCCTGCATCTGAACCCCTGGGGCATGAGGCAACATCCGCAGATTCTCAAACAACCGCTGTCTGTATAGAAAAACAAACAGACAAAACATCTCAATGTTCAACCTGCAGATATGTAATGGATATTATACATATCATATTCATTATCATAGGCTGAAATTGGTTCGTTTTTTGCAACATGAGTAAAACGAAAGCAAACCCAATCTGATCCACATCTATATGCAATTTGGTATACGGATAGAAATCATTTATATAAAAAAAAAAAAAAGCATCTGCCTTCATACTTTCATTCTAACTAACTAACTAACTACTAACTAACTAACTAACTTGAATCCATCAATTTCAGATGACCCAACACATGTGAAGAGATGACGCCAATCCCCGCCAGGACTTCATATGACGCAAACTCTGAATCAATAATAATGATCAATAACTGCTTAATGAGATCATCGTTTCTGCCTAAATGAATATATGATGTTAGCTAACTGCATGATTTGTATTATCTTAGAACTGTACATTTTGGACATGAGGACATTACTTTAACACAGTCACCTCTGATAACAAAATGTAGAAACTTTTTCTGTAAAGCTGCTTTGAAACAATTTGTATTGTGAAAAGAACAATACAAATAAATGAACTGAATTGGCTATTCATTCCACTTACTTGATCTTTTCCAGGTAGTCATTTGTATTCTGATTGGTCATGTTGGAGGGGCTGATGTGGAGCTTGAAATCAGGTCCAAAATACTCAAAGTAATCATTGTACGGGAGCTCTGATGTAACGAAAGAACAAGTTAAATGGTTTTGACCATCAAAAGAACAAAACATGTTAATCTAGCAAAACAAGAGTCTCACCATTGGGAATAGTGCTGTCCAGCGCTACAGCCGTCTCATAGGTCCAGCAGCGGGCCACGTTCCTGATGGTGTAGCCTCCACCTCCCAGCATGAGCAGAGGCAGGTTGAAGCTCTTCATGTACTCCACACACTTAGCATGACCTGAAGCACACACAGGGGTTTGGTTAGACAAATCTCAGTCGCTTTATAGCAAGCTCACAATACATGACTTTTGGTTGGATTAATCCCCGGATTATGGCCAAATCTGTGCTTGTTGTGGTCACTGATGCTTGTTAAGTATGAGCAGGTCAGTGACCTGAGCAGTCACAGACGCTGCAATATTTTCAAACCTATTTGATATTGCCACGTGATCTAGTAAATGTGTGCACAATGCAACAAGGTGGAACTAATCCAGCCAATCACAGTGCATATAGTATAAACTGAAAAATCTCATTGAAGTCGTGAAGTCTGTGCACCTTGTCAGCATTGTGTTGTGTAGTATGCATGCTGCTATGACAAGACGATGACAGATGACAAGAAACCTTGTTGTGAAGTGTGAGCACCACAGCAATTCAACAAGTTCTGTAGTGTGAGCTTGCCCGTAAAAGATTAGTTCAATTCAGAATTAAAAATTCCTGATAATTTACTCACTGCCATGTCATTCAAGATGTTTGTCTTTCTTTCTTCAGTCGAAAAGAAATTGTGGTATTTCCAGGATCTCTCTCCATATAGTGGACTTCAACGGCTACCAATGGGTTGAAGGTTTAAATTGCAGTTTCAGTGCAGCTTCAAAGGGTTCTATACAATCCCAGATAAGGAATAAGGGTCTTATCTAGCAAAACAATTAGTCATTTTCTTAAAAAATAAAAATTATATACTTTAACCACTAATGCTCATCTTGCACTAGCTCTGCGATGTGCCACGCATGACGTATTCACGTTGGATTCACGGAGGTACACGTGGCGCATCGCAGAGCTAGTGCAAGATGAGCATTTGTGGTTAAAAAGAATATCATTGGTTTTATTTTTTTAGCAACTGACCGATCACTTCACTAGACAAGACTCTTATTCCTCATCTGGGATCATGTAGAGCCCTTTGAAGCTGCATTGAAAATGCATTTAAACTGCAATTTTAACCCGTTGTAGCCTGGTGAAGACCACTATGTGGAAAAAAAACTCCTTAAATGTTTTCCTTAAAAAACCTCAATTTCTTTTCAACTGAAGAAAGAAAGACAAACATCTCGTATGACATGGGGGTGAGTAAATTATTAGGAAATTTGAATTCTCAAGTGAACTAACTTAACTAGGGGTTTGATTGAGTTTGATACCTTTGATGGTGAGGTTAAAGCAGCCCAATCTATCTCCAGACAGAGAGTCAGCACCGCACTGGAGCACCACAGCACTGGGCTGGTACATCTCCATCACTTTGGCCATGATCTGCAAGACATTCAAAAAAAACACGCATTCATTCATCTGCAATTTAAGATAAGCACATTTTTGGCAGTGAGACTTTTTATGGATTGAAAAGGTTTATAAACATACAGGTTTGAATATGGCTTCGTAGGATTCATCGTCGATACCATCCCTGAGCGGGTAATTTACAGCGTAGTATTTTCCCTTCCCTGCACCAATATCCTATAAAAAGAAAATAAGAATATATAGTTACATGCCTATTTTATCAAAAAGCATTTACTTGCAAAAACCTGCAGGGACTTACTCTGAGGTCTCCAGTACCAGGGAAATACTCTCCATATTTGTGGAAAGACACAGTCATGACACGGTCAGTTGTGTAGAAGGCTTCCTCAACTCCATCACCGTGATGAATGTCAATGTCGATGTAAAGCACTCTTTGATGGTATCTAGAAAGAATGTTGAAGGCTTTGATTAATGTCAAAGTGTGTTTTAAGTAATAAAATTTATAAAAAAAAAAAAAAAAAAAAAAAAAAAGTTTGTACATAAGTTTAAACTCTAAATTCTATGAAACTTATACACACACACTACTGGTCAAAAGTTTGGAATAAGAGTTTTTTTTAATGTTTTTGAAAAGTCTCAGCAAGGCTACATTTATTTGATCAATGACACAGTAAAAAGTAATACATTAAAATCATTAATATTTTAGAATTTTCTATTTTACAAAACTTCTTGATTAGTATTATGT
Organism: Hypophthalmichthys molitrix; assembly: GCA_037950675.1. Classification (NCBI taxonomy): domain Eukaryota; kingdom Metazoa; phylum Chordata; class Actinopteri; order Cypriniformes; family Xenocyprididae; genus Hypophthalmichthys; species Hypophthalmichthys molitrix. The sequence continues at coordinate 20,938,607 of CM075510.1, read as the reverse complement.
GGTAACCGTGATCCACAATCATTCAAAAGTTTGTGGTCAGTTACCAAAAAAAAAAAAAAAAAAAAAAAAAAAATTACTTTTACCTATCAAGAAAAATGTAGAACTGTTTCCACAAAAATATTAAGGACCAAAAATGTTTTCAACATTGATAATACTCATTAATACCAATAATAATAATAATAATAATAATAGACAACTGAACATCAAATCAGCGTATTAGACTACTTCGCCATTGTAGGAATTAGATTTTAACAATGTTACTGATTTTACTGAACTTTTGATCAATAATACAGCCTTGGTGAGCATAAGAGACTTCTTTCAAAAACATTTTTAAACTTTTTTAGTGAAGAGCATACTTGAGCAGTTCCAGAATGGCCAGGACGATGTCATTGACATAGCAGAAACCAGACGCCTCAGATTTCTTGGCATGATGAAGGCCTCCTGCCCAGTTAATGGCAATGTCTGTCTGCTGTTTGTTGAGTTTCACAGCCCCAGCTGAGAAAAAATAAAAAAAATAAAAGTTACATTTAGCTGTACCAAACATAACCAAACCTTAAGCAGACTCTGTGAGGGAGGGGAAAGAACAACACTTACCAACAGATCCACCTGTTGAGAGCTGACAGAACTCAAATAAGCCGTCAAAGACAGGACAATCCTCCCCTACGTTAACTGTAAAGATAATAAAATGCATTCACTGTACATCCAAGACATGGAAAGAAATCCAAAGTAAAGTAACTTGTATCACAGTTAAATTTACTGCTGTCTTTTCATTTAAGACTTCACAACTGATCATCTTGAGTAAAGAAAAACATCAACTCACATCTCTGCATCTGCTTGCTGTACTCAGACATGTTGTCTGGGCGGATGGAACGAAGGAACTTGATGTAGTCGTCACTGTGGTACTTGGTCATTTCTTCAGCATTGGCCTTATGAGGCCGCTAAACATGCAAACGAATGAAGAAATTGGCTTAGCCAAAAACGAGACAAAAAAAATAATATGCAAGTAGTGATGAATTTCTTACATAAATTTCCATTTTCCTATACAGCCCATAGTTGAGCAGGAGGTTGTGGGTCATCCGAATTCTGTGGGGTTTCATCGGATGACCCTGGCCATAGTAGTAATTCCCAACATCTCCTGTAGAAAAAAAGAAGAAGAAAAAAAAAAGTTAAAAAAAAAAATATTAAACGGAATATTGCTCGATACCTCTTGTTTCATGGAAGACTAAAAGTGTTCTTTGAAAAAAAAAAAAAAAAAAAAAAAATCAATTCAGATTTTGAGTTTATGGAAAAATCAATGTTTCCAATAGGCCCTGAACTAGACACAAAGCCAGACTCAAGATTCAACCTAATTAATTTTATCACAATCCACAACTCGATGTTCATACGTGACTATAAGGGGAGATGAGAGAAAACAACATGGGAAAAACAAAGACAAAACTGCTCCCATTACAAACTAAAGCATCATTCACACACGCTCGGAGTGATACTACTACTAGCAGTGAAGACATCAATAAGAGCAACGAGCTCAATTCATATGTACTCATACGGTCTATAGTGTGAAGCTAATTTTATCGTCGCTACATGCGGGAGATAAAGAATACATGTGGTGAAGTGTATGCGATATACTGCACTTGCAAAAAGAGCTTGAATTTTGCTGGTGTTAGCTCCATGCTGTGGACTTGCTGCTAACAGTGAATAAGAACAACAGGATGAAGAGCAGCTAGCATGCTAAGCTAACACTAGCATTAGCACCGTGCGGCTAAACCCGGCTAACAATTAAGCAGCACTCAAAGGAACTTGAGCATTATGCAGAATTATTCCAGAGCAGGCACCGCGTTTCATTTCTCTAAGAATAAAAGCTCGATATTTCACCGGAAAAAATGCAATTCTTACCGTCATAATAATAGCAAACTTTCTTCTTTGTTCCTTGAGAACTCAGCGCCATTTTACCCTCCAATTACAGCCTGCGCCTACCGGGCTTTCTGCGCACTGAGGAACTTCAATAGCAACTTGTCTCGGGTAGCTTTGAGCCAATCGCAGTTCAAATTCCATCACGGAGGGCGTGAGTCTCGCGTTTCTCCGCCAATCATTTCACTTGCTGTCTTAATCAAGTATTTAGGTCTAGTTCCATTTACTCTACGGCTGTTTAAACGTCTGCTATTATGCATATAGACTGAAAATATAACAATTACAGAATAATTTTGATAGTTTATTTATGACAATCAGTTCTAACTGGTTTATTCACAACTTTTTCTTCCCTAGTTATTAACTCATAAATGATAGCAATTAAGCATGCAAGTACTCAAAACATTTTTTCCTAAGCAATGATGGATGAAAAATGAACTACTAGCAGTTTTAAATAGATTAGGCTACATACAAATTATAGTCCATTACTGATTTACAAATTACATAATGAAAATTGTAGTTAATTAGATAATGTAGGCCTATTCTGACAACTTTTTGATTGCTCTTAGGTAAAAATAACAGATTTGGATAAAATTTTGTCCCATATTGATATAAAATTATGAAGTGAAAGAAAAAATATTCCATTCTTTGTTATCAACAACATTTAGTGTATTAAACATTACATGTCAGGGTTTTCCGGGGTTTGTGAAGGAAGGGGGTTCATGAGTTGATGAAAAAAAATAGGCTAATACTTTTATTAAATCATATAAATAAAAATGAATGGGGTAAATCAAAAATAATCAAAAATTAAAACACCTGAACATTAAAATATTTCAGCCTTTTTTAATCAATATCAGCGAGCTGTGAACAAAAAACTATTGAAATTTTAACTTTAAAATCTCAGATGCACTTTAAGTAAATATTTTAGGTAAAATAGGTTTGGCTCACAAAATAATTTTGCATTACATGAACAAATATTAATAATAGTGATATTACACAGCCAAAGTCTTCAAGGTTCCAGAATCAATAATTAGTGAAGATCACTGCTGGATATAATGAAGACATAATGTTTCACAGTTATTCACAGTGTTTAACTTATTAGTTTCATATGCAAATGAATGAATGGTGCTTTTGTCCCCAAATTCAGAAGCATGGATTGAAAATGTATATAAAAAATGACCACAAACACAATGTTTGAATTTATGGGAGAGTTTCTAGAATTATGAACGACAATTTTGACATTATAGATGCACATGTGTGGTAAACAGTTCAAAAAGATATCACAAAAATGAATTTGTGTATTCTTTAAGAAATTCACAAAACTAAAACTAACTTTGCTACATTAATGGAGTCAGTATGGCATGCATGTGTAGATTACACAGGCCTAAATGACGTTTTTGTCTCATTTTGTGCACTTTAATGTGTTTGAAAGACAAAAGCCTTCCAAAGACATAGTAGGAATACATGGTTAAATGACTCACCAATAATTCAAAAATATTTGAAATTAATAAATTTGTGTGAATAATATGCAATCATGTAACCAATAAAAAAGTAACTATAATCTGATGAGCATTTTGAAATGTAGAGTAGGCTAATATTTTTCCAAAAATCCATTACATATAATCAGTTACTACCCAGCACTGTCTACCACTATATCTGTGTATAACTGCCATCCTCACATTCCACCAAGCTTAATAGAAAGTGATATACTGTGTGCATGTAGGCAGCACATATTCTCTATTCTGCCAGGTGATGTATAGGCCTAAAACATATTAATACAGAAAAGGAAGATATAGAGAAAAAGTGTCAAAAAGGAAGAAGAGCAAGGGTTAAATGTTTTAATCCAATGCGTAAATTTGACCGTTTCACACAATTCAAAGAGATTGTGCTTTAACACACATATAACAGGAGTGTTTGTTCAATCTGAATGGAGATGCAATAAAACAGCCTATTTCAGAAACCCATCACTAAGTGCAATAAGTATTTCTAAACATTTGCACTTAGTCCATAGGTCACTATGAAACTAGCCAATTGTTGCAAAGGCGAGTGCAATACTTCAATCCAACACACGATGGCGCCATAAGATTATATTTGATTCCCCAATCCCCAGCGATAAATCTGTTGCCATTACCATAAAGAGACAGACGGGGAAAATATAAAATTAATAAATAATGCGTATATGTATATTTTATTTACAATGTGACAGTTATTCATCCAAGGACGGGAAAGGAGAAAAATAGCACAGTAAGCAGTTATCTCATAAATTTACATGTTTAAATTTGTAAATGAATCGGTCTATCATCACATCCTCACAGAAATCTTCCACAAGCCAAAATTATTAGAAAAAAGGAGAGTTTAATTCACTCAGCTAATTTGGGCACCATTAATTATTGAAAACTAATTCTTAAGCAATATCGTCTGAGGTTCAATGAACCGTGAATGAAATATGAAGCATAATCGTGTAATGAAATACAAAAGACTATTGACTATTTAATGAAATAATTTGACTAAACTGTGAGATTTGCACATTTTCGAAGGGAATTAGGCTTTTACAGAGTTACCTCAGTCTTATATCAAAGCATTTTTATTTGAAGTAAATTGATTTTACATATACTGTATTTAAACAAGGCCACATTAGGCTACTGATTAGGTGTTTTGGCTAGTCGTAAATATGCGATGGTCAGTATGATTCACTATGAAAGTTTTCTATTTTCCCAAGTTGATTAATTTTACATGTCTGAATGTAGATAAAGTGGCTCATGAGTGACTTTTGTAAAAACATGAATATGTTCTTTGGGGCTTTACCTTGGAAAATAGCCACTGTGAATAAGGACAAACACAAAGTGAACATCTGTAGGTAACCAACATTTATTTACCATTATCAACTTTACAATAAAACCAGTAACATCTTTAAACATTAGCAAAATAAAGAACAAAATTGGTCAAATGTATTTACAGAGACCAAAAAGCAGATCAAGGCTCACATTTAACACATAACAACTCTGCTTCTTTTAAAACTTCAAATGTGAACATAGCAAGCTCAAATGTGTTTTTATTTAGTTTTTTGTTTTTTTAAAGCCAAGATGAAAATTAAAATGCGATTTCAAACAAACGAGACAAAGCCTTCTGGATATTTAAAATGGTTCTCTATACACCACAAAATACTTAAATTTGGGTTAAAATATAGGAATGTAGAAAGTTGGCAAGTCTTTTTCGGTTTCCTTTTTTTTTAACAGTCATTATATGTGGTGATGTTTATCTTGCACAATTCATCAGTATAGTCGCATCTATTCGGTGGTGGGCTTGAAAGATGCTCCTCCTTGATCCCATCCTCAACTCACTCTTGCACTGACATCCTGCTTCCAAAAGGTTTCGGCTTTCGCTCGGAATTCCAGATCTTTGAGCCATAATCAGGGAAGTGAACTAGTGAATCTAGTCTGTCATTTGTTTTTAATCTTGAAGAAAGTGGCACGAGGAGTCTTTTTTTCACATACATGTGTATATATACATATACATATATCCATGTATATATACATATGTATACATATACACATATATATAAATATATATTTTTTCTTGGAAAAACAGTTCACAAAGTCCTTTGTGAAGTACAATCACTCCTTCTGTTCGGATGGTGCAGGTGTTGAGCTGGTCTCCTCTGTTGGTTTTGTGGGCTCTGCAGCAGGTGCAGCAGCCTCTTCCTTGGGGGCAGCAGGCTCCTCAGCCTTGGCTGCGGTTTCCTCGGCCTTGGGGGTCTCGGCGGGGGCGGGTGTCTCCTCGGGCTTGGCTTCCTCCTCCTTCTTCTCCTCAGTGGCCGCCCCGTTCTCCTCTGGCTTCTCTTCGTTGGCTGGAGCAGCAGCAGCGGCGGCCTCTTCCTTCACCTCATTGCTCTTCTTGTTCTTCTTCAGTGAGATGCCCTTGAATTTGAAGGAGTTCTTCAGGGAGAACTTCTTCTTCTTCTTCTTGGGGGTCTCCTTGGTGGCCTCGCCCTCTGGTTTAGCGGCCTCTCCCTCGGCAGCGGGCGCGGGCTCGATGGCATCGCCGGCTCCAGCCTCAGATTCCTTAGCTGCCTCCGCAGAACCGTTGGTGGTGGCGGCGTCTCCCTCTGCCTTGGCAGAGACATCACCGTTGGTCTTAACATGGCCGTTCTCCTGAGAAAACAAAATTGACATTAAAAATTAATGCAACACAAACCAATCTGACTGAATATTCACTATGGGTTATCATATACACATATGTAGTAGGGCATTCCTTCAATCGTCGACGGACACATCAGTGACCCGTCACGTAAATAATGCATGTCTTCGAGGTGACGCCTTGCAGTACCGCACACCACCGAGCGAGGGCGATAGAGCCATACAGAACACACACAATGCGAACCGAGACGGCAGCTTTGGAACAAAAGACTGAGATCGAGCGAAGCACGATGGAGAATTTCATTGAGCTTCATTCACTATTTATCCATCGACGATTGAATAACTAGAAACGTCGATTTAAAAAAAGTAACATAAAATATAAGTACACTCATTGATAAGAAAGCGGTTTAGTCACAGAAAACCTCAAAAGCTTGGCCAACCGTGGACTCGTCTCAATGTCTAGACTTTAAAGCCCGTCTGTCTGCAAATCCACGCGCTTCACAGAAAAAAAAAAATTCAAGCAGAATCCGACATAACCTCACGAAATTAAATGTTTTCATACTGAAAAGAGAGAAAAAAAAACATAATACATAAATGATAAACGAATACAAAACACGAAAATGTATCCATTAGAATACATAAAATACTAAAATAAAAAGAATTGAAAACAAAACAAAACTATATTCTCGAATACTAATTACAACCACATTTTCCAGATTGATCGCAACCCCCTGCTGTTAACCCATGCATAGTGAATACGTGCAGCATCCTCCTACACTGGCATTAAAGGAGATCGCATGGCAACAACACCGACCGTCTCCAAGCGCTAGAAACGGACTTTAACGGCAGAAATAAATCATGAACATGTAGAAAATAAAAATCCGCTTTCAGCGCAAGACGGTAAATCGTGTTTAAATAGCCTAATGTGATTCTCTCGAAAGAAACCGTTCGGTTTTCCCGCGTGCCACGAGACAAAATGATAAATAAGACAATGAATAAATGATATACTTCTTCTATTTCGTTGTTTTCCCATTAAAATCACCGTCTTTTTCATCACACTCAAGAGTGATGCTTAAATCGCTGACGGTGGTTTTGCAACTCTCTCAGAAGCACTTGTTGGTCAGATGTGGGTGTGTCGCAGATGGGGAGATGAATTACCTGTCCGTTAGTCTTGACGGCAGCCGGGTCAGCAGCGGCGGCTTTCCCTTCCACAGCCACTCCTCCCTTTGATGCCTGGGATCCCATTATTCTTAATGTGGTTTTAAAGCAAATTAAAAAGAACTCAAATTCAGGTAGGTGGAAGAAAAATTAATCCAGACCAACGGGCGTAACGTGCATCCAAAGGCGCGAGGAAAGTTGGTGATTTTTTTTCCTTTAAGGAAAACTTGAGATGATCCACTCTTCTCTTCCACCCGTGAGCGTCGAAGACGACCTACTACTACCAGTTCTAGTTCCACAGCGCTTCAAGATAACCAAAAGCCCCGCCCATGGGCGTGCCTCGGGAACTCGAACCAATCTGAAGCACGGCCCCGCCCACTTATTGAACCCTCCATGTCCCACCTCTTTGATTCCACTTTAGGTCCATGGAAATAGAAAATGGCATCAAACTAGACTAGAAAGAAGAGGGAACCAACAGGGTGACTTGTTGAATTCTCTGCTTACTGAGAGCAATGGGGTTTCAGTTTGATTGAACCCATTGAGCTACACATTAGAAGCATTTATGACATGTCAGTGGTGAATGTGCTCTGTAGTCCAATATACTTGACTCACTGTCCTCAAAACAACAGTACCATTTAATGATTAATATAAGTGCATACTTTTACCCACTACTCTGATAAACAACCTGTATGCTTCATTAAACTGCTCATGGTAATCAGTGAATTCATGTGTACTCTAGAATTGAATTAACAGTTAGATTACTATATTATATATTTTACATTCTGGCTTATTTGATTTAAGGATATATTTTTCTATTAATTAGCCTTTAGATTGTGTATAATGGCAATATGAACACAATATTTATACCTGTGGTACTAAAAAAATGAGCTTATTAAAGTGTTCAATCAGAAATCGGTGCATGACAAAAATGATTTTTGCTTGAAAAGTTGAAATATATTTATTTGCATAGACTAACAATAAATAAATGTATTAATCACTGTAAAAAGAACTGTTGGTTTAACTTAAAAAGGTAAGTTACCTGGTAGCCTTAAAATTTTGAGTTTATTGAAATTTAAAAAATTGAGTTAATACAATGAAGGCGATTGGTTTAATCAACAGAAACTCAACATATTATGTTATCTGAACCATATTAATTATCTAAGTTGATTTGACAAAAGAAAAAATGTTGTGATAACACATCATGAAAATATTTTTTTTACAGTGTAGGCATAAGTTTGCATAAACAACAGCAATAGTTGCATTTACCAGCATGGTAACATTAAACAAAAATAGGCCAAACTATGTTTTGTATTAGCCACATTAATAAGTGACAGATGAAATGCACCAAACTACCATAAACTCATGACCTTTGGTATTATGAAAAGATATGGCAAGAAATGTCTCCTCCCTTTTTTTTCAAAGTTGATAAGTCGGTTTATTTTATGATCCTATCTATATACTATTTTATGGTTAGTTGGATTTTATTATGTGCATTTAGCATGAGAACAGACCTGTGACCCATTTTGGGCTACAATCCATCAGTTGAGAAACACCGTTTTATTGGTTCTCCATGTTTTATATTGATAATCAGGTCTTCTCAAAGTGCCACCAATGATTTCCCGAAATTATACAACATATAAATCTTTATCCTTTTTCGTTCTCCTTTTCCGTCTTTCTCTGCTTCACGTAGCCCTCTTGTTTTTTCTCTTCGGCCTTGTCAAATGACATAAAGTCTAAACTGTTTGTGGAGGAATGCAAGGCATGCAAACGCTCATGAAGAATCGCATCTGCATCTCGCCACTTTCTCAGAATGTCCAGAACCTCAGGGAGGGGGAACGGGGCAGAATACGTTTTTTGTGTGTGTCAGATGAGAGAATGTAATGAATAAGCTCATATATTGAAACAGTCTCTTCTTTTTCTCCATGGAGAGAGTTGGGGGTTGGGTGTGATAGAGTGAAGAGGAGGAGGGGGGGGGGGGGTTCTTGTGCCCGGAGCTTTTGTGATGTGGTTCATTTTCTTGATGACGGGTCAGGACACATCACCTCATCATCCATGCGTCAGACTCTCGCTTTCCCCTTTCCTAATGGCTGAAAGGCCTTTATTGTTGGCAGATCATTCGAAAGTTGGAGGGAAGAGTAAATGGCCAGCGTCCTCCACAGTGAGGCCTGCAGTTCACACCTTCCATCCAGCAGAGAGTCTTCTTTGGCCTGGTGTTTTAATCCCTGTGGAGCTGCATTGCCAGACAACAAATAGCTCCTGCAGGAGCAACATCTCTCACATGAATGTCAATGGGTGTGTTGATATGCCAATGATAGGGACATCAGACCGGGCAGGGCAGGTGAGAACTGATTCTGTTCAGCTCTGTGACTGTTTTGGCCACAGCAGGGAGCGAGAGAGGAGGACAGTGATGGTGTGAATGTGGGGGTTGGTCACCCTACAGCATTATGGACTCAGCTGAAACTAGATGCTGACTTTACAGAGTCCAGTGCAGGGAAATCTGCCAAGGATAGAATAAATGACACATTCAAGTCTCATAGAATTGTTCCCAACCAAAGCAGAGTTTTCTGGTAGGCTCAGTGGTTACCACTGTGACCTTAAGGTCAAGTGAGCAGAGTTCACATTCCTCTGAGTTACCCAGATCCCCCTTGGTGCCTTTAAGAGGCTTCTGAGCTGATGTGCTGCCCATCTCAGTGGCTATATCTCATGTAAGTACTAAAATATAGTGGTCAACATTTGAAGTGGATCAAAACCTTTCATCAAAGTTGTCCTAAAACCGTCCTCTTAGGACAACTCAATTTTGATTAACTTTTTTGATCCACTTCAAATGTTTAGAAAAATTAGATTTAATTATTGTAATTTATATGCACCAACACAATAATGAACAGCAGTTAATCTATATTACAGTTCAAATGTTTAAGGTGTAAGATTTATGCTCACCAAGGCTGCATTTATTGGATCAAAAATCCAGTAAAACAGTAATATTCTTAAAATATTATTACAAATTAAAATAACTGCCATTTTAATATAATTTTAATGGTTTCAGCAGTCATTACTCCAGTCTTAAGTCACACGATCCTTTAGAAATCATTGTAATATGCTGATTTGGTGCTCAAGAAACATTTCTTATTAATGATAAAAAGCTGTGCTTCTTAATATTTTTTATGGGAACCGTGATATATCTTTATCTTTGATTAAGAGAAAGTTCAAAAGAATAGCATTTATTTGAAAGAGAAATCTTTTGTAACATTATAAATGCATTAACTGTCAACATTAAGCAATTTAATGCATTCTTGCTGAATAGAATAAAAACTTACTGACCATAAACCTTTGAATGTACATATAAAAGTATTTTTAAAAATATGAACAATGGGACAGGGTGATGTGAAATACTTGAGTGATGACAGTTTGTTGTTCTATCAGAGTTTTGAATCAATTCATAGAAATGAATCAAACTTTAACAGTTTTTGCTTCTAAAGTTTCATTCTGAGGTGCTACAGAAACATCTGAACACCCTCCCACTCTTGGGAGTCACAAGGAAGGAAGGACCTTGAAACTAGTCAAATAACAATGTCTTTAGGAAACTTAATAGCTAAATAAAAACAATTGTGATACATGGTATATAAGCAGCAAAATCACCACAAATAAATAATGAATATTATTCCCTGCTGTCCACATAGCTGAGCTTAAAGTTTTTGTCTGCATCTGGGATTTGTAAAATCTTCATTGAAATATTGGAGAGCTTGTGGATAGAATCATTCCATCCACAGAGATGCAAGATGGTCAGATAACTGAAAACATGTCTGTGTGTGCCACGCATCGACATCGGCTAAACAACAGCAGGCTCTTAGGAGCATGTGAGCTCTAGCGTGTGATCGGTTTGAGCAATGATAATTATATAGGTTATGTTGTTTTGTGTAGGACCACCGGCAAGACTCCATGACTCAGCAGAAGACACTGCACTCAGGGTCTCCTCAGGGTGTGAGAGGTGCGAGCTTTGAGACAGAGTGCACTTTTAAACTTTAAACTCAGCTGTCTGGAAGAGAAGTCAGCACATGTTGTTGCTCCGGTGTCCTCTGAGCAAACTTCGCCCCTGATGGAAGTGAGAGCACGGGGGAGGACATCAAGGGGAGGTGCGTGACCCACTCCAAACTCTGTCTATTTCTGATTCTTAATAGCATATCTCTCTCTCTCTTTAAGATATGGCCTAGGGGCAGTTGACTGGTTTCTGCTATACTCAACGTGGGGCATCTTATCTCTTTCTTGTTTTTTTCTTCACAACACTCAATGGCTCTTTTTGTTTGGTTGCCCAGATTTCATGCCTGAACACAGAGTGAGATTTATATCCTCAAAAGGCCCTATTGTTCTCCATTCAGAAGGCAACTGATGAGCATCACAAGCTGGGATGAGGGGAGGGGAGAGAGAGAGAGAGAGAGAGAGAGAGACAGACAGAAAAAAAGAGATGTAACATTGTATTGCTTAATAAATCGATGTATCACAAATTACTCACTCAAGACAGTTTCACACATCGACAACTTTACACAAACATTCCTTTTTCCTCTTCCTAATAACCGAAAGCTTTGACTAAATAGTTTTGCCAGCTGTGAAAATTTCTGTATTACAACAGAACTGGTGCCGTACTATACTAGTATTTTTTTAGATTTTCGTGAGTTTCCACATCAGAGGTGACTTTTAGCTCATTAAACGCACACTTCTATTATCCAAAACATGTCTTCTGCTTTAATCTGTCCATCGTCATCGATCTGTAAGACGAGATAAGAATCTCCGGAGACAATGGCAGCATATGGCATAGCTTTTTAAGAGACAGATGTTCAACTCGGGCAAAGATGAAGGCAAGAAAATAATCTTGACTTTAGCTTTGAGCCTTAGTATGCTGGAGGGTCAAAAGGCCAAAAGGTCACTCAGCTCTGGGACGTTTTCTTAGATGTTTCGCATAAGGCCTGACTGGCATGTCACAATAATAATCTGGTTTGGAAACAAAGTTTAGAGAACCGCGCTACATGCCTCCCATACGTGCAGCTTCTTATTCTCCAGGTCGTGATGCAATTAAAACATCTTGAACCTAATCCTACCCATAAGTTACCCCTAAAATCAGAGGGAAATGATAGGTTAATAACTCTGATGTAGAAGCACCTAACCCTGGTTGTAAGCCTAAACTTGACATAAAGTGTAAACTTGTCCCTCAAATCTGATTGGTTGATTGGAATGTTGTTCTAGGATCAAAAAAAGACGTTGATCCAGGAACATTCATTGTATGAACAAAATCAAAAATCAAAACATTCTTCAAAACTGTTTTGTGTTCTACAGAAGAAACTCATACAAGCTTGAAACAACACGAGGGTGAGTAAATGATGGCTTTTTCCTTTACATTTTGCTGTGCTTCTCATACAAAACTATAGTACGACTACAGAAAATTTAGTGCTTTCTAAACTATCTTTATAGTTTATATATTTTATATGTATATATAGATCAGCCTGAACATTCTTTCTTTCATATCTCCTTTTGTATTCAACATAAGAAAGAAAATTTCCTAATATAGTACTGTGCAAAAGTCTTAGGCCTCCATTAGATGTTGTTTTAGCAATTATTCAATGAATATATATAATTATTTATCAGTCTCTTTATTAGAATATAAACAGAAAATAAAGTAAATTTGTATGCAGTATAAAAAAAAAACAGCTTTTAAGTGACTCTTACACTTGAGCAATAGCAGGAACCTGGCTCTCTTAAACCTAAATGGAACGGAAAAGGACTATTTCTTGAGAGTTTCTCAGTTTCTTTTTTGAGAAAATGTCCAGGAGGTCACACTAAATACAGATTTTTGCTTAAGAAACATTTTTTTTTTTTTTTTTTTTTTACATTTTGTATACTTATTTCATGTATTTTCTGTTTGTGTCGTAATAAAGAGACTGAAAAATAAAAAAACATTGCTAAAACAACAAAGCTGGTGGTGGCTTACTGTACTGTATATTTTTTGGTGAACTGTCACTTTAAGCCAGGATTTTTCACAAACACCAACAGTAAAGTCCCAAAACTCGGGAATTTTAATCCATCAAACATTCCCTTCACTTCCCTTCAAAGGAACATAGTTGTATTTTAGTGACTGCACCAGCATTTGGTCATGTTAGTTCCGCATTGACACTGACCCTGGAAAACACCTGCTGTCCCCACACGTCTTCATGATGCTATAGCAGATACGTGCCCCACCTGTGTTTGCAAATGAACTAGCACGTGGTAAAAACCTAGGGGTTTTTCTTTGCCAGGACATTCACTGGGAATCCCTTGAATCATGATTTCAACATTTACTCTCAGATTGTGGCTTTCACTTTTGCTTTGTCACATAACCCTGCATGCCAGTTTCTGCTTTTACTTTCCCTTTTTGTGTAACCTCTCCACAACAGCCTGCATCAGCAGTATCTGGGAAATTCCAGAGGGCAAATTCCAGCAAATATGCCAATTAGCCATTAAACAGAGTAAGATCAAATTTACACGGGCATTTCTGCCTCAGTAAGTACCAAGCTATTCATTGAGCGGAAGGTCCTATATTACATTAGAGGCGACTGTTTACCATCTAATAGTGTTTACTTCATATTTGCGCGCTCATTCCACGAGAGCCGACTTCTCCTCAGCTGTTTAAATCGTAAAAAAAGGTGGATTTGTTATTTAAATGTTATTATCTACCACCTATCACACATTCTCCTAACCACTAACAAGTCACAGAATGGTCCTCATGTCCTTTTGCATGGAGACACTGGTGCATCTGTCTTACTGCAATCTCCAAATAAGAAAAATGGTTTGTTTACTGCATGGAGGAGAGATACTATGAATTGAATTACGACACTGCTCAAGCTGTCTGTGTATTGTGAACAGATGTATGTCTTTCGCATGCTGCTGCTCTCTGGCCCCCTTCACACCTGGTTTTTGGTGATTGGATCATAATCAGATTTAACTAAGCCAGAACACAACACATTGTGATCGAATCACTGAAAGTACATTCAGAGGTGGTCAGAGATGGATTCTGACCATATTATACAAACATAAGCTAAAGTGAATACATTTTGTTATGCACATGTCACTAGACCAGTAAGATGAGGTTGTGTTACTAATAATCATTATCTGCCAGACTGTGTTGTCATGGTTTTTCAGACCTACCAAGTTGGTTCTAGCAGGTTTTTTCTTTCGTTCCTCAGATGTGTCTACTGATTGCTGATATGTTTCAGATGATGATGGCCCATAAACATAGGTCTTGCAGTCTGATCACGTGATTTAATAAACAAATCAAATTAATTATTCCACTGGAATCTGCAATTTCTCTCTATTTTTTCCTCTATTTTTGCTGGTGCCTTTTTTTCCATTAATACATTCTCTGAATGTATAGGGAAACACAATAGACCAGATATTTATATATTTATTTTTATAACAAATTGTGAATTATCAATCTTTTTTAAACATTTGGTAAATGATTATTTTGAAATATCCTTCAATGTTTTTAAAATTCATTAAATTATTATTTTGAATGATCTGTCAATGGGTTTAATATTCAATAATTTATTCTTTTAAATTTCCTGTCATTGGATTTAATATTAATAAAAACATTAGTTTTTAAATATTATATAGAATTTTATGTCAACGTTTTAAAATTCTTATTATTTATTAATGATACAAAATCCAGATACGAAATGCGCGTTAAGCAGAACCTAATTTCACCATGTGCGACATGTTCCTGGATCAACATCTTTTTTTTTGATCCTAGAACAACATTCCAATCAACCAATCAGATTTGAGGGACAAGTTTACACTTTATGTCAAGTTTAGGCTTACAACCAGGGTTAGGTGCTTCTACATCAGAGTTATTAACCTATCATTTCCCTCTGATTTTAGGGGTAACTTATGGGTAGGATTAGGTTCAGGGGTAAGGATATGGTTAGGATTACATTTTTGGACAGGAATGTTGTTCCAGAATCAACAACATATATTGACGCACGAACACATCTAACTTGGCAAATCAGGATGTGCTGCATGTTAATGTCAGGTGCAAAAGGGACTTCACTCTCTCTCTCTCTCAGAAACCTCACACACCTCTGGTTTCACCCATCACATGAAACCACTGTATTCACAGTGCAATTCTGAGAACTGTGATTCTCCCTGTGTATAGATGCTGCCATGAATAGCCTGAGGCCAGAAATTTATACAAGGAGCACAATACAGACACAGGTGAGTCGAGAGATAACATGCAGGCCAGCCAATGTGTTACAGCCACTGCCATTTTGATGGACAGTGGGCTGAATGGATTTAGGAGCACGGGCCACCCACCTTCCAAATACCCTTTTCTTTATAAAAAACAAAAAACAAAACAGAGTCTTTGTCCATCTTTGGCCCATCACCTGTCTTCTTTTGACGAGTTCAAACTTACAAATAATCATAGAGTAAGTATTTGGCGTGCTGTCCGAGGGGAGGGCTCCGAGCTCGTAATTTGGCCCGAACCCAGAGTACTCCCCCGTATCACTGACTAGGAACCAGCTGAGAGTGAAGAGTCGGGGTGGCAGAGGGGTGCAGAAAAAACTGTGGAGGAACATAGGTGAGTCGGCTATATATATATATATATATACTACCAGTCAAAAGTTTGGAAGCGTTAAGATTTTTAATGTTTTTAAAAGAAGTTTCGTCTGCTCACCAAGGCTGCATTTATTTAATTAAAAATACAGTAAAAACAGTAATATTGTGAAATATTATTACAATTTAAAATAACTGTTTTCTGTTTGATATAAAGTAATTTATTCCTGTGATGGCAAAGCTGAATTTTCAGCATCATTACTCCAGTCTTCAGTGTCACATGATCCTTCAGAAATCATTCTAATATGCTGATTTGCTGCTCAAGAAACATTTATGATTAGTATCGATGTTGAAAACAGTTTTGTACTTTTTTTCAGGATTCCTTGATGAATAGAAAGTTCAAAAGAACAGCATTTATCTGAAATACAAAGCTTTTGTAACATTATACACTACCGTTCAAATGTTTGGGGTCAGTATGAATTTTTATTTTTTTTTAAAAGAAATGAAAGAAATTAATACTTTTATTCAGCAAGGATGCATTAAATAAATAAATGCTGTTCTTTTGAACTTTCTATTCATCAAAGAATCCTGAAAAAAAATATTGTATACAAATATTTTGTACAATTGTACACAATAAATGTTTCTTAAGCAGCAGATCAGCATATTAGAATGATTTCTGAAGGATCATGTGACACTGAAGACTGGAGTAATGATGCTGAAAATTCAGCTTTGATCACAGGAATAAATTACTTTATAAAATATATTCAAACAGTTATTTTAAATTGTAATAATATTTCACAATATTACTGTTTTTACTGTATTATTAAATAAATAAATGCAGCCTTGGTGAGCAGACGAAACTTCTTTTAAAAACATTAAAAATCTTACTGATTCCAAACTTTTGACCGGTATTATATATATATATATATATATAGGCCTCCTCTCGTACTGATTGGATAGATCATTTGAACGTGCTCCTCCCAAACTTTGTTAATAAAACAACATATTTTAATGGCTTTGCTCCTCTCCCCCATTTTTATTCTGTGTCTCCTCTCCTCTACTCCTTTTACACTAGATATGAGAGAGGAAAAGAGAAACGTGAGGACGTGGGCTAAATCTACTCACATGTATCTAAAGGTTATTTTTATATCTCTGTGTAGGGCACAGAAAGCTCCCCCCCCCCACACACACACATTCACCCACACACACAAGCACATGAGGAAGTGAATGAACCATCATAGGAAACACATCGGCAATCAGTAGGCACATCTGAGGAACGAAAGTTTGCATAACAAATGTTTCTTTTTTTTTTTTTTGCTTTACAAATACAAGCAAAATGTCCAGTTAAATTCATTCAAATTGTTATGATTGATCATTATTATTGTTTATTAATATTTATTGTACTGGTTACACTTTATTTTGACCGTCAGACCCTTTAGACATTCTGTTGAATAAAAGTAACGTTCCTACATGTCAACTAGAGTATTAGTTAAGTGTTAGTAGACTGTTTAGAGTTAGTAGATTAAGGGGTTCGGGTTAGTAGAATAAGTTGACAGAGTAAGTTTGTAGGTGCAATGTTACTTATAGTCAACAGAATGTCTAAAAGGGACCATCAAAATAAAGTGTTACTTTAAGGTTAGGGATTTTGGACATTCCCCATTACCCTAATTATTAATCCTCAGTGCATATCTTGCACCTAGATTAGCAACCAACCAGAACACCCAAGGAATTCTCTAGCAAACACCCAAAACACTCTAGTAATGCCTTAGCAACCACACAGAACACCCTAGTAATGCCTTAGCAACCACCCAGAACACCTAAGGAATTCTCTAGCAACAACCCAAAACACCCCAGTAATGCCTTAGCAACCACTCAAAACACCCTAGTAATGCCTTAGCAACCACCCAGAACACCCAAGGAATTCTCTAGCAGCCACCCAAAACACCCTAGTAATGCCTTAGCAACCACCCAGAACAAGTAATGCCTTAGCAACTACCCACAACAACCTAGAATCACCCTGGTAATAGCTGCTCTAGCAATCACCCAGAGCACCTGACTTAATGCCTTAGCAACTACCAAGAACATCCTAGAAACACCTTAGTAATGCCCTAGCAACGACCCAAAACACCCTAGTTAAAGCCTTAGCAGCTACCCAGAACATATTTAATGCCTTAGCAACCACCCAGACCACCATAGCAACACCAAAGCAACAATCCAGAACATCCTAGCAACAACATAGCAACACCCAGACCACCTTAGCAACTGCATCATAAGCAACCACCCACAATCAGCCATGCTGGATACTTTTACATTGTCAAGCACCACTTGATCATGTTGTTCGTGTATAAAATTATGCACTATTTTTTTGTTTGTAAGTGTATCTCGGTTGCAAAACTGATTAATTTTAAACGTCAACCTGTTGTTTCAGTTTAGATTACACAGTGTGTTTTGGGTACGTGCATTTGAGCAGCTCACACAAACAAGCCTGTTTACAGCTGTTGTCGCAGTAATAAGGTCAGTGGCACGCTCACGTGTCAAAAAGGATTTGCACTAGTGCTTCATCGTTTAATAGGGCTGTGGACACAGAATTGTGTAACCCAATTTGTGAATGTGTGATCTTATGTGTGGGTGTGTGTGGAGCACTAACACTTGCATTAGCAGATATAGAGGGCACATACTCATTTTGTTATCACTGGATCTCACAAAACTACTGATTAAAGGACATTAATAAGTATTTATCTTTAAAGTTGACATGAAATGGATGTTGTGATAGTCTTTTCTTCTCTATTGTGAGGCTATCCAAGTGAAACGGCTTCTCGAAAAAAGTAGGATGGGACTTGATTTTGTCCATCCATTGATTGGATTGTTGAATCGTTGTGGTTTGCTATGGAGTGCAGCAGTGCCCGCCCCCCTTTTCAGTGGCGCTGGTTCCGGAAGTATTTTTTTCTTTATTTTTTCCCATAAGGATTTTAAAATAGTCTTCGTTAAAGAGTTATAAGCCATGAACCAAGCCAATCAGCTATGAGGTGAATCACAACACTACAAACTTTGATTTGAAGCAAAAAAGTTTTTGAAAATCGAACAAAAACTCAAAGGTACAAGACTGAGGAAAAGAACTACAGGTCCCACTTTAAATTAGGTGCCCTTAAAAACTGTGTACTTACATTTAAATGAATCATTTGATATAATGCACTTATTGTGTATATACATGTTTTCACATTTTAATAATACCTGCATGTAATTACATCTGCAATTAATTTCTGTAATTACATTTATAATTACACTGTTGACCAGTCCGTCACACCTTAAACCACCCTTAAACCTACCCATACCACCAAACCTGTCCCTAACTATACCCGTATCCCACCTAAATAGCAGCAATAGTGTTTTGCAATACAATATGAACTCAATAAGTACATTATACTTATTTTTTGATGTAAGTACATAGTAGTTAAGGCCATCTAATATAAAGTGGGACCGAACTACAATCCCATGAAGCATTGCGAACAGAATAATTTAATTAAAAACAATGGAGAAATATAAAATTACTCATTTACAAATGTTGATTATATGTATAAAAACAACATATTTTAAGTTTATTGCAAAATATGCATGTATATATACACAAACATTTCAGTATTTTGTGAGCATAGGGAGATCGACTCCATTACAACATTCGGAGTGCTTAATGGGAGTGGGCGGAGCTAAAGAGCTATTTTGGAGTGTGTTGCTTTTTTCTCCTTTCTGATTGGTGTAATTTCTGTACAGCACCATGGGTAATGTAGTTTTTAACAAGGAATTCTGTGAAACACGATTATTTTAGAAATAATCTGAAATAATGCACGCTGATGGCTTCAACAGAAGCAAATACCATGGAGTAACAACCTAATGGAGAAAATAAATAAAGTTTTTACTTCAGGAACTTATTTGCTGTGATCTCACGTCAGTGACAGGTTGTCCCGGCCTCGCGCCAGTAAACAT
This sequence comes from Hypophthalmichthys molitrix, assembly GCA_037950675.1. NCBI lineage: Eukaryota > Metazoa > Chordata > Actinopteri > Cypriniformes > Xenocyprididae > Hypophthalmichthys > Hypophthalmichthys molitrix. Next base: position 20,918,856 of record CM075510.1, on the reverse strand, counting down.
GTCATCATAAAAGAGATGTTGTTGCAAGAGGGAGGGGAAATTATTTTGATTAAATGTTTTGAGAGCACATAAATAATAATAATTAAAACAAAAAAAAAAAAAAATGTGCAGAGATAAATGATTTATAATAAACATTGCAATACTCCCTAAAAAATAATAATTTTACATTTTGATTTAAAGGTGACTTAAATATTAAGAGCATGCAAAATTCAAACCAGCCTGTTCTCTCTAACCTCACCATTAAATGCTAGAGGTTACAGACACCTTCACGAACAGAAAAGAAAAACCACTCCCGCTGACCACAGCGCACAACACTTGACTGCCTGGCACAGTTTGGCATTTTTAAGAGTGATGTCCAACATGAAAGTACAAGGGAGGGAGGGTGAGAGAGAGAGAGAGCAAGAGAGAGAGAACAGTGATGCCGAATAACATGATGGCACACTGACCCAGTAATGCTGCAGCTGCACTGCCAGTGGGCCTGCTCTGCCCTACTGAACCGCACTGATTCTGCCCCATACTAAACCAATGCACACACATTCACACCCAGCTGCCGCTTATTTTGTCTACTCATAATAACACCCTATTTGATGCACTATGATGAAGATATTGTAAAGAGAAGACAGAGCTATTTATGAGAGGAAAACAGTGCCGACACACTGCTTTAACACAGCTCAGCTATGAACGCATGGAACACAGCCTCCTTTTCCACCCGAAGCACAAAGAAACAAAATGGAGGGGCGACATGCAGAAAAGCCAAGCATTTAAATGATGGAGCTGTGGCTTTTGAGCCCGAGCGCTCTGATAAAGAACAATGTGCTTTGGCGACCGCGCTGTGGACTTTCTGGGCAGAGAGATAAGCTTGATTTTGGTCGACAGGGGCTAAATCTAATTAATGGCAAATGAACAGAGCAGTAACCCTCACTTGTATATGGCGGTGTGTGTGTGTGTGTGTGTGTGTGTGTGTGAGAGAGAGAGAGAGAGAGTGAGAGGACAGTGTTTGAAAGATTCTGGGGTGAAGAGCATCGTCTCTCCTGCCAAGAGCAAGTAATAAGGCAGTAATGAGAGATACCTTTATCTCCGTTCTCGGCCTTCTCCTCATCATTCAGTATTGGCTGGTTATTGTGTCATTTGTATTGTTTATTCCATTGTATATTTCTCTTTTACGTTCCCCTTCACAATCCCATTTCTTAAATTATGCCTTTAGTTTCTTGTACACTTGTACATTCAAAAGTTGGTAAAAAGGTTGATAAGATTCATTAATGAAAGAAATCTCTTATATGCTCACCAAGGCTGCATTTATGTGATGAAAGCCAGACCGCCTTACGAAAAAAGCTAACTGACTGTTTTGAAAGTTGAATACAAAAGGCGTTGGCAATCACATTTTGAACTGCGAGAAGTGTTACACTTTGTTCGTAAGTTGAATACGGTAGGCAGTCTGGTGGAAGCTAGTTATTTTACTTTATAACGTGTTAAATATGGATATTTTTCTTACACAAACACATTGCTTTGCTTCAGAAGGCCTTTATTAACACCCCAGAGCCTTGTGGAGTACATTTATGATGGATGGATGCACTTTTTTGAGCTTCAAACAGGTGGTTTCCGTTCACTGCCATTATAAATTTTGGGAGCATCAGGGTGATTATTAATATAACTCTGATTGTATTTGTCTGAAAGAAGAAAGTCATACACATCTAGGATGGCTTGAGGGTTAGTAAATCATGGGGTAATTTCATTTTAAAGTGAACTAATCCTTTGTTGTTTTCATTTAGGATCACTTTTGATCAATTTAATGCATCCTTGATACACCACCACGTGATACATTATCCAGCAGGTTCCTAAGATTGACAATTTCCTAGTTATTTTTAATAAAAACTTAATTGTAGTCTCCCAAAATATATTTACAGATGGAAAAAGACCTTTGGCAACTTTAGTTGCCCATGGGCTGGAAAAGGTTAATCCTATGGGCAACTGAAGTTTCCAAAGAGATTTTCTCCCAATCTATCATACCCCTTGTCCATCATCATGGTGCTGAAGACTGATCCAATGCCCAATTCAATGCATTTCTATTGAAGAGGCTGGGAAAACTGCCTCAACACTGGCTCCATCTCATCAGTGGCTGGAGACAGGTAATGTTTGCAGAACAATAACAGACCTAACCTGGTGTCCTCACCAGGTAAAGTTTGCAGAACAATAGCATCTCAGACAGGCTAGACTGAAATTTTGAAGCGTTTTGAAAGCGGGTGTCTATCAGCAGACTGGTCCGCGATAGACGCCTGCTTTCAAACGCTCCTGTGTGTATCTGTGTAAGCGCTCAGTGAAGAGTGTCATTGATGACTATTTACAACATGTTTTTGAAACGGTGATCATTGAAGCCAATCACAGACATATCCGATGAGTACGTGAGCACAATGGCCAATCAGAGGTGTTTACGAATCTGCTCATCAGTGCTCAAATTGTCACATTTTTAAAATTTCAGTACCGACTTTGTACCGAAGTCGATACTTTTGACAACTCTAGAAGTCAGTGCAATTTTTAAACAAACTTTACAGATCATAAACAAAAGCTGCTTTTCCACCATTGGGTCGAACGATTCTAAGTATGGTATGGAACAGTTCCAGTTATGTTTCCACTTGAGCCTGGTACGGAATTCTGAGCATGGTTGGCTAAAAAGCATGTAGTGATGTTGCCACTCAGAATTGGTCACTTGTCTGTTGCCTGGCTACCATTTTCTCTCTATCTGGCTAAGCGCGCTATTTGAGCAACGTAAACACAAATTGATAATAAAATTAAAAGAAATATCTGATCATCCTTCATAACGTGGTTGCTATTTACATCTCATATCATCTGTAAACTCCTGCGTTAATGACTGATGCATTTGTATTACATTCCAAAAAGCTCCATAATCAGCCCCACAGTGGAAAATTAAACCATATCCGTACCAGCTGGGCCAGATCGGCACAGAATGGAATGGTTAAGCAACGAGAATGGTTTGGTCCGACGTTGGAAAAGCAGCTAAAGTTTGTCAAGTGTCTTCCTTGTTTGTGGGCAGGTTAGGTAGTAAGTTTTATCATTGTTCGACAATCAAGTCAGTGAAAAAACAGGTTGCTTCTAAAGAGAGTTTCTGACGGTTGCTTGCTCGCCTACTCACGCTCCTACATTCACCCTGACCACACGCAGTTCATTTTCATTTTGTTTTCACACTCTATTTTATTGTGCTGCAAAGTTCCACATGAGCAGTGTTCAATTTTTAGGATGAGTGGCACCATCTTTCCCATTGCCTCTTTTTGCTTTCCTCAAAGAAGTGCAGAACAATCAAAGCAGTGGGGGTGAGCCATTATTCGCTCTTTTGTGCAGATGAAAACTATGTCAAAGGTTCTCTCGCTGCTCGATGTGAATGGCAGCCAAACTAGGTCAACAACCAAAATTTGAGAGAGAGAAACCCTCATGGCAAAGAAACTCAAGAGATGAGCCAGGAGTTGTCTGGAAAGCCGCCCTGTCCCTCCGCGTTGGAGGACATCTCAAACCATGGCTGCATATTAACCCTGAAATGACACTGAAGCCTTTGGGATGATTTCCTCTCGCTTATCGTATATGCTGTGATAACAAAACAGCTGTTATCACTTGGAATGGCGAAGTGCCATCACCAAAATAGTCAGCACAGAAGAGGAAGTGGCTACATGGAGGATCTGAGGAAATAGCCCTGCTGGGTACGGTCACAACAGCTTACTATTTTCATAATGGTTGTAGCTCTTCTGTATTTGCGGATGCAAATGCTACTTCAAAGTGACCGCATGCTGGCTGCCTCTAAAATCTGGCCTCGTTAACCCCGCTCTTCACAGGGGTGCGAGACTGAACACCACCAGTTCGTTAGCACAGGTTGCGGCAGATCAGTGGTGATCCGGGCGAATATGAGAATTGGATGAATGCTTATGTGGCAAAGGCCATTTTGGGCGATCTGCACTTGCCCCCACTCTGCCAGCACTCGGGTTTGACCTCTCTAAAAGCCATGGTCATAGACTCATTGTCAATACAGTCCCTTGATTAGACAACAGCTCAATCCAAATGACTGTTTACCAAAGCTTATAGATTTAATTAAACGTTCAAGCCCTTTTCAATGACAATGATTGTGTGGAGCTGGTACAACAGTATTCTTTGTGAGACAGTCATTAAAACTCTCTTTATGGGACGGCGAGTGGGGGGAGATGCAAAAGCAGTTGAGCTCTCCGGCTTCGGGAGCCAGCCTTAAACAAGCTGGGCTTTGTGAAGTTGCTGTCTTTGAAGTGAGCGAGATACACTGACAGTCCCGAACAGGAAAGCTGCCGCGAGCTCATCCCTGTTTTGTCCCTCCCACAATCCTTTGCTTCTCAGATAAGATTGCCTGATGTCAAAACGCCCTGTAAGAATCTCACTAGGGCTACTAATAATGTCTGTGGATTGTGTTCAGGCTTATCAAATGCAGGCGTGTTCAGAGTACAGGATGCAAAACCTTATCGAAGTGCAGGAAAAAAAAGAGAGTGAAATGTGCATAGAAATTGTAATAGTTGGGTCATCCTATGAAACTGGTGCTTAAGTAAAGTTCTGTATGAACTTAAACATTAAACATGTCCCAAGTTAATAGATAATTTTGTTATATATTATTCCTTCGGAAAGGTAACAGGGTTGACAGAGACAGGATTAACAGTTTTAGGGGTAATTAAAAATGACAAACCATGAAGTTTTAAAACTACAAGATGTTTATTATATAATTTTAAGCTGATATTTCCACAGAAATCTGGGTTGACATACAATAGTTTGGAAACTGTATGATTTTTAATGTTTTTAAAAGAAGTTTCGTCTGCTCACCAAGGCTGCATTTATTTAATTAAAAATACAGTAAAAACAGTAATATTGTGAAATATTATTACAATTTAAAATAACTGTTTTCTGTTTTAATATATTTTATAAAGTAATTTATTCCTGTGATGGCAAAGCTGAATTTTCAGCATCATTACTCCAGTCTTCAGTGTCACATGATCCTTCAGAAATCATTCTAATATGATGATTTGCTGCTCAAGAAACATTTATGATTATTATCAATGTTGAAAACAGTTGTGTACTTTTTTTTTCAGGATTCCTTGATGAATAGAAAGTTCAAAAGAACCGCATTTATCTGAAATACAAAGCTTTTGTAACATTATACACTACCGTTCAAAAGTTTGAGGTCAGTTTGAGAATTTTTATTTTTATTTTTATCGTTTTGAAAAGAAATGAAAGAAATTAATACTTTTATTAAGCAAGGATGCATTAAATCTATCAAAAGTGATAGATTTAATGACACTGAAGACTGGAGTAATGATGCTGAAAATTCAGCTTTGATCACAGGAATAAATTACTTTATAAAATATATTCAAACAGAAAACAGTTATTTTAAATTGTAATAATATTTCACAATATTACTGTTTTTACTGTATTTTTAATTAAATAAATGCAGCCTTGGTGAGCAGGGGAAACTTCTTTTAAAAACATTAAAAATATTACCGTTTCCAAACTTTTGACTGCTAGTGTATCCTAGAGACAAAAAAGGCTGTACAGTATACAGAGAGAATAAAGACAAAATGCTTGCTGTTATTTACATGCATCATCAAAAATTGCATATTCGCTAATGTATCAAAGAGGGGTTGAACAACAAAGCATTCTCATGTAGAAAGAAAAAAAAAAGGAAAAAAAAAACTATGGTTAAAAGGTTTAGGGTCAATAAGATTTTTTATTAAAAGAAATTAATACTTTTATTTAGCAAAGAAACAAGAACTTGATTAAAAGTGACAGTAAAGACATTTGTAATGTTACAAAAAGTTTCAAATAAATGCTGATCTTCAAACTTTATGTTCATCAAAGAACCCTGAAAAAAATGTATCACGGTTTTCACAAAAATATTAAGCAGCACAACTGTTTTCAACATTGATTATAAAAATAAATGTTTCTTGAGCAGCAAATCAGCATATTAGAATGATTTCTGAAGGATCATGTGACTGAAGACTAATGGCTGATTAATATTCAGCTTTGCCATCACAGGAATAAATTACATTTTAAAATATATTAAAATAGTTATTTTAAATGGTAATAATATTTCACAATATTGCTGTTTTTACTGTATTTCTGATCAAATAAATGCAGCCTTTGTGAGCATAAGAGACTTTTTTCAAAAACATTATAAAAAAAAATCTTACCAACCCCAAACTGTTGAACGGTAATATTTTTTACACATGCAAAACACTAATACAAAATTCCACAAATTTTTTATATGCCTTTAATAAAGACACTGGTTGTACAGTAATCACTAAATTGCAGCTATAAAAGGAAACAACACAGCAGGACATGAGCCTGAGATCAAAGATTGCAGCTACAGTATGTGTTGACACAGTGCACCACTATATTCGTCTCTCTGTAAGAAATTCAGGACTGATGGACGTTTAGTCTTGCCTCGTTAGCACTCTATACAATTTAAAGTAGGCCATGTTTGCTTTTGATAGGCTGATAAGAATATAAAAAGCTCATGAATTCCTTCACTCCTAGTCACAAATAAATGGCAAGGACCATAAACCAATTGAACAGCTCAACAAAAGGGCTTGAATGACTAAATAGCTCTATTAGCTATTTGCATAACTAGCCATTGACAGAGCCTCATTGTGCTGTTTCTCTGTTACAGTTTAAGTCCTGTGTTTGTATTTGCCTATCCGTTGGAGAGAATCTTTTTGGATTGCTTGATCAATATCTCTCTGCAAGAAAGGGTTTCTTGCCAGAGTTTGTTTGTGATACTCCAGTATTAAGTACTACTGTAACTGTAATGTCAATAAAATCTGTCTTCTTGCACAGAATCAGCTGTTTATGGGAATATGAGAGATTTACAAGGCATGTAAACGCTTGAGTCGTGTGTTCAGAACGTAGAGTGAAACCCTTTGATGGAGCCTAGGGAATTTCTGGAATCCTCTTGGAATGCCAGGCATTTTGAGGGAGGAGAGAATGATACCCAAGAGGAAAATTTCATAGCTCACGAGACATAATGGAGCTCTCTTGTTTCATTGTATGAACCTTATCTTAGATGTTTCTTCTAAAATTCCTTCAGAGTAAAAAAATAAAATAAAAAAATACACCGAAGTGAAACAATTGTTGACACACATAAAGAGCAGTACAGTTAATATGAGCAGCATAGCTTGAAATATTTGGTCTTGATGAGAAATGCTTGAGCTCATACTGAAACCTCAGAATTTTGCCCGAAGAGAAGACTAATGTGTAAATGTGACAAATCTAAGCTCATTCATGCGAAATCACTATTTTCACTGACATCTATAAGAAACAATTGAGTTATTACAGAGCTCTCATTTGTGAGTTCGTTCCACTGGGTTAAACACTTATCTGAAGAAATTAAGTGAAAGAAACTGAGTGTTTGATTCAGAATCATTGTGAATGGAATCTATCACAATATTGATGAAAGTGAATGTGGATCATCTAGTTCAAATCTAGAGGACATAATTCATTAATTTTGATCAATTTAATAAATAAAAGGATTTCATTTAGTTCTTTGTCCATTTGTATCAAAATTTTCTATTTGCAATCCAATTTTGTTGTTTTGCAGCAGTTTGCAGCATTGTAACCAATCACAGTCACTGTTCATTGTACACATGCATGGTCAATCAGACCATGTGTAAATTAATCTACAGACCTATCAGAGCATTAGAGATACTGTTGCATTCTTTTAACTGAAAATTCATTAAATGAATAATCATGATCAAAATATCAACGCCATCAGAATCTGTAGGTATTAAGATCCATCTGATCATAAGTGGATGATGTCCAGCTACGATTCCGGAGGAGTCACCACAATTTTATTAAATAATAAACTTAACAAAAATATGGAAATTGATGTAGCTGCTGATAATTATATGCCCAAAAAATAGCTGATAGCTTTTGATAGCTGTTAATGTAAATCAACGAGATCTTTAACAATATGTCAGATTACTTATATAAAATGTACACATATCAGGTGTCATATATCTCCCAATAAAACATCATGGTAAGATATTTAAATGCTTATTTTTATGATCAAAGCTTTGTAGTTTTGTTATTGTGGGGGATGGGGGCATAATAATGCAATGCAATACAATGATGACTGAGAGATGTACAACAAATAAATGCTCCTCAAAAGCCTGATGTATCATATTTGATCCTTACATTTTAACATGACCCCCCCCCCCCCCCCGAAAAAAAAAAAAAAAAAAATTGTAAAGACAATCAAGTAAACCTTAAGCCCTGGGTATACTTACGTTTTTTTACACGTACACACAGTCGAACGCACAGCCTTGCAAAGTATACTTCACTTGACTCGTAGACAGGCATTCGACGCATGTGCAGTTTTGAACAATCTCTCGCTACGAGTTTCAACCCATGTAAATATATTTGTATTCTTTCATGCTAGAGTTGTACAAATTAGGTACTTTCTAACCTCTTCACATAATCTCTCGTCTATGTAGGCCTCCATTGTTGCTGTAGCTTGCATGCGTTCCGGTCTGTTCTGTTTATGCAGGTTTTTGTCGACTTCCTTGTGAATTGATGCCCCCAGGGCACGGTTGTCAGCTTGTGGTTAAATTAATTACTGCAAAAAAAATTAAATGCGCATGTGCGACCTGCGCATACAAAGTATGCATGGTTACAAAAATCCGGCGGTGCGCGTACAGTGCGCGCATACTCTTCTGTTGATGAAATTTGTGTCTCGCGCACTGTACGCTGACCCTCGCATACGTGTAAAAAGTGAAGTATACTTAGGGCTTAAGCTGCTTCAGTCCAGTATGTGTTTATTTTAAAGTAACAAAATAAAAGTTATTTGTATAAGTTTACTTTAAAACATTAAAGATCACAAAAAGACACATGTACCACCTGAAGTAGGGGGTGGGGCATTTATAGAATGATACTAAAAGGCCTTTTAATCAGATGCCAGAAACCATGAAGTAGATTGTGTACAGGTTTTTCAGCAAAGTTTATCATGTTGTTTATAACTTTGCATATCAAATGAAACAGTAGGCTTTATAGAGTTAAACATCAACAATCAATGAAGCCCCCCAAAATCATTGAATCTAAAATCTCCTAAAGAGCAGCCCCTCCTTCGTTCCCTCTCGCTCAGTGGTGTGTCTCTGTGGTGGGGTGGTGTCCATGGGAGACATGCGGGGGGCTTTGTCTGACTTCTCATTAGTCACGATCCCCCGCTCACAGAGCGGCCATTAGAGCCCCTTCACCCAGCACAGACTAATCACTCAGTCCAGTCACTGCTTACATACTGTTCCTCTCCCGCTCACTTTCTCTCCCCTGTCTCGCCGAAATCTCATCACTTCTCCTCCATCTTCTTATCTCGCAGTTATCATCTCATTTGGCAGACAGTTATATAGGCTATTTACTCGTCTGACTGACAATCCGCTATATTTCAGATGCCTTGTAATACCGAAAGCTCTCTCTATTTTGTCCTTGATATCTCTGCTCTCCTTTTCACTCCGTACTCTCACCCTTGGGCATCTGTCCCTCCCCCTCCATGTGCCAGTTGGTGGTGGGGGTGTGTGTGTGTGGAGAGGGAAGAGGGGAATGGCGGACAGTGTTAGTGGGGTGTGTTGTTGATGGTAGTATTGAAGCGAGGCCAGGCAGTGGTCAGTGTGTGTGCTGAGTCAATAACACTGGTCCCTGTGTTCAATAGGAACAATAGGAGGGTAAGTGTGTGTGTGTGTGAGGGATGGCAAGTGGGGGTAGGGGTTGGGTAACAAGCCGACAGCTGGGATCGAGGTTTGGGTGTTGCAGACATACTAGCGCACACATTTTGGGTGTCTGTTTTTGGAAATAAACAGGAACGTGTTTGTTAGGTAGAGAAACATTTAATACCACAGAAATTACATGGTGGAAAATGAATCGATTCCTTGTTCCTCTATTGAATTATCTTCCCATCACTTATGAGCGAGGGGTTTTGGCTGTTAAATGCCACCAACCCAATGTGCCTGCCACACTGACGTATACCCCACTGTCTGAGATACAATGGGAAAGCCCAGACATGGCTGAGCTCACCCAATCAGGAACTGTCAAGTCAGTAAATGCTTATCACCCATTGATGTGTCAGCCAATCAGAGATGGTCCAGCTAGTAAATGCTGAGCAACCAAAGACGGCAGAGCTGCTGGGGGCAAGACTGCCTTACGCACCCCCTACTGGAACACATCTCACCTTCAAAGCAGTCTGCCTACTGGTTTTAACTTCACAAAATGGATCTTTGGCATGAGGAAATCACAAATATTAACGTGTTTCTTAAACAATGCACATTTTTGACCCTGTGTATCAATGTCCAACAGTTTATATGCAGGCATTGTAGGAGACTTTCTGTTTTTTTTTTTTTTGTTTTTTTTTCTTCATTGTTTATGAAACAAGTAATGAAAAATATGTAATTTTGGACCACAGTGTCATTTTCACCACATCTGTTTAACAGCATTCTTTTTCTGTTTGTTAAAAAATGGCCAATCCCAGCCAATTTCACAACAAATATTTTATGTATAACTATTTCTTAATTTAACAAAATGACATTGATTGGGTTGATATTGTTTGAAAAATGACAAAACATTCTGTTTACATAAAATTTTTCTTTCACATGTCTGATATTTCATCTCATCATGCTCTTCACTGACATATTGCCTATTTGGGGCAAAATAGTTTTTTTTTTCTTCAAACAATTAATATTAAAATGGTCAATGTTTATTTCACTCTTTGTTTATATTGTTCATCATTTTCAAAACATAATAATTTTTAAGATGGATGTTCATAGAAAGACTGGGTCTTAAAAAATAAAATAAAAAAATAAAATCTACACATAAGAGTACTTAAAAGGGATTTGAAAAGTTTTAAATATAAACGATGAAGGCATGATGAAAAAAAAATCTATGACAGTTTTAATATGATGTCTTCATATAACAAAAACAAATATGTTGAAATATCTAAGTATTAATAATCTCCTGGAATTTAAAAGTGCCTTAAGTTGAGGAAATACCCATAAATGATTTTACACAATATTTTAGGTTCATTGCGAGTTAAGCTCTACAGACAGTATTTGCAGAATAGTGCAGATTGCAAAAAAATAAAAACAAATTGTTAATACAGATGCGATTTAAAATTATTTTCGGTGGCAAGTCACAGATGCTGTCAACAAAGTTTTTAAAATGCATTATTCCTTTAAAAATAATATTTTTAATCTAATGATCATTTTAATAATATTTTTTAATCTAATGATCATTTTATCATTGATTATACAAAAGTATTTTGATAATGTACAACAGTAAACAGTGTGAATTCCTCCATTAATAAACCTCATGGTAGTAGTCCTATGCTAATATACAGTTAGCTGCTAAATCTACACACTAGCCTCTAAGGAGCAAGAATGGACAGCTCTGACCTACATTAGCATCAGCGTTAGCATCTGAAAACAGCGTGGGCTGAGTAGGCGTTCATTTTTAACTGGAATGCTTCCCATGTCCCACATTTCCACCTCACTACTCCAAACATTTCTGCCCAGAAATCCCCAGTGAACAGGATGTTTAAGATGAAACGGCCAGGTGAGACTCTGCCTCAGTGCCAAAGAGAATAAAAGCAGAGCCAGTATAGTGCTGTTGGCTCAGGCAAAAATCACTATTGCTATTGCTCATACTCTTCCCCCACTATTTGTGCTACAGACATGAATGATACCTCCAATTTTGTGGTTTAGTAAGGAAAGGTGTGCTATTTTCTTAAAGGAATAGTTCACCCAAAAATGAAAATTATCTCATAATTTACTCACCCTCAAGCCAGGTGTATGAATTTCTTCTTTCAGCCGAACACAATAATAGTTAATAATATCCCGGCTCTTCCCAGCTTTGTAATGGCATTGAATAGTGCCTGAGTTTTTAAAGCTCCAAACAGCGCATCCATCCATCATAAAAGTAATCCATATAACTCCAGTGGGTTGGGTTAATGAATGCCTTTTTAAAGCAAAGCAATGGGTTTTTGTAAGATAAATATTCATATTTAAAACTTTATAAACTATAATCACTGACTTCCGGAAATGGGCGTACACGCGTTCATGAGAGAGTCGAGTTTGGGCGGAAGGGTGACCTCTGACCTGAAGTAGGACGTAGCTCCTCTTCTCTTATGTAGAAATCCTCTGACATTTTTCTTTAAAACTTCTTTTTTGTTTTGCTCTATACTATGCCTGCGTCATACATCGGGTCAGAGGTCACCTTTCCACCGGAACTCAACTATCTTGTGAACGCACGTACAGTCGTTGACAGAAGCCAGTGATTATAGTTTATAGCTTTAAATATGGATATTTTTCTTACAAAACCCCATTGCTTCACTTCAAAAGGCATTTATTAACCCACTGGAGTTGTATGGATTACATTTATGATGGATGGATGCGCTTTTTGGAGCTTCAAAAACTCGGGCACCATTCATTGGGTGAACTATTCCTTTAATGTTTAGAGTTTGCATGGCAGATCATAAAGTAAGTTAAAGTATATACAACGTAGGACCAGAGACATGTCTAGAGACTAGAATATCATAAATAGTAAGGGCTGGGCTCTATTGACTTAACAACCTACCAATCCCCTGAAATCACCCTCAACATCCTAGTCAACTATGTCCTAGCAACTACCCAGAACACTCTAGCAAACACACAACAATCCAAACACCTTAGAAACCACACAGAAACACCCTAGCAATCACTCGAAACACGCTTAGCAATGCCCTAAAATCTCCCACAACATCCTAGTAACCACCTACCAATGCCCTAGCAGCCACCCATAATGCGAAAACACATAGCATTCTAAACACCACAAAGAAACACCCTTGCAACTACACAGAGCACCTTACCAACTGCCATCTAAAGCCCTAGAAACCACCCAGAACACCCTAAGCAAGCACATAGCACTTCAAATATTTTAGAAACCACACAGAAACACCCTGGCAACCACACAGAACACACTAGGATCATGCCAGCTAGTTTTGCACGGATAAGCAGCAATTTAAATAAAAAAATCTAGTTCGCAATCATGTGCAATCATGTTATGTAAAATAATACAGTGGATATGTGTAATAGTCACAACATTATTGCACAGATAAAGGATGGGAAGCCATAGTTTCCATTTTCTCTCTCACCTCGCACCTCACCCTTTCTCTCTCTCTTTCTGTCTTTTTCTTTCCTAATAGTCAAGAAGAACCCACGCTGTGATGTGAGATACAAAGGCCTGATGAGATATGTGATAAATAAAGACAGATGAATAAAAGACTAAATGCCACATCTCTATAACTGATTATAAAATTTTGATGCATATCGCAACAAAAAGCATCAGTGTAATAGACAGAAAGGGGTTGTGCTTGGTCTTATTTTAGCTCCCAATTCAATAACAGAATTATGCAAATCTTGTAACAGCATAAGCATGCTGACAAAAAACACTAAAAGCATTCTGCAAGGTGCAATTCTCATGTTGTGGGCGATTCTGAGAGCTAGAATGGAGCAGACTAGCACAATCTGGCGTACTACATTGGGACTGTGATCCAGGCACCTGAATCAGCTCTTTAAAATTCAGAAAGTGCGCTTGGCTGCACATTGCCACTGGATATATGCCCGGTTGTAATGCTCTTCTCCATCATTTGATCATCATTTGGTGAATTACTACTGCCATGGTCAACAGAAAATGTATGTAAACATCTCTTTTTAATACAATTCAGAGTGTTTGTCCCAGTGCCTGACCCTTTCTAAACACTGTTTTAACCTGGTGTTTCAGGCCATCTCTCCTGTGTGGCAGGAAGACAGTGAGAAGGAGAGGGGGAGAAGAGAAGAGAAGAAAACAGAGGGACTGAGATGACAGATCGCCCAAGACTGCACTCAGCTGTGCCAGCTCTCATAAATCATACATGCCTCTCAGACACGGCGCCATCTTATACTCTAATGATCAGCACAGGCCTCTTTATTCACTCAACTCCTTCTTCCATGATTCCCTTGTTTAAAGGTTTCACCGCTCTCAAAGCTCCAATGCATGCTGGAAGTACAGTATATTTCAGTATTTTTTATGTGTCTGCATTACAGCAGATATTTCCACGAGCCTCAGACATTAGATACTCTTTTGCTAAAGAGAGTCTTTGTAAGGTTGATGTATTGTTCAGGTTTTTGCGAATATAACAAATAGGAACCGACACATTTTTTCTTCAGAATATGTAAAAACCATATTATTTATGTACCTTTTTTATTTAATCTGAGTTTCTTACTTGCAATTTCTCTGGTTTCTTTTTCTCTTTTGTAAAACCCTCTTTCCTTTTTGCCCAGCATGCACCTGCATTTGTGCCCACTGTGCTGATGGCGAGTGGAAGTTTGTGAGCGACTCTCTCCTCCGTGCATTAAAGACACTAGCAGCTCACACGTGAGGGAGACAGACTTGAGGGGTTGTATTCTGCTATTCTCTCTCCCACTCCACTGCCAGCTGCTCTTATGATGTGAAAGAGAATTTATAATCGGGTGACTGAGGAGAAGAAATGAGCGGAGAGAAGCGGGAGAGAGAGAGAGAGGGAGGGGAAGGAGTGGAGGAGAAAGTGTTGACCTAATTCTGTGCAAATGGCGGCTCTGCTCTGCTGTGGTAGGCAGCTCTCTCTCCCTTTCTTTATCTCTCTCTCTTTTGTAAATTTAATGCCTGAAAGTAGACTTCAGAAGGCATGGAGCTTCTGCCTAGTCTTTCTCTTGGGTCTTCTCCTAACAGCGTTGCTTGAAGGCTTTAAGCTTCTCTGCTGCCTTTACGTTTCTGCATGCTAAGCGTGTGAGGACTCTTCATACAACACAAACATGAAAACACACAATGTACTCCATAAAGCAGGCCACTGTTAAAATTCGAAAAGCAACCAGATGTGCACTTTATTAAATACTGGAAGAAAAGAAAAAAGCGAAAAAGAGACAACACAACCCTATAGGCCGTTTGGTCAGAACAGATTGACAACGATAATTATACAACAATATCGAAAACGAGGTCACAAACGGGTATTTGAGTGGTCTCTAGGGGTAACAGAGGACAAAGTTTAAATAATGAAGAAGATTACTCAGCACAGCGGCTGGTGAAAATGAAGGTCAAGGCTTGAACTCTCAATTCAAGGAGTCTTTGGAGCACAAAGCATTTGTAAACACACCGCAAAGAGCCATTTACTTCCCACGGTCCCATTTCCACATGTAACCCAATGGAGACAGACAGATGAGTATATAAAGAGACAGACAGACAGGCACATGAGTTTATAGATAGATAGATAGACAGACAGATAGACAGACAGACAGGTGAGTATGTGAAAAGACAGACACACGGGTAGACAGACAAATAGACAGACGAGTATATAGACAGACAAACAGATAGATAGACAGATAGACAGATAGATGAGTATACAGACAGACACACACACAGACAAATGAGTACATAGACAGACAGACAGACATATGAGTACGTGAAAAGAGAGACAGACAGGTAGACAGACAGATGAGTATAAAGAGGCAGACAGATGGACAGACAGACAGGCAGGCAGACAGACAGACAGACAGACAGACAGATAGATAGATAGATAGATAGATAGACAGACAGACAGGTAGACAATCAGGTGAGTATATAGACAGACACACACATGGGTAGACAGAAAGACAGACAGACATATGAGTACGTAAAAAGAGAGACAGACAGGTAGACAGACAGATGAGTATAAAGAGGCAGACAGATGGACATATGAGTTTACAGACAGACAGATAGATAGATAGATAGATAGACAGACAGGTATACAATCAGGTGAGTATATAGACAGACAGACAGACAGACACACATTGGTAGACAGAAAGACAGACATATGAGTACGTAAAAAGAGAGACAGACAGGTAGACAGACAGGTAGACAGACAGATGAGTATAAAGAGGCAGACAGATGGACATATGAGTTTACAGACAGACAGATAGGCAGACAGACAGACAGATAGATAGATAGATAGATAGATAGATAGACAGGTAGACAGACAGACAGACAGGTAGACAATCAGGTGAGTATATAGACAGACATACACACACATGGGTAGACAGAAAGACAGACAGATGAGTATATAAAGAGACAGACAGACAGATGAATATATAGACAGACAGACAGATAGACAGATAGATAGATAGACAGATAGATGATCTTATGATCTGAACCAGGTGTGTTAAATAATGGAAACTTGCAAAATGTGCAGAACGGTTTGGCACCAGGATTAAAAACCACTGATGTAAAGGGCTACTTTGGGCCCTTACATTAGTTGAATGAAGTAGTTGTTACTCTTTTGATGTGTACTCTGTGACCCTTGAAAGTAAAGAGCATAAGGCAGCAGGAGACGAGCTCCTGTTGTGTGTGGGGTGTAAAGGTGAGTATCAGCCTCATCTGTGTCCGCTCTCTCCTTGTGTTGACAGGTGCTGTCCTGGGGTAATTGGTTCCCATCAAAGTGCTACTCAGCACAGGGTCAAGCACTGGAATGGGAAACACCACTTACCCCTCTGTCACAGTCTGTCACTGATACCACAGCAGGATGAGTACGGGACCACAAGAACACTTTCTGAAAGAACAATCAGGGATACCTTTGGTTAATGAATTAAGTTACTACATTAACAGCAGACAGACTGACATATTGTGGGCATCATGGTCACCTGTAGCTCCACTTTGTGTGAGTTTTTACATTTTCTGAACAAAATAGTAGCGGTGCTAGCCAGTAAAAAAAGCCCCTGTCATAATTCTAGGATGTTGCTATCTTGTTTCTTTTCTTAGTATCTTCTATCTTCTTTTTTTCTTAGTATGTTTCTATATGAATGTTCTATAGCTGGCTTCTTAGGATGTTCTGGGTAGTTGCTAATGCTAACCTATCATTCTAATAAGTGTTTTTTTTTATTTATTTTTTTAGGATGCAGCTATAATATGCTAAGTTCTGGGTCCCTAGATGTGTGTGGAGCCTTTTTAATGTAGGTATATGGGATTTTTTGCCAGTCTGCACAATTTAATACTCAAAGTTATTGGTTTGTTCAAATCCCCATCTCCAAATATAAGCTATAATAATAGAGATGCTTCCTTGGCAAGCACCACTAATTACAAAAGCTCACCGTTACTAAAAGGCCAGTTGTGTTTTTACTGCAGATGGACTCTTTGCATTCCTGAGTTACTCTGAACCACTTTGAGTTGCGGGAGAAGTGCCACCACAAATAAAGAAAAAGAAATAAACAAAAGGCCTATGTGATGAAAAGCCTTTCTCAGCCATGTGTTTGTTATCAAGCACCAATTAGGATCCTTATTGTACTTTGTGATGCAAATCACACTGGATCAATAGAATTGTACTTACCCTATCAGAAACCCCCTGACACACATAATTACTGCCCCTGGGACCAATCAAATGTAGACAGGACTCTCCTCTCCGCAAACATCCCATACACACACACACAATTGGAAAAACATTTACATGGAAGGCACTTAGCTGACACACTTATGCAGAGAGACACAGAAAAGTGCTTTTGCTTCACATATAAGACTGCAATGAAAAACTATTTAGATTTAGTGTCGTCGGCATGTCAAAGCAGCATTTGACGCCAAAGTAAGACAGCTGAGTGAGCATGCTGGGAAGTCTCCAACTCCAAACAAACACAGACACATTGGCAATAAAGCCAGCTAATCAGAAACAAACAACGTTGACCAAAGATGGGGGTTTGGTTACCAGGAGGCCTTTCAGCGGTGGGTGGTCACATCTCATCAGTACAGGGTCAAAGAACCATGATGAGTGACAGGCAACCTGTGTGGGGCAAATAAAAGGGGAGGATATGGGGAGATGGCTGCCATACAACCACATTAGCAAAAGTAAGTATTGCTCCTAAATCAAAGCCACAGGGGACTGATAGCAGGCCATAGAGGGTGATATGAAAAACTGCTGCCTGACTCTCCCTGAAGGTATTTCCGTATGGGACATGGAGGATATGCAAACTGCATACTCAATGTAGTGTAAAATTGTAAAAATATCAAAAAGCCATTAAAGGGGTTTTACCAGAGGTAAAAGGGTGTTCTTCTTCAGAGGTTAAACTGGGCCTGAACAGCATACCCAACACATACTGGAAATAAACAGAAGGGAATATCCTGAAAATAAACAGAAAGTTTTAGGATTTTGAAAAAATGAAAACAAATGATGTAAAATGAATAATAAATATCAGGGATTCATCAGGTTTTACGCATACTTTTGTAGTTCTTGCAGCGCACACACTATTGTTAAAAAGTTTGAGGTCAGTAAGATTATTTTTTCGCCAGCAAGGATGCTTTAAAATTATCCGAAGTGACAGCAAAGATACTATTACAAAATATATATATTTCAGATAAGTTTTCAACATTGATAATAATAAGAAATGTTTCTTGAGCAGCAAAATAGCATATTCTGAAGTATCATGTGACAATGAAGACTGGAGTAATGATGCTGAAAATTTTGGTTTCACAGGAATACATTTTATTTTAAAATATATAAAAATAGAAATCAGTTTTTTTAAATTGTAATAACATTTCAAAATTTTTTTTGATCAAATAAATACATGAGACTTCAAACACATTCATTTTTTTTTTAAAGGTATTCACATGACTGTCATTGAATTAGATTTTAACAATTCACAAAGAGTCACAATACTTTCTGTTTTCGTATTGCTCTTATTTTTGTTCCTGTTGTTCTATGTTTTGCTTGAATTAGCTAAGATTAATATAAAGGCGTCCACATGAGCATGATCAATGTCACAATTTTGTTTATTAAAGGGATAGTTCACCCAAAAATGGGTGAACTTTCTTCTTCTTCTTCATCTTCTTTCAGACGAATACAATCGGAGATATATTTAAAAATATCCTTAGTCCTTAATGGTTGTGAATGGGAGACCACATTTTGAAGCCAAAATTAATGCATCCATCCATAAAAAAGAAGTGATCCATGAGACTCCAGGGGGTTAATAAAGGTCTTCTGAAGCGAAGCGATGCATTTTTGTAAGAAAAATATCCATATTTAAAACTTTATAAATTCAAATAACCAGCTTCCGGTGGACGATTGTCAATTTGCGGCAAAAGAATATCCTTTGACCTGACGCACAACGTAATGACAAACACAAAGGCGCAGAGGATAGAGCAAAACAAATCACCGCTCACGGATTATAACTCTAAAACGATCGAAGAGAAATGTCGAAGGATTTTCGTAAGAGAAGAGGAGCCTAAATTTGTTGCACAGCCCTCTTTGTTTTAATCATGAGATACATCTAAGCTTACACTACTCCTATATCCTGCGTCATACATTGCATCAGAGGATTACTCATTTGGTGCAAGTCGACTTGTGCATTCTGCGTACAGTCGTCCGCCGGAAGCTAGTTATTTGAATTTATAAAGTTTGAAATAAGGATATTTTTCTTACAAAAACGCATCACTTTGCTTCAGAAGGCCTTTATTAACCCCCCTGGAGTCGTATGGATTACTTTATTTTATGGATGGATGCATTATTTTTTTTATCTCAAAACATGCCCCCCCCCCATTCACACCCATTGTAAACCTTGGAGGATATTTTTAAATATATCTCTGATTGTGTTTGTCTGAAAGAAGATAGTCATATACACCTAGGATGGCTTGAGGGTGAGTAAATCATGGGGTAATTTTCATTTTTGGATGAACTATTGTTACGTCCCGTATGAGTCTAGGGATTTAGGCAAACGCAACAAAACAACAAGTATTTTAAAGAGTGTTAGTCTGAGTCCTGCCACAGCACCACAAGCAACAAGTTATCATAAAGATTTTTTATTTCACAGCTCGTGGAACAAATACAAAAAGGTATTGTAATAAAACAAAAAGAAAAGAAAAGGGAAGGAGAGGCTCCAGGAGAGGGCAAGGCCAAAATAATAAACAAAAAAGCAATCTAACTGAGCAGTTTAAACTAAACTGACAAAGAAAAGAAAATAACAGAATTGTACCTTAACTCCCTTCCTGGCCCCAAAACAAGAGAAAACAGGGTTCCAAAAAAAAAGAAAAAAAAAAAACCCAAAACACTACACCCCCCTCCCTACAAATAAACAAACACACAAATAAGCAAATATTAAAGTAACTGCTAAACTTGATGTTAACAGCAGCAGCTATAAACCAAAAAAGATAAACAAAGCTGATAAAGATGAGGGGTAGTATGAAGCACCACACTTAAACTGCAAAAGTAAGTGTTGGAGAAACTCACAACAAACAAATCAAAAATATTACAATACCAGAGTAAAATTTTAAGCAGCTCAACAACCAAAATTGTAAACTGCAGCAACAAGCTAGGCAAGACAAAGACCACACTCTGGAGAAAACTCTTGTGGGAACATTTTCTCAAACTCTGGAAATTGCTGCTCTGCTTTTATGCTGGCTCACTCTTAACTGGTAAGCAGGTACAGCTGGGGCCAATCAGCTACCTGCCAGGTAGATTGAGTAGGAGGAGGCAAAGAGAAAACAGAAACCAAAAGCACACAAAAGCACATTAAAGAAAACAGCTTTTCTGATAAATCAATAAAGACTGCGTCTCTGGACGTAACACTGCCACCCATTGTTACAAACTATGATAAAAAAAAAAATCTTAGTTTGTAAAAGAGACCATCTCATTAATCTCTGGTTTGAGTTTGCCATACGGGACAGAGGGTTGTGGTCAGTGTATACAATAAGAGGGGCCATATTACCGTTACACAAGTAGACCTCAAAATTTTGCAGTGCTACAGCTTTCCTGTAGCTCAGTGGTTAGAGCATGGCACTAGCAATGCCAAGGTCGTGGGTTCGATCCCAGGGATTGCACATACTCAGATACAAATGTATATTATAATGCAATGTAAGTCGCTTTGGATAAAAGCGTCTGCCAAAATGCATAAATGTAAACAAGGTGGTACTGTAGTTTCTTTGGCACCTGGTGAATTTCTTCGAAAAGTAGCATACTGGGTGTTCAATTCCCGCCTTGTCCTCTTGCAACAACACTGCCCCAGCACCAACACCGCTAGCATCCACCTGTAGCTTAAAAGGCAAATCAAAATTTCGAGCAGACAACACAGGAGAATGACATAACAGATCTTTAACAGAATTAAATTCAGCTTCACACTCAGCATTCCACACAAACTGCTGTTCTGCTTTAAGGAGATCAGTTAGGGGTGTGACAACAGTAGCAAAGTTCTTACAAAAGCCACGGTAGTATCCAGTCATCCCCAGAAAACGGCGTAACTCCCGCTTGTTACCTGGCCTTGGAAAGTCCACAATAGCCTCTATCTTAGCTTGCACAGGCCTCACTTGGCCCTGGCCAACTAATTTGCCAAGGTAGGTCACTCTTGCCTTTGCAAATTCATACTTAGCTAGGTTTAATGTAAGATGGGCTTCCAGCAATCGCTTAAACACTAACTTAAGAGTTTGCACATGTTCCTCCCAAGTTGCAGAGTAAATAACTATGTCATCTAAATAGACTTCACAGTTAGGCACACCTGACAGTACCTTCAGCATCAACCGCTGGAATGTTGCTGGTGCATTTCGCATGCCAAAAGCCATAGACGTGTACTGTAGGAAACAGTCGGGGGTCACAAACGCTGAGATTTCTGAGGCACGGGGTGTCAAAGAAACTTGCCAGTATCCTTTTAATAAATCTGGCTTGGTAACAAAACTAGGTGATCCCACCCAGTCAACACAGTCCTCAATTCGAGGAAGAGGAAAGGAATTGGGCTTAGTTACAGAATTCACCTTACGAAAATCAGTACAAAATCGCCACGAGCCATCAGGTTTGGGTACAAGCAAGCACGGTGAGCTCCACGGACTTTGACTTGCCACTGCAAAGCCATGAGTCAACAAGTATTCTACCTCAGTTTTCATAACCTGACGCTTGTTGGGATTTGCACGGAATGGATGCTGTTTTATAGGCCTGCATTCACCAACATCAATCTCATGAGTGACCATGGTAGTTTGTGATGGTACATCATTAAACAGCATATGATACTTTTCAATTAATTGGACCACACAATCACACTCGGCTGCAGGCAGATAAGAAAGATGTGACTGCAATTTAGACAAGATGGCAGAGTTAGAAAGTGTACCACATGAAGCAATGGCATCTTTACTCCAAAGACCATCTAACTCAGGAGAGTACACAGGAAACAAGTTAACAGCAGTGCTAGCAACAACAGGAAGAGCGTCAACAGGATCGGGCTGAGACTTAACACTATCTCTACTAATGTAAGCCTTAAGCATATTAATGTGGCACACACGAGATTTACGCTTA
Source organism: Hypophthalmichthys molitrix (assembly GCA_037950675.1). Lineage (NCBI taxonomy): Eukaryota > Metazoa > Chordata > Actinopteri > Cypriniformes > Xenocyprididae > Hypophthalmichthys > Hypophthalmichthys molitrix. The sequence goes on along the minus strand of CM075510.1, from coordinate 20,896,523 downwards.
CGATCAGGAGTAGAAACTGCATAGTTGGTGTCATTAAGCTTTTTCTCAATCTGATAAGGTCCAGAAAACCTTGCCTGCATGGGTGAACCAGGCACTGGAAGTAGTACTAAGACCTTATCACCAGGCTGGAAATTAAGCTGAAGACTACACTTGTCATAGCGAAGTTTCATTTTGGACTGGGCTTCAGCAAGATGAACTCTAGCTAACACCCACGCTTTGTGTAAATGCTCTCGTACAGTACTCACATACTCTAGCACAGATGTACGAGGGAATTCCTAGGAACTGCTCACTTAGGAGTTTCAATGGGCCGCAAACCGAATGGCTCAGCAGGGCTAAATCCCAGGGATTCTTGAACGGTTCCTCTCATAGCAAACATCAGAAACGGCAAACCCTCCACCCAGTCTTTACCAGTCTCAGTGCAGTATGTACGCAAAAGAGACTTCAGGGTTTATTGGAACCGCTCCAGAGCTCCCTGTGACTCTGGATGATATGCGGTGAACAACTGGTGCTCTACGCCAAACTCTTTTGTTACCTCCTTAAATAGTTTAGAGGTGAAATTGGACCCCTGGTCACTTTGGATGACTCTCGGTAAGCCAAAAACTGAACAGAACTTGATGAGCTCACGGGCTACAGTTTTAGCTAAATGGATAGACCGAAGAGGAACAGCTTCAGGGTAACGAGTACTAGCACACTTGATCTTTAAAAGGTATTGATGTCCAGTTTTAGCTTTAGGCAACGGGCCTACACAGTCAATAATGAGCCTCTCAAACGGTTCTCCAAAAACTGGAATAAGCTGTAGTAAGGCAAGTGGAATTGTTTGATTGGGCTTTCCACCTAACTGATAGACGTGACAGAGCGTACAAACTTTCATGCCCGGCCAAAAAAAGTGTCTGGCAATTCGATATGTCTTTGTGACACCCATGTGTCCTGAACACACGTTCATGGGCCAATTTCAAAATCTGATTACGGTAAGCCTCAGGTAACACAATTTGGAACACAGTTAAAAATTCTGCATCTGTGGCACGTGGTCTCCACCAGCGCATGAGAATATCATCATCCCAAAAATAACCCCCTGTTATCTGAGGGATTAGGGCCTTGTCCACAGTACCACCAATACATGTAGCAAGCGACAGATCAGAACGTTGTGCAGCAGCTAACTGTGTTCTATTCACTTTTAAAGTGAATTTACCTTCGCTACCCATGCCATTTGATATAGAGCTCACTCTCTACAGTTTGTGGGGAAGACAGAAATGAATCAGAGAGATCAATCACATTTTCAAATTTCTGTGACTGAGCACGAGTTACGACGCATGCTGGGAAAGTAGCAGAAAACTGCATAAGACCGTTTTGAGCAGACCAGTCAGGCTCTTCAGACACAATTGGAGAAGGAAAGACTTTGCCACCTGCTAAATCATTTCCTAATATCATGCTTACCCCTTCGACAGGCAGTTGTGAACGTACGCCAATGTTCACGAAACCAGAAACAAGATCAGACTTTAAATGAATGCTATGCAGTGAAATTGAGATGCAGCCCAATTCAGTCCCGCAGACTAGTACACTAGAACCAGTGTACGAGTCAGCAGAAAACGGAAGCACGCTGTCCAAAATTAAGGACTGCGCTGCTCCCGTATCTCTAAGCATCAGGACTGGCTTAAAGTCAGAATCTTCGCAGAGAGCTACCAAGCTCCTCATTACAAATGGACTGAAAGTACTCGGGCCAAATTGTAAACTTACGGCACTCACAGGAACAACATTGACGAACGCTACACTCTTAGATTTAGCAGCAGAGTTTTTCTGTTTCCAGGCTTTGCAATTTGAAATGAGATGCCCTGGGTCAAGACAGTAAAAACAAATTTATTAACTTATTCATTTCTCTTCATAACGTTTATTTGTTTAAAATTAATAGAAAATGATGATGATAATTTTTTATTATTAGTACTACTAATAGTAGTAGTAGTAGCGGAAGTTATTATTATTATTATTATTACATTAAATTAATGCATTTTTCCATGCCAGTGAGTCAGAAAAAATAAGATAGCTGAGGTTTCAGTAGGACCTCATTAACTTCACAGCAACAAATGCAGTGTGTGTGTGTTTGTGTATGTGTGTGTGAGAGAGAGTGAGACAGAGAGAGAGAGAGATGTGGCACAGTGTATATTCGCTGCTGCATAGCTTGACTCTAAACGGTGCCTCACCTACACACACTTCCAATAATGTGATCTGATGTGACAGCTGACACTGACGGCGGCAGGAAAACGAGAGATTAGGGCAGTGCAGGCGAAGAGAATGAGGAAAAAAGACTAAGATACACTGGGGAGAAAAGAGAGGAAGGAGGAGGGGGGTCAAAAAAGCTTCAGCATCATTCTCCCATCTGCCTGCCTGCATAAATATTTCATACACAAACACACACATGCGCACGCACACACATGGTAGGAGCTGGTACACATCAGGAGGTGGTACAGGCTGACAATTTCTGAGTGTGTGTGTATGTTGTTCCTCATTACAACACATAAAATACATTATGCTAACCTTTCATTTAAAATGTACTCAATATTTTAAGTATAGATTACATCATGTGGAATGAAAGCTACAATGTGCTACACAATAAATAATTTTCCCAACCAACTGCAACACACACACACACACACACACACATACGGGCCTGTATCTTAATAAATCATGTAAGAGACCATAAAAACAAACTTTCAAAAAGGTACAGAAAACCAGTAAAATCTAGGCTACTGAAGTGAATTTTCAACATTATTTTCTACAAACATTTAGCTAACCACAAAACACTAAATCTACTAAATTTAAACATGACTAGCATGCTAGTATGAGATTACTTTGAGGCACCAATAAGTATTTCACCAATAAACTGGCTTTAAATGCTAATCCACACTGTAGTTTGCAGTTGCAGATGAGTTTGAGGAGCCATATTGTTAGCCTAGCCGGCTAGGTCTGTGCTAATTGCTCCAATGTGGCTATTAGCATCATTTAATTAAAACACTTCAAGTTTTAAGCTCACATGTATGTTTGTGCGCATTTTGATGAGGTCTCATTTACATGCACACCCATCCCGCCCCAGCCCCGATCTCCCCCTGCAGGCAGCTCTCCTCCGGGCGGACTGGCGCATGTAACGGCCATGATTAGAATGTAATGATCAGTCTAGACAGTGTTCATCTGGATTAGGTGGCTCGCAGAGGTCACTTGAGCCTGTGTAGCATTAGCAGAGCCATGCTGTCCTGCTAGCTGTGCATGGAGATTTTTGGGACAGAGGCTGGACAGGGTAAAAAAGGAGGTCGGGGAGCCTCTAAATCTTGTGGTGGATTGTAAGAGGGGGTGATTAGGATGTTTGCAGAGGGGGCTGACATTTGGACAAAGGGGAGGGAGGAGATGTGTTGCAGCTGACATTTGGACTACAACTCCCAACAGCACATTCCCTCATAAACTACAAATAACATACAGATTTTAGCACTTTTTTGACAGTGAATGAGGATGCATGTGCACACTGTGCCTTTTTTCATGGCATATGGAAGAAAAAAAACTGATATTTTGGTCACAAATATAAGAATTAGTTTCTATGACTTATTAACTTGTGGCTATATTTTATTCTCTCACCCCCCCCCCCCCCCCCCCATTTTAGTTAAATAATGGCGATGTTGCACTAATTTGTGGGATGTCAACATTGTGACATCCTCATTAACATGCAAATTTGAGATGGTACCACACACACCCAAGCACCATTTTGGTGCAGTTTTGTCTGGAAAAAAGAAAAAAAAAAGACAACAACAGCTGGAGTGTCTGGAGTTTGTCATGACTAGGCAAAAGAGGCAAATTGTGTGCTCATTCTTCAAAACTTAATTTTGACCATAACGTAAAGGGAATGCTAAATAATTAGACTTTTATGTTGCATATAGGCCTACACTAATGTGTTGGATTAAAAAAAAAAAAAAGAACACATTTTGACGTAAATTTTGAATTTACGTTCAACCAATAAGCTACATTGAGTTAGAGGAACTTCATAATTTGTTGCATAAATGCAAATTTTTTAGTTGATTACTCAAAATAATTAAGTAGCTGCAGACTACCAGAGTTGTTGCCCTGGAACCAATTAATCTTATCTATTTCAGTTCAAATCAACAGCTATCATAGCACATGCTAACATAACTTATTTAAAGGAATAGTTCACCCAAAAATGAAAATTCTGTCATCATTTACTCACCCTCAAGTAGTTCCAAACCTGTTTGGATTAATTGTTCTGCTGAACACAAAGAAAGATATTTGGTATAATGTCAGTAACCAAACAGATCTTGCCCCCCATTGACTACCATAGGAAAAACAATTGCTATATAGTCAATGGGGGGCAAGATCTGTTTGGTTACTGACATTCTTCCATTTTAAATTTTTGCAACCAAGCATTTATTTAAGTTGTGGTAACAGGTCCACTGAATTACTTTTTAGAGTGTAGATAAGCTAGCATAAACATTATTATTATATATTTTAGTAATATTTCGAATTAGCTTTATATATATTTCAGCTTAAATTTTAGTAATTTTGCAATGTACTTTTGTCATTTTTACTTTTGTACTTACGGAGTATCAATCATATGTTTTTAGGTGTGGCGAAAGTGACCCCACTTTTTGGGGCCACTGTACATGTACACACACGGACAGATGCATGGTGAGAGAGGAACCCCAGTGTTGTTTGCTTTGAAAGTGACGGGGTGGATTCAGAATGACCTTTGACCTTTCTGGCACAGGAAGAGGAAGTGACCCGTAGTGGTCACAAACGGGGGTTGGGTGAATATGTGTGAGCGGAAAGACAGAGACGGCGAGAGAGAGTGTGTGCTCCCATAATAAGCTGTATCCGGTGTTGGTGGCACTGAGGCCCAGTATACAAGGTACGTTCACTAAAACAACATCCCAACGAGAGGGAATGGCTAAACGTCATCCACTGATCAGATAATATCAATGTCATCTCTGTTTACCCATATTGCTCTTAGACCCTCTTCAGCTGAAATGAATGAATAAACAAAGTGGCAGAGATGCAATTCCAGTGCATTTTCGAAGCTTACGGAGCGATGTCATGGAAAATTCTAGCTCAAGCCCTGCACTGATTCTTGAGGAGATGAATAAAATATTCTAGAACATAGTAACATGAAGAGCGCTCAAGTGCCATCTTCAAGCGCGGCAGATCTGTGGTGACATCACTGAGAACCAGGTGTCTGATTGGCTAAGGGTGCTTTATCACTGCTATTTTTCATCAGCTTTTTCATCAGCTTGCATCACACACCTACTGAACCTCACATAAAAGCACACACACACACAGATTGTTTTATCGCAATCTTCTTTTATCATCCCACATCAGACTTTTAGTTAAGCTAATGTGCTAACCTAAATGATATTTATGATCTTGTGTTTTCGCTTCTGTCTTGAAGATGCTTTTATGTAAGAGTGCGTAATACACACACACACACACACACACACACACACACACACACACAGAAACATATTTAGAAACATACAGTACTACACAGTCTGGTGGGACCAGACTGAGGGAGGGGTGGGGGCATGCAGAGTGATCTGAAACAATCTGAAATATTCATGTTTATGTGCCTACCTCTCAGTGTGACAGAATGTGCACGTGGACCAGGGAGTGTGAGCTTCTTTTGAGAGCCAGAGAAGACACAATTACATTTGTTAAAGATACAGATGTGCATATCAGAAAACAAAATAGGCATGTATGTAGTGTTGAATCTCATGATATCTCTGTGGGTCATATTTCACTTCACCCTGAAATCAAAAAAAAAAACAAACAAAAAAATATATATATATATATATATATTTCTAATATATTCTGACATTATTTTAATGATAATATATATATATATATATATATATATATATATATATATATATATATATATATATATAAACTTTGAACTTCAGTTGATTAATTATCATAAAAAATATATTTATATGAACAATATGATTATATAAAAATATAATTTGAAGAATATAATTTTCTCTTTTTCTTTTGTAGTAATATGTGACCTGGATATGTTTTCATCAGATTCACCAGTATGTATGTGTATGAAGAGCAATTTTGCCTGCTCAGGCGTAAAGTTCTGTCGCTTTACGTACATACTAAAATAAGAAGTCTTCTTATGAATTAAACATGGAGCCAGCAGGCCTATGCTGCTCTGTCTCTGATTGGCCCCAGCGGATTGGCTAAGGGATTGGTTATTTACAGTTGGCTCCCGGGACGGGGTCTCGCTTAGATTAATTCGCAGAAAGGCATGATGGGGGTCCAGAGATTGTGGAGTCAACTTGTGTGTGCCTTCCCAGAACGGATGCCATTCACATCGGCCTCATTCTCTTCATCTGACTGCACCCATTCAGTCTCGAAATCATAGTCAGCTTCCTGCCCACACAATATGGAGGAGATGAGACCAGGGGTGGTTCATTCGCTACCCCTCGCTCCCCCAACGTTATTTGCATGACATGCAGACAAGCTTTAAAACAGCTGTCAGTCACTTGTATACTCCTATTGTTACTGTGACCCATTTTTCATCTTCTTCTATCCCATAATCTAGTGCTTTGAACCCTTCCGAGTCACGGTCACCCCTCCTTCACACCCCCTCACCCCAAAACGCTTACAAAAGGTAACTGGAGGCAACAGCAACTGCACTGGTTGCTATGCGGATGCCATGGCAACCACCGCCGATTCCATATGGGGCTCACGTATCGAATGGCTGTAATGGATTGAACTTTGGGGGGAGAATGAGGCATTGGGAGCTAGTGTTCATCTTCTCCGCTTCTTCTAGGCTGGAAAGATGGCGACGCTGTTTGGGGAAGGTGTGCGATATTTGCCCCAGTGGGTCAGAACAAAATGCCAGCTATTTTCAGCCTTGTGAAGACCCACGTCATAGCCAGGCACAACAGCCAATATCACAAGTGCTCAATTAACTGGTTCACAGATGAGATGCTACATCCATTTAGTGTGGTGCTAAGTCACAAAAATAATGCAGTTATGTTGCGTTTGTTCTCTGAGAGTGACTGACTTTGTAAATAAGAGTAGTGCCTTGCAATTTCATTTACTCTAGTCCAGTTTATGTTTGTATGTTAACAGTGTATGTATTAAAGTAAAAGTTTTAATTTTGTACTATTGCAAGCACATGTATGGAAACTTTTTTTTCCACCACGGTATAAATTGAATAAATAAATAGACTTTCTATAATAGTTCTGACTGTATTTCTCACAATTTCAGGTTTATATCTTGCAATTTTCAGGTAACATCTCACAATTTCGACTTTTATCCCTCACCAGAATTGTGAGTTTATATCACACAACTTTGGGTAACACTTTATTTTAGTGTCCTTGTTACATGTAGTTACTATAGTAATAACTGTGTAATAACCATGTAATAACATTGCATAATTACATGCAGCTAATCCTAAACTAAACCTAATCCTAACGCTAACCCTATGGTATGTACATATCTGTAAAATTTGGGGTCCTGAAGCTAAACCATTTGAGAGTCACAGCCCTACAGAAACCTGCTGTGTGTGTGTGAATTGGCCCCAAAAAAGTTACACTGCCTGGAAAAGGCCCATTTCCAATCTAGTGGAACAGACTGAAGTAAATCGCTGTTTAAACAATCACTGCAGAGGCAAGAGCTGACAAACCGCAAAACGAGTGTATGGAAATACTTACAGACTGTACATACTGTAAACAGTCAGACCACATGGACAAACAGGTCAAAGTGACGGGTCAGATGACAGCGAGGCGGATGATCATGAGAATGTGTGAGAGGAAAAGATGGAGGACGTGACAGAGGGACTGCAGGAGGTCTGTCGTCTCCCAGCATTCTTAAAGAGAATCTTGGCAGGGTATGTGGGAGGACGGATCTGAGCCTGTCCTTCTGAGTGGGAAATGACAGTGGAAGATGTTACAAACTAGAGCCTTCAAGAGATACAGATTCACACCAGCAGCAATCTATCAATCCATATAGGCGGAGTTGCAGGTGGCCGGAGCCAGTCTTGTTTTATCACTGTTTGAACGTGTAAATAAAAAAGCAGACAATATGGCTTCAGAAGACTCTCAATATAACACACTGGTATTGGTTTTTATCATTTTTGCAGCTTCAATTCTGGTTTTAGATTATTTTAAGTCCTTGAGATTTAAAATCATGTGCATTTGAGTTGATGTGTTTCTATTTCTGGCAACACCAGATGTTTAGTGGCAGAAAAAAGGACATCCATAAAAAAACCTCCTTCCTCTTTTAAATTACCCACAAATTTTAGCCTTAAGATGGAGTTTCCTCTGCTTTTGTCTCAGGCGGTCCATTCTTCTTCCCTGCCCTCTTTCTCCTCTGTCCTCAGAGGAATCTGTGGAAAAGAGACAGGATGCCTGACTTGCAGTGCCAAATCAATTGACATCTCTGTCCCATTGGCTTTCAAGGGTTACTGGCATGGGAATATATTCTCTTAGAACTGCCAGACAAATCATTTAAAGAGCAGGTTGCTAATTGCTGTGAATTGCTTCATTAGTAAGTGGTAATGGCCTGATTTGTTGAATTGCTGCTGGAAATATAACTATTATTATTATAATATAAATATAAAAAGGCATTCAGAGAGTTTGAAATCAGTCATAAAATAGAAAAATAATCATTAAATATTTTGAGTGCCTTAAAGGGATAGTTCATCCAAAAATAAAAATTCTGTCATCATTTATTCACCCTCATGTTGCTTTAAACCTGTATCACTTTCTTTATTCCATAAAAAAGAACCATGAAAGTATCATAAAACTAGTCCAAATGACGTGCTATATTGTATGTTTTATGAAGTCATGTGATCGTTTTTGTGTGGGAAAAAAAATAAACCTAAGATGTTATTCAATAAGTAAATAACAGCTTATAGTGAGTTTCATAGAGCTGAACACAGGAATATCAGTCCAATTTGGCAATGTTTTGTTTAATAGATAAACTGATTCATTAAAAAGATCTGATCTGTTTCCACAATTAATTCATAAATCGAACATACTTTAAAATATGATTGGATGTGAAGATTTTCAGTGACTAACACCAACTGTAGTCAAAGCAAAATGGGTTCACATGGACACTTTTTTACTTCTCTGGTGCATTTTTGTCCATATTTACTGTCAGGATATTCTACTGATATTCTTTTGTGTTCCAAAAAAGCCATACCGGTTTAGAACGACACAATGGTGAGTAAATGATGACAGAATTTTCATTTTTGGTTGAACTATCCCTTTATTATTGCAAGACACTGGTTCCCCTTAAAGGTATAGTTCACCCAAAAAATGAAAATTATCCTATAATTTACTCACCCTCAAGCCATCCTAGTTGTTTATGTCTTTTTTCTTTCAGCCAAACACAATCGAAGTTATATTAAAAAAAAATATCCTGGCTCTTGCAGGCTTTATAATGGGAGTGAATGGTATCATTTGTTTGTTTGTTTGTTTGTTTGAAGCCCCAAAAAAGCACATCTGTCCATCATAAAAGTAATCCAGGGGGGTTAATAAAGGCCTTCTGAAGCAAAGCGATACATTTTTGTAAGAAAAATATAAATATTTATACCTTTATAAGCTATAATAACTGGCTTCCGGTAACAGCCGTACATAAGTCTAGTTTCGGTAGAAGAATGATCTCTGACAAACGCAGAACACAACAAAACACCGGTCACGAATTAGAAGTCTAAAACGTCATACGTCGGAACTCAACTCTCCTGTGAACGCGCGGACAGCCATTACTGGAAGCTAGTGATTACAGTTTATAAAGTTATAATTATGGATATAACCACCGTATGGATTGCTTTTAATGATGGATGGATGTGCTTTTTTGGGCTTCAAAAAAAAAAAAAAAAAAAGGCACCATTCACTCCCATTATAAAGCTTGGAAGAGCCAGGATAAATATAACTCCGATTGTGTTTGGCTGGAAAAAGAAAGTCATATGCACCTTGCTTGAGAGTGAGTAAATTATGTGATAATTTTCATTTTTGGGTGAACTATCCCTTTAAGTAATTTACTAGATGTCACTGTAACTAATGAAGAAACATGCGTTGATGAAGCACATACCCTGAAACCTCTCAGCAGATGTTAGTGTCAGAGTTTTTGCATCATAACGACTGATCATTACAATCTCTGAGGCTCTTAAATGGCACAACATCATCTTAAGACTCTTTGCAGAGGACAACAACCACAAAGCTTGAGTTGTCTCTCTTAGCCAAGTTGGTACAGCATTGCCCGCTGTAATCCAACTAGAGGTTGGTCCTGCCAAGATGGGTGCTTTAAATAATACCACCCATAGTCCCATGCCCAACAAGTAGGTCTGTCTGGGATTACCCAAATGTTCCCTGCAGAATAAGGGTCCTTTCTGAATTCGTAAATGACAAGCCTTTGGTTGATCAAAATCCCCTGGTGTTCTGGCCCGTGGTTGCAAAGTCCACAGACGTTAGGCCTCTGGCAGCTAAATATACATAACAAATCTCCTGGACTGATGGGAATTATATAACAATCATTACAAAAACCCAACATGAAGTGCACTGACCCATATGAGGTGTGATTAGCCTGGAAGAAAGGAAATATGTTGGGTAATATGACTCAAAATGTGCTGTATTTTCAATCTGATGCGATTTTAGTCCTTGTGTGGGAGGGAAAAGGATTGTATTCACACACATCCACTTCCTTTGGGAATGACAGTGTCACTTGGTGTGGATGCCGACTGTCATGGTGAGCTTCACTGGGCATGAATGTCAAAAGACACTCCTCTCTCTCTGCATTTCTCGCTCTCCTTTCCTCCTGTGCTCTAACCGACCTCTAGTTTGCTTCGCTGTCTTTCTCTATTTTCTTTTCTCTTTCCTTCTTTCTTTCCCCCTATAATTTTGTGAGTCTTCTGTCCGTTCTCTCTGGTTTTCTCCACCCCTTCTCCTTCTTTCTGTGTTGGGGAGGGTCATGGACTCTGTTTATCCTACTTAAACTTTCATTTCCCCAAAGAATGTTTCAGACACGCACACTTATGCACATACACACATGCAAATGCACACACTCTCATACAGCAAGCTGAACTTTTGTCATGCACGGATCATTAAATAAAAATATAATCTGCTGAGGCTAACAGATTTATCCTTTCAGAGTTTAAAGAAGTTGATGCTATGGCAAAGTCACACTACAGTTCAAAAGTTAGGGTTCAGTATAAGAAATATTTATTTATTTAAAGAAATGAATACCTTTACTCAGGATGCATTAAATTGATCAAAAGTGACAGTAACATAATTTATAATGTCACAAAAGATTTCTATTTAAAATAAATGCTGTTCTTTTGAACTTTCAGAGTCTTGAAAAAAAGTATCACAGTTTCCACAAAAATATGGAACTGTGCTCAACATTAATAATAATATAATAAATGCTTCTTGAGCACCAAATCAGAATATTAGAATGATTTCTAAAGGATCATGTGACACAGAAGACTGTAGTAATGATGCTGAAAATTCAGCTTTGCCATCACAGGAATGAATTGCATTATAAAAATTTAAAATAGAAAACAGTTATTTTAAATTGTAATATTTCTCAATATTACTGTTTTTTTTTAATCAAATGTGACCCTGGATCACAAACAAATGAGTCATAAGTCGCACGGGTATATTTGCAGAAATAACCAAGATCATGTTCCATGAAGATAATTTGTAAATATATAAAAATGTATTTTTGTGAGTGCATATGCGTTGCTAAGGACTTTATTTGGACAACTTTAAAGGCGATTTTCTCAATATTTTAATTTTTTGGCACCCTCAGATTCCAGATTTTCAAATAGTTGTATTGCGGCCAAATATCCTATCCTAACAAACCATACATCAATGGAAAGCTTATTTATTCAGCTTTCAGATGATGTATAAATCTCAATTTCAAAAAATTGACCATAATGACTGGTTTTGTGGTCCAGGGTCACAAATATGCAGCCTTGGTGCTCATAATAGACTTCTTTCAATAACAACAGTAGTGTATACATCATTGACAATAGTAATTGTGAACATCAGATTTCTTCTAAAAATATAGTCAATATGCTTCTCTTCCAATCTTGGAATATTTATACAGTTGGACTGCAAAAAAACCTAAAAGGTGATTAAAAATGGTGGAAAAAATGGTTGTGGTTAATGATCTTGTATAGGCCCAAAAAAGAAGGTGGAGGGCAGTGATTTGATGTAACTTTACCCTCTCTGCCTCTGGGTATCTTCTCTCAGACCTGTGACAGCTGTCCACTCTCTCCCATATGCCACTTAAATATAATGCATCCTGCTGTCTGTCTCTCTCTGAGGCAGGACCTGTCCATGTCACGATGTCAGTTTCACAACCCTGAGTGTACATGGCCCTCATGATCGCAATCCCATCATCCCTCACAACATACAGTGGAAGCTGATGCTGAAATGCACATTTAAAGCTGAACTATGATTTTAATGTTTGATTTTTTTTTTTTTTTTTTAAATAATGAGCCCTAGAAAAAAAACAAAACTGTGAGTGACTCAAAAAACAAAATATGCACAAAGATATGCAAATATGCTGTTGTACCTTTAAAGGGATAGTTCACCCAAAAATGAAAATGTTGTCATCATTTACTCACCCTTGTGTTGTTCCAAACCTGTATGAGTTTCTTTCTTCTGTTGAACACAAAATATGTTACTTTAAAGAATGTGGGTAACCAGACAGTTGACGACACCCATTGACTTCCATAGTTTTTTTTTTTTTTTTCCTATATGGAAGTCAATGGGTGTCGTCAACTGTCTGGTTACCAACATTCTTTAAAATATCTTCTTTTGTGTTCTGCAGAAGAAAGACAGTCATGCAGGTTTGGATCAGTAAATGATAATAGTACATGAGTGACAAATACGCATGTGAATATGGGTTTTTCTGCAAAGGCAATGGTAACTGAAAACTTTTGCGTGATACCGCATCCATGCTAATAAGTGTCAGTCCAAGACAATCACAAGACAAAGCATCTTTAAATAGCTCAGCTGTTGAATTTACCTTGGTGGATGGTATAGTGTTTTATGTTATTCGATACAGACGCCTGGCAGAGGAAAGTTAGAGTGAATGAATGTGGCTGTCAGAGAAAGCAGATGTAGATAATGATAACGCAGATCCCTTTGCACCCGTCACACTGGGGCTGGAGGGCTTTTTTTCTCAGAGTAATCAGATCCTTAGATTGCACTCAGCAGAGTGGTCATAAAACACACACATACACACACTCAAACACATAGGACACTTCACACACTCATTCAAAGTCTTGTCAACATATCTCATCTACTCAGATTTTTCCTCGACATCTCTCTGTATCCCTCACACACACACACACACACACACTTCTGTTACATTTGGAATGGACGGATGGATGGATACAGGAACAAGGAAAGAAAGTAGGAAGGAAACCATAAACACATCGGTCATCTGTAAAACCAGAGATGCCACACTTTAGAAGGAAACTGGTTAGTGTCATAAATACTAGGAATAGGAATAATACCACTTGGTGAACAAGCTATTAAGGTCCAGGTCAGAGCAAGTCAACTTACTTGTAAGTGGTGTTTTCTAAGGCATCACTATTACTTTTGCTCCAAACTAACAAACCCCTAATCAGCACATTACTCACAAGTACACTTTAGCATAAAGACTACTTATTATGGAAATAATATATTTTATAAGAATATACTTAAACTGAATGTAATGATTTCGGACACTTAATTGCATGATATTTACAGTTAAATGAAAATGTATTATAGTTTAAAATATTAAATGCAGTTAGTTGGGGATAAGGGTGATTTTTTGACCCACTTAAGAAGGACTTATATATTTATAATTATAATCATATTATAATTATAATCATGTACTTTACATGTGTTTTATTAAGTTAGTCTATTTCTTTAAAGCATGGCAAAAGATTATTAAAGGGGTAGTTGATTATGATTTCACTTTTTTTTAACTTTAGTTAGTGTGTAATGTTGCTGTTAGAGCATAAACAACATCTGCAAAGTTACGACGCTTAAAGTTCAATGCAAAGGGTGATATTTTCTTTTAAAGAATTCTCTGTTTAAGGACTACAAATGGCTGGTAGGGACTACAATGAGCTTCTTCCCAGGTTGGTGACATCACTAACCCTAAAATTTACATAAACCCTGCCCGCGAGAACACGCAACAAAGGGGGTGAGGCCATGTTGGGTTGTTGTAGTAGATTGTTGTTACCATGCCTTTATTTATGCAGGACTGCTTCACAAACAAGGGTCAATTCAACACTGGATTTGCACAGAAGATTAACATGACGACACATGCTAGTCGATGAGTTGAATCAACTCCACAGCAACTACATAAATTTATCCACTAACCATTCAGAAACGTCCAGTTGCATTCTAAAAGTTGTAACTTCTTCCTGAGTCTCTCCATCAGTGTCCAACTCCGGTTTGAACAATGTAAGGCTGAACACCATTACTGACAATCGTCATTTTGGCTGCGTGAGATTCTCCAGCTTTGTTGTTGTTGATCAACCAAAGCGAAAGCTGTTAAAGCTCCGCCCTCTTTTGGAAAGCGGGCTTGGGATCAGCATCTCATTTGCTTTTAAAGGGACACACACAAAAACGGCGTGTTTTTGCTCACACCCAAATAGGGGCAAATTTGACAAGATATAATTTTAAATGGGTATTTCGAGCTGAAACTTCACAGACACATTCTGGGGACACCAGAGACTTATATTACATCTTGTACAAGTTTATTTTTAATCCCACTGGAGTTGTCTTTTTTAAAACTACATTTTTTACATACTGATTAAGAAACTACATTTTGCTAGTGAAAAGAAAAAAAAAGTCCACCAAACCAGTGCTAACCCACATAAACCAGCATGAACCAGCACAGAAATTCATATTCTATCTAAGCTGATCTTTTCAGCAGGGTTACAGGAGTTTTTTGAATAAATGCATAGACAATAGTGCAGATTCAGTGTGGGTCTCTGGTCCAGGACTTGATTTGAATCACAAGCTCTATTGTCTGAACTTCGGTTCCTGCATTGGTTCTTGTTTGTTTCTCTGCAATGGTGCATTGTGATTAGGTGAATTGGAGGGCGGCAGCCAAAATGCCATCTGTAAAAAGTGCGTCCGCTGCCTGACTGAATGAATGGCATGCATTTGTGTCATGTGTCATTAGTCTTGCACAAACAAGCTCTGTCTTGCACAATGCAAACTTATGCATGCACACAAACATGATTAGCTTCCGTCGCCATCAAACCTTTATTGTGCATATGAAGACACTTTTTTTTTCTTTCATTTTTTTTTTTTTTTCTCAAATAACCATTCAAACACATAAATAACATTGTATTCACAGCCACACTCATGACTACAGCTCAGTGGAGTAGTCTGGGTTTTCTGGGTGCTTTCCTTGTTTCCTTGGGGCCACTGTGTTCAGTGTGAGACCTTGAACTATGCTGATACAGCTCAGCTGAATTCCATGAATGAAAAGAACTGAAAGTATGTGAACTAAATGTCAATCCATTCCTCAGACCGCACTCTCCACTGTTCTTTTGTTCATTTATTTATTCGTTCATTCATTCAGTCGGTGGCCCCTGCTTTTCAATCTGACATATTGTGAAAAAAGGAAAGTGAAAAAATCAGACATTTCTACACTCACTGTCAGTTGACACCTTGCTACATGTGCAAATAAAGGGATGCCTCCACTTAAGATTTCCGTGTACATAGCAAATGAGATAGCACTATCGCAACTACTCACAATGAATAATCACCTCGGTGTCCCCAGGGCTCAGCTGCGAATCTAACAGGAAGTGATGCATTTCCGAACAGGAAGGTAGCTTTCCCCCTTAAATAGCTCTTTAGCATCTTACTCTTTCATTCATAAATCTGACACAGACATAATGAAGAAAGGTTTGCTCATAAATCATCTTTGGAGACAGCGATTGAGATAGCGAATGAGTCACTCAAAGAAACAAAAGAGATTTTCATTTCTGATTGAGTCTTTGATGTGTTGTGCTTTAGTGCTGAATACAGGTCTTTTGTTCCTCAAACATGCCAATTTTTCCTTTGAGGAATGAGCTGTTTTACTGCCCAATATTATCTCCATGTGATGTGTTGTTTATGAATGTAACTACTTGCATAGGCAGACAACAGTGTTTTTAAACAAATACTTCCTTGAGAAAGCATTCTGTTATTTATTCACTTATACACTTCTGTTTTATGTGTTTACATTAAGACTATTTAACTTATATTGTTTTACAGATGTTTCTATCCACAGTGATTTACAATGGATTCAAAGTCTAGTACAAACCCTTGATTTCCGTATTTTCTGGCCAAGCTGTACCAGTTACCAGAAACCCTTACAATGACACTGACAAATAAGCACTTGATTTAAGGTTAAAACATTGCTTGAAATAAGACTAAAAACCTGTAGCTGTACAATTTTCCAATTTTGTTTTTAAGTATTCACTATCATTCAAAATTTAATGGTCAGTTTTGTTTTGTTTTTGACCCATTTGTGAACATGTCCGGAATCAAACATGTCTTGCTCTTGCACTAAGATTGTTTATCTTGATGTTCAACCAACCATATGTCACTACATTTCATGTGTTTTCATCTCGTCATTAAATTAGAAGATACTGATTTGCAAATATGATGAGCTGTAGAACCGCAACAGTCAAGTGAGGAGAGTTAAACTCGAGCGTCTCTTTGACCTGGGCAAAGACCCAGAACATCCTGACCCTGTATCAACCTCTCTCTCTCGCTCTCTTTCTCTCACTCACTCACTCACTCACTCACACACAAAGTGGGAAGTGGAATATAGCGGATGTGAGTGGAGAGAAAGGAAGGCAAGGGAGCAGGGTCAGGAATGCAGCAGCATGGGAGGCTGGGAAAAGGGGAGGCGGCTTCCAAGCACTTCCTGTGTTAGGAGGGAAGAATCCATCAACTATGAGACAGGAATCAGGGTCAGTGAGATTATAAACATACATCTATATACATACACACACATGCATACCAACACACACATCTGACTCAGCCTTGAACGGCTGGAATGTCCAGGACGGGTGTCATTTTGAAATTGGAAGGCACAGGCAGACAGTCATTATGCTCATTATGAGAACTCGGTTAGGAAGTCAAAGCTGATCTCACACACTCACTTAGATGTTTCACACATGAATTCTGCCTTATATTTGAACACTTCAAATGAACCCTGACTCCTTTAACAGAACTGAGACCATCTTGGGAGGTGGTTTGAGTTTAGTTTGTTTTAAAGGTGCAATAGGTGATTCTCTACAGAAACATTTTTTGTTAAACTGGTTGAAAGTCTCCTCATTTCCTGATAGCAATCACTATGTTAAACAGTCTAAATGTATGTTATATTAATATATATTGTCTATGGAAGGCGTAGGACCATAAACTGTTCATCTAATTATTATATTCGGTCCGAATGAAATACAGTGTCCTACCTGCCTGTCAACGTATGTTTTTACATACCCTTGCGCATCCTGTTCATTTATGTAGACAGACAGTCACAGAGCACCACAAACAAACAGCAGCCACCTTTTACAGTTTCTACGGAATCAAGACAATGAGCTTACGATGCGTTCACGCCAGAACTACCGAAATTAAGAGATGGCAGTCAGTCATGAGTTGTCAATTCAGTCAGTTATGCGTATCAACACTGAAATGAATCTGCAGCAGTATGGTACAAGCTCTCTAAGTTGTTTACGTTCATTATTATTGTAATCCTATGTGCTTTGAGACATGAAGCTTTGCCGAGAGCAGCTGTGTGTGTGTGTGTGTGTGCGCGCTCATGTGTTTTGGAGGAGGCGTGGCTTTGGACGGCAGTTTGCAGGAAGGGTGGGATCGTATGCTTTCAATGCTAGCAGGCTAACATTAGCATTTCCCAGATCACCAACCGCACCTTTAAGTGTGTAGTGCAGTACGTATAGCACTACAGGTTCATTTTAGTGTCACATTCACATAATTCAAAATATTTTTTGATCGCTATTGGTTTCCATGTAAAGATTATAATACTTAACGACACAGACGTCTCACTCCAAGACACTTATTCTAGTGTTATGGAAAATTAATATAAAATAAATTAAAAAAAGAACAAAGAAATATTAAAAAGATAAAAATGATTAGGCTACTGAATAAAAAATATTCTACTATTCAGTGTATTATTATTATTATTATTACAAAAACTATTTATAATAAAACAATATTATAAAATATATTAAGTAAACGTAATAATAATAATTATTATCATTTATAAAAGTAATAAACTATTATATTCTAATAATATTCTAGTGGCTCCAAAAACAATAGTTTGTATGGCATTAACCTTTTACAATTAAAATGAACTGAAATGAGACCTGATTCCACTGACTGAATGCACAGTTAACTCTTTTTTTTTTCTTCACTTTTTCAGTAGGATTTCGTTCTTTTAAAGTCTTTACTGGTGTCAAGCCTGTTTCTTTGACATCGTACATTACTGACTTTATTAAGCAGATGATAGATTTTACAAGCATTCAAAGCCCTGGATGTTTGAGAATGACCCCTGTGGTTCATGTAGTCCCTCAGATACTCATCTGTGTTTTCTGTCTCGCTTCAGGGAAGTCCTCCACTACTTTTGGCTCAGCTGCAGGAGCCTGTGGGAATACCCAAATACCCACAATCCCTGACCAGCCAGACCAGTATCGCCAGCTGCCAGTGCCAAATGTAATACATACACACACACACACACACACACACACACACACACACACACACACACAGTATCTGCTAGAATGAAACAGACAGAAAGTGAAATATACATAGAATATGATGGTGAAAGATCAACCCAAGTAGATTCTAAGTATGAACAAAGCTAAAGGCAATGCCTGCCTTAGTAAGCCCCACTAATTAAAGATCTAGCGCTCTAATACAGCTACAATGCTGAGTAGATGTAAACCAGGATGTGGAACATTAATAAGAACCTTTTGTGTGCTTGAGCATTTAACTCCATGTTGCTTCATGAAAACTGATTATGATATTGTAGAGCACTTTGGAAAAAAAGCATTTTCAGTTGTCACCAGGGTTAGTCGAATTTCTATGCTGGTTCAAGCTGGTCTATGCTGGTAAGTGCTGGTGTTTCTCCAGTCAGTATATTGGTCTTTCTCGATCAATCAAACTTTGGCTAGATAAGCTAGTTAAGTGACCAGCATCCAAAATATAATATAAGCTGGTGACCACCAAGCAACCGGATCAAAAAACACCAATCGATTGCACACTTCAGCCTATCAAACTCTTTACAGTGTAATGTTACTAGGTAGATTTATGCTGCAGCAGTGAGCTGCAGAATTTGTATCACAGCAATTATATCTCAGCAATATATTTCCAGCCTATAATCTTCATTCCCCTCAGAGGAGAAGGAAGGGCCTCCGTCTATCACTCGCTAACATGAACCAGACATCTCGCGCTGACCAGTCCAGGAGAAAATTGGGTTTCTCGATTATAGATCAAAGTTTAGTGAATAAAGGCGATTTAATTTGGTTAATGCTGTTGCAAGTCATATTGAATAGGAGCTTTATTCTGGTCCATTAAGCTGCTTGTGGCATGCCTGTGGACAGCTGTAACCTTGCGTAAATGCCCTCGAAAACTCCACAACAGAGCAGCCAAAAGAGTTCAGAATATTCATTATATCACAGTTGTGACACAATTTACCGCTTCCTGCTGGGTACGACTATTAATAGTTCAATGGAGAGGACAGAGGCATTTTAAATGCACACAGACACACAAATCATACCTACACAGAGGTCATGGAGAGGGTCTTAAGGGATGTGATATTATGATGTGTGTACCATGAAATTCCAGCTAGAATCAATAAATAATAACACCCTAGACCACACACAGCACACAACAACACATGCATAAGCAGGGTGCTTACAAATATACATATATTATATACAGTTGTGCGCAGAAGTTCATATACCCGTTGCAGAAATTGTGTTTATTTATTTATTTATATTGTACTGGCTTATATGGAAAGCAGCTTTTGCCTGACAGTAAACAATGGAATGCAAATTGTTAGATAAATATTAAAATAACAAGTAAAACCACATATTGTCACATAAACTGATATTGTGAAAGACAAATTTGTGAGAAAAATAAATTTGCAATTATGTGAAATAGTAGCAGATGTCAGATGTTTGAAGTTTGGGGTTGCTAAGATTTTTGTAATGTTTTTGAAGGTAGTCTCTTATGATCACCAAGGCTGCATTTATTTGATCAAAAATACAATAAAAATAGCAATACTGTGAAAGAGTATTACCATTTATAATAACGGTTTTCTATTTAATTATATTTTAAAATGTCATTTATTCCTGTGATGGCAAAGCTGAATTTTCAGCATCATTTCTCCAGTCTTCAGTGTCACATGATTTCTCAGAAATCATTCCAATATGCTGATTTTCTGCTCAGTAAACACTTTTTATTATTATCAGTGTTGAAAACAGCTGTGCTGATTCATATTTTGTGGAAACTGTGGTATATATTTTTCAAAATTGATGAATAAAAAGTTTAAAAGAACAGTATTTATTTAAACTAAAAATCTTTTGTAACATTATAAATGTATTTACTGTCACTTTTGATCTTTTTAATGCATCCTTGCTGAATAAAAGTCAATAATAATTAATTTAATAATCAATGATAATAAATAATAATAATAATAATAAATCTTACTGACCCCAAAATGTTGAAAGGTACCATATACAGCCAAAATGATGGGAACTAAAATTGTGTTATATAAAGCACAACTGTGAAACAAAGTCACATTGTGAGATATAAAGTCGCAAGTGTCAGATTACAATAGTCAAAAAAATTAAAAAATGTGACGCCTTGAGCGCTGTTGAGCAGATTAGTAAATGCCTCTGATTGGCCATTGTGTTCACGCGCTCATCAGATATGTCTGTGATTTGCTTTAATGATCAACGCTTCAAAAACATGTTGTAAATAGTCATCAATGATGCTCTTCACAGAGAGCTTACAAAGATACACACAAGAGCATTTCAAAACGCTTTCAAATTGAAACACTTCCATGTGCTTTCAAATGCTATCGTGCATTGATCATTGCAGCCAATCACAGACATATCCGATGAGCGCGTCAACACAATGGCCAATCAGAGGTGTTTACGAATCCGCTCAACAGCGCTCAAAACGTCACATTTTTTAAATTTCAGTACTGACTTGGTACCAAAGTCTGTATTTTTCATTGACAACTCTATGTCAGATATAAAGTCAAGTGATGAGAAATAAAGCTGTAAATGTGAGAAAGTAAATTCAAACTGTACTGGTACATCCATTTAGATGTTAATATTGTCTGTTGCTTTCTCAAACATCTTGTAGTCTTTTGTAATAGTTGTGTACATGTAACCAAATATTCACGATTGGGGGGGCTCAAATGTGAAAGTTGAAGAACTGGTCATTGAAAAGCCCATATTGTTTGAGCACTAGACTGCATGTCTATGGTGGTTACAGCCCTGAGTCCCTGAAGTGTCCTGAAAGGCAGAGCTGGATCTAAACATTATAGAGCGATTGTTTGGGAGAATTCAAAAGTGCAGAGAATTCTGGAAAACCAACGAACTTACAAGAAGGATTTTTGTCAACAGTGGGGAGCTTCACTGCTTAATACACATACATGAGTCATGACCTTCACAGACTAGAAACAGTCAAGAAACTATTAAACACAATACTTTGTGTAAATTTAGTTATTATTTGTCAGTTAATATTGAGGGGAATCCATTGCAATATAGGCTACGTTATGAAAAATAGCTTCATCAGCTTCTTTCAGGGATATGTACATTTATGAACACATCTGTACACGCTCTATGCTTAAGGACACACACTGTATTCACTTAGTTTCTGTCCTTGTCTCTCGTCTGGACGTGAACGCACATGCGCATGTGGCGATTAGATTCAGAGACAGTGTCAGAGACCCTGAGTTTGATAAATGAGGAACACAGTTCTCAGTTCCTGTAGGGTAAACAGGATAGAAAACTACATGTTCAGCCCTCTCAGCTGGGGAATAGTCAGGGTCATCTAGAGCCTGACCTCACATACATACGCAACAGTCCTCTCACATCTGCACATGTTAAATAATGTCTGACAGGCCTTCATCTGCGCATATAATATGCTTCTTAAGTGCATGAGTGAATTATTGAAGGCTTTATTTTTGCAGTTTGATCTGCTGCATATGCCTCTCTCTCTCTCTCTCTCTCTCTCGCTCTCATTCTTTCACTATCTCTGTTAAAGAACAGGATTGGGTTTCTCTGGCCAATCAAATAGAGCAGGTTTTTTTTCTTTTTCACACCCTTTTGAATGCATACACACAGACATGTTGGGTTTCCATGTTTCAACTTTCCATAGACACAATGATTTGTATACTGTACAAACTGTATATTTTATCCCTTAACCTTAAACATACCCCTAAACCTACCCATCACAGAAAACGTTCTTTTAACTTTCTTTTTTTTTTTTTTTAACATCACTTAATGTGATTTATAGTAAAAGCTTTTTTCCTCACAGGGACCAAAAAATGATAGTCATATACACCTAGGATGGCTTGATGATGAATAAATCATGTGATCATTTTCATTTTGGGTGAACTATTCCTTTAAGTCAAAAACATCTGATGGTCATTGTCGGCCTATAATGCAGTTCCACCACAGGTCTTGATCCCAGTCCAGTTTGTTGACTATATCCAAATTTTTTTTTTTTTTTTTTTTTGACAACCAGCTTACATCTTCTTTTAAAAGTGTCTCATATCTGATATCTGCATTTACACTATACACCTGGCGAAATGGCCCAAGGTAGACGTATTGACCTGGAAAAGCTTAGGCTGAAAAGGAAGTAAAAATGTCACGATTTGCAATGGACACAGATGAAATGATAATGCAAGCACCATCTTTAAGGGTTAGCGAAACATTGGTCTCTTAAGTGGGTTGAGCCTTCGTCCTCCACTGTGCCATTGAAAAGAGTCATGTGATCACAGTTGGGGTCCACCTGAGTTGACTTCATTTGCTTTTTCAATGACGTATGACTCGCATTGACACTTACTTGGCAGAAGCAAATGCACATATCCGAGTCATATCAGATTTATTTCCACATATGAATGAGGCCTGAAACCTATCTGAGAATATCGGAATCCAAGTGCTTATTTCCTGCTTACATGTTTGTGTGTCATTTCTGATCTGTGCCACATGGGAGGAAAAATTCCGAATTGGGTCACTTGAAGCATGCAATGTAAATTTGGCCTTAGATAGAAAAGATTATTGCAACATTTGCAAACAAATGATGCTTGAGCTTTTCTCAGAATTAACTTTTGTGAGCTTTCATCTGTTTGTTTATACTATATTTTTATTGCTTTTTGTATTATTGTATTATGGGATCAAGCAAATTAGCATTTTGGATTATTATCGCTGTGTTTCTATGGATAGGCAATATTTATTTTATTTTTCTGCATTTTTATGATGATGATGATAACGATTACAGCTTTTTACAATTGCCAGGACACATTTCCCAAAACTTTTTCAAAACTCTTCACACAGTTTTCCTAACCAACTTTCCTCTTGGCATGTCAGCAACGGGTGGTTGCAAAATTTGTACAGCACAGGAAAACCCAAGAAACAGTCTTTAATCACTAAATCCAACAGGAAATAATACACAACCACGTAAACGCAAACAACGTGTATAACACCAAACAAAAAACTAAGGCCCCGTCCACACAAAGCCAGATCTTTCCCTATCCGATCTTTTTTTTTCCTTGTCTCAAGAAATATCTGCATACACAAGAAACAGCTGAAACAGGCTCAAAGCCATGTAGTATACATGCCAGACCAGTATGTGGCGCTGTAATTCTGCCACATAGATACACTTAAAACAGAGAATAAGACTTGGAGCATGCGCATAAACCTTGCGTGCTGTATACAAACTGTATACAAAATAATGCTTTATTTTGGTTCAGTAGCTTCTACAGCACGAACACAAGCATCTAGAGTCTGCTATTGTTGTTGCTGTTTTGTGCTGTTAGCGGTGTCTGACTAGGGTCGACACGTGGGGTGATGACATCATCGTTTCACAAAATATACGGATAGGCTGTACACACGAAAATGCAAGGGCAGCTTTTTCAGATTTATCCACTCTGGGATCCGGTTTCAAAAAATATCGGATTCACCTTCTGAAAACTCCGGATTCATCTGGACGAAACACATATCTGATACAAAAATGTTGCGTATACACTTAAACGCGTCTCTGTGTGGACGGGGCCTTAGAGAACACAGGGCATAAAGGATTAGTCCACTTTCAAATAAAAATTTCCTGATAATTTACTCACCCCCATGTCATCCAAGATGTTCATGTGTTTCTTTATTCAGTCGAAAAAAAATTAAGGTTTTTGATGAAAACATTCCAGGATTATTCTCCTTATAATGGACTTCAATGGGCTCCAAACGGTTGAAGGTCAAAATTATAGTTTCAGTGCAGCTTCAAAGGGCTTTAAACGATACCAGACGAAGAATAAGGGTCTTATCTAGTGAAACGATCGGTCATTTTCGAAAAAAAATGTAAATGTATATGCTTTATATAAACAAACGATCGCCTTCCAAGTGCTTCCGCCAAAACCGTACTTTCGTATTCTTCAAAAAGCTTACGCTGTATGTCCTACGCCTTCCCTCTTCAACTTACGGAACGAACGCAGTGGCAGTTACAATTTTTTCCGTAAGTAGAATAGGGAAGGGGTAGGGCATACAGCGTAAGCTTTTTGAAGAATACGAAAGTGAGTAAATTATCAGGAAAATTTTATTTGAAAGTGAACTAATCCTTTAAACACACAAGGGAGGGCAATCAATGTAACAGTGAACAGGTGAGTAACTCAAATCAGTAACCATAGAAACAGAGTAGTGTTGGGAAAATGGGAACAAAGGAAACAGGTACAGGAACTAGAACTAAACCAAAACAGAACATGCATGTCACAGCACAGCAGTTGTGCTCACTGTGTGAAGAGTTTTAAAAAAGTGGCTTAAATATCGAGAAATCTGTTGTAGCAATTGTACACTGTAATATAACTGTAATTACATGGTAGTACCCCACAAATAATAATATTAGAATAATTGGTTACACTTTATTTTAAGGTGTCTTTGTTACACTGTAATTATATATTTAAGTACTGAGTAATATTAAGTAACGTCTCAGTAATATTAAGTAACGTCTCGTGGGCAGTACACATATGGAGTCCCTGGGATGGCTCCAGCCTAGAGATAGGGAGAGACTCATCTGACAGGTGACAGCAGAGCTGGCTCTACTAAGGTAAATACACAGGCTCACCGTGGGGAGTTTGACCGTGGACAATACACATATGGGACCACTCACGTGGAAGGGTTGCGACATATCCTCAACGTTGATACAGAGATTTGGCCTGGCATCAGACACTCCGCAATGTCCGAGCTGCAAGGGGAGGCGGAGGAACTCGACAGGGTTCGCCAAGCGGGGAACTCTACTGGAGTAATGGATGCACGTATCTGGCCCAGGGGGCGGGAATGGCATTGCAAGTCGACACTAGAACGGGTTCTTCGCGTTACCGAGTCCACGGGAAGATACTGGTTCCACACAAAGGCTATAGAATCTAGCGAACGTGTTGGGTGTCGCCCAGCCCGCAGCTCTACAGATATCTGTTAGCAAGGCGCCGTGCGCCAGCGCCCAGGAAGAGGCAACTCCTCTGGTGGAGTGAGCTCTCAACCCAAGCGGGCAAGGCACGCCTTGGGATTGATAAGCCAAGGTGATGGCGTCCACTATCCAGGGGGCCATCCTCTGCTGGAGACAGCCTTTCCCTTCTGCTGGCCTCCGTAACAGACAAAGAGCTGATCTGAGGTCCTAAAGCTTTGTGCTCTATCCACGTACAGGCGCAGAGCGTGGACGGGACAGAGCAAAGCCAGGGCTGGGTCTGCCTCCTCCGAAGGCAGCGCTTGCAGGTTCACTACCTGATCTCTGAAGGGAGTGGTAGGAACCTTGAGCACATATCCAGGCCGTGGTCTCAGGATAACGTTAGAGTCACCAGGCCCGAATTCCAGGCACAACTTCTGCGTCCCGTCCAGGGACCACACATGGAGTTTCCACAGGTCGGGACAGGGGTGTCAGAGGGTGCCCCGTCTCTGAGTCAGAAGGTCCTTCCTCAGAGGAATGGGCCAAGGAGGTGCTGTCGCGAGGAGCGTCAGTTCCGAAAACCAGGTCCGAGTGGGCCAATACGGAGCCACTAGCAAGACCTGCTCCTCATCCTCCCTGACTTTGAACAGGAGCTGTGCGAGAAGGCTCACTGGGGGAAATGCATATTTGCATAGGCCCCGGGGCCAGCTGTGTGCCAGAGCATCCGTGCCGAGAGGACAGGGAATAGAACAACTGGCAGTGGGCAGTGTCCGGGGAGGCAAACAGATCTACCTGTGCGGCCCCGAAGCGCTGCCAGATCAGCTGGACCGCCTGGGGATGGAGTCTCCATTCGCCCGGAAGCGGAGGCTGCCGTGAGAGCTCATCGGCTGCACGGTTGAGCATGCCTGGGACATGAATGGCATTAAGCGACCTCAGATGCTTCTCCCTGTGTTCGCACAACTGCTCCCGCGAGCTGGCCGGAATGAGCCAGTCATTGAGGTAGTTGAGAATGCAAACGCCCTGTTCCTTGAGCTGAACAATGGCCGCCTCCGCAACCTTCATAAAGACGCGGGGCGACAGGGCCAGCCTGAAGGGTAGGACTTTGTACTGATATGCCCGACCCTCGAACACAAACCGTAGAAAGGGTCTGTGTCGAGGCAGAATCGAGACATGAAAGTACGCGTCCTTCAGGTTGATCACTGCAAACCAATCCTGGGGACGGATGCATTCGAAAATGCGTTTCTGCATAAGCATCTTGAACGGCAGCCTGTGAAGGGACCAATTCAGGACACGCAGATCCAGGATTGGCCGTAGCCCTTCTTGGGTACAATGAAATAGGGGCTGTAGAACCCTGACTCCATATCAGCTGGAAGGACCGACTCAATTGCATCCTTCGCCAGGAGGACAGCAATCTCCGCCTGGAGAACAGGTGCATTGTTCAGGGACACGCGAGTGTAATGGACACCCCTGAACACCGGGGGAGGCCGGGCGAACTGAATCGCATAGCCGAGTCTGATGGTACAAATGAGCCAGCAGGACGGGCTGGGAAGCGCTAGCCAGGCTTCCAGACACCGAGCCAGCGGGTCCAAAGGGACCACAGACGTACCGGGCGTGGGGCAGCGAGGCAGAGTGCCGGGACCCGACTCGGACGGCATAGTGGCCCGAAGTGGGGTCTGACTCTGCAAGGTGGCAGTGTGTATGGGAGACGGCACATGGAGGCGGCCTCGACCAACACACTGGGACCTACTGGCGAAGTGAGAGGGGGCTGAGAGTGGCGAGGCGGGGCCTCGCGCACTGACAGCCGCGCCCTCTTGGGACCTGGAGGATTGGGAAACAGCTCTTTTTGTGAGAAAGTGGGTACCGCTGGACTCCGGAGAGCCAGCGTGGCACAAGACAAGACACAAATTCCCCCCGGCCCTCCTCCAGGGGTGGGAGAGATGCGGGCATCATCTCCCGAAGAGCTGAATTCCTCTCCTCCAGGTCGCCCGTCTCAGGACCGCTTCCTCGTTCTCTTGCCACCTGGCTTAGCTGGGTTCTGAGCGGGCTGGGTGCCGCGTCCGCGACCGGCTCCCTGCTGTCTGGCGGGTGTAGGCTGCTGCTTGGCCGACTTAGCAGGGGTGGAGGACGACGCAGGCGGGCGCCCTCGGTGACGAGTGGACTGAGGCTGTGCGGCCGGCAGCGGGGTGGAGGCAGCAGAGGACCACCGGGGCAGGACGTGTTTGATAGCCTCAGCCTCGGGGGATAGGGGAGGGGACCCCCGCCCCTTGAGAACCAAGGAACGAGAGTCTAGACCTCAACACTGAGATAGTCATGTTCCCGCAGGGAGAACATAAACTATCCACAAAAGCTGCCTCAGCATGCTGAACGCCCAGGCATGTGACACAGTGACTGTGACCATCAGCGGGGACCAGGGAACGACCGCATCCAGTAACGCACAGACGAAATGACATCTTGAAAAAGACTCAGGGTTTGTCTGTGTAGCTCTTTTAGAAGGGGGTAATTCAGCTCTGTTCTTTTATGCCAAAGCACACAGGGAACAGCCGCAATGTGACCAGGTACACCATTCCCTGGTCACACGCACAGAGGAACCGGCAATTAAACAAGGGCAAATGCTGTGAAAACAGCAGTTGAGAGCTGTAGTATAGCTCAAAGCTCCTCTGGAAGCTTGCGGCCTCGCTGTAACGTGCCTTCACACCAACACAAAGAAAAAAGCTCTTCAAAGGCTTGAGAAAAAACACTCTCAATCTTGATAGTAGGAACACAAGGTTGGCTCTGAAGCGAAAGACAGAGTGCGATTGCATCTGCTTCCCTATTTATACCACCTGGTGGGGGTGGTGCGCATTATGCAAATATCGCACGCCAATTCCATTGGTTTGTTTTAGTTCACTCGAAGCTGATAAGGCCCTCTGGCGATATCCCAATTCGTCGGTCACTGCTGACGTACGTCGAACGTGACCGACTGAAAGGGAACTACATGTACTTACTATAGGGTTAGGATTAGGGTTTGGTTTAGGGTAAGTTGCATGTAATTATGCATAATTTATAGTTATTATTTATAGTTGTAACATATGTAACAATGACACTGTAAAATAAAGTGTTACCGAATAATTTCTGAAGGATCATGTGACACTGAAGACTGGTGTATAATGATGCTGAAAATTCAGCTTTGCCATCACATAAATAAATTACAATTTAAAATATATTCAAATAGAAAACAGTTATAATTATAGTAATATAATTTCACAATATTCCTGCTTTTATTTTATTTTTTTAGTCTTGGTAAAAAGTCTTAATGACCCCAAATTTTGGAATGTTATGTACTATAAACAGTACAAATGCAATAGATGTGAATAATCTTGAACTCTGCTCTTGTATATAGAACAGAACACATAAATATATTCATACAGTAGTAGCTTCTGTCACTTTGCTGCTGTGTTCCAAAGCCAGCGTGAAACATTATTTTCCGGCTGTGCATGATTCCCAAGATCTCAAACACACTGGCCTTTTGTTAGACATTAAAACACATGCACACTCAGTGTATGTACAGTATGTCATTATGTATGTGAGTGTGTAAAATGATCAGTGATAGTGGCACAGGAAGAAGAAAGCAAATGTTTTTCAGTGTTTTGTAGAGTGTCTTTGTTTATACAGAGAAAGAAATTGAAAACGCTGCTAATCAGTTTGTGTGAATGTGTGTGTGTTTGTGTGCGTGTGTTAGACAGACTTGGACAGATGGGGCCAGTGCAGCTGTTGGCTGGTCAGCCCAGGACGTACTGAAACAAAAGAGAACCACAGTTATTCTGTCCTCTCCACATTACACCATTACATCCACCCAAGTGTACCACTCCCTCAACCAACCAAACAGCCCAACTTATCTATAAATTTGTGAGTGTGTGTGTGTGAGTGAGAGCGCGCTCTTTTGGCAAAGCGAGTGATTAGTTTACAGTGGCTGGAGCACAGAGGAGAAGGTCATCCATCATTCCCCAGACAAAAGTGTCAAGTACGCTGAACAACAAGAGAAAGAGAGAGTGAGGGATAGAGAGAATGAATGAGAGAGAGAGAGAGAGAGAGAGAGTAATAAAGGATTATGAAACATAAGGGCAGACAGATGGAAATGTGAATGATGGATGTCAAAAAAAAAACGAGAAGGAGAGATATTCCTGAGTTAGCAAAGAAATACATATGAACGAGAAAAGACTAGAGAAGGAAAGAAAGAGAGAAGGCAGAGAGGAGGAATACACTCAGCTGAGTTTCGGAGGATACGAGCGAGAGAGGGCCGAACGAATAATTTAAACGATAATGACATGAAGTTGAGTGAGGTACAGGGAAAAGTGGAAAGTGGGAAGTAAAAAAAAAGAAGGATTAGGTGTTTTTTCAATTTTAGGCACTTTCATGTCCCAGGGGTGGATTTTTATTAAAACTAACAGATTTCAACTTTTTTATTTATTTATTTTATTTTTTATGAAACCCACATTAAAACTGTCTTGGAAACTTTTTGATATGCCTTTATTATTTATTATTGTGTTTTAAATGCCTTTTATATATTTTATTGTTTTACCCTTGTTCCAGACCTAGATGTGTAATCGAAAAATATGAAGATCCACCTAAATTAAATTAAATAAAATAACAAAATGTAATACAATAATATTTTAAAGTAAATATTGTTAGATATTTTTTCATTATTAATGTTTTTGGCTCTATCGATAAATTGCTTATGTTATGAGTCATTTTGGATAAAAGCACCTGCTATAAATGCATAAATGTGAAATAATAATAATAATAAAACCATGACAACACTCTAAAAAAAGCTGGGTTAAATAAGGACAAACCCAGGGATTGGGTTGTTTTCACCTAGCCATTTTTTTCAACCAATTTTGGATTTATTTTTTTAGCCAGCAATATATTAATATAGTAAAAGGTATGTTTTTGCTCACCCCCAAATAGGGAAAAAAAAAATATATAAATATATATATATATATATATATATATAGAATTTGGAATTTGGAGGCCAAACCGTTCTTGAACAGTGTGTACAGTGTGGCAGGGTGCATTATCCTGCTGAAAGAGGCCACTTCCATCAGGGAACACCATTGTCATGAAGGGGTGTACCTGGTCTGCAACAATATTTAGGTAGGTGGCCATGTGAAATGTACGTCCATATGAATGGGGGGACCAATGGTTTCCCAGCAGCACATTGCCCAGAGCATCACATTCCCTCCACCGGCTTTTCGTCCCACAGTGCATCCTGGTGCCATCACTTCCCAAGGTAAATGGCGTACATGTGACTCATCAGACCAGGCAGCCTTCTTCCACTGCTGCAAAGTTCAGTTCCTATGCTCGCGTGCCCATTGTAGGCACTTTCAACAGTAGACAGGGGTCATCATAGGCATTCTGAGTGGTCTGCAGCTACGCAGCCCCATACGCAGCAGAGTGCGATGCACAGTGTCTTGTAACATTCCTTCCATAACCATCATTAAAATTTTGTGTGACTTGTGTCACAGTAGACCTTCTGTCGGCTCAGACAAGACAGGATGGCCTTCGTTGTAGTTGTGCATCAATGAGCCTTGGGTGCCCAACACCCTGTCGCCGATTTGTGGTTTGTCCTTCCTCGGACCACTGTCAGTAAATTCTCACCACTGCTGACTGGGAGCAACACACTAGCCTTGCCGTTTCAGAGATACTCTGAGTCGCCTTGCCTAACATTTTGGCCCTTGTCAAAGTCGCTCAGATCTTAGAATTCCTGCCCATTTCTCCTGCATCCAACATGTTGATTACGAGAACTGATTGTTTGCTTACCATCCAATCTACTCAGACCTTAATATGTGGCCTTGTGAGAGGGTGATCAACAATATTCGATTCACCTGTGACTGGTCATAATGTTTGGTTCATAATGTCAAGCTACATATCACTGTGAAAATAAAAATGTGATTTTGCACCAATCAACCAGTAATTTTGAGTAAAACTGTATATTAAATGAGGAAAAATAGAGGAAAAGACTTTAGCGCACCTCCTCTTTATCTCTAGCATCAGAGAAAGAATACCATTCCGAAGGGTAGCACATTTTTAGATTTTGACTAATGATTATACAAAACAATTTTACAGTACATATTACAAGACTGTTAAGTAAATAGGGTCAACTTTGATTTCATGCAGACTATAATTGTGTGTAGTTAAGATACCTAAAAAATTAACAGTGAAATTAGCCTTAGAAAGACCAATTAGTCTGCCATTCTTCTTCCAAAAATGTTTAAAATGTCATTTCCTCCACATAATTCTGTTAAACAGAAAATGTTGTTTGAGATGGATGATGGAAATGACATTGTTGGACGTTGAAAAATGTGTTCTAAAGGATTTTATTTTCTAAAAGTCCACAGGGCCTAGTGTCCATTCTGGAATAAAAGAAAGAAAGAAAAAAAAAAGAGGGGAAGTTGATTGGAGGAAGGCTAGGCTGGCCAGCAGCGGGTGGTCGGATAGACGGGGCATTAACCCGGCAGAGCCGGTCTGCCAACCAAACCCTCCATCACAGCTGTCCTGCCTGGCACCATGCCACACTGAGAGGAGGAGACAGAAACAAGGGAAAGAGCGTGAAAACGAGAGAACAAGAAGAACAAGAGTAGGAGAAACATTATGCTATTGTTGGTCATTGTATCACGGGGGGCAAGGCACTGGAGAAAGAACAGCAGCTAATCTTTCCAAGCATATGGACGCTAGCAGGACAGACAGAGGGACACAGTTAGAATAAAAGAGAGCTCGATAGAGAAAAAGAGAGATGAGAGAGAGAGAAAACAACAGATAGCTTCAAATCTGGGCAGCTGGTCAGTGAGTCTGGGGTGAATATGTTTACTCAAATACAAAATGGGCTTTTAGGGCGATGACAATAGGGCAGGAGTCTAGCCATTAAACACTGTGGGATAATCCGTATTGACTGAACGCTACTAGAGAAACCTAACTGAGTGGCACAAGGCGCTTATACATTTAATGGGTGATCTTATTACACACACACACACACACACACACAAAGGCAGGAAGGGTGGATGCCGGGGGTCTTTGACATGACCCTAAACACACGTCGAACTCTGCATGAAAACATGATTGTTACTATTTCTCAAACTTTTATTAAAAATAAAAACTAAACCATTAGCTCCAACTATGCAGCTTGTTGAGGTGCCATGTTCTATTACTCTAAGCAATCAGACTTATGATTATTTTTCACCAGATAAATGACAAAATAGGCAAAAACCTGCTTAGCAACACTGTAGTAGCAACCAAGAACAACTTGAACTGCACAGCGACATGCTAAAAAAAAAAAAAACTGCTTATCTAAAAAGCGCCCCCTGGAAACCACCACCAACACTCTAGAATCACCCTAGAACGTGGCAACACCCTGGCAACCACCCACAACCAGTGTTTTTGTTGTTGACTAAAACCATTTTCATTAATTAAAATAAAGATGAAATTAAATATAAATATTGGTTGAAAAACTTCAAAAACATAAAAGAAAATTAGAAATGTTGCCTTGACATCTAACAAAAAAAATTTGTTGAAACTGAAGTACTAAAATTACTAAAAATAAAAATAAAATTAAAGTAAATTAAGCTAAACAGAAATTTAGCAATAACAAAATGATTAAAACTTAAATAAAAATTAAAATAAACTGAAAATATAAAAATAAAAGCTAATTCAAAATGGAAATAAATACTGTGATACTACATAAATAATGCTAAAATAGCAATGCTCAAAACGCACGTCCTGATTTTGCAAAGTTAGACGCAATCCTGGGTCAACATATTTTGTTGATCCTGGAACAACATTCCTGTTCAAAAATGTAATCCTAACCAAATCCCTACCCCTAAACCTAACCCTATGCATAAGTTATCCCTAAATTCAGAGGGAAATGATAGGTTAATAACACTGATGTAGAAGCACCTAACCCTGGTTGTAAGCCTAAACTTGACATAAACTGTAAACCTCAAATCTGATTGGTTGATTGGAATGTTGTTGCACTTGGTGAAATCTTGTTCTGCACTCAGGTCAAAACACCCTAGAAACTTCATAGCAACATGCTAAAACCTCCCACAACAACCTAGAAACTACATAACAATAAGCTAAATCTAGAATTTTCAAAGAAACACCCTAGCAACCACATAGGGGGCTAAAACCACCTTAGAACTCCTTAGCAATCGCAAAGCAAGCACTGGCAACCAGCCACAACACCCTAGAAAAAGCATAGCAACGCCCTGGCAACCACCCACTCAATCACAACTCCCTAGCAACCACATATCAATATTCTAAAACCATCACAGAACTAGCATCTTCATAGCAACACCCTGGGAACCACCCACGACCCCCTAGCAAAAGCATAGCAACGGCCACAAGTATTTCCCCATCTGATCTACTATACATCATCTATACCACAATGCATCAGTGAATCACTGCCATTGCTCAGAGCTCTGAAGTGACTCTTGACTTTTCCCTGATTAATATGCGTCTGGAGTAACAAACGCATAAACACGCGTGCTCACCGTGACCGGTCTGACTCCCTGTTGTTTGTCTGTTGTCACTGTTTGTTTGCCTCTTTTTACTCCTTTAGTTTTTGCAAACCAAAGCCCCATCTGCTGGATCATCAACACGCTTGAGTATTTTAATTCACATCTTCAGATACCATCTGCCCGCCACCCTCTTCCCCTCACACACACACACACATACACGATCACACACATACACACACCCTAAATATGATCTCACCCCAGCGAACATCACCTGTCTCCTCTGTTCAGGGTTGGATACTTGTTACACTCTAACATCTGCCACTCTCTAAACTGCAGCTCTCAATGCAACCCTCTGACATCAAACCAACCAGCCTTGAATTCAGCAAAAACTTCTTTGGGAACTCTTCATTATCAGTGTACATTTATTTTTCAGCCAGTTGTTTTGTAAATGTCTTTCTCTCTTTGCTTCTAGCTTTGTCTAAATTTGCTTGTTGGTATTTTAGCGACAAGCCAACTTGTATTTTATCAAAAAAAAAAAAAGTTTAAGTAAAGCAAGCTCAACAGTTAACGTGATTTCACCAAGTAGAACAAGTCAACCTTGTTGATCCTGGAACAACATTTCAATCAACCAATCAGATTTGAGAGATAGCTTTTTAGTTAATGTCAAGTTTAGGCTTACAACAAGGGTTAGGGCTTCTACACCATTATTATTCGGCAATATTTTTTAGGGAGTTTAGGGATAAATTATGGATAGGGTTAGGTTTCGAGGTAGAGGATAGGGTTAGGACTATGTTTTTGGACAGGATTTATTTTTTTTAGGAATGTCTTACATGGAAAATCACAGCCACCGAAGCCATCATTTAAACCAGAATATGTAGCTACTTACCATGTTACAAAATTTTTATAGCACTTTTCTCAGTACATATCGTTACCAGTGTTATTTTAGTATTATTTATATACTATTATATATGTATTATTATAATAGTGTATAAATATTAATATTAACTATTAAAGTAGATAATATTAATATACTTATTAATATACTAAGCTTTTATTTTAATAATTTCAATAATTTTTAATTTGATTTTATTTTCAATTAGTAATTTTATTTGTAGTATTGTAGTAAACTATATTTTAGGTTATTTTGATACATTGTTTCATTTATTAGCAGTAAACCAGCTTAAACTGATTCAGACTGTTTTTGTTTTTTGTTTTTTTCCCAACAAGCATGCATAGACTGAGACATAATAACCCAAACCCAAAGTTAAACCACTTGGTTAAATGTCAAGAAATACGATGCCCCTGAAGACAAATGGGCTGGGATGGAATTTTGACCTGTCGATTAGCGTAACATGCTAGCTCTGCTACAGAGCAGCATTCATAGACTCAATTAGTAATCTCTGCCCAGCCGCTACCCTCAGGTACTATAATCATATCAGCCTGACAGGATTTCATTAAGAATCAATCTACTGGAGAACAAGGGACAAAAACACCCTAAACCGCATCCAGCGAGCTCTCACGGGCACTGTCTGGAACGGCTTACGCTAACGGTGCTGCAGACACTACATCCCTCCACTGACTGCCTGTCAGAGTGAATACGAGGATATAAAAGTTGGTCAGCCGTACTTTGGTAAGTGCGGAGAAGGCGACGTGGGTTTATGCGGTGCGACGTGCTGTTATTACTGCTGATTTTATAGCAGTCATTATGCGACGCTCTCTCTCTCGCTCGGTCCCGGCTAATAATGAGAGTCATTACAGTTCAGCTACACACTCCATTTGGATCTCATAACTACAAAAGTCCCTGATTATACTGAGCAACACATAATGAA
Organism: Hypophthalmichthys molitrix; assembly: GCA_037950675.1. Classification (NCBI taxonomy): domain Eukaryota; kingdom Metazoa; phylum Chordata; class Actinopteri; order Cypriniformes; family Xenocyprididae; genus Hypophthalmichthys; species Hypophthalmichthys molitrix. The sequence goes on along the minus strand of CM075510.1, from coordinate 20,860,505 downwards.
AGAGAGGAAAGAGGGGCATTTTTGAGGATGAGCTCTTGTCAAAGCCTTGTGAATGTAACCTGAGGCTCAGGGCCTGCAGCATTTGGCTTTTGTAGAGGAGAGAAACCACACACACACTCACACACACACGTCTCTTAGCCATCTGGAGCATGAGCTGTGACCCAGCTTTCACTCAGCAAGGAGGCCACTACACACACAGTCACACATGCACATATGTGCCACCACTTTCTTTGCTTTTCTTTCTTTTCTAATGTTTCTCTCTCTTCCTTTTTCCATTTCCTTTCCCATCTATCACACACCCTCATTTGCCCGCCCCTCTCCCCATCTCCTCCTCCTCTCTCAGAGATAGACTGATCAGAACCCGAGGCGGGGATATGGAGAAGGGGGCAGCGAGACAGAGGGATGGAGAAGGTGATCTTGCGTATCGCTTACATCTGGGAGCGGAACAATGACAGCTGCTGATGTCAAACAGGTGCTGAGCTTCAGGCCTGCAGGGAGGGAGGAGGGTGTGTCTGCAACCCACACACACTTACACTCAGAGACACTCAAATACAAGTCAAAAGTGTGCAACTTCCAAAATTGGAAGACAAAATCCAACAACAAATCCAAATTATGCTGTGGCCCAATAGAGTGTTAAGCTTGAGAAAGACAACGATGAGAAAGTTGGGTTTGTGGCTTTAATCGGGAACTAAGCTGACTAAATCAGGGCGGCAAAGGTTCAGCGATGGCAAGGAAGTGTAATTTAAATGCAACAGGGAAAGAGTTTTGAGGGATTGGTACTAAATGGTGATGTATAGAGGACCCAGAGAAAAGTTTTTGCTCAAAGGTTTCTCTTTCACAGCTCAAGAGGTTCTCGGTTATGTTATATATTTATGTATCAACCTTCTCTGATGTTTCTCCAAAAATGCATGTAAATGAGACATTTGTTGAGATACGGTAAGTGTATAGAATAAAATAATTAATGAGGAAAGTGTACCTCAGATAATTTTTAAGAATTTAATTACTTAAAAGTAAAAAGTATATAAATAAATATCTGACTTTTAATTAAAACATAAAAAAAAAAGACTTTTACATAAAATATTTGAAAATAGGAATACTTTAAAATACTTAAGAATAATTATATATAATATATAATATTGCCATAAAAAATAATAAGTTTCAAAGAAGAAATCTCTGACATTATGTTAAGAAACATATAAAAAACATATATATTTGACTTTTACTGATTTTTTTTTCTGAATCTCTGACTTTTTACTGTAAAAATCACGTTAAAAACAACTGTAAAAATAACTGTAATTAAAGCTGCAAGCAGCGAAAAAAGGCCCCTCACACCCGTGCCACCACCACCTTTAGGAAAACAGAGCATGGTGGGCAACATGCATTTAATTATATAAATATAGGAGGACTACGTCAGTCATTTGTATTTGCCACACTTCCTGCTACCAGCTGGTGGCGCTGTGACTGTAACTAAATTTTGGCATCTAGGTGTCTTCAAGCCAGGACACTAATCAAACGTGAAGTTTGAGGCAGATTGGACATTGTATGCTTGAGTTACAACAACTTCCTGTTTCATGACGATAATAGCATGCATTAGCACTCAGCTAAGTGTTGCTAGCATGTTTTAGAATGTTTGTAGCATGTTTAGCACTTAATTGCATATTTTAGTATATTGCTAGTAGTGCATCACAGTGTTGAACACGTCACTTCCTGTTGCCAGTGGGTGGCACTATTACTATAACTGAATATTGTAGATGTCTTCAGGGCAGGACTCTTATCAAACATGTGAAGTTTGGGGCAGATCGGACATTGTTTGCCTGAGTTACAACAACTTCCTGTTTCGTGGCGTTAAACGCATACATTAGCACTTGCATGATTTAACGTGTTTCTAACATGTTTGGTACTTCGTGGCATATTGAAATGTGTTTCAGGGAGTGAATTACAGTGTAAAGCATGCCGTTTCCTGTTTCCAGCAGGTGGCGCTATGACTGAATATTGGCATGTAGATGTCTTCAGGCCAGGACTCTTATCACACGTGAAGTTTGGGGAGAGTTGGACATTGTATTTCTGAATCACAGTGTAAAACATGACATGCAACTATGACTGTAACTGAACATTGCCATGTAGATGTCTTCAGGCCAGGACTCTAAAACTAAAACATGTGTAATTTGGGGCAGATCGGACATTGTATGCCCGAGTTACAACAACTTCCTGTTTCATGGCAAAACATCGAACTTTGTCAGGCCGCCATGGACATGCCCTTTAGCGAAAACTCTAGATCTTAACAATTTAACATCGCAAAGGCCTTTAGATTAGACTGACCAAATATGATGTTGATCTGATTGATGCTCTAGGGGGAGTTCTTTAAAGTACAACATGTGGAAATGGCAAAAGCTGCAAATATTTTGCAGAGAAAATTCAAAATATCTCACTTCCTGTTGGGTTTTCAGATTTTGCTCCCAGGGACTTTTTTGTAGGTATTGGGCTGTTATGTGTGTCTATCAAATTTCATACTTGTATGTGAAATGTAGCATGAAGGGAGCTCAATTGAAATTTTGTAGGTGGTGCTATCGAGCCATTTTGCCATACCTAATTCTGAAACCCATATCAGATGTAAATTTTCACCACTTCTGACACATGTGCAAAGTTTCATGAGTTTGAGCATGTTTAGGCCCTCAAAAATCTTTAGGCCCACAAAACCTTTTTCCTGAGTAAATGATGAGCGCCGCCATGAGGAATTCCAGCTTCTGTTTGGATGCTCTCCTGTTCCGGTCTCCATAGGAACACATTGTCAAAGTGGGCTAAAAATAGTGTCTGAATTAACTAAACAGAAACTTTTTGAACATTACTAAAAATGTGTTGTTGGTTGCTACATATCAGCCATAAACTTACGAAATTCTCAGAAAGTACGTGTTTTGAGCACCAGCGAATATGAAGAGAATGGCTTGTAGCACTTAAGTTAAAATACTTCCCAAAAAGGGTACATGTGCGCTATAATCATATAATCAAGGACAAAATCCCACAAACTCCATGACAGTCATTGTTACTCTGTAAAGTGATGGCACTGTGGAGCCATGTGCTTTTAAAAGCATTTTTTATAGCTTTAACAATACATTATCAGCTCTGAAAATATACGCTAATTTGACCAGACTCACTGGAGACCCGGAAACGTAAAGCATCATTCCAGTACAAGTGCTATATTAATAAAAGTTACATGACATTACTTGACTGGAATGTCGAATTGCAGAGCTTGTGCAAACATTCACATTGATCAGATGCTTTCTTATATGCTGTTGTCTCACTGCCGTTGTTATTGACAGGAAAGCGCACAGCATATTTACATAATCATCTAAACATTGCTTTCAGCATCGTGGCCGGCTTTAGGTTGTTTGCTAACAGACACTCAGGAGAAAAATCTGTGAATCATTAGACTTACTGTACATTTACATGTATTCATTTAGCAGCTAATTTTCAACTAATGTCTTTAACTAATGTCATTTAATCTTATTGCTCTAGAATCTAGAGCAATAAGATTAAATGACATAAATGATATTACAGATATCTCACTTATGATTTTCCCTCCGCACAGCCTTGAGCAGTGCAGCAGACACACACTTAAAGTGTGTGGAGAAGAAGACATTTGGAAGAATGTCAGTAACCAAACGGATCTTGCCCCCCATTGACTGCCATAGTATTTATTTTTCCTACTATGGTAGTAAATGGGGGCCGAGAACTGTTTGGTTACTGACATTCTTCCAAATATCTTCCTTTGTGTTCAGCAGAACAAAGAAATTCATACAGGTTTGGAACTACTTGAGGGTGAGTAAATAATGACAGAATTTTTCGGATGAACTATTACTTTAACTGACCAACTATTATTTAGAAAACAGCAAAGCCTGCAGTGACTGTGACAACTGAGCCACATGCCAAAACACAGTTTCTGTCTCCCGTTCAAATATGTCTGTCAGCTCTGCCAAATGACTGGAGTGAAAGGCGCAGTTGTTTACGCTGCAGTTGTTGCAGATGGAGATGTGAGAGTGATTTTCAGGTTACTACAAGAGAAGTGCTGAATGAATCTGAGAACATTCACACACACATTCTATTGCATGTCTGGCAGATCAGATAACACCTTCGTAATAGTTACAGTCTAGCAGCAGTGTAACGTTAATGCAGTCAGTTCATCAGGGTCGTTTGCCTTATACAATTAACACTGGTTATAAAACTCAACTCATTCACACCTGGCTTTATCAGCACTGTGAGTGCAGGAACTTAATTGGATGCTCTGATTTGCACCTCTAAAGCCCTACATACATTCCATCCCTGTCTAATCACTTTGAATTATTCAGGGATTTTTAGGTGCTTCATCAGTGTTTCAGAGCTCACGGCAACTTGTTGAGCCTGGTTTGAATCCAACACTGTTATCACTATCTCCTGATATTTCATTCCTCAGGGCCAAAATGCAGAGCTGCATTGCAGTGAAGACAAACGTCTTAGACAATGCAAGAGTTTCAGGCTGAAATAGTAAGCCTGGTTAAACAGAGAATATGGGAGAATCACAGGATATCCAGTGCTTGCAAAACAGACCAAGACAACCTTGATGAAATTGATAACATTTCTTAGCTTCACAACACAATCTGTGCAAGTATGTGAGTGCAAGCAGATCCTAGTTATGTGTTAGACTGTAATTCTGGTATGTTGTACTAGTATGTTCAACGTGATTAGTCTGTGGACCAGTTTAAAACATTTCTAGCCATAGTCCAATAACCAAACATCTTAGCTGAATTGTTAATTTGGTTTCTTTTAAATTAATTCCGGGTGTGTCTCAATTAGCTCCCTAGTCAGGTCGGCCATTTTGAAGGCTGTCTCAATTGCAAAATCCTTCCAGTGCACTGAAATGTTCGCTCCTTAAAAAGTCCCATTATGCACTGTGAAAACCAGGGAGCATCGATGCACATTGGAACATAAATTGTGCATGCCAACTCAATACACAATCTAATATGAAAAAAAGTATTTAATTATATTTCAGTACTGAACAACACAATCTAGCTAGCATTTATAATTAATTCATGGCTGAAATGTTGCAAGTATATTTAAAAAAATCAACATATTTATCATAATGTACTTTAAATAACATAAAAAATAAATCCCTGCAGTGACGGACAATGAGGATGTTGTCATGTCACCATCAGTGTCCCAGTGTGAGCCATGGGTCCTTACTAGTGCCCAAATTTGTGTACATGATATACTGATTCACAACCTAGGGAGCTGAATGAGATGCACCCCTAGGATATTTCGCAATTTTACTGAAAGAGGAAGTTGAGATGACGGGAAATGATGGGGGGAGGATAAGGGTTTTGATGGAGTTTTGGGCGGGTTTTGATGGTTAGTTTGGGGCAGATTGCCACGTTTTATATTTGATACATTTAAACAATACATTAATAATAATATATGGTTAGAAACGTTTGTAATGATAACTGCTATAACTGTTGTTGGCTTATCTTATATAGTGATATAGTGTGACACTACAGTTCAAGTACTTTAAAGGAAAGAAAGAAATTAAGAAATCAATACTTTTATTCAGCAAGGACGCATTAAATTGATCAAAAGTGACAAAGACATTTATATTGTTTAAAGATTTATATTTCCAATAAATGCTGTTCTTCTGAACTTTCTATTTATCAATGAATCCTGAACAAAAAAAAAATCACGGCTTCCACAAAATTAAGCAGCACAACTGTTTTCAACATTGAAAATAATCATACGAGTAATAATGTTTTTTGAGCACCAAGTCAGCATATTAAAATGATTTCTGAATGATCATGTGACACTGAAGACTGGAGTAAAGGCTGCTGGAAATTCATCTTTGACATCACAGGAATAAATCACATTTTAAAACATTTAAAAAAACACAGTTCTTATAAGTTGTAATATTTCATTATATTACACTTTTTACTGTATTTTTGATCAAATAAATGCAGACTTGGTGAGCATAAGAGACTTCTTTCAAAAAACAAATCCAAACTTTTGAATGGTAAATATATTCACTTTCAAACATAAATCTACACTAGATTAAAATGTGTGACAACTAGCCCCCAGTATCTGTTCAATAGTGCAGTCATATGGACTATTCTTCTTTTTTACTTGACAGCAGTGAGTAAAAAAATGTCAGAATTGTCATATTTGGGTGAACTATTTCTTTAAATTTGTCCTTTGGTAAATACATGGTTCAGCTGAGAGGACCAGAGCTGAACTGAATGACCATGAGGAACACTGACCACAGAAAGCAGAGTCAAACCCTACAACTGCACACAGACACAACCCAAACAATACAGCAACCATTCCACGAGTGCTAGTGGTCACACACAACACCTCCTTCCTGACTCATGAGACTTCACATCTAAACACCCAGGTCAAACATTCTTAGCATGTTTTGAGAATATAGGGAAAAGCATGTTTACGCTGAATGTAGGAACGTCCAAAAATATTAGACCTCAAGCATGTCGGGGTGGTGAACTCATGAGGCATGTGGGCGAGGTGCATGCCGGCTAAGATATCTCTCGTTCTCGCCTTGTCTCCTGCTCATCTCTGGTGTGTTTTGTTGCACGACCACAGGGACAGTGCTGCTTCCCTGACAGGGCTGGGAAAAATTTCAGGAATCTGCTCCTCACCGCGATAACCCTCCAAACTGTTTACGTTTGGAAAGACAAGAGAAAAACAGACAGAAATGGCAGCGGGGGCAGAAGAGGAAGGAGAGAGGCACAGGATAGAAGCATCTGAGGCTTTGGGTGGGATTGTGTTCCAGGGCCTGACACTCGTAATGCTACATGAAGCACAGAAAATATGGGTAACATAGACCGCATGCTGAGATATCAAGTGTTTGACAGTCTGCTGGTCGTGTTCCAGAAAATATACCCATAGTTTATTTGGAAATAAATACTTTGCTAAAGGCGCTAACACTAATGCAAACACATGTGTGCACTACACAGGAATGCCATATTACAGAGATAAACACTCTTATTAGCAGTGTTTGTGTAACAGAGGCAAGCTAGTAAGAGCTGTGTGAGTAAACCGCACTCCCCTGGCCTCAAGAGACACGCTAGCAACTGATGCTAGAGACGGTGGTCTTTAGCGTCCCTGTTAGCGTGCCTGCCTCCCATGCCAGAGACACTGGTACAAATTCCGCTCGGAACAGGTCGAGTAGGACCAGTTACATTTGGTGGCATTACCTGGATGGGAGTGAGGTTTAGGGGGTGAGTGTAATGAAGGCAAGCTAGTAAGAGCTGTGGGTGTAAACCTCATTCCCCTGACCTCAAAAGGAGACGCCGGTTCAAATCCCGCTCGGAGCGGGATTGGGTAGTTTTTCTAAAAGTGATCAATGATATGATTTTCATCTGTAAACATGATAAAACATGGCAGAAAATTCTGTAAACTTACTTTGAAGGAGGAACACAAGCCATATGTAGAGACCAGAATATCATAGAAACTTGGGAGTGAGAGCTTTTGACTTGACCCAGTAAGCAAGACCCTAGCAACCACTTAACAACACCTTAGCAATTGGAGAGCAATATGCAAAAACACCTTAGAATACCTTTGCATTCATATAGCAGTACCCTGGCAACCACATCACAACAGAGCAACATACTACAACTACCTTAGAACACCATAGTATGTTCATAGCAACACTCTAGCAACCACCCACAACACCCAGGTAACTGCATAGCAACTAGGGCTGCATGATTTATCGCACGATACGAAAAATAACATTGAACTTAAACACGTTTATCACTTAAACACGATTCTTAGTGCGATTATGAAATCGCAAAGGCTGTGATTATTTTTTTATGCGCAGCTTGTCAATGAAGTATGGCTCCAAATGCTAATCCATCTGAAAGCACTGCGAATTTGAGTTGCTTATAATGTACATTTGAAAAAGCAATACGCGTCAAACATCTTTCTAGACATGAGAAGCATTTATTAACATCTTGTCCAACAAAAGATAACATGTTTTTACTCCAAACTCACTTCGTAATGATAGTTGAGCATCCTTCTGTGAGATGATATGGCTTCTTATACAGAATAAGGCAGTCATTTTTATTAGTCATGTTTAATCAATCAAAGTGTTTCAATCTTCTGTTTATTCAGCTACAGCTATATGACTCCTGTTATCTTCTTCTACGGCAGGGCATATTTAGGGTTTCTGCGCAAAAGCGCCCTCTGGCTTTCAGATGGAGAAGCATTTACTACTGATCACAGAGCCATACAGCTCTGACAAGCTGCACATAAAATAATCTCAGCCTTTTCCAAATCGTGTGCAGTTTAATCACGATAAATCGTGCAGCCCTAATAGTAACATGCTAAAACTGCCTCACAATACTACAACATTCACATAGCAGAGCCCTGGCAACCACACACAATACAACCACATAGCAACCTACTAAAACCACCTTAGAACATCATAGCATTCACATAGCAACACCTTAGCAACCACCCACAACACTTAAATGACTTTACAGCAACGTGCCAAAACCAGCTTAGAATACCACAGTATTCTCATAGCAACGTCATGGCAACCTCTCAAGTAACATGGCAACCTCTCAAGAAATGGCTTTCCTGTAGCAAATGGCTTTCCTGTAGCTCAGTGGTTAGAGCATGGCACTAGCAATGCCAAGGTTGTGGGTTCGATCCCAGGGATTGCACATACTCAGATACAAATGTATAGTATAATTCAATGTAAGTCGCTTTGGATAAAAGCGTCTGCCAAATAAATGTAAATGTAACTGCATAGCAAAACAACCTCAGATTACTATAGCTTCCATATACCAAAGTAATTGCATAGAAACATACTAAAACCACCTTAGAATATTAGCAATGCCCTGCCAACCACCCAAGTAACTGCATAGCAATGAGCTAAAACCACATTAGAATACCATAGCAATACTAAATACTAAAACTGACACAGAAAACCATTGTATCTGGCTGATTAGCAACACCCTTACAAATCAAAAAGCAATGTACTAAAACCACTAAGAGAACCTTAGCTACCATATAGAAACACCCTTGCAGCTAATCACAACATAAGATGTTTTCAAGTTTTTTATAATTTACAGTGTATGTGAATCTGCTCTTATTCGTGCTCTTAGATGTTTATCAGATGTTCAAACACAATCGTTAGCATGCAAAGCTTTAAAGATGAAGCCTTCTACATCTGTGAGATTTAAATCTGTGGGATATGACCATGAAAACTTCATGCACACACAAGCATTCTGGCCACAGAACTAGGAAGACAGCTTCTGGTACAGTAAACAAACAGGATTTAGCAGAGTCAGGGCTAGTTCTTGGGAACATTTTAGCATTTACAGTAATTACCGTGACCCTTGAATTTCATCATAAATCCACAGGGACGGCCTGTTTCTGTTGTTTTCATTTCACACATGTTGATTCTAAAATCCCTAACTTCATTAATAACATCTCATTTCACCTGATCCTGATCTTATCTAAGCCATATCTCTCTGTCTCCTGGCGTTTTTAATCTCTTTATGCAAATCTGGGCACACAAACAGCAGCTACCTCACTGGTTTTCTTCCGGATGAGGAAGGTGCTTATTATGCAGGTTTGGGAGGCTCTAGTGCTTGTGCAATGGGATATAGATGCAACAATTGTTTGTTTTGGGTTATGAGATTGACATTCTTTGGAATTTGCTGGAAAAACAAAAACATCTTTTGTGTACAGGAGAGGGCTCGGAAAGGAAAGCCAGGGTTTTGTGGAGTTGTTTTCTGATGTTGGTTGTAGACATCAGAATTCCAGTCAAGCTCACAGAGAGCTGAGCGTCTCCACTAAACAAAAATAAACTCTGTCAAAAGAATCTCAGAAGAACATATCCTCATTTTAATTAGAGAAAATCTCAAATAACTAGAATTTTATCTTATCTAAAGTAAATGTGATTGGATTACCTGTGCAAAACTCGCTGACATGATGTCAGCCCTCCATTGCAATACGCCTTGATAAAATATAACCATTTATTAGACATTCTTCAATATTTGTTATACCAATTAGGTATAGGACTATGTATAGTTAATCTTGAGATACATTAAAACCAGACAGATGGGCTTGACCCAGACCTGGTTCAGGATAATGAGCCTCAGCTGGCTGAAGGACAGTGGAAGACCTTGAAGACCAAACCCAAATTAAAGCCATTACTCTTCATTTCCTTTTACATTCACAGCTCATCGCCAACCTTCATAAAAGGACATATTGTGTGTCTGTGTGTGTTCTTGTACAGTTATCTTTGTGAGGAACAATTTGAGTTTTAGACTATCAGAGTGAGGACCTTTTGGCTGGTCCTCACTTTCTGATACCACTATAAAGGACTGTTTGAGGGTTAAGACTTGGTTTTAGGCAGTGGTGGACAGTAACAAAGTATTTCTACTTTGTTACTATACTATTTTCAATTATCTGTACTTTATCTGTACTGTATTTTTATTTTGGGAAACTTTTACTTCACTGCATTGTATAAAAAACATTGTTCCTCGTTATTTCGAACTGAAGAAATCACCACCCTTTCTGAGATGCAAGAGCGATGTCCGATTCGTGAACGAGCCGTGAATCTTTGCCATGAATCTGCTGAACTGGTTCACAGATAACACTGAATGATACATTTGTGAATTGAATTGATCCAAATGTAACTGTTCTTGAGTCAACAACTCACTGATTTAATAATATGGTAATGAGCTAAAAAAGAACAGGGTTATCGTCGGAGCTTGAATGTGCGTGCAACTAATGGTGCGGAAATAAGTTACTAATGTATTTTAGCTTTTTAAGCCGATTGAAATGCTTAAATTTTATTGTGAATTTTCAAGTAGCCAGCACTAGTAAATAAGGGAGTTATATGTTTCAGTAGAGTAGCGTGACAATATCTCAGCTGTTTTCAGAACAGTGTAGATAAACCAACTCCAAACAAACTGTTCAAAAACTCATATTTACTCAATATCCAACTGATTTTGAATAAAATGTATCATCCAGTTCATTGCTAACCATATAAACATTACCCCCACTATTGTAAACATTCAGATAGACAGTTTACTGATGGATGATGGAATTTTGTTCAAATAAATGTTATTTTCGCTGTGTAAAATACAAAGTCAGTGTGATCCACTGTTGTTTTGGATCCCACTGACTTTTATTGTATGAACAAAAACATATTCGCTTTTGTGTTCCACACAATAAATAAACTCTTACAGGTTTGGAACAACACTTGAACAAATAACAGAATTGTATTTTTTGGAAGAACAAGTATAGCTTGTAGCTTGAGATGCAACAGTTTCAAAGTAGCTTTGAGTGAGGACTGTGGATAATCAGCCCTCAAATTCAAGTTGATAAGTGATTCAGTTCTTTTTCCCTTTTGCAAATCAAGGATCTAAATCAGTAATATGTCAACATGCTTTGCTGACCTCATTCATTAGAGTTAGATGAGCTGTCAGCCTGCCAGATCTCTCTATGAAGGAAAACAATGTGTTCTCATAAAACAGTACAGTGTGGAGCCCTGATGACCGGAATACATTAATTAAACTTCCTCATACTTGCATAAGCAAAGAGAGAAAGTTTATAAGACGGTATTCACACATGGCATGCCACTTAAACCATGGAAACCACAGTATTTTATATACTCTCACCACTTGAGTGGTGTTTGCTAAGGCAATATCACTATTATTATTAGTATTGCTCGAGTTTTTTTTCCCACACATTCAATCAGAATTTATAGTCAGAGGCATCTGTTTTATAACATATAACCACATTAAAGGAAGAGGAGTCAAATCATATCTAGGCACCAGATCATACAGACATAAGTGTGGGCCAGTAAGAAACCACAATCACCCAAAGCACCCTAGCAATGTGCTAAAACACAAGAGTGTGTTAACACTCTTTTAAAAAAAAAAGGTTTCAAAAGGGCACCATAGAAGAACTATTTTTGGTTCCCCAAAGAACCTTTCAGTGAACAGTACTTAAAAGAACCATTTTTTTTTTCTTAGTGTGAAGAACATTTTAATAATCCAAAGAACACTTTCCACACACACAAAAAAAAAAATTGAAAAGTTTCCATGGATGTGTATGGTTCTTCATGGAACAATATAGATGCCAATAAAGAATCTTTATTTTCAACAGCCTTGCCCACTCTATTGTGGTGGGCACTGGGTCAGCACCATTCAAAGCACTCTTAAAAATAAAGGTACTTTATTAGGATCTATGACTCTATAAAGAACCTTTCCATTGCAGAAAAGTTTCTTTAGTGGTTTTAAAAAAATGGTTAAGAACTGTTCACTGAAAGATACACAAAAACACAAAATGGTTCTTCTATGGCATCACTGTGGAAAAAAAAACTTTAAATTCATACAAGGCTTACATAATAGCTCCAGTTGATGGATTTATGAATACAAAGCGCTATAACAATATATTTTTTAAAAAGTCATGAAAGGCTCCATATGAAACACTTTCAGACATCTGAAGTGACAGATATAGCACATGATCATTCATCTATTCTTTAAACAGACATGTAACATAAGGCCAGAGACAAGCCTTGGCTTTCCCGGAAGTGAATGCTATATGAGGTTTGGGTAGAGTTGTAAAAGAGAGCAAAGGCAGTATGGTAATGTAATTTCAATGCTGTTACAATCCATCAAGTGTATACATATACATCTGAATGCTCACAGAAACACGTACAGAAATGTGCAAAACTGCAGTATTAGAGAGACTATAATGACTGTGCTGTAGTCACTCTAGTTCAGTAATAGATCTCTGATAGCTGGGTTAGTGTTCGATGTGCTCTAGATTAAGTGGGTCTCATACAAGAGCCATGGATACTTTGCGTAACACTCTGCATTTATCATGAAAACTCCTCACATTCTCAGCAGGTCATGCAAATTCAATTTTACAGCACAACCAATGACATCCTGACAGTTTATTCAGCCACCTTTCTTGCAGGCTGGCTGACTAAATCAGTTACTCTTAAAAATCCCATATATACTCCCCCAATGTCTTCACTATATCATACTCATGCTGCCAAAGCCCAGCACCACTGAGCCATCAAAGCTACAGGTCACAAACTCAGCAGAACAGAGAAACACAAAATGATGATCTATTACATTAGACAAAAGTAAATTTCAGATGGCTCAAGAGACTAAAATGAATAGTTCAACCAAAAATCAAGATTCTTTTAACATTTATTTACCCTTCTGTGTGCCACACCCATATGACTTACTTTCTTCTGTGAAACTCAAAATAAGATATTTTGCACTTTCTTCGTCCATTCAATGAAAGTCAATGGAGGTCCTCGAATAACAAGAGGGTAAGTAAATGATAACAAAAATGATATAATGATACAAAATTAACAAATAATGATCAATTACTGACTGAAATATTGTAATTAAATGCTGAAATATTGATATTTTAGCAACATCACCTCTGAACTTTTTTCTTTTTGTCAGGCCATATCATCTTCTGTCTGGTCAAGTGCCTGTTTGCCAGTTTTGGGGACAGACATCACTGGTCATGTGCATCTCTATCTACTTCACACTGTCCTCAGGGAATGGATGAGGCAAAAAGCCCCTTCTAATCCTTCTGTCACCCAGAAACACACACACTGACCAGTGCTATACAGGTCAATGGCAAGCTTCTGCCCCACAGACAAGAGCTGAGCGGGATTGGAGTCTGATTGAATGTCCTGGGTTAATTCCAGTCTCAGCAAGCACACACACACACACACACACACACACACACAAACATACAGAAAAACGGAAACACTGCGATTAGATTGACTAGATGAGGTCTGCTGGGCAGTTCAGCGACAACTGAAGATAAAGTAGGACTACAAGCACAGGAGGGGCAATGCCAATAAAAATAAATGTGCATAAGCTGGCATCATGACAGGATGGGAAATGTGGTTTGTTGTGATCTCAAATGCTTATGTAATACCTTATTTCATTTATATATTCAGGTAAATCTCACAAAACATGTCCAGCTTACATTTAAGATTTTTGCATTGTGAAATTATTTTCATGACAATTAAGCATAAGTCATACTAACAGACATTTAGCAAAAAATAAAATTTATTAATTAAAAAAATTGCATTACAGTAATATTACAGTAAAAATATACAATTTTGCATGACAATAATTATTTTTGCATTACGGTAATAACGTCTGATATACTGTATGAATGTATATCCATATATAAGTATATATATATATATATATATATATATATATACTGTATACTCTATTCATATATATATATATATTACTTAACTATTATTCAAAATAATCATTATTGTAATGCAAAAATGTGCATTTTTACAGTATTATTACAGTATTATTGTGTATTATTACAGTATTATTATTTACATTAATTATTCTTTTGTAATTAATGACAAATATTAAAAACATACAAAAAACATCCTTATTACCACCTTAATGCAAAAAAAATATATATATATAAATTAAAAATAATAACAATAATAATAATAATAATAATAGTGTCTATTTACACTAAGTGCAAATAGCACTTGTTGGCAAAGGCTATTTACACTAATTCCACCAATCACAGTCTGGTTGAGCCAGCCAAAATTTCAAAAGAAACCCATTCAGTAACAGGAGTGTGAACAGAAGGATAGTGGATCTACCATTTTACGCAATCGACTACAGTTCAAATCTGCCTTTTATGATTTTAATAAATATAATCATATACACTGAATATTTTGTTATTAATATATTTTATAATGTAGGTGCCAATACTATGTCACCATTTGCACTATATAGTATAAATAGAAACTAAATATTTACATTTAGTGCAAAGAAAATTCTGCTATTTTCACTGTGTAAATAGAATCCATCAATATTCACACTCTATATGCCTCTGCAAAAAGTAGTGTAATGCAAAAAAATGTGTTATCATGAACAATGTCAAAATGCAAACCATCTATGGCACTAAAAATTGGCTAAACTTTCTTTATGCAAAATATATCTTTTTTCTTTTATTTAATTTTAGAAAGAAATATGACCCAGACATTCATGACAGGTTTTGTGGTATCCATTCTACACATTTCTATACATCTACGTTAGTAAACAATCATTAATACCTCGAAATAGGCATTACAGGAACTAACAGACAGTTATTGATTATAGAGAAGAGAAATGTCAATTGTAATTGATCTTGACTTCAGTGAAGGCTTGCAGAGGTGAGCGATATGGAAGGAATGAGACCGTCTGGTGGGGTAGTGACCCGCCGTCTTCATTCATTAGTGCATATGGTTCCTAACTCTGTGAACTGACCACACAGTTGAAGTGATCTCATCTTTGGAACAGGATTAATCGAAGATCCGGTTCAATCAGAGAGCAAGCATGTTTCCAGATCAAGATAGAAGGGAGAGAGAGAACGTTTACAACCTTAAATACATTTGTACCCTGCAGAGAACGGCCCATTTCTGGCTTAGAGTTTGACAAAAAATTACAAGTGTGTCCTGAAATGCCACACAGCACTCAGACAGAAAGTGGCTGGCGGTGCCCTTAGTTTGGCACAAGTCAAATGGAGAGGAAGAAGGCAGGAGAAACAGAGAGAGAGAGAGAGAGACTGAGAGATGGCCTGTCTCCTCTCTATCTGACAGGGACAAAGAGCTCTCTGATAAGAACGGCAAAAAAGGAGGGATGGATGGAGAGAAGGTGGAGGGATAAAGGAAGGGTAAGGTCAGAGAACATCCTGGAACATCCCGACACAATGCGTGTTTGTGTGCGCGCACGTGTGTGTGTGTATCCTGGTACGAAAGGAAGGGATGTGACGCCGCACAGGGTGACAGCAGAGTATGACATTTGCATGCATGAGATTTTGAGTGTGACAGGTCTATATCTGGTGAGCTAAAAATTCACATTCCTTTTGTTTTTCCGTGATGCCAACATAAGTGATAGGTGTTATATAAGTCTACAGCAACTATAAATATCTCCCTACCTCAGAGTGATTTTTTGGGTATCTGAACAATTCATAAAACGCATTTGATGTTGCCAAACACAGGAGTTATCTGAGACAGATAGAGAAACCAGGCAACAAATTAAATTTCCCTAACCTTGTATCTACATTTGGTCTCTCAACTGGCAAAAACAAGCTCCATCAAATTGGTATGTCGCCAAAAAAGGCTTGTTGTCAAATGATGTTGAGGCTTGACGTGACAGATGCCACTTTAGATTTATTTGTACACACGTCAGTGTTTACGTTCCTCAACTGCTGCTGTTGTAAAGGAGCAAAATTTGCATATCATGGCATGGAAGCAAGACTGCGTATACACATGATCCACCAATGAGCAGCCACTGCTGGAGGACTATGCAAAGTATCTTCAGCTATGTTTAGCACTTTTGAAATCAAAATATTGAAATTCAAAACATTTTTTGGATTAGTTCACATCCCCATCCAAATCCTGAATCTTTGATCTGAGATTCTTATCAAAAGCCTGCTATGTAACGTCAAAATAACACGCCTCTACAAACAACATCATATTACCATTTTTTGGATATCATTCCATAGTAATACCATGTTGCTTGGACCTGACAGAACCATTTTTGTCTTCAAAGTACACTCTAAAAAATGCTGGGTTGTTTCAACCTATGTTTAATTAAAAAACCTATGTTTAATTAAAAAATTTAAACCAATGGTTGGGTTTGTCCATATTTGACCCAAACATGGGTTGAAACAACCCAGCATTTTTAGAGTGTACTTTTAAAGGGTTAGTTCACCGAAAAATGAAATTTCTGTCATTAAGTACTCACCCTCATGTCGTTCCAAACTCATAAGACCTTCGTTCATCTTCGGAACACAAATTAAGATATTTTTGATGAAATCCGAGAGGTTTTTTTTAATCCCCAATAGAAAGCAACATAATTATCATCATTCAGGGTCAAGAAAAGCCGACCAATAATGAGCTGGCATTCGGACGTAAACACGGAAGCGCTGAACTGCGCCAAATGCATACGAGTCTGACAGGGTAGAGAAGAAATTGTTGAATAAAGTTATTTTTGTTTTGTTTTTGCGCACAAAAAGTATTCTCGTCGCTTCATAACATTAAGGTTGAACCACTGTAGTCATGTTGACTACAACTTTAGTATGTCTTTAGTACATTTCTGGACTTTGAATGATAGTAATTATGTTGCTTTCTATTGGGGCTGAAAAAAACACTCTTTTCATCAAAAATATCTTAATTTGTGTTCCGAAGATAAACAAAGGACTTACGGGTTTGGAACGACATGAGGGTGAGTAATTAATGACAGAAATTTCATTTTTGGGTGTACTAACCCTTTAAATACCATGTAAATACCATGCATACCATTCATTCAGCAACATAATATATCAAAGTGCCATGGTAATACCATGGGTTTTTTTTTTTTTTTCTGGAAATGGCAGTATCATGGTTTTCCTTTAAGTAAAATAACATGTTACATGAGTATGGTAATCATTTAGTACTATAATAGATAACACATTACCATAGCAATCACATTTTATCTTTAATTGTGTGACATGGTATTCGATGAAGTGCCTTGGAGTACCACGTAACTAGTTATGATACCATGGTATGGTATGACCACCTGATGCAGTCACTGTACTTTTTTATAAGGGCCTGCTGTTAAACTTGCAGCAAAACCCTCATATGCACATAAACACACTTTCCTCTTTGCAGGATGTGAGCAAAGATTCCTGCAGACGCAGATGAAAGATTCATGGTTGTGATGGCTGAGCAGCAGCGGCCACAATATCAGATTAATGACTAATTCAGAGAAATCCTGCTCAGATATCCAGCCCAGTTGCCTGGGGTCAAATCTTTACCCGAGACCAACTTCTCAACAACAACAACATCAAAAATCAGGTTAATCTCAACTATGTTGAGATTTGTGCAATTAGCAATGACATGAACATCCAAGAGATTACCTAACGCTCTTGTTGCAGAAAGATTTGCGACCTAAACAATAGGATTTTGCTGTATTTACCTGCCAAGAGAAAACAGAGAAAATCAATAACAGCAAAGCCTGATACTGTTCTGTTTTTCCCCAAATCCCATATTAGAGGACAGTCTGCTGTTATAATTCATGGAAACCCAGTAAATTGGACAGAGTAGACAGAGTTAGTGCTAAACTGCACTGGAGGGAATAGTTAGTCAGTATTGCACAACTGAGATCCACTGCTGTTGAGTGCGCAGACAGGGATGTGGACAAGGACATAATATCATTGTAAATTCATGAGGCAGTTGTTATTTAGCATCTCTAGAGTCAATGTCACTGAGCCCTGGGAGAAAAAAAATGACTCAATGGAATTATTTACTTGCATGTAATACTGGACAAATTATTCATTCAAACATTCATTTATTTTGCTGTTTTTGTCATTTTTTAAGATTATTTAAAAAAAACCCAACAACAATGAATATACACACACTTCCAAGTTTGGGGTCCATAAGACTTTTTAAATGTTTTTGAAAGAAGTCTTTTATGGTCACCAAGACTACATTTATTTTATCAAAAATACAGTAAAAACTGTATTATTGTGAAATATTGCTACAATTTACGACTGTTTTCTATTTTCATAAAAATTTTTAAATTATTCATGTGACGTCAAAGCTGAATTTTTTAGCATCATTACTCCAGTCTTCAGTCACTTAAATCATTCTAATATGCTTATTTGCTGCTCAAGAAACATTTCTTATTATTATCAATGTTAAATACAGTTGTGCTGCTTAATATTTGTGGAAACGGTGAATCTTTTTTTTTTTTTTTTTTTGACGATTCTATGTAACATTATACAAATTATAATTTAAAATATTATAAATGACTTTACTGTCACTTTTGATCAATTTAATGCATCTTTGCTAAATGAAAATATCTTTGTGACAACATGCCCCCATATATGTATATAAAATGTGATAACCATTAGGGAAAAAACACCATTGTCCAGAAAACACAGTTCAGCCTTTGAACAATTTCCACATATGACAACTAGCCCCGGTCTCCTCTAATACTAAAGTAATCACTCCTACAGTTCATAAGAAGGGCCAATCACACTACTTCTCAACTATCTTCTTTGTCAACATTGATTTTAAGTGTCTATATCTGCATCAATAACCTCTCATGAAACCCAATTTGTTCTGATTCTAGTTTTATCCAACCAATTTTTTGAAACTCTCTCTCTCTCTCTCTCACGCACACACATCATGACACCACCTGAACTGGCTGAAGTTACTTGACCATCCATAAATAGAAAGATAGGAGGACAAAGGGAGAGAAAAATAATGGTTGTGAAATGCCTCATTGGTTTTGACGGTATTTTAGGATGAGGGAACTGTCGGGTTGCAGAAGTGCAGGCCAGCCTGGAGGCTGCTGGCTATTGCTATTAGTGTTGAGGAACAAGACTTGCCTTTCCTGAGGAGCAACCAGGATGAGATCCACTCAACAGATACACTCAAACACATCCACACTGACCCAATTATATAATGGGGAATTTGAAATGCATTGGAAAATTAAAATCAAATTAGTATTCAGACACATCACGGTGTATATTGAAATAATGTTATTTTACTCAACTCAGAGTCATGTTTAGCTTCAAAACATGTAAGAACCAATGATGTCATTTTGACATGCCAAGTCTGGCCATGACCATATATGGACAAGCGCAGCATGAACAGTTTGCTAAATATCTTCTTCTGTGTTCTAAAGAAGAAAGTCATGCAGGTTTGGAACGACATGATCATGAGTAAATGATGACAAAAAATTTAAAAGAGAAAAACGTACCTTTGCCTCTAATGGATGCTTTGCACTAACAAAAAAGTAACTTTCGAGTACCACATAAATACCCATTTGATACAGTCAGTGCACCATGGTACTGCCCCAGTATTTTTTCGCAAGGGTCTGAGCAATGAATACAGCAATGCAGACAGTAGATTTAAACATGTGGAAAGAAGTCTGTGTGTACATCGGCACGGCAAAGCAAATCCACTGTGGAGAGTAATGTGTCTAATCTAGCATGAACGGCTACATCTGACACATAACCCGCATGACTGACAATATCTGATCTCTGACTCCCCTCTTTCTCTCTTTTTCCTTCTCTTCCTGCCTTTTCATGTTTGAAAAGCATGTTTGCATACATATTTAGTGGTCATGAATGCATATACTCATGCGCACACACATAACCCAGTCAGAGAATGAGTATGCCTTTTTTCATCATAATTCACAACACCAGATTTACAAGATCCAGCTGTTAGTCATGCACATAGGGTTACTGTATTATATATATATCTGAGATATATATACCTCAAAACTAAGATAAAATCTACTCATTTAAAAACATTTGTAAACTGAAAGTAAGATATATAAAAACTAAAACGTATCCATGAATTAATACCTAAATTGTAAAAATCAATATTACAATAAAAATTATACAAAATAATCTTGCGCAGGTAGATGCACAGTGTCGTCCAACGCCACACAGCTTACGCTAAAAGGCTTCAACAAGAGAAGGCAGAGCTCATAAATGACTATTAATTCTGCTGTCTGTAATCCGTCTCAATCTGCTCATCCTGCCGCAGTTAAAAGGTAAAGTCTATAATCAGGCGATGGACAGACTGCATGAATAAACAGTGGAAGATTAACTGGCCACTGGACATCGGTAAAGAGAGGGAGCTAATTGCTAATGCTTTAGAGCTTACCACCCGGCAAAATACAGGGCCTCAGAGTGCAATGAAAGATAAGAGCTTTCCCATAAGAAATTATGGAAATACACTGCATTAACCACTTAATGGATATGCTGTAATAAATAACATTAACTCTTAACCATAAAACATAAGGTCACTGTGACTTTGATGAAAAAGCAATTCACTGTAGGCAAGTGCTCAGTTTGTTGTGTGTGTTTATGGTTGACCCCACCATCAGGAACAGAGCCAATTCCACTCATTCTGTCGCTTTCATCCATCAATCAAACACCTCAAGCTGCCATTGCGCTTGCCATAAGACCCAGACCAAGGCTGAGGGCCTCAGGAGGGGTGACAGTGTTCTTCCACAGTTGACTGGAGCTCTGTGGCCTCCACTTGGACATTATATGGATGACTGTAGTCACATAAATGAACAAAATACTTCTAATCAGGGTTGGACAAGCATCCAACTTCAGGAAATGAAAAAAAGACCTTTATCATTATTTTTAAAGTGCCCCTGTTATGCTATTTTAAAAGTTCATAATTTTGTTTTGGAGGTCTCCTACAATAGATTTATCAAAGATGCAACAAAGCTAAAAAAAAAATTAAATAAAAATTCTTTAATTCTTTGACATTTTCAGGCAAAATTCATAAGATGTGTTTATTTGGAATCCTGCAGCAACATTACACTAAAAGTCCTAACTTTGGTAGCAGCAAATGCAAATCACTTGAGAGTTTTGCAGAACAAGGTTTACCAGATACAATCAGTTTAAACAAAATAACCCACACAATTCTTGTTAATATCCTGAGTTTTTCTGTTGGAAACTCCCTTCAGCTGATTCATTATGGTCTCCTGAAAACAACAGCTTTCTGAGAGGGACTTTCATCCTACTTCTGGTCACAGCAGGAGATCTTCAACTAAAAATCTGAAGAGCCAGCTTTCCCCACTGTGCAGCAAAGTTAGAAACACAGCTTTGGACCTCAGAATAAACATAATTTAGAGGTTCAATCCCACCATGTTTGCTGTAGTTCCCCCAGAGTCATCTAATTTATCCTCTGTGGTCCCCTGAACGAGGGGGTGGTGAGATGAGAACTAGTGTTTATGGTGGGAAACAATGGGAAATTTGTGTGAGAAAATCTTACTTCTGTAGTTGAATCTCACCCACATGAATGTTGACATAACTGACACTGAAAGCTTTAGGTTTCAGAAACCACATTTACAAATACACACTAGTAAATTTCTACTATTATCAAAAAAACTTTTTTTCAGCATTTCCCATTTGTCAGAAAACTGTAAGGCATGTCAGCGTTCAGTATTGATTCATTTCAATGATATAATCAATACTGATTAATTTCAGCACATTTAACCTACAGGTACAGCGAAATTTCAGTACAATGTTCACTACTGATTGATTTTGTTAAAGTATTCACTACAGATTCATTTCAAACAAACTTCGTACTGCTTAATTTCAGCACGGGTACAAACTGATTTCAGTGCAGTGTAAAATATTGATTCATTTCAGTACAATAATTGATGTATATTCATTATGTTGGCTTGACAAAGCAAAAAAATGCAAACAACATGCTAATTCATGTTAGCAATGTGCTAAAACATGTTAGCAACATGCTAATGCATGCAAGCAACATGTAATGTTTTGGTATGCTAGTAACATGCTAATTCATGCTAGTAACATGATGAAAATGCTTGGAACATGCTAATTCATTTTAGCAATGTATTTAAAAATGCTACAAGCATGTTAGTAAAATGTAAAATAATGCTAGACATGATAATAACATGATAAATCATGCTAGGAAGCTTCTAAAACTTTCATACAAGGCTTTGTCAAGTCAGCATAAAAGTTTGTCTTTACTTTCTATGTTTAATAGTCATTTTAGTACAATATCTGGTGTACATTCATTTTAATGTATTGTTCAGTATTGATTCATTTCTAAACAATATTTGGTGTACAGTTATTTTAACAATGTTCAGTACTGATTAATTTCTGTACAATATGTGGTGTATATTAATTTTAATATACTGTTCAGTAATGACACATGCCATTTTAATGTTCACAGCTGATTCATTTTACATTGGATACAGATTGATTTTAATATATTGTTTGCTACTGTTTGGCGCAGATTAATTTCAATGCAATTTTCGGTGTTTGATTTTTGAATGTGTAGGAAATGCTATCTTATATAGACGGGCAGACACATGTTCAGTAATGCAACCGCACACATATGCTGCACATATTACACCGACATACTTGTAGAGAGGCACATCCAAAGCTTACATGCACAAACAAAACCCAAGACAACACAATGAGCTTCTGAGGAACACTGTGATGGCACAGAGAAACACGGTGATTGTATGACACAGAGGCATAGGATAAAAGAGAGAGAGAACAGAAAAGAGAAAAAGAACCAGAAAAAAAAGCAGGATTGAGGAAAGGCAGCAACATGCTAGGAGAATAACATGCCTGTCTCTAACCCACTCCATCTCAACCAATCTGCACCATACTGAAAGAACCTCTCTGTCTGTTGCTGCACAGACAAACCACCCAATCAGCAGACCCCACGATGCCCTCACGCACAAATACACAGAGAAACACATTAGTACACGCACACTCACACACACACAAACAGTGAAAGTGTAAAGGGGGTTACTTTGAGCTATGGGTATGAGGTGTCTGGCACCTTTCTTTCCCTGAGGGAAGATGACAAGATACGCATCCATCTCTCCCTCTTTCTTTCACACACATACTCACACTCACTCTTCCTCTCGGTCTCAGACTGAGTATTAAGGCAGTTATTACCGTAGAAGATGATTTTTTGATATTTCATTCTAAAGGAACCATTAGACATTGCATATTACACTAAAACCCTATTCGTACAGGACTAGTTTTCCCCGCGGAGGATGGGTATAATCATGTTTCACAGTCGTACTTTGTGTTTTTAATCCTGCCTGAATTGAACACATCTGTGTTTTTCCTCACAGAACACTCTTAAAAATTACAAAAATTTCCATCTGTTTTTCAGCATCCTTCGAGAAATCAAATCCCAATAGATGTGTGTGATTACATATATATATATATATATATATATACAGTCAAACCAAAATTTATTCAGACACCTTGAACATTTCATTCATTATTACAGTTTATTCACTGTAGTTTAAAAAAAAATGTTAATAAAATATGACAAGATCTCAGAATTAAGCTGTGTCAGAAAAAATTAATCTTAATTATGTCAGATAACACTTAAGCCTTGTTTACAATGCACGCGTCTGTGGCGTGTTACAGCTGATCCGCGCCCACTCTAGTCAATGCTTGTGTTTGCAGCACCAGCCGCGTCGTGGCACGTTTCAGAAGCGTCCCAGAAGCAGCTCGCCACACCGCTTCGCTACAGATAGCCGCCTTGCCTATTTTTGACGGACGTCGTGCCGAAGCCGCACAGTAAATACAAAATAAAAGTCCAAAATCCTTTCAATTTCAAAATAAACACCCCGTGCAGACTCATGTGGGATAGCTAAAACACAACAATAAACAGAATTAAACTGGAAAAACGAACATTTAACTTACCCATGTTAGAACACAAAAAATAAAAAATAAAACAACGTAGGACAGGCAAATCACGTGGTCTCGCGAATCCTGTCGCTTCGCTCCTAAAATGCGAGTGTGAGTTGGCACCGCCTAGAGGACGGAACTAAACCTTGCCAGAGTCGTGAAGCGCCGCAGACGTGTGCAGTGTAAACAAGGCTTTAAGCAAAACATGGTCAGGTCAAAGTGTCTGAATAATTTTTGGTCCCAAATTTTTTTATCAGTTTTACTGGTAGTCCACTGTATGAATAATTTTTGGGTATAATGTGTCACAGTTTACTTTATTTTGCTATCCTCACTTACATAAATGAACTATAGTGTCCTGCACCCACTAGTAAAAATATATAAAAAATATCTGAATAATTTTTGGTTTGACTGTATATATATATATATATATATATATATATATATATATATATATATATATATATATATGACTTTAAATTATCATTTGGGGATAATTTCTCAGCCAAACTTGATGTGCATTTAGCAATTAATTAGATTAATTAAATGGCACATCATGTAATTAATTAGATTAAAAATTTTAATCGCTTTACAGCCCTAATTTAAATATATCTTATCAAATGTTTTTTTAAATACATATTTTTATTTATTTACTTATTTATAAATACTTATATATTTAAATAAAAAATATATTTATACATAAACTGAAAGCATTGAGCAATTTAGTAAAAGTAATAAATTGACCTTTATTGTAAAGAGTTCCCTGCATCCTTATATTAACAAATTTGTTCTCAGACATAATTTAGAAAACAAATCCTAACCAAATAGTATTTAAGCTGAGACATTGGGCCAGTACGCTTAGTTTACCAGGACACAATGTGCTGTTGTGTTGTATGGAAATGACTTGTGCCCACAGCTCATCCATATTTCAGTCTTTCTGTCAAAACCCTGTCTCAACGGGCCTGTTGGGCTTTGGTTTCAGACCTGTTACCTCCACCACAGTCAGCAGTCCGATTCCAGTGAAAGGGCAGGAAGGCTTGAAAAGGGAATCTTCTTAACATGATTTTTAATCTTCTCAGCTTGCCTAATTAATTAGTGCAATGGAGCAGTTTTCTTTAATCTGAATGTGTCTTTATGCAGATCGGTGGCCTATGTCTTTCCACAGGCTCCTGTGGAAGATACTAATTATTTTAATGGGTGATGGACTGATTAGTGAGATAAAAGGTTGTAGATGTATGTTTTAATGAATCTGCAACCTTCTGTAATGCTGCTTTGTCTGGACTTGAACCAAAATGGCCCTTGCTGGTCTGGTCCAGGAGAGCTTGTTGTCTGGTTAACATGGATATAAGCTCATGGAGAGCTCAGATTTGTGACGTCCGACTGCATTTGGCTCAGAGGGCTGCGTAATTACCGATGCTTTGTACGCAGTACATGGGAAAAGAGCGCAGCAGAAATGCATCAAAATAGCAGGAGGCATAAACACAGGACGGGCCTTTTCCAGGTCACTCACAAACCTGGAGGGAGAAAACTGGCTTTCTTCTGCATTTCCCCCCTGTCTTTCTTGCTTTACTCTGTCTGTCTTTCTCTCTCACTTCTTCTTGCCGGAGGGCAAAGTCAGGCATCGACAGGATTCAGTCAGAGAGGATTTGGATCGCTGTTCCCACGGAAACAAGTGAGATGTCGCTGCCATGACAACAGGCATCGTTTTCAGCGATGGAGTGCACGGGCCTGCTAGTCTTCCATTAGCTACAAATGTGTTTTTAACGCACGCACGCCCCCATCTCCATTTCTCACACAATCTCTCTGCATCATAACGCAAAGACTCATACTACCATAATGACATGGGAATTGAGCCGCAATTAGAATAATTGAAACAGTGTTCAGAACAAAACAGTCCGTTGTGACAGATATGGATCAGTGCTGTGAGCCGAAGGAGATCTTGTTTTAATTTACATTCAGCAACATCGGTTATGTACTGTATGTGTCTGCTGAATCATTACGGCAATGTGATACAACTTGTTTTCAACAAGTTAAAGAGACTTTCAACACAATGTGTTCCTCGGAAGCCCATTGGTGCATAATTTTGACAGCAATGTCCCTACACCTATTAAAAGCATGACAGCTAAATGAGTAATTGCAGGGACAGTATAAGGGGGAAGAGACGAGCCATAGAAATTGAAGTAATTTTAATGCTCAACAAAACGACTGTAGGAATGTCTCACCTCTCAAAAAATAAAATTGTGGGTTCAATACAAGTTAAACTCAATCGTCAGCATTTGTAGCGTAATGTTGATGTTACTGCAAAAAAGAGTAATTTAATTGTCAAAAAAAATCTAAAATATAGGCAGAAATATGAAGCTAATAATTTTATAAAAGCATTTACATTCATTTTTCTTCTGTTAAACTTTTTTTTTTTTTTTTTTTGGCTTTCTGTTAAACCCTGAGTATTATTTGAGTGGTAAAAATGTTTTAAAAAACTAAGGACAAAGGTCTATCCCTAAATCCAACCTTAAGTGGGGCATAAGCAGATCATACAAATTTGCCAAATCATAAAATTGTTACACATTGTCATGAGAGTGTTGGTTTGTTTACTCTAGAAAAAAAAAAATGTACGGGACTTGCTACTGCCAATACATACATGAGCAAGTAAGACATGCTGCTGCTGTTGTACAATATCGCATACATGAATTACCCGCAGCAGATCTATACAGGTGGAGCTGGGGAAGGTGGAGGGTTTCTGAAAGCACGCTGCAACTGTTACAGCAAATGCTGACCAAGTGTTTGAAGATTGAACAGCAAGCTCATCGGCTACTGATACAGCAGAAACCAGTCAGCTGTGTCTTATAGAGATGTGATTGCAATCAGATTGAGTTAAGGACCTTTCAGCCTGCGCCATCTAGAGTTTCATGACAGAACTTTGTATTTCTTTTTACGGCCATTTTAGGATATAATTATATGAAAGCATAAAAGTAACAAATGTTGTCAATTGAGAATGAACTTTTATCAAACCCAGAATATTCACATAAAGCAACAATTGCCTTTTAAAAAGAGTTTGTTTCAACCAATCTCATAAAAAAACTTTCATGTTTTGGTGAATTTGGTGAATTTATACAAATTTTTCCATCAATTAATTAAAACATAAAATTGTTACAAATTGCCATGAGAGTGTGTTGGCTGTTAGATTGTATTGTTAATCTGAAATGTGTTATTAAAAACTCAATCTTGATAGTTTTGGAATTTGCCTATTCAAATAGATAGGGCTTGTACTTGTACAACACTCCACCTAAAAAATAACTGCCTACAGGTGTTAACAAAATGGCAGCCAACTGAACTGACTTGCCTTAAAGAGACCTGTAACAGCAAGTTACATTACGTTAATCTGACATATGGGAACGTGAGTAGTGTGAAGTCGATTCAGGGTCCCAGTCAGCAATAGAACTTCCCATGATACAGATCAGGAGTGGACTGCACACGACGCCATGTGAGAACGGGTGTCCGGCCTGTCCGTCCTTATCGAGGTTAGTCAGAGACGAGGGCAGGGAGGGGAAGAGAAAGAAGCCTGTCCTCGCTGTGACGTTCCTGCGCTCCGATGTTGCTCGCTCCACAAACCTGCTCCCCCTGATGCAGACTGACATTTATTGCAGTCTGCCCTTTGGGATTTGTCGTTTATTTTTTATGGTAGTTTCTCCTCCCTCCCTCTCCCTCTCCTTGACTCTGGTGCAAGGGAGAGTTTGAGCAGATCTGGAGTGAAGGCAGGGCGTTGGAAGTTTAGATTATTGATGTGCCTGCCAGGGGGAGTTTTCATCAAGTGTCCCACAGACGAATGGTAGGTTTGTGTGACCCCTGTGTGGTCTAACACTCGCTGGATATCGTAACCTTTTTGTGAGGGGTGTGAGCGCTCATGTGTGATGGCCAGATAGGAGGTTTGAGGCATTTTCAGCCTCTCTCAGACCCCTCGCTCCTTAATCAGGATACACCACGGCCCAGATGGAGGGTTGAAGTCTACAACCCTGCATACCTCAGCCATACTTGACCTCATATTCTAGACATAAAAGCATGTAGGTTACAATTGACATTCATAGCTGCTCAAAAAAAAAAAAAAAAAAACAGCCCATAGACGGAGTGAGGGAGGATTGAGTTCATAGAGAAGATCATAAATTGTGAAGAACATGGGGAAACCTATGGGAGAATTATATTTACCTCTGGAAAATACTGGAATTTGAGGTGTATTTAAATAGAATTTAAAGGTTCAATAAGAAAAAAGGGGTTAAATAAATCTCTTTAATAATTCATAATTAATTTCAATAAATTAAAAAAAAAATGTTTTAACTGGCAAACATTTAACTGGCAATACATAACTCTCACTCTCTGATTAAATAGGAACCTTGTTTCATGTGAAACACAATTAAGAAAGTCAATGAATAAATCTATACATGCACTCAGCGTATATGGGCTCAGTTCCTATTGCTCCATAGCAGCGTTGACCTCATGCCATATGTTCTGAATTAATTGCAGGAGGACCATATATATATATCATTAGAGGGCAGGCCGCACTGGACCACGGCCCGGGTTCAATCCTCACAGGGATCTCGGGAGTGAGCAGAGAATTACTATGCTATTTTGAAGTTCAAGTTTCACATGAAATGATGAGCTATCTCGTCGACAGTTTTACAATCGGAGATAGCAGCCATGTTGAGAGAGTGAGCACTGAATCATGTCATACTTAAGTTAGCTGTCATCACCTCATCCTTGAATTCGAATCTTTACTTCACCGAGAATGGAGCCACATGGTGACTGAAGTAACAAGCTCTACAGCTGCGTAAACATGGACCCTATTAATCCGAATGTAATCGGACTAGTAACACAGTCGGAATAAAAAAAAGTCACTTGTAACGTCATCAGTCAGAATGAATTTTCAAATCCGATTGAAATTTCTTTTGGATTGTAAGGGGTGGTTTAAACCTTTTCTAATCCGTTCGATAGGACATGTAAATATTTGATTGGACTGAAAACCGAAACTGAAACATTCTGCGCATGTGCAATGATGACACGACAGTCATTTCTAATACTATATTCAACAACAACAACAGCTTGTTCTGTGCGTCATTACACAATTTCTACGTCATTGCACATGCGCAGAATAATTCATTTTAATTCCTTTCAGTCATCGTTTGTAAAGTTGTCTCACATCTACCTTTGGACTTTCATACACAGATGCCTTGTTTTTGGCGCGGAAAAGGGCATTTTTACTGCTTGATTAGCAGCACGGCAGGAAGCTTTGTGTGCTCGTCATCTCATAATAAGGACCCAAAATAGATATAAAGTCTCCTTTTCAAAACAAAGAAATGAAGCAGTGGTAGGAGGATAGTTAGTATGTGCCAACAGCTGGAAACTCAGTATATTCGCGCAGTGTGTGAATGTCATGTAAAATTAATTCCGATGTGAAGTTTGTGACATAAACGCACACATAAGTCACAGATTTTGTGTATTTTCATTCACTGCACATTCTGTATGCACATGAAATCATGATAATGAATTATAAAACCAGACATGTTTTCAGGCCAGTAGTCATTTTTAACAAACAAGGTGGCTGCAACAATACAACAAAAATGACTCGAAAAAAAAATCTTGTCCTTTTATGTTGGTTTCATTACCATTTTCACTCATTTAATCACTAAAAATGTCATGTGGTGTAACCAAGTAAAACAAAATAAAATATGAGTTCATGTGAGTACTAATCCGGTTTAAATATACACTGATGAGCCAAAACATAATGACCCATCACAGGTGAAGTGAATATCGTTGTTGATCATCTCCTCACAAGGTAAACAAACAATCAGTTCTTGTAATCAACATGTTGGATGCAGGAGAAATGGCCAGGAATAGCAGGAATAGGCCTAATTGTTTCGCAAAGCGACTGAGTCAGAGTATCTCTGAGACGGTAAGGCTTGTGTGTTGCTCCCGGTCAGCAGTGGTGAGAATTTAACGACAGTGGTCCAAGGAGAGACAAACCTCATACCGGTGACAGGGTGCTGGGCACCCAAGACTCATTGATGCACAAGGATGACGAAGGCTATCATGTCTGATCTGAGCCAACAGGCACAAGTCACACAAAATTTTAATGATGGTTATGAATTAAGGAATGTGTCACAACACACGGTGCATCACACTCTGCTGTGTAAGGGGTTGCGTAGCCACAGACCAATCAGAGTGCCTATGATGACCCATGCCCACTGCCAAAAGAGCCTACAATGGGCATGCAAGCATAGGAACTGGACCTTGAAGCATTGGAAGGATGATGCCTGGTTCAATAAGTCCCATTTTCTTTTAAATCACGTGGACGGCCTTTTACCTTGGGAAGTGATGGCATCAGGATGTACTGTGGGACGACGACAAGCTGGTGGAGGGAGTGTGATGCTCTGGCCAATGTTCTGTTGGGAAACCCTGGGTCTGGTCATTCATGTGGATGTAAATTTGACGTGTGCCACCTACCAAAACATTGTTGCAGGCCAGGTACACCCTTTCATGACTATGGTGTAAATGCACTTCCTGTTGGAAGTGGCCTCTTTCAGAAGGATAATGTGTCCTGCCACACTGCACACATTGTTCAGGAATAGTTTGAGGAACATGATGAAGAGTTCAAGGTGTTGTCCTGGCCTCCAAATTCCCCAGATCTCAATCCAATTGAGCATCTGTGGGATGGGCTGGAGCCATTCGGTCCACAGCGGCTCCACCTCACAACCTACAGGACTTGAAGGATCTGCTGCTAACGTCTTGGTACCAGATATGAAAGGACACATTGTTCAGGGTCCTTATTAAACCAAATGCACACGGAGGATCAGCAGCATATTAGGCAGGTGGTCATAATGTTTTGGTTCATCTGTGTATATCAAGTGGTTGAACGGATTGTAACTTTACATCTGAACCATGACTCGAACCTCATTGCCTTAGGCTGGATGTTGTATGATTCTGATGGCCAAAGCAGTGCTGTCAATATCTCAGTCAAACAGAACATATACATGGTATAGATTTTAAAGTATATACCTAAATAAAACTACTGACCCTCTACTATTGTTGTGCCAATGCTTTAAATAGTGTCACACTTAAAAAAGGGGCATCAAAAGGAAGTTTAAAGGATTAAAAGGGCACATATGTGTCTCTAGTGAGGGAAATATGGTGGTATTAAAAGCACACGTTTAAATTCCCTCATTCCCATGTGCATTCCCTCACATAAGCACCCAGTGCTTTCTTTGCTGTCCATGTTTCCTGTCTTTCTGGGTTTGGTTTCTATGGAATTAAACATAATGGAAAACTGCTTGGAGGTCTTGCTGCCTGGAGCCATCTCCCCCTCCACACGAACCAGTTCCCCATCTCTACCTCCTCACAAACCAATCCCCCCACCCCCAGCTCTGTCATTCTAAATAAGCTCCTAAAATCTCTTCATTGCAGAACACATTGCACATATATACACACACCAGTCAAGCTTCTGTATTATTGACAAGCAACATCTCCGTTGATGACGTTGTGGTATGCCAAGCTGCCTCCGAATTCTCATTCCCGTTCTAAATCGAAATAATCAGCCAGGCTCCATCGCCATGCTTCAGCCGTTGCCATGGCCACCAGTGAACGTTCCCGGAGGTTGCCAGAGCAACTAATCAGGAGTCACATTGCATCCACCGTCACCTGGCAAATTTTGACAGCGTCAGAGAGAGAGAGAGAGAGAGAAATGAGAGAGAAGGGAAAATGAAAGAGAATTAATGTGAGGGGGGCTAGAGACCGAAGCAATAAACAACTCCTGGAATATGACTTCCATGCTTGCACATAGATTAATATGCACCTGCACTTGTTAACACAACAAGAGATATATTAAAACCAAATGAAGAATGAATTTACATGAATTTAGACGACCATACTGAAATCAGGTATATCAAGTATAATGATCACACATATGGCTTTGTAATATGTATGTCTTTTTATTAAGGGTCATTATTTGCAGGGGCAACTTAAACATTTATGAGATATTTTTACATACTACGGAGGCAGCATTTTAGGAATTATGTGTTCCTGGCACAAAGGCTGCTTCTTGTTGTCTACTTCTAAGTTAGCATAACATTTAGTAGCATAAAACATCATTTAAAGGAGTGGTTGATTATGATTTCACTTTTTTAACTTTAGTTAGTGTGTAATGTTTCTGTTTGAGCATAAACAACATCTGCAAAGTTACGACGCTCAAAGTTCAATGCAAACGGAGATATTTTCTTTGAATGAATTCGCTGTTTAAGGACTACAACAAATGACTGGTAGGGACTACAACAAGCTTCTTCCTGGGTTAGTGACATCACTAACCCTAAAATTTACATAAACCCTGCCCCCGAGAACACACGACAAAGGGGGTGAGGCCATGTTGGGCTACTTTAGAGAAGAGGAAGAGTTGTTGTAGTAGAGTGTTGTTGCCATGCCATCATTTTACGCCGGACTGCTTCACAAATGAGGGCTAATTCAACGCTGGATTTGCATAAAAGATTAACATGATGGCACATGCTAGTCGATGAGTTGAATCAACAACCACAGTAACTACATTTATCGACTAACCACTCAGAAACGTCCAGCTCCATTCTAAAAGTTGTAACTTCTTCCTGAGTCTCTCCATCAGTGTCCGACACCAGTTTAAACAGTTTTAACAGTTTTAAAGGCTGAACACCGTTACTGACAATCGTCATTTTGGCTGCGTGAAATTCTTCAGCTTTGTTGTTGTTGAGCAACCAAAGCACGAGCTGTTAAAGCTCCACCCTCTTTTGGAAAGCAGGCCAGGAGCAGCAGCTCATTTGCATTTAAAGGGACACACACAAAAACGGCGTGTTTTTGATCACACCCAAATAGGGTCAAATTTGACAAGCTATAATAAATGATCTGTAAGGTATTTTGACAGCATTTATTTGAATGTAAATATTTTGTAACATTATAAATGTCTTTACTGTCACTTTTGATCAAATGAATGCATACTTGCTGAATAAAAGTTTTTTTAAAGTACTGACCCCAAACTTTTGAACCGTAGTGTATCTTTCGCAGAGAAGACAATCCCATATGCATTAAAAAGAATTAAATTCACTAAAGATGGCAAACTATAGAGACAAGTTATGACTACTGATTTTCATAATTAAACTTTATTAATAAAAAGTTCACAGAACACTCAAATTTGGTAAACGGAAGCTTAAGCATTCTTGCATGATGTGCGAGAACCAATGAGGTTTGTTTTTGCGTGTCAAGCAAGTACGGTTGAGCTTCGGTTTACCATTCATTTGTGTTTCGAAGATGAATGAAAGGCTTTTGGGTTTGGAATGACATGAGTAATAGATGATAGAATTTTCATTTTTAAGTGAACTAACCTGCCTCAAATCTCTTGTTTTAACAGGATTTGCTGCCTGACGTTCATTGTAAAACCTCGGCCCTGTTTACACCTGGTATTAAGATGCATTTTGGTCAGTCGGATCACAAGTGGATGACGCTAAATACAGGTGTAAACTGGGTATAAAACGCTTTGAGCCTGTCCACTTTCGACCAATTCCAGAGGTAGTCGAAAACTCATTCGACCGGATTGCATTCGTAGTGTAAACACTCATGTGGTCGAATGTGTTCGAACAGCCACTAAAGACCGCCTACTCTCCGCCTACTGACTTAATGCGTACACACTAATGGAAGCGCGCTAGCCAGATGAGATTTAAACTTTGTCGGCTTGTAACGGTCTATAGTTCTGTTACTATGGGTTTAGAATGTTGCAGTACCACTCCTGTCCTCAAGGGGCCCTAAGTGCTCTCCTCCTCTAGCTTAAATCCAGGTGAGGTAGTAGAGGAAGGGAGATTTGTTTGGTTTTCTCTTCCAGTATTCCAATACAGTAGAGTCCAGATTGAGAAACAATTGTTTCAAGCTCAATCATAAGGACTCTTTAGTATTGGTAGTTAAATACTACTGATATGTACAAAAGGGATGTGAGGAGCATTTCCACTATGAGGCTACTACACAGAAACCTACAGTGGATCTTTTGGGATTATTCGTTACTCAAGGACTGAAGCGTTTGTGGGGAAGCACATGGTGGATGGTTATCGGGTTGGATTATTGTTTGAGGCTCACTGAACTATAAATCATCATCGTCATTATCATCGTCATCGTTAAGTTCAACAGACATTCACCCAAGGACAGTTGGGATTCTGAATGGACAATGGACAGATAAGGGTTCTTCATTCCAAAATTCACTTTGGTTGCTATGCTAATTGCCTTTATGCCTATTGTTGTTTTTGCCCATTCATATTGTTCAATAATAATTTGGCATTACGCATTTATCTGTGTTGATACAAACTTTTTTTATTTCATATTTTGTTTGACCATGATAGAACAGTATTTAAGGTGCTTATATTAAATGTGGTTGGTGGTGCCCTCCCTTAAATTATCATTAGCTGTGCCTTTTTAAATAGAGGAGGACGTGATCCAATCGACCAAAACGCATCTTAATACCAGGTGTAAACAGAGCCCTAGGGTCAGTGATGAAGCATTCCTGGACACCCCTTCATACACACACACTCTAGGGCTCATCCCTCTGTTCTCATGCAGTGATTATGGACAGAGAATAAGCAATGTAACACAGCTGTGCTCAGAAACACTAAGCACAGCCTGATGTCATCCCCTTGCCAACAGATGACAGAATCGGTCCTACGTCTTCATATATTTCTTCTGCCACTGGTAAACCAGTCATGGTGACAGTATGTGTGTTTTTCTGTGTTTTAACATTTGATGAGCGCGATTAACAGTGTCCATGCTTTATTAATTATGACAGGTTGTTATAGAAATGGTGACACTTGCGTCAGTGCGACCAAAGATGGATTGAGAAACAGATGAAATTAGCTGCAGGAAGAAGGGGAACAAACGTGAGAGAGCGAGAGCCGAGGCTGGGCTGCCATTTTGTGCGAGCGTCTCATCAAAAGAAACGCCACTCAAAGCGCAGCAGAGCGCCGAGAAGAAGAAAGCAAGAGGGGAAACGGCGTTTCCATGGTGACGGCATCGACTTTCATTTCACGCCTTCGCCTCGAGAACCACCAGAGCATGCTCTCACCTGCGCCACACGAGAACATACAAATACAGAGAGCATTCACACAGTCATACAGACATGTTAGACACAAGCTCTGCTCCTAAACTTAGTGAGTTAGACAAACTTGATAGCAGAGAAGTTTTTAAACCAGTTTAAGCTTTGGTTGTATACTTGGTCTAAGATGGCTGTAAAATACCTTAAAACCCCTCTAAACATATCATACCAGCTTGACCAGGCTGGGATACCAGCAAACTGGTTTAGGCTGGTTTATGATGCTTTTTTTCAGCAGAAGATCGTTTCAAAGCGTTCACTTTCAGCTAGGATGCTGGCTTAGAAGGGAGCTGCCATGTAGGCAGTATGTGAAAATCAAAAAACTAAAAATATTTTATCAAATTGTGGGTAAATCTGGATCAAACCAAACAGACTTTTTAGGATTAGCCAAACTTGACAGCATCACTGAAGGCTGTTTCAAACATATGCTCTTTTTAGTCAAATTCTGAGGCAGAGTTGCATGTTTGGAATAAGGCAATCCCAGAACGCACTGCAACAAGCTCTGAGGAAAAAATGCTTCTAAGATGGTGTACAGAATTGATACCAACACTGATTTGAAACCATTCACTACTGAAAAGTATCCTGATACTTGTGTTTGCTATGCATTTGTCATGCTAACATCGAACTCGGTTTGAAGCAACAGTAAGTTTTCAAACGAGGAAAGTTTTTTTTTTTTTTTTTTTTGTTGCAAACATGTTATCCATGCAGACCTTGCTTCAAAACAAGGTTATTATAGTTAACTAAAACATTTTTGTTTTTGGAAATAAAATAAACATTAACGGAAAGAAATTTATATATTAAAAAAAACGGTAACACTTTAGAATAATGGTCCGTCTTTAATAAGTAACTATGCAGGAAGTAATGCAGGACTAATGAGTAGTACTACATTAACACTTCAGCTACTAATATTAACTAATATAGAAACAAGCTTAACTAATCAGTAAGTAATATCAAATTTAGGACTAAGATAGTTCCTTATTAGCTAATCAATAATTACAGAATGAGATTGGCATCATTAAGAACTAATAGGTAACTATGACAAATTATAAAGAATTATTAATTATTATTAAAGAATTACTAATTAATTACTAATCACAACGTTAAAGTTTCTGAGATGTGAGCAGTTGTCTTTTTTTTACTCTCAACATGATCATAAAATGCATCATTAATTACTCAAGTGTTACCTAGTCACTATGCAGGAACTACTAGTGATCAGGACCATTATTTTAAAGTGAAAAACATCTTTTTCACTTTAAAATAATGGTCCAGATCACTAGTGGTTCTTGAAGATTGTCCTTTTTTACTCTCAACGTGGTCATAAAATGCATCACTAATTACTCAAGTACCTAGTCATTCTTCAAGAACTACTAGTGATCTGGACCATTATTTTAAAGTGAAAAAGATTTTTTGATCACTAGTAGTTCCTGCATAGTGACTAGGTAACACTTCAGTAATTAATGATGCATTTTATGACTATATTCAGAGTAAAATTGATGACTGATTACATCTCAGACACACGATAATGTTCTTTACAATTTGTCTGTTAGTTAATAGTTATTAATGATGGTAATCTCAATAGGTTATTATTTATTAGCTAATAAGGAACTATCTTCTAAATTTGATATTACTTACTGATTAGTTAAGCTTGTTTCTATATTAGTTAATAGTAGTAGCTGAAGTGTTAATGTAGTACTACTCATTAGTCCTGCATTACTTCCTGCATAGTTACTAATGATGGACCATTATTCTAAAGTGTTACCAAAAAACCTTATTGTATTTTATATCACCTAGTTACCAGGGAAACATTCTAATTTTCATTTAGTTAAACTTATCCCCGGTTTCACAGACAGCTGTTTGAACTGAAAGCAACTTCACTGTAAAAATATTGCCTTGGTTTAACTAAAAAAAAAAAACAGTTGAGGCAACTATTTGCCTTCAACATGCACCCTCCTTAAGTAATTTCAACTCAATTTTCCTCATAAAAATAACTCAAATACTTTGTGTAGCAGAAACATATTTCAAATGAGTAAGCACCAATATATTTAAAATAACTCAGTAAACACTTTAATTTGACATGATTTGTTTCTATTTTGTTATATGTAATAAGCAGTATTGACATAAAATGTCAAAAATATGTCAGTGTCATTATTTTGTCTCAAGATGCCCACCAGTAATTTTTTTTTTCTAGTGAACGTTTATAAAAGCTACTTAAATGCCCTAATTGAACTAAGGCCTAATCATGGCTTAGGCTAAGCCCTGTCTGTGAAACCTAGAATATTATCTCAATCATACTAAAATAACACTACTTCAAAAACCTGATTAAACCAACCTAAGCTGGTTTGGTCTTAGTTGGCTTAGGATGGTTAAGGCTTTGTTAAACTGGCCTGAACAAGCTGTAAAATCCGAAACCCCTCTAAAACCAACATACAAAGCAGGGAGACCAGCAGACCATCTTAGTCTGGTTTGTGATGTTTTTTAAGCAAAGGAAACATTTCAAATCAGTTACTTTCAGTTAGGATGCTGCCTTAAAATGGATCTCCCTAAAAATATATTTAAAATTGTGGGTGAATCCAGATCAAACCAAACAGCATTTGTCAGGATTTGCAGATCACATATACAGAAACAAATATAGAGATATGATATAACAATAATACACAGAAATAATCAAGAACACTAATCCTTCCACAGACCTCAAACGACTACAGTTTGGTACAAGGAACTGCAGAAAGATGTATTGTACCTATTTGTCCTGGGACTGCCACCTCAGCCATCGGCCCGCCAACACATGCCCTGTTCAGACACAGACCCAAAACACTCAGTCTCCTCCGCTTTTCCTCTCTCTACCCCTGTCCTATATTTCATGTTTAATCTGGCCAAAGAGAAAGGATTTCTTGTCCTACTACCCAGTAATCTTGTCAAGGCAGATGGTGCCTGTGTGACCCAGATTAGCAGAGGAACGTTCCTCTCATTCCTACAAGCTCCAGACTGGCATCGCCATGAGGCCCTGGTACAACCAGAAGGGCCAACAGGTTGAAGCTTTGAGAGACGTTTAACAAGGGAGAGCGCGTTTTTGCTCCTCTTAAACAACCCGAGAGAAAAGCCGAAGAGCAAGGGCCGAAATAATCAAATATGAACACAACCACACACAGATGGATCTTGCGGAGTGGGGAGTTGCATAATAAATGAAGCGTGGTGTTGTAATTGGGAATATATTTAGCTGTGGTGTGGGCTATGTGTTTGTGTTGGAGGGTGGGTGGCCCAGTTCCTTCTGTGCTCTTTACACCGGTGGAAAGTCCATTATCTTGTATAGTGTACACTGCCTAGATTGAGCGATATGGACACACAGGATGAATGTAATTGTTTTATTTTATTACTCTCCAGGGATAGATTGAGGTAGGAGTGGTTGTGTGTAAGACTGATAGAGAGATAGACAGGGAGAATGTGTGTGAGAGGGTGATAGACAGTGTAGATAACAAATGACAGAGGTATTAAGCTTCAATCCGACGCCTGTTAGACAGAAACAATTAATCTCTCAATCAGTCAGCCATGAATTGTTAATGAGTCAGTCCATTCCACAAAGTGTCAGGAGCCTGTGTCCACCTTTGACGGCCTGAATCATTCTCCACATCATTGGTCCTCAGGAAATGTGCCCATGACTCACTTCTGTATGTCATTGACAAGATAGTGAAATTAGTTACATCAAGGGATGTTTCTCTGAGTATGTAATGAACTAGAAATTAAAACATCGATTTTTGATTTCACACATAAGAATAGCTGCAAATTTGTGCCCTTTTGTCACCATTACAATTTAATAGGTTATAGATATTATTTAAAAAAAAAAAAAAGAATTAATCAATAAAATAAAATAGATGACTAACTAAATAATTAACTAAAGACTAAATAAATAAAAGACTAAACAACTAACTAAACAAAAACACATAAATAACCAACTAACTAAATAATTAACTAAATAAATAAAAGACTAATTATCTAAATTAAACTAAACTAACTACCTTTATAAATAATCATAATCATAAATATAAATAATCTAAATAGAAGAGTGACCAAATAAATAAGTAAACATTAAATATAAGACTAAATAAATAAATATTGCTGAAATGTCCAGGCACAAATGGCACCTTTCCAGAGCATGTGTTTGTTTGTTTGTTTGCTTAAAGCGGTGCTTGTTAATTTGTGTTCAAACTCTGGGTTCTGAATATATGAATGGAGATTTACACAAACCTGTTACGCCATATTCCCCTAGAGTATCTCTCTCACACACATACACAAACGCACACAGTCAGTGAGTCACTCTGACCTTTAGTAGATGCTTTACTACAGAGATGCACATTTCTACTGCATTACCCCCAGGAGCTGCGCTGTGGCATCCCTCACTGTTGTGAGATTATCTCGGGTGATGGCCGTTCCACACTAATTGCACTATATTATTTGGGGTAATTTAGCTGACTGAACTACTAGTACCCTTCACATTCTCTTCCGTGATTCACTCCCACTTCTTCTACAGCTTTATTTCTCTTAAAGGGATAGTCCATCCAAAAATGAAAATTCTGTCATTTACTCAACCTCAGGTTGTTCTAAACCTGTGAATTTCTTTCTTCTGCTAAACATAAAAGAAGATATTTTGTAGGGCTGTCCTCGACTAAAACATTTTTCTGGTCAACTAGTAGTCATTCATTTTAAGCGATTAGTCAACTAATTGCACGTTTATTGATAAGCCATCTAAATCATAATAAAGAGCCTATAGCCCAATCAGCGTTCAAGCGCAGAAGTAATGATTATGAATGCGTTGAAGAAAAACAGTAAGGAGATTGCTTTAACAATTTAA
Source organism: Hypophthalmichthys molitrix (assembly GCA_037950675.1). Lineage (NCBI taxonomy): Eukaryota > Metazoa > Chordata > Actinopteri > Cypriniformes > Xenocyprididae > Hypophthalmichthys > Hypophthalmichthys molitrix. Next base: position 20,820,267 of record CM075510.1, on the reverse strand, counting down.
TAATTAATTGATAAACTAGTGTTTTCTGTATTTTCAGCTGCAGTAATGAAGTTGATGATGCTGACTTGTCATCTCAGCAGTAGTGGACACACCTATTTACATGTTTCATTCGGATTACATAACCTGAGAATATTTGTTTCCATTTGAATTGGTTCATTTAAAAGTAGAAATTTCGCTTTCTATATATATTTTTCACGTCTGTGAGGCAAGTTTACATGGAGTTTCGGTTCTTTTCTTCTTTTTTTTTCTTTTTTACGTGCGCACTCAAGTTCACAGAGAGAGGCGGCAGAAAGCGCATCTGGTTTGCGTTCATTATTTTACAAAAGCACATTTTGTTGTTATTGTGAGTACACACAAATAAAAGTAGACTCTTCACAGATAAAAGATGTGTTACTCTTATCTGTATGATCAGAAATGACTGATTATTTTAAGTGCAAGTGATCGCACCGGCGCCTCCATGTTAACTGTCATGCAGTAAACGCGCTACACTTGAATAGCCCACATTTTTCTAGGTTAACGTTAAAGTGCGCAGCCATGTACTACTAACATGTTTCAGATGATAAGCCATATTTGAGGTTGATGAATGATCAAGGTGTGCATTTGATGTCCTGCCCGATGTTAACGATTTGTCCGTCACCAACTGTGTGACTTCGCCTCTTTCTGTACATTTTTGTTTCTTGCGACTAAGCGACTAAAAAAAATTTGATCGACTAAGCCTCTTCTCGTCGACTAACGGTTAGTCGACTATTAGGAAGAATAATATTTTGAAGAATATGGGTAACCAAACAGTTGATGGGAAAATACAGTCAACTGTTTGGTTACCAACATTCTTCAAAATATCTTCGTTTGTGTTCAGCAGAAAAAAGAAACTCATACAGGTTTGGACCATCTTGAGGGTGAGTAAATGATGACAGAATTTTCATTTTTGGGTGAACTATGCTTTAACGTGTTGTATCTTGGTCCAAACTTGGCTTTTTTTATTCAATCTTGCTTTTCACTTACTGTATTCATCCTGACTGCTCTTTGGTTTGCTCTGTTCTTCTCACTTTCATCACTTCTCTGTCTCTCTCTCTCCATCTTTAATGTACCTTGTCCTCGCTCTTCATCTTTCCCCTGTGCACATCCTTCCATCCTCCTTCACTTTCTGTTTCTCTGTGTATCTAGAGAGAGTTTGTGTGGTGTGTGTTTAACAGACATTGGGCCATGCGGGATGCCCTAATCACAGGGGTGCGTCTATCGCCTAATTACCATGATTTAGTGGCATGAGTGCCATACAGCGTCAATCTCTGTGCCAGGCGGGCACACAGGCCTGGCGGTGCCAGCCAGCTCAGCTGCCCACGCCAGATCCACCCCCCACCCCAGCACAACACAACTCAATATAACACCACACAACAAAACATGATACAGCACAACAGCAGCACAAATCAATGCAAAAACATGATTTTCTGTCCAGATACCATAAAGAAAAAAATATTATCAATGAAATATCACAAATTAAAAGAACTGTTTTCTATTTTAACATGTTTTAAAATGTAATTTATTCCTGTGATGGCAAAGCTGAATTTCAGCATCATTACTCGTCTTCAGTGTCACATGATCCTTCAGAAATCATTCTAATATGCTGATTAGGTGCTAAAGAAACATTTCTTCCTATTATTTTTATCAATGTTGAAAACAGTTGCACTGCTTAACATTTTTCATATAAAATTCTTTCCAAACCACATGTGACCAACAAAGTTCTAAGAACTTGGCACATGTTTTAAACTACATTTTTAAAAGATTTTTTCCTTTTCACAACATAAAACGGCAAAGAATAATACAACACAGTTCAACACAACATCAGAAAAAAAAAAAGAAAAGAAAAAAATGAGAGCAGGAAGAGCATATGAGCAATCAAATGCAGTAAATGCAGTTAGGGGTTGAGGAGGTAAGAGGAGAGGAGAAAAACAACAGCGATACAGCAGCAATTTGAGAGACACAGTATAGGGACGCCAGAAAGCAGGAAGAAATATAGAGAAGAAAAGAGAGAGAAGCAGAGAAAATGGTGTGTAAGGACAGACAGAGAAAGCTAGTTTGTGAGGTGTAGAGTAGATGAAAGAGTGTAGCTGGAAGGCAAGAGGAGTCCTACACCCTGACCTGTAATTGATCGGGGAGGCTCAGGACCCTACACAGCTTTAACCCAGTAATTACAACACACATCTATACAGTGAGTCCTACAGCACAGGCAGAGGAAAGAGAATGCAAATACAAGAGTGGCTTGACAGGATTAAGGAAATACCCGACTGCACTGGAAAACGATAAAAACCCCCTATAAAACAGAATCTATGTTGTAGAAAAGTGGACATCTGAAACTTCAAGGTCTCCTATTGTATATGCTAGAAAAATATTTTATTTCAGAGCTCAGTGCTCTCTTACAGGCGACACCCTATAGGCCACACTCACAGTTATTGTGTCTGGCCTGCATGGTCAAAAAAAAAAGAAAAAAAGAAATGTCTGACGGCATTATACACAGCCAAATAGAAATTAAACCGCTGGATTTAGAGCATCAATTCACATTACTTGAAAAACAAGCAACCTTACGCCAACTGAACAAAGTCCTGAGTGAGAATTAAAGGCTACTTGGCCAGGCCGCAGCTCTCCATTTGGATAATTAGGACATCGCTTTGAGCCTGCAGCATTACTGTAGAACAATTTCTTCTCTCATTCTCCAGCCTCCATTCTTGAAAAACAAAGTATTTAAGAAAGATCGATTTTTTTATGTTGGCTTGTTTGGGAAATTTAGCAAGAATAAACTAGGGCATGTCAGACGGTTTAATGCTAACATGCTTTTGCTCTAAGTGGCTTGTTTTTTCTACCTATTTCTAAATTATTTTTTGGATGATTTTTCTGAGTGATTATTTTTGCTTGAATAGAAGCAGTGACCAGAATATCTCAAAGCACTTTACTGTCAGCAGACCAAGCGGTTACCATTCCCAAATCGTGTCATTCTATACCAGTCCGTACTTGTTGACATGGATCTAGTTTTTCTTTTTTGGGGGGGTGGGGGGTGGGGGGTGGGGGGTATAAGTACTGTACGTGACCAGTGACCATTTTCACATTTCCGGGATCTCAGAAGTAATCATTGTGGGTAAACTTCTAGTGAAAAGGAGACATTGTGTGATTTGCTGTAATAGCAAAAGAAAAAGAAAATCCACAAGTGTTTCCACAACTTTCCAAAAGAGGAAATGGAGAAAGAGATTGATTGATTAGTCAGAAGAGAGAAATATGTCAATATTACTGACATTACTGATATTACTGAAATATTACTCCCTCAGCTGTTATATTAGAAACAAGCTTACAGCAGTGACTTTTTTTGCAATTTGCCAAGGTAATAGAGTACAAGTTTTTTTCATTCATTTTTCCAATAGGGTTTTTAAAATAGTCTTCGTTAAAGAGTTATAAGCCATGAACCAAGCCAATCAGCTACAAGGTGAATCACAACACTACAAACTTTGATTTGAAGCAAAAAAGTTTGAAAATCAGACAAAAAGATACAAGAATGTGTACTTAAAAGGTTAATTCACCCAAAAAATTCTGTCATTAATTACTCACCCTCATGTCGTTCCACACCCGTAAGACCTTTGTTCAACTTCGGAACACAAATTAATATATTTTTGATGATCCGAGAGGTTTTTTTATCCTCCATAGACATAGACCACCACTTTCAAGGTCCAGAAAGGTACTAAAGACATTGTTAAAATAGTCCACATGACTGCAGTGGTTCAACCTTAATTTTATGAAGCATTGAGAATACTTTTTGTGCGCAAAAACAAAACAAAAATAACTTTATTCAACAAAATCTTCTCTTCTGTGTCATTCTCCTACGCTGTTTAAGTTCAGCGCCTGCAGGTTCTCAGAACATTTTAGTATTTTGAGAGCATAGGGAGATTACATCATTCACAGTGCTTCATGGGAGTGGGCGGAGCTAAAGAGGTATTTTGGCAAGTGTTGCTTTTTTCTACCCCTTGACTGTTGTAATTTCTGTACAGCGTCATGGGCAATGTAGTTTTTCACCAGGAATTCCACTGTTAAAAACGATTATTTTTTACAAATACAATGGACTAACAACCTCGTAGCTCACAGTAGGGCTGTCTTTAAAGGTTTATAAGTTATAAAAAAAAATCAAAATCAATTTCCTAATGGAGAAAATTAGTGGAGTTTTTACTTCTGGAACCCAACTGTTGCACTCTATATAACACAAAGTGTAGTGTTATAAATGTAGATTACATGAAAATATTAAAAAAACCCTTTGATTTACGATGTTAATAACTTTGGAAAACGCATCGTCACAGTCTGTCCACCAGCAAGGTTGTGCTATTTTGAGTATGTTTACATGACATTAGAAACCGCATAGCAACAATCTAAAAATCACTCAGGACACCTGAAGAACCAAACAGCATCATGCTAAAAACTACTCAGAACTGCTTAGCAATCACACAGAAACATGCTGAAAACCACTCAAAACACTATCGCAATGGCCTAATGTAGCTTTGTGGAGGCAGAAAGTGTGTTCTAAATCTAGTTTCATTTAGTTGCTTCTGCGGCACATAAGATATAGTTGGTTTCACTGTATCATACATAGTTCAGATGTATTTTGTGTGTTACATCAGCCATCATCACAGACTGAAACTCAGATAATAAGGTTTTTGTTGTGAACGGCAGGATAGAGGAATACATCCTCCTCTTTTTTAGCACTTGTTATGGTGAAAATGGATGCTGGGTTATAGGTGGAAACTATGGGATCATTTCATGCATTTCCTGAGGGTTTGACATTGTTATGTCTCATTTTACACCCTCACCTTTATCCAGAGTCTCCATCATACACACGGCACACAATATGCACACGTGCTGTACAAAAAACGCACATACACACACATTCCAAGTCAGCTTCCTTTAATGTATTTTCAAAGGAACTTGAAACATGAGTTTTGATGTACAGCGCAATGAAAAAACAGGCTGACCACATACTCCAGAGAGGGTGCTGAATGCGTGCACATGTGCGTCTGTATCTATGTGTATTCTAGACCGCTGTATGGCTGTAAGCCGACTTTCTTTCTATCTCTCTCTCTGAGATGAGAGACTGTTAATAATAGTATGAAGTGTCTCAGTTTCAACATCAGAAATGTGGCTTAGTAACCTGATAAAGAATGACAGCAAAAAAAGAATGTGAAATAACCTGCAAGATTTGGAGCAAAAGCCTTTTGTCCTGCGCTAATTAGTGAGAGGAGATTCTAATAATACCCACATCCAGGCTCAGCATTTAATTACCATGAAAAAGAAATCTGGCTCAGTAGAATTCTAGGCATGTCATATTTGGAATGGGGGGAGGGGACGTTCCATACATCTTGGAATACTGATATGGCTAACAGGGTATGGTGGGATTGATTCCACTCCCCGTGATTGGATAAGTGCGAAAGACGCATGGAATTTCCCAGGAAAGACAAAAATCACACCTCATGACTCTCAAATGCTGAGCAACCCTCAGGTGTTTTCGGGAAGAAGACTTGGAAGGCAAAATGGGGGATGGACAGATGTGACGGACAGGTTAGAGAACTGAAGATGGAAAGACAAAGAAGGGGGGAATCGGTGGAACAGCAGTGGAGAAAGACAGAAACGGAGAGAAAGAGAGACAGGGAATGTGGGGGAGGAAAAAGATGGAGGTAAGGAGAGAGAGAAAGAGAAAGAGAAAGAGAGAGGGAAAAGGGAGAGAAACGGAGGGGGGAAAACAGCGGTGGGAGGCTAGATGGGTGTTTCCATGGTGATACTTTCGTCCTTTTCTACATGCAGAGAAACCATGGTGTTAACCATGTGAAGTTTCGCCTGTCTCTCTCTCTCTCTATTGCTCTGTCTATCTTTTTTTCTCTTCTTCTTCCTTTACTGAAGCAGAGGGCGAATTAATAAATGAGTAGAAAATTGGATAAATAAATAAAAAAGAGACACAATGCCCCTCCTTTCCCCAAAATTGTGACCTATATCTGTCTGATTTGTAGGCGTTTCCTCCGACGGTTACTGTGATGCTCAATGTACATACCTACAAATACACACACACACACATACACAAAAGTGGTGCAGACGCACAGAATAAAATGTAAGCCGGTATCAGAATCCTGCTTTCCAACAGAGCCAGACCCCCATCCCCCCTTCCTCTTCCCAAACCCGAGCAAACGTGCTGCACATCTTAACTAGCACACACTCACACACATACACAGACACACGCTATGGGTGTTCATCATAGCAGACTGGTAAAAGTGAGCGGTAACAGGTAAAATGGGTCTGTTTCTGTGCGCGTGTGTATTATGGACTTTAGAACTATGAACAATAATAAAAATGATCAAGCTGAATCCACACAGACTGGTAAAATGCACACGAAGGTCTGTGCATGATATTTTGCGGCGAAGCGTGACATGAATGAAGACAGGGAGACCAAATCCTAGGTGGCTGAAAAAAAGGGTGGCGGCTGGAGGAAAAGACGCGAAGGGTTTTTGCGACAATGTCGTCACCTGGTGTTCATTATGAGAAGTGTCCAGCCATTTAGTGAAAATATTAACATTCTCTGGATTAGGCTTGAAGAAAGTAGCCTACATATAATTACCTTTGACTAAAGTCAACTTAAATACATTTTCTTTGCTACATTACATTTGCAGTTCATATTGTACAGTGGGGCTGTCTGTACAAAAGTCTAAGACAACCTTGATTTTGGTTACACTTTATTTTAAGGTGTCCGTGTTACAGTGTAATTACACATTTAAGTAATAATAACTAACTGCAAGTACTTACTATAGTGTTAGGGTTTGGTTTAGGGTTAGTTGCATGAAATTATGCATAATTTGTAGTTATTAATACTACAGTTACTACACGTGTAACAAGGACACTGTAACACTGTTACCTTGTTTTTTTTTAATTTATTTATTTGTTTGTTTAAACATTAAAGTAAATACAAAATGCATACATTTAAAATAAGAAAAACATTATTATGTTATTTAAAAAATGATCACAATATTTGATTGATGAATAGGGGTCTTAGGTAGGCTACTCCGTGTGTGTGTGTGTGTGTGTGTGTGTGTGTGTGTGTGTGTGTGTGTGTAATATATACAGTCAAACCAAAATTTATTCAGACACCTTGAACATTTCATTAATTAATACAGTTTATTCAGTTCATTTTTTATAGTTTAGAAAAATGGTAATAAAATATGACAAGATCTCAGAGTTAAACTGTGTCAGAAAAAAATAATCTTAATTATGTCAGATAACACTTAAGCAAAACATGTTCAGGTCAAATTGTCTGAATAATTTTTGGTTCAAATTTTTATCAGTTTTACTGGTAGTCCACTGTATGAATAATTTTTGGGTGTAATATGTCACAGTTTACTTTATTTTGCTATCCTCACTTACATAAATGAACTATAGTGTCCTGCACCCATTAATAAAAATATATCAAAAATACCAAAAATGTCTGAATAATTTTTGGTTTAACCTTATGCATATATATATATATATATATATATATATATATATATATATATAGTTCAGTCTAAAATAAGTAAATCAATTCTACTTCAATTATATTCACAAAAAAGTAATTCAAATATATGGCCTCTAGAGGGAGTTTCAGCATTATAGTTTGTGGATGCTGATGTCAATTCACAGAATTCACATTTACAGTGATTCATTATTGCTGATCTACTTGGAATTAAAACAAATATTATTATATATCTATTTAAAAGAGAACAAACTATTTTTAAAAAGTCCATTAAAATGATGCAACAAATGATGATCAACCAGGGGGACAAAGCTCACTATAGGGGGCCTCAGCAAACTTCCAAGATTATTTACATTAAGCCAAAACCAGCATTAAAATAACCCAAAGCAACTACAAATCAAGATACCTCTAATATTAATGCACCCCCCTCAACAAAAGATATAGATATAGACATACACACACAAATGCACACACAAACTTTTGCTAGTTAGAAATGTTTTTTTATATATTTTTTTAAATTATACTTAAACCTTATCCAGTGAACCAACACACACACACACACACACACACACACACACACACACACACACACACACACACACACACACAGGTTTGTTTTGCTATCTTAGTGAGGACATTCCATAGGCGTAATGGTTTTTATACTGTACATTCTGTATATTCTGTATATACTGTATATTCTATCCCCCTACACTACCCCTACTCCTAAACCTACCCATCACAGAAAACATTCTGCATTTTTACATTTTTAATAAAACATTGTTTAGTATGTTTTTAAAGCTATTTTAAATATGAGGACTCATGAAATGTCCTCATAAAACACGTTTACGTCATAATACCAGTGTAATACCCATGTCATTATAAAAATTTATCCTCATAAATCATGAAAACAAGCACGCACACGCACACGCACACACACACACACACAAACCTCATGGGGCCTTTGCATATTTGTATATTTGTTATGGACCTTGGATTCAAAAAGATTGAGAACCACTGGCTTAGACAAGGTTTGTATAAGATTTATTGACACTCCCAGACCACTTTCAGACAGTTTTAAATTAAATAACGAAACAACTACAGCCTAAATTGTAAATGTGATCACATTGCCATGAATTGTATTTGCCATAGAAGGTCAATGTCAAATTATGTGCTTGCATAGTGATGTGTATGAATATGCGTGTTAAGCGTGTTAAGCGGTGAAGCCAGAACATGACATGAGTGGAGCCCTTGATGCCTCTGGGCAGTCATGTGTCAAATGAATCATAGGGAGCATCTTTTGTAGTCAAGGACTGACAAAAGTTACAGGTGTCAATAATGAAGTGGGTTAAATTTAAATCCATGTAATAACTGGGCTGATTAAGTGCCCATCATGTGCATGAATCAAGAGGTTTGCACCGCAGGTACGTTTATGTGTGACGAGGGAGTGCTTAAAAAAGTAATGCCGTGAAGGTGATATAGGTAAAGGAGGTTGTGGGCCAAAAACAGATCATAGACTTAAAAATAAATGTTCTTTTTTGGCATCTATGATTCCATGAAGAACCAACATCCATGGAAACTTTCCATTGCACAAAAGGTTCTTTATAGTGGAAAAAGATTCTTTAAACTGTTAACATGTTTCTGTTTACTTAAAGGTTGTTTGGGGAACAAAAAAATGGTTCTGCTATGGCATCACTGTAAAAAAAAAAAAACCTTTGGGAATCTTAATTTTTCAATACATCCATGGTCAGTTTAATTGAGCCACTTCTTCAAAAAAATCACAAACAGTTCATTCAGTTTAATGTAAATGCACTTTTTGCCAACCAATCCAGTCCCAATTAATAAGTTCAAGTCCCATCTTACATTTTGCCTCATTGAATATAATGTTTTACACGTAAATATGTGGTATTATGGAATTAAAATGGTTGTGGACGGTAATATGCGTTTACTTTACACTTTCAATAAAAAAAGACACGTGGAACTAGATAAGGGAGTGATGAGATAGGGAGGTGGTGTATTTGTTTGTGTTTTGATTGAGTCAGTGGGAGGCAGGGATTGAAAATGGCATTCAGTGTTCCTTTCAAGGCTCCATTTAATTGCCTTTGTGTCACCGTCAGTTTGGCTCAAAAGAATGCTGGGGAGGCTGGTGCAAGAGACAGGAAAGAAAGCTCCAGAAGGGACAGATTATGTGGATAGAATGGAAACATAAGGATGAATGTCATAACAATAGATATCACATAAAGATAGCAATAATGGTATATAATGGCAAAATGATCTCTGCATCTGCTGGCTCTCATTTTCTCTCATACTCTCATTTTGCTTGAGTGCTGAGCTCATTAATATGTTCCCTTTTGAAAAGAGCACCATAGTTGCTCACCAGCATATGTGGTTGTATTTGTTTTGGATGCTGGTGTCCCATCTACCTTAACAAACAAGAAGATTTATTATAGTTCACCAGCATTTTTTTTATAATACAATTACAATTATTTTATTTCCAAAAAATGTCAGTGTGATACAACTCCATGATACCACAATGAAGACAAAAACTTCTTGAAAAAAGACAAATTCTTGAAAAGAAAATCATAAGAAATTTAGAATAATCTTTTCTTAACCTTTCATTAAAAAATTTCAAGCGCTTCAACCAACATTGTCATGTGGTGCAACCAACATACAAATGCAAGAAGAAGAAAAAAAATCGTGTTACATTACTTTTGCATTACTTTTGCTCACCTGGGCTGGGCTTACTTGTTTGTTTTTTGTAACAACAAAAAAGTTCTATTTTTGGTAAACGTTAAGGCCCTTTTACGCCAAAAGTGAAATTAATAAGCCTAAAGCGGAAGGAAATGCATATTTATGCCTGCACAGTAGAGGGCGCAGCTCTAACCTTTTAGCTGTGCTGTCATTCTGGATTGAAGAAGAATAGGATACAGGAGAAGGAAGTTCAACACTCTTATTTCTAAATCTAATCTAAAGTAATTTTTGCTTATTAGAATGGTTAAATTAGATCATTGAACGTCAGCAGCAAAGACATTGGTTAATAAAGTAAGATTAAATACATAAAGTATCTTTGTGTAATTTAATATAGTTAATTATTACAGGTTTGCGCAAAATTTTGAGATTGCATTTTACTGTTGTTATTCATTTTGAGGAATACTAAATGTTTTCGTGCAAGTGAGATGAGTAAATGCATGTTCACATTTAGTCTAGAACTACAATAACCATCATGTTCACACGGCGCACACAACACCTCTGCACTTTATTTCTCTCAACATGGAGACAAGAGAGCATCAATAAATCCATCAATAAATGTGAAAAAGTAACTTGCGTTACTTATTAGAAAAAGAAACTTAGATATTTTGTTGTAAGTTGAAAAAGTAATGTGTTACTTTACTAGTTACTTGAAAAAGTAATCTGATTATGTAGCTCAAGTTACTTGTAATGCGTTACCTCCAAAACTTACTATTAGTGTATTTATTAAGACACATACACTCACGTATTCAAGGTTTAAGGAATGTTATTGGTTTACACAACATGACATTTTTAAATTAAAACTTTTGTTGAAAATGGTATAAAAGTTTCTCAAAAACCGTAGGAAAACAACATGAATACAAAAATAAAATGAAAATTGATTTCAATCTTTTCATCAAGGTCGAATCCGCTAAGACAAGTAAGACAGCTTCATCAATACGATCAAAGCAGAATTATAAGTAGAAAAACCATGCTCATGTCCACCTCCACCCAAAACAACACCCAACACCACCAAGGTTTATGACTGATAAAATATTACCACCTTCTTGTGTATTCCCCTGCCTGGCAGTGACAGATAGCTAGATAAGGGCAGTGTAACATCACTTTACCCCGGTACTGTGAGCTTCGTAGAATTATTCATGAGAGCGCCAGCTTTCCCAGAAGATCTCTGAACTTCCCTCCTCCGTATTTGACCTCTGCGGGAGAATAAGTGTCACTCAGTGGATCTATTAAGCTGTACTGCATTTGTTTTATGTACCACTGTTGTCTTGTGTTTTTAAGTGTTTGTGTGCATGGATTTATTCTGATGTTCTTCATGGCTAATAATGCTAACTTACTGGAGCCGAAAGACCAAGTGGTTCATAGTTGCTTAGGCAGTGTACCCATTAAATGTAATTAAGTATTCAGTGACAAATAAAACTGAAGTAGTGAGCCACACAGCCAGTGTTCAGCAATTACAATTAAATGCAGCTAATATGACCATGGGTAAAAGGGTCTATTTTGCTGATCATTGCATGTGTGTGAGGACATATGGTGACATAAGCAAAATTTTAATGAAATTTTACATCATGGTGATATTAAATAACAACAAAAAAGCAAACCATTTAATTTGTACGGGAAACACTGAAAATTGAAAAGTGTTTGTGCCAGCAAATGTAAATAAGGCAAATATTGTAGGTCTTCTCGGCAAAAAATAATTGGACACATTCAAGTTTGCACATAAAGACTTCATCTACATTCAAGGCAGATTAAAACAAACAAGGCACAATCTTCAACCTGATTGGCTGTGGTGCAAAAAAACAGAAACAAACAAACATATGGTTTGGACACCATAACACTAGCCAAAACATGTCTTTCCTACACAAATCTTTTGTTTCAGCCATATGTTATGATTTCAAAGTCACATTATTTTTCTTCATATGCAACTGAAAATAAATGAAAAGAATGTTAGTTAAGTTAAAAGAAAAAGAAAATGTTTTACATCAAATCACATCAAATCTTTTAACAGCATTAAACTGAGTTACATAACTGAGTTCATTATGTCTTTTTACAAATGGGTGGTTTCTGGGTGAGAGCAAAATGTTCTTTACTGAATTTCAATAGCAAAACAAAGGATCTCTAGTGAAATGTGAAAGTGAACTGGAAGAAAACAGCTGTTTTAACAGGCAAGTTTAAAAGAACAAATTACCAAAACAATACAGAGGCTCCTGAGCATTTGAATACATTGTACATTTAATAAAAGTACTAATTAAATAGTTCTGCAATTAAATCTAAATGTCTCAAAAATAAAGCAAGCAACAAAGACCTTTAACTTACATACTAACAAAGAAATTAAAAAAGTACTTTATGACAAGTACTTTAACTTCCAAACTTTAACTTTCAGATACATTTTCAAAAAATGTATCTGTAAATAAATGTACAATCATCATATACATTTTTTTTTTTTTTTTTTTTTTTCAACTTCTGGGATCCGTTTGTGGTAATGTTTAAATGCATGAATGTTTCACTAATTATTATTACATATTCGGGTCTTTAGCGACCCGGATCTATATCTAACACTGATGGATCTCTACCTGCCGTGATAATATAAAATATCGCTGAACCATTCAAGTTTTCCTGATGATACTTCCTATTCTTTTGTTTTCTGCCTGCGGTAACTATGAGTGAAATGTCACTTTATCGTTCTGTATTAGACATTGCCAACTTGTGGAATAAAGGTGAATTGCACTTACAGTATTCAGTCATAACGTGCAATAATTAAAAAAATACACTTACACTGTTACACACCTCGGGTCATTAGCGACCCTATACAATTTTCACAAAAAAATGGTTGCAGGCATCCTTTTATAATTTTTTTTTTTTATATTGTTTATAATAAACTGATTGAGGAATACCAAGAAGGTTGATGTCTAACTATAAAAAAACAAAAACAAATGAGGAGGAGGGTAGTGAATGACATCCTGGGTCACTAAAAACCTGAGGTATGCATTTAAGGGTTAAAGCTGGCATGAAATCAAAATTGAGCTATTTACTTTGTTAGAGCACATTACTAGTTTTGTGGTAAACAATTCATCCGTGCAAGATGAATCTCAATTCTTTCAAGTTGTACCATCGAAATATTTAATTAAGATCTCTCTGATGACGTCAATTTAGGAAAACATCCCCTCCAACTGTAATTCTGCTGCGAGCTTTGACAGTGAACTGAATGGAACGCCTTCTTTTATAGATCCAATCAATTCCCAGAGGGAAAAAAAACAAGCCACTCCCCATTCCTTTTCACTCCGAAAACACGTCACAATACTGAAGTAAAGTCGGTTGCAACTTCAGGTTCACATGGATTTAAGATATAAAATGTCAGTATGCTGCAGAACACAATCACACCAGTCCAGTAATATTAGATTTAGCACCACAGCAGCAATTACCACAACTATAAACTATGAAATGTTTTCATGTTCATATGCACATGACCTGTTTGGTATCACTAGCAAAATGTGAGCAGACCTTGGCGACATTCAGAACTACTACAAGAATCATTTATCATGATCACAGCACTATATGTGTAGTAATGCAAAAAGAATAAATTAAATGGAAAAAAATGTCAGGCTGTCCACTGAGATCAATAGCAGCAATTCACACATTTATTATTCTGCCACTCTAGCATGAAATACCAGAGATATGAACTGGAAACTCTTAGATTGGACTTGGGTCAGACTTTGAGGATTTATGACTTGACTTCGGCAAATATTACAATACTTGATACATGATACTTTGACTTCATTGCAGTTACTTGTGATCTGAACTGATGACTGGAGATGAGTCATCCTATCAAACAGTCACATACTGTGCTGCTCAGATGAGCACAGTGTCATCTGTTAAGAAACTGCAAAATGTGAGTGGAAAAAACCCAACCATATCAGTATTCATCACTGAAAACATCTATTTGATGGCAATACAAATACAAAATTTGCAATCAAAAAACGGATTCAATGATGCATAACAGCAACTTTGAAAACTCAAATGACAAATAGTTTTACAAAACCAATCATAAGTCCCATAAACCAATCATATTGACAATATTTAGAAGCATATAGGTATTTACAATGCAGTAGGTTATTACATATTAACCATCAGAGCCAAGGGGCCTGCCTTAATCTGTGAAGTTTGAATATAATAAAATAAAAATATATAATACAGATATGGGCTTATTTTGGTAGCACTTTATTTTACAGTCCTGTTCCCCATGTACATGCTATGTACGTATTACAGGAATTGTAATAACTAGGTACCAACTTACCCCAAAACCTAACCTTAACCCATGTAGTTACCTTATATTACCCAGTACCTCTTAGTAGGGCTGCACGATTTATCGCGATTAAACCGCACGCAATTTGGCAAAGGCTCCAATTATTTTATGCGCAGCTTGTCAGAGCTGTATGGCTCTGTGATCAGTAGTAAACGCTTCTTCATCTGAAAGCCAGAGGGCACTCTTGCACAGGAACTCTAAATATGCCCTGCCGCAGAAGAAGATAACATGAGTCATATCTGTAGCTGAATAAACAGAAGATTGAAACACTTTGATTGATTAAACATGACTAATAAACATGACTGCCTTATTCTGTGTAAGAAGCCATATCATCTCAGGAGGGTGCTCAACTGTCGTTACGAAGTGAGTTTGGACAAGATGTTAATAAATGCTTCTCATGTCTGGAAAGATGTTTGATGCGTGCAGTCCTATTTCAAATGTACATTATAAGTGACTCAAACTCGCAGTGCTTTCAGATGGATTAGTATTTGGAGTTATAGTTCACTGACAAGCTGCGCATAAAAAAAATAAATAATAATAATCACAGCCTCCGTGATTTCATAATCACACTAAGAATCTCGTTTAAGTGATAATCGCATTTAAGTTCAATGTTATTTTTCATATTGTGCAATAAAGCGTGCAGCCCTACTTCTTAGCTAAGTACACTGTAAGTACACGTACAATAAAATAAAGTGCAACCCTTATTTTTGTACAGTTTAAACACCCTAATATTGCATACCATAATATTTGCTTGAGGTTGTAGTTATAATGCATTACTTATGCCTACATTGTAGATTATTTTTATGCACAGTGCAATTTTCATCTGTGAATTTATTTATTTATTAGGTAAACTATGACATTTATCTATGCCTGAGTAAAAAAAAAAAAAAAAAAAAACTAACAATTTATTAATGCATAATGTATTAGTTGGACTAATTATTAACAACTTGACTTGATCTTGAACTTGAAACTTTAATATTTTGTTCCATCATTTGAAACTTGACATTTTGCATACAAAATTTTACTACCAAAATTATCCAATTGTCTGAGAAAATGCATTTTTAAATGAGCACCAGTGGAAATCTAATCATTCAGTTCTATGTAGGCTAATTAATTAATGGTGTTTCTCTATTATTGTATGTTAGCTTTTTTAGCACTGCTGAGTTTTCATATATAAAATTCAGTGGCAGCAACTGTAAATGTACCATGTACGCAACCTGTTGTATGATGTATATTTGGACATCTTTATTTTTACATTCTGAAGCTTACTTTAAGCAGCCTTATATGTTTTCGAAGAATCAGACCTCTGGAAGGCAGCTGATTCAGTTGGTTCAGTCAACATCCACAGCTCCAGCTGTGCTGTTCAGTCCAGCTCCATGCCAACAGTGCCCACTCAAACTCTCGATCGATTAAGCTCACATGCACTTCAACACTTCTCTCCCTCCACATCTCTGAGCTTTCCACCATAACTGTGGCTACTTCAGAGATTTTCCAAAAGCATTTTCTGCAGAGATAATAAGAGTTTTAATGGAGGGGGCATAGGACAAGCCCCTGATTTACTATCTGCGTACAGCAGCACAGTGCCAGCCAATAGGCTTTATCACAGGCTGCAGCTCGGAAAAGCTCATTTGGTTGTCGGACTGGAAAGTGCCGGCTGATAGCGAAGCAGAATTATGAAGGCTTTTACTTTTGTTTATATCTCTGGGGCTTTCGGTTTGTTCGCTTTGTTTGCTTTTGTCTCCATATGCCATGTATTTGTCCAGTTTGAGGGTGACCTTGTGTTGGGCGCATGTTGATTGTGTGCTTTCCTGATTTGAAAACTGGGATAGACGTTAGAATTTAAAAAGCTCCAGCTAATCTACTGCATTGATTTCTTTGTCGCAAATATGATTAAACGGATGTCACAGATGACATGGAGGTCATGTGGAGACATGGGATATATGAGAGGAAACTAGCATGAGAATTCAGAATTCCGGAAATGGGGAGCATATGTTGCTCTAAAACCTTTATATATCTTTCAGCATTCATAGTGCCTTCCAAAACATGCAAGCTGCCCATACCATATGCACTTATGCACCCCCATACCATCAGAGATGCTGGCTTTTGAAGTGAACGCTAATAACACACTGGAAGGTCTCCCTCCTCTTAAGCCCGGAGGACACGGCGTCCATGATTTCCAACAAGAATGTCAAATTTGGACTCGTCTGACCGTAGAACATTTTTCCACTTTGAAACAGTCCATTTTAAATGAGCCTTGGCCCACAGGACATGACGGCACCTCTGGACCATGTTCACATATGTTTTCCTTTTTGCATGATAGAGCTTTAGTTGGCATCTGCAGATGGCACGGCATATTGTGTTTACCGACAGTGGTTTCTGGAAGTATTCCTGGGCCCATTTAGTAATGTCATTGACACAGTCATGCCGATGAGCGATGCAGTATCGTCTGAGGGCCCGAAGATGGGCATCCAATAAAGGTCTTCAGCCTTGTCCCTCACACACAGAGATTTCTCCAGTTTCTCTGAATCTTTTGATGATGTTATGCATTGTGGATGTTGAGATTTGCAAAGCCTTTTGCAATTTGACATTGAGGAACATTGTTTTTAAAGTATTCCACAATCTTTTTACGCACTCTTTCACAGATTGGAGAGCCTCTGCACATCTTTACTTCTGAGAGACTCTGTCCCTCTAAGACATCTCTTTTATAGCTAATCATGTTACAGACCTAATATCAATTAACTTAATTAGTTGCTAGATGTTCTCCCAGCTGAATCTTTTCAAAATGTTTTGCTTTTCAGCCATTTGTTGCCCCCGTGCCAACTTTTTTGAGACCTGTAGCAGGCATCAAATTTGAAAAGAGCTCATTTAGTGGATAAAAGTGTAAAATTTCTCCCTTTAAACTTTTGTAATGTTATCTATGTTCTATTGTGAATAAAATATTGGCTCATGTGATTTGAAAGTCTTTTAGTTTTCATATATGTTCCAACATTTCTGGAATTTGGGTTGTATATCGAGGATGCATCTAGTGTAGACTTGAGAGAATCAAACTGTTAGAAATCTCAGAAGACACTGCAAGTAGACAATGTACGGAAGTCTGTAAGCTTTAAACTTCTCGTTCTCACTTGCCACTGCAAGCTTGCAAATATGTGATGGTTCGTGAACGTAAACATTTGTCATTTTGTTTAATAAAGTGATAAAGACCTGGAGAAAGCCTGCAGTATTTTTACTGGCATATTTAAAAGAATCTTAACATTGATAAAGCAAAAGTCACATTAAACATACATAGCCTACTCATTTTCACAAATACAAGTGGTAAAATAAAATAATGTAATAATATAAAATGTTTTAAAAGGTTATGGCATTTGTTTGTGATGTTATGTTGTATTTATTGTGCATTGGCTGCTATACTTTTAATATGCTTGTATGGTCAGTTGAGCAACAAGATCGCAGCGCTTCTCAATTCTCACAAGGATGCGTTCTGTGTCCTTGCGTCCTTCCGAGTTAGTTATTTCAAGGTAGCCTGGCAAGACCGGTCTCCATGAGAATGCAAGTCTTGAGATTGAGAAATAGCCATGGTTTCAAAAGGGAGTCCTCATGAGTCTCTGAGATGGAATAAGCAACTGCGCGATTAATCCAAACCGTGAAAGGGCAATTATTAAAGGCTGCGATTTACTCAGATAAATATATGTGCTGCATTAGATGGTTTAACGTTTGAAAATGAGGAAATTAAGACTAAATAATATAAATATTAGAATTTTCATTTTAGTTGTACTGTAAAAAAAAAAAATTTTTAAATACTATTTTCTTTTTTATTTTAGAGTGAAATTACAACAGTAATACTTATTTTGTTTTTATTTAGTATCTTTATATTTTTATCTAATAACAACAACAAGCACAACAATTTTAATTAGACAAATCTCAATTTGATTTTTCCCCCAAATCATGCAGTCCTATAATAAGTGTAAAAAACAGTAAATCATCAGGGAAATATTTAAATTCAGTTAGCATCACATTTTACATTTACTCATTAAGCAAATTCTTGCAAAATGATTTACTCAATGCTGAAAAGATGAATGCTGGCACAAGGAATCCAGGGAAAGCCTGAGAGGGATGCTATCAAAATAATCCCATTTTAATTACCTGTAATAAACATTTGTAATAGCCCTTCTGAGACTGAGACCGACTGAGAGTGAGATTCCAACTTATAAAGCATAATTGTGTCCTACTCTTTTTCTGTTACTGTTTCTATCAGCTCTGAGTTCCTCATAAAGCAACACTTGATTACTCTGTTATAATCGATCCCAGAGCAGCATAACTCCATACACCCCTGCAGACTAACTGCACATTTGATTGTCGCCACAGTCACAAATTCACAAAATCGACACAAAATTCAATTTCAGAAGTATGAAGAAGATGTTTCGTAACAACTAATATGATCTCTGTAACAAACAGCTCACATGCGACAGAGTGGCAAAAATATTATATTTAATGGCAAACTATCCAACATCCCTTATGTGGACAGAAGCTGCCCTTGAGATGAAAGAAATAATAGAAAAGACAGAAGATGAAAGAGGGAGAGATTCTACTCAAACTCTCCCGCTGTGTTAAGAGAGGCATAAGCTATGTTAAGAAACTCATTATACTAGACCTATTCACTATGCTGATACATTGACGTTCTGAGTGGTGAATATATCTTTAAAGACAGAGGTACATTAAAAAGACTAATAGCACAATAGTGTTCTTTTAAATTATGAAAGCTTTCACAACAGAGAACCTGAGTAAAGTTAAAAGGATAATTCACATGATTTTTTTTTTTTTTTTTTACGTGGACATTTTTGATACATTTATGGTTATTCAGATATGTTATTAACAGTTCACAGCAGTGTTTCCAACATATATAATTTTTTTTGTAAAATATTTAATAATAATAACTAATATGCATCTAAATGAATCAGTCACTAAATAACCAGAAACAAAACTTTTAATATTTCAATACGGTAATCACTATAAAGTTCATCCTATGTCTTTTAGTTTGTCAAGAGAATAAAAGTGCTGTGTTGAAGCATGTGGATGTACGTACTGTAAGTGAAGAACAAAAATAACAATGTAGTTGTCAGATGACATCATTATTTGCAGCAATAATTTGGCATTATTTAGTTCTCAAACCAGTTATTAGTTATTACTCCACCTGCGTGACATCATTAACAACAGTTTTAGAGTATATTTGTGATGTGGAGTGAACTCAGAGATGAGGGAGGGTTGGATTCAAGTGCAAATAAGGTTTATTAAAGATATAAAGAACCAAAAATAAACAGACACTAGGGAACTCCAGGAACAGCACACCAAGATAACACCGTGGAAAGGACCAAACCTGACAAACGAACACAGAAAACACTGGGGTATACATACACACAGGAGGTAACAAGCTGACAAGACACACCTGGGAACAAATTCTAATTAACAAGAAAAAGGTCTACAACAATTGCATACAGGACAGGAAACAGGAATGTAACATTATTTTTGAACCAAAGAGCTCAAACGATTGATGTGCAACAAAGCAACTGTGGTTTCGGAAAACAGTTGTGACTACACTATAAAAAAGGTACTAGCAATTTAGTAAGGGTGTGTTCACGTAGTTTGGTTCTCTTGGTTCTTTTGGTCCGAACCAAAAAAAGAAAATAATACATTTAGTCCTGGTTTGCATAGCATTCACACTGTCATTTTTAAGACTGAACCTAAACATACAGCGTTTCTGATGCCTGTACCAAACTGTAATGGGCAATGTAGCTCCTATGACGAGAAAAAAAAAACAGCTTTCTGTCCATTTTTAGGGTCGCATCTGGTGACATCATGTCCTGTTTTTGGTTCGTTTACATGTCTTTGGTCCATGTTGCATTCATATTTCTGTCGAACCACTCCAGAGGTCATTTGGAAGTGGACCGAGACCCACCTTTTCAGGGGTCTCATTCCGCTTGTTTGGTGCGCATCAGGGTTTGACTGGCAGCGTTCACACTTAATCAAATGAATCGCACTAACAGAGCAAATCACAGCAGAGTTCGTTTTAAATCGAACTAAACCTGCCAAGTGTGAACACACCCTAAATCCTACACCTAATTTCTCCAACGAGCATTGTACTACGGTGGTTAAGCAGAGAGTTACGCCTTTGTACAAGAGAACGCGCTACTGATCGATTCAGTTCACTGAAGGATTCGCCATGCTGATTCAAACTATATACAAACTAAAGATTATTCCAAGCCGTACATCAGTTTTGTGTGAGAATAAACTGTAGTCCACATTTGCATCTAAATGGTCAACATCAATATTGCTAAAATGACATTGGTTCACGCACCATCTTTGAATTCTGGACACGAACAATGAGTTTTAAACTTAAAGTGCCCCTATTATGCTATTTTAAGGTTCCTAATTTTGTTTTGGAGGTCTCCTATAATAGGTTTACATGCATCCAAGGTCAAAAAACATTTTATTTTTCTCATATTATACATTGCAGCATCACCTCTTTTCTCACAATGTCTGCAACAGTTTGATAAAAGACTCTGCTCTAATTGGTCAGCTCAGTTTGTTGTGATTGGTCGACCGCTTACAGCACATGGTGGAAAAGAAACAGCTATTATCATTCGAACAGTATGAACAGATATGAACAGTAACAATGGTGTCGGTTTTATCGTATCAATTCGAGCCCAAGTGCATGCAAAGTGGATTTGTTTTCGCATTGCAGAAAACAGCGTCTTCTCGACATGTTGACAACACAAACCAAACTATTCCAGGCCTCAGCTACAACTACAGTGTTTGAGGGCAGGTCAAAGTAGATGCTGTTTACAGGCAGCCAATGAAGACCATAGGCTGGCATTTTGTAAATTTGTTACAAACCTATGTATAGTAAAGCTATATGACTTCAGAAGACTTTAAATATAGTGAATTTTATGATATTTATAGCATATATTTATTCTTTTTTGGTGGTTATTTTAACTTCAGGAGATAATGTCAGCTACTGGGTAAAATGGGGCACAGGTTTTGTTTTACTCTAGGTGAACTGTTATCAGACAAAAGTAAGCCAGAGATTTATCACTAAAAGGAAACTGAGCTCCAGTGACAGTGATCTGTTGTGTTGGCAAGACTTCTGCAGGCTGCACATCTCCTCATCCTTTATTGAGCCTTCACCACGGTGGGTAAACAGCAGTGTTGTGATTGAGTCGGTACAGCAGATCCCCACGTCTGACATTTTTGTCGCTCAAGTTCCTGACAGCAACCATTAGGCAAAATGAGAACATTAGTGCCTTTCCAAGAGCCGGTCTGGATGACAAATGTTAGAGCTAAAAAAAACGGTCTTCGCATCCTGCAGGTTTTCTGAGTTTATTAAAAGAAATGATTATTACTTCTGAATGTGATTACGCCACATGGATATTGTGTTCCAGATGGCTCGGCCGGTCTCCATGGATACAGGGTGCTATGTAACCAGGGGTTGGTGGGTGTTCTTGGCTTCTTAGTGGAGTGGAAAGGGGAGAAAGAGGCTACGGACTGACGGAAGCAGTTTCACACGCCTGCATATGAGACAGACGTAAGACGCAAGAGAGCAGAAGGCTGTGTAAATGAGCAAATACATGCCTGAACACTTCTCAGAGATTCAACAGCATGTGATGACGCAAAAGAGCAAATTTTCCTTCTAAGCCGCAGGCTTTGAGAAATCATGTCACATGAAAGGGTTCAATACATTTGAAGCTCTATCAACAAACTCCGTAGCATGTTGACTACCACAGAAAATAATTTCAACTCAGTTTGTTAAAACAAGCAAAACTAAGACATTATATGTGTTAGTATGAGACTAAAGTAATAAGAATGTGCATTTTGTAAAGTGCACATTATCTGAAAATAAAACAGTACAAATATTTCCTAGTATAAAAAAAAAAAAAAAACCCTCAAGTGTCAACCCCATTTTTGAGAACAGACATGAAAATGCACTAGCCAACTTAAATTATTTTAATTCAAGAATGCTTTGGAGTACAGACCTAAGTTTGAATTATGAAAAAGTTACGGACGTTTAAATTTACTGTAAATCAAATGTACTGTACTAAACATTTTAATATTTTACATAAAATTTATATTTTATCAAATATATTTGACTCTAAAATTGCTATAAAATGAAAGCCACATGTCTAACCAAGTTGTGTTCCAAATTTGAAGTTGATATCACAAAAATTGAATTTTGTGTAGGCACTGTACCAAAAATAGCCACTGGGTGTCATTGACATTCTATTAAATTTTTTTTATGCATTCTCCTGTTACAAATTGATAAATTCCTGTCCAAATATCACTTCTATCACAAAACAGTTGGCAAATATGGAACTGTGAGACCCAGACCTTTCCGACAATATGTGTTTTGTCAAGATTAGAAAAGGTTTTGACTATAAAGTAGCTAAAATAAATATTGTAATATGAAACCTGATACCACCCACTAGGGGAGGAGCTTGCTAAAAGAAATTAAAGTGGTAACGCAACGTCTGATTTCAAAACAGTTTTCACAGGCTGAATCTTGAGTTTGTAAGCTTTCGAATGATACCTAATTTATGATGATTACTAAAATATGTGATGAAAAAAGGCAATAAATAGTGCGCCCACCGGTGCGCCGGTGACACTAACAGCATGAACTTTTACATTGTTACAAAAAATTATATTTCAAATAAATGCTGTTCTTTTGAACTTCATATTCAGCAAAGAATCCTGAAAATAAAAATGTATAACCACAACTGTTTTCAACAAAGAAAATCTTCCTTGAGCAGCAAATCAGCATATTAAAATCATTTCTGAAGGATCATGTGACACTGAAGACTGGAGTAATGATGCTGAAAATCCTGTAACCTTGAACTTATTTCCCATCTGCTGAAAGACTGTAATAAAACCGCTCTTGCCTCTGTGCCCTGACCTCTCTCTAGAGGTTACATGAGGATAAATCTGTCTGTGCTATGGATACAATGTTATACAATCTTTCTGTTCTTCTGACAGATAACAGTGAAAATGACTTTGAATCATTTTAATAATGGGGAAAAAATTATGTTACATCTAATAACCACATTTGCACTGAAAAGCAAGAAACCAGCCCACTCTCCTGCAAGCTGTTTTTGTTTTTTAAGATGAGGTATTTTCTGTGAGGTGTTCCCACAAATACACACACACACACAAGCATCTATGATGACACTTTCCTTTAGTGAACCAGAACTAATTATAGAGTGGCAAAGTTGATTATCTGGCAATATTCTCCACACAGTGTAGGAGTGATAAGCAGCACATCTGGGAGATCTTATCCAGTCCCGTCGGGCTATGAAATGACTCTCTGCTTCATGTGAAGGCAATCATTGCACATTTCATACACCCGCACACTCCTAACACACTCAAAAGTCTCTATATACCCAACCCTTTTTACTGGAGTCAAGACTCTTATTAATATGCCAAGAGAGATGTAAAACATAGAGAGGTTGTAGGGGCCACAGTTGAAAATACACTTTAAAAATCCTGTTTTTATGGCTTGTAGTCCAAGTGTGCTAACTTTGGTGTCATCTGCTAAACATTGACAAAAATCACTTTTAGCAAATTTAGCACATATAAAAATGTACATTTCTCTTTTGGGATAAGAGTAAGGCACACTCAGGGGCGTATCCAAATTTGTGTCCAATCAAATGCTGTCTTAGAATGAGAAAGCCCCTCCCCTAATATAATATGCTTCTCATTTGCTATGCTTGTTTGTAGAGCTGCACAATTTGGCACAATTATATATCAGTATGACTACTAAAACCAATATAATATGAATTATTATTATTATTATTACTATTTAAAAAAATAAAAAGCACATCACCGTTGTTGTCAGTAATTCCGGCTAATCATGAAATAATGTCATCTCAAACTCGTAGTACTTTGATGGAATACATCGCAATGAAGTGTTGTTTCCAAGTTGTTCCAAGCCCAACAAAAATTTCTAACAGACATGCAGTGCTTCAATTCAAACACTGATTGGTTTCAAAGTCAAACCCACCTAATATTAAGTAGCAAATCATGGTTCATCACTGTGACATAAAATAATGGCTACAGGCTATATAACAAATAACTTCCTGTTTCAATAGTAAATGTCACCACAGGAAAGAAAAATGCATTCTGCCATCAATTTCATGGGGTATTTAAATAGTTGTTAAAATGTCATAAAGCTAGTATTGAGTTTGAGATACTTGATCACACTTATAAACAAAAGGAAATGGCTGAAAAAAAAAAAACTGAGGAAAAAAGCATTAAAGACGAATGGGACTCGCTGTGAACTCAGCGGCACAAGGGCAAAGCGCAGACAGCCAGTGTACTTTATTCAAGGTCGGGCGATCGTCTTCGCTTGGACTTTTATTAATGGTTATGAGACAATAAACCCTGAACTTGGCTTTGTAATGTTTCTGAAGAAGCATTTTGTTTATGATTATGGAATTTTATGGAACACACTTGGCATGAGTCAAAATGGCATTTATACGAGATTGAGAACCATTTTGCATTTCTGCAAGGGGAGACTGACGAATGTACAGGGATATATGGCTCTTATTTTATGAACGTGATATCTAGAGGAATAATCAATCTCCTTTGCCCTCAGCAATCCGTGGCAGTGCTCAAGGAGATATATATCTGTGTGGAAATTCCACAGAGACAACAAGTAAACAAATTACTCCACTTACAGGAACAAAGGGAAAATCTGATTTTAAGTTGAGATGACAGTTTTCATATCTGTGGTGATTTGGCCAGTGACGTCATGGTCTGCAATAAACAACAGTAACAAAGAAGGCTTGCACTTACATTTCCTGCTAAAAAGACAAGTGATTATTATTTAAATTATATGAATGCAGATGTTTTTTGGATATACCGTTGGACATGCAGCATGGTATTCTTTGAAGCACATTGGAGTACCATGTCTATCTGGCATATGCTACTAATCCATATTGAATATGTACTATTAAAATATGACTGATACCATCACTTGCATACCATAAAATTTACAAATGTGAAGCAGTTACTCTGATCTGACACCTTAAAAATTAATTTATATACACAAGAAATTATAAAATTATAAAATAATAAATAATTTTAAAATTAAATATTATGAAAAAAAATAAAGAGCGTAACACCAAACACTCGCCAGAGAAAAGTGAATGAAAAAATTCCTTTTGGTGCGTAGATCCAAAAAGCTCAAAAATGAAAAATGAAGATCCGCACACTTCAAAAACACATCAATTTATTATATAGAGGCAAAAAATGCAATGTGCAGCAGAATGTTTTTGGGTTCAACCCTTCATCAGTGCATTCAGTGTCATGTGCACACATTTTTCAAAAATTAAATATTATAAAATATACACTATGATACAAAAGTTTGGGGTAAGATTTGTTTTTTTGTTTTGAAAGAAGTTTCTTATGCTCACCAAGGCTGGATTTATTTGATCAAAAAGTAAAGTAAAAACAGTAATATTGTGAAATATTTTTTTGAATACTTTAAAAAAAAAAAAAAAGAAAAAAAAAACTGACCCCAAAATTTGAATGGTAGTGTATATACTTAAAGAAAACAAAGCATTGACAGCATTTTGCACACAGCTATCCTCTCCATCCTGAGTCTGATTCATTTGATTAAATCAGTTCACATTAGTAAAGTGGTTCAAAAATCATTCATGAGTTACTGCACTAAATTTTATACCTTTCTTTTTCATATAGAAGCATGAGGTTAAATGTTCATCATTGTTTTATATAATTAGGGTGCTTTCTAGTTTCATTACCTATAGTGTAATGCATCTGTTCAAGTTTTGTGTATCATCCTAATAGAGATCTGTATTGTTGCTCAACTGAATGAGTTATTAAAAAACAAATGTCTGAAATAGCCTCATTGTTTGCTTCTTTTGTTAGTAGCTTGAAGTGTTGCTAACTACTTTATGTGATTGAACTTTAAATTATGAGTACTGAGAAAGTATCTTCCCTAACACTGCTACATCATCCATCATCTTCAGCATCAGTGTGTGTGTTTGTGCGCTTGCCTCTTCTTTCTCCTCTGTGACGCTCTTAATTAGTCTCTTTTTCACCGTTCTCCCATTAACACTTGGATAATTATGTCTATCACTTTGCAGTGTAAATAGTTTAAGGAGAGGAAGCCGTCTCTCTCACATTCACACTCTGTCTCGGGTTCTTACACTCATCCACACTGCAAGCGACACAACACAACCAACTAGAACACTAGTCGCAGCGCTAGCTCAAGGTGTAGATGGGCTCTTTCACCCACACTGAGATGAGCCGCAGACACAGTCTGGTGGTGAGGAGAGATGAAGTCCCTTGAAACTCTCTCACGCTCCACTAAAGCAGGTTTCAGCGGGAAATCAATCCCTATCCCTCTCTCTGGGAATTCACTGCCATGTTTATCCTCTCTCCACCTGAATGACTACGAGCTTATCAGTCTGCCTGAAGAGTCCACATTGCTGTGCAGAAATACTCTCTATTAAAGCCACTTTTGTAAAAGGACATATGTAGAATGTGATACTTATTTTATTTTTGTTACTCAAATAACTCTTGCATATATGCCTGAAGAGGCCTTAGTAAATATGTCTGCAGTTTTATGTGTTGAAGAGATCATGACTGTTTACCAAATTTGTCAGAGAGCAAATAAATTAACTCAACATATGTTTACAGGCTGATGTTAAATGGCCGGTCAGTGGTACTAGACAACTTAAAGGGGACCTATTAAGCCCCCTTTCCTCAGAATGTGTCTGAAGTTTCAGCTAAAAATACCCCACAGATCATTTATTATAGCTTGTCAAATTTGGGTGTGAGCATAAACATGTCATTTTTGTGTGTGTCCCTTTAAATGCAAATGAGCTGCTGCTCCCTGCCCACTTTCCAAAAGAGGGCGGAGCTTTAACAGCTCACGCTTCTGTTGCTCAACAACAACAAATCTGGAGAATCTCACACAGCCTAAATGATGATTGCCAGTGCCTTACTTGTTCAAACTGGAGTTGAACACTGATGGAAAGATTTATGATTGCCATCAAATGCTGTGAATGGTCTAAATTATTATTATTATTATTTTGCCAGGGTCAACTTGCAGGCTATCCAAGCTAACAAGACTCTAAGAAGTGTGCTGTGCTCATCTATGCGGCCAACGACAGAACAGTTAGCATGCTTTGCTTGAACTTTTGCCATGGCCTTAGAACTGATACACCATTTTTGCTTGCAAAAACAAAATGATGGCACCGTGGGTGGAAACTGGGTGGCGAAATCTGAGCGACTTGTTTTTTCAAGTGCTTGCAGAGAAAAGCTCGACAAAACAAAGTTACTGGGTTGCCCTTTTTCACGTTTTCTGGGTTGGTAGATGCACCGGGGACCTGATTATAGCACTTAAACACAGAAAAAGTCAGATTATCATGATATGTCCCCTTTAAAAGTTGCATTGCTTTAATAATAGTTAAGCAAAGGACAAAAAATAATAATAATAATAATATAGGCCTATATTGTTTCACCAAATATGGGCACTTAAATGGCTTTAAGTAATAATTTAAGTAAACCCCATTTTTTTCGGAAGCTCATATGAATGTGTTGTGACTGAATGATAACATTCTGGTGGAAGTAACAGTGATTAGATTTGCATTTTATATATCCTAAATACACAATATTAAATATTTCCCCAGTGTTTGCATAAAATAATAATTAATATAAGCTGAATCTGAAAAAAAATGAAACTAAAATTAAAATGAAAACTGAAAATATAAAAGTAAAAGATGATTTTATTTTAGTTGTATTGAATTTCATTTTTATTTTAGTTTTATTTCAGTTGTATTGATTCAAAATATTAATAAAAACTATATTAGCATATAAATAATAATTCTAAAATAACACTGCTCACAAGTGATTATTTCCCCTCGACATTTTTTTCCTCATAATTCATCTCAAGCTCTTCACTGACACTGCTGTCCCCTTGATAAATAAATTACACAATGGGACAGTCATAATTTGTAGCAAAATTGACATTAAAAAATTTCTACAATCAAATACTGAAATGTTTTATGGTTACTTCACAAATTAGCTTTGTGGATGTTTGGCAAGGGAAAAACAAAATCTATTCAAAAAGTAATAAAACTAATTTGAAAATGAAATGGCCAGAAGCAGAAGCAGTTGACAAAAGGTTCTCTGTGTGCAATTTGATGCTTTTGCACTACAATACATTCTTTTTTTTTTTATCTGTCCTCCATGTATTTAAACTAAATATGCTTATATAATATTCATTTTCATATATAGTAAGTCAATAGCTGTGACATACAGTGGGCTATATCAGAGTGACTTATTATAGTGACAGCCCATCAGAGCGACCCGAGGACAGGTGCTGTGCTCAAGGGCATGAAGGCAATTGCTCATGGTGCACTCCCTGAGAGCTTCAAACCTATCCAACAACAAATATGGCCATTTGCTTTTTTTCTCATTTGCCTTCAAAAGGTTGTTACAGTATTAATAGTTTGTTATAATGGCAATAAATTATAATTACATTTTCCCCCAAGCAGCTGTAAAGAATTTGCATCTAATTATCTAATAAATGCTGGGCATTTAAAGGGATAGTTCAGAAAAAATGAAAATTCTGTCATCATTTATGTCGATGTTGGCTTCCAACTATTATGAATAGTTTTTCAAAAGTCTTTTTTCAAAGTCAAGGGTAACCAAAATGGTTTGGTTACCAACATTCTTCAAAATATCTTTTGTTTTCTGGTTTGGAACATTATGAGGGTAAGAAATTATGACATTTAATAGCTATTTAATAATTTAATAGCAGTAAATTTACTTTACATCCTAGCTCAAAATTAATGCTTTACTGTCAAGTGTATTTCTATGTGACAAAAATGCAATATTAATTTTGTTAGCTGCATCTGCAGTAAATTCATAATAGTTATTTTTATTTGTTACTGTCCTGTTTTACTTATTTTATTTACTCCAATTTAAGGCCCATCAAAACATTCACGTGGGAACTTGATACGGATGAGCTGGATTTGTCCAGGGCCAAATATTAGTCCAAGTCCAGCCCTGATATCAGCAATTGTGAAATATCACTGATACTGTGAAATAAGGTGTTAAATCATATCACCCACCAAGAATCATATTAAATACTGTAGTTGTAATTTCAATATTGACCAAAATAATCATGATTATGATTTTTGCCATAATCGAGCAGTCCTAACCAAAAAAGTTGTTACCAACATTCTTTTTAGCTTTTCATATGAAAATGTTAGCCTTAAGGTTATGAATAAGCTGTTGTGTTCCAAAACAATGACAAAATTCACATTTAGGAGATATAAGCATTCAAAACGTACAGTCTCTCACTTCCGCTAAAATGGATCACGGATTTTCATGACATCACCGCGCACTTCAGCTTCTTATCAAATCTTCTGTCCAATCAGATGCTCTCTAGAATCTGAAGTCCCGCCCCCTCCTACTCTATAAACAGACGCTGAAGCTGCAGCTGAAATCGGTCATTGTTCACACATTTACTACTTTCTATATGGTGAATGACACATAGTGCACTATATAGGGGATAGGGAACGATTCAGTGTAAATATGCTTTCCATTGATGCAAATGAAGTCCGTTTTCACGTTAGTGTCACATGAACTGCCGCAGCGTGAGAACAGTCTGCTCCACTACAGAGACACGAGAGCATAGAGTGGATCATATGCGCGAGTCGGCGCAGACCACAAAACGTATTGGACCAATTTGAATTCTTACTACTGTTCGATATATACCGCACTGTCTTCCTGTTTCAGTTGAAATTACGTCAACACATTGAATAATGCTGCGTGTTCCAAGACACTTCAGTGGGCCTTTAATGTTCCACAAAAGAAAGATGATGACAGAATTTTTATATTTTGGGTGAATTATCCCTTTAAGGTGGGTAAAGTTTGCTATTATTAATGGGTTAAAAATGACAGCATGAAACAGAAAAAGTGCTAAGAACTAGGATAGCACAACAGATGGAGTTGAGACAGTCCCTCTCTAATGCTGGACAGGACACATTGATAGTCCTCATTAGAAGTCTGCAATCTGGACAGCACATCAACACTAGATCATTAAAAACCAGCCCTCAGTCCACATGCTCACTTACATCACAGATACCTACAGAAGGCCCGTATAAATTATTCAGAATGATAAATACTCTCTGAGGATAACATGAAGCAAAGGAAATTATCACAATCTCCTGAAAATCACCTTCAGGCAAAACTTGTTCTTGACTGGAAGCAGCAGGTAATGACACAGCAGAGAAAAGGACCTGAATGAGACACCTGTTCTAATTAGACATCCCTTCCCCAGGCTCTAAAACGAAAGACGGTGGTCACGACGTCTGCCCGTCAAGTTCAAACCACACTGGGCACCTAATGAAGCATGCAGACCGCCGCACATCTGTCCCACTGTTTCCACAAACACTCGGTGCACTCTGGGAAATGTAGTTCATACATGACCCATGCCCATCTGCGGGATGAAATATGCTCTGCGCTGTCGAAATCAAGGTGACTTTGAAGGTGGCCCCAAGCCAATTTAACTTCCTTATGTTAATCTAAGAATTCTGTTTTATTGAGCTATTAAAATCCTGATGAATGTTAGAGGAAGAACTGAGAGGACGACTCACTGAAAGTCAGCGCTCTCCTGCGGGGGTCTTTGGCAGGGCAGGGGGGCCGTCAGAAGGGGAAGGAGAGCATCTGTTCCCCCCCAGAAACAGGTTCAGCTCAGGACAGTATGTAGGCGGAAGCAGAGGGATTGTGGGTAATGATTGAGGCTGAAGGATTTTGGAGAGTGCGGTTTCTCAGACTTATATATTGGGCTTCATGAGGATGTGATGATTTCATGCAGCCAGGTTCATTACGCTTAATGAGATCTGTTTCCCTCAAAACAGCACATTGCATTTCCACAGTTCAGAACAGCATCAATCATCCCATTTCTGAAGCTCTTACTAAAGTCTTCTCAAACTGAATTACTGTTCATTCTGCACAATAATGTAGAAACAATGTAAATCAGCACCACAACAGCTGAAGCAGCAAACCTTCGAAACACAAAATTTATGTCACTGCCATACTTTTGGCCACAGATGTACATTAGGTTGTTTTGCATTACATTTTGTTATTTAGTCAAAGGGTTAGTTCACTCAAAAATAAAGTTTCTGTCATTAAGTACTATTAAGTGTCATTCATCCCAAACCCCTAAGACCTTCGTTCATTTTCGAAACACAAATTAAGATATTTTTGATGAAACGTCATTTAAACCTTTTGAGGCCAATAACGAGCTGGCATTCTGACGCAGAAGCGCTGAATGTAAACAGCATAGGAGAATGACAGGGGAGAGAAGAAATTGTTGAATAAAGTAGTTATTTTTGTTTTTGCTCACAAAAAGTATTCTCGTCAATTCATAACATTACGGTTGAACCACTGTAGTCACGTTGACTATTTTAACGATGTCTTTACTACCTTTCTGGACCTTGAATGTGGTACTTATGTCGCTTTCTATGGGGGTTAAAAAAACCTCTCTGAGTTCATCAAAAATATCTTAATTTGTGTTCCAAAGATGAACGAAGGTCTTACGGGTTTGGAACGACATGAGGGTGAGTAATTAATGACAGAAATTTCATTTTTGGGTGAACTAACCCTTTAATTGGCCTGTGCCATCTAGAGTTTAATGACAGAACTTTGTATGACATTCGATTGTAAGTTATAAAATACACAAGCACCAATTTGCCATCTCGTAATATTGTAAACAATGTCACTGTATTTTTGGGGTGAACCATAGCTGCAGTTTAACAAATTTATCAACAAGCTATTTAAGATACTGTAGATAAAACTAGTGTTAAAGTAAAAAAGTCACTAACCTCAGAAGACCTATCTGACAACCTTATATACAAAAATCACCTCAGAATGATCCTATATGAGCTGACGGGGCGTGAACGACACCACAGTGTTGAAACTACCAGTGGGAAACTGTTCATATTTTTTGCTGAATTTGTTGAGCCCTGCGTTTATTAAAGAATCATGGTGAAAGCAAATTCAAATTGGTTATAAATTATGAATGTTGAATGTACCATTTAGTTTGAATGTACCATAATAATTTTATGAACTGTTGATGAAAAATAGTCTGTCAGAAAATGATTATGAAGCAACAAAATGTGAGGGTAATACCTGTTTTGAGTTTGTTTTTTATCTGTTTCCCTGTTCTGTTCATGTATTAGTTGGTTTATCTTTAGTCACATTTACACAGTCATTTTTGTTCAGTTTCCCACCATTCCTATGTTTCTATGCTTACCATCATTATTAGTTCATTTGTACCAGCTGTTTCTTGTTAATTAGTCTTGTTTGCTTCTGTTTCCTTTGTGTATTTAAACCCTGTGTTTCCTTCAGTTCTCTGTCTGTCCTTGTCATAGACAAGGTAGTGGTTGTTCTGTTCTGTTCCCTTTTCAGAGTTTTATTTTTTGTTATAGTTTTGAGTTTGTTTTGATTAAAGAAGCTGCTACATTGAGATCCTGGCTATATTCCTTTGTGCTGCAACCAGCGATCGTGACAGAAGGACAGACAAAACATATGGATCTTGCAGCAGCAAATACCATCCTGGCTGAGGACCGCCTGTGCGAACTGCGGCAGAATGGCTGGCCTTTGGAGAGGTATGTGGAGGTGTTTCTTGAGCTCTACCATCAGGTGAGTTGGCCTGATGCCTCCCTCAGTGCTTGTTTTCTGATGGGTCTGGATGAGGATGCAATTCAGTATAGCGAACCTGCTTGTTATTTCTCCCTAGTCGAACCAATAAATCTTGTTCTTTATCTAAACAGTTCTAATTTTGAAGTTAAAGTAAAAAAGTATCCTCCTCATCCAGTCCCATCGGAAACAAACGAGGCCTCACCAGCTCACCTCATGCCGGTTCCCTTCACATACCGCTCCAATGCCTCTGTCCATTCCTGCTTGCCTGTGTTTCCCCGAGGACGTAAATGGGGCTTCCAACAGCGCTGACCTGGGGACCAAGGTTGCAGACCCGACAGGGAGATGGCCGCCACTCCAGAGTCCTCGGTCAAAATGGCCGCCATAGCCTAAGTCCTCTCCAGCGCTAATGGAGGACTTCAATGTTAAACTTTTGTAACATTATAAATTTCTTTGTTACTTTTGATCAGTTTAATACATCCTCGATCAATAAAAGTAACAATTTCTTACTGATCCTATATTTTTTATTATTTTTTTTTTTTTTTTAAGTGTACTGTAAATATTGTTGGATTCATCCAATACAGTAAATTCATATATTTATATTACTCAAGTGATTTCACCTCCTCATCAATTGAAGTGTCATCTGTGTTTCATGTCACAGGGCACTCCAAATGAAAAAATGGTGTCAAGTGTAGTGAACTTGTACAGATATCCTCTACTGAACATATAGAGTCACTGCATAGTGACTGTGTGTGAATATGAACACAGCTATAATGTCAGTAATGGCTAAGCTCAAGCAAGAGTATTTATGGAGTGCTCACCTCAGATTTGTTGTAGTGCTCCAAGGTCAATGACAAACAACATCATCAGTCTCTCCCTGCAGGAGTTTATAACTTACCTCCCTGAATAGGTGAGATGAGTTGGCTGAGTTTTAGGAAGAAAACGCACACTCCCATAAGAGGTTTGTGTGCCTCAGGGAGAATGTGTGGAAAACCTAAGAATAGGTGCTCAAATGAGCATTTGTAAAGGTCATTAAGATGAACTCTCCTCTGAGCTTTACAAGGAACATCTAACACCACAGAAAATACATTAGTAACATTAGTTAATGCATAAACATTAACAATGAGCAATACATGTGTTACAGTATTTATTCATCTTTGTTGTTCAACATTTACTAATACATTATTAAAATAACAAATTGTTAATAACATTAACTAAGATTAATAAATGCTTTAAAAGTATTTTTCATTATAGTTCATGTTAACAACTGTTGTTAACTAATGTTAACAAGTGGAACCTTACTGTAAAACATCACTGAAAATACTAATATAAATGGTAACACTATTATAATTGTCATGAATACATCATTAATAATAAAAAAAAAAAGGTGTTCAGACTAAATTCTGCCTGAATGTGCTGAGCACAAAGCCAATGTAAAATGCAAATAAACTCACACTTGTGACCACACATTTTATCAGTAAATGCCGGTTCACACCAAGAACGATAACTTTAACTATATCAATATTAATGTCCAAATCAACGGACAATAATGTTATGGTTAGTAAGTTCTGTTTACAGTTATAGTAAACATAACTGTGCAGACTGCGCACTGCAGTTTATTCAACAGGATGATAACCATAAAAAAACTATTAATCTGTCAAGTTATAAAGCTTAATCATTAGCCTATTTGTTAGTCATTAGCATAAGTGTAGGCTGTTTACAATTACCAAGCAATTTAACAAATTGAGCCTCAAGGTCCATTCACACCAAAGGCGATAACGATAACTGTAAAGTTGTAATTACTTTAATTCTATGAGAATCATGATGTCTACACCACAACTATAACAAAAATTCAACACAGAGAAATTAAATCATTCGAATCACTTTCAAAATGATTTTTTTTTTCAACAGATGAATGATTAAAACATTGACAGCCAATCAGAATCCACCCTTTCAAGTGCACATTTAAGGACTGGAGGTTCTTCGATAAATACGATAGGCTAGTTATTGGGACAGGTTATATCCTGATTTCATGTATTTTTAAGCATTTAATTTAGATCTGAGTTAAATTATTTTAATATAATAAAATTTAAATACTTTTAAGTCATCTTTTGGCCCTCTTGGAAGTTGGAAGACTCTAGACACCAACTTGGCCAAGCTGGGAGAACAGCATAAATCAGCCAAAACCAGTTTAAACAAGTTCAGACTAGTAAACCAGCTAGCAAACCAAACTATTGAAGAATTTCTATTAATTTTTTACATTGAAGTAGAGACCAAAATATATCATAGAGACTTGCAGACTACACACCTCAGAGCACCTTAGCAACTGCCTTACAACACCATAGTAACGTGATGGCAAGTTTTATGTGGGTTTTATAATAAAAAGCTTAACAGAACAGTAGTTCATGGACATTAAGTATTTGAATACATATACGATGATCTTACTAATGATCTAAGATTAGCTGGTGATACATTACATAATGTTTATTATAAAGCAATACCATACATTTTATGTAATGCAGTTATTTATATTTACCAGATAATAAATTTACATGACATTTTTAAACACCAGAATCACATTAACCTTGTGTCACATCTGAATACATCATTATGCGATACGTTGCTTTGTGTGTGGGCTTGAGAAATAAAGAGCTTCTTGGTGATGGAAATTAGAAAATAAAGAGACAGAGCATGGTGGTAGAGGGAAAATGAAACCGTTTGCTGATAATAGCGAATGAAAAACCACAGGAAGAGAGGTCTGCTCCTTCATCGAGCTGAGATAGCAAACGTGCCCCCATTTCCTTTTAATGAGGACAGGGTGGCTGCAGAGCGCCCAGCGAGGAGACAAAGAGAAAGAGGATTTCTCAGATCCTCCTTCCCCTGGGTCCATGCAGGGCAAGAATGATTCAGTGAACATGAAGGAGAAATGGGGATGTGCAGACCTG
The DNA here is from genome assembly GCA_037950675.1 of Hypophthalmichthys molitrix. NCBI lineage: Eukaryota > Metazoa > Chordata > Actinopteri > Cypriniformes > Xenocyprididae > Hypophthalmichthys > Hypophthalmichthys molitrix. Next base: position 20,784,032 of record CM075510.1, on the reverse strand, counting down.
TGGTGGCTGTTAAACGATTGGAGTTTGCGAATCTGCTGCTGGTAAACTGTTGTGGAGGAGAGGAAGACTTGAGCCCTGCAGACCACAAAAATACTGAAGTCACTGTGATTTTTTTTCTCTCTCTTTATCTACATCTTCCTCGACCTTCAATCTGTCTTCCTGTAGCCTAGCCTGTATGTACAACAGGATCTAAAGTAAAGTATAAAAGCATATTGCGTCTATTGCCTATTTCCTGGCTGAGGAAGTGGATTGATCAGTTGCAGGCTGTTGATATAAGCGGTGGAATGAGCTTTGGAAACTAAGAAGAAATGTCAATAAATAATCACACCAATGTTCATTTGCAAACTAAACACTTCTCCCAGTGCATTTTTTTGGCCGACTGTCAGATGCAAAGCAGAACAAAAGAGTGTATTTGGGCAGACTGTGTAGATTACAGCAAAAAATGTCCACTCAGCTGCTGGCTTACAAATAACAAGGAATAGTACTGAAAACAACAACACAAAACAAGGTATTTTCCTGATATCAGAGCAAATCAAGCTGGTATCAATCAATATGATAACACTTACATTCTCTATTATATAATAGAAACTACATCAAACTAGCTACATGTGACTATTAGTAGGCTACATAACATTTACAGGTACAAAAACATACATTTTGTACACTGAATAGATGCTGAAATGAACAACATGGACATATTGACAGCATCAAAAATGTGAACATTACGCATTTACAGCTAAAGAAATGTCATATATTTACAAATTTCTATAGTTACATGTCACAATCAGTGATAAAACAGGTGAGAGCCAATAAGCAATTGATATCACTTATGTAAAATCTTAACGCTTCTTAAGGTGGCAAAGTTTTACGCTTACAATCACTACTGAGGATGGAGATGGAGATCGTTGAATAAAAGTCAGAAAGAAAAATAATTTTAAGTAAACGAGTCAGCCACGTTATACAAATGCTACTGAAAACAATCTCAATGATCATAAATACAATAGAATTAACAATTACATGAATTCAATATGTAAGGATTTGTAAACATTTGCAAATTATTCATACATAAATTATTTACATATTTAAATGCTGTCAATACATCAGTATTGTACATTTAGTGTCTATGCAAACAAAAGAAAATGTACATATGGTAAAACCACACAAACGCATTGGAGACTGACACGGAAGAGCAGAAATTGTTGAATAAAGTTAATTTTGTTTTGTTGCAAAAAGTATTCTCGTCACTTCATAATATTAAGGTTGAACCACATAGTCACATGGACTATTTTAACGATGTCTTTACTACCTTTTCATCAAAAATAGCTTAATTTGTGTTCTGACTTGCGTACGTAGTTTTATATATGGATATTTTTCTTACAAAAACCCATCGCTTCGCTTCAGAAGGCCTTTTTTAAACCCCTGGAGCTGTGTGGAGTACTTTTATGATGGATGGATGCACGTTTTTGGGCTTCAAAACCTCGAGTGCCATTCACTACCATTATAAAGCTTGGAAGAGCCAGGATATTTTTTTTATATAACTCAGATTGTGTTTGTCTGAAAGAAGATAGTCATATACACCTAGGATGGCTTAAAGGTTAGTAAATCATAGAATAATTTTCATTTTTGGGTGAACTATCCCTTTAATACGGTGGCTTTTCCCATCAATTCCCAGCAAGTATATGCAATTCATTTGATTAATTAATGGGCATTCAATGTCATTAAATCAATTAAAACTGGAATTTGAAATCGATTTGCAGCCCTAATAAACATACTCCAGTGCAGGCTATTGAATGATAACAGCATCTATATAGCACACACAGCTTTTCGTCTCAGCATTAGAAGCAGTGAGCGTGACGCGCGCACACACACAATAAGAAACACATCAATAGGAGTGCAAACAAAGCTCTGATGTCTGCTGTCAGTAGCAGTACCGCAGTTATTCATCAAGCCCATTCGTTGCCTCCATTTCTTCCTCGTTCAGCTGCAACTTGCTGAATGTGTATTAAACCAACAACAGAAAAGCTCTCAAATAATCTGAACCTACAGGAGTGTAATCCCCAGAGATTACACAGGTGTTAGGAGAGTTCAAAACACACTGCACACAGATTAAATAGTGTAGATGTCATGCAGCAATCAAGCAAAAATCATCCAGAGAATATTTACATGTGCGATGTGTTGAAATGATATACCATTAGAAGAAAAAAAAAATTCTCAGTCAGGTTGAGAATGATAATAGTAATTTTAAAATTATATAACTCCTTCAGATTACTTTAATATGTTCCTCCGACCTAAGTCAAAACCTAGTAAGTAGCCTATAAGATATTCTTGAATCTTTAACTGTCTGTCTGTTGTATCCTGAACTGATAGGCATAATTTTCCTTGAAATATGACTTAATTTCAATAGACATTGTTTCTGACTGGAATAACTTCAAATAAAAATATCAATGAAGGATAATTATTATTTTTTTTTTTTTTGAGGCATTTCATTGGGATTTTGTTTAGAATTAGTTTTTAGGCAACACCATGACGTTAAAAACGTACTTCAATATAAAGTATAGTTTTTGAGCAACTAAAATAGACAGTAATTCACCAGAACATTAAAGGACACCTATGCCCCTTTTTACAAGAAGTAAAATGAGTCTCTGATGTCCCTAGAGTATGTATGTTAAGTTTTAGCTCAAAATACCCCACAGATATTTTTTATAGCATGTTAAAATTTTGGGGAGTGAGCAAAAACGTGCCGTTTTTGTGTGTTTCCCTTTAAATGCAAATGAGCTGCTGCTCCCGGCCCCCTTTCAAAAAGAGGGTGGAGCTTCAAGAGTTCATGCAACAAAAAAACAGAACAATCTCACGCACTGAAAATGTCAGAAACTGTCTGCAGCAGTGTTCAGACATATATGTTCAAACCAGAGTCAGACAATACGACAGAATCGTGGGCAGGGCTTGTGCAAAGTGACGTCACTTTGCCCAGAATCTGTGAACAGCTTTTTCTGAGATACTGCATATGATTTATGGGAATTAAAAAAAAAAAAAAAAAAAAAAAAGGGGGAGTGGGTGGATTTTCTATCATTAGTGGTTGTGTACACACACTGCCGACACACATTTATGTTCAAACACCAGGCAAAAGTGTATTTTGCATAATAGGTGCCCTTTAAACTAATGGAAAATGTCAGGTTTACAAAAAAAAAAAAAAGAACAATTTAAAACAAAGTTTAAACAATGTTAAAAAATGAAAAGAAAGAAATGTTCTAAGAGAAACTACAACAGGCTGTTTTCTAATCTGCATGAGAGGGAATTGTGGGTAAAAGGCTGATGTCTGCAGAGATCTCATTCACACTTCCACACAGACTGGCTCCTGGGCCACACCATGACATTTATAAATATGCATCAGAGCCCACACATCAGCGTTCCTGTTCTCAACAAGGTCCTGCATCGACAAACATTCACCCTGACTCTCTCCTCTGCTCGCTATCTCCCCGACTCCAACTCGCTCTTCCCACCCAAACAAGTGCAAATGCTCTCTTTCCCCCCAGGAGGCAAATTTAAATGTTTGTGTAGTGTGTGTGTAATGGAGAATGAGCGATGCCGTGTGTGTGGTACAGGTTATTAAACCGCGGCTGGTGTGGACAGGTGTGGGCAGGAGTGCAGAGCAGGACTTAATGTGGTGTGAGAGTGCCATTAACTTTAGAGTAATGAGTCTGATGAAGCCAAACTCAAACAGCACACATGCAAACTAAAACAGCAACACTTCAATGTACCATTTTCAGAACAATTCTGAATAATCCCTCAATTTGTATAAACAAATGAAAAATCATGTATGCAGTAAAGCACTATAGAAGTCTAAGGGGCATTCCAGAGGGTTTCAAATGTTTTATGTATACTCATATTTTTAATGTTATCAGATACGTCAAATTAAAGAGTGTGTGTAATTTTAGCTCTTTTGTCCTTGTGGTGACTTTGTTTTAATTAATTAATTTAATGTGAAATTACAAGCAGGGTTTATCTTGCCCTGTTAACTTCAGATGTACATTTTTCAGTTACTCTTTTTGCAGGTTACATCATTATGCCAGAAGGTGCCGACAAGCGATTGTATTTATTAGGCCTGGAACAATACACCGATTCTCGATACAATGATTCTGGATCGATTCTGATATTTTCACTCTTGAATCGATTTTGAGCTTAGTTTTTAAAAGCAGATGGCGTTCTAGGCTCATGAAGAAGAGTGCTGGACAGCGATCGTGCATTTGATCGAGTCATGTAAGTGGTTAAATATACTTGCACCTTGGCTCAGAATGCTTTTATGACACGAAATTAATTTAAACACAGCCCACTGCGAACACCCTTGTAATTTGCTTCAACCTTTTTGAACTTTATGAATGATTATTTTAGGTTTAAGTGGTGTGTGTAAAGGAACTGGAAGCAAGCAGTGTATGGGTGTTTCTAAAGCATGTGCCATCTGCTGTTAAAAACTAAGCTGAGAAACGATTCGAGAGAGAATTGCAATATATCGGAAAATATCAGAATCGCTCCAGATTCTTTGTATCATGAATCAAGAATTGATGTATTGTCCCAGCCCGAGTATTTATGAGTTAGTCACTGAATCATTCACTCAAAGATTCGCTCAAATACAGATTCATTTAGGAACAAAATAAGTGATTTTATTTATGACTCATGAATCATTCACTCAACCAATTCACTCAAAGCTACTGATTCTTCAAGGAACAAAACAACCGCACACTCTCTTTTTGAATTAATACTTACTTTGCGTAGTATTTTCCATATAGGATGAATGTATGTAATATGAATGTAATCCGGACATACTACATACATCATGTTGTCATTGTCATGTGATCTACCAGCATCAGTTACGTCACTTTACTGCCATTTAAAAATCCTCTCCCGTAACCACATGGGATAGTAAAATGTCTATCACATGCACACTTGCCAAAAGTAGGTCATCTAGGTATCTTTTATGAGTACTGTGAATTCAGACATACTACTTTTGTCACATACTGTTTTTTGTCTACTATATAGTAGGGAAGTATGATTTCAGATGCAGCCTGTGTGTCTATAAAGGAGTCATTGAATCAAACTGATTTGCTCAAAAACACTGATTTAATCAGAAACGAAACACTACTGTCCCAGCAAACATTGGTCCGATGGCAACAATGTGTGTCCCTGGCCAAATATAGTCGCGGTAGGACGGCATAAATCAGTAAAAATAGGCAACACAGAACATTTCCTAAAAATGCATTTAGATACTTTTCATAACTTTCAATTTGAAACTATTTTTCAACCATGACGGGACGTGTCGGGGGGACGTCATAAAACATCCAATGTTTGCTGGGGTGTGTTGCTCTGAGGCACATAATGGTTTATTCTGCTGTTGTTTCATTTGCAGAGCAAAAATAGACAAAAGTAACTGACAATATAATGCAAGTTTACTTCAAATGAAAGTTTGCTGAATATTTACTTAAAATATTTTAAATGCCTCTATTATTGCTACATTGCTCAATATATGTCTGTATTTGCATTATTTTACATATCCTACACTGTGGCTAGAGGATACACCATATTTTGATGAATGACAGTAAATGACAGTAAACCTACATTGACTTCTCAGTAAACAGTAACATATGAATCACTCCATGCTTGTGTCTACACAATTGAAGACTATGAAAAATGTCCAACAGACTAAGCAGAAGAAAACACTGAGTACAATTTAGCCCATCCAGCTACTATCATAATAATATTGCACCATAAACAATAAGTTTAATTCCCCTCACACAGAGACAGAAAGCATTCTGGGGGAATATGATTTTTTCCCCCCTCCCAAATACCCATGAATACAAATGAGACCCGACATGGGAGAATGCTGGCAGCATAGGAATGCAATTTACTAATCCCAGTAAGTCTTCACTGCGTCCTCAGGGCCTACGGGCTAATTAAACCCCATCCACATCCAGTGAAGCAGCCAGCCCTTCCTCATGCTGCTGGAGTGGGACTTTCATGTATCTTCTTTAATACCAACACAGCTAGATATGCAATACAGGGGACCAAAATGAGGTTCAGAGTTGAGGCTGTGTACTGGGAAGAAGCCTCTTAAGAGTTTGAGCTCAGACATCCTTTCTATAGCAACTTTAAGGCTACAAAAGTATAAGGGATAAATTCTCATTTCTATTTATATTCTGAGCCGTAAAAGCCAAGTGAATAATTGCTCTGGAGCTGCAGGAAAATGATGCCAACTGATGGCAACACAAAAACGCAAACAATGTGCACAGTCCAAAACTCTTCACTAGTGATATCACGCCAAAGCCAGCAGACGGGAAAGTAAGTCTGTTTATGCTTTTTAAGAGCCTCCAAAACAAAACTGTCCACTGGTAACATTTATCAATACAGAACCTGCCCATTTGATTGGGACCAGCCAGACGTGTGCTGTGCGACTGTGTTACCTTGATAGAAGTAACCAGAATATGACCAGACTGTGACCATAAATTACATGGTTGGCAGGTAGCAATAAATTAATCAGATAGGCTGTAGCATTTAAAGGGGTCATGACATGGATTGTTTTATTATTATTATTTTAATTTGGTCCTTGAGGTTCACTTATGGTACTAAAGTTTTTTTTGTTTTTTTTTTGTTTTTTTGCACAAACAAAAACAAATATATGCAGAAAAACTTATTTTCAACCCTCATTCTGACCCTCTCTGCCTAAAATTATCTGTTTTTAAGGGTCAGCTCTTTTAAGGCTTATCAGTAAACAGCAACTGTTATGACTGGCTAACGTTATTGCATATGAAAATGTTTTGAAAACATTATCCATATAAGTAAGCAATAAGGTATGAGAGACTGTGCTGTATCATGAATAAGTCACGGCTGAAGGGCATTGTTAGGCACGACGCAAAGCGGAGCCGTAACTTATTCACAATACAGCACTAGCCTCGAGTACCTTATTGCTTTTATAAAACGGTTACCACAAAATATTATAATACAAATATTAAAGCCAGAAATATGTATCAATGCAACTTTCATGAAGTAAACTTTTTCTAAAAGCCTTCCTTCCGCCGGAAAAAATAGTCCCTGACTGTGAACAGCAAAAGTAGTTACATTATTACGCCATTAAATGGCGGCAAAGACTGTCTTTATGAGTGTGTCAGTCAGTAGCGAAGACTTTTACATTGAAAAGACTGAATTGTTTTGAAAACGGAACAAGACGCAACTGACAAATGCTTTGACTAGCGCTGTTAGTCACAGGAAACCCCTTAAATGTTAAAAGGACAAGATAATACATTGGACATTTAAACAGATTTTTTATTATGAACATAGACTGACCTGAAGGAGAATGCTAAATCTGAATGCAGGTAATATACTTGCTCATTTGATCTCTTTCTCACAATACTCTTCTACATAATACAGTAAGCTTCAATGAACAATATCAATTGAGAACATACAGTTTATGTTGCTAAGAGTGGTTGCTAAGGGTGCTGTGTAGTGATACACCGAACCACTGGGTGAAGCGGTCATAGCCGTGTTTTATCGTGAATAAAACACAGCTATTGACCAATCAGAATCAAGGACAGGAACTACCCATTTTACAAAGCCATTTATGTCAAAGCATTATATAAATTGTATACTTACGGTTTGCGATATGGCTGCTGTCAGATCCAATACAGTTGGTTGCTTCATCTTTCAACAAGGTTTCTTTGCTTGGATGCGTCAGGATATTTATTAAAATACCTCAGATTGTGTTTATCAGAAAGAAGAAAGTCATATACACCTAGGATGGCTTGAGGGTGAGTAAAGCTTGGGGTAATTTTCATTTTAAAGTGAACTAATCCTCCCATTTTGGGAGACACAACAAGTGAATAGGGAAAGAAATTAAGTATCAATAATATTATGAAATATTAGATATTATTATGAAAATTATTACTTCAATTATTACACTTCTTTTTTCATTACATGTTGCCCCAAGAATACATTAATATGCAAATTAGAAACAGTGTGTAGATACATTGTGTTAAATGGGACTACCCATTTATGGCCATTTTACACACATATTGCATAAGTAAAATGGTATAGGTATCAATTAATTCAGTTATATATATGTGTGTTTCTTATGCTCTACACAATGTAATGACATGAAAAAATTACTAAATTCATAGAACTTTTTTTTTCTGTTGGGTGGGGGGGCAGATTAAACAGTTCCTAAACTAGGATTGGTCAGTGACTTTTTTAAGGCGAAGCTTAGTGAAGAGTCCATTGGGATTGCCAAGACCACAAACCTGGATCGTAGGAACGTGGATCCATGGATTCATGTGGTTTACGTCAAATTCTGACCCTACCATCTGTTAAGTCTTCAAAAAGCGAGATTTATTTTGATTTGCTGTGCACTCAGGAGTTGGACCAACTATTGTACTTGATTTTTTTCATCACTCTATAAACTCCAGGGACTGTTGTGTTCTCCCAGGAGATCAGCAGTTGCTGAGATACTCAAACTGCCGTCTGGCACCAACAATCGTTTAACAGTCAAAGACACTTAGATCACATTTCTTCCCTGTTCTGGAGTTTGGTTTGAACAACAGTTGAAGCTCTTGTCTATGCCGGCATGCTTTGATGTATTGAGCTGCAGTCCCCGATTGGCAGATACAATATTTAATTCTTCATATATAAATGTCAAAGTGTGTGTGTTTCAAATGAGTCTTGGGGAAAATCAGATTTACAGTGCAGCATGAGCGTGAGTGGAGAGTCAATTCTTTAAATCTCTCCACAGGGATGCTGAGCTGTGTACACAAGTGCATGAACACATACACACACGTGAACCCAGGTGGCAGAGCTCAGCACACACTGTCCAGTGAGCGAAGCTGACTGTCCTCTGCATGCTGTAGCACCCACTCACAGGCTGGGTAAATATTTACAGATCAAACGCAGATCTGGCTCCATCTGTGTGGAAACCCTGCCTGTCTGTTTTTTTTCGGCAAATCACGAATTAAGCTTTCGGAATGTATATGACACTTGTGTTTGTTCACAGTATTATGAACAAAACTAATAATGCATGAGTATTTGTTAATAAAGAAACACCATCAGAGGTCACACAATGATGCAAGATTAAAGGATGTTGCGTCAAATACGTCAGGAGCTGTTGACAGCTGTTGACATTGTGAGTTTACATCTCGCAATTCTGACATTATAACTCACAATTAATGTCAGAAAATTGTGAGAAAAAAAGTCACAATTAGTGGTGTAAACAAGCTTCCATATGTTTCTCTTCTTTTGCTCCTGACCAAAAAAGAAAATAATTCATCTTGGTTCACCTAGCGTTGTCACTGTCATTTTTAAGACCGAACTTAAAGATCCAAAAAAAAAAAACAAGAACAAAAAAAAGTTTATAAAATGTCTAAAGGAGTCAAAACAGCAGGAGGAATTCCTCCATTGCACACAAAACGAAGATCTGCTGCACAGAGACAGCGTTTCTGACGCCTGTACCAAACTGTAATGGGCAACATAGCTATTATGACAAAAAAAAGAAAAAAAAAAAAGGTATGCTTCAGCATTCTGTCCGTTTTAGGGTCACATCTGGTGACATCACATCCTGTTTTTGGTTAGTTTAGATGTCTTTGGTCCGTGTTGCATTCATATGTGTTGCACCAGAGTTCATTTGGAAGTGGACCGAGACCCCTGAAAAGGGTGCGCACCAGGGTTCAGATGCCATCATTCACAAAAAGAACCCCACTAACAGAGCAATCACACCAGAGTTAATTTTAATCAAACCAAAACTGCCAAGTGTGAACACACCCTGATGGAAGAAAAGATCTGTTTCTATTTCATCGCAACTTTAATATATTAGAAATAACTACACAATATACAATCAGGGAATCACAGCAGTACCAAACGTGCTCTCTATGTAATCAATTTTGCCTATCTACACTCTCAAGACACTTATATATTTTGCAATAAAAATATTGTACAATTAATATACTGTAAATATTGTTTCTAATCACCAACTTTACGTAACGTTTTTTTATTTGAAAATTTGATTTGACTTGATGTAATTAATTCCCTCATTAAAGCTGTTACACACACAGTCTTTGTCTTTTTGTCTGATTTTCAAAAACTTTTTTTTTCTTCAAACCAAAGTTGATGGATCAAATCACCTGATGATGGACATCCAACTTGGGAACTTGTGTGAAAACAAGGCGGCACCCAGGTAATAACTGTTTATTGATAAATATTGACTTTTAACCAAATAAAATGAATCAATGAGACAATCATGAGTGGCTACATGAAGATGAAACCTCTATACCATTTACAGAGACAGCTGTAAATGATGTGTGTAAACAATCCTTATATTCAAATATCCAACATTCAATTTTGAATGTCTCTTTGGTGTTATGGCCTGTCTAGGTCCATGACGCAGCAGAAAAGAGTTGAAACCGGCGTTAGACACATAGGCTTAACTTGCAGTGATTTATTGCCATGAAGGAAAGAGAAATTATCTTGGGAAAATCTTCAGCTTCTGATAAGGCCAAAACAATAAACAAAACCCCTAACTCAGCCCTCCTTCTACTTAACCTCTCCAAAAAAAATAAAAGCAAGAAAGAAAATACAAAATTATCTTCCCTATAGACTGCCTACCTAGCACTTTAAACAGAGACAAAGAAAACAACAAAGAAAGAAATGCCTTCGGACCCAATTAACCAATATTTATAGTATTTACAACTATTACAAATAAGCAACCAAAATACACTCTCAAACACAAAACAGTAATCATCAGAAATAGCAAGCTTTACACGAAAGGTCAACTAAACCTAACCTCTAAAGCCCTGGGTATACTTCGTTTTTTTACGCGTACACTAGTACACACGCACAGTCAAACGCACAGCCTTGGAAAGTAGCCTATACTTAATTTGACGCATGCGCAGTTTTGAGCAATCTCTCGCCACGAGTTACAACCCATATAAACATTTTTGCATTCTTTCATGCTAGAGTTGTACAAACGAGGGTACTTTCTAACCTCTTCACACAATCTCTTGTCTATGTAGGCCAGATCATTGTCGCTGTAGCGTACAAGCGTCCGGTCTGTTCTGTTTATGCAGTTTTTCTTTGACTACCTTGTGAATCGACGCCCCAAGGGAATGGTTGCCACCTTGTGGATAAACTAGTTACTGCAAAAAAATTAAATGCGTATGTGCGACCTGCACGTACAAGTACGCGTGTACAAAAATCCGGCTGTGCACGTACAGTATGCGCATACTCTTCTGATGACGAAATTCGCGTCACGCGCACTGTATGCTGACCCTCGCGTACGCGTAAAAAGTGAACTATACTTTGGGCTTTAGGGTACGTTTATACGACAATGATGTACTACCAAAAACAGAAAAGTTTTCCTTTGCGTTTTTCACTACAGGCAACAACATTGTCAAAACAACAGATTCGCGAAAACAATTAAAAACAATGTATACTCATGCCAGGCCAGTAGCTGCCGATTTGTAAAGGAAAACTAGGTTGTAACATTGGATAAAACAACCTGCTAAATGAATAAATGTAAATGAATGGAATGCAGGAGTGAGGATTTTTTTTTTTTTTTTTTCTTGTGTGTGTGTGTTATCATGAGGGGCTTATTGTGTGTTGTCCTTCACCGTGAACTGTGTATGTGTGTCTGTGCATATTTCAGATTAAAATCAGGGAGGTTAATTAGGAGATCCAGTGTGGTTAAGATGCAGTGATGATGGAGCTGCTCTCATTCATGTCTAATCATGGCGATTGCACCCTCGACACTGCATTTTATGCATGCCCTTTCTGAGGGCTAGAGGAAAGTGCTGACATGAAATGTAGGGTCATTTACAAACTTCTTCCAGCTATTTGCTCCAGTCTCCTTATCAGGAGGACAGCCTCTCCTTCTGCTTCATGCTAACTCTGCATTCCAACATCACTTAAGTAAATTCGCTCCACACAACCAATCACCCTGAGGAACATCTCTCTGCCAGAATAGCCTAGAAGCAGGGGAGACAAGGAGGGCGCTGGGAAGAAAAACAAGGCCAGTGAGAGTGAAATAGAGACACTGTAGAAGTTGTAGGGTATTAGGCATAATGTCCTTTCATTTGTCTTTAGACCCCTATCTACACCTGGTATTAAGGGTTAGTCACACAAAAATGTAAATTTTGTAATCAATTACCCTCATGTCGTTCCAAAGCCATAAGACTTTTGTTCATCTTCGGAACACAACTGAAGATATTTTTAATGAAATCTGAGAGTTTATGTCCCTCCACTGAAAGTCTGTTCACCCAAAACTCTGACGCTTTAAAACATTCATAAAGAGATCGTAAAAGAAATCCATATGAATCAAGCACTTTAATCCAAGTCTTCTGAAAAGACATGATCGCTTTACACAATGAACAGATTTAATATAGGTGAATTTAATCTGATGTACAGATTTTTCTTCACATATAAACATTTTTGGTAAACGGAAGCTCAAACATGCTTGTTTGACGCTCGATGCATATGGATGTATTTTACAATCTCTTTATGAAAGTGTTGAAAGGTCAGTTTTGGGTGAATAGACTTCTGGAGTGACAGAAACCTCTCAGATTTCATTAAAAAAATATCTTCATTTGTGTTTCAAAGATGAACTAAATGGGTTTGGAATGACATGATAGTGAGTAACTGATGGAAAAAATTTGGGGTGAACTATCCCTTTAACATCTGTTTCAGGTTATCCGACAGTGGACAAAATACATGTTGAGGTCAAAAAAATTTTTTGATCCGAGAATTTAAATTAAATTCTGAGGTAGTAGACCACATTGCTTTTGTAGTTTAAAGGGTTAGTTCACCCAAAAATGAAAATAATGTCATTTATTACTCACCCTCATGCCGTTCCACACCCGTAAGACCTTCGCTCATCTTCGGAACACAAATTGAGATATTTTTGATGAAATCCAATGGCTCAGGGAGGCCTCCATAGACAACAAGTTAATTTAAACTTTAAAACGCAGTGTTTTGAAATCACCCATCACTAGATGTTGTTAAAAAGTCATTATTTTGTTTTTTTGCCGCACAAAAAGTATTTTCGTCGCATTATAATATCAAGGTAGAACCACTGTACTCACATTAACTGTTTTTAATGTTTTAGTAGCTTTCTGGGCATTTGAAAGTGTAAATTATCTTGCTGTCTATGGAGGCCTCACTGAGCCATTGGATTTTATCAAAAATATCTTAATTTGTGTTCCGAAGATGAACAAAGGTCTTACAGGTGTAGATCGACATGACATTATTTTCATTTTTGGGTGAACTAACCCTTTAACCCTTTCAAGCGTGAGTTTAAAATATTCTAACTGGCCCCCCAGAGTGAGTTTTTTTAAGGCGACCGTTATTTTATTGTTTCCATGGCGACACATCTTGCGTGTCAAGAGCGCTGAACGCAGCCACAATAACACTGAATGACAGATGGATCGCTATTATTTTGTTTTTCCTTTTTTATTTAAAATATTCGCAAACTTGCTTACCATGTCATCAACCATATGATATTCCGATTCTCAAATATGTGTAAGTGAGTGTGTTCTGTCGTTTAAAAAACTTTATAAACGATCTTTATCTTGATCTATAATGCGAGATGGGCGCCGCCATCTTAGTTTGCGCTGCAGTTCACAGAGTCCTGTCAGTCGGATTTACAGCATGTGAATTCATCAGTTTCTCCCAAAATATATAAGTGGCTGGTGAACTGGAAGAATAATAGAGTAAACTTTATAGTTACTTAGGCCCATTATGTGTGTCTGATATGAATAAATGTCGGCAAATTATATTTGAATGGATTGTTATTACTGCTTTCACTGATGTCTGACATCAGTGTGTATTTTATAAACTCTAAATGTATTGTTTTAATGGTCCTTATGCATATTTAAATGTCTGAAACCTTAAAAGAAGCATTATGTGGCTGAAAACACTGCATAGCTTTGGTATATGACAAGAGCTGCGCGCGTCCGTCTCACAGCCAAAGCGCGAAAGCACAGTTTGAATCTGGCAGTTATGTGACGTCGCTGAACGTTCGAAATCCCATATGTGGGACCGTACACCCAGGGGCACAGAAATAAAAAAACGCTCAAAGGGTTAAATGGTTAGTTTACCTAAAAATGAAATTTCTGTCATTAAGTACTCACCCTCATGTCGTTCCAAACCCGTATGACCTTTGTTCGCCTTCGGAACACAAATTAAGATATTTTTGATGAAATCAAATTTTTTAACCTCAATAGAAAACAAAGAAATTAGCACATTCAAGGTCGAGAAAAGTAGTAAAAACATTGTTAAAATAGTCAATGCGATTACAGTGGTTCAACCTTAATGTTGTGAACTGACGAGAATACTTTTTATGTAGAAAAACAAAACAAAAATAACGACTTTATTCAACAAATTTGTCTCTCCCCTGTCATTCTTCTACGCTATTTTCATTGTAGCGCTTCCAGGTTCTACATCAGAATGCCGACTTTGTATTGACTCCTGTTCACGTGAGCAGCACGATGCATGCATGTGATGCTGACGCAGGAGCTGGCCAATACTGAGCCAGTGTTTGGACATAAACACTGAAGCGCTGAACTGCGTTCACTGCATCAACTGCGTAAGAGTCTGACAGGGTATAAAAGACATTACTGAATAAAGTTGTTATTTTTGTTTTGTTTTTGCACACAAAAAGTATTCTTGTCGCTTCATAACATTAAGGTTGAACCACTGTAGTCACGTTGTCTATTTTAACAATGTTTTTCTACCTTTCTGGGCCTTGAATGATGGTAATTATGTTGCTTTCTATGGGGGACAAAAAAACCTTAGATTTTATCAAAAATATCTTAATTTGTGTTCCGAAGATGAATGAAGGTCTTACAGGTGTGGAATGACATGAAGGTGAGTAATTAATGACAGAAATTTTATTTTTGGTGAACTAACCCTTTATTGTTTATCCATTGCAATGCAAGCACCTTAGGAATGAATACCTACCTGTTAATCAACCACTGCACTAAAACAAGGGTTTTAAACTTGGTTGGTTAAGAGCAGCTTTTCCATAAACATTAATATAGTAAGTGATGTATAATCTGAGATCCTCCCCTTAAAATCTGATCACACATATTCACAGGAGGTGCTTTAGAGACCAGCTGTAAGCAGCCTGTGTATTGGCTGACCGCTTATCACCCGATACAGAAGTTAATAGCAGGTGTAAACAGGGCCTTGCAATGACTTTGCAGAAGTGTTGAACTTAAACAAGACTTTAGGGATACAGCCTCTCTCTCTCTCTCTCTCTCTCGATTTCTGAATGTCAGGTCTCTTATGTCTGATGAAAATCTATCCATTCATTCATCTTTTTGCTCACAGCACATATTTCTCCCACTCTTCTCCCCAACAACATTTTTCTTTTTCCCCTCCATTCTTTATTGAAAAATATTCCCTATCTCTTTTTAATGTTTCAGCATGTTACATTCATCAGATATCTGTGAATCATTCCAGGTACTGTAATACCAATCATAATCCATCATTATTATAGTTAGCCCAATAATACGTCACTACTACTTATTGCTTCCCTTCTTTTAAAAAGTTTTTACTCATTACAGAAATAATTAACTGAATGTGAATGCGAACTGAATGTAATGTTTTCTGACACTAAATTGCAATTAAATGAAAATGGATTATGGTTTAAATTTATATTAAATGCAATTAGCTGAACTTTACAGTGCTTTTTTGACCCACTTAAAGGGTTAGTTCACCCAAAAATGAAAATTCTGTAATTTATTACTCACCCTCATGCCGTTCCACACCCGTAAGACCTTCGTTAATCTTCGGAACGCAAATTGAGATATTATTGTTGAAATCCGATGGCTCCGTGAGGCCTGCATAGGGAGCAATGACATTTCCTCTCTCAAGATCCATAAAGGTACTAAAAACATATTTAAATCAGTTCATGTGAGTACAGTGGTTCATTATATAGTGATGGCCGATTTCAAAACACTGCTTCAGGAAGCTTCGGAGTGTTATGAATCAGCGTATCAAATCAGCAGTTCAGAGCGCCAAAGTCACGTGATTTCAGCAGTTTGGCGGTTTGACATGCGATCCGAATCATGATTCGATAGGCTGATTCATTATGCTCCGAAGCTTCCTGAAGCAGTGTTTTGAAATCGGCCATCACTAAATAAGTCATTATTTTGTTTTTTTGGCACACCAAAAATATTCTCGTCGCTTTATAATATTATTATTGAACCACTGTACTCACATGAACTGATTTAAATATGTTTTTAGTACATTAATGGATCTTGAGAGAGGAAATGTCATTGCTGGCTATGGAGGCCTCGCTGAGTCATCAGATTTCAACAAAAATATCTTAATTTGTGTTCCGAAGATTAACGAAGGTCTTACGGGTGTGGAACGGCATGAGGGTGAGTAATAAATGACATTATTTTCATTTTTGGGTGAACTAACCCTTTAAGCAGGACTTAAATGCATATTTATTTTTAATTTCATATTTATTGTCCGTTTTTGAAATGTGATTAAAAATGCATTTATGGTAAAGTAGAACATAGTTTAATGGCAGTTCTATTGAAACTTGTATATCATGTATTTAAATATACTTGTAATTGCACATTATAATGATGAAGTTGCAATTTAATACGTTTAAAAAATATTATCTTTAAATGTAATATCGAATAACATACTACAAAATTAAGTACTTCACATGTGCGTATGTTATCAAAATAAGTGTACTTCTTTAAAGCATGACAAAAGATTAAAACAAAACAATTTAAAATGTACTTTAAAGTAAAAACTTTAAACTTTAAAAAAAATTACATTATAAAGTGTACTTTTTAAAAGTTAAGAAACAGTGTTAAGAAACATAGTCATGAAAGTGTACTCTCTTTAAGTACACTTAAGTGGCCTTTTATTTCATAAATAATATATTATCTGCAAGTACAGTTTTTTTTTTTTTAAATATACTTTTAAGATTAGAAGTACACTAAGTGCACATTCAATACAGTTATAGGCACACTTCCTTTCCACAAGGGTTATAATGATGGAGAGGCATTTGAGTAACATCTTTAACTTAAGTTTATTAAACTTAAGCATGTAACTCATCCTGCACTGTTTGTGCTAGACATGAATGATCCCTCAAATCATGTGACTTGTTGAAGAGAGCTGTACTATATGAAGGTTATTCTGATGGGATCTATATGGGATCTATATCTATATGGTATCTATCTACATTCTTTGAATTGCTGTGAGGGGAAAACATTCTAACAAAGAAGAATACCATGATCAGTGTCAATAATATTGTCGCAATGATCGAAATTTGCTCTGTGGATGACTGTGAACTTTTTTACATGAAGCTTAATTATGAAATATAGCGACCACCAGACCACCATTCAATATTTATGATACTCTTTGGAGCAGTCAATTAAATCCTCTAAAACGTGTGAGTTTCTCTAAAGTGCATGAATCATTTGAAGCACCTCCAGAAGGAACAGAAGAAAGATATATGAGGCCAGAGAAGAAAAATTGGAAGAGACAATTATTCATTTGCATGCAGAGAAAAGCGCCACCTCTGCCTATCAATCATTGTTCACGCTCAGAGATTCTCATCCTGTCAACAGAACCACTGCGACCCATCAGTGAGTCAGCAGGACCGCCTGCAACATAAAGCAAATGGCATCTTGTAAACCTGTTCAGTGATTTGTTCACTAAGCTAGTGCCCACTGAGATCAGTATGTAAGGTCTAGGAGTCCAGACATTAAAAACAAATACTTCACTTTAGTTGTTGTCACCTACTTTAGCTTTATTGTAGAAGTAGAAACAATAAAACGAAACACATCAACACAGTCACAGCTCCACACAACCAGACTTTGGCTTGCGATATATGGTCGCTCCCATTAAAGTTTAATATATTGCAAGCAATATATGAAACTTTTATGGGAGCAGAAATAGCTGTGTGACTTTTTTGATCAAGCACCTGCTGAAGTTATGTTTTAACTTTTCATTTAACTTTTTTAGTAAACGTTTCGGTTTGACATGTCTGTTTTTTAAATGTTACTAACTTGTTTCAGAATGTTAAAAGAATTCAACGTTTCCATGTTTTCAAAATGATAACATGATAACATTCATATAACGAAGAGAAAAAAAAAAAACGTTTTTAAAAAACTGGGCTGCATTTCTCAAAAACTTCTTATAGTTGATCATGTATAGAGACCATTGGTGCCAATGGTTCTATGTTCTACATATGCTTACGTTGTTTTTTTAGAAACGCAGCCCTGGACATTTCGAATGTTCAGAGAACATAACTTAATGGGAATGTCAGCAAAACGTTCAACATATTTTTGTTAGCTTGGTAGTACTCATTGTAGCTTATTCTGTCCAAGAACCACCCACTTAGGGTATGTTTACACAACAGCGATGTACTAAAAACGGAAAAGTTTTTCCTTTTTTTTTTTCCCCTGTACAGACGACAACGTTGTCAAAACGATCCCCGTTCACATGGATCTGCGAAAACAACTAAAAACGCTGTATTATGCTGCCAGGCCAGTAGTTGGCGATGTCACTTTGTAATGAAACACGACACGCCTATAGACTGAACATGACGTCCCCGTTTTCACAAATTCGCGTTTTTGTAGTTTACACAGAGACAATAGTAGTATCATTTTCAAAAACTTGCACTTTGAATCTCGTTTTCAAAAGTTTGCATTTTCAGGCCCCCAAAAAGTGCTGTCGTGTAAATGAATAGCCAAACGCATAAAAAGTTTTCCATTTTTAGCTGAAAATGGTGTTGTGTAAACACTAAACAGCCCCTTAGACTGCCTGATTGATATGATATGACAAACCATTCATAGTTTTTGTAACACTGTGTCCTGAACAGACGCGAAGCGACACCATGATTCTATTTTCGTTCCAATTCGAGTACTTATGCACTATTCTATGCCATTTTGTAGTATAAATAGTGCAAGTATGTTCACACTGAAAATTCCAAACAGAAAAAGTGCACTTAAAATACCCTGATGCACGTAATTAACCGAAAAAAAATTAAGTGTGTAAAATGTTAGACACTTCATGCACTAAATAAACCATTGCAGCTTTAATTACGTAGTGGAGGGGGCGGGGCTATCAGACTCTGATGTTGAATGACAAAATAACCTTATAAAATGCATACACTTCACGGTTGAGTACATAGTGCATAAGTATAGTGTATAAGTGCATAGTGTATCATTTGGGACACAACTTTCTGCAGCGCTGCAGCTGGAACAACAATATACAAAGTATGACAATAATCTCAGGTACTGTCTATGTGCTTTATGTAATGTTAAAAGCGTCTAATGTATGTTTGAATATCATTTTGTGTGACCTTTACAGCCATACTGAAAGCGACACCTCAGAACTTGAAAATAAATTAAAGGAAACAAGAATGTGTCAACACTGTGAACAAACAAGACCATTTTACTCACTCAGTATGTATTTTTAATCATGTTAAAATATTGATTAATAAAATTTGATTTTGTACTTTATTGTTGCAAATGCTATGCACTTGCAGAAAGACTCCTCCCACACACTCTTCTGATTGGCTGTGATTTTTTATTGATTTGGTTGCGTCTCGTAGTCTCATCACATCTTGTGTACAGGCAAATTGCTTGTCACTGGAATCTTATCGCATCACGTCTGGTTAGGACACGATGTAATATTTGTTGTTAATGTACATAGATTATGATAAGACTCGAGGCTGAGACTAACACAGTCATGCATTCTCAAACACGTAAAACATAAACACTCATTTATGTACTGTGGCAATAATATCTCCAAAAGCCTCAGCCCTGCAGGAGTGACTGCTTTACTGGGGGAACGTGAGATGGATCATGAAGCGGTAGACAATGACCTCATGCTTGGAGAAACAAAGATGTGGGGTTATCCCTCAGGATCAGCCCCAGTAACGCGAGACACAGATTCACCTTCACGCCAATTTATAGACTCTCTAAAACCGCTGCCCTGAACTACACTGTGTGCAGAACCACTGTGCCCTCATTTCTCTTTCTATCTGCAAAAAATAGGAAGGGAGTGATATAAAAACCTACATCCAGAGATAGATGAATACTACAAGATGAGAACCTGGGAGAGGAAAGAACTGAAGGGCCGAGATGAAATAATTAGCGCAGTGAAAAAAAACTTAATTCTATGTATTTCCAAATATGTTTAAACTAGTGTTATTCTAGTGTGTGTGTGTGTGTAACAGCAATGTCTGATTTACAAACAAATTTTGAATCAGATGTCTTCAGTGAATCAGTTGATCCAGTTCTTAAAGCTTCTGAATGCTACTGAATGATTTCAGAAATCTTGGAATATAGCACACAAGTTATATGGATAATTTCTGATTATACTTTTATTGTGCTTATGTCCTTTTTGAACGTGGAAAGCCTCAGTTCCTATGGGGACTAGTTGCATGACAAAAAAAAAACAAAAAAAACAACTAAAATAATTCTCCTTTTGTGTTCTACAGAGAAAAAAAGGTTTGGAACAGCATGAGGGTAGATAAATAATAACAGACTTTTCTTTTTTAGGTGAACTATTCCTTTAAGAAAGAAAAAAGAGAGTGTCCGACTGGGCATCCAAGTGTAACAGAAGCCATATGGCCATTACATAAATGTGGTAGTCTCACTTCAAGTCCCTCGAAGGCTAGTTTTAGCATACGTTCTCTGTATTTTCTGGATGAGACGGCGCAGAAAGCAGCCAACCAACATCTCCTGTGCACAGCTCTTATCCTGATAGTTCCCGTGACAAGAACCTCTAGCCTGAGGGGACAGTCTATTACTAAAAAGCATGTTTCTCTCACAGACAACTAAGCAAGTGTGAGTTTTCCCTCAAGTGCTATTCAATATTTCTAATTTATTTATTTTTAGTAAAACATTGTAAAAAGAGATTTTAACAACTGTTTGATCAAAATGCTAATTATGTATCGATCTAAAAAGAGCTATTTCCCTCTTGATCTAGTACTCAATAATCATTATACAGCAGCCGTAGGCAGAAGAAGTACTGTAGAGTGTTACGGGTTTAAAAAATGAATTTGCACATGATCTAACTATATTAAATTTATATAAAGTGACCCAAGCTATAGAGAATAATGAATAATAAAACCTGGATCAGCTCACAATGGTGCGACACAATGAAGTGATAAGCAACAAATGCTATCCATGTAAATATGAGGGGGTTTTTTTCAGTACACTGAGGAAAAAAAAAAACAGCATCTGCCAAAAAGATGGACGAATGTCGCACATATTGTACCCGAGTTGTATTTGTCACAAGGGCAGGAATAAGAGAAAAATGGACAAAAAGTTCCTACACAGATGGCAGCATTTGGAACTCTGTATGGGGACATGCTGTCTCTAAATGTTACGATCACTTAATGTCTCGTTCAGTCATTAAAAGCAGAATGTGTTGAACTTGTTCTTTAGTGGAAGGTCAGACAAGGTAAGCACCCTTTACTGTGATAAGCGCGGATATATTACAAATAGTGAGGGTATTTACCAGTGTTATTTTAATATTTTTTGTATACTATTACAGTAAGCTATTTAAAAATATTGTTTTCATTTTATTTTTTTTTAAGTTGTATGAATTTTGTTGTGTGCTTTTGTCATTTGTATTAGTTTAATTTCTATATAGCTTAGTTAGTAGGGTTAGTGCATTGAAACAACAATCTCCAATATTTTGAATTTGGACTGCAGTACCTATTTCGACCACTAGCTGTCAATCCTACATACCGCACCTTTAAATACAAATGTGCTTCTGCTCCCTGCCCCCTTTCCAGGAAAGCGCTTCTTTCAACAGCTCCTTTCTGCATCAGATACTCTGACAAATACTAACAAAACATCTGCTTCTTCATCATGAAAGTTTATTATCTGCATGCGTTTTAGATCTATATCAGTTTAAACTTCTAATTTATCGTTTTCTGAGTGCACACATCTAAAGCACACACATAGAAAGCTGGCTGTCAGACGGCACGTCTTGTGAGTATTTAAACAAACTTCTCTTTCATGTCTTAATGTGTTTAAACTGTCACACAAGGTGTGTCAAAAAACACAAAGTTCACAAATACAGTCGGTTATGTCTGTGAACATAAACAGCACAGACAGAAATCGCATGTGTATATTAGATCTGTGACGCAGAAAATGAAAACGGCTTGTTGTTTGGACGCATGTAAGACGGTTGTTTAGCCCACATATGTAAACTTTACTCATCCTAAATATAATCTACATCAGTATATGAGTCAAGAAGTGACTACGTGTAAATAGGCCAAGTGTTACAGTCGATAAAATCTGCATTGCAACTGTAAAAGTCAGCATATCTTGAATGTAGATGTTTATATATAGATGAAGATATTTGTATTTGGCATACTGACAATATTAGACCTATTGCTCTACATTAGAACAATAAAAATGTGTCAGATGGTGTAAATGGAAAGTGCATTGTGTGAATTTAAAGTGATGTCATCCTGTGGCAATTCCTTTTGACATGCAGAGGGTATTTTTCAGCACTTGGCACAAGACATCAAGGAGAGTGCTGGAAAGACCCCCACAAATTTAGGAAGAGTGGTTTCCCTCAGTAAGCATTCTGGCAGGAACAAGCAGGAGGGAGCGATGAAGACACTGCCAGCACTTTTCACTCTGAATTTCATTTCGGAGACTGAATGGACTACAGCAGATGACTATAGATCAGCAGTCACTGAACCGTCTGTTTAGCTTTAGTCATCGCATTTTTAGCTGCTTTGTAGTTGTGTACCCCATGTTGTACACCGAAAACCGTCAATGCGTATTAAAGCTAAGGCTGTCATGCAGTGCTCAATGCGCTGTCCCAGGTACTGGCTACACCATAGAAATGGAATACACGAGTAGAATGGAAATTACCATGACAAAGGAAGTCCTTAAATAGGTGGGGCTTAACAGCCCAGACGTTGTCTCTCTGTCTACAATCAGTGTGCAACTTATACAATAACTGATGTGGTTTACATATAAAGGACCTTCTATGGAAAAATTAGCAATCAGTTGAGGTTTGTCTTGGTGTAAACATAAATTATCACTTGGCACTCCTAGTACATACCTTTAATACCTTTTAAATATAAAACTAAAGTTTTTATCACATATAAATCTATATTAAAGTTGTAAATATTTACTTTTTTCTGTCAGTCAATACTGATCCAAACAGAAAGCACTAAGCATTCATTTTGTGCTAACCTAAGTATAAATATGTGTCTGAGTAACTTCTAATGTAACGTTCTTATTGAAATATTATTTGAAAAAGCTGTTGAAACATGTATTAAAACCGTTTAGTAGGCCTGTACAGCTACTATTAAAGTCAGCATGAAAAGGAAGTTGTGATAGTCTTTTATTTCCTATTGTGACATTTAGCAAAATTGAGCTTCTCAAATAATAAAAAAAAATAATAAAAAAAGTAGGGCGGGAATTGATTGGATTGTTGGATCATTGTGGTTTGCTATTGCAGTGATCTCATGTGAGTGACAGGCTGTCCAGTCCCGCCCTCACGCCAGCAAACACGTCATCAGAAAAGATATGCTGCTGGTGCAAGATGGAGGGGAAGTTATTTTGATTAAAGAATATGAAGTTAAAAATTATATTAATTTTGATTTCATGGTAACTTAAAAGCCTCCCTCAACTTATAGGATTTGGGTCAAGCCTCAGTTCGAGAGTTATTATTTAAACCCCCTAAAGGTCTAAGTACTCCTGTCTTATTCTTGAATTTCAATTATTTTTCTACTCTGAAGATCGTCAGTGTCTTTATTCAGGTGTGAATTATCATCCAGATCACCGCTGGAACTTGGACAACGTTGTCACGTGGTGCCTATTACTTTTATCAGCGCTGGTAGTGAGGACCAATCACAATCGTTTGTGATTACAGAATAATGTATTTTATTTAGCCTTTGTATAGCGATTGCTGTAACTGGCTTCAGTTTATATGACATATATAGAATTGTTGGATTTTACAGATTTAAAACACTATACATTTTCAGCTTAGAAATGTTCTTAATGCCCTAAAATTTGAATGCGGTTCAATGGAGAATTTCGGCTTTGTGAGCCACCAAGCGCCCCCTGGAGGAAGTATACATTATGTCCCATTGATAATAGTGACATATGCCGTCCAATGGGCTCACGCAGTCTTCTCATGTCGACTTTCTGCGGCAAGTACGGAGTTTAGATCCAGTGCTGTTCTGGACTGATGCAGGAATAAAGACGGCAACCAGTCGTGAATGTTAAACACATAGACGCCGACTTATAAGTTTAAAAATCTTGCGAGTAAATGGGATTCAACGTCTTCCGAACAGAATGTAAAGAATTCCTTGAAGGATGTGGGGAATTAAAGGCTCGTGTGCTGCGCTGTTATTGTTGTTTTTGGCTTATATCTCCGTGCCCTCGGTTTACGCCGGTAAGTTTCCGTGATTGTATCTATTTAGACAGGAATGTCATTATTATATATGGGCATTATTGGGCTTTTGCGCAAGACATAGAAAAAGACACGAGACCCTGTTACACTATTTTTGCACGCATGAACAGAATGGCAACAGTTTATCTTTTAACTACAAACAATATGCATGGTAAAATGCATTCTGGTATGTTCACATTGGCAGAGAACAGACAGGTTGCGGGTATGAGATGAATAAATGATGCGCTACTACCTGTTCAGCCCTCCATTGGGGAGCACAAGACGCTCGTGGGTTTCCACTGTTCATTCAGACTGCATGTAAATGCTGTGAACAATTCATGTGATCGTAATTGATTCTGTTCACAGAGACAGCAGAAACCTGGTCGGTAGACAGAAATTAGGCAGTTTGAATGCACACCAGATCACATTTGAGAGCTCTGGGGTTGTGAGGGATTTTGTCTGGATGCATGCAGACACATTATAGTAGGATACTGAATTCATTTGTTAAATGGCAAATGATCGGATAACTAGTACAGCTAAATAACTACAGCAGAATAATGATTACTTTGTCAAGGTCACAAATCCATCCCCTTCAATCGTAGCCTATTTGCATTTATCTTTCTCCATTAATTTAACCTTTCAAAGCGATATATCATTTAATAGCCTATCAGTGTGTTGAATTAGTATATTTTTTTTTCCTCTCTGGCCTATATATAACCATTGGTTATATACATAGATATACAATCATGGCATTTTGTTTATTTGAATTATTTTGAAAACCTACAAATTGAAAAGAATAGCTGGTTTCACTTATATAAAAAATGATGTGCCGATAACAATATCAGATTGTTGGTGATATCATTTGTTGGATGGTTCAGCTTTTTTCTGTTATCTTGTTTTAAAATACTGTTAGTTAAACAACTTGTAAAGGATTTAGAATAATAATTTACCTTTTTAAAAGTGCTCTATAACTCAGTTTCTCAATATAAAGGCTGAGATATAGAAAATAAAGTGCCAATACTTTGAATGACAAAGGTAAACCAATTAATGCACATTCATCTTTTTAAATTCAAATACGTGTCAGTTTACAGAAAACACTGAAGTATAAAAAGCATTTTAGGGTAATGCAATGGCAAATGTAAATTAAAATATTCATAACTGGTCCTAATGAGTAAGTTTTCAGCAGTTTGGTCCACATACAGTATGTGTGTTTTAAGTTTTACTTATGTTTGCGGTGGCATAAAAATAAGTCCGTCACCTGACATAAAAATGATAATAGTGAAAAGTATCAGCAGTAATTTGAAATTACTTTGAATTCGCTAGATGTCATACTGCTTGCTATACGTGGATATGTAACACCAAATATACACCACTATTATTGTGATTATTGTACAATGTAGACAGATTTATTGATTATATAATGGATCATAGCATTGAATGTTGTGTTGCTTGCATTGTATGTGTAATATTAGATTAAAAACTTTAATCAGCTTTGTATTTTATGCAGCAAATGGCAATTCTGCTGTCATTTTCACCCAAGCCAGAGACATTTAAGCACTGTCCAAGTTTGGAACTGTTCGCCAAACACTTACCCCATCCCCCCGTTTTGCTTACCAAGACATAATCATCTCTGATCAACAGCTCTTTTTAAACAATCAAAATGAAATTACATTAATCTGATGATAAATCGGTGCATCTGTAATAACAGCCATCAAGAAACCTGCTGTGTTCCATTTACCTCTGAGGAGGGATGTCGTAGCTGGGAATGACGTCACACCCGAGTTGGTCACATTTCAGTAAACAGGTCAGAAATCTAAGATGGAGTCGTCCAGGCAAACCTTAGTTGCTTGCTCTTTTGGAATAAAAACACATAAAAAAAGTGGTATTTTGCACAGATAATGCAGAAGTATCATGTCCACAAATAGAGTGTGCACCACTGAATTTATTATGACACAGACAAACAGAAGTAGTCATAAACAGTGTATTACTACTGTTTCACTATGGTTGATGCACTGAGCAGCCATATTGGATTCTGAAGTCGGGGTTGTTGTGCTTCCCCCGAGTTTCCTAGTCACAACTCCGACTTGACAGAGCGTTCCAGTCAAAAGTTCCTACTCGGGACTAGGACTTTCCCACTTCCGAGGACAAATGGAACGCACCATTAAAGTCTGCATGAAAAGTTCCTCCCCTATTGTGACGTATATCCAAGGGAAGCAGTTTTTCAAGCAAGAAAAAATGTAGGGCAGGATTTCATGGTGACTTTAAATGTATGTTTTCTGGAGGAAGTCACTTGTAATTTCATTCAATAACAGTTGTTTGGTGAAGGAGGGCCCATGATTTCACATCAGTAGATTATCTGCAATCTGAAAATTGTATAGGCCTACTACTATAATAGCACAGAAATACACAACAAAGGCTCTTTTATCATAAAAGTTGCTGTGAAGTGATTTGGCCATTCCTTATATCTGTTTTTTGAAATAAGAGCGCAGCGTGTGCTGCATGATTACGGTGCTGTTCCGAGCTGCTAATGTGTAACATTATGTCCAGATTAACTGTATTAGACAACACACAAACAGCCACTAATAAAGCACACCAAACCATTTTCACTCTGCTTTTCTCTTTTATGTTGTCTAGAAAAGCAACAAAGCCTCTGTCCATACGTCTTTATACTGAGGCACTGGCAGTGATGCAGGACGGAGGAATATTAATGAAGAGAGCAAGTGACATTTCCACACCTTTATGAAAAGAACACAGTTTCAAACACCCTGTCTAATACAGAGAAGCAACAGAGGAAGCAGGTGAAACAAACATGCCAGAGAATAACTGATCAACTTTAGAGGCTGCATGATGGTTTAGTCTTATTACAGGCCTGTTGTGTTTTGTTATGACGCTTGTGATGAAAGGCAGAGGTGCCCCCACAATGTGCACCGCGGAGTTCCTCGCTCCGAGCTCTCACATGTTTGTTTCATCTGACAGTGTCAGGCATCTCATCAAAGCTACAGGAGGACATTGTGAATATTTTATGAGTCTGAGGTTGTTTAGTGGGTCCAGTCGCCCCTGTGCATTGCATATTATCTATCAGTTTATCACTCTGAGATTCTGTTTTTGAAGCATTAAAGGGTTAGTTCACCCAAAAATGAAAATTCAGTCATTAAGTACTCACCCTCATGTTGTTCCACACCCGTAAGAACTTCGTTCATCTTCGGAACACAAATTAAGATATTTTTTGATGAAATCCAAGAGGTTTTTTTATCCTCCATAGACAGCAATTTAACCACTACTTTCAAGGTCCAGAAAGGTAAGACATTGTTAAAACAGTCCACATGACTACAGTGGTTCAAACTTAATGTTATGAAGCAATGAGAATACTTTTTGTGTGCAAAAACAAAACAAAAATAATGACTTTATTCAACAATATCTTCTCTTCTGTGTCATTCTCCTGCGCAGTTTACATTCAGCACTTCCAGGTTCTATGTCAGAGTGCCGACTCAGAATTGGCCGATGCTGTTCACGTGAGCAGCACGGCGCATGCGTGTGATGCTAATGCAGGAGCCGGCCAATAATGAGTCGATAATTGCCAATAATCCATATGGAGGATAAAAAAAAACCTCTCGGATTTCATCAAAAATATCCTAATTTGTGTTCCAAAGATAAACGAAGGTCTTACGGTTGTGAAACAATATGGGGCTTTTCATTTTTGTGTGAACTAACCCTTAAAGAGAATGTCAGTCAATGAAAATTTTAATAGCATAAAATTGATGAATTAATCACAATCACATAAATTAATATTTAACTGACAAAAGCCCCCAAATAAAGGCAGGCAATAGAACTCAATATATTGGTTGTTATTTGTCTTGCTAAGTATAGTTTGGTGAGACACACAAAGCCTGAATTGCGCAGAGGTTTGGAGCTGTGATGCAGTGGTTAATGCATAGAGTAGCCTATATTAACACACTGAACTATAGTGCTCAGGTCAGACACAAACTTGCTTTGGCTGCTATTGATGTTTTATTTTTATATTGCGAAAGTATTTGAATCCCTTAATTTTTTTTTTTACATTTTGTTATGTTGCAGCCTTATGCTAAACTGCTTTAATTTACTTTTTTTTTCACACCAATCTGCACTATATACACCGCAATTACAAAGCAAAACAACTGGAATAATTAAGACTTCTTAATGTTTTTGTCTCTCATGCTCACCAAGGCTGCATTTATTTGATCAAAGATACTGTAAACAGTAATATTGCAAAATATTATTACAATTGAAAATATAAAATTGCTTTTAAAATATAGGTTTTCTTTAAATATCTTTTAAAATGTAATCTATGCCTGTGATGGCAAAGCTGAATTGCCAGTCTTCGGTGTTGCATGATCCTTCAGAAATCATTCTAGTATACTGATTTGGTGCTCAGTTATATTATCAGTTATTATTGGTGCTCAATTATTAATAATGGTGCTTATTATCATTAAGACATATATATATATTGGATGGTAGGAAAATATCTTAAGGATTTTTTTGTGCGGGCAGAAGGCTTGATTAAAGGCACAGTATGTAAGTTTCGCCACTAGAGGTCGATTATTCAAAACAATAACAAAGGTGTTGTTTGATGATGCTGTGAATGAGCGTGGAATTATGGAAGTTGTCGTCTTCCCCTCCACAGCTGATTGAAAGCAATCCAACGAGATTCAGGCAGAAATCATGGGCATGCATGAACAAATGTGTTAAAGTTAATGTTAAAATAATGAAATATGTCACTTACCACAGTTGTAAATCACTCCTCTTGCTGCTGCTGCCCGAATCTCGACCGTTGAAGATCCCACAATGCCTCTGTATATTTGAAATTTACAGCAGTATTCTGTAAATTTGATTCAAACCGCCACGCCCCCGGAATGCATTGCAGTTTACAGCAATATGCTGTATTATTAAAATACAGCCAGCGGCTGTAAAATATTGCTGTAATTTTTACAGCAATTCATTACAGTGTATGAAGCAGGGCTTTATACCACAGTAACATTATTATTAAAGTTACGTTTAACGTCTGCCTCCTACCCTGAACATGAACTTTGTTACAACTTTGTTATGTTTGATCACTTAAATTCACATTTCATTCTAATGAAATAGTACTGAATTACTACTCTTACAGGTCACTTTATTTGACAAATTAAAATTGTGGTGTAATGCAGCGCTGTTTTACTAGTTACAAAACAAAAAATACGTGTTGAAAGTTATATTATAACGTTACTCTGTGCGTTCACTTTGTGGCTAGTATGAGACACTTGTTGCACTTTGCTAGATCGATATTAGAATATCATTATTAAAAGCTGGATGACTTGTGTTGCTAAATGGCAAGCAATTAATTTTAAAATATGGTGGATAAAATGCTGTATTACTGCTACTAAAAATGAAGCTTATTCTGATAATGCTATGTTAGCCACTTGACAAAATAGTGTTTTCTCTGAGGCATGGTACAAACATGGTACTCACGGTAAATCAAGAAAACAAGAGATATACAAGCTATATAACAATGACTAGTTTTCTGTCGATAAAGGTATCCAAACAGTTGCTCACCTGTCTAATAAAACATAATATATTAAAGAGTCTTTGGTGTTTACATGGTTCCTATGCAAGTAAAACCGAAAATCGAGGGTAACGAGGATATGACTTCAATGACAGGCGATGCAATGACATGGTCCATTACACCGGTTAAAATTGCTGTTTTCTCTGGATTTAAACATTGTTGGAAACATTTTAGATAGTCAGAAGTCAACAAAATATATAACATTGTTCTAGTGGTTTTTGGATATTTTAATCAAAAAATCTTACATAAACTGCCTTTAAGTGTGTTAATATTTGTCACTGTATTTTTTTTTTTTAAATTAATCACATAAAATTAGCATGGTAGATACGCACTGCATGATATTACTCTCACACAAAATATTGTCAAAAGTATCCCAAAAAAAGAGGAGGTCAGGTGGGGCACAGACTCTGAGCTAAGATGTTATTAAATTCTGGAAGGGAGCAGTTTGCATCACTTCCTTTGAGTTCAAGACAGGCCATGGGTCTGTGGATCAGAGACTGGGATTTGAATCTCAAGGATGTAATATTCTCAGTCTAGAGGTCATCCTGAGCTGTGAAACCACTTACAGACTTCAGGCAAAACTGCCTCCTGTCATCACTGAATTGTTTATCAGAGGCTCAGTTTTTACTCTCCGTAAGGGAGCTTTGCTAAATTACTGTATAGTAGGAAATAATTTTGCAGGTCAAGGAAATAATGAAATATTTGGCTGCTAGTTTTCTTTTTTCCTTTCTATTTTTTTAAGCTTTTATTAAGCTTTTTTTTTTTTTTTTTTTACCATACTTTTTATATATCAAATTCAAGACTCGTGATCTGATTTTTAAAAAGCTCCTGACCAAAATTGACCCTAATAAATATCCTTCTAAGGTTTCCTGTGGGACAGCAGTGCTAAGCTAGATATTTACGAGGACTGCCATGTCCAGGGACTGAGGGGGCAGTCAAGCTAAACCAGGAGATTCACCTCATAGCCTTGGCTCCCTAAATCACGGCTGCAGGTCTAGGTAATGGGTATCACCAGACCACCGCTGCCCACCTGACTGCACACTCCTCAGAATGCTCTTGCTTCCTACAAGGGCGACTAGCAAACATGGTCAATGTGACATGCTGAAAAATGAATCAAATTAACTTTTCCAAAGGGCCAGTATTCCTAAGCAGTGCTCATTGCAAGATTGCCGGTTGAGCGAATGCCCTGAAAGTCTATACATTCAAAACACGTTTGTCTCCGCAGACAGGCTAATACACTTTAGGTTTGGTGTCTGGCTGCAAGCCAAGGACCTATAGAACATTCACATGAAGCCCATTACCAACCAATGGGATCCAGAAAGACTAAAACTTCTGCCTGTCCTGAGGTAACATTAATGCACTGTATGTGTTAACATCATGTCTGACACCTCAACTCTTCAGTGGTGGTAACAAATATATTCAAGGCAACTTGACCTTCTTCATTTTTAAGAGGGTGATTTAAGTTGAAAGGCATTGCCAGTGATTATAGTTGAAGCCCTGTTGTTGAAGCCTTTTGGAAAATATCCAAATAAAAGGCAAATTATAAAACACAACCCATCATTAAAGGTGAAGTGTTTAACTTCTGCAATACTATATAGAATAATAATGATTTTTACCAAATTTGTTTCACAAATACTCTCACGGATATATTTTCTCAGAACTTCAAACTGGAAACATTCAAGCGAACACCTTTTAAAGGAATAGTTACCCAAAAATAAAACCATGTCATTCCAAACCCTTGGAATGACTTTCTTCCATGGAAACAAAAACGAGAAGTTTAGTAGTATGTTCATGCTGCTCTTTTCCATAAAAACATACAGTCACCAGGAGCTGCAAATAAGACCCCAATAAATAAATAAATAAATAAAAGAGGTTTATACAACTTGCGCACTATATTACAGTCTTGTACAGTGATATGATAGCTTTATGTGAGAAAAAGAAATTCAAGTTGTTAATCAATTAAAATTGTCAAACTTCAGCATATTCAAACTTAAAGGTTAGTTCACACAAAAATGAAATTTCTGTCATTAAGTACTCACCCTCATGTCGTCCCAAACCTGCAAGACCATAGGCAGCAACGACATTGCACCTTTTGTGGACCAGGGGACAGACGAATTTGTTGAATAAAGTCGTTATTTTTGTTGTTTTTGCGCACAAAAAGTATTCTCATTGCTTCATAATATTAAGGTTGAAGTCAATGATTTAATGATGTCTTTAGTACCTTTCTGGACCTCAAAAGGTGCAATGTTGTTGCTGCCTATGTGTGGATCAGATGCTCTCGGATTTCATCAAAAATATCTTAATTTGTGTTCCGAAGACAAACGAAGGTCTTGTGGGTTTGGGACGACATGAGGGTGAGTACTTAATGACAGAAATTTCATTTTTGGGGTGAACTAACCCTTTAACACTTTGAAATCATCCTTGTAAGTGATGTTGGTCAGTTCCTTACCTATTGTCTGACTTCAAACGACCAATGTTATTTTAGTATTATTTATATACTACTATATTATTTATTAATGGTTTTATATTTTTATTTTTAAATTTAAATTTTGGAGTAAACTAACCTTTTGCACAACAAGATTTCTTGAACAGGCATCAACTACTAAGTTAAGTTTCTGAATGCATGTTCCATTACTCCCCTATTTAAAGTGTTATGTATGACTGTTCCAAACACATCCAGCCCAATGGGAAACATATTGCGTCCTCAGGGATGACTGGCTTTCTCTGTCTGCCATCCCCTTTAAATACATTATTTCCCATCTGCAGGGTGTGAATTTGTTACATTGTGATGGATGACGTTAAGCAGACAACCATTTCACTCTGTAGTCAACAAACATTACCGATGATTAGATCTTCACGCACCGATTTAAGCAACGGCATATTATCATTCTGACAAGAGATGACACACAACACAACTTCTGACATCTTCCCTGCAAAACATTTCCATTTAATTCATGAACAAAATGCCCAATGGCCAAGCAGCGGCTGTCTTTGTGTATTCTAGGCTGTGCCAGGCCATTTTCTTTGTTTGATGACCATCAAAGACAAAGAGGCTGGTTCAGATAACAATCTAAGAGCTCCCACACAGTAAATAAAAGTAAAGAGCAGTGGAAATATTGATCTAGAGCAAACATAGAGCTGAGCATCAGTGCAATTCCATCAGCCAAACCGCACTGTTTATTTCGGTATTAGAAAAAAAAGCTAGAGAATGGCATAACAATGAAGTTAACCGAGACAGAATGAATCATTTGGGGTGAAAATTATTTTGTACTTGCATCATAATTCATGATTTTACCAAGTGCAACACGTTCCTGGATCAACATCTTTGTTGATCCTGGAACAACATTCCAATCAACCATTCAGATGTGAGGGACAAGTTTACATTTTATGTCAAGTTTGCGCTTACAACCAGGGTTAGGTGCTTCTACATCAGTGTTATTCATCTATCATTTCCCTCTGATTTTAGGCATAAGTTATGGGTAGGGTTAGGTTTAGGGGTAGGGATAGGAATGTTGTTCCAGGATCAACAAAATATGTTGGTCTTACTTGACAAAATCATGGTGACCCATAATTCATAATTTAACACTTGCATGAGAATATCTTAATAAGAACGTAATGGTTATGTAGTTGTGTTTGGGTGTCCAGGGTCTTGTGTATTCAAGTGACCACCTAGAAACACTACATGCTAACAACTGCTCAGAATACCATAGCAACCACATAGCAACACTCTGGTAACCACCCAAGACAGCCAAGATGGGTTGCAGACATGCATTTTCTGTGACGTCATATGAACTGTAAATAAGTTGTAAGGATAATATTGCGTAAGAGTTGTTGTTTCGCTTTGGTATGTAAAAAAAAAGGAAGCAAATTCTGCATAACTATATGCATGGCAGATTAGATCTGCAATGCACACTGTTGCTACAGAGCAAGTATGAACTACAGACATGCTGCAGTGAGCACTGAACATGCGCTGCTGAATAGTCATACATAAATCCCGTAGTAGATCTAGGCAGGTGGAGCTGGGGGAGGTGGAGGGTTTCAGAGAAAGAGGACCAGCTTACAGCAAACACTGAGCCAGAATATTTAAATGTTGTGCAAGCAATCTTATTGGCTGCAGAACCAGCAAAGGTCTTTCAGCTTGTGCCATGCAATAAATTATATCCCTAAATTATTATATAAAATGTTTTTTCAGAATCAGTTATCATGAATAACTGTGACTGGTCCATTCTACTTGTAGTACAGCAAAAAGTAACAAGACAAAATGGGACATCTTTTTGATATGTTGTTTCAGAAGTGTACTATGAAAATTCAGTTATTATTGTCATAATACACAGTGAATAGGTGAAACCTATTATCTTTTCGACAGTCTTTTTTTTTTACATGCTTTTAAGTTTAATTGGGAAAAATGAGCAAGAATGAACTTTGCAGTTGCAAATTACATACAACATCACAACATAAAGTGTAGTTATGCAAATTTCTGCAGTTTTACTGTTCTTCTGCATAAATGAGGGACAATAAAACAAGAGAGGTCTTGCAGTATGTCAAATCAGTGCCTTTTATCTCTTTGTCTTTTTTTCATCTTCAGACAGTTTATCTGCTCCACTCAATGTGACCATCAAAGCACTGGAGGGGAACTCAGCGATAGTGACATGGGACATTCTGGAGGGAGACCCAGTCATTGGGTTTGCCATCACCCAGCAGGTATTGAACCAGTTTAAGGTCAATTTCGAGTTTTTACATGTGCAGAACGGGAAATTACCTCATAACTCAAGTTTAATGAGGCAATA
This sequence comes from Hypophthalmichthys molitrix, assembly GCA_037950675.1. Classification (NCBI taxonomy): domain Eukaryota; kingdom Metazoa; phylum Chordata; class Actinopteri; order Cypriniformes; family Xenocyprididae; genus Hypophthalmichthys; species Hypophthalmichthys molitrix. Next base: position 20,749,238 of record CM075510.1, on the reverse strand, counting down.
TCATGGAGGAATGCTTGTGTAAGCATGTTGGTTATGTGTCGATGTAGACTGGTCTGCTTTCTCTTCGAGGGCAAATGTTGTTGATATTTTAAGTTGCCTTGAGCTTTCTGTAAATGTTTTATGCATGCACGCGTAAGTGTGTGTGTGCATATTTGAGGAAAGCAGTCACTGTGGAGACCTCGGTAATAAGGACTGCAGTGACCATCTGCTGGAGTACAAAGCCATTACAGCTTGTCACCAAACTGAGCGAGACAGAGTTTCTGCAGTGTGCGTGCGTGTATGTGTGTGTCTGTTAATTTTATCTCCTCATGAATTTCTCATGCCACTTATCACAACTATGGGATTAATTCACTAAGAATTGCGCTGATAGCACTGTTTATTAGTGCACACTATAAATCTATTCTGACAATGACATAATTTATGCAGGTCTTTTGTGAATAAGACATTATTAAAGTAAACATTAAACAGCATTTAATATCTATTTTACTTAGACACATTTGAGAGAAATGCACGGATCAATCTTGAAGTACTAATAATTTAAATATTGATGTAATTTATCAGTCCCAAGTGTTCATTTTAAACTGTTTTTACCATTTATTTTGCTTTGAAGTGGAAAAAAATGAATGGTATTACCAAATAGTTATTTTGGATAGGAGCTATTTCTCCTTTCTCTCATTTTCTGAGTGAAATGGTGAAAGACATATGTACAAACAGAGCGGACAGAGGAATGAAAGAGAAACAATATCTGGAGATTCATGAGATGTTTGTTGTATTGGGTTTCTTGGGGTTGAAGTTTGCTACTAATTTATTTATTTAATTTAAAGTTATTAAAAGCATAAAACACAAAAATGATTATATTCTGGAATTGGTTTTATTAATAAATGAATAATTAAAATAAGCAAAAATAGGAATCTGGTCATTTTCATTAAATGTTAAAAATAATGGCTTTCATATTTAATGTTATATGGCTATAATTACCCATTTTAACTTTCAAAAAAAGAAAGAAAGAAAGAAAGAAAGAAAGCAAGCGTGGTGTCAGGGTTATGTTTAGTTTCTTGTGTTTTGTTGTTATTCTCCCTGTTCCCATTTGCCTGTGTTCTGTTTTCCAAGTTAGTTTCCTTGGTTGTTATTTCTGTTCAGCTGATTACCTCTCCCCATGTATTTAAGCCCTGTGTCCTTTCTGTTCAGTGTTCAGTCTCATTTGCATTTATGTGTTGTGCTTGTAATTTATTTCCTAGTTATTCACCTGCGTGTTTCTCTTCGATTTTGTTTAATAAGGACTGTTGTTAACTCTCCATCATCATGCGCTATGTTAAAGCCACACACCCAATAACAGAAGACTGAACCAAGAACACATTATGGATTTACCGCCCTTTCACCTGCTCTGTTTAGAGCAAGGGAATACTAATCTCGAGGACCACACCAGTGACTTTCTAGACCTGCTGTGCCTTACCAATTTCCCTTATCACACCCTTTGTGTATTTTTTCGAGCAAGCCTAAATGATCGTGTGTAAAGCTCGCCTACCTGGTGTTAGTCCTTGAGAGGATTTTGCCATGTTTGTGGAGTGGGTGATGGAGAACAATGGATCGGCTGCACCATCTGCCCCAAGGAGGACGTCACCAGCCTCTGCAGAAGTTTATGAACTGGAAGAGGATATTTACCTGACTCTCTTGTTCCCACTGGTCCCGCCCAGCTCCTAGTCTCCTGCGTCTCCACTGATCCCACCCAGCTCCAAGTCTCCTGTGTCTCCAGAGATCCCATCCAGCCTCCCTTTCTCACCTCCTCTTCCAAATCCAGCCAGGCCATCAGACCCCGCCTCCACTGGTTCCCTTCAGCTCTTTGGCTCCTCCTTTGTCTACTCCACTATGCTGCGTGGATGCGCCTCAGATCTTCCAATCACCAGCTCCACCTAGCCAAGAGGATCCCCTGGCTCCGCCTCCAGCCACTGAGCCCATCGCTCCACCTTGGCTCGTCAACTAGTCGGCTCTGCCTTAGCTTCTCCCTCCCTCGGCTCCACCTGGTACTGTTGTCCTTGCGGCTCTACTGGGCTCCCTCGTCCCTCCGGCTCCGCCATGGTCAGTCATCGCTCTGCCTGCACCACGGACTTCCGGGCCCCCAGCTGTGCTTCGCCCCTCCCCCCCATGGCTCCGTCGGACTCCACCTTCCCTCCGGCTCCGCCACTGCCTAAGTCCTCTGGCACCCTGGCTCCACCTAGAATGCTCATAGCTGCGGCTCGCTCCACCAAGGTCTCCAAAGCCATCGGTATCGCTTGGTCCCATTGGCTCTTCGGCTCCGACTGTGTCTCCACCTCCATCAGCTCCGTCTGTCATCCCTCTGGTTAAACCTGCCAAATTTCGACCAAGCCTCCTTCCTCCATCGACTCTGCCATGGGCCTTTGTACTGGCTGTGGTCTGGGTCCCTGCCTGGCTCCTCCAGCTCCTGGCTCCTACCACCATCATCGGCACCTTGGTCTCTCGCTGTCATCTCCTCAAGATTCCTGCCATTTACCTGATCCACATTCTTCTTTTGAGACCACACCCCCCCTCCCCCCTCCCCCCCTCCCCCCTCAGTTGGACTATTTGTAGTTAAAGCGCGAGGACACTCCTTCCCAGAGAAGGGTGCAATGTCAGGGTTCAGGGCCGTACCCACAATTGAGGTCCGGACCTCGGTATTTTTCTGAGGTGTATATAATAAAGGTTGTGAAACATTTGCCTAATACTTTGGTGCTGCACAGATAAATTGCACAATGCCAAGATTTCTGACCTTCTCATCTTAGCTGTCAGTGGTCAAACAGCGCTCATCAATGCAGGAACGAGATAGGAGGTGCTGGTCGTGGCCACTATTGGCCTAAGCTTGGCTGCTGTTTCTGTCTCTTTTTTTTGTTAAGTTAGTAAAACTCAGAAAAATGAACATGGCTGTCCAGTGTCTAATCAGCCGTTATTCTGTACTTGCAGTGCGCAGTCAAGAATTGCATGCACAAATGCGGCGGCGCGCGCTGCATATTAATTCATAATAAATAAAATGCAAAAGAAACTACAAGCATGCACCGCCATTGTTCTGTTGTAAATTAAGTCATGAAATTACCAAAAATGCGATTAAAGCTGCCTCAAAACTGTGCATGCATGTATGTATTTGTTGTGACATGGTTTTAAAGCTATTGTTATCCAATTATTTGGCATTCAAACGTCTTAAAATGCACATATGTACACCAGGGAAATCTAAATTTTCTCAGGGGAGCATGCCCCCGAACCCCCCCAGCAAACTAGATTTTGTGACCTCGGTAATTATGAAACCCTGCATATGGCCCTATCAGGGTTATGTTTACTTTCTTGTGGTTTGTTGTTATTTTCCCTGTTCCCATTTGCCTGTGTTCTATTTTCCTATTTAGTTTCCTTGGTTGTTAATAAGTTCCACTCACCTGTTTCTGTTCAGCTGATTACCTTCCCCATGTATTTAAGCCCTGAGTTATTTCTGTTCAGTTTTCGGTCTCATTTGCGCTTATGTGTTGGGGTTGTAAGTTATTTTCTAGTTATTCTCCTGCGTGTTTCTCTTGGATTTTGTTTAATAAAAGGACTATTGCGAACTCTCCATCGTCGTGCGCTTTGTTAAAGCCACACACCCCATGACACCTGGACGGAGAGGTGAAAATAAGAGGACTTGGTGACATCAACCAAAGAGGAAAGTTGTTGTAGACACAGAGCAAAATATTACATACTGATTAAATATTACAATGACATTTTTTTATTATCTCTGGAATAACATATACTGATTAATTATTCACAGTTAGATCAGGAACATGTATTTAAAAAGTAAATAGGATGAATTTTGATTTCATGTTGACTTGAATGTATGTGGCATCAACCACATTTATCCTTGGATTATTAGCACAAGCCTCTCAATCTCATTATTATTTTTTCATTTTGATGTTTATAGAAGAAGGACGTACGTATGCTGCGATTCATCCAGGAAGTGAACACCACCACTCGTTCATGTGCATTATGGGACTTGGAGGAAGACACAGAGTACATTGTGCATGTGCAGTCCATTAGCATGAGCGGCACCAGCCCCCTGAGTGAACCTGTTCTGTTCCGCACTCCCAAAGAGTCAGAGAAACTGGCCTCCAAAAGCCCAGGTAAACCAGCAGCACTAACAAAAAACTACCAAAATCAACCTTTTTTGGACATAATAATCCATAATACCATAATAGTACCATGGTATTATTTGAAGTATTTCGGAGTATCATTTTGGGAATTGCAACATTGTGAGTTTATATCTTGCAATTGCAACTTTATTTAGCATATTTACAATGTAAGTACATTTCCTTGTACTTTTGACATTATATCTTGCAGGTCCATAATCAATCTTTTCCAAAATCTGACATTTGAAAGCATAGATCATCCAAAAATGAATTATGTCATCATTAACTCACCCTCATGTCATTCCAAATCTGTATGACTTATTTCATCTGTGAAAAATAAAAGTTTTCTTTTCTTTTTTTTTTTTTTTTTTTTTAGGAAGAATATGCTGGTGATTCATTTCAGTATAATGAAAGTGAATAAGGACTGAGGCTGTGAAGCTCCAAAATAACAAAAAACACCATAACAGTATCCTAAAAGTAGTTTATATTCCTCCTGCACTATATTCCACAGTCTTCTGAAGCCATTGATACTCATTTAGCAGATGCTTTTATCCAAAGTGACTTACAAATAAGGAATAAAACAAAGCGATTCACACTAAGGAGGCAGTAACATGAGAAGTGCTGAAATGCAAAGTTCAAAATTGTTCAGAGGAGTACAGGCACTGAGAATCCTAGAGAAAACTAGAATAGAGATGAAATTCACTTCATTATTGACTGAACATTGTGACTTCAGCTGTAGTTCTTTGTGGTGTGTTAAGTAGAGAAATTGCAAAGTCTGATTTGTGAACAGATCATTGTTTTTAGGTGAGATCTTTCAGTGAATAGATCCAGTTCACAAAACTGGTCTAAATGATTAAAACATTATGAATGCATGAACCATATTTTTAACACTTCTCTGGTGATTTTTTTTTTTTTTTTTTTTGAAGTTGAAGTATATTAGAGTAAATTTAAAAAAGTCTCCTTAATGTTTCAAGAAAGAAAGAAAGAAAGCCATGCACATTCAGAACAAAACTGGTGTGAGTAAATGATGACAGAATTTTCATTTTAGGATGAACCAGTCATTATATTATTAGTTAAAAAATATTATATGCAGTGATACAATACTGATAAAACACGTTTATCATTCAAGATTTGTACAGTTAAAAAAATAGATATATTTGAAAGATGACTAAATAGTTAAATCACTTCCGTAGAGGGGGAAAAAAACACAGCAGGGAGGTGGTTATACAACCGCTCTAAAAATGGTGTTGTGTCATAATTCAGGGCATGAAGTGTTCACTTATGTGCGTTTTCCCATTGAATTTTCTGTTACTAAGGAGCTTGTCTTATCTAGAGCAACGCACAAAACAGTCAATTTTTATGTTGTGTAATCCATTTCGATGACCTACTTACTTACAAACATCTGCTGGGGATGCTTGTGTTCCTGAAACACTTGCCATTTTATGGGTGAGCGTTAGTCGTTGGCACTGGACCGTACTGATGACATTTGGCATCAAACCGTCAGTTGTGCAGGTTAGACATTAGTAAAATGTCAAATGATACCTCTTCATCTTTCACATCTATGTTTTTGAAGAAAAAGGAGCTATTATTTCATTTCAAAGAATGTTTCTCACAAATAGTGTGAAAAAAGTGATACATTTAATCTCATTTGCTATCATTATATTATATGTACGCTACTGTTCAAATGTTTGGGGTCAGTAAGATTTTCTTTAATGTTTTCGAAAGAAGTCTCTTATACACAACAAGGCAAAATACAGTAAAACAGTAATATTGGTAAATATTTTTTACAATTTAAAATAACTGTTGTCTATTTTAATATATTTTAAAATGTAATTTATTCCTGTGATGGCAAAGCTGAATTTTCAGCATCATTACTCCAGTCTTCAGTGTCACATGATCCTTCAGAAATCATTCTAATATGCTGATTTGCTGCTCAAGAAACATTTCTCATTACTATAAAAATGTTGAAAATAGTTGTGGTACTTATTATTTTGTGGAAACTTTGATAGTTTTCTCAGGATTCTTTGATGTTTATGTTCAAAAGAAGAACATTTATTTGAAATAGAAATATTTTGTAAAATGTCTTTAATTTTGATCAATTTAATGCATCAATGCAGTATAAAAGTATTAATCTATTTAAAAATCATACTGATTGCTGACCTCAATCTTTTGAGCAGTAGTGTGTAATTAATAATATATATATATATATATATATGTGCCCTGCTCTTTGGATATTGATTTTGGTATTTTTGATAGAAAAAGTCATATTGATCAACTACTAAACAACATTTCATAGGGTCATGTCACTCGTAATAGTGAAATACTAAAATAATGTTAAACATTATAATATACAGTGTAACATACAGTTGGGTCAGAAATTCAGAAATGACATGAATAACGTTTTATGTTATGTTAAGGTTATGTTATAAAATGAAATTTAAATATTTAACTATTTCTAGGTCAGATGGTCTTGCTTCCATTTTTTTTTTTTTTTTTTAGCAAAATACTAAACAAATTGTTATGCTGATAATATAGGTAATGCATTTTCTTCACAGCATTTTCACACTTGTTGTCCAAGTTTTGGATCTTACTGTATATGAAAATTACAAACTGACCTGTAGATTAATCTATTATTGTATTTAAAGGACATACTCATTAAGGTATAAAGTTCTCTTTTTCAGGATCCATCTTAAATCTGTTAACTCTGCACTAATGTCATTTGTGATAGATTAGGGGTAAAGAAGTGCTTAGGCACAGCAGAGAGTAGTTTTTGGATGGCTAACTCTTAGCTGACACATGTGTCAGTTATATAGCAGGAGCGTTTACAAAAAACAGTTTAATCATCAGGCATTAGTGCTCGCGTTACACTCTAATTAATCAAGTGATCACCATTACACTTCACTAAATACCAGAGCAGCTAATAAAAACAGACGGTTAATCCTTCTCTCCGCGGGCCTCCCCTCTTCATCGCTTCAGGGTGGCCTCATGTTGTTTTTTTACTGGACTCATGACATGTATTGATGTCGATTGAGAGCTGAAAAATGCCTCAACTTTTCCTCTGCACTCAAACGCCTGAGACATCCAATAACATTTCAGTTTCACCTAAAGGGTATCGACTTTTTCTTCAAAGAAAGAAGAGGCACACAAAGAGACAAGAGTAACTTCTCCCAGTCATTATGAAGCACAACGCTTCTGCTCCTTCAGATAAGCAGGACGTTGAAGAACTTCGCTTTTCCCTCTGCGGTTAATCAGTGAACACAGACCAGAGCGCTACATATAGTTTCTTTTAACTAACAAGGCCTTAATTAGAAGACGCTTTAAATCTTCAGCCAACAAAGTGACCCCTGAGGTCTTCTCCCAGTGAGAGGAGAGCTCAACCCTGAAGTGATCCTCACAGTCATCGGTCCTGATGAGCTTCGACTCGGGCTTGGCTGGAGGCAGCCAGTTTTATGATTTTGATTGTGATTTTTGACATAAAATATAAAGAATGAATATATCTGAGCCAGAGAAGATGGCTTTAGGCTCCGCTTTAGATCCTCTCGAGACTAATTAAATAATCCGTTAGATATTGGAAGATGGTTTTAGTTCCTTAAATAATTCTACTGTGGTTTGCGTGTTGTGTCACGGTGACTGTGCTTTGATAACTGCAGAACTGTGCTTGTTTTTTGACTTTGAAAAAATATGAGTGAATGAATTGTGTTTGTTTGAATCCACACAGATGAAGTGACCATGGAGGAGGTTGGCCAGGCTGCCCAGCTCAGGGCTGGAGAGCTCATTATCATTGTGGTGGTTCTTGTCATGTGGGCAGGTAAGAATATGATCAATATATATATATACTTTTTTTTTTTTTTTACTTTTTCTAACATTTTTCTATCTCTGATATTCTTTTGCTCAAAGTGAGGAATGTTTCTATGATTCCAATTTGATTTATATCTTTATATAACACTATATAAATTACTATATACTATATAATTACTTTCATGAATAAGTAATTAACATTAAAGTCATTAATGAAATCAAAATTAAAGATTTTTGGCTTTTCGTATAAATATGTTAGCCTTACTGTTATCTATAAGCTAGTGTGCCCCAAAACAATGACACAATTCACATTTAGAGGATATAGCTAAGCATTCAAAACTTACAGTCTCTCACCTCCGCCAATATGAATCAATGATTTTGATGACATCATTCTGCACTTCAGCTTCTCATCATATTTTCTGTCCAATCAAATGCTCTCTAGAATCTGAAGCGTCCTACCCCCCTAAACTATAAATAGACGCTGAAGCTGCGGCTATATATATATATATATATATATATATATATATATATATATATATATATATATATATATATATATATATAAATATACAAATATCCAGTCGTTAATTCACATTATTTATTTTTTTTAATTTTAGTTTCATGACATTTCTAACTCTTTGCGTGTTCATTTGCAAATGATGGATTTTGATAAAATTGTCATTAAGTTTTTATGATCTCTAGTCTGTGGTCATAAATATGGTCTTTGCTTGTAGAGTAGAGAAAATACGAGAGTGTTTCTAATGTTATAATTTGATCTTGGAGGCCTTCCTTAACTTTTTATAATCCACACATCAAGTGTTTGAGAAGACTAGGGAATAAATCATCAGACAGGACAGTACTAGCACAGCTTAACTCAAGGCTGCAGCGCAGCTCATCATCCTGTTCTAGTCCAGCTATAATTGGTATGTTATTATTTGGGGCAGAATCATGGTGCAATCCATCATTGCATTTTTTCCTTTCTTTCTTTCGACAATGTCCCATCCATCACTACCACTCTCCCATCCTGTCTGCTACTCTCCGAATCCTCTTTCATTTGTGCACAGGTGTGATAGCTCTGTTCTGCCGGCAGTATGACATCATCAAAGACAACGAGCCCAACAATAACAAGGACAAAGCCAAGAACTCGTCAGAGTGCAGTACCCCAGAGCACCCTACGGGGGGACTACTACGCAGCAAGGTCTAATTCCTCCTTCCCCTGTCGGCAATAATAGGCTTTAGCCTCAGGACAGGTATGTTGGTTGTTTGTGTGCTTGCTTGACTGAAGAAAAAAAGTGCAAAAATATCACATTAAGTTTGACCTTATGTTGTTTGGTAGTATTTAAGATATGTTTCATTGTTTGCTTTTCTAATACAAACCATTCTACTTACTATTGATAAAATGTTATGGTTAAAAACATGGGGAAATATAAAGTACTTGCAAGGCAGTGCTGTATTGATATTCCTCATTCTATAGTTCAGGTTTGTTCAAATACACTAAACCAAAGTATTAAACTCTGGACCGCTTAATGTGCATTCAGTCTAATGCAAGGGTGTCAAACTCATTTTAGGTTGAGGGCCGAATTAAAAAAAAAATAGTGTGCTGATAGTTGCATTAATATTAACTATATAAACAAACAGCGACAAAACTATTAGATTTTTAAAATAATGCTTTAATATTTTTTATTAGTGATGCATCTATTTAGATTTTTCTTGGCCAATTCAAATTTTTTTACAAGCAAATTGGCCAATTCTGATACTGGTTGCAGATTTTTTTTAAAGCAAATTTATTTGTTGTTTATTTGTTCAAAAAATATGTCTAGCTCTTTGATATTATAAGCAAACACTGCATTTTTATCACAATCCCAATCATGTTATGCACATGAGCATGAGGAGTTGTTTTTAATTTTTTAATTAAAAATTTTAAATTATTGTGTAATTTCAAGATTAACAGCAAAAACAGCATGGCCTGACTTTAGCTTTGTGAAATTATGCTACATTAGACACCTGCACAAAACAAAATCAGCAGACAGACCGAATGAAAATGCAAATTCACTCTCTGACAGCAGGTGGCGCTTATGGAACAGCAGTGATATAGCGTTTCTATGGTTACCGCTGTACACAAAGCAGCTGCACTGGAGATAAGGGGAAAAGCCATCAAAACTTTTCTGAAGACAGAATGTTATTATTTGATTCTCCAAAAAAAAAAAAAGCTGAGGCCCAGCTAACAATTTTTGGTGGCCAGAACGTTAGTTTCTGGTTCCCAGAATGTTCTTTTTTACAGTTTGTTTTTGATTAGCTAGGAAAGTTTTCTAAACAGAAATAGAACGTTAGTTTTTGGTTTGTAGAACCTTTAACGTAATGCTAACGTTCTCCTAACGTTATTCTAAAATTATTTTAACGTTCCTTTAACGTTATTCTAACGTTCCCCTAATGTTATTATAACATTCCTATAACGTTATTCTAACGTCCTCCTAATGTTATTCTAACATTCCCCTAACGTTATTCTAACGTTCCTATAATGTTATTCTAACGTTATACTAACGTTCCCCTAACGATATTCTAATGTTCCAACGTCAGTAATGCTGTACATCAGTAGTCATCCAGCTCACCCACAATCCAGTATTAGTATAACCGATATGGAAACTGGATGTATGGAGGCTTATCATCAACATTATAATAAACATTCTATGGAAGTTATTTTTAGGTTATTGAAAGATGACCACACTGCGGCGTTCTGGGAACGTTATTTTTTCGTTGGAAAAAAAAAAAATAAAAAGAACATTCCCAGAACGTTATTTGATTCTCAAAAAAAAACAAAACAAAAAAAAAACAACAACAACAAACAGGAACCAAATACTAAAATTAGGGGAACATTCTTTTTTTGCTGGGGCCCAGCTAACAATTTTTGGTTGCCAGAACATTAGTTTCTGGTTCCCAGAATGTTCTTTTTTACGGTTTGTTTTTGGTTAGCCAGGAAAGTTTTCTAAACGGAAATAGAACGTTAGTTTTTGGTTTGTAGGACGTTATTCTAACATTTCCCTAACGTTATTCTAACATTATTCTAATGTTCCTCTAACGTTATTTTATCGATCCTCTAACATTATTTTAATGTTCCTATAACGTACTTCTAATGTTCCCCTAACATTCCTCTGTTATTATAACATTCCTCTAAGTTATTATAACATTCCCCTAATGTTATTATAACATTTCTCTAACGTTATTTTAACATTCCTATAACGTAATTCTAACATTCTCCTAACGTAATTCTAACGTTCTCCTAACATTATTCTAACGTTATTCCAACGTTCCCCTGACGTTATTCTAACATTCCCCTAACGATATTCTAATGTTTCAAGAACTGTCCTGTATGTCAGTAATGCTGTACGTCAGTAATCATCCAGCTCACCCGCAGCTCGGTAAAGCTTGTCACAAAAAGTCTACATTCTTTTAGGGCGTAGTGTAGGTAAATTGGGATGCAGAATCACAATTGAGTATTCCAGTAGAATTTGATGTCAGCACGTTGCTAAGCTAATGGCATTATACTCTAATAAGCACAAATATACATAACACAAAATATTGGATTAAATAGTTAATTTTTAACATATTAAACTATTTGTAGCTATATTTTCAGTATTAAATAAATTAAAAGTATGTTGATAATTGACAATACTCTCACTTTGTCTGCCATCTTGGATTTATAGGATTACTCATCACAATGTATTCTGGAATTGCCTTCTTCACAAAGGTTACATGTAATGCTAATATAATTATGCTGCCTACCTTTTGGAGCTAAATTTGGAACTACATTTACGTCAATAGCAGACTAACATCAGTGATTCCATGAAGAACCTTAGTTCACCCAAAAATGAAAATTCTGTCATTAATTACTCACCCTCATGTCGTTCCACACCCGTAAGACCTTTGTTCATCTTTAGAACACAAATTACATATTTTTGATGAAATCCAAGAGGTATATGACTTGTCCATTAACAGCAATATAATCAACACTTTCAAGGTCCAGAAAGGTACTTAAGACATTGTTAAAACAGTCGACATGACTGCAGTGGTTCAAACTTAATTGCTGCTCACGTGATCAGCTTTAGCCAATACCGAGCCGGCATTCGGACGTAAACACGGAAGCCTTCACTGTGCTTACTGTGGCAACTGCATAAGGATAATGACAGAGAAGAGATTGTTGAATTTTTGTTTTTTGCGCACAAAAAGTATTCTCGTCGCTTCATAAAATTAAGCTTGAACCACTGCAGTCATGTCGTCTGTTTTAACAATGTTTTTAGTATCTTTCTGGACCCTGAAAATGGTGCTGTCTATGGACTAGTCATATACCTCTTAGTCTCGGATTTCATCAAAAATATCTTAATTTGTGTTCCAAAGATGAACGTAGGTCTTAACCAGCATGGAACGACATGAGGGTGAGTTCTGTGAACTAACCCTTTAACATCCACTAAACCTTACTTTTCCACAAAAGGTTCTTTAGATTATTAAAATGTTCTTCACACTAAGACAAAAAATGGTTCTTTTAAGAACTGTTCATTGAAAGGTTCTTTGGGGAACCAAATGTCCATCGCTGCGAAACCCCCCTTTTGGAACCTTTATTTTGATGCCTTAAAATGCTGCCTCTGCAGGCAGTTTACTATAGGTGTTGGAACAGTGTGTGTGTATTGATTCCTGTGTGCAGGAGACTGACAATAAAACAATAAGCTCACCCAAAACTTGAACATTGTTCTTTTGCTGCCTTGCAAGCACTAGTGGTATTTCCATGAGGAAATGCAAATCTTTTGGTCTTCTAACTCTCATTTTGTTTTGTCTTCCCAAAAGTGCTCCGAGACAAAACAAGTAAGCCATCAAATCACAAAGTTGTGAAGCCCACCTCTCATCCTCAATCAAACGACCTTTTAGTATTCCCATCGACCAACATGAACTCTTTGGTGCTTGTCTGTTTGGGACATTGACACAAACTTGAGGATGAAATGGACAAAATGGTTCCAGAACTGCAATGCTGGAAGTTTCAGCTGTTTGAAGCGAGTTGTTGAGTTTCGATCCACAGCTGCCTCAGCTGAAGGACTCAAACCCCGCTGTGAGCTTGAAGACCAGAGACTTCGTGCCACCAGGAGTGTCTTTGGCTCCTATGTAGACTCACAGAGATAAGGAGAAACCTGCCACCCCACATAAACCTTAAATAAACCAGGAAGGTGTGTTGTGAAAAAGAAGGAAGAGCGTTTTTTCCAAGCTCACCGTCATTATCAGCTCTGAACCAGGATCAGGTCTCTGACAGGGGTGATTACGATATTTCACTTCACTATCTCTCCACACTTGTCGCTATCTCTTGTATTCGGTTCCTTCTTTTCACACCTCTAGTTGAATTTTTGTTTCATTTCTCCATTATCCTCCCTCCAGCAGCCAATCACGCACAGTCTAGATAATTTGATGTGGTTTAATTGGTGCGGTAGGATCTTTCTTCTCAGCACTCTCGCTCTCAGGGCATTCAGGAAAACATCCACAGGAAGATGATGGACCACATTGGATTCACCCACCTGCGGCCCAATCACACTGCTCAGACTGAACTGCACATCAGATTGATGAAGAGCTCCATATTATAATAGTGTTAGAAAACCTATTTAATCGCTTGTTTGTCTCAAGTAAATCAACAGCTTGTCGTCTCTAATGAGCACATTACTGTACAGTGATGGTTATTTTGGTCCTCATATTACATTCATTAGCATATTCGTCATGAGTATGGCTATTTACCGCTTTTGTGTGCTGCTAAGATATAGAGTTGGGTGCCTTTTTCCACAGGCTTTTCTGGATTACTTTCCCTTTAAAACGTTCAAACTTAAAGTCAACAAGAAAAGAAACAAAACAAGACATATTGGCCATGAATTAAGAATTTGTTTCCACAATATATTAATTAGTTCAATCGCTTTAGTTAAGTCACGTCCTCAATTTAATTTAATAAAAACTAGGGAACAAATTAGTAAAACATGGCCATAAATTAATAAATTGTGGAAATTAGTTCCTAATTCATCACTACGATATCATTTTTTTTCTTTCACGTCATATGCGGTACTCTACTTTTGATGAAAATACCATTCAATTTTTTTTTTTTTCCAGATTTATTTAGTTTTTTTTTTTTAAATTTTCCAAATAAACTACATTTTAAGCCTGGAACATGCCAAGCCGACAGCTGGCCGATTATGTTTTCTGTGTGTTCCGCACCGTCAGGCTGAAGTTGGTCCTCGACTGCTTTTTTCCAGCCGATTCGACATGTTGAATCGGCGTCGGAGCTCATTGGTCAGTCGGGCCATCTGATCATTCTGATTGGCTGTTCAGCTACTGCCACCTGCTGGTACAGAAAGGCATTTCTTCTTACGCAGGCGCAGAACGGACGTGTTACTTGGCCGTCGGGTGTCGAGTGTCAGTTTTGATGTGTCAGGGCAACTTTGGACCCAAACGCTGCCAACGTGAGCCAACCTCGCATTCTGCTTTCGTCGCCACTAGTTCGTCAGCGTCAGCTTGGTGTGTTGCGTGCTTTAGAATGCAAAGAGAACTGCAAAAAGTTTTCCATTTAAACATTTCATATATGATGAATACGGTAGCTTGTTTCTGAGGAAATTGCGACTTTTTTTCTCGCAATTGCGAGTTTATATCTCACAATTCTGACTTTTTCCTCAGAATTGTGCAATATAAACTTGAAATTGTGAGTAATAAGGTAGCAATTGTGTGTTATAAAGTCAAAATCGCAAGATATAAACTAGAAATTCTGAGAAATAAAGTCAAAATTGCGATAAGAAAGTAGGAATTGTGAGATAAAAAGTCACAATTATCTTTTTATTTTTTTATTCCATGGCGGAAACAAGCTTCCAACTGATTGCCTCACTAACCAACTTTTAGTCTACCCTTTTTCATTCATTTACGTTGGTCACTCCCCAACATTATTGACTTTGATTTTTCTAAGATTTGTCTTCTGCAAAATCATTTAATTATCAACACGATGCACATTTTCCATCGTGTCTTCACTATTGGAGACAAAATCATAAAAAGTAAACCAACATTTTCGGCAGTAATTTGGTTGACAAGCTCAACAGTGGTCACATTTCATGTTGACTTTAAATTCCTTCTCTTTAAGAAGTAGAAGAAGTGTTCTTTTTGACAGTTTAAGCAAACCATGTAAGACCAGATATGTCTGATAGTCTTGTCTGATGGGGTATTGTCCTTATCGCTTCGTCTCTCGGGCAAACTGAATAAGTCCTTACGTGTCAGGAATGAAGAATTGCGGGAATGCAGGTCAGAGGTCTAGAAAACATTGATTCCCTCAGCCATTGGTCATTTGGGACTCTACATGATCTTAGTTCAATACAATGACACTGCAACAGTTCGACTTTAATGAGGTTACAGACTGTATGCATTTCCCAAGGATGTGTATTTGACTGTTAGTATTTGATCTGAAGAACAAAACCTCCCATTAATCTTAAAATCAACCTATATGAGTGCACAATGAGCAGTGTTATTGAAATAGAGCCATCTCATTTTTCAAACACACAGAAGAGCGTAAAAGCAAAGCTAATACTTCTATAACTCGGAAGACTTAAGGCTGCATGTTGGCGCGCCATTCATATATAAAAGCTCTCATTGTTGGGATAGATTGCAGAATTAATCAAGCGTGTTGAAAGCCACCTGAAGAAATCTCAGAACAATTAAACATTTCCACATTGGTGACCATTACCTCCTCTTCTCAGTCACCATGGCGACAGGCTAACGGACTGTCCTCTCACTCCGCAGCCATCTACGAGTCATCCGCACCTTCGTTTTTCATTCCCGCCAGAGAAGGAAAGCGTATATTTCTTCTTTAATGACTGCTAATTAACCTTGGCCATGGGGAAGAGAGCTCAGGCAGACTGCTGGGTGAAAAATGGCTCATATCAATATTCTGTCTGAGCGGCTTATGCAGACGAACAGAAGGCTGGGTGTGAGGACTGGCTTAAACCAGAGAGGACCGGCAATGTGTCTTGTGTATTGTATTAACTGGCAGCACTTTTATTCAGATTTTAATGATAATTTCATGTGGAATAGACACAAGTGCCACAATGAACAGATATGGGCTGTGTTCAGAGTGGAATTCTTGTGTACTGCTTACTACATTTATTGCTTGCTTTCCAATTTATGGAAAAATGTCTTTTTCAAATAATGAAGAAAATCACAGCTGGTTCATTCATCACACTGGAAATGGAAGATCAATTCTGTATTCCTTGCAGTGTTTACACTGTGTTGAACATGTCCAGATTGTATTTTACCCCGAAATCTAAAGAAAGAAATAAGAAATGTATAATATTTATTGTAATGTTTAACTTATTTTTAAAAAGGTTTAATTCAAATGAAGCACATTTACCCCCAAAATAAAAAGGTGAATAAAATTAATGAATTAATTAAAATTGTATGCTACCTTTCAATACCAGCAAGTCTTAGTCAGTAAGATTAAAAAATAATAAATAAATCAAACTTTTATTCAGCAAGGATGCGTTAAATTGATCAAAAATGACATTTATAATGTTACAAAAGATTTTAATTTCAAATAAATGCTGTTCTTTTGAACTTTCTATGCATCAAAAAATTTCAGTTTCTACAAGAATATTAAGCAGCACAACTGTTTTTAACATTGATAATATATAATTTTTTTTTTTTTTTTTTTTTTAACAGCAAATCTAGAATGATTTCTGAAGGATCATGTGACACTGAAAACTGATGCTGAAGATTCCAACGTTATCTCACAACCAATTCGTACGTATTTTACGAGGTGGCTAATTCGTATGAATTCATTTGATTTGTCTAAACCCCAGTGACAGGTAGGTTTAGGGGCGAGGTTAGGGTATGAATCCGGCAACTCGTAAAATACGTACGATTTAGCAAAAAATGAACTAATTCGTACGAGTGAGGTTGTACGAATTCATATGAATTAGCCACCTCGTAAAATACGTATGAATTGCTGTGAGATCAGGTTGGAAAATTCAGCTTTGCCATCACAGGAATATATTACATTTTAAAATATATTAAAATAAAAGTTATTTTAAATTGTAATATTTGACAACTTTAACTTTATTTTGTCTGTACAGTTTTAACTGACTTATTTCAAAAATATTTAAAAACATCTTACAAACTAAACTTTTGAACGGTAGCATGCGTAATAGTATGTTTTATACTGCCTTTATTTAATACTACATTAAAATTTCAAAGTTTCAAGGGGGAAGAAAATCTTAATTGTCATGAAAAATGAATTTCTTATTTCATATCTATTTCACATGATTTTGGGGTGAATTATGACCTGTACATCTTTTGATTAGAATCACCCAGTAGGTTCCACATGCAAACAGAAAATCAGCATGGTATGCTCTTCTGAACACAGCCATAATCATGCAAATCAGCTTACATATGAAAGCCAGCAGTCGACTCTTATGATAGAGCGTCATATGATCAGGATCCACATTTCACATGAACAGTTTGAAATGATTTCAGAATGAGCAATGTATTCCCCTCCCAAAATCCAAGCTTATCCTATTCTTTACCTCCAAAGTCCTTTCAAAGAGAAATCTCCATAGAAAGAGAGCAAATGTCTGGATTTAAGAAAGGCAGCTCATTTGCTACTTATTGAAGAGAATAATTCTCCTGTTAGTGACACTCGGGAGAGCTTTTGCAGGCTGCACAGTTGGAGAGATTTAGGAAATGTAATCACATTTTGTGCTCTCATGCTTGTGTCATCAGTTAGAAAAGCTGGACAGTCTTCTGATGCCCGTCTCATGACGTAGACTAAAAACACACAAACAGTGTCACAGATAGCTCAACTAATTTGAGAAGCTTGACTTGCACTTTCAGAGGGATAGTTCAAATTATGCCATTATTTACTCCTCCTCACTTCGTTCCAAACCCATATACATTGAATATAAAAAGAGATATTTAGCAGAATGTCCAAAATGCCTTTTCAATATAATTAAAATGGATGGGACCAAAGACTGTATGGAAAAGAGCAGCTTGGATATTCTGCTTCTTTTTTTTTTTCTCCTTTTCCAACACAAGAAAGAAAGTCATATGGGTTTGAAACAGCATAAAAGAGTTGATTAATGAAATAATCTTCATTTTCGGGTGAACTATCCCTTTAAGAACCAAAGTTATTCAACAACCACGTAGCTGGCATGGTCTAAATGCTAAAAATAGCTTAATATTTGTCTCTTATTGTGGAGTAGAAAGTTTAAGATTATCATACCTGTCAGGATTTACGAGCTGACAAATATAAATTAAATATATTTTTTAAGTTTAGAAGTTTATTAAAACCATCACAAACTCTGAGTACAAAGGGAGCAAAAGTTGTAGCAAATGTCTTAAAGGAATATTTCACCCCCAAAAATAAAACTTCAATCAATTTTTTTTTTCAAATGGCTTCCTTTTTTCTGCAAAACACACAAACAAAAAAAAAATAAAATATTTTGGGGACCTAATGAAACATTTTCAAGAACGTGTCATATTTTACCTCAAAATCTAAATAAAGAAATAAGACATGTAGAATATTTAGCTTATTAAAATATTTTTAATGTGTGTTTCGCATAAGAACGAAAGCCTTAATTTCGGTTTTGGGTGAACAATCTCTAATTTACATTTGAAGCATCACAAACGTCTTTGAAGACTGAGAATAAATAGTTCATCATAAAAAGTTCAATCCCTGTTTAAAATCAGAAACAAAAATAGGCCCCACATTAGTTTCTATTTCTATCGGCCTGTCATTTTGCGCTGCCATGATGAGGAACAAACAGCCTTGGGTACAAGTGATACAGTATGTTTATGCTTATGTTAAGCTTTTGTGAATCAATGCATTGGCCTGTGTATGGACATGTCTATTGACAGTTTGTGTGAAATCACGCTCCGATTTCATTATTTCACTCAGTCCACAGCATACAGTTACATATAACGTAAGATTAAAATAAGGTGTTGAGGTCAAGCTATGCTACATTAAGAGTGTTTCAAATGACCATTTCTTGTACATAGTTCTGTGTTGTGACAACTTAGCATTTCCAGTAAAGCATGCTGGAGGTCTACTGAAGGCAAAGCAGAGAGATCATGCCTTAAAAGAACCCAAAATGAGCAAGATGAAGTCAGTAGACGTGACAGTTTGAGTTAAAGTGGTGCATAACGAACGTGACGATAACATTCGTTCCACATATTTACTATAACGCATGGATTTCAAAACAGAAGGAATGTTTTATGTAATCCATCGAGTCTATGTTAACTGTTGTTCTTGAACAATGCTTCATGAGGGCTAGCATGTTTCTGCTATTCTACACAGAATTATACAATTTATATGGGCATAAAATAGATAAATGTCTAATTATGTACTACCACAAAAAATAAAGGATCATGTATTTTCAAGTAAGTGTCCGATTCTTTTTTCATCTCTAGTGAGCCATTACAGTGTACAGTGTACATTAAGTCCCACCACGCCTTATAATTTATTATTTGTCATATGTTCGGTAAATATTTTATATATTCTGTGCTGCAAAAATAAGTTGTTTTTTTTATTATCATAAATTGAGATCAATTTTTTTATTTTTAGCAGTGTTTTTTAATTATAGAAATATTTTTAATGGAAGTTTCTCTCTTTACAAAATGATTTTTTTTTTTTTTCAAATTAAATTTCATTTTTTTTTTTAAATGAACACATACAGTGCTGCTTGAATGTTTGAACCCTTTAGAATTTTCTGTATTTCTTCTGATGATGAACGTTAAACTATTAATTTGAAGGTAATATTAGGCTCCACCTGTTCTTAAATGTTTTCAATCAATGGGATGACAAGAACAGGGATCTAGCAAAGTCTGAACTTCACAACACGTGTTTGTGGAAGTATATCATGGCACGGAAAAAGGAGATTTCTGAGGACCTCAGAAAAAGAGTTGCTGTTGCTCATCAGACTGGAAAAGGTTATAAAACCATCTCTAAAGAGTTTGGACTCCACAAATCCACAGTCAGATTGTGTACAAATGGAGGAAATTCAAGACAATTGCTAACCTCCCCAGGACTGGTCGACCAACAAAGATCACTCCAATACCAAGACATGTAATAGTCACAAAGGATCCCAGGGTAACTTCTAAGCAACTAAAAGCCTCTCTCATGTTGGCTGATGTTAAATGTTCATGAGCCCACCATCAGAAGAACCCTGAACGACCATGGTATGCATGGCAGAGTTGCAAGGAGAAAGCCTCCAAAAAGAACATTGCTGCCTGTCTGCATTTTGCTAAAGATCATGTGGACAAGCCAGATGGCTATTGGAAAAATATTTTGTGGAAGGATGAAACAAAAATATAACTTTTTGGTTTAAATGAGAAGCGTTATGTTTGGAGAAAGAAAAGTACTGCATTCCAGCATAAGAACTTTATCCTCTCTGTCCGTGAACTGAATCTCAAGAGAACGTGGGTCAGGCAGCAAGACAAGCAGCCCAAGCGCACAAGTCGTCCTACCAAAGAATGGCTAAAAAAGAACAAAGTTAATGTTTTGGAAAGGCCAAGTCAAACTCCAGACCTTAATCCAATTGAAATGATGTGGAAAGACTTGAAGCAAGCAGTTCATGTCAGGAAACCCACTAACATCCCAGAGTTGAAGCTGTTCTGTACTGAGGAATGGTTCCTTCAAATTGTTGTGCAGGACTGATCAGCAGTTACCAGAAAAGTTTAGTTGCCACACTAGGTACTGAAAGCAAGAGTTCACATACTTTTGCCACTCACAGATATGTACCACTGGATCATTTTTCTCATTAAATAATTGACAAAGTATATGTCTTTGTCTTATTTGTTTGATTGGGTTCTCTTTGTCTACTTTTTGGAATTTTGTGAACATCTGATGATGTTTTGGGTCATATTTTTTCAGAAATATAGAAAATTCTAAAGGGTTCACAAACATATAAGCAGCACTGTATATACAGTCATGGTCAGAATTATTGGCACACTTGGTAAATATGATCAAAGATAGCTGTAAAAATAAATGAATTGTTTATCATTTTGATCTTGCATTTAAAAAAAAAAAAAAAAAACTAACTTTTAAAATCTAACTTTTCATTGAAGTCAAAGTATTGAGAGTGGGTTAGGATTTAGGGGTTTTAGCTTACTATCTTCTGCTACACACTCAAAAGTCACAGAAAGAGTACATACTTTTAGGGCGTAGTTTAAGTAGGCGAATTGAAACGCAGCAGGAGTACCGTGAATTCGGAAATACTTATTTTGTCACATGCTGTTTTTTGTCTACTATATATAGCAGGGAAGTATGTAATTTCGGGTGCATCCAATGTATAAAGTTAGTTCTCCTCAAGTTCTCACAGGTGTCAAGAGTAATCACAGTTGTAGCTTATCACATTAACGTTTCACAACCACAAAGTACCCGGAGACTTTTTCGTCTTCATTTTGAAGAGTGTATCCATTGTATTATCCCCAAGTTAACAATCAAATCTTGATTGTTTAATTATGGACTTCCTCCAAACTGTTTCTTCAGTTAAAGAAAAAAAAAAAAGTTGACAAGCTGTATTTAAGACATCACTGACTAATGAAGTAATAACACTTCACTGAGTGTTTAAACATGCTTTATGGTAATTGAAACAAATTTGCTATGCACCCCAGCTACAGTACAGAAAACTAGCTGAATGGAAAGAAATATCCATTTGGTGTATATTAAAGACCTTCAGGAGGAACCTTTCAGACCAGAGCAATTCATCTGGGTCAAATGTACACAAAGGATGGCAGTTAGATTGAAATTACTGAGCAACTGAGCAGTGAATTCTAGAAGTTGGCTTCTATAGGTAAAAAATAAAGTAAAAAGTAATGGGCCACACATTCTCAACCGACTCTGTGATCAAACCCATCCATCTTGTTCAACCTTGGTTTGTTTAGAGTGTAAGCAAAATCCCATCAGCCATTCACAGACAGCGGCCCTGTGAATACAGATGCCTGTGCGCTCTGGACTTTTTGACCTTTTGGTTTAATCTATTTTTACTGGCTGTAGAGCGTAAGCTTCATCCGTTCTGAACTAGAGACCTTGGTAAAATCGATGGCATTTCACCCACAATTCACATATTATATTATATTACATTATATTATATTATATATATATGAGAGAGAGAGAGAATTGCATTATATAGGACTCAAAATTAACATTTCACACAATTTTGAGGCTACGTAACAGAATGAATGCAAATGAAGTTTGAGGGGAAAGTCCTCAGGGGAGAGAATACAGCATGCGTGAGGGGAGAACAAGAGGCGATACGGCTTTCTGAAGCTCTGAGCCTCCCACACGTTTTTTAGACACGTTTTTGTTGGAGTGTGTGCGTACGTGTGCGTCAAGGATTCTCTGGAGCACTTTGCGTCACACGCTTCAACCCACATGTACACCTGACTCCACACATGTATGCATCATATACACACAATCACAGGCAAGTAAACAGGTTGGGCTCGGCTAAAGCAAAAGGTACAAGAAAATAAATATCTTTCCATTTATATAGGAGCACAAAGGTTATGTTAGTCGAACTATCCATGATGACAAACAAAATAACGTGAATTTACAGGAAATGGCATTATTATATAAAATATATATTGAATTGATACACAATGAGCTCTCAGTAATATTTTCTTGGGATATGATTCACAGGTCTGAGGTTTTTGTAAAACCTCTATCCAAAATATTGCCATCTACGGCCATAATAACTGTCATACATTAGGATTACAGGGATTTCTCATGCCAATTTTGTGTTTCAGTAAACTAAAGATGGTACATCTCTCCTGTGGCATTTCAAACAGACTCTGCTGCAGGTGCTCCACATGTGTCAAGTGAATTTTGAGCCATCTGGGATGAATAGAGAAAATGTGAAAGAAATCCACCTAATGCACAAAACACACAAAGGACTAAAGGGAGATGAAAAACAAGAGAAATTTAGAAGGCAAATGCTGCCCTCTTCTGGTGACTAAAAACGGTAAAAAAAAAAAATAATAAAATAAAAAAAAATATATATATATATATATAAAAATAAGAGACATTGGGATATTCTCCTGCACCTATTGCATATAACAAACCAGTTTGGAGGATTGATAATATAATATAATATAATATAATATAATATAATATAATATAATACAATTTTGAAAGATGTACTAGATAATCAGATATTAATGCATAATAATAAGAATTAAATAATGAAATACAAGACAAATGAAAAACATTAAATGGCATAAATTCTCACATATTATTAACACTTTTATTAGATTTTTTAGAGAAATATTAAATGGCCCCTTGGGGTGTTATATCAATCATACAATCCTGACTAAATAAAACATATTTACACATGGGGATACTGGAATATGACTTTAAAGGCCTCAAAAGACGCTAAAGACAAGCGGTACTGTAAATTTAACGCTGATTATCTCTGTTTACATTAATAAAGAGCATTATGGTGATAAATTAATTTCAAAGCAGCAAACTACAGAGCTAGACCTTAAAGTAACTCTACAGTGCACCTGAATATGTAGAATGTTATATTTCATATGATACACATTTATTTTCATACATGAAAACAATACTGACTCTGGTATCTACATACAATATTCTGTATACAATTCGATTGATAAAAATAAAGCATGTAAACTCAGGTAGGATATCGCTTTTTTTTTGCAAAAATAGACTCATCTGCTATTGCTTTGGTGTGATGGACCAGATGATCAGGATGAGGAGGACCAGTGCGCCACCATTTCAACTGAATGCAAACTCCTGCCCGAGTTTCCTGGATCTTCTTTCTCCCACATACCTATCTGTGCTCAGAGGCGTTTGGTGCGTTTCCATTGGTCTTGTCCCATTCGGTCTCAGAGTTCCAGTCCTGAGGCATCACCCCAATGTCCAGGACCTGGGGGTTAGTACGAGACTCAGCGAGTCTATGGGAAAAGAGACAGAAGAATGCAAACTGAAAAACCTGAAACTAAACAGTGATGCAAATGTACAGTATATCAGCAGGACTGATTAACATATGGGCAATTCCATGCAAATGTCAACCTTACCATGGAAAAAAAAAGAAAAAAAGAAATGAAACCCGATTTAGTCTCATCCATAATGCTGGAATTGCCCATATGTGCCTAAGGGTTTCATAAAAAGCCACGTTTGGTTGATAGCTATGTTATTTACTAGGCTAACAACTGCTATGGTTTCATTTATAAGGTTAGAAGCCATGCAATACACATCAATGTAATCACATTACACTAATAAAGTGCTATGTTCAGGGATAAAAACAAACAGATAACATACAAACTGAGGAAGATGGGACATTGAAGGAAACAAGCCTTATAATATTCAACAACAACAACTAAAAAAAAAAAATCTGTACTGCAAATTGCATTTAAAAATGGATCATTGCAGAACCCTGCCGTCAAATTCACAATTAGATCTGTCTGTTGGGTCAGTACCAGGCCAGGATGCTAATTTGGTTGGGTTGATCAGTGAAAGTTGGCAGGGTTCTGGAAGACAACAGGGGAGGGGAATGATGTTACAGACTGACAGAGAGAGATTTGGATATGGCTGGGTGGACATTTGGTACAGGACTAGACCTGGACTTGTTACCTGGAGAGTACTCATAGCTATCCAAACTGCAGCTAGGAACAAAGAGAGAGTACAACAATCAAGGGCTTGAGAGCTGCAGGATGTTTCTCTGTTCCCTTTAAAAAAAACAATTCTGTTCTGATGAAAGTGACAATGCATGAATCAGCCAATTAAGCTGAATTTTATTAATCTTGATATTAATCTTACAGAAGACACAAGAGGCCAAATACAGTATTAGCTACTTCAACCCTGAAGATGATGCTACCAAAGACTATAGAATAACAATAAATCTTAAAGGGACTTTGATGCTACTCAATAAGGAATCTCACATCTTCAACTGAACTGATAAATACCCTTCAGTCAACACATGGTACCTCTGATGCAAGATTTAAAGAAATACTAAGTAATAAATTACTAAATAAGGAATAAATAAATGATAAAGTTACTACTACTACAATTATTATTATTATTATATACATATTTATTATACATAATTATATAAATTTACTTCATTTACAGTTCCTATTTTTCTCATTCAAATTCATACAAATTCATGTGCCCAGTTCTACAATAATAATAATAATAATAATAATAATAATAATAATAGGGACCATGTAAATAAAATAAATGTATATAATAATAATAAATAAACTAATTTAATTTATTATTATTATAATTTATTTTTTATTTTTTATAATAATAATAATAATAATTATTATTATTATTATTATTATATACACACATGCATGTATTATATACACATTAACTTTATTTACATGTCCCTATTATTATTATTAGTAGTAGTAGTAGTAGTAGTATCGTCATCTTTTTTTATTAACATGCATTATATACATTTATTTTATTTACATAGTCTCAATTTTTTTAATTCTAATTCATATGATCAGTTCTACAAACAATTTATTATTATTATTATTATTATTATTATTATTATACACATTTATTATATACATTAATTTATTTTCTTATTTACATAAAGTCCCAATTATACATTCCTACCATTATAAGTCTGACAACAGTAGACATGAAATATATATAAGCTTGTTGAAGAAACATTTGCACGCATTCCATGTTCAGCCTGTCTGGTGGATTTAATCAAATAAAATGAAAGCATTTGTACTCATAAAGCACAAATATTCAGGTCAGGTTTGTCATCTCTACACCATCACAAACAAATCATTGAAGGCCAACTCTACATTTGTAGGGAGAATTATATCCTGCCAAACTACTGGCAAGTAAAACTTTAGCTTGGTTCTGTGGAGAATAAACAAATAAAATGAGACTCTGTCTCATGAGATCTCAGTATGGGAAAAATGCCTTTGCTCAGTTGCTCTGGATGATTAATCAAAGGCCAAGAAGTTATGTGGAGCAAACTAAAGGAAACATTTTAAATGGTTCCAACAATCTTCGAGATGAAGATTGTAGTTGGAGATTGTTTGATGTGTGAGAGGTTATCAGCATGCTTTTTACATGCAGCTCACTTTTCAAGGATTTGTCCTTCCTATCCCTCACTGAAGAGAGATAGAAAAGAGATTCAGATGAGACAGAAGCTTGAGAGAGGAGATAAGAACAGCTCTGGGTGCCTCATACCTTGAAAAAGCCTCTTCCAGACCATCATCCATCTCCTGAAATGAGGAGCAAAATGGTAGTTGAATTTTAAGACGACAAGTAAAGATAATTGTCGGCAGTCACTCATGTGGAATCCTCCCTGTGAGACTCATTTGAGAGAAAAACATGTTCATAAGCGGACGAGGTCTTACCCATAGGGTAGTGGTGTTGTTGTTGGGTTCGGTGGAGCAGTCCACATTTTCCACAGCAGATGAATAATCACTGATGTCCAACAGGTTCTCTGTAGCTGCAGCTAAAAAAAAACCAAAACAAAACAGCCCATTAACACTGAAGTGTAAAAGGGATAGTTTCTCACAACATAATGGAGTAGAAGAGGAGGTAGAGAGTTTAATAAATCAGTACCTCCTACTTTCAGGCTGACCGATCTCTCTGACTGTGAACTGTTGGACGTCTCTCCAG
This sequence comes from Hypophthalmichthys molitrix, assembly GCA_037950675.1. Classification (NCBI taxonomy): domain Eukaryota; kingdom Metazoa; phylum Chordata; class Actinopteri; order Cypriniformes; family Xenocyprididae; genus Hypophthalmichthys; species Hypophthalmichthys molitrix. The sequence continues at coordinate 20,722,637 of CM075510.1, read as the reverse complement.
CTGAATCCCATTTCACACGATGCTCTCTCTCTGAAAGCAGAGCAACAGTACATCATGAATAATCAGGCTTTAACAAATAAAATAAGTTCATATAAATTCTTGGTGCTTTCATTGAGCACTGGGTTCCAAGTTCTTTGCATTCTTGGCAAACAAAGTTTCTAAAATTATGTGAGAAGTACAAAGTAGTTTATTGGAATTAGTTCACCCAAAAATGAAAATTGCCCTATGATTTACTCACCCTCAAGCCATTCAAGGTGTATATGACATTTCTTTCAGATGAATACAATTGGATTTTGAAGCCAAAAAAAGTGCATCCATCCATCGTAAAAGTACTCCACACGGCTCCGGGGGGTTAATAAAGGCCTTCTGGAGCGAAGCGATGGGACTTTGTAAGAAAAATATCCATATTTAAAACGTTCCAGCAGACGACTGTACACATACTGTGCAAGAGTAACCTGTGACACGATTTATGACGTAGGATGTAGGAGTAGTTTAAGTTTAGACACCTCTCACGATTTAAACAAATAGGGCTGGGCAACAAACTCAAACTCCTCTTCTCTTGTATCAAAATCCTCCAACACTTCTCTTTAAAATGTCTCGTTTTAGACTTATAATTCATGACCGGTGTTTTGTTTTGCTCTATCCTCTGTGCTTTCGCGTCTGTCATTACGTCACACGTCGGGTCAGGGGTTACCCTTCCGCCGCAAATCGACGTGTACGGCTGTCTGCCGGAAGCTAGTTGTTATAGTTAAATGTTAATATAATAATTAAATGTTAATATAATTAAATGTTTTTTTTTTTTTTTTTACAAAAACCCATCGCTTCACTTCAGATGGACTTTATTAACCCCCCGGATCCATGTGGAGTACTTTTACGATGGATGGATGCACTTTTTCAATCTTGCACTTCAAAATCAGGCCCCCCATTCACTGCCATTATAAAGCTTGGAAGAGCCAGGATATTTTTAAATATCTCTCCGATTGTGTTCGTCTGAAAGAAGATAGTCATATACACCTAGGATGGCTTGAGGGTGATTTTTAGGTGAACTAACCCTTTAACTTTCTAGTAAATACCAAAAAGTGCATCATTTTGTGTCTGTCTATCTTTTCTATAACAAGAAAGGGCAACAGAGCAATGGTCTGACTGTCATAATCAATCACAACAGCATCAATGCCCTCAAAGACCCCATCAGGAGAGCAAATTCTTCAAAACAAAGTGACAAATTATTTTCCACTTGTGGCATGCGATTCTACATGACCTCCACATTGTTTTGAGAAGAGATATGACACTCTGTACCTTCTTTGGCAACCTCCCAAAACTCGAAGGCCACTCTGAAGGCCTGAGCCACCGTGAGCGAGACCGCCTGGGCCTGAGGGAACACAACAGGACAACAGTGAGTCAATCAGACTAAAAGGAGGAGGATGTAGTATCTGGACAGATACAAAAAGAACAATGGACAGATAAAACATATGTATCTTCTGAAGGTGTTTCAATGTCAGTGAATGTGGTTTTCAAATGTTTTAAATCAAATGTAAGAGAAATATTATTTTCCTATCTGTAATTAATCAATACTACTGCATATACATGATTAATTTTGTTAAAGTTACTTTACATAGCATAAATTCTCTTTACATAACTTTTAATCATGAAAGATATATGTATATTTGCCAAAAACAAAATATACATTTGTGTAAATCAATATTTTTTATTGTATGTATTGAAAACAGACACTCTACCTTTATTGTTACTCAATAAATGATGCCTTTGACAGAGGGATTAGAGAAGGAGGACAAAGTAATTGCTTCTAGAGTTTTTTTTAACTTTAAGAAAGTAGGGGCCGAACAGAAGTTTCAAGCAGGTCACTGCCCAACAGAGGTTATAACATAGATGTAAGGGTTAGATTTTGACTGATAAGTATGGAGATGTTGTAAGTTATCTGAGACCCTCAAATGCAAGGCTCGAGATAACTACTGAGCACAGGCCACTTCCTTCCATCACACTCTTGGTAGAAGACTCAGATATATTGCCCACTCTTTTTGTCACTCTCGTGTTTCAAGTTTTAATCTGCAAATGCTGTGAGAAACAACTAGTGAGTAATGCCTCTTTCTGTAGTCAAGGCCAGTAGGGCTGGGAAGAATCTAGAGTCAGATAAAATGTTTTCAAATAAAAAAATATTTAAGTACATCAAGTAGGCATATTATGGGATGTTGAGCAAGACCAATGTGAATGATGATGATCCAGAAAGTGTACATGTATGATAAAAGGAAGTAAGTAGGAGGCCTTATGATAATCTTTTCATTTGCTTATCCAATCAACTTTGAAAGTCTTTGTTCAATGATAAGTGAATATGTATGATTTTACTGAATACTCTATTTTGCTTAGAGCTAATGTTGTAGCTCTCTGAGATGCGTTTCAGTTGTAAGAGAGACTACCCTGAATCATGATTTCAGACAAATAAATTCTTTAATTTTTACTATCGAGTGGCCTGACTTGAATTTTTTTGGTGAATTTCTACCACATCAATAACCAAATTAAACCCACAAGCACACAATTAGCCTATAACTATTGGAACCAAATAAATGAATAAATACAATAGAAAAGGTAATAGATTTTTTTAATAGATTTGTAAGCTGCCATCTACACATAGGAAGAATCCCATCTATTAAAATAAATAAATAAATAAATAAATATATATATAAAAATATATATATATATATATATATATATATATATATATATATATATATATAAACTGTCCATCACAACTGATTCCAGTAGTTTAAGAGCTGACAATGCAATATTCCAATAAGCCAAGGTTTCCCAAACATTTTTGTTAGCCAAACCACTATTTAAGTTAATATTTCAATAATTTCACTAAACATTTAATGACAGCATCGCCAATTATAAAAATGAAGAAAAAAATAAGTTACTGTTGTAAATTACAATTGTACTGTTAAAAAAAATAATTTGATAATTATAATAATGATTGTTTACACTACCAGTTACGATACTTTATAATCAAGCATTTATTTCAGTGGAATACCATTGAAATGCTGTAAAATTCTGTTCACAAAAGTGTTGGAAATTATGCCAATGTGTAAATAAAGTAAACCTAGACCACATAGCATTTCTAAATGCATCTAGTTCGCTGCTTTTACTATGAACCAAGCCGCTCTGAGATGGGGAGAACACTGGATCATATAACAATTATCATGCAGCCCCATTTATTTATTTTAATTTTAAATTCAAAATATTATTAGCTTTTCATTAACTCCCAAAACCCATGTAGTTCCTTCGTGAACCTTATTTGGAAACTCTCCAATAAGCAAAAACACATTGCACACACAAATATTGAGTAGAAGTGTTTCACCATGAATACAATCAATATTGCTTTACATTGTGGTCAAAACAATGTATATATGAATTCACCCAGCTTTCTGAACAGCCTTCAAATTAGGAATGAACACACAGTGCCTTCAAATTCTGCCTATGTAGGAAAAGCTTCTGAGATGTTTTCGGATTGTTGTGCTATGCTGTGAAGAAAAGCATGTACTTCAACAGACAGAAAGTGATCTAGTCAGCTATTCTGAATAACTGTCCTCCTTCTTCATGCTTTGCTTGACTCCTTTTGTTCCAGTCAGAAGTCTTTGTGGTGATGGAAGATTCACAGCTTCATATGGAAAGCATCAAACACTCACCATTTTCCGTTTGGCACAGAGGAATGCGTGGCACTCGAGCGTCTCATTCTGTTGGTTCTGGGAGATGAAAGCAAACACTTTGTCATGCATCTTGTCAGCTGTGCAGTATGATATCCTGGGAGAAAGGGTCACATAACAGACCAGCATTAAGGACTTGCAGTCGGGTTTGAGTAAATAAAAATGGTCAGCGTTCCCACTCTAAGCCAAATGTCAAATTCCCTGACTTTTCCCTGACTTTCACTGACTAAAAGCTGAATTTCCATGACATATAATAAATGGAACGCTGTTGTGCTGAGCACTGATCTGACAAAAATCAGCCATAGACAGTATTTTAAAACCATCCATTTGCAAGCTTTATTTACTTGTTCACAGACAGTTTTAGTACAAAACCAAGTTAAACTCTCATTCACACTACTTTTTTAAATGCATTTTTTTCTATACTATTTCTACAGAAATGTTTTATGCTTTCAGGGGGTTAAACGCTCTAGAAGATTTTATGTTTGACATCAAGTGCATTATTCAGTCTTTTTATTTCTTCACATTTAGTTTTTGCAGACCGTCTTAGACTGTTTGACACTAGGCTATTTCTGTAAAATGGTTATGATTATAAATGAAATAATCTGAAATAATTAGTCCTGGAAAACCCATAATATTTTTCCTTCAGAAGTAATGTTGATAATTTATCCAACGTGTATAAATTAATTAATTTATATTTATTCATTCTACCATGGTGAATAAACAACGGTAGTGGCAACGCACGACCAAATTGAAAATTCGGTGCGACTGCCTCTAGGGGGCGAAATGTCGTATCCTAATGTCGTGTGCAGTGAAAAGGCGGCTTACCGTGTCCTAAGGTCCTAACCAGACATGACAAAGCTACAAGACGTCAAAAATCAATCATAAATCACAGCCAATCATAACAGAGTGCAGGCAGGCTCTGTTTGCAGCTAAACACGAAAATCAAGCAAAATTAAACAAAATTAAACCATAAAACATTATTCAAAATACATACTCAGTGGCTGAAAAAACTGAATAGGACTAAGGATAAAGAACATGGTCATGCAAGATAAGGCATTAATATGTGCTTTATAGTACTAATAAACAGCCAGTATCCTAGTAATATACAAAATAAATTAGCAACTAGTTAATAGTAAGCATTGGACCCTAAACTAAAGTGCTACCAGAAAAGAATTTAATTGACAAGACCGTTTGTGTTTTTTTTGTGTGTGCGTGTGTGTGTGTAAAGTAGGCTCAGCCAAAGCACATTCAACTGTGAAGATTAGATTTATGGGGACTACTGCTGGTCTCCTGCAGTATGCTGTATTTCACATGTCCCTAGTGAGAAACCCGGAGGTGAGTGTGTGTGTGTGTATGGTAAAACACTGGATGGCAGGATAAATCATCTCCACTGTAGGTCACACTTCTGAGAAGAGGAAGAGTGCAGAGCCTTTCCCTTTTATAGTCTAATGTGGTTCAGTGGCACAGCAAGTGAATGTTTAACAGGCAGTTGAATGTGAAGTAGTTGTGCTGAGTTCACCTGTATATGGAAATATTCTCGATCAGCTGGTTAGACACACTGTCGCACAAGATGATTCCCTGAGGAGACACTTTCAGGGCCACTTTAGGCAGTTTCTTTCCGCTGGCTTTGGCCTAACAAATGAATAAACAACAAAACATTTTTATATTGCTGCTTGTCCGGTTTATAGTGATGCTTGTCCGTGAAGAACTTGATTCTAGGATGTTCTGAATGATTAATATGGGGGCAATGGGGTTGCTAAGGTGTTTTGAGTATTTTTAGCTTGTTGTTATGCAGTTGCTAGGGTATTCTGGCTGATTTCCAGGGAGTTGCTATGTGGTTTAAAGGCTATGAGCTAGGGCCTTGCTATGTAGTTGCTAACATTTTCTGAGTGTTTTTAATATTTTGTTATGCGGTTGCTAGAGTATTCCGGATGATTGTCAGAGAGTTGCTATGTGGTTGCTTGCTTCTCAATGATTTTATAGTCTTTAGATATTCTTATAGCCTGGATATGAAAATATAAGACAAATGACAGAACTCACTGTGGCCACAATTCTCTTAACACCAGCAGCTGAGATCTCCTCGCCTTTGGGTTGGTCCACCAGAGTCATCCCCAGATGCCGGAGGTTAAAGGTCATTCCCTCGAGAAGAGTCTCTCTTGTGTCGGTCCAATTCTCAGGGAGCTCTACATGAAGGAGAGAAAACACGAACGTAGTTTTAGAGTTTGAGGCAACACTAAATATCTACAAAAACATTAACTCATGTGGGTTAAACAAAGTCAGCACAGGCAAACGGTAAACAACTTCAACCAAAGTGCACACAAGAGACTTGCGCTGCAGAGGTCATGAACAGTTATGAAATATTAAAAGAAAACAAAAACGGTGCATGAGTAAATATTTGTTGGAATCAACCTTTGTTCTAGAGACTCAAATATTCCAGGCCAAAAAAACATTTTGGATTCCTCTGTACAGCTTTATTTCCAGGGCTGACTGAAAACAGATAAAGACAATCAAAGTTCTGGAGAAGCTGTTATTAATGAGAAGCTCAAGAAATTTAATGTATCTTTCTTGAACCGGTGTTTCTGGCATAGTTAAACAGTTAAGAAAGATAGCATGTGTGTAACAATATATTTGATCCTTGCAGCTCTTAAAGTGACAGAAGCCTAATGAACCTGACAAAAACAATCACTCACTGCTCTTGCATAACTTTGGTAGCTTTAGCAAGAATCAGTGTATATATTTAATTCATACAGTGAAGACTAATCAGTGTTTTATTTTTACATTTGATTATTCAATTTCTGTTGTTAAATAAACCTAATGTAGGCCAACCTGAAACTCTAAACCCTGATGTTAAACTGATACTTTGTATGTAATGCTACAGTAAAACACTGAGATTATGTGGTTTTTATAATCAATCAACACTGCTTTTGTCATTTATTACAAGACAGACAAAATTTGTCACCAAAAAAGTCATTCGACCAAAATTTCAGTTTTACCGAATGACATTTTTGGTTATACCGAATGACGATATTTTCAAACAATGCTAACAAGCTTATATCTAGCTAGCTAGCTAGCAAAAGGACAATCAAACATTTTCTATTTAGTACAATTTTTTTAAATATTACAACATTTTCCATGTTTTATAGCGGTTGTACCAAATGACCTGATGTTTCGGGACCTGCGTATGAGCAAGGGAAAACATGAATTTTTTAAATAGTTAAGAGAGACTTCGTTACTTTGCTTCATGACTGTGTGGTCGTTTGCAGGTTTCTGAATGATGTCACATCCTGTCACATGATACTGACCAAATGACTTGATCTAAAATAGTCTCTTTATATTGGTTACTTCGATTGACATCAATGAAATTCATTTTTCCAGACATTTTTTCTCATAACAAAGCAACTTCTACACATAATTTTGTTGATATATGATATGATGTTATAAAATCATGCCAGAATAAAAAAAAATATATATACATTTATTACATTTTTAAATATTTTAAATCACAAATGAAATGGCTGTATTGGCATTTGGACGGTTAAACCAAATGACCTTTTGAGACTTCAAAATTGTTAAAATACCTTTATATGTAGCAAAATATAATTAAAACCTTTTGGATTCAGTAAACAAGATTTAGTTGTACTACCTTACACACTTTGGATGTCATATTTATTATTATTAAGGCCTTTGGACAAAAAAAAAAAAAAAAAAAAAAATTACCCGTCACATCAGTTGATGCCAAGAAAAAAAAAGTTAATATATAAAATGCAAATGTGATTAGAGCACCTGTGAACCTCCAACACTCCTGCCTTCACAATCTGCATAAATTCCCAATCTGATTACAATACAGTGCACTGACCCAGTGCTAAATGTTACATATAAACCGAAATTATATTTACATTGAAGTCAGGAAAAGGAAAGAAAAAGGAAATTCCTGTATCTCATTTACTTTGGACTGAACAAGCCACTGGTCTGCTTGACCTCTGAAACACTTAACCATTAAGCAACTGTACCACTCGTTCAATGAATCATATATACACTTACAGGAATCACAATCACAGGAAACAGTGAATCATAGTCTCAGAAAAGTTATTGTTAATTATTGTATAAAGCTGGCAGAAAACAAAGATGACCAAAGAAGGTCATGATAAGGGGAACATTTAAAGCTCTAATTCTGCATTTCATATATAAACAGAACCAGCCACATCTAAGATGATCGAATCATTACAAAGAAACTGAAAGGCTGACTTGTAGCTTCCTAAAGTGATTTAAGGACACAACAGGATCTTTCTATATCATTACTTTGCCCACAGCTTCTGAAATAACATATCATGCTGAAATTATTGATGATGCCCTACAACCCCAGCATAAAACCAGGGTAATTCATAGACATACAGAGATGGAAAAGGGCATAATAATACAGCCCTAGTGACATAATGATTAGTGACACACCCAAGAGCCCTTAATCACAGGGGGGGGAAGCACTGCTTTGTCATAACCATGTCCCTGGAGAACCATCCAAGGGTGGAGTGACTCAAACCTTCGCTTGTCTCCAAGCTCCAGAAACTGAACTGGCTGTTAGGCCAGATATGATTAGTGCAAAATGGTGATTTTTTTATTTTTTTTTATGACTCGAGGTCATGGTAAGGTTGAGAGTTATTTCAGTCTCGGTCAGATCGGGAAATAATGTCCTTTGTTTATTTTTCAAAATGGAAATATAAACAGCATTCTTAAAAAAAACAGGAAATCATTCTTGATTAAAGAGTAGGCTAAAATGCAGATGACAAGCGATAGGAACATGCTAATGAGAACGTTTTATCATATCAGATTTATCATATTTATTCTTTTAGTGTGAACTGCAAACAACTAAACTGACCATATCAAATTTCAATAGGGTAACAATGGCTTTGTGAACAAATCTCAAAAAAAAAAAAAAGCACATTTAAAAATTCCAGCTCTCCCTAGTAAGTTAAAATTAGTCTCAAGTCATGCTTCTTACACACAACTCCTCGTGAAACATGAGGAGTGAATATCGAAAGCTTTTATGAAATGGACTGCCTGGAAAAGCCTCAACAGCTGCTGCTGGACATCTCCCTTACGCTCCGCGTCAGATTGCCTCCTTTTTAGTTTGTGCAGGGTACAGACACACCAAAGATCCAGAGGCATGGGGCGATAAATCTCACCACTATAAAACACCATAAAAACTCTCTCTTCATTACAATGCAGCCATGTTTGCTGCGAGCTATGCACTTTCTCTGTTGAGGCACATGACTTTGGAGCAGCAAGAAGGACATTTCTGATCACTCTGATGAGAAATGATCATAGGAGATAGCTGAATGAGAAGTACAAGAGGAAGGAAAGTAATTATGAACTATAACAAGGTGAATTGTTTCCAAATCTCCCATTTAAAAGTTTATAAGACTATTCATTTTGTTATCCTAACTATGTAAGATTATATGGCTACTTTCATTTGATTATCTGCGTTTAGCATTGGGAATATTCTAATTTTCTGACAAACTTATCAAGTTTATTAAAAAATACATTAAGATGCAAATTTTTTGACATATAAAAGGTCTTTGTACATTAAAACATCCTGCAAGTTTCATAACTTAAAACATCTTCCAAATGTACTCTCTGCAACCAGTTACAAAGCATTTAAGACTGTTGTTGCTTATTTAAGATATCTAATAGATGAACTTGCGCATCGATTGGACTCATTTATTTAATTATGCGCTGTCAATTGTGGTAAAACTTCAGTTTTATGAACACTGCCATGTTTGACACTGGTTTTGGTTAGTTAGAATGCGGTTGTGACTGCAGCTGTTTGATCAAACAGCTGAATGAACATATTCAAGCAGCTACTTTAATCTTCTGACTGAAAAAAACACTTCAGGATTCACACTTGTAAGCAGATGCTGCTGCAAATCCCAAAAAGTGACTGTGAACACAGCCATAGTAAACACCTTTCCTAATTAAGCCTACACTGCATAAACCTTATCTTTTGTGATAAATAATACCATTAGGTAAAAGTTCATACATAGATTAGTTACGGTTATTATTACTGGTTACCATTTATCGGTAAATTTAAGGGTTAGTTCACACAAAATTGAAAATTCTGTCATTAATTACTCACCCTCATGTCATTCCCATAAGACCTTCGTTCATCTTCGGAACACAAACTAAGATATTTTTGATGAAATCCGATGGCTCAGTGAGGCCTCCTTTGATAGCAAGATAATTAACACTTTCAATGCCCAGAAAGCAACTAAAGACATATTTAAAACAGTTCATGTGACTACAGTGGTTCAACCTTAATTTTATGAAGCGATGAGAATACTTTTTGTGTGCAAATAAAATAAATATAATAATAATAATAATAATGACTTTATTCAACAATATCTAGTGATGGGCGATTTCAAAACACCGCTTCATAAAGCTTCGAAGATTTATGAATCTTTTCGAATCAGTGGTTTGGAGCGTGTATCAAACTACCAAAATCACGTGATTTCAGTAGACGAGGCTTCGTTACGTCATAAGTGTTTTGAAATTTCAATGGTTCACCACTGGGGGGTGTGACTTTGGCAGTTTGATACGCGCTCAGAACCACTGATTCGAAACAAAAGATTTGTAAAGCTTCGAAGCTTCATGAAGCAATGTTTTGAAATCGCCCATCACTAGATATTGTTGAATAAAGTCGTTATTTTGTTTTTTTGGCGCTCAAAAAGTATTCTCGTCGCTTCATAACATTAAGGTTGAACCACTGTAGTCACATGAACTGTTTTAAATATGTCTTCTGGGCATTTGAAAGTGTTAATTATCTTGCTGTCAATAGAGGCCTCACTGAGCCATCAGATTTTATCAAAAATATCTTAATTTGTGTTCTGAAGATGAGCAAAGGTCTTACGGGTTTGGAACAAGAGGGTGAGTAATTAATGACAGAATTTTCATTTTTGGGTGAACTAACTCTTTAACCAAAGGATTAATCAACTATACACAAAATAATCAATAGAATAATCAATATAAAAATTAAACGTTTGTTCCGTTTGTACATTAAACAGATTTTTTTTTTTTTTTTTTTGGTAGAATATGGTATTCAAGTTTCTATGAAACCAACATGAATTCAAAGATTATAGTTCTAAAAACTCAACACAATGTGCTTCAAACTAGATTTTTGACCCTCTTTGTCATTGACCCACTGTTTTTTCACTGCTAACCGCGACCTTATCTGTGACCTATTTTTGGGTTGTGGCCCACCAGTTTAAAACCCACTTGTTTAAAGTGAGAACATACACAATCCAACTGGCAAAATGAACAACTGCAACCAAGTCAAAAAATAAATAAAAAATTGTTGTTTGTATTCCACAAAAAGGAAGGGAATGAGGTGAAGTCTGTATTGCAGCTAAAAGTAGGTCAGTAGATCAACAAAAGAATGTTAAACACACAAATGTGTCTTATTCTCCATCACTCAGCCGTTGAGAGAACAACCTATTAACAGCGGTCGCTTGCTGATGTTGGAAACTTTTTACAATTCTGGCAAAGCCTAAGCCATTTCACTGTGGTTGAATTGTGACTAAACACAATCATAACCGTGTACTTGTATTCCAGGTCATGAAGATAAGCAGCTCTCTGCCAACAAACAGAGCCGCTTTTGTGAAGTCAAGACAGAATTAAAGGGGAAACGAAAATGCACAGCAAACTTTCTAATCCCACTAAAGGAAAAAAGTTGCATTTGTAAAGACCAAGCCAGCCCACTTCACCTGCTTTCAAAGCTTTGCTCTGAGCTTGTCCACTGAAACTTTGAAGAAGTCTTTGTTGAAACAAACATGCTTTAGAATGTCTTGGATATACTAGCAAACAAGTACCTACTTGTAAACTAGTCCAAGATGGATGCCAAAGAGAAAGAAAAAGATTTCAGATGCAGACAAAATCGCACTGCTGGATTTGCATTGTTTATTTCACAAAACCATTGTAGGGAACTTCTCATATAAGGTACCTTGTTAATTAACCCTCAAAAACCCACTGTACCAAAACTGCAACACTTGTTTAAATCAATTAAATGACTGTTATTTTTACCTTATTGCAGGTAAAATTCTGAGTATATCACAGCAACACTTTTGGCAACAAACAAATGACCATTTCGAGTGTCATAAAGTCACACTGTTTACTCACACCATTGCTCAGTGTTTTGGATCATATTTAGCAATTTTACAAGTTTTTTGAGTACTTGACCTGTAACCTTGACCTTTGACCTTTTTTTCTTCTTTATTCCCAACACATCTATTGATCGATAAGTGATTATATCAAATATCAACCTACATCCACAACCATTCAAAAGTTTGAAGTCATTAGCACGGATGCAGTGAATTGATCAAAAGTGACAGAAAAGGCATTTAAAAGTTACAAAAGATTTCTATTAATCATAGAATGTTGAAAAAAAATGATTATGGTTTCCACTAGATATGACGCAATACAACTGTTTTCAACAATGAAAATATTATGAAATGTTTCTTAAGAACCAAATCAGCATATTCAGTTCTGAAGGATCATGTGACACTGAAGACTGGAGTAATGAGACATCACAGGAATAAATTACATTTTAAAATAAATTCAAATAGAAAACAGTTCATTTAAATTGTAATAATATTTCATAATATAAGAGTTTTACTCTTTTTATCAAATAAATTCTACCTTGGTGAGCATGACACTTTTCTCAAAAACAATTTTTAAAAACATGACCCCAAATATTTGAGCAGTAGTGTAAATCTGTAACAGTTAGCAGTCCTTAATGGTTAACATGTTTCTGTTTTATTCACACAATGAAGTCGCACAGATTAACATTACAAATGATTTTGAATGTATCCTAATAAAACTTTAAACAGAGTAAGAGGAGCGAGATGAACATACTGAAGTTTCAGTTTTTTGGCTGGAAGATTTATAAAGGTCAAAGCGACTGCACTGTGGGCCTCTGAATGTGCTTTATCATTATACAGCAGGTCAATGAGGTGTAGAAGAATCTCAGGATCTTTACAGAGTGTCATTGAGCTGCTCTGAGATGAACATATCCACATTAAAGCCTTCTGGTCTAAGAAAGTATGTACTTGCTTACTGAATTATTACAGTGGTGATGTTGTGCAACCCTGCAAACAATTCGCAAAGCCCCCCAGAACAAAATATGCTTCCAAAGTGACTCGCAAAAGTAAAAGTATGGGTTTCTGAGGGCTAACACATGCTCCATCAAAGCATGTCACAAAAACTAGACAGTGTTTTGGGGTATTAAAGCTAATTATATATATATATATATATATATATATATATATATATATATATATATATATATATATATATATATATATAATATTAGCTTTAATTGAAAATGCGTCTGTGTCGTTCATTAATTTTTTTTTTTACAGAACATTTAACTGTTAGATCATTATCAAGAGCCACTAAAAAAAAAAAAAATCAAGAAAAAAAAAAAAAAAATCACATTTTACCCACAAACTAACTAATAAAGATTCACAACTACTAGGCAAACTCCATCTTTTGACTGTATTACTAAACATATTAACACTACTGACAAACAAGTTCAGATGCTAACCGACTGACAACACAAGTGACGCGTGAAAACAGCCCAAACAAAAGTCTCGCTGTTGACACAAATACTTACTTTGGTGTTTGCCTGAGCTCCAGGACTGTTTGGTCAGGCTGGGACTCCGAATAAAAGCCCTTCTGGCTGATTTCAACACATCCATGACGAGGTTTTGAGCGGAGAAGGGTCTTCAGGTGCTGCTGTTGCCCATGAACTACGTCTTCTCACTCTCAACTTTGTTGTTGCCGTTTCGATACCGACATCTGTGGGAATACTTGAGTCTTCGTGTCTCCTGGGCGGCGTTTCATCCGTCAATCAAAATGACGTTCGAATTACGCGGCGCACATATTCTGTTTCCATGGAAACGGCATTAAACAATCCATTCGAAGCCTCCTTCGGTGTGCTTTTTAAATGGCTGGTGTCCGAAAATCAGACAATAGCTTGTATGAAGGAACCTTGCATATGTGGCTTAATGTCTTCATACCTCCATATAATGTCCGATGTTTAGTCAACATTCATAAGGTTTAGGTCGCCGTCACTGTCGCAGAATAGCAAGACTGACACGAAAAACAAGTGACACGAATATAGTTCTATTGAAATCATCTTTGTCGCCCTCGTGTGGATGTAGGAGAAATCGTCCTCTATTAGGACTCTGGATCAACATTACAGATTATTTTCAAGGAATTATGAAACACGTTTACACTCAACTGAAGTCAACTATTATCTTCCACCATGGCTATAATAAAACATTTTTTTAGGTCAAATATGCCGTGGTGACTGCAGAGCAGTGGTTCTCAATCTTTTTGGCTCGAATGTCCACCACCATCCTACAAAATTTGAAGGCCCCTCTATAAGTTTTATCTGTCAGTATTTTCTGCTAATTATGACAATACTTTAAAGAGAGAGAGAGAGAGAGAGAGAGAGAGAGAGCAAGAGAGAACTTTAGGAAGAAAAAATAACTGCTTTCTTCATTTTTTAGCATTTTAATAATATTTGATTTTATTAATAGTATTATTAATATTAATTGTATTACTAATAAAGTATTAATTTGAATAATTTTTAGTCATCCTGCGGCACCTAGGAGTTTTCTAAGGACCCCTAGTTGGGTTGAGAATCACTGCTGTAGTTTGTAATATTTTGAATTGGATTTTTTATATGTATTTTCTGTTTTTAATTTAAATCTCAAAGTTTTAGTAATTTTTATTATTATTAATATGTTTTAATATGTCTATATAGATTTGACTGAATTTAATTTTTTAGTTTTAATAATTTTTAGTACCTTAAACTAAACAAAAATTGAGAAATGCTGCCTTGGCTGAAGTAAAATATGCTTTTTAAAATTTTATTTCAGCTAATTTTTTATTTTATTTCAAATAATAAAATGTGTTTTTTTGGAAAATGCTTTTTTTATGGTTTTAGTTTTAGCCAACAAAAAGTCAATTAAATCTTGGAATAAAATTGGTTTCTTTGACTTCTGTACATATACATAACATTTGCAAAAGTGTAAAAATGAGTAAAGATTTAAGTTATGAGCTATTTAGAAGGCCAATTGACATTAAAAGGAATAAAAATTCATTTTCCCCCTTGTATTCAATTTCAGCAGCACTTGAATAAAGTGCAAATTCCCCAAAAGCAAGTACAGTAATAAAATACTTTTACACCTCTGCACACACACTATTTAGCTTGGTTCTTTTAAAAGAATCAAACAATGAGAAACAAAGGCATGTTTTTTTACTCTCCACAAAGTTTACCATAAAAACACCAAATGCAATCCACAGTAATACTTTCCCAAAGTAGACAAATAAAAAAGAAACCCCTGTTGTAAAACAAGGACTAAACTAAACAAGCATATTCTGCCTGCATCATGACACAATCCTTAAACCAATGAAGAAGAAATGTGAAGTAGAATTTTTAATGAAAATGAAACATTAATGGATTGATTTTAGGTGTTATCTGCAGTGAGTTCTCTATAAAATGTTGCATGTATACTTTGCATCATTCTCTATGAAATTAAATGGTGCAGGGGAGAAAAAAAATTGGCACATTTGACCAAAATCAAACCATTCAGCAAATATTATAAAATGCAATGAATATGTTAATATAAATTAGAGACATGGCAGAAATAATGGACCACTGATAACAAGTGGGCTTACTGTTACCTGTATATTTTTTCCCAAACAGAACACATGGCAACAAGAGGGCAGATGATTTTAAATGCCTCGCTTGGGGAAAAACAGGTATAAAAAAATGGTATGCTGACCAATCAGATGGATTCTAGAAGTGGGTGAACATGGCTTGGGAGGTGTGAGAGAATATATTAAACAAGATATTTCAAGGCACTGTGTAACATAACAACTGGCAAACAAGACATCATATGTTCAGTTTTTCAACTGGTTTCAACTAAATTCTATTTCAATTTTGTCCGGTAACAAAAAGGACTTGCATTGACTGCAAAATACGACAACATTCCCAAATATTTATGCAGCATTTTTGTCAACAAATACAACGTGAAGATCAGTCCCTTTTTAAACACGTGGGTTTTTATCTTGTCTTCGACATGTTGGAAAACAGCATTGGGAAGAACAGAAAATTTGGTTTATAGAAACCCAAAAATATATCCAATTCAGAACCATCTGTAATGAAATGATTTTACCTCTCCAAAAACAGATGCACAATACTATGGTCATAATTAAACTGAAATGCATTCTTAAATCACTCCATTGCAACAAACACGACATTTTTTCCATCACAAATACTCGTGCCTCATCTCAATACATTTTTCCCTTTTCTATTTACATTCAATAAACTTAAATATGTACGTTTACACCAGGGAAGTAAAAGAAGTCATGCCACCATATCTGGCACATAAAACCGTTCAGATTCAACACAAAGATGAGGAGGTACTAATAAAATTGTGAAAGGTCTTCATTAAGACCTCACAAAACAGATTTAGGATAACAAAAGAACCACAACAGACTGAAGTGCCATTACCAAGAAAAGAATTTAGGTGTAAGAGCTTCAAAAATAACCTTAAACACCATGAGGGCAGTTCTTGTTAATGTGACATCCATTTTTCTCCCTCTAATCCTCCACTTATTTTAGCAATAATAAAGAAGAGTCATAATAACAGAGGAGGGGTAAATCAAACAAAAATACAACCCCATCCCATTGGTTTGCATACTGAACTTTTAGACAAATCAAAGAGTAAAGTGGACGATGTGTGTGTGAACATTCACTTCTTGAGCGGCTGGTAGACGGAGGCATTGGGGTCCAAGCTGGAAGGACTGGTGTCCATGAACTTGGAGGAGTAATGTGGGGTCACAGGGGTCATGTTGTTGGTTTCTGCCGAGTAGGTGATGCTGGGCATGACCGCCATGACCTCTGCAATCTTCTGCTTCAACTCTTTTATCTCCTGCTCCTTCTGCAAAATCTGACCTGCGCGCAGGGCAAAAAGACAACAGGTTAGTGAGAGCGGAAGCAGAAATATCGATCGCCCCCAGGTGGCAAGTGTTTGTTCTTTAAATAAGTTTAAGTTAGTTATTTGATGCTATAAAAATGGGGGTGTGATGTCATGATTGACAGCTTCTCTGAGTGAAGTAGTCACAACAGACTTTTTCTAGATCTTCACAACGTGATTGGAGCTTTAACTTTAATTTCTACATTTCCATTTCTGTTTATTTCACACCGACATAATGAGTTGTTCTGAGTGTGGGCGGGACATTGATATTGCGGCTCCACTTCGTGCTCACTACTGCGCAGACTCGGGCTCCAAGTTCACTATGCGCAGACTCGAGACTCAAGATGTCAGCGCCATAATGGCACACTGGCGACTTCAGTTACTACAATGGAAAAGAGTGAAGGTGCGTCATCCATCTTTTTTTACAGTCTATGGTACAACACTGTGTGTATGCTGGGTCAAAGAGACGTGCACGCACTCTGATGTAAACAAGCCCAACATGAGCTCTGCTACTTTCTGTTTCTGAACAGTATTTAAAAGGTTTTAAACAGCCATTCAGATTTTTGTATTCACAATGGTGCACCAAATACTTAAAGGCTTAATAGGCTATTTATATATTTTCAAACATTTTTACCTGGACTACAGCATGCCCTAGATATTGATTGAAAATGTTCTGATTCTTTATTATTGTTCGGTTCCATTAGTTAACTTTAGTTATACTACAGGGCTGTTGAATCTGATTGGCTGACGAACGTTCTAAGGTGTGCAATTATTTTCAGGGAAACGCACGGCTAAAGTAGTTCTAGGCAGGTCTTGACCACATTACAGTTCCATATCACTTCACCAAATGATTTCAGTTATTTCAAAAGGTCCTTACAGCCTACAACTGCAAAAGAAACAAAACCCACAACGACACCGACCAAGCAAATAAACATAGTAAACAATAGGATAAAAGCGACAAATTATTGTCATGGTTTTTTTCCACAAAATAAGTTATGTCCTGAAAGGGCATACTCTCTCACTCAAACACACATACAGTACAGACACACACACTCGCACAGAAATGTGTTGTCTGCACTGCTCTGACAAATTAATCAGTAAAATAGTTTAGCAACTTAAAAGCTACATGACATTTCTCACCAGCGAGGTAATAACTGTGGTTCTTGAGGTATATAAACTTACAGTTTCGCTATTAGTAGAGACACAGCTGCCATGAGAGATGCACAGACTCAGGTAGGCTAATTCACATGTTTATTCTCTCTCTCTCTCTCTCTCGCTCGCTCTCTCTCTCTGAACTGTGTTAGTCTGTTATCAATGGCTCAAGCCTCCGTTACTAGTTCTGAAATCACGTTATGGAATTAGCAACGGAGGCTTGTGATGAGATGCGTAAAAAATTAGTCCCACACACAAGAGTGTTTTAAGGACAAACCGTAAGGTAACCGTAGCATAAGCAAAATAATTGACTCCGCACCATTGAGTTATTAGAAAATAACGCACACCGGAGGTGACCTTATTGTAAAGGGTTACCTATTGTTCTTTATAATTGTTTTGCACTTTAATCGGTTTGAAACATGTTTACTTAATACATTTTTGTGTATTGTTCAATTGTATTCAAATGTTCAGTTCTTTCTGTTATAATTGTTCAGTTCTTAAGTTTTTCTCTCTTTTTTTCAACTTATTTCAATACCGTGATAAAAGCTTCAGCAATTATCTCAACATAAAAAATTTATACCGTCACATGCCAAGTATAGATACAGAGCTCTATTAAGACAGGAAGAAGGCAGACCTTGAGCAATTTCTAGCTGTCGCTTGGCATCTCCGAGTGCTGAAAAGAGATCCAGTTTGATTCTGGTCTCAGCACTCAGACTGTTCTCTAAGTGCTGGGTCTTGTCCTGCATGGCCGACAGCGCTGACATCAGAACCTCAGTGTCTTTTTCATTCTCCTTATATTTACGCAACTCCTGCACATAGAGAAACAAATACGTGAGGAAGCATATTACTTCTTAGTTGAAGAAAAGATTAAAACAGTCAATATGAAACACCATTCACAACTTATTTAAAGCCCATAACTGTATGTAATTGCGGAGTGCAACATTGTAGGGAAAAACTGTAGGGTAAGATTTTTTTTCCTCCATATGAATGGTATGAAGCTGCTTACAGACAAGAATGAGTTTGCAGCCAATTGTGTACAGGATAAACATTTTGTCCCAGGAATCCGGCCAAATCTATGGAAGCTCGTTTCCGCCACTGAATAATAATAAAAAAAAAAAAAATAATATATATATATATATATATATATATATATATATATATATATACACAAAGGTAATTGCGACTTTTTATCTCGCAATTTTGACTTCTTTTCTCAGAATTGTGTGATATAAACTTACAATTGCATGTTATAAAGTCAGAATTGCAAGATATAAATTAGCAATTCTGACTTTTTTCCCCTCACAACTGGACTTTATAACTATAACTAAGAAAAAAGTTAGAATTGAGAGTTTAAATCTCTCAATTCTGACTTTTTTCTCAGAACTGTGATTATAAACTTGCAATTGTGTGTTGTAAAGTCAGAATTGTGAGGGAAAAAAGTCAGAATTGGAAGATAGAAATTCGTAATTGCGAGAAAAAAAAAAGTCAGAACTGCGAGATGTGAACTCGCAAATGTGAGGAAAAAAGCCAGAATTGTGAGATAAAGTCAAAATTATCTTTTAAATTGTTTTATTCTGTGGCGGAAACAAGCTTCCATACAAATCAGACCAAATGTCATTTACTAAAACAAATGTGTTGCAAATGTAACCATGTTTTTATATGAACAACCAATCAGTAACGATTCTGGTTCAAACCTTAGGTACAAATAATAATGATAATAATAATAATAATAATAATAACAATAATAATAATAATAATAGGGACATGCATCACTGAATGTAAAGACGGCTTGCACTTTATTAAGTAAGTAACTGTTGATTGAATAATTGGGACTGATAAATTGCACGCAATAAGTTAAAATAAATAAATAAACAATAATAATATAATAATATAATAATAATAATTATTATTATTATTATTATTATTATTTTTATTATTATTATAAAATCAGTAAAAGAATTAAAAAGGTCCATTTTGATTTCATGTTGATTTTAAATGTATAGAACTTTTTTTGGGGAAAAAAAAAGAAAAAAAATATTACAAAATTCTGAACCACAGTGTGACTCATCTATGCCTGAATGCTTTATCCTAAATATTGCTCTTCGGAAAGCATCACATCAGCAGGGGGTTCTGGCTTACTTGCGCTTTGAGCTCGAGCTCTCTGATTTGTTCCTCCTTCAGCTTCATGTCGTGATTGAGCTTCTTGCACTCCGACTCCAGCTCACGTATGCGACTCCTCAGCGAGTCCGTGCATTCCCCTCTGTGAATGGAAGTGAAAGTCAAGCCCACCAATGCAAAGACATAACACAAGACACAAACACACACAGTGCTCCATATTATCATTTAAAGTTTATTCCACAGAAAATTGTAAGTGTATATGGAAATGGAACAATATTTTTGGGTGAGTTATTTATCCGTCTCACCTGGAGGCAGCTGCCAGAGCGACAGCACGTGCGGCTGTAGCCTCTTCCATCTTCTTTCTTTTCTTCTCTTCTGCAAGCTGCTTTTCCACAGCGGCTCGTGCTTCCTGTTCTGCCTTGAGCCGCTTCTCCAGCTGCACAATCGTTTGCTTGTCCTTTTGCTTGGCCTGCACAGCGTTATGAAGCCTAAAACAGAAAAGCACATAATTAACACTGGCACAAACAACTGCAGGTAGAGAGATGGAAATGTGCATCTGAGGATACAAATGCAAAAAAAAACAAAAACAAAACAGGTAGTGGTTAGAAGTGTTGAGAACTTGAGTTATGTAATCAGATTACTTTTTTCAAGTAACTAGTAAAGTAACGCATTACTTTTAAATTTACAACAAAACATCAGAGTTACTTTTTCAAATAAGTAATGCAAGCTACTTTGTTTTCCCCTGTATTGATGTACAACTCTTCTGTCCCCATGTTGAGAAATCAGAAATATATTAAATTAAACAAATACTTTATATATTTAATCTTAGTTTATTAACCAATGTCTTTGCTGCTGACCTTCGATGATCCAATTCAACCATACTAATAAGCAAAAATGACTTTAGATAAACATCACATTTGTGATCAGCCTGAGGCTTATTCATTTCACTTTTGGTGTGAAAGGGCCTTGACATTTGCCAAAAACATAACTTTTTTGTTGTTATTAAAAAACAAACAAGCAAGCCAAGGTGAGAAAAAGTAACGCAAAAGTAATGTAACTCATTACTTTCCATAAAAAAGTAACAAAGTAACGCAATATTGAAATGCATTTCTTTTAAAAGTAAATTTCCCCAACACTGGTGATTAGCATTAAACTGGGGTGCTTGGAAACATACCTTTTTTTATTATTATTACAGTTTTCTTAAAAGTATTTGAGCTTTTTTAAAATTTGAGATTTTAAGTATGAAAGGTGCTATACATATATAATTTATTATTAAAAAAAAAAGATTACTGATGGGATTTACTGGTCAAAAAAATATAAATATTTATTTACTATTATAAAAATGTATTAATATTTTGAATGAGCTTTAATTTTTTTTATTTTCAGTTTTCATAGAAGTTTTTATGGGATTTATTTTATAAACTTACTTCAACTTAATTTCATTAGTTGCCAAGACAACATTTCTATTTTCATTAGTTTTTAATCTAATATTTATATTTTATTATTTCAGCTTTATTTCGATCATTGGAAACTATTTTTATTTGTTTTAGTATACAATAACAACACTTGTCTAAATAACCATTTTAATTCTTCACTGTACTTTTTAGTTAAATGGTCTTTATGCAGGTGTAAATTATTGTCCCTACCTACAACAATTCTCAGCGCAGACCAACCACTCACAATGATTTGTGATATCAATGATGAATTTTTAATCTTGCATATTTAAAGTCGGCATGAAATGGAGGTTGCGATCATCTTGTCTTCCATATTGTAACGTGTATCCAAGTGAAACTTGATTTTGTCTAACAGGAATAGATTGGATCGTTGTGGTTTGCTATTGCTGTGATTGACTATCTTGATTTAATGGTGATTTTAATTAACTGACACTATTCATCCTCAGTGAAAAACACCATGGACTAGTGGCCCAGGTAATTAGAGTTTGGCCCTGTCCCAAATGGCACACTTCATATGCACTTATGGTCTAGTCCCAAATGTCATTTCAGGTTTCAGAAGGCTGTTGAGAGCTTTGCGGTCGATATGAACTTT
This sequence comes from Hypophthalmichthys molitrix, assembly GCA_037950675.1. Taxonomy (NCBI): domain Eukaryota; kingdom Metazoa; phylum Chordata; class Actinopteri; order Cypriniformes; family Xenocyprididae; genus Hypophthalmichthys; species Hypophthalmichthys molitrix. Next base: position 20,700,565 of record CM075510.1, on the reverse strand, counting down.
TGCTGAGCCCGCACTGAAGCGAGGTCTGCAGTGGTTCAGTGGTAGAATTCTCACCTGCCACGGGGGAGACCCGGGTCTGATTCCCAGCCCAATCACTCCCTGGGCGCCAAGCAAAATGGCTGCCCACTGCTTTGCGTGTGTGTGTCCACAGTTTGCAATGTGTTCATGTTCACTACTCACTACTCCTAATGTGTGTGCACTAACTTGGATGGGTTAAATGGACAAATCTGGACAAACGTATGGGTTACCACTTCACTTTCAAAAATGCGGACTCGTAGAAGGACTGCGAGTGTTTAGGGTGCCATTTGGGACAGGGCCTTAGAGTCCCCGGTTTAAAATTTGTATTGGCAAATATTAGTTACTATTTATTGTGCTTCAAGTTGCTGATGTCTCACTTGTTTTGCAGCAACTCGTTTTCCTGGCGGAGCTGCCCCAGCTCAGAGCGCATGCTCCTCTCGGCACTGCTCAGAGAGCTGATCTGACTGCGCAGGTCTTGCTCCACCTGTCTGCTCGCCTGCAGGTCAGCCTTCAACTTCTTTATGTCCTGCTCAAGCCTGACAAAAAGAGAAAAAGGGAATAAATAGGACGAACACACTCCAATGGCTCAATCAGACCACAGTAGTTGCTGCATGGGGAGTCTTACCGCACTAATGCATCTGGCTTACTGAGCTGGTTGTTAGGTATACAGTTCTCCATCAGATCTCTGTGAGGTGTAAGGTTCTTCCCTGCACTCTTCTGTTTCTTTTCACTCCTGCTGGATGAGGAGGATGGTACGCTGCCATTGGTGGAGTTGTGGCTATGGGGGGAGGAGTTTTTGTAATGTTTGGAGGGGGCAGAGCTTCCTCCTCCACCGCCTACCTCCTCTTTTAGGAACAGGTTCTCTGCACTGCCGCTGAGCTCGTTGTTGAGTCTCTTAGTATTTAGGTGGTTCTCCATATACTCAATGTCCTGTAGTTTAGCATCCACAGTCTGTAAGATGTTGTTGTTTATTCCTATGCTGTGCTGCTGCTGTTTTTTGTCTTTCCCCCCATCTTTGCCCTTCTCCTTGTACTCCAGTTCAGGCAGAGACATGGGCAGTTTCTTGGTAATAGCAGTGCCGTTCTGAGCAACTAACACGGAGTCTGCTTCAGACATACCTTTTGAGGTGGCTGCCAAATGAATGAAAGAGAGATTTTAAGATTACAAGGCAATGCTGTAAGACTGCTATGACTACAAATGAAAAATACAAATTGGAAAGCATCATGCAAATCAATAGGCTTTGTAGTAGTACCATACGACTATGCACTATGAATAATGTGCACAGTATGCAAGCATGGAATTTTCAGATAACAAACATTAGTCAAAATGTGTGGTAAACATCCAAAGCACGCAGGTTGGAGTACTGTATCTTACAATGCAATGCACTAAAGTTGACCTTTTCATTCCCAGCGTGATAAAAAAACCCTTGTGTGACATCAATCAGGACTTCGAACATATTTGTAATAAAAATGCAAAATAACCATGTTTATGATAAGTGGTTTCCACTTGTTGAATAAATCATGCAACAAAGATTAAGTGACAATGTAATCAGAAACATTTAAAGTTTATTGTACTGCTTCACATAATGGTAAAAAAAATAAATAAATACAAAAATACACTATCATTCAAAAGTTTGGGGTCAATAAGATTGTGTTTTTGAAAAAATTTCTTATGCTCCCCAAGACTATTTATTTAATCAAAAATACAGTAACAGCAGCAATATTGCGAAAAATGATTATAATTTAAAATGATTTCTATTTAAATACATCTGAAAATGTCCTGTGATGGCAAAGCTGAATTTTTAGCAGTCATTATTCCAGTCTTCAGTGTCACATTATCATTCAGAAACCATTCTAATATGCTGATTTGCTGCTCAAGCAAAATTTCTTAATATAATCAATACTGAAAAAAGATGTACAGCTATTTTTGTTGAACCTGTGATACTTTTTTCCCCAGGATTCTTTGATGAATAGAAAGTTCAAAAGAACATCATTTATTTGAAACAGAAACATTATAAATGTCTTTACTGTCACCTTTTGATCAATTTAATTCATCTTTGCAGAATAAAAATAAACATTTCTTTTAAAAGGGGTGATGCATAAAACTGCATTTTAATTTTATAATATTCTCTGAGGTCCACTTATAATATTATCAAGATTTTTTTTTTTTTTAACATTAAAAAAAAAAAAAAAAAAAAAAAAACACATCCTAATTTAGAAGTAATAGGCTCTCAAAACACACCTTTTTGATAGGCAGGTTGCATTCCAGACTAGAAAGTAAATGCCCTTGCTATGATTGGGTTAACAGTTTTGCATATTAAAATAATTTTCAACTTCCTCTCCATTACACGTATGGAATTGTTTTGAAAACTTCAGATGTTGAAAAATATCTTGTTGAAACATTTGGCAACATTGTGAAACATTTATGTATATTACATTATAAGACTTGGTTGTGGCAAATAAAGTTTAAGTATTTGGAGTTGCCACAGTTATAGTTGACAGGATATCTTACAGTGTTGTGTGTAAACGAAATATGAATGAATGTACCATCATTTGTCGCACTGTCATTCTTATAGGCTATTAATCATTCACCCTTTTCGATAAAGTGAAAAACGTATACATTGTCATTTGCAGGGTCGTTTTAAATAAAACGAGAAGTCTTTTAATGTCTTACTGATGACAAAAACAGAAGATCTTGCTCACTGAAGCTTTTATTCAGGATTACAACGAATGGCTTAGATCTAAACAATAACAAAAGCAGCATTCTCTACGTGCTTTCTTCCGTATCCGATAATCCAACGCATTAACCCCATAAATACCAAAGCAAAGGAAAGAACAGCAAATCACAACTATTCACAGTTTGACTGTGGCACTACAGTATAAATACTCAGTACATATCAAACTATCTGTAACAGACAAAGCAATAGTGAAACATGGTAAAAATACTGTTACTCACACTTTTGTCTTGCGACATTACTGTCCGATCTAATATAGTCGGCACTGTACCATCTTTTATTTTCAGTTACTCCGAAAACACAGCGTTGAATTTTGTCGTTTAAAAATAAAGCAAACAAACGAAGTGTCTTACTGATGCGATCTTGAAATTAGTTAAAAATAAAGTTAATTTATGCTTTCCTAATGTTAGGATCACAAGAGAGGCAATGCAAAGAATTTGTTTTTCAACAACATGGCACTTCAGAGGCATCTCTATCGTTTTGTTGCTGCAGTAATCCTGTGTTTGGGTCTCTCTCATTTACTACTACATGACATGCGTGAATTGGTGGGCGGGGCTAAAGAGGCAATGATGTATAAGTAGCTGTTGATCCTTTTCTGCAGGGATGGTCCTTTGTCGCACTATTATGTCATAATATGACAAACTATGAAACAAGTCTTTTGGTAGCTTGATTTCAACAAAACCTGTTTTAGGACTCATGAGTAAGTTGAGTTCTGGAACTTACAGGATATTTTTAAAGTACAATGACCTCTTATATGTCAAAAATTTAGGAAAACTTGATTTCTTAATTCATGACCCCTTTTAAAAAAAAAATGTCTAACTGACCTCAAAGTTTTGAATGTGAACGCTCATCAATCATATGGCAATGAGATCATGGTTGTGACATCAATGCCTTAATGATTTTTGAATGACCCATTTTTTGTCTTTGATTCATAGTTTTAACAAATTATAAAAGAAATAATTGTATTATCAAAACGGTCAAATGGTGATCTTACCCTCCTCTGCCTCTCGTTCCTGTCTCTGAAGCATCTGTTGTTCTGGTGGCAGGGCCTGCTGTAGAAGCTGCATGTAGAACTCATTTTCCTTCTGCACCTCTTTTTGCTTCCGCAGACGCATCTTATAGCTCACGTAACTCTTGAAGCCGAAGCCCAGTGTTACCACCGGATAGCCAATGCTGCAATGAAAGGGTTAGAACAACATGTTATAGAATACAAAAAAAAAAAAAAAAAAAAAAATTGCTACAACTAATGATGACTCAACATCAGACACCTTCAGATAATGGCAACACTCCCATGTGCTGCTATGGAGATGCCATGAGTGTGTTTACAAATACAAAGCTGACTGCTGCGCTATTAGTAGTACAGTTACATCAGCTATTGACTACGTGTTTAATAAAAAAAAATAATTGTGAAACTTTATGTGGTCTGACTTTGTGCTTCAAGAGATACTTCAAAAATCTTTAAAGAGGACCTATTATGCCCTTTTTCAAAGTCTTGATTTTGTTTTGGGTGTCTATTAGAGTAGGTTTTAATGCTTAAATGCTTAAAAAAAACAAAAAAAAAAACAACAACATTATTTTCCCACATATTTTACATTGCAGCATCTCTCTTCCTAATCTGTCTGTAGTTTAGTTTTGGTCTCAATGAAGCCCCTCCTTCCGAAAAGCGTGGTGTGCTCTGATTGGTTGGACCAGTGTTTTGTGATTGGTCAACAACTTTGAGCGGTCAGAAATGTCACGCCCCTTACCATAACCGTGAGTTCCAACCCAATACTAACGCAACAACCAGGCTTCGACACTTTTTTTTGCATAAGCCTTAGGGGGGATTACAACATTACACACAAAAGAAAGTTGAAAATGTAAAAAAAAAAAAAAAAAAAAAAAAAAAAAAAAAAAAATTTATATATATATATATATATATATATATATATAATATATTATATATATATATATATATATATATATATATAATAGGACACCTTTAAGGGGATAGTTCTCCCAAAAATAATTTTTTGTCAGTATTTTTTTTCCTACTATGGAAGTCAATGGGTGCCATCAACTGTCTGGTTATCAACATTCTTTAAAATATCTGTTTTTTTGTTTTCAACAGAAGAAAAATTCATACAGGTTTGGAACAACATGAGGGTGAGTAAATGATGACAAAATTTTCATTTTTGGGTGAACTATCCCTTTAAATTGATACAAACCTTTATGAGTTCGTGAAAATGATTTATTGTGAAGAAAGTTTATGCCGTTTTGCGTTTTTTTATTATTATTATTATTATTGGAAAGAGCAGCATGAACATACTTCAGAATTTCTCCTCTTTTGTTCCATAACTGAAAGTAAATCATATTGGTTTGGAATGACATGAAGGCAAGTAAGCATCAAACCAATCTTACCAATGAGCTGCAAATGGACGGCAAAGATCTACATGAAAATGTTTCAAATCTTTGAAACGGATAGCTGCTTCGATGTAGACAAAAAGAATCCAGAGAGAGACCGTGGGCAGACACACACCTCGTTCTGTAAAAAAAGAAAATAGATAAACTATGTATAACAGTTGACATTTGATCTCTAGCCTGCTGTTAATAGTTGTAACATTCTTGCGGCATATATTGGAATGCATAATTCTTCAAACTATAAATGACTTCTAGCCCATTAGTGACCTTCAGTGTCATCAGACATCTGAGGGGTTGTATAAAAGGCCACTGGTTGTTTGGCAGATCAATAACGTCACACAGGTTTCACAAAACAAGCTCTAGGCTGCAAACAAAACCCCAGCTTGCTGAAAGCACCCTCTCTTGTTGAGACGCGCTGCAAGTCGTGTGTCAGCAAGAGCAATCACAGTCACAGCTCAAGGCATATTGAAACAGTTTTCAAGGAACAATCACTCAGTGTCAACAATTCTTTTCCTCCTCTTTCCTGAGGCATCAATGAATCGACCCAAGAAAAGGACATATAATGACAGGAGCCAACCCTCTACAGACACACTGAAGCTCGAGTCACCATTGGCTACTAAATTTTTTTATTTTAGTCTTACTGAAGTATCCTGAAAAATGTATCAGCACAACAGTTTTCAACATTGATAATAATAAGAAATGATTCTTGAGCAGTAAATTAGCATATTATAATGATTTCTGAAGGATCATGTGACACTGAAGACTGAAGTAACGATGCTGAAAATTCAGCTTTGATCACAGGAATAAATTACATTTTAAAATATATAAAACAAAACATTTATATTATTAATTACTATTTTAAATTGTAATAGTTTACAATATTACTGTTTTACTGTATTTTTGATCAAATAAATGCAGCCTTGGTGAACATAAAAGACTTTCAAAAACATTTATATAAAAAAAAAAAAAAAAAAAAAAAAAAAAAAACACACACACACACACACACACACACACACACACACCTTACCAACCCCGAACTTTTGAACGGTATACGACTATGATGTCAATCACTCCAGAGAGATCTAAAAGGGACTGTTTGCATAAGAAAAGCCCTTTTCAACGTCTCCCTTTCTAGTAACTGCCAGGGAAGTGAATAGTTGCGTAATATTTAGCAGAATGCTCCTGAATTATGCCACTGAATAATCAGTGACAAAGGCTTTTGGGCACTTTACACACTAGCAAAACCTCTGATGGAGCATTTCAGACAGGAATGTGGAATAAATTGGGTTTCTGGAAGCACAACTAGATCCACATGTCTGCAGTTTTCATTGGTCAATGGATGCCTATGGCAAAGCTTGCAACTTTCAGTTGCATGATGGAACATCACTTTCACAAACACTTGCCACGCACCATCCCCATCCAATCAATAGATTCCCAGCATTCTCTGACATGCAATGAGCTCTAATGTGTAAGTGTCCTAAAAAGATACTCATAGAAAATCAGATGGGGCTTGAGCAATGCTGACTTACCTGTATGCCATACGTACTGTACCCAGACATACGTGCTGGCAGCGAAGAACAGCCATTGCTTGGGGATGAACAGGAGGCAGATGATGTCTGATGTGAATGCGACACACACAAAGAACACAGAGAACGCCTGTGGGATAAGACGAGAAGAGTAGAGATGATCGATTTAACCAGTGTAGAACATGTCACTCAAAGACATCAAGACTGGTTTACAAAGGACCAAGAAGACAGTCAGCCATTAGTCGCTTCATTACACAACACCGGGGGGATTCAAATACTCACCAATCCCTGATATCTAAAGGAATCATAAACACTCCTGATGAAGAGCCAGAAAGGCCACAGATACTCGAACCTGAACTCCAGTACGAAATCGGCCAGCAAAACCAGTGCCCAAACGACCAGGAACTTCAGGTACAGAAAGGTACTGCCAGATCAAGAGAAATCATAAGAAACATAATATGTTAATATCTTAGGCAGACCCTTTCTATAAATGAATTTCAATTACTTTTCCATTTGTCCATGATATACATTACTTATGTGTGAGCAAAAGTCTCCAAAAAGAGTCTTATGTAAACATCCAGGCAGAGTATAACCACAGAAATTTACATTCACTATAGACATTTCCATGACTCTTCTAGGTCTTTTTCCTAACAATTTTCAGGGGTTTTTGTAACTGTGGGAACCCCACATGTTACAAATATGCAAATATACTTAGCCAAAAATGAGGTCTTGGTAGTGTATGTTTATATAAACAGATATAAAGTTTCAGTCAACACAGTCTCATGTGGAAATTGAACAAACCAAAACATGCATGATCAAGTTTAACACAGGGTTTAATCTACACATATTTCTAGAACAAGATCAGTTTGTATTAGGATTCCTTCATAACATTCACCTGACACCTACAGAAAACAGCATAGGTGTCAAAAATGTTACAATAATGTGACATAAACATTTGGCAGCTTAATTGGTTTCTGGTAAACCATCTTGGACCAGCAACAATCCAGCTACCAGCTGGTCATAATGTTGGTCAAGCTGTTTTTTTATGACATGGTACACTCTTAAACATAAGGATTCCAAACGGAGGGTTTCAAAGTGATGCCATAAAAAATGTTTTTTTGTTTCTCCAGAGAACTTTTCAGTGAAGAGTTCTTAAATGTAACATTTTTCTAATCCCCAAAAAACCTTTCCACAATTATATATATTAAAAAAATACCTTTTGTGCAACAAAAAGGTTCCATGGATGTTAAAGGTTTCTCATGTAATCATTAGTGCCATTAAAGAACCTTTATTTTTAAGAGTAGCCAGCCAAGAACCAGCTAAAAAGCACCAGCTACCATGATACAAAACACAAGCTGGATCTTTTAGCAAAACATAATGATAGCTATAAAAGACAACTGCACAACCTGAAAAACATTCATAACATGGCCAAGACCAAATGTAATGCTTATTATTCCAAATTATGCACTATTGAAGCCCGTGGATGATACATAAAAGCCAGCATCCACACATACTATGCTTTACTGAAAGGAGTAAGAGGTATCATGAGGTCTAAGCTACAGTCAGGCCGGAGCGTTGAACTGTCATCTGTATCTGACTGTGACAGCTCATACACGGCCAAGCTCAGTTCAGAGACGCCATTACGGTGCGGTCGACTGCCCGGGAGGTTCTCCGTTCGTACCTGCTGTGAATACCCTCGGTGATTCGGTTCCGTTTCAACGGGCGACGGAGTTTGCTGCAGTCCGCATTGCGCCGCTTCATTCTCCACCCTTTAGATTCCTATAACTTTAAACACTCGAGGGAAACTACGTCAGCAACCTAATACTGATGCGCATCGCTACGCCAATGCGAGGATGTCAGTGTTTTCCTTCTAACAGACACAAAGAAATAAATAAAAACAGTCTGCGTGAGGCCCTCCCATTTTTATTCTGGAAGCCTCGTGACGTAACGACGCCGTGCGCTACGTTCGCAAGGCAAGATGGCAGCGTCCTGAGCAGTCAGTTCTTCTGCATGATTTTTACTATTATTTTGTAGAGGTAAGTGTTAATGTTGACATTAACTGTAGATGTGAAATTTTGCATAATAATACTCAAGTAAAACTGGTGGCCTATTATGTAAACCTTTTGTAACGTTATATAAGTAGAGCACATTCGATCACCCCAACACATGCCGTCAGCCATGCTTGAAACAAGAAATTGTTGGGACATGTCGCGAGAATAAATTATTATTTGAATAAAAGTTTTGCAATTAGAAGTGGATGGCGAAGTTATGTCTATGTTTATTAAGATTGGTTAATTGTTTTGCGTGTAAGTCCCTCTCAGAGTTGTGTTGGTTTCACGGACCTGATTATGTCAACATTGTATTTGCGTTGAATAATGTTGCACAGTTAATACAACATACGCATACATACTTTTTGATTTTTACCTGTGTTGTTGTGATGTTAAATATTTTATGTGAGTATTTTGCATTCATGTAATTATCTACTCCGCATTATTTTCTTTTAACACACAAAGACCTTTTTTTTTAAGAAAATGTTTAAGATGATGTACACAAACATCAATACAGTACTACCACTGTGTAATCCATAATTTGTAATGCGTGAATTCAATCATATTTATTAAATTGCTAGTACATACTTGCACAATTTGCATATAATATCTATAAATATATTATTCTGTTTGTACCGTGTGTGTATATATCTATGAATATATAAAATGTAGTTGTAGTATTTCAGTGCACCAAGACCTTATGTCTGTGAGCAAGTATTGACCCAAGGCTAAAATTTAAATGTTGAGATAACATAACTTCATGATGATGTTAAAACACATCAAAACATAACCAAAAACACCACCTGTTGTTTTTCTCATTTCAGCTTTCAGAAAGTACATAAAGATGCCTGCAGTACTGAACCTCAGCAATGAGGTGGTCAAGATGAGGGCAGAGGTTAAAAGGGTGAAGGTGCTCCTCATCCGGAAACTCGGCCGTCAGATCTCAGCCCTGGAGAAGAAGAAAGGAAACGAGGCAGCCGTAGAGAAGTTCCGCAGGCGAGCGGCGAAACTTCGTGAGGAGATCCGTGAACTGAAAGTTGTTGTGCCTGACAGCGTCACCAAGGCCGCCTTACAGAAGGACATCAGCTTTGACAAAGTGTGCCGGGATAAGGAGGCTAGCTTATCCGACCGGGCCACCGCCCGCATCGCCACACATCCACAGTTCAGCAAGAGAATCCAAAGCATAAAAGCAGCCATCAAAGCTTTCAAAGAGGAGAGAATAAATGCAAGAAAAGCAGAAAAACAAGCAATAGACAAAGCAGAAAATGTCACGTCGCAAGATCAGCCACAAGAGGACGGTAATGATGATGATGCTGGTTCGAAGAAATCAAACGATGATGATGAGAAATTGAAAGAGGAGGAGGGTGACAAAAAGCAAGAGGAGATTGATGGTTCCTCACAGGAGAGCCAGAAGACGAGTCTGGAGACATTAAAAGATCAGACCAATCAGTGCCAGAAAGAAGAAACGTTAACAGTTGAGGTAATTGTATTTTTAAGTGGTGCTTATGAAATTAGATTAGATTGAGTACAGGTAAAATAATTGGTCAAAGCTATAAAAAAAATAAATAAAAAACTACAGGTTACTTTAACTTCTTAAATACCTTAATAAATACAATAATATTTTCACATGCATGTTAAATGAATGTTGTTACTTTGTCAGTGGAACACAAAAGGAGAATTTTTGAAGAATCTTCTTTTTACGTCTTCTGAAGTCATATGATTTATTTGGGGAACGGACTGATAGTTATTCACTGAAAATGCTTCCCTCTGCACGCTTTTGAATCAGATATTGCTCCATTACACATATTGTGTCAGATTCAACATGTATCTCAGGATCAAATGTCATTGATGTAAATTATGACAACGTATAAATAATAATAATAATAATAATTCCTTACATTTATATAGCGCTTTTCTGGGTACTCAAAGCGCTTTACATATTGAAGGGGGAATCTCCTCAACCACCACCAATGTGCAGCAACCACCTGTATGTCGTTACTATAAGCAGCTGCCAACACTGGATAAATGAGTGATGTTACCTAATTAGTTAAAGTTTCCATGACCAGTTTCCATATCCACATTACCACAATAAAATGAGGACAAAAGTCAGAAAATAATCAGAAAGTTTGAAATTGTAAACCTGAAAATTGATATTTGCTTAAACAGGAATTTTAAAACGTAGGATTTCATACTGAAAACAAGTTTTGAAACTTTTAAAAAATAATAATTCAGATTCACTTTTTTCTAGTTAAGAACGTTTAGTCCAGATACACTATATATATATATATATATATATATATTCAGCAAGAAAAATATTTGATCAAAAGTAAAGACATTTATAGTGTTACAAAAGATTTCTATTTCAAATGCAGTTCTTTTGATCTTTCTATTCATCAAATAAATATTGAAAAAATGTGTCACGATTTCCACAAAAATATTAAGCAACACAACTGATTTCAACATTGATAATAACAATAAAAGTTTCTTGAGCAGCAAATCAGCATATTAGAATGATTTCTGAAGGATCATGTGACACTGAAGACTGGAGTAATGATGCTGAAAATTCAGCTTTGTCATCATGTAAATATATTACTTTTTAAAATGTATTCTAATAGAAAACAGTTATTTGAAATGTTAATATCTTACAATATTACTGTTTCACAGTAGTATTTTGGATCAAATAAATGCAGCCTTGGTGAGCATAAGAGACTTTCAAAAGTCTTGCTTCTTAAAATTCTTGTTGTATTGTCATTTAGAAATTATATGCAACATGCAAATTGGTACCTTAACATTGGAATTTTTGCCGCTGGTGTCTTTATAAAACAAATATTTCAAGACAGATTTTCCCTACTGTTCTAAAATTGTATAGAACCTTGACCCCAAAACTGAGGTACATACTTCAGAAATTCAAATTTGTGTTCCACTGAAAAACAACAGCATACAAGTTTGGAATTAAGATGATTAAATAATGACAGAATATTCCTTTTTAGATTAAACTATTTTTAAGATTTAGACTGTTGCGGTAAACAACATTACTGTAAAGAACTCTTTACTTGAAGATTATTCTGAATAAAAAATGCCTCTTACAGGACTCATCTGTTGCTGTCCCAATGGAGGTGATCAGAATGAGGAAGGAAGTGAAGAGGATAAGGGTGCTGATCATCAGTAAAATGACAGAGCAAGTGGCTGCTCTGAAGAAGAAGAAGAAGGGTCAGGAATCTGAGGTGACGGAAAGCCAAGAGAGAGCAGCAGAAATCCTGAAAGAAATCCAGGCTTTAAGGAGTCTTAAACCAGATCAGGTGACCATGACAGCACTTCAGGAGAACGCTGAGCTTGAGAAGGTTTTGCAGGACCCTCAGGCAAGCCCACTGGACAGAGCCATCGCACGTATCATCACACATTCCCGCTTCATCAACAAACTCCAGAAGGTCAAAGAAGCCATTGAAGAAGAAAGAGCTAAGGCTGCTAAAGCTGAGCTGAAAAACACTGACAGACTAAACATGGCGGAGTCCAAGAATGAAAATGAGGAACCAGAGGAGAAAGATGAGGAACCAGAGGATGATGACGATAACGATGACAGCGAGGAGGAGGAGGAGGAGGAGGAGGATGTAGTAGAGGAAAAAATGAAGAGTTTGTCCACTGAGATCCATAAGTCTGGTGTTGTAGAGCCATCCGAGAGTAAAGACCATGATGCTTTTGAATTACCACCATCCAAGATCATCACAACATCTTCAGAAAAATCCAAAGGGGATGAAAATAAATTAAAGAATGTAGAGGCCACGGTTCCAAATGTCCAGAGTTCTCCTGAAAAGTCTTTAACTGTAAGCAGCACAAAGTCTATGCCACTGAAGAACATTGGTAAAGCAGTAGAGGAAAAATTGAAGAGTTTTTCCACTGAGATCCATAAGTCTGGTGTTGTAGAGCCTACCGAGAGTAAAGACCCTGATGCTTTTGAATCTCCACCATCCAAGATCATCACAACATTTTCAGAAAACTCCAGAGGGGTCAAAGTTAAATCACAGAATGCAGAGGCCAGTGCTCCAAATACCCAAAGCTCTTCTGAAAAGCCTTCAACTATAAGCAGCACAAAGTCTGTGCTGCCGAAGAACGTTGGTAAAGCAGACAAAGAAATGGAGATCACCTTAAAGACACAAAAGAAACAAGACCTACCTGAGACCAAGAAGCTTGAGGCAGATGAAGAGAGCGATTTATCAGATGATGATGAGGAGGAAGAAGAGAAGGAATATTTCGATGACAGCACAGAAGAACGTTTCCATAAGCAATCATCTATGTCTGAAGACAGTGATGATGATGACTTCTTCCTGGGCAAAGTGAGCAAATTCAAGAAAAAGAAAAGTAACCAAAAACCTGACAAGGAGGCCACCAGCAAACCTCAGGAGACAAGCCTCGGCAAACTACAGTCTGTGTTTTGCTCAGCTTTGTCCAAATCCACCATCTCCTCTCAGAAAGCACAGTATGGGTCTCACAATGATGGGTCAAGACCTCCTCGATTCCAGAGCCAGAGTAAAGGTCCTGAGAGTAGGATGAAAGCATCTCAATATAAAGGCCAAGATGTTGGCACTGACAGGAAGATGGGTTCTTTCAAACCCAACAGACAGACTTTTAATGTTGCTGGACAAAAGCAAGCGGGACCTTCAGGGGCAGGAAGGGGAAGGTCACAGTTTGAGCAGTATCAGAACCAGAATCCCAGAGGTCCACCTGGAAACATGTCAAATCCACCCCAGCAGTCCCTTCATCCCTCATGGGAGGCTAGCAGGAAAAGAAAAGAACAGCAGGCGCAAATCACAGCATTCCAAGGGAAAAAGATCAGATTTGATGATGATGATTAAGAAAGGTCTGCAAAAGTTAATTTAATGCTTTCATGTTTTGATTAAAATTCTTCCTGTTAATTAAACTATTTAGTGTGAGAATTTGTATTAAAACACACAGATAAAACACAATTGTTTTTTTGTTTCTTTATAATGAAGGTCTGTTAACAGTGTTAATTTCCTGTCATGTCTCCTACATATTTCTTAGATAAAACTGTATTAAAGTGTTTTTTTTTTTTTCTTCAATTGCATACTTAAAGGGATAGTTCACTCAAAAATTTAAGTTACTCACCCTCATGTCATTCCAAACCCATAACTTTAGTTCATCTTTGGAACACATGAAGACCTTTGATGAAATCTGAGAGCTTTCTGTCCCTTCTTAGACAGCTACACAACTGACACTTTGACACTTCAAAAAGTTCATAGCGTTTGTAAAACTAATCCATATGAATTGAGCGGTTTGGTCCAAATTTTCTGCAGAATCTCGATCACTCAATATGAAGAACAGATTTAATTTTGCTTTTATTCACATATAAACATTGATCAGTGAACCGAACCTGCGAGGGCAAACCTCTTTCGGAAGCTCAAACATGCTGCATAACACACGAGAATGAACCTCATTGGTTTATATGGAAGCTCGAATTCAATCTGTTCATCAGATTAAGCGATCGAGTCTCTTCACAATATTTTGGCTGAACCGCTCAATTCATATGGATTAGTTTTACGATCTCTTTATGAACTTTTTGAAGCGTCAAAGTGTCAGTTGTTTTGCTGTCTATGGAGGGAAAGAAAGCTCTCAGATTTCATCAAAAATATCTTCATTTGTGTTCTGAAGATGATTGAAAGTCTTATGGGTGTGGAACAACATGAGGGTGAGTAGTTAATGACAAAACTTAAATTTTTGGGTGAAATATCGCTTTAAAGATTTTTAAGGCCTCATTGGTAAAGTATATTGTAGGTTAACAAAATTGTTAACTTCATAATATGGCTAATTTGATCACTTTTGCCTGTAGTATTTCAGAAGTTGCGATACATTTTCCTGTTGGATAGTTTTCCAAAAACTATACATGCGTACTGTATACACAGAACCCATATATTGTAAAATTCTTAATAACCCTGGAGGTGGTGGGAAGAATATTTGAAATAAAGTCCCTCTCAGTGTTATTTAGTATCATTAATATACTTTTATAGTATTTATCATTCTTTTGAATTAGTTTTTTATTTTAATATTTTCCATTTAAATGTTACAGTTTTAGTAATTTTGATGTTTTTGTTTTAATTTTTTATTTCCGTTTTAGTTTGAGTACTAGCAATTGACATTTACGTTGTATTATAACTGAAATCATGTTTAAATAAAAAAATATATTTTTACTTTTAGTTAAGAATGACAATGGTCACTCTCGAATGCTTTGTTAAATATATAATAATATTTATTAAATATATAATACATATTTTACGAGCTTCCTGATTTGATTTATCTACTTTTTATTTTATGTTTAGGTTTATCGACATCTGTCTGTTAGAATTCAGCTACAAACGTCCACTCGTCCAGATTTATTTATTTATGTAGTGCACTCAGTATGTGTCGTATATCTAGCGCCCTCTAGAGGACAACCCGGTGTATTAAAAAATCCGCCATCGTGCGTTTTCATTGGCTCCGCTATACCTACACATCAGCACTTAAGGGCGGAAAACAGAACGGAGCTGGCGAATGACTGCGCATATGCAAATCTGTTTCAAATATTTCCCGGGAAATCTGAGTTTCGCGGGAGGACCTTTCGCGCGTAAACCTCATCCCCTACTTCATTGTCCGCTTCCTGGAGCCATTTTTCGCTCTAGCGAGAGGGAGTTTGCATCGCATTTTAATCGCTTACATCGGGTGTTTTAGGATTTAGCAATCTCACTCATATTACAGCTATGCATTCCTAAGACTGTCTGCTTTCATAATTTATGATTATTTTATATCCACTCGCTCGGATTTGATAGAAAACGAGCCTCTAATCACAAGTGGGACAAAGGGAACCTGCGCCTCTGAGGATCATGAGAAAGGGGGGTTCCTCGGTCCCAGGACAAGTTATGTTAACAGGGGTTGTTAGAGGTGAACAACACGGTGTTTTTAGTGCGGTTTCCGATCGACGATGTGCAGCTTATTCCAATGCAGCCCGTATACAAATAAACACACCGCCGTCCACTAATAATGTCTGTGTACCCGAGGCTTCTGCTGACAGTTTGTACACAACTCCTCTACAAGGAGCGACACATGGGACAGGACTGCGACCCACACTAGGACGACCACCGGTAAATGTCTGCTTTAATTCTGTGTTAAAGTGTTGCACATTCAATCCTGCAAATGTTAAGTCGTTAGGCTAAGTCCACTTAGCTTACCTCTGCTGTCATCATGGCTACTGCTGGATCTGCTTTCTGTGCATTCAGTATCTGGAGTAGCCTAACGATAGGCAGGTTTATTGTGCAGAACTAATCAGCACGTTTACGATACTTAACTAATTAAGAACTTTACTGAATGTCCCCCAAAATGCGTAATGACGCATGATGATTGTTTACCACAAACAGACACTTGCATATTTCCGCAACGTAGTCTCTGCAGTTACGATATAACTTTAACTGTATTAGACAATACGACTATAATCGTATTAAACAAGATGTTGCGTTGTATTGTTGTTCTTTAACTTAAAATAACAGTACTGTAGTGTTTGTAACTCGATTGGTTGTCCAGTTGCACGCCTTTTAAAGTTTTTTTCGAAAGCTCGAGGGTTGCTGCTGTAAATCGCTTTATGTAGGTCTAATATAGACCATATGCATTTTAATACGACTAGATATGGTCTAATATGAGTATAAGAGTCTGCTTTCCTCGCAAAAGCTTGAATTAGTGGAGTCTAGGCCCTGGTTTGTTGTCTTAGGATGGGGGATGGAGTCATTTCTGAGCTCGCGGACTCTGTGCTAAGCCGAATGCTTTGCTAACTGTTTTTTTTTTTTATCGTGATTTACTGCAAAAACTCTAGACTGGCATTTGTTTATAAAGTCATTTGACACACGTGAGGTCGATGGTTTTCATGTTACACAAACCTAAAACGGCTTATTGAGAGAGCAAACTTTTTTTTAAAAACAAAATGAATGTTCTAGACAGTAATTACAACTTTTTCGAACTTTACAAATCTATATTGTTTTGAATTTAAAAACGACAAATGCAAAACTGAAGTGAACTAGGGTAGGAAAAGTAGATGGGGATGAATGAACAACAATTACAACAAAAAACCTAATAAAATAACATCATGTATGAATAATTCAAATTATATTGTGAGTAGCATAATTTTAGTTTTATGATTAATAATTATAGGCTACAATTAGGGTTTTTCTAATGTTAATGCTACTTATGTTAATGTTACCAAATATGTAGGACCTAAAATTCAACCAAAACCAGATTATGCTTATAAAAACTAATTTCTAACAACAAAAAGCATTTTATTTGTTTAAAGTTGCAATGATTGGAATCATTTGTGCAGCACTTAAGAAGTGGACTTTCTGTGACATCAAATGTATTTCCCATTAATCGTGTAATGATGACAGGAGTATTTGTGCAAAATGCAAAAAATAGATCTTCACTGCGTCTATAATTATCTAAAGTGTCATTGGTCCTTTATAAGTTTCTCAGTGGTCACTGAGTTTAAGGCTTAGGTAATAGAGGACAGCCATTTTAATTTCCCCCTACTATCTGTGTGTTGACTTTTGAAGTGTTATTACTAGGCAAGCGAACAACAGACAATACATTGACAGGTTTTTGTGATTTATTGTACAATAATTTTACCTAGTTGTCCAAATAACACAAGTGTGTTATTTGATGTACTCATGCATTTTATATTGATGATATGCACACTCTGTTTTTAAATTGAGCACACGGAATGGAGTAAGAGTTTTAGCATTTCTGCACATTAGTTTTGGATGCAATTTAAATTAAGTATAATAATAATAATAGTAGTCTCATACTATTCTAACACTGTAGTCTAATAACCATGAAAAATGAACAAATGTGTATGACCAAAAGAATCACCTTTCATATATGTTAATTTTT
The DNA here is from genome assembly GCA_037950675.1 of Hypophthalmichthys molitrix. Lineage (NCBI taxonomy): Eukaryota > Metazoa > Chordata > Actinopteri > Cypriniformes > Xenocyprididae > Hypophthalmichthys > Hypophthalmichthys molitrix. The sequence goes on along the minus strand of CM075510.1, from coordinate 20,682,926 downwards.
TTTTTTCTTGTCACAGGCTAAAAGGAGGTTGGAGCTGGACATCACAGACCACCAATACAGCGAGCCAGCCAAAACCCTTCGGAGTCGCAAAGGAGCTCTTAAACTGAAGGTCCCCAAAGGTATTAAATTCATTCAGTCTTTCTACAGTTTTGCTCATGCAGTAAGTGTGTAGAGCCACCGATATTAAATTATGCCATCTAATTACATCACCAACCAGCCCTGCTTCCTTCTGCTGCAGAGTTATGAATGATTGAATGACCTCTTACATTTCAGCTCCCAAAACCCCACCGGAGAAGACCCGATACGACACATCCTTGGGCTTCTTGACTAAAAAGTTCTGTCAGCTGCTGGCGCAGTCCTCTGATGGAGTTCTAGATCTCAATAAAGCTGCCATTGTCCTCAACGTCCAGAAGAGACGTCTGTATGACATCACCAATGTACTGGAGGGAGTGCGCCTCATCAAGAAAAAGTCAAAGAACAACATACAATGGCTGTGGGTTATTAAAAATTTTGGTTCACACTCTGCAACACTGATTATTTTGGAAGTTTTAGTAAATTTGAGCTCCTAGTAGCACCTTTGGATTTGAAGTGTTTTAAGCGTTGACTTCTGCTCTGGTGTTTGCAGTGGCTCCAGTCTGCCGTCGGAAGGTGGTCTTCCATCTCCAGCGATGCAGAGTCACAGCCTGGCCAGAGAGATGCTGGCGCTCACTCAGGAGGAGAGACGCCTGGATGAGCTCATTCAGACCTGCACGCGTAACGTCCAGCAGATGACTGAGGAGATCCACAGTCAGAAATATCCTTCACTAGCAGTTAGCAGTACTTCCTCACATGTGTAACGATTACTGAAGGCCAGAAAAGAGCAGCACGAGTAGGAATTTAAGCATTAGCTGTAGGGCTGGGTTGAAAATAATGGCTTGTCGATTTTAATGGTTTTTCATTTTGATGTACCAGTATCGATTCTTAAAAGATTCGATCTTTTAGTCTATGCTGTTTTCAGTTGATGCGTAAACAAAACGTCGCTAAACCTTATCTGTAGTGTGCCTCCCATCCAATAAATCGCAGTAAGCTTTGTTACTTTTGATATGAAACGGTGTCGGGTTTCAAGTTCTGTCAGTTTTATTACAAAATTCATACATTAAATGCCGTTCTGATGCTCTTTTAAAGGGTTAGTTCACCCAAAATGTAAATTCTGTCATTAATTACTCACCCTCATGTCATTCCAAACCAGTAAGACTTTTGTTCATCTTCGGAACACAAAAGGTCTTTCTGATGAAATCTGACAGCCTTCTGTTCCTCCATAGACAGCTATGCAACGGACACTTTGACGCTTCAAAAAGTTCATAAAGAGATTGTAAAACGAATCCGTATGAATCAAGCGGTTTAGGAACCTGCTTGACTCGCGAGAATAAATCTCTTGCGGAAACTCAAACATGCTGTGTAACGTGAGAATGAACCTCACTGGTTCTCGCATGCGTCAAGCAAACATACTTGAGCGTCTGTTTGCCACAACTGTGAGTTGATGAATGTTTGTGAATAAAAGCCTAAATTCAATCTCTTCAAGTGGCATGTAAACTGATCATCTTTGTTTTCACTAGTTATAGCAGGAAATAAACATGAATGAATATCAGAAGATATGTTGAAAGACTTGGTTGTTACCTGTTTTGTCCTTAACCTTTCTCACATATGCCTACGTGACCTATCAGGACATCCGAAGAATAAAGAGCCTAAAAGACCAAACCGTCATAGCGGTCAAAGCACCATCTGAAACAAAGCTGGAAGTGCCTGACCCAAAGGAGGTAATTTTGTGTTTTAGTTTCATGCATGTAGTGTTTAAATGCCTATTCACACCAAGAATGAAACAAGTAGGACTGTTTTCTAGGGTTGAGAACTGTATTTTTCCATACATGGTATGTTTATATTATAAACAACTACTACTTTACTTTTAAAGGGTTAGTTCACCCAAAAATGAAATTAAGTACTCTCCCTCATGTGGTTCCAAACCCTTAAGACCTTCGTTTATCTTCGGAACACAAATTAAGAGATTTTTTTTTTTTTATTTTTTTTTTTAATGAAATCCAAGAGTGTTTATTTATCCTCAATAGAATCCTCACATTCAAGGTCCAGAAAAGTAATAAAAACATTGTTAAAATAGTCAATGTGACTACAGTGTTGCAACCTTAATGTTATGAAGCGACAAGAATATTTTGTGCGCAAAAACAAAAAAAAATGACTTTATTCAACAAATTTGTCTCTACCCTGGCTTGTAAGCATATTAACCTGCATTCTTTGGGCTTATTGAAGTACACATATGTGATATATGACGGGAAAGCGTCCTTACTGTGCATTTAAGCACATTCAGACAGAACAAGCTTTTCACGTTAGCTAGGGAGGAGGAAATGTATCGGAAACTCTTTCTTGACCCAAGAAATTATAAAAACCTTGTCTCATCTTGTGCAGAAGTATAGTCAAAAATGCTGCATCTGTAACAGCATGAGAGGATATGTCCACAATAGGGCTGTGCGATATGGTATATATCATTACCACGAAATGTCTATCGTTAGAGATTTTACTATATCGTGTATATCGTAGTATGTAAATATATTGCACTATTGACACTTGAGCGATGGAATGCATGAATGTGAATATAAAGAGCGGGACGTGCTTGGTGTTAAGAGTTATAAGCGGAATATATCCTGAAAAGCAACTCGGTGCAGCACTCGTGCTGACTGGCACACTGCCAAAGTGTGCGCATGAATCCTGCCTGCCTCAGAAGGCGATCATGAATTAGAGACGTGCTTGATGTTAAAGTGTATTAAGCTCAATAAGTAGGGGTGGGCGATATACTGGTAGACCCGATTAGCCGGTTGAAATTTGAGATATTTTGGGCTATTGTCTCTGAGGCTACGCTCACGTGAGGTTGCTATGCTGCGCTGTCACGAAAAATTATAATTTGCATGAGTTAAACATTGCGGTTTAAAAACAAGTGGTTTTTAAACAAGTGCAATTAGCAGCGAAAGACAACTAATTTCAGCATATGCACGCGCTCTCTGAAGACTGTTTCTCAGCGCCGTGACGTGCGACATGAAGCCGCTGCTCATAGAGCGCGTGAGGACTGAACTGAGTACTTTTTGACACCTAATTGGGCTTGAACGGTTAAATACACATACCTATGTGCCAAAATGACCACGTATTTGCAAGTAAACGGAGCCATTTATGGCTTAAGTGAAGGTACAGTTGAGAAAGAAGGCTTGAGTTAATAGATCGGCGCAGTCAGTCTTAAAGGGGCAGCATCCAAATTTACCTGCTGTCATTTATTAAAGGGTTAGTTCACCCAAAAATGAAAATAATGTCACTTATTATTCACCCTCATGCCGTTCCACACCCGTAAGACCTTCGTTAATCTTCGAAACGCAAATTAAGATATTTTGGTTGAAATCCGATGGCTCAGTGAGGCCTGCATAGCCAGCAATGACATTTCCCCTCTCAAGATCCATAAATGTACTAAAAACATATTTAAATCAGTTCATGTGAGTACAGTGGTTCAATATTAATATTATAAAGCGACAAGAATATTTTTTTTTTTTTTTTTGTGCGCCAAAAAAAAAAAAAAAAAAAAAAAAAAAAAAGACTTGTATAGTGATAGCCGATTTCAAAACACTGCTTCATGGAGCTTCAGAGCGGTATGAATCTTGTGTTGAATCGGCGGTTCGGAGTGCCAAAGTCACATGATTTCAGCGGTTTGACACGTGATCCGAATCATGATTCGACACAAGATTCATAACGCTCCAAAGCTTAATGAAGCAGTGTTTTGAAATCGGGCCATCACTATACAAGTCGTTATTTTGTTTTTTTTGGCGCACCAAAAATATTCTTGTCGCTTTATAATATTAATATTGAACCACTGTACTCACATGAACTGATTTAAATATGTTGGATCTTGAGAGAGGAAATGTCATTGCTGGCTATGCAGGCCTCACTGAGTCATCGGATTTCAACAAAAATATCTTAATTTGTGTTCTGAAGATGAACGAAGGTCTTGCGGGTGTGGAACGGCATGTGAGCAATAAATTACATTTTTATTTTTGGGTTAACTAACCCTTTAATGATAATCAAACAACAAAAAAAGAATCTCTCACTGCTTGCTTTTGTAACTTTAATTTACACAGTAAATTTTAAAATTTTAGTAAATTGTTTTTTTTTTTTTTTTTTAATTTATTTATACCTTTGATTACTTTATACATTTTTCTAGTGCTTGAAGTTTTTTCATGTTGGTCTATTTCCTCTGTCTTTGTTCTGTTGTAGTTTGTCTTCTTTCCCGCTGACAGGAATACTCTTTGGTTTTTAATACTTTAACTTCATAAGTCATAAATGCAATACTCCTGATTCAGATACACAAATGATTAATCTATGTTTTGACCTCACTACTGGGAAATAACCTGATTTATTAAAGTTTTGTAAACACAGTTTACTTGTGTTGCCAGGTTATTGGTTTGCATGTAAACCAGGACAATGGGTTATTTCAATAAGCTGATTTTTTTTTTTTTTTTTTGTGAGTTCTCAGCGTACCGATGTGCATGTAAACATGCTCATTGACTGTGATTTGAGACTCCTTTACTGGCGTAGCTTTCGTGCAAAGTTTGCAAATTGCCTGTGATATCCACAGGCTCACCTTTGTAGGTGAAATATTTCTATGCAACGTGACATTTTTCTTCATCACCAACTCCATCTTTGCTCACAAAAAGATAGAAAAGATTGTCATTTTCAGTGATTATAAAACGCAAAACATTTAATGAGTAAAGAAACAAGTAAAGTATATTTATCAGCTTATTTCAAGATCAAAGACTGCAATAGGAGAGAGAGCTGGCGAGAGAATAGGGCACTTGCCACTTTTAATGAAAGTGACTTTCAGGATATGCTGCCGAATGTTACATTTAATTTGCAGCAGTTTGCGTGTCTGCTTGCTGAACAAAGATACTCAACTTTTCATCTGTCATATCTGGCTACCGGGAGCCATCAATGGGTAATATTTCAACTTATTTCCCCAAAAAAAGTAATGTAGCTGTGGAGTCTTTTCATATCTTTTTGTCATGTCTTTATTTTTGCACCTAATTATGGAAAGTAGCATCAAAAGTATATTGAGCAGTATCTGTATTTAAAATCCTAACAATACGAGCTTCACCAAGAGTATATGGGGAGCCTTAGTGTTCGGTTTGAGTCAGATATGACTTTAATGACATTCACATGACAGATTTTAATTCATTAACCACTCCAACTGATTATGGAGTGAGTTACCCATTTATGACGGATGAGTTAAACTCATTCAAGAGTTAATTGACAGATTAATTAAAAATAACCTCTTCATTGGAGTCATTTATTCACAAACTGTGTAGTAGAATTTACGCTGTATGTTTTCTTCAACCGAGATAACACTAAAAAGGTTGATTGATTTGCTGATGTGGCAATAAATGAAGTTTGGTTCCAAAACGCTATAACTCCTTTTTGATTAATTTGAGTAAAAAGGTGTTTTCTTTACCAAGAAAGTGGCAAGATAAAAACCACTATTTTTCTGTTTCAAACTTTCACATAGCATCTTTTGGTTATATAAACATTAAAAATTCAAATCTAGATTTTGATTTTAAAAGGTTTATTATAAAAACAGATTATTTTTCCCCCAAAATGCAATAAATCCATGACACGTTTTTTTTCAAAATGCAATTAATCCATCAATAGAAGTTATTTTTCATATTGAAAATACACAACGAAGTTGATTCACATATGACAGCCTCTGAACTTTGCCAATACTAATCTTATATACAGGAGAGATCCGTGCGTGAATGCAGTTTATTAGATCTCCCGCCGTCTATGTTGTCATTGTAACAATCGAACAACAGTAAAGATGAGAGAGAAAAATCATTCATAGTTTTTAAATGGAAAACATTCAGGTAATCTTAAATACTGAAAGCACTTTGTTTATTGCTTGTAATGTTTCTTTGCTCCTCTTTATTATTTGCTACTTGCTTGTATGATTTGAAGTTATAGAAGTTTAAAATTCTTAAACAATTGTTTTAATTTAGTATTTTTTTTTTTTTTTTTTTTTTTTTTTTTTTTTTTAATTTGTATTTATTTTAGAAAGTAGGCTACTTGTAATTATGTAAGGATATGTATGGATTTTAAGATTTTCAAGTAAACTTGAAAATCGGTAAACTAATAAATTGATGTCGAAAAAAAGTAGATCAAGAATCGTTTTGGAATCGGATTGTGACTCCCGGGATCGGGATCGGATCGTGATGTGACTAAAGATTCCCACCCCTAGTGTTTTGACAATGTCAGCTATTTTGTGAATGTCATCTGTTTGGATGCTAGGGCTGGGTTGGCTATTGAATTGATATGAAATCCTAAATCTCAAGATTTGTTTTCTGTTGATGCATGAACAAAACTTCTCTAAACATGCCTGCCATCATATAATCACAGTAAACTGTTACTTTTAATATGAAACGGTCTCAGCTGTCAAATTGTCAGTTTTATCAATTCCAACAAATGTCATTTTGACTTAAAATAAGGAAGACATCACTAACTGGTTATGCATTTTCGAACAAATCTGTCATTAAAACAAGTTATTACAACCACCGTTTAGATGCTTGTATAAAGTAGACTTTAAATTTTTGTTAAAGTTGATATAAAAACTAGCGGTGTAAGAGAATCGATACACGTGAATATCGCGATATAATGTTTGGTGATACTGTATCGATGCAGTGTTACCTCAGAACGTAAACTGTGACTGGGAGAAGTGCAAGGGTGCATCGCTAGCATTAGCAAACCCAGCTCACAAGACGATAGAATTATACCAGCTCCTGCCGCCATGTACAGAGCTGAAATGTGGACTTTTTTTTGGCTACCAGTTCCACTATAAAGAAACCACTAAGGAGATTGACAAGAGTCATGTTGTTTGCAAAATAGGCCATGCTAAAATCCAATACTCGCATTGAATCTGAGAGCTCACTTAACAGCACGCATTGGCATCGGGATGTTGAGTGTCTGCGATAGAATGTTCATATGTGCTGCACGCTTTCTTCTCAGTAACAAAAACGCACAACAAAAATGGCATCGGTGGCAGCGGCAAGAAAGCATCTGATCCTAGCGATGTGTATGTTTGAAAGCAGGCGTCTATCAGCAGACTGGTCCGCTGATTGACGCCTGCTTTTCTAACGCTCCCATGTGTATCTGTGCAAGCGCTCTGTGAAGAGCGTCATTGTCTATTTACAACGGTTTTTGAAGCGTTGATCATTGTAGCCAATCACAGACATGAGCGCGTGAACACAATGGCCAATCAGAGGTGTTTACAAATCCACTCAACAGCGCTCAAAGCGTCACATTTTTTAAATTTCAGTACCGACTTGGTATTGTGGTCCGTACTTTTGACAACACTAGAATAGCCATTAATAGTTACTCTTTCCTTGGTACTTAAACTCCTTTGCAATGTCTGTTCAGAGTTTACAGGTCCACCTGAGTAGCTCTAAGGGTCCCATTGATGTTTTCCTCTGTACGGACGGTGGCGACTCTGGGAGTGTGCTGCACAATGGCCTTGATGTGAATGGAAATCACCCTGCGTTCCTCAAAGTCTCCCAAGGCAAGAACTTGCAACTTTTACAGCAACAATAACATCTGGTCCTTCCAAAAGAAAAGTTTCCTTCAAGTATATTTTACCATTCTATATTTCAGAAGCTGCTTCAGATGGAATGGCTGATGGTGTGAAGATGAACGGTAGCGTCAATGGTTTTGGGTCCTTGTCTGGAAGTGCCCCCATGTCACCCCTTAGTTCCTCCTTGTCCTCCATTCTCCAACAGCCAGAGGAGTCCATCCCCTTCGTGCCGCTGTCTCCTGCTCTTCTCAGTGATGAATACATGCTGAGCTTGGGTGATGAGCAGGGCATAAGTGATCTGTTCGACTCGTGCGACCTGGACACACTAGCACTGGATGACCTGCTTAGGATATGAGCGATCCCGGAGGCCATCCAGACCTGTTTTCAAGTTAGTTGACCGGTGCTTCTTGGTTCCTGAATGAAATCTAGATTGACAAGATTGATGGGTGTGAATCCGGGGATGAACTACAGACTGAATTTCTTTTCTTCATCGTCGCATTTGACATTCACAGTTTACGCATGGATCTTTAGGTTTACTGCTACAGGATCCAAGGTTTCTCTTGTGTGATAATGTACAGATGGGTTTCTGTACCCTGATAATGTCGTTTTAAAGTTATTTTTAGTGTGGTGAATTGCATGAATTGTGTGATTGGTCTATAAACATCATACTGGTTTTTGTGATGGGAAGCCCCTGCCGCTGCCTCTGCGAATAACGCCAAAAGGTCACCATTTCTTCAAAAATAGAGTATTTCTCTATTCTAAATGCAAGTTGTTTTTTTTCCCCCATTGAGTTAATCTCTTGCTTGCTTTCATGGGGAAAGTCATCTCAGTATCGTAGGCTAGCTAAATATCAAAGAAGATCAGCAAGTTGTTCCCTTATTAAATAATCCAAAGTACATTTGGTGCTTTGTCACTTAGTAAGCTATATGCCAGTGTACAGTATCTCAGGGCACAGATCAAGGAGTGAGTGCTTTGTGTGGTGATGTAGTGATGTCTGGGTAAATGTAGAATGAAATCTGTTTTCCTGAACTACAGCGTCTTATCACTTTTGTTACCAAATGATTTGTGCAAAGAAATGAACTTGTCTTTTCCCTCTCAATTTTGGTGTGATTCATGTGTAAACAACAATGTAATGATTCTGCAAGTTCTGCAGTTTTGGCTAATTTTTAAACTTTAGATTGGAAACTGAATTTTGGATATGACCCTAATCTAGTTCCCCTTCATGTTGAATGTATTTCAGTATCTGAATTGCACTGAAGACTTAAGTCTTATGAAGCCATCATGGACATCTGTGGCGCAACTTGCCACATGATTATCTAACATTTACTGTCCCGCAGAATTTAGGTTTTTCAGTAGCAGCTGTTTTGTGTATAGTTCACAATTTCCCATCATATGTTCCTATGTCCATTCCTATAAATTAATTTATTTTATTTTTTTTTTTACATTTTTGGCGAAACCTCATTACAGACATATACAAAGGCTGCTTTTATAGCCATGCGAATATTATTTTTATTTTTTTTTTAAATCCCCTCTATACCTTCAGCCCAGTAAATTGGATTAAACCAATCTGTTACTTTAGTTGTATTTTAGTTGTAAAGTTCTGTTGTGTAATACTTCAAATGTGAAGTAACTTGTTAATGCAGTTTTTTTTGCTGTGGTTAAAGTAAATTATGGTACATATTAAATTGGAATTAGTGCTAATGCTCACTAGTTCTCTTGGTTCTGCATTGGAATGAGGCTGTTGTTCATGTATGCAGCCATATTGCATAGAAAATTATGACTAATCATTTTGCCAGTATGTATTCTATTCTACACTGCAGTTTGATTATGATTGTTAATTTTGTTTTTTCTTTTAAACTAGAGGCAGTTTTGTGTGCCAATGTGTGTGAAAATGTGAAGTTTTATATGTGGATTGTAAACTGTGCATTAATTGTTTGCAAATTGTTTTTAATAAAGTTATGAATTTCTGCACATTCTGCCCTGTTGACCATGAATACGTAGTATGGATGTAAAAGGCCTTTTTTGCAATGATTTGGACTAAAAGTTTCTATAACTGGTTCTATTTAAAGGGGACAACATGCCCCTTTTCACAAGATGTAATATAAGTCTCTGGTGTCCCCGGAATGTGTCTGGAGTTTCAGCTCAAAATACCCCACAGATCATTTATTATAGCTTGTCAAATTTGGGTGTGAGCAAAAACATGTTTTTTTTTTTTTGTTTGTTTGTTTTGTGTGTCCCTTTAAATGCAAATGAGCTGCTGCTCCTGGCCAGCTTTCCAAAAGAGGGCGGAGCTTTAACAGCTCACGCTTTGGTTGCCCAACAACAAAGCTGGAGAATCTCACGCTGCCAAAATTACAATTTTCTGTAACAGTGTTCAGCCTTACTTTGTTCAAACCAGAGTCGGATACTGATAGACTCGGGAAGTAGTTACAACTTGTAGAATACAACTGGATGTTTCTGAGTGTTTAGTGGATAAATTTATTTAGTTGCTGTGGAGTTGATTCAACTCATCAACTAGCATGTGCCATGTTATTCTTTAGTGCAAAACCTGTATGGACTACGATTGCTGTTAAATGTTGTGTGAATGGTCTAATATTTTTTTGGACAAACACTTTTTTTTTTTTTTTTTAAGCACTCAAGCTTGCCAGGGTCAACTTGCAGGCTATCCAAGCTAACGGGACTAAATAGTGTTCTGTGCTCATCTCGTCTGTGCAGACAACGACAGAACAGTTAGCATGCTTTGCTCAAACTTTTGCCATGGCCTTAGGACTGGTACACCGTGTTCGCTTGTGAAAACAAAATGACGGCGGCGTTGGTGGAAACGTGCAGATTAAGGAGCGGTAATATAAGATCCCATTCCTACGTTGCAAGGGGAGCAAAATCTGAGCTTCTCATTTTTTTACATGCTTGCAGAGAAAGGCTTGCCAAAACAAAGTTACTGGGTTGCCCTTTTTCACATTTTGTGGGTTGGTAGATGCACCAGGGACCTGATTATAGCACTTAAACACAGGAAAAAGTCAGATTTTCATGATATGAAATTTTTGGTCTTGTTCTAACTCTGTGCTAAACTTTCATCATTCAGAATTGGTTCTGAATGGATGTTTATAGAACATCACAATTGTTCTTGAAGGGAATGTTACAAAAAAAAAATCTATAGTCATTTCATTGGTTAATCTGAGAAACTTCTCAGATCCTGAATGTTATGAAAATACTTAAAGGGAACAAGATGATGTTGCCTATAAGATATGTAATATTGACAATAATATTCCAATAGGGTAAACTCTGCCACTTTTTAATGTTAATGAGAAATGAAACTGGTTTAACTCAAATTCCAAATGATATGTCAGGATGTCGGGTATCAACTGAAATGGAAGTGTCCATCAGAGAAAATAAAGTCTAGTGACCCATATTAGGGCTAAGTTCAATCACTAGGGAATTTATAAAGAATTTTCAGTTCAAATAATATATTAGAATAAATATGGGATAAGCTGATCTTTTGAGCTCACTACTGATTTTAAATGCTAATTGTGTAATGATGGATGCAGAATTGTCCATTTAAATTGTGTTAATGGGGAGAATTTCTCTAGTGTGCTGTCAACATTTTTTTATTATTATTATTTGATCATTTGTATTAAGGTTATAATTTAAATTCATAAGTGAATGCATTTTTCTATGTGTATTAAGGTACAACATGATGCCTCTTGTAATGACTGTCCTTCTCTCACTTGCCATTAGATGGCATGTTCTTCATTTGAAAGACAGAAATGTCTCTAATCCACAATCTTGACAATATTCTTCTCACAAAATCAATACAATGCCATTTAATATAGATCTTAAACGGCTTCTTATAAAATTGCATATTGTTTTCTTCATGAAGGCTTGCATTTTTACTTATATGGTGTTCTTTAGTGCTTCCTTGTAAGATGATATATATTATGATAATTTCGAAACCTTCTAAAGACATTTTTGCGTAATTTCAGTCCTGCAGTGCAGGTGATTAAATGTTTAATTTCACATAATTCTTTTTTAGGACCATCAGAGCAGACAGTGTCATCAGAATGAACAGGCGGGCACGTTCTGCTACAGATGTCCCTTATCTCGCCAAGCTTAGACTAATGTGTCTCGGCTCTAAGGCTGTCTGCTCTTTGTCTGAGAGAAACAGCAGTGAATGGGCAGGCGATGTATGATGTAATTTGTTTTGAGTAGCACCTCTCTCATTTGCCTGTAGGGGGCACTGTTGAGACACCAAAGAGGGCCCAGACACACTTAACCTAATTCCCTAGTTTTGCTTGCCAGACACTAGGTTCATGGAAAGTCACAGATTTTATCAGTTATCCAAATTATAGTATGCATCCAGCAGTTAAAACAAATGGCTGCAGCTGTTCTCATTGGTTATGTGAAAAGTGATATTTGTGTGCCCTTGATTAATGCTTCATTCAGCTGCTGCTGTTGTCCGCACATTTCAAACCAGCAGCCTTTATTTCAGCCCATGTGCACCCTGTTGAACTGCCACATTATGATGTGATTTTTCAAAATGATTGTTTAATGAGTAATAATATAGTTTAGTCTGTTACTAAAGCATGTGATTCATTCCAGTGAATGTGTATAAGTGCTACAGTAAAGCTGAAATGTACACGCTGCGTAGAAGCGCTACACGTGTGCACATGCACAGCATACGCTGCTCCTCATTCATAAAAGCACTCGGCGTGTTTTGATGGATACTGATTGGATGAGGGCTACGCTACGCTTCGATTCGCCGCATCCTACGTGCCCAATCAGAAGCAGGCTGCCCTCCATTCCTCCTGCTCTATGTTTCAGAGTTTCAGTAGTGAGTCTGACTGCTCAACTGGATCCTGCAGTAGTGGCCAGAGGTCTGTGGACAGTATAAACAAGGAGAGATTAGTAATGCTATTCCAATGCAAACACAGGGCTATAATGCATCGCTGTGAGCTCATAAAACACAGCATACAATTGCATGGGTGATCTTATCCAGATTCATTTGTATTCAAATTCCTAGTTATTACTTTCAGGAAGAGATGTTTGCATACTAAGAAAAGCAGTCATAAGGTCTGAATGTGTTAACTGTGTGTGGAATTCATAGTAGCGGATACCAAGGCAACTGAATGACTGTTGTTACTGTTGATATACTGTGCTATTTTTCGATTCTTGCAGGTTGTTTGCAAGTTTGTTCGAAATTTATATCATGTCAGTATCATGTTTTTCAGCATTGCTTGTGTCTCTTAGGAAAATCATAGGGTTTTACCCAGCTGGAAATGTCTTTTCTCTTGCTTCATTCACAGATGCTTGAGATGTAAATCCAGATGCCTCATTTGTGGACTAAATTACCACAAGCAACTGGACAGCTGCCTCTTCAGACTACTGACCAAATGGCCATCCAAAATATTACCCCATACCCCACGTGTTTAGCATTATTTATATATATATTTATATATATATATATATATATACACAAAGGTCTGTCTGAGTTTTGTTTCATGTATAGGAAATATTTGATAGATAGGCCTTATGTCATATGCCTTGTGAAAAAGAAGTACCCTTTAGCGTACTTTTAAAAAGTACTTATTACGAAAATATATTTTCAAAGAATATACTAGGTGTGAAGTGAACTGACACTTAATTGCATATTAATTGCAGTTAAATTTTATTATGGTTTAAATTTATTAAATGCAATAAGCTTAACTTTTAAGTGCTTTTTGTGACCCACTTAAAGGGATAGTTCACCCAAAAATGAAAATTCTGTCATCATTTAGTCCCTCTCAAGTTGTTCCAAACCTGTATAAATTTCTTTGTTCTGCTGTACACAATGGAAGATATTTGGAAGAATGTCAGTAACCAAGCAGATCTCGCCCCCCATTGAATACCATAGTATTTTTTTTCCCTACTTTGGTAGTCAATGGGTGGCGAGATCTGCTTGGTTACAAACATTCTTCCAAATATCTTCCTTAGTGTACAGCAGAAGAAAGAAATTTATACAGGTTTGGTACAACTTGAGGGGGACTAAATGATGACAGAATTTTCATTTTTGGGTGAACTATCCCTTTAAGTAGCACTTGAGTACATATATGTAATTTCATAATTATTTCTATTGCCTTTGAAATATTAAAATGTACTGCCGAATGTACTGACAAGCATTAACGGTAAACTAATATATACTTTAATGTCATTTCTACTTAAAATTGTATATCGTGTATTTAAATATATTTTTAATTACACATTTGTAATGATGAAATTGCAATTTAGTACATTTTAGAATAACACATTACAGTTAAAATTATAATCAAGGACTTTACATGTGCTTTATGTTACATCAGAATACGTGTCTTTAAAGCATGACAAAAGATTATTAAAACATATTAAAGTGTACTTAAGTGTGTTTAAAAACATGATTATGAAAGTGTACTTTAAGTACACTTAAGTGGCCTTTTATTTAATTAATATTGTATTTTCTGCATAATGTAAGCATAATATAATTAAGTACACTTCACAAGGGATTTTATATGGCTGTTTAGTTGAAATACAGAAAATTTGATTGATACGGATGCCAGGACGCATGCCTTTCCCCCACATTGCCATTATTTGCCCACTGAAATTGCATAAGATTATTTAATTATATATGTGTTTGAAACCAATATACGAACCTTACAGTTACAATGCAGGCAGTTCAGTGATGGATAATTAATCTGACAGAATTGTCTGTTGTCAGTGAAAATGTGTGTGATTGATGCAGATGGTTTAGTTTCCAGACTGGAATAAAAGAAGAGTGAATGTACTGTTTCTGTAGCAGATATCACACATTTAAATATTAGCAAGTTTCTTTCTCTGCAGTATATATCATAATACATATTCATGATACATGACAATATACCATGATTCACCCTTAAGATATTTGGCACATGCATTTTAATATAATAATTCCAATCACGTAACAGCTCAAGTTTTTATGTGTATATATGATTTAGTTTTTTATCCACATGATGCATGTGTGCTGCACTCAAGAGCACGCAACAGAAGTGCTCTCTCTCTTTACCATCATTTAAAGTTAGTAATATGTTTTACTTTATTTGCTATTGACATATCTAACCCCAAACTTTCCAGCAATGTCTGTGAAAAAGCATTGTGAGCTTGACAAGCTCGCGCGTCTCTGCCACTGCACGCTTAATCCACTCCGTGTATTACGCTTATCAGCTCATGCACAGCAGCTATATAGGCGTAAATATTTCATTTGTTTAACATTCTATTTATTAGATACATTTACTTTATAGACATCCTTCTCTGATATCCATTCACTGTGTTTGTTTGTCATAAGCACTGTACTGTACATGCTGCATGATATCGGTTGTTGGTATCGGAGCATTTTAAAGTCCCCCTGAAACCAAAATTTAGGTTTTTTAGCTTTTAGTATGAAAATGTTAGCCTTAAGGTTATGAATAAGCTGGTGTGTTCCAAAACAGTGACAAAATTCGCATTTAGGAGATATAAGCATTCAAAACGTATCAAATCTTCTGTCCAATCAAATGCTCCTTAGAATCTGAAGTCCCGCCTCCTCCTACACTATAAACAGACGCTGAAGCTGAGGCTGAAAGCGGTCATTTGTTCACACATTTACTAGTTTCTACATGGTAAATGGCATATTGTGCAGTATATAGAAAATAGGGAACGATTCAGACAGTGTAAATATGCTTTCCTTTGACGCGAATGAAGTCTATTTTAGCGTTAGTGTCACATGAACCGCCGCAACACGAGCAGTCTGCTCCGGTCCAGAGACACGAGAGCACAGAGCGGATCATATGCGCGAGTCGGCACAGACCATAAAAGGTATCGGACCCATTTGAATTCAGCACAGAATGCTGTATATAAGCGATATAAAGGACATTATGAGGAAAAACGGTTAGAGATTAGAAGGAAACGGAGGTTTTACAGAGTCTAAGAGCTCTGGCGAGCTGTAACATAAACGAAACGCTATTGGCTACTTTAAAAAAGGGGCGGGGTTGTTCGATATATATCGCCCTGTCTTCCTGTTTCAGTTGAAATTACATCAACACATTGAATAATGCTGCGCGTTCCAACCCTCTTCTGTGGGCCTTTAAATGGAATCATAATTTTGTACTGAATGCTTCTATTGGCACAAACCATCTCACAAGAAAAATTAAATTAAGTCTGAAGAATGACTCTCTTATTGGATTGAATTATTCAGTCCATAGAAGTTTATTTGATCAGGATTCCTACAAATTAAAGCACTTTTTGCTTTAAACTAACGGTGAGATATGAAAACAGCTAGTATATTCCTACTGTAGCAGTTGCTGCATGAATATAGGCTCAATAAAAGCATTAACTAAGGTTTTTAAAAGGAGAACCCCTGACAGTTGGCACATTGGCTTGTCTCTTTCATGCACTGACCCCGGCCGTCGGGGATGAGGTAATGTGTGCCCCCTGCACAAGTAGCAGCCAGTTTAAATTGGCATGCCACAGATATGCAGCGCTGCCCTGGTGAGTGGCCACTTTGTAATGTTGGAACAGCACATGGCAATTCGAGTGACAAACCCAGTCCATTTTATTTGGTGTTAATGTGAAAATAATGTAACATAAGTAGCATTTGTTGAAGGTAGCACCTTCTTGTATGAAGTGACAGACCAGCTGTTGTTAACGTAACGCTCCAGTTACACCAACACAGGCAGATGCACCTGAACTTCCTGTCCCACCTGCAAGCCACGTTGCAAGAGGACAGCGCGATAGGTTTCGAAGTGTTCCCTGGTCTGGTCATTTGCATGCCATTTGCATACAGTTGCCCCCCAAAGCCTGTTGGTTATGTCAAGAGGCCAAATTAACTAGTTTTCAGTTTGCATCTCATTTGCATAGGAGCTGCTTAACCGAGGTTGCTCTGCTAGGTGACCTTAATTGCCTTCGTCCTTGTGCTGGGAGAAAGCAGCCTCTGATTGCAATTAATTTCATTAAGGAAAGTATCATTATGACCCAGAGAATACATTTGCATGCTGTCAGGATGGGGATGTGCAAGCTGTTCCCAATCAAGTTGCGTTTTGCATGTGTAGATGTTCTGTCATACTTTTCGTAAGGATGAAAAATTAGGCCAGGCTATGATGAGTGTTGCCTTCATCAGCGCGATCAATCTCACTCAGAAAAGAAGCAGATGCATTCATTACATTAGCGGGGGAGGTTCATAGTTTTGCCACGTTAAACGGTCAGATTTTGCCACAGGTTAATTTGAAGGTCCATTCTGCTGTCACTTTCTGAAGAAAAAGCACAGGGCTGGGTGAAAGGAAATGATCTTGTTTAAAACATTTTTACTGAGGATGTTTTAAGAAAGCTTTCAACTGTTTTGCACCTTTTATATATATAGTGGGTTCTAAAAGTTTGAGATCTAATTTAAAAACTAATAAGCAGAACATTTTAAGATAACATTTACATATTTTTTGAATATTATTTTTTATTGTTTTCACAAAATCCAAAACAGACACACATTTTAATGATGGAAATAATATAATTTACTTAAATTTAGTGAAATTTTAAATAAAATCATGAATTCTTCACATTCATTAATTAATACATAGCTATGACCGCTTCACCCAACGGTTTTGTGTATCACTACACAACACCCTTAGCAACCACTCTTAGCAAAGTAAACATATGTTTGTTATTGTTCATTGGAGCTTAATGTATTATGTAGAACTAGAAGAGTATTGTGAGAAAGAGATTGATTGTGCATGTTTATTACCTGCATTCAGATTTAGCATTATCCTTCAGGTCAGCCCTATGTTCATAATAAAAAATCTGTTTAAATGTCCGACGTATTATCTTGTCCTTTTAACAGTTAAGGGGTTTTCCCATGACTGACAGCACTAGTCAAAGCATTTGTCAGTTGTGTCTTGTTCACAACAATTCAGTATTTTCAATGTAAAAGTCTTCGCTACCGACTGACACACTCATAAAGACAGTCTTTGGTGCCATCTAATGGCGTAATAAAGTAACTTCTGTTGCTGTTCACGGTCAGGGACAATTTTTTTCCGGCGGAAGGAAGGCTTTTAGTGATTTTACTTCATGAAAGTTGCATTGATACATATTTTTGGCTTTGATATTTGTATTGTGTGGTAACGATTTTATAAAAGCGTTGTGCCTAGCAACGCCCTTCAGCCATGACTTATTCACGATAAAGCACAGCCTCTCCTACCTTATTGCTTACATATTTTTTTTAATATAATATTATTTTATTATATTATTTTTTTTTTAATAGGGATAGTTCACCTAAAAATTAAAATGTTGTCATCACTTACTCACCCTCAAGTTGTTCCAAACCTGTATGAGTTTTTCTTTTCTTCTTCTGTGTTCAACAAAAGTTTCTTTCTTCTGTTGAACACAAAAGAATATATTTTAAAAAAATTGGTAATCGAACAGTTGACAGTAACCATTGACTTCCATAGTAAAATACTAAGGAAGTCAATGGCTACCTGAACTGTCTGGTTACCAACATTCTTTAAAATATCTTCTTTTGTGTTCAACAGAAGAAAGAAACTCGTACAGGTTTAGAACAACATGAGTAAATGAGTTTTGGGTGAACTATCCCTTTCATGACTATGTTTCTAAACACATTTAAAGGGGTAATGAACTGAGAAATCAAAATTTTTTTGAGCTTTTGACATATAAGAGGTCATCATACTATAAGAATATCCTGTAAGTTTCAGAACTGAAAACTTCCTTGTTAGTCCAATAAAAGCTTTTATTGACACCAGACCCAGAAAACGATTTTCAAAGTGGGGATCTATGACATCAAAGGGCAGCAAGTTCCGCCTCCGCAGAAGATGATCAACGCCTACTTCATCACTGCCTGTTAAGCCCCACCCACCGATTTGCGCATGACATGTAATAGGTAAATAACATAGGCCTACGTGGTGCTAAACCGGATCGAGCTACCAAGCAATAAACATGCCATTGAGGATTACAAAATATTGTGCAGTGCCTGGATTTGTCAGTAATGCAACATGTAAGTAACTGTGTTAATTCTAAAGCCTGATCTGATATGTAATGATTCATGTATAGTCAGATGTTTTTTGTAAAATCAAACCCATGACTAAACGTCAACTTGCGTTGTTTCTCTTAGTAGAATGAAAATAATCTGTTATTTAAACGGTGATTAAGTTATATAAAGAAAGCGGTCAAAGAAAGCTCCCTTTGCAATCATTGGAACAGCGCGCGCTGAAGCTGTCAATCAAACAGCGCAAGTTTATCAGTGACTGAGTTCTGGACACACGCAAAAACTCCCGTTTTATTCAACAAATCTCTTAATTATATCGCGTTTGCACTATTAGTGGTGATGAAAGCATTTGTTAGTGTACAGAAATTGAGTTGCAATTACGAGATCACTGCTTTCATGAGCTCAACATGTCTGTGATCGGCTTTCATGCCTTTCACCTTTCATGATCTAAATATAATGCTATAGATCTAAATGTAATGCAGCACTTTTCACGATTAGTTAACCTTGAGAGCTGTTATAGTAAAAATGCGCTAAAAGAGAGAGTAATACTTGGCTATTGCAAATGGAAAGATGTTAGCCAATCACAGCAGTGGGCGTTTACACTGAAGTCTCACAGCAGACACGCCCCTTTAAACAGAGCGTTCAAATCAGAGGGCTAATATCAGGGTAGGAAAAATGCATTTTATTTCTAAATTATGACCATTTTGGATGTAAAAAGCATACTAACATTATAAGTGCACCCCAGGAAACATTATAAAACAATAAAACAATGCAGTTCATGACTCCTTTAAGTACTACACTTCTAAACACACTCTAAACATGAGGGATTAATACTGGCTGACATGATGAAGAAAAAATCTTGAACTTCAAGTGAATGTTCGTTCTCAGTGTCAGTAGCTCCATAGAAATTTGCTGTTACTATTCAAAATCTTGTTCATGCTAAACATGTGCTAAATGAATATTCACTTTGATATTTAGGATTAGGTGTTTGTTCAAATCACTAACCCTAACTATGAGCCATCGCAACAGTGATGCTTGCCTTAGCAATTACTGCTAATGTCTAGCACTGGCAGCTTACAACATTTGAGTGTTGCTACATGATACCAAACACAAGGTGGTTTGGTGTGTTTTCAAGCTAAGGATTGATATTGATTTTTGGTCGCACAAATCTTTGAGGATTTTCCATCTCGAGAACATTTTGCCACTTTGGTTCAGTTATTGTATCAAAACAGACGCCACAATCTCAATGTGCAGGGCAAATGGGGTGGAAAAACAGAGATATATTTTGAGCAGACAGATAAAGACAACAAAGAATGGATGCTGTAAAGCTCGCAAGCTGCCGCTGTCAGACTGAAGTTACGATGCTCTCAAAGGTGGTGTTCCAAACGGTGTTATTGAGGCGCCACTTCTCATCAGCAGAAGCCCCTCAGGTATGACCCGCACATCTCCTTCATTCCAGATCCCCCTTGTGGATTTGACACGTTCCGCTTCCACAAGCTTCCACCCTGAAGGAAAGGAACCGTCTCTGTGGAACGACGCAAAGAGATTCTCATTTCGGACCACGGAGCTCAGAAGCCAATCTGAGCATTTATTAGAGGCGTCAGAGCAATCAGAAGACCTGCGATTGCGGCGAACGAATGAATAACTGATTTCCAGAGGTTGGGGTTAAAAGGCTCAGGAGGCTCCTGTTGTGGGCACCGGGGCCTTGGTGAGAGATGCTATTGGCATATGGATTCGGAGGTGAATTTCACACTCCACTAGGAGCAGTGTCATTATGATTCTGCTCGCTCGCCTTCTCTCTCCTTCTCTGTTTCTCTCTCTCTCTCCAAAGCTTTTGGAGCTCCAGCCAGGCAGAAAAGCCTCAACCCAAAAGCTTAATTACAAATCTACCCTGAGGAGGAAAGGAAAATATACTCTGTCCCCTCACACACACATACACACACACACAGCCTTGTGCTTATTCAACTTGATGGCGTGTGGTTGTGGTATTTGAAGCAATCCTGAGAAAAGAAAAAGTGAGGTACAGTGTTTATGTGTAGTGAGGGTAAAACACCTGGGACTACTAGCAATTTTTTTTTTTTTTTTTACATTTCTAATTCAATTTCTAATTAAGAAATAATAAAAATAAAGAAATAAATGTATGTACGTATATTACTGTGCAAAAGTCTTAGGCCACCACCAGCTTTGTTGTTAAATGTTTTAATGACCATCCATATGTATTATTCTGTCTCTTTATTAAGATACAAAAAAAAGAAAGAAAAAAAAAACAGAACAAAATGGCTTCTTAAGTATTTTTAAAAAGCAAAAATAAGTATTTCCTGTATTTTCTGTTTATTCTAATAAAGAGACTGAGAAATACTTATATATGTGACCATATATATACCATTGCTAAAACTGCATCTAATGGTGGCCTCAGACTTTTGCACAGTACTGTATATATAATAAAAATGATTTTTTTTTTATTCATTCATAATTTAAAAAAAAAAATCTTCATTAATATATTATATACTAGTCAACATTTGAAGTGGATCAAAACCATCAAAGTTGTCCTAAAACCTTCTTCTTAGACAATTTATTTTAATTTATTTCTTAGGACAACTTTGATGAACTTTTTTGATCCACTTCAAATGTTGACTACTGTAATTGTTCTAACATCGTACCATGATGAAGAGATAGTCAGTGTTATTCACTTCACTTCATAATGTTATGCCTGAGTGGTGTATATAATATATATATATATATATATATATACACACATACACACACACACACACTTTTAAGATTATAATACACTACAAATGCACATTCAATTCAATTAAGTGCATTTCTTTTTCACATAAGCTCCACATAGGTTGAGAACAAGCATGAAAATGAGTCTATATTAAATGTTTGCAGTTCATGAATGATTTTAACTAAAATCCTGAAATGAGCGAGTTCTTTGCATAATATTCTGCAAACATTCAAAACAATTTTTTTTTTTTTTACTTGGGCCTGTTAGGTACCGCTCACTAGCAATTGCATTGCAATGTGCTAAAAACTACCCAGAACACCTTAGCAACCGCATTGCAACGACCTAAGAACCACCCACAACACCTTACCATAACATTTTTATAATTTTAAGACAATAGACACAGTACTTTCTTTGAAAATAAATTCCAGCACTACAACAACCCATAATGAAATGACCCTTCACAATATAGATAACGCTTTACAATGAACTCTGTTAGAGCTACATACAGTATGGCAATTTGTCAGATCAATAAAATATTTTCTCACCTGTTTAGTTAGAAAATCACCATCTCTTTGTTGTTTTTACGTTTCAAATCCTTCAGTTCTCGCCATCTCCAATAAGCCAAGCCAATGTTGATTCTTGTTTTATTACAAGCTCTGTCACATTCTATTTTTTTTGCCAGCAGACTCTCCTCTGGTCAGCTTTTTTTAAAAAGGGTGATTCCCTGCATGTTTCGAGATTTAGTGTGCTCCATATCTGTCAACCTTCCTCGCTCGTAGTGACAAAGCCTATGCCACTCCCACACTATACAGGCATCAAAGTAGCCGGAGCAACTTTTCTCTATTTACAGATATGATGAGACACCCAGTGGCGAGTGATGTATGTCCCGCAAAAACCATCCCGCTTATCATAGTAAATAAGGGTAAGACAAAAACACGTTTTGGAAAAAAGGATTGATGATTTCTTGACTCATTATTTAAATGTGGTTAATTCAGAACAAACACAAAATATAACATAGTGTACCTTTAATATCTAAATGATTATTTGTGATATCATAGGCTTTTTTCCATTAATTCATTCAAGCTGTTCCCGATAGACAACTGTCAAGTAATTAATAAGTAAACAGGAAACATATTACTGAACAGTGCATGAATCTTTGGCAGGTAAAAAATAATCTGCTTCCTCCCAGTTCAAACCGATGAGAGGAAGTAGGAGTCAGACTTCATGAGGAGCATCGTTCACGGATAATACACAAAGTCTCAGCGGATATTCAGCCAAGGTCTTGGCAGTATGCCAGTCTGCCAGTGTTCAGTAGCCTGCAGGTTAAAGTAGTGCGGAAGCCAGGAAGTGTTGAAGGTGTGCATTCAGTGTAGATCCCAGAATGCATATTAAGCCCTATAGGGCTCTGGTACAGTTGCCCTAATGCAGTGTTAGACTTTGATCTACACGCTGCGCTAGTGAACAATCTCAGCAGGGCATATCCACTGCCTGTGAGGTTGATACATTTGCTTCCATGCAGTGATGCTTTTTGCATCAACACTGCAGGCTATTATGGTGCATGTCTATATGCCTACATAAGGCGGCTGTGGAAGTCAGAATGCATACAGATATCTTGAGCACTCGTTGAACTTTGAAACCCTCAGGGAGGATTGTGTGTTAACTCTCTTTAACCAATACTGTGCCCTGTCAACGCATGCATGGAGAAAGCTTGCTCAAACAGACGATTTTAAATGTGGCAGCTGACCTATGCATGTATTTCCTGCTGACTCTTTTACTGTATACCTCCATTTTTCTCCCTTGCCACGCTCCAAATGTTAAGTAAGTGTCTACAGTTGGCGTAGTGTCTTATATAAGTTTGTACAGAGGCCAGCATATTTGTTGTGAAACACGATGGCCCCTTGCAGAGTGTGGCTTGTGTTCATCCAAGCTTGAATGTCAGGACGCTTTACTGTGGTGGGTGGTGTTACACAACTTTTTTTCCCCCCAAGCATATCTTTCACTATCAACACAGGGCAATTAGTTGTTTTAAGGTATATAGTAGTGTTATTTTAGTATTATTATAGTATTTACTAAAGTGCACCTGTTATGCTTTTTCGAATATCACCCCTCATGTAGGCCTGATGTGTAATATAGTTGTTTGTGAATGTAAAAGGTCTGCAAAGTTTTAAAGATCAAAATGCTCAACAAACAAAATGCTCAGTCTCACTTCCTTTTACATACCTATGTAACAAATTTGCATAATGCCAGTCTACAGTCTTCATTGGCTGCCCATGAACAACCTCTACTTTGACCTGCCCTCAAACACTGTAGTTGTAGCTGAGGCCTGGAATGTTTGGTTTGTGTTGTCGTCATGTTGAGAAGACACTGTTTTCAGTTCTGCAAATCCACTTTGATGCACTTGAAAAGGAAGAAAACTAGTGCCGGAATTAATACAGTAAAATGCCATCATTACTGTTTGTATCACTCTGTATACAAGTGCTGAGGAAGCCTCCGGAGCTGAAATCCAGATGTAGTAATATGTTTCATTTCCAGCATGCACTGTGAGCAGTAGACCAATCACAACAGACTGGGCCATCTGACCAATCAGAGCTGAGTAGAGTATTGGAAAGGAGGGGTTTAGAGAGTCTAAATCTTCGAACAAACAGTTTTCAGACTTTTTGAGAAATTAGGTGATGTTCAATGTATATTATGAGAAAAGTAAAGTGTTTTTTGACCTTGGATGCATGTAAACCTATTGTAGCAGACCTCCAAAACAAAATTAGGAACCTTTATAATAGTATAATAGGGACACTTTAATATTTTGAATTAGCTTATTTTTATATTTTCAGGGTTCCTTTTAATTTTTTGTAATTACATTTTTTGTAATGTTTTTTTTTTTCTTGTGACTTTTTGTTTTATTTAAATATTTATTTATGTTTAGCTATAATTTATTTGTATTTAATTTTTTACTTTTAATTTTAGCACTTTAACTTTTGTTTTTTAGGTTTAAGCTTTTCAACTTTAAACTCAAATAAAATAAAACTTCCATTTTATTTTATTTGAGCTTTATTTTAATTAGCGGAAATAAATAGTTTTAGTTAACAATAATAACACTGTTATATAGACCCAATGAATGTAAAGTGGCAGTTTTGTGATCTGTATGTGTTATTTTATATGCTGGTGTACTGGTAAATGTTACAAAATACACTTTTTTAGAAATACACTTTCACTTTTCATATTCAGAAAATATTCAAAAAAATCTGTCTCTTCTGGGAAAATGGAGCAAAAGCACTGAAGACATCATCCTGCACTAGTCAGATTTCTGTCAAATCAAAAGTAGTATTTGCAAGTAGGAATTCTGGGTGAAACCTGAGTTGCCGTTGAAAGTGGTCTAAATGGCAATGAAATGACTTTGCAAAGTTTTAGTAAGTTTCATTTTTGTGCTGTATTTCAACATTGATGAATTTTTATGCCAAACAAATGTGGGCTTGGGAAACATGGACTTACCAGCAATGGTTATAACATCAATACTAGACCAGAGAACAATGAAACATGAGGGCTATTTATACAGAGAGACTAATGACTAACAAGGCACACCTGAACACAATGAACCAATCAAAATGTGACACATAAGACAATGAACCAATAAGAACATAGGACACATGACCAAAACAACCAATCAGAACATGACACATACAGTGGAAGCACAAGACATGAGGCTTGTTCGAGATGCATCAGCGCTGCGCAGGCCGATCGGCATATGACATCAAAGTACTGCGAGAGTGACTCAAAAGCATAATGAGTCGTATGCTCTCCAAATGCTCTCACGGTACTTTGATATCATACGCCGATTGGTCTGCGCAGCGCCGATGCATCTCAAACAAGCCTAACATCACATGATTGCAAGATACATGAGGAGCAAGGGAAACACATGGCGAACAGGGAACGTGACTAAATTTCAAAATAAAAGACATGAAACATGAACAAGAAACAAAACCAAAACTATGGAAATGGAAATTTTACATATATAAATATAAAAACAATATATTTAAAATAATGTTTGTGGCAGCAAAGCAGAACCTGATTTCACAGTACAACATGTTCCTGGATCAACACCTTTGTTGTTTCAGGATCAACATTCCAATCAACCAATCAGATTTGGGGAACAAGTTTACAGTTTATGTCAAGTTTAGGCTTACAACCAGGGTTGGGTTCTTCTACATCAGTGTTTTTTACCTATCATTTCCTTCTGATTTTAGGGATAACTTATGAGTAGGGTTAAGTTTAGGGGATATTGTTCCTGGATCAACAAAATATGTTCCTGGATCAACAAAATATGAGCTTCCCAGGTGCACTTAAAGGCTGCATTTTTAAAAACGGACAAGCCCTTAAATATGTCCCACCCAAACTTCTTGTTTCAACAGGAAACACCTCAACACAAAATAGAAAACTGCATCCATTGAGTGATTTAATGGGGTCTTTAAAGCCCTTTCTCTGTCCTTCCATTTTTTAATTCCCTCATGCTTGGAAAACATGTGCCTATAATTTTCCAACAACTGTTTAGTTCGCCTCATCTGGTGTGACCCGAGTTTGTGTTCAGCGGTGACTAAAAGCGTGACCCTAATAATATGCCTGAGACAGTGGCTTTTTTGAAGAGCTGTATTCATCGTACGCCTTCCTGAGTCACAGCAGGATAATCAACCAAAGACCCACAAGGTTAACACTCTTTTGTTTGTGTTTGTGTGCATGTGGGTGTGTGTTTGTGAGCGAAAAGCAAGAGGTAGATGGAAAAAGATCCTCCCCAAATTCCCCTGCAAGGACATCAGAAAGCTCTCAGTGAATGTGCATGATGGGGTTTATTGGGGTTAGGCAGTGTTTTAACAGCAGCCCTGGTTTCCTCCCCTGTGGTTGCGATGAGTTCAGTGAGTTGGTATGGAGGCTGGCATAAAGGGTTTTTCCACATGGTTTCAGTATGCCAGTCCATGTGCCCTTCGGTCATTGCGGTATTTCAGGGTGTTTGTTTTACTAGAACACACTCATTTTCATGCCTTGCACCCTGACCACTTTATGCTTGCCAGGTGTGTACACACACATGCACAAATACACACACAGATTTCGGTACATGCCAGATTTCGGTGCATGGCAAAGTGGCATGGCTATTCGCCTAATGCAGTGTCATCCGAATGAGATGTGAGTGAGTTTTCTGCATTATCTGTTTGTGCCAGTCAAAATACAGTAATGTCAGCCATATGTGTGACCTCTTTGGCAAAGGAAAATGAACCCGCTGCCATCTGAACAGCACCAGGCTGCTGACTACTGCTAAAGCCCCAGTGAAATCCCAGAATGCTCTAGCTGAAAAGCTAACAGGAAAGAAACAATATATCAAAGAAATTGCCAGAGTAATAAGGTGTAACATCTCGGCTTCTCTCCAGCAAACAGGTGCAGGAGTTCTTGGAATCGTGCTGGCAACGACGTGCAATGTATCGACTGTAAACAGTCAGCAGTTCATAGAAACCCTTTGTAGCAATAGACGCTAGCAGGAAAATGTGGCAACTGACACCGTAGCAGAACACTTTTTTGCTCATGCACACACTTTGAAGTGACCTTTATATGCTGTGTCACACCAGCGAGGAATAACAAAAAGCAGCCTGTGAACTGAGCGCTTCAGCGCTTCCCACCGCTGCAGTACTGGCACCCGCACCGTGACCCCGCAGCGGGCCGAGGAGGAGTGGAAAATAACCTCGAGCGTGCTGAGGAGCGGGAATTTTGTGACTGACAAATGGGTAATTCTGTCAAAGACATATGCGTCCTGATTGGCTAATTGTCTGGGAAGTGTCCTCACATTTGAGTCACCACGCTGTGGGAAATGAGGGATATTTCTTTGTTTCTCATTTCTTAAAGGCAAAACGGGAGTATGAAATAAAGCCTTGCTAAAGTAGAAATGGAGTCAAGGAAATCTAATTAGGATCATTTAATTAAATTAGTTCTCTTTCCAATAATGTGACTCAGGGGAGTGCTGTAGGCTCTCAGAATCACATGGTAATTGTCTCAACTTTATTCCCAACTCTTTGTGTTTCTTGATATATTTTCACTTCATCTATAATGGCTTATTGCCTGATTTCAAAAACACATCTACTTGAATCTTTTAGCTTTGCATGTGGGCAACAAAATTGCACATTCTTTGTTGCTCATCTGCTGTTTTAGCATTAAACCGTGTCCTAATCAGGAACGACACCACAAACTGACAAGCAATAAAAAGCTAATATCCTCCATGTTAAGCCTGTTTACACCGCCAGCATTTACACTAAGGTGAAAATGTTAATTGTTAATAAAAAGTTAATAATGGAAAAAGGATTACAATAGTCAATAAAATCCAATTAAAATTACACATTTCAATACATAACAGTTTATAAAATTATATACATAACAGTTTATATACTCTATTGTGTTGCACATCTTTTTAAATTTATTTAAATGTGTCAAGCATGTGAAAACCCCTTGTTCCCTACATCTGGTAAAACCCCTTTTTGACATTTACATTATTTATCATTGTATTTATTTATTAAAAAAAAATGTTTTCTGTGGTTATACATTAATGCAAAGTCTCAGAAAATTGTTATTAGTGTTAGATTGTTAATTTAAAATACAAAATAATTTTAAGTTATAATTTATTGATTATAATCATATAAGAGTTAAATATTTGAAGATGATATTGACACCATCATAAAAAAATGAACATTATATTATATTATATTACATTATATTATATTATTATTTTAATAATTTCCAACTTTTTCTTAATTTGTGAAATAAAATAATAGGTTATCAGGGCTAGTGTTGTTGACTTTGTTTCAGAGACTCTTATTTTGAAGTTTTTCTATTCCTGTTATATCTGAATTCTAGTTTCTTCTGTATATTTACTGTTTCCTTCGTTGCTTTGGTTTCTAGGGCTGTGTTTAAGTCCATTTTTATGCCCTTCCCTCCATCTTGTTCACCCAGATGTACGTCATTGCTTGCGTTGCATGAGTGCCCACTTGCAATGTGTTCAAATGGAACACCCTAAGCCCCTGATCACTTGGAATCCACTTTTAGGAGTTTGTTTTACGCACCATTATATAGGATTGTATGCATGCTTGGGCTGTTGGAGAAAATAATAAAAAAATTAAACAAACGAAAATGATAATACAATAAACTATAAATGTGTAAAAACAGTCAGCTTAAAAGTGCAATGTGTAAATTTTAGGAGGATCTATTGACAGGAATGCAACATAATATACATAACTATGTTTTCAGTGGTGCATAAAGACCTTACATAATGAACCGTTATGTTTTTATTACCTTATGAGCCATTTCTATGTACATACACCGTGGGTCCCCTTACATATTAAGTTGCAATTTTGCTCCGACATGTTTCTGTTTGTCCTAAACGGACAAACTGCTCTGCAGAACGCGTTTGCTTGGCTGGCTAGTGTCACAGACCACGACATCTTTGTCCTGTGTTGGCCACCGTAGCTTCTCTATATTGCAATTCGCAACCTCACCTCTAGATGGCGCTAAAATTTACACCTGTAAGGTAGCTACAAATATTATGCAGTTAAATGTCAAAATAACTCCAATATCATACACTAGAGTTGTGTGGGGTGGTAAATTAAGCACGATCTGCTGTGACATCACAATTTAGTTGCATTGTGCTCTATGGATCTGCCTGAAGTGTACATATTGAATAGACTAATTAGGCCAAATCAAGTTGTCCAGGGTCTGTCCAAATAACCTTCCCTCGCCCACTTGACAAAGTTGAATGAAAAATCTACATTTTTTGAGAATGACCCTGGTCTGAATGGGGCTTTAATCCGAGGTTCTGTCCAAATAACCAATTTGGCATGTTAAACATCAAACACATATTTGAGCCCATAGGAGAGATTAATGGAAGTTGACAAACATTTGATGTAATAAGACAAATCCCCAAGTTCCACAAAGAAAACCACACAAAAAGATGCCATTTGAAAAAGCATCACAGAAATCTTGACAATACAAGACTTGCTCTTTTAGTTCTCTCCTCTACATTTATATTTATAATAATCATTTTCACTACTCTGACTGACTGTGATTGTGTTGTTATGCATCATTTTCAGTGTCACTGCGGGAAGAAAAAAAAATGCTTGTTACTGTAAATTTGCCACTTTATCATTTTATCGTTAGCTTCAGCTAGGCTGAAACATAAAGAATGGCTTGATAATAATACAAGAGGGCCTATGTTGGCCTTGTTCCCAGTTCAGTATATTGCTCTGCTCTCACAGTGACCTCTCACAATTGCTTTTTGCTGCTGGAGAACACACAAATTAGGCTTGGCCCTTTCCAGCAAACCCAGGGTGGAGGCAACAAGATGAGAGAAAGGGCAAAGAGGGAGGCGACGTGTGAGGATGATGGACGGAGAGAAAATTAAAGAAGAAGAGGTCCTAATTTCGTGTCATGTGAGGACAGCTCTCTTCCCACAGAATTTGCAGGGATTTGTAGGAAAGTGTCACATTTTTCAAGTACATGACTCAATTTCTTCTCCTTGATCCATTTTCAGGCCCAGCTAATGTGAGCTGAGCAAAATTAATTGTGCTGTGGTGTTTAACAGCTTCAGTATCTCATTCTCATGCCCTCTTCAAGCTTTTCCTCTGGAAATTTCCATTCTGCATTTTCCTGTGGCTTATAGCTAGAATTTTTTCTGTGACTGGCACACTGGACAAGTCCTGAATCCAAGACATGCCTTAATGTGCCGGCACTGGAATAGAGCAGAATTAAGTTAGTGGCCCACTAACTGATTTTCCACCGATTTGCAGATGTTAACCTTCTTTACATAAGCGTTCAGAAAACTAAGGGAGTTGGTGCACATGACTGTATCTTCATCCACACTAACGCCTTGCTAGGTTAACAATCCTGCCAACTCTCTGTGCCCTCTGGGAACAACGAATAGCCTGGAATTTTCTCTGTAGTTTTTGGCAGTGACCAAAACGTTTTAAGGTAGAAATGCAAAATACAGGTTGTAATTGTGTTTTTCTTTTCTTCTTTTCTTTTCTTTTTTTTTGTAATGCAATTAATATGCTTTTTAAAAATGTTTCAGAAACTTTATAATGTTACGTGTTGTCTTGACTTTGAGTGGGCCTATTTGTCTTGCCAATGGTGTTTAAAACATTAATCATTTTTGCAGTTCTGTTTGATGCCACTAGTGGTGCAAAAATTACACACCACTTTTCCTCTCTTGTAATAAAAAAAGTGGTATTTTTTAGTGCTGTCAAACGATTAATTGCGATTAATCACATCCAAAATAAAAGTCTGTGTTTACATAATACTTATGTGTACTGTGTATATTTATTATGTATATATAAATACACACACATATGTGCATATATTTAAGAAATATTTACATGTATACATGTATATATATATAATTATATATAATATTATAAAATTATATATTATGTATAATTTATATTATAAATAAATATAATATATTTTGTTAAATATATACATGTATGTGTGTGTATTTATATATACATAACAAATATACACAGTACACACAAAAATTATGTAAACACAAACTTTTATTTTGGATGCGATTAATCGAGAAAGCACTAGTTCATATGTTCTTAAAACATCTCATTCAAATATACAAACGAAAATGAAACTTCCCACAACCATTGCAATTTCATCTCAGTAATATACAGAAAAAGTAGCCTACAGAAACAGATCACCTCCCTGAGAAAAACTATTCTGGTACATTCACATTTATTTTATGTTATTGTTATTTTTTTAATTTCAGTGTTCAGTCTTGTTTCAAATAAAGCAATAAGCCCCAAGAAGCCATGGTTTACAGTGAATTTATAACAGCTAAGGCACGTTGTTAGGCACGACACAGAGCAGAGTGCCTAAAACCCCCTTAGCTGTTATAAATTCACTGTAAACCACAGCTTCACGGGGCTTATTGCTTTTATAATATGGTTACCACACAATACAAATATTAAAGCCAAAAAATATGTATCAACTTTCCTGAAGTAAATCATTAAAAGCCTTCCTTCCGCTGGAAAAAGTAGTCCCTGATCGTGAACAGCAACGAAAGTTATATTTAATAACCTTTAGATGGCGGCAAAGATTGTCTTTATGAGCGAGTCATTCAGGTGCAAAGACTTTTATATTGAAACTTGTTGTGAACATGGAACAAAACGCAAATGACAAATGCTTTGACGCTGTCAGTATCAGCAGGGCATTAAATGTTAAAAGGACAAGATCGCAGCGGACATTCAAACTGATTTTTTAATATGAACAAAGGACTGACCTGAAGGAAAATGCTAAATCTGAATGCAGGTAATATACTCGGTCACCCAATATCTCTCTCACAATACTCTTCTACATAATGCAGTAAGCTTCAATGAACAAAATCAATTGAGAACAAACATATGTTTACGTTGTTAAGAGTGGTTGCTAAGACAGACGCAGCAACATACACACTCAGTGGCGCAGCGATACTTAATGTAATGGGGTCAGCTATAGCCTATGTTTTCAGGAATTTTACAACAGCTTCGAACACGGCTCAACCAATCAGAATCAAAGGCCGGAACTATCCGTTTTATAAAATGTATTTTGCAATCAAAATGCAGCATAAATATTATAAAAACTTGCTTGCTGGGTCTTTATATGGTGGCACGGCAAGCACTTCTTCATTTTATTTTCAGAAAATGTAAAAATTGTAATATCCTGTTTCTTTCAGTCCCAGGTGATTTACAGCTATTGCCTATAGGATATCTTAATCATTGAATAGCTAATGAAGTTCATTTGTAAAACAAGATGTAGGTAATTCTAACCTAAATTAGTTTTATTTTTCACATCAAATGTAATGTTTCATATTGCGTGACTGGGATCCCTTGCCACTTCAAACCCTTACAAATGTCAGGACTCTCTGGTTCAACTTTATTCTCAGGGTTCCAGGGGGCCGTCTAGAACGTTTCACCAGGAGACTGTGACTCAGGTCAAGTGCTGTTGAAGCAGAGAGTCACTATTTCATGTTCCCCACTGGACAGGCAGCGAGTTTCACCCCTGACCATAGAGAGCATGAATGAATGGAGAAAAAAACAGTCTCTGGCACGCCACATTAACAGCAAGGCAATGCAGTATTCATGACTGTAATACCCAGAGCATCACGGTCCGTTGTGAGATCTGGGTTCACCTAATGCACATATGCTGTTTGCTTCTTTCTCTCTTCTCCTTGCTGTTCCTTCTCTTTTCTTCCCTAGAGGTTCTTGTCAGAAGCTGTAAAGCTAATAAACATCTGAAGCATGAATAAAAGAAGACAACACTTAAAGGGCTCAGCCACAACAACCTCTCAGAAACACTAAAGCCTGTTCAGACCAGCTCTTACCTCGCCACAAGGCTATGGTATTATCGTATGCATTCATAATGGCTGCTGACTCCCTTATAGTGAAGATACTCTGCTGATACTCTGGTCCCCAGTGCCCAAAACCCCTCTAAATCCAACAAACCAGGATGGTTCAAAGCCAGAAATATGTTTTAGTTGCCCATTTACCACTACATTGCATTTCATCATCACAAACTGTGTGTACAGTCTAAATTTTGAATCAAAGACATATAGCGCAACCAGTGTAGTGCAATTCCTAAACATATGACTGTAATAAGTCGATAAAAAAAGTAAATTTTAGTAAACATACAGTTTAGCAAGTGTAGTGTGTACCCTGAACGAGTGACTTTCATAAGCCCATTCATTCAGCTGATTCCAGAACATATGAGTCTTATGAGTCAGTTCTTTTGACTCAAACACATACAGCGCAACCAGTGTAGTCCGATTCCAGAACAAATTACTAGTTGGTTTATTTTTGTGAATCAGAAACGTACAGTTTGGCAAGTTTTAGTGATTTAAAAAGCATACAGCATGAGAAGTGTAGTCCGATTGCCAAGCAAATGATTCTCATGAGTTGGTTCTTTTTAGTGAATCAAAAACATACAACTCAACCAGTTCTAGTTCCCAAACAAATGACTCTTGTGAGTGAAGCATTAACTTTTTAGTGAATCAAAAACAAACTGCACAACAAGTGTCTGATTCACAAACAAAAGATTTTTTTCAGTTGGTTAATTTTAGCTTATTTTCCAGCAACCGCTTAAAATTGATTTCCCTCAGCACTCAGTTGTAAAGGTTGTACAAGTTGTAATACCTCTCTCTGCCTTACGCCATGCATGTTTTGCACTAAACAAAAGAAAACCTACATTGCATGTGTTGCTTTATAATGGACTATCTATTGTGAGTTTTTCGAATTGCGGTAAACAAATATTTATTTAATGAATATGAAATGGTAATTGTTGCAGTAAACTTGCATAACATTCTTGAACGAATAATTTATTAGATGCACACCGGTCTGTTATTGCAGGGACATCGACTTTACATTTTCACACCCCTAAACAGGGTTGTCAGGTTTTCACAACAAAACCCACCCAACTGACCCTTCGCCGGGAGTTTGATTGACAGGCGATCTAACCAATCATAACGCCAAATCCGCCATTTTGTCAGACAAAGCAGTCAGGGGAGTTAGCAGATTAACATTGGTGGACTTGAACTTGAAAAATGATGTGTACTGACGTCTTTCTGTGGTTGAAATGTGGTTCATTCATGTTTATTTGATGATATAAATTAACTAGTAAGAAGAGATGATCGGTTCTTGAGCCGCTTGATCTGAGGCGCTTACAGCGATTTGTCACGGCACATTAAAGAGCCACAAAACAGTATTTATTGTTCAAATTTCTTGAAAAATTAGTTTGTATTTTTGTTTCATATCAAAAGTAAATTGCTCTGTCTTGTCTGTCGATACGTTGTCAGTGTCCTCTTTGCTCCGCGAAGTTTTTTTTACTGTGAGAACATGATGTGTGGAGTGAGAGCAGCATGGCTTGTTGGACATAGCAACAGTAACTAAAGGAGGCGGGTCTTTGCGAACGGTCAATTACTACTCAAAAGTAGCCCCAAAGTAGCCCAATTTCATTGTAAAATCCCCGGTAAAAATTGCATTCAGGGGGGTAAAATTCCGCGTTTTTGGCAGGGTTCCATGGTAAAATTTGCATTCCAGGGGCTAAATATCATGTAATTTGAGGTCGCTTCAACCCACGGACATGAAAACCAATCCGCAGCAACAGTATTAAAGTAGGACTTGGTAATACTGCCCCTAAACATGACACGGAACAAAATTAACTGTGATTGGTTGCGTTACATGTCAGTCAAATGTTCTCTTGAAAGCTGCGATAGAGTCTGAAGGTCTGGCTGTGCGAGACTATTTCATCCCTAACACACATTATGTGTTTTGTCAGTACTATTATTTTATAAAAATAAAAGAATGAATGAAATATGTTACCACAAATTCACAAAGAAGGATCCAGGCAGCTCTCCAAGTGCCAGAGTTCACACAGCTTGAGACTGGGCGGCATTGTCGCTATGACATTTTGCCACTTAATTTAAATAGCACACTTTCACAAAACCTGAGAAATGGCATGAAGCCCCATCACAAAATTCACATGGCGACCTTTCTCGCATACAAGTACACAAAACACAGAGACTAGTATTTGGTGTAACATCAACTTCCTCTTAACTTTATTTTATTTTTTTATTTTTTTTTTAAAGAGTCCTCGATGTTGTCCATTAGAGTGAGTGTGACACGGAGCTGCCATCACCTCGTTGCAACTCTTCAATGCCTCACTTAAAAGCTTGTAAATGCAAGGTGTTTCTCGTGCTTGACTGATTGACTGCTTCATACATCACGGCTCAGACACAAAAAAGCCACCGGGGGTCTTTGTGTGTCTGGCACGGGGCATGGGCGGCATTGAAAATTTAAATTTCCTTCTGAAAAGGCACGCAAACTCCCTCAAATCACAGAAAGTGGCCAGGCTTTCAAAAAGCAACCATGTTTGCTTAATTTTGAATAGAACTCATTACAAGGATCCGGGCTTGATTTTGAATGAAAACACATTTCCTGTGCAAGACTCCTCCACTGGTGATGATGTTAAATCTCTCTCCCTCCAATTGTTAATTCCGATTGTTTCCTCTTTGTCTTTTGCCCCTCTTGAGTACTGAAAATAAAGAAGAAAAAAAAATAGAGACAGCAACGAATTTTAATTAATTCTAATGAATATGCAAATTGCATTGAATCCTCTGGATAATGTGGTCTTTTCAGTTTTATATGATTCAATATTTAGAAAGGGTGCGAGTGTGAATGGAGCGGCGTGCGAGAAAAATACATCTTCCCCTGCAAACAATCAGAACCTTATCCATCTGCAAGGCCACACACAAAAGCCAAGGGCTTTCTATTTCTCTATTTAACATGCGTTTGTGTGAATAGATGCTCTGTGGCATAAGGTGAGGCTACTTTAAATATTTGAATAATTTAACTTCTTTAAATACAGTGCAGGATATATGTAATCTTAATTCCAGCACTTGTCGCAAATAGGCCTTGTGTAGAATATCTGTGCAGACACATGATTGATTGTTCAGTGTGTAATATCTTTTTTTGATTATCAGCTGCATTGAAAGCATCGGTTAAAAGGGGTTCAGAGCATGCATGAGATTTTCTAATTATTTATTTAATTTTTGTCTGCTTTTCACTCACTCACACTGGAAGCTTGAGGGACTGGAATGTTTATTACTTGTGGAGATAAGGGAACCTCAGAGGCCCCGGTGGTGCTTTCTGCTGCAGCAGAGGGGTGTGGGTTAATTTTTCTTCAATAAAGGGGGTAATTATTTCAGATCGGATGGGGACTTTCGCTCGAATTTCGCTAGACAGGTTAAGAATTAACAAGCAGCTTTTGGGTTTGATTCGGGAGGAATGCATGACGAACTACGGTGGTGTCTGCGCAAAGATTAAGAGGCCTGTGATCAAAGGCCAGTTATTCGAGCCTGACGGCATGTTAAATTTCCCTGCGTGGCATTGCTGGAATGGAGAAGACGTTCTCTTGTGCGGGAAACAGGGTATGTAGTCTCGGGCTGAAGGAAATGTTGGGCAGCGTGTATGTGTTAGCATGACTCAGTGGTGGTGTCTGGCGGTCCAGATTTGCCCTTGTTCTGTAGCAAGGGAGCAGTTGGTAGCCTGAGGAGGCAGAGTTTTCACAAGTAAGGTGTGAACAAACTGCAGTGAAGTGGAATTGTGGGTGTGTGTGTTGCTACTGCCGCCGGAGGTTATGTTAGGTGCAAGGATTGTTATTTAAGTACTTTTTCTTCCTGTTTCACTCATTTCGGAAGTGAAAAATGAACATGCATAGAAAATACAGGAGAAAGTGTTGGAATATGTATTTTTGTGCTGTTTTTGTGACATGATTAGGGCTGCATAATTAATCAAAAAATAACACAAACAAGAAGCTTTAGAACGAAAGGAAAAAGCCTTGTTTTAGATTGATGACAGTGTGTGATTTGCTAGTCACAATGAGACATTTGTGGAGAAACGCTGTTTTGTGTATGTTGTATTTGAAAACAACAACCACTCAGGTTTCAAATTATGTCAGTTTTATTACAAAAACAATAAATATTTTGTTCATTACTAAAATACATTTACTAAGTTTGTTACACTCATTTTAAAGAAGAGCATACTGAAATAAAATCATGTGCGTACGGAGTGGCTGCAGCAAGTATGAAAATAAAGGCTGGATATAGTCATAACAATCTCAAAATACAAAAACTCAGCAAACAGAACGTAATGATGAGATCGGACCAAGGGCACTACAAACACTACAAATGCGTCCGATCTTCTGTCACAAATGGTTGCAGCAAAGATGAAAATAAATGCTGGATCTAGTCGCAACAGTTATTTTAATGGAAACAAACTCAAAATAACAATCAAAATACAAAAACTCGCCCAACAGAACAAACACTATACAATCATAAGATCGGACCAATGGCACTACAAACAGGGCTATATACAAACACAGGCCAATGAAAGGAAACACAAAGCAGGTGTTACAAATTAATTAAACAATGAATCACCATATAAACTAAGGCAAACATAGGAAACAGAACAAAACCAACCAAGAAAACAACTCAAACAAAACTCAAACTCAGGTCAAACGTGACACGGAGCAGATCACAAAAAAATATACTTTAAAGATTAGCAAAGTAAGAATGCTGCGATTGACCAATCAGAATTCAGTATTCCAGATCGCTGCGATATTAAAGTCGCATTGAAATCAAAATCAACAATTCGTGTTTTCAAATGGAATATTGCAGTATTTATTAAAGGGGACCTATAATGCCCCTCTCTGGTGTCCCCAGAATATGTCTGTGAAGTTTCAGCTCAAAATACCCCACAGATCATTTATTATAGCTTGTCAAATTTGCCCCTATTTAACCGTTTTTGCGTGTCCCTTTAAATGCAAATGAGCTGCTGCTCCCGGCCAGCTTTCCAAAAGAGGGTGGAGCTTTAACATTTTATGCTTCAGTTGCTCACACAGCCAAAATGACGATTGTCAGTAATGGTGTTCAGCCTTACATTGTTCAAACCGGAGTTGGACACTGATGGAGAGACTCAGGAAGTAGTTACAACTTTTAGAATGCAACTGGACGTTTCTGAATGGTTAGTGGATACATTTATGTAGTTGCTGTGGAGTTGATTCAACTCATCGACTAGCATGTGCCGTCATGTTAATCTTTTGTGAAAATCCAGCGTTGAATTAGCCTTTGTTTGTGGAGCAGTCCGGCATAAAATGAAGGCATGACAACAAAACTCTACTACAACAACTCTTCCTCTTCTCTAAAGCAGCCCCACATAGCCTCACCCCCTTTGTTGTGTGTTCTCGGGGGCAGGGTTTATGTAAATTTTAGGGTTAGTGATGTCACTAAACCGGGAAGAAGCTCGTTGTAGTCTCTACCAGCCGTTTGTTGTAGTCCTTAAACAGAGAATTCTTTAAAAGTAAATATCTCCCTTTGCATTGAACTTTGAGCGACATAACTTTGCAAATGTTGTTTATGCTCTAACAGCAACATTACACTAACTAAAGTTAAAGTGAAATCACAATCAACCACCCCTTTAAGATTTATCCGTGCACATCATTATTTTTTATTCAAATGCCATAGTAATCTTTAATCAAAATAACTTCCCACTTACATACCTTCTCTGATGATGTTTACTGGCGTGAGGGCGAGACAACCGGTCACTTACATAGCAAACCACAACATCCAATCCTACATTTTTTTCTTGTTCAAGAAGCAATTTTACTCTATAAACTTCACAATAGGAAAGACAAAACTATCGCGACTTCCATTTCATGACAACTTAAACTCTACCAGCCTCTCTTTTTAAATACAGGCGCACAGATCACTCAAAATGTCAACATTTACTTTCATACACACACAACAAAAGCACATATATCCAGGCAGTGTCTCGGGAGAGTCGATATTTATACAACCATTAATCACACGCAGGAGTTAGTCTCCCACTGCACATCTACCCACCGCTCTGACGTCGTCCACATCACCTCGTCCTTAATTAATGAACGCTGCTAATTGATTCAGAACCAATCAACAAATCATTTGCATAACAACAAGAACAACATGATTGATTACTCATTGAAGGTCCTATGTGTTATCCTAATGTCCCATTTGGAGCTTTCCTTCCTCACAAAGAGTTCAGCCAGGCATGCTAGCAAAGTGCCAATTACCAGCAAGGCTTTATGAGGATATGAAAATGAAAGGGGTGAGATAAGAAAATATGGTTAACCAGAAACAGAGAGCGGCTTCACAGGTGAGTTATGCCGTTCTGAAAATGATGGTTGTTTTTTTGTGAGTCAATAGGTCATCATCACTGCATAGCAGTTATAAGTTATTTTATTTCTCCATTTTGCTCTTCCATTCATCAGTTCTTAAATAGCTTCACTAGGTTAAAATAGCAAGACCAACTTGGCCTAAGTACTAGTGATGCTGCAAACTTAACTACGTTTTTCAGTAGCGTGCTGCTTGAGAGTAGTTCAGCTATTTTTATTTTACTTAACAAGCTACTTTGTCCAACGTTTAGCCAAAAGCTACTTTGCTGCTGTTTAGCATCTGAGCTGAGGGAATATCAAACACACTCACCTCAACCTTTGTCTCTTTGCCTTTCACTCTGTATGTATAATTAATGCTAGTTAATCTGTTCATCCTAAATGGTCTCCTCATTGGAAAAACAGAGTCATTTTAGTAAATGGGTTCGCACTGAGCCGCACTCTCTTAATGTAGAAAGGTGAATCGGTTCAGCCTAAATGCTCCTTTCTCACATGGGTTGTGTTGGAAAGTGCAATTTATTCTAGTGAATTGGTTCATTTGGACGATTCATTTAAATGGACAGATAAAAAATTATTCACCAATTCTAATCCCTGTACTTCACTAAAATGTTTAATTTTTACAGAAAAAAAGCCATATATATATATATATATATATATATATATATATATATATATATATATATATATATATTTCAACTTGTTAACTGTTAGTTACCTTACCTATACAATGAAAAATTGTAGATGGTTTAACTTGGCAAGATATTTAATTTTACAATAAAACAAATATTAACTAAATAAATATTAATTACCTTACACTCTTAAAAATGCTGGGTTAAAAACAACCCAAGTTGGGTTGAAAATGGACAAACCCAGCGGTTGGGTTGTTTGCCTAACCTGTTGGGTAGTTTTATTTAACTCAACTATTGTTTAAAAATTACTGTATTGCTTGCTTAAAATGAACCCAAAATATGTTGGAAATTAACATTTATTAATATGTTTAATAAATGAACATTTATTAATAAGTTTAAAGAAGAAGAATAATTAAACAAACATTTATTAAATTGCTTATTAATAAAAATGTTCACTTTTTGATTATTACTGTTTCCTTTAGTAATTATGTGTCCGATTTTTTTTTAAATTTCCAACTTATTTTGGGTTTATTTTAAGCCAGCCATATATTAATTTTTAAACAATAGTTGGGCAAACAATTAACCCAACCGCTGGGTTTAAACAACAAAAATCGCTGGGTTTGTCCATTTTCAACCCAATTTGGGTTGTTTTTAACCCAGCATTTTTTTTTTAGAGTGTATAATTCCGAGAAGTCATTTTCTCGGAATTATACACTCTTTTTATTTTTTTATTATTATTTAAATTACTTTTTTATTATTATTTTGGTTATCAGTAATATATATTATGGTGTCTTGCTACATTTTAAGCTACTAGGTTAATCTTTATTTCATTAATTTAGTGTCATGTTACCCTATTGGTGTTTTGTCTTGAACGCCTCTCTACCCTCTTTCTAGCCATAAAGACTTCTAAGTCTTTCTTTCTATAGTCCCTATATCACATATTTTAGCAATCATCATAAATTAGGTATATAAATGTTCAATAAATCTGAACAAAAGGTTTAGGTATAGTGTAAGGAAGGACGATAGTATATTGAGTCAACATTTAGTCTCATATGAAAGATTTTGTCCTTGTGGGGTCCAAGTAAAGGACCCCACAAAGTCAAAGATTCTGTATCTTTCATACTTTGTGGGGACATCTGGACACACACACACACACACACACACAAACACACACACACACACACACACACTATTCTGCTCCTGTCCTGTGTGAGCATGCACAGTGTTAGACAACTACACAGCCTCTATCAGTCCAGCACATATTTAGCACTAATGCTCTTTGTGTGGGACGGGGTGCTGTGACAGGATGGTTTTGCTCCTATCTCATCGCATACATCAGATCCTTTCCTGTGCCGAGTTCTCATCTTCTCAGTCATTTCTCTCCTTATCTGTGATGCCGGACAGCATTAAAGTGATTAAAGATGAGATGTCCCCATCATGGGCCAGATATACAGCATTAGCAGTTTATGAACATCATCTCTCTGCCCTGATCCACAAAAGCCTGACTCCTCATTGAAATCGGTGTATCCTCTGGGGGAGCTGATAAGAGAAGCATCATATTTCTCACAATTCATTGATTTCCTTTAGGATTTATTAACCAACCGCCTCCGTTTTAAGTGTCCGGGTCTCAGACTAATGTGTCAGGGGTGTACAGTTTATGGTTGCCTGCAATACCCAGGTGATACGCTTTCAATAAAGGGTCCCCCGTGTTTTGACCGCCAACTGTCGCTTACATTAACACGACAGGATTTGATTGGCAGGAAGAGAACAGACAGGAGGGTAACCTTTAGCTGGATTAGAGGATTTCTATGTGGTATAGCAATAGGCCATGTTTATGGTACTCTGATGTTGTACTGTTTTGGTCAAACCATTGATTTTTCTTGCTTTGAATTTCAGTGGAAATGTAGAGAGATGCCGTTTGGAATGGAGCTGGTTGAAGATAAAAGACTTTTTAACAAGCTGAGGGGATTAACTGGTTATCAGAGCAGGAGTTGGATTCCCTTTGGCTTTGGGGGAGATGTGGCCAGAGGCTCTGAGACCCTCGCTGGGGATTAGGAGTCATGGGGTCTCCTGTTTACTTTACATACAGGATCGGTCATGGTGCTAAGCTCACACCAATGGGATCTTAGAACCATATTTCTCACTGACCAGGTCACAACTTTTCACCTTCCTCACAGTCATATTATGGTTTTTCATTAAAAAGAGTCATTGTGCAGTGTGTATTGTGTTTAGTTAGGCCCTTCAAAAATGCACTCTAAAAAAGATGGTTCTTTATCCACCTTATTCCTGACTAGCCTACTGCGTTTCAAATTATGGGTTCCACTTCCGGTTTGGGGAACTTCCATTTAAAAAGACTGAAACGAATTGTTTCAAATCACAAGGTTGCCCTACAAATAAAGCTTATCTGTCAGTTTGACTGAATGAGCTGTCAATTTTTCTTTCATGTTTTATTTTCAGACATCATGAGAATAACGTAACACTTTGTATTTTAACATAACATAACAAAAATATCTATGGCAAGAGCTCTTTTCAGTCGCTGCTTTCTATCCTTGTGATTATTTTCTTTTGTCCCATTGCATACCGCTGTAATAGTATGAAAAAAGACAACATATACTGCACATTTGTGGTCTGTTCTCCCGATATAATTTAAGATATATCCCATTAATAATTCACTGGAATGCACAAAGAATCTCTCCTCAAAGCCTCACTTCTCTTTCCAGGTTGGTTTTCAAGGGTAAATACAATTTATTATCTGTAAAAATGATAGAAATCACTTTGAAATAGTATCACACAATGCTGAAGTTCATGAACATTTTGTATTAAGGCAACGTATATTACATAATACAGATATCACTGTAGTTAAACCCGTTCGTTATTGCTGTGGAAAGAATCGCGCTTTTTCATGGCCTGTTGAAAGTATCTTGTTGATGGTTTTACACTTTTAAATGTCCTTTTAATGTTCGTTGGTTGAAGGGTGAGTAGAATAATGTACCCAGTTCTCATTGTATAATCTCATTGTACCCAGTTTAAAAATAAAATGTATTATTGCGTTCTTAGAGTGAGCCTTTCACTGACTGTTTACAGCTTAACGGAAGTTATACCCATAATTCGCGCAAAGCGCCATGGAACGTAGGATAAGGTGGATAGGCTCTTTTCACATTGTCATAGTTCTATTTAGAACTATATTGTCCTGAAGAAGCCCTTTATGCTAAAATGGTGGTGTTAGAGTTCACGGTTCTTTATTGCTGCCTTTTTGTTTATTTCAAAGCAGTCTCATTCACTTTCCAGAGCTCAACCATCCTACACAGATTTTTAACACACTCTCAGCAGGAACTTGTATTCTTCTTAAGCCTGACATGTGAAATAATAATCTGATTTTTTTTTTTTTTTTTTTTTTTTTTGTGAGTATCATATTTGATTCATCAAGCTCATATAGTATTAGAATACGGAGCTCGATCAATAAAGGCCACGTTCACACAGCAGCAGAATACGGTTGTCAGTCCTGTATTTGAGTCCTTTATACGGTTACGTTCATACGCAGTACGGTTATTACGGGAGTGACAACCGCATTCTATAACCGAACTCACATCCGTAAATTTTCAGGACTCACAACCGCATTCTCTGAATCTTCGCGCTGTGAGAACA
Source organism: Hypophthalmichthys molitrix (assembly GCA_037950675.1). Classification (NCBI taxonomy): domain Eukaryota; kingdom Metazoa; phylum Chordata; class Actinopteri; order Cypriniformes; family Xenocyprididae; genus Hypophthalmichthys; species Hypophthalmichthys molitrix. The sequence continues at coordinate 20,639,520 of CM075510.1, read as the reverse complement.
GAACAGGACTGGACAACTAGTTGTCTCACGTCATACAGTGAGAGAGCCGCTCTGCTACGGTGTTTTGTGTGTGGTTTCGTTTTCGGTAACTTACTGCGACAGAGATATGAGCTGTGCGTCATCTTAAGGTGTTAGATCCAGTCACTTTTCTCCACCAGAGCGGCTCCCGTCAGTCTTGTGTTTCTTTTCCAAATTCAAATGCCATGTCATGCGCGAGACATCGAAAAGGACGTAACACGCGTGTGCAACGGTTAAACACTTCGGCTAACGCGTGTTTACATGCTGCTGTTGGTTGATGAAGTTTTGATGGATGAACTCGCGGTTTAATTAGTCTCTTGTCATGTCAAAAGTGATAATACTTTTTAGTTTTATGAACGTCGCCATCTTTAATATTACATTGGTCAATGTCGTTATGGTTACTAAGAGGACTTGACTCCCACTGCATGTGCAGGCAGTGTGTAAGTTGTTGTGTGTCAATCCCAAAAACTGACAGTGTGAACGTAGCCAAATCACCTCAATTTTATTCAGAGGAAGAGCAAAAATATGTAATTTGGTACAGTTGCTAATCTTTATTTGGCCCAAAAGTAAAATGAAATTCTGATAACTTGTAATGTAAATCATTTGAGATCTTTATATCAATAGACCACTTGCATACAATGCGTATAAATATCAGTTGTCACTCTAGATCTCCAAATAAAATGTTTTAGGATGATAAATGTTTAGTTTTATGATCAAAGCTCTGTAGTTTATAATGTGGGGTCGAATAATGCAATTCAATGATGTTTGAGAGATGTAGCTACAATTAAACGGCTCATGCATCATATTTGATACTCTCATAACATGATGCATGGATAAATGCATCAGTCCAGTTACAAGTTATTTTTACGTACTTTATAAACAACAGTATGTAACAATAAAAATATGGATCATAAATTCAATATTTCTGTCAGAGTTTTCAATTGTTAGTTGGGTTTATGCATAAAGATGCCCAGTCACAAAAACATTAAACATTTATCACTTTTTCCTTTTAACATTGTGAAGAATGCATATACTGTCCATTCACAATGCTACTTTTGGTCTTCATGAATATAATTGATTTTACAAATGGGTGAAACACACTGTGACTCTAAACTCATTTGTGTATTTCTACCCAGACAGATGCTGTCACATGCCACAACCTCATCATCTGCAGAGAGAAACTGCCATTCAGTTACACCAAAATACACTCATTATGATGGACGTGAAGACATCATATTAGATTGCTGTCACGCCTCTGTTTCCAACTTCCTAAAGACTCTTATTTTGATGTTGATTTTATTCCATTGTTCCTCCTTTCTTGTTTCCTGTGTTGCAGTTTCTGTATGTCCTGAATTGTTTCTAGTTATGGATTGAGTTCACATGCGTCTTTAGTTTCTCATTTAGTTTGTGTATTTATAGCCTTCAGTTTCAGTTGTTAGTTGTCCGGTGGTTGCGCTTTCCAGTATTTTCTGTTGTTCTGAAAGTACTGTTGTGTATGTAGTACTGTAGTGTATGATATATTAAAGGGTTAGTTCACACACAAATGAAAATTATCCCATGATTTACTCACGCTCAAGCCATCCTAGGTGTATATGACTATCTTCTTTCAGACGAACACAACTGGAGATATTTTTAAAAATATCCTTAGTCCTCCAAGATTTATAATGGTTGTAAATGGGGGCCCACATTTTGAAAAAAAAAAAAAAAAGTATCCATTCATAATCAAAGTAATCCATATGGTTCCAATGGGTTAATAAAGGTCTTTCGAAGCGAAGCAATGTGTTTTTGTAAGAATATATATATAAACACACACTACTAGTCAAAAGTTTGGACACGGTAAGATTTTTAATGTTTTTAAAAGAAGACATTTTGTCTGCTCACCAAGGCTGCATTTATACAGTAAAAACTGTAATATTGTGAAATATTATTACAATTTAAAATAACTTTTCTGTTTGAATCGATCAAAAGTGACAGTAAAGACATTTATAATGTTACAAAAGATTATATTTCAAATAAATGCTGTTCTTTTGAACTTTCTATTCATCAAAGAATCCTGAAAAAAATATATATTCTACACAAAAATTTTGTACAATTGTACACAATAAATGTTTCTTGAGCAGCAGATCAGCATATTAAAATGATTTCTGAAGGATCATGTGACACTGAAGACTGGAGTAATGATGCTGAAAATTCAGCTTTGATCACAGGAATAAATTACTTTATAAAATATATTCAAACAGAAAACAGTTATTTTAAATTGTAATAATATTTCACAATATTACTGTTTTTACTGTATTTTTAATTAAATAAATGCAGCCTTGGTGAGCAGATGAAACTTCTTTTAAAAACAAAAATCTTACAGATTCCAAACTTTTGACCGGTAGTGTTGTGTGTGTGTGTGTATATATATATATATATATATATATATATATATATATATATATGTATTTTTATACATACATACAAATTTATATATATATATACCCACACACACAACATTAAACAACATTAAAATCAGAAATGGACTTTAATGGTGCAGTAAGTGTTTTCTCAGAATCATTGTTTCACACTGTTGATATTTGAAATCAAACCAAACAAACTCCCCCCTATCTTTATTGAATTTTATTTTTCTCATAACAGTGAAAAGAACTTAAAATACTCTGTTGTTTTTGGTCATACAGACTGCAAAGGGCTTCTTTTATTTGTGTGCTATATATATATATATATATATATATATATATATATAGTATAGCATATATACAGTTTGTTTTGAAATATACTTTGTAGACACTGTCTAGTAATTTAAAGCATTTGGTACATGTTTTTCCTCAAACCCACGACCTTTTACATTGCTAAGCTCCATGCTCTACTAATTGAGCTACAGGAATGCTAGGCTGTTAAACTTAAGCTGTGAAATAAAGAGACATAAATAGCAAGGTTTTTTCTTTTTCTTTTTCTTTTTTTTTTTTTTTTTTTTTACATTGTGTGACCCAAACATGCTTTATATACTTTATTGTGATAGAAATTGTTACTCCAATCTTATATTTTACATTTTTGTCTTCTTGTTCCCAATTTAGTCAGAAACAATTTAGCTAAAAAATGTCTACTGTAATTTAATTTAAGAGAGAACATTTCATTCATGTAAGACTAAGTGCAACAATTGCATCACTAAAAACTAACTCTGTCGACCATCAGTCAACGTTTATTTAATTAAAAAAGACAGTAATCAAGTATAATTAGCAGCTACTTTAGGAAGGGAGATCTAATTAGCAAGTCCAGTCCAAATCTAGTTAACTATATACTATAAGTAGCCTCATGCACAATTAGCTTGATTTTCAAAACATGTACAGTATAACAAATCCATTAAATATTTAAAAGTAATGAAAAGAAATTTTTTAAATACATTTTTGCTGAAAGAATAACTACTTCAAACATGCAAGAGCTCACAAACTAGTGCTATGCTGTGCAGATTGACATTTCACATGAATTAACTGGTTGTTCTTTGGCAAAAGAATCAGTTGCAGTGTGGAACATGAAACTACCCACTAATTATTTGGTCGGCTAATTCAATAAAATGAGCAATTCAATTACAGCTATCAGTTCTATTTTCATTAAATCAGCAAATTATGGACGCACACAAGAGCTTTTCCAAACCACATTCACTGTAAAAAGTAATACGCTATCTACTCCATAAAATTTTGGCAACAGATTACAAGCAATATTATTAATTAATTTTAACAAATACAATTTAGTTAGAATTAATTAAATCAATTCCTTAAATGTCAACCATTTAAAACAAATAAAATTTAAGTAAAATTTAAACAAAAATATCTGAATAACAGACAGACGTCAAAGATGAATTAAGAACTCTATTTTTTATTGCCAACATTGAAGGCACCTGATAACAAGCAGAATCACTGAAGGAAAGAGAAACACAAGAATTAACAGATGTTTAGATGTTGAAGTTGATTTTATTGAAAACATTTGGTCACCAGTATGGTGATCAGTGTTTCATTTAGTTGGCCAGTTTGACTCTTTGCTTTTATGTCAGTTTGTGGTTTTTGTAATGGTGTTTGCTAATTTTACACATTTTAAATGGTGGACTTTTAAGGAATTAATAATAATAATTTAATTAATAATATTGCTTGTAATCTGTTGCCACAATTTTATTCAGTAGATAGAGCGTATTACTTTTTACAGTGTTGTCAGCAGTGTCATAGATATATAGATAGATAGACAGTGTTCATGCATTCATCTCATCCTTATGCTTTTTGATAATAAAGTGTTTACTTCATTTTTTTTTTTTTTTCATACATTTTGACTGTAAGCCACATGCTGTAATTGATGACATACAATAATAGTGAGCCATGAATTCAGTGGTTCTTCTTTCACAAAAGCATCAGTTGCAGTGTGGAACATGAAACCAGTCACATAAAACTAATTATGTGGTTGGCTTATTCAGTAAAATGACTAGCAAATCAATTACAGTTATTAATTCTGTTTTTATTAAATCATCAAAATGTGGAAGCATAATTGTTAATCATGAGCTTTTCCAAACCACATTGTCAGCAGGATGAGTACCAGCCTTTACTGAGATAGATTAATAAAGAGAAAGGCATATAAACACGACTGACTGAAGTCTAATATAGTATTAAATGGCATATATATATATTTTCTTTTTTTCTTTTTTCTTGTTCTTTTTTTTTTTTTACTTTCTAACCTGACATCTAGGTCATCTTCACTGGAGCTGTATAATTTGTTCACATAAGTGTGATATATAGAAATATACTCACAGCCTGCAGGTTGTTCAGGAGCAAATATCAGCACATAAGGGTCGAGTGTGTGTGTACTGTAAATGTGTGTTCATGCATCTCATACTCATCTCTAGCTTTTTTTTTTTTTTTTTTTTTTTTTAAATCAGCACTGTTCCATTAAATCTTGTATATCGTTTTTCCTTAGCTGCTATTAACTACAATATTAGGTCATATTGTTTCTCAGAAGCTCACTCCAAAAGCTGTCAGAAGAATATTAATATGTTTCATCAAATACATATTAGCCAGACGTGTCCTGTGCTCCCAGTGCCTACACCATTGAGGCTTTCATGGGTGAATGAAAACAATCCATTTAAGACTTTCCTACGTTTCAAAAACACTCATGCTTTTCTTTTTTCACTCGCATATTTCACCAGCTATTTTTTTTCAGGTCTTGGCAGAAAATCCAACTGTGCTAAAGAGGTCTGATCATGCTTGTGCTTGTTCCAGTCTGTCACAGAAACGGATTATTGTTAAGATAACCTTCCTCTGACTAAGTCACAATTATATTTGGAGCAAACATTGAAAAAGCTAGCGTTCTTTTTGTTGAATTAACGAGGGAATGTGTTGGCAGCTCTAGCAAACTAAAGAAAGATATTTGCTATAGTACAAGGACACTTTTCTCCACTGTTAATTATACTGTACTTTAGAAGGCTCAATACTGTGGAATGGTCATTCATTGTAAATGTAGCAAGATTAATTAAAAATGGCTAAAATGGATAAAAAGTAACAGCAAACTTTAAAAAAGATTAAACTATTATAAAAACTAATGTGTTTTTAGAGTTCTTTTAAAACTGGAAGGTCAAGCTACATTTAAAGGGACAGTTCACCCAAAAAAGAAATTTTTGAATTTGTGCTAAATGGTTTTGAACAAAAGATTTATTTTGCTACAAAAAAGATGACACTCAATACTTCTCAGGTTTCCTTTATACAACAGAGAGTGGGTTCATATGAATTGTTTTTTAAAGCTGCAGTCCATTAGTTTTGCCTCTTTGTCGCCATCTCTGTTTGAAACCTGCAATTGCAGTTATTTGCAGAATTATTATCTTTACGTGGGTAGTGCATCGGCACGGCTCCTCAAACAGAGGTGACGTAATGAAGCAAGACGAAAGGCTGCATGCTTGAATTTCCCGCGGAAACCGATTTTATTTTAAAACATTATTACAAACTTACTGTTGTGAATCGGGCTAAGGTAAGGAGATAGTTTTGAACACTGGCTGGTTATGTACTTGCTCAAAAATATATTTTGGATCATTTTTAACCAAAAAAAGTTACGGACTGCAGCATTAAATGAACCATCTTGCTAAAAAGACCTCCCAATGCGGAAGAAAAAGACATTCTAGTAAAGTCAAACAACTAACCTAAGCCTAAACTTCTGGTGTTTTATTTATTAGTATTTCTTCATGAATATTTATTGGAGACATTCGGTCCCCACCAAGACAGCAAAAGCTCACGCACACACACACACTTTCAGGTTATATGGTACCATATCACCTTGTCTTAGATATCTGCATCAAGCGGCTTTATTTCTGTGGCATTTAACTCAGGCAGTGACAGGATTGACTTTTATAGTAATTATTTGTTTGGCTGTTCTAACCTGAGCCTTTATCTGCCCATTTAAATGTGGACCTTTTATGTGCTCTTTGGGTTATATCTTAAAATAATCACCTCCCAAGTCTTTTGCATAAAAGACCATTTCTCAGCTGTCTGTTGGCTAAGAGACAAACTTCAAAGAGCAAAGATAACATACTTGGCCTTTTTTTTTTTTTTTGACACTAGTATGTCATTTATGCTGTCACTATACAAAACACCTGTGTTTTTTCCCTGTTGTGACGTACATTCGAGTGAAACGACTTCTCGAACAAGAAAAAATGTAGGGCGGGACTTGATTTTGTCCATTGGAAATTGATTGGATTGGTTATCTCATGTGAATGACAGGTTATCCCGGCCTCGCACCAGTAAACGTCATCACAGAAGAAAAGAGATGTTGCAAGAGATGAAGACACATGAATTTAAACAACAACAACAAAAACAAGAATTATCCATCATGATTTCATGGTGACACTGCTCTTCGTCCTGTGTGTGACATCCATGTGTCTTATGGATAAATATGCATGTTGCTGAAGGTATTCATTTTACATATGTTCAGTGATTATGGGAATCTAAGCATGTGTTGAGTCACTCTTGATTATGATTGCATATGTCTGTGTTTTCATGGTTGTTGTTTTATTGGCACGTTCTGTGCAGGCGTATATTAAACACATTAGACACACTTGAGACCACCTACTCATATGCACTCTTTGCCCACCAGAGAGCTATCTAGTGAAATGATGGAACAGAACAGATTCATGCCACTTTCTCTTGCTTTCAATTTCATGTTTGTATGCCAAACTGGTTCAATATTAAAGCATAAACACATATTTTTAAAGTATTAATACTTAAAAAAATTATATATATATAATGTCCATTTATAATGTTAGTCAAGGTTTCCTGCACCAAAATGACATGCCTGCAGCTTATTGTTGCGCCCCCAAAACAAACAAACAAAAAAACAGCAAGTTGTGTCAGTTATGTTCTTTTTTTATTGACATTGGAAATTGTAGCAAAAAATGGCATTACTAAAACAACAGTTTTTTCTCTGCAGATGATAAGGTTGAGATGTTTGTCTGGGTAGAAATACATACATGAGTTTAGAGATGCAGTGTATCTCTTCCATTTAAGTACAGCAATTAAGTTTATGAAGGCCAAAAGTAGTTATTAAGAATGGTCAGTTTGTGAGCCCTTCACAATGTTAAAAGGAAAAGTGATGGTGTAGCTTTAATGTTTTTGTGATGGACCATGTTTATGCATAGGCCCAAATAATAACTGAAAATTTTAACAATAAGGATCATACATTTCATATCTCTGTGACTTACTTGCTTAGTGTCGAAGAGGAGAGCAGCTGAGAAGAGTGCTTAGAATAAACAGAACAATATTATGTGTTGGTGTGGACACTATCGTATCTTATAGGGCTTAGTTATTGTACTTGGTGTGAATGGGCATTAAAAACCTTTATGAAACATCTACTGTACACTCTTATATAGGCCTATAAAGGTTCTTTATTGGCATGGTTCCATGAAAAACCTTTCAAAGTCCACAGAACCTTTTCATTCCACAAAAAGTTATTTATTGTGGTAAAAGGACCTTTAAATTGTTTAAATTTTCTTCACACCAAGAAAAAAAAAATCCTTTTGGAACCTTTTATTTATTTATTTTTAAGTAGCCTACATTTACTCTGTTGTCTCATATGTCTGTCTTTATGGTACAGGCTTTAAACATTCTCCTTAAATATTAGCTATACTTTATTCATGTTCTCTGCTCCTCTTTAAGAACTAAAACGGCATTGATAGGACGGATATTCGCAAATGTCATCATATAACAACGGCTCAAGAGCGGCCTCTGGAGTTGTGGCTGAATGGAAGAAACATCATAAGTGTGTGTTTCGTCTCTCAATGCTCATCAAAAGGGATGATTTAATGGAAATGGTAATAAATAAACATGAGAATCCATCAGTATTTCTCAAAAATATGCAAACTTGTGGACCAAATTGTTCCAGTGGATGTTGTTTGACATGGCAAATTTGTCAGAGCTCGCATGATTGAACAGGTATGTGCTGTGTTACATTCTAAAACATTCCGTTTTGATTTTGCATGTTTTGATTTGTACCCCTGACGCAAATTAATGTTTACTATTGCTGGAACATTTTCATTATAAAACAGTTATATTGACCGCTATGAAGCTGAAGTGTTGTTGTATAATTATATAGTTAATATAGGCTATTTTTGATGATTTAATATGCAGTTAAATGTTAAAGGATTAGTTCACTTTAAAATGAAAATTACCTCATGATTTACTCAACCTCAAGCCATCCTAGGTGTGTATGACCTTCTTCTTTCAGACGAATACAGTAGGAGTTATTTTAATAATCACTCTTATGCTCCCAAGCTTTATAATGGCAGTGCATGGAAACCGCCTGTTTGAAGCTAAAAAATTGCATCCATCCATCATAAACGTAAAGGCCTTCTGAAGCGAAGTGATGCGTTTGTGTGAGAAAATATCCATTAACACGTTATGAAGTAAAATAAATAGCTTCTGCCAGACCGCCTTCCGTATTCAACTTAAGCCAGGTTCACACTGTGCGATTTTGGCCACGATTTGGTCGTCTGAGACAAATTTTGAGAATCCTAAAAGGTTCCTGTAATCCTAGGCTAAAATCTGTAGTCTTTGATCGCTAGTTTGACATGTTCACCGACAGCCGATAAATGACCGTTGCGATCAAATTTGACCTCCGACGAAATTCTGGCAGTGTCAGAAGATTTGACACACAGTCCTGCAGTGTGACGTCTCCTACGACGAACGTCAAATTGTCTTCGTTTTTCAAGACAAGACGTTGATGATTTAAAACTCCGGACAAGTTTTCAAGCATGCGTCCGTTTTTAACACATCTTGATTGTCTTACAGTCTGACATAAATGACGGCTGAAATCCCACAGTGTGACATGAGGACCATGTGCGTACAGTCTGACAAGCAACAATCCTAAAGGACTATTATAAATCCCACAGTGTGTACCCGGCTTTACGAAGAAGGTGTAACGCCTCTTGCATTTGTTACGCTGTTACGCTATACGTCCTACGCCTTCCGTATTCAACTTATGAAATGTAAGTTGAATACGGAAGATGGTCTGGTGGAAGCGTGTTAAATATGGATATTTTTCTTACACAAACGCATCGCTTTGCTTCAGAAGGCCTTTATTAACTGCGCTACAGGTCAATTTATGGTGTGCCCCTAAATTTTCTGCTTGTGCTCCTAAAATTTTCAGTAAGGTACAGTGCTCCTAGTAAAAAAAAGTTAGTCTGGAGCCCTGTTTTACACTTACAAGCTTGATCACAGGTTATTGTCTGTCTTTTTTAATTTCCGATACAGGAAAAGCAGACAATTATGATTCTAGTGAAGTGAAGCTGTGAGATTTTATTACAGGCACGTATGGAGCGCTAGCTCTCATTAGCAAGGATAACGCATGATTTACACACTGCCAGAAATAACAGCAGTAATTAAGAGCACCTTACACCTTACACACACATACACACAGCTCTCTGCCTGCTCGCCAGATCACTCCTGAGCTGCCTTTTACCTTCGTGCAATAATGGTCTCTGGGCGACAGTATCGCCAGGATTGTTGACTGAAATGAGAGCGTATTGTCCAGCAGGGGTTGATCTGATGTGAGCTGAAGGTTGGATCTGAATAATTTAACACATGTGGGAACCGAACAGCCACTCATATCATAGAGTAATGCTGTGCTCTCATCTGCTCTGTGTGTACGCAAACACACACTCACAAACTCGCAGTGTGACCCCTGCAGTTTCAGTGCTGTGTGCTTTTATGGCAGAGGCTCAAGCTATTAGTCCTGACTCTGTAAGGCTTTCTGCATGGGCTGATTAAAAATGTTGATCAAATTACATGATGTTCTGATTAGTTGATCAAATTAATTGCAATTAATCACACTATATAAATGCATTAAAACGTCAGCACAACTCTTAAAAGTGGTAACTTGCTATTGTTACCTTAAAGAGTTAAATCATAAGTTAAATCAGTTGAAGCATGAAAGCTAGCTTTGATGGTATACATTACACTCTTTATTAAAAATAAAGGTTCTTTATTGGCATCTATGGTTCCATGAAGAACCTTTAAAATCCATGTAACTTTTTCATTTCACAAAAGGTTCTTTAGTGGAAAAGGTTCTTCAGATTTTTAAAATATTATTCACACATTATTCACATTATTTTATGAGCTGTTTTAGGAACTTAAACTTAAGAACCTTTATTTTTAAGAGTAATGTGTATATAGGTTCAGTGATGTAATTCAGTAAAATGTTAAATAATATTGTGGCAGCGGCTATTTGCATTAAGTGCAAATAGCAATGTTATTTACACTAAGTGAAAATAGCATATTTTCTTAGCGATAGATGCTATTTACGCTAAGTGAAAATAGCAATATATTTTATTTACACTAAATGACAATAGCAGCATTTTCTTAGCGATATGCTATTTACACTAGGTGAAAATAGCGACAGATTCTATTTACACCATGTAAAATTATCTGTTCTTTGCAATAAGAGTAAATAGTAATTAGATGCTATCTATACTTTATATTGGCAGATACTATTTGCATCTCTGTACTTTTGTACATTAACAGGATGCAACAATATCATAGTGTAAATGATTATATTTATTAAAATTATTAAATGGATGCTGCCTTACTGGGAGAATAAAAACCCTCCCTACACTTTACCCTAACCCTACCCAATAAACACTTTTAATATTATTAAACACTCGTTCACAGTTTATTTCCACTTTTAGAACATTATTTTCATTTTTATTGAAAATAAATGCGAGCTCTGCAAAATTTCGAACCCGCGTCGATTGCGTTAAAAGCTAAGTCTGCAAGCCTACTCGCTACTGCTGCACCATTGAAGATGTTGAATTCTGTGCGTCTTTTTTAAAACTTGAGTGGCCCAACCAGAAATTGGTGGGCGGAGCTAGTGTAAATAGCATTTTCCAACAAGGGACGCTATTTACACTTAGTGTAAATAGACACTCCTTAATAGTTTTGAGCTGAATAAAGCCAGTTAATTTGGATGCTGTTTTTTTCAATGTAATCTTTCATCCCAGTATCTCTGAATTCTTTATACTTTGTCCCTTCGGTTTTCTTCTAGTTATATTTTCAAGGTGAGCCTTAGGTGCTCCCGATTAACTTGGTTTTGGGAGGGAGTCCTGGCAGGATTCCACTTATACTTGGAGCTGAGCACATCCTGTCCCTAGGAACTTAGTCAAACTGTCAGACCATGAAGGAGAGGTGGTAAGAAAAAAGAGAAATGGGAGTGATGAAAGCCACCACTTTTCTCCCTTCTCCCACCATGTGTCCTGTTCTAAAGCTGCTCTGTAAAAAACACACCATAGAATAAGAAAAATCTGGTTTGAAATGCATTAGCTTATACAATTATATCATAGAATATGTATACATACTGTGCACAGTATGCAAAATTTCTTTATGCATGGAACACAGCTTGACCTAGGTGGATTTCTAGTACATTCATCATACTGGAAATAAAAGATTTTATTTGCAGTATGACGAATGAACTGGAAATCCATTTGTTAAAACTATAAAAATATTAATTAATTATGTATTGTATTGTTGTGTTAAATATACTTGGAGTGAGTATAGAAGCTTTTGCTACTGTTAAAATTTCTGATACATTTTGCCACTGACAAAAATTTTTTTTTTCATTTCTCACTTATAAATAAAGGTTCCAAAAAGATGTTTTACAACGTGATGCTGTAGAACAGGGATTTTTTTTGTGAGCTGAAAATATAATATATATTATGTATATAAATATTTAATATTTTCAGCTCACAAAACAGTTCACTTCAAGTACACCCTGAAATTTAAAGTTAATACTTCATGAAATGACATGCTTACTGTTCTATCTATCTACCCCCCCCCCCCCCTCTCTCTCTTTGATTTGATTGTCATTTGCATTGCTTTTTTCCCCGATTTTTAAAATACTTAAGTGCTTCACATCAAAATTAATGTTGTGATTCATCTTGTAGCTGGTTGGTTTGATTCATGGCTTATAATTCTTTAATGAAGACTTAAAAAAAATCTATTGAAAAAAATACTTCTGAGCCAAGAACACTGAAAAAATGGACGCACACTGTTGCACTCTATCAAGAACTTTTTTCAATCATCAAAAAAATCAAACAACCTCATACAGCAAAAAGGGACCAGGAACCTTTATGTGTGTTATAAACTAGATTGTCTACAAATCTCTAAGAATATGCTCAGATTGCCTACAACATGTCAGGATGACCCATCATGCTGTAGTTGGCTCCCACTGCTCTTGAACATGAGGTACCATTCTCATAAATCCCCACATGAACTGTTTTCAGACTCCACACTTTCTTCTGTGTGCATTTATCCATTTTTTTCTGACAAATCCCACTCTTTCTACCTCATCATGTCATTCGTGTTTAAGAGCAGGGTTGAATAATGCAGGTGAGGTCCACGGGCCACAGAAGAACGCCTATAATTGGTCTGGATGAAGATAATTGAATCCTCTCTCGGCAGGAATGGAGTAGAGTCACAAACGCTGCTTTCACCTGACCTCCCTGACACTTCAAAGTGTCATTACCCTGCTCTCCCGTAGCCCCTCTCCTCTCACACTCCTCTACATTAAAAAAGACAGTGTGATGAGATACTTTTAACGGGTCGCCGTGTCACCTGGTCTTTTGTATGTGAGCGCGTGTGTGAGACCTTGTGGAATGTGATGCGGTGGCATTACAGCAGGGGCTGCTGGGTAATGGAGGGTAATGATTCTGAATGGTTTAGAGCATTGTTGAATGGGTGATTGAGATGAAGGGTCAAGTCACTCCTGCAGAGGCTCTTGAAGCAGAAGGATCTTTTTGAGACAATTACCTGCTGGAGGAGTCCTGGTTGTTCAGTGTGAACCCCAAGAGACTTTCTGCAATAATGCAGCACGCCGATAAACATGATCAGCTAATCAGAGGATTATTTTGAAGGGTAGAGAGGATATAATGAAGTTTTGTGATTTTGACTGGGACTCTGCACATTTGAAAGCAAAACTAAGGTTCTTCTGTGTTTGTAGCTGTCAAATGGTAGGTAATTACAAGTTACACTGTTCACGAGTTAGATGAGTAAAGTCTCTGACATAACACCAAATTTCTTTTTCGTTCTTTGCTTAGGGATAAAATGAGGTTTAAAATACTATTGCAGCAGTATACTTTTAGCGAACATCTTGATGCCTCCCACGTTAATGAGAACAACATTTAGATGAATATGTAAATACACTGCCCAGCCAAAAAAAAGTCAGTGTTTGGAAGTCCCCCTGTAGTCAATAATTTTATCCCTTATAACTCACCAAAATGACATTTAAACCGTTTTTTTTTTCCCTGTGAAAAAAGTGTCTTCATGCTTTAAAATAGCTTGAATGTAACACCATTGCCTCATTTAATATACGTGGATTAATGAATATGCAAATTAGCTCCACCTCCACTCGCTCACACCAGCTCAGAGATCCACTCGGTCAACTTACTGAGGTAAACGCTGCACAGTGGTATCGCTCTTTACAACATCGGACACATAACGGTAATATATACATCATACACCTGCCATATTGCAAAATACACGTTTTTTCATATCAACAGAAAAATATACAGGGATAACCTGGCTTCTCTCAAGACTTCCCTGCTAGTTTGCTGTTAATTATAAACTAAAGTCTGCTGGCACGTTGACGTGATTGGTCACAAGGTAGTTTGTGACGTCACAGACACCAGCGATTTCAAACCATGTTTTTTTCACTGCGTTTTTAAGGAGAAAATACTCAGCAATAGTGTTGACAAGAATTTGCATGTGGTTTGTCTAAAAGCATATTAAAAACACCACATAGACTTACAAACAACATTAACTTGATTTTCACCACAGGGGCTCTTTAAGAGTCTATGATTGGATCATTATTTCAGAGATTATGTTTCTAGCATGTTATATGTTTGGCAACAGTTCTTCTAACCCTAATTGATGGAGTGTGTAGCTTTTCATTTCTTAAACAACCATGTAGGAAGACACATCTTGGCCATATTCCAAGATGACAATGTCAAGATTCATCAGGCTCAAATTGTGAAAGAATGGTTAGGGGGACGCTTGAAGAATCATTTTCGCACATGAATTGGCACCTCTGAGTCCAGACATTAAACTCATTGAAAGTCTTTGGGATGTGCTGGAGGAGACTTTGCTTGATTCTTGGATTGTCAATATAATATCTTGAACAAAAATTGATGGAAATAACATCACAACATTTCTTTCCATCAAGAGGTGCATCAATTTTTGGTTAAGATCTTGATCTACTCCTGTCTGACTACGACAGACTGAACAGAAGAAATGAACCATCAAATAATGTGACTAACTAGTTATGTTTAAATGTTTTTTTTTGTTTTTTTATATTTAGGTTACTGAAAGTAATGTTAACTTTTTAGCTAAGTGAGTCAGATGGTGATTCATTAATGTCTCTGACAGAGTCAGACTGATTCAAACTGGTAACTCATGAGTTTGAGTCTTTTTGAATAATTCCTTTTAAGAACTGCTCATAAGAGTCATTTGCATTGAACTATGCTGGTGGCACTATATGTTGGTCTGAGTCAATTTTTTTGTGCAGCGGTCTAAACTGGTTTGTGCTGTAAGTTTTTGACTCACTAAAGAGAACCAGTTCATAAGAATCATTTGTTCATGGACTGGTCTAAACTGGTCGCGCTGTATGATTTTTAATTAACTAAAAAAAAAAAAAAAAAAATCATAAGAGTCAATTGTTCGTGATCTGGTCTGAACTGGAAAGTGTTTATAAGAGTCGTTTGTCTGTGAATCAGGCTATGGTGGTTTGCTATTGTTTTTGATTCACCAAGATGAACTGGGTCATAGTAGCAATTTGGTAGTGAATTGATTTTCTGTTTTTTTTTCTGTTTTTTTTTTCTCAGTAACTCATCCAATAGACTGATCTGTTAATTAGTCATTTCCTGTTCGCCAGTCAAACAGAGATGGAGGTGGACATGTGGTGCTTCTGCTTCCTCTCTAAAGCACTTCTCAAGGCTTGATTCCTTTGCATAATATTTGAACTTCCATTTAGTTTTGGTAAACATGTATCTTCGTTTTCATTTTTTTTTTTTTTTTCCCATTTGTTATGATATGGTTAAGTATTCATTTACCCTCACTTCTCTTTCTTTATCCCTCATCTGTGTTTTTATCAGCTCTTGTAATAGTTCATATACTGTAGGTCTAAAGTACATATGAAGGTTAATTGGGGTCTCTTTCTTTGTGTTGCGGTTATAAATAGATTATATTGAGGAGACACCTTGAGACACGCTAATGAATGATTTGTTTTTCCTTGTTTTAATTAACATGGTGATTACTTCAGGGGGCCTTGCAATGCTTGGAGCCCAACATCCTCCACTACAGAGAAATGTCATTCATGATTAGACTTTAGCACAACAACAGATCTTAGATAAAGCAAGCAGCAATGACTATTAGAGCCTGTGATTTGTGATATTAGTGCCTGAATGGGTTGTCGTATTAAAATGAAATAAATGACATTCTCTAATATGCAGGCAGCAGTGAGTAACAGGCTGGTTTGACATATGCAACTCAAGTCTTTCCACGTAAATGCGAGTAAAATACTCTGAATTGGTTTAGATTACAGTCATTAGATCTTTCACAGATGACGTAAAATAAGTATATCACATTTTTATTTAGCTTTTATTTTGCTTATTTTGTTGTGACAACCATGTGTTCTTACAAGAAGCTTCATATTAAATGACGTTTCGAAAAGAAATTTTTGATGAACACATTCCAGGATTTTTCTCCATATAGTGGACTTCAGTGGGGTTCACCGGGTTGAAGGTCCAAATTGCAGTTTCAGTTAGTGCAGCTTCAAAGGTCTCTACATGATCCCAGCCGAGGAATAAGGGTCTTATCTAGCGAAACGATCGGTCATTTTCTACAAAAAAAAAAAAAAAGTATATACTTTTTTTTTAATGACAAATGCTCATCTGGCACTAGTTCTGCAATGCGCCACGCATTGAGTAATCACATTGGAAAGGTAAAGCGTGACAAGGCGGAAGTACCGCTGAAGGCCAAAAAACTCAATCTCATTTTCTCCTCCAACTTCAAAATCGTCTGACATTGTTGTTTTACCTATTTTTGTAAAGGGCGTTTGAATTAGTCTCACCTGCAGACTACGTAATGCGTGGTGCGTCGCAGAGCAGTGCAAGTCGAGCATTTGTGGTTAAAAAGTATATAAAGTAAAAGTAAGTATTTTTTTTTTAGAAAACGACCAATCGTTTTGTTAGACAAGATCCTTATTCCTCGGCTGGGATCACGTACAGCCCTTTGAAGCTGCATTGAAACTGCAATTTGGACTTTCAATCCATTGTACCCCGGTGAAGTCCACTATATGGAGAAAAATCCTGGAATGTTTTCCTCAAAAACCTTTCATTCTTCTCAACTGAAGAATGAAAGACATAAACATCTTGGATGGCATGAGGGTGAGTAAATTATCAGGAAATTGTATTTCTGAAGTGAACTAATCCTTTAAGTATCCAAGTCCAGAATCCAATTCATGAACTACCATAAATGTTGTTTATTATGCTCAAAATCAAATGGTGTTAAAAAGCTTGTATTTTTGTTATTTATTACACTTTCTCCCATTCATAGTAAAATGAATGCATAGTAGTAGTAGTCAATATGAATGTCTTGGTATATCTAAAATCTTTGGTTGAACTAACTGTCCAGAACACAAACAACCTTTCCGCACGTGTTTGTTGGAGATGTTGTTTTGAGCCATTTTTAGCCTCAATCTCTATATTCTAATCAGAGAGATAAAGGTAGGGACCCTAATAGAAAAACAAGCAAAGACGTTTTAACAGCGCTGGGCTGTAAGTTGTGATCATTTCCCCCTAAAGCCTCTTAGAACGTCTGCTCTAATCCCAGCAATGCGTTTGTCTACTAAAGTCTGACGTTAGCGTTACAAATAAATGGTTATGCATCGACTCATTGCCATCACAAGTGAACCCTGCCACTTTTCATTTCATATCTTTAGTGGTGATTGAGGGTAAACTACACCTAATATAAAGTTTAGAAACTGCTGAGTGAAGTACTATACCGGCTGCACTGCCTTATGAAGAATTACTTTGATAATATGATCATGGTGTAGTGATACAGTTGTGGATTTGTCTTGGGGAGGTTCAGCTCCTTATGTTTTGGCCTAGCAAAACATTTCTTGCCTTTAGTTTCAGTCATAAGTTCATATCTTGCTCAACTGACATTTTTTTTTAATGCAGCAATTAAAATTGCAGCCATTTGTCAGGACATGTGTATCAGTGATGAGGGCATGTTTTCATTGGACTGGAGAGCAGGCCCACAATGAACACTAGTGAACTGAAGCCAGGATCTGCCACTGACCACAGAGAATGATATTACTTTGTGTTGGAACATTACACATTTTTTAATTTTTATTAGATTTTTTTTTTTTTAGGACCATGGTAAAGTGAAATATCCTAACATTTGATTAAAAGACATTACAATTATTATTATTTTTTCTACATTTAATGAGTCATTTTTAAAAAATAAATTATAAATGATAAAAGTAAATTGTAACACTTTAGTATGGGGAACACATATAAACAATTAACTATGTCTTTTCCCTCAACAAACTCCTAATTTATTAATAGTTAGTAAGGTAGTTATTAAGTTTAGGTATTTGCTACAATTAAGAATGTAGAATAAGGTAATGCAGAATAAGGCATTAATATGTACTTAATAAGTAGTAATAAATAGCCAATATTCTAGTAATATTCATGCTAATAAGCAACTAGTTAAATGACCCTATATATATATATATATATATATATATATATATATATATATATATATATATCAATTAATTACAAAATATTTACTTTGTGTGTGTGTGTGTTGCAGCTAAAAAAAAAAAATGAAAAAAAGAAAGTAATCATTATTCTGGAACCCTGTGTAATACAGTGTCCAAAAAACTAGCATGGCACTTTTTGAGCGCTTTTTGTTTTGAGTAGCTCCAGCATTACTGTGCATCACTTGGTTTATAGTTTGTTTGTACAAGATCAAATGTTTGAACGATCGTTTCACACTTACACCGTTTCTGAATTTAATTAGCACTGTGATTTGTTGAGCATATGAATAGTTTTTGTGCAGTTTTGGACTGATCGGTGCACCAGCTCTCCTTATTTTTACCACAGAACATTAAACACTCACGTCTTCCCTGATCTCTCACTTTCGTTCTACCTCTCCACCCACACAGTCACACATAACATAACAGGCACAGTCATTTTTAGAAAGCAGCTCTGAATATGAATCAAAGATGGCACCCCATAATCCCAGGGCAGATAAGTTTGAAATCCCCGGAGAAATGTGGCGTTCTTTTCACAAGGGCCAGATGGTGCTGGGAGCATTAATGCTGTATCTCCAGTGTGTCAGTTGGAGACAGAGAGAGACAGAAATCCCGTAAAGCCTGCTTTCACCCTTGCTCGCTCATTCCATTACTTTTGGATTTCACTTATCACATTTAGTTATTGCAGCAGACCTTAAGCCTCACATATGATCACATATTTACCTAGTTATCACTGTTTGTCCATCTGAATGTGTCTCTGGGGCTTATGGGAGCTTTTATCTGACCCCATTTGTTGCCTCTTCTATTCTGGTTATGGCCACAGTGCCAATTTTTGTTGTCATTGGTGGCTTGTGACTGTATTGTAGTTTGTTTGTCAATGTTAGTCACAAGGGTGTTGATCTTTGAATTTATCTTTCAAGGTCAACTCCTGCTGAACTGTATAATTACTGTGCCACTAGCAAAACTTATGACTCGAACACCCCCCCCCCCCCCCCCCCCAAAATCTATCATTGGTCAGCCAATAGATGAGAGTTGAGCTAATGTTGCTCAAGTTGGTCGAGATGATCAAATAAACAGAACATTGTTTGATAGTGGTAAAGTGTTTACACTTTTCAGGGAAATCAATCTATAAATTATTTACTTATCAGTTGTCTTTGAGTTAGAAACAGGCTTCCATACCTATACCAGCTTAATCTTCAGAATAAAAAAAAATAAAAAAATAAACTTTTTTTTTTTTTTTTGTGAAAGAGATTAGGAGAGACAGTTAGGAGAATGTCACAATTTTGAGATAAAGTCACAATTAGAAGTAGTCGCAATCATGAGATATAAGGAAGGAAATGGCATGGTTATTTGAAAAGTTAAGTTGCAACTAAGAAACCAGCAATTGTGAGAAAGTCAACATTAGAAGATGTAAGTTATCTCACAATTGTGACTACAATTAGGATAAATATTCACAATCATGATAAATAAAGTAATGGTGGTAAGGAAACGGCAGAATTATGAGGAAAGTTAAGTTGCAACTGAGAAAGCTGCAATTGTAAGAAAGTCGATACTACAGGATCATGTGACTTTTCTCACAATATTAGGAGCAGGGCCGCTGCTGGCAAAATGGGTCCCCTAAGCAGAGCTGTATTGTTGTGCCCCCCTTAACACCCTCCACAAACACATTACCATTTTTTTTTTTTTTTTTTTTTTTTTGTGGTTATAAAAATAAACCTGAACAGCAGTCTTTAAAATGACTTAAAATAGATAGGCTATATAATAAAAATAAGGCAGTAATAAATGTTTTAACGAAAGTAACAAAATCAAGTCATTTTATGTTTTTTTTTTTAACAACACTGTAAAAATACATAATGAAATACATAATGTTGACAATCAACTTACGTACATTATGTATTATATCAAATGCCTGCAGAGGGCGCCAGTGGCTAGGTGATTGTTGTTGTTACACTTCTTGCTGTTGTTGTTACAGCATGATCAAATCCTTTTTTTAATATTGTCCAAACAACATTTAATTCAAATGTCCACGTAATCTTTAATATCTGGCCACATCCTTATGATATAAATGCTGCAGTCACAGTAATTTGTTCAACATGAACATGTTATCAAAACATGCAGAGACAGAGCGAGGGTTTAAACTTTTATTTTGAAACCGCGGTGAACATTTAGAAACAAGTATTCTTCTGTGTTAGCGTAGGTTTATATATGATAGCACTATGTTATGGTATATTATCATCTTTTAAATCCCCTGGGAGTTGGTGCCCTATGCAAACTACGTAGTCTGCGTATAGGGAACGGCGGTACTGATTAGGAGAAATAGTTACAATCATGAGAAATGAAGTCACAATTGTGAGATAAAACAGAACAAATATAAGGAAAGTTAAGTTGCGAGAGTCACAGTTACAAGATGTGAAGTCACATTTGTGACTTTTCTCAAAGTTGTGACTACAATTAGGAGAAATATTTATAAGCATGTGAGATAAAATGGCAACTGTGAGAAACTAGTAATTGTGTGAAAGCCGCAATTACAAGATGACTCTCTCGTGACTACAAAAGTCACAATTGTGAGATAAAACAGCACAATTATGAGAAATAAAGTTGGAATCACAAGAAATAGTCACAAATGTAAAATATAGTATAAAGTAAAGTTGCAGTTATAAGAAGTAGCTGAAATTGCTAACCCTTCCTGTTTGAACCACCCGCTCTAAGCAGGACTCGAACCCAGGTCTGCCGGTATGGGAGGCGGGTGCTCTAACAAGGAGACTGTCGTTTCTAACGTCAGTTGCTAGAACATCTCTTGAGATCAGGGGAGTGCGGTTTACACACACAGCTCTTACCGGCCTACATCCGTTACACAACTATGAAAAAAAAAATTAAATATTTTGAGATAGGAAGTCACATTTGTGAGATAAATATTACTAGAATTAAGCTATGCAAAACTATTTTCGATTCATAGCAACAATTTTATTTTCTTAAATTTTCTTTCGTACGTTTAAGTACGTGAATTTTTATGTACATACAGTATACAGTATATATGTCTTCTATAAAGCACTTTGTCAGGATTGTTTTAAATATGTTATATAAATAGTTAAACTTGTTCAAGATGGACCCTTTACTGACAATGATTAGATCTCTTTCACTCATTGTACCTCTAATGACCTTCACAATTTTTTTTGGCTTTGTCTCTGTTTCCTCATCATTGTGTGTGTATGCGTATGA
This sequence comes from Hypophthalmichthys molitrix, assembly GCA_037950675.1. Classification (NCBI taxonomy): domain Eukaryota; kingdom Metazoa; phylum Chordata; class Actinopteri; order Cypriniformes; family Xenocyprididae; genus Hypophthalmichthys; species Hypophthalmichthys molitrix. Next base: position 20,617,950 of record CM075510.1, on the reverse strand, counting down.
GTGTAAAACCTTTCCTGACCCTGGTGATGGCAGATGCAGGCTCTTGACGTGAACTCCCGCGCTGGCCGGGTGGCAGGGTTGGAATGTGGCGACCCAGAGAGCCGCAGCGGGATTAGGATATCTATACGGCACGTTCCCTTAACTTTGGAAAAGCTACACAGAATGTCAGCACTGACGTTAGTCCGGGGGCCGATCTCTACTTTAGCTTTCATTTACATGTTTTTGGCTTGTTTCTCTCTTGCTGCGGAGCGTGTGGGTGTAAGGAGGTGGAGGGCGGGTGAGGTTATGTAGGGTTGAGAATTTCAGCCAGAGAAAGAAAGACTTGTCTGTGTACACCAAAGCTTGCTATATGACGTGGAATTTTTTCCAATGTGTTGTCATTCGTTCAAGCGGTGAAAAATATTTTGGATTCAGAATGATTGTAATGCTCGCTGCCCAAGAACCACAGGCCATGACAGCTGATCCCGGCTCACCTATTTCAATCTGCTAACAGACTGACAAGCTTCATTACTGTTGTTTATGCATGGCCTGGTCAGGACGCAAATGTTAACAGTTGTAAACAAGGACAGACTGTGGGCTAAATCATGGTATTAGGTGATTTAGATGATGAGACATCAGGTTTTTGTATGAAACAATGGTTGTAATCCTGGAAAAGCATAGTTCATTACTGTGAAAGGGTGGTCTGAATCAGATTAGCACCGTCTGTAATCCTACTTTCACATGGTAGATGTGGTGAGATGAAACTTGGACATTTTAACTATTATATCAGCATTATCCTACTAAAAGATACATGCATTTATTTGTGATTACACTTTGACTACATTTTAATTTCAACAGTATGTGTCTTTGGTCTATCTTTCTGTCAATTTCTTGGCCTTTCTCTGTCACTGTCATTCGTGGGCTACGTTGACATACAGTCTTTTAATGGAAGCCCATTTCTGCCTCAGAGTAAAAGTAGCTGAATTAGTAGTAAAGTAGTAAAAACAAAATTACAAATTTAACTTGTGCAAAATTGGAATATCGCATAAAACATTTGTGAATAAAGCATTTGCGAACACATCCCATGTGTTCAAGAGAACAAAATAGTCACTTCCTGGGAAATTGGCGCAAAATTTCTGTAATAAAATTGGAAGTTGATGCAATAGGGGAAGCCACGGTGGCTCTTTTTTTCCTATATCATAAATGACTTGCGTCTCAAAGCCCACAGACGAAGCACAATAAACATTGTCATGTCATCTTGCGTTCAGGTGCCTGGTGTTTGGGAACGCAATCGTGTAAGATTCTTCTGGGAGAGAATTATACCAAATTATTCTGATTATTCTGACTTTGGCTCAGGCATTTCAGAATGATCAAACCAACATTTGAGATGCTGTGCAATGAATTTGGTTCAGTTATCAACCACATCCACTATTGAGACAAAGTCTCAAGTTTTTTGTTGCGCATCGAGGGCTTTTTTTGATAAATGTGTTTCCATCATAGTTTATGTGCATGTCTTCTCATCTTATATATATATATATATATATATATATATATATATATATAATTCTGCCTCAATTGAGTGCATACATTTTTTTTTATGCATATTTTTAAATTTTATGCCCATCTTGGCATTTCCATCCAGTGTTTTTTTTTTTTTTATTTTTTTTTTTTATGCGATGTCCCAAAATGTGCAAAAAATAGGTGGATAGAAACATAGCTAGTGTGAACTGTCAGAATTAATTGGGATTTTATGTTATAACCAGACATTTGTGCCCATTGTGGGCTTAGATTGCATTAGTGTTTTACTGGCATCCCCACAACGAGAAAGAATGCAGTACAGTAGTTTTGTTTTTTGCTTATCAGTCAGTTTATGAGTTTCACATGTTCTGATCAATGTCTGCTATTTGACCAATGTTCAGCCTGTTTATATATATATATATATATATATAATATATATATATATATATATATATATATATATATATATATATATATATATATATATATAGAGAGAGAGAGAGAGAGAGAGAGAGAGAATTTAGAGGAAAAAAAAATCAGATTTGGGTCACATTCAGTCGTGAGTTGAATACAGCCTTTTATTGTAGTTGTTTTTAGGCGTTTAACACATGCAGTAGGTGTATGTGGATATGTGTCTGTGTATTTATTTGTGTTAGTTCCAGGGTTTGATTGAGTGTGTGTAATTGTTTGCCTGTCAGCCAGCCCTCTGCATTCTCTTCTTCAGTTCTTTGAACTGCACCTTGCTGCCGCTGCTCTCCACAGGGAACTTTGAAGCATAGAGACAGATGAAGTGTTTGTTTGTGGAGGATATGCAAACACACACAAAAAGTCTTCTTTTGTAAATAAATGCCAGCCCTGAGAAGTGGGGCCTTTTGAATCTATGCTGAAAGCAGTTGACAATGTGTTGTTTAGTGGTGCTGATTGTGCAAGAACAGTTTGGCGAATTGAGTAGAAAACCAATGTAGGTTATAAATTCAATAATTCTGTGATGTTTGCAATACACTTCAGCATTATGGTAGTTATGGAATCCTACAAGAGTGTTGATATTGGATGTAAACAGACATTGCATATCTGAAATGGCCCGTTTTCCAATGCTGTCAGTGTGTAAGTTCATAGTTATTCTTCAGGATTCATTGTTCTGAGTTCTAAACTTTCAAATAATATCCATTAGGGGTTTCAGATCTATTAAGAATTTTAATACATCCAGGTAATTACATAATATGCTGATTTAATAGATCACACATCTATCACATGTTTGGGCTAACATGAAACAAAAGCAGATAAGTGAATCATTAGCAATTTTTACAAGTAGTTCTGTTCAAGTTCAAGCTTTCATGGTAACAAAATCTCACTACATTATTTACGTAAAGGTAAATTCAAAGATTCATTACATCAATTGTTTTATTTTTTTCAATTGTTTTTACTGCATTATCATGTGTACATTTTTTATACACAAGGCCTTGACTTGCAGATTCAAATGCCACTATTTAATAAGTGGTGCTATAGTAGAGTGGTTAAGGTTCAGGACTGGTAACTGTAACATTGCTGGTTCGATCCCCACAATGATCCCTTGAACAGTCATCATTGTGTCCTTGACCAAGATGTCCCTGTAACAAGTTTATGGGACTGCTCTATGGCAACATTGTGAAAGTTGCAGAAACAAATTTCACCATAAACAGGTTTCATTCTGTGCTAAATAAATACAATAAAGATTCTATAACCACTGTGCTCTTGAGCAAGGCACTTAACCCCAGGTCATTCCAGAGGGACTGTCCTTGTGATTTAACATGGTGCCATAGTGTTGTCACATGAGTCATTGAAGTAGACTCCTGAAGCCCAGTTGTGTGATGGTAAATAAAGATTATAGGTTGTCTATGTAGATTCTTGACTTTCTAAACCATCCAGGTTATAAAATGTTCAAACAAACTCTTTATTTAAAAATCACTGGACTACATAAAAAGAAACAACTAGATGTTTGGTGTTCATCCAAACACCATCTTCAGCTGTAAAAACACATGAAGTAACTCTGGCAAATATATAGATAAGTCACATTATCTGTACACATGTAGAAGTCACATGTTTACCAAGTTGTCCACATAGAATGCTTGTCAGAGCTGATGTATTCCCTGCATTTTTACAATTGAAGATGGTGTTTGGATGAACATCGAAACATCTTGTCATTGCTTTTTAGTCCAGTGATTTTTAAATAAAGAGTTTATTTGAAAGATTATGGTTTTTGGGTTTTTTTTTTTTTTTTTGCATAGTTTTAAGGAGTATGTTAGCACATGACAGTACAGTAGAGATGTAGTGGTGGCTTTTCCTTGATAACCTAATGGATACTGGGCTGCCAAATTAAGTTTGGAGAATTTAAAGCTGCAGTCCGTACTTTTTGGTGCTCTAGCAGTTGATAAACAGAACTGCATTCGTCTTGCGGAAGAACATTTTAGCTACTTCTCTCTGAGTCAAAAAGTTGTCAGAGTTCCTGCTAAGACCAAAGTAGTTTTGTCTTGGTAGAGTGGAAGAGTGTTGGATTGCACAAAGTCTTGTGCCTGGAGTGCCAGGGAACTATCAAGAGTTCTATATGTCATTGTAGCTTCCTTAAACTTTTAGTGACCAGAGGCAGAGATAGCCTCTTTATTCTTGCAGCATAAAGGAAAAAGAGGTCAATGCAATGGTATTGTACAGGACACCACATAGTTTCATCATTTTTATTCCAGGTACTCTATGTGGTCTATTTAAAGTTCTCCAAACATTGTAAGACCTAAGTGACCTGTCAAAATGATCCCTTAAGGTTACCTGTCATGGCTTACATAAAACTCAACCCTTGATTTCAACTCAAACTCACGGATTCCCCCCAGAACTACTCATCGACAACTTGCCATTCTAACATCTCTATCCCAGCTGTTTGCTCCAATTCACATAGTGTTTGTGATTCACACCTTCATTGAAGTGACTTCTAAAGCAATTTGGGAGTTGCATCACGTCATTATATGTGACGGGTATAAATGCTAGAGCTGTTCCTAAGGTCCTACAACAACGAAGACACCTATATGATTTGCAACGACTGAATTCTGCAACATTTGACAAAAATGGGCATTAACAATCATATTCTGTAGGAGGTATACCAGTGGATTAGCAAAGAACTCTCATTCAAATGTCACCTGGTGAAGCCAAACTAGCAGTCTTTTACTGCCCATTACTTATTGGCTCCTTCTCGACTGGGACTGACTGTAGGTATGTGGAGGAATTCAGCTGTGAAATATGAAGGAGCAGTAGACTGGACGGTCAAAAGTCCAAGTCATCATTCCAATATCATTCTAACAATGGGAATTGTTGTATGAGGACTATTCCTAACTAAGAGCACCATTGGAACTAAACTCTGTAAGTGGTTTAAAGTGTTAAGAGTAAGGTGAGGTATAGCATCATTGTGATTGACAGGATTAGAAGATTAGAAGACATGCTTTTCCAGAACTTTTGGTAATTGGATTTTGAATGTTTATTGGAGAAACTATAATCAAATTCCCAATTAATACCAATGTGACTACGTAATCAGTTTTCTTATTCTGATTTCTCACATTGTCTCTGGGGTTTTGAAGTGTATGAGACCATCAAAACCAGGCAAGAGTGGTTGCTAGAGGTTTAATGATTGGCTGGTTTACATCAAGAGCTTGATGTAGAAGACCTCAGGTTCCACTCATGCCCACAGCAACTGCCTCTCCATTGAAGGTCTTTGAAGGACTTGTAATCGAAGTTGTTTACCCACAGAGACTTCATGTTTATCTCTGTCCCATCCATTATTTACTCAGTCTGAGCTATAGATCTTCTGTGCTGGATGCCCTGGGGAAATACGAGCTGTTCTTAGAGTTTGGCTTGACTGATGAGTCTACATTTATTATCATCAGCATAACTAATAAAAGGGAGGACTGCTCTGATGATGACTATGGGTAACGGAGGTCCATTTGTCTGGTAATTAATTGTTGTCATTGATTTGCTGCTCCATGGATAATGAGTGCTTTAGATTATTTGTGCGGAACAGGGGATGAAGGAACAGGATGATTCAAAGCATCGGTAGTGATTTAGATGTCTGTGTTTGTGTCTGCTTTTCCCCAGGGAGGCAGTTTGAAAGCTTGTGTCTGAGCATTGCTCTTTGGATCAAGAACTTTAAAAAGAATTGAGAGAACTGATGTGGTTGAGGATCTGTGTACAATACAGACATTATAGCTGTATGTGAATATATACAGAAACATATTTTGCTCAAAATGGCACAGTACTGCTAGTTTTGTACAGTAGCATAACTTATTAGTAAAAGCATTTTCATATCTTTCCAGTTTTCCATTTAATTTCTTTATCCAAATGCTGTGCTGTAGAAGATAGTTGACAGATTATTCAGTTGCACAGAGATATTCATAACTATGTTTTGTGTGTGTGTCTGTCTGAGTATGTTTTCGAGATGTATGTTTTAGTGATAGGTCACAATAATTGACCAATTGATTAGTCATCCCAGAAACCAGCAAGTTGATCAACATCTTGTTTAAAGGATTAGTTCACTTTCCAATGAAAATTAGCCCAAGCTTTACTTACCCTCAAGCCATCCTAGGTGTATATGACTTTTTTCCTTCTGATGAACATAATCGGAGAAATATTAATAAATATCCTGACGCATCCGCATTTATAATGGCAGTGAACGGGACCAATGAGTATGAGCTGAAGAAAATGCTTCATAAACATGTACTCAACACGGCTCCGGGGGTTTAATAAAGGCCTTCTAAAGCAAAGCGATGCGTTTGTGTAAAAAAATATCCATATTTAAACAAGTTATGAAGTAAAATAGCAGTTTTTAATTAGTGAGCTAACAGCTTGCTGTTTTCACGGTAAAACCCTAAAAAAGTTGCATATTTAAATTCATCCCTTTTAAAGCGCTGCAACTACAGCAATACACATTTGGACAGATGTCTTTAAATGCTTTGAACGGTCTTTCATGAGTGAATTTTGGAAGTATGTAGTTTTGCACATCTCTAATATGTTTGCATTTATGTATTTTTGTCTCTATGTATGTTGTAAGAATAATAATAGTGCCACAGAGCCACTGTTTACACTTTTGATGGTAATCAGTCTGAGAATGGCTTACCTACAGTTAGTTGTAGTTCAAGCATTTTAGCACTGAAAATAATTTAAATAAATTTAAAATTCAAATGATCCAAACTCTTTTGCAAATCTAAAAGAGATACACACTCCGGATGTTTTTAGCTAGTCTGTACCTTCTGTGTGTGTTCTTCATAAAAATTAATACATGAATTCACTCATGAAAGTCAAACATTGAGGAAAGATCACTCTTAAAGGGTTAGTTCACCCAAAAATGAAAATTGTCATTTATTATTACTCACCCTCATGTTGTATCACACCCGTAAGACCTTTGTTTATCTTCGGAACACAAATTAAGATATTTTTTATAAAATCCAATGGCTCAGTGAGGCCTGCACCACCAGCAAGAACTCTCCTTTTTTTAATGCCCAGAAAGCTATTAAAACCATATTTAAACATATCAGCGGTTCGGAGCGTGTATCAAACTGCCAAAGTCATGTGAACTATTGAAGTTTCAAAACTCTTATGACGTAACAAAGCCTTGTTTATTGAAATCATGTGATTTTGGTTCTCTAAACCACTGATTCGAAACAAATGATTCCTAAAGCTTCGAAGCTTCATGAAGCAGTGTTTTGAAATCGCCCATCACTAGATATTGTGGAATAAAGTCGCTATTTTGTTATTTTTGGCCCACAAAAAGTATTCTCGATGCTATATAATATTAAGGTTGAACCACTGTAGTCACATGAACTGTTTTAAATATGTTTTTAGTAGCTTTCTGGGCATTGAAAAAGGGAATGTTCTTGCTGGCGATGCAGGCCTCACTGACCCATCAGATTTTATCAAAAATATCTTAATTTGTGTTCCGAAGGTGAACGAAGGTCTTACAGGTGTGGAACGACATGAGGGTGAGTAATAAATGACATAATTTTCATTTTTGGGTGATCTAACCCTTTAATGACAACGCCATAAACATACTGCCACAGCCAGACCTGTAAACAAAACCGTTTTAAAGAGTTCACATTGAACTGTTGTGTTTTATGATCCTCTTACTTTAGTTTGCACACACACACACACACACACACACACACACACACACAGGAGCTGGAAGATAACAGCTGTGACAATGTGTGATAAAGCAGACACTGTTTACAGGGGGTGGTAATCCTGATAGCCCTACTAAGCAATGCTGAAATCCCTGCCGATTTGTGGTGACCGCACCGCTGGCTCGCTCACTCGATTAAAAAGGAGTTTGAGCGCAGCTGCTTTGTACACTCATGGACTTCAGGCTGGAGGTTGTTTTGGTCTGACTGCTGACCTTGATAAGTAGTTTGAGTTGAATTTCTCTCTGTAAGCTTTCTGTCCTAGCATGACCTCCTGGTACAGTGGGTTAGTGGGCATCAGATAGTAGCTTTGCTGATGATATCTCTGAGTATTAGATAAGGAGCACTCAACATTCCTTTCAGCCTTATATTCCCTACTGTTTTCTCTCAGCACATTTATTGAGGCTTATGACATTGGTATGCCGATAAAGTCTTTTGTGAATCTCTCTATTTAAACTGTGATGCATTTAAAATGAAAATTGACCTTATTTGCTTCATTGTAGTTAGTCGCATTGTGCACGATTTGCACACAAAAAGCCTTCATAATCATTCTTGTGAACAAGAAGTGCATTTAATTGTAAATGTCAAATCTTAAAAATATATAATATATACTTGTAGAGATACTATATTAAAGAAATAAAAGGCCACTTAAGTGTACTTAAAGATAGTACACTTTTCATTTCATTTCAAATATTTAATTACAAGAATATTTGAATAAATGGCATACAAGTTTACAATGCTAAAGTTTTCTACTTTTCCTCAAGGGCTTTCAGTGGAATGTGATAACTCCATGACTTTCCTTTGCAAATGATTTCACTCGGCCTGTCTGAACTGTTGGTTAAAGTTGTGCAAAGTCGATAATAAAAAATAATGATACTTGAAAAAAGCACAAGATGAAAAAAAGCTGAGTTGCTCTCAAGGATGAACCAAAAAGGTTTTTAGGAGTCAATGCAAACTCGGATCCACATCTACAATAGCCTCATTCTAATGTTGAATGCCCTTTTTTCACAATCCAATCAATTCTTGATAGATAAAATCTAGTACTGCCCTACATTTTTTTCTTGTTGAACATTCTGAAGGATTGGTTGTGAATACATGTTAACTTGTAAGTGTTAAATTAAAGGGTTAGTTCACCCAAAAATGAAAATTCTGTCATTAATTACTCACCCTCATGTCGTTCCACACCCGTAAGACCTTCGTTCATCTGTGGAACACAAATTATGATATTTTTGATTAAATCTGATGGCTCAGTGAGGCCTGCATTGCCAGCAAGATAATTAACACTACAGTGGTCAACCTTAATGTTATGAAGAGAATAATTTCTGTGCGGCAAAAAAAACTAAATAACTTTATTCAACAATATCTAGTAATGGGCGATTTCAAAACACTGCTTCATGAAGCTTCGAAGCTTTACGAATCTTTTGTTTCGAATCAGTGGTTTGGAGCGTTTATCAAACTGCCAAAGTCACATGATTTCAGTAAATGAGGCTTTGTTACGTCAAAAGTGTTGAAACGTCGAAATTTCAATGGTTCACCACTGGGGGGCGTAACTTTGGCAGTTTCATACACGTTCTGAACCACTGATTCAAAACAAAATATTCGTAAAGCTTCGAAGTTGTTGAATAAAGTCGTTATTTTGTTTTTTTGGTGCAAAAAAGTATTTTCGGCGCTTCATTACATTACGGTTGAACCACTGTACTCACATGAACTGTTTTAAATATGTTTTCAGTACCTTTCTGGCCATCTGAAAGTGTTAATTATCTTGCTCTCAATAGAGGCCTCTCTGAGCCATCGGATTTTATCAAAAACATCATAATTTGTGTTCTGAAGATGAACGAAGGTCTTACGGGTTTGGAACGACATGAGGGTGAGTAATTAATGAAGGAATTTTCATTTTTGGGTGAACGAACCCTTTAAGTGGCCTCCTTTGTTATAAACATTCAGAATAGTTCTTTCATAGATTAACTGTAGTATTTGTTGTAAAACCACATGTAAAACTTGCTGGTTCCTCATTACAGTGATTAGAAGGGAACAACAGTATTTGTTTTGGTAAAAAAAAAAAAAAAAGCTGTTATCTTACCATAGTTGTAATAAAAGTGACTCCCTCAATCCCCTTTATATATAATTTACTAAGAAATACTAAAAACTGATATAGTCATAGTTAGACTTAGTACAGTTAGTGCCACTATAGTAAAATCCAAGTAAGTTTTCGTAGAGGTTGTCTCTCTCTATATATACATATTCACACATACAAAATGAAATTGAGGTGGGGAGGAGAAGAGAATATTGAGACGGTCTTAGCTGGCGTGTGTTCCTCTTTTGCTGACTTTACATTTTAATAAGGTGGAGGATTAGCTTAATGTCTGTTTCATCTTCAGTGCTCACAGTGGGGGCAATTCAACCCTTTTCCATGCGTTGCCATGGTGACAGACTTCCAGCAAGCCTCTAACTGTAATCTCCAGTCAAAATGTTTGCTTTTGTTTCGTTGGCAGTGCCTTGTTCATCATGACAGCTTTTCGACTGCTAGCGGGTTTGAAAATGTGTGCCTGTCTGTAAAAGCCTCACAATTCAGATTTTTATAGAGGCTGCCATTTGGAAGCTGAAAGAAGAAAGAGGAAATATTTTTAGGCCACAAATGAATAATTGTGGTTGTGTGTCCGTATTCAAGATGGAGCAGTATTCCTGTGTCTGTCTCTGAAGGACACACATTTCAAGTCTACTGCTGTTTTGTGCCTTTTTCTATATACATATATACATATTTTCTAAATATATGAGCATATGTAAGTATATACTTTTATTTTATGTATAAATGTAAAAAAAAAAATATGGACAAATGATAAAAAGGGGTTGTTTTTCTCAGTAGGTGATTGATGGTTATAATCTACAGCAGGCTTAGAGGTTTACAATGAAGAGCCCTGAAAGTTATCATTATGATTGAAAGGGTGTTTTCATGTGTGTGTGTGTGTGTGTGTGTGTGTGTGTGTCCATGCACATTCTTGTTTTGATTTGACATGAATCCTCTGGATTGCTGGGAGTTGAAATCATCTTTGCTGTCCTGCTCGTATTTATTTGATGTAAAGACAGTTAAGCTGGGCAGCTAATGTAATCCAAATAACATTTCAGCAATCTGTCACATTTTGTGCTATACTGTACTTGACCAGATGTCTACTGAGGGACTAAAGGCAAATATTTCACACATTCTTATGTTGTTGGACACAAACAAGGCTGTGTAGACACCAGTCACTAGATCCACATAAACACAAGCTGAGCTGCTTCTAAATGTGTTATTAGGAAAATAGTATTTTAATGAATTACAGTTTAGTTTGGACAGTTCAGAAAAGTTTATGCTGTGTGTGTTAGTGTGTATATATAGATATAATACTCTGCAAAGATCTTAAAGCTTTGATACATTTATTTATACCATATTTACACAATAAATGAACTGGTTTTATTTAAGTCAAAATTTAAAACATTACTCATTCAACCTAATTGTGACACTATGGAAATAATTTTTTAGAAGTTAAATTTGCCTCCTTTATGGTACAACTGCACAGTGTATAGTGAATGCAGGTAAATTAACCATATCAGGGCTCGACATTAAGCCTTGTCATGACAAGTAAACAAGTAAATCTGTCATTCACTTCAAATAGTTACTTGTCTGGAAAGCAAACTGTGCAAATGAAATGTAGTTTATTCTGAAGCAGTAATCTTTTCAGCGTTCTATTAGCTCTTACTTCAGCATATCTGTGATATTTGCCCCATTAAATTGATTTCCAGTGATTTTTTTTTTTTTTACCTTCATAAAGGGCATTTTTTAGCCCTAACCTTATTGAATTTGTCATCTTTCATGTGAAATCATAATTCATTTAGAATTATGAGACTATAGAGCTGTTACCAATCAAATGAAATCCATATCAAGAAACTCCATCTTTCCACTTCAGAGGAAACACAGAAGTTACATCTGAAGTAGCATTTAGATGTATTTATACAGATTTTTTTAATGAAACTCAGAGGTGACATGAATGCATTTACACTGCAAAATTACAACTGCATACATAATGTTATGAGATTGTTTTAAACAAGTTTTTGAATATGAAATGTTGTAATATTATAAATGTCTTCCTGTCAGTTTTGATCAATTTAGTGCAACCCCAAATTTTGGTAACCCCCAAACCCCAAACTGTTCGGCCACCAAGTTAAAGGATTAGTTCACTTCAGAATTAAAATTTCTTGATAATTTACTCACTCCCATTTAAGTCGAAAAGAAATTAAGGTTTCTGGGGAAAACATTACAGGATTTTTCTCCATATAGTGGACTTCACTGGGGTACAACGGTTGAAAGTCTAAATTGCAGTTTCATTGCAGCTTCAAAGGGCTCTACACGATCCTAGCCGAGGAATAAGGGTCTTATCTAGTGAAACGATTTGCCATTTTCTAAAAAAAATATATATTTTAATACATTTATATACTTTTTAACCACGAATGCTCGTCTTGCAATTACGTAATGATGTTGGAAAGGTCACATGTGACGTATTCCAGTGTCTACAAAGCGAATGTGCAAAGACTAAGCCAAACGTCCTTTATAAAAAAAGGTAAAACAACGATGTCGGAAGGTTTTGAAGTTGGAGGAGAAAATGTGATTGAGTTTTTCGCCCTACCACGGTGCTTCCGCCTATGTCATGCGTGACCTTTCCAACGTGATTACGCAATGCGAGGCAGATCGCAGAGCTAGTGCAAGATGAGCATTTGTGGTTAAAAAGTATATACATTTGAATTTTTTTTTTTTAGAAAATTACTGATCGTTTCGAAAAAGACCCTTATTCTTTGTCTGGGATCGTGTAGAGCCCTTTGAAGCTGCAGTGAAACTGCAGTTTGGACCTTCCACCCGTTGTACCCCATTGAAGTCCACTATATGGAGAAAAATCCTGGAATGTTTTCCTCAAAAACCTTCATTTCTTTTCAGCTGAAGAAAGAAAGACAAACATCTTGGATAACATGCCATGGGTGAGTAAATTATCAGGAAATTTTAATTGAGGTGAAGTAATCCTTTATATGTGTGTGTTAAGATTAGGTAGTTTCCATCCACCTATATTTATGCACATTTTTGAATATTGTATAAAAAAAAATGCTGGAAATGCCATGAATTCTAAAAATGCACCTAAAAAAAATGAATCGCTCAATTGAGGCAGATACATTTTTTATCTGATGAAAAGATGTGCATGAACTACAATGGAAACCCATTTACCGAAAAATTCTCAATGCGCAACAAAATACTCACGTGACTTTGTCTCAACAGTGGATGTGATTGGATAATTGGACTAACCAGCAGTCCAATTTCATTGCATAGCATCTCAAATGTTGGTTTGATCATTCTGAAATGCCTGAGCCAAAGTCTGTCATCAGAATGATTTAATATAATGACCTCTCAGAACTGTCTCACATGATTGCATTCCTAAACACCAAGCATCCGAACGCAAGATAACACGACAACATTTATTGCATTTCGTCTGTGCATTCTGAGATGCAAGTCATTTATGATGTAGGAAAAAAGGGCCACCGTGGCTTCCCCTATTGCATCAACTTCCGGTTTTATTACAGAAATTTTGCGCCAATTTCCCAGGAAGTGAGGATTTTGTTCTCTTGAACACATGGGATGGAAACGCTGCTTTATTTGCAAATGTTTAAAGGGTTAGTTCACCCTAGAAATGAAAATAATGTAATTTATTACTCACACTCACCCTATACTTGTCACTTTAAAATATTAAGGTAGAACCACTGTACTCACATGAACTGCTTTAAATATGTTTTTAGTATCTTTCTGGGCACTGAAAGTGTAAATTAATTTACTGGCAATGCAGGCCACGCTGAGCCATCAGATCTTAAAATTATCTTTATTTGTGTTCCGAAGATGAACGAAGGTCTTACGGGTGTAGAAGGACATGAGGGTGAGTTATAAATGACATTATTTTCATTTTTGGGTGAACTAACCCTTTAATGTGATATTCCAATTTTGTGCATAAGTTAAATTTGCAGCTTTGAGTGGAATTGTGGTGTGGGGTAGAATTTCACATAAATCTGAAAGGGGAACCATGTTTTCATAAAAAGACAGATCATGTGACTCTTATTTTGACATTTCTTTCCATCCGTCCTTGAATAAACAATATTTTTGTTGCCAACATACTTTCCCAGTTAATGCTTATCTGTTTTTCTAAACATAATCTCTGCAGTTAAGTGTATTGATTTGGAATGTTGGATTAACTCAAGTAACATTGTTTGAAGTATTTGTCATCAGTGGTTTGCTATTGCATCATTTCGGGGTGATGGGGAGGGGTTCTCATCTCAGTCATCATGTTTATATGTAGATATGATTCTCTGTGAGCAACTCTAGAGCAACAATATTTTCATGAATGTCCAGACATTTAAAAGTTGTTGTGGGAATATGACAATATATATAAACCATGTAGATGATTACATGTGGAATATAAGGCTTGGTGTAAGGCAAGCAGAGAAGTCGGTTTTCTAATCTGCCTTAACCAATCAGCAAGCTGCATGCCAATGTTTGTTCACCAAGCATACATATTCAGATCTATTTTTCCAGCTGCACCTGCTTAGCGATGTGTAATTCCATCTTTTGACAGGTATTTATCTGAGGACATCATGAGTTTATTATAAAAGCTCAGTGGGACACATGCACACAAACACTGAGAGTAGGTCACTGGTTAAACGTCTAAGCTGATGGGAAATGATGAAATCATGCTTATAAGCCCAGAGCTCAGTTTTAAGCTCTTCCATACCTCAATCCCTGTTCTGACACTGCTTGGGATTTTAATACAAGTTCTCCCATTCCACAAACATGCTTGAATCGCTTATTGATCTATAGTCCAGCCTCTCTTTATCTGTCTCCGTTAAGGAATTAAACGCCTCACCTTGTCTGTCTTCATGGCAGCACAGCACATGTCAGTATTATTTTTTCCATGTTTGTGGCTGGTAGGTAATCTGTCTGAACAGATGTGTCCAAAATGGCATCTGCTGCGCTCACTTCGGCTTATGTAACATGTTTGTGTCCTGAGAGGGCTGTGAAGGGCTCCATGCAGTCTGTGTGTGATATGGAAGCAGTTTGTGGAGGTGTGACTTTGAATGTGTAGAACTGTAAAAAGACGGACTGAGCTTTTTAAGTTCTGTGTGTGACAGAAGCATATGACTTGAAGTCCACCTATATTAGTAGGACTTATCTCCTCATATTGCGTACATAAAATAGTTAATGTTGGCAGTGTTATTTTAGTATTATTTATGTACTGTTATAGTATTTATTAATATTTTGAATTAGTTTTTATTTTTATATTTTTAATATATTTTTTATTGTTTTTATTTACATTTTAGTTAAAGTTTTAGTAATTCGTTTTAATGTTTGTAATTATTTTTTATCTCAGTTTTAGTTTTAGTATTTTTAGTACTTCAGCTAAAACTTATTTTATTTCAGTTAGTTGCCAAAGCAACATTTTTCATCTAATATTTAGATGGTATTTTATTTCAGCATTATTTTAATAAATAATAATCATAATAATAGTAAAACAATCTTTATAGTTTTTTATAGTTTTATAGTTTTTTTTGTTGTTGTTTTTTGCTGTTCGTTAACATTAATGTATTAGTTATCATTATCATTACATTTAATTATCAAAAATTTTACAGCATTGATGTTGGTTAATGTTACTTTTTATGTAAACTAAGATATTTAACATTTCAGTGATTAAAAAAAAAAAAAATTCAAAGATAAATTAACAGTAGTTATGAACGAACATAAACAATGAACAATTGTTAGTTGATTATACGCAATGTGAACTTGTTAACTTGAATGTTAACCTGAAATTCATTCATTCATTCATTCATTCAACAAATCAGACATTTTTTTAATGCACAGAGATTTTGCTGAATTTTGTGGGTTGAATGTTCATTTTCATAGTACAGTAGACAGAAGATAGCTCAGTGTTCATGAACATTAGTAAGAGAGAGAATGATTTCCTTCAAGTGCATATACAGCCCCTCGTCACCTTTCATGTCAGTTTGCTGAGAGAGACTGTATTTAAAGCACATTCAGGAGAAACCAAAGTTTAAAGTAACCCAGCTAAATTAGCATGCTGGGTTAAGAAGGGCTGTAATGTTTCAGGACTCAGGGCTTGTCTCTCAAGGCCTTTTTGAATGCTCTTTTTTCTTCTGTTTTTATAATTGGGTCACTGCTCTTCTCAGATGCCTGTGTGTGTGTTCTTGTCCTCCAGGGAGAGTTTGATGTTTTCTATTTCAGCAACCTTTGTCTTCTGTCTGCGAGACGCTATTTCATTTCCTTGTATGCTTGCTTAGCATCCTCTTCTGACAACCTCCTCACCCCGTCTCTCAAACTGACAGCTTTTGTTTCACAGTCTGATGTGTATGTCAGTGAAAGCGTCTTGATAGATGATCTTACCTTATATCATAGAGTTTGTCATTATTCTAATTTTTATTATCATTTCTTTCTCTCTCTAATAGCTGCC
The DNA here is from genome assembly GCA_037950675.1 of Hypophthalmichthys molitrix. Classification (NCBI taxonomy): domain Eukaryota; kingdom Metazoa; phylum Chordata; class Actinopteri; order Cypriniformes; family Xenocyprididae; genus Hypophthalmichthys; species Hypophthalmichthys molitrix. Next base: position 20,601,743 of record CM075510.1, on the reverse strand, counting down.
ATTGTTTATATCGACATCCTTATTCGTCCCATCATCTCGTCAGATTTTAAAGTAGGGGTTTAAGCTGGGACTTTGTTCAACATTCGTGTCAGCGTTTTTTTTTTTCTTCTATTTTAAGGGTATATAATGGTTAAGGTTGTGATTCTAGTTGATAATACATGTGCCATGATTTTGAAATGTACTGTTTTGTATTCATGTTGGTTTCATATGTTTTTGAAAAACATTCAAAGAAATCTATTTCAGTTGAATGACTCTATAAATGTCATTAGGTGTAACCATTTAGTAAAGACTAATTTATTTTCCTTACAACCCAAATGCATGTGACATTTTATAGATTTTAGTTTAATATGTATATTTTTAAGTAAATGTTCACATTTGTAAAAAAAAATGTGAAATTTTGTGATGCTTTAAAGGGGTGGCTGATTATGATTTAACTTTTTTTAACTTTATTTAGTGTGTAATGTTACTGTTTGAGAATACACAACATCGGCAAAGTTATGACGCTCAATGCAAAGGGAAATATTTTCTTTTACAGAAATCGCTTTTTAAGGACTACAACAAATGGCTGGTAGGGAGTACAGCAAGCTTCTTCCTGAGTTGGTGACATTACAAACCCCAAAATTTACATAAACCCTGCCCCCGGGAGCAAAGGACATGAGGCCATGTTGGGCTGCTTTAGAGAAGAGGAAGAGTTGTTGTAGTGTTGTTGCCATTCCATCATTTTTCGCTGGACTGCTTCACAAATGAGGATCAACTTCTTCCCGAGTCTCTCCATCTGTGTCCCACTCCGGTTTGAACAATGTAAGGCTGAACACCGTTACTGACAATCATTTTGGCTGCGTGAGATTCTCCAGCTTTGTTGTTGTTGATCAACCGAAGTGTGAGCAGTTAAAGCTCCGCCCTCTTTTAGAAAGCAGGCCGGGAGCAGCAGCTCATTTGCATTTAAAGGGACACTCAAAAATGCTGTGTTTTTGCTCACACCTAAATAGGGGCAAATTTAGCAAGCTATAATAAATGATCTGTGGGGTATTTTGAGCTGAAACTTCACAGACACATTCTGGGGACACTAGAGACTTATATTACATCTTGTGAAAAGGTGCACAATAGGTCCCCTTTAAGAAAGTTATTGACCCTGCTACAGTCATGAAGGTCTGCAGGGGTCCTCTCTATGATATCCTCTCTATGTTTTGTTTCTCGCTGCATGTTTTTGCATGGTGGTTACATTGCATGATTTTGTTGGTCGCACCACATGACTTTGATTTGGTGGGCAAAAGTTTGTCATGTAATGACATGGATTCCTTCTAATTTCTTATATAAATCATCTGTCATTTTTTTTAGTGGCAAAATTAGCCTTTCAAGTAGTAGTACAGTTTACAGTGTTCATACATGCACACAAATGCCTCATTTTCATCACTGATATTTTGAATGACACACTAAGCTGCCCTCAGCTGTTTATTTTTAAGCCATGCATGAGACCTCTCTAACAAGTAAGTAAAGTGGCCCTTCAGACGTACACTTGAAGAGGCTAAGAAGCCTTCAATCAATCAATCAATATGAAAATCAATCAGTCCAGCAAAGCTGATCCACTGTCTTTAAGTATGCCGTAAACTTCAGGCTGCCATTGATCGTAAGTCCATTCAATTATGAATGTTCCACATCAACACATTATGGACGTACAGTGTTTCAAAGACTCTGAGTACGAGTCATAGCATTAAAGACTAATGATTGATTGCGTTCATTGTCCCAGCAAAGAAATCTCATACATTCAGATTAAGTCAGTGCTGTCGGACTTAAAGCGTATATATATTAGTTTCTTTTTTTCCTCCTTCAGAGCTGCCCATCCACAAATCCAAGCTTAGACATAAAAGGCATAGCATGGATTATCTCTTCGCTCTCAACTCTCATTAGCCCTTCGGCCTGCAAAAAATTACAATTATTTTTGGTATGCGGGATATCTTTGATGAAAATTTACTAGATTTTTCCCTCCTCTCGCCCTCTTTCTGGAGTTTGTCATGTGTTTATCTGCAAAACGTTAATGTTGGGAGAAAAATCCTCATTAATTTTGTAGCAGTGGGGTGCCTTTTTGCTGGTTTTTGCAAACAGGGATGTGTGGGTTGGGTATTGATCTGAAGCCCAATGCGGGCTCACTTGACTGACTGACTGCTCTGCTCTGGACTTCTGCCTTTAATGCGAACGCGTCTCGGTTAGACTTCATTAGAGTATCTCTTCAAAGACACGTCCCCCCGCTCGCTTTCGCTAGCATGCTAATGCTCAGACATTATCTGTGAATACATTATTCTAATGGAATTGCTCATTTAACATAAACTGCTTGGTGGAGAGGGATGGAAACACTGTTTATGTGTGAAAATAAATTATATATGGGCTATTCATGAGTGAATGAATTTGTGCTTCACTTGGCTATAACTCTGAAATGGAATTGTGATTGTTGAGTCGTGGAAAATTCCTGAAAATTTCCCTACATTAGTCTGCGGCACTCATCCAAACAGGTCCCGAGTGTTGTTCCCCAACAAAGGGCATTTTGTAATGGAATGTTTGAACTTCCTGTGTAACCCTGAGCTGTGTTGACGTAGAAAAGTTTTGAGATGCATACCACAGTTTGGCATACACTATACGAGGTTGAGGTCTAACACCATAAGTTACGCAGCTCCACAGTACCCATGAATTATTTAGTACCCATACACTTTAATTAATGATACTTTATTTAAGCAAGAGAGTTTTTTTCCACTCTGTGAATACACAGTGGGAAAACATGCCTTTTCAAGTTTTAAAGTGAAGCATATTGATCGAAAGACTGAAAAAGTCTAGATTAGTTGAGTGGGGTAAAACTTAAAAGCTATTGGAAACTATCTATATGTGACAATATTAAAATCCAACATGACTTGTAATAACCTCTGTTGTTAGTATTGCGGTTGTCTATATTAATTATACCATACCATAAATATTGTATCTAATGAATATCTTTACTTTAGAGAGTAAAGGTTTGCTCTTTGTCATTTAGTGCTGTGAAATAGGGTACAGTATTGAATTAAAAGGATAGTTCACACAAAAATTCTGTCATAATTTATTCCTTATGTCATTGTGGAACACAAAAGAAGAAATTTAGCAGAATCGTGTCTTCGCCAATCATATTTGAATATGCATGAATGCGAATTTTCAGCCAATAGTGACCAATGACCTAAATATGACATATCACACAAGACCCAGGACTATTTTAGTTTTGAATTTTTGAATTTCTCTTATTTCCATTTTATTTTCAATTTGTCTTTTCAGTTTAGTTTTAATTTATTTTCGTTTTAGTATTTTAGGTCTGGAAAAATTGCACCAACTGTTAGTTACATTCCTGTCTTCCTGTAGGTCTCTTATTTTGAAGAGTTTTGTTCCTCATTGTTTCAGTGTTTCACCACCTTTTAATTCCTGTTTTTGCCTCCTCTCTCTAGCAGAGATCGTATTATTATAGGGAGATAAGAGGGTCTGTGTCTCTTACCATTGGAGAAAGCGTAATAGCTAACTTAATCACATGCGGCACCTCTCAGCCTATCGTGTCGCCGTTCAAAACTCCTCCCTGTGTACTGCCAATGCGTACCTCCCGTACCGCCAGTTAGCATTAGCCGTTATGCTTTTTTGGCTAAAGGTTGCTGGCTTGCCTTCCAGTGGCTTTGTCCCTAGCTCCCTTATTTGTTTCCATAGTGATTAATTACCCTTACCTGTCCCTTATTAGCCCCTTGTTATCTTATGTATAAACACTAGTGTTTCCTGTAGTGTTGTCAAAAGTATCGATATTTCGATATCGATACTGAAATATCTGAAACGGTTCCAATACTCATTTTCTGCAGTATCGATACAGTGATACCAGCTACACGCTCTTGTTCTCTTCTCTCCGACTGCGAATTGACAGACACCTGCCTCCTCTCTCACTTGCTTCAGTTGAATAGTGCTCGTATTGCACATACTGTAATTTTACTCACTCCTGCAGGTTTTGCGCTCACACCAAAAGCGCACTCACCACTGATCTATATAAGTGGTGCTTACATAAAGCCGCCTCTCAAACAGCACATGAGTACCAAATTGACTTCTTTTTGTGGCTTATTGCACTTAAATTATCAAATACATACAAAATGATGTCAGAATGCCCATCTTGCCGAGCATTCAGGTAAATACAGTCAGTTTTGGAATGTAAATAGTTGAGAGAAAACGCATGTATATTGGATCCATGCATAAGCTCTTAAAATGACAGCAGCCTAATAAACCTGCTGCTGACTTTCCTGTTAATCAGAGAATAAAAGACAAAGAAAAAATCACTTGCTGCTTTTGATTATATAACTTTTGTAACTCAAATTTGTAAGCATTAATCTGTATTTTATTTTTTACAAAGAAGAATATCCAGTATTAAATTTATTTTACATTTGATTACTTTAATTTCTGTAGGAATTTTTACCTGAATACTACTGTTAGATCCACCTGAAAAACTTAAAGCCATGTTTATTTAGTTTTTTCTCTATATTCTTTTGTAATTATTTGTGCTATCATTTGCAATTTGTTTATTTGTTCTTATTTTATTATAAAGCAGTGCTTTGAATATTTGAAGATTGCTCCTTTTATTTATATATCCCAACGATCCCAGCCTAGCAATGCTGGCTGGATGAAGGACATATTTTGGAAACCTTTTTGAAACCAGTCATTATTTTTGCTATTATTTTTGGTGCCGAAAAAGCTGCACACTTCACCTATTATATTACACTATTACACTTATATTACACTGTTGCTGAAAGCTGCATCTGATGTAATCACACTTGTGACCGTTAAGTGACGAGGCCTGAAGGTGTGTGTTTATGTTGATGCTGGTATCTGCAATGCTGTGTATGCAAACATGGCAGTTTCAGCCCCTGCAGCGGCAGAGATTCTGCCGAGGTAAGGTAAAGTTTTGAGCTCTGCCATGCACAGACATCTGCTTCTCTCCAGCCCAGCAGTGCTTAGACATCTGCCCCATATGCACCCCAGTACTCATAAACTATAAACACGTACTATAGAATACAGTCTAATGACAAACAGGAACAGATTGGGAGAAATAATCGCCTCACCCCCCTCTTTTTCCTCTGTTCTTTCCTGTCAACTTTTACACACACTCCTAATCTCAGTGCACCAGGCACCATCTAGAGTATATTGTTTTATTTTTGTTTAGCCAAGTCATTCTTTTTTATTGTATTATCGCTGGCAAGACTAGCGTTTAGCAATCACCTTAAGTGGTTTAGAGTGAGACCAGGAGAGAGAGTCACATAAGAAGGATTGGGAATCGAGGTCTGGTTCCATTTTTAAAATGATACTGGAACCGAATGGCATTCAGTTAGGCTATATTTACTGTCTTTGAATATCTGAATTCTTCAGTCGATGTGGACTGAACATTGAAATAATATGCAATAAAAATATGAGAGCCAGTGTCATGATGTTTAGATGCATGTGAAGATTCTGTCATCATTTACACAACCTCATGTTGTTTCAAATCTGTATGACTTTATTTCTTCCATTACATTTTTGTAGGTGAGCCTGGAAATTAGCGTCACCCTAGTTCCCTCAAAAAACAAACAAACAAAGAAAAAAAAAATTCAATTGCTTATGGATTATTGCAGAAAATAAGCTCTGTAACCAACGAAGGTTTATGATTATTACACATTTTGTTCAGAGGTATTACTAATGTATTTTATATCGTAGAATAAAACATAAAAATTAAGGCTGGGTATTGACACAAATTCCACAATTCGATTTGATTTCACAAGCTTGTGTTTCAATTCAGTTCCGATTTAGTTTCAATTCGATTTGATATCAGTTAGTTGACGTATCAGTACAATACATGGCAAATTTGTTGCAGAAAAAAACTACAATCTAATGCTATAAACTACACAGGGAACCCAAGTTGGTACATTACTTTAAACTTAAAGCTTACAATTAACGGATTTGCAGTGCTGGGTAGTAACTGATTACATGTAATCTGGATTACGTAATCATGTTCCAAAAGTACTTGTTATTAGATTATATTACATTAATCAGACTACAGTTACTTTTTTTTGAGTACTTGATTACATTGCTACAATGGCAGTAAATTATTCATAATTTATCGATTCTTCCCACTAGTACTTTTTAAAAATCTTTTTAATTTTCCTTTCTAAAATAGCCTACTGCTTTTATACTTTCAGAAGGTCTTCCAGGTTTGTAGAATTGCTCACACATACAGCCACTAGTCATGAGTCTATCATTAAAAACTGAGACCCACCCAGCATTTGATCACTGGATTTACACAAATCATTTCACTTTTAAGAAGTGTTTTCTCAACATTGCAGCACTGCATAATTAACTCCTGATGAACACATTAATTATTATTTGAATTATCACTCACTGAGTCATTTAACCATGTATTGGTGTCTTTAGAAGACTTGTCTTTCAAACACATTAAAATGTACAAATTCACGTCATTTAATATTTACATGCAATGCAGGGATTCCCCAACTTTTTTTGTCAGCTGAACCTCCTGAAATTTTAAGTTAATAAGTTGTTAATAATAAAATTAAGTCAATAATAATAAATAATAAAATTAAGTTCACAGTTCTCTGATGTCGGTTAATGGTCATGACATGCAGGTAAATAAATTAAATATATTTTTTAAAATCTTTTTGTGTTTTTTTTAGATTGTTTTATTTTAAAATAATTTATTTTAATGTTAAATTTGTATCATTTAATTACTTAATAGCTTTTCATTAAACTCACGAAACCCCTGGCCTGCAGTTCTATCACAAATCCCAATCTTGGAAACCCTATTTAATGCACTTCATGTTGATGATAAAGAATGGCATATATTTTCTTTTTTTTTGTATTTTTATATCAATATGGTAAAAGATTATCCTATTCAAATCAATGTAATTTATGAGTTTAGTTAAAAGTAATCTAAAAGTAATCAAAAAGTAGTCAGATTACATTACCTTAAATGGGTAATGTAATGGATTGTTTCTAGCTACATTTTTTTTTTTTTTTTTTTTTTTGTCATGTAATTTGGAATCAGTAACTGATTACAATTTGTAAGTAATATACCCAGCACTGCTGATTTGTATAGGCTACTTACTTAAATTACACATAAGGGGCCCTATCGTACACCCAGCGCAATGCAGCGCCAGGTGCAACGCAAGTGTTTTTTGCTAGTTTCAGCCCGACGCAGTTATCATTTTCACGTCCTGCACCATGTTGTTTAAATAGCAAATGCATTTGCACCCATTTGTGTGCCCATGGGCGTGCTGGCCTGAAACGACGTGTGTTTAGGCACATTGTTGGCGTGTTGCTATTTTTAGGCAACTGAAATAGACTGCGCCATTGACCAACTAAAACTCTGGTCTAAAGTTAATGGCGCAATTTTTTTTTTTTGTCATTTAAAGAATGCGTTAGTAATATGCGTGTGTATACTCTGCTTATTACACACACAGGGATGTGCAGCGGCACACAAACATGCCAAATATTAAAAATAAAAGGATTAAAATGTAAAAGATTATTATTGTGTGCATAAGAATAAAAATCCTTTGGTAGAATCCGGCTTGTCCCGTAGAAGATCTGTTTCCTCGCTAGAGAAACGTTCAGCGCAAAAAAAAAAAAACCCTACAAAAATACATCATCCCTGCAGCACTCTCTGCAAAAGAAGATATGTAGCATATAATTAGGGATGCACAGGTATTAACATCCTGGCCTATACTAATAATCTGGTAATTGTTCTGATGTTATGCCTGATAACAATTAAATGTCTAAAATTAACATAATAATATATATATATTATTATTATGCTACAAGTGAATTTAGGCATCACAACATTATAATGGACATTATGAAAACTGAATATAAGATTTGCTCAAGATTACATTTTAACAATGTTTTTAAAGATGAAGATATATATTAGTAAAAGTTTTTTTTTTCTACAGCTTGCAGATATGATACAGATATCTCATACTTCTCTATATATAATGATTGTAAATGTGAATGGATGCTTTGTAAGGCATAAAAGCACTATTAATTTGGTTTATTATTGAATTATGAGTGATTGTTTTTTTTTTTACTTCACACAACCTATCATATGGATTCACAAGTCACCATTAAAACACTTATATGATGTTTTTATGGTGACTTTTTTTTTTTTCCAATTTTTTATTTATTTATTTGTTTTTTTTTTTAAGCTTGACATCCCATGATCACTAAGAACATCTGATGCCTCCCAATTGTTCCTTTTGTGTTACACTAAAGAAACCAAAAACAGCAGCCTACTGGTTTGGAACGGCATGAGGGTGAGTAACTACATGCAGTTTGTCAGGCTTGATGTGCCTAACACTGCAGCTTTTAACTGGTTTACACTCCCATAAGCAAGTGTTAATGGTGCTGGGTGTGTTTTATTACTGCAGTGGAGGGAGTTAAACGTGAGGTGTGTGTGTGTCATTAAGACTCAGTCTGCACACGGCTCGAACTGACCTGACGAGAACTCAGCTCTGCTTAATATGCTAGACGCTCTTGTCTTCCTTAGACTAAGCAGCCAGACAAAATATGATGCAAGGCAATCGAGCATCCCAGACTATGTTTGAGTTTATTTTATTTCATGTCTGCCACTCTTATCTAAACATCTCCTGCCAGATTCCAGCAGATAGCTCTTAATAACACCAATTTATATGATTAATTATGACTGTCAGAGCTAAAGGAGGTTTCACATCCAGTTACTTAACATGTCTTTCAGAGTTTAAAAAAAACCCTCATCCTTCCACTACATCCTTAAAATAATAATGTTGTGCAATTCTGTGCACTTATTTGCCCATTTTCATTCTTGTTCATTAATACAACCTCATTCACTAATTTCGAGCTTTAAAAATTTGCATATGCATGCAAATTAACACCTCTAAGAGAAATCTAGTCTGAAATAGTTTTGTGATCAGAGGTGACTGACAAGGTGAAGATCCCTGTGTGATTTTGTATTACACTGTTTTTTTTTTTTTTTTAGATGAAAAAGGGGTTGTATTTACTGTAGTCCCTTGTCCATCCTATAGGTGGCAGTAGAGCTTTTAATGTCAGTATGTGCACATGCTGAGCTAAGCACTCTCTTCCTTTAGCAAAAGCAGTGCGTCTTGACAGCTTGTCATAACTAGCCCGTGTTCTTTTAAACACTAAAACAAGAGGCGTCTTTTGACAAGATGGTCACTTTTTTTTTCCTCACAGGATTGGAACAAAGACTGTCTTTAAATGTCTCCCTTCTAAACTTAGCACAGAGCAGCCAAAGCTAGTATTTTTTTTCTCAGACAAATTATTATTACTGTTTTTCATACTTGAATTAGGGATTTAAACAAACCCTTAACCTTAAGTAGTGCACTCTGGATGTGAATGATACCTGAGGAGAGATGTGTTCATAATAAAGCTCATTGTTTTATTAGTATCCTTTGGCTGAACCAAAATGTGTCAAAATAACATTATGGTCCAGACTTCAACGATTACATCTGTCTCTCATTTACCCCTCAGATCTTCCTCTTTATCTCTAGACCCTAAAATCTCTCTGATCAGTTGAATCCTTGAGGGCTTATTATCAAAAAACGTCTTTTGAGAGTACTGACAGAATCACTTTTGACCTGTCATGACATGATGGATGACGTTATACTTCGATTGTACTTTGGGAGACTTCATTCGTTTGTTTGTCTGTCATGAAACTAAAGTCATCTGGCATTCCCCTTTTTGGTTAATGATCAGACTGAGGCTGTTCTTCCTCTGTGAACCATTTACGTATGTCTATTGCTCCATTGTGTGTGAGTGTGGATTTGTGGATTTGCATGCTTGCACATGTTAACCAAGGTGAAAGTATTGTAAACCAGCTTAAAGGTCTAATTCACCCCAAAATAAAATCCCTTGCTCATCTTGCAGACTGGTTTACTTGTTGCTAGTTTTGTAAAAAAAAAAAAAAAAATGATACTGTGGTGATACTGTATTACAGGGTGACACATTGGTGCCTGATATATCCATACATTTAATTTTTTTCCCTATTTTCATGTATATTTTACTTCAAGTGGCCAAAATCTACTTTTTGCCTTAGTGATAATCTGATAACGGATACTTACTGGTTAATGCCCTGATAAACACCATAATAATACAGGTGGCTCAATAGAAAGCCACATGATGAATCAGGTTAACTCAGATGACACTAAATTAATACAATAAACATTAACTAAATGCATAAAATGTAACACAAAACACCCGATGTACCTAAAGTACATTACTACTGATAACAAAAATAAGAAACAAAACTATTTAAAGAAAATATAATCACACAGGACTTCTGATAATGTGCTTTTACGTTGTTTTTTTTTGTTTTGTTTTTTTTTACTGTATATTATATGGTAATTCATTTTTTTCTTGCAAAAATCATAAATTTGACAGTATTTTTCTGTCATTAATTACTCACCTTCATGTCATTTCACACCTGTAAGAACTTCAGAACACAAATTAAAAAAAACACAAAAAAAGATATTTTTGATAAAAATCCGATTGCTCAGTGAGGCCTGCATTGCCAGCAAGATAATTAACACTTTCAAATGCCCAGAAAGGTACTAAAGACATATTTAAAACAGTTCATGTGACTACAGTGGTTCAACCTTAATGTAATGAAGCGACAAGAATACTTTTTGTGCACTAAAAACAAACAAAAAAAATAACGACTTTATTCAGAAATGTCTAGCGATAGGCGATTTCAAAACACTACTTCATGAAGCTTCGAAGACTTACGAATCTTTTGTTTCAAACTGCCAAAGTCACGTGATTTCAGTAAACGAGGCTTCGTTATGTCATAAGTGAAATTTCAATGGTTCACCACTGGGTGGCGTGACTTTGGCAGCTTGATATGAGCTCCGAACCACTGATTCGAAACAAAAGATTCGTAAATCTTCAAAGCCTCATGAAGCAATGTTTAAAATCGCCCATCACTAGATATTGTTGTATAAAGTCGTTATTTATTTTTTTATTTTTTTTGGCGCACAAAAAGTATTCATCACTTCATAACATTAAGGTTGAACCACTGTACTCACATGAACTGTTTTAAATAAGTCTTTAGTAGCTTTCTGGCCATCTGAAAGTGTTAATTATCTTGCTGGCAATGGAGGCCTCACTGAGCCATCGGATCTTAAATTGTGTTCCAAAAATGAATGAAGGTCTTACGGGTGTGAAACGACATGAGGGTGAGTAATTAATGACAGAATTTTAATTTTTGGGTGAACTAACCCTTTAAAGAATTTACAATTTGTAAGGTAAATTACATTTAACCGATCAATCAATGTTTTTACTGTAGCATTTTTAGTTTTTTTTCTGTAAAAATTATAAAACTTTATGCAGTGAGAATATTCATAGTGACCAGGTGCTATCAAAAAAAGCATCTAAAAAAACACCATTTCATTGAAAAACAGCACACGGTTTTGGAAAAACATTGGGTGAGTAATTCATGACAGAATTTTCATTTTGGGTGAACTATCTCTTCAAAGAAAAAGCGGTATCTAATGTGTTGACGCTATTAGCATTAGATTAAGCTTCACTGCCTTGACAAATTATGATTCTAACACATTGCCGACATATGTTTTGCATTGATTTTCTCCATCATTTAATCAATATGAACTGGCCATGAGTGATATTCCAAGCTTTAAATATGCTTTGCAGTAGACTGCATATTTTCAAACGCAGGACGCATATTCATCCTCATTAGTATTTAGATTGTTTCACATAATTTACAGATAAATACTGTATATGTGCATTTGGCCGAACATGTTCCATTTGTGATGCCCATTTTCCAGGTGTAAAGTGGATGTCGTGTGGGAGTTCACATCAGCTGTTGAATGCCAGCATGACCCGTCCTTCTCATTTGAGTGACCCTGTCTACATCCAATGCACTGTACCTGAACATCTGTGTGAGGTGGCCTGGGACATCTGTAGGATGGACTGACATCTGTGTTCCTGTAAGTATGTGTGTGTGTTAACAAAATCTGATGCAGCAAAGACAGAGCATTAGAGATTAGAAGGTAAAATTTAGATGTCAATATAATATAATCGCCGCATCAAATGTGAAGGAGACCAAGTAGAGCTAGAGCCGGAGAAAGTGAGGGAGTGAAAGTAGGCCTGTTCTCATCCAGTGGCAGCGCACCTGCACGGCAGGACAGTGAGAGGAGCAGGTGCGTGGCAGGTGGCCCCACACCTGTCCACACTAAGGTGAGAAGAGAGACAGCTGGTGCCCTGAGTCATCTGATGGGGAGAGTTCAATAACCGCTTGTATAAAAGTCTGTCTTTACAGCTCATATGGCTCTTGGCGAAGCAGACGCACACCTCTCCTTGTTCTAGCAAAGTCCCTTAATAATAAAGAGGCTGTCCACCACCTGTGCACTCTGCCAAATATATGAGGTGTTATGTAATTTACATGCTTTGGGAATTCAGGTTTAATAGTAACCTGTAATTCGAATGGTGGCAGCCTTTAATATGTGGGCTGAATAGAAGCAAACAAAAAGACAGGATCTGATTTGAAATTTTCAATAAAGCAAGGCATTGTAGTCAAACTGGTTACATTGCAGCTTATTCTGGCCAAAAACTTCCCATTCAGACAGGAAGAGATTGTCTGACTACAGTTGTCACAAGGGCTTTTCACACTTGAAATAGTTAACCCTGGGTCATTCTAAACCCCGGGTAAATGGAATCCTGGGTTATCTTGCTTTACATTTTACACTGCTCATAATTTACCCCCCGGGCTAACAATTAATCCTGGTAATTCATAAGCTGACGTTTCACATTGTACATTCCTAAACCCTGGGTTAACATTCTTATTTGCATATTTGTGGTGCCAGTGTCATTAGGGCTTTTCACACTGCGCTTAACCCCGGGTTATTGACGGTCTAAACACCACTTTTAACCCTGGGTAAAGGAATGTTTCACACTTGTAATTTAGATGTGGGGTTACCACTGCTTTTTACCCTGGGTTACACTTTGAGCAATCATGGAAACACCGCGCAATGTATATAAACAGTTGTTTCTGTGTATGATAGGAAAAATGTCAAACGGCGATGGAAAACGCGACAATTGGAGTGAAGAAGAGACCGTCATTCTTACCTCTATAGTTTGAAAAGTTAATTCAGAAAAAAATCTTCATATTACGGTCAGCAATGAGGACGTGCAATGCTAGAGCCTTTATGTAAACTGGTCACATGCTGCGTTTGTCCAGTCAGTAACACTGACACCCCAAATATGCAAATAAGGACTTTAACCTGGGGTTTAGGAATGTGCAGTGTGAAACACAAGCCTATGAATAACCTAGATTAACTGTTAACCCCAGGTATAGTATGAGAAGTGTGAAATGTGAATAAAGGTAACCCAGGATTCCATTTACCCAGGGTTTAGAATGACCCAGGGTTAACTATTTCAAGTGTGAAAAGCCCAGTGATTGGATAAACACAGCACGCGACCTGTTTATACAAGCTCTAACATTGTGCATCCTCGTATTGACGTCTGTACTATTGAGTTTATACTGAATGGACATACCAACTATAAAGGTAAGATCGAAACTCTCTTTTTCACTCAAATTGTCTTGTTTTCTGTCAGCATTTGACAGTTTTCCTCTCAAACTCTGAACTTACTGTTTTCGTGATGTTGTTTTTCCTCTCAAATGCTGAATTTACTTTTTATATACAATGCGCAGTGTTTTCGTGACTGTCCAAAGCAGGCAAATATGAGTACGCGATTGGTTGCTAACCCTGTCTCGGAGCAGGCTTTCATAACCCCGGGTAAAAAGCGGTGCTCACCCTGCTTCTAAATTATAAGTGTGAAACATTCCTTTACCCGGGGTTAACAGCGGTGTTTAATATGACTATATCCCGGGGTTAAATGCATTGTGAAAAGCCCTACATACGTAGTCTTTAATATTTAAATTGCTTGCATGTTTTAGGATTTTCTGACATATATGTCACATAATTTACAGTTATATGTAGGCTATTATATGTAAATTTGACCAAAGTGACCAACCACAATTTGTTATTGTGATGTGACATTTAGGGGCAGGAAATCTGAAATTGGGCATAATTTTGAACAGAATATACAGAAGAATCTCCTGTTTAAAATAGTATTTACAAAGTGTTTTATAGAAAACATAATTAACAATAGAAAAAAAAAAAAGAGTAAAATAGCAAAATAATAATGTTGTGCAATTCTATGAATAATAGTAATAGTAAAAATAATATAGAATTAAGAAAATAAGAACAAAATGCATAAAATAAGACAATACATAAAATAAGATAAATACGATTAAAATGATATAAAATGCTTAAAATGTGTAGTAATAAGCAATTTAGGGAGAGAAAATGTCTCAAAAAAAAAAGTAATTGATGTCATCAACCTCACAAATGTTGGCAAATCAAGTGATTTAAAAACCTGGGCATACTGACAGTGTAAAGCCAGCCAATCGTTTTGGAGCTTATTATTTTGAGACAGCTATTGCCATTTTTGTGTGCAATATGCCCCAGACAGTCGATGAACGGTCAGTGGGCGGCCCCACTCTATCACTCTCTTGCTGTGTCCTTCTCTCAGGCATGTCTGTCCATGGCTCAATTTTCCATTTTTACTTATGATCTGTAGTGAGACTGACCCCTGACAGGAGAGGGTCACATGGCAATGCTCGCGCACCAGGGGTCTAAGACATTTACAACTGGTTGTCATGGCAGCAGTATGAAATGCTAGGAGTGACAGGTCTGGCGAGTGCAGTCTGGATACTGGCCTAAACCAACTATGAAGAGTCTGGAGATTTGTGGTGTATGTTATACTTGTTGTGTGTTTTTCTGTGGGTCAGTTTAGTCTGTTTTTCTTGCTTCACAGTATTTTTTTTTTTTTTTTTTACTACTAGCTTTAAAACCATCAAGGTATTCAGATACTTAGATACCTAGAAACCTAGAAATGCAATTTCAGATGTTTAATTTCAGTTCTTATTTCAGACAAAAGCATGCCTGTCAGATCAGGTCATTAAAATTTAAGTGTGTTTTGTACTAATTTCCTAATAAGTAAATTTGAAATATTTTAGCAGTAATAATACTTTTATATTTTTCTGAAGAAACTGTCCAAAACAGCGTTGTTGTGGGCAGTTGAAGAATTTTTTTCCTACTATTGTAGTCAATGGGGGGTGAGATCTGCTTTGTTACAAATATTCTTCCATATATCTTCCTTTATGTTCAGCAGAACAAAGAAATTTATACAGGTTTGGAACAACTTAAGGGGGAGTAAATGATGACAAAATTAATTTTTGGGTGAACTATCCCTTTAATAGTATGCTTACTGTTATATTTAGCAGTACAGTAGCAAATAATAGTATTTTAATAGTATTTTTTAAATTTTATTTAATAGTATGATTTTGTTTTAGCATGCTTAGTAAGCACCACTCTCTAAGAGCTGTGCTTCAGACCAAAAAACAAAAAACAAATATCCATCAGGCAATGTCGTTCCTTCTACTTGCAGTTGTACAGTGCATGGTTTTCAAATAATTTCCAGATTTCAGAGTTTCAGTCACTACTGTCTCAGTTTGACACCATTGTTCTCTTCCCTGAGTCTTGCTCTTTTTCCTGTTTATATTCCAGTACACTGTAGCTTGTTAGTCTGGGCAGCAGGCAGAGATGAGGTCTTCCAGTTTGAGGTGGATGAAGGTGGCGTTCCTGAGCAGTGGCTGTCTGTCTGTTAAAAGGAGTCCCCTGCTTCGCTCTGCAGTGACCCTGACTGTAATGATGTATCTGTGAAGACACACACACACAGACAGCAGCACAAGGAAATTACCCTACGGCATGCAGCCAACACATCCGTTGGAAGGTGTTCCAGACCGGCTGTATATTTACATCAGTGGGACATTACAATTACGTTCTCTTTAGGAATCCTAGTATTCCTACCTTTTTTCCAGAGCTGTGTCCTGCTTAGCTTTGTCCACCTTGTGCCTAGTGAGTCCCCACAGTTTTGATGATGAATCACTCCTGGACAACAAGTCTTCAATAGAAGTAGGCTGGTATTGTGTTGAGGCACTCTGCCATGGATCTTGTTATAATAGAGCTGAGAGTGCATCCTGCAAAACCAAATGTCAATGCCACTCCCTAGGGCAGCGCACAATAGCCTCCTGTTTTTCTCTACCATGATGCCTCAGCGACAACCAGCATACACAAAGCCACATGTAACTCTGCATGCTGTTATTGTCAGGGTTTCCATGGCAACATTCGAAAGGAGCATTGAATGAAATCCCATTTAGTCTTGTAACTCTCACCTGTGGGGTTAGGGACAGCGGTGAGGTGTGGAATGGGCAGAAGAAGTGTGGAAGTCTAATCAAAGGATGTTCTATGCGCCCGAGGTGATCCGCATTGACAGCAGAATCCAGCTGATGCTCTTTAACCCAGGTTTGGTCTACACAGGCTGGATTAGTGTGTTTACATTTGACTGTAAGTGAAGAAAGTAGTTAGGCTGAAATATTTATCAAGGAATGAATCACACCACTGGGCCTTAGAGAGTCACGGCCAGTGACACTTCACTTCAAACGTGTGTGTGTGTGTGTGTGTGTATGTGTTCAGTCATCCTAGGTTTTCCCCTCACAGATACTCATTGACCTAAAAGCCCATTCAACCCTCTGAGGCCAAGTCCTGGGTCAGAAAGGGTGTTAAGTATAGATGAGATGAGGCACGCAACATTGAGGACAGACCCATCTTCACATTAGGAAACTTAAACTTCAGACAAGAAACATATATGTACCATTTCAAAGGGAATTGTTATAAAAGCCCATCAGCCATATGACAGGTTTTCTGAGGACTCATGTGTTGTGACAGGCCTTAACACCCTCCGGCAGAGTTCTGATTGGTTGAATGACTGAAGCATGGTGTTTTATGTCTTAATGGGCTTCGTATTGCTCCTCTACCTCTGTCTGCTTGTAGCTGAGAATTTAAGCTTGTTGAACCATAAGTCAATCCATAAAATGGCCATATGTCAGGTATACATAAATGTTCTTTGACTCATGCTTTTTCACACAGTGATTCATGAAAAAACTGTGTAGTCAAGTGTTTACACAAGTGGTGGTTTCACAAAAGCTTTTGATTATGACACTTATTTTCTCATTCACATTCACAATGTCTTGAATCAGGATTCAGTTTTGATTTAAAATACAAATCTGAACTAGAATATGAAATCCGAATGTAGAGTCAGAGTCAGAATTTGAATGTAGAATTCTAATGCAAATCTGAATTTAGAATACAAAATGTGAATCTGAATTCAAATTCAGAATCTGCATCAAATCGAATTAAATCAATTTTCAGTTCAGTTGATTCTGATTTGATTTTATATTTATATACTCATAGGCTTCAAATTCAGACATTCACTAAAAGGCATATGTTCAAATATTTGAATTATTTTAAGAATTTATATTAGTGGTCGAACAATGTATCACCAAGGCCATTATTATCGGCTGATAGTTGCCTTAAAAAAAAAAATAATAATAATAATAATAGTTTTAACCACTTCTGTCCTGATTTCTTAGATGGGAGGGTCTATGGGTGGGTAAATGTATGTTTCTTTTTCAGATCTTTTGATCTAATGGACAAAATAAACTTGCGCATTTTACACATGAACGCTACCGGAGAGAACGGAAAAACATAGAGAGAGCAGCAGCTTTCGTTTCTGCTCTAACAGCCGCAAGACCGGCCGAACGCTGTGAGTGCATGTTAGAAATCAGGAAAGGTGAGAGAACATCGTGCTAGGTACTATTTTCATCTTCAAACCAAACTTGGGTCTTCAGCCAACAAAGTTTAAGTCCCGTCTGGCTATTGCGCTTTCCATAATGTTTATGCGTTAGTTCAGTAGGCGGAGAATGGCGGTCTTTAGTGGCTGTTCGAACACAGTCGACAACATGAGCGTTTCCACTACGACAACAATCCAAAGGTAGTCGAAAACGCATTTGACCGGAAGTGGTCGAAAGTGGACAAGCTCAAAACATTTTACACCCCGTTTACACCTGTATTTAGCGTCATCCATTTGTGATCCGATCGACCAAAACGCACTTTAATACCAGGTGGAAACAGGGCCTAAAGTGTAAATCTGTTTATTTTATTAATATTTGATTTCTTTTTTTTTTTTTTACCTGATCCTAAAAGATGCAATTGTATCACTGACGTCTTTGTGTTTATGTGAGTGTGTGCAGAATTTAACCTGCGAAATGAGTTGGTTATATTTATTCTGTTTCAGAAAGGTGGGCAGCACTGTTTTGCAGATGGATTTAGAGTGATCAGTCCAGATTTGCATTGTGTTGGAGGAGAACAGGGAGAGAGGACCAAAATTGTGGGAGAGGTAAGAGTCACTGTCAGCCATGCATGAATAAAACACCCACCAAGTCAATTGCTTGGTTGCCCGCGGCAACAATGTGTTTACAATGCTGACTGTACAGAGATGGGGAGTGGAGGCTTATGGGGGAGCAACAACTGTATCACCACCAGCAGCACCAAGGTAAAGCCAGAACTGCATAAAGCTCCTTTTATCTTCTCCTCTGCACTGCCCATATCCTTGTGCTTCATTTCCCACAAGACAGCGACCATCTCAGGGTTTTCTATTTAAAACCATATTTATATTCAGGCTCATGTGGACGGTCTGCCTCTCTAAAATGTTTCACTCATGTGGTATTTTATTGAGAGGAGCTGACCTGCTTTTCAACTAGTTTCTTTCTATAGCTGGGATGACGTTAATACGCTTCAATCCAGGAATTTAAAAATAAAAGTCTTTAAATGATTTCAAAGACATTGACTATGCCAAAACACACAGAGTAGATGTCAAATGGAGGTCTTTCCCATAACAGATTCATTGTTGTGTACCATGCTGTCCTCTGGTCTGGCCTGCCGAGCGTCTCCCTTAGGACCGTAGGGCAGTTCTGCTTCATATCACAGCCTACTTCTGATGCTCAGAGGTTACAAAAGATGTGGGGATGTGGGGTTTCTTCTCTTGCTTGTCAGATATAAATTAGGTGCAATCTGGTGGTGATTAGATTAATTTAGTCTGGTGCATTTATGCAGCATGTCGAAAGCCCCCAGAGAGAGTGGCGAGGAACTACCACACCACGCCACACAACTCAGCCATGCCATCTTCTTTCTCTCTGAGGGATAATTTACAGACAAGCAGTATAATGCCAGATCTCAAACTGTGCCAGATCTCAATGGGATTTAAGAAGTTTAGTGTTCCAGCTTTCTGATGCCACAGACGCGCAAGAAGATGAAATGGGTCTACTGGGGAACTCTGGGAAGCCTGTTTGAAATCTGACACATTGAAGTGATCTTAATGCGCAGGGTAGCACTGTTTGCTTGAGAGGGGATGTGTGTTGGGTTAATTAAGCTTCGCTTAAGATGCGCTTCTAAATGGATGACAGCAATGTCAGCCCTTAAGTAAATGATTCCTTGTTTTTATATTTCATGTGGACATTTACGGTTTTATTCCTCTGAGTATGAAGGTATGAAGTTTACAGTGTTTTCTGATTACAACAATGCCAGGAAAGGGTGTGGTTTTAGTCTGTGCTGGTCACCTCTTACACCTCCACACCCCATGCTGACCTTGTCACCTGATCCAGGGCATGTTTTGAAAGCTGAAACCTCTATATACGTCCTCAGTGTTGCTGTGAAAGAAATGGTTATGACAGCAAGATCAGCTCAGACAAACTCACTGACCTCCCTCCCTCCCTGTAGATCTGTGCATTTCACTGAGAGCAAAGATAAACAAACAGTGTGAAGGCAGACGAACAGGATCTAAAAGTAGAGGTTAGGAGACAGGAGGAGACGAGACAAATTAAGATGAGACAAGACAAGACAAGAATAGATCAGACAAATCAAGAAGAAAAGAGTCAAAAAGAGAATATGGAAAACGAGAAATGAGACTAGAAGAGATGAGAAGATATTAAATAAAAGTGAGATGAGACAAAGTAGGCCATCTGAGATGAGACAAGAGGAGATGAGACAAATTGAATTGAGAACAGATGAGATGAGAGTGAGATGAGACAAGAAATTATGATTTAAATTAAGATTAGATTAAATAAATGGAGAAGAGATGAGACAAAGTGAGATGACACATGAAGAGGTCAGGGAAATTGAGAAGAAGAGAGGAGACAAATTGAGAAGAGACCCCCAAGATGAATATGAGGAATTATGTTTTAACAACCTGAATTCCGGAAATGTTGGGATGTTTTTTAAATTTGAATAAAATGACAACTAAAAGACTTTCAAATCACATGATGAGCCAGTATTTTATTCACAATAGAACATAGATAACATAACAAATGTTTAAACTGAGAAATTTTACAATTTTATGCACAAAATGAGCTCATTTCAAATTTGATGCCTGCTACAGGTCTCAAAATAGTCGGATCGGGGGCATGTTTACCATGGTGTAGCATCTCCTCTTCTTTTCAAAACAGTGTGAAGACGTCTGAGCATTGAGGTTATGAGTTTCTGGAGTTTTGGTGTTGAAATTTGGTCCCATTCTTGCCTGATATAGGTTTCCAGCTGCTGAAGAGTTTGTGGTCATCTTTCGTTTAATGATGCACCAAATGTTCTCTATAGGTGAAAGATCTGGACTGCAGGCATGCCAATTCAGCACCCGAACTCTTCTACGACAAAGCCATGCTGTTGTAATAGCTGCAGTATGTTTTGCATTGTCCTGCTGAAATACACAAGGCCTTCCCTATAATAGACGTCATCTGGAGGGGAGCATATGTTGCTCTAAAACATTTATATACCTTTCAGGATTCATAGTGCCTTCCAAAACTTAGGCACCTCCATACCATCATAGATGCTGGCTTTTGAACTGAACGCTGATAACACGCTGGAAGGTCTCCCTCCTCTTTAGCCTGGAGGACACGGCACCCATGATTTCCAACAAGAATGTAAAATTTGGACTCTGACCATAGAACACTTTCCCACTTTGAAACAGTCCATTTTAAATGAGCCTTGGCCCACAGGACACGACGGCGCATCTGGACCATGTTCACATATGGCTTCCTTTTTGCATGATAGAGCCTTAGTTGGCATCTGCAGATGGCATGGCGGATTGTGTTTACCGACAGTGGTTTCTGTAAGTATTTCTGGGCCCATTTAGTATTGTAATTGTCTGAGGGCCCGAAGACCACAGGCATCCAATAAAGGTCTTCGGCCTTGTCCCTTACGCACAGAGATTTCTCCAGTTTCTCTAAATCATTTGATGATGTTATGCACTGTATATGATGAGATTTGCAAAGCCTTTGCAATTTGACATTGAGGAACATTGTTCCATTATTCCATCTTTTACACAGTCTTTCACAGCTCTGCCCATCTTTACTTCTGAGAGACTCTGTCTCTCTAAGACATCCCTTTTATAGCTAATCATGTTACAGACCTGATATCAGTTAACTTAATCAGTTGCTAGATGTTCTCCCAGCTGAATCTTTTCAAACTTTCTTGCTTTTTCAGCCATTTGTTGTCCCTGTGCCAACTTTTTTGAGACCTATAGCAGGCATCAAATTTGAAATGAGCCATTTAGTGGATAAAAGTGTAAAATTTCTCCCTTTAAACATTTATGTTATCTATGTTTTATTGTGAATAAAATATAGGCTCATGTGATTTCATGTGAAGTCTTTTAGTTTTCATTTTATTCAAATTTTTAAAAAAAATGTCCCAACATTTCCAGAATTCGGCTTGTAAAAGATGTAAAAGATGTAAAAGATGAGATGAAATTAATAGAAGAGAGATGAGACAAATCGAGAAGAAGAAAGGAACAGACAGCGAGATGAGACGAGAAATTATGATTTAAATTAAGAAGATGAAGTAAATTTAGAAGAAATGAGGCAAAGTGAAATGACACAAGAAGAGATCAGGTAATTTGAGATAAGGAGATGAGACAATTCGAGAAGAGGACAGAAGAGAATAGACAGTGAAATGAGACGAGAAGTAGACAAACTGAGATGAAATGGAAGACACTGAATAAATTTAGGTGAGACAAACTGAGAAGAATAAAGACAATGGGATGAGAAAAGAAATGATCAGACAAACTAAGATGAGGAGAGATGAGACAAATAACAGTGAGATCAGAAATGATGATTTCAATTAAGATGAGATTAGATAAATTGAGAAGAGACAAAGTGAGATGATACAAGAAGAGAGCAGGCAAACTGAGATGAGATAAATTAAGATGAAATTTAAGATAAGATTAGACAAATTGAGAAGAGAAAGGACAAAATGAGATGAGACCAATTGAAAAGAGAGGAGACAGTGAGATGAAACTGCAAGTAGAAGAGAAGAGGTGTACTGAAAGGGAGAGGAGAGAGCATGCTGTTTTGGAGTAAGCGTGCTGTTCTCCAGGAAGCGCTGAGTATTGGTATGCCTCTCTCTTTCCCTCTGGCTCTTACAGCTGTTTCCTCCCATCAGCCCCTGCAGGAGGCCACAACACCACACCGATCTGTATTACACAGCCCCCAGCCCTGCCTGCCACAATACAAGTCATTTTCATCCCAGCATGTGCTGTTTCCAGACAAACTTGCGCACACACACAATCCACATTATTCAGAAAGGAAAATGCAGTCATTCCTCTAAAGTGAGGTAAGCTGTAAAAGTGGGACCCAGCCAGAAGATAAACATCTCAGTCTTGGATCAATATGAGTGGAAGTTTACAATTACCCTTAGGCTGGAATGAAACCATAGAGTCCTGCAGTTTAAAGCTATTTTAAACAAGTAATGAATGTTGAAAACTAAGACATGAACTTTTCAGATTTATATATTTATTTGGTGTAATTTTTCATTGGTTCTTGCCAACGTAAGTGTCACTTTCACTATTGCTTTTTCTATTCCTCTCTATTCCAAGTATTTTATACTGTTTGAGCATGAAAAAGGTTCACTCCAAAGGGAGTTATTCTTTATATCAGTAGCACTAGGGGTGTAAGAATATATTGTGTCACAATATATCGCAATACAAAAATGCAACACTATGTATCGTGGATAGTGATAGTGAATATGTATTGTGTATAGTTCACCCAAAATTAAAATTACTCAAAATTCAAGTTTACAGAGTTTTATTGTCACTACTACATTAAACTACTCTATATAAGTAAGCAATAGGGTACTCGAAGCTGTCCTGTATCGTGAATAAGTCACGGCTGAAGGGGTTGCTTCGCGTCGTGCCTAACAACGCCCTTCAGTCTTGACTTATTCACGATGCAGCACTAGCCTAGAGTACCTTATTGCTTTTATAAAACGGTTGCCACACAATACAAATATTAAAGCCAAAATTATGTATCAGTGCAACTTTAACTAAAGCCTTCCTTCCGCTGGAAAAAAATAGTCCCTGACCGTGAACAGCAACAGAAGTTACATTATTATGCAATTAGATGGCGGCAAAGACTGTCTTTAAGTGTGTCAGTCAGTAGCGAAGACTTTTACATTGAAAAGACTGAATTGTTGTGAACACTGAACAAGACGCAGCTGACAAATGCTTTGACTAGCGCTGTTAGTCATGGGAAACCCCTTAACTGTTAAAAGGAGAGGACAATACATTGGACATTTAAACAGATTTTTTAATATGAACATAGGACTGACCTGAAGGAGAATGCTAAATCTGAATGCAGGTAATAAACTCGTTCATCTTTTTCTCACAATACTCTTCTACATAATACAGTAAGCTTCAATGAACAATATCAATTGAGAATATAGTTTATGTTGCTAAGAGTGGTTGCTAAGGGTGTTGTGTAGTGATACACAGAACCACTGGGTGAAGCGATCATAGCCGTGTTTTATCATGGATAAAACACAGGTATTGACCAATCAGAATCAAGGACAGGAACTGTTTTATAATGTTGAATATAATCTATAATAATGTAATTGGGGAATATTTGTGGGTCCTGATACCAGTAAAAAGTGACCTACATTGTTTTAAATGTATTTAGTCAGTGACAGAGTGCAAGCATATTTGTCTGAATAATTCTGTATTTTAAGCTTCAGAATCTTGAATATTTTTATTTGGTGTCACTATTGTCCTGTACATTGGGTTACCAGCACCAAGTCCAAGCCTATTAATTTCCACCCCATTGTAATACCAAATGTAGCATTTCAATCAACAGTACAATTTTTGTTAACCTTTTACTATATGTCTTGGAGTATCGCATTAATATCGTATCGTGAGTTCAGTATCGCGCTATGTATAGAAACGTGACATTAGGGGTTTTTTGGGTTTTTTTTTTTTTAGTTTTTTTTCCTGCTTTGACTCTTCACAAAAACACAATTGATTTCTTAATGTGTAAAACTTTTTAAACTAGCAAAAAACTACAGAAAGCACCTTGTAGTCACATACTGTAGCATATGATTGAAAATCCCATAGATTTACATTAAGGGAGAGATTTAAGCCATGTCTAGAGACCAGAATATAACAGAGACTCATGAGTGGACTTTCTTTGTTTGTTTGTTTGTTTGTTTGTTTGTTTTTGTTGTTGTTGTTGTTGTCTTGGGACCAGAAAAAACACCTAGCAACCATTTTGTAATTCCCGAGCAACCATATAGCACACCCTAGAAATTCCACAGCAATGAGGTTAGTTGACCCAAAAAAATGAAAATTGTCATAATTTTCTCATTCTCATGTCGTTTCAAACCTGTATGACTTTCTTTCATCTGTGGAACACAAAAAAAAGATGTTTTGAAAAAGTCCTCTGTTCATGCATTGAAAGTCAGTGGGATCCAGTTTTGTTTTGGACCCCACTAACTTTTCATTACATGGACAAAAACAGTTGAAACATTGTTCTGTATATATTTTGTGTTCTGCAGAACATGAGGGTTTTCATTTTTTCATAAGGGTCTTTCATTTTTGACTGAACTTTTTTTTTTTTTTAACATCAACCTAGCGAAGTAACAGATGACAGATACTTTGTACAATCATGTTTTGGTGTTTCACCTGATATCTGAAACATTTCTTCTCAAACTTTTTTTCAGAGGGGAATGTTGCACCATTTTCATGAGCTCAGCATGTGTGTTCAAAACAGCAGCTGACAGCCAAGTAGCAGACTTATTCATGTGAACAATAAGACAGTTATCTCTCCTCTCCCTTTTCCTTTTCAAAAAACATAGAAACACTGATCTCCTGTGAGCCTTCTGGGCTTTCCAACACTGCTTTAATTACTGTCTGCTTCTAGGGGTTCAGACTGTCCACATGGTTGTAAGGGAGGAAAGATGTTTGATCAGTCTAGTGAGGTTGTCTTGACTTGCGTGACTTTGCTGTGCTGCTCTAGTTTTGATCCTTCTTGTATATTGTGCTTTTTCCTTTCTGTAACCCTTTGCTGCAACCCTACAACAAAGCAGAACCTCCCCTGATCTGTCAAGGCCTGTTTTTTATGTCACTACGCTCTGGACCTAGTCATTACCCTCTCGATTCCCCAACCCACCACCGTCCCACAATGCCCTTCACATCGCTGTTTCAGGCTGTTGTCTTCTATGGCATGGTGGTTGAGTCACTGTATGTGTTTCTGTAATAATTTTGGCATTGACTTACTGTAAATGCACCAGGAGAGAGCTCTCTGCTTTGAGGTCATGCCCATTGAGATATGAGATGACTCTAAGATTAGCCCT
The DNA here is from genome assembly GCA_037950675.1 of Hypophthalmichthys molitrix. NCBI lineage: Eukaryota > Metazoa > Chordata > Actinopteri > Cypriniformes > Xenocyprididae > Hypophthalmichthys > Hypophthalmichthys molitrix. The sequence goes on along the minus strand of CM075510.1, from coordinate 20,576,085 downwards.
GCTGATTTCCTCGTGTGAGATGCGTGGCTAATTGTCACAACAGTGCATTTGGTTTCACTCAAAGGGAATTTCAGAGAGTGACTGCTCCTCATCAAAGTGCCATTGTTTGAATGTGAGATAGAAATAGAGAATGACACACACAGAGTTTGTCACAGATGACAATCAAAACCAGACACCATGAACCAGCTGAAACAGTGTACTTTCACAGTGGAAGCTACTTTAAACTATAGCTTCTACAGCTTACTCATTATGTAAAGTACTGTAGTTAAACCACTCTTTTTTTAAAAAGGAATTTGCCAAAGAGTAAATATTTTTCATTTACATACACTATCGACGTTGTAACAATACAAAGCTTGTTGAAAATCTGCAAACCTACCTCTTAAGAATCCTTTAATGAAGTGAAGTCTATATCAGTGATCTAATAAAAGCAGTTTTATTTTACATAGAGTGGGTTGCCTCATTGAGGTTACCATTTTGAGATCACATGACCTTGCTATATCTGGGTAACCCTGTTGTTGGTCTTTTTTGCTTCTTGAATAATTCATTATGTGAAAAGAGCATTTCACAATTGCATTAGTAACTGAAAAATTTGCTTTTGGGTGACATTACAACCATGGCACTAAGTGTCAGTATAAGCTCATGACAACAACTATCCACCGTATTTTTAACTTAAGAGCAGGTGTGAATATTTTTAACTTGATATGCAAGTTTCGGGTATCATCCACTTTCAGTTATTTTAGTTGTACAAAGTCTGTTATGCTGCTTGACATAATTTTGTTGTAAGCTGTGTAGTCGTGCCTTTTTTGCTCCCAAAGTCAAACAGAGGAGGGCAGGAGGGGGCTTAGGTGGAGGATGCGGGGCAAACTGAATAGAACCTCCCAGAGGAGGGAGGAGCCAAGGTGGAGATGAAGGTGGGAGGAGCCAGGGCGGAATCCCCAGCAGGATGCAGGCCCATGGTGGAGTTGAGGGATGGAGGATCCATGGTGAATACTTGGCAGATGGAACCAGGGGGTTGACTGACTAAGGGGCAGAAGATGGTGGTGGAGACCCAGGCGCAGACGAAGAGCCGATGAGATCATGAAACACAGAAGGTCCTGGAGACCAAGGCGGAGCCACGGGGACGAGCAGCTGAGGTGAAGCCAAGGTGCTTTGGAGGACTGAAGCAGAGCCTGTGTGACTGAGGACCAAGGTGATGTCGGAGGGAAGGTGGAGTGGAAGGACAAGTCGCAGATGAAAGCCCAGAAGTCTATGGCTATGGCAGAGTGACGACTGACCAAGACGGATCTGGATGGACGAGGAAGCCCAGTGGAGCTGTAGGGACTACGGGCCAAGTTGGAGCCAAAGGAGCAAGTAACCAAGGTGGAGCTGACTGGGACGAGGTGGAGTTACGGGTTTGTAGGTTCTAGGAGCAGGTTTGTAGGTTCTAGGCTACTAATACTTTCCATCTCTTCAAAAATGATCAATGGTGCTGAGTTTAGCGCACCCCCTCATATTCCACCAAAATGTCCTTGATAACGGACAGTATTGCCAGCTCATGCACCTGGTCAGGCATTTTGTTGGGCTCGGGCTCTAGGATGAAGATTGACTTAGGCATCCGCTTTGGTGCTGGCATCATGGCTGGCTCAAGCTCAATGACTGCGGTGGGTTCTGGCTTGAATTCTGCGGGGGGCATGGCTGAAGGCGCAAAGTGCGTTCCATTGACAGTGGCGTTGTGATCCTCCTCCATCTCCAGGATTTAGTCACAGCAGTTGATTTATTATCGAAACTCAAAAAGGTAACAGAGACACTCTGGCTATCACAGGATTTAAACATGAACAGAACAGAATTTAACTTGATAAGAACAAATCATTAACTGAACAAACACAGGATTTAGGCAAACTAACCAGCGAAATGAACATCAGGTGTAAATTATCAATCATTGAGAAGCCAGGGAAGTAAATTAAATCATTGAGAAACCATGGAAGCAAACTCAAACATAGGAAACAGAACCAAGACAAGTACAAACCCACCTAAAACAAGTATATCCATATCACTAGGTGTTGAAAATAGCTCATGACTACTACTATAATTACCAGTGCAAAATAAAAGAATAAAATTGTGCACCTTTAATTCTGCAGTCAGATCAGAATTTATATTTTAATTAAGTAAACTGGACACAGTTTACATAATAATAAAACTCTTGAGGCAAGAAGAGAGTTGAACAACAGCGTTTAACACTTTGCGATAAAAACAAAGGTGCAGGGACTTTGCTCAGGGTTCAAATGATTCATTCAATTGTTTATTTAAATTGGTTCATTTGAATGAATCGTCAGAACTGATTCACTAAAATGATTTGTATTTCCTATTAGAGAAAGTGGATATTTTAGGAAAGTATGTTTGATTAACCATAGTTTGTTACTAAAAAAGCTACACTATTTTTATAACTACTAAGCTTCTGTCACAATAATGAAAAATGTACTTAGTAGCATTGCTGCTTTTAGTACTTTTAGTCAAGGTCTGCCTTCAACCCCTTCTTTTTTGTTCTTCTCTCATATGTATTTTGGTTTTTTCTGTCTCCCTTTGTATTTATATCCTGGTCTTATGATTCTCAAGGTCTGACTAATATTAATCATTTTAATTGTCACTTCAGCTTCCTTCACACAAATAGTAGATGCTCAAGACGAGCCATTTCTGCATCTAACAACCCCATTATATTCTGGGATAAAGGATAGCTGTAGGCAAAGAATATCTTGGAAGCATAACTCACTCTGTCTGAGCAGACAGACAGCGGCTGGTGCCAGACTCCCAGCCTCTCGCTCTTTACGTCTGTTACCCCAGAGAAACCGGCTTGGTCCCATTGATAACTCCAGTGAGACCTGTACCAGTAGCTATTAATTTATATTAGCTCAAATATAGTGCCGCCGATTTTCCTATCCATCTCCCCAGTCCTCTCCGTGCATCTGTGCCTCTTGGATTAATGACTGTTTTCTTTGGACACAACGTATTTCACCCTCTATATTTGCTGAATATGACATGACAAATGCCAGAAAAGGGAAAGATGCTCTTGCGTTTGACATTTGAATGGAAAATCTTGTCTTAAGCCAGCAGCTTTATAGTGCCATAGACAAAAGCTGCATGAAAACATAAACAGGATACCGGCACTACCTTAAATGACATTATGTATGAACGTGATGTAACGAGACATGTTATTGCTGCAACACTGTTTATCTGGCCTACTTTCTATTCTACCCACGCTCTGCAACTGTTTATTATCCTCAGGTCTGAAGTTTACAAAAAAGGATAAATTCCAACAACGTAAACATTTAAATAAGTAAAGTCTGAAGCTATGTGAGGTTTGTCACACAGATGTCATAGCTCAAGGGCACTGTATTGTATTGTCTGCTGATTCCTGCAGTTTACTGTACATGCTGATTGCTGTCTGTACCTCTGTTACTTTCCTTCTTATTAACCGTAGAAACTATATTTGTTTTAAAATCAGGATTGGGGATGGTACTTTGAAACTGTATCTTTTCATTCTACTAGATATATACAGTACAGTTAATCTACCAATTTAAAAAAAAAAAAAAAAAAAAAACCTGTGTAGCAACAACAACAACAACAAAACTTTTAATGTAGGAGGACCACATTCAGATAAATTCACACTAAATACCACCACTGTTTTTGGAGCATTTCATATAAATAACCAGTGTTGGGAAAAGTTACTTTTAAAAGTAATGCATTACAATATTGCTTTACTTCCTAAAAAAGTAACTAATTGCATTACTTAGTTACTTTTTATGAAAAGTAATCTGTTATATTACTTTTGCATTACTTTTTCTCACCTGGGCTGATCACAAATTTGATGTTTATCTTAAGTCATTTTTGGTTATTAGTATGGTTGAATTGGATCATCGAAGGTCAGCAGCAAAGACATTGGTTAATAAAGTGAGATTAAATACATAAAGTATATATTGTTTAATTTAATATATGTAATTATTGCAGGTTTGTGCAATATTCTGAGATTGCATTTCACTGTTTATATTCATTTTGAGGAATACTGAGTAAACGCTCACATTTAGTCTAGAACTACAATAACTGTAATGTTTACACACAACGCCTCTACATTTACTCACAATTTCTTTCAACATGGGGACAGGAGAGCTGTCAGTCAATACATGGGAAAATAAAGTAACTTCCATCACTTATTTGAAAAGTTAGTAAGATATTTAGTTGTAAATTTAAAATTAATGTCCTACTTTACTAGTTACTTGGAAAAAAGTAATCTGATTACGTAACTCAGGTTACTTGTATTTCGTTACCCGCAACACTGTAAATAACAATATTGAATTGTATTTATGGCACATTTTATACATATAATCCAGCTCAAAGTGCTTCACAGATAATAATAATAATAATAATAATAACATTTTATTCATAGCACATCTTATACATACAGTTCTTTTCATACAATTCATCTTATACATAGCACATCTTATACATACAATTCTTCAAATTCTTTAAATCTGTGTATGCAATACAACATTACAAAAATAGAAATGTATCATTGTCACACTACTCTGCTACTAGTTGGAAAAAGTAGCTTGTTACTGAAAACTTACTGTTTTCAAAACAGCTGAGCTACTGTCACTCTACTAAAACTACTTTTAGTTAGTTATTCCTCAACTCTGCTTGTCCTGTAATAGTGACAGATGTCGACTGTTGTTGCTTCTCTGAGTTGAAGTGTGTGTGTTGTGCACACGAGTTATGCACATCCTCGCACCATGTATGTGTGTGTGTGAGAGCGTTCTCTGTGGAATAACGGTGTGCAGGTATGAATTATTCCACGTTGCCTGCCATGGTGCCGTGTTGATTGACGTAACCCCTTGTGACGTTTCCGTAGTAGAACTGAGCTTTGTTTTGTGATGCTAAAAAGTGCCGGGCGCACAGCGTGCACCTTGCATTTAAAGAGAATATCAGATTACGTGCACTCTAGGCTGATTGGGATGGACAGCGCAGCACACAGGCTAATACAATAAGACCATTAATTGGGTCTGGCTGTACTGTCCGGGCTCTAACTATGGCGTAAGGATCGCAGGCTCTGCGGTTACATGGTTACAAGAGCGTCTGGTCTGAAATTAAATGCACTGTATTCTTTAGTTCTGAGAAATCAGATCTTCATCCATGTCTCTGTAGATTCAAAGGCCGTATTTATATCAAGCTGCATGCAGGTCAGTGCTTACATCGGTTTAGTAACCAACAGCCTCGTAGCCTCATTGCTCTTCTATTTATTTATTTATTTGGATCTGTGCCCCGCGTGGGTCACAGTGACCTGATTCCTCTTCCATCTAAAGTGTGTCAGGTCTTAGATTTGGATCCAGATGTTTGGCCTCAGGCATATGAGAGGACAGCTACTTAGCCTCCAAGACCATCGCTCAAAACACTGGCAAAACACAGTTCAAAAACTGAGCAAGTCATGTGTCCTATTTTATCTTTAAGAGAAATGTTTTTATTATTATTGTTATATATTATCATTGTCAAAAACCGAGTTACATCTCATAGCAAGTCACGTAAGAAATGTCTGGGTTGTAAACAAACTACAAACACGGTCTTTCTTGCTACCCATACGGCATACTATCAACTCCAACTGTGTTCATGTACGTTACGGTGGCTTATTGTAAAAGGATATCCATCCCTCATGAAACGCCCTCTGCCCCCCGACCGTCCCCATCTCGTCTCGAGGCCGGTGTCCATTACCCCCTGCTTCTGCTGTCCCTCTTCTCACTCTAAAACCAGCCCTGAAGGTCTTCCTGTCCCTGTCTTAACCAGAGGCGGCATTCCCAAAGTAGCGTGTGTTCAGAACGGATCCCCAGGCCTTTTTCAGATTGGTGTTTGCAGGCCTCAGTGGGGTGGCGATGGGGGCAGTTCTCTGTTGCTGTTGAGCTGGAGAGAGGGCAGTTGGGCTTCTGAGGATGTTGACTCCGCAGATATGGGTCATGAGAGGATTTGCCAGAGATCAGGGGGATGGGGGGGGGGGGGGGGGGTGTGACTGTTGTGGTGGCACTTTATTGGAGTCATTGAGTTTGTTGTGCTTCAGTAATGTTAGGAGGCACATCGTCTGGCTGCATTTAAATGTAATGCCTCAAAACACAAGAGTGCAACAGATTGAAGTACTTTTAACTTGACACAGCATCATAAAATTATGGTGTGAGATACTTATGAAAGGCCAATTGTTTCACACGGCCAAATCTTTGACTGGATGTCACAAGGCAGTGTTTCTCAACTACTTTTCCATGTAAACTCACGCTATACGCAAGGGTTTGACCATTGCGCTTGCGTGTTTTACCGCGCCTTGCGCATGACACGGCGTTCTAAAACCTGGCGCTCAGGTTAAAAGAGGTTCAGCTTTTTTCAGCGTCTCTTGACCTTGTAGGGTTTTTTCCGTTCCACTGACCTTCGTCTCACGTTGTCTAATGTTATTTTCATAACTTGTTGGGGCCGGTTCACACAGAACACATTTTTGGGGTTAAAATTACGAGCATGCAACTTCACAGTTACTTTGTCAGTTAGTAAGTCATGAAATTACCAAAAAGTACCAATGAATTATGTAACTATTATGTCGTGTGTTAGCAGGGAGGAATTTGCATGGAGGTATGATATTCGTCCTATTCATCAGAATCAGTGTCCATATGTTTTATTAACAGTTCATGTTAGTATTGTGTCTTTACCATAGTAACTGTAGTACTTTGGGTTTGGGCCACATTCTATTCTGAGCTCAGAGCCAAACTATGACAGCACGCCAAATATGCATGCTCTTTACACTATTCGATTACGTAAGTCCAAACTCGTGAGCTTTGTATTAATAGTTTGGGACTGCTATTTAATGGCCTTATATTACTGTTTATTCATCAGTGTTATTTGAGAAATAAATTTGTTTGGTTCAAATTCCTAAAAAGGTGTGACTTTTTATATTTTACTTCAGGAAATTTTGTCGACCAATCAGATTTGAACTGGTGATTTAAGCTAGTGCTTACCGTTTTTCAGTGTAGTTGGCATCAGACTGTTAGAGAACAGATTGTGGGCGAGACACAATGAAGGCCATAAATCCTTATGTAAACACCCCATGTTTAGCTTCCTCCAATTATACAATGATATTTTAAAGTTCATGACCTTTTGCTAATCTTAAAATATTCCTAGTCTTTTTGCTAATTTATTATGTCTGTAGGGGTAATGAGAGGAAGTGTGTGTTTACAGAGTCACTTGAGGATAACTTGTGCACCGTCAGCCCTCAACAGTTTTCCACTGTGTAAGGCTTTTAATATGAGCAGTTACACGTCTGCTAAGTGAGAGCGGACTGTCGTTGCGGCCGCTAACAGCATGTGCCAATCAGCTTCAGCAGATCTGTCACTTCTGAAATGCCACTTTCTCTTTTCCACCACCTTCTTTCGTCTCTCTCACTGTTTTCTCTCTTTATCCCACTCACTCACTTCAACGCTGACTCATTTTCTCACAGAGGCTTCGTGTCTCAAGAAAAAAACCAACAACACTGAACTGAAGTGAACTCCCTCTTTATTACTTTTCTTCGTGCTTCACCCCCTCCCTTGCTCCTTCTCACTCTCGTTCTATCCAAACCATAGAGATGGCGAGGGTTTCCAAAACAACAGCTGGATCGAAGTCACCCAGGGCAGGAGTGGAGTCAGATAAGGATAAATGGGTAAATAGAGAATATGTAATAGACAGGCATAGTCTGACCTTAAATACACTACCAGTCAAAAGTTTGGAATCTGTAAGATTTTTAATGTTTTTAAAAGAAGTTTCGTCTGCTCACCAAGGCTGCATTTATTTAATTAAAAATATAGTAAAAACAGTAATATTCTGAAATATTATTACAATTTAAAATAGCTGTTTTCTGTTTGAATATATTTTATATAGTAAATTATTTCTGCGATCAAAGCTGAATTTTCAGCATCATTACTCCAGTCTTCAGTGTCACATGATCCTTCAGAAATCATTCTAATATGCTGATCTGCTGCTCAAGAAACATTTAGTGTGTACAATTGTACAAAATATTTGTGTACGTTATATTTTTTTCAGGATTCTTTGATGAATAGAAAGTTCAAAAGAACAGCATTTATTTGAAATATAATCTTTTGTAACATTATAAATGTCTTTACTGTCACTTTTGATCGATTTAATGCATCCTTGCTGAATAAAAGTATTTCTTTAATTTCTTTTAAAAAAAAATAAAAATAAAAATTCTTACTGACCCCAAACTTTTGAACGGTAGTGTATAATGTTACAAAAGCTTTGAACTTTCTATTCATCAAGGAATCCTGAAAAAAAAAGTACACAACTGTTTTCAACATTGATAATAATCATAAATGTTTCTTGAGCAGCAAATCAGCATATTAGAATGATTTCTGAAGGATCATGTGACACTGAAGACTGGAGTAATGATGCTGAAAATTCAGCTTTGCCATCACAGGAATAAATTACTTTATAAAATATATTCAAACAGAAATCAGTTATTTTAAATTGTAATATTTCACAATATTACTGTTTTTACTGTATTTTTAATTAAATAAATGCAGCCTTGGTGAGCAGACGAAACTTCTTTTAAAAACATTACAAATCTTACAGATTCCAAACTTTTGACTGGTAGTGTATATATTTGATATATAGGTAAACATGAGGTGGACATTTATGCAGCAGTAAACAATCCAGTCATATACAGTACATGTTTACGTCTGTTCTCTTTAGTTTGGCTACTCCCAGAGGAGAGAGAGACTAACAGTTCTGTCTGAAAATCTGCCAAAAATGACAGTAAAGGCATTTACAATAATGTTCATTGGATGAGCATGATACCCATATGTGTATATAATGTTAGCTTGTAAAATTATATTTAGGTAGATAAGAAATTGCCATCTAGTGAAATAATATGTAGGCCATAGTTGCATTATAGTATACTGAAGAAAATGTAAAAAAATGATGTCCCCAAAGTCAACAGTATTCAGACAGCTTTTGTGCTGTTTTTGCAGAAAATAAATCTCACAGGGGACCATGCCCCTGCATGGACCCCCCTTGAATATAAGGGTATGCTTCTTTACTTGATGCGGAGCCTGTGCCCCAGTGCTCATGAAAGGCTATAACGCCCCTGGGAGAGGGAAGCACATCTCTTCTGTTTTCACCCTAAAAGAAAGGTATTGCAGCATGCATTTCTGGGCCTTTTACCCATGTCTATCTGTCCAATTAAAAAATTATCACCCTATCTAAGTCTATTAAAATCATAAGCAGAAACAATAATCGTGTAGGTGTTGCCGCAAACAGCCCGTTTATTAATTATAGTGTACAAATGTTGTGTGTTTTGGTGAGTGTAAATCACATGAGGCTCAATGGAACAACAAACCATGAGGAAATTAAAAAGTGACACTGGCGTTTTTGCTTTGTCTGTATGCAGTCTTTTTTTCTGTTGTCATTTCTCTCTTCCTCTTACTTCATTTGTACAGGACAAACACACTATCTAATCTAACACATACATGTAATCTACAACCCGAATTCTGGAAATGTTGGGCTGTTTTTTTTTTTTTTGTTTTTTTTTTTTAAATTTGAATAAAATGAAAACTAAAAGACTTTCAAATCACATGAGCCAATTATTTATTCACAATAGAACATAGATAACACAATAAATGTTCAAACGGATACATTTTACACTTTTATCCACTAAATGAGCTCATTTCAAACTTGATGCCTGCTACAGGTCTTAAAAAAGTTGGCATGGGGGCAACAAATGGCTGAAAAGCAAGAAATTTTGAAAAGATTTAGCTGGGAGAACATCTAGCAACTAATTAAGTTAATTGATATCAGGTCTGTAACATGATTAGCTATAAAAGGGATGTCTTAGAGAGGCAGAGTCTCTCAGAAGTAAAGATGCAGAGGCTCTCCAATCTGTGAAAGAGTGCGTAAAAAGATTGTGGAATACTTTAACGTTCCTCAACGTCAAATTGCAAAGGCTTTGCAAATCTCATCATCTACAGTGCATAACATCATCAAAAGATTCAGAGAAACTGGAGAAATCTCTGTGCGTAAGGGACAAGTCCAAAGACCTTTATTGGATGCCTGTGGTCTTTGGGCCCTCAGACGACACTTCATCACTCATCTGTATGATTGTGTCAATGACATTACTAAATGGGCCCCGGAATACTTCCAGAAACCACTGTCGGTACACAATCCGCCGTGCCATCTGCAGATGCCAACTAAAGCTCTGTCATGCAAAAAGGAAGCAATACATGAACATGGTCCAGACGTGCCGTCGTGTCCTGTGGGCCAAGGCTCATTTAAAATGGACTGTTTCAAAGTGGAAAAGTGTTCTATGGTCAGACGAGTCCAAATTTGAAGCTTACATGTTTTGGAAGGCACTATGAATGCTGAAAGGTATATAAAGGTTTTAGAGTAACATATGCTCTTTTCCAGATGACGTCTATTTCAGGGAAGGCCTTGTGGATTTCAGCAGGACAATGCAAAACCACATACTGCAGCTATTACAACAGCATGGCTTTGTCGTAGAAGAGTCCGGGTGCTGAATTGGCATGCCTGAAGTCCAGATCTTTCACCTATAGAGAACATTTGGCGCATCCTTAAATGACAAATACATCAAAGTTGACCACAAACTCTTCAGCAGCTGGAAACCTATATCAGCCAAGAATGGGACCAAATTCCAACATCAAAACTCCAAAAAAACTCATAACCTCGATGCCCAGACGTCTTCAAACAGTTTTGAAAAGAAGAGGAGATGCTACACCATGGTAAACATACCACCGTCCCAAGTATTTTGAGACCTGTAGCAGGCATCAAATTTGAAATAAGCTCATTTTGTGCATAAAATTGTAAAATTTCTCAGTTTAAACATTTATTATGTTATCTATGTTCTATTGTGAATAAAATATTGGCTCATGTGATTTGAAAGTCTTTTAGTTTTCATTTTTTTCAAATAAAAAAAATGTCCCAACATTTCCGTAATTTGGGTTGTAAAAGAAGTCACATGTTAATTATTATAATATCTCATTTGTTTCTCCTAGAGAGCAATGATATTAAATCGAGAGTAAATAATGACTTTTGAAATTATTTTGTTCCTTAGATATTTCTCTTAAGAAAAAGATTCCAGTGATCTCATATATTTCAGAAGAGATCTCAACGGTGTCTCAGACTGTGCTCAGATTTGCCTGCATACTAAAGAAAAGACAGATCACAAATGAGATCTCTTTAATATCTCAATTGTTTCTCATGAGAAACATGAGATTCTCAGATGACAGCCATGAGATTCTCAGATGTTTCTCTTGACAAGAAGACAGCAGTCTCAGTCTCAGAAAAGATCTCAACATACCAACCTAATGAAAAGCTAAATCAGAAATAAGATCCCTTTAATAACTCATTTGGTTTTCATAGACAACCATGAGACTAAATGGAGAGCAAATCGAGAGTTGCCTGCTTCTCAGATGTTTTCTTTGACAAAGACACCAGTCTCCTTTAGAGTTTCAGATTTCAGCAATGTCTCAAATTTTACTCAGATTTTCAAAGAGTTTACAATCAAAAGTCAGAGATCTCATTATGATCTTAAACATGTCTCATCAAATTCTTCCAAGACTGAATTATCTGAACTTTGCGATCCACATTATGTTATAGCTCTGTACTCATACTTTATGTAAACAGTGGCCATTTGTGTCTTTTTTCTTCCTATAAACTTTAGGAGAAACATCTGAGACAACATTGATACTCAAATGTAACAAGCCTGAGAACAAATCAATTACATTTTCAGATACTCTTAATTCTTTAAGCAGAAAAGTGGGAAAGGTAGTCTTGGAAGGCCTGATACGTCAATGTGAGGTTTAACACCACAACAATCAGCAAACCACCAGCGTGACGTTTCAAATACAGTGATCCTTGTCCAACCCGTGTCAAGTTGCTGAACGGGCGGAGAGGAGGTGTCTTGTTGGTGTTTGTGTCCTGCAGAAAGTTCCCCAATGCTTATCAGGTGAGCGACATGTGTTGTTCCTCTCACAGCCTCACAAAGCTTGTCCGGCTCGGTTATCAGAGAGACCAAGCCCACTGCCATTTGAGAGGGTGAGTCAGCTCCCTGCAGCCTGGATCAGTTTCTGAGTCCTTCTGTCTCATTCTATCCCTGCTGTACACCAGAAGCACATGCTTGAGAAACATGCACACAAGCACCTGTACTTCTTTTTGTCTGTCCTCCGCCCTGCTAATGGACAGTTGACACCAGAGATGACCCACCCTCGTGCTTTCTGTGAGAAACAAAAGCTGGCCTTACCTTAGGGATGCACTCGTAACTGTTAGGTAACATTAGTTGGTTATTTAAATGTGTGTTTACCACAGTACACTGCCTACTCACTGTAGTGCTGAGTCTAGTGGAGATTGATATCATTACTTGTGCTTTTTATCCTTCTTTAAGCAAGAACAAACATGTTTTTCATTGGTGAGAGCACAGTGTTTTTGTGGAAAGGTTAAAACCCGCTTGTGGTTTGGATAGACGACAGGCTAAACATGAGCCAATTTTTTGATGGTGATTGTTTAAAGCAAGGGCCGTATCTGCCTCCTCTATCTGTCTTTTTCTTCTCTCTTTCTTACTTTAACCCACTGTTAATCCAGCTAAAAAGACCAGGATGTATTTTAGGCTAGTTTATGTTGGTTGCTTTAGGCTTAGCACTATTCTAGCTAATCAATATGCTTAGCCATGCTGCTCACCAGCAAAATAAGCTGGTTAATGAGATGAAAATAAAAATGGAAAAAAGAAAATTCTGTAATTTACATTATCTTCATATCATTCTGAACCGGTTTGCCTTTATTTCAAAAAGAGATATTTTGACGAATGTGCTGGTCATTCTTTTCCATGCAGTTATAATGAATTTGAACTGGAGCTTTTAAGCTTCAAAAAGGATGTAAAATCCCCATAAAAATATCTTAAAACTGGTCCAAAGCAATCAGAAATTACCTTTCAATGTAACTACACACCCTAGTAAAAAAAAAAAAAAAAAAAAAGTTTTAAATTATTTTGGAAATTATATACTTTAAAAGAATATACTTAGGTGTAAACTGTCGGTACACAAGAAAAAGTGGGTACACTACAGATTAAAATTTAGAAGTGCCAGTGTTGTGCTGAATTTCGACCCCCTGCCAGCTTATTACCCCCCCTAGTATTAGTAGGTTTAGGAGTAGGTGTGGAAGAGGGGTTAGGATTAGGGGTGGGGTTAAGATTAGGCAATCAGGTAGCGACTTCGACGAGGTGGGTAATAATTTGGCAGGGGGTCAAAATTTGGCACAACACCTGTACTATGTACCTGTGCATACCAGCCCACTTTGAACACTGATGTTAATTGCAATTAAATGAATTTTTTTTTTTTCGTTGTTCAGGGAAGGAGACGGGAACCTGCGAACATTAAACCCACTTTAATAATTCCAAAATAAGCAAACAACAAAACGAAAGTAAAATGACGGCACTCCCTCACAAACCTTGTCTAGACCTGGTCCTCTCTCATCCTTCACTGTCGTCGCTCCTCCTTTTATGCTTCCAGAACTTCTCTGTGAGAGGTTCTCGTTCTCCCACGGCTCTCACCCTGGCCTGCTTGTCACATACCCCAATAGCCCCTCGCAGGCCAGGGGGGTACTCCCGGGACTATGCTCTACTCCCCCCCCGGGGGCCAGTCTCGGTGGCCGCAGCACCTTTGGGTATGGACAGACGAGACAAGAGAAAAGGCGACTGAAGCACAAGCAGGGGAGAGAGGAAAAAAAAAAAAAAAATTCTTGGTCCGGTTCACGGACACTGCCGCTCGGTCCTTAGCCAGCCGAGAGGCTCTTCCTCGCAGTGCCATGCGATGGTACTGGACGCTCAATGGACGGCTCGAACCTCCTCCGCCACCTGGCGGCCGGCAGCGAGTCCCCCATTCCCTGCTCCTTCCCATCATGACGGACGGCAGCAGGCTTTAGCCCATGGTGAATGGCTGCGACTCCTCCGCTCCCTCTCGGATGGCAGCCACCCCACCTCAACCCAGGAGCACGGCAGCAAGCTCTCCGTCCCACCTGTTGTATCATTGCTCTGGCACCACCGCCTCGGGCAGCCACTTGCGGTCTTCACTCTTCCATGCTGCCCAACCTCCTCAGCACCGCGATCCCCATCAACAACGAGGGCTCTCTGACAGCATGTCCCTCCTTCCTCCCGGGTTTTGGCACCAATGTAATGCAGTTTGTTGTTCAGGGAAGAAGGAGGTGGGAACCAGCGAACGTTAAACCCACTTTAATAATTCCAAAATAACAAACAACAAAACAAAAGTAAAATGGTGGCAGTTCCTCTCGGACGACTGCCACACACATAAACATAATAAAAAATAACGTAAAGGCCAGGCCTGGTCCTCTCTTGTCCTTCACTGTCATCACTCCTCCTTTTATGCTTCCAGAGCTCCTTCGTGAGAGATACGAGACCGGTGCAGCACGCAGGTGACGTAGGAGACGCAGGAGACGCCGTTCTCCCACGGCTCTCACCCCGCCCTGCTCGTCACTTATTTGTTTATATTATAATAAATTAATTAGCTGAACTTTAAAGTATTTTTTTGGCCCACTTAAATGAGACTTAAGTACATCTTTATATGTAATTTTATTTGATTAATATTAAATTATCTGCAAGTACAGTTTTTTTTTTTAAATATAATTTTCAGATTTGAAGTGCACATTTAATACAACACGCTTCTTTTTCAGAAAGAAGGGCAGAAAAGACTACTAATATAAACTAATATTAACGTAAGAAAGAAAGTCAAACAGGTTTAAACCAACATGAGGGTGAATACATGATGACAGAATTTTAATTGTAAACTATCCCTTTAAGCTTATTCAGGAGCCTGATGGAGACATCCCCCAAACACAACATATGCTGGTGACAGGCTATGCTGGGCTTTTCATCAGGGAATAGAAAGATGTTAACTGTTTCTGTGTCACGTGTGGCTGTATTGTGTCATAACAGCTGCCAACCCAGTTTGTGTGTCTTTTAACATCCTCTGACTCACCAAACCTGTCAATTGTCCACTAGGTAAGAGTATTATACACCGGAGTTCATGACTGGGCCATGGCATTGTGCTCCCTTTACTGTTTTCAGCCAACCGACCTGCCTTTCACAGTCTTGACTATGGAGACGCGCTGTTCAAATAGCTCAGTGAGCAGCTGTTACAGGTAGCGCATACAAAAAGACACGCAATTTAAGTAACCAAACACTGGCCTTTCTCAGTAATAAATGGTAAGCGCTGACTCCAAAAACTCCAGATGTTAATCTGGTAAGGATAAAAGAGAATGGAGTTTAGGATTCACTCAACCTGTCAAAGTGTTTTTGGGTAATAAAAGCATACCGTGCCTTTGATGGGACGTGAGGGTATTGTGCTCAGTCAGTAGTACAAACACTGGCTCACAAACCAAAGTAAAGAACAAACAGTGAACAAGAAATAGAAAGAAGTGAGAGTAAGTTTTTGGACTCTTTTGTCTCTGTTTCCACCTTGTTGACTTAACTCTCATCTTCCATTGATCCCCTTTTAAGTGCTTGTTCACTTGGACCGCAGGCTATTGATATCCTTAGGAGGTAAAAGGGCCATTTACTTTTTTCATTTTCTTGCTTTGTCTTTTTCTCTGAGGAGGAACTCACCTGGCATTTCAACTGAATCGACTGGTGTCCCAAAAGCACAGACAAAAAAAAAAGAAAAAAAAAGAAGAAAACCTTTTGACAAGTTCTTCTTCTCACACAACGTCTTGAGTCACTAACTCCATCTCCTAGCTCTCAAGCTAATGAGTATCTGAGTGACATTTTGCTAATTTCACAAGACAGGCTCCATAGATAAGTGTCTTTCAGTCATGACTTGGTTTCTTTGAGAACTGACATCTTTCTAACTTGTTTTTGTCTCTACACACTGTCAATTTTCAAATCAGCCGATAAAGACTGACACCCAGTGAAAGACGGGTATTAGCGGGAATTGCTAGAGCGGACATTATTTCATTCATTACAGCGGTTTATTATTTCATTTCAGGTGAAAACTTTGCATGGTGTGTGTTAAGGTAGAGTCTTCTTAAGATTTGTTTAGGAGTTAGCCAAGATAAATATGTGCCAAACATCTTACGGTGTGCTGCTGAGGTGATTTGTTTGCACAGTTGGCTAATGCTTTAATGATTTAGCCACACAAGAGCAGTGAGTCAAACCTGGAAACAGACTTTTGTGATGTTCTGTTTATAAAAACTTTCCTCAACTTTTCAAACTGAAATACTCCTCCACATCCATGGCTTTCCTGAAGTCATAATATTTCATAAGTGTTGTCAGAAGCCTTTGCTTACATGACTCCCTGAAAGCATCTTTTTGTTGGCTTTGAAATGCCTTGTGTCAGCAGTGTTCAGACTGTTGGTCCATACGATGTGGCCCTATATCAGTTTTCTTGAGTTTTATGTGCAAATCCACTTAAAAGTCCTCCTTTGAGGCTGGACTTACCACTATACATCAACAGGTTACGCTCCATTAAAGGCTGGAATGTGGTTTAACTGTCTGTGTAGCACTAGCTACTTGGGGACACTGCAGTTTATTGTTTACAGTATATACAGCAAATGTTAAGAAGCTAAAACGGCAAAAAAAATTCCCAGTAGCTATACAAGAACCACTTTAATACCTAACTGTTTGCTCTGTAATGTTTAACATACAGCATACTACAAAATTTATAGTGATAGATAACCAAAATTGTGAAAATTTCATAATTTACTCACCCTCATGTTGTTCCAAGCCTGTATGACTTTGATTCTTCTGCAGAACACACAAGAATATATTCTGAAGAATATTCACGTTGTGTTTTCCACATCCTATCTAAACTTTGCACATTTCGGACAGTTATGGTTACAGTTAACTCTCTCGGCCTCCCTATGCTAGAATTTTAAAGAGTTATTCATTGGCCAAAAAAGAGAAAACACAGAAAAAAAGTTAAAGGTGAATTTGACTGATAGCATTATTTATTTATTTATTTTTTAAAAATCTATATCTATAGACATTGCAATAATATTGTTAACTTTTGGCTTCAGTTGGCTACAATGATCATGTAGTGAAAGTCTGATATTGTGACAGCCTTAGATTTAAATATCTAAGTAATATTCAGGAACTAAGATTAATAAGGAGCTATAAATAAATAATAGTACAACAGTATATAAGAATTTACATTATTTATTTAAATTTTTTATCTTTGTGTGTGTGTGTTGAAACCTAACATTCATAAGTAGTGACACAGTGTTTCGAAAGATTTTGTGTTGAAGAGCAACTTTTAAGTCACTCATTCACACAATGTTCTCTCTTCTAAAACATAAACAAGTTTAAATGTCAACAGCATCATATATATCTAAAGGACTGAAGTCTTTCAGGTAAAACCTGTGTAGTGGTAGTGATTTAATCAGCCTGCTATTGTATTCCAACCATTACTTCTGATTG
Source organism: Hypophthalmichthys molitrix (assembly GCA_037950675.1). NCBI lineage: Eukaryota > Metazoa > Chordata > Actinopteri > Cypriniformes > Xenocyprididae > Hypophthalmichthys > Hypophthalmichthys molitrix. The sequence goes on along the minus strand of CM075510.1, from coordinate 20,558,609 downwards.
GAGGCTTTCATAAATATTTAGGTTATACATAGCGTTACATTTCAACTAATGTTTAATGGTGCAACGCTCAAATATTTAGTAGTGTGTAAGTTGTTCAAACTGCCCCTTCTCACTGTATGCTCTCAAAAGAGCAATGTGAACAACAGAATTTTCATTTTGGACAAGCTATCCCTCCTCCTGAGCTGAATGTTCTGTTGCAACTGTGGTTACATGGACTGTGTTTGACCTGACCGAAGGACTGCATCCCCCCCCCACCACCAGCACAGACCCAGAACTCAAACTAATGACTTTTCTTTCCTCACTCCCTCACAGGAAGATGATAAGAACACCATGAACCAGGTTCACCTGAGGCCAGTCACTGTGCGAGAGTCCTTTAATCACTCTCTCTCTTTTCTCTCACTGTCAGTTTTCCTCTTCTTTCTGCTTCTCGTCACATCTCATCTTTTCTCTTCTGGCTGCAATTAATGACATTGCTTTATCAGGCGGGTTGTCCTTAGATGATGCATTGAAGATTAGCATGCATGTCTCGTAAGGACTCTTAATGAGCTGACCTTCTGAAAGAGATGAAGACCACGGGAGATAAGATGAAGATAGTTTGTGTGCAGTCCACACAGCTGTGCTTATCTAATAGAACTGATGCAATCCACATCATGTCATGCCAAAAATAGACATGAACGTCTCTCTCTCTCTCTCTTTCTGTCCCTGTTCATGCCAGATCATCTCATTGTAGCTCATTTCCAGAGGGGTTTTTGGGGACAAGGGGACTTCCATCTGCTGCTTATAAATACCAGCAAGGTCAAAACATTCTGAATTCTTTAAGTAAACAGGACATGCAGAGAATTAAAGTATGTGTGTGCTTCTTTTTATTTTTTTTAATGGCTGCTGTTTTCATGTGTTGTCATAAAGCACTGGATCCATTTTTTTTTTTTTTTTTTTCTTCAATAAGTTCCTGGTTTTGTTGACTCTCCAAATGCCTGCGAGTCATTTATGAGGTCATATGTCATGTGTTGAACAATTAAAGATATATACTAAAATTAGAGTGCTGCTGGATTTTACTGTCCCCACCTGCAATGGGTACAGCAATGTTTTCCCATAAAACCCTGCGGGGCAGAGATTAAACTATGACTGGCCAAGACTTTAATTATATACCAATATTATCTGTGTTATTTATTATCATCTGCTCAAATGTTCCTCTGTGTGTGTGTGAGACAAAAGCTCCATTTAGATGGGATTAGTTCTCTAAACCCTTATTAACATAGGATGCCTGTGATGTCATTTACTGATTATGATGGGGTTGGGATCTCTGTAGTTACAAAGATGGCAGTGTCTGTTGTCTGAATGTGGACGTTATGGAAGGTCATGTGCTCTGGTTGTGAATAGTTATATAAATACAGAACATTAAGTATGTATTAAATAGTTACCCAAGAATTACTCACTTGTCGTTTCAATCCTGTATGATTTTCTTTCCTCTGTGAATCATAAAAGAAGATCATTTGATTTATTGGTTTATTGGCTTTATTTTAGGACAGCCGAGAACTGACAGAAGCCCAGGGAGCGAGAGTGGGAATGGGACGGGGACATAACCCAGGCTGAACCCAAACCTAGACCAAACACAACAGTTCCCCTACACGTTCGTTGCAGCAACCTCTGTCCCACAACCCTGACTATAATGTATCTTTTGAGGGAAGACATTAATTAAGGTGAGAATGGATGCTTCTATTACAGTGATCATTTTGAGCAGTTAGCAGATCTGGCTCTACTTATTGATTTAATTTGGTTATGTCGGATGGGATGCCAGCTGGCAGTAATTTGAAACGCCAACTGTTGTTGGTCCATTTTACCCAGAAAGTTGGCCAAAAAGGTGCAGAAATGTAGCTTCAGTTACAGTATTTGAAAATGGTCTAAATAAATGAGAAGCGCTGTGAAAAAAATGAATTTACCTGACCTCTTCAGAAAAAAACTAGTCCCTGTCTGAACAGGACTAAAGAGAGATATTGTATTTGATGATTTAATATAATTATTTTAAAGGGGACCTATTATGCCCCCTTTTATAAAATGTAAAGTGTGTATGTGAAGTTTTAGCTCAAAATACCCCGCATATAATTTTTTATAACATGTTAAAGTTGCCACTTTTTTGGGGGTGAGCAAAAACGTGCAGTTTCAGTGTGTGCCTTTTAAATGCAAATGAGCTGCTGTGCTTGGCCTAAGAGGGCGGAGCTTCAAGAGCTCATTCTCTGGTGTCAGGAGTTAGTCAGGACACACTATAATGTCAGAAACTGCGAATATATGCTGCATGGAGATAGAACAGGTATAGTTTAGTTTAAGTACGGTTATTACTTATATTGTCTTCTTGTTTTTATCCACTATATTAGTACAAGCCAGTTTACAGATGAGTTTTATAATGTTTATTGTACTTCACACAAAATATGAAGCGTCTGTTTTCACTCTAGAAAATCACTAACACAGTCCAAGTGTGCATTTAAATATTATCCATAAACTCTCTCTCTCTCTCCCTTGCATTATCATCAACATACATAGCAAAGTACACAGAAACACTCGTTACAACTAACAATAAACAAATATATAAAGACCTTATGCCTTTTCAGGTGGTGCTTAATAAACTGGTATACTTTATATCCGTAAATCAACTCCAATGAACTGTAATAAAGTGCTCTCACCTTTATTACTGCCTTATCCAGTATCACTCTGGAGACTGTACGCTGGATCACGAACAGTTTGTACTGATCTATCCTTGAGTAACAAATTTTTTAGCACAACCTCTGTTTTGTATTGTCCCTTTGTATTGACATTCGTTCACAAAGTCTGGTGTGAAATGATTCGCGCAGACATAAACGATTTTCGGTAGAGTTGAGGGAGCATTTTCTTCTAAAACAAAATTAATCCACCTCGTCTTCAGCGGCTCAGATTTCGGGAGTAAATGGAGAGAGCTATGTGGATTAATCCATCCAGCTACAGAACACCTAAAATGCTTGGGAGACATTCTCGTCAGTGCAGCAATGGCGGACTGTGTACAACTCGCTGTGAACTCGCTCAGGGTGGTTCTATGTTAAAACGGCAGTGTCTGTCAACATTCGTGGGCGGGGCCTGTGGCTAATGTGATGTGACATTGCCAGGAACCTGCAGATGGCTTGTTCTGAGACACTGCTTATTATTTATGGGGATTTAAAAAAAAAAAAGGAGTGGTTGGATTTTTATCATTATATGGTGGTTGTGTACACACAGTGCCAACACACATTTATGTCCAAACACTATGCAAAAGTGAATTTTGCATAATAGGTCCCCTTTAATACAGGAATAGTCCTTGTCAGCACTAAGAATTTTCCACTCAAACAGTTATTGAACCCATCACACTTTTAACCATTTAAGTATGACAGTTTTCTGAAATAGAAACAAGAATGATGGAAGATGCATACCTTCGATCATTTTCACTCTTTAAAGTGAAACATCTGGAAAACACACATTCATTCAGTTTGATGCATTTCCGCATTGTTATATACACCTTAAAATTATAACCTGTCAGTCAAGGAGACTCCTGCACATTACATTTCTTTGCAGTCACAACACCACAAACTTATCTGACTGACATGTTGTCAAACACAGGCACTCAGAGATTAGGCTGCTCTTATCTACATAGCTGAGCTGCTGAATCAGCACTGTGAAGTGCTAGACTGAGCATGCTCTCAGGACTGACGCCTGGCTCAGGGTGGCAGTTGTTTATCTCTGCAGGATGTTAGTCAGGGCCCCCGGGAGCAGGGTTATGGAACAGGCATGTCTACAAGAGCTTCTAGAGGAGTCCTGGGTGTCATTACACTGACTCATGACCCAGTACTGCATGAGGCCACAGCATCACACATACATCCTTGTTGACTCAAAAATCCAGTGTGGAGAGACGAGCTCATGAAATAACAATCACAGTATGAAAGATGAAAGCCATCCAATCCTCTGGCCCTTGACTTTCCTTAAGACTATCGGCATGATCTGAAACCACAGCACTTCTGCCAAGCAGCTGTTAAGGTCACAACCAAAGGAAACTTCAGAAAAACCAATGTAGTACAACACTTAGAGTAATCAAAATAATTTTTTAAATCCCTGAAAAACTGACTTTTGATTCATTTAAAGGTAATCTAACAATTTATTTTTTTTGTAAATACTCTCTAATGCTTCATAATTTATAGAACTGAATCAAAGACAGGATGGTGAAGTTAATGCAAGTTAATAAAAAAGACTTAAGCCTAGTCCCAGACTAAAATGCATGTTTGAGCTTTGAGCGTTTTAACTGAATGCAACTTGGATTGACATATCTTAAAATATGTCAGTGCCATTGTTTTGACTCAAGATGCGCCTTTTCTAAGGTGCGTTTATAAAAGCTGCTTAAATCTCCTAATTGAACCAAGGCCAAATCCTGGCTTAATCTAAGCCCTGTTTGTGAACCTAGGCCAAAATGTTATGTAGTAACTTGAACTGGTAAAAAATTTCTTAACTGTCTGAACCCTTGTAAAAAAGTACATTTTAGCATACTTTTAAAAATAGTACTTATTACAGAAATAATATACTTAAAATATAATCAAATATATCAAATGCAGTTAGCTGAATTTTAGAGTGTTTTTAACCCACTTAAGTAGGACTTAAAGGGATAGGGACAGAATTTTCATTTTTGGGTGAACTATCCCTTTAAGTACATCTTGATATGTAATTTCAAAATTTCCTATATTGTCTTTAGAATATGGTTATAATATTATCTATTACCTTTCAAGGGAACTCTATACTGCGTCCATTTTTGATGACGCTATGAGAACGGTGTACCAACTGCGCCATACGGACAGATGCCTGTCCTAGTGTGAATCACCTGAGCATAGCTTAGGACGAAAGCATTTGGGACTCAGGTGTAGAGTCCAAATCCAGTCTATAAAATATGACACGTGTGCAGGGAACACCATCCCTCCACATCACACACTTCCTGGAGAGAAACTCCTGACAGAAGAGACTTAAGCCCGGGATACACTGCACGATCTTTGGCTGTCCCAGACGAAAGATTGCCATCGTGAAACAATCGTGGCGATTTCTGTGATCGTGACTCTTAATCCCTTCTTCTTTCACCGCTTCCTTTTTATTTTCAGCGCACATAAAAACTACAACTGTCAAAGTGTGATTCAACATGGTGTTCTCTGTAGTGAAGAAAACACACTCTTCTTCAAGTTCAGTCTTAAGCCCAGACACCTTATGTGAGGGAGGACGACATCTCGATGCTGAATCGCCATCTCTGACTGAGCCAGAATCATCCAGTCGTCTATGAAGTTGAAAATATGGATGCCCTGGAGTTGCAACGGAGCCAGCGCTGCATCCATGCACTTTGTAAAGGTGCAGGGTGACAATGGCAGGCTGAAAGGAAGAACCCGGTGTTGGTATGCTTTGCCCACGAAAGCGAACCTAAGGAACTTCCTGTGTTGAGGATGGATGGAGTCCTTTAGATCTATTGTGATAAAAACCAGTCCTCAGATCTGATTTGAGTCATGATAAGACTGATAGTTAACATCTTGAACCTGAACATCCTCAGAGTACCATTTAACTGCCGAAGATCTAGTATGAGACGCAACTCCCTATCCTTCTTGGGAGCTATAAAATACTGGCAGCAAAACCCGGAGTCTCTCTCTGGAGGAGGAATATGTTTTATAGCCTCTTTTGCTAAAAGAGACTAAACCTCCTGTTCCAGCACCTGAGCCTGCTCTGGCCTGACTATCGTGGATAGTACTCTCTTGAATCGAGTTGAATCAAACTGAATTCTGTACCCTCTTTTAGAGGGCTGCATTGGGAATGGAATCCCATGGGATCCAGCGGAAATCTCGTGGGAGCGGGTGGTTTTACCTTTGCTGCGGGTGGGATTTGGCGGTCAAAAAATACAGCTCGGATCCAAGAAGACAACAAATAAAGTTCACTGCAGTTGATCAGTAACATTCTCTTCCTCCATAGCAGGCTAGGCCAAGTGATTCATTATTTAATGTATGATGTAGTAGATGTATTAACTTTAAACGTATTATCGAATGACATTACAGTTAAAATAAGTTAAAAGTACTTTACATGTGCTTTAGTATGTTAGTCAACACATCAAAATAAGTGTACTTCTTTAAACCACAACAAAAGATCATTAAAACACGATTTAAAATGTACTTTAAAGTGCTGTTTTTTTGTTTGTTTTTTGTTTTTTGTGTACTTATGTGTTTAGAAACATCTATGAAAGTGTACTCTCTTTAAGTACACCTAAAGTGGCCGTTTAATTTATTAATATTGTATTATCTGTAACTACAGTTTTTAAAAATAGTTTTAAAATTTTTTAACACTACAAGTGCACATTCAATTTAATTAAGCAAACTTCTTTTTCACAATGGAATGAACTAATACAGTAGAATGAACTAGAACTTGACTTTCCAATGCTACATATTAGAGAGAGGACTGTTTAGAATAAATCAATTCATTAGAATGAATCATACTTTCCAACACCACACCAGAGAGTGAGCCATATAGAATGAACTGATTTGCTAGAATGAATCAAACTTTTCAGCAGTTTGGTTGGGATAAGTTAGTAGCACTACATTTTGTTAATTACTCAACAACACAATGAAGATTCACACCTATACAGCAAGAAAGATTTAGGTGGGCAAGCCTACCCTAGGATTGGTGGAAGTTAGCCTTTCTTGTAAAACAGCAGAAGTTTACAAGTATGGCTGCTCAGTAGATGTGTTTTGGATGTTGGGTACCCACCAGACATCACAACTAACTTAACCAGCAAGACTACCTTGGCCAAAGTTCTCCATACTTTCATTGTCTGAGCCACTAGTCTGTTCTTCATTAGCAATGTGTAGATTGTCCTTATCGCTCCTTATTTCCTCAAGACCTTGGCACCCTTGACTGGTAATAAGGGCTTCTCTTTTTCACGCTTGACCTTTTTCTCTGACCCTGAATATATGCTGCTAAGCACTAATTTCATTATTGGGTGAAAGGTCGTGATACCTGTGCTCTCTGGGCCCTGCTCTAATCAGCCGCTGTGTAATAGTGAGTGTCCAGTTACACCTCCTGTCTCTGATGCTAATGGCTGCGTTTGGGGTCACAGGGCAAAGATCAGGGGTCAGGTCAGAGGGCTGGGAACTTGGGGCGATGCAGATCTATGCAGGAAAGCGGTTCATCCCAGATGGTGAGAAGTATACTTTTGCTCCAGCAGCCATCTGATGGTTATGAAAATTGAGCAAAATTAGATTAGCACATGGTGAGAGAACACCATTCATATGTGGAAAGGATCTGAATCATGGTATTTAGGAGTTGATTTTTTGGCTTAAATAATGTGTCTATTTTTCTAATGTTTAACTACAAGGTTAAGAAAATTCTCTTTTTGAGTCAATATGAGCATTTACACGACCATTCAAAAGTTTTGGGTTGGTAAGACTTTTTTGTATATTTTTAAAAGAAGTCTCTTATTCTCCCTAAGGCTGCATTTATCTGTATCAAAAATGCAGTTTACGTACATGCCAAAATGAAGTTTATATATATATATATATATATATATATATATAAAAGCGTAGTGCCACTTGTTGCCCCAGACAACGCTGCTGGGTGACTGCCTATATATATACCAGGATCTGCCGCTGCTCAAAGCATATTGTGGCTGTTAGATATAAAACACATGGGAAATATATAACAGTTTGGTCAAAGATAACAAAAACACCAGAGCAGCAACCCTGAATTTCTTTAGTGAAAACTTGCTCAGTCATAGTTTCTTTTTCCCCTACTGTTTGAATAACCGTTTGAACACACAGCTGCTAGGTTTGGTTGGACACAGTTTGTATGCATGACTTTGTGAGAATAAAGCTGGAATATGACAGGACATGGTCCATCGCATCTTCCCAGAAGCATGAGTGCTCTGCACAGCAGGTGTCTAAATATTCTCAGTTTTTCCGCAGGAGAGTCTAGGCCAGTAGCAGAGCTGCAGTCTGGGTTCTAGGGTCTGCGTAGGCTCGGTCCCATTCCCTGCCTGTGTTAATGAAGTGCTGACATTAATGCCCAGACTGGCTCACTGCAGGCCCTGCTCAGGATTGATGACGTGGTCACTGTGGAGAGAGGCTGTGGCTGCTGTTTAGAGTTATGAGTGATGGACGGGGACCCGCTGTTTTCAGCTCATTGGCCTTAACATACTGTTCCAAAAGATGTTAAATAACGTTTAATCAAGCCATGCGTAGTGCTAGACCACAGAAAAAAGTGAGTTCATTTTCAGGTGTACCAAGCCAAAAATGTTTTTGACTTTTCTTTTGGACAGAGGAATTTCAGAAGAACAGTGGGTATATTGAAATGAATGTAAATATCATCAGTGCCTTATTGTTTTATTCTAACTTTTTCACTTCTAAGGCACATTTATAAAAGCTACTTAAATGTCCTAATTGAATTAAGGTCTAATCCTGGCTTAATCTAATCCCTGTCTGTGAAACTAGCCCTTGTATTGAATTGTATATGTATTTAATCTCACTTTATTAACCAATGTCTTTGCTGCTGACCTATGACTAGCCATATATACACTATATTGCCAAAGGTTTTGGGACTCCTGCCTTTACTTGCACATGAACTTTAATGACATCCCATTCTTAATCTGTAGGGTTTAATATGGAGTTGGCCCACCTTTTGCAGCTATAACAGCCTCAACTCTTCTGGGAAGGCTTTCCATAAGGTTTAGGAGTGTGTTTATGAGAATTTTTAACTATTCTTCTAGAAGCGCATTTGTGAGGTCAGGCAGTGATGATGGCGAGAAGACCTGGCCCACAGTCTCCGCTCTAATTCATCCCAAAGATGTTCTACCGGTTTGAGGTCAGGACTCTGTGCAGGCCAGTCAAGTTCCTCCACACCAAATCATGTCTTGTCATCCATGTCTTTATGGACCTTGCTTTGTGCACTGGTGTGCAGTCATGTTAGAAAAGGAAGGGGCCATCCCCAAACTGTTCCCACAAAGTTGGGAGCATGAAATTGTCCAAAATGTCTTGGTATGCTGAAGCATTAAGAGTTCCTTTCACTGGAACTAAGGGGCCAAGCTCAACCCCTGAAAAACAACCCCATAATCAACACCATAATCCCCCCTCCACCAAACTTTACACTTGGCACAATGCAGTCAGGCAAGTACCGTTCTCCTGGCAACCACCAAACCCAGACTCGTCCATTGGATTGCCAGATAGAGAAGCGTGAATCGTCACTCTAGAGAACACGTCTCCACTGCTATAGAATCCAGTGGTGGTGTGCTTTACACCACTATATCCGACGCTTTGCATTGCACTTGGTGATGTAAGGCTTGAATGCAGCTGCTTGGCCATGGAAACCCATTCCATGAAGCTCTCTACGCACTGTTCTTGAGCTAATCTGAAGGCCACACAAAGTTTGGAGATCTGTAGCTACTGACTCTGCAGAAAGTTGTCGACTGTGCGCCTCAGCATGCGCTGACCCCACTCTGTGATTTTACGTGGCCTACCACTTCATGGCTGAGTTGCTTTTGTTCCCAATTGCTTCCACTTTGTTATGATTCCACTAACAGTTGACCTTGGAATATTTAGTAGTGAGGAAATTTCACAAATGGACTTATTGCACAGGTGGCAGCCTATCACGGTACCACGCTTGAATTCACTGAGCTCCAGAGAGCGACTCAATCTTTCACAAATGTTTGTAGAAGCAGTCTGCATGCCTAGATGCTTGATTTTATACACCTGTGGCCATGGAAGTGATTGGAATACCTGAATTCAAAAATTTGGAGGGGTGTCCCATTACTTTTGGCAATATAGTGTATATATGCCCATGCAATGCTCATGAACTTGGAGGGGAGAGAGCTCTTCACCAACACTTGCTGATTCCTGTTTGTCTTAATGAGATCCAGACTGAATAATTAAAATGTGGACTTTATTACCTTTCATAACATCCAGACACAACTTCATGTCATTTCCACTGCACTGCACTTAAACGATACTAATGAAAACAAGCTCATTAGGATAGAAGGAATGGCTACAAGCCAATTAATTGCTGCTGAAGTTTGCTCAGTTAAAGTTATCCATTGACTTGATGAACTTCCTTTTTTCATGATGTTTTCAGTTGAGTAAACCAGTCTAGAAACATAGTAAAAAATGATCTGCTGATCTTAGAAAAGGTTGATTAATGTTCAATCTAACATGGTGACATACATTTAGTTTAATGCATTGAGTTTATCTTGCTTTTCAGGCCATCTGGGAAAACAGAGGAACACTGTCATTGGTGTATAGCTGTGAAATGCATGTGGAGGGATGGAAAGGGTGAGCGCGCTTGTGAGTATGTGTGTGTAATAAGAGAAGACAGTGCAATATGTTCACTTTAATCACAGTGAAACCACAGCACCTGAGTAAAAGAGGAAGAGATGTGAGAGAGAAGGCACACAAATTGCCACATAGACATAATGACAACCTTAAACTTCCTCTCAAAAGTGGTCATGTGCTTGTGCTTCTGTGGACCTGTCATTTGCTAATCGGACTGACAGGATGGGTAGTTTTGGACTTGGCGTGTGATTGCAGCTTTGGGCCCTCAGTACTCAAAGGGGGTGATAGCATTATTTTGAAATGTTTGTACCACTACAATAGGTGTTATTAGTCAGGAGTGTTGAGGAAAGTTACATTTAAAAGTAATGTCTTACAATATTACATTAAAAAAGTAGCTAACTTTATTACTTAGTTATTTCTGATGGAAAGCAATGTTACATATCTTTTACATCACTTTTTCTAACCTGGACTGGTTGCTTGTTTTTTAATAACAACAACAACAACAACAAAAAAGGCCCTTTCACACCAAAAGTGAAATGAATAAGCCTCAGGCTGTAGGAAATTCAAATTCACACCTGTACAGTAGAGGGTGCAGCTCGCCGTTCTGGGTTGCAGAAGAAGAAAAAAGTTCAACACTCTTACTTTAGCAATACAAACTAAAAGATGAAAGACAATGTGATATTTATCTAAAGTCATTTTTGCTTATTTGTATGCTTGAATTGGATAGTCAAAGGTCAGCAGCAAAGACATTGGTTAATACAGTGAGATTAGGTATAGTATATTTAGTATAGTAAAGTACATTTATTATAACATTATCGTTATTTAATACATTTAATTATTGCAGGTTTGGGTCTCACTTTATATTAGTTGACCTTAACTACTATGTACTTACATCTAAAATAAGTACAATGTACTTATTGTGTTCATATTGTATTGCAAAACACTTTTGCTGCTGTTGAGGTGGGATATATCTCTTGTTGTGTATGAATGGTCATGTGACGTGTTTTCGGTCGTGTAGTATAGATGGAGATCGTTTATGAAACTCTGTGGAAACACCAGTGTAAATGGGGCCTTAGTCTAGAACTTCAATAACCATCATGCTTACAGAGCACATACAACACCTCTGCACCTTACTCCTGTCTCAACAGGGGGACATGAGAGGTGTCAGTCAATAAATGGGAAAACAAAGTAACTTGTGTTACTTGTTTTTTTTTTTTACTCAGATATTTTGTTGTAAATTTAAAAGTAATTCATTACTTTACTAGTTACTTTAAAAATGTAATCTGATTAAGTAACTTGTTGCGTTACACCCAACACTGTTATGTTTAGCATCAAACAAACAATACAATTTTTGTTCACAGTAATTAAAACTGATTAATGATTAAGAGATAAGATAAAAAAAAACAATGTGCATAGTAGGTGGCGATTTGTACTAAGAATTTAATTCGGCGTTAAACAAAAGAAAAAAGAAAGAAGTATGGAACGCTTCTTTTCTAGTGTCTGTTTCTATGGTAACTCCGGATTTGGCACTCTGTTGAGAATGTGTTCAATGTGAACATACTCTGAGTTGTCTTAACTTATACCTAGTTGGATTTTTGGAACCATGAGTAAGAAAGGTTTAAGTTAATCAACTGTAGTTTAAGTTAATCAACAGTTCAGGGTTTACAGTATGTGACAGTAAGTTAACCCTGCTTTCTGGAATACTCCCCAATGCAGCTTGGCTAGGTAGATTGATCTGAAAAGAGACAACTTTGACTTTACATTGCTCAATATGATTGTCCTGAGAAAACAAAACAACAAAGGAACAAACAAAACTGCTTAAACTAGCCTAAATTCCTTTGGTTTAAGCTGGTCTTCCAGTCTAGCTAAGATGGTTTTAACTGTCGGTCTTTAACTGTCCAGTCGGTCTCAGGCAAACCAGACCAGCTAGACCAGGGGTGTCAAACTGGAGGGCCACAGCCCTGCAGAGTTTAGTTCCAACCCTGCTCCAACACACATACATGTAGTTTTCAAATAATCCAAAAGGACTTGAATTGCATGGTTTATCAGGTACATTTAATTAAGGTTGAAGCTCCTGAGTTTGACACCTTTTTTTTTTTTTTTTTTTTTTGACAGGAAACTATGTATTATAGCCTCCCTTGTGGCAAAGCTGAGAATGCAACATGTACTTGCAATGTGTAATGAATTGTGTTCTGGGACATTTCTGAATGTTTGAAAGTATGAAATCAAGCTTGCATAGCTAGAACCGATTGCATTCATATAACCTTGTAGAGTGTAAAGTCTTATATCAGTCTAGGTCTCTCGACAAACATCACTTCACATGTGTTCACATGTGTTCACATGTCTGGTTTAGCTGGATAACTGTTCAATCCAGCAGGAAAACCATGCATACTAAATCAGTTGAAATGATATCTCTTAAATATGTTTTTGTTGTGTCTGTGATGCAAAGTAAATGAAAGTCCTTTACGGCATCAACAGCTGACGAAATGTAAGGCTCGTTCATGTGAGCAGGCTGTCTGGGTGTTAAAAAGGCCCTTAAGGACCCTCCTTTTCTCGAACGCCTCTCCCCGTTCCCCCTCCCTCCTTCCACCCCATTACTGGCTGAGAGCATCCCACCCAAACTGCATCTGTTACTATGGCAACAGCCCCCCTCTAGGGGGACGGGTACCATCATTAAGTAGCTGCTGCTCCTATCAGTGTGTGGCTGAGACTCTTCAGCCCAAATCTGGGCGCCCTCCTCCCTGAACACCAGTGCCATCTTGTCACAGACGCCGTGACAAACACGCCTCCGTTTACACACATCAACATGTACGTTATCTTGACATATTTCTTATCGCTCAGCTGGGGAGAAATTGTCTCTGCGGTTCTATGTGTAATTTTCAGCGACTCTGAATGACAGTATTTTGTCATGACGAGGGTGTGCGGGTGGAAAGAGTATTTCAGGAGGTGTTAAAAAGACACAGTGTTGTTTGCTTTGGGCTCCTATAGGGTTAAATGAACACCATCTGTTGACCGGAGAGGCCTATGGTTTTGGAATATGTGAATATCAATTAGTTGCATTTTTTGTGAGTCTCGTCTGTAACAAGATGCTCCGTATTCACACACAGCTTCAGGATGTGGAAGGAGGTGTGTGTGTGTGTGCCGACAAGCGGCATTCTTAATTAAACCTAATTGATATGCATGGAAAAGGGCTGATATCTGTGTGCGAATTTGACTGTTATTGTGAGCATATGGTGCCTCAGACAGGGGAGATGGTCCCTTTTTTTCCCCTCTTGATGAGAGGCCCTCTTTGGGGCCGGGCCCCGGCTGTGAGGCGAGGGTGGGGCCCTTGCAGTGCTTTTGCCATCTTTCTTTTATTTTATTAACCCATCCATTCCTTTATAACATGGCCTTTTCCTCTCCTCTCCATCTACCCTAAGTTTTCATTCTTTATCCATGTCTTTTTTCTAAGCTTTCCTTTATCACTTCCTCTCTCTCTCTCTCTCTCGGTCTCATTAGGACAGATGGAGGAAGAGTGTTTTTTGTCTGCTGGGTCAATGTGAAGTTATTAACCTGCGCAGATTGCACTCCTTCCCCTAGTCTTATTTTTATCTCAATTCTTCGAATGAAGGAGTGGGGGAAAGAAAAGTCAACTGTTTTTCAGTGTTTGTAAGGCAGTGCCGTATTGATATTCCTCACACATTTTGGTTCAGGGCGGTTTTAAAACTCTGACCCTGAGTATTAAACTTCTGTAATTCAACTATTGATTTTTGGACTTTGCAAACTTTTTACTTCAATATATTTATGGGATTCATGTTTGAAAATCTTCAGTTGACTTACACTGTTCAGCATTTGAAACGAAACCAACAGTGATGATATAGTAAAATATATGCAAAAAAACCCCAAAAAAAACAATTCAAATGTTAAAAGCAGACCAATGACAATTTCTTATGCAAATATATGTTTCAGATAAATGCTGTTCTTTTGAACTTTCTATTCATCAAATAATCCTGAAAAAAAATGTACACAACTGTTTTCAACATTGATAATAATAATAATAAATGTTTCTTGAGCAGCAAATCGGCATATTAGAATGATTTTTTTTAAAGATCACGTGACAATGAAGACTGGAGTAATGATGCTGAAAATTCAGCTTTGCCAACACAGAAATAAATTGCATTTTAAAATATATTGAAATGGAAAACTTTTTATTTTAATTTGTAAAAATATTTCACAATATTACTGTTTTTGGTCCATTTTGGATCAAATAAATAAAGCCTTGGTGAGCAGAAGAGACTTCTTTTAAAAACATAAAAAAATCTTACCGTCCAAAAACTTTTGACCGGTAGTGTATACTAATATATATACTGTAATATCATACTAATTATAATAATATGTGAATATGTGAACATTCTATATATATATATATATATATATATATATATATATATACTATTACATGCAGGGAACCAAGCCAGAAGGTTTGTGGTTTTGATAAAAGATTAAAACATAAATTTGCCTAAAACTACAACACTGTTCTGCTATGAATGCACATGTTTTTGCTTAAGGAAATTTTAATCTAGTTTTCCATGCTGCATCTGTTGAAGGATAATGTTTCCTCCACGTCACCTATTATAGAAAAAAAGACACTATTCTCTCTTATCCACAGGTGTCTTCTCAAGTGTTTTTATTTTTATTCTTGACAACACTGCTTCGTTAGTGCTGCTCCTTACCTCCGAGCACTGCTATCTTCTCTATTCTTCATGCTAATGCTCCTCTGTTATTGTGTGTGTGTGTGTGTGTGTGTGTGTATGTGCCTCGGGCCTATCACATCTCTGCGTTGTGAAACCTGTGTGTGAAACCGCTGTAGTCAGCATTCTGCGAGATACCGAGTCCCTTGTGGTTAGTAAACAACACACTCCTGCAGACCAAAACTGTTTGAGAGGGCGATCCAGGAGCCGAGGAGGAACAGACTGAACAACAGAGAGAATATTAACAGCATCTGGGATGTGCAGTTTGTGTATTCTCACAGCCATTAGGGTTTTGTATGTGGCATTTGCCTGTTTATGTGGTAACGTTTTCTTCTTGCAATGTTTCTCTTACCCTTTTTTCCAGAATAGTGATTCACTGCTTACTTTGGAAAGTAAACACTAAACACAGTTTTAGATTCCCAGAGGGACGTTTTATTGCTCTGTCACAGCCCAGGAGATTGTAGTCTTAGTTATGTTTAGTTTGAGTACTTTCTTTGGGAGAAATACAGTAAATGAGACAATCGTTGGTACAGAGGACTATAAAACTATCAAATTAATGTGGTATAGCTCAGGCATGATGCTCTTTTTTTTGTCTATTAATTATTCAGAAATATTGTAAATATACAAAGTCATGTGGTGCAACCAACTTGTAGAAACATGCAAGGAAAACACATAAACAGGCAATGATAGAGTATTCAAGAGTATTGAAGCTTGTTTCCGCCACAGAATAAAGCAATTTAAAACATAATTGTGACTTTTTATGTCACAATTCTGACTTTTTTTCTCACAATTGCTAGTTTATATCTCACAATTTGGACGTTTTTCTTATAAATTCACAATTGCAAAATTTAAATCAATTCTAAAATGTCAATTCTGAGAAAAAAAGTCAAATTGCGAAATGTAAACTCGCAATTGTGAGAAACTAACAACACAATTTGAGTTTTCTTTCAGTTGCAAGTTTATATTATCTATTGTGTGTTATAAAGTACGAATGTGATTTAAACTCGCAATTGTGTGTTATAAAGTCAGACTTGAGACATATAAACTCGCAGTTCTGAGGAAAAAAGTAAATTCTGACTTTATAACTCACAGTTTTTAGTTGCTCACAATTTCGAGTTTATATCTCGCAATTTAACTTTTTTCTCGCAATTGCGAGTATATATTATATATATTGCGTGTTATAAAGTCAGAATGTGATTTAAACTCGCAATTGCGTGTTATAAAGTCAGACTTGTGACATAAATGCAATTCTGAGGAAAAAAGTCAATTCTGACTTTATAACTTGCAGTTGTTAGTTTCTCACAATTGCGAGTTTATATCTCGCAATTCTGACTTTTTAACTCGCAATTTGACTTTTTTTCTCACAATTGCGAATTTATATTATATATATTGCATGTTATAAAGTCAGAATGTGATTTAAACTTTCAATTGTGTGTTATAAAGTCAGACTTGCAACGTATAAACTTGCAGTTATTGCGACTTTTTATCTCAGAATTCTGACTTTTTTTCTCAGAATTGTGAGATAAAAAGTTGCAAGTACCTTTATTATTTTTATTCTGTGGTGGAAACAAGCTTCCATACTTGAGAAATTCTCGAGGTCAGAGAATCAAGACTTTTCAGATTTTAAATTTGGCAAAGTTACTTCAGATTGTACAATGCCACATGGTATATGTATCTTTAGGAGAAACAGTCGCGATAAAGAGATATCCTTTGTAATTTTCTGCCGTTAACTGTCTAGATTTACGAAAATATGATAGAATTATTTGAAATTTGAGTAAATATTAATTGAACATTTATAAGCAGTGTTCACATATTATTCTCATAACAAGGGTTTTATTTCAGCAATGATTTAATCATGATGATCAAATCCTGCTAATAGTATGAGAACCATTCCAGCAGTTCATACAGGAGTACAACTTTACTTTTCTGGCCACATCCTGAACAAATGTAAAATGGGTATGTAATCTTTTAGACCCCTAATTTTTAAAGTCCAATTATTTTCTCTTCCCGCCCATTTCTGCTGGTAGCTCTCTTGTGTCTGCCCTGCACTTCCACTCATTTCCCTCAGATTGTCAGTCCACGTCCATTTTTCTCCCAGCGGCCTTCCTGTCGTTCTATTGAGGTTGAGTGCAGCGAGTTGAGTGGTAGTCGATAATGAGGAACAAAGAGGACAAACCCGATACTGAATATGGCTGATTGTAATTGTGTGGTGAGGATGAAGCTCTTCCCCAGGATTGATTGCAGGTGGTAGGTGGAGAGACTCTGATTCCATTTGATTCTCAGCAGAGAGCTCCTTCTCCATATCAACCTAATCTCCACTCTGTAGGACATCTGCCCACTCTCTGCGTGTGTGTACTTGAGAGAGACCACAGACATGAAATAGCTCAGCACATGTACTGATTCCATCCACCATCAAGTCAATGTGCGACTCACATAGAGTCAATGTGTGAGAGGAAGAGACAAAGTCAGCCGAAATATTGAAAATCGCAGTGCATCTAGGTACTTTATCTTCCAGTGAGGAAATAGATAATCATGAATAATTGATAGCATGACTTGTGGTTGACCGATTTAAATAGCCGATACCAATATCTAGAGAAGAGAGTCACACTGTGTCACTATAAAGCAAGTGATAATAATAATAATAAAAATAGTAATAATAATAATATATACAAAAATACAATTTAATGACAGAAAATAATATTTATACAAGAATTCTGCATTTTAATGAACATATTTTACAAAAAAAATTCTTAAATCAAGATACAATTACCTGAGAAGCAAAATGGCATAAGTTAACAACTCTTGTTTTCTGAAAAATGCATAAAAATGAAGTGACTTTAGGTTTAAAACAAGAAAAAATGTCTGCTAATGGGGTATGAAAAATAATCTTGTTTTCCCTTTAAATTAAGATTTTTTTTTTATCCCACTTATTTTAAGCATAAAGTAACTTCATTTTGATACATTTTCAGAAAACTTGACTTAATATCTTAAGTAATTTTGCTTCTCAAGTAAAGTATCTTTTAAGAATGAATTTAGAATTGATTTAAGAATGTTTAGATATTTGTACTGGAAAACAAGACTATTTTTTTTTGCAGCGTGTTAAATATTCAAAAACATAAAATGTGTTTTTCTGCCTATTGTCCTTCACATAATGAAATAAAACAGACATTGCAGATCACATTTAGCCAGCACAGACAGCCATAAGAAAGACACTAAAATGACTCTCTCGTTTTCATGAAATAAAGTACACCTACCGCCATTCCTGTCATTATTTCCCTTTTGGTGCAGTTTGAGACTGAAAAACCCTATTGTAGAGTGTTCTTTTCTAGCATAAACACCCATCTCCATTGAGAGATTGCATTTTAGACTTCAAAATGACTTCGTAGACCGCATCTAACATAGAAATGTTTCTATTTTCTCATATACACTCACTCTTGAGAGGAAACATTATGTGAAGAGTTGTCTCAATGATGGCACTCAGCCTGATGCACAGGCCTTTAAGGGAAGGGATCATACAGGCTAATGTTCCTCCTACATCACAAACTTCTCATTATTTCCCCTCAAATCAATCGCTGACTCTTTCACAGCTTCCCTTTTCATTCAACTCTCTCATCATACTTTTGTTTCCTTTGCCAATTACCTATTTATTTTCTTGTCAATAAGCAGCTAATTTGTTAGCTGCTACATCTGGAAAAAGTGTCAGTGGTTTTTAGCAATATTGCTAACTGTGTGAGTTTCGTTTCAGATTGCATCAGTTTTCTTTAAGCATATATCACTAACAAATCCAAAGCTCCAAAGTATTAGTTTTAGATAGAATCAGTTACTTTTAAACAACTAAATATTGCTAACAGAGAGTTTAGTGTCTGTTAAATTAGAAAAATATTGCTAACAGTGTGATTTTGAACTTCTTTGTTTAAAAAGCTAACTGTGCCTGAGTTACTAACCATGTGAGTTTAGTTCTGAGAAGCAGGTATTGCTAGCATTGAGTCCCTTCTGGAGTGCTCTTGGGAACAGTTTAGTCCTGAATAACATTTTCTTTTAAAGTATTGCTAGCATTGTGAGTTCTATTTGGAGGGCTCTTGGGAAACGGGTGAGGGAATCGATAGGTCATAGGTTATCTCTAGGGAACACAAGGCCTAATGGAATTCTAATGACACGTCTCAAGCTCATTGGTCAATAGCCACAATGCACACTCAGACAAACGCGGCCATACGTCAATAGCGCTTCAAAATGCAAAATCCTGGATAAAACCCATAAACACTCCAAGGTGGACAACGAGTGAATAAAACTCATCTGTTTGAGGATGACGGTGCTAAGCTAAGTTTGGTTTCTGGCTCTGAGGTCCTTTCATAGATGTTGACGGTGATTGAGCACTACGAGCACACTGTCTAAGTGACTGCGGGACTATAGAGCTATATTGATGAGAATTGGATTGAAAAGAACTCGCTGGAGGTGAGTGTTCACTTTAGTGGCCAGCTGAGCACATCCCTGCTGCCGGCACGTTTGAAGGGCGCAAATGTGCTTGATAAATCTCCCCTTTTGTGGGAGAGCTGACACAATGTGCAGGCACACTGATAATGAAGAGTCGTTTCGAGGAGCCAATTAGATTCAGCTCTGCGTCACCTGATTATTACAGAAGGTGGTTTATATTTGTGGATATTCAGACATGGGTTTGATCAACACACAAGTCATATGGGATAGATTGGTATGGCAGATCTTGATCTTGGGTGACAATTCATTACCCTTCCTTTGAATCGCTGTGGCCTGACACTCTCTTCCTCTTTTACATCTCTTGTTTTTTTTTTTTTTTTTTGAGATAGAAATTAAAAACAGATCATCCCTGCATGCAGAGGCCACATGGGTCGAGAGAAATCAGGGAGGAAGTAAATCTGTTATCCAACACTAACACTGTAATATACATAATCTAAAAAATTCACTCAAAAACAAAGTCACTTAAAACTTGAAAAGTATGCTTGTGCACACTTGTAGTATTATTATTATTATTATTATTATTATTTTAAATGTTTTTTTTAATATACTTTATATATATATATATATATATATATATATATATATATATATATATATATATATATATATATTGTTATGCTTTAAATTGCTATAAATTATGCTATATAATATATATATATATATATATATATATATATATATATATATATATATATATATATATATATATATATATTGCATAACAACTTTAATTTGGCAGACAAAAAGTTTTGAAATATTTTGAAATAGTTTTTTAATAAAAAAAATATAATGCCAAACTACTTAATAAGGGCTTCTTTTTTAAAGTCAGGCTTTTTTAAATGTCCCCAAAATATTACTAAAAAAAAATAACAACATTTAAAAAAACAAAAAATATATCATCATATAAGTTGAAGGAACAGTCCACCCTGTGAATTAATTTACTCACCCTCATGACTAATTTACAAGCCTGTATGACTTTATTTATTCTGTTAAAAACATTTTGAGAAATGATTCAGTGTTTTTGTCCATATAATGGAAAACAGTTTGTTACCAACATTCTTTAAAATATAAATTTTGTGTTCCACAGAAGAAAGAAAGTCTTGGAACAACATGAGGTTAGTGTTACAGTTGTGTTTAGTTTTAGGGACTCTTTTGATATTTTGATATGCTGTTCTGTTTCCCTTAGTTCCTGTTTCCCTGCTCTGTTTAGTTTCCATTTCCTTGGTTTCTGATCACGTCCCTGTTTGTTTTTATGGTTACTTATTATTATCAGTTGTATCAAATTCTTTATCTCCTGCATACAGTAAATACTCCCTGTTCAGTTCAAGGGCTAGTTCACTCAAAAATGAAAATTCTGTCATCATTTACTCACCCTCATGTTGTTCCAAACCTGTATAAGTTTCTTTGTTCTGTTGTACACCAAGGAAGATATTTGGAAGAATGTTTGTAACCAAGCAGATATCGTCCCCCATTGACTACAATAGTAGGAAGTAAAAATACTATGGTAGTCAATAGGGACGAGATCTGTTTGGTGGTTTAATTCCATGATGCATTACAAGTCAGATTGAGGATTGCTACTGGGGATTTGCAACTGACCATAGGGGTCTGTGCAGTCATTAAGTATCCAGCACCCACACATAAAGTATATATTTTAATACACAGTAAAAGACCAGAATTAGGCAATGTGAAGACCAGAATTAGGCAATATAGTGCGTGTGTGTTTGTTTGAAAAAGTCATCCATGTTGCATCTGCACGTTGGCCTCACCATCTGCACAGCACATGCAGATAAATCTCACAAATTGGACTGTTTGGCAAACGGTGTTGGTGGTGGGTAGAGAGTGCGTGTGTTTGTGCGAATAAGTCTGTTTTTGCTTTATTTGCATATTAATTCATTATGTGTCGAGTGAATGTGTACGTCTAGTGCCCACATCCCAAGAGAAACAGTGTTTTCGAAGCTTCCACAGTTATTTCCTCTAATTCTACCCTTCTTTCAGGTGAGCCAACCACTCGCACCGTGTGATCACACAGCACGTGTGTATTTTGATGTGATTTTTAACTAGCGTATTGTAATTCCACGAACAAAATGTGTTATTTACATAAACAGGCAAAGAAAAGCAACCACCTATTTTGTTCCCATTATGTCAAAATATCCTCAGTGGCCTTATGCAACATCATAACATCACAGCCTTTTGAAGATTAGCTTTGCTTCAAAGCCCTGCTCTTTTTCTGGCCTATTTCTTCCAGACACGCTCTTAATTAATATCTATTTCTATGCCTGGGCTTAAACGTGCATTAAGGGCAGCCAAGAATTCATCTCCTTTAATCTGTGCAAGGAACTGCGAGGAACCTTTTATGTCATTTTTGTTTTCATCTGTCTCTCTTGGAGAGACTAGAATGGTATTTTTGAAGTTGGCTGCCGTTCCCAACTGGAGGGCTTCATAAAGCGTGTTTCTAGACGCTTTGGTCTGTTTGCGGCGTGTGACGGTAGATTCAGAAGGACCTGAAGAAAGGTGAAGATTTGATTTCCAGCGCAGCCACAGTCTGAGAGGGATATCTGAGGTTGATGTTTTTCTGCCTTTGTTGTTGAGGAACAGGAAGATGTTAGGCTGTTGTAAACATGCAAATATTTCAGAGGATATGTGTTTGAATGTGAGATGATGGGGAAAATATTCACACACGCATAAACACAGATTCTTGTCAGAAGTGTTTCATCGTTTTCTACTTCATGTACAGAAATACTGTATTACAAGACTCAGCAGTGTGAGTAACACCAGCGCCGGTTCCCTCGAGGCACAGCGTGAACACAGAGAGCCGTTTCGCTCTACCTGGAGGGTCTGTACACCATGGGGGGAGTGAACGCATTTACAAACACTCCCTCTCAAACTCTTTAAGTGCATATTTGACCCGGGTTACAACACTTTCTCCCCCCATCCCTCACTCTGTGTCTCATCTACTGTTTTAAATAATGCATCTGCCTGCTAGAGAGAGGCCTATTACGGCCTGATTTCACCCAGGGGAGTTCAGAGAGATCTCTGTGTGTGTGTGTGTGTGTGTGTGTGTGCGTATGTGTGTGAGAGAGTGGCTGGGGGTTTATGTTGGTCTTTATAATCCCGTGAGACTGCCAGCTCTGTGTAGAGCTTAGTTTCTAAAAAATCTGTCTCTGAATGTTCAGGGACTTGTGTTTGTGTGTATCCTTATGGTAAATATGTATTTTATTTGTTTTTATTTATTTATTTTGTGTACATAACATCAATGTATGTATTTTTGGTGTGATAGGGGCAAATGATAAATTTAGCAACAGTGTGCATGCATGTACCCTTGTGAAAAAGAAGTGGACTTAATTGTATTGAATGTGCACTTGTAGTGTACTTCAAATCTTAAAAGTATATTTAAAAAACTGCACTTGCAGATAATATAATATTAATGAAATAAAATGAAACTTAAGTGTACTTAGAGTACACTTTAATGACTATTTTGTAACACACTTAAGTACACTTTGTAATAATGTCTAATTAAAAGTTGAAAGAAGTACACTTATTTTTGTGTTGACTAAGATACTAAAGCTCATGTAAAGTGCTTGATTATAATTTTAACTGTAGTGTGTTGTTTGATATTACATTTAAAGTGAATATATTTTAAATATACCAAACTAACTTCATCATTACAAATGTGTAATTACAAATATATTTAAATCGACGACATACCAAGTTCAATAGAAATGACACTGAAGTATATTCTATTGACCATAAATGCTTGTCAGTACATTGGATAGAACACTTTAACCATATTTAAAAGACAATAGAAGTAATTATGATATTACATAAAGATGTACTTATGTCCTACTTAAGTGAGTCAAAAATCACTCTAAAGTTCAGCTAATTCCATTTCATTGCAAACTATAATATGTTTTTAATTGCAAATAATATACAATTGACCCTTCGCCGGGTGTTTGATTGACAGGTGATCTAACCAATCATAAGGCCGAATCTGCCATTTTGTCCGACAAAGCAGTCAGGGAAGTTAGTAGATTAACTTCGGTGGACTTGAGCTTGAAAAATGGTGTGTACTGACGTCTGTCTGTGGTTGAAACAACATTCCTTATGATGTTCATGTTTATTTGATGCTATAAATGAACTAGTAGGAAGACATGATCGGTTCACGAGCCGCTTAAGCTGAGGCACTACAGCTATCTGTCACGGCACATTAAAGAGCCACAAAATGGTATTTATTGTTTAAATTTCCTTAAAAATGACAAAATTTAAAATTTGAGACCTTGTTTCATATTAAAAGTAACCTGCTCTGTCTTGTCTGTCGACCCGTTGTCAGTGTCCTCTTTGCTCCGCGATGTATTTTTCACTGTGTGAGAACATGATGTGTGGTGTGAGAGCGGCATGGCTTGTCGGACGTAGCAACAGTAACTAAAGGGGGCGGGTCTTTGCGAACGGTCAATTGTTAACAAAAGTGTCCAAAAACATTAAATTTTTTACATTTACACACTGTAAAAAAGAATTATTGGTTTAACTTAAAAAGTAAGTTACCTGGTTAGCTTAAAATTTTGAATTCATTGAAATTAAATGAGTTAATACAATGAAAGCAATTGATTTAATCAACAGAAACTCAAAAATATTGTTGTCTGAACCACATTAATTATCTACGGAGCCCCGCACATGACATGCAAGAAAAAAAATTAAATTGTGCGCACGATTTATTAGTTCATTCCCTCAATTTACTAAATCGTGCGCACAACTTAGTAAATCAAGGGAACGAATTAGTAAATCGTGCGCACGATTTAGCCTACTATTTTTTTCCTGCATGTCATGTCCGGGGCTCCGTAATTATCTAAGTTGATTTTGACAAAAAAAAAAAAAAAAATGTGACAAGAAATCATGAAAACATTTTTTACAGTGCAGTTTGCACTTAAGTATATTTGAAAATATATTATTTCCACAATAGAACTCTTATTAAAAGTATGCTAAAGTGTACTTCTTTTTTACTAAAGTATGCTGTATGCTGGATTTAGTGTGCTGGATTTGTTGAAGGGGCCCAGTGTATATGTTTGTGTTTTTGTGTAAACCTGTTATTTTGCAGTATCTTGGTCCACTCCCTCTGAAACCCAAGTTTAAAACAGCCGTAGGTAACACAAACCCTGCTGAAATAAACAGCACAAGTTGTGTTTAGGATGTTGGTGTCCCCATCAGGCTTCTTAACTAGCTTAACCGGCTAGCATTCCTTGTTAAATCAGCTTCACCAACTAAGGGGTAATAGAGCTCTGGCTGTATCCAAGGCATGATCACATGACCCTACTGTAACCAGACAAACATAGCTATAGCAGACTTGCATCAACGTTATGACTTAAATTGGCTGGTTTTAGACTTTTTTTTTTTTTTTTTTTTTAACTACATTATTGGTTATATGCTAGCTTTAAGTTGAAACATTACAATTTATTCACAGTCCAGTTTTTAGAAAAGCCAGTATGCACCATGGTGATGAGACTGGGACTCATTAGATAATCAATTGTGTTGTATTTGGTTATTTGGTTGTAATAGCTTCAGGGTTTGTGTGGGCAATCAAATCATTTTAGAGCTGCGATAATGATCAATTTAAATGAAGTGCAAATTTAAAACGGCTCTGTTTTTGTGATGCTCAAGGAGCCTGGAAATGTTACTGCCAAAGACTTGATTTTACGTTTAATTATTTTTATATTATACTACCCATGTGCAATATATAATAGCATATATATGTAACAGTCTATATGTTCACAAAGCCTTAAAATTCTTAAAATAATATATTTTTCAACTTATAAACTAAAGTATGAAAAATTGATATTCATTTTAAAAGAATGAAGATTACATTTAAATTAGTAATGTTTTTAAAGATCAACTTTAAGTAAGTGTTAAGTAACTGCAAAGATAATCTAAATTAAAAAATAGGAGTATGCACAATTATCCAATATCAATGTATAATGATTATTAAAAATAGCCGATGATTGATGCGATAATATATCATGCATCCCTGCTTCTTACAGAATGTTGATAATATATATAAAATATACACTATCGTTCAAAAGTTTTGGGTCAGCTGAGTTCTAACTTGGAGTATGGAGTGATGTAAGAGGTGTTTCACATCATGTGTTGCATTCACTCACACTGCATTCGTTCCTTTTGCTCTGTTGCACATTGATACGTATGAGCCTATAAAAGAGTGAGTAAGAGAATGAACGAGAGAGAAAATAGATGTTGCTGTGGCTTCATGTCACTGTCAGATGTAATGAAACATGGATATGAATCAAATGCAAGCTCTCACGCACGCGCATATGCGAGATCCTCCCTGCCTTCATTAGGCGGTACATATTTTCCCATGTAAAGAAGATTTGAATATGAAATTGAAAGAGTGTGCCCACTGAGGCGTGTGTGTACACAAGGCAGCCACGTCCTAAAACTCATCTGTGTGTTCAGTCAGGTAGAGAGATGTTTTTCTCTTTTAAATTGCCACTTCTGCTGTTTTCCCATGATAATGACGACAAGAAAAAAGCTGAGAGCGATAGATACAGAGGAAAAAAACACACTAAGATATATAAAGTTATGTGGAGAGGCACCGCCATCCAATAGAGTTTTAAATCTTACGTACTCATTTAAGCACAATTCACGCTTACATTCCTCGACTGTTTGCCTGGCAGATATTAGAAATGCTCGTCGGTCTCATGTAAATGGTGGATTTTTTTTTTGAAGGCAGGAGTGAATGTTATGCCGGATATTTCTGGATGATTACTTACGGCGTTAAATTCCCCCATGCCTCATGTCAGGTTTCTTGAGTGTTGTCTGGTGGCGGGAACATGAAAGTGTGGTGATGTTGCACGAGTGAAAGTGAGAAGATTACAAAAAATATTGAACGCGAGAAATAGAGGTAAACGAGTCTTAGGAGAACGCATGATACAAAATCGAAGGAATGAATCGGAGACAGAGAAGGAGTCAGACGGGGTGTAAAATGCAGAGATTTATGCAAATCATTATGCAAATGTGGGGCACTGCTGAGGTAAAATTGCCCTCTTTCCAATCAGAGAATCAAATCCATCACTAACCTGCTGCTAGAGAGGAACGGTACGGAGACCGATGGAGGAATGGATGGAGGGAAGCTAAATGACTGCCCCATACCCAGAGATAGTGGCTCCCCGCTGTGGGGATAACTGCAGGCTGGGGCCCGTCTCTCCTGGAGCTCTTTGTCTCTGAGACTCCCAATCAGCCAGACTTCAGTCTGCCATCGCCTCTGGAGGGCATTAATGACACCTGCTACACACAGACACACACACACTCTGGATGCAAATCCGTCTTTTGGGTTCATGCTTCCCCTCTAAGTTGGTTTGAATTGAAAACAGTAATAGCACTGAGAGGTGGCTAGACAAGCTTTTGTCCATGACATTATTTTTAATTTTAAGACTTTTTTACAACTAGTTTAGTTGGCGCATTGGATTTAGAAACTGTTTTTTTTTTGTTTTTTTTTTCTTAATTCAGTTTATGTAGGCATAAATGGACATGGAAAACACATCCTGCAATGGTTTGCTTTTGGTAAGTATGCAATCCGACCCAGCGGACTCCAGAACCATGGATTTTTGGAGGCAATATTTGTGGGTCATCAAGTAATTGAAATGTATAATTAAAATGCACATTTTCTAATGTAAAAAATGCTTATACTTTTTATAATACTTTATTTATTTATTTATTTATTTATTTATTTTTTCAAAATAAGTATAATATTTAGTTTTTTCCAGATATGGTGAATATTATGGCACTGCTGTTGTTCATTCATCTTGAATCCATTTGGAATAACTTAAATGGCATGAAAACATTCTGGTTGGTTATCGGTACCATATCTATTATAGGCTGATATTAGGTTTTTTATGCGGCAGTGGCTATTTGCACTAAATGCAAATAGTGATAGATGCTATTTACACAAAGTGCAAATAGCAATAGATGGTATTTACACTAAGTGAAAATAGCATATTTTATTAACGATAGATGCCATTTACACTAAGTGAAAATAGCAATATATTTTATTTACACTAAATGACAATAGCAGCATTTTCTTAGCGATATGCTATTTACACTAGGTGAAAATAGTGATAGATTCTATTTACATCATGTAAAAGTAGCAGTTCTTTGCAATAAGAGTAAATAGTAATTAGATGCTATCTATACTTTATATTGGCAGATACTATTTGCACCTTAGTATTTTTGTACATTGGGAGAATAAAACCATCCCTACACCTTCCCCTAACAATACCCAATTAACACGTTTAATAATATTAAACACTAGTTCACAGTTTATTTCCACTTTTAGATTATATTTTTTTAATATTTTTTTAATTTTTATTGAAAATAAATGTGAGCTCAGCAAAAGGCGGATTCGATCCGCATCAATTGCGTTAAAGGCCAAGTCTGCGAGGCTTACTCGCTACTGCTGCACCACTGAAGATGTTATATTCTGTGCAACTTTTTTTTAAATCTTGAGTGGCCCAACCAGACATTGGTGGGCGGAGCTAGTGTAAATAGCATTTGCCAACAAGGGACGCTATTTGCACTTAGTGTAAATAGACACACTGTTTTTATGCCAATGCTAGGCATACATGTATATATACATGGGATGTATATGGATATGAAATTGATATTGGATATTTAATTTTGCATGCTCTTTTTCCCTATTTATACATTTAGATTACCTTTGCTATCATTTAACACTCAAAGTTAACAAAATAACAGTGTTAAAAACAGGGTTATTATCATTAACTAAAAGTAAAACCATAAAATAAACATTAACTGAAATAAAATATTTTAAAAAACTGTTTACTTCAGCTAGCTACATTTCACGTTACTAAAATAATTAAAAATTAACAAAAATAACAAAAACACAACTAATTTACTAAAACTTTAATTAAAATTAAAGTGAAAACAGAAAATATAAAATTACAATTAAAATATTTACAAAACTACCTTTTATTTGTCATCATAAAAATGTAAATAGCCTAAACATAACAAGAAAAACTTATTGGCTTGCCAGCTTATTCGTATTCGTATTGGTATTTTAATGCGATTTCATTTTAAAAATTAATAAATGATTTACATTTTGACCTACGAAAAGAACAGTTTACTCACACATGACCCTTATTAAAAAAAAAAAAACTTTGTTTCATTTTGAAATGTTGCCATGTGAAAGTGAAGTGAAGGAATTTTGGACTCTTTTGATTTGACTGTAAACATCCACCTAACAACTATCCAGACCAACCTAGAAACACCAACCAACCATAATACCCTTTGTGACAAGCAACTCTTATATTTTCCTTAGAAAATATCAAACTGCACTTTTACATATTTTCCTCTAATCAGCAGCTTACATGTTGGTAGTTTATTGATGTCGTTAAACTATTAATAAACAATTACTAATTGCTGTAGTGTTTACATTTCTTTGAATCTGCAAAATGTTCGGTGTATTCAAATCAAGTCACGTCTAATTAGCTCACAACCACATCCTTCAACTTTCTTAGATCACACAGCAGTCAGTCCAAACATGAAGATGAAATGAAAATTCATTCCATCCCTCAAGATCAAAGGTACACCTTTCTAATCAAAGGAGATTAAAACTCGCAGTGTGTAATAGGCATGTGTGGAAGTTTAAATTGGTATTTAGTTTGAGGCTGCGCATGCATGGTGAGTTTGTTAAGAGCGACGGCTGATTTGCCAGGTGGTCGTGCTGCTCTCTGCGCATTTGCAGATAGACCCACAACTCAGAGGGTGAATATATTCACCAGCCCCTCTGAAAAAAATCCCCCAGGAGTCCGGGCCAAATCGTACACGCTTCCGCTTCTTCCAAACTTGTTTACCTGCTACTGATTTGCCTCTGGAGAGGAAGAGGGCTCGGCGTGCCATGGTCTCCCTCCGTGCCCACTCCCCCAGCCAAGTCATTTATTTAGCCATTTACCCACTGCTTGCCAACACGTCTCTCAGAAACCAAGAACGACTGCAGGGGGACGCGTAGGGGGAGGTCCTGGGGCGTTTGTGAGCCAAGACACCCAGAGAGAGAGCAAAGGGCTGCGAAAGTTGAATGTGAAAGTGGAACACAGCACATCCCTATTTGAAAAGAGATTGCATCTCAGAGTGAATGAAGGAGCGATTTTGAGAAGAGAGAGGATGAGAAGAAGACTGCAAATGATTTTTGGAGGGGCAATGTGGGTTTGGCAGCTCCACACTGCATCCAGCTGCTTCCATGTCCCAACACTGCCATGTGACGTTCCAGCGGCTCACATTGTCAGGAGCTTCACAGATGGCCAGTGAGAGGTCAGGCAGAGATGTGCACAGCCACAGCCAGTGAAGCAACCTTTCCTTCTCTGTTCTTCACCCAAAAAATGTTATAAGACGTCACTAGGAGGCAGTGATCTTACAATTCACTATTGTTTTCAACAGACGTGCCACTTCAAGTTACTGGCCTTTAACTGTTTAGAAGCTCTCAACAAAATAGGCTCTTATATTCCCTAGGCCGGGGGTTTTCAAGCTGGGTTTGCAGCAGGTCGCACATGGGTACTAGGGTGTCTGCGAAAATAATTCATTATTTAAAGCATTAATTTTATTTATGTATTTATTTTACAAAATATATTTTTAGGGCTGTCAAAGTTAACATGCACTTAAGATATTAATGAATGTAATGATGTTTTTAAACTTTTTTAAATTCACCAAAATTGGTGATGTTTTTTTTTAGTAGTAGTATTTCTGTTATTATTTATTTCTGCTTTCTAAAGACTGGTTTGAAATCATGAGATTAATTGCAGTTATTCTTATTTCTGTTGACAGCACTAGTTTTAAATGAAAAGGAGGGCAAAAATCATTAAAAATATTGTTAATACATGTTAATTTCAATCACACTGTCAACGTAATATTTTGCTTTGTTTAAAAATATAAAGGCCAGTATTTAATTTCAGAAACAACATTATGTCTTTGTAACATCACACAATATAGGTGTATTTATGCTTAAATAAATGATTCACTGGCATCAAAAATGTCTTTCTTTCTTTCTTTCTTTCTCAATATATACAATTTATTTAACGGCTGTCAGAGTTAATGTAACCTTAAGATTCATGAAATATGTTGGTAGCACTTTATTTTACAGTCCTATTTCACATGTACATACTTTGTACTTATTGTAGTTCTGTCATGACAAGTCTCAGAGTGTTTGGCATGGTAATGGGTATGACAATGTTTATTTGTTTGGTCTTGGTGGAATAGTTCTGCTACACTGTTGCTGTTGCTGCTGCTGCTTTTATTTCTGCTGCTGCAGAGCATGTACAGGACTTGCTACTGCCAATACAAACACAACACGCTACTGTGAGCAAGTAAGAGATGCTGCTGCTGCACAATATAGCGTACATGAATTACCCATAGCAGATCTATACAGGTGGAGCTGGGGAAGGTGGAGGGTTTCTGAAGCGTGCTGCACCGCTAAGGCAATGAAAACAAAGTATTTTGAAGGTTGAGCATACAAGCTCATTAGCTACTGATACAGCAGGAACCAATCTATGTGCCCTATAGATAACGATGTGATTACAAGCAGGTTGAGTTAAAGGTCCTATTAGCCTGCCCCATCTAGAGTTTCATGACAGAACTTTGTATTAATGACACTTACTGGGTAATGACTAGGTACCAACTCTGCCTAACCTTAAACCATGTTGTTACCTTACATTACTCAGTATTTATGTCAGTAAGCAGGGCTTGACATTAACACCCGCCAACCCGCCAAATGCGGGTAGATTTCAGCTGTGGCGGGTAAGACAGCCACACCCACTAGCCACTTTGGCGGGTTAAATATAATTTCAGCCTACAGCCTAATCAAAGGTAGCCATGCTTGTTATAGCACAAAATTACAATTCAATCACAATTCGTTATCGATGAACGTGCAGTTAGTGAAGGCGGGATAGGCGGAATAGCGCTGAATAACACAACAGAAGCGCTCTCTCAGGTGCGCGGTCTCTCTCTCTCTCTGTCGCGCGCCCGATCAGTTCTCCTTGCGCCTGAATATTTAAATACACGCACACACAGATGTCAAAATGTTCATCGTGTGGAGTATCTCGTGTGAATACAGTCGGTTATGGCTTAAGTGGATGTAAACAGATGGGTAAAAACTGGATTTGTGTCAGTATATTATGTCCATGCATTCAGCAGCCCAATTAAATATCTGTATATCATTAATGTTAATCAAACAGTTAAATAAATGTATACATGTTAAATAAACATTCTGTATCTGAAAAAAATTGTTTATTTAGTTTACTATTGTATTGGTAATTTGCTTTTTTTGTTCATTTTGTATGGCCTAACAAAAATAACTTTATAAAAAATAAAATGATAAAATTTCTCATATTATGATCATATTGCACACCCATACATACCAGCCGATATACCGTGTAGTTTTGGTAAGGGTGGTCAATCTGCATCTGAAAGATTGAAAGCGTTTTAAATCTAGCTAAATCAAGTAAAATGACTCAAAATCAAGTAATTTTAGCATGCCAAAGTCAACTTTAATCATATAAAATGTAATTTCCCAATCAGCAAAATTGTGGCCAATGAAAATGCTGAGTGGCTAGTAACTTTGGAAAACCACTAGCCACAGTGGCTGGTGAACGAAAAAGTTAATGTCAAGCCCTGTCAGTAAGTACAATGTAAATACATTGACCTATATGTTAAATATCGTGATTTTAGTTACTGTTCATGTTCACCAAATCTGGTAATGTTTTATTATTATTATCATTAATATTTCTATTTTTTTATTTCTGCTTTTTAAAGACTGGTTAAATATCCTGAGATCAATTGCAGTTAGTTTTATTGTAGTTGACAGCATCAGTCTTTAAATGAAATTAGGAAAGTGTTGTTAATTAATAATTTCAGTTACACTGTCAACTTAACAGTTTGTTTTGTTTGAAAATATTAAGACCAATATTTAATTTTAGAAACATCATATTGTCTTTGTAACATCACACAATATTTTATAAAGCGGACTATGTTTAAGGAAAGAGTCTTTGGCCTCAAAAAGGTGTGTGTGTGTGTGTGTGTGTGTGTGTGCGCGCGCGTGTTTTTGTGACCATATCAGGACACAAATTTGTATAATGACATGGGTATGACATAGGTATAACAAGGAGAAGGTGACTTATGAGGACATTACTCCATGTCCCCATTTTTCAAAAGTGTTATAAATCATACAGAATGACTTTTTTTGAGAAAGTAAAAATGTACACAGTTTTCTCTGATGGGTAGGTTTAGGTGTAGGGGTAGTGTAGGGCGATAGAAAATACAGTTTGTACAGTATAAAAACCATTATGCCTATGGAATGTCCCCACAATTCACAAAAACAAATGTCTACAGTGCATATGACACATTGACAAGCCCTCAGTTTTGATTCATCAGCACTGAATATACGTTAGTCCAGTGACTGTGATGTCAGGTTAGCTTTGTTACATGGGTTTTTTTTCCTGCTTTTTTCCCACTCCATTTAAAGGGCATTAAGTCAGACTAGCTTTACAGTTGATGGTTGGTGGTCCCATGATGCATATATAATGTATGTATGTGTCATATCTGTCTCTTGAATGTTGGAAGTTTCTGGTACTGACAGTCAAGTGTCAGCCTCTAAACCCTAAAGGTCTTTTATAGCCAACAGCCAGCATCCTACTCTGTTCTGTCACAATGTCTTTATTTTTCCTGATATTTCTTGCTTTTTCAGAAATGAATAACAAGCTACAGTAACGCTTTTTCAGAAACGCCTGACAAACTACAGTGCTTTTCATTTGAAATGAAATATTTCAAACAGCACATTTGTCCTTGGAAATGTAAAGCGGATGTTAGATTTTTATAACTGAAAAGGTCTCTTAGCAAATTGGCAACTGTAATGCAACTTGTCCTCTATTTTCAGATATTTTTTTTAACATGTGTCTCTTTGAAATCATCATTTAGAGTGACATTTGCCTATAAACAACAGAATCAGCTGCGGCTCTCATAAGCGATAATGGAAAAGCTAATGACAGCAGAACATATGTTCACACATCAACTCTCTCTCTCTCTATCACTCCTTTCTATCTCTCATTTGACTCACCACAGTTTTTAATTCCCAAAATGAGAGCTTGTTTTCCTAGTATTCAACTGCCATCGTTAATTGGAAAATTATTTTCTTCAGGTCTCCTGTTTGTGTCTCTAGGCTTTTAAAAGAGATCTCTACATTGAAAAATTAGGCAAATGGACTTGCCAGAAAAATAATGTTTTTTTCCCCATGCATTTAAACATAAAGACCCTTCACACTGGAGGAGAGATTCATTAGCACAATGTTGCAAAAGCTTGTTAGTGAGGCTCCTAAATGAAGATGGCTAATATAGTCAATGTGTGTTTGGTTATTACTTCTTATGAGGGCTGAGCTATTAGAGCTTTCAGTGTCCTCACAATTATGCCACCCTTATTTCGGCATGCACACAAACACATTACACGCTCAGGATGTGGGATATTTATATCTCGAGATATGTAGTGAGACGTTCTGCTGCTTAAAATGCTCTTATACTAGTAGATAATTATTTTTTATTAAGACCAATATGATGAAGAAACGACAGCATTGAGTCACAGTCTGTTGGTTAGACACTTGGCGAAATGGCAATTGAAAGAAACTTAAATGCACTAAAAATGCACCCATTTACTTCATCTACTATTAAAGGAATAGGGAACCCAAAAATTGTCATTTACTCACTCTCATTTCATTCCAAACAAGTATGAATTTCTTTCATCAGTCAACCACAAAAGTACATGTTAGGCATGCTGCTCTTCCATATAGTGGAAGTGAATGGTGAACAGGTGCCATAACAGATGCCATAACAAGAGTCCAAGTCTTATACAGTTATATGGTGGCTAAATGTGAGAACCAGACAGAAGTCATTATCAGTTTAGTGATCATTTGTGCAAATTAAAGACATGCATATTCAACTTTGACATGACATGAACGGTTAAAAGACACATGACAACCAATGACATTTGGCATTAATGATGTCAAACCCAGTGTGACACGCCATATTTAAATATATGTGAACACAAATGAGACTGTGTTTTTATCGAAAACTAAATTAAAACATATTCACTAACATTCACTAAAAAAACTTGGAAAAACTTTAAATACGACAGCAAATGAAATTTGGCATTAATGTCATCAAACCTGGTGTGACGCCACATTTTAATATATGTGAACACAAATGAAAACTAAATTTAAAAAATATTCAGTAACATTTTCGGTAACACTTCGGTATGGGGAACACATATTCACTATTAACTGACTTTTGCCTCAATAAACTCTTAATTTACTGCTTATTAGTAAGGTAGCTGTTGTAGTGTTTAAGTTTAGGTATGGGGTAGGATTTAGGGATATAGAATATGGTCATGCAGAGTAAGGTATTAATATGTGCTTCATAAGTACTAATAAACAGACAATATGCAAGCTAATAGGCAACTAGTTAAAAGTGAGAATTGTTCCCCATACTAAAGTATTACCACATTTTCACTTACTGAAAAACTAACATAACTGGGAAAATTTGAATATATGCCAACACAAACAAGACTGTGATTGAAAACATAATTAAAACATTTTAATTTATTGAAAAACTATAACATAATTGGGAAAAAACTTAAACTAAACACAGCAATCAATGAAATTTGGCATTAATATGATGTCAAACTTGGTGTGACATGTACGGTGTCCATTTTAGGACATTGTCAAACCTCAGTCATACAACGAAAAGGCGTCATGTCTTAGACTAAAAAGGTTCAGTCATCGGACAAAACGGCATCACACCTCAGACTGAAAGGCTTCAGTTCTTATTCTTCATTTTTATTTGTATGTATAAAAAGTTAGCTAAATAACACATTGCCTGCATTGCAAACTATCGTGAACACTTATAAAAATTAACCATGTTTTTTTTATATATTAAAAGTGTGGTGACTAGGATTTTATAACCACAGCTGCTTTGTGTACAGAGGTTACCAAGGAAACGGCTTTATTTCTGCTGTTCCAGCGCCACCTACTGTCAAAGAGTCGATTTTAATTCAGATATTTGCTGTTTTCGCCATGTTCTTTTCTGTATAGAACTTAACCACTGTAATATTTAATTAAAGCAGTAAGAATAAAATATCATCATGTAGACTAAAGCCTACATATATATATATCATAGCAATAACACAAAGAACATTGCTAAGGGATTACATAAATAGTCTACATGAATAGATTCTACACAATTAACATGCACACACACACCTTACATAAATTTGGTTGCAGATAAATAGAAAAAGGGGGGATAAAGAAAAAGATAACTGAAGGATTGCATTATGATGGGATAAAAGCCAATAAAAAATTATACAAAAAAAAAACAAAAAAAAACTGATGTCTTTTAGTCTGATGCCTTTTTGTCTGAGTCCATTTCATTTGATGCCTTTTAGTCTGGGGCTGTTTTGTCCGATGCCTAATTGTACGAGACCTGACACCTGACGTCGTTTTTCCTGAGACCTAAAGCCTTTCAGTCTGAGGCGCGATGCCGTTTTGTCCGATGACTGAAGCCTTTTAGTCTGAGGCATGACGCCTTTTCGTTGTATGACTGAGGTGTGAGAATGTCCTAAAATGGACACCGTAGACATGCCGTATTTGAATATATTGTATGTTAAAACAAATGAAACAGTTATTATTAAAAACCAAATTAAAACATTTTCATTTACTGACAAGTAACATAAAATATTGTTTATGACACCAAAACTAACTAAAATAAATGACCACAAAATAATTTTAAATGTAATTGTTTATTACAATGTTATTACTGTTAATAACAATGTTATTACAAAACTAGTTAAGAGTGATGAATTTAAATTTGTCTTTTTCACATGTTAAGCTGTCATTTGGATCACTTAAATGTAGCCCAGTCCATAAGTCATTTGAAGTGCCCCTATTATGCTATTTTTAAGGTTCCTACTTTTGTTTTGGAGGTCTCCTACAATAGATTTACATGCACCCAAGGTAAATAATAATAATAAAATTCCTTATAATATACATTGCACATCACCTCATTTCTCAGAGTCTGAAAACAGTTTGTTCGAAGATTCAGTCTCTTTAAACCCCTCTGCTCTAATTGGTCAGATGGCCCAGTCTGTTGTGATTGGTCTACCACTTACAGTGCGTGTCAGAAATGAAAAGCCTATTACCATACCTGAATTTCAGCCTCAGGATCTTTCTCAGCGCAGTGATACGAACAGGAACAATGCCGTCAGTTTTTCGGTATCAATTTCAGCACGAGTCCTCATCTTTTTGAAGTTGAACACAAAACAAACCCTTCCAGGGGTCAGGTACAACTACAGTGTTTGAGGGCAGGGCAAAGTAGAGTGAACTATCCCTTTGAGATCTTCACAAATGCATGTGTGGCAGTGCTGCAGGGTCATAGTTGACAATACAGTCCTTTCCGGGTCAGTTGGTTAAACAGTGACACTAAGGGAAAGTACCTAATGACTTAATAACTACAGTGTCACAGGATTGAAACTCTGTAGGCAGTAGTTGGTTATTATAGAGTTAATTGGGAAACATGGGAAGCATTGTATAGCAGTGGGGTGAGAGGGTAAAGATGCCATATTGTTGAGACGTGTGTTAAGGGCCGCAATATCATATTCTCCCTCTCGGTTGGGGACATGATGGATGTGGCCCGTCCGTGCCCAGATGGAGCAGGGCAAATCCCATCCATCACACAGAGGGGGCAAGCAGAGATTTCACCCCACTGGCATCCTCACGTGGCACACCCTGTCCTGCTGTACATTAGCCATCACTATGGTGATACCGTTCGCTCGCTGTTCAGCTGTATTACAACTGGTCATGTGAGTCTAATGTGCTTTTTAAAGACCGTCATGGTCTTTGGAGGGTGTTTGCACCATGCAGGCTCCTTAGTTAAAGTCATACAGTAAAACTTTAAAGTGACAAGCCAAGAACTTTAGAATGTACAACCCAACTTGCAAGGCCTAATTCATGAATAAACATATACACAGATGGATTTGACTGAATTTATGTTTCTTGTGTTCTTAGGCTTATACTTTAATGCTACAATTTGTGTTGTAAACTTGTATTGTGCGTATGTAAAACAAGGTGGCTATTTTTAAGAAGCTCAAATACAAGTTTTGTTTTAACATTTTTGGTTATATACTTGATACTTGACGATACTTGAAACAAAAGGTTTTCGTTAGTTGAAACAAATATATGCAGTATATATATATATATATTATTTATTTATTTATTTATTTTTAATAATTTATCATTTCTGTGGTTCAGATAACATACTGTTTTGAGTTTCTGTTGATTAAACAGATCTCCTTCATTGTGTTAACTCAAATTTTTAATTTCAATGAACTCAAAATTGTAAGGCAACCAGGTTACTTACTTTTTTAAGTTAATCCAACAACATTTTTTACAGTGTAAACATTTTATTTCTGCTATAGTTCCCAAGGAAACATTTCTATTCTTAACATTTATATTTATTTATTTATTTGATGACATATAAATGTCTATATATAATTGACAAAAACATCAACAAAATTACTAAAACTTTAACTAAAATTAAAGTGAAAACAGGAAATGACAGTGTCATACTTCAATTTGTGTTTTACATCGTTTTGATGACTTTTATAGTATTCTAAAATGTAGAAAATAGTAACAAAAAGGAGTAAATATTGTATTATATTATTATTCAATTTGTTAACATTATTAATGCATTCGATATCATGAACAATTTTTTACACCATTTATTAATCTAGGTTTTAATCTAGTCTACTAATGTATAAATATACTATTGTTGAATATTAATTAATTTTAGTTCATAATGCATTATCTAATGATTATCTAATGATTATATTGTATTGTATTGTATTGTATTGTATACACGTACACAATACCGATGTCAGACTTTGGACCAGCACAAGAAAGAAGCGCACATTCTCACCTCTCACTGTGCTTGGATTCAAAACAGATCGATAGCAAGTCACAGGAAATCATTTGAAGTCATTCTGGGGTCTTCTGAAATTCAATGACTCGATAGAGGGAGAAAGTGAGAGAGAACTGGAGACAGAGAGGAGGTTGGAAGTAGAGGAGAAAGGGGAAGAGGAAAAGAAAGAGCGAGCGTTCCTTCTGCCAAGCTCACATCTGCTCATTAGTGAGGAGTTATTTCCATATTCTCAATAACTCTGTCAAATTTGATTGGGTCTCTGCCGTTGTGTTGAGAATGTTTGGGATTGTAATGGAGCAGAATATGACACAATCACCACTCCTGAGATCAACAGAACCGAGTTACAGCGAATTCATTTAATCACAAAATCAAAATAAGAGCCTGTTTAACAGCTACACACGGAAAACTTCAGAGGTAATAAGAGTAAGCAAAGCAATGACATTGCAGGAAGTTGACTAATGAAGCATAACATAAATAATTACTCCTCTCATTAATTACACTATAGGTATTTAATCCATTGTCATTAATTATTGAAGTTGAGGTTAGCTCATCTCCTAGGTTAAATTGCAGTGAGAAAATTAATTTGAGGTATCTGAGTTAAATATTAACGTTGCTAAATGATGCCTTGACAGTTCAATGAAAATATATAATTTGGAAAAGGATCAAGTAGCTCCATAAATAGACATGAATGACACGTAATATCATTTAAATTAGTGGACTGAGGTCAAAGGTATCAGTGTGTGAGTTATGTGGGGTTCTCCTGCTCCGGACCTCCTGCAGGGAAGAAAAATGCATCTATGCAAATTACCATTTTACTTCGTTAGAATTCAAATGAAACCCTTTTGAAATAAAAGAGTTCCTTTTCGAAAATTCTTTTATTTGAAACGTATTTACACACAGTGGGGTTATCGAGGTCATTTTCAATCAGAAGATGCAATTAATACACTCATTGTTTTTTCAGTAGACCCGGAAATAACCTGTTTATGTTATCTCATAACAATAGCAGGTTATTGCTTTTGTCCCCCTCCATGATTAACCACAAACAAACAATAATTAATTCGATATTTAAGCCTGTTACAATGGCGGCAGCGACGAGCTCCCTGCATTTATTTTGAGTTAGAGCCATTAAGCATCATTCATTGTGTTTGGTTTATTTTAATTAGTGGCCTTTTTGCAAGCAGCAGAACTGCAGAGGGAAGAACAGAAACCACTGTTGTTATGTGCAGCTGGAGCATCGCCAGGCTTTGTTTAGCGCGACCATATTGCCTTTACGATTGGCTGATGAAATAACGACTGAAATCTTGCATGTGTATTTTTTGCTCTTTTTTTTTTTTTTTTATTGCGAGCAAAAGTAGCACATTCATCCATCACAGAAAGGCTTTGTGTTTCTATGGCTGATGACGGCCCTGAAGATAACGTGAGGTGAACAAAGACATTGGCGCTTCCTGATTGGCTCATTTAATCTCTGTCACTGTAATTGTTGCAGGGTGACTGTAGACTGATTTATGTGCTAAATCAATGACCCAAACATGCCTTCAGCAGCTAAAATTCTCTTCAGCCCTCAAATAAGAATTTTCAAAGGTGGGTTCTGATTTCTATTATTAGAAAAGAGGGGTAGCATGTAAATAAGGGTGTTAAATTCATATAAGCTGATTTACGTACTGTGCTATAGTATATAAAGTAGCTCATAAAAAGCTAGTGACAAAGTGTGTGGCCACACGGATCAGATTTTGTTTTACTGAACACTGTGTTTGGGTGAGCCAGACTCATACACAACACAGAGGTAGTTTGACTTCCTATCATGTACATGCCAAGTGCAATTAACAGCCTGAAGACAGAGGCTGCCAACACTGTGCTAGGGAGAGGGTCACTTCATATGCATTGTTCCTGCTGGAAAACTACTCGAATCTGTGTACACTCCATGCCAGTTGAAAATAGTCAATTGAAATTTGATCCAAAAACACACATATAGGTGATATAAACTTGTTATGTTATGAACGTGTTTGAATGGTGTAAGTGTGATTAGGAGAGAGAGGTGGTTGGGCAATCTAGTTTTATGTTTAGATCATCAGGGGTGAATGTAGGAAATGGTTTCTCAATGTGATTTTGATAATGTACTTTGGAAATTTAGGTTTTTTAGTCCAGTGTAAATTCAAACACTACCGTTCAAAAGTTTGGGAGTGCTCAAGAAATATTTTTTATTATCAATGTTGAAAAAATTGTGCTTAATATTTTGTAGAAACCATTGATATTTTATATTTACATTTCTTTACTGTCACTTTTGATCAATTGAATGCATCCTTGTTGAATATATTAAAGAGAAAATAAAATCATGTTCATTGTGATGCTTACACCATTTCCAGGTTGAAGGCATACGGGACACCATTTACCACTATCAACAATGTTTATATTAACATACTATTTATTAAAAGCACATCATTGTCTCATCCTATGCATTTTTAAACATTTTCATAAATAATAGCTTTAAAATAAATATTGCTGCAAGCAGCAATTAACAGGTTCAAGCGCTTTAAGGCCTTTAAGCATGTGTGTAAAAAGGTATATGTTTTATTTAGCAAGCTTGTAGCCATCTAGATCATTGATGGAAAAGACCATTTACAGCAATTTAAATAGGCAATTTACTAAGGAAATATATGTTTAAAAGCTTTTTAACAGTTATCGAGGTTGAGCCAAAAACGTTAATTTAAAATAATCTCAAATGATTCGGTTGACAGTGGCATTCCTAGAAGCAAAGTTGCTCAGAATGTGGAGCATGAATGTCGTGCGAAAAATTAATGCTTTATGCACGTGAAAAACGCGAAGGCGCCCCCCCAGTGGCCGATTTCTTTTGAATTTCTCACAGGCCTCTAGGGCCATGAGTCAAACAGGCCCAACAGGTTTCGTTCCGATCGGCCTCCATTAACCTTGTCTGATAGCCGCTCAAACTTCCTCGCAAATGTCCTCGTAGATAGTCGTGGCATCTTGGACAAAGACACCATATGCCAGACAATTGACTGTTGCGTAGCTATAGCCATTTTCATGTTTTTTTTGTTTTTTTTTTCATTTTATAGCGCCATCAAGTGGCCAGTCACCGCATCCTTTTGCATACAGTATGTGTCCCGAGTTGAAGTGAAATGATCTCATTCCATTCAAAAGGGATAGCCATTTTAGCCACGCTCACTTCAAACATTTTGCCGTCCCGTCGTGGACGTGAATCGAACCTTTCAACCATTTTTGATAATTATTGACAATCAGACTCCAGATAATCTTTCTGCACTGGTTTGGTTCTGATCAAGCGAAAACCGTAGGGCTAGTTCGCAAAAGTAGTTTTTTCAAAAAAT
Organism: Hypophthalmichthys molitrix; assembly: GCA_037950675.1. NCBI lineage: Eukaryota > Metazoa > Chordata > Actinopteri > Cypriniformes > Xenocyprididae > Hypophthalmichthys > Hypophthalmichthys molitrix. The sequence goes on along the minus strand of CM075510.1, from coordinate 20,516,700 downwards.
CCAAAATACCCAAATCCGAGATGTGTGTTTTGTTCGTCTTGAGCCAATGATTCCAACAATATAACACTTGAGCCTGCAACAAAACGTTTAGGAGTCATGAGCCATTACATACTTTTGATCGCTGTAGCGCCATCATCAGGCTGATCGATGTGAGCCTTGGTGACGTTGTAGAGGTGGGTACTACCATTCCTCAAAGTTTCAAGTCTCTACAACTTATGGTTTGGTCTGCCAATCACTTTTAGCAGAGAGTGCTGATCCTTGGAAATTCTAACAATTACAATAGGGTTTCAGCGCTACACACTTGAACCCCTAATAACCAGTAACTGCTATAATATAATAAAAAAGCCTGTTTCTTGATTTTCTATGTTTCTACTAATTGCTGTTCAGCTGTTATTATTAATATTTTTGGACCATTAGTCAACAGACCCTCATTAAACACTGCAGGTGTCACGGTTGCAGGCACGCAGATGCACCTTCATTTTCACCAAGCTGAGTGCTCACTAAAAGCCGCATCACTCACAGATCATTATGTTTTTAAAGTAATTTCAAGTTTTGATATTTGTAATATTTGAGTGGATGAGTTGTTTACTCTGTAATTACCAAATGGCAGGGCACTCATAGTTCAATGGAGGCACTGCTTCCTGTTCTCACATGACTTTTTGGTTGTTTTTCACTGTTCTTCCCCTCAAATTCATCCCAAGCTTAAAGCTCTCAATGAGAAAACAATGAGCAAAATGGAGGCAAAAGAGATGCTGCCTATGTCTGAAACTTTATCTGCTAATGTCGATGTTGGACAGTGTTACTTTTTTAAAAAATAAAAAGAGTGATTTATACATTATTTAAAGGGATAGTTCAACCGAGAAGGCCTTTTGAAGAATATGGGTAACCAAACAGTTAATGGGACACCATTGACTCATTTTTGGGTGAACTATCCCTTTAATCTCCTGTTTTGTAATATCTCTCTTGTTTCATTTTTGTACATGTTGTTAGTAAGTAGGACAAGGGGGAAATAAGGTAACAAACTTAAAATAAACTTTAAAGAAAACTAGCAACAAAACATTCTTTTTTTTCTCGAGAGGCCCAACAGCTGACTTTGTGGAGTTGTTTGTAATTGCAACTTATCCCATAGGATAAGAGATCTCTTTAATATCTCAGTTGTTTCTCCTAAAAAAAGTGATGAGATTGATAGAAAACAAATTGACTTATTTGCTTAAAACCCTAGTAATGTCATATGTGTCTCTTTTTGAGTTCCATTGTCTCAAACTGTGTTTAGATTTCCCAAGATGCCAAATGCAAAGAAAAATCACATGTCAAAATGAACTCAAACATTTCTTGGCAAATTCTTCCAAGATCAACTGATCTGAGCTAAAGTAGTCTTACTGTATGTCTGATTTGTTTCTATTTATTTGAGATACAGTAGATGAAACAACTGAGCTATCTATAAAGTTTCCTCAGGGATATGTTACATGTCTTTCACGGATTGTGATTTGTGTCCTAAAATTACCCATGATCACCCCCCTCCTCTTCTTTTCTCCTAAATCCATCAACATGTTGAAGCTTTCAGAATATTTTTTTCCTTTGTGTACTTTTTCTGAACTCTAGTTTGAAAAGTGTCTCTCAGCTCAGTTGTTGACATGCATCTTCAGTCGAGGAGACAGCAGGGAAATTATGCAAGCTCAGCGAGCTCCTGCAACATTCTCACATCTCGCTAAGCAGATTATTCAAATGACCCCACAGGTGCTCGCTATTGATGTTCTGCCGTAAGACACCTGCAATAGTGCCTCCCAACAGGAAGCACAAGGTCAGAGCTTATTCAGAATTAACCTCTAAGATCTTGTTCAATCCTCCGTAATGCCAAGGAATAACAGTAAGTGAGTTGTTTGTCCATTCAGTCGGGGGCAGGGCTGTCGGTCGCTTGGCACCATACCAGTGCTGTATTTGTCAATGTTTTTGGTCAGTTTCTGAGATATTCATTAATGACGGTCATGCATCATTATATATTTAGTTTGAGATCGGTAAGATTCTTCTTATAAATGTTTAAAACAGTGCTGCTTCATATTTTTGTGGAAACTCTGATACCTTTTTTTAAGGATTCTTTGATGAATAGAAAGTTCAAAAGAACAGAATTTATTTGAAATATAAATCTTTTGTAACATTATAAATGACTTTACTGTCACTTTTGATCTATTTAACACGTCCTTGCTGAATAAAAGTATTTCTGTAAAAACTTACTGACCCTAAACTTTTTTGCACCTTTGCACCTTTTTCAAATAATCATATATATAATTCAGGTTGATTGGGACACTATATATATATATATATATATATATATATATATATATGACAAATAGGGTTTTTAAAAGTGTAAACAAACAATGGAGACACAAGTAATTTTGAACTTGAAAAGTTTTATGTTAGCAATGAGATTATATGGATTTTATCATCAATTAACACTGCTTTTGTCATTTTTTACAAGATGAACAAAATTTGTCACCAAAAAAGTCATTCGGTTTAACCAAAATTTCGGTTTTACACAATGACACTTTTGGTTATACCGAATGACGATATTTTCAAACAATGTTAACAGGCTGATAAAGGACAATCAAACATTTTATATTTAGTACAAGTTTTTAAAATATTACAACATTTTCCATGTTTTATAGCGGTTGTACCAAATGACCTGATGTTTCGGGACATGCGTATGAGCAAGTGAAAATATGAATTTTTCAAATAGTTAAGAGAGACTTGCTTCACAACCATGTGGTCCTTTGCAGGTGTCTGAATGATGTCACATCCTGTCACATGATATTGACCGCATGACTTGATCCAAAATGTCCAAAATTATATTGGTTACTCTGAATGACATCAATGAAATTCATTTTTCGGGACATTCTTACATAATTTTAATCCCATTTTGCACTATGTTGATATATGATGTTATAAAATCATGCCGGAATAAAAAAATTTATACATTTATTACATTTTAAGATATTTTAATTTCAAATGAAATGGCTGTATTGGCCTTTGGACGGTTAAACCAGATGACATTTTGACACTTCAAAATTTTTAAAATATATATATGTAGCAAAATATAATTAAATCCCTTTGGACAAAAAAAATGACCCATCACGTCATTGACCCAAATATATATATATATATATTCAACCGTGTGTCATTGAGTACGAAAGGGCATGATCATGCTTCTGCTGTCATGTCACAAATGAGCTTCTGACTGAATAAATCCGGCGATGTTATTTGTGAATAACAACTATCTACGTTCATTCATCCGCTGTCCTCTATGAACTCTAACCAACAAACACACAATCACACACTCAGGCAGCACTCAGAGACCCCTCCCACAAAATACACTTCTATTTGCCAGACAAACACACACACACTCATATGCCCCCTCCTAAACAGACTCTAAAGCACTTCACTCAACCGCCGTACTCAGACTCACACACACACACACCTTTCCCACCTTCCCCTGCTGTTAGCGAGGAACATGCCAAAGCAGAGCGGCGGAGTAAGACACACAGCTCAGACTGGAGTGTGACACTCGGAATAAATTAGCACACTGGCTGGTGGAGCGAGAAGGGAAGGTGGGCACGATAAAGGAGCCAATCAGGCGCTGAAGCCCCCCTTTACAGGACGTGGGGCGACTAGTGCTCGGCTGTTGCCAGAGTAAGGAGAAATTTTGGCTAGCAACATTTCAGCCAATCGAATTCTACAAACACCGGCAAAGGGGAAAACAACTTTACGCTGTGTGTGTGTCAAGAAAATGAAAAATGTGCTCTAAAAAAAGCTTTCTGTTGCCAGGTTTTGGGCTGCTTCTAAGGGCGTGTTTGCGCGCCTCAGACTAGGACGAGACAGACGCTGTCTGAATCTGCTCTTTTGTCTGGTTCTCGCAACAAGATACCTGTAGGATATTTTTAAAACGTGGATTTAAGCGTGACAGATTATCTCTAGGTCGCACCCCTTCTCACTAGCTGCCTTAACTATTCCTCAATGTTTCCAGTTGACATTTGTTGCTGCAAAAAATGTTTTCTTCTATTGTCCTGTCCTAAGTAAACGTGCGTGGCTGTGAGAGAGAGAGTGAGCGGGTGAGAGACACAGAGAAAGAATTACGTTTGACTGACAGTCGTAACCTTTTCAGTATGCGGAGTTGAGGTGGGGTGGGGAGGTGGCTCGTTTCAGAGCAGACAGGCTCTTGTCATCTTCCGATAGAAGTGTGGGAGGTCGTCCTGTATCCTGTCCGTGTCGCGGCTAAGCTGTGTGTGTGAGCGCCCATGGATAATTTCATACTCCGCATCTGCACCCCCCCCCCCCCCCCCCCAATCAAACCACCATTCTTTTTTCCCCTTAAGTGATGTTGTATCCCGCTTTTTTCCTTACATCTCTGAGCAATTAGCACATTATGCTGAAGGATTGCAACCAGCACTTTAAAAAGGCGTAATTATCTTTATTGAGCATGCTCCCTTTTTTTTTTTTTTTTTGGCACTGAGGACGACAGCTCTTCCCTGTTGTTACCACGGCCACCGTTGCCGCTGTTGCCATGGTGTGGGGTTGCTCTGTTAGGCAGCAGTTGATTGGTAGAGAGTGCAGTACCCATTAGGCAAATGATAGCGTCCTGCCGGCTATAGTGAGATACTGTACACTGCAAACAATGAACTTGGCTTTCATTTTACATTATTGTATTTGCCTCAGTTGATTTATTTTAAATATGTTTTTCATTTTAAAAAACAATTCTGTATTTTTAGTGTTTTTGAACAATATTATGTTAAATAAGAAAAAAAAAAGTTCTTGTCTGCATGTTGTGTTTGAGGTGGAATATTTCACACAAATATTTGATTGTATGCACTATATACAGATATTTCATTTTATACAGGACCGAAATTAATACTTTTATTCAGCAAGGGTGCATTCAATTAATCAAAAGTGAGAGTAAAGACATTGATAATGTTACAAAAGATTCTATTTCAAATACATGCTGTTCTTTTGAACTTGCCACTCATCAAAGAATCCTGAAAAAAGGTGTATCACGGTTTGCACAAAAATATTAAGCTGCACAACTGTTTCAACATTGATAATAATAATAATTATAATAAAAAAATGTTTCTTGAGCAGGAAATCAGCATATTAGAATGATTTCTGAAGGATCATGTGACACTGAAGACTGGAGTAATGATGCTGAAAGTTCAGCTTTGCCATCACAGGAATAAATTACATTTGAAAATACATTCAGATAAGCAGTTATTTTAAACTGTAATAATATATATATATATATATATATATATATATATATATATATATATATATATATATATATATATATATATATATATATATATATATATATATATTCTTAACAGTAGTGAACGTACTGTATGATTATACATGATTATAGATGTAGATAAATTAAGCCATTATTTTAATAGTGATGTGCATCATGGGGCCTGTGTTTGTTTCAGCTCACACATTTCTAGAACATTCCATGGTTTCTTTAAAATGGTCAGCAGAAGTAGCTACTGGCACACAGCAAATGATTACATGACCCAAAACAATACTTGATCTTCACACTGCATTTCAATACAGGTGAATGAAAGGGCACATCATTAAACTTCTTTCTCTTGTGGTTTCTGAATTTCTTGTTTTCTGCGGTTTAGCGGTCAAGCCTGATTCTTGATGCTAACCTTTCCAAATAAAAGTGCTGCAGAATGTCCCCACTTTGTGTGACAGCATGCTTTAAACGCTCTGTGAGCCATTTGTGAAATGAAGCTATTTTACAAGCCTTTCACAGCAATCTCAAAGTACATTTTGAGGAGCTCATAGGCTAACAACAGTCATTTTTGGACCAACTGTAGTGAAACATAGAGAGAATTTCTAATGGTGTTTTTTTTTTAGCCTCAAATGTCTTGGGACAAAATGTTTTGTGTGCTTTCAACATTGACTTAAAGAGTGAGCATTCAAAAGTTATTTTTAAAACTTTGTTTTTTTCATTATTAAATTGAGTTACTTTAAAGTACTTGCATTTGCCATAGCTTGTAAATAAGGAGCCAGAGATGTAATCTCTGTTTGGTTTTCAGCTTTTCAAAGCCTGATTATTTCAAGGTCTAGACCACAACAAATCTGTTTAGCCTTTATGCTATTAAACTGAGAGATGTAATTTTTCAGGATGACATGCTGTACTTTTTTATTATAAAGGAATGAATATTATAATGTGTCTGAATTACATTAAGTTAGTGACTTTCAAAGAGGATTGGAACATCTGATTTTTATTTATTTATTTATTTTTGGATTCAATGTGGTGTTATTGCAATTTTAAGAGGCTAAATAAAAATTGAAGTTACTAGGACTTTTCCAACCTGACACTTAGACTTTTGTTGGTACCTAATTTAAAATATCATGAATATCCATATTATTTGAGTACAGTATGATTACAGTATCAAATAATATGGATATTCATGATATTTTAACACATTCACTTTATTGTATTCACTTTTTCAACATTTGTGTTGTTTTCCACTTGCTTGTGGCAACACAAATTGCGTGGGAGAGTGTCAGTGTAGTACATTGTTAATCAGACCAGTTTCTATTGTCTTCATTTGCCTTTTAATTAACAGCGCTCCATGATATAAACAAATAGTTTTCAGTCAGTTAACCAGTGTGCATCTTTATTGTTGCATGGCCTCTACTTGTCAGAGGAAATCAGCTCAGTGTTACATCTCTTTCTAAGTAATCTTTTAGCCTATTTAAGATGTTTCTCCCACACCTGACAGCCAATTATCCCCAATTATACAACAGTATTTAGCAAACCTGTCCTTTAGAGGCAGATACCTCCTCCTCAAAGCCAACGCGTTAAGATTTTGACCAGACTATGAATCTCTCTGCAGTAGTCTGTATCATGTTAAACAAAGATAAGGATATCTATCTGCAGGAGTCCATTGAGGATGGACAGTATATCATGCTATCACAACCTCCAGAGATTCAGGTCAAGTGTTTATTTCATGGTCAGATTTGTGATCTTGGAAGTTTAAAATCTCACCCAGTGGTGATTTTCAGAAGAACATTCCCTCATGTATCTCCTTCACCTCCACCCTTCAATTCTCACCTCACTGATCTCACGCTCTCCCTGAGGAGTTCATCATTTCAAGAACAAAATATGCAGCATTGGTCACTCAGAACCTTGACACAGTCTACTGGCTGAACCTATTCCACTGCACATCTGACCTCACTTGAGACATACCAGATGAAGACTACTGGCTGCTCTCCATCTTTCTTTATGTCAAAAGCTTTTGAGTTTGGAATGTGTAACTTTCCAAGAACAATCTGCTTGACCTCTATTAATCAGGCTGGAACCTGGCCACTCCAGCTGAAGTGCTTACTTTAGCTAAAATGCCCTCACTTAACTCCACACTGATTTGCTCTTTAGTCCTGCAACGATACAGATTTTCCTTATTGAGATGGTATCTCTGGATCTGAACTTTTACTTTATTTTAACTTGTTTACTTAATCATGTCGAGTCATGAGAAGGGCACATTCTCCTCACCCCTCGCACCACCAAAATCCCACAGTTGGTCAACATTGCGAATTTGCATGACCAAATCTGCATCCTGATTGCGTGAATTCCGCACCTTAATCCATTGAGCTACTTTTTAGTGGCTGTATTTGTGTGTTCCACTACAGCCAATTTTTTCCATTACAAATAATGAGTACAAATGGATGTTCTTTTTTCTGGTTGTAAGTTTTTAACACATAAATCTCAAATAGAACTTTTTTACATCATGAATAAGATAAGCATGACATACTCTCTAGAACTACAATACCCATCATGCTCACATATACTATAACAACTCATATGATGCTTGTGCTCCCTATATAATCCTGCAGTTAATCCTTTCCCACAACTTTCACCAACGTTTTGTTAAGTCTATGAAAGGTAAAGTGACATGTATCCCATACTTGGAATTTGTCCTCTGCATTTAACCCATCCAAGTTAGTGCACACACATTAGGAGCAGTGAGTACTGAACACACACACTGCAAACCGTGGACACACACCCGGAGCAGTGGGCGGACATTTGCTGCTGCGCCCAGGGAGCATTTGGGGTTTAGATGCCTTGCTCAAGGGCACCGCAGTCATTTCCTGCCGGAATTGAGAATCCAACCCACAACCTTTGGGTTACCAGTCTGATTCTCTTACCATTAGGCCACTACTGCCCCAAAATCTTCATACTCATTAAGAGCTGCAGCAGGGTGGAGATCTGAACACAGGTCCCCTATGCCAGGTTAAGCTCACATACCATGAGCTCTGACCACTGGACCACAAGGACCATGTAAACATTCCTGAAAAACTTCTGAAACATGGCGGAACAAGTGTGGTACAAGCACTGACACAGCTGAAGAATAAATGTTCGGAAGAAGAACAAGTACCAGATGAGTGGCGCCAGGGCATGATTGTCAAGTTGCCGAAGAAAGGAAACATCAGTTACTGTGGTAACTGGCGTGGCATCATGCAACTGTCAGTGCCAGGAAAGGCCTTTTGCACTGTCCTGCTAGTAAGGCTCTGAGATGCGGTTGATGCACAATTGCAAAGAAGAGCAAGCAGGATTCCAGCATGGCTGGTCTTGCACAGAACAAATCTTCAACATCATTGAACAGTGTGTTGAATTTCAACATCCTCTCGTGGTCAATTTCACTGACTTTGAAAAAGCATTCGACAGTGTTGAATGGCAAATCTATCTAGTATATAGGATTCCACAGCGGTTTGTCAATGTTTTTAAGAACATCTATCATAACTGAAGGCGTTGCATGCGAACCGACATTTTAACATTATAGAAACATTTGAAATCAATGTTCCCACAATGTTTTTAGAACTTGTTTTTTGTTAGCTAAGATTGAACTGGTATAGAAGTGTATTCTTAGGTTCAACCTCACCATGACTGAGCTCCTGTTCCTCCCAGCCAAAACGTCTCTTACCTGCTTTATCTCGGCCAAAGGTAGCATCATCCTGGTGCAAAAAACATTGTTACACTCTTCGTATTTCAGAAACATTGTGTTTCATCGTTTCTACATACATAACTGCTGCGCTTTTTCTCTCTCTGACTTTCTGGAGTCATTTTCAACAGTATTAGACTGAACTCATCTTTAGATTGTCACTGTATTGATGGCATATCAAAAATTGCTGTAGCTTTCTTTTCTTTTTTTTTTTTTCTTTTATTCTTTTTATATTTTGTGTCTTCTTTAGAACTTGAAACCTTGGTTAGGTTTCAAGGCACTTTATTTTTTAGCTGTTTGTTTCGGTGATGACCATTTAATGTGCACTTTTTTGTAAGTCATTCTTGTAAGAAAGAATCAACCAAGGACATAATTATTATTGTAAAACCTTTGTATGTGAATCTTGTGCTCTGTAAAAAGGATGAAAAAGTAGCATGAACATCATGTCATTTTGTGTAGCTCATACATTTTCTTGCTTTTTGTTAAAGTCAACATGAAATATTATTCTTAAGACAAGTTCCTGGTGAGCAATTTATCAGCACACATTATTCCAAAGAAATTACATGTCTGCATAGTCTTTAATCAAAACTTTTACCTCTGAAACAACTGTCCTTTTCTGTTGATGTCATTTAGGCCACATTGGATTATGTTAGCCAACAGTCAAATATTTAACACACACTTTTCAACGTCCAGTCAATTCTAAATGGATAAAATCAAGCTTATGATGTTGTCAGTGAATATCCTATTTCCCTCACAAAGTAACTTGGGTGGCAAACAGCATTTCACATTGACTTTAAAGTCTCTGTTGTTTATTTGGATGTTGTAATTGTGGCATTCAGCCCTTAGTTACTGATACCTGAACAACTCTGATGACTGAACTTCTCTCATGTGCCTTTATTTATTCATTTGCTGCAGGCGGACCCCGCTGTTTTCTGGTGCTTTGTGTTTCTGAGGCGCTGAGTTCTTCTATGACAGAAATGAGGAAAATCATACCACACCCCTTCCCTATAGCCTCCAGGTCTAATAAAAAGCCTCTGATTGCTTCCTCTTTCCTCAGGAGAGACAAAGAGCGAGATAGACTGTAAAAACAGCGTAGACATAAAAGCAGGTCTAAAAGAGACAGAGAGAGAAAAGGAAATGGAGAGAAACAGCAGTGCGTGAGTGGCCGCGGCGCTCCATGTAGGGCTAGGCGCTAACAATGAGCCATCTCCTGTGAGTTTTATTAAATCAGCATGAGATTGACACCTGAATATGTTTTCATCCTCTAGATCTGCACAAAGCGTGTGGTGCTTCAGGCGCCGGTCCCCTCATTAGTACCCTGTTTGGCAATGAACTTCTAAAGGCAGCCCTCCAATATATCAATGTCTACATTTCAATAGAAGGAGAGGCGCTAACGCTACTACAGAGGAATTCTGAAAGCTCCGAGAAAGTGAACCCAGTGGCCTGCAAATTTCTCCTCCTCTTCATTGTGTACCTTGTGTTTTCATTGTGGACATCTTCCCACTTCTGTGTATGTCGTTATTGAACAAAAAACGGCCTTTATACACAAACAAAAACTATGAAAGCTAGCGCTAGCTGCATCATTACCAATCAGTGTTGTCTTGTCAACAAAATTTTTGGTAAATGTTCATAATGACCAAGGATTTTTCGATTTTGTCAAATATGCAACATAAATGAAATTATTTCACAATGTTTATACTGTTTATGATGACAAAAAAAGCATACTGCACAATATTAATAATGTCAGTGGTCCTTAACCTTTTTGACTCCAGTGAAATTTGCTGAGGTTGAAAACTACTGCTGTAGTCTATATAAGATTCATTATTTGGTCTGTTATATTTTTATATTAAACTTAAAGAGTTAATTGAGCCAAAAATGAAAATTCCATCACCATTTACTCACCCTTGTGTCGTTCCAGACCTGTAAGAACACAAATAAAGATATTTTTAATAAAAAATCGGAGCGATTTCTGTACTCTCCATTGGCAGCTACGCAACTACCACTTTGATGCTTCAAAAAGTTCATAAAGAAATCATAAAACTAATCTATATGAATTGAGCTGTTTAGTCCAAATTTTCTAAAGAGGCTCGATCACTTTATATAATGAACAGGTTGAATTTAGGCTTTTATTCACTTGATGCAAAAAAAAAAAAAAAAAAACCTTAGGTTCTTGCATAAGCTTTTGAGCTTCTGTTTACCGTATCTGATGTGTGCGTTGATGAATGTTTATATGTGAATAAAAGCTTAAATTAAATCTGTTCATCATATAAAGCAATCGTGTCTCTTCAGACAATTTGGACTAAACCACTCAATTCATATGGATTCGTTTTACAGACTCTTTATGAACTTTTTGAAGCGTCAAATTGTTAGTTGCATAGACTGTCATTGGAGGGACAGAAAGATCTTTGTGTTCCTGAAGATGAACCAAATGGGTTTGGAACAACAGGAGGGTGAGTAAATGATGAGAGAATTTTCATTGGGTGGAATAGCCCTTTAATATAATCAGTTATTGAGTTTACGTAACTTATGTATGTTAAGTTCAATGAACTTTCAGTAATATTTGAGTGAAATTATCGAATTTAAGTTCAGTTTTACAGTGTGAACAATAATCAATATGATACCACGAAATCATGAATCCCTAAAAATGGTGTCTATGAATATGGAGTGACAAAGTATTGATTCAAATTAAAGGTCATTTTCATCCAAACACAAAAGTGATGATGATTAAAACAATCAACTGTGTAAAAATTAACAATGCTACCAATGTCTCCTTCCCTTCACAACATCAGGCATCTTGCCATATGGTGACATATGTCAATGCCGTTGTGGCCTCTGCGTTACAGACTGAGCAAAGCGGTCAAATTTACATGATGTCACCCCAGATGTCGGTCACATGTAGCTTATGTGCCCTCAGTATCAGGGGAAGCATCTGGAGGGGGTCTTCGAGAGCGCATTTGTTTTTCGTGCTCCATAAAGCCCCCTTAGCTCTGAGGGAGAGGAGTTTGAATTAGGCCAGAGGAGACATGGGGCAGGCAGTCCCAGCCTCCCTGCGCATCTGGCACGGGCGAACGGTGCGTGAAGGAAGGGGTCTGACTCCTTGGAGGCAAATGTCAGTGGCTTTAATGCAGAACGTATTACAGATTACAGATTTAGCAGGGTGGGATTCTGCTGTCGAGTTTGTATGACAAGAACCACACACAGCTTGTCCTCACAGCCGTGGATAAAAGCAAATGACTGTGATTTGTGTTTTTCATACAGTCTGGCTTGATTCACTGAAAGGAGAGATAGAAATGCACAAAGAGACGTTGACCTTGACTCAGACATAAAAGCTGAAAGTGGCTAAGTATGTCATCATATTAAACCGAACCACAGGCAAGCATATCTCCTATTTATCACCTCTTTCCTCTTGCAGTCTTCCATGTGTTTGGCTTTAGTTTCTTTCATTACTTTAGAGCAGTCTTGATATGTGGCTCGATCCATCTGTGTCGTCAGTTGAGATATGGCTCTAATTTGATTTGAACAGATTTTGAAAATCCTTCCTCCATTTAAGGCACCAAAAGTGTCATACTAAGCAGCAAATGCTTGATCATCTGAGGAGGCCCACCCATGTTGACTGACTAGCTGTGGTCTGACTAAATACAAAAGCAATTTTGCTTTGCTAATTCATGACACTACTTATTACTCTGTTTATACTGCATGTCAATCATGGCAGCAAATTTCAGGTAATTGCAGAAGATACACTAGAATCCCAGCAAAAAATATATTGTGCTACTAAACATAGCATGATGGCTTTCCTGTAGCTCAGTGGTTAGAGCATGGCACTAGCAATGCCAAGGTCGTGGGTTCGATCCCAGGGATTGCACATACTCAGATACAAATGTATAGTATAATGCAATTTAAGTCGCTTTGGATAAAAGCGTCTGCCAAATGCATAAATGTAAATGTAAATGATCTGTTTATAAAAACCTCCTGTTTTCCTTGCACTGCTTTAAGGTGAATTGTTTAAATTTTTCGGTGTTAAAATACTTTCCTTTTCCAGCTTAATGTGAAAACAAATCTATAAGTACTCTATTCATATACTCTGTTCACACCAATGTAACCCCTCCTGTTCGAACCGCCCACTCTAAGCGGGACTCAAACCTAGGTCCACTTTCATGGGAGTCGGGCACTCTAACAAGGAGGCTAAAGACCGCAATGTCTAGAGCACATCTTGAGATCAGGGGAGTGAGGTTTACACGCACAGCTCTTACCTGCCTACATCCGTTACACTCAACCCCCTAAACATCACTCCCATCTGGGTCACGGCTCCAATGTAACCCCTCCGGTTCAAACCGCCCGCTCTAAGTAGGACTCGAACCCGGGTACGCCGACATGGGAGTCGGGCACTCTAACAAGGAGGCTAAAGACCACCGTCTCTAGCGTTAATCGCTAGAGCACCTCTTGAGATCAGGGGAGTGAGGTTTACACGCACAGCTCTTACCTGCCTACATCCGTTACACTCAACCCCCTAAACATCACTCCCATTTGGGTCACGGCACCAATGTAACCCCTCCGGTTCAAACCGCCCGCTCTAAGTAGGACTCGAACCCGGGTACGCCGACATGGGAGTCGGGCGCTCTAACAAGGAGGCTAAAGACCACCGTCTCTAGCGTTAATCGCTAGAGCACCTCTTGAGATCAGGGGAGTGAGGTTTACATGCACAGCTCTTACCAGCCTACATCAGTTACACTCATTCCCGAAAACCTAACTCCCATCCGGGTCACGGCACCAATGTAACCCCTCCTGTTCAAACCACCTGCTTTAAGCAGGACTCGAACCATGGTACGCTGGCATGGGAGTCGGGTGCTCTAACAAGGAGACTAAAGACCACAGTCTCTAGCATTAATCACTAGAGCACCTATTGAGATCAGGGTAGAGCAGCACAAATCTTATTTGGCTAGCATTATTTGCAAAGCGATGGACAAGAGATTAGTGGCCAAGTTCACAGACAAGCTTAAGCCTAGTCCCAGACTAAAATGCATGTTTAAACTGTTATAACTGAAAGCAGCTTGCTCTGAAATATCTTAAAATATGTCAGTGCCATTGTTTTGTCTCAAGATTCACACCAGTAACGTTATTTACAAAGGCATATTTATAAAAGCTACTGAACTAAGGCCTAATCCTAGCTCAATCTAAGCATTGAGCATTGAATCAAAGCATTGAATACCTTTAAAACAAACAAATAAATAAAACTGTTGCATTGACGACCTGAGAATACCCATGTCTGTCTGAACAGATGCACTGACACCTGTTCATTCAAATTAAAATGTATAATGCACTGAATTTTTATATTTGTATTATTGTAAATAGGCCTATATAGGTCCATTTTCTCTCTGTAGTTTATCAAAACATTGCTCAGTTTGTTTGAGCCTCCAACCAGTCTGACACAGTAACATCGCTGCTCATATCAGGAGTTTGGGGGTGGGGCTATCAGTTTGACCAACTAATGGAAGATGGGGGAAAGTGTTCAAAAAACCTGTTTAAAAACATAATTTTTGCATTTTGCTGATGCCATTGACAAATAATTACACACTTCACATTTACACTGTTTATTTTTCGCATAGATAAAGTGTACTGTAAACATACAAAGTGTACTGTAGACACAGAATCAAAATGTACACACACACACAGTACACATTTGTGTCAGCTGCAAGATCAATGGCTGATTTCTTTTGAAGCCCCCGCTTTCCTTTCCTCCTTCTCGTCTCTTTATCTGCAACAGCTCCTCCGTCTCTCTTTCCTCTCCCCAAGAATTGTTGATGGATTAGCAGCACACTCTGTCCTCTTAACAGCACATGTGAAGAGACAGGGTGGCACACGGCCAAACGCCCTCCACCCCACACCAGTTTTAACCTTTACTCTGACCCCTCCCTCTTGCTATATCTCATTACCCCCTCACAGATTAGAGTGCATATATCTGTCTAATCCTTGTATACATTGTCCTCTTTAGTGCATACATCCTCAGCTGACCTCTCTTTATGGTTTATATAACTAGAAGCAGATAAGTGCTTCTGCCTCAGAGACGCTGAGACAACCTCTTACTAACAGTCATTTGACCTGAGGAGGAGCAGTCGTGTTGTCTGACTGTGACTAAGTACATGAGTGATCTTGTTTTGCTAATTTATGACATTAAAGGCATTGTTGTAGTCTAGCACACAAAACAAGACAAAAGCTTCTCTGGCCTTTTATGTTTTTAAGTCTTTGACTAGATCATAGTCAACTAGAAATGTGTAAGCATGAGTCTGATTACCCAGCTAACAAAAATATGTTCTAAGAATATGTGGATAATATTCATACTAAGTTATGAAAATGTTATTTCTTAATGTCCCCTGAAAATTCAAAACAGTTTTTAAATATTTTCTTGGTTATGAGAACATTCAAACTGCCTTTCAAAACCTTTCATGAACGATGTATAAATACAAAGTTCTGTCATGAAACTCTAGATGGCACAGGCTAATAGGTCCTTAACCCAACCTGCTTGCAATCACATCTTTCTCTATAGGGCACAGCTGATTGTTTCCTGCTGTATCAGTAGTAGTAACCTTCAAATACTTTGTTAGCATTTGCCGTAGCAGTGCAGAGCGCTTTCAGAAACCCTCCACCTTCCCCAGCTCCACCTGTATAGATCTTCTACGGGTAATTTATTTACGCTATATTGTACAGCAGCAGCATGTCTTACTTACTCACAGCAGCGTGTTGTGTATGTTTTGGCAGTAGCAAGTCCTGTACATGCTCTGCAGCAGCAGTAGCAATAAACAAAAGCAGCAATAACAGCAGCGTAGCAGATCTATTCCGCTAAGACCAAATATATTAGCATTGTCATACCCATTATCATGCCAAACACTCCAAGAGTTGTCATGACAGAAATAATGTTTCTGTGCTAACGTTTTGAGAACATTATTAAAGACCAGATTTTAAACAAACATTCTATTAACATTACTGGAAGAACTTTAGCCAAAGTTCTGAGAACGTTCCCTGTTAGCTGGGTATTATTATTGCTATAACTCATTTCACACATATTTGAAATCTACTCGACAGATTATCAGGCATGCACAATATCTCCAACAAGCCAGAGGGCAGTAATGAGCAACAACCACTGAAATTATGGGAGACAAAGAAAAATAAGAAAAATTGCTTACTAATCTTTTCTACGTAAAAGTTTTATCCAATTCTGCAACTTTTTTGCCATGACAAACACATTCCGTAAGTTAATGTAATTGTTTTTAAGAAATTGTAACCCTCTCATTCCTGGTTTTAAATCTTGCCAAAATTTGCCCAATTCTTTTCCATTGTCTCACCATAAAATTGATATCTCTGGCCTTTTTTCTTTTCTTTTTCTTTCTTTCTTTTTTTTTGTTGAAATTGAAATTGTTTTTGTAAAATTCATGCTACAAATATTGTTGTTTGAGCTTAACTCAAAATAATTCAAGGTTGCTATGTGTGTGAGTTTTCTGTGTGAACAGTATTGTGAATTTGTTGCTGTGATCTTGACCATGATCCTGTAATTAACACACCTAGTCTGCAATTATTTGTGTAAAGCTTTACAATAACATTGATAAAATGACAGAAAACAAGAAGCTGAATCTTTAAATGACAAGGTTGAATTTGAGAGAGGAACAAGAGGTTTGACTTTGATCAGTTCCAAGTAAGTTCCCAGTGAAAGAAAATATGTTTTGATGTTTGTCACTAAAACTTCCTTCAAAATTGGTACATTTAGAGCACAGAATATTATGTACACACACTGCAAGCAGTTAACACAGAACAGTCCATTTTAAAAGACTACATATGCTTGACAGCTGGGGGTACAGACCTCGGCCATTCTAGGAATAATAAATAGACAGCGCTGAACTCCACTAGGGAATTTTTTTTTCACCAGTATAGATAAGATTGCACCACATTAGTTGGTTGAGTTCAGGTTTGCTCTGAGAGTAAGCACTTTGTCGTTCCCACTGGGCCCAATATGACCTCTTCTTTCTTTACTTTGAAAATATCATTTTCTGGCTAGAGGTGCCCTCTGCCTCCTCACTGAATCGTATTGGTAGGCCTAGAGCTTCTGCTCTAGCACTAGCATCTTTACCTATGGGAAGTACCCAAATTATACCAAAAAAGTCTCCTTGCCTAGAGCCAACCCCCTCTTTCCCTGTTTTGTGGGGAGCAGGGGTGGCCTCATTCAGCAGCGCTAATCCCTGCCTGGTGATGTGGAAGAGAGGGCCAGACGAAGTGGCACATGTCTGGGGCACAGACAGCCTCTACCCAGCCAGTCCTGTCTGATGGTCGGAGCCAAAAGATGAGTCATCCTCAGGGAGTGTGAGGACACAAGGTCTGGAAGCAACGAAGACCTGACAGACATACTAAGTCTCCACTGGCAATCTGCTCACTATAGACATTACTGACATACAGAACACGTTGATGTTCTTTAAATTCTTGTCGAAAACCTTTGAATACCACAATAGGAGCTCTTCACTTAGTGGACTCTTGCAGACTAAGGCTATTGTGCAGTGGGCCTTTATTATTAAATAGATATTTGCATGTAAAACACAATATGTGGGTAAATGACATTTAAGAGGGTCATTAAGGAAAAAGAAAAATCTTTTACAAATCTACAATGACAGAAAAAAACTATGGTGCAAGAATTTTACCCTTAAAGGGACAACATTGTACATTACCCCTAAAAGTTGCATATCAGTACCTTAGAGTATATACATGTACGACTATTAGCCCCGATATACTCATACATACATGCATATTTTAAGGAATGTTTTCACAAATATCATGTATTATTAATTCATGAATGTCACACCACTTGACATGACATTTTACAACCTTGCCTTGTCAATAAGACACATTGACCTTAACACAAAGTCGGTCTGCAGGGGTCCTCTTTATGATAACATTTCCTACATGTTTGTTGCACTATGATTTTGATTCACTGGACAAAGTTGTGAAGTCTTTTTGTTAAAATATTGTATTTTTTCAAGCAAATAATAGTACAAGGTTATGCCAAACATTACGTTTTTTCATTCTTCATTATGTTTAATATATAATATTATAATATAGAATAAATGAATAGATAAAAATAAGCTTCTTGTTGATTGATGAGACCATATGTCTTTGACATAAGCATGCCAGATGTTTAAATGTCACTGCGAGTGCCGCTGAACATAAATATCAGTGCCTGATCAGTTTTGGACAACTGAGCAATAATCATTTGGAGCTTGTACAACCAACCTGGAGCCTGGTTCACCACTAGAGCATCCAGCCAAGTCGAACACTGTCCGATCTGGACTCTTGGTGCAATTAAACCCGCAGTTGAGCCCATCTGTTGGTGGTGGCTAACACTGGGATTTGTTTTAGCACAAAAACTTGGCCTACGGAGTGTCACAATGGGTCCTTGTGTTATGTCTCACATCACTTGCTGCAGCCATCCACCTATTTTAGACAGATAAAGGGATTAGATTAACAAGTCTGGTTTTAAGGGTGTGAGCGTAATCTCCTTATTGCTGACTTTTAAAATGGCCGAAGAGTCACACAATTAAATGAAGAGTAAAAGAGAATTTGCTCGGACCTTGATAAGGCAGCTCATAGATTAGAAAGCATACAAAGGGTTTGGGTATTCTGTCAGATTAGTCATCTCCCTATGGTAAACAACAGGGCTATGCCTAAGGCCTTTCTTTATGGTTTGTGTTGCAGTGAGAGGAGAACAATAGGGACAAACAGTGAATGACAAACAAGATGGACATCAGTCTTGTTGTCTGAACCCTAGAGAATGCTGTGATTTTCTTCTCTATCTCTGGGGGGTCATGTGGCAGTTAATTCTTCTATCAATATTTTCCTCCATTCACTCAATAGTCCCAACTGCATCTTCACCAAGGGTGTCCAGTCGTGCTCCTTGAGGGCAGCTTTCCTGCAGAGTTTAGCTCCAACCCTAATTAATCTCACCTGAACCAGTTAATGAAGATCTTCTATATTACTCGAAACTTCCAAGCAGGTATGTGGAAGCAATTTGGAGCTAAATTCTGCAGGAAGGTGTCCCTCCAAGAAATTCTTTGTTTCTTCACACTTCATTCCTGTCTTCCTCACCTTGTCCACAAGAACCAAGCAAAACGTATTGGTGTGAAAGTGCTGAGCATATGTTAACCAATCTATCTTTCTTCTCCTAATGTCGATTTTAAGATGGAGACCTCCTGCCATCCACCCCATCACATCAGCCTCTGTTTGTTCCTTTCCAGGTTATATGCAATAAGGAACATAAAGGCTCTGTTTTTTAGGACACAGCCCCTGGCCTCTAACCTGTCCCAGCTGGAAGGGTGTCTGAGACCCTGTTTTGGAACTAAAATTTGCAGGAAGGTGGCACTCCAAGAGCAGAACTGGACACCCCTGATCTTCACCTCTTCTTCACTGGTGACCTAATCCAAAAGAAAAAAGCAAGGCATATTGGTTTATAGGCATTGAGAGTGACCAATCTTAACCAATCTCATCTTCCTTCCACTAATGTTGCCATTATGATGGAGACCTCCCGCCATCCAACCCATCTCACCAGCCTCTGTTTGTTCCTCTCCAGGTGTAATGCCATGGAGAACATTAAGGCTCTGAGATTTCAGGACACACCCCATGGCCTCTAACCTGTACCGGCTGGAAGGGTGTCTGAGACCCTATTTCTGTTGTTGGATTAAAGAGATGGGCTTATGGTTTGTCTGCCTCTCTCAGCGTGTTATCATATAGTCGACATGTCCTTTCAGAATTCATCTTTAGCCATACACACATACACAGTGACTCCTGCCACTGTTACCCAGCTATCCTCTGTTATTTGAAATGTATCAAGATGAAGTTTATATAAACCTGAAGTCCCCTGCTGTGGGGTGTAGGATGAACCCCCCTCCTCACTCTGAAGAGCCCCCGTGGATTGTTATTCAGACTGATGGGCTTGGAGCTGATATGTGGGCCAGTGCTGTCACAAGCTCTCAGAGCAGAACCTTAGATTTATGCCCTGGGCATAGCGTTCTGCCAATGTTCCCCAACACTCCCCCAATGCTCCTGCCTGTCCAATCACACAATTAGTCTGTGACTACGGTGGACACGGTCCCTGCTGTGTATCTGCCTGGAGGGCTTCCACAGTTTACATATATACACAATACTGTGAGCCTGTGTTTTTCTGCTCCTTAACTTGGTGTTGCTATTGCAATCTACTAGAAAAAAACACAAGTTATTTTTGCTAAATAAAACTTTGATTTAATTGTTGACATTTATTGTTATCAACCCCTCAGCATATACCCAACAGGTATTTCACACCATGAAACTTCTCTTTTAAAATGCCTCACTGAGAGAAAACAAAGGCCTTACGATTTTGTACTTAATACCTGTGGCTCCTAAGGGATAGCTAATCTAGATTACATGTTTGAGAAAGGCATTGAAGTAGAATGGGACCTATAGCCATCTTATTTCACCTCACTACATACTCAAGTAGAAGCACTTGACATGGCAGTACCTATAACACTACACTATAGCCTTCACAAGAGAGGGTAATTTGGTAATCATGGGACTTTATGAGTCTGATGCCCTAGACACACCTAAAAAAAACAACAACAACAATTAATAATCATATAAGCTGCTTAAAATCTGTTATTTTTTTTATTTTTTTTCAATGGCCAATAACCTTGGTGTGAAACTGGTTTATGGATGTTTTATTGTTTTGGTGATGTCATCTCTCATGTTCACGGCTGGGAATTGGTGAATAATGGCCTGAAGCTGATTTCTCTGCTGACATAACATAATTTCAACAGTACTGATAAAAGATTACCATTGGACTGGTAGATGACCTTTGCTTTACCTTTGCTATTCATCATTTCAATTGCACATATGATTTTGTGTGGTTGGTGTATAAATAATGTTATAGACGATTTGTCAAAGAAACTCTACTCAGTGATACTGTATCATACATTAAAGGGTTAGTTAACCCAAAAATGAAAATTATATATATATATATATTTGCTTTAGTGTCAAATTTAACTTAAAATTATATCTGGTTTATGGCACAAAGAGTGGAAATGCAGGGTGCAAGGTTCACCCAAAAATGAAAATTATGTCATTTATTACTCACCCTCATGTCGTTCCACACCCATAAGACCTTTGACCTTATGGGCATTGAAAAAGGGAGTGTTATTGCTGGTGATGCAGGGCTCACTGAGCCATCTGATTTTATCAAAAATATCTTAATTTGTGTTCTGAAGATGAACGAAGGTCTTACGGGTGTGGAACGACATGAGGGTGAGTAATAAATGACATAATTTTCATTTTTGGGTGAACAAACCCTTTAAACTTGCACCCTGCATTTCCACTCTTTGTGCTATAAACCAGATATAATATTAAGTTAAATTTGACACTAGAGCAAATTGTTCTCTTTGGTTTGGAAAACACGCAGTACTTGTGTGAGGGCTGCTCTGGTGTGCATGCTTTTGTTGAGTGTGTACACCCACATCACTTGGTCTCCTGAGCTTCTGAAGTCACATGGTATAGTTTTGTTGATAGAGAGAGGATGGGATGCTCAGAGACAAGAGGTTGTGCTACACCTTTTATGCAGTACACTAGTTCCATCTTTACCACCACGTGCCATAATACAGAGCAGTTGGCCGGCATCCAAATGACTATTTCCTGAATGGTTGATTGTGGTTGATAAATGTGTGTCCTCATTCTACATGTTTATTTGCTTCCATTTTTGACCACACAAAGCCAATTGGTTTCTACTTTAATAAGGTAGTTTATCCAATTAGGAAACATTCATGTAGACTTGTTGGTCTTGAAACAACATTCCTGTCAACCAATCAGATTTTTGTGAAGGTTTAGAGTTACAGTGATGGATTAAAGAACATGCTTATCAAACTTTATATAATTTCCTTCTGATTTTAGGGTTATTTATTGAATCAAATTGAGGTTAAGAATAGGATAGGACTAGGATATGACTGTTTTAGTTTAACATGAATGTTATTCTAGGGCCAACAATAATTTTGTCTTGGATAAATCACTGTCAGTCTGAAAATGTTGTGTTTTGTGTCTGGTTCCCATGCTAGAGATCTTCAAGACATTCACCATCCTGGTCAAGCATTTTAACCAGCTTTTATTGGTGAACACCCCAGCTATGTTAGTTCATAAATTCTAATGGTGCTAATTATCATAAACAAGTCTAGACTAATGCCTTCATGCTGGTAGAATCTGGGCTTATCTTTTGGCAAGCATTATTCAATTTAAGGGAAGCAATATCCCAGCTAACAGGGAACGTTCTCAGAACTATGGCTAACATTCTGGCAATGTTCTCTCCAAGTTATGAACAAACATTCTTCCAGCAACGTTAAAGGGTTAGTTCACCCAAAAATGAAAATAATGTCATTTATTACTCACCCCCATGCCATTCCACACCTGTAAGACCTTCGTTCATCTTCGGAACACAAATTAAGATATTTTTGTTGAAATCCGCTGACTCAGTAAGGCCTGCATAACCAGCAATGACATTTCCTCTCTCAAGATCCATAAATGTACTAAAAACATATTTAAATCAGTTCATGTGAGTACAGTGGTTCAATATTAATATTATAAAGCGACGAGAATATTTTTGGTGCCCCAAAAACAAAATAACGACTTATTTAGTGATGGCCGATTTCAAAACACTGCTTCATTAAGCTTCGGAGCTTTATGAATCTTTTGTATCGAATCATGATTCGGATTGCGTGTCAAACCGCAAAACTGCTGAAATCACGTGACTTTGGCGCTCCGAACCGCTGATTCGATACAAAAGATTCATAACGCTCCGAAGCTTCACGAAGCAGCATTTTGAAATCGGCCATCACTATATAAGCTGTTATTTTGTTTTTTTGGGGCACCAAAAATATTCTTGTTGCTTTATAATATTAATATTGAATCACTGTACTCACATGAACTGATTTAAATATGTTTTTAGTACATTAATGGATCTCGAGAGAGGAAATGTCATTGCTGGCTATGCAGGCCTCACTGAGCCATCGGATTTCAACAAAAATATCTTAAATCGACTTCCGAAGATTAACAAAGGTCTTACGGGTGTGGAACGGCATGAAAGTGAGTAATAAATGACATGAACTATGAACTAACCCTTTAATAGAATGTTTGTTCAAAGTTATCTGGTCTTCAATAATGTTTTTATTTATACATTGTTCATAACATTTTTTTTTTTTTTTTTTTCTGAAACTTTTTAGGTAAATGTTCGTTTAACATTTTTTCATGATATTATTTGTGTTACTATAGAACATTAATAAAGTAACATGGGAACTGAGAACATTAGCTGGGAACTGGGAACATTAGCAAAACGTTTTTAGAACATATTTACAACGTCACGCATTGTTTTGATGTTTCAAGATCCACATAAACAAAGTGCTGCTTCAGCCTCATTTTAACAGTTTCCTTGAAGTATTACATACACAAATGCACACATCACAGGATCATCTGATACAGAGGAGGAACAGTAGTTTCCTAATCAAGTGTGATGCTATGTGTGATCCTGATTGCATCACTGCAGGGTAACATTTGTGAATGGACATTTTTTGTCTAATAAACAAACATGACATTTGGTGACCTTTACAACAGAATACTGACGAAGCATATTCAGCAGTTTGATCTCAATAGGCTGACCAGCTTAAATAAAAATATCTTCAGCTGCTCATCTGACTAATAATGATTTTAGACACAGCTCTCACTACATGCTTAAAGGGCCAGTTCACCCCAAAATGAAAAAGTGCTGTGTTATAGTGTGTGTGGTGTGAATGTGTATGTGTTTTTTTTTTTTTTTTTTTCTGCTAGCCTTTGTTGCATGGTTTAATCTGGAGCCAATACTCCTTTCTACTATGAAGGTCTTTGAGTTCCTGTTGCAATCTTTCACGCGCATGACATTTTGGAGTGTGATTGTTCTTATGAAAAGTAACCTTGGTTACCAGCATTCCCTATCAGTGTTTAGTAGTTCACTCTGGCAGCTAACATGTGATTATGTTGAGTTCGCATGTGTGCGAATGACTTTGTGCCGGCTGACATGTGATTATGTTGAGTTTGCGCAAGTGTTTCACTTTGTTGCCTTTTGCATCGGGAACAGGAACCGGCAGCAATCAGGGCTGTGTATTTTTGATTGATGGCGCAATCACATGGCACAAAAGACTTCATTACCATTGGACACACAATTGCTAACAAGCAATCATGAATACACACAGGTTAGTGACTCGGGCTTGAGTCTCAGAGGCGGTTTCACAAGGGGTGGCAGTTATCACAAAGTCACCAGAAATTAGGAAGGTGCTTTATCAGAGAGTCACGGCTATATGAAGGTTATATGGGTCAGCTTTAGTTTACGCGGTTCACTTCAAAGCAGCGCAAACAAACTGTGAGCCAAACATGTAGTTTTTCTATTTCTGGCCTTAGTTTTTTTTTTTTTTTTTTTCCCATACGGGAGAGGGGGAAAATACATCGAAATTCAAAATTAGATGTTCAAAGTTTTCATTTTTGCTCTGTATAACAGTGGTATATGGGTCAACTGCTGCCAATTGCATGAGCTTCAAATGAAATATCAGTGTGTCCCAAGACTATTGCTTTTGATTGTTATTCTCCCTGCTGATTTTCCTCCAGTGCAGATTGAAAATAATAAATATATAAATAAACAACCATTTGAATTTTCCCTTCTGTTCTTTTTTTGTTGATGCATTAGGTAACCTCTAAGAATAAATGCCTAGAGAGGCAGCAGGGATTGGTTAGAAACCCGAGGCAGATATAGGTTGATGCATGTTCTCATTAGGTTGATGGCTGCATGTTATTTGGAGTGTCACTGTAATCATTATTAATTATAATAATCTGACTTATGAGTCATCATATTATTAGCATCCCAGAGCAGCGCTTATTGTTATCGCAACCCTGAAAAATAATTAATGCGTTCCTATTTCTATAGCCTAGGGCTCAGAGCTTTGGGGGAGCAGGGATTTTGTGTGTGTGCGTGCATGTGTGTGTGTGTGTTTAGGGGGCTCAGACGGGAATCTAGACAGCAAGGGGTGGGAGAGGCAGTGCGGATGGCACAAAATCAGGTGCACGCAACCTTTCCTTTCATGCGTTCCAGCCAAGCCAACAAAGAGAGAATGAGACTACGTGATGAGAATTACACAGAGCCGGCGTTGAGAACTCATGGAATATACATACACACACACACTCGCGCTCAAACTACACACTACACGCACAGCTGCGCGCACTCCCACTCACACCCAGCCACTTGTATATGTGCACACACTCTTTACACAGCCCCTCTAAAACCCCTCACACACACTCTCTGCCCGTCAGCGGTAGTGCAGGCACTATGGACGTGATAATTGTAATAAAGGCTGCCAGTAATGGGTTGTGTGGCGCGCGGCTGCACTGGCCAGCCGCTCTCCCTCTTTTGTTATGCTAATGCAGAGTGATTAGAGGCCTTCTGCAGAGCTGCACTGCCTAATCTGACTGCTCCCCCGAGGAGAAGGGGGGTTCGACACACACTGGGGATATTACACACAGGCCACGGGGTCAGCAGCCTCCAACATCATCTTACCTTCCATTTATATTCCTTTTTAATGAACACCGCACAGCAATACATGTGAAAACAGGCAGGTTTTGTAATCATTTGTTGTGAAGACGAGCGATATTTTGTGCACATATTAACTGTGTTTAGCGCTGGCATGTACGGGAGGTAAAAGCTTCTTTACTGTCATTTAGACAGTTTTACATTTGAGTTTTGAGTTGTAGATGTACATACACTGTTTTCAAACTTAAGATTATTTTGGGGCCCCACGTGTATTATTTAGGCCTGGCACAATTAAGTTCTTTATTGTTAATTTTGCCTCTGAATGTGTTTAACTTTCATGCTGTAGTGTGTTCAGTTGTAATGCATTCAGTAGCTATTTTTAAAGATTTTGTACTGTAAGTGATTTTTTTTTTTTTTCTAATTTCTTCCATACCTGTAAATCCAAAGTGCAAATTGATTTATAAACAAGAGAGTGTTTCTGATTGACTAATTATTATTATTATTATTTAAAAATTGCCCACTCCTCTTTTTCTTTTGGTTTTAATGTATTATGTATGTAATACATTTAATTACTAAAACAAATATGAAAATAATATAGATTGCTGTTCAGAACTTTGGGATCAGTAATATTAAAAAAAAAAAAAAAAATGTTTTTGAAAGAAGTCTTTATGTTCACCAAGTCTGCATTTATTTGATCAAAAATAATATAAAAACAGTTATATTGTGAAACATTGTTACAAATTAAAATAACTGTTTTTGAAATGTTTTAAAATGTAATTTGTTCCTGCACTGTAAACCTGAATAAGTTGGCAAAACTCAAATATTTTGAGTCAATCGGCTGCCTTAAAAATTTTAAGTTGAGAAATTCAAAGTTTAAGTTAGCAGAACTGGCAGATTTTTATTTTTTACAACATTTTAATTGTTCTTAACTTGAATTGTTTGAGTACACTAATTCATACACTTCACTAAAAATTATCATGTAACCTCAATGTAAACATTTTTATTAGTGTAAACTTAGCTAGCTATAACAAGCTAATTCAGAAAACGTTAATTTGCTAACATGTTAACAATAGCATGGTATAGCACTTGCTAAATAAGTACAGCAATATAAAGCATTTAACATACTTGCTCTCAAACCAAGCCGCATACACCACTTGTCACCATGATGGTAACTCTCCAAAAACCCACATTAAAAGAAGTCTTCTAAATTAGCATACCAAAACATTAATCACTGCTAAATCTCCCACTTAACATTAATCTTGCACAAATTTTAGCATTTTCTCCCTTTCGGGTGCCATGGGCAAAACATGTTCGGAAATAG
This sequence comes from Hypophthalmichthys molitrix, assembly GCA_037950675.1. Lineage (NCBI taxonomy): Eukaryota > Metazoa > Chordata > Actinopteri > Cypriniformes > Xenocyprididae > Hypophthalmichthys > Hypophthalmichthys molitrix. The sequence goes on along the minus strand of CM075510.1, from coordinate 20,489,795 downwards.
AAATCCCAGACCAGTTTTTAGTTAAACTTAAGTTTGTCTAAATTAAAAGAAATGAGTTCATAAAACTCAAAACAACAAAACAGTTCAGTTTACTTAAAACATATCAGTTCTGTGAACTTGAAAGAAAGTGCTAAATACTCATAAAAGTTAATTTGACAACTAATTTGTTTAATTTAAGTTTGCCCTACTCAAACCAGTTAATTATTTTGAGTGTTAGGGTTTACAGTGTGTGATGGCAAAGCTGAATTTTAAGCATCATTACTCCAGACTTCAGTGTCAAATGATCTTTCAGAAATCATTCTAATCAGTAGTCTCGGGGAAGAAGGAGGCGGGAACTGGCAAACATTCAACATACTTTAATCATAAAAATTAACAAACACAAAGTGAAAGTAAAGCAGCAGCTGCTCCTCCAGACCTGGTCCTCTCTGGTCCCCACCCTGCTTGCCACATCATTCTTTATATATATTTTTTATTTTTTTTTGGTGGAAAATGGCCTACTTTTTTTTTCAGGATTCTTTGGTGAACAGAAAGTCAAAAGAAATTTGTTGTAATAATAAGTATTTACATACAGTATATCTCAGAGTTTTGATCAATTTAATGCATCCTTGCTGAATACAAGTAATTCTTACTGACCCTAAACTTTCATGTAGTTGCATAAATTTGTTAAGTTTGTGACACTAACCAAATGTTATTTAGTACACAGTGTTTTAGACAAACACTTTTTCTCACTTAAAATATCTGTGCAAATTAATTAAGAAACAGGTGCTACAAATATTTTTTTATATGTTTCATTCAAATTCCACTTGAGGCAAATATATATTTAATTATTAACATCTGCTCTGCTGTTCTTTACTATTCCTGCTCCTTACACAAATAATACAGAAGAGAATTAAACAGTTATAAAGTCAAATTTGGTACATGCATTACTGATTTAAATAAATATAATCATATTAAACACATTTAAATCATTTCGCAAGTAACACAGCAGCACAGTCCTAGTTTATTAGCTTCATTGCCTCAGCATAACTCACAATAGTGTGAAAAGTTTGTGTCCTGACAGTCTGAATGACTACATTTTCCATCAGCTCCTGTGGTATGGAGTCCCTTCTTAGCGGCACTATCAGAACTCTACCCGCCACATGCTGGACGGCTGTGGGGTAGACCAAGGCCAAACCAAACACACAGCATTATTGTTGGAGCAGCGGGCTCAGGGAGGCTGGCTTACCCTGCCTGGACTCCCTGTGTCCTGCCAAGAGCAACCAGTTTCAAGCTGCGCTCTGCCCTGCCTTTGAGGTCAGCACAGGAAGAGCGTACGGGTGGGTGTGTGTGGGTATCGATGACTTTTATACATTGTTTATGCAGTAGGTGTGTACTGATCTGCTAACGTGCTCATACTGGACATGCACTTTAGGAAATTGATGTTCTGTTGTGTTTCTGTTGGCTGTTGTAGATTCAGGTGTTGGATGTGATCGATATTAGATGGAAACATGTACTCATTCTCGACAGAGCGGCAAAGATTAACTTCAACAACAGGGCGAGAAAGCCATTCAAACAGATCAGTGTAACAGCTAACACTTTCAGGGAATGATTTTGATTCAGCATTGACCTTTGCCCTTAAATTTGAACCCAACCTTGGACAGCTGTCAGCATCACTTCAGTACAGTCCCTGAAATGCGAGGTTGCACTTTGTTCCTCTGCGAGGCCTGCAGATCCGAGTCCTTTGATAGATCGTGACCATTCGAATTTTGTTCACTCCATCTTCATCTCTCAATATAAAAGCTTCATTTTCATCATGCCTTTTCATATAACCCTTCCAAAGCCCTGAAAGAGGGGAGAGAGGTGCAAAAGGAGGGGAGAGAAGGGGACTGTACCAAAAAAAAAAAAGCACTATTTTGCCAGACGGTCCCTTTTGGCAAACATGCATTAAGTTGATTTCAATGGACCAGATGCTCCCTTCCTCTCAAAGCAATTTGGATGCATAGAGCTTTCCTGGCCTTGCTGGAGACTAGACTCTCTGCTTTTGATTTGTAAGTGGCTCAAATTGAGGCTCGCATTCAAATGTGTGCACATGGAGTGGCCTTGTATTGCAGCCTGTGAGTTTTGTACTGCAGGCTCCTTATTTTTCCCTAGACAAAACCCCATGGAGCTTTTTCACAGAGCCAAATGCAATAAAGTGGAGTGGCATTGGATTTGATTTTATGCTTATCAGATTTTGTATTTTTTTTAGGAGTATTGTTTGGAAAATATATTTTCTTTGGTACATGGTTCCTTGCTTTTGTATTTGAACCAAATATCATCAGTAATTCTCTCTTAATTTATCAAAGTCGATTGAAAGAAGACTTGATTGCTTAGTTAATGAGCTAAATTTAAATCAAGAATTGGATCTAGTGTCTCACAGTGTTGGCATTAGGTAATATAAATCAATGAATTTCATGTCTCTAGCTTTCAGAACATGCACAATACCTCTGGCATCAGGTGTAAATGGACTGTTTGGGTGTGAACTCGGAAGCATAAATCTATCCATGTGCCCACTGATGGTGAACATTATTGAGCTTTCACTGCAACAAACACACTTACAGAGATGCAGTGTGCCATTTCTGCAACGCAAGTGTAAAAATAATGACTCTTTCCAAACAGGTTTCTAAAACCCTTTTCTGCTATTGTTCAGACAATTAAGTTAGCCTCAGCCTAATCTCACACCATTGGTTGAAGTTGAGCTAATGTTGTTATGCTTTTTCAGGTTAATAGCTTTCCTGTGTTGCCACAGTACTGGAATTTTAAATTTCGATACCTTGAAAAATATTGACATTCAATACCATTTTCGATACCACAGGGAAAAATTGTCACAACATTAAAGAGTTAGTTCACCCAAAAATGAAAATAATGTAATTTATTGCTCACCCTCATGCCGTTCCACACCTGTAAGACCTTCATTAATCTTTGGAATGCAAATTAAGATATTTTTGTTGAAATCCAATGGCTCAGTAAGGCCTGCATAGCCAGCAATGACATTTCCTCTCTCAAGATCCATTAATGCACTAAAAGCATATTTAAATCAGTTTATGTGAGTACAGTGGTTCAATAATAATATAATAAAGTGGCGAGAATGTTTTTGGTGCGCCAAAAAAACAAAATAACGACTTATATAGTGATGGCCGATTTCAAAACACTGCTTCGTGAAGCTTCAGAGCGTTATGAATCTTTTGTGTCGAATCAGCAGTTCGGAGCGCCAAAGTCACATGATTTCAGCACTTTGTCGGTTTGACACTCGATCCGAATCATGATTCAGGGTTGAAATCAGGGTTGATAAAGTCATTGCTAGCTTGAAAATTACCATCTAAACTAAATCTTTACTGTCATATTTATGTATGCTTTTTCTTGTCTCTGCTGTCAATATGCTTATTTAAAGGGCTACAAACCAGCGTCCAGACGTGGTGCCTGATGGGAATTCAGTGCGCTGAGAAATGCAGAATCACAGAGATCACATCCAAATGGAAAACCCATTCATTCCTTCGGGACTAGGATTGCTACTGATCGGCTGGAGATTTCCCACAGGAATATGGCATTTCCTGTCAGTATGTATTTAAGCCAAGTCACGATACTCATATACTTTATATCCCCATATCTAATTCTGTTTATCTTCATTGATTTGACTGCTCTTTCAACCGATGTGAGGCAGAACAGGTCTGGATATTGAATTATTAATAAATCTGGCTCTTTAGCAGCCAAATGTTGTGTTCATGTCTTCATGGACTGATTTTCATGCGCATAATTATTACATTTTCCGTGATTATATAAGCCTTGGTTTTCTGGTTCACTAGAGCCTCAACTCAACTCATTTGAAAAATGTGTAGTGGCCCCAAAACGTATCTGGACACTTAAAAACTTATCTACTTATCTAGCTTTCTAGCTTGCTGTCTATCTATCTATCATCGTCTGTCTGTCTGTCTGTCTGTCTATATTATTTATTTGAAAGAAATAACACTTTTTTTTCAAATAATACAACAAATATCTTAGTAAATATCTTAACTTTAAGTTTGCAGATGCCACTTGTTTTGATATTTATTAGCTGTGCATTCAAATTCACCCATTTTTTGTATCTTGTCCAAAAGTGTCCAAAAACTGTATTTTTCAGGTACAGGTACACAGAAATGCCATTGAAACCGCGGTCAAAACAAAGCCTGAGGTAAACGCGTGCACTTAAATAGCACGCATTTAAAGACTCATTCACGCTCTGTTAAACTCTGAGAGGCAGGTGTGTGAAATGCTGGCTATGCCCCCCTGCTCGGGTAATTATGAAGGGGTAGAAGACAACAGGTTGAGAGATGAGGTCAGGCTCATGCGAGAAGATAAATGCAAGGCACTCACTCTAAGAGACAGAAGAAAACATCAGCTGACAGCGGCATATGTCAAATGATCAAATTACCGCTTTTCACACAGAGCGGTCACATATGGACAAGGACAGGAAAAAGCAATGCTAGAGAGGTCAATGAAGATGATGGCATGACATGTTTTTACTTTGCATATGTGCAGCAGGTGTTTATGGCTTTTGTCGTCCTGACATTCACATCAGAGTCCTGTAGAATCAAAGATAATTTCCCACTTTAGTACTCACTAATGTCTTTAGATAATAGTGCTATGAAGCACAGTTTAGCGTATTTCAGGCTAGACCTTATAACTCTTTAAGATTTTTTTTTAAAATTGATATCTCACTCTTGTCCTTTGAGTCAAGCCTACATGGAATCTGTGTCTGCAAAACGCAACAGGCCATTATTGACAAAGTTCTACACACTTCCCTAGTGTGTTTGTTTATTAAAGGTATAGTTCACCCAAAAATGAAAATTCTGTTTCATTTACTCACCCTCAGGTCACTCCAAACCTGTATGACTTTATTTCTTCACACTAAAGGAAAATGATCACTCTTTTCCCATGCAATTGCGTTGAATGTACAGTACACTGGAGCTTTCAAGCGTCAAAAAGGACAAAAAGCAAAAAAGTTAAAGTGGTCTATATGACTGTACAAAGTCTTCTAAAGTCATATGATAGATTAGGTTGAGAAACAGATGGAATTGTGCGTCATTATATACAGCCAATCTTCCTCTCTAGTGAACTGTTAACCCCTGTGACTGAATCATCGAGTGATTCAAGAACAAATCATTGGATTAAACAATTCATTGAAAAGATCAGACTCAAAATAACAATTCATTCACAAATCTGACATTACTATTTTCTTACAAAGAACTTTTATTTTATTGATTGATTGGTAAAAAATTACAAATTGAAACTGCTTGTCACCCCACGACTTGAGAGAAGTGTTATTTTAAAGGTACGCTATGTAACTTTTGGCCTTCTAGAAAACAAAACTGCATGCATTTTGCAGAAGAACATTGTTTTGGTTGTGCTTTAGCTCTGCAAGACTGTGTGGATGAATATGGTTATCCTACTGCTCATAAAACGTTCATTGCTAGGCTTAAACAATTAGTTCACTTTAAAATGAAAAGATTTCCAAGATTTACTCACCCTCAAGCCATCCTAGGTGTGACTTTCTTCTTTCTGATGAACACAATTGGAGTTATATTGATTAATATCCTGACACATCCAAGCTTTATACTGGCAGTGAACGGGGCCAACGAGTATGAAGCTCAAGAAAGTGCATCCATCCACCATAAACATACTCCACACGCCTCCGGGGGGTTAATGAAGGCCTTCTGAAGCGAAGCGATGTGTTTGTGTAAGAAAAATATCTATATTTAACAAGTTATAAAGCAAAATATGCTTCCGCCAGACCGCCTTCTGTATTCAACATCGCATCAGTTACGTTTTTTCGTAAGTTGAATACGGAAGGCGTAGAACGTAGTGTAAGCTTTTTTGAACTGTGAGAGGCATTACACTTGAATACGGAAGGCAGTCTGGCGGAAGCTAAATATTTTACTTTAAACTTTGACTTTAATTTATTCTTATTTCAGTTTAGTTTTGGTAATTTTAGTACTGCAGCTGTTCAACTGCAACATTTCCATTTTTTTATTTTTTTTTTTTAGTTAATTTTAATAATTTTAGTTTTAGTTAAGAATAACAGATGACTTGGAATATAGTGAACAAGTCATGTGAACCATATTTATGATACTTTTATGGTGCTTTATGAAGCTTGAAGGCTCCACTCCCCATTGATGGTAATTGCATGGAAAAGATTGGCCAGCACACTCTTCAAAATGAAGGTGAGTATAGTAAATGCTGACAAAATTTAAATTTTGGGTTGAACTAGTTAATTTGATTAGTGTAATTAAATCCGTTCTGCAGATTCAGCACAGAAAATGCTAAAAAATTTCTCCACTTTCTGTCTGAACCTGCTAATGATTGCATTTTTCAAATGTGCAAATGGAAATTTCCAGCAATCGTCCTTCTACCTTTAAACCGGCACTAACTGACTATCTTTTGAAGCACAGTGTGACATAATGTCCCGTATATGACTAAAACCCAAATGCTCTCGCTGTGGGATTATGGCTGCAGTAAGTCAATGTCTGGCAATTTGCACCAAAGCCTCTTATTTTAGGAGTCCAGCGAGGCATAGGTGTAACTACGGCTTTCTGAGTGTTTTATACATAGCCTTTTAAAAGTGCCTCTGGGTGCAGTCAACAACAGGGAGTAATGAACTTTCTGACAGCATCTGAAAATGTGTTTCCCTGAACACGGTTGTTTAGTAACTAATCCTGAAGCCAATGTGGTTTAATATGGCATGTGTATTGGTTGTTTTCAGATGACGCCTGACTACTAGCTGTCACTGGCTTTTTGATTTACTAGTGTAATATGCCTCAGAGACACGCAGATTTCTTGTACACATAGCTGAGATGACATTAATGATGAAGGGGATGATGTTGATGACAGTATACTTTAGCTTGGCGCAAGCAATACGATATAAAGAGAAAAAGGGTTGCTGAATATTGCCAATACTGCCAAGTAAATCAAACATATTCTGTATATATATATTAAGAGTGGCTCACATAAGGAGACATAATTTTCTTTTTGTGTATGTACGGCTTAGATATTCCACCCTCATGGACATCAATTTGCAAAATGCAGCACAAAATGAAGTGAGCAGATGAAATATTTTGAGATATATAAGAATTTTTTCTCAAACACTTCTGCTCTGACATCTTAATTACAGAGTACTATTCAAAGCAAGATTGCACTAAGAGGTGATTAATTTGTCTTGTGTGTGTGTATGTTTGTGTGTATTGAGAATTTCATGTTTTTTCTTCTCTCTCTCTGTATATGCACTGAATTAAAATAAGCGTGTTACTTTGACAACCCTTCCTGTACTTGAACATAGTGTGCTGAAGTCATTCTTCTTACTTCTGGCATATCCACATTTCTATATCCAGCAGCTGATGTTGAGGTCCAAAAAACTGTAATTTAAAGTTTTAGTCCAGTGGGTCGTCCAAAGTCGAACTGTTTTACTGCTGTTTTTCTTTCAGTCCTAAATTCATCACGTTGTCTACTTTGGCGCTGTTTATATTGAGGTTTTGGCATGTCTGCTTATGTGCTACATTGTATATCATGTAGTACAATCTTAAGTATTAAATCTAATGTAAAAATGAGAAAATGTAATATATGTTTGATCTTGTAGGCATAAGGATAATATGTTATTACTTCATGGTTACACCAAATGACATTTTTACAGTCATTAAAATGAAACTGAAATGAAAGTTTTTAAAAACCATATGGGGCCTGTTGCATAAAAAGCCACTAAGTTAAAGGGTTAGTTCACGCAAAAATGAAAAGTCTGTCATTAATTACTCACCCTCATGTCGTTCTACACCCGTAAGTCCTTCGTTAATCTTCAGAACACAATTAAGATATTTTTCATAAAATCCGATGGCTCGGTGAGGCCTGCATTGCCAGCAAGATAATTAACACTTTCAGATGCCCAGAAAGCTATTAAAGACATATTTAAAACAGTTCATGTGAGTACAGTGGTTCAACCTTAATGTTATGAAGCGACAAGAATACTTTTTGTGTGCCAAAAAAACAAAACAAAAAAAACAATAATGATTTATTCAACAAAATCTGTTGTATCAAACTGCCAAAGTCACGTGATTTCAGTAAACAAGGCTTCATTATGTCATAAGTGTTTCGAAATTTCATTGGTTCACCACTAGGGGGCATGACTTTGGCATTTTGATACACGCTCCAAACCACTGATTCGAAACAAAAGATTTGTGAAGCTTCAAAGCTTCATTAAGCGGTGTTTTGAAATTGTCCATCACTAGATGTTGTTGAATAAAGTCGTTGTTTTGTTTTTTTGGTGCACAAAGAGTATTCTCGTCACTTCATAACATTAAGGTTGCACCACTGTAGTCACATGAACTGTTTTAAATATGTCTTTAGTAGCTTTCTGGGCATGGAAAGTGTTAATTGTCTTGCTGGCAATGCAGGCCTCACTGAGCCATCGGATTTTATCAAAAATATCTTAATTTGTGTTCCGAAGATGAACGAAGGTCTTACAGGTGTGGAACGACATAAGCGTGAGTAATTAATGACATTTTAAAAATTTTATTTTCCTTATCCTTGACACTTTTGTTTATGTCATTGACTCCTATACCAGTTTAATAGAGTCAAAAGTGTCAGTCAATTGTGAATTGATTTCCCAAAGTGGCTGTTTTAAATTTCCAACAGATTTGTTTGCCAAAATTGGAAGATGTTGGTAGCCATCAATGAGGCAGAAATTAGCTTTAACTGCCAGTTTGGTGAAGTTTGGCAGATACTCCTGGAAAACAATGAGAGATTTCCAACTTTTTGCCATATACTGTTTTCATGGCAGTCCATTTCATGGTTATGATTAGCTTGTGAATGTAGCCCAGGGGTGCAAAGCATACCTTCTCTGTTCCTGTCTATCTCCAGCTCATCCAAGCCATTTGACAGATCTTCTCTTTCCTCTCTAAAGCACCTCGAGGCATAGCAAGAGGAACGAGGCTTCCTTTGATAAGGGTGATCAAGACTGGCGTTCCCATGCCGACAGGTTTCACCAACATGAGAGATGCGGGGAGTGGTGGGGGATTTGCGCACCCATTACCCACAAGCCCACTCGTCTGATGGGACACAATCTGAGGAGATAGAGGGCTCAGTCGGGCCGGCAAGAGGTAGGGGGTGGGGAGCCGAACGATGCAAGAGCCGAGGGGGAACCGTGAGGATGAAAGGTATCAGGCATAAAAGAGGGGAGAGAGGGGAAGATGAGTAAAAAGCAACATAAAAAAAGAACAAAAGTAAAGAGTGATGTAGAGGAGATGGGGAGCACCCAACCTGAAAAGCTGTCACGAGTGCAGATGAACGGGAGAGACAGCTCTCACACACCCCCATTATGTGCTGTACAGTACAGAAAAACAAATTAGAACGGCATCTTGGGAAACATCACAAAGCATAAGCACTGTAGTCTGCAGCCCATAAGACATATAGACATTGATTTACACTGCATGGAAAGAAAGAAAGAAAGAAAAAAAAGATTGGGAAAAAATCAGGCCTTGCTGCCTATAATTGCAGCCTTGAAATATCAGCCTCATAAAATGGCCAGTCAGACAATTCTTTCATTGTCCGCTCTGAGAAATTGTTCCTCTGAAAGCACAAACCTTAGAAATGCAATATAACAGCACTTTGCTTTTCTGTCTCTTTGTAGTGATGGAAGCCAAATAGTTAAGGATTAAGGTTGGTAATGCAAAGGTTATAGGCTTGATATGTAGTATAGACCTATAAACTAGATCAGTGGTTCTCAACTGGGTTTACTTCAGGAATCAGATTTTTCATTGAGCATCAAGTGGTGACCCAACACAGTATCAAAAGTTTTTATTGTATAAAAGTAACACAAATGTCCTTAAAATCACACAATATTACATTACATTACATTACATTATATTATATTATATTATATTATGGTTAAAACAATGACACTACTGACCATTTCTCTAGCCAGCCACAAATCAATCAACATCTCTCAAATATCATTCTGTAGACACAAGCTGACACGTTCAGGATCACTGTAGCTTTCATGACGATGAACTTAGTGTTAGACACTGGTTTGGAAGTGGTGACACTGGTGTCACTGACAGATATTGAGTTATTGATTAAGTCACTGATTAAAGTATAAACCAAATTCATTATTAAAAATTATAGGGGGCAGTCATGGCCGAATGGTAACCCAAAGGTTGTGGGTTGGATTCTCAATACCGACAGGAAGTGACTGAGGTGCCCTTGAACAAGGCACCTAACCCCAATTGCTCCCTGGGCACCACAGAAAAAATGTCTGCCCACTGCTTCGGGTGTGTATGTTCACTATTCATGCTTCCTAATGTGTGTGCACTAACTTGGATGAGTTAAATGCAGAGGACAAATTCTAAGTATGGGTTACCATACTTGGCCGTCGCTTTCACTTTTTCACTTTTCTTTCACATATTGCACTTTAGAATCCATTTGTTAACTCCACAACAAGAAAAATCAAAAGAAAACAGATTTATGTCAAGTCTGCACTGCAAGTAGTTTGAGGTGAATATTATAACTTAAAGGCCTGGTTTCACATACAGGGCTTACATTTAATAAGTCAGGATTAGGCCTTAGTTCAGTTAGGAAATTTAAGCCCGGTTTCACAGACAGGGCTTAGCCTAAGCCAGGATTAAACCTTAGTTCAATTAAGTTATTTAAGTAGCTTTTATGAACGTACACCAAAAAAAACAAAAAAAAAAACATTACTGGTGTACATCTTGTGACAAAACAATGGCACTGATTTATTTTAAGGTATGTCAGTTCGAGTTGCTTTCAGTTAAAACAGCTCAAACATGCATTTTAGTCTAGGATTAGTTTAAGCCTTGTCTGTGAAACCGGGGGTTTAAGGGTTAGTTCAACCAAAAATTACATTTCTGTCATTAATTACTCACCCTCATGTTGTTCCAAACCTGTAAGAACTTCGTTCATCTTCGGAACACAAATTAAGATATTTTTGATGAAATCCAAGGGTTTCTGAATCAACATCATTGCAATTTTTGAGGACAAGAAAGGTAGTAAAGACATATTTGAAACAGTTCATGTGAGTTTAGTGGTTCTATCTTAATATTATAAAGTGACAAGAATACTTTTTGTGCGGCAAAAAAACAAAATAAAGACTTTTCAACAATATCTATATGGGCCGATTTCAAAACACTGCTTCATGAAGCTTCTGAGCTTTATGAATCTTTTGTTTCGAATTAGTGTTTCGGATCTCCTATCAAAACGGCTAAACTGCTGAAATCACGTGACTTTGGCGCTTCGATTCACTGATTAGATTCGTAAAGCTCTGAAGCAGTGTTTTGAAATCGGTCCATATAGATATTGTTGAAAAGTTTTTATTTTGTTTTATTTGCCACACTAAAAGTATTCTTGTCGCTTTATAATATTAAGATAGAACCACTGAACTCACATGAACTGTTTCAAATATGCTTTTAGTACCTTTATGGACCTTAAGAGTTTCAATGGCTTTGCTCTCAATAGAGGCCTCACTTAGCCATCAGATTTCATCAACAATATCTTAATTTGTGTTCGGAAGATGAACGAAGGTGTTACGGGTGTAGAACGACATGAGGGTGAGTAATAAATGTCATTATTTTCATTTTTGGGTGAACTAACCCTTTAATGTTATGAAGCGACAAGAATACATTTTGTGTGCAAAAACAAAACAAAAATAATGACCTTATTTAACAATTTTTAAACAAGATACATTCATTTGAACAGCAACACTGCAAAAGATATTAGGACTTGTTTTCATAGATTATATTTTGAATATAAGTATACACTGAAAAAAAAAAAAAAATTCACTCAAATATTGCTAGTAAATTTTACAAATAATTACAGAGAAGTTACAAAGTAACACATTAATTAAAAGTGAACGTTTAAAGTAGAGCAAATAGTATTTTCTTGTCAAATCCAATCATTTTAGACATTTTGTTTTTGTTTTATACAACTTATTATAAATATTTTTACTGTGCATTTTGTCTTATTGCACTGTAAATTTGATCTTGTTTAAAGACTTTTTTAGATATTTTTACTGGAAAAGAAGTCAAAAAAGACTAATTAAAATGTATTATATAGTCCTTTTTTCGACTATGTTGTGTTTTGATCCACAGCAAATTAAGTCAAGAGCTCGGGAAAACAATGTTCATGTCGAGATTATGAGAAAAGTGATCATAACAAAATAATGTAGAAAAATATAGCCTTATGTAGCAAAGTCCAAACAGTATGTAAGTGTCTGGCATCTAAATGTTACATGACGTTCATATATCTATTTATTTTCCTATTCATGATTACATGGTTTGATTATTAATTGTATTTTATTTCTTGCACTTATTATTTTTTACCCTGCTGTCCTAGTTGAGAGGCACTAAACTAGAGAATTAAGGTGATGCCCTGTCACCACTGTGCCCTTGAGCGTGGCACTTAACCCCAGGTTGATCCACAGGGGCTGACCTTGCAATTAGTCTATCTCAAGTTACTGTGGATAAAACGCATCTGCTTAGTAACCAAGGCAACTTCCCTCTCTTAACTGCATATTGTCCTCTGTACAAAGAGTGTTTGTGTGCATACATTACATTCTCATTGGGGGCATTCAGAGGTCTGTAATGTAATGACCAGAAAAAGCCTGAAATAGAAAAGTGAGCAGAAAAACAGCGCTTTACACGACTCGTTAAACTCGTTTCACGGCGCTGTCTTGTTTTTCTATTATTCCCTGATTTACAATTTACCCTTATGCCTCTTGACTGTAAAACAATATTTCAGCTCAAATGATTTTCACACAGAGGCACATCATACAAGTTATTCCTGGCGATTCTGAAGCAATCTGTCTTCCTTGATTGTACCATCATTCCAATGTGAGTTCATGTCTTCCTCTTTGACATGTTTGGCTGTCCTCGGGCTGAAAAGCCAGCGATAAGTCTGTGTTTCGGTGCTCTATGTGATCCCAGGGGTAATGTTTGGCCAATGTTCTGTCACTGTTTTCTGCAATTTTATCTGATACACCATGAACACTGTCCAATTTCCACTCTCTCTGAGATTTGTGTGCCATTTAGTGACACGTTCACGAAGGTAAGATATGTCCCAATTTGCTGCTAATGTGCCACGTATAGGGCATCTTGGCATGTGCAATGTAAAGTTATATATTATCCTATAGGTCTAAGAATGGGATATTTGGAAGAAATAGTCGGTCTGTTATGGTTGAATTTATAATACAACTGGACAGGCTATTTCTTTTTACCCCGCCAAAACCAAATTTCTCACCCTTCTCAACTGTCATTGGGGTTGTGGATATGGAGCACACCTTTTATTTTATGTAATTGTAATTTTCAATAATCATTCAAAAGAAAAATCCTGCACGCTACAGTAACAGCAATGTTGAGGTCGGTAAGATTTAAAAAAGCTCACTAAGGCTGCATTTTGATCAAAAATACAGCAAAAGCACTAATATTATGAAATATTATTACAATTTAAAATAACATGCTTAATATATTTTTGTGGAAATTGTGATACATTTCTTTTTTTAGGACTCTTTGACTGCAAAAACAGGACCAAAGCACGCACATCACCAGCAAAAATGCTCAAATTGGGCACTCAACAAAGGAAACAATAAAATTAAATAAATAAATTAAAAACCAAATCAGCAAAAAAGGCTCCAAAAATGCAAAAAATTAATAACGGACTCTCACTATGGTGACGTTTTGAGCAGGCTCTTCATCAGACAATTAAAAATTAAAAGCCTTTATAGTAACAGGTGAATAATCAAGGATCACACAACAAATAAATAAATAAAATAAAATAAATAAATAATTATAATAATCATAAAGCCATGGAACAAAAAGGCATATATGCAAAATACACAAGTCTAATTTTAAACACACAACAACAACAATAATAATAATAATAATAATAATAATAATAATAATACCTACAAAAACCAAGAAAAAAACCTTATTTGCTGAAAAAAAAAAATGACCCCAAACTTTTGAAAGGTAGTACAGTATGTAATTTTCTTTCTTTTTTTTCAATAGTAATAAAAAAAATTTTTCATTCTTTTTTTTCAATAGTAATAAAAAAGTTTTTTTTCATTGAAGGAACAGAAGAACACTTTCCCATTTAATTATTTGTAAAAAAAAAAAAAAAAAAAAAAAAAAAAAAAAAGAAAAGAAAGAAACATTTCTTATTATTATCATCAATGTTAAAAAACAGTTGTGAAAAGAATAAAACAAGCGTATTGAATTGGTACATTAGCAAATGTAGCACTTTTTAACCAGTTATTATAAACAAGTAGATGTAGTTTATATAAAGTTCCAACAACTTTAAGGTCACAAGTTCTCCATCCACATCATCATTCTGTGCTTTTTGACCTTGTCTGAGGTGGGACGGGATGGAGGGGCCAGTGGTGCTCCCTGGTGTGCTCTTTAATTAAAGGCCACCATTAACAGGATTGCTCACTGTAGGTACCCAGCACCCCCCTCTAACACCGTATGGGCCTTATCTGGTTCAGCTGCAAAGGTCCACCTGAACACAGCATCCTCAGCCATGCGTGGACAGAGTATGAGATCAGCTGAAAGAACGAGAGAGAGAGAGAGAGAGTGAGGGTGAACTTTGGACAATCAAGCAGATGGAGAGATACAAAGAGAAGAAGAAAAAAAAAGATCTGGAGTGATGGTCTGCGACAGAAAAAGCCAGAGATGAGTGAATCGAGAGGAGAAAGAGAAGGTCGGTGGAGGGAGGGTGGAGGGAGTGATGGAGCGAGCGAGCCGGATTGCATCCTATTGCATCAGTCCTGAGTAACGAGATAGGAAGATGCCGGGCTGAGCTGCACAAATAGGTTTTTGAACAGGCTGTGTGCTGAGGAACAGGAAGGGGAGGAGGAAGATGTATCTAACCCTATGACGTTAACGGATCTCCACCCCGTAGCGGCGTCCGGCTGTTTCTGCCCCCCAACAGCCGCTGGATTTCACTCATTAGATTTTACCCATCAGCAGCTCTTAGACATAAGACCAATTAATTGATAAATAGAGAGAGGAGAGAGGCACTTAAAGAAAAGCCAATCATTTCAGCCTCCCTGCACTGTGTAAACATGGCCATCAGGAATGTCAAAGACATGTTGTCGGACAAAAGAGACAGAGTAGTCAAGGTTTAAAGAGTCGGACAGGCGGATTGAAACCGCACCGCTCCGAGGTCAGCTTTAATGCATGTTTATTTATGCTTAATGTTGCATTCTGAGGAATTAAAGGCCATCATTTGTTCATTTAAAACTGCGGTTTTCTAAACTGGCTCCAAGGACCCTTGGGGGCTGCAGAGGGAATTTGGAAGATAAAAAGATTTTACCAAAAGTATTTGTAGGGATGTCAAAGTTAATCATTTTTTACACATTTACATAAATTGACATTATGCTTCTTTCTGAAGTTTGTTCTGAAATTATATGATGAATCAAAATTAATTTATTCATTTTAAAGCCATTGCTTTCTACAATAAGTAATCAAAATTAAATCTGCATTTTTTGTATCTTTCCTTGGAAGGGATTTTATGGCAATGTGGTCTTTAAGGCTGCTTTGAAGCAGTAATTATGCTCATTATTTAAGCATTATACATTTAATAGTGGGTAGTAAAAAGATAGCCTGTCAGCTTAATGCAAAGTAAATATTTTAATAATCCAGATAATATATATTTTTAAATTTACTTTGCTTTAATGACAATATAAAAGCTAATTACCTAACTTTGGAGCATTGTCTTTATAATGTTATTTTTCTTACACTTTTTTTTTATGGGTCTTTATATATGAAAATATATAGCTGTTTTATAATTTAGGAATGGATCTCTCACATTGGAAAAACTGGGGATCCCTGACATTCCACTAAAATGCTTATATTTATTTTTTTTACGATGAATATATAAATTGTAAAATCTACATGTACAGTAATTGTTTTGTTTTCCATATAATGACAGTCCAGTTCATTGTAATAATAATAATAACAATAATTGAAAATGTAAGTTTTTCCACAAGCTGAGGGAAATACTACTATATAGATGATACACACTGATCACCATAATGGTAACACATGACATTACTATAAAGCAAAATAAACTTAAATAACATAAGCTGTAAAATAAACCCCTAGTGTAATGGATAAGAACTCTCTATCTAAGAAGAACTGCCAAAAAAGAAGAGGATAATTATTTAAATGTAAAAAAGCATCAAATATGAACTGTCACAGAAAGTTCTAAGAAATGTCAGTTTAAGGTTTTTCACTGTAAATTATTAGGTGACTTGTACATAAAACAGTATTTTAATGTAAAATTACATGAAATGTCCTATTGTATCTATTACAGTTTTTTACTGTATATAATAATAGAAATTTACCATTAATGAGTTAACAGGTTTTGATCATAGAATTTTTACAGTCTTTCACCATTAAAATTACGATGATGTAAAAATAAATAGATGAATAAAGCAGCCTTTTTTTAAACTTGACAGACAGGGTCAATATGAAAGAGTCCTTAAAAATTTTCACCAGGAATGGACCAACATGAGGGTGAGCAAATGGTGCCAGAATTCGCTTTTTTTGTGTGTGTGTGTGTGTGTGTGAACTATCCCTTTAAGGAGGTTAGTTGTGCAGATTTGCTTTTGTTAAGGAGAATTTCATCTCTTCTAACCTGACTTGGATAGCAGCCATGTTTGGTTGTATAAAGCCAGAGGGAAACTAAATCTGTTTTTCAGTATGTGATGTATTATTTTTCTGTCATAACAGGGCACCTCTTTCAGATCATATCTGCCTAATCCCTAGCAACAGCAGGGGTTGCTGAAGTGTTGCAACATCCTTCATCAATTAAAAAAGCACTTGCTGCCATTTTCCATAAACTGGCAGAAATTACGTAAACATGCATCATTAAAGTGAAAGCTGCCAAAGACCCTATTACACTACAGAAGCCCACCCCAGCCCCACCTCTTCTCCCTCATATTGATCCATTATAAATAGACCACAGCGCATTGGGACACAGAACCATTTGGTATCTCTTGTCTTTCAGCCTCTCCAATCAGTTCTTCATGTTTGTCTTTACCATCTCCATTTCCCTCCCACAGATGAGGCTATTGATATTAATGAGATGCAAACTGAAAGTATTACCATCGCATTTGTAAAATTTTACTTTCTTGAAATTGACTCTGAATTGTTAGATGTCGGTCCAGTGCTGCTACGTCCTCATTGTAATACACGGTTTGTCAGTAGCAATCTGAAGTTCTCACTTTTTGTGAGCTTTCCCGTCAGAAGCTCTTCATTTCACTTTAAAATGTAAGAACATCTATGGCATCTCCCAATATATATCTCTTTCCTCCCAAAAAGAAGTGTGAATCAATAATCAAAGCCTTTTCAAGATCGAGCCCAAGGCTGTACGTTCTTCATGCTCTCTGAACCATTTTGATCACTCAGTCTTTAAAAAAAGCTGTCTTTTACATGCTACTTGACAGGAGGCAATCTATATGATTTCCTTGAAAAGCTTCCATGAAGAACATATAAAGGTTTCACGCATATCATGCTGTAAGGTTAACACAACATCCTGTAGTGGCAAATCATTAACACTATACTGTAATTGGTGATGAAAGGCTGTTTTTTTTTTTTTTTTACAATGTTTCTGAGAAAACTCTTCCATATATACAGAACACCATTACAAAATAAAAGACGCAAATGAGATCTCCTTAATGCCTCATTCTAAACACCAATGAGAATTAATGGTGGGCAAAAGGAGACTCTTACTCAAGGTTTTTGCTTCTCAGTTTTTTCTGTGCTTATATTTGCTAAATTACAGATTTTAATCAATTGATATACAAACACTCACCTGCCACTTTATTAGGTACACCTACTGAGTTGAACCCCCTTTTTGCCTTCAGAACGGCCTTAATTCTTTGTGGCATAGATTCAACAAGGTGCTGGAAATATTCCTCTGAGATTTTGGTACATATTGACGTGATAGCAACACGCAGTTGCTGCAGATTTGTCAGCTGCACATCCATGTTGCTCGTTCCACCACATCCAAAAGGTACTCTATTGGATTGAGATCTGGTGACTGTGGATGCCATTTGAGTATAGTGAACTCATTGTCATGTTTAGGAAATCAGTTTGGGATTATTTGAGCTTTGTGACATGGTGCGTTATCCTATAAGTAGCCATTAAAAGATGCTGCCAAGACTGTTGCCTTTCTATCAGGAACCAGTCTGGCCATTCTCCTCTGACCTTTGACCTCTGGCACAACAAGGCATTGACGCTCACTGGATATTTTCTCTTTTTTGGACCATTCTGTGTAAACCCTAGAGATGGTTGTGCATGAAAATCCCAGTAGATAAGCAGTTTCTGAAATACTCAGACCAGCCCATCTGGCACCAAAAACCATGTCACGTTCAAAGTCAGTTAAATCACATTTCTTCCCTATTCTGATGCTCAGTTTGTACTTCAGCAGATCATCTTGACCAGCAGATCATCTTGATATTGACATTTGAATTTTCTTTGTGACCATTTAAAAAGTATGTTCTATATATAGTAGTATGAATATGTGTAGAATGAATCACATTCAGACGTACTACATCTGCCATGTTGTTACTGTCACATGATCAACCCAAGACCCAGTTGCGCCACTTCACTGCCATTCATAAATCCTCTCCAGTGTCCTCATGAGATAGTAAAGTGTCCATCGAATGTGCACTTCAGAATCTCGGAGGAAGAATCTTTGCCTATTGTTTTTCAAATACTATGTATTCGGACGTACTACTGTTTTGGCGTACTGTCTTTTGCATACTATATGGTAGGGAAGTACTCAATTTTGGATGCAGCGCAAATGCATCGAGTTGCTGCCATGTGATTGGCTGATTAGATATTTGCGTTAACGAGCAGCTGAACAGGTGTACCTAATAAAGTGTCTTCTAAAGATGTATTCTTCCAAAAAACAATTAAATTTTTATAGCTCTCTAATCTTACTGTTTGCCAACAATTGTCTCGTTTGCTTCTATTTTTATTTCTCTTATAAGCACTTAAGGAGAAGTATTTGAAATCAAATTGATACATAACTTTATGGAATATCCTGAGCTTTGAATAAGCAACCTCTGAGCAATAAAACATTCCTCTGGGCAGTTGTGCATAAGCTTTAGCCATTCTTAAGAAACAAATTAAAGATCTTCTGCAGCTAATAGCTGGGCTTTGGGGAGTTTAGCGTAATGAGGCCAGATAATTTGGTTAGAGTTTTGGTACATGGAAATAAATTTGCACAGTAAGTCAACCTCTGTTGAGGCGTGTGGTTGTAAAATGCTATCTTGATTTCTCTAAGCATAATCCCAGCTGATGCTATGCTGTATAATGCTCTCTTTATTGCTGCAGGGGTTAAATAACAGAGGCTGCCCATGCTAACAGGAGAATAGTAGTTAAACCACTAAAGTGCTAGTTGTCCCAGACCCATCTTTAAGAAATTATTGTCTGCATGCCGTTATCTTGATACCTTACAAGAGCTTACAAACATTTACTAGTAAAGAGTTTCAGCTAAGACACCATTAGCACAGTGATTATTAGTACAATAAAGCTATGCTAACTTGATATTAGCCACCCTTTGTACAAAAATCTATCTATCTATCTATCTGACGGTCATAATGACAGACCTTTAGATGCTTCTGCCATGTGTATAAGTGCTGAATGTTTATGTATTTGAAAATCAGTGACTGAGTTGCACCCAAATGCACCACAGTCTCTGACCTTTATCGGTGCTCAGGGCAAAGGCGAAGTCTAATCGGTGCATTACTATTCCAGGCATCTCCTTCCTGGCATTTGATCAAATGGATGTCCATTTAGACAAGCAGCCCTGGGACCTTGTGTCAAAATGTCAGCTTATTATCTGTTTGGAGACCACCAAGCCTCCAATACAGGCTATATTCATCCTCCACCTTGAAAAGGACATCACATTTTTTCATGCCTCTTTGTATTTGTTGCAGCTGTTCTCTGGTTACGAGACCACTTTAACTTAAATAACTGAACCTGCTACGAACCAGTGACTCCAAAGTTCACTGTTGTCGCCTTTCTTCTCGTGAAGCATTTGAAACTGTTATCAGTTCTCTTCTTGTGAAGTGTTTGACTTTGTCAAATGTCTTCGTTGTGGTGCTGTGGGAGTCCATTTCTGGCCGTTTGATTTCTCTACACCGGCATAAACAAGCTCTCAAAGGAGAACACAAGATAGCATCTTCCAGCGCTCACATCTTCCCAGCTGATTTAGTTTGGACACAAAGTGTAGAAGCACTGACACTGCAAACCAGTGTCTCTCTCCATTAAGAGGATAAATGAATCTATCTCTTCATGTCTATATTCATTCTCTGTTGTGTAGGAGAAAGGAAATGCTCATTTCTGTTTACCCAACCAAGCTAAATGAAAGTGGATGGGACTCAATTGGCTCCCCTGAACAGAACGACATGTCCCAGTCTGAGGGGAGATGCCATGCACAATGTGTGTGTGGTATGGACCAGGGTCAGAAAGGCCCAGTGGCTTCAGCATTGCATTAGTATAAGGGAAGCTAGATGAAATCTGACTGCGATGTCTTCATCTTTCACATGTATATTAACCAGGTCCGTCCTCAGAGATGCAGAGTTGATAAAGCTGTCCAATATAGCAGACTCTCCACCCGTGCTGCGAGATAAAGGATCTTTTGCAAATCTTACACTTGCTTGTCTTGTATGTTAAATGCGTTTTTGAGTGACATTATCAACTTCATATATCATGGATAGTTATTAGAAGAGACTAGGCGGCTCATAGCCTTTTCATTCAAAGGGTGTCCAACAAGTCATTATTGTTAGTAATTTCTCAACAACTTTCTTAAACAAAGTGACACCAATGAATTATCCCTAGTGAAGTGTTTAAAAGAAGTGTTTAATTGTATTGAATGTGTACTTCAAATCTAAAAAGTATATATATATATATGACAGAGTGTGGGGGTGAAATTAGGATAGAATATGCTACCGCTACGTTTACATTACGCCTCCACTGTCATTTTGCTTTAGAAATAAAAAAGAAATAAAAAACTGATGACTGACAAGACCATGGCGAAGGATTCGTCATGCCTAAGCGTCTGACAAATCTTGTGGAATGCACACTTCAGCACCGCCGCTCCCTATTCACAGAGTATGCACGATGGTATTTTGAAAGTGAAAGTAAAACGCGAGCACACATTCAAACGCGATTTCAATACCTCACATTTTGAAATCAGCTCCCTGGTGCATGCAAATTTGAAAGCTATCTTAGGCTGGCCTGTGTAGTTGTAACCATCGCTCAGCAAAAGTAACCATCGCTCAGAAAAATTTGGTCTCTATTTGCACTTTGAATATTGAGTTAGCACTAAGACTAAGAGAAAACTGCTATTAATTTTTATTTATACTGTTTTTATTTCTTTGATCAATTTGTGGAAAGGAGTTCAGTTAGATGTCAAGTTGTAGAAGCTCATAAATCATGTGCAGTTCTAGGGTCTGAAGAGAAATCATACACAAAAGAAGCCAGTCAGTTGAGTTTGACTTTTACTGCATATGAAAATTCATACTTAGAAAGTGGAACTGAAATGACATTCATTACAAGATGATTAGTTAAAACATTTCAAATGCACCAGCAGAATATTTTTATAGTCATGTATTTCATCATTGAGGATTTCTTAAAAATTCTGTGTAAAAATCTCATCTTGTTCTCGTGAACTCAGTCTCGTGTCTCGTCTCATCTCGTGAGCTAACTGTCTCGTCACACCATATATAGTAGTCAACATTTGAAGTGGATCAAAACCTTTCATCAAAGTTGTCCTAAAACCTTCTTCTTCTTAGTTCTTTGATGAACTTTTTTGATCCACTTCAAATGTTGACTACTGTGTATATATATATATATATTAATATATATAAGTGTCCGAAATCATTGCATTCATTTCACACTTAAGTATATTATTTTAAAGTATATCAGTTCTGTAATAAGTACTCTTTAAAATTATGCTAAAGTGTGCTTCTTTTAACAATCTATTTTGTATTGTAATAGCATTTTGAGCATTTAAAATAATAAAAAAAAAGTATTTCTTTTTATTGACGTTGGACTGGGTGGCACGGGAGTGCAGGTTGGTTCTGATGTCATGCCACGTTCATGAAGCATTTTTATTTCTTTCATGCTTTTTTGTGCTTTAAACCTGTCCTTTATGTGTGCTTCCACCTTCATCATTCCATTATTTTCGCCCATCTGTGTTATATCTAGCTCGAACATGATTCAAAACAATGTTTCCATGGCCAAGGGGCAATTTTTACACCATTACGGTGCCCTGCTGTCCCCATGGCGCTGTGCCGTCTCGCAATGTGACAGGACTACAGTTAATTTACCTCTATATACAGTGGCTATACCTATATACTTCAGACCCCCCTCCTTCTTTCTTTACCGTAGTTCATCACATGTGTGTTTCCTGGAGACGCAGCCTCTCATTGAGTTGACATATATGGGCTCACGGGTGGTGTAATAAATTGTAGAAAATTGTTACTTGTGTCTGTCAGAGTGACAGTCTCAGATTAATATCAGTCCGGCTGTATCATTGAATGCTGAACACTATTTATTTATTCCTCATATATTTGAATTTCAAGAAAGATAAATGAGTTTTGGACACCATTTCATTGTTTTCTTGACTAGACACTTACATAAACACCCAGCAAGAGAGACAAATGTATGTATGAGGTGTTTGTTTAGGTTATTTACATGGATTCTAGCCTATAACAGAATATGAAATGATTCAGTGTTTTCATTAGTGCTGTTGATAATTGCGTCATGTGTACCACAGAAGCGTTATCCCCTGTAGCAGCTTGGGTTTGGCAGGCAGACGGTGAGAGAAGAGGAGCTGTTTTTGTTTAAATTTGTGTTGAAGCTTCCCCCATTTTGCTCTCCATATGCTGACCCAGGAGATAATAAACCATATGGTTGTAAATTATGTTAATTGTTTTGGAGTATGTTGTTAGTGTAACTGCAAAAAGAGTATTATTATAAAAATGCCATGATTGGGTCCAATATGGACAAACCTAACTTGTTGGTTTAAATTTTTTAATTACATTTTTAACCCAACTGTTGGGTTTGTCCATATTTGACCCAAGGATGGGTTGAAACAACCCAGCAATTTTTAGGGTGTTAAGACATTTTGGATCAAATTTCTAAAACAAAACTATTTTATTTATTTATTTATTTAGTCAAACATTTATCAGTTTAACTGTGTACATATCCTGCTTCAACTAAATATAATTGTGGAGTCCAAATATCTTACTCACAAACTAAGTGTACACAAAAAGTTAATGCAATACCAGTCACTTCAGGCCCCTGTTACCCTTCACTTGCTGTGTGTGCTATTGTGTCACTAGTGATTACTGATTATAAATCCGAAAGAACTAATAGCACTAATCAGCCTTGTATATTAACATTATCATCAGCTTTGATGTTGGACCTCCCCCACAAGTGGCTAACTGCAACTTTCCTTTAAATTATGTGTGATGCACAGGCTGGCAGAGAGGCAGCGACGGCTGTCCCTAGTGTCTCTGATGCAGGATGTATGGTATGGGCGTAGTGCCAGCAGGTGTGATTGGCTTGTCCCCTCACATCAGTGTGAACAGGCGTCCTCATCATGCGTGTGTGTGCCAGGGGAGCCGTATGCCATCTGCCGCCCTCTCCTCCTGCAGTCATAAACCCAGCCTTCATGCCTTCAGCTATATGTGTTTGACTAGTTTCAAGAAGCCCACTTCAGGGCACTTGCACTGGTGTCATATGACTTTTATAAAAGCGTTTCATGCACAGATGTTTTTGTTGTTGTTATGAGATCGATTATATGTTTGATAAACTATTATCTAAGATAAAGTTAATATAACATGAAAAGTAAATATATATGGGTTGATTACTTACAAATTGTTGTCAGTTACTGATTCCAAATTACATGAAAAAAAAGTTAGTAATGTACAGTAATCTTATTTGAGGTAATGTATTCTCACTACTTTTTAGATTACTTTTAACCTAACTCATTTATCACATTGATTTGAATAGGATAATCTTCTACCATATTGATATAAAAATACAAAAAGAAAGAAAATATTCCTTTGTTATCAACAACATGAAGTGCATTAAATACCGGTATTACATTATGTCAGGGTTTCCCAGACTGGGGTTTGTGAGTTTAATGAAAAGCTCTTAAAGGGATAGTTCACCCAAAAATGAAAATTCTGTCATCATTTGCTCGCCCTCATGTTGTTCCAAATCTGTATTAAATGTATTTGTTCTGCTGTACACAAAGGAAGAAATTTGAAAGAATGTTTATACCCAAGCAGATCTCGCCCCCCATTGACTACTATAGTATTGTTATTTCCTACTATGGTGGTCAATGGGGGGTGAGATCTGCTTGGTTACAAAAATCAAAAATAAAACATTTACTAAAAATTTTTTTAAAAATTGTTCACCTGCATGTCATGTGGAACTTTCTATTCATTAAAGAATCCTGATTTTTTTTTATTTATTTTTTTATCCCACTTCCACAAAAATATTAAGCAACACAACACTGTTTTCAACATTGATAATAATAAGAAATGTTTATTGACCAGCAAATCATAACATTAGAATAATTTCTGAAGGATCATGTGACAGTGAAGACTGGAGTAATGATACTGAAAATTCAGCTTTGTCATCGCAGGAATGAATAAAATAAAAATGTACTTTTACCTAAGGCTGATGATCAACATTTTCAGAAGTGCCCCTCTTTTTACTGACCATTTTTTGATTTATTTATTATTATTATTTTTTTCATTTAAGTAAAATAGGTTCAGGTCCTTCTCAGAGGAACTATCTTTAAAGTAACATCCCTCATTGTCCTTTCCTGTGGCTCCTGTAGAAGCTGAGCTTGATATGTATGGATGACCTTGGCTGTTTTCTTTGCTCTGGGTTTGTTTGGATGGCTCTGCGTGAGGCCTTCACATGTGTCTGTGTTTGTGCTTGTCTGCTTGAGTCAGGTAGCAAATGTGTCTGGGGGCATTATGCTAAAGCTGGTCATGGCAAAGGGCAAGGCAGAATTAGGTTGCTGGACTATACAGCAGCTTTGACCTTTTCAAGTGCTATTACATAGAAAGCAGGATCCCACTGAAGTCTGTGAGGAACTTACATGTGAGGGAGCAATTCAGCCGAAAGGGTGTCCTTATATTTTATTGCAAACTGGTGCGTAATGTATGTGAGTGTGCTTGTGCAAATTTAAGTCTTATTTTAGGTGGCTCGTCCAATATTTGGTCTGGTATCGATTCCCGGTGTGTTTGAGCAAGCGAGTCTTGTGTGTTCAAGTCTCCATGCTTATGCATTCAGCGTCTGGTTTCTTTGTGCATGTGTGCGCTTGCGTCTGGATTCTTCCATGCTGTGGCTGAAGCTTGTATCCAGCTAGGTGGTATGATTAGACTAAGGGCTGATAATGAACATCAAAGGGGGTGCGATGGAGCTGGTTTGATCTGTGTCTGTGTTAAGGAATAGAGATGAGTTTGCGTTCTCCATGTGTGTCTGTGCGGTTCACTCACTTATTCCAGACACACACTTGCACCCTTTAATCTCAGACTGCACAGGAGATCTTCACTGTCTTTAACAAGCTCGTCCCTGCTGATGAACAGAAATTAATCAAAGATAATGTTGTCTATGGGAGGGCCTTTGAAACAAACCTGGCAGTGGCAAGAGGTGAGTTATAATGGCTCAGTGGTGAATTACTAATTACAGTACTGATTGGACTTACATTTCAGACATACTCCAATATGTTCGAACACTCAAATATGGTATTATAAAATGAATACTTGCAGTCGTGGATGATTATTTATTTTATTTTATTTTATTTTATTTTATTTTATTTTACTTTACTTTACTTTACTTTACTTTACTTTACTTTACTTTATTTTATTTTATTTTTTTTTTTACTTTACTTTACTTTACTTTACTTTACTTTACTTTACTTTACTTTATTTTATTTTATTTTATTTTATTATTTTATTGCAATGACCATTTCATAATTTTTGGTCCATCTGTGTTCAAACACAAAATGGATAGTTGCAGTTCTGAATTACTTTACTTTACTTTGGTATTTTTAATGTTATGGTATATTTGGTAATGTCTACAATTTGATTTGCGATGCAGTTAATGGAAAGTAAATGAAACAGGTGCCATTGTTTAATTTGATATATAACATTTACTCAAAATTACCATGACTGAGAAGATGGAAGGATATTTGTTCAAATTTTTTTCTGACTTGTTTGCTTTTTAACCTAACATAAAGTGCTTTAAATGAAATGGGGAGTTTATGGAGGTTTGTATAAAAATAATTAATTGGTACATTGAAAACAAAATGGTGTAGAAACAATTTTCACTCAGAAGGGCTTTTCACACTTAAAATAGTTAACCCTGGGTCATTCTAAACCCCAGGTAAACTGAATCCTGGGTTATCTTGCTTCACGTTTCACACTGCTTATAATTTACCCGGGGTTAACAATTCCTCCTGGGTATTCATAAACTAACCCTGGCTTAACGTTCCTATTTGCGGTGTCAGTGTCATTGATTGGATAAACGCAGCACGCGACCTGTTTGCATAGCTCTAGCATTGCGCATCCTCGTATTGCTGACTGGACTATCGAGTTTATACTGAATGGACATTTCGAACTATAACGGTAAGAATGAAACGGTCTCTTCTTCACTCATTGTAGTGTTTTCTATCAGCATTTGACATTTTTCCTCTCAAACGCTGTATTTACTGTTTATATACAATGCGCAGTGTTTCTGTGACTGTCTAAAGCATGTGAATACGAGGCACGCTATTGGTTATCCGTTGCTAAGCATCTAGTCGTAACATTCTAACACCGCATCGTTTCACAATGTACAAGTTTGGCACCACAATGGGGGGTTAACACCTCAAAAGCAGCGCTAACCCTGCTCCGAAGCAGGGTTTAATAACCCTGGGTAAAAAGTGGTGCTAACTCCGCTTCTAAATTACAGGTCTGAAACATTCCTTTACCCGGGGTTAAAAGCGGTGTTCAGAACGACGATAACTTTTACTAATACATTTGAAAATAATTACAGAGACGGGCAAGTAGCACGTTGAATTACACACGCAAATTTGAAGTAGAAAGACTGAAATAGTATTTTTTTGTAAAACATTGTATGATAATATTTAGTGTTTTTTTTTTTATTTTTTTTTTTTACCTATTTGTTTAACAAAATAAGTGCATGTACAAACTTTAAACTGATGTCCATGTTTTTGTAAAAATGTTACAACCCTTCCCACCTAGTCTCGCATAGCTTTCATTGGCCAAGGACTGACATGTAACGCAACCAATCACAGTTCGTTTTGCTCCGCGTCATGTCTAAGGGTGTGAAAATGTAAATTTGATGTTCTTACAATAACAGACCGGCGTGCATCTAATAAATTCAAAAATGTTGTGCAAGTTTACTGCAACAGTGGAGCCACAAACTTCATACTTTTGAAACTCCAGCGTTTAGTTGATCCTGATACGCGCTCATTGTCACAGTTGTAAACACAGCGGAGTTCTTCTTCCACGAGGGAGTTTGGCGTCAGCATTTGTTTCCGGGCGGACCGTTACAGAACGCAACATACACGTCTCCCGGTCATCCTGTAGAATTCAACCAACCAGATGACGACTTCGAAAGTCCTGAAGTATTTCCAGTTAAGTGTGCCATATGCATCAGATGTTCAGCCAACGGTCCATGGGGCGTGACGTCTGAGGCTGAGACTACTTCTTACCTACTCACCCAACTCATCTCACCCTGGTAGTGGAGTAGGTTGTCACAACAAACATGGTTTAGGGATACATTGTAGATTTCAAACCACTGTAATTTGTAGCAGATGAACTTGGGAACATTATATCAAAATTTAGGATAAATAGTGCTTAAAAACAGATATTAAATCAAAGCATATTACATCCATCTCCAGTCTCACCTATCTTACTGATTAAATACCCCACAAATTATCTTATACCCTATTTATCCTATAATTCTTCACTTCTACTCCTGCCTACATTAAAATCTCTTGTTCTACCCATATAGCAAATTATCACCCATTGTATTAATGAGGCATTGCTGGCAGGTGTGTGAGTGGATAAAGGTAGTGTGTTTTAGGATGAGTAAAGCCCAGGCTTATACATACAGCCAGGAACAAACAGTGCCAATTAGTCCCAACTGCCTCACACACCATAAAGGGAGGCGACGTGTCCCTGGAGGCGCAAGACTCTCTGTCTGTGATTCCCCATGATGCCTGTCCCTAACACTCTGGGCGACTGCGGGATCGAGAGTCCACCTGATACCTGTTGCCGTGGTAATGGCCCTGTGAGGAGGTGTAATTAAGAAATAAATCTGGCTGGAAACTATGCCATGTATTGGCTGGCGTGCTTTACCTTCTTGTTAGCACACACCATTTTTTCATATTATTATAGGAATCATGAGAGTCTACCAAGAATAACACCATGGTTTTCTACCTAATTACTTGGTGAGCTGTGGCCTCCATATTCAATTGTGTTACAAATTGTGTATGGTTATTATGTGAAGGGCCTATGCATTCCCACCAGGAACTTGCACACACCTTAATGTCAACCTTTTATTAAGTCCATATACTCACTTTTAAATGTAACATGTATGGCCTTTTGTGTTCTCTGTCACCCAGTTTTCCTATGTTCTGATTAGTTCAATTGGTTCCACCTGTGTCTAGTTAATTATCTGATTAATTCCTTTGTTTGGTCCATGCTTAAAAGTCCTCAGTTCTCCCTCAGTGTTTTTTGGTTCTCTTTTATGTTTGTGAGTATTTCTTGCCTCCTGTATTTTTTTTTTTTTTAAAGTATATTTTATTGTCTTAAGCTTTGACACAAAATGTTGTAGAAGAGCTTGTGGTAGTTGATATAGCTGTGTTTTTCCCTTTCTGTTTGGTCTCTTGATTTTTGTTTTCCCATGGACCTTTCCATGCTGTAAGCAGAGAAGCTGGACAGTGGAGACCATCCGCTGGAGCTGCACATCAGACTTTTTACATATCGCATGCCAAACTCATTACCCAGACCACTCACTCTGTGTATTTTACCACACCAGCCTGAGCAAGTGGTCGAAGGCACGCATTCCAGTCGACGGTCCCAGAGAGGATTTTGAGTGGGTGCTGGTGCACAACAACCCCCCCTTTCACCATCGGCCTCCACGGAGGATGACTTCGCCACCAGCCCCACTCCACCTTCAGAAACCAGCCAACCACCACCGGTAAACGACCCACCGCAGACCATGGAGACCGACCTGCCGCAAAGGACGAGCCCAAACCGAGGAAGCGGTTGGAGGGAGCCATCGCCCCGGAGCCTGCTTGACATCATGAGTCTAACCAGGTGTGTGAGCAGGCAACATAGTGCGTCGCAGTGGAGCTCAAGGGCTGGGAGGATAGCCCCGTCAGCAGTCTGCTATGAGTGAGTGCAATCTGGCTTCTGGATATTATGAGGACTTAAAGGACATGTTTGAGGAGGACTTGATAGACTTTTTTGGAGACATTATTCCAAGTGCCCCCATGCATCTCCAGTGCTCCCTGTAGATCCAGTGTTTCCTGTGTCTCCAGTGCCCCTGCGTCTCCAGGATACCCACCCAGCCTCCCTCTCCCACTTCCTCAATCTGCCAGTTCCTCAGCCTCATCATCGCTGATGTCCTTCAGCCCCTCTGCAGCTTCCATAGGTGTGGAAGATCTACACTCTTTCTTCAGGCCATCAGCTCCTTACAGCAGAGAATCCCCCGTCTCCACCTTTAGCCTCTGTGCCCTTCACTCCACCTCGGCCTGTCGGCTTTGCCTTGGCTCCTCCCTCCCTTGGCTCCACCCTCCCTTGGCTCCACCAGAAACCATTAGCCATACGGCTTCTCCGGGCTCCCTCACCCTTCCGGCTTCGCCTTGGTCAGCCGTCGACCTGCCTGAACCCTCGGCTCTGTCGGCCTCTGCCTTCCCCCTGGCTCCGCCTCTGTCCTCTGGTTATCAGTCTCCACCTCGGACGCTCGTCACCACGGCTCCTCCTTAGTCTCCAGTACCATCGGTTGCACATGGTGCCTGCATCAAGTTGGCTACACCATTGCTCCTCCCACCTTTGACTTTGCCCTGGGGCCTCATCCTGGCTGGCCTCTGGCCTAACATCTGGCTCCTCCTGCTCCTGACTTCCCCTTGGCTCCTCCCACCCTCCACTCCCAATGGACTTATTATTTGGACCTATTTTTGTCTTGCCCCTTCTCCTGCTCCTCCCCCCACCCTTATTTAGTTGGGCTTTCTTTTTTTTTTTGGCGTGAGGATTTTTATTTATTTTTATTTTTATTTTTTTTTGGGTGATGCCATCTAGGCCTTAAAAGCTATTGGAAAATGTTCACGATTAGCCAAATAGCTATTTAGGTATTTCATCAAACTTGTATTCGGATAGAATATCCTGTCCTACATTTATTTTTTACGCATTGTATATATTATGTATATTACGCATTGTATGTTTCGCTAATGTCACATGTCACATTACAGCAGTTTAGTAGTGAACATTGTTTCATGTTTAAGATGACTAAATTGTTTTTACGTTATATTTGGCTCCTCATTGGCTGGTCTGAGAGAGATCAACAGTACTGTTGGTCAGCCTATCATGAAATGCTAAGATTGTTGGTTTTAATGCTAGTTTGTTGTTGCCACTAGATAAGCGCATTAACTTGGTCCATCCCAAGAGGCGCTGCTGTTTTGTAAATCTCTAATCTGTTTATTTTTATATTAGCAAACATTACCAATACTTCCTCTCCCACCACCAATGAGCCTATGGTCAGTAATATCTCCTGGAATGTGAAAGGAAACTGGTCAATGCTAATATTATCTGCTGAAAGCAGGTTAGCATGGAAGATTGCAGATTATGCATAATACGGCTCATATTAAGTTACATGGGAGTGGTCTGGCTGTACTCAATGACACTCTGTTTGAACCCAGTATTAGCTGAGATTCACACTGTTAAATCTTTGAAGTGTTGCTTTTAATCTTTAATCTGTAGCGTTAAAGATGCATTAAATATCCTCAGGCAAACTGTAAAATAACAATGTGTATCTACACAGCAGATATTTCATATTGTGCATTTTTCAAATGTCAAAGCATGCCTCATGTATGACGTCTATGTCTTTTTGATAATATAAACATCCAGGCTAAATATATTACCCAATGCACATGTGGGATTTTCAAATGTCAGTATATTCATGGGTAAACTCATGAGACGAGGGTCTTTAAGCATGTTAGTTCTGCTGTTAAAAGCAAGAGAGAGACAGAGAGATCACTTCTGTGTGTTTAGCTGGTGATTGCTGATTATTTGTTTGGCTGAGTCGTTCTCTCTCTTGGTCAAAAATGTTCTAGATAGAACCTTTAAGGGTTCTGTCAGGCGTTTCATATATAGAACCTTTTAGTGGTTTTTATCATGGATTTAGCTTTTTTTTAATTTTGGTTTATTTTATTTTTATTTATGAATTAAAGGGCTTATAAACATATTTTATGACTAGAAAAAATGAAATAACCTGTTAAACATGAAAGTATCATGCAAACATTTAAGACATTTCTTATTCTATAGCACCTTTTTGGCATTAAGGATTTTCTAAAATTGAGTCAAGAACTATTGGGTTTATATAGAACCCCAGTGAACCTTTTTACCCCTAAAAGTGTTAAAGTTAACATTTATAATGGCGAAGCAAAAATGTTTCATTGAATTATTTCTAGTGCAGCCCT
This sequence comes from Hypophthalmichthys molitrix, assembly GCA_037950675.1. Classification (NCBI taxonomy): domain Eukaryota; kingdom Metazoa; phylum Chordata; class Actinopteri; order Cypriniformes; family Xenocyprididae; genus Hypophthalmichthys; species Hypophthalmichthys molitrix. The sequence continues at coordinate 20,457,989 of CM075510.1, read as the reverse complement.
TCAGTAGGGACCTGTTAATGGAAGCATATTTCCACTATTCAAGGACATATATTCAAGACACTTCAGTCAGATTAACCTTAAATCTGAAGGATAATAGAATATGTATTTCATAATTACAGCGGCAAAGATTCTGATAAGAGCACTTTTCACTGGATGTGAGGGTTTTTAATTTAGTCTTCCATTTTTAAAGCTGATTTGTGTAATTTGCACTTATAAATTTGATTTGCCTAAACCATTTGTTTTATTTGACTGGTCCGAAATGGCGATATTGGTTTCAGTAGTGTGAGATGAAGCCAGAACAAAACATAAATGATTGTGAAAACATGTTTGGAAACAGTCATTGAGCCTCATTCATCAAACTGTTGATAGCCAGACTCAGGAAAGAGATACAGATGTAATCGTTAACAGAATTTTATTGCAGCAAAAGGAATTGAGGACAACAGATGAGTCGAAATGATAACATTGTAACTTGTGGAGCAATATAGGAGAATGAACAGAGTCTTTATCATTTTGCAGGTATGAAAGGAGATCATGACTGGTAAATCTGTGAGTGATGGAAAGCGCACAACTCAGCTGCTGGTGTCAGAGGGAATTCAGGTGATTATGGGAGAGAACTTGACAAACCGAAGGAGACAAGAGGATCACGAGGAGCAAACAGTTGATGGGACACATTGACTTCCATAGTATGGAAAATAAAATACTATAGTGGCCATCAACTCTTTGGTTACCTACATTCTTCAAAATATCTTATTTTGTGTTCAGCTGAAATAAGAAATTCAAACAGGTTTGGAACAACTTGAGGGTGAGTAAATGACAGAATTTTCATTTTTGGATAAATTATCCCTTTAACCAGTGGAAATAAATTCTGAAAACAATGAGTTTAGTAATATTTATACTACACAGTGGAGACTTTTTACCCCAGTGAATGTTTCTCAGAGTAGGTTTATTTTTTGAAAATCCATTTCTGGCACATACAAGTATTTGGCTGCAAAAAAATCTATTGAACATTTCCAACCATTACTGCCCAGAACAGAGTTACAGTTCATTTAACACATATTGACCTTCTGTGATAACATGGCTCAATAGCACATGTCACAGTGGGAAAATGCCATTAAAGAGCACACTATAAGCTTTTCAGAAAGTAAACCTATTGTAAATATAAAAATAATCCATGAAATATATTATTAAACAGCCATTTTAAAGTTTGGGGTCAGTAAGATTATTACTTTTATTCAGCAAGGACACATTAAATTAATAAAATCAGCATATTCAAATGATTTCTGAAGGATCATGTAACACTGAATGGCTGCTGAAAATTCAGCTTTGACATCACAGGAATAAATTACATTTTAAAATATCTTAAATAGAAAACAGTTATTGTAAATTGTAATAATATTTAATAATATTACTGTTTTACTGCATTTTTGATCAAATAACTAGTGTGAGCACATTTTGTTTCCAAAAGCAATTCCAGTAGTAATCTTTATAGTACACTACACAGGATTCACTTGTACTGTCCCTTATAGTAATTGCTTACATTTACAATAAACATCCAAGGCTTTTTCAAAATGCCCTATGTACAGATTCTATATGAGGCCACACTGCTGTAATCTATTGAAAGTGTACAGCGCAACACTCTTATGGCTGAAATCCATCCAGTTTTTAAATCAATATTCCTTTGAAAATGTTTTTTTTTTTTTTTTTTTCCCCCTCTTGAGCTGCTTAAGGATTTCTGGCACATACATAATGATTTTGCTGCTGGACATAAGTGATTTCTATTGATCTCCTAATGAATTTCCAGCAGAAGGTGAATACTACTGCATAATTGATAATAATGCTGACCAAAAGTTCACGTTTGAGAATGGAAGACGGCTCCTGGCTAAATATTGTTATGGAAAACTGCTAACACACAGGGAATGCAGACTTTGTTCATTCTGTAGGCATTCATAAATGTTTTAATATTATTTCCATCATATAGATGGTGCTTCCTGAAAATCTCCAAGTCTGCTCATCAGAGCGATGTCGGAGTTGCTATATGAGGTTCTGGATATGAAGAGGGATTTATGCATATTTTCCCCGTCATCATGGGATCAAAGCATAGATTTGGGTCAAGGGGTTTGATTTATTTGTTCATGTGCACCTCTGCTTCTTATCAATCTGTTTCAGATTACATATGCAAACACAGCACCAAATATCTCGCTACAACAGTAATGCAATTGTGGCTATGATTGAGAAAAATACATGCCATTTTAATATCATGAAATATCTTCACTTGTTTAATACCTGTGGCTTTACAGAAGAAAAGACATGGGCAAAATGAAAGTAGAGATGATTTCTTTATTTGATTCCACTTTGATACACACAAGAGGTTATTCGGTTAGCTGTGGCGATGCTGGAAGGAAAGGAAAAAAGAGGATTTCTCCCTGGGAATGGAACTGAAAAGACACCTTTTTGGATTCAAGGGCATGCTTTTCATTACATCCTCTTTACTGACATATACATGAGGAAATCTATTGTTCACCATCAATATTTTACTCTAATCCAGTTTTATAAGAGAGTCACCCTGTGCCTGTTTTATTGTGGTTCTGGTTGAAGTATATGAGTGTTAAAGTTGATGAAAACCTGTATGTGTGTGTTTGAAGCATTTTGAATATTCAGCTATTCTCAGTAGTCCATAATTGCTACGCTAAAAGCAGATTTTCTACAGTGGCTTAGAGTGCAGTGATAACACCGAAGAGTGACGGTAACCTTGAGGAGTCCATCGAGACTTTAGAGAAAGTCACTGCAACACAAGGCATTGTGGGAACGCAGAGTGAAGGCATTCGGCCAATTAGAGCCGAGAATCTCCTCAGGCAGCCCGGACCCAATCCCCCTCCCTTAGGGATCTCGCTCTCTTTTTCTCGTCCCTTTGCTCAATCAGTTTCTCTCCCTCCCTTGACTCTTTCCATCTCCTTCCTATTCCAATGCGGTTTGGCTCTTAGTCCTAAACTCTATTAACTCTGCCTTATTTTATGCCTGTTCTTTACAACAGAGAGGCACAGATTGAGAGGGGTCAATCAGAGTTGAGCCCATACGGCTGGGAAGGAGAAACTTTTCTATTTCAATTCAAAGGTCTTTGTGGAAAGGAGTTTCACTTTGAAATGCTGATTCAGTGGCCTCTGTAGGCCTGGAGTAATTGAGCTCCTTTAGGACATGCGGAACATTATTGAAAATTGTGCGCCGTCTTTAAAATCCTCTGTCAGGAAGTGACACGTAGGGTTATGTGTGCAAGAGAGGGACTTGGTGTTGAGGAAAAATACACCAGCATAGGGAGTGTTCAGGAGGAATGTTCAGGCACATATTTATTTACTTATTCCACAGTAACAATAGGCTCTTTCACAGAGACTTTGTTGTATATCCCACAGTATTTTATCCTTTTCAGAGATCTTGTGTGACCAGGAGCTGAATTTGAAGTGAATTTATACCTCAGCAGCCAGATACAGCTGTTCAACAGTTTTTTTGTTTGTTTGTTTTTGTTTTTCTTTCTGTCTATTCAGCCTGTGTTGGGTAGTATATTACAAAAAAAAATCACTGATTTGTGTCCCTGCATAACTTTTTGTGAAATATTTAGAATTATTTATATTTTTAAAAGTTTTTAAAAGTCACTTTTAATTTTCTGTACGTTTATTTAATTTTTTTTTTAAATTATACTTTTATTCAGCAAAGATGCATTAAAGGATTAGTTCACTTTAAAATGAAAATTACCCCAAGCTTTACTCACCCTCAAGCCATCCTAGGTGTATATGACTTTCTTCTTTCTGATGAACACAATCAGAGTTATATTAATAAATATCCTGACGCATCCAAGCTTTATAATGGCAGTGAATGGGAGTATCAAGCTCAAAAAAAGTGCATCCATCCATCATGACATACTCCACACGGCTCGGGGGGGGTTAATAAAGGCCTTCTGAAGCGAAGCAATGCGTTTGTGTAAGAAAAATAACCATATTTAACAAGTTATAAGGTTAAATATCCAACTTCCGCTAGACCGCCTTCTGTATTTAACTGATGAAGAAAGTGTAACGTTCAAAACGCTTACGCTATGTCCTACGCCTTCCGTATTCAACTTACGAAAAAAGCTTAACTGCGGTCTGGCGGAAGCTAGATATTTTACTTTATAACTTGTTAAATTATGGATATTTTTCTTACACAAACACATCGCTTCGCTTTAGAAGGCCTTTATTAACCCCCGGAGCCGATGGATATGGATGGATGCACTTTCTTGAGCTTCATACTCATTGGTCCCGTTCACTGCCATTATAAATATTTGATGCGTCAGGATATTTATTAATATAACTCTGATTTTGTTAATCAGAAAGAAGAAAGTCATATACACCTAGGATGGTTTGAGGGTGACTAAAGCTTGGGGTAACTTTCATTTTAAAGTGAACTAATCCTTTAAATTTATATAATTAAACATATTAGAATGATTTCTGAAGGATCGCTTAATACTGAAGTAATTGCTGCTGAAAATTCAGCAACATTTTAATTAAATTAGAACTTAAATGATAAATTAATTACCTGTATGACTTTTCTTCTGTTCATATTTTGAGAAATGTTGTGTTTTTTCCATAAAATTGAAGTCAATGATCACCAAAACTGTTTGATTACAACTGATCTTCAAAACTTTCCCTCTTTTCCCACAGAAGAAAGAAACTCAGGTTTGGAATGACACAAGGTAAGTAAAGAATGCTAGAATAGTTGGGTGAACTATCGTCAATGTAGTTAGCTACTTTTTGTCAGTAGCTTGCTTCTACTATAGAGTACATTGGCAGTGGTTTAACTACTTTAAATAATGTGTCTTACCTTGGCAAGCTACAGTTTCAAAATAGCTTCCCCAGTAACATAAATATTTCTTGGAGAAACGTAATGAATTTATGCATTCACATACTTCTCCATAGACTATAGAAATAAAAATGGGTTTCTTTCTCCTTCCAAAGCCTTGTCTTCCCCCATGATTTGTGGTATGCTGGGGCAGGATTTTCTTGCTGAAATAAAGAAGAAAAATGTTTGTATATGAAAATGAAATGTCTTTCATCCCATGTGCTGTAGCCTGTAATTTTTAAACAACAATAATAAACAAATGTCATGTATATGGTATGTTGTAATAGATCACTCAGACAGTAATTGGACCCACTATGTATCACTTACATGTCTTTACACAAGTTAACAACATGGCCTGTATTTCTGTGGGTGTCAGTATGTGTTTATATGTATCATTACGGGTGACTTATGCATTGCATGTGCAAGCAGAACTCATGTTGCAGAAAACATTTTGTCCTTCTCTCTGTTGATGAAGAGCAGGAAGGCAGTTTGGCCCCGCAGCTCTATTCATTCTGCTCCAGTAGCGCTGAGCTTCATGTACTGCGAGGTAAGATCAAGCAGAAGGGACTGCTTTTGAGTTCGGTTTGATCGCAGACCACCTCCGGGCAGATCAACATAAACAACAACCAGAGAGATAGACCCTCATAGGCCCCACTAGCTGGACAGCACTTCGATTACAGCGTTACTGTTTCTCTTTCATGCTGTTTAGGTAACTATCCTAGTCTCTTGTACTGCAAGGTTTATATAAATACTCGAAGTGTGAAGGAAAAGTGAGGTTTTCAAAGTGAACAGGTGCCAAACGTGGCCTTTCATTGCTCGTGTTTTCTGAAGAAGCTCTGAAGCCTCTCAGATTTATTGAGTTAGCTCTCTGTCCCTGTTTGTACATGTTGTTCTTATAGAGTTGGAGTCTTTCCATCAGTCTGGTGTAGTGTTTATTTGTGCGCTGCAGGCCACCGGTGGAACACAATAACACGGCGTGCATCCTAGCGTGGGAGCAGCCAGTATCTGTTCAGCTAGACAACTGACTAATACCTTCGTCTCATTATGTACTTGTTGTGTACGCTGAATGATGTGGTGCGAGCTCGTCTGAGTTCTTGGTCATGCGCTTCCATCCGCAAACGTGGGCATTCAACTGACCTGACAGTGAATATCAACACTCAGTAGTAGAGTAGTAGTGCACTGATATGGATGAAAACAAGTGTGGTTGTTTTCTGGGGTAAGGAATGATTTTACTGTCCTTCTCAAACAAAGGGCATGTTGGCACATGCACACACTTCTGAAAAAGAAGAAAACAATAGCATACTTTTTAAAAAGAGTACTTATTACAGAAATAATATACTTTAAACTGACACTTAAAGGGATAGTTCACCCAAAAACGAACATGCTGTCATCATTTACTCACCCTCAAGTTGTCCCAAACCTGTATGAATTTCTTTTCTTCTGCTGATCACAAAAGAAGATATTTTGAAGAACATGGGTAGCCAAACAGTTGAAGGGCCACATTGACTTCCATAGTATGGAGGGAAAAAAAAAAAAAAAAAAAAAACATTCTATGGAAATCAATGGGGCCCATCAACTGTTTGGTTACTGACATTCTTCAGAATATCTTCTTTTGTGTTCAGCAGCAGAAGGAAATTCATACAGGTTTGGAACACAACTTGAGGGTGAGTAACTGATGACAGAATTTTCATTTTTGGGTGAACTATCCCTTTAATAGCATGTTAATTGCTATTGAATGAAAATGTATTATGTTTAAATTATAATACATACACACACACACACACACACACATAATGTCCTGGCTCTTCCAAGCTTTATGATGGCAGTAAATTGAGATTTTGAAGCCCAAAAAAGTGCAACCATCCATCATAAAAGATATCCACATGGCTCCATGATGTTAATAAAGTCCTTCTGAAGAGAAGCGATGCGTTTGTGTAAGAAAAATTCACTTAAAAATAACTAGCTTCCCACAGACGGCCATACACGTCAATTTACGGCAAAAGAATGAACTCTGACCTTGACGAATGCGGAAGAGCAGAGGAGAGAGCAAAACAAAACACCAGTCATGAATTAGAAGTCTAAAACAAGGATTTTTAAAGAAAAATGTCAGAGGATTTCGATATAAGAGAAAAGGAGTCTGAGTTTGTTGCCCAGCCCTATTTATTTGAACAGCGAGAGGCGTCAAAGCTTACGCTACTCCGACAATGCGTCATACTGCATTCACACGGGATGTCAGCGTTAGCGCTTCTTATTTACTGGGTGATGACTGATGTCACGCATTGCCGAACTGAATTATGGGTTCTGTCACGTCACTTCACTCACGTTGCTTGCAGCAGAAGTTGAAAATTTCTCAACTTTTCAAGTGCCAACCAACGCAGGCGTCAGCCAATCAGATCGCCTTATGCAAATACCCTAGTGCAATCGCTAGCCAATTGTATTCATGCAACACCACAAAGTAATTTGATTGGCTGTTGTCACTATGATGGTAGTGTCAGCACCAAACTTCAGACACGCCCCTTGTGAATGCAATGTCAGGGGTTATTCCTTTGGCATAAGCTGACGTGCGTACGGCCGTCTGCCAGAAACCAGTTAAGTTTGTAAAGTTTTAAATATGGATATTTTTCTTATGCAAACGCATTGTTTCACTTCAGAAAGCCTTTGTTAACCCCCTAGAGCCGTGTGGTAATCTTTTATGATGGATGGATGCACTTTTTTGGGCTTCAAAATCTCATTGTCTATTCACTGCCACAGCTTGGAAGAGCCAGGACATTATTTAATATAACTCCAAGTGCATTCCTCTGAAAGAAGAAAGTCATATGCACCTAGGATGGCTTGAGGGTGAGTAAATCATGGGGTAATTTTCATTTTTGGGTGAACTATCCCTTTAAAGCATGACAAAAGATTATTTAAACATAATTTAAAATGTACTTTAAAGTAAAACTTTAAATTTGTATAGTAGTATGTTAAGAAACATATAGTCATGAAAGTTTACTCTCTTAAATACACTTAAGTGGCCTTTTGTTTCATATTTATTTCAATATTAGATTATCTGCAAGTGTTTTTTATATATATATATATATATATATATATATATATATATATATATATATATATATATACAAATACTTTTGCAATTTGAAGTACACTACAATTACACATTCAATGCAATTAAGCATACTTCTTTTTCACAAGGGCATCCTCGCTTCTGTTGAACTGCTTTTGGCATAGCAAGCAAGGACAGATGCCTCATGGCCTGACAAACTGACATTGTGCTAAAGGAACAGCTGCATCGGGGCACCCTTGGGATTTGACACTAACCTTGAAAGATATCCCTTACTTTACCAGAGCCTCCTCATGTACGGTAGCTTGTTGGTGATTGCCCAAAAACTGCATCTGCACAGTAGCGAACATCAAAACACCACAGCGGTAGCAAAGCAGCAGAACAGCCTGTGGGTTTGGCAAGGCCTGTCTGACCAACTCACTTCAGCACGCCTTTTATCCCGCCGTTTACTGTAAACACACAAACACAAACAGAGCGGAGCTCGGCTTCAGTGGGAATGGGTAATGATGCTGGTGTGTGTATGGACTGCTGTCAGCGGTGAGCGGCAGATTGCACAGCACAGCCAAAGGATCCTCACAGGAAACACCGCTCAGATCTCTGGCCCAAATGCCTCGTACTGGATCATAAAGTGTGCAAAGGAACGCCAAACAACCTCTGCAGAGAGCTATTCTGGAGAAAACGGAATCGTGTTTATGCAGGCATGCTGTGTTGAGCTGTATCAACTTATCTATTTATATAAACAACATTTCTGGGAGTCAACTGTGAAGGAGTTTATAGTCAGCTGTAACAAAACTAGTTTTTTTTTTTTTTTCCTGACTTTATGCTGCATCTGCTTTTGATATGTCAGGGGAAACATGCAGTCAGCAGGTCATTATAGACCAAAATAAACCCCAAAATGGAAATTATGGTTCAGATATGAAGCAGAGGTTATCATTTGTCATCAATTGTAATTGCTGTCAAATGTAGCTTGGTTTAGAACAATTAATAGTAGACTTAAAAAGTCACAATGAGTTATGCAAGCATGGCTGGGAGCATCAGACCAACTGCAACAATGAGTATTAAAGAAATTTTAGATAATTTTAGGCATTATGGCTGAAAAATCACAAATACAATGACTATTAATTATATTTAATTGCTTAACACTGTTGACAGTAGGTGTCAGTGTGAGGTGACAATGACACAAAGTCAGTATGCCAAAGCATGCAAAGTTACAGCTTCAAAATCAGCTTGCCATCAAATTAATTGATACATTATTCGAGAATCATTTGGTTAATCAAAAAACGTTTAATAATTTTTTTGCTGGCATGGTCTGAAGATGATCTAAGCCAATTTTGGTGAAAATCGGACCAACGGTATAGGAAAAGTTCGAAAAAAGTAGGTTTTGAAAGGAATTCAATATGGCAGACAGCAAGTTCGACTGAATATGGCATAACTGATATCATTGTTCACATATGATTCAAGGAATCTATCAAGACCAGTTTCATTAAAATAGGCAAATTTAATCAAAAGCTTTTAGCATTTTCATAATTTTTTCTTAAAACTTTGAGTACCTTCAGGCCATGGTGCCAAAAACACATACCGTAAAAATACAGCATTTTATGAAATGGCAAATGCTCAAAATGGCCGACATGGGAAATTTTGGTATCACTCGACTTGGTATGCTGCACAGAATCAAAAGAGTTTTGGGCAAACCATTCAGACATTATAAGCAAAAATAGCCATTTTTTCCCCATATCCCCTGACTAGTAGTTGGTGCTGTGCCAAAACGTTGCAAGTAGTCTCAGTTCATACTTGTGATTAGATGTACCAAGACTCATCTCAATAAGCTAAAGCGTTGCAGTGATAAATTCTTGAATTTTGTTCTAGTTCTTATGGTTCAAAAGTTATAGGATAAACATGACTGCAAATTTGGACAGTTGTTGGCGCTAGATAGATTTAGTCAGAGATTCCAAATTTTCTAGTAATTTTCAAATTTCATAATTTTGCCACAAGTGGTTCTATGGGCTGCCATAGTCTCAAAAGCGAAAGAAGAAAAAGAAAAAGAAGAATTTAATAAGAACACTAACAGATACAATAGGTGCCTACACCTTTGGTGCTTGGCCCCTAATAAAAACTATAATAGCACATAACTAAAACAACACAGGTAAAGGATGATGCATATTTGGTGGATCGCTATAAAAATAAACCCTTAATGTGAAGAAGAGGGCTTATTACACGGCTACTTAAAAATGAAAAAAAAAAAAAAAAAAAAAACTTTTTTAAGTAAATTATTTTCTTAAAGAAGAAAAAGCTATGTAAAAATGTAGTTTAGGGCTCATTATGTACAAAAATATTTGACCACAGAACGCCACGACTGACGAATCAGAATCAGGTATTCAAGAGAACCGTGTAATTAGTATGCTTAATGACATCTGAGCTAGATTTCCAACAGTGTTACAAGCCATGGTTTTTAATAATAACAGTCTGTGTACATGTGTAATTCAATTTTGATTCAGATATTGTGGTGAGTTAGCTTCAGGTGGTTATAAAAGGAAAAGCTCAGGGGAAATAACAAGCCCAGTGACCGCAGCAAAAGACTGAGGCACAATACACCCCATGCCAGCTTTAAAAATGGACATGAGCTTGGCTGAATATTACACAGCCATAATGAAGGCATGAAAAGTGCCCTGAAGTGCATTCCACGCATTTGCTTACTGTCAGTGTGTAATGAAGACAATAACAAAACTAGTCAGTGCAATTCTCCTGCTTATTTATGCATTCAAAAGAGACTGAACTGATAGGAACAGCACGACCAGGCAAAAACATGCAATGATATAAACAACGCGCTGTGCTTTTAGATATAAATATGCAAATCAGTTGCATACTGAAATTGTCAGCCTCAAACAATTTAGCAAATGTGTGTTTTTGCGCTACATTGCATTTGAAAATGTTTGTCCCTGGTTTTGATGGCAGCGTATCTTTAGTGATCTTTAGGGTGGTAATTCAACAGAATATGTCCTCCATGATCTCGCAGTTCACGTCACTGACCCACATATGGATCAGAGCAGGCTGCTGTCAGTTAGAAAACATTATCAGTGACACGTTAATGGCAACTCCAGGCTATGTGGTTAACGCCACAAAAATGAAAATGTATATTTAGAGGAATATACAGAAATGGACTGCATTCTGGCTGAATTAAGATGTTTATTTTAAGCTCAAACTGAGAACACTGAGTGAACCGAGTGAATTTATAGTGTATACAGAGTCAGGGAACTCAACAACCTCCAAAAGTGTTTGAAAAGTGTTTGTTTCTTTTTGGTTTTTGGTTTCAAAAATAATCCATAACATAAGGAATCCTTCTAGAAATCTACGGATAATGGGTTGGAGCTATTTACAGCTTATTCGCCTGTGAATTCTCAGTCTAAGGACCTCAAGTGCATTCAGATGTGTGCTGTTTTCTGCGGTGTGCGTGTGGATGGGTTGCGGGCTCAGTTGTTTGAAGTCATTTAAGAATGATTGAAGACAGTTCGGAACAAAGGAGGCTTCAGAAGATAACCAAGCATAAAAGATGATGCTCAAATGCACTGTATTAAGCAAAAAGAGATATAATAACTGATGTACAGGGATGGAAAAGCTGGCAAATGAAAGTCTTGAGTAGATTGAGGGAACATATGGAGATGAGTGGGGTCTGGAACGAGCTGAGATGTGTGACCCACTTTTTGGTATGAAAAGCAACAGATTGAATGCACATAATACACTTGCATTAAATGCTATGTTGCGAGTACTTAAGGGTCATTTAAGGAAACATGGCTGATGTGGCTAATATGGTCTAACTGTCATTTTGATGTTGGAGAAAAACAAACGGACAATTGGATGCTTGGCACAGTCCATGCAATGTAACTGATGCGATGCCACTGAATCCTGTGTGAAAGATGGCACAGAGAGAAACGGCATTGAATTCATCCTAAAATCTATTATTCATATTCGTTAACCTAGAAAGGGAAACTTAAACCCATCCGCCACAAATGACTGGTGTTGATTGCAGTGACAGAGATGCTATAACCACAAACTTTACTGCAAGAGTCAAGCGGGGACACAGACTTCACCACCAGCACAGGGGCACCAAAGCAAAACATTTTGGGTAATAGCTCGTTTGCAATCACTTGATTCTGATGACGCGTGAAATTCAGATGGAGGGCAGGAAGTGAAAATTAGAATGGACGAGATGAGGAAAGTCCATACTGTGCTGTTTTAGAAAGGTATAAACAGAAAATCACAACATATGTTGAACGTAATCCTTATGTTATGAAGATGAGTGATTTTTCTACTGAATTGAAAGACTTACCTGCCATTGAGGCGGTAGATATAGAGAATATAAAGATGTCGTCGCGCCATGTTGAGTTTTAGTCTGGTTTGTTTATATCACACTGCCTTTCTGCTAGCAAGTTTAGGGCAGTATTTTGATTTTGTCATGATTGTGAAAAATGTCACCATTGTAGGTCATTCATGTTGAATCGAGAATTACAACAGGAGCTCACATCATCGTTCAGGGAAAAAACTAGACTGTGTAATACAATTTTCACCTTTTCTACATGTAAAAACACTAAGGGAAGCTGGTTGAGGAGGTGACAGGAAGATGCCGTATAGCAAATCTAATAAAACCCACTGCCTGTCTTCACTCAATGAAATAATCAAATCGCTGAGTGTTTTTGAAAGTTTTGTATTTTGTTTGGTTTAATAATTAACATTACTTTTGTGACTATGATTCTCACTCAGTTTGTGAATGAGCATAACTTGCATGCAGCCACTTCAAAACTGTTCACAAGCTTCTATGGTTTTGATTTTGGTTATCATTTATTGCAAACGATACCATGAAGAATGTGAATATTTAACTAAGTCAAAAACAAAAAAGGTAAGCAGGTATCCATATTAATTTCAGTATCAACAGACGCAAAATGCTATTAAAGGCGACAACTTTAAAGTAAAAATATGTTAAAAGTTACGTAAATGATAAAAGTTCCTTGTGGTTTTTCGGTTTGATCGATTTGAGCAACCATAAACGACGAAAAACATAGGAATTTTGAGTTTGTGATAGCGATTCCTATATAGAAAAATCACTTCCTGCCCTCCAGCTGCATTTCGCGCCACAGCAATGACGTCATGTGCAAACAACCTATTCAAAGTAAAATATGTTAAATACACTGATTGGCGAATAATAAAGTCCATTGTAGTTATGAATTGCAAGGCAGCCTATTAAAACATGGCACTTACAAAACTATCACTAATTTTTGCAGTGAATACATTAGTTTAAGGTATAAGGTATAAGAAGGTAAGAATAGCCTCTTCCTCCATGTTTGCCAGTGGTGGAATGAGCACTATTAGGAAGGTTTGACAGAGATCAGAGTACAGTAAATACAAGGGGTGGGGCTTAGCAAAGAGTGAGTTGTCTCTTTACTCATCTTAAATTTATTACTGTAAATGCATCAGTGAGAATTAGCATAATGCTTTGGTTGCCAAACTATCTATATACTCAGAAACAGACAATCCATGTATTTTAAGCTGAAGTAAACAACAGTAATAAAATGAATATAATATAATATAATATAATATAAGTAATTGTAAAATTACAAATATTATAATAAGAGTTCCGTCATCTAAAACATAGCACCAGTTAGTCTACACCTGCATGGGTAGGTTGACATTACTTTATGCCCCCCATGTAGAACAGATGGCCCATCTTGTTCTGGTGCCGTGCTGCGCACCAGACTGTATTTGACACTGAAAGAGCATAACACAAGATTACATATCTCACTGTACTGAAACGTAATATGACACCTGTAACTTTTACCTGAGAGCCTCTTAACAGAGAAAAACCTCTCTGAGCTCTCATCAATGACAGCTGCGTGTGAGAGCACTTTCTGAGGCTCGTCGCGCAGGTGGATGTGAATTAAACTGTAAAGTTATACTTTTCCAAGAAATTACTAATAAGGTTTTGCTAGCAGGAGAAATCCGAGTCTAGATGTTTTAGATATCAGTCCTCTGTTTTCTCCTGTGACCAGCATTGCATTCCTACTGAGCGTAGGATGCTTTGTGCCAAGAAAAATATTGAGACGTTGGCATGTATTGAAATTTATTGCCAGAAGCAAATAAAGGCATACATCATACACTTTCACTTACTTTAACTTACTAACACTGGTAAAAGACATTCCTACCTTTGTTTTACTTATAAAAATCTCCATCATTCCCACTATACTATCTGAGGCGAATCTGAGTGATGTTATTAGCTGTCCTTTAGTTCAAGAGAAATGTGCACCGCCAGCATAACCTACAAACTGTAAATTCGTAATATTCCCTTGGAGTCTGCGCTTGGGAAGAGGGGGATGTGCTCTTGTTCATGATATTGCGTTTTAACGTGCGTCGGATTTACCAAAAGCAAATAAATGTAATGCACATAACCGCCCGCCCACCCACACGCACTCAAACTAAGGGGTACGCATATTTGCCTGTCGAAGACGAATAAGTGAATGTCTTACCTGGACCCAAAAGTGCAAACGGGGGAGGTGAGGGGGACAACGATTCTATGTTTCGCTCTGCAGCAATGGTGGAGATCAACGCAGACACACTGAGAATATGAACACCAGCTAATAGAACGAAATAAAGCGGTGCAGAAAAAGAGCGAGAGAGGGAGAGAGAGACAACTCCGTCTCCCCCTCCCCTTACAGCCTCCTTCATTTATCTCCATCCCTATGGCACAAAGATAGAAGCACAGCCACAAACAAGCTAATCTCAGCTAAGGACAGCATCAGCAAGACCTGAACGAAACAAACTACAGGCTAATTGCAGCCGTCTAAACCTACCGTACTGCGAGTATATGTACTAGTCAGTAGGTGTGGGTCGCTTTCTCCCCCTCTCTCGCTCTGTCTTCCTCTCCGTCTGCCTCGCTCTGGCTGCGTCCAGACATGACTGGGGCTGATTTAGGTCACCACGTCTGTCTGGCTGAGCTCGGCTCAGCTGCTGCGTCGCTGCTTCTGTTCGGCTCTGCTCTGCTCTCTGGGCAAGGACTAAGTCTAGGACCGAAAAGCACTTTAACCTTGGAGCAGAACGGCCACTTTGGCCAGTTGCCTCAAATGGGAATGCAGGCGGGCCCGGCTGACTGGACGCCTCGGGATGGGACGGGTTTACGACGGGACGGACACTGGAATCCAAGTCTTTATCATCGATCAGTCTTGGGAACACCGTCCTTTTCATGCAGACAATGGCATCAGCAGCCCCCAAAAATCTCGATCCGGACTTGTTTCTCTAAATTTTCTGTCTGCATATAAGATGGAGCGTAATTCCAAGTTGTTTGACTCAGAGTTCATCTTCTTTCTTGGCTCTACTCTCTTCAATCGCTTTGCCCCAATGAAAATTATCCCTAAACGGCGGAGAGAAGCAGAATGACGGTATTTCGAGAGGAAGTCCTCGGCTCCTCTGCCTCCCCAAAACAAGCCAGTAGACTGCAGCTGTGAGCTCCTGTGCTTCCACTCTAGTTGTCTGGCTGTGCCGCAGTGCGTCTGGGAGGAAAAAAAGACTCTACGTCTGTAGCCAGAGCGCTGCCACTCGCCTAAAACCATTGCCGTGACACAGCAATCAGATGACTTGTGTCAGCAAAATGATGCGTCATCATTCGTTGAGCAGAAGGGACGCTGGGAAGTTTTTGGTGTGCCGTGCCACCTGAAAACCCCGTCTTGACATTCTGCTATACTTGTCTCCGCTGCCGGGGAGTAACAGCGGCGCTATAGATTAATAAACAAGAGAAAGGGAAAATGTATGAGAGAGAGACGGTTTTGCGCTTCATCCACCTTAATTTGTATTCTCTCTATTCACCTTAACTTCTGAGGTTTGACTTCCCTCTCTGTCTCACTTCCAAACATCCTCTCCACCGCTCTTTCTTTCCACATCGCTGTTCTCTCTTCTTACCCTATGAAGTGCATAAATGATATGAAAATGGCTTCTAAGTTTCCAGTTTTCAGTATGAAAAGGGTCTCTCATCCTTTAAATGTCACAGTCTCCTCTGATGTCATATAAACACGCTCACATGCCCACTCTCTCCTCATCTGGCTTTTCATATGTGTGGCATTCTCAGTGTGTTTATCATGGTACAGGTACACTTTTGCAGTCCTTTGTCTGCACATGACTGTTGTAATTAGCATAAATGTAATGTCTTTGTCCTCAAATCCATATGGTTGAGACAGTTAAGGGAGAGAAACTGGAAAGGCAGCCAGTATGTGAGCACATGATGAACTGCTGGAGGGATCTGCTTTCTCTATCTCCAGTACGGATGCCCTGCTGTCTTCAATTGTAAAAGCAATAATTGTCCAAGAAAAACACTTTTCTCTATTTCTCCTCCCTTCACTATTCTCACTCTCTTTTTCTCTTGCATATGTGTTTATTAAAGGAATAGCTCACCCAAAAATATATCCCTTGTGAAAAAGAAGTACACTTTAGCAAACTTAAAAGAAAGAGTACTTATTATGGAAATTGCAATCTTATGAATAAGAATAATATACTTAAGTGAATGTAATTTTTACAAACACTTAATGTTGCATGTTAACTGCAATAAAAGTGAAAATTATAGTTTACATTAATACATTTATATTAAATTAGCTGAACTGCTTTTCTTAAGGAAATATTTATATGCAATTTCATAATTATTTTTATTGTCTTTGAAATATGGAAAGTACTGACAAGCATTTATGCTAAACTAAAATATACTTTATTGTCATTTCTATATATGCCATGTAATTACACATTTGTAATGATCAAGTTGCTATTTAGTACTTTTAAAATATTTTAACTTTAAATGTAATGTTGAATAAAACATTACAGTTAAAATTATAATCAAGTACTTTAATATGTTAGTCAACACATCAAAATAAGTGTACTGATGTAAAGCATGTGCAGGTTGCCCTTTTCAGTGCAAAAGAGTTTAAGCTTCTTTTTTTTCTTTTTTTTTTTTTTTTTTGGTTGAACTTAAAACATATGTTGAATATTTCTCATCTTAGACCTGACTGAGATTCATTTAGGTCAGTGGGTTTGAGTTTCATGTATTGTAAGTGTGTGTGTGTGTGTGTGTGTCTATCTAGTGTATGATACAGCACCTGTTCAGTCAGTGATGTGTCCTCCCTAACTCCAACAGACAGGACACAACAGACACTTAGTATGATTTATAAGCTGTTTTCCTCATGGGTACCAAAAAATGTCCTGTGGGGACATTTTGTCCCCATAACGTAGGGTTTACCTGAACCACACACAAACACACACACACACACACACACACACACACACACACACACACACACACACACACACACCCAAACCAAAGAGTCAGGTGTCAGCTAAACTACAACCTGATAAGACAAAACCTCCCTTAAAGAACAAGGCTAAACATGTTGTTCCAATATTCACCTAAACATACTCCACTTTTGGTACAAACCTTGAGCCAAATTACATAACTTTCAATGCAGAGTGGCCATTCACTTTCCATAACTGTATAAATTTAACCATTCTTTCCTCACTTGCTTTGCTGCCCACAAAAACATTTCCCTCTCCTGTTACTTAAAAGCACAAACTACTCACAATAACCCAGAGAAAAACTACTGCTCAAGGTTGCTTGCAAAACATAAACAAGACCTTTCTACAAGTGAATGCACTCTGTTCATCAAAACACTTTTTGTTGCCTCCAGAGCAGCACAAGCTCTATACATAACCTTGAGTAAAACCTCTAGTGTTTACTAAATAAGAGATCGTTTAAGCTGTCAGAGACACAAAATTGGAGAAAAAAAAAATGTTTTCATTTGGTTACTATACAGCAGAACTATACATTGTATTGTACATCAAATGTGGATGCTCTGTACCTGCTTCTATTCATACATGTGAAGATACATTTTCTAAAAAAAAAAAAAAAAAAAAAAAAGCAACAAATTCTCAACTTCATATTTTCAAACTTTTTGTTTTCCGGAAATCCTTCTGTAAATCTCACTAAAAATACCTCCATAAAATTAAAAGGGATAGTTCACCCAAAAATGAAAATTATCTCATGATTTACTCACCCTCAAGCCATCAGGTGTATATCTTCTTTCAGACGAATACAATCGGTGAGATATTTAAAAAATATCCTTAGTCCTTCAAGGTTTATAATGGTTGTGAATGGGGGGCTGCGTTTTGAAGCCAAATATTATGCATCCATTCATAAAAAAAGTAATCCATACGACTCCAGTGGGTTAATAAAGGCCTTCTGAAGCGAAGAAATGCATTTTTATAAAAAAAATATCCATATTTAAAACTTTATAAATTCAAATAACTAGCTTCCGGCAGACGACCGTACGCAGAATGCGCAAGTTGACTTGCGCCAAACGAGTAATCCTCTGATCCAATGTATGACGCAGGATGTAGGAGTAGTGTAAGCTTAAACGCCTCTCGCGGTTCAAACAAATAGGGCTGTACAACAAATTTAAGCTCCTCTACTTTTATTATTGTTTTAGACTTATAATCTGTGACCGGTGATCTATCCTCTGTGCCTCCGCGTTCGTCATTAAGATGTGCGTCAGGTCGAAGGATACTCATCCGCCACATTGATTTGCGCATTCTGCGTACGGTAGTCCGCCGGAAGCTAGTTATTTGAGTTTATAAAGTTTTAAATATGGCCTTTATTAACCCCCTGGAGTCTTATGGATTACTTTTTTTATGGATAGATGCATTACTTTTGGTGTCAAAATTCACATTCACAACCCCCATTCACAACAAATATAAACATTGGAGGACTAAGGATATTTTAAATATATCTCCAATTGTGTTCATCTGAAAGAAGATAGTCATATACACCTAGGATGGCTTGAGGGTGAGTAAATCATGGGATAATTTTAATTTTTGGGTGAACTGTCCCTTTAATGAGGGAAAAAAGAAATTCGATATAACAAAGACTAACCTTAAGACACAACATTTTTCCACTGTGAAATTATTTTAATGAAATTAATTATTGCAATAGATTCAGACATTTTAATTTTTTTTTCCATTCAAGAAAGAATATTTTCCATTATTCCATTATATTTCCATTTTTTTTTTTTGATATATGATATAAAAAAAATTCACACTTCAAATAATATGTGAATATGTCTTTCACATTACAATAATAAGAAAGTAATTTTAATGACATTACACTAATGAGAATTGCGTGGGAGTGTTTAATTGTCATAAAATAATACCACAATGTAAAAAAATTCTTAATGGCTGCAAAACAGGGTTTGATGCTTTCCTTTCTTTTCACTTCTTAATCATTTTTTCTTTTGTTTTATTTTTTTATGGGGGAAATATAAGAAGAATTTCTTAACAGGTTTCATGAATTGAAATAAACATGTCTCTGGATGAACAGTTATACTGGTGTCATTATAACGGTTGGTCTTTAATTAGCATCACCTCTTCAGTTTCTAACGGTTGGTAACACTTTAAACAAATGAACCTGATTATATCATGCCTGGAATCTAGCCAACAAATACTGTTCCGTTTTTCTATGGTCTCTTTATCAAGCAAATACATCAGCTCATAATTAACATGAAACCACTTTTGAGAATAGTTGTGCTGATGAAGTGATGCTATCAAGATAAACGTTACTGTTCTTGGAAGCTCTTGCACTGAGTTGCACTGGCGAACGTTAGAGACACGTGAAACCTGAAAAAGGAGGCGTGTCTTTGGGCGCCGTTCCTGATTTATTGCTGCAATGGGGAAGTAAACCCTTGTGAAAGATAAGCGATCAGCCGTGTTCTTACCTCAGTCTTCTGCTCCAGGGGAAATAATCTGCTGAGCTGGACAATTGGCTGTAACCGTTTTGGCTCTCCGATGGAAGTTATCTGGGTGACCTCACCACAAGCAAGCTTATCCCACTAAAAAAAGGGACAGACATTTGGGTGACCTTTTGCAGAAGTTAAGATTATGAAAACTTAAAGCATTACAGATGGCAAACACAACTTTAAAAGCTAAGAGGAATACCTGCTGGGGTCAAGTTGGACAACAGTTATATTTCAGTTGAACGGTTTCAATGGAGCTTAGCAATCTCACACAGATACACACACACACACACACATGCTCGCATGCACAAAGACTCCATTGTGCGACAGCAGCGGCACAGAGAGGCTAGAGAAATTAGCCTGGTAATGAGGAAGGCAGCAATGATTGGACAGAAAGAATGTAATGAATAACTCTAAGGCACGCTCCTCCAGACCGTGTCATAACGGCTCCAACTATCATTCTGACCTCAGTGTACTCACTGTCTGCACTGTTCCCTGCCCCAATTCATCTTCCTGGCAACTGCAGGATAAGCTCATTTTCATAAACCCAGATCTATTCCGTTGGCCGCTTGTCTATATAACCCAAGCCATCAGATTGACATCTATGCAAATCCATTAATATTTGTTTGTGTATGTGTTTGGAGGAAGAGAAGAGATCGACATGCAGATTGATGAGGCCGTTCCCATGTCCTTGTAGACTGTGTAGTTCAGCTCCGCTGGGCTAAGACTGGCTAGATCATGTACTTTCTTGTCTGAATGTGTTTTGAGAGCAAACAGTCAGGATTTCCATGGCAACACTAAGCCAAGCTTGAGGAGTGGGGTTTGGATTGAACACCGTGGTAGTGGGGAGTGAATGAGTGAATTAAGCATGCTGCCGTCGGTGCTGCCGTGCCACCAGACCATTACTAAAGCCTCTCGTTTCAGCCTATGAGATCAAATACTCTCATTATGAGTGGATTTGTCCATCTCTGATCCTTCTGTTGTAGCTCATTTTTCGGTGGCAATTGCACATGAATTTTATCCTGTAGGTTTTTTTGTTTTCTTAAAAGACACTACAGGTGAATAGGATACAAAATTTAACTAATAGATATCACCATACTTCTTCGGTTGTTAAGAATTGCAAACATTTTTTTGTATTACAAGTTTTGTTTAAATATGCAAATTATCTAATTATATATGCACTCATTTGCATACATTTCCAGAGAAGTGAAAAAAAGCCAGGTTCAAAATTCTTGTTTCATTTTTGTTGGCATATTAGAGTCAAAGGTTTTTACAGAGAGGATTTTGGATATCTCTTTTTGCATTAACCAGAAAAGACTGTCAACAGCCAGAAAAAAATCATCATTTATTTAGGAATTAAATCAGGCAAGTGATAAATGAACAACCCCCTTTGTAAAAACCTTCAGAATATAGATAGGAACAAAACTGTGTAAGTGCTGCTGAACTTAAGCAAATGCTCCACTGTTCACCACAGTGGTAACCACTGTAATTTAAATTGTTCCAATAATTCCAACATAATCGAACATTAAACACTATTACACACTATCAAGTCTCTCCATTTTCTCATCTTGCTCAAAAATACATTAAATAACACTTAATTTCAACATTTACTCTCTCTTGATTTAGACATACAGTATGCAATGCATGCTGGGAACTAACAAGCCCTGCCCAATTTCAGTTAACGCAACACAAATCATTCATGCAATCCACAAACGGAAACAAAACGGAATAATTAAACTTCAATTTTACATAAATTTAAGTGGATTTAACACAATCAAATTAAGTTAGGACAAAATGTATAGCAATTGTGTTGCTTTAGCTCATTTTAATTAAGCAATTTGAACAAGCAGCAAAAATCTTTTTTTTTTCAGTGTAATTAAAATCTAATCTCACAATTAGATGAATCTGCTTGTTAATTCGTGATGTAAGGAATACTGTTTCTGGATCCAAACCTCTATTAGTTTCAATTAAGAACACTATCTCATCAGCTGTTTATAAGCACTATTTATTCATATTACATATTTAAGCTAAACTTTTATAAATTCGCATTGTATATACTACAGTTTCCTGGCTCACGACGTCCCGGACACCAATATATTAACGATTCATAAAACGATTCAATCACTGTCTGGCCATCTGAGATTTCGGTATGGATATAAAGGTTAGGATCATGATTTTTCGGTACTATTACAGCACACCGTGAGTGTATATTATCACTGTTATCACTTAAAAGTGTATTATGGATGTTTTATTTCCACTAGTCTGAAAGCCAAATAGCCCAAAACCTCAAAACTAACTACTGCATGAAAAAAAGTTTTTTGCCTTAAATAGCACACCTATTGATATAATGCACTTGTTGTGGTTGTCCAGATTATCAGCAAATGGAAACATATTAACAATGTAAAAAAAAAATTCCAAATGTAACAATCAATTTTGGCTTGCAACAGTACTCACCTTTGACTTACCTGGAGAATATAGCAGTTGTGTGGCCTATAGCTGGTGTGTTCCTGTTGAGGTGTAACTGCTAAAGTAAATAATCGTAAGTGTAGCAGGGTGGCCATCTGTCCCTGTAATGAGACACGATAAGGTAAGCTAGTGTGCATTCTCTCCCAGCACACCTGTTTAAACAGTCAAAGGTGTTTGATTACTGTATTCAAAATCTTGTGACCACAGAATTGCCTTAGAAAAATTGCATGCACACAGTGTACTATTAGTGTGGTAAATGGTTAACAGTTTTTTTTTTGTTTTTTTGTTTTTTTTGTTTTTTTAAACAAATACTTTAGCAATGAGGTCATTGAAGTATTGATTTCAGTTATATTGATTCAGGTTTTAGGAAGTCACTGTCTGCTAGCAGAGATAGTGGAGATGCATCACTTCATCTTCACATCTCACAATAATGTGAGAATGGACTCGAGATGCTTGCCTTTTGTTGTTATTTTCTATCCATGATAGATGACTTGATTACGTAATGCATATTCAGATCTGTTTTATCTAGTTAAACAGTTATTCAGAGCAGACACATTCTGTGTGGAATAACAACTGTTTTCAGCCCTACTTTGGCTCTAGTACGCCATCTAGAGGCATAAACGAATGCAGTTTTAACAGAGTCATGATGCCAAACGCTTTCTTCACCTCTTGTTTGCTGTGTGAGTGCATTCTGGTATCAGCTTCATTCTAGTAGCCTATAATACAACATTTTTAAGAATGTGAAACGGACTGTTTAAGAACTATACATTGCTGAAAACCAACCATAAAAAAGTATCATTATTTTGTTTTATTATTTGCAACCCGACAACCAGAGCGCGAGCTACTAACACAAACAAGAACATGCTGCCTTTCAATGGACAAGCGCGTGGCATGTGGGCGCGCGCTGTCTTTGTGTATAAATAAATAACGCACGGAGCTATTCATGCTGAATATTAATGGATAAGGTTTTTTTTTTTTTTTTTTTTTTTTACCTACTATTAGAACATTCTATTCATATCGCAATTTAATACTGTAAATAAAACAATAATTTGCAGTCCCTCTATGATTTATGCAATACCAGCGAGACAAAGTAAACACTTTGATTGTTTTACAATCTTAAATTTTAATCCGTGTTATCGCTCATAATCTAACATCAGAATTGCTTATCCTAATTTACGCACCCTTGCCAAATTCAGCGTGCGATCTAGGAAAGGGGGAATAATGTGCCTTTAAAACTAAGTTTGCAGTGTAGATGGAATGAGGTCAGACAGAAAGCTTCTCATTGCACGCGCCGATTATTATTAGATACTATATTCAGCCAATGAACGGCGACGAGGTGTGGCTTTGGCTGAGGATAGGCTAGTGACAGCAGCTGATTGGCTGGATTCTCTTTTCTTTATACCTTCGGAAAAGGATAAATCCTTGTGAGGCGGTTTAGCAGAAGTATTGAAAGTTGTGAAGGGTGATAGGAAGCTCAGAGCATGAAAAAGTGCAGTCGCCTAAACCTACCGCATGGTCATACGACAAACTATGCTGAAGACACTTGTCCGTTTCTATTAAACGGCTTCAGATACTTCGCGTCCAGAGCGCACTCTGGGTTCGTTTTCAGTCGAACCGGCAGTTGAACGGCATACTGTTGATTTTGACGACATTGCCGGGACTTGACAGAGCTCCTCGCGGGGATATGCGCTTTGTGGACGGCGTGCTGAACCAAAAGACAGTCAGCAGCAGCAGCAACAACAACTTTGTTTCCAAACTGACTAAATCATATTTCACACAAGAGTGAAAAAGAAAGACTCCTAGCGCTCTCAAAGCGTCTCGAGCTGCAGCACGTGTAGGATTTTTGTGCGCAATTAAAAGTTGAGACTGTTGTAGTGCATGGGCACAGACCTGGCTATGGTGGAGCAAACGCACATCAGCAACAACAGCGACGTGCTCCCCGGCGATTCTATTGATTCGGGGGAGATGGACCTAGACATGGACGCCTCTCAGACTCCCGGCTCCCCAAACTCAGCTGGGGATAAAATGGACATCGCCTGGTGCAAAACCCCATCGGGCCACATCAAGAGGCCAATGAACGCATTCATGGTTTGGTCGCAGATAGAGAGGCGCAAGATTATGGAACAGTCGCCGGACATGCACAACGCGGAGATCTCCAAGAGACTCGGTAAGCGCTGGAAACTTTTAAAAGACAGCGACAAGATCCCCTTCATCCGCGAAGCCGAGCGTCTGCGGCTCAAGCACATGGCAGACTATCCAGACTACAAATATCGACCTCGGAAGAAGGTGAAGTCATCCAGCGGCAAGACTGGGGAGAAGGCGGAGCGCGTGAGCGGCAGCCCCGGCGCAAAGTCTGCATCCAAAAAGAACTCGAAAACTCTCAGCAGGACGCACAGAAAGTCCACGGCGCTTGAGCTGACCGCCCACTCCGTCCCTGCAGACCACCACGCGCTCTACAAGTCCAGGTCAGTCTCCGCCGCCAAACAAATACCCGAGAAAGCAGCAAAGCGCGGGCATGTGTTCGGGGGATGCAGCTCTGACAGCAGCCCGCCCTCCGTCGCTGTGCCGGCCAGTCCCACTCTGAGCAGCTCGGCGGACTCCAGCGACCCGCCGAGCCTGTATGATGACGGGTTCGCGAGTGGAAAAGAAGACGCGGAGCCCGCCGCGCGCTTCAAGTACAACCGCGCGCCGTCTCCGACGCCCTCCGCCTCGCACTCGTCCTCCTCGCAGTCGTCCTCCTCGGATGAGGAGTTCGAGGACGAGCTGGCGGACCCCAGCCCCGGCTTTGACAGCTTCAGCACCTTTGGCACAGCGCCTCTGGACAGAGATTTGGAGTTCAACTTTGAGTCGGGCTCCGGCTCGCACTTTGAGTTCCCCGACTACTGCACCCCAGAGGTGAGCGAGATGATATCAGGGGACTGGCTCGAATCGACAATATCCAACTTGGTGTTCACTTATTGAGCGCTAGTAATGAGTCTGATTGAATGGACAGCTTGAAAAATGACTGGAGGTTTTGCAAAATCCTCCGAGACGAGTCAGACGACGAGTCAACGACATGATTCCTCTTGTTTATCATGCATCAGATACTGTGGGCTCTCATTATCCACTGACAAGAGTGCAGATGAAAGTGCTTAGCTTGCTCGTTTGGTGCTAGAAGGAGGCGCGCTTTGGACGCAGAGGAAGGCGTTGCGCGGTGGCGAGTTCACGTTGTGCGCCCTCTTCAACTTAAAAAGGGACGTTTTAAAACCGAAAAAAAAGTCTGGTCAAATGCTTGTTTTGCTGGAGGTACTGAATGGAGAGCATGCGAGCGATTCATTTGCTCGCGCTTGAGGTTGTTTACCAGAATCGTTTGTTAGACCAGAATCGCATGCTTTCATTACGATTTAACTACGAAAGGCTGTTGAGAAGCGTAACTGGTGTTGTTTCATTGAAACCGAATGGCAGCGCCATATGAGACGCAAAAACAAACAAACAATCACAATCACCAGCTTTTCTGTCGTCATGACATCAGGATTCAGACGCAACTCAGATGATTCGACTCTTTACACTACAAATCAGGACCAAAATTCATCCGAGGAGCGTTCTCTGTCTTTCTCTGCCTTTTCCTTTTTCATCCTCGTTCTCTCGCAAGTAACTTTGAAGCGCTGGCATTTTTATATCGATGTATTTATAACGGCCAAACATTGCTCCCCTCAGTCAGTTGTGTTCTAGTCAGTCTGTTGTGTATAGGCTACACATGCACATGTCCGTCTGTCTCGCGGAAGGGCTAGTCTTGTTTCGTATTATTTAATTGATGACCTCTCACATGGAACGGAGATTAAATGTTTCATTATTTTCTGAGTGTATTTTTGTACAAAATCTATCGAGGGGGTGTCAATCGGTGAATATCGCTGTTTGGATTTCCGATTTTTAAAGCCAGGGGGTTGGGTTGTCTCCAAAATCTGCCCCCTAAACATGTTTACAGTGTCAATCCACAGGCTTCTTAAAGAGACAGTATCTGCATTTCAACGACCAATCGTCATTAGCCTACGATGCGCGCGCTGAATGAGGTTGTATGTAGCTGCAGCGACAGCTGCGATTTATCGCGTCCTTATTGGGGATACTGTACCTTTTGAATACCAATTTCTTTGTGCTTTTATAGTGACACGTTTCGGTTTGAACCACTGGATGGAATTACAGATACGGTCGAAATGCCTATAATTCATGAACAATGAAGTACGTCTTCACTCCATAATTGTACAAGGATATTTAATCTTTTCTACTTGTTGGCTAAATGTAGCTAATTGTTTTAGTATATTATGGCATGGCGAATAGCATTTTGTATTTCTGAATTCAGGTTTATGTAGAGCAGTTGTGTTTAAGGCAGAGGATCAACATGAAGATTTCTATGTACATTGACTGTAAAATAAGTAAAAGATTGCGTGTTTATGTCTGACAATGATATATCATGACAGGAACAAGAACATATATCTTTATACATCCCTATGTTTAAGAGTGTTGTTCATGACTTTTGGAATATATAGATATGTTTTATTGTTTCATTTTGTGCAATATGCTGTGTACAATATTGTTTTGTCTTGCCATACCATATCTCAACATTTGAGTAGTGAACTCAAAAGCCAGCCAATTGTGTCAAGTCACTGCCTGTCAGACCTCTGTACAGAACTTTGTCTTTTTCCAAGAAGGAAATAAAATCAGCTGGAACTGAACTTCATTTGCAAGACTGTTTCTCTTCATACAGTTTTTCATTCAATTAAACGCATCATAAAAAAATAGAATCATTCTGCACCACCATACGTGTCCATTTCTGAGAGCAGTACTGCCCCACAAAGGTGAAACACAGTAACTACACCAACACTGAAACAGAAAATGGCTTCACGAATTTTTTAAAGACTTGATATCACAGCAAAGTAGTCATAAACATTAATGATTTACCTTTGTGTGGCAGACTAGTGAACAAACCCTAGTTTGTCTCTTTAGTCTAAGAATGAATGATCAATTGTTTATCACAACTTTGATGCTTTAAAAACATTCTAGTGTAAATTATTAAGCTTAAAACCTGAGAATAAATAAGATTATTTATTAATACCACTTACACAGTTGCCTGCATCAGCATTGCTTCTGTACGTCACTCTAAATGAGACATGTAGTGATGCATGGCCAAAAGATTGACAGGCAGGCCTGTTGCAACCTGGAGGGACAGGGAACTGTCACATAATGACATTACGGCACTGTTTCAATCCTTGGTAAACATCCGTCCATCCATCCCTCCCCAGTTTTCTTGTCCACAATAAGACACAGGCGGGTGGGTATGCGTCTAAAAGAGGCGATCCAGACATTACAAACATGCGATAATCACATTACATGCCTGCAATATGGCATGTTTACATGAGGGGAAAAAATAGAACAGTTGGTTCGTCAGTGTCTCAAGAGCTGAGTGCAGCAACTCGGCCTGAGTCATTATCTAGCATCATCCCAACTGATAGTGCAGAGTGTGAACCTAATGCCCTAGTCAAGTGTGAGCATGGATGCACACTGCAGAAAGAGGGTCTAGACATCGACTCTGTGGGGGAGGAGTGTGAGACAGATGAGATGTCTCTGCCGGGAGGCTACATTGGGGGCGCTCAAGTGGATTGTTCAGAAGGGATGACTGCTGAAACCAATTAATTCCTTCTGGGTGCACTGGTTTGTGTCGGGAATAGGGAGGGGGCTCTCGAAAGATTTTGCGTTAATCTGTTTACATCCCCCAAATGAGAAAAGAGACAGGAAGCCAATTGAATACCACAGTTGTGCAAAGTTAAGATATGAATGTATCAGTCTGTCAAGCAGACTTGGATGATGGATTGTGTCGGGGTGCTGGTTGCAAACTCATGTATCTATGTTACTTGCTATGTACTCACTTGTTATCTGGAGTCAGTGACACAGGCAAAGTTCATATATATATATATATACACACTACCAGTCAAAAGTTAAATAAGATTTTTAATGTTTTTAAAAGAAGTTTCATCTGCTCACCAAGGCTGCATTTATTTATTTAAAATACAGTAAAAACAGTAATATTGTGAAATATTATTACAATTTAAAATATCTGTTTGAATATATTTTATAAAGTAATTTATTCCTGTGACCAAAGCTGAATTTTCAGCATCATTACTCCAGTCTTCAGTGTCACATGATCCTTCAGAAATCATTCTAACATGCTGATCTGCTGCGAAAAGAAACTTTTATTGTGTACAATATTTTTTTTTTCAGGATTCTTTGATGAATAGAAAGTTCAAAAGAACAGTGTTTATTTGAAATATAATCTTTTGTAACATTATAAATGTCTTTACTGTCACTTTTGATCGATTTAATGCATCCTTGCTGAATAAAAGTATTAATTTCTTTCATTTCTTTTAAAAAAAATAAAAATTCTTACTGACCCCAAACTTTTGAACGGTAGTGTATAATGTTACAAAAGCTTTGAATTTCAGATAAATGCTGTTCTTTTGAACTTTCTATTAATCAAGGAATCCTGAAAAAAAAAAAAAAAACATAATAATAATCATAAATGTTTCTGAAGGATCATGTGACACTGAAGACTGGAGTAATGATGCTGAAAATTCAGCTTTGCCATGAGAGGAATAAATTACTTTATAAAATATATTCAAACAGAAAACAGTTATTTTAAATTGTAATAATATTTCACAATATTACTGTTTTTTACTGTATTTTTAAATAAATAAATGCAGCCTTGGTGAGCAGATGAAACTTCTTTTAAAAACATTAAAAATTTTACTGATTCCAAACTTTTGACTGGTAGTGTATATATAGAGTTGTGGTTACAAACATATATTTTAACTAAATAAAAAAGATTATAAAAACTTTTTAATACTGCCCTAAAAAAAGCTATTTCTCAAAGCAGAAAACTTTGAATATGATGATCAGAGTTGTACTTATTTTGTGTTCTGGAAAACATGTAAATACCTTAGCTTCTACTAAAATGAAATACAAGATCTTCATAAAAATAAGAGCATTAATAAACAGCTGTTATTTTTTCATTTGGGCTATATGTAAACACATGTGAAATATATATATATATAATCCTGATTTTTTTTTTTTTTTTTTTTTACTAATGAAATTAATTAACAAGATCAACACACTAAATAACTAACAGAAGGCAGCACAGATGGTTTGAATCAGTGCACTTAGAGAGATTAGAAACACTTAGAAATATTATTTACACTTATCGGGTTGCCACTACATGTCACTAATACGTTTTTGTGAATGTATATTTATTTATAAACTTATATAAGTAATTTACTCAAAAACCAAGCCCTCAATACATTCAGTGACCTGTATATTCAATGGGAGAAAAAAAAAGTAAATATTTCACGTTTCTAGATGTGCTGTTAAGAGATTCATGAGTGCTCTATCCAAGACTAAAACATATAAAGGTAAGATTATCATTATCTTGACACTTTCTACCCTTATTAAAAAAAACGTAGACAAGTTCTTCATAAACGTTTTTAGGTGTAACTTTAGGTGTCTTTCAGCATGGTATTGGACAAGGGGTGGGGTCAAGGGTGAAAGGGGCGTGGTCAAACGAGCTGTCTATGCACGTGCAGACAATGCATTATCATCAATAGAAGCCAAACATCCGAACGCTGAAAGTTTAACGCTTTTGGATTATAACGACAAAACGGGATCACGCCTCAATGGACTTTGACATGTTTTAAATAAAACTCTCCGAGGATGGCTTCCTGACATAGGTAAAATATTTTGTAATATTTTAGCGGGAGTTTTGGTGCGTCTGCTCTCAAAGTTGAGCACAAAGGGGGAGTGGAGTATTCCTTTGTTCATCATGTAATGAACTGACTGGTCACAAACTTCACTTGGCCACACGATAGTGGGATGAGAACACAATAACCGAATGGAATATCAATACTGGATGACTTTTCATAAGCCTGGCCTTTATTTTTAAGGAGCTGTTTGGGAATTTTATTTACTCACCACGATTGACACGAGGAATAATCAACAAAGAATGAACTCAAGTACATTTTGGTCTATCTGTCCTAAACTTTATATTATTATTATTATTATTAATTTTTTGTAAATGATTAGAACTCATTAGACTGTTAATCAAGATTTTGACAAGAGCTGGGTTAGCAACAGGTAGTTGGATTGTTGAGCAGTTCTGCAATATATTGCAGATTGTCAATTTTTTTTCATGCCTACGTTATTGTCTATATTGTCATGATTATAATCTGTTTCCATCCATTTAACTTGTCACACTAATTAAACGAGAAAATTAAATTAAAAGAGACAGTCAATCTATTCTATTTTTAATCTATTTATTATAATTAAAATATTATTAAAGGTTATTATTTGGACATAAATTGTAATTTATTTTAATCAAGAATAAAGTCTTATTAAAAGAGAAACTTGGAAAGGTTGTAGGTTTTTTTTAAATATATATATATATATATATATATATATATATATATATATATATATATATATATATATATATATATATATATATATATATATATATTTTCACATGGTGAGATACAATACGCCTATCAGAAAGTGTAAATGCAAGTTTAATTGCAGGGCAAATCCATTATTGCTTAATAAATGTTTCTCTTCAGAGAAAATATTTTTGGATGTTCCCCCCACCTCCCCCCCCCCCCAGCAATATCTTTGCTAGACAAAGTATTTCATTCTCACTGTTGAGGCATCTTTTCAAGGACATGAAGTCATGTTGAGGTCACTCGTGGTTGTACAGTACAATATGTGGTGATGATGATTACAGGTGTTCTTAGTCTTTCTAAAGTCATAAAAGTAATGGGTTACACTTGTTGTTCAGTATTGCAGAGGGTGATTATTTTTTTTCCCCCACTCGTGAAGTATACAATAGATAGCTATTTTGATATTGATTTGAACTGAGGCCTGGATGCGACACAAAAGCAACCTTTTCTGAACAATAAGAAACGAATAATGTGCAATACAGTAAGATCTATAGTAGCTGTATAAAACACAGAGAGAAAATCATTTGGACACTTAAAGCCACACTTTAAAATGCACAAATGCCATTGCGTTAGTTTACAAAATATCTAACCAATTGACCTTTTCTCAAAACTAACTTCACTTTTCTGAAACTTTTTTTGCAGTTGCTTTTAACCTGGATGAATTAAGTTATTTCTCACAGGTGTCCTAGCAGAGTAACCATAGTGTAGTTCATCATATTGACTATGAATATGATCCAGTATTATTTGGCAATGGCTGCGTATGAAAACTTAAAAAAAGCTTAAAAGGTAGGCATCACGGCACATCCGAATCCAATAGTTAGCTTTGTTTCCAGTCTCCTGAGATACATACCTTCATCTGATCAATTTTTGAAGGCATAGATGTATCCTTTGTTGCCTTTGTTATCCCACAATCCTGTGCGTTCCATTCTGTGACAGTTGAAAAAAATAAAGATGGCACCTGAAAGTTGCAGTTGGTGGTCAGTTTGTGTGTAAATGTACATTTTTGTCACTGAACGTTTTCCACTTTTGATGTCATTCTAGTGAGAAATTACTATTGAAGTAATGAAATATTTGCTAATTTATCACCAAAGCTCTCTCTGTTTTGTTGTAGAATATTAAACCGTTGCCTCAGAAGTCTGTCAGAAATCAGCTTCGTGAGGTACCTTCATGTGCAAAAGTCCAAATACTTTTATCCAAAATCTCTCCCTATACCCTTATTAACTATTCCCTACTTTATTCCACAAATATAGTCCACAAAATGAGTGAGCAAATTTGGACACTGAGTGCACTGGAAGTCTTCTGTCGAGACATGGGAGTTAATTTTCACAGTGAATGGTGTATTCTGTGCATCAGTTATGCACTCGTTATTAAGGTGTAGTGTTGTCAAAAGTACCAACCGTGATACCAAGTCGGCACTGAAATTTTGACCACTGTTGAGCGGATTCGTAAACACCTCTGATAGGCAATTGTGTTTACACGCTCATCAGATATGTCTGTGATTGGCTAGTTTGGCTACAATGATCAATGTCCCCTCAAATAGTGCGCTGTATAAGGGTATATCAACTGGAAACTTCTACCCATCATGCACTGCATTTGTTCTCTGAGTAAACTGTTTAGAAGGTGTCTGCTGGGGTTTGGAGACACTGTGTTTGTCTGTGACTGTGAATGTGTGAGAGAGCGACAGACATGCTGTATTAATGTATGCCTGCTTAGAAAGGTTGCTACAGAGATAGCTGTGTTGCCTTGGGATGTTGAAATGTCTTGTTTTGACATGCCTTGTCTTCCATACAAAAAATAGGAGGAAAAAAAGACATTGCAGGCATCAGAAGACAGCACAGCTAATTAGTCACTTTTGTGCGGGAAGCGTGGTGAGATGATGTCACCGGCAGTGAAGTAATTACTACCCATAAATCATAGTGTGTGAGAGGTAGTGGTAGAGGAGCGAATTCTGGTTCTGGCAGCTCTATTGTCTTGAACTCATGAGCCCACTTCTGTCTCCTTAGTGGAAAGGTAAATAGACACCTTCTAGCTCGCAGACGTACTTTAGGATGAGGGAGATGAGCCGAAAACACTTCCGTGCCTGGAAACTGCATCGCCTCCCTATGGTTTCCAGTGTAGTTATGCATCTGTTCAGCACAAGGGTCTTTATTTCTGAAATTAATTTCAGATTTCAGAGGTTTTTTGGAGTAAAAGCTCTCCGGCTGCGCTGTGACATCAGGCATCATCCGCAGCATTAATTTTCTTCCCACCATCACAGCGGTTGTTTTGGCACCCCCTTATGTTTTTAATAGTTTGGTATCTTAGGGCCTTGTCAAGATTGTGGTAGAGGCCTTTGAAATTAGAGTGAGTTTCTGTCAGCATATGCTTTGATTTACTTACTCCCCGTCTATCTCTCTCCATGTAGCCAAGAAAGCCTGATGTTTTACTGTCTTGAAACTGAGTGCAAATTTGCTGACGGTGCTAAACTGTAGGGATGCGCAGGCAGGGCTCCACAGGCTCTGCCCAGCCGCACCACTTCTGAAGTTCTCCAGCACTCTCATGTGACAAGCTGTCGGTTTCTGGCTGGGAGCAACTGGTATAAGTTTATGTCATGTTTATGTGTGGTTTGAGCACGCACATATGCTGAAGGGGAGCTTTGCGTCACGACTGTGCGTCGATGCTTTGTTCTGCAAGAGTTTATTATAAATATGTTGTTTTGAAGTGGAGCTGCCCTATGTTCTTCACACTTTTTGGAAGGACATCTGGGTTCCCATAGGGTTTTTCAATGGAGTTGACAGGCCTTTTTGAGTATGTTGCTCTATTTAATGCTTATATTTATCATACAGGGCCTAACTAAATAAGATAAAAATAAGTAAAAAGGGTTAAAGAAGGACTGGGAACACATTATAACAGCCTGTATGTTTTACGATTTAAAATTGTAATTGACATAAATCCAACAGCACCTTTCTGCTGAAATAGCAAGGCCATACTGCTACCAAAATCTGATTTGTACCTTAACATTTGCTGACAACCACCATATAAACACAGGTGGCAAAGAGATAATTACAAGTACATCACAGGTGGTAAAGTTAATCACAAATAACGTTTCCACAGCATCAATCAAATCAAAACTGCATAACTGAATGAAATGCCGAACCCAACAAGAAATGTACATTATAACTGTGCAAGCTTTGGGGGCGATGATTGACATGATCTGCTCAATCTATTTTTTGATCACTCTCAGATTTTGGTGAAAATGAACAAAAATGCTGGCGCTGGCTGGTAACTTAAAAAAAAAAAGGAAAGGGAAAAAAATAAAGAAAAAAAAAAAGCTGGCGGGGAAAGTGTTAAAATATCTTAATGTTTTTTCTGTATACAGTACAGTATTAATTTCATTTGTGCAGGTCTTTTAAAGTCTTGAATTTGGCTCTACATATATCCTGAGCAGTGACTCTGTTGTGAATTTCTCTCCAGCACATAAGGAGAACATGAACCTGGTGCTCTATTCACAGCTCAATGCAAATGCATCACAGATGTTACTGTACTGTGAAGTCTCCTATCCTCTTTCTCTCTTCCCATGTTACTGTACTGTGAAGTCTCCTATCCTCTCTCTTCCCATCCTCTCTCCTGCTTTCTCATCAGAAAATCCCTTTATGGTTCAGATTGGCACACGACTTCCAAGCTTCCTTGTTCCACCCAGAATAACCTCCTCTTCTCTTCCTCTACTTGCCTGTTTTCCATTGCTGCTTCTCACTCACACCCTGACACCTACATATTACTTCTGTTTTCTTGAATTCGTTCCTCTGTTATTCCTTTTTCCTTATTAGTTGACTCTTGTGGAAAATGTAATTTGAGCTGAATGAGATAAATTTCTATGGTTTGGCACTTTGGCCATTTTGTAGCTTGTGGGCTCACAAGACTTCATACTTTTTTTTTCTCCTTTGCAATTTTCAGCAATTAATTCAGCATGCATTAATGTACTTAATGTCTATTTAATATTTGTGCTCTACAAAATGCTAGTTGTAGGTGTACTAAAATATATATTAGTAGGATTTTTAATTAATTAATTAATTTTTTAAAAATGTCATCTCCATACTTTTTGTAAGTAGGCTGATTGTTTTACAAACAAAGTTCACAGTTATTTTAGAGGCCTTTAAAGCATGGAACGGACCAGTGTTGTTATTGTTAAAGGGTTAGTTAACTCAAAAAAAAAAAAAAAAAAGCCATCTAGCCATCCTAGGTGTATATGACTTTCTTCTATCATTAAAACACAATCGGTAGTTATATTAAATATTCTGGCTCTTCCAAGCTTTATAATAGGAGTAAATAGTAACCAATATTTTGAAGCCCAAAAAAGCACATCTGTCCATCATAAAAGTAATCCATACGGCTCCAGGGGGCTCCAGGCCTTCTGAAGCAAAGCGATGCATTTTTAAAAAAAAAAAATCCATATTTATAACTTTATAAACTAGAATCACTTGCTTCCGATAACATTCGTCCACGTGTTCGAGAGAGAGTCGAGTTCTGGCGTTTGACGTAGGATGTAGGAGTAGCTTAAGCTTAGGTAAGAGTAGACGCCTCTCGCGGTTCAAACAAATAGGGCTGAGCAACAAACTCAAGCTCCTCCGACATTTCTCTTTAACAATTCTCGTTTTAGACTTCTAATTCATGACCGGTGTTTTGTTGTGCTCTATCCTCTGCACTTCGTCAATATGTCATGCCTCAGGTCAAAGTTCACCCTTCCGCTAGAATCGACTTGCATACGGAAGCCAGTGATTCATAAAGTTGTAAATATGGATATTTCTTACAAAAACACATCGCTTTGTTTCAGAAGGCCTTTATTAACCCCCTGGAGCAGTATGGATTACTTTTATGATGGATGGATGTGCTTTTTTGGGCTTCAAAATATCGGTTAATATCCGCTCCCATTACAAAGCTTGGAAGAAAATATGTTTTAAATAATAACTCAGACTGTGTTTGACTGAAAGAAAAAAAACTCATACACCTAGGATGGCTTGAGGGTGAGAAAATTATGGGATAATTTTCATTTTTGGTTGAACTAACCCTTTAACTAAAACTATTAAAAATCGTTTTCAGTAATTGAAATAAAGCTTAAATAAAATATGTAGTAATCTGAAAGTTAATGTGCTAAAATGACTAAAACTGAAAAACTAAAATAGAAATAAATTAAACCAAAATAGAAAAAAAAAAGACAAGTGCATTAATAAAATACTTAAATTAAAATTAAAATAAAACTTGAAAATATAAAATTAAAATCTGTTTCAGAATACTAATAAATAATAATGGTGTATAAATATTAAATAAAACTGAAATGAACTATGGACTAAAATTGATTTTTTTTTTTCCACCCTCCCCCTGTCTGCTGCATAAAACGTCACAGCTCAGCAGTTGAAATGTTTCTGTGATTCTGTCAGCCAGGCTGTGTTGTCATGACATCATTTTTTTTCTTTCTGCTGCTCTAAAGTACACTCATTCAAACCAAGAACGATAACTATAAAGATAATTATTACAATAACTACATTGACGTCCACACCAGCAGATTGATAACGTTTTCATCATTCATCAGCTGGAAAAAAAATTGTTCCGAAAGTGATTCCAACGATACCGTTCTTCTGTGTTATCGTTATAGTTGTGGTGTGGACTCTGCTATTCTTTTATGCTTAGAACGATTTTTATAACTATATCTTCATCTTTATCATTATAGTTATCATCCTTGGTGTGAACAGGCCTTTAAACATAAAGGCTCTTTATTGGCATTGATGGTTCCATAAAGAACCTTTAAAATCCTCTGATCTTTTTCATTGCACAAAAAAGTTCTTTATAGTGGAAAAATGTTTTTTTAAATTATTAAAATGTTCTTTACTTGAAGAAAAAAATAGTTTTCTTTATGAGCTGTTCACTAAAAGGTTCTTTGGGGAACCTAAAATGAATCTTCTATGACATTGCTGCAAAAACCTCCTTTTGGAACCTTTATATTTAAGTCTAATTAAAATGTTTAATTTTGACTAATTAATTGAATGGAATAACATATTTTTAGAGATTAGAGTTTTAATTCATGCATTTCAGAGCTATACAATGTAATCTAAAATATGGGATGCAATAAGGTGAGAATTAGAGATAAACCAAAAGGGAAAGAGTTGCTAAAACTTTTTACAAGTTTTGTTAGTACAAAACACATCTGTGAAAGCAATCACTGTATATTGCACTTGAGGATGGAGGTCAATGTCCTGTGACAGTTGGAGATTGGCTTCACTCACTCTGTGTGTGTGTGTGTGTGTGTGTTTAAGCAGTTCCACATGGTTCAGAGAGGATTGAATAATGCTCTGGGACTACAAGAAACCCAGTCACAGAGAACCTTTCACATGGTGGAGAGAGACTAAACAGTCTTTACTGCAATCTGAACTCGCAGTATACAGTAATCACCTTTGTACACTGTATTGACAAGGAGCTCTTCCATGTCTGAGCCACATAAACTGGAAGGTGAGAGATATTTTCCCATGAGAAGTTTTTAGTTAATGCGCGGTGGTTTAGAAAAGATGAGAAGACTCAGCACTCTGTAGCTGATTATGAGAGTTAGATCTGAAATGAGAGCTTTGAGGTGGGCGGCACAAATGAGAGAGTGGCAGTCCTTTGGAGCATCTGCCAATGTGCCTGTGAATTATAGCAGATTCATTAAAGCAAGTAGGCGGAGGGTGTTTCAGTATTGACAGTTCACAATCCGCAGGAGGTTGCACCACTAGTTGGGGTGAAGATTGTTCTAAACTCTTTCCTGACCCCTATCCAGTTGGCTGGTGTTTAAGGCGGCTTAAAATCAAATGTGAATTATTTCTTTACACTAAGGAAGGTTAAATGGGGACAGTGCATTACTGTGAGTGATAGCCATTACTTGGTTTGTTGGAAACATCCTGGTCATGACACACAAAGTCTCTGAGACACTTTGGCCATTAAAAACGACATATCCAAGACTTATTACTCTTTCGGTTGAGGTCAGTGGAAATTCTTATCTTAAAGACCCCCTGGGGTGAAAATCAAGTTTTAATGTTGTTTATAAGTCTATATGGTGTTTTTATATGCTTTAAGACCAACCATGTGCAAATTCATAAATCAACACCATTGCTGACTATTTTCTCTTTAAAACTGCAGTGATCTAAAGACGGTTTCAAAAACACAGTTTGAAAATTGCATGTTTCTTACATCACAAACTACCTTGTAACCAATCACATCAACATGCTGGCAGGCTTTATAGCATATCATATGACCACTCTGAAGCAAGGGAGTCTCAAGAGAAGCCAGGTTATCCTGGTATATTTCTCTGTTGATATGAAAAATTGGATAGATTTAGTAATATAGCAGGTGTATGATGTGTATTATAATGTTATGATGAACTATATGCCTTTCTGACGTTCTGAGTTGTTCAAAGCATTTGTAAGGATGCTGATTTTTAGAAGGCAGATCTGAAATGGCGAGCAGGAACATGGTTTGTGTAACATTAGCAAGACATTATTAGCTGTTTAGACTTTTGCTTGACTAAGTTATCAATCATATTAATTACCGTTATGTGTCCGATGTTGTAAAAGGCAATACCATTGTGCAGCGTTTACGTCAGTAAGCTGACTGAGTGGATCGCTGAGCTTGTGCGAATGAGTGGAGGCGGGGCTAATTAGCATGTTCGTAGATCTGCGAATACTAAATTAAGCAAGGGTGTAGAGTTACATTCAAGCTATTTTAAGGCATGAAGAATTTTTTTCACAGGAAAAAAAAACATTTAAATATGTCATTTTGGTGATCAAATATGAGTTTTAAGGGATAAAATTATTAACTACAGGGGGACTTTAAGACTTAAAGGGTTAGTTCACCCCAAAATGAAATGTCATTAATTACTTACCCTTATGTCGTTCCAAACTCGTCCAAACAGACTTTCGTTCGTCCTCGCAACACAAATGAAGATCTTTTTGATTAATCTCTTCATTAACTGCCTTTGCAACGAACACTTTGACGCTTCAAAAAGATCATAGAGATCGGAAAAATTATCCATATGAATCGAGTGGTTTACTCTATCGTTTTTTATGATGAAAACATTTAATTTAGGCTTTTACTCGCATGTAAACATTGATCAGCGAATATAAGCAGAAGCTCAACCGAACATGAATAACGCACAAGAACAAACCTCTTCCGGAAGCTCAAACGTGCTGCGTAACCAATGAGGTTCATTCTTGTGTGTTACGCAGCATGTTTGAGCTTTCGGAAGTGGTTTGTTCTTGCATGTTATTCAGGGGGAGCCAAAAGTGATGGAGACCCAGGCTGAGAGGCCGACGGACCAGGGCGACATCCACGGCCAGGAAGCCTAAGTTGAAACCGCCGGCTCGCGGGACCGAGTTGGAGAAGGGGGCTTGGCAGACTGGGTCGACAACGGGAAAGCCAGAGGGAAGAAGGAGCCCAGTGGAGCCAAAGGGTTGGGGGGTCGAGGCGCAGCCGGAGTCCCAGAAGTCTGTGATGGAGGCAGAGTGACGACTGACTGAGGCTGAGCCGGAGGGAGCCTGGAGGAGTCCTAGGGCTGACAGACCACTGTGGAGCCATGGGAGTGCGGAGCCGATGGGCTGACAGGCCAAGGTTGAGTCATGGGCCTGGAGGACCAAGGTGGCAGGCTCTAGTGCATGGTCTGTGGTAGGCACGGGCACAGGCTCAAGCTCCTCTGCCTCGCAGATGATGATAAGGGAGCCGCTGTGTAGCAACACCCACCTCAGGTACTCCACCAAAGTCAGACACAGTGAGACAGTGCTGGTAAGTCCATTTCTTTTTCTCTTTTTAAAACGCAGTAGACGCAGTAGATAGTTAGAAGAACACAAGAAATAAACAACATAATCAGAAACCAAGGAAACCGAAACTAAACAGAGCAGGGAAATAGGAACTAAGGGAAAGAAAAGAGAGCATCAAAAAGAGTCCATAACTGTTACAATAATAATAATAATAATAATAATAATATATATTTTTTAATTATATATTTAAGTCATCTAAATCATGTGGTGCAAACAACATGTAGGGAAAAACAAGGACCCTCATTATTGTGTGTCAAGGTCAATAAGTCTCTTAAAATATATGATCATTTTACCTTTTTATCACAAAGCAAGGCTAGTTCAGGTTAAATGTCATGTGACCCTTGAAAAAAATGTAATTGATAAATTCATAGTTCATGGTATTTTATAAAAAATGCATGAATTATTACATGAAAATAGTTTTTTACGTTTTAAAAGTGTTTTAATAAACAATAAAAAAATATGTGTACACTGACATGTATCCAAGGTGTAAGAAAAATTTTAATTGATTACACTACTATTTTAGAGTCAATAACTAGAAACTTTTCTTGAAAAATGTTCAAAACCATTTGAAACCAACATTACAGATTTCATAGTATACTTTAATATGACAACCATTCTGGGGAAAAAAAAATAAGAATAATAAAATATATATATATATATATATATATATATATATATATATATATATATATATATATATATATATATACATACATACATACATACATACATACATACATACACTACCAGTCAAAAGTTTGGAATCGGTAAGGTTTTTAATGTTTTTAAAAGAGGTTTCGTCTGCTCACCAAGGCTGCATTTATTTAATTAAAAATACAGTAAAAACAGTAATATTGTGAAATATTATTACAATTTAAAATAACTGTTTTCTGTTTGAATATATTTTATAAAGTAATTTATTCCTGTGATGGCAAAGCTGAATTTTCAGCATCATTACTCCAGTCTTCAGTGTCACATGATCCTTCAGAAATCATTCTAATATGCTGATTTGCAGCTCAAGAAACGTTTATGATTATTATCAATGTTGAAAACAGTTGTGTACTTTTTTTTTTTTCAGGATTCCTTGATGAATAGAAAGTTCAAAAGAACAGCATTTATCTGAAATACAAAGCTTTTGTAACTACAGTTCAAAAGTTTGGGGTCAGTAAGAATTTTTATTTTTATTTTTTTGAAAAGAAATTAAAGAAATGAATACTTTTATTCGGCAAGGATGCATTAAATCGATCAAAAGTGACAGTAAAGACCTTTATAATGTTACAAAAGATTATATTTCAAATAAATGCTGTTCTTTTGAACTTTCTATTCTATTCATCAAAGAATCCCGAGGGGAAAAAAAAAAAAAAAAAAAAAAAAAATATATATATATATATATATATATATATATATATATAATACATTTCTTCATCTGCTGCTCAAGAAACATTTATTGTGTACAATTGTACAAAATATTTGTGTACTATATATATATATATATATATATATATATATATATATATATATATATATATATATATATATATATATATATATATAGTATATATATTGTACACAAATATTTTGTACAATTGTACACAATAAATGTTTCTTGAGCAGCAGATCAGCATATTAGAATGATTTCTGAAGGATCATGTGACACTGAAGACTGGAGTAATGATGCTTTAAATTGTAATAATATTTCACAATATTACTGTTTCTCCTGTATTTTTATTTAAATAAACACAGCCTTGGTGAGCAGATGAAACTTCTTTTAAAAACATTAAAAATCTTACAGATTCCAAACTTTTGACCGGTTGTGTGTGTGTGTGTATATATATATAATATATATATATATATATATATATATATATATATATATATATATATATATATATATATATATATATATATATATATATATATATATATATAATATATATATAGGGGGAATAAAAATATATGGGCTGCATTCAACTGCGGTGTAGATGTAGCCATAGTCATCTGCTCTCTACTCATATAAAGTAATTAAGAATTTGTATGTGTAAAAAGACGTGCTAAAGCTGTCACTTGTGAAGTGCAGTGGTTTGTCAGTGGAGCCCTTTACTTTGGAAATAATGGTCTTAAGCTCTTGGCCTTTAATTCATTAGTGGCACCTAATACCTTCAGTTGCTTCATCAATATTCACTAATTGGTTTTAAAACTTCTCATTGAGCTGGCGGTATTGGATGGAGTTGTTCTTCAGTCGGCTTTAACATTTGTATTCCTAATGCTGCAGTTCCGACAACTTCTCTTAGAATCTGAAGAGTGTTGGCGCCATTTACCCTTTTTACTTGTCTTTTTTTTTTTTTTTTTAATTAATCCCTTTCTAACTGTGGTGTGGCAAAGAGAATCCTGTCTCATTAAGTGTCTAAATTCATATGGCAGACTTGTGCTTTTATAAAAGGTACCAATCAAGGGTGTTAGAATGGTGCACTGTGCTTCTTTTATTATTAGCAACTAATGCATCACTGTTGGCTTTTCAGCACAGCGTGTAATGGCCAACTACAGCCCATGTTCTCTGAAGTAAGTGCAGTCATAGCTGATTGCTTACTAGCTAAGGGGGACAAACCGAGCTCTGCTTAATACAAAGTTTACTTTAGCATTGATGAGGTTTATGACCT
Organism: Hypophthalmichthys molitrix; assembly: GCA_037950675.1. Classification (NCBI taxonomy): domain Eukaryota; kingdom Metazoa; phylum Chordata; class Actinopteri; order Cypriniformes; family Xenocyprididae; genus Hypophthalmichthys; species Hypophthalmichthys molitrix. The sequence continues at coordinate 20,415,812 of CM075510.1, read as the reverse complement.
CAAGGAACTCGGCCACACATTGAGTCTTTGATTCACTGTGCTGTACTGGGAACAGTTTGTACACACATGTTGTACCCCTCTAGGTGACTAGTTGAAGATCAAGCTGCATTTATTCAGCCTGGACAAGTCCACCTTAGTCATGTTGACTTGATCTATGAAAAATAATGAAACGTGGTGCTAGGCCATTAGTCATTTTGATGGAGTATGTTGACATTGTAGTGTCTGTACCAGTGGCTTTTGCTCCCGGTCCTTGGGACCTACAGCACTGCTCATTTTGTATGTCCCTGTTATCTGACACCAGTTCATGGAGTTCTCAGCTAACAAACTAATGATGGTCTGAGACTATGGAAAATCTTTTTTTTTTTTTTTTTTTTTTTTTTTAATATATAAATATTGATGGTTATCACATACATACAGTGCTGGGTAGTAACTGATTATGTAACCTAATGCTGGGTAGTAACTAGGGATCCACTAAAATTTTACTGGCTTGTATTTTTTTACAGGGGGGGTCTATCACACAGAGTTTCTGCCACGTTAATCTTGAGTACTATAGTCTTTAGTTTTATCATATTTATAAAAGATACATACGCTGTACCGAGTCTTTCCGAAAACAGCCGAGCGCCTGGAGGTGTGCCGTGTGAGCAGAGCTAAAGAGTGACGAGCACATGCAGCTTTTGCGTAGCGATCGTCTGCAAGCTATCAATGGTCAGCTAAACAAATGTATTTAAACACACACACAATACACCATCGCATTATCCCTTGGATAACTTTTGAATCACTATAATGAATATAGGGTATAGTGAATGATGAATAATGAATTTATGAATTCACTACATTCGTGTTGTTTACATTATATGCGCCTATTGCCAACAAAACAGACATTTGAAGCAGTTTTACTCAACACCTGCGGTTCCGACTCATGGCCGAGATCATTACCGCTGTGACCACTCCATCTTTCAGTTTCAAACGATCTGTAAATCCAGCGTAGAACTGGGCCTTGTTTATGAAACCATAAGCGCAGATCCTGAGGGCTTGAGCCGCCATGGGAAAAACACAAGATATTCTCCATTCATTTTAACCAATAAAAAAGTAATTGCAACTATCAGTTTCTATGGTTATTTTAATAACAAATATCGAGAGCACATCAATGTAATGTATGAGCACAAAACTCTCAGCTCCACTTAACTCTGGGTTAAATAATAATACAATTATACAAACAATAATTTAAAATAAGAAATTGAACACAAATGACTTTTTAAAATATATATATATATATATATATAAAATAATTTTATTTTTTTTTTTTGGCCGAGTGCATCCAGAATTTTTGGTTTCTGCCCAGAATTTTCATTTTGGTGCATCCCTTGTAGTTGCTGATTATGTAATCTAATCTGGATTACGTAATTTTGAAAATTAAATACTGGTAATTAGATTAAATTGCTTTTTTAAAATGCTCGAAATCAGACTACAGTTACTTTTTTTATTGATTACATGATTACTTAATATTCACAAAATGCCAGTAAATTATTCATATAAATTATATGTTTGGAAAGTCTTCCAGTTTTGTGGAATTGCACACACAAGAGCTGCCACTTGTTAGGCAGCTACAATTACACCCATCATAAGTAAAATATTTTTTAGTATGTGTTTTTTTTCTTTTTTGTTTTCTTTTTTTTTTTTTCTTTTAACTTAACATTAAGATTTAATTAATTATTAGCTCTTCATCAATTTACGAACCCCCTGCAGTTCCTACAAATCCCAAGTTTGAGAGAGCCTTACATATCATGTTGTTGATAAAAAAGAGTGGAATAAAATGTTCTTTCTTTTTGAATTTGTCAATATGCTACAAGATACAGGTCAAAAGTAATTAAAAAGTAATCTGATTATAGCACAGTATGTGTATGTATATGTGTGTTCTTTAAAGGGGTCATATCATGAAAATCTGACTTTTCCCGTGTTTAAGTGCTATAATCGGGTCTCTGGTGCATCTACCAGCACACAAAATGTGAAAAAGGACAACCCAGTAACTTTGTTTGGTAAGCCTTTTTCTACAAGCATGTGGAAAATTGAGCCGTTCTGATTTCGCTCCCCTTGTGACGTAGGAAGGGGATCTTATTATAATATTACCGTCCCCTGAATCTGTATATTTCCACCCATGGCACCGCCATTGTTTTCACAAGCAACGAGTAACACTGGTCCTGGAGTGCAGCAGCTGTCCTGTTTAGCTACAACCCTGATCAAACACACTTGAATGTCTTCAGGATTACTAAAGCTACGTGAAGGAAGGCGAGTTGTGTCGGAGCAAAACTCTGCCGGACAGCAGCACTCAAGAAAGACCGTCCCTGAGCTTGTGATAGGTCTCAGCTATGTAAACATTATCACTGATCTGTTAATGGCTATAATAGCAAACATACGAGTCTCCATAAACTCCTGGCATCTGAGCCACTAAGGACGCAGTGGTGTAACTTTATTTATGAAGGAAATGTGTCCAGATAATTTCATATATCAGTATGTGTAAGTCATTAACACCAGAATGCTTCACACAATCGTCATTAAAAGGATTTGCACAGAAATTGATTCTGAAAGATGGATCGATCCAATTTCATATATATTTATTTCGTGATGTTTGCAAATTGTTTTCCTGAATGAGTTTAGTTAGCACATTGCTAATGTACTGTTAAATATGACTAAAGTTGTTTCTTACTGTATTTACGGAGACTAGAGCCATTTCGTTATTTTAATTTTTAGCCCAAAAACACGTGTAGTCTGTATAATTCATAAACGCATCTTCATTCATATTGAGTCTCTCCAGTAGTGTGTAGCTTAAGCCACGTTTGCCGTGCATCACGCTATCAAAATCATCCAGAATCGAATTTTAGCAAACATCCACAAAATACATGCCATACCTATGTTATATGCTGCATCAAGAACAGTGTAATGATCCATTTCGCGAGTTATGTTTGCTGTGTTAGCAGCTGTATTATGTATGTGTATTGGAATTGACGAGCGAGTTTGGGGGCGGGGAGCCTGAGCTCATTTGCATTTAAAGCAAATGGGGCAAATTTGACAAGCTATAATAAATGATCTGTGGGGTATTTTGAGCTGAAACTTCACAGACACATTCTGGGGATACCAGAGAATTATATTACGTCTTATCAAAAGAGGCATAATAGGTCACCTTTAAGCATAAATTAAAAGCAAGAATAAAATGTGTGTGCATGTATAATGAAGATCTAATATTTAAAAAAATAAATAAACTTTCTTTAAGAAATATAATTGATGTAATTTCAAGACTTCCACAAAGCAAATATCCCCACACCATGGGCTCCTATTGTTCTAAATGGAGTTAAGCACTAACACTTACAAATATCCTAATCCTAATCCTTTTTTACTTCCCGTATTTACTTTATTTATGAACCAATTTTTTCCTTTGAGGAAATTCCCAAAAGATTTTTCAGATTTAGTTCCCATCTGAGGGACTCTTGTCCCTCACATGTATATTTTATGATGCCATATAGTCAAACCGATCTCTTCTAAATCATACTGTACATACACTCTACATAATATTCTAACAGAGGGAGGGCAGCAGAGTTGAAAGAGTGCTCTAATCCTCTGGCTGATTCCTTGCATGCACATAATTTCTTTCTGCCATCAGGCTGACTGGGCAGAAACACAGACAAACTTTCACACTTGCAGTGCTGAATTTCTGCAAATAAAGTGTCATGTGAGGGCACAACCTACAGCTCTATTCTGGACTCAAGACTTTCAGCTTTCAGTTATTTAACAAGTACACTTGTTTCAATTGTCTAATACATCTATATTAAATTTATTGACGTTCAAAATAACCACATATTTGAGGGAACATCTATTGCTTTCTGGGGAGAACTGGAGCCGTTGTATGATAAGTCAGCGTTTATTTTCCTAGCCAGTGGTTTGATGTATGGACTAGTTGTTTGATGTATTTTCAAGGTGGACATGTTCCTCATTAATACTGACGGTATCAAAACACAGAACGTTAGTGAAGTATGATGAAAATCACCATACCCCCTTCCTGCCTCCATGCAGATCTCAAAACCGTCCAGTCTGGAGGTGGAATGCAACTTTTGGCAGCAGTAACAGTGGCCGCCTTTGACAAAACACACCCTGTGAACTGCTGCATCTCGCACAGTTGCGTTCCTCTCTGAAATATTTCCAGTTCCAGTCAGTTGCCGTTGTCAAACATGATTATTGATATGCAGCTTTTATTTTCATTTCATCGCTCTCTATAACTCCCTTTTTCCCGCAGACGTATGTTATCCATAAGGCAGCGTCAGTGCTCAAGCGGGGCGGTTTCTCATACACCAAGGGTCCACACGAGTAATGATGCCTTTATGTTTTACTTGGGCACAGACTTTAAACAAAAATACACAGCTTTCTGCCCACCTCACACATGCAAGGGAAGGAGCACACCCACCTCCTCTCACTTTAGCACATGCACACTTCTCAGCATGCTACCGGTTTCATCTACCCCACGCTCATGGGTTTGATGCTAAGCAAGGCATACGTTTATATCTGGTTCTTTTCCTGTGACAGGTCGTAAAATAATCTGTGACTTAAAAGCCCTCTGCTTTCTTCATTTTAACCTTTCAAATTGGCCTCGTTTCACAAAATGACTTGGTAGTAAAAGGAGACATCAACAAACATGGTAACAACTGAGCCCAGGAGAAATTTTTATTCTTCAATTTTGCACTTTAAGAGAATTAATGAATTACTCAGTTAAGTAATAACCTTGCCTCAGATGTTTCTCCTTAAAGGGTTATTTCACCTCAAAATGAAATTTCTGTCATTAAGTACTCACCCTCATGTCGTTCTAAACCTGTAAGACTTTCATTTATCTTCGGAACACAAATTAAGATATTTTTGATGAAATCCGAGAGGTTTCTGATCTCCCTATACACGGCAATGTCATTCCAAATTTCAAGGCCCAGAAAGGTAAAGACATGTAAAATAGTCCATGTGACTACAGTGGTTCAACCTTAATGTTATGAAGTGACGAGAATACTTTTTGTGCACAAAAACAAAACAAAAATAACGACTTTATTCAACAATTCCTTCACTTCCCTGTAAGTCTCATATGCTGTTGATGTAGTAAACACAGTGCAGCGCTTCCAGGTTCTACGTCAGAATGCGGGCTCAGTATTGACTGACGCCGTACACGTGAACAGTACGACGTATGTGTGTGATGCTGACACAGGAGCCGGCCAATAAAGAGCCGCATTTCTGATGTAGAACCCAGGAGAGCTGCACTGTTTTTACTATGTCAACAGCGTAGGAGACTGACAAGGAATAGAATAATTTGTTGAATAAAGTCTAGGGCTGCCCTCGACTAAAGATTTTTCTGGTCAACTAGTACTTTTCATTTTAAGCAATTAGTTGACTAATCACATGTTTATAAATAAACCATATACAGTTAAACCAAAATTTATTCAGACACCTTGAACATTTCATTCATTATTACAGTTTATTCACTATAGTTTAAAACAATGGTAATAAAATATGAAAAGATCTCAGAGTTTTAAACTGTGTCAGAAAAAAATTATCTTAATTATGTCAGATAACACGCAAAACATGGTCAGGTCAAAGTGTCTGAATAATTTTTGGTTCCAAATTTTTATAAATTTTACTGTATGAAGAATTTTTGGGTATAATATGTCACAGTTTACTTTATTTTGCTATCCTCACTTACATAAATGAACTATAGTGTCCTGCACCCACTAGTAAAAGTATATCAAAAATATCAAAAATGTCTGAATAATTTTTTAGTTTGACTGTAAATCACAATAAAGAGCCTTTAATGCCTATAGCCTGTTGTACTATAATTACTACATAGACCAGCTGTTAACAATCTGTTTATAGACTGTCATAGACTGCGTGACTTGGGTCCTGTTTATTTTTATTTTATTTTTTTCTGTGACTAAATGACTAATAAAATTTTGGTTGACTTAGCCTCTACTTGTCGATTAACGGTTAGTAGACTATTAGGGGGCAGCCCTAATAAAGTCGTTATTTTTGTTTTGTTTTTGCGCACAAAAAGTATTCTCATTGCTTCATAACATTTAAGGTTGAACCGCTGTATTCACATGTGCTATTTTAATGTTGCCTTGAAATTTGGAATGACATTGAAGGAGAAATATAATGGATACAAATTAAACCATATTGAGCTATACAATGAATGTAGAAAAGACAGCTCGGAGAATTTTCCATTGAAAATTCAAGAAATATTTGACTTCATATTGAAGGCTAATCGTAACCCTTGATTTCAGATGACTTATATATTTGTTGGCAAATCTGAACTTTAGTTTGGAATGTTTTTGGGATTAGTTCGAAAGCTCTAGTGGAGAGTTTATTGGGAAGCAAAAGTCTCCATTTGTTCTACATTTAATTTCATTTCTATTGGGACAGGGACTTTTTGATGCCAAGGACTCCCAGAAATTGCAAGGGCTCCAATTCCTAAAATATACAGGCAGCTGTATATTTTCATGAATAAAGTTCTATTTATATAGTGTGTGAAAATATTAAGAGTGATATTTTAATGACATTTAAAGTATTGTATGACATTCATATTGTTACTGTACTGAAGCCAATACAAATTATATTATCTAGACAATATTTTTTTTGTATGTTGACAGTGTGTTTTTTCCAACCCCAGTTAGTGATATAAGAAATATAAACATAAAAAAAAGTTTTGATATTTCACAGTTTAGAAAGTAGTGTGGTCAGTAGAATAAAATAAGTGTGTGATTTATCACATTATATTTAACTAATTGTGCAAAGCAGAATAAGTAATACCAAATTCTGTAAAATGCGCTAAAAAGTTAGAATTGAACATATTCTATATTATATAAAGATTCATATTTTTAATATTTATTTAAATATTTAGTTTTTTCTCAAATTATCTGCTGACCCCCTTGCAGGCCCCCAATTTGACTCTTGGAGATCTAGTTTCTCTTCCCTATGTGAGGATTTGCAAAGAGAAAAATAAGTAACCACATGTTTTTGTTGTTGTGCATCACTCTTCCTGTTTGAGGATGTGCGTGTGTGTGCATGTGAGTAATTCACATATGGATCTGACCTTTACATAAATGTTAAATCATTAGCTCCCCTGCGAGACCACAAATATCAGAAGGCGGTGGGTAGATTTAAAAAGACTGGTACAATCTTGTTTTGTGCTTGCTTACTAGCCTTTCACTGTATACTTCTGTCTTTAGACACTCTTTTTCCATCCTTTCCCATGACCCCTCTCTATTCTCCGACCAAAAGCACCTGTGTGGCTTGACGCACCTGTGTGAGCGCTCTGTGTTTGGTAGACTGTTGTCATGGTGACTGGTGAGATATCTCACAGTGGAGGGCCGCTTGATAGGATCGGCCAAAGTGGACCACCCTCAGGGCAGCATGTGAAAGACCTCATTGTGCCAGGAACCACAACCAAATCTATTTCGCCCTGTGTGGCGGCCCAGCTCAAAGCTGTGACTAAGCGTTCTGTACCTATTTTCTCTCTCTGTTCACGTCTGCTTGTCTGAGGTGTATGGACTGAGCGGGTGTTTTTCTGTATCTCCTGACTTCCTGTTCTTAGCGTTGACTTTAATACAGTGACTTTGTAAAGAAGACTCTCAGGACCTAAAGTGCCCTCAAACTTCCTGCCTCTCGCATACACTTTGGTCAGAAACATACTTTTTGCAATGACGGATGTGTAGATGTGAATGCTTGGCCAATGGTGAATCTAAAAGTGCTCTCCTTCATGTAATTGTGATTTCATGACAGTCAAGTCAAGTTTAAGCAGTTATTAACTCCTGATTACCATTTTATAATGTGTGACTGAAATACGAAATGTACTAACCCAGAAGTCACTTGTTTATTTATTTACAGTTCTGTAGATTAGCAGAAACAAATAGTGGGGATTTTGAATAATTTGAATGCATTCCCTAAAAAGTATTGTTCAAATTTGTGTGAGAAATGAGTGGCTTTTTATGTGTTATGAATAATGAGTCACTGAATTATTCACTCAACCAAACACTGAGACAACCAAACACAGAAACAAGTCTTCTCATTCTTTATTAAAATTTGTGCGTGTACAAATATACTAAGAGACTCCAGAAAGTGTGTTTAAGCATCATTAGCATTTCCCCACAAATGATAACAAAGCAGATAAGCTATGTCTTTTCCTTCTCAATTTTCTCATCTGCTGCAACATGCCGAACTGAATGAACATCATGCTGCCTCTCATTATATTTAATCCATAAATTCAATACGACACTGCAGTGCTCTTGCCAATCACCAGTATCAACAAAAGCCACCTTTTCACTGTAGATGTGTCACACAAACTGAATATGAAGTGGCATTTAGATGTATTTACACTGACTGTTTAATGCAGCTCAGAGGTGGTATGAATGTATTCACGCTGCAATTACAAATACATAAAAATGGTGTTTTAAAAACAAAATGTACAGGTGCTGTTCTGCTCTCACAGCTGACTTTCCCCTTTTTTGTTCTGACAACATTGTGTTACTAACATTTAGAAAAGCAGTGTTTAAAATTTGTGAATCACACTTGAATGTTATCTGCTCATGCTATAGACAGTCTCTGAAGGCAGGAAATCAAAACTGAGAGGCTTCAGTGGAAAAGAGTCGAGTGAATGAGAGTGGTTCATTTATAAACAAAAAGCTACTAGATGAAATGCTGTCAGTGTGAAAGAACAACTGCAGTCACGCTACTGCTTCGCTTAGTGCTTGTACGTGTGGTGTAAAACAGGCCTTTGACTGTCCCCACACACTTACACACACACACACACATGCTTTCATTTATTATCATTATTTTCTTTCCCTCTCTGTTTCTTTGTCTTTCCCCCACCATATCTGTCTTTCTCTCTCTCCCCCACCCCCCTCCAGGGTGTTAAATGAAGAACTTTTGATGTGTGTTTAACTCATAGATGGCAGGCAGCTGGCAAGAGCTTCAAATCATGTGGCTTTTTTAGCCCTTTGCAGCTGCTTGCAGAATTACTGCAACTTAAAGCAATGGATACACAGCAGTTGTACAGTTAGCAGAGATGGACCAATTGTTTAGATGGAAAGTACATTAGAAAAATATTGTTGGCACACAAACATGACAATACATTGTAAAAAATAGCTTGGCACCCATATGCTAATTCCTACGTAAATTGTTTCTCTTAGCATTTGTGTTGTTACCAAGTTACATTATAAATATGACTAAATCAGGTTTTGCTTTTTTAATCACAATGTGCCTTCGCTAGATGCTTGCTTTAATAATTAGCTTGATTATGAGGTGAAGTGCTCTCTTTATGCTCTCACAGGCTATGTGAAGGAACTTTGAGAATGTGTTTCAGTCGACCTCCTCTGACTGTGGCGGCACGATCTATGAAGAGAAACCTCACTGCTAAGTGCTGAGAATCCAATGTCAGTTGTTTTAAAGGGCTGCTTTACTGCTGAAGGCTGGGAATGCATAATCAGGCTCTTTAAAGAAGTGTTTGGCTGTTGCGCTGGGGGAATGTGGGCTGTCACAGATCTGCTTTGGTGCCCAGCTCTGCCTCAGCTGTTGACCACTGCCAGCTTGGCCCAGCTCAGGCAGGCAGCACAGCTGTGAACTCAGAGAACTGCCATATTTTGATCAATCTCAGCATATGTGTGTTAGAGATACTGTCAGTCCTTGCTGCTCTTTACTTTGGACTACCCTGCTGGAAAAACAAGGTCATGGCATCTTAAGGTGGTTAAGCTGGTTAGAGTGGTTATTGCTTGACATTCCTTTGAAACAAGTGTAGTCTTAGTCCTAGCTCTTTCCTTAACTCTTCTGGATTTACTGCACAACACTGGGGCCAGTTGTAGTCCAATTCACGTTTACCAACCGTTGCTCAGTGAAATTTAGTGGGCAAAATCCAGTTATTTCAATGGAAATCTGTGTGACGAGGAATTTCACCTGATGGACTTCCGATGACAAAGAGCTTTGACGTGTGAATTCGACCAATAGTGAAGTGATCTCTGAAAACTTTTGCCTGTGAATTTTCACTGAGCAATGGTAAATGTGACTGCACATTTTAGATTAACTTTGTAAAGAGTTAGTGTTTTTGTGACATTTTAAACATTGTCACTAGCCTGATCTAATGAGAAATTTTGTATGAATTTGTACAATGTAATTTGCATGGAAACGTTTGCTTTTTAGAAAAAAGTAAGCATGAAGGTCCACCCCAGTGTGGTGTAAACAGATTGTATGAAAATGAATGAGATCATGCGTATCCTTATAAATTAGTCAACAATTCGCCAAAACAGTAATGCTTACATTTTCCCATAAGAGTGTGTTGGACTGTCGCCGGTCAAGCTAGCTTTTGAAATGATGTAACTGTTGCTGGTGCAACACTGCAGAAATTATAGGTCCAAGATGAATTATCTTCTGGATTAGTCGGTTGACTGTTTAGCCCTACACTAAACTAGACAAAAGTATTTGCTGGTTTTAGATGGCTAAAGCTGGTCTCCCAGACTTAACAAGCTGGTGTTCAGCTGATCGGCCATATGGTCTTCTATCCTGACCAGAATAGAGGTTTACCAGCCCTAACCAGCTTGACTAAGGTGGTCTAACAGTTCAGCCAAGTTACTACCAGCTGGTAATCTGGTTAACTTCCTAATCCAGTTTTGGACCCATGTAACTAACTACTACCTTTAGCACATGGTAAGTTTGTACTATTTCCAGAAACGCATGTATTTGTCCAATTTTATGTTTGTGTTTTTCAGGGTCTGTGTTTGGAATGAATCAATTGGATGTTAGATTCCTCTGCAAAGGTGTGTAACTCTATATGCTATGGATCAGCAAAGTACGGCACAAGGCCCCATTCATAGCTTCAGTTATTAAGCACTGAAAGATATTTTGATAAGTGTAAATGTGTGGTATATTCATAAATAATCACCAGAGGGGCTTTTTCACACCTCCTTTCCTGCTATTGAGTCCTCAGAGAGCACTTGTCAGTGACTTGTGTGTAAACTTGGCTATTGCTGATAGGGAAGAGGTGGGAAAATTTTCAGTAGGCAAGTGGCCATCTCTCTCTCTCTCTCTCTCTCTCTCTCTCTCTCTCTCTCTCTCTCTCTCTCTCATTCTCATTCTATCTCCCTCCATGTTGAGTCATGAGCTCTGCTACAGGGATCAGAAGGGCTGAGGGGGAAAGTCCCGAGTCTTTTCTGTCTGCACCTGGACATGCTCACATTCCACAGCCCACAGGCCTGAATGAAGGACCTGTATGAGTGTGTGGGTGGGTGTGCGCTGCAGTTTGTGCCCTGAAATGTAAAGTATGCTAATGCTGTATGAATCGTGTATTTCCTAACCACATGAAACCACCTTTGGAATGACATAAATTTAACAGTTCTGTTGATTTTATTTAATTTTCTTTTTTTAAAAGGCATGGTCTACGTTTAATGTGTGTCTCACTCAAAATGGTCTATTTATACAACCTCTCACCTGTTTTAGCACACAAACACTCGTCACACAATCATACACATGTTTACATAGCTATCTTACTGGAGACTTTTCATTTACTATTTATAGTAACCCTAATTGGAAATATCTAAAATATCAGGTAATTCGTCCTTTTTATGACAAGGCATCCATCCATCCAAACTAAAAGTAGTTCATGTGACTTGAGACCTAAGATATTTCAAGTCTTTTGATTGCTTTGAAATCTTTTGATTGGTTTTATGTGAGTAACAGACTGACATTTAAGTTGTTAATCACTAAAAATGTTGACATACACCCTCTGGTGGGGAAGATTATCAGTAAATAACATAAATTGTGCCCAACAAAGTTATCATGTGGCATCAGAAAAGTTGTATAGATACTTTTATGGTGCTTTTTAAAGCTTAAAAGCTCTGGTTCCCATTAATTGTAACTGCATGGAAAAAAGCTACCAGTATATTCTTCAAAATGTTTCCTTATGTGTTTTGTGGAAGAAACAAACTCATACAGGTTTGGGATGGCATGAGGGTGAGTAAATAATGATAGAATTCTCATTTTTGGTTCAGCTAATCCTTTGGAAAATGAAAAAAGAAAACCCTAAGTTTCTAAAAGTATAGCTTGGTCAGAAACACAGGGGCCTTTCTCCCTGCCTAGCCTTCTGACTGATTGCCTAAGTGTTTGAAAGCCCAGAGCTCGGAAGGAATGCGGTCCTGATATCTTAAAATAACAGTACGACGGGGTTTTACACACGCTGCGGGCCAGAACCTTGTTGTTTCCGGAATCATCTTTGACCTTCTCTCTTTTGTCCATGCCACAGATTCTTGTGTGGGAGCTGAGGCCTTTCCCAGACACAACAGAAACCAGAGGCTGTGGTTCATTTCATGACTTCCTCCTCATTGTTTGCCTGTCTGTGTGACTGGAAACCGGCAGTGACAGACAGATGACTTTGGTCGCTCTTAAACCAAGCCTGTGGAGAAACTGGACCTTGTTCCCCATAGAAGTAGTGAGTAATCAAGGCCGACGGCCGAGAACCATACTTTTCCCACACTTCTGAGGCAGGATAACCTGTCATGCTGACCTTGTTGCTCAACTATGCTTTCTGCTTGATGTCCAAATTATCCTGGCACACTGCTGCCAAGTTGCTTCAGTGGTTTACACACAATCCTGTGCCCAGTGGTCACTCAGTATTTTGCTCTCCCCTCTATTTCCTTTTTCGTTCAGTTGTGCATGTTGTGATAAGAGTGAGGCTGAATAGCAGGGATCCGCTGCCGTATTGAGGTCAGAGATGAGGATCTGGCCTCTTCAGCTGCATATTTAAAGCACCGCAGTGAGCACTAACTTTGAAAAACAAGACTCGTAAATTGACAAGAGACGTTACAAGAGCGTTGATAGCTTAGCCAGATGCTAGGCCCCCTGTGTGGGTGTTTGTATGGATGTCTATTTCTTATGGTTGGTGTGTGTGTGTGTGTGTGTGTATTTGTAGGGTTGACAGTGAGGTCCGATGTCATTCATTGTATTAACCCTTTTGGCTATGCCCTTTCAGTTCAAATGAAAACACCTATAATGCACACTGAAGTAACCAGAGGCAATATAGATAAACACATTTGTCTGTCACTTATACTTTTTTTATCTTATGCTGGCTTCAGGCTCTGTCATTACTATTGATTATTGCATACAGGCAGGGAATCTTAGTTTGGAATTGGTATGCAAGGATAATTGTAACCACATATTTGAGGACTGAAATTTAAGAATCATCCATTAAAAAAAAACATATCAGTAACTGTGAACCACTAATCTGAATATTGCGAGTGAATGCCTCCCTTTCAATGTCTATTGTGATTACAGCCCTAATTGCATGTGAGTCAGTGATGATTAAGAGTGTCTGAGATAAAGAGAATCTATTTAAAACAAGATCTTATAAATGTACTATTTGTATTCATTTTTGTTTCCATTTTGGAAACCTTTTATTGCCTTTTCAAGAAGTTTCAATTTAATGACTCCAAGGCCTGGTTTCACAGACAGGGCTTAGATTAAGCCAGGATTAGGCCTTAGTTCAATTAAGAGTAAGACATTTAAGTAGCTTTTATAAATGTGCCTTAGAAAAAAAAACATTACTGGTGTGCATCTTGAGACAAAACAATGGCACTGACATATTTTAAGATATGTCAGTGCAAGTTGCTTTCAGTTAAAACAGCTCAAACATGCATTTTAGTCTCGGACTAGGCTTAAGTCTGGGAAACTGGGGGTAAAGATGTCATGTGGTGTAACCAATAAAAAGTAACAGCATATTTTCTTTACACTTTGAATGTGTTAACACTTTAATAGTTATTTTCCAAAAGTTTTTAAACACATTTTTCAAAGTAAAAAATATTTCACCACATGACAATGTACAATCTAACCTTATCTTGTCATAAAAAGGACAAATTATCTGATATTTGTGACTTTGGGGTGGTACTCTGTGTGTTTTTCGACTGCAGGAACCACGGTCTAAATGAAGTTCCTGGTAAAAATATCCCCCTCAGAAAGTCCCAGCTCACGAAGTAGTACTTTTTCAAAGTTCAGGAAATTTCGGGGGTGGTACTTGGGCGCTGAACATGCTGATTGGTTGAGTACACGCAGCATTTTATTTCAACCACCAGTTCCTGGGACAAATTGTTCCAGGTAATTTCATCGGAACAGCGGCTTTATTGACCTTAACACACTTTATTGACCTTAACACACACATATCAATTTGCTTAAGTAACATAACACTTATATTGCAGTCAAACAAAAATACTTGTTCAAAACTAATGTTTTCATTGTCCTCCATGCTCTTCTCGGCTGCATATTTCACTGATTTGTGTTCTCTTAGCTGCTTGGGGTCCACTGACCTACTTGCTCACAATGACAGGGCTGTTTCTTCCTGGCGGTAACAAATCGTGAACGGGGGGCATCCTGCAGGCTTGGAGAAAGGGTGATGTATGGGACTCCCACCATTTCTCTCACGTCTCTCTCTCTCCTGCCATCTATTCTTTTGTTCAGGGGCCGCTCAGTTACCCTGTGTTAGCTCTTTCCCCTTTGACCTCCCCCACAGGAAGAACCAGTGACAGACTCTGAAATTCAACCGCTCTCCAGAGACACGTGTGCGTTACAGCTCCATCCAGGCAACGTTGGGCCGTAGCATTGCTACGGATACTGAAGCTATTAGTTTAACTACATTTCTCAGTAGTGAGGTAGTAGTGTGGCTATTTTTCAGTACAGTAGCAAAGCTATCTTAACCATATAAAGCCTACTGTATCATATTTATTTGATACAAATTTCCAAGGCCATAGAAAATCTTTAATCATTTTAATAAAGTGAACATAATAACTTTTGTATTGTAAGTAATGTTTTAAGATGAACACTAACTGGACTGAAGCAACTTTGGTTTACATAATCTTTTAGAAAAAATATGGTAAAAATGTGAGTATCAAAAGGCTTTTGAGGGATGTTTATACATTTTAGAAGTTTATAAGGCTTTATAGGGTTAATGATTTAGTAGAGCATGTTACATTTTCCCTAACAATAATTTGGCCATCAAAGTGTTCTGTATTCTCTGTTGGCTGTATGAAACCTAGTGAGAGTGATTCATGTGTGAATCAGATGAGTCCATTGTTTACAATGAATTAGTCAAACTTTATGATTACAAAATAGTATGAATCAGTTTACGATTCAGTCTGAATCATTCTGACAGCTCAATCAGGCAATGAATCTTTTAGAGCAGTTTTCAGTAAAACACTGAGTAAAACAATAACATGATTTATATAACCTGAGAACAAAGAGATTTTTTTAAGTGGTAGTAATTTATTTGTAGTATGTTTTGATACACCATTTAGGCGAACAGTGAATGATACACTTTTTAAGTGTTTTAAAAAGGCAAACTGAGTTGAGCACTCATTGTTCTCTCATGTCTAAAAGATTTTCTTAAAGACAGCATTTATAATGCCGTACTCTGAAGATCTCCATGCACAGCAGAAATTGTCAGCTCTCATGTCTAGCTCTTCCTAAAGCTCGTTTGTGAATTAATAACATAAGTACGATCAATAATAGATGCCACTATGACTTTTGCCCCCAGACTAGACAGAAGACTATGAATTATGGATTGTTTTTTTCATGGCTAGGGAGGTTTTTATTTTCTTGTTTTGTTCGTGAGATCTTCCTCTTATCTCATAGAAGGGCTTTTTAATTAAAAATGATGAAAGCTTTAAGAGCACTTATTTCTGAAATGAGAATTTCATTGATAATCTTACAAAAAGAAAATTGTGCAATAGTCTGAAACATATGAGATCTACTGGAAAGTTGTAGAACAACTTGTGATTTTGACTTTGTACTTCTTAAAGGAATAGTTCACCAAAAAATGAAACTTGTCTTCATGTCATTCCAAACCAATATGAGTTTATTTATTTTATTTTTATTTTTTTCAATTCAGTGTCAGTGGTCAATGCTAACCAAATCTGTTCTTGAACATTTGGTATATAAATTTAGATTGACTAAATTAAAGGATTTTCATTTTAGGGTGAACTATCCTTTTAACAACTAGAGGCATTATAGTGGATGGATTTATGGTTTGCATTTCTCTATAGGAATAGTTTACTAATAAACGAATTTCTTAATTTACTCACAGTAATCTGTATGATTTACTTTCTTCTGTTAAACTCTAAACACCTATTTTTGGTAATTTAATTGTCCACCTTTTTGCCATGGAATAACAATGAACGGGGACTGAAGCTTTAAAGCTTCAAAAAGGATGCAAAGTCACCATTAACGTATCATAAAAAAGTTCATATAACACAAAAGTAAGCCATATGCAATTTATTCCAAGTAATACAATAGTTTGTGTGAGAGAAACACTGAAATTGAAGACATTATTTACTGAAATTCACATTCATGTAGAAGTTCCAATGTCCCTTTTGTGAGAAATTTATTCTGAGTTGGTACTAGTCAGTGATTTGGTTTATCTGGTTGACAAAACCTGAATGATTTGCTCACAAAACATACTGAGCTGGCCCTTGGATTCAAATCACTCAAGAAACTCAATGAACTCAATGGGGGAAAGATCGTCAGAGAATAATGATCAATCCACTTTCTGAATTTCTGTTCAGTTCACCTGATAGATTTTTGGTTCCTTGACTTGCCTTTGGCTTGCTTAGTTGGGGACTTTTAAAATTCAGCAGTATTATTGATTTGACTGCTATGGCACACGAGAACTGAACTGAGCTTTGATAATGACATCACTCTTTTCTGCAGAGCTGCTTTATAGCTAACTTATTTCATAATTGAACTGAATCAACACTTAAAGAATTGGTTCACTCATCCTCAAGCCACCCTAGGTATATATGACCTTCTTCTTTCAGATGAATACAATCAGAGTAATAATATTCACCCTCATGCTCTCAAGCTTTATGATGGCAGTGCATGGAAACCACCTGTTTGAAGCTCAAAGAAAAAAAAAAGTGCATTCTTCCATCAAAAACGTACTCCACACGGCTCCAGGGGGTTAATAAAGGCCTTCAATATTTAACAAGTTATAAAGTAAAATAAATAGCTTCCGCCAGTCCGCCTTCTGGAAACTTAGGAAAAAGTTGTCTTGTAAGTTGAATACGGAAGGCGTAGGATGTAGCGTGTGCGTTTTGAACTGCATGAGGCGTTACACTTTCTTCCTAAGATGAATATGGAAAGCAGTGCTAGTTATTTTACTTTTTAACTTGTTAAATATTGATATTTTTCTTACACAAACACATCACTTCGCCTCAGCAGGCCTTTATTAACCCCCGGGACCCGTGTGGAGTACGTTTATGATGGATGGCTGCACTTTTTTTGAGCTTCAAACAGGTGGTTTCCGTGCACTGCCGTTATAAAGCTTAGGAGCATCAGGATATTTATTAATATAACTCTGATTGTGTTCATCAGAAAGAACAAAGTCATAGACAGCTAGGATGGCTTGAGGGTGAGTAAATTATGGGGTAATTTTCATTTTAAAGTGAACTAAACCTTTAACAGACTTCAGCTGAATAATGACACCATTTTTTTTTTTTTTTTTTTTTTTTTTTTTCTCCAGAGTCTGTTTGCATCATTCATCATTACTTTCCTGTTTATTGCTGTAAATCTGCTTGGAAACAATCTATTATATAAAGCGCTATACAAATAAACGTGACTTTTATACAAAATTATCGTACACAGCATCGTATGGCTTCAAAACACTTGAAATGTAGTGTGTGAGTCATATAGGTAGTTTTTATTATATTTCTATGAAGATTTTACATCATTTTCCTTGTAATCTTCAGTTCCCAATCATTGTATTTGGATAGACTGAAGAGCTCAACTTGAGAGAGAGTCATATAGGTTTGGAACAACATCAGGGTAAGTGATAGTTTACATTTTTTTGGTGAACTATTGCTTTAAGCTAGCATGTTTAGCTTTCATCAGTCTGCACTTAAGTTTGGGTTTCCATCTGCTCATCAGAATGTTAAACATCAAAGGCAGGCATGTTTTAAAAGACTATTTAGGAGAATTTGGAAGCTCTACAAACAATAATGATCAAAGTTTAGTGTGTATTTCTTGGTTGTCCGGCATGTTTAGTCAGAGTGTCATTCCTTCAGTTAAAAAGCTAAAGATTAAAAATGTGCTTGTTAGCGACTGTGCTATTCATTGACACACCAGTCACCCACATGTTCATAGCAACCTAACCACTTTGATTGAGGAACTTGAGGCATTTTCTTTTATGTTTTGCAGTGTGTGTGTGTGTGTGTGTGTGTTTATTCAGCCACCCTGGATTCCTTAAGATTTTTCTTCCCACTTAAGTATTTTCCTCTGCAGCATTTCGCCTGCCATGATGTGACTGACACAATACCTCCATCCCGCTCCCCGACCGCCCCAGTCCATCACTCTCTTCATGCTGATTTACACTGTAAGATTTTTCGCTGAGTAAATTCTGTGCCATATCCAAATCCCCCTCGTCCCGTCCTCCCGACACTCCCTCCCTCAGATGGATTTATACCGATTTTAAGACTTTTATCTTCTCTGGGTTTGTAATTTCTGTAAGCAGACACTTAACCAATGCAAAGCTTTGCTGACTAAGATGGTTGGGAGTTAACAGGAGTGATCACAACCGCTCAGAAGCATCAGCAGTCACACACACACACACACACATGTGCATATCTATTGCATATCCATACAACACATGCATTTAAGGACATACACTCACGCGATATCTGCATGAAAACCTCATGTTTAGCCTTAATGTTTCCTTCCTCCTTTTATATATCCATACTGTTCACATATGGACTCATTTATGGTGCCTATAAACATGAATGTTCCCTCATCATGGGATTTAAACACAGATATGGGCATATGTATGAAGATTTATTTAAGATAACGTGTACATGAGTAAATTGGCTTAAAATAAATACAGTGACCTGCTTTTTTTGCCAATAAATAATGAATAATAAATTAATATTTTTATGATAAGGTAATGTTCATGTTGTAAAAAAAAGTAATAAAAAAATCATAATGTTGTGACTTTCAAAAAAATATATAAAATTACATTTCTAAATTAAATAGTAACTTGGTATTTATTTATTTATTGGTATAAATCAATAAATGTATGCATTTATAAATATTTGCAAATTAATCAAATATTTAAAAATATGTTTTGATGATTGAAAAATGTTATGTGTGTGTGTGTAATATATATATATATATATATAATATATATATATATATATATATATATATATATACATACATATATATATATATATAGTCATATCATTTTTTCAAAGTTTTTATATTATCATTTATTAATGTATTTGTATTTCTAAATGTTTATATTAAGAAATAAATCAATCAATAAATTAAGTTTTATAATTTGACATTTTTATGACAATGCAAAGTAAGTTTATTAAATGTCATGATGTGTGATTTTACAAATATTTATTTATTTATAAAACAGACATTTATGAATTACTTATTGCTATTTGTAAAACACATTTGACCTTGTATATATTCTTAATAATGTTCTGAAAGTTTTTCTGTATGAAACCAACATGAATACAAAGATTACATTTCTGAGAACTTGGCATGTGTTTTCAACTAGATTTTACCTTTTGTTTATTGTGGACCCAGATTCAAATAGACTGTCATAATTATCATATTAATGATATAATGAAATTAAACCTAATATAACGATTATATGAAAATGAATCTTTCCATAGCTAAATAAAAAGATAATCCAGTCCACTTACATCAGTTAATAATTTCCCATCCAGCACAAGCCTTTCTTCCCATAGCTTCAGTCTTACCATTCTACAGCCAAATAAACATGTAGGACAGAGGCTGTTATTTGGACATCTCACCACACAATTACTGATACTCATTCCAGCTGAAAAGGCCGCAGTGGCCCTAGAGAGAAGAACATTGCGTTCATTCAGTGAAGATAAATGTCTTTATGTTCACAACCATGCAGAGGGCATGCCTTATAACTGACAAACCATAAGTCAGTATCAGTCTTTTAAAAATTGATATTTGTCCCAGAGTGGGAGTAAATTCACCCATCAAACAAACAAACTGAACAGTCAGACACGTCTCCTCTCCCAGGCCTGTTTGGAGAACGCTGAGTTCCTTGTTTGTCAGTGTGTTTGGGGAGTTGGGAGGGAGAGGGAGCGGATGTACGTTTAAGTCAGTTCCTCTTTTTGTGCGGAACGATATGAGGTCTGAGTGGGGCAGTTAAGGGTGTGCTGGTGCCAAAAGCATTATTTGGAGTGAGCCAGACAGTAGCCGTCAAAACAGGAAAGGCAAACAGCAGATGCTGAGATCTGCAGCACGCCATGAAGGTAACCTCAAGCCTCGGCCCCCTGCTCTCACAAACTCAACTTCCTGTTTAGCAGAGCAGGGGGGATGACCCTGTGGTTTAATGCAAGTAGAAGTAAGAACAACTGACCAGAATCCAACAGTCATTTGAAGCGTTTAAATAGTAACAGGTGTGAGAATGAAAATGTGTAGTTTGGGCTACTTTTTTGTAGTCCTGCTCTTCTGAAAAAGTTATTGAAATCTATCTGTCTGTCCATCTGTGAAGAATGGCTTAAAAATGTTAAATCTCATTCTCAGCACATCATTATTGCTGCACCCCAAGGCACTTTTGTGACTAGAAATGCAGTTATTACTCTCACATTAGTGATATGATGTACTTGGCTCCTTTCAAGTGATATAGCAGGGATAGTGAGTGGGAGCCCAGAGAAGGATGAAGGTTTGGACTGATGTGGTGAGATTGATCCTTATGGTTGCCCCCTGCTGGCAGGAGCCAGCATTATTGTGCTCCCCTACTGATTTCAGCAGGGAAAGGGGAGTCAAGTCTACCTCATTAGTAAGTGTGGGTTATAAGGAGCAAGAAATGGAGAGATCCTAATATTGCCGTGGCCGTGTGCTGTATAGGCTTTTCATTTTTCAAAGCTTCTCCAGACACAAGAGCGTTGCTCAATTAGGCTGTCCACTTGCAACTTAATGAGGAACCAGCCATGACGGCGTCCTCTAATTTATGACAAATTGCCTAATTGTTCCTGGCTTTTCACATGCTCTGGGTGAGGTTTGTGGAACGTGCAGAGACACCATCACTGCCACAAAGTCTGGATTTTCTTGTAGTTCTTCTCATCTACTGACCATTTTCTTGCTTTGTTCATTCTTCTAACTAACTTTTTGATGTTCCAAACCTTGCATTAGTCTAGGTTGTGTAATCAGTCTTTAGTTTGAACCAAGTGTCTTAAATGTTTGGTTGTAAACATGTCCCCTTATTGAGTATTGCTGATTGGTCAATAGCGGTCAAATGTCAGGAGATATGTCAGAATAGCACACCACTCTTACTAACAGTATCAAAACACTCTCTGCTGAATATTGTATTGCACAATGCAACATGCTCAACTTGACAATCCATTTGCAATGTAATGAATGAACTGGAAATAATTGCAGTTTTTTGACTCATTTAAAGGTGCAATATGTAAGAATTTTACAGTAAAATATCCAAAAACCACTATGCTAGTGTTATATATTTTGTTCACTTGAGTACTTACAACATCCCAAATGTTTACAACTATTTGTAAATCATGAGAAAATTGCAATTTTAACCAAGGCTCCGGGATGTGTGAGGAGTCACCTGTCAGTGGCGTCATACCCGCGTTACCCTCGGTTTTATTGTGTAGAAACCATGGAAACACCAAAGACGCTTTAATATTTACATGTTTTAATAGACAAGGGAACAACTGTTTTGATATATTTATATTTTCTCCATCATACAATACGTTTTAAAATTAATTGTGTGCCATTTATCAACACAAGCCATCCAGCATTTAATATGATATTCTAAAATCGATCTAGCTTACTGCAGTGTGTCTCAAACAAGTGTCTCACAGCAGCCACCGAGCGAATGCACAGAGTAACGTTATAACATCATTATAACATTTTCAACACACTCGCATGTATCTAATATGATAAAACAGAACTGTGTTACCTCATACTCATGACCAGAAAAGCGGAAGCGGCGCCGGCGACTGTATCATAATAAAAGTTCTGCTGCTCGTGAGGCGTGTGTTGCGCAATCGCTCCAGCGGCCTCGTTCAGCTCCCACAACACTCGGTCCTGCTCTGCTCCATACTACAGTAACATTAATAATCTCATCCATGAACATGATTTCTTCCCGAGTCCTATCCCGATTATTTCCACCGGCTGTGATGTGAAGACAGTATGTCCCAAGATTCCGCACTCAAATTTGGCGTCATCAAGCTACGCCTTTGCTTTGAATAGGCCTCTAGTGACCTCTAGCGGGCATAAAATATTACATATTGCAGCTTTAATTGGACTGGTAAAATTGAATTGAAAATGCAAAATAACCATTTTTACTTTTAATATGTTAGTTGGACACCACTTGCTGAATTAAGCATGCAATATCATGAGGCAGCACTCCAGACTAAAAAATTGATATTTTTTTATTATTATTGAATGACATTTGTTACTACAAAACTCTGTTGTGAATATGTATCTTTCATTTTAATTAGCGGTTCCCAGTTCATATAAAATTGGACATTAAAAAAAAAAAGAAAAAAGACTTGCGTTTCAATAAGAGAGTCGATAGCGAACTCAGTAATGCCTCAGAACAATTCACTCATTAGGGCTTTTCACACTTGAAATAGTTAACCCTGGGTTATTCTAAACCCCGGGTAAATGGAATCCTGGGTTATCTTTATTCACGTTTCACACTGCTTATACTATACCCGGGGTTAACAATTAATCCTGGGTATTCATAAGCTGTCGTTTCACACTGCACATTCCTAAACCCCGCTGTTAAAGGGGTGGTTCACTGTTTTTTTTCTAGGCTTGATTGTGTTTATGGGGCGCAGTTTAATATGTCTTAATGCTTCGTTTAAAAAACAAACAAAAAAAAAAAACGCTTTATTTTTCATATATTTTACCTTTATTCTACACCGCTGTTTCCATTGTCATTTGAACGCCGGTTTGACTGGTTCCTGGTTCTATGATACCACTTCCTCCGAAATATGCAATGGGCTCAGATTGGTTAGATGGCCCAGTGTATTGTGATTCACTGAAGCATCCGGAAACGCCACGCCACCATTTAGCTGTTCAGTGGAAATGTAAATAATGGCGTCTATTTTGCCAAATCAAATTGAGCCCGAATCAGACCCAGATAGTAGTAATGATGAAGAGGGTCAAGCAGAACCTCTGCAAGCACAGTTTTTAAAGGATGTTTATGAATGGTAAGTATTTCCTTTTGTACTTGTGTCAAAGTGTTTAAATATGCTGTCACTTGTAAATGTTACTGCTGTTTGTTAGCTTTCAATATATGGTTTTATCCTGATTAAAGCTTTACTGTAGCTGAATACATGACTGAGTAGTAGCATTTTTGTAAAGGTATCGTTTAATTTATAGCATGAATGACTGTCTATGAACATAGAAGTTTGTTGGTGTTTGTTGAAGTATGCAGTAGAACTGGCTAGCGAAGCAAAAACGCGTTGGTCTTTGTTTATGTACTTGATGCAACCAAAAAATAGCTAAATAATGCATTTAGAAGACATGTACAAACAATAAAACGTACAGGTTGGGGCCCATAAACAGCAGCTTCTGCTTTTAAAGTGGGAATTGCTTCATCTTTCATTAATAGCTTTGGTGCAAATCCAGGATTGAACTCGTGTAGATTCTGGAAGCTTTCTTCCACGCCACATCCAGTGTAGACAATATCACTGATTATAATGGGTTCTATTATCTTTTGACGCGTCACGTTGCGGCTTGCGCTTCCGGTGTAGACAACTCTTCCACTTCCATAACGCTGCACGACATGGCCTCGCCCACTTTGTTGTTTGTTCCCGTGGGCAGGGTTTATGTTAATTGCAGGGTTTATGATGTCACCAACCCGGGAAGCTCGTTGTAGTCCAAACTGGTTGTTTTTGTATAGGCATTAAACTGCCATAACTTTAAAAGACAATATTTCCATTTGCATTGAACTTTCAGCGCTGTAACTTTGCAGATACTGTTTATGCTCAAGCAGCAACATTACACACTAACTATCGCAATAAACCACCCCTTTAAAGTCCTTATTTGCATATTTGCGGTGTCGGTGTTACTGATTGGATGAGTGCGACCTGTTTACATAGCTTTAGCATTGCGCATCTTCGCATTGCCGACTGTACTATGGAGTTTATACTGAATGGACATTTCGGACTATAGAATGAAACAGTCTCTTCTTCACTTTGTCACGTTTTCTGTCAGCGTTTGACATTTTTCCTCTTTTGGAACTGTTTCATGACTTATAAGAGTCATTGTGAATTGAACATTGCAACACATGCTGACGTAAATTCTAAAGATGAAATTAACTAAAAGCACATTGTGAGATTATATATAATGAAACCATGTATAAACACATGACTGTAATTACTAAAAAAAATTAACTGTTGCGTTTGTCACCTTTTGTACCATTTAAGTCGCAATCTGGAGCCCTGCGAGTTCATGTGATGACAATAGAACATACTGTACTACAGTTTAAAAAAAAATATAGTTGTTTCATATGTACTGTTTCTTTTTACAGATTTTTTATTTACGGAATATATGTTTATATTTGTTTGGCAGTATATAGTGTGTACTTGACTGTTAGTATTCCATTCTAAATATTGCCTGTGTCTATATAGGTCTCCATAAAGCCTCTATAAATTTGTAAACAAATGATAAAGTATTTGCGGAAAAACAACCTCACCATTTCACCACACTCGGTAGAAAATGGTAAAAGAAAATTGATCTGTAGCTTATAAACAAGACATTAAAACAATGTAATGTGCAAACTCTATACCCATGTGTGAGGATATTGGCTTAAGCTGAAGGTCATTGCATGGCAACAGAACATTTCCAAACAGTCCATTATTATGCTTGTACATTTCAGAGTCTTGGAAACACAGACACACATAGAAAATGTGTTTGCGTAACCCTTCGGTAGACCTGAATTGCTTTTTCACCTCATTGAACATTACCCTGAAATCTGATGCAATACCCGTGGCTTTCGGCTTTTTTCTGTCTCCTCCTTTCATGCAAACACACACACATATGCACATCACTTAGAATTATGCTCTTTCTGTCTTTCCCTGGCTCTGTTTCTGCTTACACACTCTCTCTCCTGTGCTCCGTTTCTGCCTCGCAGACATGCAGCCAAAAATTGCGAAGCAGTCTAGCACAGGCTTCTCCCAATCAGACACTCACTGGTACCTCCAGACACTGCTTTAACAGCTCCCTGGCGCCCTCCCTGCACACAGCTGTGCCGGTGACCCAGTAAACTCGCAAATGAACCAGCGCTCGTGCCATCTCATTGGCTGGAATAGAGACGCATGACAAGCAGAGAAACACGACCCAGCCTCTCTATCTTTGTCAGCTTTTCTTTAATCCCATTCCAAAAAATTCTCCTTATTTTTCCCTGCTATGCCCACAACAGATCCTTTTCCATCACAAGAAGTCGTGTCCCCTAAAATATCATTTTGACTGCAGACATGTGGCGATTTCCTCTAAATCTGTCAAATGAAACAACACAAGATGGATTAGTTCTCTCTGTTCTCATACGCTTTCCACTTCCACTTTCCCATTGGCTCTCTCTGCTTTCTGAAGGTCTACGCCATCCCTCTGTGCTCTCACTGTAAATTGCTATTGTTTTTATTTATATACAAATCGTGGGAGAGCGGAGTGCTGGAAGTCTCTCTCGCTCCGTCTTGACCAGTCCCATGAGTAGTGGACGGAGTATATGGAGTTCTTATTAGCTGGAAAGAGTTGCAAGAAAGTCCTCATGACCTCATGCCGTTCTCTGACCTAACTTTGCACTTACATAAACACAATTTGGTATATGATAATATTATTCAATAATTATAACTATTGTATTTGTAATATTTTAAATATAGTACTGTGCAAAAGTGTCTTAGGCCACCATTAGATGTTGTTTTAGCAATGGTATAATGACCATATATAATTATTTCTCAATCTCTTTATTAGAATATAACCAGAAAATACAGTAAATTTGTATTCAGCATTAAAAAACAGAAGAAAAAAAAAACACTTCTATAAGCTGGCAAGTATTTAGTCACCTCCCCTTTTAGAGTTGTCAAAAGTACCAACTTCGGTACCTAGTCGGTACTGAAATTTTAAAGATGTGACGCTTTGAGTGCTGTTGAGTGGATTTGTAAACACCTCTGATTGGCCATTGTGTTCACGTGCTCATCAGATATGTCTGTGATTGGCTACAATGATCAACAGTGTAAAAACCTTGTAAATAGTCATCAATGACGCTCTTCACCAGGCGCTTACACAGATACACACGGGAGTGTTTGAAAGCAAGTGTGTATCACGGACCAGTCCAAAACACTTCAAATTCAAAACACTTTCAAATTGAAACACTTCCATGTGTTTTCAAACGTTGCCGTGCGGTGATCATTGTAGCCAATCACAGACATATCTGATGAGCGCGTCAACGCAATGGCCAATCAGAGGTGTCTACGAATCCGCTCAACACCGCTCAAAGCTTCACATTTTTTTAAATTTCAGTACTGACTTTTGACAACTCTAGGAGGAATCTGGCTCTCTTAAACCTAAATGGAATGGTCAAGAAAACTTTCAAAATATGTTTCTCAGATTTTCTTCTTTGAGAAGAAAAAAGCACACGTGCTAATACATGCTGGGCCTTCTATAAAATGATAAATAGAAAATGAACAAATTAAATGTTTTGAAAAGGGTAATCTGATGGGTGGCTAAGTCTAGCAGAAGTGAAAGTGATTGTAAAGCTCAGATTATTGGTCAAGGAGGAGTTTGAGAAACGTTTGAGCTCATTGATTGGAAGATACCAATGTTGAGTCTGTTCTGAAAGATGAGACTAGCAAGGTTTTTTACTCTTTAAAAAAAAAAAAAGCTCTGTTTAATCTTCTTGTCTCAGAGAAACAATTGAGATATTAAAAATATTTCATTTGTGATTTTTCTTTATGGGTGGGTTAGCTTTAGCCTTTTCCAGATGCAACACACACTGTTCCAGCTCTCCCTCAGGTCCTGCTCCTCTGGAGAGGTCAAGATAGACTGTTCTATTTTCATCGTCTTGATATTCCACAGTCAGATCTCAGAGAGACAGTGAGCACTCTTGGGAGAGTCAAGTGAAGATGTGTTTTCCTCTTAAACAACTTGGTGTTGATATGAAAATGATCTGAATCCTCTTACTTTGAAGAAAAGCAACACTAGTTCATTATTCTGGGGTATAAATATTGTTCCATGCCAAAGAAAACTGTATTCCTGCCCTTGATATGTAAATATTTAGAAAGGGGAAAAAACTGTTTGATTGGATTACCACAAGGGAGACATTTCAAAAATCTCTGCTTTTTCATTATGTGCTTCTTGAATTTCCTCGCTATTAAACATAATAAGAACACTATACTTGGAAAATATACAGGCGCATATTAAAGTTAGAATATATTGTTGAAATATGTCATGTGCCTTCACATTCATCTTGAGAGTTGCTGCCTTTTTTGTGACAATAGTCGACTGCGAACTTAGTCATTATTTCCTGACGGCTGGTATTGGATGGGAAGTCGTTTTCCATTGACTGAGGTCTCACTACTTTCCTTTGACGGCCATTTAAAGATAAATGAGAGGGAAATGGATTGACACCCCTCATCCTTCCTTCTTGATGGTGACATCATCACTCACACGCTGTCACAGGCCCGTGGGTTATTCGCACATGCTCCTCTTCTGCTCCCTATGCGCGGTGACACATGCTCTTCGAGCGTTGGTGTTGCATTTACCCATTGAGAGATCGCACCTATCTGTCCATCTTCTTAACTGTGAATGATGGCGGTCTAATAATAGAGGCCGTCTTCATGGAAAGAAATTACATTTTCCTATTCTGTGACTCTAGTAAGGATGTAAGCCACAGGTCTGGTAGCACTTGTGACTCTTTTTCTCACCCAATGTTCTGCTGGCCGAAAACGGGTATGAAGGAAATAGAAATAGTCACACTTACTGATTAATTTATGACTTCTAAGTAGGGGTCAAATGAGATGAGGTATTTTCACACACTAGCGTTGGATAAACCTGAGAGTTGTTCGTGCAAGACTGTTACAAAATTTTTTCACCTTTTCCCCACTCTTCTGATTTTATTAACACCGGGTATCAAAACTCTTCTGAAAAGACCAGATTAGGCTCTGCATGCTGGGAGGGAACATGCATCCAAAACGCAGTCTATTCTAAGCTGACCTGATTTCTGAAATTAAAACCATAGATGCTTCTAGTTCAGTAGTCAATATTTCATTGAAATTACCAATTTTATTATGACTTAAAGGATTAGTTCACTTTAAAATGAAAATTACCCCAAGCTTACCCTCAAGCCATCCTAGGTGTATATGACTTTGTTCTTTCTGATGAACACAAATCAGAGTTATATTAATAAATATCCTGATGCATCCAAGCTTTATAATGGCAGTGCCAATGCGTCAGTTACATTTTTATACTTTCTTTGTAAGTTGAATACAGAAGGCAGTCTGACGGAAGCTAGATATTTTACTTGTTAAATATGGATATTTTTCTTACACAAACACATTGCTTCACTTCAGAAGGCCTTTATTAACCCCGGAGCCGCGTGGAGTATGTTTATAATGAATGGATGCACTTTCTTCAGCTTCATACTCATTGGTCCCGTGCACTGCCATTATAAAACTTGGATGCGTCAGGATATTTATTAATATATCTCCGATTGTGTTCATCAGAAAGAAGAAAGTCATATACACCTTGGATGGCTTGAGGGTGAGTAAAGCTTGGGGTAATTTTCATTTTAAAGTGAACTAATCCTTTAAAATGTAATTTGGCCATCTTAAAAACAGTACTGTATGGAAGCTGGTGTCCACCTCTTAGTAAAAATGATAAAAAGGTCATTATTATTATATATTTAAAATATGAAATAGTCAAATTTGAGACAAAGAAGCAAGAATGAGAAACGGTGGCACTATAAAGCATTTATTTATGTAAAAATTGGTGTCAGTAAGATTTTTTTTTTTTTTTTTTCATCTTTATAACTGTTTTCTATTTGAATATATTTTAAAATGTATTTTATTCCTGTGGTGCAAGCTGTATTTTCAGCATCGTTACTTCAGTCTTCAGTGTCACATGATCCTTTAGAAATCATTCTAATATGCTGATTTGGTGCTCAAGAAACATTTATTATTATTATTATTATTATTATCAATGTTGAAAACAGTTGTACTGCTTAATATTTTTGTGGAAACTAAAAAACTGTTTTCTTAGGTTAATATTTTGTTTATAAAATGTTCAGAAGAACAGCGTTTATTTGAAATAGAAATCTTTTGTAACATTATAAATGTCTTGACTTTCAGTATTGATCAATTTAATGCATCCTTGCTGAATAAAAGTAATAAAATAATTTATTAATCTTAAAACTATAAAACAAATCTTACTGACCCTTTTACTGAACTTTTGAATGGTAGTGTATATATAATATTTTATATAACTATCAAACATATTAATAATTACTAAATATTAAGCTTCCATAGTACAGAGTACTTCTTTTAGCTATAAACACACACACACACTTTTTATAAAACCTCTAACATCTCTGTGGTAGGCCATCAGCAAGCAACCGAACAAAAACACGAATGCTAAACATCCATCAAAGTTTCTTTTGAACTGCATTTCGAGACTAAAGACTGGAGCCTAAATCCTTCCTGAGCTGAGAGGCTGTAACTGCTACCACAAGCTCTCTGTAGAGTCACGGCACTGAAGCCAAGACGTACCTCCTCATACACACATTAACTCCAGCTCTCTCACTGATCTTCAACACCGCAAAATACAGTCAGTCGTCAGTAAGTGCACAGCGCGCCCCATCCAATTACCACAGTGGTGACATCATGAGCACATGTGCTCTGCAGCCCAAAGCTGAGTCTGAATTAAAGTTTGGCGCTCCAAAACTGAACACGTCACACAAATGCAGAGTGTAAGGAAAGCTGTGGCTTCTTTGGGTGCCGAGATAGTCACTCATTTCCCTTCAATCTCGCATTAGTTGAGTCCAGTATGAGGTAAGGCACAATAAACTGCCATGACTCTTGTGGATTTGGCCTTTATTGCTCTCTAGATTAGAAACAAATCCATAAAACCTTATGAGCCAGTTGTGTGACTATGTATACACATATCTATTGTCTCTAATTAGATAATCACTATTTCTTTTTTATTGCTCAGAGGTTGCCCTTTTGAGCTTTAGAATCTTAATCGAGTTCTTGGTTATGTGTCAGTTTTGTATCAGATGTTTCTCCTAAAACTCTTTAGGAAAAATAAGAATAAATGGACAATTGTTGGCAGACAGGAGTAAAGAGCTATGAAATTAATTTGGATTGCATAACACTGATAATCTGGTCTTTGAAGAATTGAATGAGAAATGGGTTCGTCGAGTTCATTTTGAAATCTTTAAAGTCTGAGCACAGTATGTGACTTTGTTGAGATGTCTTCTGAAGCTCTAGAGGAGACTTATGTGAGATTACTGGGGACATAATCTGAGACGCAGGGGGCTTAAAGGAATAATTGACCCAAAAATGTACGTTCTATCATAATTTACTCACCACCATGTTGTTTAAAACTAACTAGCATTTTTTTTTCTTTAGTGGAAAATAAAAGGAGAGATTCTGAAGAATGTACTTTTTTCAAGTTATTTATTTCTAAAAATGATAATATTGATGTCTTCTAAATGAATAAATGATCATTAATTTTGTATTCATTAAATTCACATTCTGATTTTTCAGTGAAATGACTTCTCTGGTATGCCAGACTTCTCCAATCATTTAGTCTCTTTTAAACTGTTTACAATCGGCTACAAGCTTACGTTCAGATCTCCCTCCATCCAATCAACAAACGATGGATTTAATCAAGTACTATCCTCCATATTTTTTCTTCAATAATCCATTTCACTCAAATGTATGTCCCAATTCGAAAGAAAAGATCTGTTGCTACTTCCATTACACTTTAAGTATTCAAAAGCAACATTTTATGCATAAAGCCAGAGAGAACATTTCCTGTAGAGAGCAATAACCAAATCATATCAAAACGAAGTCTAACATATTTGAGACCGCAAGAGAGTGAAATATGATCCCTTTAAAGGTGTCATGAACTGCATTCTTTTATTGTTTTATAATGTTTCCTGGGATGCACTTACAATGTTAGTATGCTTTTTACTGTGCCGCCCACTGCTGTGATTGGCTAACATCTTTGCATGTGAAATAACTAAGTATTACTCTCTTGAAAACTTTTAGCATGTTTTAACTATTACAAATCTCAAGGTTAACTAATCATGAAAATTGTTGATTATAGCTTTACATTTAGATCTATTTAGTTTGTGGCATGAAAATGCGATGTAACTAAGAGATTCATTGAATAAAATGGGAGTTTTGGCGCGAGTCCAGTTACTGAAAAACTCACACTGTTTGATTGACAGCTCCAGTGATTGTAAAGGGAGTGTTCTTTGATCGCTTTCTATATATAATTTATTCACCATTTAAATAACATATTATTTTCATCCTACTAAGAGAAACAATTTGAAGTTGACCGTTTATCACTGGTTTGATTTATTGACACACAGACAAAGAACATCTGACTGTACATGAATCATTACATATCAGATCAGGCATTAGAATGAACACAGTTACTTACATGTTGTTGCATTACTGTCGAGTCCATATCATAAAAGTCTGTTTGCAAAGCCTGAAATGCAATTGATTTACCAAGGAATCCATAGTGAAATGTACCAAATACAAATAAATAATGCTCAACATTCACATTGTTGAAAATAAATAACCATATTCCTTACATTAGGATCCCTTGAAAGGTAATGTTATTTTTAGTCCTGTATCGCTCTTCTCTCCTCGAGTCGTTCGCTGGGCCTGGTGACAATAAAAGCTTTTATTGGACTAACAAGGAAGTTTTCAGATCTGAAACTTACAGGATATACTTATAGTACGATGACCTCTTATATATCAAAAGCTCAATGAAAAGTTTATTTTTCAATTCATGACCCCTTTAAGCAAAATTCTCAGTGTGCGCTCCATTCAATCTCATTGCTGTTTCAAGAAACAATTGAAAGATGTTTTGTAGGGTTATAGCATTCCATAACACACAAGTTGGTTCTCGTCTTGACCTTCTCCAGGCCTTGTCTGTGTGAATGTGTGTTCCTGCATATACTTTCATAAACATGATCAGCTCTCAATGGGGTATGACTCGGTGTCGTCGTCAATAGAGCAACAAATCAGTGATGTGTGAAATCTAAACAGCACACAGTGACTATAGAAAGTCAGTCAGGCTGAAACAATGGCTCAACAGCCTTTTAGAAAGGGTTAGACAGAAGCAGTGATGTATTAACAAGGTCAATTGCCTTGATATTTGACTTCTGATATGTGGCAGAGAAAGAATTATATGCTGTTTACTGAGGGCATCCACTGAATGCTTGGAGACAGGCAGTGTCTCTTCATGGCTATCTGAGCTAAACCGTCATCCCCTGCAGGCACGTTTATTTCTCGTTTTGTTCTCGCCACTGTTTTGCTGAGGGATGTAGCCACCATCAAAATGGGGAAGTTTGTGTGTGAGTGGACAGATTATCATCCTTCAAACTAGGATCCTGAGGGTGTTTGACATGAGCTGGAAGTGAAATGTGTGTGTTTGTGACTGTTAGATAGAAGTGGGCTGTTTAAAGCACATCCTGGAGAGTGCATGTGGGGATTTAAATGCTCTGTTCTGTTTGTGGGAATGAATTCAGAAGGTGAAGTTGCCTGGGAGGCAGATTGGTTTGGCAGACTGATTGTCTGTGGAAGCTGTATTGATGGGACAAAGAAAACATTAAACGTTTCTTTCCACATCTAATCCTTACTGACAAACTACTTTTAAACCAAATTTGGAAATTATTTTGGGTAATATTAGATGAATAATGTGTGTATTTAAATGCAGATTCATGTATTAATAATGTTACACATCAGTGGTGGTGATTTTTAATTGACCTCAGTGACTTTTTTTTTTTTTTTTTTTTTTTTTACTCGGAATTCAATCAGTGACAATTTCTGCATCATTGTTAATAGGTAGCGATGAGTTTGAAGTCGCTGAATCATTCACTCAATGATTTGTAACAGATTCATCACTGCTATAGGTTTTAGAGTATTGAAAGGATAATATATTTTTGATTTTACAAGTCCACAGATAAAGTATTACATGTTAGTAATAATTTTGATTCACCTCAGTGATTAGAATCTTTTGATTCTAAACCAAGAAGATTTGCTAAGATCCGTTTACTGAATTTAAGTGGCCATTTTTGTATGTTACTTAATTATCAATAGGTAGCAAAGTGTTTGTGGTTTTTTTTTTTTTTTACGAGTCACTGAATCATTCACTCAACCATTCTGTAACAGACCTGAATAAGTTTTAGAATAGAGAATGGATAATTTATTTTTGGATATACAAGTCCACATATAAAGAATTACACATTAAAGGGTTAGTTCACCCAAAAATGAAATTTATGTCATTAAGTACTCACCCTCATGTCATTCCAAACCTGTAAGACCTTCGTTCATCTTCGAAATGCAAATTAAGATGTTTTTGATTGAATCCAAGGGTTTCTGAACCACACACGCAGCAACGTCATTGCACCTTTCAAGGTCCAGAAAGGTAGTAAAGATATCGTTAAAATAGTCCATGTGAATACAGTGATTCAACCTTAACCTGTCCCTCTCTGCAGGCCACAATGTTACACCAGTAGATAGCAAAGAGTGTCTTTTTGTGTGTTTTGAGCAAGTAATATTTGTTTATTCACTTTGTTCATAAATGAGTTGTCTAGGTCAGTGCTGCTAGAGTCTCATTTGCACTTAAACAGTGACTCGTTTAGTAAGTCCAACTAGTGAAATGTTCCTTTACGGCCTGCATTCGACAGTTATTTACCTGTGCTACAGTCAGTCTAGGCTCTTTCATTTACTTAAAATTAGAGTTGTCAAAAGTACCAACTTCGGTACCATGTCAGTACTGATATTTTAAAAATGTGACGCTTTGAGCACTGTTGAGCAGATTCGTAAACACCTCTGATTGGCCATTGTGTTGACGCGCTCATCGGGTATGTCTGTGATTGGCCTCAATGATCAGCGCTTCAAAAACGTTGTAAATAGTCATCAATGCCGCTCTTCATTGAGTGCTTAAACAGATACACATGGGACAAAGCAGACATCTATCGCGGACCAGTCCATCGCAATCTATCGCAGACACCTCCTTTTCAACACTCCTGCTTTCAAATTCAAACACTTCCGTGTGCTTTCAAACGCTCCCATGCGTTGATCATTGTAGCCAATCACAGACATACGGTGTCAACATAAGGGCCAATCATAGGTGTTTATGAATCCGCTCAACAGCGCTCAAAGCCTCACATTTTTAAAATTTCAGTACAGATTGGTACCGAAGTGGGTAGTTTTCTTCAAGAAAATCAAGGTTTCTTTTTGTCAAACAATGTAGCTATTAAAAAATTAAAACGTTATCACAGAATTATAAATTCAATGCATCAGTTTAGGTTCTTTTTTTGTATTGGAAAGATTAGTTTTTTCCCCCCTCATCCATCATTTAGCCACATCCAGAGCAGTCTTCAGGAGGGTACAGCTGAGAATGTTGTCTAGGGCCCTGTGATTAGGGGGCCCACTGAGCTCTCTTTGTATAAGCTTACTCATTGGCCCCGGGAGAAAGGGAGAACATCCATAAAAATGTTGTCTTGGGTCCCGTGATTTTTAGTGACGACCCTGGCTGCATTTCTGTTGACTGCACTTTTGATTCTGGTCTGCACAAATGCTCTTTGAAATCCACTTGAAACAAAAATCTCTCTGTCCTTCCCCTTCAAACTCTCTCAGGGCTTTCTTTAAGGTGTTGACTTCTGTGAAACATCTGTGAGCAATGTGTTCTTCTTAATTACAGTTGGAGTTCAGCAGTAAAGAGCATCAAGGAAGCATTACCACATCACTCACAGTTCAGCTCTCCAGCATTGCCCTGACCTCCTGAACCTTGACTTTACGTGACCTCTCTTTATACTCTCGGTTTAACTAGCTCAGCTACTCTCAGTATCAGGTCAAAATTTCGCCACTTCCTTTTAAACCGCTACCCTCTCACTTATACATGTTCCTGTAGATATTTCTAAAGCATTTTCATATGTATGTCCACTTTATCTCGGGTGTTTACTCAGTAGCAGTTTTCAGACATGGAAACCTGTGCATGATGATGTAACAGATTCATGTGAAATGAAAAGGCCACTTCTATGTGTTTCACCAAGTCAGATTTATTGGGTGTTGAGTTTCTATCAAATGGCTTAGTCTTGTATGGCAGGTCACAGAAGAGTCACTCGTTCTAATGTGTAAAGTTGGGACTCGGTTTTGGCTTTCGGTTTTATTTTCTCGTGAAATTTATACAGGCATCTGAAAACACTTTTTGCTACTTGGAATATAATGTAATGAAGGCCTTCTCCTTATTCCCTAGGTTACTAAACAGAATTACAAACAGCTGAAGCCAGCATCTATTTTGTTATCTGAAAAAAAAACAACAACAAAAAAAAACTTGCAAATACTGATTTTGTGTTAGCAAGCAGTTTTAGCAGTAGTTTTATTCTCCATAACATGACACTGATTTTTGTATGGATCTCTTAATTTATTCAACAATTATTTAGCAGTTCAGAAATGTAATAATAAATGCAACTAGTAATTTAGTTTGGAGCTTTTGTCATTTTAGTATATTATAGCCAAGGCAACATTTCTAATTTTCATTTGAAGTTTAAGTTTTTCATCTCTTATTAAATGATTAGTTCCCCCCAAAATAAAAAATTCTGTCATTAATTACTCACCCTCATGTCGTTCCACACCCATAAGACCTTCGTTCATCTTTGGAACAAAAAATGAAGATATTTTTGATAAAATCTGATGGCTCAGTAAAGCCTCCATTGCCAGCAAGATAATTAACACTTTCAGATGCCCAGAAAGCTACTAAAGACATATTTAAAACAGGTAATGTGACTACAGTGGTTCAACCTTAAAGTTATGAATCGTCGAGAATACTTTTTGTGTGCCAAAAAAACGAAATAACGACTTTATTCAACAATATCTAGTGATGGGCGATTTCAAAACATTGCTTCATGAAGCTTTGAAGCTTTACGAATCTTTAGTTTCGAATTAGTGGTTCGGAGCTTGTATCAAACTGCCAAAGTCACGTGATTTCAGTAAACGAGGTTTCGTTACATCATAAGTGTTTCGAAATTTCAATGGTTCACTGGACTTTCAATGGACTTTGGCAGTTTGATGCACGCTCTGAACCACTGATTTGAAACAAAAGGTTTGTAAAGCTTCGAAGCTTCATGAAGCAGTGATTTGAAATCGCCAATCACTAGATATTATTGAGTAAAGTCGTTAATTTGTTTTTGTTTTGTTTTGGTCTTATGGGTGTGGAACGACATGAGGGTGAGTAATTAATGACAGAAATTTTATTTTTGGGTGAACTAACCCTTTAATATTGCATTTTATTTCAGCTTTATTTCAATTAATGAAAATTATTTTAAAATGTTTTCGCTAACAATAACAACACTGATGTGGTGAGACTCCCAAAACAATTTGATACTTATGAATTAATAATTCATATTTTATTACTTAATGGTAAATCATTTTTTACTTGATGGTTACGCCACATGACATTGAATTTAACTTTTTTGTGTGTTTTAGAATATGTGAAAGATTTTTATTTTTTTGTGGACAATCTTACTTAATATTGACCTTCATTTCTTTGAGATGCTTAAAGGAAATAGCAGTAATTGTCTCTGTCTATGTTAAAGCACTGATGTCAGTTTGCATGTAGCACTAATGGAGTGGACTGTCTGGGAGAATGACCTCAGCGTTAGGCAGGATTAGGCGTAGTGTGGCATGGTGATTAAGAGATCTTCCTTTAATTGTATTAGTCTGTCAACAGATGTTCCACTCATTATACAAGGAGGACTGGGAGCGCAGCTTAGTAGCTGCTGTTAAGTCTGCTTTATCTACTCCTGAGTAGGAATATTAGTGCTAATAGAGTTACACTGGTTGGTTGGAAGTTCTTGTGCCAATTAATACTTGGTTGTGGGTTGGTTTTTAATTTGAACTCTCATAAACATCAGCCTCTTTTGGCTCTGATTGGACTTTTGAAAAATAGGCTGCAATAAAATTTCGCAAATCCATAACCTTTTGAGTGTCCAGAGTGGCTCCTTTGACAAATCCTTTTATCTGCTTTAAAGCACTATGGAATCCAAATAAGCTCAAATGACAAAGGAGTAAAATTGTACAGGACGTATTCAGACAAACATCCCTACTCCGTTCCTCATTTCCAGTTCCCTATTCCTCCTCAAAGGCACGTCAGGCAGAGGATGTGGAGAGGAGCGAGGGGTAAGGAATGTGAGAAAGAGGAGGAGGGGGAACGAGGAGGCAGTTTGAGCTTCATCAGTAGTTGAGCTGGAAGAAGAAGCCGGCAATGTGGGGAAATAAACAGAGTCTGAAGTGGCTTAACTAGGTTTGCTAATCTGAAAATCCCCTTTGTATAGTGGGATGCTGTTAGGTGTTTAATTGGTCTGCATTAGGCTTTCCAGTCATGTTTTCCATGAGAGAGGCTGTCATGTTTAAAATAAGGTTTGTTGGAGGTTTGAAAACAATCAGATGACTATGGAGTTGCGGCGCCACCACTCTGGGCTGTGAACAAGCTAAATTTTAGGTATGGGTCAGGATGGTTGACAAGTAAACAAATTTAGCTTTAGTATTTTTAACGGCCATGCTTTAAAGGGAAATTATTTAAATTTAACTTCTCACAGTGGGTTTCTAATGTGCTGACAGCATGCTAACAGTAGCTGATGGACCGTTAGCATGCTAAAAATCTCTGAGAAGTTGTGTAATCCCCCTTTTTTTTTTTTAACAAGTTTGCTGCCTACATTACTTCAGGAAATTGGTGGACAATTTACTCACATGAGGCCACAGAAGAGGAGTTGTGAATGGCAGTGAAGCGATGCAATTAATGCTGTACTGCAGGTCACATGACAATGACCACATGGCGAATGTAGTATGTCCAAAATTCATAGTACACACATTCATACAATATAGATAGACCATACTTTTTTAATAGTTGAGAAGTAAGTTCTTATTCAAATGTAGCACCTACTCAGAGTATGTGATTTTGAATATATATATAATTTTTATATATATATATATATATATATATATATATATATATATATATATATATATATATATATATATATATATATATATATATATATATATATATATATATATATATATATATATATATATATATATATATAAATACAACGTTAATGTTAAGTTATTGTTATATGTTATGTTGCATTTTTTTTTTTTTTTTTTATATATAGGACTTCCTTAAAGTTCAACCAGAAAACAAAGTTGTCATCATTTATTCACTGTCATGTCATTCTTTTTTGGGTGAACTATCCCTTTAATACCGACAAGCTAATTTATAAAATCGTTCTTTTCCACATTAGACTTCAGTTTGAGAAGACAAT
Source organism: Hypophthalmichthys molitrix (assembly GCA_037950675.1). Lineage (NCBI taxonomy): Eukaryota > Metazoa > Chordata > Actinopteri > Cypriniformes > Xenocyprididae > Hypophthalmichthys > Hypophthalmichthys molitrix. Next base: position 20,377,189 of record CM075510.1, on the reverse strand, counting down.
TTCTCTGGGTGTGCTTACAAAGCATTATCAGCATGCTAAAAATGACAGCGTTTCTAATTGACAATAGTTACTTGAGATTTATATGAAGTTGCAGGAAAACATATTTCTGCACATCTGGACTAAGTGGGATTTTTGTCTTTCCTGTATTTATTGTGGTTTGTTTTATTATGTATTTCCATCTTTTATCTCTCAAAGCCTTCAGCGTGGGAACCACATATAACTGATGACCAAGTGTGGAGGATAGCTGTGTTCTGGTTCTGAATGATACCTTTGGGCTAAAGCGGGAAACTGTGGACATATCTCTCCATCTGCTTCCCTGTGACATCAAAGGAAAAGCCTTGGATTCTGCGGCCTATATATAAAACCTGCAGGAAGACATGTGTTATTCTGGCTCTCTTCCTGTAACCTAAGGCTGATCTTGAGCACTCTTTTTCTCATTCTCTCTCACTTTGTGTGCTTTATTCTCTCCGGTCTCTGCTGAAATGGACCATCTAAAGGCTAAAAATGCAATATTTTTTGTGGTCCTATGGGTCTTTCATGTTATTTAATATTGGGATGGTCCTGTGGACTTTTACGGACATCTTGAGGTTAAAAGGACAGCTCACCTAAAAATGAAAATTCTGTCATCATTTATTCACCCTTATGGCATAAATGAAAAATACGGGTTTGGAACAGCCTGGGTAAATAATGACACAATTCTCATTTTTAGCTGAATTATTATTTGAATTCTACCTCATCAAACAGAATTTCCAGAAATATACTGCAGTTTCTAAATTAACTTCTGCTTCCACCCACACAGGACCACAATGTTAATTAGACCGCAGTGTTTGCCATTCTTTAGCGGTATATGAAATCACTTGTTTGCTAATGACCTGGACAAATAGAAGAATATCTCTGACAGGGTGTTAAAGAGTTCCATGCTCATGACAATTAGAAAGTGTGCTTTGTGTTTGTGAGAGCACAGGTGATGGATCATCATGTACGTGACACTACTAGAGCTTAATTTGGTTGGTTCCAATTAGCTTAGCATGCCATGCTCTACTGACTAAAGCGAGTCCACTTCTCCTGCTTTATTGACACCGTGGCCTTTGCTTTCATCAGTGTTTGTGTGAGCTATTTGGAGATATAGATTGGAACTCACTAGAATGCGGCTTCTAGTGATGCGTTGAAAATCCAATGGGAAGGTTATGATAATAAGATCGGCTAATGTTTACAATTTTACTTTCATGTTCTTCAGATTTCATTAATCAAGTTAGTTGTCTAACTTTGTCTTTGAAATATGTTTGTGAAGGTCAAAATTCCAAATCCTATGAGTACCAATAGCAAGAAAATGAATGCCAATTTTGCCTTTTTTTTTTTTTTTCTGAAAAAAAAAAAAAGCAGTAATAATTACAATAACAGTAATATCACATGTGTCTTTTCCACAGTTTCAGAAGAGATCTCAGTGTTTCAGATACAGTATGACAAGATACTGAAGGCTGGAGTCAAAGGTCAGAATTTTCAATTTGATAAAACATTTCCCTACAAATTCTTCTATGATTGAATGTTCTGAGCTATGAGGTCCATATTATTCTTTTTAGCTCTGTTTTTTATTGTATTTCCTCACTTGTGTGGAATTTTATTTCTCTTCACTTTTTTTTATTAGAAAAATCTGAGACAAGGTTGAAATATTTTAAGTTTAATTAAATATTAAAATGTTGATTTAAAATATGAATTGCTGTATGCACTGAAAATACACTACAGTTCAAAAGTATCGCTGCATTTATTTGGTCAAAAATACAGTACAGATATTGTGTAATAATATTACCATTAAAAATAACTTTTTTTTCAATTTTCATTTATTTTAAAATGTAATTTACTTCTGTAATGCAAGTCTGAACCATTCCAAATCAGAATCCGAACCAGCAACCATTACTTTAGTCTTCAGTGTCACATGATCCTTCAGAAATCATTCTAATATGCTGTTTCGAGAGACATTTCTTAAAAATTATCATAGGTGAAAACGGTTGTGCTGCTTAATATTTTTGTGAAAACCATGATTTTTTTTTCAGGATTCTTTGATGAGTAGAAAGTTTAAAAGAACAGAATTTATTTGAAATAGAAATCTTGTAACATTATAAATGTCTTTACTGTCAGTTTTGATCAATTTAATTTGTCCTTGCTGAGTAAAAAATAAATAAATAAAAAATCTCACTGACACCAAACTTTTGAACTGTATTATAAGCTTATTAAGTTTTTTGGCCACTTCCTTTACAGCAGATTGCACTTTCCTCACAAAACCACATTACCAGCATTACTTAAGCTCTGGGGTTGGGAATTTGTTGACTCCCTGACTTGTATTCACACAATCACAATGTTAATCATAGTCTCCCTCGAGTCCTTAATTGGCCTTCCATACAGCTATCTGCAGCTGTGCTGCTCCAGTGAATGTGAACACAGACCCGCTCAAGTTCTGCGCAGCCAAACCTCATCGTTAGAGCAGAGCCGTATACTTAAAACACAGAGGAAACATGTCTGAAATATTCCAGCCCCTTTTCTGTCCCAACCACATACATAGCTGATCTCTAAACCTTTTGAATGTATAGGTTATTATGTAATTGGGGAGTAGTAATTGTGGTAATTATGTAGGGTCTAGAGTTATTTTATCCTGCGCCCGTGAAATGGGAGGGTAAGTCCCCCTTAATTTAAGCACTCCCCGGTGCATTTGAAAGTCAAATGAAGCATTCAGTCTTGAGCTGTCTAGACGGAGGCCAAGAGCATGATGCTGCTCTCTTGCCCCTGTTAGATCTATGACATCTTTTTAAGGAACTGGATGTTGAAACAGAATTTGATTTAGGCCTTAGCTTGCATGTGTCATTGACGTCGTCCGTGTGACCGTATGGTCTCCCATGTGTTTGTATGTGATTCAGAAGGGTGCTCATGAGCGCTCGTGATCCTTCCCTTTGCCAATGTCACACTTTGCTTAACATTCTGTGGGCCATTACATCACCAAAGTTTAGAGATGGAGGAGGACCACAAAAGCTTGGGAAAGGGCCATAGACTATTTGAAATATGCAAGGATTCAAGGTTTGGCTGGTTAGCATGTTTTAGTTAGCTCCTACTGTTAAACTACATTCGGATCCAAAAAGCATCTTTCCGAGTCGACATTCATATACTGTATACTGGTGTGATATTGCGTTTATACAACAGTTTGACGGCATGATTCTGTAAATAAATAAGAAATAACAACGGGGTGCCTTTAAAACCCTCTTTTGTGCATAACTGCTTCCTTCCACCACAGATTCAAATCTCAAGCTGACAGTTTGACCAAGCCCTCCATTGCTAATTCTCAAATGTCACTTTAGAATTAGTAACAAAGGAATGTTGAGTCCCTCCATTGAAACTCATTGTATTTTGTACAGTATTGTTGAGAGAAAAAGAGAGAGAGAGAGAGAGAGAGAGAGAGAGAGAGAGATCGCCTGAGAGAGCATTACCTGTGTCTGATATAACATTCATTCTTCAGATTGATGTCCATAATATTATATCCATTATAAAAAAATCCGTTTAAATGTCCACTGAGGAAAGCAATCTGTATTTGTCCTTTTTACATTTTAGGGAATTTTCCATAACAGCGCTAAAACAATGTCCTTTGTTTACAAAAGTCCCTTTTCAATTTAAAAGTCTCTTGCGACTGACTCGTAAAGTTTTGCTGCCAACTCATGTAACTTTCACTCAATCCATATTACGCACTAATGGACCCTTTCTCAAATACAACATATTTATATAAAATATAATATTTATTGAACAACGATATTTAAGTTAACAACAATAGCCATTATAAATGACAATAGGAAATAAACACTTGTACAGTTTAGTCAAACGTACAAAAGTTGTGCTCTACAGGATGTAAGTTAAATGTAGCCTTAATATTAAATTATTAAATTTAATATCACCGAATTCGATTTGCTCAGGAACAAGCAATAGATTAATAAGACCAAAGATTGCCCGTTTTATGTACCCAAAATGAATTATATCTCTTGTTTATCCATTATGAGAGCCAGCGGCAAATCCCTGAAGCACTGGCCGAGATGAAGCTGCTAGGTGGGCACACGAGCACTGAACAACCGCTGACAGCCTAGAGCTCACATCTTCTAAAACATCTAAAAAAATTATAAAATAGGCACTATGATTAAATATGAGTCACATATTTCATGTCTATACAACTACATTCTCGTCTATAAAATCTCTTAAAAATACAGTTCATAGTACAACAAGTGTAGTATAATACGGTGGATTCACTCGGCCGCCATGACGGTCGCTTCAAGCGGAGTGATACAAACGGTAGGAGTGCTGTTATCACTAGAATATTGTTCGGCTCTCAGCCAATCAGATTCGAGAATCAGAAAGAACTGTTGTATAAATAAATAAATAAATACATTTATATATATATATATATATATATATATATATATATATATATATATATATATATATATATATATATATATATATATATATATATAATACACACACACACACACACACACACACACACACACACACACACACACACACACACACACCACACACATATACACACACATATACACACTACCAGTCAAAAGTTTGGAATCGGTATGATTTTTAATGTAGCAGATCAGCATATTAGAATGATTTCTGAAGGATCATGTGACACTGAAGACTGGAGTAATGATGCTGAAAATTCAGCTTTGATCACAGGAATAAATTACTTTATAAAATATATTCAAATAGAAAACAGTTATTTTAAATTGTAATAATATTTCACAATATTACTGTTTAATTAAATAAATGCAGCCTTGGTGAGCAGACGAAACTTCTTTTAAAAACATTAAAAATATAAAATGTGTGTGTGTGTGAGAGAGAAATAAATATATAAAATGAAAATAAACTTAAAATAGTTTTTTATAAGCCCACAAAGGCTGTTTATTTTGATACAATACATGTTATAAATAGTTCATTTTATTAGATGTTTTACCTGTAGCCTTTAAATTTCATTTTTATAATTAGTCAAAAATGCAGGAAAAACATTAATAATGTCAAATATTGTTACATTTCAAAATAACTGTTTTCTATTGTAATATATTTTAAAAAACAGTTAATTTAAATTGTAATAGTATTTCACAATATTACTGTTTTTCTGTAATTTTCATCAAATAAATGCAGCCTTGGCGATTTCTTTAAAAAACATGAAAAGTCTGAATTATTTCAAAAATGTATTGTCAGTTACAATGTTTAACCCTAATGTAAACCTAATATATATATAATTCCCGTGCGGATAGCTTATACATGCAGTCTGCTCATTCAAGGGAGAGATCTGCTCTGATTGGCCCATCCCAGGTGTTAATTTCCGAAGCAAACTCGTTAAGCTGATAGTGGTGTTGTTTGTCATCGCAAGAGTGCAGAGGATCTCTGTTTGCCCGTGCCTCTACGTGATGTTTTTTGAGGATTGCTCTTAAAGGCCATCAAAGAAAAAAGCCCTACTCTAAGCTGCTTTGCTTTAGCACTCTTTCAAGGTGCATGTAAAGCTGTGTACTCTCCACGAGCGCACCTTCGCAAATCCCCTTTTTTGGACTCATGCTTAACCTGCTTTGAATAAAACTTGAGATGACATCAGACGAGCGGGAACGTCAAAGGACCGTGAGGAGGTTTGAAGTGTTGCATATGCGTATATGTGTGAGTTTTAGATAGTGAGCAAGTGTCTTTGTAAATGTCACTTTAGCGTGTGTGTGGAATCCTGCAGTTCCCGCTTCCTGTTGTGAGAGGTGATTACAGTCTATCAGTCACACCAACCCTGCCTTCAAAACCAGTGCACAAAATACACTGTCGTCATAGCAACACGGCTAAAATTTGTCAATGGGAAGTGCAGTGGATTTATCAATGATGGCCTCATTCTAGGGAATCTAGCAGGGTTAAGCCATCATACATAGTGCTTTAAAAGGGCACATGGATATGGAGATTTCACCACCATGCCATTTCACAGCACTGATAAATGGCATTTGCATAGAGCAGGACCTCGTCCCGTATTTTAGTCTTCAAGACTTTAGATAGAGGTTAAGAGGTATAGTATGCCCATCAGTTACGCAAGATAATTGGAAACTTCAGGTGATGTCCTTATCTCAGAACTAGAAATGACACTTTATAGTGAACCTGTTGACCCTTTTCTTCCAGCTCCAAGGCTGTTCTGTATTGGTAATTTTGCACAAGACGTCATTGTAATGTCTTCATGTGTTATATATATATTTATACAACAGTTCTTTCTGGTTCTCGAATCTGATTGGCTGATAGCCGTGCGATGTTCTAGGGATTACCTTTTCACCGTTTGTATCACTCCGCTTGAAGCGACCGTCATGGTGGCCGAGCGAATCCATCGTAATTTTAGCGAATACTTCACTTGTTGTACCACGAGCTGAGTTTTTTAGGCGAGAATGTAGTTGTTTAGACCTGAATTATGTGACTTATATTTAATCATAGTGCCTATTTTACAATTTGTTTAGATTTTTTCGAAGATGCGAGCTCCAGGCCATCAACGGCCGTTCGGGGGTCGTGTACTCGCCGAGAACAGCTTCACCTCGGCCAGTGCTTCTGGGATTTGCCACTGGCTCTTATTGTGGTTAAACATGAGACGACATTAATATTAGGTACATAAAATGGGCAATCTTTGGTCTTATTAATCTATTACTTGTTCCAGAGCAAGTCGAATTGTGCTATGTTAAATTTAAAATTACATGCATCCTCTATAGTCTATAGCATAGCATATTGGCTAAACAAGACAGGAAATATCAGATGAAGACTCTTCTCAGCTCTTCAAATACATTAAAACATCAGCCTTTATAGACATAGTGTTTCTTGAGCAAAGAAAACACTTTATTTTATTTATTTATTTTTTTTTCAAACATCAGATCTTTATTTACATTTGCATTGAAAAGAAGCAGAGATCTCTAGACTGCATGCGGCACTTCATTCACGATAGAGGTGAGGTGGATTTATGTGGTTTGACTGGCATTTTGAGGATCCAATGGAGTTACTTTTGTCACAAGGTCTTTAAAATCCTTTTCATTCCTTAAATATTTGTTAAAAACCCACATACAGGCGTAAAGGGTGACCGATAGCATTGTTTTTTTTTTGTTGTTTTTTATTTACACACTGTACCGTCGAACTGTTGTATAAATGCAATATCACACTCGTAGCCTACGAGTGTGATATTGCTCATAATATTTAAACGTGATGATAAACATGAGTTAAACATGACGATACACCCTGTATTGTTAGCATATTATGTTGACAGTTTACAAAAAGGGTCATTCATGGGTCAGGTGATTATTTCTATCATTTGAATTACTTTTATCCCAGGATTGTGAGAAGGTTGCCAGGGCTGCTGTTATGCATTGGAGAGGAACTAAAATATTGACAGTACCAACTTAACAGCATTTTTCTGTATTGTGACACTGGTGTAGCTCTTTTCAAAATGCTGTGGTTTCCCAGCAATTAGCTGGAATTAATGCTATAAAGTTTTTTTTATGACACTATATGGCACGCTGTAGAAATTTGCTTGCTGAAAATACCTTCTCTCTTTCCTTGATTCATTTTAGCAAATAAGATTTAGATACAGAAAATGTCATTTTACGTTGTTCTGATATATGAAAATATTTCGATATTTATTAGTGATTTTGCTAAATATTTAAAGGGGGGGTATAATGCTATGTCTTGTATTCTGACTTATTTACACTGTTAAAGAGTTGGATTCTCATGCTAAACATGGACAAAGTTTCAAAACACGAGTTGGACGTATGACAGAGTATTTCTGTGGCAAAAATACTCTTCCAAATCCTCATAAATTTCGCGGCCTTTTTTTCGAGTATGTGCCTGTGTGACGTCATATAGGTCAATTCTTTGTAGGGGCACTTCTCCCGGAAAAGCACGTGCGCACACGTCGACCAACGCGTGTTTGGCTTTATGGAAGTCATTGGCAGCACTGTACAGGTCATAGGACTTCATGAAATCAACAATGTCACCAAAGAAGTGTGGTTTTGGTTGTGAGGGAAAGATAACTTTGCTTCCCAAAGAACCCAGCGTTAAGTGGAGCTGAGAGTTTTGTGCTCATGCATTACATTGATGCGCTCTCGATATTTGTTATTAGAATAACCATAGAAACTGATAGTTGCAATCACTTTTTTATTGGTTAAAATGAATGGAGAATATCTTGTGTTTTTCCCATGGCGGCTCGAGCCCTCAGGATCTGCGCTTATGGTTTTATAAACAAGGCCCAGTTCTACGCTGGATTTACAGATTATTTGAAACTGAAAAATGGAGCAGTCACAGCGGTAATGATCCCGGTCATGAGTCGGAACGGCAGGTGGTAGTAAAAATGCTTCAAATGTCTGTTTTGTTGGCAATAGGCGCCTAAGTGCATATAATGCAAACAACACGAACGTAGTGAATTCACAAATTCATTATTCATCATTCACTATACGCTATATTTATTATAGTGATTCAAAAGTTATCCAGGGATAATGAAATGGTGTATTGTGTGTTTAAATACATTTTTAGCTGACCATTGATAGCTTGCAGACGATCACTACGCAAAAGCTGCGTGTGCTCGTCACTCTTTAGCTCTGCTCACACGGCACACCTCCAGGCGCTCGGCTGTTTTCGGGAAAGACTCTGTACAGCATATGTATCTTTTATAAAAATGATAAATCTAAAGACTTTTTGGAGATATGAAGGATGCACCACTACTCTATAGGTACTCAAGATTAACATGAGATTGGCAGAAACTGTGTGTGATACACCCCCTTAAATCAAAAGGCTTCATCAGTTTTTGACCTAGTTATATACATTAGGTGCTTTATATGCTTTCATCCTAATTGTGATTATATTATTATTCTTTATTATAAAAATGAAATGAAATAATGAAATAAAATAAAATAAAATGATTGTGAAAATAATATAATGATAAAATAATAAAATAAAATATAATAAAATAATAAAACTAATAAAAAATAAAAAAATTAAATTAAATAATAAAAATAAATAAAAAAGAATGTGAAAATATGATAAAATAATAAAATAATATAATAATAATAATAATAAAATAAAAAATGAAATGAAAAAATAAAATAAAATGAATTAATAATAAATAGAAAATAAAATAATAAAATAAAACAAAATGAGATGAGAAGATGAGGTGAAATTAAATAATGAAATGAATTGATCAAATGAAATTATGAAATAAAATAATATAATAGAAGATGAGATGAAATGAGATGAAATGATAAAATAAAGTAAAATAAGATTAAATAAAATAATATATATATATATATATATATATATATATATATATATATATATATATATATATATATATATAATAAAAAAAAAAAAATATATATATATATATATATATATATATATATATATATATATATATATATATATATATATATATATATATATATATATATATAACAACTTGCTTGTTTGTTTTCGTGTAAACACACCCTAATGTACTAAAAACGGATTTTCCTTTTTGAACAGTTTCGCATACAAGCCAGTAGTTGGCGATGCCACTTTGTAAAGAAATGCTACACGTCTATAGACTGAACACACATTACACAAGTGTGTGACATTGCTGTTTTTACAAATTTGCATTTTGTAGTTTACATGAAGACGATAATGGTATATCTGCACTTTGAGACCCGTTTTCAAAGCTTTGCATTTTCAGGCCCCCAAAACGTCTTTGTGTAAATGAATGTCCAAAACTCAAAAAAAAGTTTTTAGTTTTTTAGTTAGTGTTGTGTAAACACACCCTAAATTACACCACTTATTAGCTTGAAGTGTAGCTAAATTTGGAGATTGACTGTAGTTTAACTAGTTTATTTAAATTATAAGTTCAAGTTTAAAAGTAGCTTCCCCTGACAATGTCGGTGTGTACGGAAGACTCTTCTGAGAAATGATAAACTCAGTTCACCAGAAGAGTTAATTACACTCCTTTGGAATTGCTCCTGTTTTTGAAAACAAACACAACAGTGTGTTCATTAATGAGTGATTGCGTCTTTTTTAGATTTTTTTTTTTCTCCCGTCCCCATTATTTTGAAGCAGCTGTACAGTATATTGACAATGATAGCTGCTGAATCCATTATTAATATGTTTATGCTGGAGTTCCTCTGATGACTGTCACCATTTCAAAACAGAAAATTAAGCTATTAGCAGAGTCTGTGTGTGTCTGTATTTTTCATAATAACGTCCATTGCAAATTTAACAACACAGTGCCATTTGTATAATTGGAATAGTGAGCTGAATTAGTAATTTATTTAAATTGCCCTTTCTTGATGTACTCTTTTAGGTAATGCTTGCCTGGAGCATACCAATCTTTCAGTATGTTAATGAGTTACACAAGGAACATGTTAAATATGTACACTCTTCATTTGCATACAAATTCAATTAACCTAGTTGAAGGGGGGAAAAAAAGAGAAACAAATCTTTTGATTGATGTTTTTGTGTGTAGTGGGATACCCAGGATGTGCACAGACTGAGGGCAATATATCTCAATAGACATTGTTTTGCTTTGATTGTCTTGCATAATGTCCAAAACTCTTGATGTCCTGAGAGCAAAATATCAGGTTAATCACAATCCCATACCTCATAAAGATCCTAATGCGATCATACTGTATTACAGTTCGCCAACATCAGTGTGCAATGTCAGTGCGTCCAATCCGCAAATTAACGACTTGCTTCGAGCGCATATTCTAATTAAGGATAAGCGTAATTGGGACATACAAACCTCTGCATATCAATGAAGGCGGAGTGGGTGAACTACAGCAGAACGTCATGTCAGTGCATGGGCGACTGAATGTTAGCATGGCAGCGGCTTGAATATATGGGACCCAGACTCTCCCAACATTTACATATTAGACAATTAACCAAATTGATTTCTGCCGCCTGTGATGAGAGGTGATGGCAGAAGCTGCTCTTTCTCCTCTGGGGGTTGGACACTCTGGCTCTCCATCAAAGATGTCACAAAGAACGCTGGAGCTTCATTAGCATCCTTCTAATTAGATGGTCACATGTACCCGCTAATTAACATATATACTATCTTTTGTTGACATGCTCAAAAGTTATGAATTTTCAATGTAATTTCACCTTAATTTGCTTGAGTGAGCCATTAACATAGGTTTAATTGGCTTTAAATGTCTTCTCATACACACTTTTATGCAAGGCTGAGGCCTGTTGAAGAGTTCAGCTGTTTTGATCTGAAATACATTTACACATTTTGCCCATGAATGAACATCTTTAAAGAATGTTGGCATTTCCTTGTACTTCATCCTCCAGATATTTCCAGTATGCTTTCATATTACAAGAACAATTAGTTGCCAATGCTGAAAAATATTTGGTGCATTATTTTCTTTGAAACAGTTTTTATTCAGAAATTACTACTAAATTTTATAAATGATTACAAAGAAACAGCAAGTTGAACTAAGAAATAATTTTGGCTCTATGAAATAAATAAATAAACACAACAGTTTGCATCAATTTTGAGTTATGACAACTTTGAGTGAATTTACATTCAACCAACAAGCTACACTGAGTTAGAGGAACTTAATCATTTGTAGCATAAACACAAATTTTAAGTTGATTACTCTAAATAAATAAATAAATAAATAAATAAATAAAGTTGCTCCAACTACCAGAGTTGTAGCCCTGGAACCAATTAATCTTATCTATTTAAGTTCAAATCAACAGCTATCATAGCACATGCTGACATAACTTATTTAACATGTATATTTAATGAAAAAGTAAGATATTACTTGTCACTGGCATTAGCGCAGTCATTGCTTATAGAGTCAATGTAGTGTTTACCTTCATGTATCTACTCTTCAGCACAATGGTAACCACAAAAACAACAAAACATTACAGAAACTCTTTTATCCCCTTTATGTACAAAGATCGCCGACAGCCCTAGATTATTGTTTTTCAACATTCACTGCACTTTAAAACATCAGACTCGTACTTGTTCGGGACAAACTGAGTATCATTAGAATGATTAAAGTCGTTATAAACAAAGTCATTAAATATTTGACCATTTTTTTATAATGAAACTAGTTTGCAGTGACATTAATTTCTTAATTTATGTCAGGAGTGCAAAATAATCGATCTGTAATTTTTTTTATATTTTGTATAGAATATCAACATGCATATGAATTCAGCTGTCAATCATCTTAAGTGAGTCAACGTGACCATAATTTTTTGCCATTCTAGATGACACTGTCCTGTACATTTCCTCGTTCTGAGCTCTGTGAAATACAAACCCAAAGAAACATTTCTACACGTGAAACAAGAAGCTATTAAACACACGATTACGATAGTATATGGCTTGTGTGCGATTTTCATGCGATGTCAAACATGACCACATTAAAACACTAACAGGTCTTTCCCTTCACAAAAAACTAATAAATTAATACATAATTTCAACATTTATTCTCCTTATCCCGTCCTATGCAAAGCATGCTGGGAACTAGAAATTCATTTCTGAAGTTATCAAGATAATTTCATTAAGTTACTACAACTTAAAATATATATATATATATATATATATATATATATATATATATATATATATATATATATATATATATATATATATATATATATATATATACACAAAGCCAATTAACATAGAAATTTAAGTTTAAATTGAAGACAATACAATATTAAGTTGAATTAATAATTAACATTATTATGTCAACAGAACTCAACAAATTAATGTTTGCAACTTAAAAGGTTTAATTAATACAATAGAATAAAATAAAATAGAATTTTAAACTTGCAACCATGCATTTAAGTTGTGGTAACAGGTCCCCTGAATTACTTTTTAGAGTAGTGGTCCATATAATCTTCTGAAGTCATGCATTCAGTCAAATTTAAGTCATGATTCACTCAAAATCTAAACATCCACTCCAGCTCTCCTTGAAACATCCATGAGAGTTCTTGAGAGAAGCAGCAATGTCTGATTTATGAACAAATAATTATTTAATAATAATAAGATCTTTTCAATTAATCTCTAGATCAGTTCCACACAACTGGTTTGAATGATTTATGCATAAATACATGTCACTGATTTAGTTCTTAAATTCAACTTAATCGATTGGGTAGCAACAGTTAATACGGTTAATAAAGTCCTTCTGAAGCGAAGCGATGCGTTTAAAAAAACAAAAAAACAAAACATATTTAACGAGCAACAAAGTAAAATATCTAGCTTCTGCCAGACTGCCTTCCATATTCAACTTACGAAGAAAGTGTAAACTGGCATCGCGTCAGTTAAGCTTTTTCCGTAAGTTGAATAGGGAAGGCATAGGACGTAGCGTCAGCTTTTTGAACTGCAAGATTTTTGCGCTTTCTTCGTAAATTGAATATGGAAGGCGGTCTGGTGGAAGCTAGATATTTTACTTCATAACTTGTTAAATTATAAAGCTTGGATGCGTCAGGATATTTAATAATATATCTCCAGTTGTGTTTATCAGAAAGAAGAAAGTCATATACACCTAGGATGGCTTGAGGGTGAGTAAAGCTTGGGGTCATTTTCGTCTGAAAATGAACTGATCTTTTAGTTAACTTACTGGTAATTAGTAATAAGAGTCCTGATAATACTGTGTATCCACAATACTCTCACATGTGGAAAACCAGTCTCTCTCTTCTTTTCTGAGTTCACAAATGCAGAATCGGGCTGTCGTCCAGTGCTGGAGAGTCATGGGATAAAGCATAGTGGGTGGGTGTGTGAAATCAGTTCTCAAGGGCTGCGAGCAGGCACCACAGTTTTTCTGAGAAACCCAGAGACACTCAAGAAAAGTGGAGTTATCCTTGGCACAGTCTGATGGTCTGTTTGACATCCTCCTCTCCCTCATATGAGAATGATGGGGGTGTTTTCTCGGGCTAATGAGGAATAAGATTCATGAAGCAGAGTTGACTTTTAAGCATATATTACAGCTCACATGCTCTCATAATTCAATAAAGTGATTTATTAATGTAGGAGTTCTCAGTTGCCTATATTTTGGGTTGTTTATTTAATAAGTCTTGGACTGGCTTCAGGACTCGGTGATCTTTAAAGCTGTCTGAAAATGAAATGGGAGAGAATGTAAGACCTTTACAAAGTTAAAGTGAAACAGAAGCTGTCAGACAATGAACACTGTCCATCTTTTTAGTATTATTATTATTTAATTTTTTTTTTTTATTGAGATCATAAGCCATTGACATAATTTTGCACGTTGTAAAGCAGCACAATATCCTTAAAGAAGAAGAAAGTAGGAAACAATTGTGTTTAGCACCTCCTTAAGCTGAGTGGCCACCAACCAAGACCAAACTGATGAGAAGCATTAGGCAACGATTGTTTTCATTTACTGAAGTGCACTTCCTCTATAAACCATTAACAGAGCTCAGTGTAAAATAGCACAGTTTTAGATCCCAAAGCCCTCTCTTCCATATGTTAATCACATCTTGTCCAAATATCCGGGTTTTCCCAGGAAGTACGCCTGTAATGTAATCTATTTGTGCTAGACAGGATCGTGCTTATTCTCACTGGGAAAATCACATAGTGTGGTTCAGTTTAAGACCTCATTGCTCTAAGGCCTGTTCGCTTAATGCTAGTGAACTCCTCAATTAAGCAAAATGAACATTTATCAGATATACGCATTTAAAATTTAAATCATTTAAAGCTTAAAATTAGACATTTTAGGAAAATGGTTTAAAACATTTTGATGACTGATCCTGCACTTGTGGGCGTTTCCTTATTTCAAGCTTCAAGTGTAAAAAACAAACAAAAAAAAAACATTTATTGACACTAGGGCTGGGCATTGATACAAATTTCACAATTGGATTCGATTTGGATTCAGAAGCTTGCGATTTGATTTTGAATTGATTACCTTCGATTCAATATCGTATTAATTTGGGTCCTATCAGGTATAGTACATGGCAAATTTCCTCAAAGAAAAAAAAAAATCTCTCAACTAATGCTGTAAACTATACAGGGAACCACAGTTGGTACATCATTATAATATTAAAGGTTAAAATTAATTGATTAGTAATCTACTTATATAAATTACACAAGGAATTTTTTTATAATGTTATAATAAATTTTTAATGACATGATTGTTTCTACCGAAACATTTTAATGGTTGCTGTCATAAAACGGATTTATATTTAATATTGAAGCATGTTAAGTTCAAATACAATGAATATGCAATAGCCTATAGTGCATATATTTAGCAAAATGCTCCTCTTTAAGTTGATTTTTGTAGCTGACTAATGTGTTTTTGGACATTAAACGGCTTTTTTGAGGTAAACGTGACATTTGTACAAGCTGTTTTATTGACGCCTTTCCGCGGTTGAAACACTGATTGAGCGATTACATGTGACATGATACGGATTTCGGTAAGTTGTACTGTATCCTTCAACATACCTTCGGATGTTTATTCATGTTTATTTCATGTTAGTAAAGCAGAAGAGGTGGTCGGTTAACGTGTGCTCTGCTTGAACTGAAGCGCTACAGCGTTCTGTCACGGTACAGAGTGCCAAGAAAGATTGCGACAGCTCGAGAGACGTCTATATGGTCATACACCAGTCTGTGGGAAAGTAGCCCATTTTTGATTCTTGTGAGGTTTATTGTGCTTGCAATTTCACCAACACCCCCCAACCCCCCCACTCCCCCCGAAAAAAAACAAAAAAAAAACAAAACCTCTTTGGATCTACACACGATTCACATAAATGACATATTTTGTTTCGGTGAATTTCGCCGAAAAGTGACTAGTTAGCCGGTATGTAAATATAACTTTTCCTCCCATCTCATTTTTTCCCATCATCAGTGATGGTATTCATTGATTCATCATTATTGATGGGAATCATTGATTTTTCCCATGTCTTAGGGGCTTTATAGAACAGTGATCAGAAATATCAGCATTTTCATTTATCCTTAATTAGTGAACGGTGATAATGCAGTCACAGAATTTAGCACGACTGAATCTTTGTTGTGTCTGATCTTATGTTGCTGAAAGGTATTTCTGTGCCAATAGTGGCAGCAAACAAAACTGCGAAAATAATTCCGCAAAACTACCTTCCAAACACAGAGTCCCGCCCCAGAATCACAGCATTGGCTGAGGTTGTTAGAGAACCGCCTCAAAGTTATCTGATTGGTTAACACACTTCTTTTTGTCTGTAGGGATGTCAAAGAACTGTTATTTTATGCATGGTAGTTTAAAAAGAAAACATTTACAGCAGTTTAAAGAGCCAAATATCCCATGTCTGTGTGATGAAATACATATTTGGTCATTCCATGGACATTCCTCTGATTTAACCCTTTCCTCCTTTCCACCTCATTCAATCTGAACACACTCTCCTCTCAAAGCCTTACCTCATCTTTTTCCAACCGTCTTTCGCAGTCTCACTTTCTGTTTTTATATTTTTCTTCCTTTTCCATTTACATCCTGCCTTCCTTCTCTTTATTTTCCATCTTTTCCTGTTGGCCCATGAGTGAGTGCTCAGGACTGGTTTGAATTAGGATTACATCTGCATGTGGATACTTGTACTGCACTTTGAAATATAGTGTATGTACAGTACTATGCTTTACATAGAGAACTCATGACCCCTGTTGCCTATAGATCAAGTCAAATCAGGAAATTCCTGACTAGCATGATCAAACATAACTTGAGGAATCAAGTCGTGAAGGGATCCATACAACCTGACCTTCTGAAACTTTTATCATGCAGACCTTTTCTGTGTCAAGTCAGCAAACTTTCTTCCTGGCTATTTCCATATTCTGAAACTATCCTGTTGCATCACTGAATCAATCTCACTTTGACTCTTGTATTATGTCTCTGAAGGGGGCTGTAGTGTTCGGTTTTAGGCATGCATAGATGCTCTCACACCCACTCACTGGCTGTGAAGTGTTTGTACCACACTAGTCCATTACACCCTTATTGTGGCCCATTATTTGTACAGGAACTCAGTGAGGCTGAGACTAGAGGCTACTAACTAAGCATCACCTACATATACCAACATATAGTGTAGAATTAAAGGGATTGTTCAAATGAACATTCTGCCATCATTTAGTTGCCCTAATTTTGCTCCAAATGGTTTTACTCTATAGAACACAAACTTTTTACACCCCTTACACTCTTTATAGTCTGTTAATCTCTAAATTCCATTGATGATGGACTGATATGGAGAGATTTTCAAATTACTATTCACAGTTATTAGTTAATTATACAGTCACACAACTTTTTTGAGTGCACTGTCCCTTTAAATGTAGTCTGCCTTTATCTTATGGGTAAATGTTTTCTCTGAATGATAAGCATATTGTTTACACAGGCATTTGGACAGCATAAAACAACAAATACAACAGTAGGAAGAATGTGCTTCATGATTAGTCACCATAACATCATTTGAAAGAGTAAGTGTTGTTGCAGTTCACAGAGAAACATGCGAGGATGCATCCATTCCAAACAGCAAGAGCTTTTAAAATTTTAAACATGATTTTTAAACACGATTTTAATATTTCACCCATGCTGACGCTTAAATATGCATTGTTACTTACCGAATGTACATTAAGGATTGTCACTGTGGTTGGTTATGTTTTGTTATGCTAATAAATGTGTTCATTCGTTCTGTTTATAACATTTAAATCCTCTGAGATGACTAATATTTTCCTCTCTCAACGGTGGAGGGCTTTTAACTAGTTTTCCAAAGGCTTTTAACACATTAGGGCTACACATTTTCCCTTATATTTAGCTCATTTGCATACTTAATTAGTCAGTTTTATTAAATGCTTTTCCACAAAGGAATATCAGTTAAAAAATCCCGCACAAACTCTGGCGTTGGAAGCCTGTATGTGAAAACACATTAAAAATGAGACGCTCCTATTGAGAATTGCGGCTGGAACGATGCCCTACCCCTTCACTTCATTTTGGCTCGATTAAGCGTGCAAATGTAACGTCCGCTTTTAAACATGTTAAAGAGTGAAATTACCCATCAGCCCCATGGCTAAGTGATGCTGACATCCTCATAATTATGTCTACGACATAGAAAATTAATCAGATGCACATCTGCAGAGACATATTTAAACATCTGTCAGTCACTTTGGCAACACATGATGGACAATTGTTGTTCTGCGTTGTTACCGCTCTCTATCAGGCACTTGTTTTTCTGCTTGAATATTTGATTGCTTGCCGTTTATGAAATATATCTCTACGGTTGGAATGACTGTCTGCTTGGAAACAAAATCAAATGGATTATTCATGATACCATGTGGCAGAAGAATACTCATATTCATCGAGGGCAAAAAAGTGTGATCACAGACTTTGATAGATCTCGAACATTAACATTGTTATACACCATTATGCTGCGCATACACACATGCGTGAATGTGTATATGTAGAATTAGATGTAGTAAAGATCTTCACGCTCATGTATTTCAGCATGGACGAGGTGTTAATTGCTGAGGAACTTTAACTTTGACACCCTGATTCTGAGTACATTTAATAATTGTCCTCGTTCTAACAGATTAGTAATGCTTCAAAATATTTTATAGAGTTCAAACTTGTTCACCACTTCCAATGTCTCCCTAAGGCATTTTTCCATTATTTTGTTGCAGCTTATGCATTTATTCACTTCGCCTCAGGTTTTTCAAATGCCCACATTAACAGTGTCACCAAAAGTGTCTTCTAATTACGCATGAAAAGCAATTACCAAGATCCTAATTAGGCTAAAAATTATATGGTTTCATCTGTTAAAAAGGCCAGGATTTCGTTTAAATTGGAGGTGATGGTGTAGTGGTCTTTCCTTGAGGAAGAAACTTCAATAGAAATACTGAAGCTTTGTTTAGAAATCAGTCAATAAGACAGACGAATGGTCGACTTTGCTTTATGAGCATGTTAACCCTCTGGAGTCTGAGGCTGATTTGGGGTCCTGGAGTAGTTTTAAAATGCCCTGACATTTGTGCTTTTTTTCAGTTGCTTATAAACATATTAATGACAAAAGTCTCATTGCACTGTATTTAGCACAAACTAGGCTACAATAATATGTGAGCAACAAGTTTGTACATGTTTGTATTTTTGAGAGAATTACATATATGCATGGTTTTTGGAAAAAAAAAAAGGCCTCAAAACACATACTAAACATTTTTTCACAAGACTTTTATATTTTATCTTACAACTGTATATTTTAGTCTAGAGTTTTTGCTTCAAAATGATGTAAAAATCAATGAATCATGAATCTTTATGAATATTGCTGTGATTCACACCTGAGATGATTAATGTTCAACATTGAAGTGAATCAACACTGAACTGCCTCAAAGTGAACGACACTAACGACACTTGTCTTCTGTAGAGCTGCTTATAGCTGTATTGATGAACTACATAATTATTGAACTGAACTGAACTGAACTGAATCAACACTGAACTGACTTCAGCTGAAAAAATGACACTATTGTCATTTTTAGAGCTGCTTTACAGCAGAATTGAGTTCTGTTTGCATCATTGATCATTATTTCACTGTTTGTCGCTGTAAAGCTGCTTTGAAACAATCTTTTGTATAAATTGTATAAAGCGCTATCTGCTTGGCATGTGAAGTAGGGCTTTACAATTCGAAATTGAAATAAAACAAATAGTGATATGGCATAGTGCAATTATCAAATCAAAAAGGCTGTGATTTAAAAAGATACATGCGCTATGTGTTTCAGATTAAAGCATGACACTGTTTTCTTTTACACGCAAGCAGCTCATGATCCAGTATTTTCGGTGTAAAAGCTGCTCCACTGCTCCAAACTTGTCTGCATCTGCTCTGAGTTTAGGTCACTTATAATGTGCATTTGGGAATATAACATGCACCCACCATCTTCCCAAACTTGTAATGAGGAGCACTTATAAACCAACTGTTGTCAACAAAAGAGAAGTATTAAGGGCTCCCTGTGTTATAATTTTACACTTGTACTTTCTAAAATACTTTTTTTTTTTAACTGTTAAATAGCACAATATAGTTGTATTTCTATTATTATTATTTAATAGTCATGCTGATATATAATCACAATTTTTGGCCATAGTTTTGTGCAACCTTACAAACAAGCACAGCAATCCTGTGTATACTGTATATATATTACTGTATAACATTAAACCATAGAGCTATATGTGTGTGTGTGTGTGTGTGTGTGTGTGTGTGTGATTTCAAAATATGTAAGAATGCAAAAGTTGATTCATATAGTCATGCTGGCAGAACAATTTCCCAGATTGCCATTTCCAGTGTAATTTCTTTACATAGTAATTCCTCTACCTGGCATTCCACTTCATCTTCCTTTAAAGTCTGGCCAGTTCAATTCAATTTAATTTGACATTTATAAATCTACACCTAAAATTTGAGTGTGTGGAATGGATGCAGCTTAAAAAAATAAAATGAAAAATTAATTAATTAAATTTACCAGCCCAGATGCAAAGATGCCCTGTTCACGTGCGTATATGATTTTATTCAGCGACTAATGTCCACTAATATATTTGTTGTTGAGAAGTATTCAGCGTGATCGCAACATGGCGGCCACTATGAGGAGGGACCACTTTATGTATAATAATAATAAAAAAAAAAACTGGATATGTTGGAGTGTTTGTCTGACCATTATAAATTCTTGGTCAAAGTACTATCCATTTCTTTTGTTGTTAAACTTTTTATGTGGAATAATTACTTGGTGCACAATGAATTCAGTTGTGTCCTCTGTATAACCCTTATGTGGCATTAACAGCCCGAGTTTTATTCATGTGGTCTTTTTACATAACTCTCAGTGGTAACTGTATATCATCAAAACATTGTATCTTGTAATTTTCATAATTTACTGTTGTGGTATTCATTACTCAACGCCTCTCTATAGTTACACAGGAAGAAAAAGCTCTTTTTTTCACCAGTTTGAAGTGACTTATGAGCTTTTGAAGGTACCAAGTGATGTTTTGTGCTGGGAGTAATTTCAAAGGATGTGGCTGACAATCTCTCTAATCGACTGTGTAACACAAAGAGTCTCTTAAATAAAATGGCTGCTTATCCTGAGCTTACCTGGAGGAGATGAAACATGTCAAGATATGCTGCTTTGAAAAACCGGGGGTCTGGCTTTGCTGTGGTCTCTCAAACGTCGAGCAGCCACGCGTGCGGTTAACGTATGTGTGCGTACGTGTGGGAAGTTTTTTGCCTTTGTATGTTTCTTGGCAATGCCCTGGACTCCCACATAGACTCTCAGATCACAGGAAAGATATGGGTGGCAGATCGCAGGCATACAGATGTACGCAAAGGAAGAGGAAAGTCGTGTGCTCAGCACCAGAGATCTGTTCTCAGTATGTGAGCAGCAAGATGTATACTTTTATACAGTATGTCTGTTTGGTTTCGCTCACTTTATTGTGCCTCTAGTGGTTATTTACACCATACACTGCTGTCCAAAAAATTGGGATTGGAAAGATTTTGTAATTTTTAGAAAAAATTTCTTATGCTTACCAAGGCTGCATTTATTAAATCAAAAATATTTTTACAAATACAAAGTTCTGTCATGAAACTCTAGATGGGGCAGGCTAATAGGTCTTTTAACTCAACCTGCTCGTAATCACATCGTTATCTATAGGGCACAGCTGATTGGTTCCTGCTGTATCAGTAGCCAATGAGCTTGCATTCTCAACCTTCAAAATACTTGGGTAGGTTTTGCCTTAGCGGTGCAGCGCACTTTCAGAAACCCTCCACCTTCCCCAGCTCCACCTGTATAGATCTGCTACGGGTTATTTGTGTATGCTATATTGTGCAACAGCAGCATGTCTTATTTGCTCACATCAGCGTGTCATGTATGTATTGGCAGTAGCAAGTCCCATACTTGCTCTGCAGCAGCAGCAATAAAAGCAGCAGCAGCGTAGCAGATCTATTCCGCCAAGACCAAATATATCAACATTGTCATACCCATTTTCAATGCCAAACACTCAGTTGGCATTGAAAATGAAAATGAAAAAATCTATTTTAATATATTATAAAATCTCAGTTTTCAGCATCATTACTCCAGTCTTCAGTCACATGATCCTTCAAAAAAAAAAAACTTTTGAATTAAATAGATAATTATGTAAACCAGCTCTAAATTTACAAAAAAACATGACATTTCTAAATGTTAACTATATATTAAATAGCTAAATTTATAGTGTAAAAATAAAACTCTTATTATAATATTATGCAGTCATATTATAGTAGTAGTGTTAGTTAATGTTCTTAATAAAAGTCATTACAAAATGTTAGGAAGAAAAATCTCTATTTATATTGGGGTCTGTGAGTGTGTCTTGGTGGGGGGTCCTTTGGTCTGTATAAAAAAAAAAAAAAAAAAACTTTAATTTAAAATCTAATAAACTTCTTTTGGTGAAATGTTTTGCTTGAAAAGTGTTCTTAAGATCTTTCTTAAAAATAAATTCTACTTGCTTTGATATTTTGTTATCTAAAGCAGCAACATTCTTATGTTCGAAAGTGTGGCTTAAGTGTGCAAATACATCTTGGAGCCACTGTATGGCTGTTTGAAACCTCTCTGCCAATCAAAACAGGCAGCTGAATGCTTACATGGCTAAATCAGGGTGCTAGCCAATCACAAAAGAGCTGCAGCGTTAGTTGATCGCACAGAGTAGAGAGTGAGCTGCAGAGTGCATTAGGTTTTATTCATGCTTTGCTGACTTTATAGGCCTTTTGCCCCCCTGGTGGAGAGATTTTTAACTGTCTTGACTGTGTCTGTTTTCTCTCAGTGAATGAGGGTATCGATGTGGTGGGTCCATATTTCCCCCGGTTATGAAATCTAGGTTTTGCTGAGCAGTAAGAAGGAAATAACCCCTACATGTCTTATATTCTGGGTCTGTGGCCCAGCTAACACACATGTATACATCTTTCATATATGTTTGTTTCTCTTGAGGTCCAAAACTCCCACATTCAGGATACAAGCTGTCAAGAAAGCAAGCAGGATTTTTTGGGAGTTTTGTATCAGATAACAACTTCCTGTCGACTCTCCACATCATGAAACAATTGACTCGCTGAGACGCTGTTTGATAAAAATAGGCAAATGATATTAAATGCTGTTGCAGGTGGATTGGGTTAGATTTATGTGTTTGTATGTGTATTTATATGAATAGCCAAAGGAATTCATCCCTAAAATAAGCGGTCCTAAATATCATATTATTGCAAACAGACACAGTTTTCACAGTCTGAGCTTGTTTTTACCCTATTGTTTTGATTACGTCACACTTTTGCTTCCTGGCAAATATATTAAAACCAGCCACCCACGCTAAACAAAAATAGCTCTTTTTTTATTCTCATTCTCATGTTAATAAGTCTCTTTTTAATCTTTCCCTCTACATGCAACCACTTTCCCATTCCCTGGTCTCTCACCCGCAGAGAAGTCTATCCAATCCATTTTACCCATCTGCCAATCTCAATCTTAGTGATCAGCTCTCATCTCCTCATCCCTCTAACTGTATCCAATCAATTATATTCTCTAATCAGTCCTTTACTGTCATCACTGCAAATCTGCAAGCAATCCACCTCTTTTAATGCGGCCTGTAATACTGTAATACCAGAAATGGGGATTTAACTGAGATAATATATGCAGGTTATGAAGGCAGTGTAAACTTGTTCATAGAATGATATGTGAAGTTTACAGACCCAATAAGACCCAATTACAGACCCATCCTCTCAGACCCAATAAATCTAAGTATTAATAAATATATATATATATATATATATATATATATATATAAAGTATTAATATATATTAATACACACATCAGATGTTTCCCCAACAGTTAATCAAACATTCACTTAAGACATAACAGATAATGTTTGCATGAATACTCGCCAAGACATGTATCGGGATCGCGCGCTCGCTCAGGTGTCTTTGTGCGCGTGCACGGATCTGTCAGTCAGCGTGAGTAAGATCGTTTTGTTTACATCAGCATGAGTTTGAAAATCACATTTCATTCATCTATCAATCACATTTCATCGAGAATTCGCTATGAATATTCATAAAGTTGGAATGCTGCGCTTTACAACAATACCAAGCATTTGCTGAGGGGAAGCGCCAGTCGCCCAGAAGCGAGCAGAGAAAAACAGCATTTTTCATTGTGAAAGGAAAGGTACTCCTCTCAGAAAACGTACAAATAAAGATACTTTTAGATGTTTAATTGCTATTTGGAGTAGGGCTGCACAATTTATCGTGATTTAAACCGCACGCAATTTGGCAAAGGCTGCGATTATTTTATGCGCAGCTTGTCAGAGGTGTACAGCTCTGTGATCAGTAGTAAATGCTTCTCCATCTGAAAGCCAGAGGGGACTCTTGCACAGAAACTCTAAATGCTGCAGAATTAGATAACATGCGTCATATCGCTGTAGCTGAATAAACAGAAGATTGAAACACTTTGATTGATTAAACATAATTAATAAACACATGACTGCCTTATTCTTATGAAGTGAGTTTGGAGTAAAAACATGTTATTAAATGTTGTCTTTTGTTGGACAAGAAGTTTCTCATGTCTGGAAAGATGTTTAACACGTGCTGCTTTTTCAAATGTACATTATAAAAAACTCAAACTAGCAGTGCTTTCAGATGGATTAGCATTTGGAGCCATACTTCATTGGCAAGCTGCGCATAAAAAAATAATTGCAGCCTTTGCGATTTCATAATTGCACTAAGAATCATGTTTAAGTTTAATGTAATTTATTTGTATCATGCGATAAACCATGCAGCCCTAATTTGGAGCATAGGGATCGCTGGACAAACTCATTTTTGTGAAGACCTCAATTTTGACCAAAATTGACATTTTTCACTTGTTTTGCCTGTAGCTCGAAATTAGCCCGTGCGCATTCCAACTCATTTTGCCAGCACAGGTCGCAACATTATAAATGTCTATTGTCACTTTTGATCGGTTTAATGCATCCTTGCTGAATAAAAGTATTCATTTCTTTCATTTCTTTCCAAAAAAAAAAAAAAAAAAAAAAAAAATCTTAAATACAAAAGCTTTATATTTCAGATAAATGCAGTTCTTTTGAATTTTCTATTCATCAAATAATCCTGAAAAAAAAAAAAAATGTACACAACTGTTTTCAACATTGATGATGATAAATGTTTCTTGAGCAGCAAATTGCCATATTATGATTTATAAAGGATCATGTGACACTGAAGACTGGAGTAATGATGCTGAAAATTCAGCTTTGCCAACACAGAAATAAATTTCATTTTAAAATATGTTCAAATAGAAAACAGTTATTTTAAATTGTAAAAATATTCCACAATATTACTGTTTTTGGTGTATATTGGATCAAATAAATGAAACCAGTCAAAAGTTTGGACACGGTAAGATTTTTAATGTTTTTAAAAGAAGTTTCATCTGCTCACCAAGGCTGCATTTATTTAATTAAAAATACAGTAAAAACAGTAATATTGTGAAATATTATTACAATTTAAAATAACTGTTTTATTTTTGATTATATTTTATAAAGTAATTTATTCCTTTGATCAAAGCTGAATTTTCAGCATCATTACTCCAGTTTTCAGTGTCACATGATCCTTCAGAAATCATTCTAATATGCTGATCTGCTGCTCAAGAAACATTTATTGTGTACAATTGTACAAAATATTTGTGTACAGTCTTTTTTTTTTTTTTTTCAGGATTCTTTGATGAATAGAAAGTTCAAAAGAACAGCATTTATTTGAAATAATCTTTTGTAATATTATAAATGTCTTTACTGTCACTTCTGATCGATTTAATGCATCCTTGCTGAATACAAGTATTAATTTCTTTAATTTCTTTTCCAAAAAAAAAAAAAAAAAAAAAATTCTTACTGACCCCTGTTTACAACATTGATAATAATCATAAATGTTTCTTGAGCAGCAAATCATCATATTAGAATGATTTCTGAAGGATCATGTGACACTGAAAACTGGAGTAATGATGCTGAAAATTCAGCTTTGCCATCACAGGAATAAATTACTTTATGAAATATATTCAAACAGAAAACAGTTATTTTAAATTGTAATAATATTTCACAATATTACTGTTTTTACTGTATTTTTAATTAAATAAATGCAGCCTTGGTGAGCAGACGAAACTTCTTTTAAAAACATAAAAAATGTTGCCGTGTCCAACTTTTAACTGGCAGTGTGTGTGTATAACATTTATAAATGTAAAAAAAAATGAAAAAAAAAAATTGTGAGAGAATGCAGCAGACTATGACAATCTGCTATACTTTGCTGGTAGTTTATAGTATCTCTACAAAACCTGAATCACACTTTATATTGCAGAAAGTGTGTTCCATTACTACATTACTTTGACTTGATATATGCCCAATCTCCATGTGTTGATAAATTACTCTTGCCATAATTAATAGTAAATTTAAACAAGCATCTTTTTAAAATGATACTGGTTTAATGCCTGCTTTCCATAAATGTTAATAGTGCAACGTTAATAGTGCCAGTCAAATCGAGCTGAGTTTTGTGAATAAGGAGCAATCTATAATGAGCCTAATTTACATAGAAAGGAGGCGTGTTTACGCCGGCAAAAAAATGACAGGGACTTAATTCAAATACTTACGGAACAGCTCAGTTCCAGCACATTTAGCACCTGGTTAAGCTGGACGGTGGTTAGTGAATAAGATGCAAAAGTGGTGCAACTGTTTAGTGAATTTGCCCCTAAATATGTGTATTCTAGCTTTATTCACTGTCCTGTATCATAAACAGTGCCTGTGTGAGAGATGGCGGTGTTTATGTGAAGGTGTTTTGGTGAATCAACACAAGGCGCTACGGCAACCCTAAGGCCAGGATGTTATGTTCTTAAGGATGGAGACTGTTAAATTTAATTGACACATCCAACTGGCTGCTGTTCTTCATTTGTTTTACAGTCACACAATTAAGCTGCATAACACACACACACACACACACACAAAAATTCATTGTTAAATACCACAGAATGAATAATACATACGGACGACTCTTCCATTCTCTCTATCACAATGGCTTTATCACCGGCAAATGCGCTCTGTAAATCAAATGGGACGTTTGCACACAAAGCCCTGTTGGATAAAACATTCCTTATTCTAACACTTTTACTGACCCATAAAGCTTCAGGGGCCATTCCAGCACAAATTACCCAGCAGAATGCGAACGCTAAGTATGAGACAGAGATATCCATTGCGTTCTGGTCCCCTTGATTTAGGATTATTTGCATTCTGCCTGGCTTGACAAAGAATCCATTCAAATTGTTTATGGAAGCATCACTGCCATTCCTTACGGGGAGAAAGACTGTAATAAAAACAAAAAAACTCCACTGCTGTGTTAGCAATATGTGAAATATGTAGATCTCTGAATTCTGTGGTATGACACAGAGCCAGAGGAAGTGGAAATAATAATGTTATTTGCAAGCAATATTTTAGGGAGTATCTTAATATTATTACTTAAATACATTATTCTCTCATGTATATCATAAGTGGCATAATAGACAGTGTTCTAATTTCCTGGCTCAGCATTTGCTGTAGAAATTGTTTGTAAAGGGGATTGTGTGTTTGAGAGTGTGGGGATGTGAATTTCTTGATAAGAAGCTATAGCTGTCAGTTGGAGCCACTCAAATGGCGGTGACTTCATGGGGGATTTTTGTAGAAGCGGTTTCTCTGTTTGGATTGTGTCTATTTTTAAACTCTAGGGCTTTTGGGTGGAGCGAGCTCAGGAACTAAGGCCAAGAGTTCAATGTTTCAGAGTCTGGGTGCCTGAAGTCACACACTGGAGAAGAGAGAGAGACAGATGGAGATAGAATAAGTGAATATGTGAATGAATGTGTAAGTGATTAAGGGAGTGATACAGTGAGTGAGTGAGCAAACTAATGGTTGAGTGAATGAATTAGTGGGCTCATAAGTGACTGAGTGAAGGAGAAACTAAATGAGAGTCACTGAATGAGTGAACAAGCTAATGAATGAGTGAGTGAGTGAATGATTGAGTGATCTCGAGTGACTGAGCAAATAATTGAATGGATGAATTAGTGAATGAGTGAGGAAATGATAGACAGTGAATGCGTGAGTCAGTGAATTAATGATTGGGTGAATTAATAAGTGAGTTAATGAGTGGCTGAGCAAGTGAGTGAGCGAATGAATGAATGAGTAAGCTATGATTGAGTAAAAAAATACATTAAATAGCTGAAAGCTCGAGTGAGTGAATCAGAATGCTAATGAATAAATGAGCTGTAAGTGACTGCGCAAATGAGTGAGTGATTGAGTGAATGAATGAGTGATCTCATGAGTGACTGAGCAAATAGTTGAATGGATGAATGAGTGAATGAGTGAGGAAATGATAGACAGTGAATGAGTGAGTGAGCGAATGATTGATTGGGTGAATTAATGAGTGGCTGAGCAAGTGACTGAGCAAATGTTTGAGTGAATAAATGACTGCGAGTGAGCAGATGAATGAATGGCCAAGTGAGTGAGTGAGCTAATGAATGAATGAATGAGTGAATGAGTTAGCTGTGATTGAGTGAATAAGCACAGTAAATAGCTGAAAGCTCATGAGTGAGTGAGTGAATCAGAATGCTAATGAATAAATGAGCTATAAGTGACTGCGCAAATGAATGAGTGATCTCATGTGTGACTGAGCAAATAATTGAATGGATGAATGAGTGAGTGAGCGAATGATTGATTGGGTGAATTAATGACTGAGTTAATGACTGTGTGAGTGAGCAGATGAATGAATGGCAGAGTGAGGGAGTGAGCTAATGAATGAATGAATGAGTGAGTGAATGAGTTAGCTATGATTGAGTGAATAAGTACAGTAAATAACTAAAAAGCTCATGAATGAGTGAGTGAATTAGAATGCTAATGAATAAATGAGCTATAAGAGATGAGTGAGCGAGCGAGCTTAAGAATGAATGATTGAATGACTGAATGAATGAGTTAACTGATTTAGTGAATGAATGAGTGAACTAACTAAGCAAATGAGTGAGTGAGTGAACAATTGATAGACAGAAAATGATAGAGTCAGTGAATGAGTGAGTGAGAATGCTAATGAATTGGTGAGTGGCTAAGTGAATGAAGAAATGAATGAGTAAATAAGTTAGCTATGATTGAGTGAATGAGTAAGTAAATGGCTGACAACCAACAAGTATATGTAAGGGAGTGAATCAACTAGTTATTAACTTGTAAGAAATGTTAGTGAGAGAGTGAATGAGTGATCAAGTGCATTAGAGTGAGTGAGTGTGAGCAAAATAGATACTGTATTGCAGAGAATATGGAAGAAAGCCTTGCATATGGCCAGGAGTATATCATTTTGGCTCCATAAAACTTTACTGGAAAAACAAAATAACAGCTGATGTCATAATGCTGAAACGCTAAGCGTTCATGTCACGCTGAGCTTGAGGAAATCCATTTTTCACTGTATTTAACATGACATCATAACCTAGCAAAGCCACAATGTGAAACACCCTGCCAACACAACAGGGCCACATCTAAACACACCTCTCCTAAATATAGATCCCAGATCTGCTTAAATAGTCAGCAGAAGTGCAGCGTAGCAGTTTTATTTCTGAAGCCTTGGCTCACATTGTTGTTGACTTTGTCTATTTTCACAGTGGCCTGAATTTCCAGTAGGGCTGTATTTATAGGTGTTTTACCCAGAATATGCCATGTGTAAACCATAAATAATTAGAGCTACTTTCCTCACCACCATCTCCAACAAAGCAGGCTTTATTAAAACCATCACCACCGTGGTCACTTTCACTGAAGCCCAGTCCCACAAACCTCAGATTCTGCCCTGGCGGACAGGTTACGAGAGGGCCCGGACACGGGTGGGGGTTCTTATTGGGGATCAACTGGAAAAATACTAGCACTAAATACTGAACTGAGTAGGAGGTGGTTACATCTCATGAAGTTCTGTATGATTAAAACCATATGTTAGGTCAAAATTGTCTTTCTCAGTAATGCGTCTGGATTTTCCCCATTAATATATGGACTATGCAGAGTGGGTTGTTTTGACAACGTGTTATTGCCAGAGACATTTAGATAAGGGCTGAGGAAGAGCAATTGAGTTTAGGCTGAGGTTGCGTGTGTGTATGTGTGGTATCTCACAGGCAGGAGAGAGAGGGATGTTGTAAGGTCAGTGCAGTACACACAGCTCCATTAGTGAGTGTTATGACAGGAGCTGCTGGGGTCAGAGCAGGACAGTGTCAGCTTTATATCTCTGATTGCTCTGTTTGATTGCACATCTTCCATATTTATACTGCTTGCACTGTGAACGTTCTTTAAATGTAAACAATTTTTATTTTCTATTATCTGATTTCCTCTTGCTCAAGGTCAAACATACACCATTGTTATCCTTTTTTTACTTGTACAGGTCAGAAGATTGAATGAAGGGTTTGCCTTTATACATTGTAAAATTAGTACACCTCTGACTGCCTGCAAAGAATTATTTTTCTATTTTAATAAAATAACTCCTTACCCTGCATGTTTACTTCAACTCTGCAAATTTAAATATATATTTGAATTTTTTGAAAATAATGTTTGAAAACAATTTAAAGGGGACCTATTATGCAAAATTCACTTTTACATGATGTTTGAATGTAAATGTGTCGGCAGTGTGTGTACACAACCACCCTATAATGGTAAAAATCCACCCACTCCTATTTTTTAATTCCTATAAATCATAAGCAGTGTCTCAGAACAAGCCGTGTGCAGATTCTACCTTTTGTGGCGTCACAAAATGCCTAGGCCCTGCCCTCAGCAAGCTGTACACAGTCCGCTGGAGCCATTTTTTTTTCTCTCCTCGCCAGAGCATTTAACAGCAGCATTCAAGTAAGAAATGTATGTTGTTTGATTCATATTAACGGCATATCAGTAGTACTGTATATTATGCTGCTTTCACTTTAATACACAGATCTAATATACACATGCAATTTCTTTACTTGCTGTTTACATTCACAGACATATCCGACTGTTTATATAAACTGTGTGTTTTTGACATAACCTTGTGTGTATTTGACAGTTTAAGCGCAATAACATCTAAAGAAACCTTAGTTTAATACTTGCAGGATGCGCCGTCTGACATCCACCTCTCTGTGCGCTTGCTTCGGGTGTGTGCGCTCAGAAAACCATATATCGGAAGTTTAGACTGATATGGCTTTAAAACGCATGCAGATAATAAACTTTGATGAAGAACTGCACTGTCACATCAGCACTGTCACATCAGTCACATGACCGCGATCGAGATGATAATCAAAACCAAACAGATGTTTTAGTTTTTGCCAGAGTATTATTCTGAGGCAAGAACTGTAAAGACTCTGCTCTCTTCTGGAAAGCGGGGTGGGAAGCAGCAGCTCATTTGCATTTAAAGATACATGCATGAAAACAGCATTTTTTTTTTTTTCCTTCCACTCAAAAATGGGCATTTACAACATGGTATAATGAATAATTTGTGGGGTATTTTGAGCTGAAACTTCACAGATACATTCAGGTAACACCTGAAACTTATTTTACATCTTGTAATAAAGGGCATAATAGATCCCCTTTAATATTTAATTCAATAACTAAAAGTACAAAATGCATTGAATTTCAAACCAGTTAATTAATTGGATTATATCATTTTTGTTGCATTACACACACACTCGCACACACACACACACACACACACACACACACACACATATATACATATATATATATATATATATATATATATATATATATATATATATATATATATATATATATATATATATATATATATATATATATATATAATATATATATATATATATATAATATATATATACAGGTGCTGGTCATATAATTAGAATATCATCAAAAAGTTTATTTATTTCACTAATTCCATTCAAAAAGTGAAACTTGTGTATTATATTCATTCATTAGACACAGACTGATATATTTCAAATGTTTATTTATTGTCATTTTGATGATTATAACCGACAACTAAGGAAAATCCCAAATTCAGTATCTCAGAAAATTAGAATATTGTGAAAAGGTTCAATATTGAAGACACCTGGTGCCACACTCTAATCAGCTAATTAACTCAAAACACCTGCAAAGGCCTTTAAATGGTCTCTCAGTCTAGTTTGAGGCTACACAATCATGGGGAAGACTGCTGACTTGACAGTTGTCCAAAAGACGACCATTGACACCTTGCATAAGGAGGGCAAGACACAAAAGGTCATTGCAAAAAAGGCTGGCTGTTCACAGAGCTCTGTGTCCAAGCACATTAATAGAGAGGCAAAGGGAAGGAAAAGATGTGGTAGAAAAAAGTGTACAAGCAATAGGGATAACCCTGGAGAGGATTGTGAAACAAAACCCATTCAAAAATGTGGGGGAGATTCACAAAGAGTGGACTGCAGCTGGAGTCAGTGCTTCAAGAACCACTACGCACAGACGTATGCAAGACATGGGTTTCAGCTGTCGCATTCCTTGTGTCAAGCCACTCTTGAACAACAGACAGCGTCAGAAGCGTCTCGCCTGTGCTAAAGACAAAAAGGACTGGACTGCTGCTGAGTGGTCCAAAGTTATGTTCTCTGATGAAAGTAAATTTTGCATTTCCTTTGGAAATCAGGGTCCCAGAGTCTGGAGGAAGAGAGGAGAGGCACACAATCCACGTTGCTTGAGGTCCAGTG
This sequence comes from Hypophthalmichthys molitrix, assembly GCA_037950675.1. Classification (NCBI taxonomy): domain Eukaryota; kingdom Metazoa; phylum Chordata; class Actinopteri; order Cypriniformes; family Xenocyprididae; genus Hypophthalmichthys; species Hypophthalmichthys molitrix. The sequence goes on along the minus strand of CM075510.1, from coordinate 20,344,502 downwards.
TAAAGTTTCCACAGTCAGTGATGGTTTGGGGTGCCATGTCATCTGCTGGTGTTGGTCCACTGTGTTTTCTGAGGTCCAAGGTCAACGCAGCCATATACCAGGAAGTTTTAGAGCACTTCATGCTTCCTGCTGCTGACCAACTTTATGGAGATGCAGATTTCATTTTCCAACAGGACTTGGCACCTGCACACAGTGCCAAAGCTACCAGTACCTGGTTTAAGGACCATGGTATCCCTGTTCTTAATTGGCCAGCAAACTCGCCTGACCTTAACCCCATAGAAAATCTATGGGGTATTGTGAAGAGGAAGATGTGATATGCTAGACCCAACAATGCAGAAGAGCTGAAGGCCACTATCAGAGCAACCTGGGCTCTTATAACACCTGAGCAGTGCCACAGACTGATCGACTCCATGCCACGTCACATTGCTGCAGTAATTCAGGCAAAAGGAGCCCCAACTAAGTATTGAGTGCTGTACATGCTCATACTTTTCATGTTCATACTTTTCAGTTGGCCAAGATTTCTAAAAATCCTTTCTTTGTATTGGTCTTAAGTAATATTCTAATTTTCTGAGATACTGAATTTGGGATTTTCCTTAGTTGTCAGTTATAATCATCAAAATTAAAAGAAATAAACATTTTAAATATATCAGTCTGTGTGTAATGAATGAATATAATATGCAAGTTTCACTTTTTGAATGGAATTAGTGAAATAAATCAACTTTTTGATGATATTCTAATTATATGACCAGCACCTGTATATATGTGTGTGTGTGTGTGTGTGTGTGTGTGTGTGTGTGTGTGTGTGTGTGTGTGTGTGTGTGTGTAAAAAAAAAAAGGTTCTTTCTACAAAGTCGAATGGAATGCAAAGACTTTGAAGCTCAGTAGCTCAGAATACAGATAGAACCTTATATTTCCAAGGTTGCAACATATATATATAATATATAATTATATTCCATTCTGTTATTTTTGAGTTCAAATGATCAGGACTTGTTCTTGAAAGCTTTTCTGAAATTCACCCACATAGAGACAATCAACTGTGTGTGTGATTATGATATGACACACTACACTTTCCTGCACGCTATATGATTTTTACAAAGGACTCATCTAGACTTTCAGTAAGTCAACAAGGTTGCTTGTTAACGTCACTTCGAGTAGGAGACGTTTAACTGCAGCTTTCATGGCTGGAGTCTACCCAGCAGAAAGAGCAACAAATGTGGTCAGCCGATTAAACTGTCATTATGTGTGCCCGGCATGAACTGGCAAAGGTGCCAGAAGGAAGCTGTGCCACCTGGTGTAACTTGCCAGAAATAACCCATCATGGAGAAATGCCCGGCGGCTCACTATCATACTCGTGTCCCGTTGTTTAAATAAAAAGACAACCGTGTGCACGTGTGTGTGCTTGTCAGTCTAAATAGCCTCTTTCTCTCCAGCTTCCAGCCTTGTATGTGAGGGACTGTGTGTGTCTGCATGTGTAAGCATACGGTGTTAAAACTGCGTTTGGCTCCAGCGCAACCGTGACTTTTGGCAGGGACGTGCCTTACACCACCAGCGCATGTGGCTCTGTGTGTCTGTGTCCGGAGCTGCTGCTCCCTCCTGGCCAGCTCAGTCAGTGCACTCTGGACGTTCGCAAGGCTGAGTTCAACTGAGAGTTTGACATCTCATCCGGCTGTAGGCACAGACCCGGGCGACTTCTTTTCCGTATGGCTGTCAGAGAGCTCTAACCTGGCAGTGTGGGCGGAAACCTCCCCGCAGAGCTCCCGCCCGGTCATAACCCCGTCCTAACCCTGTCATAACCCTCTCTGACAGCCTCGCAGATGGTGGGGAAAATAGGGGTTAAAACCCAGAGGCCACATCACCGCATCCCCACGTTCCTGTCCGCCCACCCCCCTTGGATCCCCCTGAAAGCCGGAATGACCTTGCAACTGCCATTCTATCACGCACAGGGGGAATGATGGATCGGGGGATGTGAAAACCAGGCTTGGGTCACATATGCACTTTAAAGATTTGGAAAATAACTATTTGGGGGGAAATTATTTGAAGGATGTACATTAGCTCTTATCAGCTCTTAAATGGAGCACACAGTTACATGGATGCCTTAAATATGGATGAGGGTTGGGTCAGAGGGATGCCGTACTGGCTCCTGGGAGAGACTTGAGATATCTGGCAGGCTTAAACTCTAAGCTTGATCCATAGCGCACAAGTGAGGGGGTGTAAGGAAATTCTGAATATCGTGATTTACAGTATTTGCAATAACATGATCCTTCAAATATCCCCTGTTGTAAAGTACTGTGCATGTCTTCTTAGGCCTTTTAACAACAGCTTTTACTGATCATAATCTATAGAAATAAAAAAAAAAATTAAAAAATGCTGTGTCAAATTCACCTTTAACTTTATTTTGCAACTGGATGCGTCTATATCGATATCAATTATTCTGAATGACATCTGCCATTTGGTGGCAATGTCCTAATCTTTTAAGCCAATCTTCGAAGAAAAAGTTCTATATAGAATCTTAAGATGTTTTATATTTCAGGTATTTCATATATAAAAACCTTTTAAGGTTTCCCATCATGGGATCATTTTATGAATTTACTTTTAATGGGTTAGTTTACCCAAAAATTAAATTTCTGTCATTAAGTACTAACCCTCATGTCGTCCCAAACCCTTAAGACCTTCGTTCATCTTCGGAACACAAATTAAGATATTTTTGATGAAATCCGAGGGTTTCTGAAGCACACATAGATAGCAATGTCATTGCACCTTTTGAGGTCCAGAAAGGTATTAAAGTCATTGTTAAAATAGTCAATTTTCAATTTTATTTACACTTTATTAATTAAACAGCTTGCAAACATAATTCATTAGTGAAACATTGAAATTACCTATTAAACATGAAAGTATTATGCAACAATTTAAGACGTTTCTTCTTTTATAGAACCTTTTTAGCATAAAGGATGAGTCAAGAACCTTAGAATTCTATGTAGAACCCCAATTTAACCTTTATTTTCTCCCCCCACCCCCACCTCTAAACTGCATGATTTGAATTTGAATGGCAATTTTTCTTAAGGAAAAAAAAACTCTCCCAACTAATGCTTAAAAAATGTGATGAGACCAGTATTGAAAACTCCATTTGACTGATGGGTGGCTATTTCTGAATTGTTGCATGTGTACACAAATGCACATCTTGTTCAAATCTTGGTGAGATATTTATGTAAACAGTCATTTTGTCTTATGTTAATGTAAACAAGCGGTGCAAAAGAATCTGATTTCTATCAAATCATTGGATCTGTGCATGAGTCCCTGAAGTGCTAATGAATTCCAGTGAAAGTGGATAGTAATCATACAACAATATTAACTAAAAACTTAAATAATTACTTAGAAAATTCAAGTATTTAATTTCAATAAAAAGCTTCAAAGGCTACATGGCTTTGTTAAAATAAAAGTTATTAATATTTAGCTCTTTAAATAATGGAGTGTGTTCATTAGCGCATTCGTTTTGGTTTTTGGCATCGAAATTGGGATCAAGTATCATGAAATTTCACTGGTGTTGGTAGTATTAAAATGTTAGTATTGTTACATCCTGCTGGGAGCATTTCTCATGTCGGTAATTGTGTTCCAAAAACTGCCACAGTTGATTTTGCTAAATTAGTTCAGAATTGGCTTTCACATCTCATTAGCAAAAGACAATTTCTGGTCCATTGCTGGTGTGCAATGCATGTTAAAACCTCAGCTCAAAAATACTGATTGATTAAATCACTAGAAACAACTGAACAATTTTGCTCAGTATGAACTGAATGACTCTGGCTGTGCTAAAAATCCCATAAAATGGAAAAATGGAAAGCTCATAATGTTTCTATGGACTGGAAGGTTTGAGGAGGGGCCACATTGGCTAATATGTGATGCAAGCTAGTTGAAATCGAGTGGTACCCAACTGGCTTGTTCTGTATGGCTACCTCCACTTGTAATACCTGTCTGAAATTTGACAGTTTAAGCAATGGTGAAAGCTGTTTTTATAAAGAGCATCCAGCAGTGGATTCATAGGCCATTTAAGCCTTTTAAAGGGTTAGTTCACCCAAAAAATGAAATTTCTGTCATTAATTACTCACCCTCATGTCGTTCCAAACCCGTAAGACCGTTGTTAATCTTTGGAACACAAATTATGATATTTTTGATGAAATCCAAGTATTTTTTTTTTTTTTTTTAATCCCTCATAGAAAGCAATGTAATTAGTCATTCAAGATCCAGAAAAGTATTTAAGACATGGTTAAAATAGTCAACGCGACTACAGTGTTTCAACCTTAATGTTATGAAGCGACGATAATACATTTTGTGCGCAAAATAATGACTTTATTTAGCAATTTCTTCTCTACCCTGTCAGTCTCGTATGCAGTTGACACAGTGAACGCAGTTCAGCGCTTCCGTGTTTACGTCCAAACGCTGACTCAGTATTGGCCGACACTGTTCATGTGAGCACCACGACGCATGCGTGTGTAAACAAGGAAGCACTGAACTGTGGTTACTGCGTGTACTGCATGTATCCGGTTAAGGTTGGATTTGACTGTAGTGGATGTATAATTCGTTATTAATTACGAATTCCTCATTTAATTTGATTTATTAATTTGTGGTGATATTGAGAATTATGAAACCTGAGGTTTTGTTTTATTTATAAAGGCCAAAGCATCAAACATATAGACATTATTACTGATCTAAACCTGATATTATCATACGCTAATGATTTTTTAAATTTATTTTATTTATTTATGTATTTTTATGTGTACAGTGTATGCAGACTCGAGAGTCACAATGAAAAATCTTCCTGATCTTATTCATGGCCTACCACATTAGTCTGATTTCAGAGCTGGATTATGGACCATACCAATGGGACTTGTGCCTGAGGCCTCAGACTATCAGGGACCTCCAAAGCCTCATGGCCAGAGACTTCCAAAAGGAAACTGGGCCCTTAGAGCATACAGTGTTAGCTGACCACTAAGGCCCCTGGGCCCCTCAGCATGGAGCACAAGATAGGGCCCCCGGCTACTATTTTTAGTCAAGCAATATTAGCCCATCGAAACATTCATTTCATAATTTTTTAGCCTTGTCTCTTAAAGTATGATAATGTGTCTGCCACTGGGGGGTCTCCAAAGATGAGATGCCCAGGAGCCTCACAGGACCGTGATCCAACTCTGCATTTATTACTGCCAGTACTAAATTTGCCTGAGGAGAGACATAGAGTACCTGTTAACTTTTTGATTTTTCATTGTATAAAATGATGTTTTGAGAAGTTGACTAAAATTCAAACATTCATCAACATGCTGCAGTTGTAGGATATAATGTTAATCATTTCCGCACCAAAGGAAGCTGCTTTCCTTTACTGTATTTTGCTGTCTGGCAGTTCATTTGCATCTTGCATGCGCTGTTAGGGTTAAGCATATAAGACGAAAGGAATTATTACCACGCATTTGAATAGCATGTTGCAGTCTTTCTAGCCACCCCCAGATTGATCGATTGCTTTGTTTATCGTTCATAAACCCATCTGTAATAAATCTATTTCCCCCCTCTCCTTCTCGTTCCATTTATTTAGGCATAATTATGCATTAATTGACGCATGGCTGGTTCTGATTGTGTCAAACGATCCATGCGTTTAGTTGGAGATGTACAGCACGCAGCCCAGATGCTCACAATGGGGAACGTGCTCATTAGACGCCCGCTCCACAAAAGCCTCAATGACTTTCTTTTGTGTGTCTCTAGAGGGGAAAGGCTTACTCTATAGGGACTGAGTTATCCTGATGGAAAAAAAAGGTGAGTGGTAGTTATAATGTTCATCTAGACAAATGGTTATGTGCCTCCCTATTGTCTGCTCATATTGTGTTCTCCTGCCATAGCCTACTATTAATTTATATGTGAGCACTACACACTGTATAGATAATTGTTAATGCTTTTTAACCTGATGGATCTGACTGTGATTTTCGTAAAAAAAAATTTTAAAAACTGAATACTTGTTTTACATTTTAAATAAAATTTGAATAAAATTCAACCTGCATAACCCTTCTGTTATTATGCCAAGTCCTCGTCACATTTTCCTATGTTGTCCTTGTATTCATCCTCTGAATAAAAAAATAATACTGAGAAATTAAGAAATAAAGGCACATTTTGTAAAGTCACAATTTCCAGATATTAAGTCACATTGCAAGATTTAAAGTTGCAATTGTGAAATATAAAGTTACAATTATAGGAGTAAAAAAATCACATTGTGAGATATGAAGTCACAATATGAGAAACAAAGCAGCAATTGAGATACAATTAAAGTTATGAGAAACCAAGTCTCAATTGTGAGAGATAAAGTTTCAATTGTGAATTATAAAGTCACAATTTAGGAGAAATAGTCACATTGTGATATATGAGGTCACAATTACTAAAAAAAAAAAAAAAAAACAGCAGCTGTGAGATATAAAATATCTGTTATGAGAAACAAAGCTGCAAATTGAAATATAACGTTGGAATTGAGAGAAATCACAGCATCAAGTATCATGACATTTCACACTGTGAGATATGAAGTCACAATTACAAGAAACAAAGCAGCAATTTTGAGATATAAAATTGCAATTTTGAGAGAAAAAAAATTTAATTGTGATATATGAAGTCACATTGTGAGATATTAAGCCACAATTATGGTAAACAAAGTTGCAATTTTGAGATATTCAGTCACACTGTGAATTGTAAAGTCGTAATTTTTAGAAATACATAGTCACGTGAAATATAAATTTGCAATTGTGAATAATGTGGGAATTAGGAGAAATAGTCATATTGCGAGATATGGTCAGAAGTACAAGAAACAAAGCAGAAATTATGAGATATAAAGTTGCTATTATGAGAAACACAGTCACAATTGTGATACAGGGAATCTCAGTTACAAGAAACAAAGCAGCAATTGTGCATATAACGCAGTAACAGTAAAATAAATAAAAAAATAAAAAAATAGCGACGTTAAAACAGGCTCTACTTGACCCTCTGAATCACTGGTAGTTAAGCCAGGATTGCCAGATCTGCGGTTTTTTTTTTTTGCTACATCAAACATTATTTGTAGAGCCTCCCATCCAATAATCACAAAGAGCTTTGTGCTTTGTTACTTCTGATAAGAAACAAAGTCTCAGTTTTGAAATTCTATGCATTTTATCACGAAATTCAAACAATGAATGGCATTTTGACGCTCTTAAATGTGTCGTGACTGATCGCTGTAGCACCCCAGTTCAAGTGGCAGCGCGAGTCTTTTCTTCCACATTACTACAACTTGTATCTCGGAAAACATGCAAGAACATCAAAAGGTATGTTGAAAGATACAGTACAACTTACCGGAATGTAAGTGTCTCATGCAATTTCAAACGCGGAAAGACGTCAGTAAAACAGCTTGTGAACAATATGTCACATAACGTGCTTATGAAAACATTTCAGTTTTATAAAAACATTTTCATTTGTTTTGAGTGTAATTATTATATATGAAAATAAATAGCAGCTGAATATAACACCTCTGTTGTCTATTGTAACCTTTAATATTATAGTGTACCAAATAAGAGGGTTCCCTGTATAGTTTGCAGTGTTATTTGGGAGAATTTTTTTTTTTTTTCAAACTATCAGTATCGGCATCGGCCGATATCATTCTGAGTAATTGGTATCAGCAGAGAAAATTAATATTGGTTTAATATATTAAAGTGATAGTTCACCCAAAAATAAAAATTCTGTCACCTCAAGTAGTTCCAAACCTGTATGAATTTCTTTGTTCTGCTAAAACACAAAGGAAGCTATTTGGAAGGATGTCAGTAACCAAATACATCTCGCCCCCATTTACTACCATAGTAGGAAAAATAAATACTATGGTATTCAATGGGGGGCGAGATCTGTTTGGTTACTGACATCCTTCCAAATATCTTCCTTTGTGTTCAGCAGAACAAAAAATTCATACAGGTTTGGAACTACTTGAGGGGGAGTAAATGATGACAGAATTTTCATTTTTGGGTGAACTATTACTTTGTCACGTTGTGAATTTTAAAGTTGCAATTATTGGAAACAAAGTTGTGAGTTATAATTCTGAGTCACATTGTGAGATCCAAGAGATAATGTGCCAACTGCAAAAGTCGTAATTACCATTTTTACCTTTTTATTTTCAGAGGGCTTCCATATTAGACACTTTCTCATTTTGTTAACAAACTGCCTGTCACTCATTTTCAGCCTCTCATTGATTATGCCCACTGGAATTGTTGCCCATTCGGCCTGTACAAGCTAATAAAGTGGAGCTACTCTCCATGAAGAAATGTCTTGACCCTGAGTAACTGAATGATTAATGAGAAGTTGAGCGTTGCTGTTTTGATGTGGAGATGTAATGAGAGGGGATGCGTTCACCTTGCCCTAGGCCTCGCTGGGAGGTAGATGGACCAGATGCACGTCCAATCCGATACCTCAGTCAATGTTTGGGTTTCTTTAAAGATGAATGCTCTACGAGACTGGATTCGAAACTCATACCTCCCCTTCCCTCATGGGGAGTCAACATTTGATCATAGAGCAAATATCAGCTTGTGGAGAATTCATTTTAGAGCTGAATGCTAACAGACAGATTTGGAAATATAATAATAATAATAGTGTTTTGGAAAGATTGTGAGTTTGAACTATTTGCCAATCCCCAGTTAGTTTTCACCAGGGTGAAATGAGTTTGTATGTGGTCACTGTTAAGTGTTGTTTTCTATCTGAGCATAAACTCAATCCCTGGATGGATGACCTCGCTTTATCCACATGTCTGTCGGATGTGCAGACACACCACAGACACAACACACTATGTTTGAGTGTGTGCACGCTTGTGAGCGTGCATTAAGGGCTTTCATTCTGACCTAGTTTGACTTGCCACTTGTGTTAGCTTCAAACCTACTGACCCCCGTCACCCAGAGTAAAGCTGCCACTGTCACTGTCTGCATCAGTCAAGGCCGTGTTTTAGTGCACATAAACACTAACTAACCGCTCACTGTCAGCCTTCAAGCCCCTGACCACAATTCTACCACAAACGGCAGACAAAACAGGAATGTCATCCACACCATACTGATGTTTTTTTATTAGATAAAGTGAGTACTTATAACATCTTTCAAACCTGATTCAGGTGTTTTTGCAATTGAATCGAGATCAATTGAGTAAAGAAATCAAGACTGAACAGAATAAACATTTATTTAGCTTTAACTTTCTGGCCATGTTCATCTTTCTGTTTTCATTTTACGGTTGCTTGTTTCTCCACTGGCTTCATCTTTCCATCTTTCCATCTTCCATCTTCATTTTCCTACACACCTAATTAAATTATCACTTCTGTTTACATTAACAAGCACTTTGATTCACTGACACCCGGCCAAAGGCATGCTTAATGTGATTTACCTAAGCAGAACATGTTGCTGGAACAACATCCTGGAATAGCATTCGTATCAGCCAATCAGATTGCAGGTTTGGGCTTAGGACTAAATTTATGGGCTTCAACAGCATTCTTTTCAACCTTTTGTTGCCCTCTGATTTTGGGGTACATAAACCTCTGGTATTGTTCATTTGGGAGTCAGGCAGAGTGTTGTTTGCGGTCAAAAGTGACCGAACACTTGAAATGCAAATCTTTTTTTTCCTTTTTTTTTTTCTCAGTAAAATCAGTAATATATTTTTGTTAAATATTATTTTTTCTTTTTTACTTTGTATTTTGAGAGAATTTTATTTTACTACTTAATTTTTCTGCAATTATTATGATAAATTTTGTTCCCATTGAATTTTTTCCCCCTACTTTTTTAATTATTTTATTATTAAGACCTTTAAAATCCAGTTTTTTAAGGCAGATTAATGTCATCTGGTGGGAGTAAAAAAAAAAGAAAAAAAAAAAACATCTGTAATGCCGTTGTGTAATCACTGTATACTCACATGGTGTAATCATATATAGAAAGAGGCTTGTAAATTCTATAGATGTTTTTAGACATAAAAACTTACTTTATTAGGTTCTGGATTTGGATGTATGTTTAGACATTTGAAAACACTACTTTTTTCAAGGTTTAGATATTTTTCGTTTTGAAGGGTTAGTTCACCCAAAAATGAAAATAATGTCATTTATTACTCACCCTCATGCCGTTCCACACCCGTAAGACCTTCGTTCATCTTCGGAACACAAATTAAGATATTTTTGTTGAAATCTGATGGCTCAGTGAGGCCTGCATTGGGAGCAATGACATTTCCTCTCTCAAGATTCATTAATGTACTAAAAGCATATTTAAATCAGTTCATGTGAGTACAGTGGTCCAATATTAATATTATAAAGCAACAAGAATATTTTTGGTGCGCCAAAAAAAACAAAATAACGACTTGTACAGTGATGGCCGATTTCAAAACACTGCTTCAGGAAGCTTCGGAGCATAATGAATCAGCGTGTCGAGTCATGATTCTGATCACCTATCAAATGGCTAAACTGCTGAAATCACGTGACTTTGGCGCTCTGAGTCACTGATTCGATTCATAAAAAGCTCCGAAGCCCATCACTATATTGTTGAAAAGTCGTTATTTTATTTTATTTTTTTTCTTAATTTGTGTTCCGAAGATGAATGAAGGTCTTACGGGTGTAGAACAACAGGAGGGTGAGTAATAAATTACATTATTTTAATTTTTGGGTGAACTAACCCTTTAAATGTTGATTTGATGTGTGTTTCCATTAATTTTACTATAGTCAAAGTAGTCCATTAATTTTACTACAGTTTTTTTTTTTTTTCTTTTCTTATTGAAACTTTTACTTGTTAATTACATTTCTAAGGAAATAATAATACATTTTACTCCTTAATTTAATCTACAACTACATATACATATACATATCTCACTGATCATCAAGACTTAAATATTTCCTTTTACTAAAGACATATAGTTCACCAAAAAAAAAAAAAAAAAAAAATTAATTAATTTTGTATTATTTAGTCACCCTGGTGTTGGTATGGTATATCACCTTCTTTGTTTTGAAAATCACAAAAAGAGAAATTTAAATGGTAATGGTAGTGAATAGCGACCAGCTTCAAGCTTTAAAAAAAAAAAGATGCTGGTTGCTCTTTACCAGCATTGCATGGATAAGCATGAGTAGGACAATTTTTCCTTTTGTGGTCTGAAAAAGCAAATGCAATCCGTTTCAATGTAAAATATAATGGCCATTAATTCTTGAGAAGAGACATTCACTCTATATTATTTGACCTAAAGCAATGTTAAAATATAACCATCACTGAAGATTAACCTGATTCTGTTGGTGGTGATCAGTTTAACTATGTCAAACAAAAAAGGAGCAAAATAAAGAACGTTCATCTTTAAAGAAGACAATTAGCTGAATTCACTGTTTAAAAACTTTGCATAATATATTTTAAGATATAGCTTTCAGTTTGACATGAGGTGTGTTTTAGAGCCTTAGTCAGGACATTGAGAAAATTGGGAATTTTTAACAGGTAAATTTCCCACCCCTGGGTTTTGGGTTTGAATTAGGGCTGTGATTGTTCAATAAGAATGTTGTTACAGGACTAACAAAGGGTTTTAATCTAAGATAATTTCTTACTTGGGTAAATCATGTTGTGCCCAGTGGGCATAGTGTCACTTTTATAGCTCACTATAATCCATAAAATTGTCACTGTGTATTACACAGATGTGCATTGTGTGTATATAATATATATAAGTATGACAGGAGATATTAACCCTTATTTCATCACATTTGGCGTTTGCGTGACTTTTCGTATGTCTAGAGGCAAGGCATGACATTTGCGTGTGGTGTCCTACATGTTTGCCGTGTGCACTGTATGTTTTACTGCACAGACACTCTTGTTTCTTACATATGTGCACAGAAAGTTTTCTACAAACTTCCTCATTCTTCTTTATTTTTTTTTTTTTTCCTCTTGTGTTTTTCTGTCTGGTTGGTTACGGTCATTAATCTTCCTCTAATTTCTGAGAGTTTACTGTAGTCGTGGGAGCAACTCTGTTCCTGTTTTTTTTAAGAAACCATTTCACCCAATTGCATCATAACTTTAGATAAGGGTCATTTCTCTGGCTCCCGGTATTCCCTGTGTCGCTGATGACTTTAGCCATTCATTAAAGTGACTTGACCTTCATCCATTAATAATCTATGTGTCTCTCACAAGCCCCGGTGTTGAACTCCTCCTGCTCTGGGTCAGTTTGGTGCAGACATTATGTGTACCAATATGTAAATTAGTCTACCTGGAAAGAGTTGTGAAAGGAAAACATTTTCTCCTTGTTTACTGAAGACTTATAATGTTTGTTTTTTTTTAAATACTTTTCCCCTTTGTGCTTACTGCAAGTTGAAGAACATGCGTTTTAAAGATTCAAAATGTCTTTATAATCTTGTTACTATGAAGACTCCAGTGAGTTTTGACATGCTGTTAAAGCAAGCCAAAGCAGATCTCTAGTGATCATTTGCTGGAGGCCAGAACATACCCTCAGAACATGTTTAGTCAATAACTGTAGAACTTTATAAGATCATCCTGGAAAACCATATTAGTATTGATAACAATTCAACTTAAAGTCATCTGTATAGAAGAAAATTAGATAAAGCAATAAAGTATTTTCAAACACAGAAGTCACAAGTTACAAAGCTGTCAATTTAATGTGTTAATTTAGTAAAATCAATTTAAAAACATGACATTATTGAGATATTGATAATATACACTATGTTGCTAAAAGTTTTGCAACATCTGCCTTTACATGCACATGAACTTTAATGACATCCCATTCTTAATCCGTAGGGTTTAATATGGAGTTGCCCCACCCTTTGCAGCTATAACAGCTTCAGCTCTTCTGGGAAGGCTTTCCACAAGGTTTAGGAGTGTGTTTATGGGAAATTTTGACCATTCTTCTAGAAGCGCATTTGTGAGGTCAGACACTGATGTTGGACGAGAAGGCCTGGCTCGCAGTCTTCGCTCTAATTCATCCTAAAGGTGTTCTATCGGGTTGAGGCCAGGACTCTGTGCATGCCAGTCAAGTTCCTCTACACCAAACTCGTTCATCTATGCCATCCCCAACCTGTTCCCACAAAGTTAGGTGCATGAAATTGTCCAATATGTCTTGGTATGCTGAAGCATTAAGAGTTAATTTCCCTGGAACTAAGGGGCCAAGCCCAACCCCTGAAAAATAACCCCACACCATAATCCCCCCTTCACCAAACTTTACATTTGGCACAATGCAGTCAGGCAAGTACCGTTCTCCTGGCAACCGCCAAACCCAGACTGGTCCATCGGATTGCCAAACAGAGAAGCGTGATTCATCACTCCAGAGAACACCAGAACACATCCGCTCTAGAGTCCATTGGCGGTGTGCTATACACCACTGCATCCGACGCTTTGCATTGCATTAAGGCTTGGATGCAAATGCTCGGCAATGGAAACCCATTCCATGAAGCTCTCTACGCACTGTTCTTGAGTTAATCTGAAGGCCACATGAAGTTTGGAGGTCTGTAGCTATTGACTCTGCAGAAAGTTGGTGACTTCTGCACACTGTGCACCTCAGCATGCGCTGACCCCACTCTGTGATTTTACGTGGCCTACCACTTCGTGGCTGAGTTGCTGTTGTTCCCAATTGCAGTTGACAACAGTTGACCATGGAATATTTAGTAGTGAGGAAATTTCATGAATGGACTTATTGCACAGGTGGCAACCTATCACGGTACCACGCTTGAATTCACTGAGCTCCAGAGAGCGACCCATTCTTTCACAAATGTTTGTAGAAGCAGTCCACATGCCTAAGTGCTTGATTTTATACACGTGGCCATGGAAGTGATTGGAACACCCAAATTCAATGATTTGGAGGGGTGTCCCAATACTTTTGACAATATAGTACTTATAATTTCAAATAAGTTACTTTTTGTGATGTCTATTCAGTGTTTACTTGCTTTTTTTTCAGAAAATGTTGTCAATAATTCTGGTTAATTTGATTAATGTAATGTGATTTCATTTTTAATTATATAAATCACATAAATCACATTGTTTTTATTTTTTTAATTATTTTTAGTTAAATTAGAATATAAATTATTAGGGTTTATGGAAGCTTCATTGCCATTGTATACACTATGTATGCATTGTTCTACAATGCCATAAGATGGTGATCACTACATTTGCATATTGTACAGGCCTACTCCACAACACCAGTTCTGATGTAGTTTTCAGATAGTTACTTTGTAACGTCAGTGAATGCTGTTGTGTAAGATGTTACATAGCAAGGCCGACTTCTATGTGACTATTTGACTATTTCTGTATGCGTATTCCTGTAGCTCAAGCAGTAGAGCATAGACCTAGTTAGGGTAGTACCATATTTAATTTTTGACAGGAATAAAAACAAGGCTGTGAGGGATAGAATTAAAGTGCGTTCAATGGATTGTACTGTTGTTCCATACCAATTTTTCAGCTTTCTGAAAAAAAGGAAAAAACTTTCAGGAGACAAAATCTTCAAAAAACGTCGTGAAAATTACGTGATATAGGACCTTTATACAATCCGTGCCTTTGTAAAGACTGTAAGTCTATCCCTCACAGCCTCGTTTTCATGGCGTCTAACCTGACTAAGGTCTGTGGCGCTAGCAACACTAAGGTCATGGGTTCGATTCCCAGGGAATGCATGAACTGATAAAGTGTAAGCCTTGAATTCAATGTAAGTCACTTTGGATAAAAGTGTCTGCCAGATGCATAAATGTAAATGACAAGATCTGATCCTCAGCTGAACGCATTCAGAGTGCTCAAAGCCGCCGTCTGGAAAATGTTCCATGAATCTTGAATTCCAAGACCCTGTATACCCTGCAGAAACACACTTGGCCCATATATATGACCCAGTAAGGAGGATTTCTGAGCATGGCTAAAGAACTGCCTTTTGGAGAGGTGCATTTTTGGCTGACATCTCTTGAAATTGCCTCCTCATGTCTTTCTTATCTAATTCAAAAGTCCTTTCCAAGAGATTTTCTTGCAAAAAGCAGCCAACCAGATTTCCTTGCCAAATTGCATGCTCCATGCTTTTTAAATCAGGGCAAAATGTCATGCACTTATTTTATTTTATTTTTTTGGATCCCTACTGTAGTTTTATTGACTGGCTCTTATGTTATCAGAGCCGCACAGCCTGTCTGCTACCCTCCGGAGGCATCAGGCGTTTGGGCAGACACTCTCAGGTACAATGCGGGCTGGCCCAGACAGTTCAATCAAATAATTATGTAGCTTTGCCCACTCTTAGCATGAGCTAATGAATGGAAATTACTGATTTGTATGCAGTCTGTATGCATGGCTTAAGTAGTACTGACCTGATAAGTACTAAAGCTCTCGCCCCGCGGTGATGAACTTCTTTCACACTGGGTGAAGATGGAAGCATTGTTTGAATGAATGTGCTCCGAGACCGGTCTGCTTTTACAGGAATTTTAAACAGTGCCGCTGAAAGGTGCGCATCAGTAATACTTACTGCTGAATTACTAGCTGGAAACATGTCGAAGGTCTGCCGCTGGGATTTGAAGTGAACGCTGCATCGTGTTTAACTTTTGAAGTATATGCATTGCCCTAAATTGCATTCAAAGAGGTCACCGAGTTTTCTTGGAAGTGCTCCATAATCATTACCATAGTACACAGAGCTTGGATGACCTTTTAAAACCGTGGATAGTTTGTCCTCGTTTGTCAGATGGAAACCAAATAACGGTTCCCTCTTGAAGCCATCTCAAACCTAGAGTGCTATTGAATGACCTCTGACCTTTTAAAATGTTATAATCACCCAGCAGACCAAATCAGAGACTAAAAAAGAAAAAGTGGTCTTCTGGGATTTGGATATCTGATGCGATGCTGCAATCAGAGCTGGTTGCAGTCAAAGCCACAAGTGCTGCATTGACCCTACGCACAGAACTAATGCTGTGCAGACCAGCACGACTATTTTTAGAAACAAGGACACATGGTAGTGAACGTATTACTGGCCCCTGCGTACATCTGCTGCGAAAAGCAGACTTGATCATGCAGCATCAAATGATGTTCTCTCAAATATCTTGGATTTTCATAATTTAATAATTCAGTTCAATTCCTAAAGCACTTTATGCGAGTTCATTCCAAAAGAATAATAATAATAATAATAAAAAAAGACTTATGAGTACTTTTGTAGGACAAAAATGTAAAGTTTGTTATAAATTGTTTATCTCTTATTTTAAAATATTTCATTCACAAATGTAACATTTTGAAAACAGTACCTGTTTGTTACCAGTACCTTATTGCTTAAAAAACGTTCTGTTAGTTTGAATGAAAAAGAAATATATATATACATATATAAAATATATATTTTATTATTACAATTAAATATTTATAATATTATAACTGTTCTTCATTGCCAATTGTCTTGTATTCATTTAAACTGCAGTGTATTCAAGCATTGTATAAATATATATTTTAACAAATGAAGTTAAGTTAAATAAATATTCGTTTATCATTTATTTTACAATTACAATGAAATATTTATAATATTATAACTGTTCTTCATTACCAATTGTCTTGTATTCATTTAAATTGCAGTGTATTCAAGCATTGTATAAATATATATTTTAACAAATGAAGTTAAGTTAAATAAATATTCGTTTATCATTTATTTTACAATAAATGTCATATATAATTTGCTTTTTATTATTATTAATATTATTATTATTATTATTGAAGGCTCTAAAACATATTAGATAAATAATTGATGGCTCAATGTTGGTGATTGGCTCAAAAGCCTATGATCCCAAAAGCAAAGTTAATAATTACAGATATCAAATCTCTTACTTTCAGGGAGTCCTACCCTGGCTGAACAACTACCATTAAAATTAATTTAAGGAGTGTGATGGATAGCATTCTCCAGATGTTGTATAGAATTTTACTTATTTCATATTAATTTTAGCTGTACTAATGCATGCTAAAAGATAGTTGAGATGTGTTTGAATTCAACTGTGCTTCACACCTTTCCTGTGGTTTTGTATGCACATACTGGCTTTTTTAGAGAGGAAGTTTATATTCCCTCATTCTTTAAAGAGAGTGTGTATATTTGTGTGTGTCTGGTGTCTGAACGTGTTTGTGCATGTTCATGGGTATTTATGCAAGTGCATGTGTGAGTGTGTGTTTGTGGTTTACTGGTTTGCACCATAGATGGACAGTTAGATAAGCCCCTCATGTTGACACAAGGGTGAGCATCTCAAACACACAGTTAGTCAGATAAGTCCCTCATGTCAGCAGGAAGCTAAAGAGAGAACACACTGACATAATGGCAGTTGGGGGTGCACTGTCTCACTCCCAAACAGAGATAATCTAACTGAAAACAGACACACATGGGTCAAGGCCAGAAATACTTACCATAATGAATAATAATCAGTCCTGAACTGCGTGTTAAACAGCTGAAAATAAAGTTTTAAATTAGATCAGATTCTTTCGTAATAGGCTGTTTGTGTTTGTAAGGATTATGCAGTGCATAATTGGGTGTGTATGGCACATACAATGTGTGATATAGTACACTGTGGACCAACTAGACTTTCCCAGCCAAGTTGAGGGCGTCATATCATGAGGAATCATTTTTCCTCAGTCTTTTTGAGATAAGAGTTTTGTAACATTCAAAATGTAAACCCTAAAAGGATTTTTTTTTAAACCATTTCTATGTCAACACTATCAATACCAAAATGAATCTGCAGCAGTCAGGTACAAGTAAGAGGTTTGTAAGTTGTTTACTCTCATTATTATTGTAATGTTATGTGCTTTGAGACGTGAGGTAATTTAACACCGTAACCGTTAACACCGACTGCCGCAGGGTGCTGAGGGATAATTCACGTCCAGGGTTTACTGGTCTAGGGAACTCACGTGGACAAAAAAAACGCACGTTATCACCTCAGGGAGGGGAAAGGTGCTGTTTGCAAGTGTCCGTTGTCTGTAGCTCACTGGTTCATACCCAATAGCACACAGGACAAAATTGGCTCAACCAAGGTATTGGGTATAACCTAGCCTTCTGCTCTACAGATGTCTGTTAGAGAGGTGATGTTTGCTAGAGCCCTGGAGGATGCAACACTTCTCATGGAGTATGCACAGACTACTAAGGGGGCACGCCTTGGACCTGGTGTGCCAAGGCAATGGCATCCACAATCCAATGGGCCATCCTCTGTTTGAAGACAGCTGCTGTCCCCCATAACACAGAGAGAGTTGCTCTGAGCTTCTGAAGCTCTACACACCAACAACAAGGCTGGGTCTGCCTCATTCTGAGCCACTTGGTCCCTAAATGGAGTAGTGGGAATTTTGGGCATGTAGCTCGGCCAGGGTATCAGGATCATGTGAGATTATGCCGGACCGAACTCAAGGCATGTTTTGCTGACAGAGAACGCCTGCAGGTCTCCAATCCTCTTGATGGAAGTGAGCTGGACTGCCTGGGAATGGAGTCTCTACTCCCTCTGTGCGATTAAGTTCACCTGGCTGGGAAGTACGTATTTGACGTACCTGCAGTGGGGCGGCAAAGCTGAACGTTGGCCACCATGTCGGGAAGCCACACGTCCCATACTGGAACACATACCTTGCTCTGTAAACCCCAACTGGAACTGGCCTGTGAGGGTTGAGGAAGCTGCGTGTCCTCTGAATGCGCCACACTGACCTGTGCGCGCCACACTGACCTGTGCGGGGCTTTGTGTGAGTTGAGTCCAAACATAAAGTCCATGTCCATCATGTCTGGACTGCAAACTGTGTGATCTAGAGAATGAGGAATTTGTTCTTTCTTTGAAAATTTGAATACCGCTGCCACTTGAGCGAGCGGTGGAACAAAAAGAAAATGAAACCAAGAATTCTCCACCTGGCCCTCCACCAGGAGAAGAAGCAGTGCGTTCACCACCTCTTGGGAAAGAGCTGCTCCTCTCATCTCTGGGTTGCCCATCTTAAGGACACCCCTAGCCATCCCACCATTGAGGGTAGTAAGGGTGGATGAGCTTGTGAAGCGGGACTGGGCAGTGAAAGTTGCCCTCCACAATTTTGTCAGCTCTTCATGCACTTCTGGGATGAAAAACACTAGGGCAGGGTGTGGCTGTACATTGCACTTAGAACCCAGAAATCAATCATCCAGCCGTGAGTACACAGGACAGGACGGAGGATTCCACTCCAGCCTGATTTACTTAGGCAGAGCTATCGCATATGCCTGCCCTCTGATGCTGCTATCGATAGTTCGTCCTCATCCGGAGCCCTGAATGAAAAATCAGGTGTGTCATGTGACACACCGTCAAAGTCGCAACGTGCAAAACGAGGAATAGGAGGCCTGTGGGGATTGACCCAGCGGAAGCGCTCCCGCTGCCCTCACATCTGCCTCAGTGCTAGCCAGTGCAGCTTTGTGCATCACAGAAAGACTGGGATGAGCAACTGAGGTGACTCTCTCTTACCAAAAATGAGTCACGATCGCAACGTTGCTATGGTCATGTTCTTGCAATGAGGACATGAGCCATCCACAAACACTGTCTCAGCATGGGTGAGACCCAAACACTTGAGATGGCGATTGTGACCGTCTGAGGTTGAAAGATATCGACCACATCCAGAAACACGGAAAGGCATCTTTAAAAAGACGCTCTCCATCTGTACTTGCTCTTTTAGAGGAAAGCTGCTCTTTTAGGCTTGCTGAAGCACCGAGGGGAACTCTCTCTGCACTTATCCATGCCCACTCCACAAAAAAGACCACTGCAATGCGCCATCACACCAGCAATTCCCTTCCTTTTCAGAGGATGAATGGATTGAGCTTGTGTATAGGCGACATTCATTCGGCTCCAAAGAACAAATCTGAATGAGTGATGCATGTCGTCTTCCTTTTATACCCGTATGGGGGAGTGGCATACAATTTCCACTCACCAATTCTCATTGGCCTTTTCTCAAAGTATCAGAGGTGTTCCCAGGTTCCCAAGTGTGACCCCTAGTGTCAGTCACACTACATTGAAGTTAATGACAGATGGGGAACTTGAAATTATGAGTAGCTTGTAGATTTCCCAACACTGGGTATGACCCCTTTAATCTACAAACAAGAAACCTCAAGAACAAATCAGTGATGAAATAGTAATGGGTTTCAGAGGTGACAAAGATTTCGTCAACTTTTTGTGCAACATTAAACTGCTGTTTGTGAAGTGTACAGTTTTTTTATAGCCTTTTCTTTATTCTCAATAACCTCTGTTACCTCTACTGTCTCACATCTGGAGAACATTTCCCTGCCTCACCATGGCCCTGTTAAATACAATCTGTAACCCTTTTTTTCTCTCTTGCTCCCTCCTCTCTCTCTCTCTCTCTCTCTCTCTCCCTCTCTCTCCCTTCCTCTCCCTTCAACTTCCTCCTCAGTTTCTGTGACAGGCATATGTTAGGGTGGAGCATCTGTGTGCTTTTCAAGGCATGAAATGGCACCTTCTCAAATGAGTCAGGCAACTGTGTTTCATACTTCTCACAGGCCTTTGGTCTCTTTGTTATTCAGGCTTTTCGCAAGCTTGCTCTAAGTCAGCTGTTGGTGTTTTGAATATGTTTCTCCAAAACAAACCGTGCATCTGGAAATCTTTTAATCAGCCTGTCACAGCTAACCCTTAAAGGGACAGTTCACCCAAGAATGTTTGCACTACTTGTTTCAGTTGAAAGTGGATGGGTAAAAAAGCAATATCAAAAATGCAGAATATAGGTGAACTGCTGAGAATTTGCTTTTATTTTACATTTTTGTCAGACTTGGCATTAGTTCTTGTCTTTGACCTGGAAAAGTATTGCTGTTTTCCACTGGAACTGTTTTGCATTACTGTTTTACATTATGGTCTAAATGGTACAGCTGTTAGGACTATCATGGGTTTAATCAACGCAAAATAGGTTTTCTTAGGCTTTCAAACATGAAGCTTGCGTGACTCCACTTGTTATTTAACAGCATCAACCCTGACACACACACACACAGTTTGTGTCAGTTAATAGCTTTCCAACACGTCACGATCTGAAGATTATGCTCACTAACAGAACACTTTGCAGCTGCACTTGCAGCACTGCACATAAGCCACTGTACCACATGTACACAAACTCTTCTCTGAGTAGCTGTCTGTTTACACATAGAAGGATTTAAGTGAGACTTTTCTTGTATTAAAGAATAACTTAGCATGCACAGGTTTATTTCAACTCACTGAAACATCACAGAGGGTAAAACGAAAGCTGCCTATAAGCCTGCACTGTACACACAGAATAAGAGTGTTGCTTCATTAAAGGCCTCATTTTAGAAAATGGACTAATCACACAAATTTAGTAAACTCTTGCAAAAAAGCAAGTGATTGATACTCTGATATAGGGCTGCACAATATTGAAGGAAAAATGCGATATGCTATAACTTGTTAAATAATGCAATCTTCAATATGCAATATGATAATGCTTTAAGTCTTTGATAATGCTTTAAATTATATTTAAATATGTTTAAAAACTGAAAATAATATAGCCAAATACATGTTTCACATTCTTTTTGTGAGAAGAAAGCATCCCTACAACTTCTGAAAGTGAGCAGCAGTGTTTTAATGTAGCATTACATAAAAATTAAGTGTCATTTTAACATCAGTGTAAACCAGGGGGGTTTAGGGTATCAGGTAGGCCTTCATTAGGTTTATTTAACAGAATTTGAATAATCAAATGCAAAAATAAAACACTGCTTAGTCTTCACTATATGAATTATATATATACTGATTCTTATTAAAGCTACAAAAGTTATTCAGTCAAGAGCAGTGAGTGGTTTTCTCTTTGTCTTTTGTTCGTTGATTAACTTTAAGCACACAGACGGAAACAGGTTTATTAGGCTGCTGTGAGTTTCATGGATTCAATATATTGTTACACACCAAGACATAACTGGCTGTGTTTACATGAATACTCACCACGACGATCATTTTGACATAATTTTGTGTGTATTTGGCCATATAAGCTGTGGAAGAGAACTGAATTCAGGATCATGCGCTGCCCAAGAGGCGTGAGTACTGTGTGCGTGAGTACTTCGCTTATTTCATTTAATAACATTAAGCGTGTCACACGTATGTAACAGTCATGTTGCTTTGACCTAAAACTTGGACTTTTTGTAATCTTTTGGAGTAATAAAATCATGCAGTTCGCAAGCCGTTGCAATATGCATATCGCGATATGTACATATAATCACAATAATTTCGATATATAATACAGCCCTACTCTGATATGTAACATAGCACTGTGACTGAATGAACGGGCTAATTGAATTTTTAGTTGTGCATTGTATTTATAGTTTGAATGTTTGCTTTCTAAATGTCTCTTGAACACCCAATGCACTGCACAAAAATTGTTGTGGTCGGCACAAACCATTTTTATTAATTTTTACTGATCTTTTTTTTTTTTTTTTCCCTCATACCTTTATTCTTTGATGCACCACTGCTCCAATGTATTTCAAAACAAATGAAAATAAGTTCTTAAGAAAAAGTTCCATAATTTAATATGTTAAAATATCTGGGTGGAAGAGAATAGCACAATTCTTGCAAATTTAACATTCAACCACTCAAAATTCTTTTAAAAAGTATGAAATACAATTTTTTAACATATTTTGGAACAATATATACATTTAATACATTTGTAATAGACAGGAAGTTAAAATATCTGGGTGAAAAAAAAAAAGAAGCTCAAATTAGCATAATTCTGGCAAATAACACACTGGATAGTAATAATAATAATAATTACTAAATAAATTAATAATAAAAATAATGCCCCTGTAATTATTTTATTTTATTAATTTTTTTCCATTTTATTAGGATTAATATAATAATAATAAAATAGAAAAAAACACTTTTTAAACAAACTTTTAATGAAGGCTGCACTGTGCAGTGTATCATGCCAAGCATTTACATTATAACAATTTGTGCACACTATAGTGAATGTTGGACTATTGATTACACACAGCATTTATAACAGTATGTGTGCTGCAGTGCTATGCTATACATTACACAGGGCGGAGTGTTTGAATTCAGCTTAACGAGAAACATATGCAACCTGACAGCACCGCTAAAGCATTCAAGCTTTCTCCATACAGTTACTGAGCTTATATTGCTCTCTCTCTCTCTCACTGTCACACTATACTAAGATATCCTATTCAAGCATCGCGCCAATCAGACGCTGTCAGGGATATTATGAAGCGAGTTTGTGTGAGCCCTTAGTGCCTCAATCAGATATGCAGACTTGATATCTTTACTCAGGCTGGTTGTTGTTTCACTCAGCGGAGTCAGGTCAGGTAATCTCTCTTAGTGAATTGGTTGCCCACATACCAGCACACATACACCAAATGACGTTACAGTGTATGCAAACAGGGTCCACCTGCAGGCTGTTTTAATGGCACAGCTCACAACAGAGACAGAGACAGGCAAAGCTCTGGCCTGGAGAATTCAGAGCCCTGTTTTGTCAGTCACTTGGTGTGTGTGGCTTCTCCATAGACTCAATCAACACAATTAGTTTATTGAGGAGCCCAGTCTGATTGATCATGACACCCGGAACTGTCCAGCACTGTAAAAAATGATAAAATAAAAGACTGTAAAAATATAACAGTAAAAAAAAAAACGTTAATTGGTTAACAATAAGTTCCGTTCTATATACAGAGAAACATTGTAATAGATATAACCTTACATTTTGTATCATTTTACAGTAAAATACTGTTAAATGTAGCGTTTTTGAGGTAAAAAAAAACAAATCATCTTATAATTTACAGTGAAAAGCCGTAAACTGACATTCCTGGAATTCCTTGATACCCTTCACATTTGATGGTTTTTAATTTTATTATGTTTCTTTTTAGTTTTTTTTTTTTTTTTTATCGGTTATGTACATTAGGGTTCTATATTACATCTTATGTTGTTAAATGAATGTTTATTGCATTATTTTAGTGTCTTATGTATTACCATTATGGTGTTTTGTATTCATGTTTATGTGTGCACCTTCTATGCATTATATTTACTGCAGCCTGTGGAAAAGCTACTTGTGATGAACTTTGATTCATCATGTGGTTTTCTCTTTAACTCCAGTGTGACAATATGGTGGTCAGTATATGTTAAAATTACAAAACAGCTTTAAGTAGCAACATGGTCTTACTAATTCAGCAGAAAAAAATACTTGTTTTAAAATGTATTTATTTTTCTTAAATTACAGTTTTATACTGTAAAACAAACAGGTTGTTCTGTTAATGTTTACATTTTTATTATGTTTTACTGAATTACTTTAGCAATCACAGCTGCCAGAAACGACAACAAATTAAAAAAAAAAAAAAAAATGAATACAATAATTATGCATGTCTACATAAGTACATAAGTCTATAATGGGGCCATGAGGTTACACAAACACTCAATGTGAGGCAGGGTGTCAGGAGTAGCTGTATATAAATCGCACCACAAGAATAATCCAAGGAAAACAGTCTTTAATATAATAATATTATATTAAAGACTACCAGCGGCACAGATGAATCCAGGGGACTGGCCGTAACTAGCTGAGGAGATGGGACAAGGAAGGCAGAAGAAGAATTGAGGATGGGGACTTGGGTGGAAACTGGATCTGAGATAGACTGAGCAACGCTCAGACACCGGTAGCTGGCTCTGGTTCTGGGATGTGCTTGGTGGGTACCTTGGGCTCACAGGCTGTGAGGGGGGAGGTCATCGTGCTGAAGCATCCAGCCCAAATACTCCTGCAAATTCCGGTGATCTGAGAGGAGGAGGAAGAGGAGGCATCACGCTGATGAGTCCATATTTTATCCTTTTAGGTTCTGTGTTCTGTCAGGAGTAGCTGTATATAAATCGCACAACAAGAATAATCCACAGTCTTTAATCAAATAATACTCAAAACAAACAGGAGAATAGCAGGGAACGCAACTACTAAATTTAAATGACATGGAACAAAACAGGAAATAAACACAGGCTAAACGAGGGAACTAAACATGAACAGCTGAACCAAATGATAACTAATGTGTAGCCATAGAAACTAACAAGAACTCAAGCATACACAACAGGAAATAAACTAAACAGAACATGCCCATGACACAGGGATTTATAACTCACTTTTTTGTGGCTTCATGTCTTTGTCTTGTTTGTTTGTCTATAGTTGTCTATGGCACCAAATTAAATCACAATAATAGTGATTGTTTCTCAAGTACTCCGTCTTCTACTATTGTTCAATAAACAGGTATTCCCTCCCCAAACATTTTAGGAACATTTTATCTGTAGAATTCCTCAAAAAATTCTAAACTTTAACAGTAGAAGGATAGTTCACCCAAATATGAAAATGTTGTCATTTTATATAATCAAACTCATGTAGTTTTCTTTTTTTACAGTGATTTTGTAATGAATCTTCATATCATTTTTTTTTCATACAGCTGTTCATTCAAAGTGACATGTTTGAGCTAAATTAAAAATTGAAAAGCACCATAAAAGTGGTCCATATGACTTATGCATATTGCTAGTCTTTTGAATCCATATTATAGCTTTGTTTTAGGGGGAAATAAAGCTAAAATGTAGGTCATTATTCACTGAAAATATTCTTCTTCAGTGAACTGCTCATTTCAGAACAGCTTTGAATGGATCATTGATTCAGTAAGTAAAAACAGTCCGTCACATCAGTGAACGAATTGTTCTTCTGAAGCAGTTCTTTTCAATCAGACTGAGTGATTCATTTATTAATTTACTTAATGATTCATTTAGGATCCATTCACAACTCAAGAGTTCAACTCCGACTCCATGATTGAGTTGCATTGGTTCTTAAATTAACAGCTCACTGGAGAGGAAGATTATAGTGAATAAAAATTCAAATTTAGTCCTTTAGTTCCTCACATAAAGATATTGTATGACTTGAAATTAGCACACCAGTCAAATGCTTTCATGTTTTGTTTTAAAAAAATAATAATAATCAATAATCATAATTATCATTTTAGATGAAAATCCCTCATCTGACTCTGAAATCAAAATGGTCAATTCTTATTTTGTATGGAATATTGCAGTATTTATTATAAATTATTTATCTGTGCACATAATTATTTTATTTATTTTTTATTCATGTGCCTTTGTAATTTGTAATCTTCCCCTCCCTCTTGCGGTGACATCTCTTCTCTGATGACGAGTTTACTGGTGAGAGGGCGGGACAATCTGTCAATCTGACAATGAGTTCACAGAAATAGCCAACCACAACCATCAAATCAATTCCTGATGGAAAAAATCAAGTCCCGTCCTACATTTTTTCTTGTTTAAGAAGCTGTTTTACTCTGATATACTTAACAATAGGGCAGAAATTACTATATCAACTTCCATTTCATGCTAACTTTAAGTTATACAACCCTGATTTCTTTCACTCTCTCTCTCTCTCTCTCTCTTTTACAAACACACAGTGTCTCTCTTCTCTTTCAATGGCTCTTTTGTGCTTTCTAGCTAGACAGTAAGTGAGCACTGATACCCAGTGGGATAGTTAAGAGTGAGAAAGGAGTTAATGAACTTTCCCTTTCAGGGCCATGATCAGCGCTGAGGGAAACATCTCTCTCGTTCTCACTCTCTCATGCAGGGAAAGCCCTCCCAAATCAGGGGCCGGCTGACGCTAGAAGAGCCCACTTAATCACAAAACTCATTAATCTACACAGACACAACACAAGATCTAGCGTAACTCAAGCGCCAAAGCCTGAGGAGGCTCAATATGAGAGAAAGCCAATGGAACGTAACATAAAAGGAGGAGAAGGTGTGGAGATAAGACCGAACGCTCGTAACCATTTTGTTTAGTTTTTCTCACTTTCATCTTTGTTTCTTCTCATTCCTTTTATGTTTTTTTTTTTTTTTTTTCTTCTTTGATAATTAGACCTACACTACATGCTCAAACAGCGCATAAGTGAAGTAGCAACATAACTGCAACAGTTACTTTTGTGGTGCTTTTAGACTGACTGCATAACTGAACTGCAGATTTATATAGAAAAGGTTTTCTGATACATTTACAATGTTCCTGTTATGCAGCTGCTTGGGCAGGCAGTGTGAGAGTACAGTAACCTGTTAATATGGGTGCTGAAAATAAATATGTATTGCTATCACGTGCGGTGTGAAACAGACCTTGAGTGATGGATATATTTCAGAGTTAGCTCAGGGAATCCTTTCATGTAACCAAATGTAACTAAATGTCAGCAATGAAACCATCCCTCACTCAAGTGTCACAGAAGTTTGCCAAGTAGCTCATTATAATAGTGTAAATGCTATGATACATTGCCTTTAGTGAGATGAAGGGCTTCTTTAGGACTTCGAGAAGACATCCTCCACTTGACAAATGACCTTTGAGTTGAGTTTACAATCAGCTGATTCAGAATGGCAATGTGTCAATTAAGGTTTAAGGATAGATATTTTCATCAACTAGATTTATGATTGCTGCATCACAAGGCCTTTACTCGGGAAAAGTCACATATTTACTATTATGCAAAAATGCCTTATAATTCATGCATCCAGCAGGAGAGATTGGGGCTACTGTATTGTCTATGGGAAAAAAAAAAAAAAAAAAACACTGACTTTTGTGACAACATGCCCCAGTAGCGAGCACTATATTGTTCAACTGTATGGGGTAAGTTGTCACAATAGAACCTACCATTAAGTACTCCGTTAATGACTTGTCAGCCAAATTTAATCATGTCAAAATAAAAATATATAATTTCATTAATTTTGGCATAAAGCCACAAAAGTGTAAAAGTACTGTAAACTTAAAAAAGTGAATAATTTTCACCTACACATATTGTAGTTATTGTACGTTTCTAATTATTATACAATTAAAAATTGTATTAAATTTGAACATGTTAAATACATGTGACAACTAGCCCCAGTCTATATTCTACAAACATATTTTTTAGCAGTTACCACCAGTTTGTGAGCAGATTAATAACTTTGGAGACAGATTATTATTGTTTGATGATATAACAAAAAGAAAAATGGCTTTTCCTTCGCTGAAGTGAACTCTCTCACGTGTTTTTCCATGTGGAATCGCAGGTGCTTTGTCCGGCACAAAGCGCTGCATGTGCAATAATGTCTTATG
Source organism: Hypophthalmichthys molitrix (assembly GCA_037950675.1). Lineage (NCBI taxonomy): Eukaryota > Metazoa > Chordata > Actinopteri > Cypriniformes > Xenocyprididae > Hypophthalmichthys > Hypophthalmichthys molitrix. The sequence continues at coordinate 20,316,459 of CM075510.1, read as the reverse complement.
AACTGAATCAGTCAGATGAAAGAAGCTCCAGCGCTGTCCGATCTAGACGATCCAAGTACAACGCAGGAGTTTCCTATTGTTGCGAGTGATAAATGCTGTGTATGATCCCTCCCACTGTACATTTGGTATGTTCCCCATTTGCCTCATAAACAACATTTTTGAGTGACCTTCAACATGCCGAGCCAGCATAAAATATGCATTTAAAAGGAATTGCTGAAATAAATATAGGGTCCTAGGTGGAGATTGCTTCTTTTGTACTGAGTTAGGCATGTACATGCATCACTGTCTACACACGTGTGCCCGAGCACGCTGCCCTTTCATTTGCAGCCAAATTAAGTGTGTTCAGCACATAAATAAATGCAACCTGCACGCTGCATGACAGTCGCAGCTGCTTATTACACTGCAGCTTTGTCACATTGTTATCCACACTTCCTGTTAAAAAAAACAAAACAAAAAATACATTGCCATGCATGCATCTGGAGATGGTGTGAAATGATTACAGGTACCTGAATACCATCTTCACCTCTGTCAGCACTGTGTCTGGTGTTTGTCCACGGGCGAGACATCAGTCACAACACTGAGACCTGTCCTTGGCCATTATTGAGCGCTTCAAAATCGGCACCTTCCCTTAATAGGCTTTGGGAATTGTGCTCGGCCACCCGATGTAGATGGCTGTTTATATTTGAGAAATGTAATAAAGTCTGCAATTTTATTGGACGGTGATCCCTTTTGGGCTGAAATTGAGTTTTCTGGTCTTGGCCCCTCACGCCCTTTTCTCACAGTGATTTCATTTTGCAGATGTGATATGTTTTGCGCTAATGAAATGCATGTTAGGAGATGTCTTCTGTTGGCCCTGAGAGATGGAGATGACTGCTATTGAGTGACAGGATTGGTGTTAGCTGAATATATGGGTATTATGTGCCATCCGCTGTCTTCAGTCTGCAGACTGGCTAGACTCACTGCATACTAAAAGTGGCTCTGTCTGAATATTTTGCATTAGAAGTCATGGTTTGATGTTTTTTGTTTTGTTTTGTTTAGTTTTTTGTTAAAAGTGGGCCAGGGTCGCCACTGCTGCCCACTCAAAACAGTCACATATTCAGATATTAAACACTTTTATCCCACCATGTAAAGCATTGATGACACTGCCACAGCATTGCAGCATCGCCTCCATCAGGTGAGTGACATTCTCCGTAAAGTGGGTTAAAATGGCACGCAGCTGTTAATGTCATCCAGAGTTTATGTCAGATAAAGAATTAATAATGCCATCGGTGGCTTTGTTTGTGTGCAGAAATATTTCATTGCTCTTTAATGAGGCCGCATGTCACAAGTGTAAACTTAATTGATATGTGTTTAGGAATTTAGAACTCCCACACCAAAGAGCTTTTATGGATCACATTCTCTCACGAAAGTTAATTACCAATATACTTTTATAATGTAACTGGGGGAATATACAGGCTGTCTGAGAGAGACCCGGTGATAAAAGACCTGGTAAAACGCTCCTTCCTGATAATGTTCTCTGGCAGTTGGTTTTAATTTGTCATTATGATTGTATGTCTGGGAAAACGGCATAGTGATGCATTTGCATAAGTCGCTGGGTGAACGTGCAGTGATTTCAATGTCAGCATGTAGCAAAGACGAGGAAAGTTTTAAATGCTGGTGAAGGGACAGGTGTGCCACATTTGCTTGTTTAAGTCATTTCATGTTTGTGCAGTGGCAGATTTTGATGAGCTCCAGAATTTTTTTTTTTTTTTTCTTTTTTTTTCAGTGTAAACATATGTGAGTCTGTGCATAAGCATATATGTGCTTGTTGTACTGGTATATGCATCTGTCTAAAAATGAAGGTTAGCATTTTACTTTCGTGCTAGCATTCCCTTCACAAGACCATACAGTATAGTAAAGCAATAAGCCAATAATAAAAAAAATCATTATAATAAAATTAAATATAGAAAATTGTAATGTATTTTTGAAAATAAGCACTTAATTTGCTTATATATATATATATATATATATATATATATATATATATATATATATATATATATATATATATATATATATATATATATATATAAAACATGCAAAAAAAAAAAAAATATATATATATATATCTTTTTTTTTTTTTTTTTGCATGTTGCATGTTTTTATAGAGCCTGATCCACAGGTGTAGTTATTCATATATGTGTCTGATTATGCTAATATATATATATATATATATATATATATATATATATATATATATAGATATATATATATATAGCATAATCGGACACATATATGAGTAACTACACCTGTGGATCAGGCTCTATACAGCAAATAGATGCATTCTATATATAAAACATGCAAAAAATAAATATATATATAGATAGATAGATAGATAGATAGCATAATCTGACACATATATGAGTAACTACACCTGTGGATACAGCAAATAGATGCATTCAGAAAACAAATGCGTGTTTTGTATTTGTTTTTTGTTTTTTTTTTTGCACAGGTTCACTGCCTCCAGACAGTTTGATTTTCATATGCACTGGATTTAAAGAATAGGTTGTATAGCTCTTATGTTGTTGAGCAAGGAGGTTATATACCCCTACTTTTCTTGCATGGTACATAGAAACTATCTCTGTGGACTCTTATACACACCTACATGCACGATCACACACAAAAGCTCATTCAGTTCTAGAAAATTACATATCAAACACCTTGGATTATGTGAATGGAGGTTATTTCTGTGGCCCGTTACAACCAAAAGCGAGTGAGAAAGAGAATAATAGAGGTGTATTAGACAGGCCAGTCCAGCAAGAAGGGTCGGTATGAAAGAGGGCACTCTGAAGAGGCCAAGAGCTGGATGGTCAGACATACAGAACGATAAGAGGTAGATAACAAGAGATGTATAAGGAGAAGAGAAAGCCAGCCTGGGTATGACTGATCTCTTGATCTTGTCAGCTGGGTGAGGCTACAAACGAGCAGCCTATCCCAGCATCCTCTCTAAATCCCTCCCTCCCCTCTTGGCTGTCAGCAGACCATCTCCGCTCTTCTTACGGGCCTAACTGGGCTTTAGCACTGGCATGGCAAGCTCACACCAACTGATTGCTGTGAATTAGGGAGTTCTCCTCTAACACCCCTCACCGCTTCAGTCTCAGTGACAGCTGCAATGACATTCGCCCACTGACATCCCACTGTCAGCCATCAACCAGCCCTGAAACTCAATGTTAACACAGTGATCGAATGTAACCGAGGAAGCGGCCAGCTGTTGTGTTTTGCATTTGGGTACGGCACGTTGGGTATGTACTGTAACGTAAATGTGTGCGCGGGTTCTCCGGTGGTGCTCATTAGCAAGCCCAAGCCGATTCTGGCTTCTCCTCACCTGGTTCAGGCTGTCAAAAGAGGATTATCAAATATTCACTGGCTTATGTAGATCTACTCTGCCTTTTTCAGATCCAGAGGGAGAGAGAAAGAGAGGTGCGAACGAGGAGACGCATCAGGATACCAGCCTGCCTGGAGCTGCACCCAAACATCAAGGGAGTCTGGGTAATGACCTGAACTCTGCTGTACCTCCCTCTTCCACTTTCTTCTGCGCTCTTTCTCGTCACTCGGATGTACCCGCCAGGAACGTGTTCTCATTTGAGCAAAGACACATGAGCAGACATAAGCGCATGGCAGTTTAGGTATAATCCCACATTTTCTGGTCATCATGATAGAGCAGTGAACCATATTTCCAAATGAAAGTGTACTGTAATCCTTTTTTCCCAAAAATAATCAAAAAAGAGTCCCTCTGGAATTAGCATTCCTTCATCCCTCTCTCACTCTCTTTCCACTTTCACTATCTTTCTTTTCCCCCCCACTTCCCTTTTCCATGATGAGATGGAAACTTTAAGTGGAGTACACATGCCCCAGATCATAACTGGCACAGGTGCAGGGAAACATACTCAGCGAATGTGTGCGTTGACTTACTGTAAGAGTGTGCGTGTGTACTGTAATTGAAATACCTCTGAGGGCCCCTGGTATGCTTTCTAATAGTGGCACAATTAACATGAAAGTGACTCTCAAATTCCAGAACCAGCTATCCAATCTGTTCAAAAATCTAAACCTTTCCCAGAGACAGAGGCCCTTAACAACACGTTTTTCCACCCCCCTATTTTTTCCCTCTTTTGTCTCCTTCAGTTCACCAGCTCTCCAGTGTAGTTCAATATGCCAATCTAACTTGTGAATGGCCTGTGAATTGAAGATCCATTTTTGTCATCCCACCTGTATGGAAAGTGTGAGTGTGTGTTTGCGGGTGCGTGTGAACGCTGTCTAATGACCCTCGCTCCACTGCGCAGGCAGAGATAGAACAGTGATGTCATTTGTTTTGATGTCATAAATCGATGGGATTGAGTCTCCCAGGAGCTTCAGCTGTTCCCTCGGCTTGACAGCAAATTGCATCACATTCTCATCACTCACCCGCAGATTTGTGTTTTTCAGCCACAGCTCTTTTAAAGTGATCTAGACTCAGAATAGGACAGAAAATCTCCCACTGTATCTATCTATATCAATTCCAATATATCACCCACTGTATCACGGTCTGACATGATCTTTGAAACGCCTCAAACTGTTAAGTGTGAGGGACCTTTAGCTAGAGTGTTTACATGGGGATATCTTGCTTTTTTCCTATCAGTGTTTCATACTGCATATATATTTGTTAATTTGATAATTGTATATATCATATATTCAACCAGTACATCAGCATCCTGTGATGGTCAAACAGTACACCAGCAACCCATTATAGTCAACTCGCACATCTGCATCCCATGATGGCAAAAATTAGTACATCAGCATGCTGTGATGGTCAACCAGTACACTAACATCCCATGATGGTCAACCAACATAACCAGCATCCTGTGATGGTCAACCAGTACACTAACATCCCATGATGGTCAATCAGTACACCAACATCTTGTGATGGTCAACCAGTACACCAACATCCTGTGAACGTCAAACAGTAAACCAACATCCCGTGATGGTCAAACATTACACCAGCATCCCGTGATGGTCAATCAATACACCAGCATCCTGTGATGGTCAACCAGTACACCAACATCCTGTGAACGTCAAACAGTACACCAACATCCTGTGATGTTCAACCAGTACACCAACATCCTGTGATGGTCAATCAGTACACCAACATCCTGTGATGGTCAACCAGTACACCAACATCCTGTGATGTTCAACCAGTACACCAACATCCTGTGATGGTCAATCAGTACACCAACATCCCGTGATGGTCAGCCAGTACACCAACATCTTTTTTTGGTCAAACAGTACACCAAAATCCTGTGATGGTCAACTTGTACACCAGCATCCCATGATGATCAACCAGTACACCAACATCCTGTGATGATCAGCCAATACACCACCATCACACAATGGTCAATCCACAAATCTGCACCCTATCAAATTATCAATCAGTAAACCAACATCTGATACCGGTCCAGTTAATCAGCATCTAAAGCGCAACTTCTGCTGGTTAGTTAACACACAAGATCCCATTCTGATGAACCAGAACATCGCCATCCCATTCTGAGAACCATTAAACCATCATTCATTTCATAACATATCGTCCCCTTGAAATTACAAGGTTCTGACTGCATTCTGAGAAGTTTTGAGATATTGAGCTTCAATTTTTTTGCATTTCATTCAACTTTCTAGATAGATTTTTTTTTTGTTTTCTAAATAAAAAGTCCTAAAATGTACACATTTATAAAAAAAAAAAAAATAAAAAAAAATCACAATGTAAATAAGTTGTCACAGAATAAAAATATGTGAATAACTCAATTTTGACAAAAATGTCAAATAGAACGTTATAATTCCAAGGGGACAATATGCTGGTTAGCAAGCACACCATCATCCCAATTGCAACATACAGTATAATAGACACCAGCATTCTAGCATCTCATGCTGAATACCATATGCTGGTGACTGGAAATGCTGGTCTTTTCAGCAATATAGAAAATGAGTCAAGATGTTGTTTCTTTTTTTATTCTTCTAAAATAGTCCCTGTGTGGGTTAAAAGGCCTTGCCAAGCCAGTCATCAGGGGATCCATTGCCTAAGACCTGTGGTAAGTACATTCTCAACAATCAGTATTCAGAATTGATGGCCTGCACAGTGCACATCCCATATCCTGGTTATGTTTGTTTTCAGCCCAGGGTTTGTTTGGATCCCCAAGAGCAATGCCAATTTATTCTGAGTTTTAAAAGATTTAGACTCAGACATTTCGGCAGTCTGGAAGTGTATTCTCAAGGCCTGTACACATATGTGTTTGTTCTGTCTGTTTCAGACACACAAACCACACACACATAGACACACACAAACACAGGGACAATTAGCATTGAAATGTGTAAGCCTGTCTAATAATTAAGCAAGGCCTTTTGATAAATGTGCATTGACTAAATTCAGACATGTTTATTCTCGTCTCCCTGGCTGTGTGTTGTCTATATTTTAGTTGACATCTGTAGTATGCCATAGCCTTAAGAAAAACAAATAGATTATATTCATAATTTCTGTGCCCCGTTTGTAATGTTTATGATTTTTGACCTTCAAAGTCTGTCATCTTCCCTTTGCTAACCATCGAGGTCCTATTATTATTCTTTGAAAACAGTCTGGTTGGATTAAGGTCTATATTGAGATTGAGACCTACAGGGCAGAGACAGTTCTGTCCAGAGCTTTAGCTCTAACTACTCAGGAACAGTTGTCCTTTTGTATACGCTTTGATAAGGAATCCCATTTCATTGGGTCTGAATGTTTTTGCCTAGTGGTTAAGATAAGGACAGCTGACGGGAACAAGCATTTATACATGAACACGGTTTGACTGTCCCCTAACAAAGGTCGGATTTCAGTTCAACTGAAGTCGCAGTGCATAAGAACGTCATGCATTTATTTATTATTTTACACATTTCAGACTCTTGCAGTTGCATTAATTCTAACGTTTTTTGTAATGGGCTTTTCACACTAAATAATTAGCCCAGAGCCACACTAAACACAAGGTAATTGCATATATTAACACTGTTCATACTTTACCCTCAGTTTGTAATTAAATCATCAGTGTTCAAGATTTCAAAACACCCAGGATTAACATTCTTATTTACAGATTTAACAGGTCAATAACATTAACTGAACTAATACACTGACTTGTTTTAATGATTAACTGTTTGTCCATCTCTGAAAATGACACTACTGTATGTAAATATACTCTTGCTGTTTAATGTTTTCTAAAACATACAAAAGAAACTTTTTTTTTTTTTTTTTTTTTTTTTTTTGCTGTCACCTTCAACATTCAACATCACATGAAAGTTTGCACATCTGTACAACTCATGAATATTTAATGAGTTAAACACTACTTAGTTTGTGAATGGTGGTTTGATGCTCTCGCTGTAACATTCTAACACTGCATAGTTTCACACTGTATATTTTTGGCACCACAAAACGGTGTTAGCACTGTAAAAATGTTGCTAACGGTGCTCTGAATCAGGTTTTTAAAACCCTGACTTAAGTGTGAAACATTGCTTAACCCAGGGTTAAAAGTGTTTTTATCTGGGGGAATAAAAAAATAATTACCCTAGTTTAAGCACACTGCGAAAAGCCCTTAAGAGACTTAAAAACAAACATTTTGTTGTCATTCAGGAAAGGTCAGTATAGCCAACCTGTGGGAATGGGGAGTATTGCGAATCAACTAGCTCATTTCCAACAACCACCTCAATTACAGTATTGATTGCAAGTCTGCAACAGGTTTAGAATGACAGATCTTAGCAAGAGACAGGAAGAGCGAAAGGAGAAAGGTGACCCCTGACTTGAGGAGATTCCATCTGTTCAGCATATTGTCATTCAGTTTAAGGTCGGGAAAGGTCACAGGGAAGCAACTTCTGAAAAGATAGAAGCAGATGACAAGTGAGAAGGTACGTTCCTTCCTTTAATGACAGTGTTGCAATTCATTCCCACCCAGAGAAAGAAAGTGCATTCCATCTGTGCAATTTGATGTAACTCCACTCAAATCTTATTGCTGCACTGAAAGGAGATATTGTTTTCCTCTAGGCACCTGTGACCCGGCACGCTTGACCGGCTGACAAGTGTGAGAAGTGCTAAGACAAAAAAGTGGTCAACCCGGCATCATGAAGTTCGATTCTATCTGCTTAGCAGAAGAAACCCCTTCATCCAAATTTATCAGAGAAGAGGACGGTATGAACAGCAGTGCAGAGCGTTAAAGCAGACCGCACACTTATGTTCTTATTAGACAGCTCACTTTCAGTCTAGGTACCCTGGTATGTCTCTCTCTTTGGATGACCTTATCTTTCGAAGTTTAATAGTCGTGCAAATGGCTGCCTGCCAGGATTCTATGAGAGAGATCCAATTCACTGGCCATACAACCTAGGTGGTCTAAGTTGCATTGCCTGCGCTCCATGCAAGATAACCACAAACACACAGGCATTGTACAGAATAGTTTGTGAGTATCAGAAATGTCCCTGAGGGTTCTTTTTGTTTGGAAAGGCAGAGGGAGAGAGAGAAAGAGGCATGTGACCTGCTGTTGCTTGTTGTCCCCAATGAATAGTCATTTATCACACGGCATGCTGTCTAGTGTGTAAGGAATCTGTGTCCCTAATTACATTAAACTCACTTTGCCTCCAAGGGTGAAAAAGTTTGGATGTGGCTAAATATGATGCATTACAGCGGGATGTTATTGAAATTCTCATCAAGATCTCACTTATCAAAACTACTCCACCCTGTTGGCAGTTTGAGACGCCTTTGAATCAGTTGAAACATACTTATTATTATTATGATGCATTATAGCTAGGCCGAGACAGAATATGCAGCCTTTTTTCACATTTCACATGCTGATTTGGGCAGAAAATTTGCAGTAAGGATTTAAATGTCTACTATATTACTATTGATAAGTTCAATCAAATTAGCTGAAATATTTAATAAACAAACACATGAGGTGGAGGATGTTTTGAACTTTGTGAGTGAATGTAATATAATATAATATAGTTTTAAAATGTCATGTGGTGTGACTCAGTGTTGGGGGTAACGCATTACAAGTAACTTGAGTTACATAATCAGATTACTTTTTCAAGTAAATAGTAAAGTAACGCATTACTTTTTCAATTTACAACAAAATATCTAAGTTACTTTTTCAAATAAGTAACGCAAGTTACTTTTTCAAATATATTGACTGACAATTCTCCTGACCCCATGTTGAGAGAAATATAGTGCAGAGTAGTTCTGGAGTATTGTAGTTCTGGACTGAATGTGAACATTCAGTCATCTCAATTGCCCGAAAACAATCAGTAATTCATTTCAGTATTCATTTCACTTTTGGTGTGAAAGGGCCTTAACATTTGCCAAAAATAAAACTTTTTTGTTGTTATTAAAAAACAAACAAACAAGCCCAGCCCAGGAGAGAAAAAGTAACGCAAAAGTAATGTAACGCATCACTTTTCATAAAAACACAATTAGTTACTTTTTATGGAGTGACACAATATTGTAATGCATTACTTTTAAAAGTAACTTTCCCCAACACTGAACATCAAAAACCTTAAAAAAAAATGTATGAATTAATTATTCATAATATTTGTAAAAAAACAAAAAAACAAAAAATTACTTTTAAATATGCAAGATATATTTAAAATTATTTGATCAGTATGTATACATTCACATGTATTCAGTATGTAAGGTAAATGTTGTAATTAAAAAAAAAAAAAAAAAAAAAAATCTAAATTGCTTTTACCTGATAGTTACACCACATGATATTAAAATGGAACAATAACAGTTTTTCAAAACCAACATGAATACAAAGAGCATATTTCTAAGAACTTGTTTGCCACATGCATTTTAAACTAGATTTCTTTTTTCTTTTTTATCATGGACAGTTTTACATGTCATTGACCTGGGTGCAGATTTTGTGTGGGTCTGGTAATTGCAGACTTGTAAGTATACAGCATAAGGTATATAATAATAATTCTCCGCTGAGTTCATAATGTATCGCTGTTGTCAAGATGAAATGCTACACATTTTATATCTATTGCTGCATTCTGATGAAAACAAACCCCACATCGCTCATCAGAATCATGTGAAATATAGATCCGGTATATGGCAGTTGTTCCTAAACATCATGATAGTGCTGGTAATTATTGAACAGAAAGCGTGTGGGATGTTTCACGCTTTATGAATAATGGAGATTAAAATGAGATTGGATATGTCTTTATGGCTCTCATGAATCAGCCAGTATCCAGCTGTTTGTGGTGTAATCTCAAATGTTTAATTCATCAGGAAATAGATTCTGGGGTGAGATATTACTCATTATCTTTGATAGAGTGACATTTCACTGGTTGTCAGATTTAACGGCCCTCATTTCTGATTTTAGATGTATGCAAGGAATCTCCTCGCAGTCTGCTATCACGCATCCGGCGATAAAACAGGACCTCATTACTTAATTAAATCTGAGCCCATTCATTAATTAAGTAATGGCTTTCTGGGTGTTAATAGTGATGCCTCTGAATTCCCTGCTGTTAGCCTCTAATGCTAATGATTTTGTGTGGGAAATGGTGACCTGACTTTGGAAGACGGAGTCTTCGTAACGTCCTCCTCCACCCTCAAGTTCTCGTCTGACTGACTCTCCCAGACTGCAGGTAATGATTAAAGTGATCATGGCCCCATTTTCATTGCTTGTTCTGAGGGATGTCATAGCCTGAGCCAAAATGCATTTCCAGCACGTCTAGAATTCATAAACCTGTTGGCGTAGCACTCGGGGCGCACTCTGCACGTTTTGTTTAAATTGGATGAAAAATAAAGTATTGACTGTGATATTGATTGGTCTGGCGTTGCTGTAGGTTAGAGTGCTCTATATGTACGCCGCTGTATACAGCTGTAAATGAGCTTTGTTGCGCTGGGCGTCCTCTCCACCATCCTCAGCACATTACAATGAGTACACGGGGCGGAGGTCACATACGCCGCAGCTCCGCTGTGTGCACGGTAGGTGCTCCGAGAGCTTACTTTAACAACCTGGACTCCATTAGATGCTGACATTTCAGTGCATTGCTCCTTCACATTTTTCATATTTGTTATCTCTCTCTCTCACACACACACACACACACACACACACACACACACACACACACACACACACTTTGTTGAACTACGAGTATGTGTCCACAAAGTGCTGTGTTTGCATAGTACAATTAAGAGGTACATGAAGGTTAAACTTTTTCAGTTTCATTTATTACAATAAAGAGGTTGGTTCACCTTAAAATTAAAATTATTTACTTATCCTCATGTTGTTCCGAACCTGTATGACTTGGAACTTAAAAGAAGAAATTCTGAAGTGCTGGTCAGTCTTTACCATGCAATTACAGTGAATGAGAACTGATCCTTACAAGCTTTAAAAAGGCATAAAACAGCATTAAAATTGTGTGCGAAATATTCAGAACCATTATTTTTCCCAGTGTCTGCTGGGATAGACACTAGTGAAGGGTTATATAATATAATATAATATAGTATAATATATTATATTATATTATATTATATTATATAAGCATCTAAAGAATTAGGCCCCGTTTACACTAGTGCATTTTCGTTTTAAAACGCATAAGTTTTGCTACGGTTACGCCTGTCGTTTACACTATGCCGGCGTTTCAAACCTCGAAAACTGAGACTTTTGAAAACAATGGTGTGGCTGGTCACGTTTGCTCTGCGTATCCTTGACGACCGTGTAAACAATAACATGGAGACTGAACTGCAATCTTTGCTGGCTTTTTGTCATTTTTAGCAGCGATTGTACAATTAAACTTTGCATTTTTTTAATACTGCAGCTACCTACATGCGCAAGAGGCAGCTATTTACAGTTGTACGCGCATACCCAGTGTGCATGAAGTCATGTGACATGCGTTTTCGCTGTTTTAAAATCTACCTGTTTCTTATCTTATAATCAATTATAGTATACAAAACAATCATGAAGAACAATTTCAACATTATTACCATAGGCTTACTATTAATACTGAAGTCTTCTGGTTTCATTTTACAGTAAATACAGTTGATAATTGAGGTGTAAGATGGCACCAGGTGTGAAAGAAGCACCGGCCTCAAATACCCAGATGAGCGGTCATTATACAGCTTTGCTCTGAATGATGGTCATTATCAGGAAATGTCTGACCTCGAAATGTCACGACTGACCAACCAGAATCAAGTATTACAGAGAGCAGTGTAATAAATTATATTACATTATATGTAAGGGATAATCCACAGATAGCTGTCTACCCGACGCAAAGCGGAGTGCATTTTAAAATCATTTAATGCACAGCTAGCAGTGGATTATCCCAATTATACCATGTTCATTTGCCAGCATTGACAACTTAAAGCTGTATCTGATGTTTGCAGCGCACTATTTGCCTACCTGTTATGGCTCATTAGATTTAGCATTCTGTCCGCTTTAAATCAGACAGAGAGATAAAGTAGCGCGTATTCCGCAGCGTCTCTCTCTATTAACAATGAAGCTGTGAGTTTAATAACCCCTCATTGCTGAGAAATATAATGTAGCAATTCAGTAGCGAAACTATTTTCTTAATAAAAAAATGTATATTTTCTTAATATGTTATATTATACATTTAGTGCATCAATTTCAGCCCACATACATTGCAATTGCATGGAAGAGAGCAAACATTTTAAATTATTTTAAATTTCTCCTTTTGTGTTTCATGGAAAGAAGAAAGTCATTCAAATTTGGAACAACATGTTGGTGAGTAAATGATGACAGAATTTTCATTTAGGGATGCACTAAGTTTACAATTGAATCAGTTTACATCTAATGTGCACCAAAACAATCCATGTACAAAACTACAATCGTTTCAATTACTCAACTGCATTGCAAATGCAAACAGCCAGGACTTCAACTTCTATTTATAGCTACATGCCCTACAATTCTGTTAAGTAACAGCATGAGTTTCATATAAGCATATACGGCTTGTTTTGCGCAGCAGTGAATGTTTCTTATCTTGTCAGCGATATTCTGTTAAACACACCTCTCACTGACTTTTCCATGAGTGTGACCTTGCGTGCATCTGTGAGCGATTCTCTGTAAACTGTTTACTCTCTCCATACAGGGGGTCTTCATTCGCTAACGCTCTGATGACATCTGACACATCAATGATAGGATTTGGGCCCCGTATGCTGGATTAGCCCCATTTGGTTAGCATGGCATTATTCCATTATGAGTCCTGAGAGCCCACCAGCTGATGCTGCGTCTGTCCCGCTGCCTGAATACAGAAATGCAAGTGGAACAGATGAATGGCTTGAAGATGGGCAGTCGTGCTCTTGACGTGTCCTCCACTAACCTTGCTGATTCTGTTAGCTCGGGAAAATAATTACTATCCACTTCTCCTGATTTATTAGATTTTAGACTTCCTGCTAAAATACGGTTATGTGTCACTATCTCTGAATGAATGAAGTTGCTATGTAATCTTAGGGTTAGGGATTTAAAACAAATCCCTAATCCTAATTATTAAACATTTATGCATAATTTATCCCATATCATTTATGTTACAGACATGAATGATACCTTGAAAACCTGTTAAGAAGACATGCTATTATTTCTCTGGGCAATCAAATATATAAACCTTAATTAAAGTTGCACTGTGTACATTTTAGAAGGATCTATTGACAGAAATGCAATATAATATACATAACTATGTTTTCAGTGGTGTATAAAGACCTTACATAATGAACGGTTATGTTTTTATTACCTTAGAATGAGCCATTTATATCTACATACACCATGGGTCCCCTTACACTTTAAGTTGTCATTTTGCCCCGGCATGTTTCTACAGTAGCCCTAAACACTCTACAGAGCATGTTTTGTCACTATGTTGTTGTTCTTCTACTTTGTTGGTGTTTTTAGAGGCAGCTTGCATCATCACTACGTTGAATACACAGGAAGAAGTAGTAGGAGTGGTAGTAGTAGTCGTCTTGTTTATTAGAAGCAGAGACTGTTCTTTGTTAGAAGTAAGAAGAAACCTCATTGCATGACTGGCTACTCTCTGCTGTCTCAGACGACGACCTCTTTGTCCTTTGTCAGGCACCATAGCTTCTCTATGTGCTTCGAAAGGGAGGGGTGAGTGCCGTTGGTTGCAATTCGCAACCTCACCACAAGATGTCTCTAAAATGTACACACTGCACCTTTAAACAATTTAATAATCAATTTAAAAGGAATTTATACCTGTTTGATATTACACTGTACCCACATTGAACCAGCGGTTTGGAAAATGGATGGATGGATGATTCAGCTGCGGGCGGCATCTTCTGGTCAGATGCGGGAATTCATTCAGCGCGCATTCATTCACAGTGCGTTATGGGTATTCTCCAGCAATTAAGCGTACATCGGTTGTACACTCGTTATTGGGATTGAATGGGTGCGCTCGATAACTCCCACTATGGTTCCAGACACCACTACAAATGGCTGTCCCCTCAAATAGTGCCCTATTTAAGGGTGTAGGGGGCTATTTCGGACACACCCAGATAGTTTTGTCATTGCTTCAGATTCCAACATAGAAATAGCTCTTTTTGCCTTTTGACTACCTAGCAACCACCCAAAAACCTTATCAACTACATGGCAGCATCCTGGCAACCACTACTTAATAATCATTTGAAACTCATAGCTCCAGTAGTAAGATGAAAAGGTTTAGCTTAAACTCTGTCATGAAAGCTATGTATAAACCTTAATTTAACAATTTAATAATCAATTAAAAAGGAATTTATACCTATATGATATTACGCTGTACCCACATTGAACCAGCAGTTTGCAAAATGGGTGGATGGATGATTCAGCTGCAGGCGCCATCTTCTGGTCAGATGCGGGACTTCATTCTTCGCATGACTCTCACATTGCATTTTGGGTATTCTGCAGCCGTTGAGCATACGTCGGTTGTACACTCGTAATTGGGATTGAATGAGTGCACTCGATAACTCCCACTATGGTTTCAGACACCACTACAAATGGCTGTCCCCTCAAATAGTGCCCTATTTAAGGGTGTAGGGGGCAATTTCGGACACAGCCAGATAGTTTTGTCATTGTTTCAGATACACGACCCTAATATAGAATTAGCTCTTTTTGACTACTAAGCAACCACCCCAAAAACCTTAGCAACTACATGGCAACACCCTGGCAACCACTACTTAAAATACTACTCATTTTCCTTAGATCATGTTTGTCTTGTTTGAGTTATGATGATGGGTGTGATGCATCAGGAACATCAGGTTCAAATATATTTGCTTACGCCTGTAATTTGAAATATAATATCATGGTATGCAGTGTCCTGATTCGGTAGTACATCCATCTTGCCTCAGCAGCGTATGTTTGTTTAAACTCACTCATAGCGTGTTGCATTGTCGGCACAGTCAAAAGCGCACAATGCAGCACAACATTTCTCTTTATGAATCAGTTTTATAGTCCATCTATAAAAGTGTGAGATCTACAGGATTTGCACCTGCAAGTTTATGGCAAAACTCATAAATCTCTTGTTACCTCTAGCTGTCAGAGAGCACATCTTTCTATAGGAGTTCCACAGCTGGAATCAGTCAGCTAGAGCAACGGTGCAAAAGAAAGAGAGAAAGACAGAGAGAGAAAGACTCAGAAGACAGAGCAGCGGAGCGGAGTTGGCGCTTTACTTCCTGTCCATTTTAAATCTACTCTGTTATTTGTAAGCCTTGTTCTAGTTGAATAAAACATGCCATTAAATAATGCAAATGTCAGTGGACAATGCTGAAAACTCTTGAGAAAGGTCAGCCGAGGCACAGGTTGCAGCACTATCAGATATTCAGTTCTGATAAGAGGGACCTGTGTACAGCGCGCCAAATCCCTGTGATCCATATTTCATTTTGTTTGCAGTGCAACAACAGTGGAATAATTATTGCGAGCTGAGTGGCGTAAAATATTTAGCTCTGATTTTAACGAAATGCTCATGAGGAGAATGTGACCCAGTCCTTTAAAAGCGTGAAGCGAGATTTTGATCTTCTGTATGTTTTTATTACTGTGCTTTACATGGCTTTAGGGCCAATGTTTTAGTGATGAGGAGCGTGTGGTTGACTTTGACGAACAAGAGAGAGAGCGAGAGAGGGAAGTGTGCAGACTCCTGTTCATGGAGTTTGGTCGAGGCCTTGCTATACCCTCATTAGAGTCAGGGTCTACACACTATATCATCATTGTGCACTGTGTGTTTGGGGTCTGGCCAGTGGCAATGGAACATTCTAAGGAAAACAACATCTGTAAGAATGTTTCGATGATAAGAAGGTTCAGCAACATAAAACAAGTGCACATGGTAAGAAAACTCTTCAAAGCTCTTCAGTGCTCCTGTGCAGCACCTTCAGTTCAGCAAAAAACTCTTATTATCAAGCACCCTTTTCGCTGTATAAAGGGTTCTTTAGGTGACTACAAGATACTTGGGATATTAAAAAGTTAACACTTTCAAACGCCCAGAAAGTTACTAAAGATGTATTTAAAACAGTTTATATGACTACAGTGGTTTAACCTTAATGTTATAAAGCGACAAGAATACTTTTTTGTCCGCCAAAAAAAATAGCGACTTTATTCAACAATATCTAGTGAAGGCCAATTTCAAAACACTGCTTCATGAAGCTTCGAAGCTTTACGAATCTTTTGTTTCGAATCACTGGTTCGGAGCCCATATCAAACTGCCACTGTCACGTGAAGTATTGAAATTTCGAAACACTTATGACGTAACAGCCTCGTTTACTGAAATCACGTGACTTTGGCGCTCTGAACTACTGATTCGATACAAAAGATTCGTAAAGCTTCATGAAGCAGTGTTTTGAAATCGCCCATCACTAGATATTGTTGAATAAAGTAGCTGTTTTTTTTGGCGCACAAAAAGTATTCTCGTCACTTCATAACATTAAGGTTGAACCACTGTAGTCACATGAACATTTAGTAACTTTCTGTGCGTTTGAAAGTGTTAATTATCTTGCTGGTAATGGAGGCCTCACTGAGCTATCGGATTTTATCAAAAATATCTTAATTTGTGTTCTGAAGATGAACGAAGGTCTTATGGGTGTGGAACGACATGAGGGTGAGTAATTAATGACAGAATTTTCATTTTTGGGTGAACTAACCCTTTAAAGTCGTGATGAAATGGAAGTAGCGACAGATCTTTTCTTCTGTATTGTGAACTGAATATTGAAAAATAAAAAATGTAGGGCGGGGACGTGGTTCTCTCCTTCAGTCATTGAATAGATTTTGAGATATTGACGTTACACGCAAAATGGCGGGAGATCTGAATGCAAGGCTGCGTTCCACTCCAAATTTGTATGCCCTTCACTCGCTAACTTCCCTCCGTCATGTTCATCATAAACTTTGACTGTGAACATAAGGTAGCTACAAGTATTATGCGATTGACTCTCAACATAATTAATGTATTATACACTACAGTTAAGCACAATCTGCTGTGACATCACTATCAAGTTGAATTGTGGGATATAGAGCTGCTTGAAGTGTACTTCAGAGTAGACTCGCTCCCTTGGTCAAAATCGAGAGGACGAGGGTTTGTGAGTGTGTCTAAAAGTGAAGTGGAATGCAGCCCAACTTTGCAGTATGTTGTAAGAAAGGGGTGGAGTTTAAGCTGACTAGATGATTGGATAAGTCCAGTCTGTCACCAGAGAGAAGTCTGTCATCTAATTGAAAAATCAAGGTACGACATTTTGATAAAAAATAATAATAATAAAAAATATAATTAATTAAAATGAATGCATGGATGAATCATTCACAATAAGATCAATAACATAAAAATTTCATGTCAACTTCAATGTTCAATTAACCATTATTCAAAAATAAATATTCTGTCATAATTTACTCACTTTCATGTTGTTCCAAACCAACAT
Organism: Hypophthalmichthys molitrix; assembly: GCA_037950675.1. NCBI lineage: Eukaryota > Metazoa > Chordata > Actinopteri > Cypriniformes > Xenocyprididae > Hypophthalmichthys > Hypophthalmichthys molitrix. The sequence continues at coordinate 20,298,551 of CM075510.1, read as the reverse complement.
GGCTTTCTTTCTACTGTGGAACACAAACCAAATTTTGGTAGCACTTTATTTTACAGTCCTGTTCCGCATGTACATACTATGTATTATAACAATTACAATAACTGGGTTATAACTAGGTACTAACCCTGAACATATCCTTGAACCTAACCTTAACCCATGTAGTTACCTTATATTACCAGTACTTTCTTGGGTAACTGCACTGTAAGTACACATACTGTAATATAAAGCAAATTTTGAAGAACTTTATGAACCAAACAACATTAACTTTCATTGTATGGACAAAACACTGAGACACTTTTAAATATATATATATATCTTCTTTTGTTGTCTACAGAACAAAATCATTAAAAAGTTGGAAAAAGCAGAGAGTTCACTGATGGGTTCATTTCCAGACTTTTTTTTTTTGCTTAAAGTCTAGAGCTCTCACAGAGACAGGATAACTATTTCAATGATATCTGTCTGCCAGTAGGGACATTTGGCATTCTAATATTTACAAAGTTTCTCCAACAGCATCAGGATGTAAAACCCTTTTCGGTTATAATTGAAACCTTTTGTAGAGTGTATGTGCAGCCTGGTCAGAGCGAGATAATGGTCTTTTTTTAAAAAAAAAAAAAAAAATGGTAATGTAACAACTGAGTTCAGGATGAATTATTCAAGATCTTGATCATCATAAAAGCTCAACGTTTGTCTTCAGTCCAATAAATGAGCATTAGGAAGTTCCCATCGCCAGGAACATTGTGTGTGGAGCTGATAGTGTCTCTGTTCGTTTGAGTGAATGCTAAATCATAATCATGAGTTCCCAAACATTTCTTTCCTAGTATCTTCCAGTATTAGTACAGGAAGGCAGGAATTTTTCTCAGATTCTTAGAAAAGATATGTATCTTCAAAGATTCCTCACATAATTCAATAGAGAGTCATCTCAATTACTCGATCAATTTAATTACAGACGTTGCCCAAGGATAACTATAGATCTCTCTTTATATTAACCATCTTTTGCACACTTCTCCCTTTTTCATCTATTAAAAGCTTTGAGCATGCAAAAAAAGACAACAAAAACCCACTGATTCTCCAATTCAGATTTATTTGGAATTCTGTGAAATGGCTAGCATTTATATTTCTCTCCATGTGTCCTCCTGGCACAGTGTCTGGGAGCCGAGCCACTAAAGAAGGTGCGATCTGTGCCCATAAATCCCCCGCCACCTGATAAATGCCTGTTTCATTTACATTGCTTAGGTTGAAACAACACACTCTAATGTATATTTAGCCCCAGCAAAACCACTTCCTGAAAGCTCTGGAAGAGAGCAGTCTGCCTCAGCTAATTACTGCAGGAATGTCAGATGTGAGATGAGGACATGTTTCGGGAAAAGCCGGTTCATATTATGCAGACCTGTTGGTTTGTGACTAACTCAGTGTCCTAAAACATAGCTGTGTGTTATTGAATACACACATACCAAACTCGTTCCAAAAAACACAGTTTATTATAGATAGATAACTTTCTCTGTGCTGCAACACAGCAAGGTATTTATTTTTGTGTCATTTTTCAAAGTTATTTCCTCAGATAATATTTGCAAAAAGGTGATGTCAGTGGGCTATCTGCCAAACGTTTCAAATTACTTATAGTGAGAAGAAATGTATTTAGAATATAAACCACAAGGTTAAAAGGTCATTCCTGTAAAGCTCTATATGTTGATTTATATAGATTGTAGAAAACATTAAGAAGGTTGCATTTGTTTGGTCTGGAGCGAGGCCACTAATAAATGATCTGTGTCCCTTCTTTCCACTGAGTTATGGTGTGATTATAGCGTTCATCCGTGTGGGTCACATTTTTAATGCTTTTTTTTCACGTCGCACATTGCGAAATTATGCTTAACCGAAACACATTCTCTCCTTCAGAACACTCTGAATCAAGAGAGCATATTTAATTTTGAATAGCATATTTAATTTTGAAACGCCACCATTCGCCATGTCTTAAACAGTCATAGATGAATGAGCCAAGAATGAATATTGTCATAAAAACCCAATGAAATACCGAGCCATTTACCATAGCTATCATGCTACAACGTGGGGAGAATGAAGACCGTTGCCTCAGCTGGTGTTTAGAGGAGAGGACATGAGCAGCATTTGAAAACACCTGTGGGTTTAGCCAAAGAGATAACACGAGAACTACTATCTGTCAAAACATGAGCCAGAAAAGCTCTCTCACTCTTTTTAAGCACGTTCTTGAACTCCCAGCCCTGTCATACAACTGTCAATCGGTCTAAGAGACACAACAGCCTCAGGAACATATTGGTTCATACATACATACTAGCTGAGCCAGACTTTTGACTTGCGGCATAAACACCGTTCCTCATTTCAGCATATTCTGGCCAAGAACCTCCCATTTAGATAGGAAGAAACCATCTAACTGACATGTAAACTGACCATCTACAGTTTTTTTTTTTTTTAATTATTTACATAACTTTTAGAGGCAGAGTTATATGAAATAGAATTTTTGATTTAGAATATTCTATCCAAAACATTTTTAACTCTTTCCCTACCATTGATGGAATTTTCCATCAGTTAAGAAACTACGCTTCCCTACCATGAATTTTCTGGCAATCCATGTTTTCACTGTTATTTGGTAGGGGGCGCTACTACACATCTTCTGAAAGAGTACAGAATCTCCTGATCAAAACACAGGCGAAAAGAAGCAGAAACAAGCAATAGAAGCATTGGTTATGTACATGTAAAATAACGTGATCATAAAAACATTCAACATTATATAAACAAGAGCCTAACATTACCGAATTATATGTCGACCCAGGAAGTGGTACAACTCTGCAAGCTTGATGCGGAGCGATTTACTCCATCTATGTTTTGATCATCATTCTGAATCTGATAAAAAACATAGTCTTTTTTCCTCAGCTTTTTGTTCAAAATGTTGCTTTTTTTATGAAACTTGCCCATTCATGTGTTCATTAAAAAAAGAATACAAGCTAGAATAAATTTGTTGTTTAAAAGCAGAGGCTCTGTTATTTCTTTTGATATATTGCATGTACAGATATTCATACAACAAAATATTCTGGGGGCCATGAAAATTTTATGAAAATGATCAAAAATGCTGGCGCTGGCTGGCAACTTTAAAAAAAAAAAAAAAAAAAAAACGGTGGCAGGGAAAGAGTTAATAAGTACAATTGATTAAGTTGCAGTAACATTTAGCTTTGTTTAGTAGAATTTCCGCATCCATGCGGAATGGATATTGCTTGTGGCTGCAAACGATTTTCGCATGCAGATTTCGTATCAGATTCTACTTAGCCACGTGATTTTTTTCTGTTAACTAACAGAAAGCGACTAGTTTGTGAGCAGTCCTTCATGCATCACTTTGCTTACAATGGACAGCAGACCTTTTTGATCGTGAAATTTTTCTACTTTTACAAATATTATTTTTTTGCAATATTAATTTGTAATATAATAATTCTTATATAATTAATATAATCATAGATACAATTATTTTATTATTATATAACTTCAAAAACAGGTGGAATATACTGCTTATGGATATCTATTTACCATGCATTTAAGTGCCTTCAATTCTGAATATATTTCATATATTTAGTGCTACTAACCCTTTTCTGGGTTAAATTTTTACCCTTTGGCAAATTTAGTGAGATTTATTTATTTATTTGCTTAGTTAGTCTGTTAGTTTCCACAAAAACAAAAAAACTGTCCTTTCAATACCTAGGTTGCACAAACTAATCAGATTAGAACTCGTGATTTCAGTCAGTCTCATCATTTTGGTCTGCAATATGCATCAAGACTAAATACACACATTTCAACCACACACAGACACAAACAAAGTTTCATAGACATTATCTATCAGATTGATATCATAATCCATGATAAATCACCACAGATAACTTGCAGGTGCTGCTCTCCAATCAAAGCACAGATGAGAAACGCTATCTTATTGTGCAGCTCTTTCTTTATTGAGCATCTATAGCTTGTCTCTATTATAAACGGCAGCCCCATTTGTCATTCCGGCAGGCCACTGGTCCTCTCACTCAGATACTTCCTGACTTATGTCAGAAGAATAGCTGATTTAATGACTTCCAATATAAGAGGGGTTGCAGTTCGGCTCTCAGCATTGTAATGCTCTAAAGCTAATGTGCGACCTGCTTATTTACGGCGTTGGATGTCCCAAGATTCCCAATGCTCTCTCTCTCTGTTTTCATGGTATTGATTTTTTTCCCCAGTATCCATCATATCAATCCTTTCACTCCGCAAAGAGACTACAGATCCTGAGACATGGTGCCCTAAGTGGGGACGCTGAGACCTGTTCCCATGACCATTTGGATGCTTGATTCATGGCTTCTGGTGGTCATGATGGATGGATTAGACATCACGGGTAATTCAGTTAGCATCTTCTGGCCTGTAAGTAAGTGGGGGGGACGTGTGGCAAGGTAGATTCCCAGTGTCCATTTATGTCAGGTTGTGATTTCATGTCCTGCACTGACAGCCTTTGACCTCTGCTCCGTAAGTTTGTGCTTGGCTTGTTTTTATATCAGCTGTCTGTCGAGGTCTTTATGTGGTGTTTGGCAGTAAAGCGATAAGGTTTTTTTTTGTTTTGTTTTTTGTTTTTTATATATATAAAGGACATCAGGCTGCTTTATGGTCACGGAAAGTCACTGCAGTCCTCCCCAATCCTTTTAAAAATGATTTATCTGTGATTGATTCAAGGAGGATGTGAACAGTATGAGCCTTTAAAGTGATCCTGGAGAAGATGGTAGCTGAAATCTGTTTGCTAGCTTTTGTGTCTGATGAGATTGTAATGTTTATGGCTCAATGACTTGATTTTATTTATTTATTTATTTGTCTGATTTATTAAAAACTTTAATAAAACCATACATACAATGACTTGAATGCACATTTTAATATTGGCTCAATATAATATTTTTTTTTTTTTTTAAGGTTAAAAATGCCATGGTTAGGGTATTTTAATGAAAAAAAAAAGTGTCATTAAAAGTATTCTTGAAAAGAAAACCAGTTTGACAAAATTTGCAAAGCAGTTTTATTAAAAATATATATTTGACGAACTTTCAAATCAAGTCATGTGGTGCAACCAACATGAAGAAACATTTAGGAAAAAAATGCATAAAACAACCTCTGCAACTTTTTACCTTAAAAACATATTTTCGTTTGGTGTATGCTCGCAAGATACAAAGAAAATGTCAATTATTTGTACTTGCTTATGCCACATGACATTTGAGAGTCATTAAACTTTCATTAAGTCATTAACTTTTCCTGAAAATTATATAAATGTTTTTCAGAATCATATGAAATGAACATGAATACAAAGAGTATTCCTAAGAAACTGGCACATGTGTTTTAAATTAGGCTTTTTGAAGATTTTTCTTCTTTTCTTTATCTTAATATGGGTCAGCACACTTATTTGTCATTGACCCATAGTTGGCTGTACTCAAAGTCTCATGGTTATGATTAAAATACTGAGATTATCGCTGCTTATAATAAAAGAGTTGTTGAAACTGACAAAAAACATTTGTGTTCACAGCCATGCTGTGGACTCCAGTGACGAACTTATGATGAATACGATGAAAAAGGCAATGACAATCGCCTACTGTCCCGCCGTAGAGACCTCATGATCTGCATTTGTGTCCATGGCACCATGCTAATCTCTTCATTAAGTTTATGGCCGATCAGCCAACATAACTCTTCACTGCGGCAAGCCTTTGTTGTAAGAACTCTGTAGTATGTTTACCAGTCGCCCTTGTCCTGGGGCCACTGCCAGAGTGTGTAGGAGACAACAGAGGACAGTGTGTGCTTGTAAATAACACCATTCTCTCAGCATGCCTGCATGACCATCTTACTATATGACCACCCCCACCACACCTCAAAACATTAGCAGAGGACCCCTCTATGCCTAAGGACTCGTAACCTCTGTGAACCGAGTGCACTGGAAGCTCCCTGCCTTCTCAAAGAGAGTCTGTTAGTCTCACTCAGCTTGTGTACAACCAGCACACAACTCTAGTTTTGTTTCTCGTGTAAATTTTGTTCTTTAGCTCTGTCTGTGAACAAGCCTCGGTTGTGTGTGGAGTAGTAAAGAGAATGGCTTGGTGACGGAAGAGAAAGAAAGAGCAGACTGTGATGCACACAGTCTTTGTGTGGACTTCTGCATTCATGGGCCCATGTGACTCTGACAGCAGGGCCTTTGGTTTGGCACGGCACAACACCAGTGCATTGTAAATACCCAAATGAGTTTGGAAGGCTAATCGCTGAGCTTATTTTCATTCTGGGCCATCGTGCAGTAGACTTTGCCATAGTAAAGTATCTGGGAGTTTTGAGCTGTAAGACTAGGGACGACGTGCACCAGGGGCAGTCCTGACTTACTTGGTGGCCTTGGTTAGATAAGACAAGTTCAAAGTAGATAGACAGAATTTGCAACATCACTGTTATTGAACTGAACTGAATCAACATGGAACTGACTAGAACTGTTGTCGTCTGTAGAGCTGCTTATAGCTGAATTGAACTTATTTAATTATTGATTAACTTTACACACTTTTTGAACTGAATCCTGACTAAATTTTAAAACTTTTATTTCAAACCAAGCAAAATTGTGGCTGAGTTTCCCAGCCAGTGAGCAGTATTTTCATTATATGGAAAAGAGCAGCTTTGATATATTCATAATAACTTCTTTTGTATTCCACAGGTAAAAAGTTTGGAGTGACATGATGGTGAATAGATACAGTTTTAGTTTAAACAAATGTAGAAGATTCAACTTGATAAAAGTGAGCAAATGCACAATTCACATGTAAATGCCTAAGTCTTTCACAGCATATTAGACAAACATTTCTTTTGTCTACAATAAACATGCAACTTAAAGGATTAATTCACTTTAAAATGAATATTACCCCAAGCTTTACTTACCCTCAAGCCATCCTACATGTGTATGTGACTTTCTTCTTTCTGATGAACACAATCAGAGTTATATTAATAAATATCCTGATGCATCCAAGCTTTATAATGGCAGTTAAAGGGACCAACGAGTATGAAGCTCAAGAAAGTGCATCCATCCATCATAAACGCACTCCACACGGCTCTGTGGGGTTAATAAAGGCCTTTTGAAGCAAAGCGATGCATTTGTGCAAGAAAAATATTTATACTATATTTAACTTTAAGTTATAAAGTAAAATATCCAGCTTCCGTCAGACCGCCTTCCGTATTCAACTTACGGAAGCATAACTGACGCGTAAGTTGAATACTTTTTTCGTAAGTTGAATACGAAAGGCGTAGGACATAGCGAAGGCATTTTGAACTCCGAGAGGTGTTACACTTTCTTCGTAAGTTGAATACGGTAGGCGGTCTGGCGGAAGCTAGATATTTTACTTTATACCTTGTTAAATGTGGATATTTTTCTTACACAACCCCATCGCTTCACTTCAGAAGGCCTTTATTAACCCCCCGGAGCCACGTGGAGTACGTTTATAATGGATGGAGGCACTTTCTTGAGCTTCATACTCGTCGGTCCCGTTCACTGCCATTATAAAACTTGGATGCATCAGGATATTTATTAATATAACTCTGATTGTGTTCATCAGAAAGAAGAAAGTCATATACACCTAGGATGGCTTGAGGGCGAGTAAAGCTTGGGGTAATTTCCATTTTAAAGTGAACCAATCCTTTAATTAGATACTTTTTAATATTTTGAAAATTCTAAGACTGCAGTACTTTTTTTTTTTTTTTTTTTTTTCTCCTTAATAAGTACTGGATGAACAAAGGAGTTTTAAGTATCTCAACTTGTAATACAATAAAAAGTGATGAAATCAAACAGCACAAAAGAGGGTCCGGGCCGTCTCGACTCGCCTGCAGCCAATATGCAGTAGCAGATTTGGGATCTGGCTTTGTTCTGTCGGCTTCTTTGTCTGGCTCGCTCTGCGTGTTGTCTAAGGGCTAGCGCTGCTTTAAAACAGAAGTCCTACTGGGCTCCAATTAAGACCAGGAGAAGAATTAATGAACAAGTCCTCCAAGTCAGCCTCAGCTCTCAACTGCTCTATTTATCAGACTGCTCAGGGGGACACATGGTCTCAATTCAAACCCACAATTTCTGTCTTCACTAAATTAAATATGTGTAATTTATGTTTTTATAAACATAGATGACCTTGCCATCAGCTATAGAAGTTCTAGTCATTTGAATGTTTCTCATTTTTACCCCTCCTCTCTTCATTGTATTGCATTTCATTTCCCAGCATGCCCATAAGCCATGTTCAGGTTTCTCTGCCGACTATAAAAATGGATGGTTGGAGGGCAATTGGGAGAAGAGGGATGTTCCGTAGAAACACATGCTGTTCAAAGTATCTTTCAATCGGTAGGTGCACCAGACTTTGCTGCTGTCTTTTTTTCTCTGTAATTGAACAGCTTTGTATCACAAGGCAGCGATTTGAAGATATTTATCGTTTTGTCACAAACAAGTGTTAATGTTTTAAATGTTGGATGTTGTTTTCCAGTATGACATGCACCAATTTGTATAGACAGGTTCCTTGGGGGGGAAAACTTGAAGATAGAGATGAAAATGAAAGTAAATTAAGCTGTATGTATGTGATGATACTCCATCATCTTCCTTTGATAGAAAAATACTGCTTTTAGATGCTCTATGTTTGCTTTAAATTAATCTTGGGACTTGCATTTATCTTTCAAAATACCAAGATAAATCATTGAATGTTTCAGAAAATCACAATTATTATTATTATTATGAATATTCAGGTATTTTTTTTCTTCTTGAATCTAAAGATGCAAATACTAGCATGAGGTCTGTGTATTATCTTGCATATACAGTGTTGTGGTCTGGATGCATTTATACCTGTCCTCCTGTGTGCGAACAAACATTATTTAAAGTCACTAACTCACGCCCTTTACCTTTCAGGTTTCAGCATCCAGACAAATTTTCCATCAATTTACATATGCATATTGTTGCGTAAACAGAAGCAAGCGACCCAGCGATGGCATAACGGAGAGGCCCTGATGAAGACAGATCCTATCGTTAACTTTGCACTCACAGAGGGCCCCATGGGGAACCGTGTAAATGCTACTAGCCTTTTCTCCTAATGTTGGTGTCTCTGTTATAGATTGTTTGCCATTTTGAAAAATATGCAACTATGTCTTTTGCCATTTTTTACATCGTTGCATGAGGTACCACCACCACTATGCATGACTGCAACAACATACTCAGTCATGTATGCTGATCCTCACTACCTGAGACTTTTGCTTCTATAAATGTACTTTTTGTGTGTTTCTGTAATATTCATGTCTGTCAGTTACAGTTGTGTGACTAAGCTTAGTTGAGCTTTTCTACTTTTCAACACAATGAGCTAATGCTATCGCACAACGAATCTACCGAATCCACAAAAAAGCTGTAACATTGTTAATGCGCATTTTTATGGCTGGTTAAATAGTATCACTGAATATCTTTCTCTATATATTTTATTTAAGTGTAAATGGTGGGGTACAGCAGGTCCACAATTTTACAATTAAAAAATTGAGGCACCACTTGGGGAATCAGTGTTTTTTTTAACAAATCAGTTGAGTGAATGATTCAATGGCTTGTTTACAAAGACAACTGCTGAATTCTAAACCACATACTAGCACACTACTCTTACTATAGTTGTCATAGTAGTTCTAAATTCAGCAAATCTCTTTGTTAATGAATAAATCAGTTTTTGAACAAATTGGTTGAGTGAATAATTCAATGACTCATTCACAGTCACTTGTTTTGTTATTGAATCATTCAGTGATTTTGAACAAATTGGTTGAGTGATTTCTAAATATAGGCCTATCAATGATTTTGAATGAATCACTTGGGTGAATGATTCAATGAATCACTCATAACAACAGTTTCTGAATTCAGAATAGAACACTACCATACTAATCTTTATATGATATATTCATATTGCAGAAATAGTATGAGTAATATGCTGTTTCAGATTCATCTAGCTACTTGTTTTATTCATGAATGAATCAGTGTTTGAACAAATCAGTTGAGTGAATGACTCTCTCACTTGGCATGACAAAGTAACCTGCAGAAAGAGTCTGAAAATTTCCCATCAGTAATGGATAGACTGACAGTTTGTCAGTAACACAGACAGACACACAAACACACAATTATTCTACATAGACACATTTAACTATAATATAATTGGCTCTTAATGTTGTGATATGGTCTGCCCCTGCAGCCCCAACAGTATCCTATACGCCAGTAACCCAAACACTACTTAGTTATCCCGGAAACCACACCAATCACTGCTGTTTGTGTCAAGCTGTCAGACTTCCCAGCAGTACAGGAGGAGAAATGCAAGGAAGAAAGAAACTATCTCTCGCCTCTCATGAAAGAAAGCTAGTGTTTTTGTTTGTTTGTTGTTTTGTGTTCAATCAATACAGACGCTATTTCTTTACAAGGCTGTCAGCACTCCGTCAACAGCAGATACCTAATATTCTGATTTCATTACCTCCCCCTGTGCTGGGCCTCCAAAGATGAACTGCTCGATATTGACAAACAAAGCTCACAATGCTCCTCATTCATATTGGGACAGCGGTTGGAGGCTGTTCTTTAGCTCCAAAAAAAAAAGTGGGTGCCCATTTTATAAGCCCTGAGTCGCGGAGAGAGAAAGATGAGGTAATGCAGAGCGAGAAAAGCAGCTGATAAAGAGCTTCTCTCTCCTCCTCTGCGCTCTCTCTTTTTCACCCTCACCCTCTGTCTTTCTTTCGCTCCCCTCTATCTCCAGGGCACAGACACAGGTATAAAAGAATCACAAATTGTTTTTGGCCCGGGCCCAAGTAAGCCAATCACTGTCTAACCGGAGTGATCTCATTCCTATTAAGACCATTTGTTCCGTTGTAAATCCAATATCTGTACTGTCAGTAATAATGCAATTTCAGAGGTGCACAGGCAAAGGGGACGAAGACAGGATAACTGGGAATGTGACTATGGTGCTTTGACCAATGTAAGCCTGGAAGCAATGCATTGTGGGCTGTATTCAAATTTATACGTAAATGCTAGAATAGATATGACTGAAAGAGGTGACCTGAGAAATCACACTGTCTCTGTTATAGCCCTTGGTTCTGTAAGCGGGTGTGTTGACTTGTCTTTAAAAAGTCGTATTTTGGAATACCAAGATGAGGTGTTTAAAAGCATTGCCTATGACAGCATCCAAAGCTGAACGCTAATGCTAACAGCTAGATTTCTCCACTTATTTAAGAGTTCCTTGTCTGCTGTATTGGCTAAGTCTGATGAAAATGTGCATGTTAGCTGTCTTATTTGAGTTAAGTATGAGCCTCATGAACTAGCCTGACTGAACTACCACTCAGAGTATGAATATTTCATTCTATCAGTCACTCACTGTCAACTATACAGCAATCCCCTGTTGTTGCATCAACATTTTGCTTTAATGTCTCTCCATATTCTTGACATTTCTTCAACTTATATTGCTGTCTGTGCAAAACTGCAGGTATCTCCCATGGTGCCGTGTTAATTGTGAGTAGCTGGCTCATATCTACGAAAGTGATCAATAGTGATTTCCCAGAGTACCTAGTAAATCATGGGAAAAGTCAAACAAACATGTGTGTAAACAAACTCAGCAGTACTCAACTCCAACACAGCACATGTGAATTGGCTTGTCTATCTCTGAGGACCCGTTCAAAAATAATGCTTTTGTTGGGAGAATTTTTGCAGATATGCCTCCGGACCCTGTTTATGAACTAGGAAGTGCTACATTTTGATTACCCGCCTGTTTTCGGAACGTACAGTCTTTTTGTAATTTGATCTAAAAATGCATTCCCTCAGCATTCGTACTGTTGAGAAATGATTGGTAGCTTATGGTGTTAGTATGAAGTGATGCTGGCTCTTGTCTTGGGAGTTTAGAGCCTGGTACTCAACCCACGCTAGCCTTGAGCGACTCTTTAATGCTGCTGTTGTTGCTCTATGACTCAATTTTCTCTAAAAACTGCAGTTTAACAAGTTTTCATCTGAAGATTGTTAGTTGTAGTCAAAAAGTTGCATCACTTTGACGTGCTTCTATGTTGGGTGGTGACCAATTAATTAGAAATAACCTTGTCTTGCACACCGAAATCTTACACTGTTGTCAGTAAAAAGAAAAGTATCTACAGCTTAGGCTCAGTTTCAATAAGGCATTTGATTAAAAATAACTTACTTGAGTGGTGAAACTGTCTAAATCATCATTTTGAAGTATGACTACTTTTCTAGGTGGAGGAACAGCTGGCTATCCATTATCTATTGTGCGTTTTTTTTTTTTTTTTTTGGTATTACTTTGCGAAACTCAGCTCCATGCAAACAGGCTTTATTACATTACATCCTTTCCATGTTCCATTCTGGGATACTATGCAAAAGTAACCAGATGTATCTTTTTAGCTCATTTCATGAATTTAGGGACTGAACATAATCAAATCTTTTAAAGCAAGTCAGTCTTGAAGGGAAAAGGCTATTTTTGAAATGTGGCTCTTGGAAAGAAAAGACATTTGTCCACTTGGCTCCTCAACTGGCTCCTGAATGGGTTGAATAGCTCTAGTCTAGAGAAAAGCGATGTTCAGAACCGTAATAAGCTGAATGATTTGCACACAATGAATCATAGGTGGCGTAAATGGCTCGGCTGGTTCACTGAATATATTGTCATAGCAGAACGAGGACTGCTGCTTCATAAAAGCCATTGATGCTGGCTAAAGTCTTTATAGTCATCTTTTACGAAACAAGGCTTGGCTGGACAAGGGTCATCTCGAGTGAATTAGAAGGCCAGGCTTGATTTATCTGCTGCCATGGACAGCCACTCTCATGTGTGTTTGGCTGCTAATTAGTGCCGGCCCTCCTCTGGAGTGTCACCTCAGCAGGCCCACACAAATGGACAGTGCTTCATCTTGCCCAAAAAAGAAGGGGTTGCCACAAAGAGGGTCTTAAATTACTGCTGTCACTTTAAACACAGGGTCGCCCGGGGCCTGCTGCATGCTGGGATACCTTCAGGAGGCCTCTCTTTGTCTGTGGGGGAAGGCTGGTCACAACAAACAGCAGTTCCTTCACGCTGGCTGCTTTGAATTCCCCTCTCTCGACCTCCCGTACGGACCCGGCTTGAGGCGCAGCACGCTTAGGAGTAATTCAGTCTCCCCCCGTGTGGATCACCATGCTGTAATCCATAAATGCATGAATGTCCGAAATGAAAGAGACGGTGACGCTGTAAAGAATACGGTATAAAGGAAGTGAGGGATGCAGGAAGGAAGAGATAAATAAAATGGCAAACCTCACTTGTGTGGCCCCAGTGTGAGGCCGTGACTGAAAGGCCGACCGAACCACTGCCTGAGGAGAAGGATACAAGAGAAGGGAGAAACCGTTCTAGATGTGTTTCCTTTTCTAGTTGCACTTTTGGCTCTCCCTCGGTGTCAGTATCTGTTCTTTTCTCACTGATGCATGTGCCGACTAAGAGCAAGAGGTGAAGTTCAAGAAGTTTGGTTTTTACATTTCAATGAGTCTTATAGTCTTCCTTGAGTGTGGTACGTGACATTGCAGTGGCTAGCGTCCCCTCCCATGCTTTTCCAGGTGGGCATTAGGTGAAAGAAAAGAGATTTAAGTCTTGCCTCACCTTTTCTTACATGTTTTGAAATCTTGGAAGTGGCTCCCCTACCTCACACCCCAGCTCCAGATAATGTATTGTCTCTGTAATTGGTCTTGAAGTTCCCAGGATCTTACTCTCTCACTTTTAATAATGATAAAGACTCTATTGCAGCTGGTAAGGTTTTGAATCATTAAGATTCTCCTTTAATCTTCTGTCTACGTGCTGAATGTTTTAGGTGTGTGAATGAGGTATGCTTCATTGTGAGAATCTACTCCTTGTGGTGCTGCTCACAGTTCATCTCGAGTTCACTGTCAGACCTGTTTCTCTCATCATGTCTCTTCTCCAGAGGGTTCTCATGTTGCGGAGGAGTTTTAACTTTGGATTCTCATGCTTTAAAATCTATATTGAAGTGTCATTAATCACTAGGATTTTGAATAATACACTTTGGCTATGTCCTGTGCTAGTCCTTGTTTTGTGATGTCCCACATTCGTCAAGTAATGATACCAGAATGATATGTTTCCAGAGTTGAGCAAGCAGCTTGGCAAAGTAGAAAACTAAACTCAGCAGTCTAACTTGTGATGTTAATTTAGGCTTTTCCACAAGCCCATTCACTCTTTTGACAACTAGTTTGGCTGATTAAATGAAAGAAAGAGTCGTTTGTCCAGGCCAACCCATTCTCACTCCAAAAAAAATAAAAAATAATGGTCAAGTGCTTTGTGTCACTATTAAGATGTTAAAGCAGGGTTCTTCAACTCTGGTTCTGGAGGGACATTGTCGTCCAACTCAAATCAAATCAAACTTACCTGCTTGTAACTTTCTAGTAATCTTGAAGCCGTTGATTAGCTTGTTCGGGTGTTTGATTAGGGTTGGAGCTGAAGAGTCCTGCACTAAAGGGACCCCTATCAACAACTAACTACCATTGCTTTTAATGAGAAACCAATGTTAATGTCCATGGGAATTTTAATGTCATGAAATTATGTACAGTACTGAAGTATATTTTTGTCCTTGTGACATCTATGTTGGGATATAATTTTCAAAAGCCACAATAATTTATTTACTCTTCACTATTTAGACATTTTGAGCAACTAACCCGACCCCTACTTTCAAACCTAACTATTCCTCAATATAATACATAGCAGATACAAGTAGAGTCACAATACTTTATACAAAAATTAAAATTATTCCAAGACCAAATGATTGCTTTTTGTGAGGAATAGACCCAAAATGGATCATCGTCTCCATCGGGCATAAAACTCAAATCCCGCACACATTCAAAAACTGCTGCCTAAAGAAGCATTACGACATATACTGTACACACTTCACAAATGAAACTCAAAATAATTTTGAAAATAGCAATGCTCCATATTAATAAATGTACTATAATTAATCTAATAGCTTTGCTACTTTTAGTGACATTTCAGCAATTCAACAATTCAATTTTTTTTAGATGTATATATGTTTTATGATATTTTATTGCAAGTTCTGGGAGCTGACTCTACAGTTGAACATACATTCATCAGCATTTTCATTAGTGAAAGAGCCTATTCTCCAAGGCCATTTTGCTATAAAGAGCATTTGTTCTGTGCTCTGTATGTAACACGAGCCACTGTAACACTCCTCGGCAGTCTGAGATACTGGCCCTCTTTCCCTGCAGTGTACAGTAAATACCATGTTCAGCACATTAGCACAGCTATACCTGCCCTCATTGCTGGCAGATGTCTGAGTGGAATGCAGATAATGAGGAGGAAATGTGGGACTGTCGAGTGGGTGATAATGCTCTTGGGAGGGGGACACGGTTAGGGAAACCAGATCCAGTCCCGGAGACGGACAGCCGATGATGTGAGTTCTGCACCCTAGCAGAGTGTGCAGCATGTGGGATTTTATAGTGTGTGCCCTACCCAACGAAAGAGAGGCTTCACACTGTTCTGGGTAGCATAAGGGCACATCTGCCTGATGGAGAGGCAATTCTAGGAGGAATTAATTGACATTCTACACCTAATGTGTGAGCAGTTCACACATCCCATTCAGAAATGCTCTGAAAGTGAATGCTCTGGAAAAAAAAAAAAAAAAAAACTCAATTAGTAAGTTTGCAGAGTTGGTTTGAATGTAGTAATAATTAAATCTTATGAACCAGGGCTGGGTGGTATGATGTTGTGTGTCTTGTGATGGTAGAAATGTGTCAACTGGAAGAGATTTTGTTATAAAGAAGGACACTCTAGCATACTTTAAAATAGGCCTAACATACTTAATTGCGCACTGAATGTAATTTGTTCATATACTGAATTGCATGATAATTGCTACTACATGGAAATTTTATTTGTCATCTTTGTCTTTTCATAATTATTCTATTGTCTTTTGAAATATGATTTCCTGTAGCTGATGATGTCCTGTGGTTAGAGCATGGCACTCAGTGGTTAGAGCATGGCACTAGCAATGCACTAGCAATGCCAAGCAATGCCAAGGTCATGGGTTCGATCCCAGGGATTGCACATACTCAGATACAAATGTATAGTACAATGCAATGTAAGTCGCTTTGGATAAAAGCGTCTGCCAAATGCATAAATGTAAATGTAAGTGTACTGTTGAACATACTGACAAGCATTTGTGGTCAACTAAATTATACTTCAATGCCATTTCTGCTAAAACATGCTTAAATATATTTAAAATCACACATTTTAATGAGGAAATAAGTGTACTTTTTAAAAAACACAACAAAAAATATTTTAAAAAAAATTTAAAATGTGATTTACTTAAGGTATTTACTTACTGTGCACTTATGTGGCCTTTATATATGTATATATATATTACATTTAATACAATTAAACTCACTTTTTCACAAGGGACGGTAGATATATTTTTCCTGTTTTCAGTGGAAAAAAATAAAACGAAATAAAGCAAAAAACATCTCTAAAGATGTCCAAATCAAGTTAAGTGCTCTATTCACATAATTTGAAGCTATTATAATTATTATTTATTGCAATTTTGGTTCATGTTCATTAAATTCCAAATAAAAATACAACATTATTGAATGTGAAAGTATTGTTCATTTGTGAAGTATTTAGATTATCCAAACTAGGCAGTACCATTTTTACAGTTTTTTATTTCAATTTCCAGCATAATCAACAATATCATGGTATTTACAGTTACTGTGATATAAGATTATTTTCTTTCCACTGACTCCTAATGTGACCAAATAAGGGAACAAATTTAGCACCATATCAGTTTTTTTCTGCAGCCACTGTTGCTTTATGCCCAAAATAAGAGCAGGGAATGTGTGGTGTAAAAGAAAGCCAGAAGTGCTTCCTCATTCATGTGTTTTATTTTCTGCTGGGACTTTCTGTGTCTGCGTGCTGGCTGTGTGTTTCACAGCTCACTGTTGCCCCCTATGGAGACTAGAGTGACACTTCCTCCTTTTTTCTGCATGGCTCAGACTCTTTCCGTCCTGCCAAAGGATCCAGTTCCTTCTCAGTAATCTCTCTGACACCTTGGCTGGAGATGATTAATTGGCATTAAGCACATTAGTGGGGGTCTAAATTACCCCCTCCACTCATTAACTGCGAGGCCGTTCATTTTTCAGTGCGTTTTTAGACAAGTGTGGAATCTGTGTGACACAGGCGGACCTGGGCGAATGCTCTGCTGGGGTTTCACTGGGCCCTTCATCAGCCACTCCATCTACTCCTTCTCATCAGGCAGCACCACAGAGCATAAATGGGATTGTGATGGTGTCCCGAGCACGTCTTAGATCTGTCTGACTGCCTACTGGAAAAAAGACAGGGGCTTGTCGGACCCGAAAGGTTGCGGCATTAGCGTGCGCGCGCAAAGCGTGACAGCTTATTATACAACTGTTTCCTTAGATGGATGAATTTCAGTAGCCATATCTAAGCACTCAGCTAATTGTTAATGGACATTCTGAGATGACTGAAATTAACTCTTGCACTGAACTGTGTCATTAGAGTTACTGTGTAGTGTCTGCTTTGTTGCTTTTAAATCGTTCCACATTTTGATGAGTAGAACAATGCCCGAAAATAAATAAAATTCTCTTTTATCAGTTTAGTCTGGTTCTTTACACCCAGAACGTCTGCATTCATGTCAGTGTTGAAAAGTAACGAACTAAAAGTAGTGACACTACAAATTTAAATACTTCAGGAGTTCAGGAGTATAACAGTAGCTCAGTTGCTTTCATAATGTAGCATTTCTGCTAACAACACCTTTTCCAACATGTAGAAAAGTACAGTAGCAAAACAAAATGTTACATTGCTTTTTGTAATATCATATAGTATTGTGCACAAACTGAGGTAATCAAATGTGTTCTCCTCTTCCCTGTAGCATCGAAAATTCTGATTCCTTTTAGTGAATTGTTCATTTTGATGCTTTACATGAACTAACCAATTCAAAACAATGACTCAAGTCACTGCATAGTATTTCACATCTCTTTTTTTAAAGGGTTAGGTCACCCAAAAATGAAAATTCTGTCATTAATTACTCACCCTCATGTCGTTTCACACCCGTAAGATCACACCCATTCATCTTCGGAACACAAATTAAGATATTTTTGATAAAATCCAATGGCTCAGTGAGGCCTCCATTGCCAGCAAGGCAATTAACACTTTCAGTGCCCCAAAAGGTACTAAAAACGTATTTAAAACAGTTCATGTGACTACATTGGTTTAACCTTAATGTTATGAAGTGACAAGAATACTTTTTGTGCACCAAAAACACCCTAAATAATGACTTTATGACAATATCTAGTGATGGACAATTTCAAAAGACTGCTTCATGAAGCTTTACAAATTTTTTGTTTCGAATCAGGGATTCGGAGCGCCAAAGTCACGTGATTTCAGTAAACAAGACTTCGTTACATCATAAGTGTTTTGAAATTTCAATAGTTCACCACTGGGGGGCGTGACTTTGGCAGTTTGATACGCGCACCGAACCACTGAATCAAAACAAAAGATTCATAAAGCTTTGAAGCTTCATGAAGCAGTGTTTTGAAATCGCCCATCTCTAGATATTGTCATAAAGTCATTATTTTGGGGGGGCCCATCAGATTTTATGAAAAATATCTTAATTTGTGTTCCTAAGATAAATGAATGTCTTACGAGTGTGGAACGACATGAGGGCGAGTAATTAATGACAGAATTTTCATTTTGGGGTGAACTAACCCTTTCAAGCAAAATGTTCTGACTACATTATAAGGATGTTTTCTAGCCTTTTAGTTGAATTTAACTGGTTTTAATGTAACTGATGGCTAGTTGTGTTTATAGTGAACCTGAATGCAGTTGGCAAGAAACAAAAGACACAAAAACACGAAACCTAAAAACTGTACACTAGTTGAGTGTAATGTTGACATCATTATTGAGATTCATTCATTCATAAACCCTCATTGTTTTTGTGCCAGAGAACTACAACTCTGATTAAATTACAATGTAAATTAAAGCTGCAGTCCATAACTTTTTTGGTTAAAAATGAATGAAAAATACCATGTCGCCATTGTACGTCACATCTGTTTACATAAAGAAGGAGTCCCAGCTAGTAGGCTATATGGCATGTGGAGGATGCTGCCGGTGGCGGATCATTTATAGCCTTTTCTCACAGCAGCAGGAAATATTAAACGTATTACAAGACATAGAATCTGTGATTCTGAAGTACAGTATCCACACCAGTGCGGTGACTGAGCGCAAACATTATATTCATCCACGCTGAGGAGCCGTGCTGATGCACAACCCACGTAAAGATGGATAATTCCGCAAATAAATGCAATTGCAGGTTTCAAACAGAGATGGCGACAAAGAGACAAAACTTACGGACTGCAGCTTTCAGTAGTTATAGGCCTATATTTTAAAAAGATTGCACCCTTAACTAGCTTTAATACTTTTTGTTAGTAGCTTGCAGTGTAGCTAACTACTTTTTCAAATTAGTAGCACTAGTCATGACTGTAGATTTTAGCTTGCCACATAGTTTCAAAGTAGCTTCGCCAGCATTGAATCGTACATATTCAGTCCTTGAAATCCATTTGTTACTTCACACAAACAGCACATTTCCATGCCAATCAGTGAAAGCAGTCTTCTGTACCACACTTATTTATCTTCTACAGCCATTCATTCCCCTGTGCTGGTCCCCCTCCACTGGCTTTCACTGGCACTTAATTTCTATTAATGGCTTTGCATTCTCAGGTTTAAATAAAATTGAATGTTAGACTGGGCGCATTCGCTGCACATGAGGAAATATGCATTGGCCATTATCGCCCATAATGTGTTGGCTCACAAGTAATTCCATTGTGTTCACTGTATGTTTGAGTGAATCATTTGAATGGGGAGATTTATCAGTCTGCCTGCATATTTTAGGCCTGAGATGCATCCTACGCTGTGAGTGGCTTAAAAGTTTACGACCTTACAACCAGTTCGAACAAATGCATTTTGTCTCATGTTGTGTTTCATGACAAAAGACACACTGAAATATAGTTTGGCGCATTAGTTTCTCCTTGCCTCAAGGACATTTTAAGTAAAAAAAAAATTGGTACAGTTTACTTCGCTCTTCCCTATGTTATGTCTTGTTTTTGGAGTGTGTGAACTTGTTCGTGCACTCCAGAGAGTTCTGGGACTGCCCAAAATAGAAGTGGGTCAACCCCATACTAACACAGTATTTTAGGAGTGTTTCCCCTGATACTGTGCAATGGCTCAACTGTAATGTTTGACTGATTGCTGTCTGCAGCGCTGAGACTCCGACACAACAATGCAGCTATTCAATGTTGCTGACAGCAGGTCTTTTAACCCTCTCTCAGTTTCCCCAGTGTTTCCTCTCTCTGTTTCTCCCTTAACACACACACACACACACACACACATGCACACGTTCACATATTGATAAATATACACATGCATCACCTACAATACTTGTAACATTTTTAACATTAGTTAAATTTTAACATCAACTTTATATTTTGTCAATTACCTGAAAAAGGGCAGTACCCTTTAACCATATTTCAAAGACAATAGAAGTAATTATGAAATTGCATATAAAGATATACTTAGATCCTACTTACCAGTAAGTGGGTTTTTAAAAAATCACTCTTAAGTTCAGGTAATTGCATTAATTTAAATTTAAACTATAATACTCAATTCTAAATTAAATGCTATTAAGTCTGAAAACATTTCATTCAGTTTAGACTTATGTATATTCTTTTGATGATCCATTTCTGAGACATTCTGTTGACTATAAGTAGCATTGCACCTACATTAGAATATTAGTAGAATTTTAGAAGACTGTCTGCTTAATATCTGCTAACATTTTCTTTTGATGGTCACCCAACAGGCATTTTACTGACTATAAGAAACTTTGCAAGTGAATGTCAACTTATTCTACTAACCCAAACCCCTTATTCTATAACCTTACCCCTACTCCTAACAGTCTACAAATACTCAACTAATACTCTAATGAGAGCTATAGTTACAATGTTACTTATAGTCAACAGAATGTCTAAAGGGGACCATCAAAATAATGTGTATTTCTTAAATAAGTACTGGTTACACTTTTTTTTTAAGGTGTCTGTGTTACAGTGTAATTCTACATTTAAGTATTGAATAATAATAATTAACTACATGTACTTAATATAGGGTTAGGATTAGGGTTAGTTGCATGTAATTATGCATAATTTATAGTTATTACTACAGTAACTACATGTAACGTGTAACTAGGACACTGTAAAATGAAGTGTTCAGTTTTGGGGAAAGTTACTTTTAAAAGTAATGTATTACAATATTGTGTTACTTAGTTACTTTTTTAGAAAAGTAATGCGTTATGTTACTTTTGTGTTACTGTTTTCACCTGGGTTGGGCTTTTTTTTGGGCTATTTTTGGGCAAATGTAAAAACCCTTTCACACCAAAATTGAAATAATAAGCCTCAGGCTGAGGGAAATGCACATACACGTGTACAGTAGAGGTCGCAGCTCAAACAAACCTTTCAACTGTGCTGCCATTCTGGATTACGGAAGAATAGGATGCAGGAGAAAAAAGTTTAACACTTCATCAAAAAAAAAAAAAACAGTATAAAGTTGTTTTTGGTTAGTGCCGTAGTTACACGTTACTACGTGTACTTACTATAGTAATAACAGTAAATTATGCATAATTACAAGTAACAAACCCTAAACCAAACCCTAACCCTAACTGTAACTCTATAGTAAGTACATGTAGTTAATTAATAGTACTTAGTACTTATTTGAGTAATTACAATGCAACTACGGCACTAAAATAAAGTGTAACCATCATTTTTGCTTATTTAACTAAATCATCGAAAGTCAGCAGCAAGTACATTGGTCAATAAAGTGAGATTAAATGCATAAAAATATTTGTTTTATTTAACATTTAATCATTAAGGGTTTGCATAGTATTCTGATTTTGCATTTCACTGATTTTATTCATTTTGAGGAACACTGAATCTCTTTTTTTTTTTTTTTTTTTTTTCTTTGTGCAAGAGCGATTAGTAAATGCATGCTCACATTTAGTCCAGAACTACAATAACCATCATGTTTACACACGCTTCTGCACTTACGATTTTTTTCAATACTGGGACAAGAGAGCTGTCAGTCAATAAATGGGAAAACAAAGTAACTCCAATATTTTGTTGTACATTTTTTAAAGTAATGCGTTACTTTACTAGTTACTTGGAAAAGTAATCTGATTACGTAACTCAAGTTACTTGTAATGCATTACCCTCAACACTGAAAGTGTTACTTAAGTGTGCTTTAAAAATAATTCTGAGAAAAAGACCCCAGAAATCTTAAATGTGTCCTTATACAGTTTCAGAACCGATCAACTGTACTCAGATTTGCTAAGATACCAAAGTCTGCCATTAAAAGTCAGAGATGAAAAACAAAAACAAAAAAAATGCCAGATTTTCTGAGCTATGCACTATCCACATTAATTCTATAGCTTAATATTTTTTATCTGTGTTCTGTTTCTATAATGACAAAAATTCATTTCTAAGGTAAAGATGATATACTTAAATGTAAGTTGTTTTTTTTTTTTTTTTGGAAGACAGGTTATTAGATTAATTCATTCCCCATTCAATATAATTTTTCAATATGTGGAAAAAATGTACCCTGACATTCTCTTTGAGAACCTCAAGTCAAGCGCTGCACGAAAACACAGATGAATACTCTCAATCACCATCAAGAGAGATATTGCTTATCCTGTGTATTATATTTACAGTTTCCATCCCTGCTCGGATCACTCACTGTAATGTAATGTTTGCAGGGATAGGGAAAATTTGTATGCATTTCATTTTTTCCAGTCCCAAGTGTGCTAAAAATAAGTCAAGCACATTGTGTCAACTCCAAGGTGATTTCGGAGAATGATGTTTTGAGTGGAACCAACTCCATGAGATCTCAGGCTGAATTTCATTGGAGGCGGTGAAGCGTGTAGAAGGATGTTTGAACTGTCTCTCCATAGCCTTTGCATAAGGATTAAATTCACCTCCCTAAATTTATTAATCATATCAGATATGAAATTTACTGTCGTAGAGGTGGGTGTTTGTTTGACGGCTGTAATTCGAGGCCAGTGAGAGAAGGAAGGAGTCAAGTAAAGGTCGCACTTTCTCATATGAGATGGTAGGACGTTTGGTCTTTGCATTTGGAGAAGCCCTCTCAAGAGATCCTGCTCTGTTTTCACACCGCGTCTAATCTCTGTCATTCAATATGAGGCGGTGTTCTCTCAGAATGAGTGGCCCTTGCTCTCGTCACAAAAACAGCTCATGCAGGCACATTTCAGTGAGGGTGTCACATTAAAACTTGATAAGGAACATGGTTGGATGGGTCTTACGAGACAAAACCGAATATGGGCCCTCACTACTCTGGTAAAGCTGCTCTGACACTATTTATCCAGCTATGCTTGATGGCACTTATTTGTCTGCTGAGATACGATATGCAGAGGTAAGAAGGTCACGGTTACATCAATGCATTCTCTGTACTTTTACCCTTCCTATGTTGATGTCAGAGAACCATGCTCCCCGTCCTCCCATAGGAATCTCAATATTTCATTTGGCTTCTAGACAGCACTGAGATTAAATGGAGAGCAAGTGGAGACTTTGTGGGACACAAAAGGTGAAAATATCTTAGTGTTTTTTTATCCATACAATGAAAGTCAATGGTGTGCCCTGTTAACTTTCATTGTATGGACAAACAAAAAGTTCCACAAAAGAAAGACAGTCATACGGGTTTGGAACAACACGAGGGCGAGAAAATAATAAAAGGATAGTTTACCGAAAAATCTGTTAAGTCTTCATCCTCTTAGATTTTCTCCTTAAGGCTTCAATATTTCTTTCAGAGTTTCAAAAGAGATCACTGATCAAGATTGCTCAGAAGTCTGCAATCAAAAGTCAAATACCATTTTGTAGTCGAGACCAGCTCATTCAAGCCAAGACCAGAATAGGTTTGAGTCCGAGTCTAAGGGGGCTACCGATTATTCCCGGTACCCCCCACAGTGTTGGTCTACTTTACTAGTTTACTTTACTTCCAGAACGCACCAGAGTCCCAGTCGCTTTTGCATTCATGTGAATCACGCCACAGTTCCAGTGCAACTGAACTCAGACCACCTCCTACGGATAGTAGGAGGTTTGGATCTCCTGGGTCCACATGACAGCTTTCACATTACCAATTTTTCATGCGAACCGTGCCCCGTTTTGAAATAAACTGCCAGTGTGAAAACACCCCGAATCAATACTCTAAAAATCAGGGATGGGCAACTTCGGTCTTGGAGGACCACTGCCCTGCAGAGTTTAGCTCCAACCCTAATAATCTAAACTGTAAAAAGTTGGTTTTACTTTAAAAAAAAAAGTAAGTTACCTGGTTACCTTAAAATTTAGTTCATTGAAATTAAAAATTTGAGTTAATACAATGAAAGGCGATTGATTTAATCAACAGAAACTCAAAATATTATGTTATCCGAACCACATTAATTATCTAAGTTGATTTGACAAAAGAAAAAATGTTGTGATAACACATGAAAATATTTTTTTACAGTGTACTCTACTCTAAATATTCCATGATAAGACCAAGACCGTGAAAACACGTACTTGAGACCAAGTCCAGTCTCGAGTGCTACACACTGGTCAAAGATCTCATTATGAACTCGTACATTTCCCTTTACATTTTTCCAAGACTAAATTCTGCTACTAGTGGGTTTTTTTTTTTTAAAAATTCTTATCTGTGTCTGTTTGTGTAGAAACATCTGAAAGATTATACTTAAATGAAACAAATGAAAGCTCCATCAAAATTTTAAACAATAAAAAAATTCCTTTGAGATAATGTTACTGGGTCTTTGGCACCGCAGGCAAACCTCAATACTGCATGCATCAACCATAAGCTCCATCTCAGCAAGAGTCCAGTGCCAGTACAACTGATTGGGTTTTCTATTACTTTCTATTACCTTCTATTACCTGATACAGCAGTTTACACACATTATGGCAATTATGAATTACAATCATCCTAGCAAACTACTGGCTACCATGCTTTTATTATAGGACTATCGACCAGTCGTCCTCGGGGAGGGAGTGGACAGTGACATGTAATCAGAAGTTTGATTGATGATTTGTTTAGGGTGTATTGACTGAACGTCAGTCAGTCTGCAATGGACTGTAATTCACGCATTTCTCTCCATCTCCGTGACATTAGGGCATAAAGCGACACCCTAAAAACCCACCAGACGTCCCCTAAAGCCACGATTCACCAGAAGCCATTTTGGAGCCCATAATAACACCTTTTACAGCAGAGGCGAGTATTACTGAAAGTTTTTACTGCATTAGAGGTGTGATGAGGTGCAGTGTAAGTGTGTTTATAGTGGGTTGGGGGGCTAATGGAGGCCAGCCTCATTTTGTTTACTGTCCATTCTCATCATCGTTTTACAGTTGAAAAAGGCGACCTGGGATATCAAGTGTGAAGAAGATTTTAAGATTAAGGGAGCAGCTGATTGTATGCTTCTAACATCTCTTTACACAGGTGAAACACAGAAGCAAAATTGGGCCGGACTCTGACATGTAGGATGCTACACTATGAGGGCTAATGGGAAAAGGTGTGTAGGTTTTTGAACTTATAATAGTAAAGACCAAATATGGGATATGCCCAAATGCCCATCTCCGACTTCCTGGGCAATATAGAATCATTGGTCAAATATGCCTTTAGCTATGCGGTACATTTTTACAAAACTACAAAAAGTACCTATACAATTCACTGCAATTTCCTAGTTGACACTAGAGGCAGTAAAACACCAACAAATTCTGATTGCAGAGGCAGTTAATTAAGTAAGACTTTTCTCATAGTTCCTTACACAATATATAACCTCAAAACACCATTACCAGAGTGCATGGCTTGTAAACTACTATACATGTTGATGTTTGCATCACATAACTAGCTCCGTATGTATGGTTTTTCTGATGTAGTAAACTTGCTTGTTTGCTCACCTGATACAGCATTGTGCTGATTATGCAGAGCAATCAGGTATGACTGGGAAATACTCGTCATGATAAAAACAGACCCAGGAAAAGCAAGCTAAATGGCATTATGGCTTCAGCAAATATGTTTTTATCTCACTTTGCTTTTTAACACTGTTGGTTAGGTTTAGGGAAGGGTTTAGTGTAGGTGGTATGTTATTTTCAAATATGATAGAGCATTACATTTTAGCACCACTCACCGGACATTTAATTTCCTGAACTGGTGCAATACATATAACAACCAATGTAAGAAAACGTTGACATATTCACTTTCATCTGTTCTGGAAATGCTTTTGGCACCATCTGCCATATAATTTACTTTGAAAGTGTTGTGAAATGTACAAGTAATATATTATTGTTTTGCAGAAATGTTACCATGGTCATTGTTTGCCACTGAGCCTAGTTTGCTTAAAAAAAAAAAGAATGCAATGGCAATACTGTTAACTTTCCAGTTGTCAACAAAGAAATCCCCAAGCAACTAAACTGATATGCAATGCAAGCACTTTTTTTTTTTCTTATAGGAGTAAGGTTATGAACAGAGAGAATAATTTACCATGTTTTACACGCTTGTCTCTGTAAATGTTTGCCAAGCCAGTTTTACTTTAATGTACAGTAATGTGTGAACTTTGACTCACTGATGCATTTTATTTGCTTAAAATTTGCGTGACAACCGCATTTCTGTGAAATGGTGTTGTAGATTTGCACAAGTTGGATGGTTGATTCCATGTGGCAATTTATTGCTTTTTCCAAGTAGTAAGTTGATAATTCCAGATTTCTGAGTTGAATGGAACGCTGCATCAGTTATCTTTTTAGTTCTGGTGGACTTACTGCGTATTTTCTGCCAGGTTGTGTTGACTCACCAAGTTCCACGCAGGGTCTTAGCATTTTATTAACTGGCTGAGGCTGAGTTGGGGAATGCATGGACTTCTGCATTGACCCGTGGATAAGTTCCAAAGCACGACGTCAGCCCTCTGTCAGGGACAAGCATGAAACCTCAAGAGAGAAGTGACCGATGTAATCACATTGAATCTGCTGCCCTGCATCGTACAGACTAGCAAAACAAAAATCAATCTGTTTCGGCAAGGAAGAGTCGGAGAGAGAACAGAGGAAAGGAGGAAAGAGAGAGACCAATACAGAAAAGCGTAAATCTATTCAGCAGTGGGAAATATTGCACGGCATAAGACACAATTGAAGATAAATAAGGCGCAGGGCATGACTTTAAAATAGTGCATTAAAGGAACTCTTCGGGGGATTGAAATCACTGCCTGTGAACCCAATCCTAAAACTAAATTACAGAGGGGGGTAGGCATGATTTCATGGTTCACTACCTAATTTTCCAACATTTTTTTATCCCTCTCCACCATTCGGTTTCTGTTTTCTGTTCCTAAACTCCCTCCGGGACAAACACACTTAAAGATTAAGCGTATGTTAGTTTAGTTTTCTTACAGTGGCTTTCACTTAAGTCAATAATGTAACTACTGTTAACAATAGCACTTTTTACATTCGCAAAGAGAGCTTTACTGTAACTATAGGATGATTCAGCTTTCTTTCAATAAACATGAATTTTGAACTCTCAGATTTATAGGGGTCCATAAGCCTGAGACCAAATTAAAAATCTGCTTTTAAATATGTAATTTGAACGTGATGTTTTTTTTTCTTTAAACTTAAAATGAAATAAACCGAAGCTGACATAAGAGATGTTTTTACTGCACATTATTATTTTTAATGATTTAATTTAAATATTAAATATTTTATTGTCAACTTGGCTGTTGGGTAAGGCTTTGCTTTATTTACAGCGCATTCAGTCTGGCATTCAATCTGTTCTCTATGGAATTTTTTTCATTCTGCTTTTTTAATTGTTTTCAAGGTAGTTTAAATAATTAAATTTTTTCAATATGAAGAAAGAATCTGTTAAATTAGAAAATGTTTCACTAGTGTTCTCAGACATTTGTATATAAATGTATTTTAAATATACATAAAAGGACAGGCACATGTCCTGTCTGTCCTCTGGGCAGAGAAAGACAAACAAAGAGGGGAGGAGGATAGTTGTGCCCTGGATGTGGGCATCCTGTTGAACAGCAGTAATGCAGTGTGTTTTTCCCCACAGCAGGGGTAAAAGAAAAATAGGAGGGAGTGTGTCTGTCCACAACCATCAATCTTTAACCCCGAGCACCTCCCACGGCCCAGCGCTGGGCTCTCTCATCCCTCACCCGCATCTCCCCAAACACCTCACAATCACTGGAGCGTAGCCACTGAATGCATTTCAACTCAATAACACCCTCAGTGTAAACACACACTTGCAGACACATTGAATCTCAATAGCAGCTTGTGTTGCCGCAGATTTTTTATTTATTTATTTTAAATGACAGTGTATCAAAGGTATAAACAAAAAACAGTGATACTCAAATCTTTGGAATTTGCTAAAACATGGATGGCCGATTCTAGTACTGTAGATTGTCAGCTACCATACATGATTTTATCAAATCAGTGAGGTTGAAGGGGCAATTGTAACAATATTTTGGAGAAATTGTGATGTTTAACTCTTTAAAATATGTAATAAACTTGTCAGGTAACTGTGCAAATGTGTTACAGTGTAACATTAACATATGTTTCAGTCATTTAATGGTGTGTGTGTGTGTGTGTGTGTATGAATGCCTATTTTAAGAACAAATTTGTACCCAGAAGTAAGCTAAATCTGACAAAACCTTCTTTTGAGGATCTGTTTTTTTATTGTAAAAATGCAGAAGTGTATGGAAAAAGACCTCATTGACAAAACCTAAAATGTTTGATGTTGTGGGGACAAATTTTGGTCCCCATTAGGAAAACAGCTTATAAATCATACTTAATGATGTTTTTTGAAAATGTAAAACTGCTGTTTTTTTTTTTGTTTGTTTGGGTTTTTTTTTTTTTTAGGTTTGTGTTTAGGGTTAGGGGAAAAAATATATAGTTTGTACAGTATAAAAAAATCAATGTCTATAGAAAGTCCCTATAAAACCTATCAGTGTATATATATATATATATATATATATATATATATATATATATATATATATATATATATATATATATATATATATATATATATATATATAATATGCAGTTGTGGTCAGAATTATTGGCACCCATGTAAATATGAATGTAAAAATAAATCTGCATTGTTAATACTTTTGATCTTTAATTCATAAAATTAGCAAAAATGCAATCTTTCATTGAAGGAAAATAATTGAAAGTGGGGGGAAAATCACATTATGAAATAAATGTTTTTCTCCAAAACACGTTGACCACAATTATTGGCACCCCTAGAATTTTTTATGAGTAAAATATCTCTGAAGTATATTCCCATTCATATTTACATTTTTTCAGCACACCAGGGTGATCATGAACATGAAATTGTCCAGCCATTACTTCCTGTTCCAAAGGAGTATAAACATGAGGAAACACAAAGGCCAAAAGATTGTTGAGCTTCACAAAATAGAATGTGGCTGTAAGAAAATAGCTAAAGCATTGAAAATCCCCATTTCCACTATCAGGGCAATAATTAAGAAGTTCCAATCAACTAAAGATGTTACAAATCTGCCTGGAAGAGGACGTGTGTCCAAATTGTCCTAATGTGCGGTGAGGGGGAAAGTTTGAGTGGCCAAAGACTCTCCAAGGATCACAGCTGGAGAATTGCAGATTAGTTGAGTCTTGAGTCTCAGAAAGCCTAAAAAAAAATTATCAAACAGCACCTACATCCCCACAAGTTGTTCGCGAGGGTTTCAAGAAAAATCCTCTGCTCTCATCCTGAAACAATCTCCAGCATATTCAGTTGTCAGACAAGACTGGAACTTCAAACAGGACCAGCTTCTATGGCCAGATGAAACTAAAAAATGAGCTTTTTGGCAGCAAAACCACCAGATGGGTTTGGTGCACACATGGATAAAAAGTACCCCATGCCCACGGTTAAATATACTGCTAGATCTTTAATGTTGTGGGCCTATTTTTCTGCTGGAGGTCCTGGACATCTTGTTCAGATACATGGTATCATGGATTCTATCAAATACCAACAGATAAAAAAATCAAAACCTGATCACTTCTGCTAGAAAACCAATAATGGGACGTGGTTGGATCCTCCATCAGGACAATGATCCAAAACAAACATCAAAACCAACACAAAAATGTGTCACTGACCACAAAATGAAGCTTCTGCCATGGCCATCCCAGTCCCCTGACCCGAACCCTGAAGAAAATGAGTGGAGTGAACTGAAGAGTAGAAGCACCAACATGGAGCTGGGAATCTGAAGGATCTGTAGAGATTCTGCATGAAGGAATGGTCTCTGATATCTTGTCAGGTGTTCTCCAAACTCATCAGGCAGTATAGATGAAGACTCAGAGCTGTTATCTTGGCAAAAGGAGGTTGCAAAAAGTATTGAATAAAAGGGTGCCAATAATCTTTGGTAAATATGATCAATGGGGTGCCAATAATTCTGACCACAACTGTATATATATTGTATATAGTATGAATACAACTAAATACTAATAAGATCATTTAAAAAAAAAAAAAGATTTAAATGATTTTAAATAGTTTGATTTAGTAGCAATTAGGCTTATTATTATTCCTCACAGTGAAAAGATTAAGCACCACATAAATGGAAAACTATTCAATAATATTAAAATGTATTATTGCAGTAATTGTATTCCTTTGAAGTGTTTTCTTAATTGAGATACAATGAGTTCAAAAACCTTCATAAGAGAGGAGTTTAATATACTTGCTGATATTATGATCTAGTCTTATCAATGTAAGTTCATTAAGGGGATTGTTTCTTTTGGTAAATACATAGGCCTGCGTTTCTAATACTCAAAGATATAGTTTATAGTTTTCTTTTTTAGAGAGAGAGAAAATCAATTATCTCCTCTGCCCTGATGGTTTGTGCTTTTTTACAGTAATGGTTTGTGCTTTTAAGACTCAGCTCACTGAAATCCTTTATTCAAGTCTGATTGTGTCCACCTGACAGAGTCTGCATGTTCATTTGAAAACCTTATGAAAGATGAATTCAAACTTCCGACAATGCCTTTCTAATGACTTTCTCCAAGTTTCCGTCAGTAGATGAGTGGCGGAGAGATGAGAGACGGCCCGGTTCAGTCCCTGACTCCTGCAGAGTGAACGTCAGAGTGAGAGAGAGTGTGTGTATGTGTGTGTGGTTAACCCTCAGATGGGTTAACCCCTTAGTCGAGTAATCACACTGGGCTAATCCTCTCCCAGACGGACTAGCCTTTGCATCACCCTGCATACAGAAGTAGCCGCTCCACACACCCGCATGAGGCGGAGTGAATGCAGGAAATCGCCCTCCATCCCCTGTGATATCTGCTAGCCCGAGGCTGTGGGGATAAGATGATTGAGGTGACACTGGAAAGAGAGAGAGAGAGAGAGAGAGAGAGAGAGGGATGAGGAGGAGGGGGGAGATATGAAATGGAAAAGAGGAAGTCCAACCTACCGTAAGATAGAGAATGAGAGAACGATAGGGCAGCATGATGGAAAAAAAGTCATATATTGGTGAGGGAGAGTGTGAGAGAGGGACAGGAAGGGAGAGATGAGAAGGAAAAGAGATTGGAGGCTTAGACTGCTAGACCAGTCTGTGAATGATAAGGGAATTGAAAAAAAGTGATTGACATCTAATCCATCAGGTCTAAATTCACACATTCAAACACAATAGAGCAGAAGCGGAGGATTTAGATCATCAGCGGGTGACTGGATGATTATCAAATGTCATATGTGTCACTCATGACTACAATTTTTAATCCAATTAATTTTCAAGCACGACAATGTAATTGTGACCAACAGGAGGTCTTATGTTTAAACTTAAAATAAAGGCATGTTGAGTTCATTTAACTGCAGTTATGGATGAAAACAAAGCAAATTTATGTTTCTATGCTAATGGTGTAATTTTGAAACCGGCGTATAATTAAATTCCAAAATAATTATGCCTACAGAAAAAAGCTACACATTCACATCTGCTTATTTCAAATCATAATGTTTCTCACTCATAATTAATATTTTATTTGCATTCACACAACCTGCACACCTCCCTACATCTGTCACTTTGTCATTTTGTGTGTGCGTGGAGTCTTTGAATATGCTTCTTGAGTATTTAAATCATCCTCACCACATGCAGTCTGCATTCATAACTACACCAGCCACCTGGGATCCCTTGAAATTCACAAACACAAATATTTCAGTCCTTTTTTCTTTGTGCAATAACCTCATTAGGTGAATATTTGGTTCAATTGTGTCAGGAATCAACAAAATTATTGTTTAGTGCTTCAGTAATGGCATCCCTGCTGACAAGACTAGCAGAGATGGTGGTCACAAACATGAAGTTACACTATATTTTCATGGACCACTTTAGACAGTCTACTAACTATAAGTAACTTTGCAACTACATGTCGACTAACTCTCATTGTTAGTAGATTATTAGGGTTAGGTTTAGGTTTTGGGGTTAGGGTTAAGTTGACATGTAGTTGCAAAGTTACTTATAGTCAGTAGAATGTCTGTTGGGGGAGCATCAAAATAAAGAGTTAACAGATATTAAAAACCATCACACGCAACTTGAAAAAAGAAAAAGCTGTATCGTGGTCAGTAGACGAGGTACAGACGTTCCTCTCGGTAGCCAAAGCGAGTCGAGTCGAGTCGTACCATGCAGTGGAAAAGTGCCATTATTCTAATGTCCTTTCTATATATTTTTTTTTCTACTGAATATTACTTTTGTTTCCTCATTTTTGTTTTTGTTATTAGTCTAAGTGCATTTGCAACCTTTTAAACTTTTTTTGTGTTGTGTTCTGCAATAAATTTAAAAAAAGAAAAGAAAAAAAGGACAGTCTCTCGCGTATGGCCAACATTCGGATATGACTGTTTTGCGATAGAAATGTTAAACGACCGACAGTAACATCCAGCGATGCAAACTACACAACTTTTTCCCCCAAATATGGCCGTTTTGAATTGAAAATATGCAAATATTATTTGCAGATAGTTAAAAATTATTATTTCCTAACTTAGACCTACAATTTCTTTCACTGTTCTTTTTTCTGTTCTGATTCTCTCTGACCAATCAGTGATCTGCAGTGTTTACATGTCACATTTTAGTATCGGTATGGCTCGCTTAGAACCTCAACCGAGGTGGTACTATTTAAGTGACCCATACAGAGTAGTACCAAGCCGTACCATGCAGTGGAAAAGTGCCATTAGTTACCTATGGTGACACTGTTATTATAAAATAGAGACATGTTTCTATTGCATGGTATACACCATGAGAGAGAGAGACTGTCCATGAATTTTCCAGGTCTTTCCCCAACCCTCCCCATTACATAGCTTGAAACTCACACACATTCACATCTACAGATAATTTAGCATCTCCAGTTCACCTATACTGGATGTTTTTGGATTGTGGGGGAAACTGGAGCACCCAGACACAGTGAGAACATGCAAACTCCACACAGAAAGGCCTCCTGGCTCAGCTGGAACTCAAACCAAGGACCTTCTTGCTGTGAGGCGACAGTGCTACCAACTGAGCCACTGTGCCACCCATCATTTCTTTATAGCATCATATTCTCCATTTCTCTCACCATACTATGAAATTATACCCTATCATATGTCAGTCTATTATGCAAATGAAGGCCCATCATGTGGCATGCACAGACCGTGGAGGAGCCTGCTGTTTTAAAAGCTAATTTTTGCCTACAGTTTATTATTATTATCAGAAATAATAGATTTCCAATGAGCAAAATGCATTATAATTCATTAAGTATACCTTTGTAGTTGTTAAAGATCTGAGAAAGACAAATTAAATTTGTACATAATGGACGTACAATACTCTGGTTAATTTACAAATATTTTTACGTGCTGCTTAGATAACGATGCTACGCTTTTGCGAAAGACACTGAGTACTAGCAATTCAGTTTGTCGTTAGCGGTATTCACAGCTGAAATATATATATATATATATATATATATATATATATATATATATATATATGTAAATCCTCATGAGCTGGTATTTAGCAGCATTTCGCAGCAGATGACAGATGAACTCGGCCAATGAACTGAGCCTCAGCTTCCCTTATGCATCTTAAACAGCCAGTCTCCTCAAGTTCACTTTGATTTTCACACCTTCATTCACCTGTTTGTTAACTGAGAGTTTGGTGAAATTGTCTGAAAGCTGGTACAGAGAAGCAGGAAACCTCATTGAACAGGGTGAAATCAGCCCTGCCTGAAGCCCCTGAAGAAAATGGGTCATTTCACACACACATTCTCCCCGTCTGAAGAATCCTATCAGGATTGCTTATTTCTGAAGAGTCATGACAAGCAAACCCCCGGAGGCCAATAGACTTGAGAGATTCAATGTTTGTGATGGACTGCCAGCAGTGGACAGCAAACCAACTTTAATATTTTCTACTATTGCTCTTCTTCATGGTGAAGGAAATGAGGTGTTTTAAATGTATAGTTTTGCACAATTGCTAGGTGGGATTTTCAAAAGAGCTTCCCTGTGTGTGATTGGTACAATTGAAGATATTAGGCATGTATCTGAAGTGTGTCTGCATTTGAATGTGAAAATCTTAAGTGCTCACCTTTGAAAAATACATTTTAGAAAAATCTTTTTTGTGATCATGCATACAGATTTAAAAATGTGTGTTTGATGTGTTCGCCACTTGCAAATCAGTCATGAGCAGATGTCTAAAAACATTTAATCACACATACCTAAAATGATATTTTTGATTAATTAAGCACTTTCTTGATGAGTGCACATCCGTGTTCTCACATGTTTCATTAGTTCCATAAGAAGGTGACATGGGAGACTGTGAGTGGCACCATGGCAACGCTGCTTTGGCACCACAGGAAAGCTGGTATGGAATTATTTCCATGTGACTTGACTTCAGTAGTGTTGGCAGATGCTGTTTTTCACACATCAAAAACGATAGGAGGTGCAGTATGAATATGTCAGGGACGTATTTTTTTTTATGTAATACAAATATTGCAAGATTAAACATTGTTTTACAGATGTAATGCATTTTTATCAGAGGGGATGATGGTGTATAAGGTTTGGTAAATTAAAACAGGCAAACATTTAAATGTAGTGTCACTTATTAAACCTTTTGGTTCAAATTCCTAAATGTATTACTTACAATTTCTTTTCATCCAAAATTTTGCCAATGGACTTTTTAATAAAGCACATTTCAAAGTGTAACTAGCATAACTTTGTGTTTTTCAATGGGCCTGGTTCTTTTTGAAATCCTTTATAACAAGCAAGTCTTTTGAAATGTTTGGTTTTTAAGCAGTAAGCAAAGTTGGCCCTTGTTTTGAAGCTTCAACCATTGCAGCGCTAAAAGCAGGAACATTAACTCATTCTCTACCTCTCTTTCTCAGTAGGAGGAGGTGCTTCAGTAGATGAAAGTTCCCAGAGTCGTACTTTGAATTAGAATCACTCTTTGAAGCGATTTATGTTTGTGTTTGTGATGGAAAGCACATCATCAAAATGCAAACACCAATTCAGATGAAATCCCAACAGACTAGCTGTCTTCCTTTGTCCTCCAAACTAGAGTGTTTTATCTATTTGTTTGTATAGGATATCAATGACTTTGAACATGCTAATGCATGTGAGAACACAATTATTGATTTCCGGGCAATTCACATTTGGACACCAGTTAACCTCTAGCATTGTTTCTCTTGTTGTGGTCCAAATCAAAGTAGGAAAGCTACTAAATTAATTGAGACGAGTTCATTTCTTCATTTCTTTCTCAAATAGGCTGAAAAAATGGGGGGAAATAACACAAAAAAAGTAATCATGCAAATGAAAAAAATGATGAAACTACTAATATTATGTGTGATGACTTTAAGTACCTAACAGAACTAGAATGTTTAGCTTTGTGCTAAATTTATGAGAAAAGTTGAACTTAAAGGAAACTTTATTTTGTCATAATTTAACCTTATCAGAATAGTTTTAGATTACTATACAAATATGACCATATAAATAAAGTAAAATGCTAAAACAGTCATGAAAATAAAAATTATGTCATTAATTACTCACTCTCACACCCGTAAGACCTTCATTCATCTTCAGAACACAAATTAAGATATTTTTGATAAAATCCGATGGCTCAGTGAGGGCTGCATTGCCAGCAATAACACTCCCTTTTTCAATGCCCAGAAAGCTACATATTTCAAACAGTTCATGTGACTACAGTGGTTCAACCTTAATATTATAAAGCGACGAGAATACTTTTTGTGCGCCAAAAATAACAAAATAGCGACTTTATTCCACAATATCTAGTGATAGGCGATTTCAAAACGATGCATCATGGAGATTCGAAGCTTTAGGAATCCTTTGTTTTGAATCAGTGGTTCAGAGTGCCAAAATCACATGATTTCAGTAAACAAGGCTTCGTTACGTCATAAGTGTTTTGAAACTTTAATAGTTCACGTGACTTTGGCAGTTTGATATGCGCTCCGAACCACTGAATCGAAACAAAAGATTCATAAAGCTTTGAAACTTCATGAAGCAGTGTTTCGAAATCGGCTAGATATTGTTGAATAAAGTCGCTATTTTGTTATTTTTGCCGCACAAAAAGTATTCTCGTCGCTTTATAATATTAGGTTGAACCACTGTAGTCACATGAACTGTTCTATGTTTTTAGTACCTTTCAGGGCATTGAAAAGGGAGTGTTATTGCTGGCAATGCAGGCCTCACTGAGCTATCATATTTTATGAAAAATATCTTAATTTGTGTTCCGAAGATGAACGAAGGTCTTATGGGTGTGGAACGACATGAGGGTGAGTAATAAATTACATCATTTTTATTTTTGGGAGAACTAACCCTTTAAAACCAAATTGTCAGATTTCTCCTTGTCCATATTTTACAAATTCTTAGGCCTATGAAGTTCAAGGTAATATTAATAAAGCTGAAAAAAATTACATTTAGGCTATGAATTGATACCATGGTCAGTCACCATCTGATGTTCAATGTAAAATCTGGGTCTTGAAGCAAAACCATTTCATCAACCCAGCCTTAAATAGCTTGTTTTCACCTCACCTTATTTCCAAAAGGCACACATTGTGGGTGCTTGTGTAACCTGACATTATTATTAGGAAATTGCAGTTGCTGTGAGCTGAGTAGCAGGGATCCTGCTCAGCCTCCCACAGTCGAGGTGTCCACTGTGATTACAGAGCGCACTGTTATCAAACCATGTGCTCATAACAGCCCACTCACTGCTCACATTTCATAACAATACTCACAGGATAGATATGTGTGCCCAGCCTCCTCAGTCCGGCATGACATCACCCTCCTCTGTGTGCTCCGTCTCTCTGGGTTGGGCGTTTATGAATGCCCTTTTAGCCTGTGCTCTTTCCCACACTGGTCGCTTAGTCAGGCCCCTGCAGCGCACATCTGTTCACACACACACACACACACACAAACAAACACATGTGAGTTTGACGCACTTCTGTGCTCTGTTTCTGTGTGTATCTCTTATCACTTTTGGGGCGCATCTTCCTGTGCAAGATGAGGGATATTTTAATCGCATACCTTCACCTCTGCCCTTCCCCTTTCCTCTCGGACTCACCCTACTGCTAAACTACTGTTAGCAGGACTGGCTCATGGCAGGACATTCAGACTCTCAAAAGGACAAAATAATACATCTTTACACAATAGTTGTATTCAATCAGCAAGGCCTTATATTGTCATCAGAAGGTTTTTTTTGTTTTTTTTTACTGTATTGTATCATAAGTGACATCACTCAAAAGCATGTGTAACTATGGGTCCTAAGTACACACAGAAAAACCATTGCATAATCCATTGCATAAATAAATAAATAGTTGAAACTTTAAGCTGTAAAGCTGAATTTCTAGATGAAACAGTTAAAATTACATTTATTACAGTTAACATATGAATATAAACATATGAATATCACATATGAATTAATTTCAGTTCATTTTAAGTCTACATTTGAATTCCAATTTTGCTTCAATTCTCAAATCAAAGGAATTACTATAAACTTGAATTCCCAATTGATGTCTGAATAGTGCACAAAAAATTAGGGCTGCCCCCTAATAGTCGACTAACCATTAGTCGACCAAAATTTTATTAGTCACTTCGCAAGAAAGAAAAAAAAAAAACTCCACAGGAAGCGGCAAAGTCACGCATCTGTGAAGGACAGATCATTAACAGCTGGTCTAAATACAGTACATCGGGCAGGACATCCAAACACATCGACCTCAAATATGGCTTATCATCTGAAACATAGTGACAACTTTACATGGCTGCGCACTTTAACGTTAACCTAGAAAAATGTGGGCTATACAAGAGTTTATGCAGAGTGTGAAAGCTGAATAGTAGCTCGCTTACTGCATGACAGCTAACATGGAGGCGCTGGTGCGATAACTTGCACTTAAAATACTCCATCATTTTTGGTCATACAGATAAGAGTAATACATCTTTTGAATCTGTGAAGAGTCTACTGTTATTTGTGTGCGCTCACAATAACAACAAAACGTTGTGCTTTTGTAAAGTAATGAAAGCAAATTGAGTGCGATTTCTGCCGTTTCTCTCTGTGTACTTGAGCACGGCAAGAAAAAAAAAAAAGAACTGAAACACCATGTAAATGTCGCGTAAGTTAAGTTTTTTTTTTTTTCGTGAGCCGTAGGATGTAGCATTAGCGTTTTAAACTGCGAGAGCCATTACACTTTCTTCGTAAGTTGAATATGGAAGGTGGTCTGACAGAAGCTAGATATTTTACTTTGTTAAATATGGATATTTTTCTTGCACAAATGCATCGCTTCAGAAGGCCTTTATTAACCCCCCGGAGCCGTGTGGAGTATGTTTTGCTTTGGATGGATGCACTTTCTTGAGCTTTATATTTGTTGGTCCCATTCACTGCCATTAGATGCGTCAGGATCTTAGATGCGTCAGGATATTTATTAATATTAATAACTCCGATTGAGTTCATCAGAAAGAAGAAATTCATATACACCTAGGATGGCTTGAGGGCGAGTAAAGCTTGGGGTAATTTTCATTTTAAAGCGAACTAATCCTTTAAAGACTCATTATTATGATTTATATGGTTTATTAATAAAACTGTGATTAGTCAACTAATGCTTAAAATGGACTAGTCGACCAGAAAAATCTTTAGTAGAGGGCAGCCCTACAACAAATTAGCATGATACAATGTACAAAAATTTGTTAATACAATGGTAGGCTACTTTTTATAAGTGCTATTTCTGTATAAAGATACATATGAATACATTTCTTTAGGAATATACTCAATTCATGCTTAAAAATACTTGGATTATATAAAAATATCAAAATAATTGGCATTTATTTCAAATAAAAATGTCTCAAAAAAGAGGCTTGATTTTAATAATAAGACAACAAATATATTATTCAGACTTAAGAACAAACAAATATTAATTGATCATGTTCATAATTAATGTGATGAACTACACCCACGGATACTCTGATGCCTGTATGAACTTGATACATCCATTAAAAATCTCCTTGGGCCAATTTGATAAGAACTTAAAAAATAACTAAGAAAAAGGCCTCTTTTCTCAAATAGAATGACATACAAGTGTTGCATAAGTAAAATACTTCAAATTCTTTTTGGGAGCACTTTAGCTGTACATTACTGAGTGAATGCTTAAAACACATCAGCAGAGACTTTCAAAAGAGAACATTTTCAAGGACCTGAGTTTTTGCAAAGCATTTAGCATAGAGCAGCTTCAGTCATGAACACTCAGAATGTTTTAAAATGACATACCATCTTATTAGACTAGCTGATGGTTATCACTCGTTCATCACTTTAATGAGAGTCACTTTGAGCCTAAACATTATGATGGACAAGGCATTTGACGCCATCAGCCCTGTCGCTGCGCATAACAGCAACAATTATAGCAGTGCTTTCCAGCTTTATCTTGCTAATGTGCGAACATCCTTGTTCAACATCGGCTAAACAGCTTTATTCGAACACGCATCTGATAAGAGAGGAAATGTATGGGGTTGAGAGGAAAGATTTGGGGCTTAATTGCACCCAGCAGCAGCTTTAGGAAAACGATTTGCGCTTATGGATGGAGATAAAAGCACGGCTTATAACTGAACTCATGCCTCACGTCCCAATTCCTCTGTGCTGTGTGATAAACAGGTTTTCTCTCTTTTAAAGTTGTAGCGTGTGGCAGAATACGTTTCAGTAAGCGGCGAAAATTGAGAACATCCAATGATTTGGCCACTGGGTGGATTTGTTCAGCTGTCGGTGTAATGACTAGCATTATAGTCTATGAAAACCTCATGCATGCTTCTCGTTTAAACTGTGATTCAGATTCTTGGGAATTGTGCTCTGACTGTGCTTATCTGTGGTGTCATATGTCACATTTACCATGCAGTTTTAACTCGAATTGTGTGGAATTTTATCTCAGAATACTTAGTATGGACCGACATGCCCAAAAGGCCAAATCCATAGTGCGCCTCAGTATGATATTTTGAAAATGGCCATGTATGGTGCACAAACATCCGTGTTCAGCTCCAAATGTGAGTGTGAAGTTTCATTTCTTGGTCAGGCAAACTAATAAATATACATTAAAGAGCTTTTGAGGTGATTTACTTCAACATTTCACCCTCCGACACCAAAGAGATCCATTTAATCCCCCTTTCTAGCACACACACACAAACACACACACACACACACACACACACACACACAAACACACACACACACACACACACACACACACACACACACACACACACACACACACAATCAGTCTATGTAATCAGATAACCACACTGTGCACAGTGGTGCCCACCCAGCTGAATATTCTCCATGGTTGACAGGAACTGGGATGTATTTGGTTTCAGATAGGAGATAGAAAACTCATTTCCAGTTAGCTATCAGAATATACAAGTAGCCACACATATACACACACAAACACACACACACACACACACACACACTCATAAAGACACATAAGCTGCTTCTAAACAAACCTCCCTTAATCACAAAACACTTGTCAACACCAGTCTCTACGTACCCAAGCACACAAATGAGTAGTGGCACAACAACATAGCCGTGGTGATAATGAGTTCTGACGCTTGGGCGTGATTACACACACAAAACCGCTGTAAGCTCCCAAAATGCATTGCAACAGTGCCCCCTGTCATTACCAAGGCAACACTCTGAGTCTCCACCTACCTAATTCAAACCTCTCTCCATTCAACTTTAACATAAAGAGCGTGAACGTACGCGCTCCCCTTCACTAGATCTCAATGAACCCGCCGTAGCAGCTGCAACCTTTGCTTCACAATCAGCTTCATCACAGCCATTTCTCTCCTCAAGCGCAGACATAAATATTCATTTGATCCCCCTCGCTGCAGTTTCTGCAAATCTCTTTGTCTGTGTTATGTCTGAGAATTAAACCGGCACAGGAGGTAACCGTATATTTATCACAAATGGCGTTTAATGGGGTTATATTAGCCGTTATCATTCTCGCTGGGCTTCGAAGCTGTAAAAATATTTTGCGGGCGTCCATCATTATTGTGTCCATGTATTATTTACATGGTCACCCAATACCAGGCTATTCACAGGAGCACTTTGCATGTTCAAAGAGCTTTCTGAGAGTGGAAGAGTATCTGTGCTTGTGTTTTGCAGCCACGCGCTGATGGTCTTTTGCCATGTTCCCATGCATGGTCTTTCTCAGCATTTCCAGTATATTCCAGCCAGGAATACACTTCCCGGAATTATGTTCGGATGTGGTGAGATCCAGGGCTCTGACAGGTGTTAATGATGGACTAACAGATGGTTGACAGACTCAGAACTTACACACTTTTTTTTTTTTTTTTTTTAATTGGACACATGATGCAGGAGGGAGTGTGAATTGCACTCCACTAGGGAAACAAAGAGCTGGTGGGTTGAGATGCAGATGCACACTGTCCATTTACTGTTGGGAAACTGTACTAATGGGTTTATAGTGATTTAGTGTGAATTCAGCTGAAAGTATAGTGTGGGAGATGGTCACACAAAGGTATGTGATATTCATTTTTGGATATCTAGTTTATGTTCTTGTACTGGGCAGCGATTGATTAGAAATTCTAATCTTAGATTAGCAAATGTCAAAGAGTTGGAAAGGGTCTGGCTGCACTCTCAGGCACCTCCTGAATCCTAAAATGAAAAATGAGACACCCTACAGTGTGAAGTCCAAGAGACCTTAAATTCACATCAGACGCCCCATTTGTGATAGAAGCTGAGCCCCAAATGCTCTCTCTTCCATAGAACAGGCTGAATGTTACACAAATATAAATTTTACCACTTTTATATCATATAACATTGTTATATGATTTTTTTAATAATATATATATACATTACTGTTCAAAAGTTTAAGATTCAGTAAGATTTTTTCATGTTTTTGAAAGAAGTCTCTTATACTTACCAAGGCTCCAGTCTTCAGTGTCACATGGTCCTTAGAAATCATTCTAATATGTTATTTAAGAAACATTTCTTATTATCTTCAATGTTGAAAACAGTGTTTTAAAGATTCTTTGATCAATAGAAAGTTTAATGGGGTCATGACATGGATTCTTTTATTATTATTTTAATGTTTCTTGAGGTTCACTTATAATGTTAATAAAGTTTTTGCAAACAAAAATATATGCAAAAAAAGGATTATTCTCAACCCTCATTCTGACCCTCTGTCTGAAACAAGTAGGGCTCGCTGCAGCCTGCGGTGGACATCCAACTCCGCCCACAAGTGTGACGTCAGAAGCCACGCCTGTGATGGGAATCTTTTTTTAAGTCATTTCATTCATTTCAGCAGAATATAATTAAAATGTTACATGATAATAGCCAAATTCCCCAACACATCAATTTACACAACGTTTATCACATTTAGAATAAGAAAAAAAAAAACTGCAATGCAAGTCCAAATAATGAGAAACAGAAATGATTAATTCATTGCTTTGCTGGGTCTGTCAGTTCAGCTTGGCAGTCTGTTAGTTTACCTCACCTTCCGATCGAAGTCGTTCGTTAATCCCAAAACATGATAGGTATATCTATGATGATCCCCATGTCGCCCTGAAAACCCCTATTTGTTGTATGCAGGTTTCCGATTGAAAGGGTTTTTAAGCGTAATGGTAGGTTTTGAGTGTTTCAGGTAGGTTTTAGGTGTGTTTCAGGTGTAAGGGTAGGTTTTAGGTGGCTTTCAGTGTGGTCTGTCAAAAAAGACAAATATAATAAGTAAATGATTGGGTGTGAGGGTTAAGTCTTCTCTGTGTTCAAAGTTAATGAGGATAAGTGCAATTTTCCCCCCAAAAATCTCCCCAAA
The DNA here is from genome assembly GCA_037950675.1 of Hypophthalmichthys molitrix. NCBI lineage: Eukaryota > Metazoa > Chordata > Actinopteri > Cypriniformes > Xenocyprididae > Hypophthalmichthys > Hypophthalmichthys molitrix. The sequence continues at coordinate 20,255,140 of CM075510.1, read as the reverse complement.
AAATCCAGCTAATGCAGCTAATTTCATTTGATAAGGTTACAGTGACTGACGGGTAGGTTTTGGGATCAGTGTTTGGTGTAGGCAATATAATACTGTGATAGACAGGGTGGCATGGTCCTGGCTTCTGATGTCACACTTGGACGTGGGCCGGGTTGTATGCCCACCAAAGTCACTGGAAGGCAAGCCTGCAACCTTTAGCCAAAAAAGCGAAAAGACTAATGCTAACGCTCCGCCTCTTGCGGTACACAGGGAAGGAGACCAGAGGCTGTTTTTAAAATGGATGTCAATGGATCAGAGGCTTCACTATGCTGATTAAACAGCTTTTGTGGGGAAATAGCTAATAATTTAATTAATCGACAGCCTGTTCGCTAATCTTCAGCATGTTTTACACTTTCGTTGGGAACAATATGTAGATTTTAGCTTGATAAAAATGTATTTTTTTAAGAGAAGGCAGACTTGGGAATGTTGCGACAGGTAGGACTCATATACGGCATTACCAACAGCAAATGAGCCACATTACTGTTTAACAGATAGAACAATATGTTGTGTCAAAGCCACTGAAAGGCAAGCCTGCAACCTTTAGCCAAAAAAGTGTAACGGCTTATGCTAAGGCTCCGGCTGTGGCAGTACGCTGGGAAAGAGTTTTGAACAGCGGGCACTGATGTCACTGCCATTACACAATAGGCTGAGAGGTGCTGCACGTAATTAAGTTAGCCGTTATGCTTTCTCCAATGGTAAGAGATACAGACCCTCTCATCTCCCTATAATATACAATCTCTTTGCCCACCGCAGGCTGCAGCGAGACGCTTCTCGTCTGAAATGATCCATTTTTAAGGGACGGCTCCTTTAAGGCTTGTCAGTATGTCATTGCGTAGGTTTCAATATCAATGCCCAGTCGCTAATGTGCGTGAGTAAGTGTTTTGAAAAAAAATATCCATATAAAACTGCCATTAACAGACAAAGTATTATGAAATCATTTACTTACGGTTTGTGATGCGGCTTCTGTCTGATCCAATACAGTTTCAACAAAAGCTTCTTTGCGAACTCTCCATTACAATTATAGTGTGCATCGTTTTACAAAACAATCTGCAGTCAAATGCTCTGAACAATCATATAATCCTCCGGCGCGATCCAGGACGCCATTAAAATAAACCAACCACTTGTTTTTGATGCTGGGATCCTTCTGAAGTCTGAAGAGACACAATGATTATAATAGGTTGTGTTTGCTTTTGACGCGATGCAACTCTCACATCCAGTGTGGGCAAATGTCAGCCATTAAGCGACTGAACGCCAGTGGGAGGGGCCTATGGTGCAATTATGTATTATTAATGTCTTTTTTTAACAATGTAAAAAAAGTCACTTTTCTGTCACTTTGAATGAATTTAATACATCATTGCTGAATAAAAGTAATTTCTTTAAAAAAAATCTTTGTGACTCCAAATGAGATTTATGAGGTATTTGTTTATGCTGTAAAACAGCTTTAGTTAATATACAGTTATATTATATTTAATGCAATACAATTAAAGACACCAATGTTTAAATAGTTATAATTTTTAACAATAATATTCAATAATTATAAACAGTTTTTCCACCAAGTAGTTCAATTCTAGACTGGTTACGGTTGACATGCTATGGGGTGCCAATTGTAACCTGGCTAATTTCATGGACTGAATGATTCCTTTACGTGACACGAATGCAGTTCCACTTTAATGCATTTTGTACACAGAAACACCAAAGCCAGTTGCACTGTAAAGTAAGCATTTCATTTCATGCACAAAAAGATTTTGTGTACGTAAAGATGAATGTACTTTTTATTTCATGGATAACCTTTCTTGAACATAATGCACCCACAAAATGCATTAAGAAGCAATCTAGCATCTTGGCACTATTATAACTGTGCAGTATATTAGTATTTTAAAACTACTTCGATTGTGGTTTGTCCGATCAGAATTTTGAGTTACTATCTGTTGTACAAGCTGAGTTTTACATCAGCTTGATTGCAGCTGTCCCTCTATTCACTGTAATCCAATGGGCATTTATAATAGTCCAAATATACAAAATACTTGTGCTTCCATCATGCCAGAAGAAAATTAATCCCAGACCACAATGAGCATTAACCCAAACATAAGGTAAAAACGTTTTTGTTCCAGACTGAGCAAACAAGCTTTAGGTGATATATGATGTCTAGGCTTAATATTAGCAGAACAGCTATAAGACATTTGATCCGATGCCGTCAAAGATTGTTACAGCAGGACACTATTCTTAAGTCATTAGTGCCTTTTGGAAAACAGATCACGATTCTCTCCCCCCCATCGAAAATGTCATACATGAGGCCTCGTTTATTGGTTCCATGAATTGGCATAAATATCTGTTATACTGCAACAAACCTTAATTGAATTGTGCTTGTTTTTATTGTACTTTATCTTCCACTTAATATGCTCTAACAAGCTTTCAAATTCAATCAGGCCGTTGACTCAATTTGGCGTGTGCTCTTGCCTGTCCATGCACATCTGCAAGCACAATAAGTCACTGCGCGGTGACGTATTAGTAGCCGACACTCAAGGGCATTCACGATTACTCTCCACCACTGAATGCATCATTAGCGTTTAAGACATTTTTTCAAGATGTATGTACGTAATAAATCAATGTGCGTCCTGCGGCGTTTCCTGGGTAGTGTGTGATTGTGATTGGGGTGAGGTAAAGGCAATCAGGGTGGAAAATATCAAGAAAAGGAGCATGCAGACAATTGTGTATCATTCCCACGCCGCAGGGCTTTTGCCCACATTTTTGCCAAAAGGATTCGGTCTATTGCAGGCGTCTACATTTGAGCCTCAGACACACATATGTACACACAAATATATACACACACACAGCAGCTGAAGGCCCTCCTCTCGCAGACTGGCCTTGTGCCTGGTGAGAGCTTGTTAAGTGTAGGGCTTCATAGTGAAGGCAGCCCCCCTATCTGCCTTCAGCTGGCCCCTTACTGCACCAGTCTTTATGTCCTCATCTGCAGGCCAACCAGACACCCTATACACACCTCGCACACACTCTCTCTGAATGTCTCCTTACCCATGTGCACATTCACAGCCATGTTTTATACACACACAGAATTCACAGGTCAGGGCAAATCAGATTCAGGGCAAAACACACAGAGAAACACAAAGTCTGCTGCAAAAAACATTCAAAAAAAAAAAAAAAAAAAAACAATTCTTCCTCATTTTTTGTCTTGTCTTGGAATATCTAAACATTCTTAAATCAAGAATGGGGAAAGTTACTTTAAAAAGTAATGCATTACAATATTGTGTTACTTCCTAAAAAAAAAGTAACTAATTGTTACTTTTTATGGAAAGTAATGTGTTACATTGGCCTTAGTTCAATTAGGACATTTAAGTAGCTTTTATAAATGTGCCTTAGAAAAAACATACCGGTGTGCATATTAAGATATGTCAGTGCAAGTTGCTTTCAGTTAAAACAGCTCAGACATGCATTTTAGTCTGGGACTCGGCTTAAGCCTTGTCTGTGAAACAGTGGTAAATAATAATGTGAGATTAAATACATAAAGTATATTTGTGTAATTTAACATGTTTAATTATAACAGGTTTGTGTAATATTCTGAATTTTCATTTCACTGTTTTTATTCATTTTGAGGAATACTCAGTCTGTTTTGTCCAAGTGAGATGAGTAAATGCATGTTCACATTTAGTCTAGAACTACAATAACCATCATGCTTACACAGCGCATACAACGCCTCTGCACCTTACACCTTTTCTCTCAACATGGGACAGGAGAGCTGTCAGTCAATAAATGGGAAAACAAAGTAACTTGTGTTAGGCTACTTATTTGAAAAAGTAATCTGATTACATAACTAGCATTACATGCTTGTACTGGGCCTAAAAAACAATGTTTTTCATGGCATTCGGTTTTGTTAACGGATCCTGAACATCTGTGTACAATATGGAGGGAACGCTATAAAACACTCAAACAATGTTACCTGTGTGGCTCTGAATCTACAGCAGCAAGGCAAAAGAAATCATGTTTCTAGTCTGAACTGAATGTAGGGGGAGAGAAAACTGGGCCTTGTTGAAATAATACAAAAGATATTACATTAAAACATTTTTCTATTGCATTAAGTTGCATCCTCACTGGCTGTACACAACAACAACTATGCAATATGACCAGTATAGTCTGATTCACAAACAAAGGACTTTTATGAATGAGCCAGTTCTTTTTAATGGACCAGTGAGTCACAAATGAGTCTTGAACTTTCAAGATTTTATTGGTTTGGGAACTTATAACCCACCAGGAGCCAATTTTGGGTATTTTTTCTTTGTTTACCAGCACTGCAGTGGTTGACCCATCAGACTGGCCTTTGACAGGAAATGCTGTTTTGTAAGAATGACTAAGTTACACATTTTGTTACTGTAATATGAAGAATAGATGATAGAAAAGCTTATTCTTTGCAGTTTTTCTTTTGACATTTTGTTTCTTTAAAGTATTTCCAAAAATAGCTAGTACAGGAAATCAAGTGCAAGTTTTTTAAGAGTAGACTATACCAGGTTTCAAAAAATAATAGCGTGAATGTATAGCATTTAAAAGTTTAGGGACAGTAATATTTGTTAACGTTTTTGAAAGAAGCCTCTTCACACTCATCAAGGCTGCATTTAATTGATCCAAAATAGAAAAAAAAAGTATAATATTGTGACAGTAATAGTAATATTTTGAAATAATATTACAATTTAAAAGAACTGTTTTCTATTTTAGTATATTTTAAAATGCAATTTGTTCTTGTAATGGCAAAGCTGAATTTTTTCAAAAAAAAAAAAAAAAAGATTAAAATAGTTTAGTATAACAATAGTATAACAATAGTACAAATACTAAACAAATCAATAGTTGTTGTTTTTTTTTTTTGTGTTTTTTTTGGCGATATATAAAATTTAATACCAATTATTTGGGTGGCGGAGGGGTTGGAGTTCCCTCAGAAGTACTAAAAGAATCGCTAATGGAATCGTTAAGGAACCAGAATCGTTAAATTCCCTGCAATTCCCATCCCAAACTGTAATGGATGCACATGCCCGATCAAGACCTCTGCAAAATCTCAGGGTTGTCCGCATTAGGAGGTTCCTCAGAATGAATGCATGTCATGGTCTAATGAGGAATGACGTTGGGGGGGTTTTATCTGCTGTATTGGATTTTATACGCATAAATGTTTCAGGATCTGCTAAAGTTCATTCACATGGAAACTGTTTATTTATTCAGTGCAAATGAATCTTCTCTGTCTTTTCAACCACTGCTGTGCGCGTGCGAGGGGGTTGTGTGTTGAACATTCACTTGAAGCTGTCTAATGATACCCCTGTCTGCGCATTCGTTTTTTCCCCTCAATTCCACAAATGTAGTGTATCTTCTGCTGAATAGAACTAGTTCACCACCAATATGTTTTCATGCAGCAATAATGTAATCTCACTTTCAGTCTTATGGAATCAGAATCCGTTACATGCTTGAATCACTCAATATTTTATTGTGACCTTTGAATGCTCCTCTCAGCGTGTTATTGTCCCCACGACTCTCCTGCAGTCCATCTCCCTGTGTGTTTGTCTTTATGGCAGGCCGCTCTGTCTCATATTCCACCTAGTCTTATCTGTAGTGGTCCAGTGGCTTGTAAAATGGTGTGGGGAGAGTTTGTGGAGCTTTGTCTTGGGAGCAGGAGTGACAGATTGAACCGAAAGGAAAGGGTATTGAGCGTTAAACCAGCCAGAGCAATGTACTGTTTTGTTTTTTTTTCTTTGCATGCCGCTGCTGTGTCTGTCAGGAGATGATGTGTGTGTGCGTGCAAGTGATATATGATATATTCATATGACCGAATTACATTACTGCCAACGGCTTGATCTTCAGAACTCAAGTCCATTGGTTTCATACCGATAACTTGTTATATTGATCCACGAAGGTCACAGTTAACATACTGTACTGCACTGGTGCTTATACAGTATCATGAAAATTAGAAGCATGTGAATCAAAACAGGTCTGGTGACAGCTAGATTACAAAAGAGCATAAAGGGATTTAATTACAATGTTTGGATTTGTAGCATGCGGACAATCAAGCACATTTTAGCCCACTTGTACATGAATTGATTTCACGTTTCATAATCTTCACTAGAACCTTTTGCTGTGGTGGATAATTAGATAATTCATTCTGATGTTCATGCGCACTGTTCTAAAATACTCCACGAAATGCTACTAAATCTACAGTACTATGGAAATATTTTAACAGAGCTGTGAGCTTGCTGTCTGAATTGACTATAATGAGAGAGAAAGACTGGAAAGACATGTTTCGCTCCCTAATCACTAGTAAGAGAAACTTCACTCCTTAATTGCGATCATGGAGTGAAAGAAAACACAAACACTCTCACTTTGATAATACGGTGCAGGGAAACTTTGCACTGCTTCCACTCCACACCACTCACAAACTCTGGTCTGGAACACTGTGAACACAGACAAGCAGCACTGGGACTTTTTACTGTTTGTAACACTCCACTTGTATGTGTTTTTTCCAGACAGACTATCAGTCTGTGAATTATTGATGGGGATTTTTCAGTGACTCTTTTTGCAGGTCAACGAGGGACTCTTTATGACTGAGTCATTGATTGATTCATTTATTCAGTTGATTTGTTCAAGAACACTGATTCATTCAAGAACCAAACACATGATTCGCAAACCTCACTATCATACTACACTTACTGAACCATAACAATATTACAAAAACAATATGTGTAAAGAGTATGTCCAGATTCACAATATTCATAAAATAGTAGTTTGGTTATTTACAGAAATGACAAGAGCATTCTGTGACCAAACTCACACCTATACACTTTCGGGACTCACAACCTCATTTTCGGCAAAGCCCTGGTGTATGATTGGAACCAGACTGGACAACTAGAAGTCTGTCACGTCATACAGTGTGTGAGAGTCACTCTGCGCTCAACATGTGTGTTTTGCGGGTTTTCATATATGTAGCTTCGGTAACTTACAGAGCCACTGATATGAGCTGCTTATCATTGGAAGGTTGTAGATCCAGTCACTGCTAAACATGCTATTCAGAGAGTTGTCGTCATGAGTGAAATATTAGTATACTGTTAAGACCAATTATTACTTAATATTACTCCCATTCAATACAATTTTCTTGTAGTCTGTAGGCGACTTACAGGTGTCTTTTGATTGGTCTTGTCAAGGGCACTGGCCACAGCTTGGGTACCAAAACATATAGTCATATCACAGGCCCAGGTAAAGAATATAACCATTGGCGAAGCACTTTAATGTACGAATAGATGTTTTTGTCATGTACACAATACACACATTATGTGAGACGTGGAACCTCTTACCCTCCGGGTGATTTCCACTTAACCCCAGTGTGACCCATGATGAATTATTTAGTCCAGAGCGATTATGATAGGCCTCTCTGATGACAACGCTGCTCTTTTAAACCTATGATAAGTGGCATGACTTATGGCCACTTTACAATCATGTTGATCCTGTATGAAAAGGTTATCTGGATGGATGTGCTTTCTAGATGGAAATGTTAATCGCCCCAAGGGAGAGGAGGTGGTGGAGGGGCCAATGTGGGAGGTTTGACCACTCTCCCCAAGGCTTACAACCGCCCCCTTTAAACAGCTTAAGAGCGCAGCTTATGTATAAAGAAATGGACCATCACTGGTTTAAAAACCTTTGAAATGACAGCAGCAGGTCAGATGAGCGGTGGGAGGGGTTGATGGGTGACTTTTGTTTGCGTAGCATGTGTGTGGATGTAATTAGAGTGATGTCAAGCGGTCACTGAGGAACTGCAGGCTAATGTTAAGTGTTGTGGGCACCTCATGGTTAGGAGGGAAGCCATTCCCAAGGTGTTTTTCTCTGAAGCTGCCTCAGATGACCCCAAGTTTTATTTCTGCTGGGAAAAGTGATAAACTGGAATAGAATGACATTGTTTGGACTAATAAAATTAGCTTTAAAAAGATAATGGGATGTGATATCCTTTCTGCTGGACAGCGTTTCAGTGCCTGGGTTGGCTTATTTGTTTGCTCAAAGAGGTTTAATGCAATAACCTCTCTGCCTCTGTATGAGCGTTTACATGCAACAAACGAACATGGCAAAAGGTAGGCCATTACCTCAATCTGGTGTAATGTTAACCGTTTGAGCACTCACACATGTATGCACACATGTACACACACAGACACACACATATACGTGCTGAGCAGAAGTGCCAGTGGAGCTCAGATTAGCTTAGAGCAGTAAAGTGCCTCTTTGCTCCTAATGGGCTATAAATCAGTGCAGTCGCAAGCCTGTTTACTGCAGCAGTGTCCTGCTCCTTCACTTTACAGCCCGTGATGGAAAAACCATTTAAATAAACACAGGACCCATTACATCTGAATCACTGCCACCTCAGCACAGAGAGTCGACATAAGCCAGCACATGCTGCCAAGTTTGTAACCAGCTACCCCTGGATTTTATTATTCTAAGTGAATTTTTGCCTCAGACGTTGTTGTGATGGAGCAGTCAAGCATTAATATTAATCTCGTATATATTAGACAATCAGACACGGGAATGGTTCGCATTTGCAGGAGATGTTTGGATCACTGTTAGTTTTTATTAGTTTAACACTTAGATGATATTAGGTGGAAATGCACGTCATGTTTTATGAATTTCTATAACACAAAACACAGGGATAGTTCAAGCAGAAAGAGGATTCTCTCGTTGTTTACTCGCCCTCATGTCGTTTTAAACCTATACCCTGTTGAAAAAAAACAGCATGCTGGTTAGGTATGTTTTGAAGCATGGCAGCTGGTTTGAGCTGGTTTATGCTGGTCCTTAGTTGGTCATGAGCTGGTTAAAGCTGGTCCTGAGCTGGTTATAAACTGGTCCTGAGCTGAAGCTAGTTGCTTAGGACCAACTAAGGACCAGCTTAAACCAGCTTAAACCAGCTGCCATTCTTCAAAACATACCTAACCAGCATATGCTGTTTTTTTCAACAGGGTATGGCTTTTTTTTTCTTTTCAAAAGGAGATATTAGGAAGGATGCCCAAGCTTCTGTTTAACATATAAGGACTGTGGATGGTGATCAAATCTCCAAAAAAAAGTTTAAAATCTCACTTGCGGTCACAGGCCCTGTCCACATGAACACAGGTATTTTCAAAACCGCAGCTTTTTCTATGCGGTTTGGCCATTCGTCCACAACCGGAGATTCTGGCCAGTGACATTGGAGTGCACGCTGTTTGACGTCAGATTGTGTCTCCTTTGTTTACGTGAGGCGAGTTTATGCAATGAAGGACGTAGCCAAAATATTGCTGCTAATAACTGTGCTAACAGGGCTTATAACATGTATACAGATACATGCACAGTTCTCCCATTAAATGGCGTCAGAATGCAATACTACACAGGTCACTGCTTATGACAATTTTTTTTTACTTTGAATGAATACGTCTCATTGTATTGTTCTGGTTTATGGAATTAATAATAATAATAATAAAATGCTTAATAAAATGACAGTGTTGTTAGCCAAACGGAACCGGTAATAAACTGTTTTCCAGGCTTCTGATTGGCCAACATAGCTTTTGACAGCACTTCATTGCGTGTTTTTGCGTTTTCATGTGGACGGAGATTTTTTAAAAACCGAGGAGGAAAAACTCAGTTTATAAAAATACCCGTGTACGTGTGGACTAGGCCTTAAACAAATCATGTCATGATTGGTCACATGACAATAAAGAACCAATGGTGTTGGGTGTCAATGAAGTCATGACAAACTTGGTGGTATAGACACATAGCTACTGTAGAAGCTGCTAGTTTCATAAAATTTAATTTTAGTTGGAAATAAAAAAAACTTGCCCTACCCTGAGTAACTTATAATAATGATTAATATGTATCACTGTCAGATTATCTCGTCATCACAGGATTTGTTAGTGGGTGGGATATATTAGGCAGCAAGTGAACATTTTGTTCTCAAAGTTGATGTGTTAGAAGCAGGAAAAAATGGGCAAGTGTAAGGATTTGAGCGAGTTTGACAAGGACCAAATTGTGATGGCTAGATGATTGGGTCAGAGCATCTTCAAAAAATGCAGCTCTTGTTCCCGGTCTGCAGTGTCAGTGTCTATCAAAAGTGGTCCAAGTAAGGAAGAGTGGTGAACCGGCAACAGGGTCATGGGCGGCCAAGGCTCATTGCTGCACTTGGGGAGCGAAGGCTGGCCCATGTTGTCCATTCCAACAGACGAGCTACTGTAGCTCAAACTGCTCAAGAAGTTAATGCTGGTTCTGACAGAAAAGTGTCCGAATACACAATGCATCACAGTTGCGTATGGCACTGCATTGCCGCAGACCAGTCAGGGTGCCCATGCTGACCCCTGTCCACCGCCAAAAGTGCCAACAGTGGGCACGTGAGCATCAGAACTGGACCACGGAGCAATGGAAAAAGGTGGCCTGGTCTGATGAATCAAGTTTTCTTTTACATCACATGGAAGGCCGGATGCATATGCATCACTTACCTAGGGAACACATGGGGAACACATGATTGCAAACCATGTACACTCTTTCATGGAAACGGTATTCCCCTGGTGGCTGTGGCCTCTTTTTTAGCAGGATAATGCGCCCTGCCACAAAGCAAAAATAGTTCAGAAATGGTTTGAGGAGCACAACAACAAGTTTGAGGTGTTGACTTGGCCTCCAAATTCTCCAGATCTCAATCCAATCAAGCATCTGTGGGATGTGCTGAACAAATAAGTCCGATCCATGGAGGCCCCAACATGCAACTTACATGATTTAAAGGATCTGCTGCTAACATCTTGGTGCCAGATACCACAGCACACCTTCAGGGGACTAGTGGAGTCCATGCCTCGACGGGTCAGACAACTTATTTTTTCAGATACAAGTCTTGTAGGACCTACTTATTTCTAACAGTAATCTTGGTGTTGATAAGATCCCCTTCAATATGGTGTTCACAAAAAAGTAAAAATATTCCTCCGCATGTAATTTGCAGTTTTAATTTTCAACCACAGATGTTGATAGACAGCCCAGAATACAGTGTTTGCCTCTATGGAAGTGCATGTTTAAAAAGTATTGGAAAATTCAAATTATTTCTAAGATGAAAATGAACTTTCTATTCATCTTGCTTTTTTTATATTTGACAAAATTACTATTCTTACTGTATTTTCATCAAATAAATGCTGCATTGGTGAGCATATTTCTTTCAAAACAGTAAAAAAAAAAAAAAAAAATTCTGACAACCACAGACTTTTGAATGGTAGTGTATGTATTCACTTTGTGAGTCTCTTATTGTTGTCTTTGACATAAGGACAAAATTATTGCATTTGATGCAGCCTTCACATAAAAAAGGTTCAATACACAATACACATGTATTACACATGTAAAAGCAAGAAAAATGCCATACATATCTTAAAAGAATATCTTGGCACAGCTGCACCAACACTACAAAGGACTGAGAGTAAAATCTTCTAAACACTACAGTCACTTTATATGTCCTGTGAGGTGAGCGTCTCTGTGTGCCAGCAGCACTCAGCTTGAATCTTTCTATCCTGAAAGACACTGAGATCAAAACACTCTCTGCGTCTTCCTCCCTCTTTCTTTCTAACTCTTCCATTTTTCTTCTTTTGTCCGTTAGGAAACAATAGTGATAATGGGGAAAACAGTGAACAAAGGAGCGGGAACTTTGCCCAGACATGTTATACATCTTGCGCACGGCAGGAAAACGCTTTGACAGTCTGACACTTTAAAATCCAAGCATCATTTGTATTAATAAAAGGATGCATAATCCTCACTTTGCATTAACAAGCAGCTTCAGGAGCTCCAACTAAATGTTCTTCACTGAACTTTTTTTGCCTTATGTTACATTTCATGCTGAATATCGCTAATTGTTTTGCACTGCCAGTATGGAAATATTGAATGTTTCTTGGCAAAATGGTCCTTCCTAATATATGCTCTGTGAGTTTCCTCTCCTTGGCTGGTCTAATTAGCGCCAATGGAGGTGTTGTCAGCCCACCTCCATCTCTGCAGATTGCAGCAGCTGTTTTAATTCCAGCGAGAGCAATGCTAAATTTCATTAAGACCCAAAGCCTCCTCATTACATGCAGACAGGTGCAGGAAGTGCAGTGGATTCACGCCTCCTCTGTATTTCATGTAATGTTTCATTGATGCACCACGTTTTTGTTCTCCCTGCATACGAGATGAAGTTTCTGAAAATCTCACAGCTCAGGGATTTTAGCAAAGCAAAAAGGTCAACCTAACTGTGATGACCAGCGGAATCATCCGCACGGGGGCCGATGCGAACCCCGGTTTGTCAGGGATCCTTTATGTTGGGTTGACAGATCCTTCAGCTCAGGAGGGAGATGGACCCACGTTACACGAGGCATGGATGTGCAGGTAATTAAGAGAGCACTGGAGTCTTGTCATTGACATTACCCAGTGCTGTAGCCTATGTCCATTACTCATATAAAGCTCATTACGGAAGCACAGAACTCTGCTTCTTATCACTACATTTCAGCCTCTATGTATGGAAACGGAGCAAGATAATTAACTCAACAGACCATCTTTCAGCAGGAAATATGGATTGATATAAAAAGAAGCCAATATGTGGAACTCTGACATTTAATGAGTCACCATGGCAATTATATACATGAACATATAGCTCATGATGTCTGATTTCCACTGATGACTTACCAAGAAAGACACTGGTTCACTGTAAGCCCTAATAAGTTGGCAAAACTCAAAAATTAAGTTAGTAAACTTTAATTTTGCACTACACAAGAATGTTAAGTGCAGTTTTATTGAAATATTGACTAAGCAAACTCCAGTGCTAGGTAGTAACTGATTGCATGTAATCAGATTCTAAACATTAAGTACTTGTAATTTTGATTATATTACGTTTTAAAATACTCATAATCAGACTACAGTTACTTTTTTATTGATTACATGATTATATATTATATTATTACATGATTACATATTATATTCACACAATTTATTGATTCTCCCTAATTCTTCTTTTTCGTGTTTTATATTTTCCTTTCTAAAAAATTATATCGCTTATATGCATTCAGAAAGTCTTCCAGTTTTGTGAAATTGCACTTGTCAGGTGGTTATAATTACATGGAAAATTGAGAGGTCACAAGGTATTTGACCAGTGAATTTAACATTTAAGGAGTGTTACCTCAACATTGCAACATTGCATTTCGAATCAAACATATAAATTATTATTTGAATTTTCACTCAGTAAGTCAATTATGTATTGTTATGTCTTTGGAAGACATTTTCTTTTAAACACATTTTTATTATAATTTTTATTGTTTATTTTAATTTTATATGTTTATGATTGTATTAATTATTAGCTTTTCATTAAACTCATAAACCCCCTGCAGTTCCATCACAAACCCCAGTTCGTAATGTTTAAAGGTGCAATATGTAATATTTTTGCAGTAAAATATCCAAAAACCACTAGGCCAGTGTTATATATTTTGTTCACTTGAGTACTTACAATATCCCAAATGTTTCCAACTATTTGTAAATTGTGAGAAAATTAACCAAGGCTCCGGGATGTGTGAAGAGTCGCCTGTCAATTGTGTCATACCCGCGTTACCATCAGTTTTATTTTGTAAAAAACATGGAAACACCATTAAAATACACTACCAGTCAAAAGTTTGGAATCGGTAAGATTTTTAAAAGAAGTTTCGTCTGTTCACCACTGTTAGAGTGGTTTTGTGGTCCAGGGTCATATTTGTGCAAAATCTTTTGTTCATTTGTAACTAATGAACAGAAATGATTAGTTCACCTTCCAAGTCTCTCCTACGGTTTGAGTCGCTTTCGTTCATTTGTCACGTAACATGACACCTGCATATATTCTGCATTGGATACAGAAATAAGTTCATAATTCCCAAACGTCATTACAAAAAAAAAAATTATTACACATGTCTTTTGATAATTATAATTATTCCTAAATAAAAACAGAGATGAATAGCGGTCATATGACAAATTAACAAAAGCGACTCGGACTGGAGGAGAGACTTGAGGTGAACTAATCATTTCTGTTTCCTGTACAGAGCTGATTGAATTTGTCACATGACAAAAGAAGGAACAATTTGGACCGGAAGACTTGGGAGGTGAACTAATCATTTCTGTTTCCTGTACAGACTCACAGCCTGTGTGGCTTTCACGTCATAAGGAACAATTCGGACCATAAGACCATGAATTAATTATTTCTGTTTCTCATAATTTGTCATTGGCTGCATTATCATTTTTCGGAATATGATCAAAGTTTGATTAAGTAGATTTGTTGGGGGAATCTGGCTATTTGAAATGTAACCTTTAATTTAATTCTGCTCAAATGAACAAAAATGACTTCAATAAAGATTTATTCATTGTGCTGAACGAGATTCAAAGATCTAAGTCAGTAAAATGATCTGATCTTCCCATAACTAACTCCTACCATTTGATTATATTAACATCATATTAAATCAAATCGTTTGTGGTTAACTGCTAGCAACAGTACACTTGTATGTGCTTATGTAACTAGCAAAGAGACTATCACTAAACACTCAATGTATATAGTTAAGCAACATTTATAGGCTTAAGGTTTTGCATCGTCAACCTAACCACAGGCTCTACTCTTCATTACAATGGTAACTGCAACATAACAGAAATCCCTATAAATCCCAACATAACAGAACATTAAACATGTATAAAGTATAATAAAACACTTCATTTCAACATTTATTCTCCTTATTTAGTCTGACACAAAGTCTGTGAACTAGAAATCTGTTGCAACTCTTTCAGTTTAAGTTCAGCTTAAAATAATCAATTATTGAGTTTACAACTTTTTTCTATAAAGTAATATTTGACTTAAATTATCTCAGTTCCTTTAGTTAATTTCACTGTTCAGTTTTACAGTGATGAGAGTCCAAGAGGGAGAGAAAGTCGCATTGCTACATACTCTCCAAAAATGGAAAAAAGTTTAGCTGAGGTTATGGAGAGGAACGGGCAAGGTGCCCAATAAAAGTGTAATTTATGCAGCTGCGTTCGGTACAGTGAAGGCCTCCACACAAAGATGCCCTGTTCTAGGGTCGCCCATAAATTGGGGGTCTATGAATGGCTAGCTGTGCAGGACTATCGGGGCCCTTTCTCTGTCGCTCCTCCAGAGGGGAGAGTCTGAAAGCTATTTCCCCCCGTTAACCCAGCTGATTTGTGGGACGCTAATGGCCAATGTTGATGCAGACCTCGCTGCTCTTTTTTTCCACTCGTGGCGTCTCCTGAAGGGAATATCATGCCACTTTATCACATCATTCCCACAGAGGCTGGAAACTCAAGGCCTGTGTGTTGGATAAGGCCCGTTCTGCTCGCATCCACGCTGAGTTAGATTAGACACGCTGTCATCATTCTGCCAACACTGAGATGTAGTGTATCCTCCAGATGAGGAGGACATGGTCATCACGGTCATCACAGGGAGGGTCAGTGTCAGAGACATGTAGGTAAGACATCCCTGAAGAGTCATGGCAGAGGGAGTGTGAAAGATATTCTTTCCACTAAATGTGTGGCATTTTAACCCTTGGAGCAGCAGGCCTAACCATGCACACTGCAAAATTCAACTGAGAAGCAAAACTGCATAAGTATGACAGTGTTTTAGTGCCATGTTAAAATAAAAAAGGATGATTTGGGGAATAAATACATTTTAAAAATAATCTCATAATAGGCTTAGGTTTAGGTCCATGTAAACCCTACATTATGGGGACAAAATGTCCTAACAAAGATGGCAATATCTGAAATCATTGTCCTTGTGAGGACATGTTTTAGTGTCCATGAGGAAAACAGCTTATAAATAATGTTTTTTTTTTTTTTTTTTTTTAAAGTCTAAAAATGTAGAAAGTTTTCTGTGATGGGTAGGGTTACGGGATATAATATACAGTTTGTACAGTATAAAAATCATTATGTCTATGGAAAGTCCCCATAAAACATGAAAACTCAATGTGTGGGGGTTTGGGTGGGGGGTATGTATGTTTGTGGACTTTTAGAGAATATGGGTAAAACTTTACAATAAGGTCTCATTTGTTAACATTAATTATTACACGGCACTGTGGAATACTTGATTCTGATTGGTCAATCGTGCCATCCAGCGACTTGTTATTCCCCGATAACATCCGCTGACAACAGATAACACAGGCTCATCTGGGTTACTGAAGTCAGCAGTGCTATACGTTTGCTAGGAATGATTTTTCTTCGTTGAAGTTTTGCGTTTGGTGAGATAATAAAATATTAAATCTGTCAAATCAATATTTTGTGTACAGTAATTTAATTATGTCATCAGTATCGTGGACTCACTCTCTCTGGTTTCATACAAACGCAGCTGCTGCCATTCTGCGACTATTGTTTTGTACGCTGTTGGATTATAAGATGATAAACAGGTACGATTTTAAAACAGTTTCATCTCAGATCACTATCTCTTATCCCTATAATTATTTATGTGGCAAAATGCAGTTTAATAAGTGGTGTGACTGTACCGTATCTCTTAAATGTCCGTCTAGTTTGAACTTGCCACGCAAGCAACTGCTCTCTCTGAGTTTAAAGAGCTAATAAAATATTTCGAATATTTTGTGTCTAATTATTTACTTATGTGGCAAGTAGCCATGTAATAAGCGGGATACTGTACATCCAGATGGTTGTTATCTCAGAATAAACCCCTTCAGGCTGATGCAAGATCCTGATCACCCTGTCTGAGTTTATTCTGAGATATCAACCAGCTGGATGTACATTATCCCTTACTTAATGCATTAACTAACAATGAGCAATATATTTTTTACAGCATTCATTAACCGTTGTTAATGTTAATTAATAAAAATGTTCTTGTTCTTGTTAGTTCACAGTGCATTAACTAATGTTAACAGATGCAACATTTGATCTTAATAATGTATTAGTAAATGTTGAGATTAACATTAACTATGATTAATGCTGTAGAAGAATTGTTCATTGTTAGTTCATGTTAACTAATGCATTTAACTAGTGTTAACAAATGAAGCCTTATGGTAAAGTGTTACCAGAATAATTAAAGCTGCAAGCAGCGATGAAAGGGCCCTCGCACCCGGGCTTACCGCCACCCGGTGGCCTTAGGAAAACTGAACAGTGGGCTGATATTCATTTAAGCGGATAAATAGAGGAGAAATATGGCAAAGTCATTTTGATGCGCCACAGTTCCTGCCAGCAGGTGACGCTATGACTAACTAAATATTGGCATATAGATGTCTTCAGGCCAGGACTCTTATCACACATGTGAAGTTTGGGGCAGATTGGACACTGTATGCCTGAGTTACAACAGCTTCCTGTTTCATTACGTTTTAAAATTAATTGCATTCCATTTATCAACACAAGCCATCCAGCATTTAATATGATATTCTAAAATCGATCTAGCTTACTGCAGTGTGTCTCAAACAAGTGTCTCACAGCAGCTGCCGAGCAAACGCACAGAGTAACATTATAACATCATTTTCAACACTCTCAAATGTATCTAATATGATAAACAGAGCTGTATTACCTCATACTCATGACCGGAAAAGCGGAAGCGGTGCCGCTGCGGGTGAGGCGTGTGTTGCGCAATCGCTCCAGTGGCCTCGTTCAGCTCCCACAACGCTCGGTCCTGCTCTGCTTCGTACTACAACAACGTTAATAATCGCATCCATGAACATGATTTCTTCCCGAATCCTATCCCTATTCTTTTGCACCGGATGTGAAGTGAAGATTCCGCGCTCAAACTTGCCGTCATCAAGCTACGCCTTTGTTTTGAATAGGCCTCTAGCAGACAGAAATCTTACATATTGCACCTTTAACATCGCCAAGACCTTTAGATTAGACTGACCAAATATGACGTTTTTCTGATTAAAGCTCTAGGAGGAGTTCGCAAGGACTTTTTTGTAGGTATTGGGCTGTTACATCTGTCTGCCGAATTTCATACCTGTACATGAAACGTAGCACGAATGGCGCTCAATTGAAATTTTGTAGGTGGCGCTATCAAGCCATTTTGCCACACCTAATTCTGAAACCCAAATCAGACTTAAATTTTCACCACTTCTGACAAGTGTGCAAAGTTTCTTGAGTTTGAGCATGTTTAGGCCCTCAAAAATGCGATTCATTTCGGAGAAGAAGAATAACTGACTGAGCAATTACAATAGGGTCCTCACACTATCGGTGCTCGGGCCCTAATAATAATTTTAGCAGTGCATTGTGTATGAAGACCACATCAGGTAGAAGTTTAAGTGCATTTAAATATTTATCGGTGGGAAAGTGCCTTGAATAAGCACCTCCAATTAGCCCTGGTCAGTGGGCCTGCAGCGCAGTGGGACTCTCTGAATGTTTTATTACAGGCTGATGCATTCAGCAGCATCAGTGTTTGTCATTACCGGCTCTCAGCGGCTCACGCAGTGACCACAACAGGGCCGGGCCTCAACAGAGAGCTGCTGAAGCCCACATCTGCTGGAGCACACTCATCAATACCACATCTGCAGAATGGCCGATGTTAACCTCATGGTGAATGCATCTTTTGTTGTCAAGTCAAGTCAAGACACATTTATTTATACAGCGCTTTATACAATGCAGATTGTTTCGACAGACTCATGTAGAGAAGCATTGCTGAGCTTAATGACCCTAAAATGTGGATTTACAGGGTCAAGAACCAAGCTTGATTGTGCTGCATTCTAAGTTTTCGCCTCGGCATCCCAGCATTCCACGCTGTTGCAGCCGAGCCCATTACGTCTGACACAAAGATGTTTTTTTGCCACACGTTTTGACATTTTTCTTGGGAATGATAAAAAATGAATGATGACCTCAATAGTCTTTTACATCTGCGTGAAGATCAATACGGTGTGGGCGAGTAGGTTAGGGGGTCTCCAGAGGTTGGGGGGAGATGGAGGGGGGGTCTTCTCTGAGGCGTGCTCCGCTTGTACACGAGCTGCCGGATTCTCTAAGTACTGTGTTTAATTGGAGGCCCGGGCCGGGGCTGGCAGACGGGGTGCTGAGCGGGGCTGTCAGTGCCGAGTGGTACGGCAGGGCGGCAGCAACGCTGGAGCTCCTCTCCATAGAGAGCCCGGGAGTCCCATACATTATTGATTGGTCCTGAGATAAAAGAGGATGCTATGCCGTGCACCCTGCTTCTCAGGGAGGAAAATGAAAAAGGGAGACACGGGGAGGGAGAGAGAGAGAGAGTGATGCCCTGGCTTCCAGCGCAATGTCGAGGAAGAAAAACAAGACCTTGAGAGTTTGATTCTTTTCCTTTTACAGTGTTAGAGTATCAAAGTATTCTAATATTCATTATTCATAGGTAGGCTCATCACAAATGGGTATTCTTTCACAATGCAGCATCTTTTTAAGAGCTTCTTGTACATACCACAAACGAATAGCATTTCCCACAAGAATTCTTAAGCATAATGAAAAATTACAAGCGTTTGGTCGTGAAAAGAAAGCGAAGTGCAAAAAAACAAAAACTAGTAACAGAAACTCTTATGACTAGACTAGGGTCTGAAATATCTTTTCCATTAAGGGCCAATATTTTCTCCTTGAAACTGATTTCAGGGGCATTTTTTACTTTTGTAAGGTCAATTTTTATAATCATCTTATTAAATGTATTTGTGTTGTCTAGAAACTGTTTATTAGTTTATTAGTAAGAACTTTTTTACGCATTAGAAAATAAAGACTTCACATTGGTTATCATAATAGCATGAAAAACAAAACGTTATCATTATCGTTATAGTTACCGTCCTTGGTGTAAAGGAGCCTTTATTTAAACTGGGAATAAATTCTAAACAGAAAGGAAGCAAATAACACTAAAGCGGTCCATGAATTCTGAGTCTAGTGCAAGTTTTGCACTCTCGCAAAAACTCCCTTTGTAATCACTGAAGATGTCTACAATGCAAAATTAATTTCTTACATCATATCTGCTGTTTGTTGTTTATGATGATAGAATTTACGAAAGAGCAGAATTCAGTCAGTGCGCATTGAACAAAACTCCAGCGTTTTCAGTGACTAATCGAAACGCCTCTGATTGGCCATTGCATTCATAAGCTCAACAGAAACGTTTGTAATTGGTTATCGCTCAATGCTGCAAAATTAATTAATGAAAAGAAATCTAATGCAATACCGAACTGAATCATCACTTGAGCTGAATAATGACACAATTGTCTTTTTAAAACTGCTTTACAGGAAAATTTGATTTGTCTCATATTTGATTAAGTTTGCATCAATAATTTTGTTATTTTCCTGCTTATTACTGTGAAACTGCTTAAATGCATCAATGTTTCACCAATCATTGTTACATATTTGTGTCTTTAGCGACTCTTAGATCTATATCTAATACTGATGGATCTCTAACTGCCGCAAAAATATAAAAATCTCCTGATAATTTAATAACAATTACAAAAGAATAAAATAAAGCATATTTTATTACCTTTAGGAACTTGACCGGTTCAAATTGAGCAGATGCTTTTTATCATCATCACTGTCATCGTCAAGGCTCATTTCCCTAGTTCATATTCGCAGTCTCAACCATATACTCAAAACTATTGTTTTCAAATCAATATTTTGATCACTGACAGCTTATTCACTAGATCCACCAAGTGAGAGTGACAATAATATTGACTGCGTTCAGGACTTGCTCTGCAGTAAATCGCTGTGCCATTTCAAGTTTTGCTGATGATACTTGTGTATACTTTTGTTTTCTACCTGCAGTAATTATGAGTGAACCATCACGTCATCATTGTGTATCAGACATTGCCACCTTAAGGAATAAAGGTGAATGCAGAAAAAATATATGACATATACTCATACCTCAGGTCCCTAGCGACCCTATACTTATTTTACAAAAAAGAAAACTGACATTATCATTTTTTTCTTTATATATTGTTGATAATGAATAGATTAAGGAATACTAAGAAGGCTGGTGTCTAACTTGAATATAAAAAAATAAAAAAAATTAAAAAGAGGGGGCGGGCAGTGAATGATGTCCCAGGTCGATAAAGACCCAGGGAATGTGTTTAAGGGTTAAAACAATTTGTATTGTATAAAGCGCTATAGAAATAAAGGTGACTTAACTTGAATAAATTTAGCTTATTTGTGCAGGGGCATTTTTTCCCCCTTATCTTGAATTTGGTAAGCATTTTTGTTCCCCCGTTAATTTCTGACCCTGCAACATGCACATTGCATCTGTATGCCACACAGACACACACACACTGTCACACAAAATTTTAATATTAATTTAGGTCAAATTGACCTTACAGTCTAACGACCAAGGCAAATGGCACAAAACGCCTTCCACCCTTCACCCAGAGGAGCATGAACGGTGATCGCTGACACCACCATGATGTGGCGGAGAGACAATAGTACCCTGCAGGACGGTGTGGCTGCTCGGACTCTGCCGCTGTTCCCCGGGACCCAGGGGGCCTCAGCATCCGCTCAGCCCACGGAAGCAGCAGATGTCGGGGCTGCTGTGCCACGGCACCCCCCGCGCCTGCCCTGGGGCTGTGTGCAGAGCGAGCAGCGTGTGTAGGACACTGGGACAGATGGCAGGGGGTACGGGCAGGGCTGTACAGAGGATGCGAGTGGTCCGCAGTGCCAACATTGGATTCATAGGCATGTATGACATGTTTACCTCTGTGGATTGAAACCTATAAATGTGCCCTTTATTGGTGAAAGGATTTTTTTATGCATCTGGACTGTTAATGTGGCACTGCAAAACATTTGACTGGTAAAGTCAAATAATTTCTAAGAAGACTGTTTTTAGGAGTTAAAATATTACAAGATTACAAATCCTGGAAAAGTAGAGGGAATGTTTGTGTTAGAGTAACAAAAAAAAAAAAAGTAAATAAACAAATAAATTCAACAAACAGCATTTGTTCACATACTGTACATTCCATAAGAGATGTGTCTGCAGTTGTCCAAAACGTAATGCTGCACCAGCAGGCACTTCTAGATGACTAAGTGTGTGTCTCTTAGACAAAACAAAGACGAGAGCTTCTCTGTCATGAGCTGTCTGGGATGATAGCGCCATCTAGCGTTCAGGCGATTTGGGACTTTTACTCAACAAGCAGTATCTCTCAGACACAAATCTCCATGTGTGAAATGTAGGCCACAGTGTCTGGAAGAGGGACAGAAAAAGAGAGAAAACAATATCCTTATGTAACCAGAGATGACACAAATTGTGAAGGATTAGTGAATATAAACTCTCAAGACTGAAAGAAAACTTTATTATCTTGGCAATAAGCTTGAATCATACTGTTTTCCTACTTATTTATTTATGGTAAAAACTGAACGTGCAGACCAAACTTCCATATTGAATAACACAAAGCAGACACCCAAACAGATGATAAAGATCTTCCAAGGAACTAAAGTATAGATTATGTACTGAATGAAATTAAGAACATTATGTAGGCATACAGAATTTAATCTGCCATTGTTGTATTGACCTTTGACCCATGTGTTCGTTCACCTTATGACATCTTAACAATAACCACAAAAATAATTCCCTTGGGTGTTGTTAATCTAGTATAATTTAACCACACATAAAAAATAGCTCTTTTGTGTCCTCTTGTTTATTTATTTAAAAAAACAAACAAACAAACAAAAAAAAAGTACTGCCAAGGACCACCAGATATGATGTTTTCCTTGTGATGGATCCCCTTTCTAACATATAAAGGCAGATATATATTTTCATGTACTGTGCAAATATTTATTTAGACAGTTAGAAAAATAGCAGTATTATAAAGATGTTCCAAAATGAAACATATTGTCATTATACAAAAGGCAAAATTAATAATAATGTTTAAAATATTACTTTGTATTAAGTTAACAGCATTCTACTATTACAGTAATGTTAGAAGTAACAATAAAGAGGGAAAAAAATACAAGCAGTTTTTCAGTAAATAGTGCCATAGACCACAGTGATGAGAAACATACAAATGCAAACTATTCATATTCACTATATCTCTAGTGTATATATTATACTATTAATTGTAATAATAATCATGATTTTTGACCAGATATCAGAACATGGAATGAAGTGGTAATAATGTGAAGCTTGCAAATACGTTAAAAAATTATCACACTATACATATTTAATTAATATCTTAGGTTAATACTTTACAGTCCTGAAAATGCATTTTATAAAATCTTTTTTTGCGGGCCCCTGGAGCCCAGACCTCTTACACTTAAAAAGAGCTGTCTCCACCATTTTATTTTTTAACTTTTAAATTCTGATGGCTTCTCGGCTCCAGTTGCCTCATATAATAGCCAAATTTCCTCTGGTTGCACACAGGACTGTTCACTAACTGTATCATGACCACTTCGTATTCTGACATCCATTTGACATATGGCTTTTGCATACTATTGCATATTCGGACGCGGGGTTTGCCTCAGCCCTCGTGAAACAGGCTAGGCTTAGGTTGAGATGACATGTTTTATTCATCGCAACGCCCCATTGTTTGACCATTAAGATGATGTAACATCTCCATTTTGGCACGCGGGCGAACCGTCTGGGTCCCGCTACATCAGGAGACGCGTCTCTTGACTTTTTGAACTCCGTTGGCTTCTCCACACGACGCCAGCCGTGTTAGCGCATCGTATATCACGGGTGAGAGGGAAACGATGGCATTGCCATTGATAGCGTTTATGCTTCGCCGCCTCACCGACATAATGAGCACATTATCTGCGCGCTCTAGGACTGCCGCTCGCCCCCGCACTTTAAATATTCACATCCTATGTTTATGGAAAAAGGTATGAGATAGTTGGTGAAGAAAGACTGCAAAATGAGTGTATCGTGTTTTTCTTCATCAACGCACCTAGAACACCTCAGAATAACTGAAAAGAATTTAAGTTCAAATTTTGAAATCTAGTTTAGCGGGAAAAATAGACAGCTGTCATTCTGGAGCTTCAGCACCATGGACAGGTCTAACTATCTCTCAGAGGTACCATAGAAATTTTCACATGATTCTAGTTTTCTCCACCTTGTTGTATAAAGCTGTTTTATTTTATAACCAATCATTTACTTTTACAAACAAGCAAAAAATAAGCAATGCTTGGTAAGTCCTTGAATTGTATGTGATTGATATGAAGACATTTTTCATTTTTTTATTGACCTTTTGTCACACTTCTAAGAAAATATTTAAATCCACATGGAAAATGTCTCTTTCTGCATGTTAGCCCGTTTTAAAGTACTGAATGCCTCTTT
Organism: Hypophthalmichthys molitrix; assembly: GCA_037950675.1. Classification (NCBI taxonomy): domain Eukaryota; kingdom Metazoa; phylum Chordata; class Actinopteri; order Cypriniformes; family Xenocyprididae; genus Hypophthalmichthys; species Hypophthalmichthys molitrix. The sequence continues at coordinate 20,230,902 of CM075510.1, read as the reverse complement.
CTATTTGCTTGTGTAACCATGGAAATAACACTTATTGACTGAAGAAGGAAGAGTGTGTGTTAACATGAACATAGTCTGTCATGAGAGGACATCCACTTTTCTAAGCATTCATAACTACAAAACATATCCAAAGGTTATAGCTGTAATGTGCAGGCATAGATGAGTTTGTGGAATTTCTACAAAAATGTGATTTCCATCATTCAGAGCCTCATAATAGATGCACAACCTTGAACATGGTTCATGGTGTTGCAATGTTGCTAACAAATGCTCTGAGAGCACTTAAAACTTTGAGGAATTTTTATCATCTCTTTCTCTATATATGGTTTTCAAAGTTGAAGGCAGGGAGCAAAAAACAATTTTATTTTCTTAATCATAGCTTTAAGCTTAATGTGTGTTATTAGCGTAATATACATTAAATAGGCAGATACAGTCACCACACTATATGTACACTGCTATGTTTCGCATTCTGACAAACATACACATGATATACACATTGATACTTTGCCAAGTGCAAGTTAAATCCACCAAACACACTTAAAATTGAGTAAAATGTCAGTAAAATTCAATTAACTCTGTGGTATGATTTTGTATGAAAATAAAAGGCTGATTTTATGGTTTGATATATATATTAAAATCACACAGTGTAGCCTAGCCTATATGATTTCAGCTATATTCAGATTTCTCATTATATAATGTAATCAACATTGATTGACAGATCAACCATTGATTAATGTTTTATGCCCAAATCCATCTCTTTTTAAATATGATGAAGAAAACATTCACAAAATGTACTTGGAAGAATCTAGAATTGATTTGTTTGTTGTATGTACCATATAATCGAAGGCTAATTCTGTTAAGGAGAAATGGAAATGGACAAATATTGTTCTCTGTAGTTGTGCAGATTTGAAAGGCATGTATCTAAAAGTTAACTTCATCAAGTACTCGTTAATATTATTATTAATATTTCTTTACGTAAATGTCGCAATTGTAAACAAAACGGGAAAGATACAGTGTGTGAATGCTGTGAAGACCAGAAGCGCATGCGCATTGCGCGCGCTCCAGCAAATGAAACTTTGGCTGATGAAGACACGAAAACAAGCAACAAGGATCGATTACTGAACATTCGGTAGTAGCCTAATTTATTTGACTTATTTTATATGTAAAAATATTGATACATTTGCACAGATAGGCTATCGTTTTGCTTGGCAAGCGCCATATCATAGACAATGAAAATGAATAGCCTAATACGAGTGATGTCATTTAAATTAGTTTTAATAGCGACGTATGAGCAATATCCGTTGCCTGTGGCATTTTAATGTACTGTTGCCATTGTGATTTATATAATTACGCTGACTCGTTAAATCGTCTTTATTGACTTGGCGTTTATTGACATGTTTATTGCTGTCTGTCTCCAATATTTCAGCATCTCTGGATCCGCTTGATTTAACGTAACTATTCTGTACAACCCTATTTGCATAAACGTTTGCTAAAGATCGTTGGTTTGATCGTGCAGATATAGATAAGAAAATATCTTGAGTGTTCTGAATGACACGGAAGCAGAGTTACGTCGTATGATTGATATTTGCTGCACAATTATTGTCATAAACATGCAATAGTGGGTTGAGTCGTTCTCATCAGCACTTTGTCATTGATGGCATAATGGAAACATTTATAATATGCCTAGATTCCACGAATGCACAAACCGGTTAGTTTTCACTAACTATATTGTGCAAATAACATCCTACACAAATAAAGGGCTTTAAAAGGAGTCGATTTACGGAATTAATAGGCTACATTGCCTCTCGTGAGGACCGTCGACGTTTTGTGATATGTGAATCCACTTTATAATAGAAGAATGATTATATGTTCTCTGATATAATTGTCTGATAATGATCTATGCGGTCTGCTGTTGTTGCTATGGTTACCTCCTTAGTCTAACTCGATTTATGGCGACTGTTTACCACTAAATAATCTTTTTATATATATAGTTACCGAAACGTGTGAAAATACTGCTACATATATGTTTATAGGGGAAAAAATGATGTACATACCAGTCAATTGCTTTCTTTGGGGGTATATTAATTGCCCCACCACTACCAAAAACTGCGCCATGCTTTGCATATGAACTACTAATCTGCGAATGATTTATGAACTAATTTGCATAATTCTCTTTTTAAGCCTCTGTGGTCATTATTTTGATATTCAGTTTTAGCTAATGAACCATTTACAGTGCCTCCCGAGTATTCAGAATATGAATAAGCTTAATTATAAAGCAAATAAACTCTTTGTTTAATCTAAAATTTAAGGGTATAGTTTAGTGTACAGTTAAATATAAAGTATTAATAAGTAATACTATGTCAGAATCTATGGATCTATAACATGCAAATGGAAGTGTGTATGGAATAATATGAATTAAATTATGCATGATGCTCTTGAGAGTGTGGATGACAGGTGAGAGAGTTCATCAGTGGGTGGTTTTTCACTTCTAAGACACCATCAACTGTAGTAAGCATGGATAATGCTGAGATTTAAAAACAAATGTGTGTGAGAATTAATAAGCAAATAACCATATGTTAGGTTAAAGTCATCAATGAAACAGAAGTTGCTATAGTCCTTTTGTCCATATTGTGACTTATAGTGAAACAGCTTCTTGAACAAGGACAAAATGTAGGGCGGGACTTGATAAATCATTTATAATAAATACTGCAATATTCCATAGAGAAACAAGAATTGTCCGTTTTGATTCCATGTTTACTTTAAGCTTGTAGCAGTTTACACTGTTGTAGCCTATGTTTTACCCTATGAAAAGGTTGAAGAAAAAACAGACTTAAAGTGTTAGCGCACCCAAAAATGATTCTGATATGAATTACTCACCCACATGTCGTTCCAAACCCGCAAGACCTTCGTTCACCTTCGGAAAACAAATTGAGATATTTTTGATAAAATCCGATGGCTCAGTGAGGCCTCCATTGACAGCAAGATAATTAACACTTTAAAATGCCCAGAAAGGGACATATTTAAAACAATTCATGTGACTACAGTGGTTCAACTTTAATGTTATGAAGCAACGAGAATACTTTTTGTGCGCCAAAAAAAGAAAATAACGTCTTTATTCAACAATATCTAGTGATGGGCGATTTCAAAACACTGCTTCATGCTTTACGAATCTTTTGTTTTGAATCAGTGGTTCGGAGCATGTATCAAACTGCCAAAGTCACATGATTTCAGTAAATGAGGCTTTGTTATGTCATAAGTGTTTCGAAACGTTTTGAAATTTCAGTGGTTCACCACTGGGGGGCGTGACTTTGGCAGTTTGATACACGCTCCGAACCTCTGATTCGAAACAAAAGATTCGTAAAGCTTCAAAGCTTCATGAAGCAGTGTTTTGAAATTGCCCATCATTAGATATTGTTGAATAAAGTCGTTATTTCGTTTATTTTTTGTGCGCCAAAAAAAAAAAAAAACATTCTCATTGCTTCATAACATTAAGGTTGAACCACTGTAGTCACATGAACTGTTTTAAATATGTCTTTAGTAGCTTTCTGGGCATTGAAAATGTTAATTATCTTGCTGTCAATGGAGGCCTCACTGAGCCATCGGATTTTATCAAAAATATCTCAATTTGTGTTCCAAAGATGAACAAAGGTCTTACGGGTGTGGAACGACATGAGGGTGAGTAATAAATGACAGAATTTTCATTTTTGGGTGAACTAACCCTTTAAAAAAACAGACTGATAAATAAGGTAACATTGAGAAATGCAGGAAACTGTTATATATTATTTAAAATGATGACAAGTAAAAGCTAAGAAAGTTGAAAACAGCTTTTTCAGTATTTTAGGATGTCTTGTTTGTTGCCTGTAATGATGTGCGGTTGTAATCACAGGTCTGAGAGATGGCCTCTTGCTCTGAGGTTTGTGGGTCCGGTCACACAGTCGACTCTAGCTGTCGTGTTTTTGGAGTGCGCTCCTATTTACACCACTTCTACGAGGAGTGCACAGCCTCAATGAGGGAGCAGCAGGAGGATTTTCAGGGCCAGAGATCACCGCTGCGGTGGAGCTCAGGCTTCTGGAAGGTATCAGAGAGAAGTTTTGTTGTGTTATGCGCTTTGCTTAAGAGATCCAATGTATATGTTGTTTTCATTATTGGCATGATTGTTTGAGTCCAAAACCAAATTTGATTGACTCCACTTTGCTCCCTGTGGTCTTTCAGAATGTGTTATGTTTTGAAACTTGGTAAATTTTTTTGTTATCAAAATGAATACCACTGAAGATATATATTTTCTGTAAAATGGGCATAATCAATAGCGGTTCACTTTCAGATTCACATCACAAACAAACTGTCAATCACATCAACCATCCATCAGACACTTTTCAGTCTTGTCTCGTCTTTTCAAAAGTTATAAACTAAACCAAACTTTGTGAATTGTCTATTGACCTTAGAACAGATAAATGAGAGCCCAAATAGCCAATCAAATCGCTGCACTGAGAAGACTTGTTGCCATCCACCATTTTGTCCGTCAAGCTTTAAAGTCCATCAAGCTTTACTGAACTGCCATATACATACAAACCTCCTTTTTTGGCAGATTCCTTTAACTAAGCTAAAATGTGTTGCTATGCGACATGTAATTTGGATATCCAGAGTTACTTTTTAATAGTTTTGTTCGTTCCGTTTCCTGAAATCAGCCAGCAATCATGAAAAATGTAAGCGTTGGATCAGACTTGTTTTTTATGACATTGACCTTGGTTTATTTTACACATCTGTGATTCTGTGATGGTTTCTCCATTAAATAAAAAGACTCCACAAATAAAGCTTGCATGTTTGGACAGTTTTCATCAACAGTAGATTTCAAGTAGTTTTATATGACATTGTGCTTCAAAGTCAGATAAATTGAGCAGGATAATTGGTTTTTAAAAATAAATATAAATTTCTCTCTGCTGTTAGAGTAAATGCACATGGGCTTCATCCAAGAAACTATTGATTTCTTTTTATGTGTGGATTATTTGGTTTTATTTGAAAAACAAGCATGCTGAATGGACTCTTATAAGTAATGTGACATGCAGCCAAAGTTAACTTTATTTTAAGGAAAACACACAAAAACACAGTATTTACCCCATTTGCATCTGCAAATTGTCCATTACACATTTGTCTGTGTCAATGTCAATTAAAGTTAAAGGGATACAGTTCACCCAAAAATGAAAATTCTGTCATTAATTACTCACCCTCATGTCGTTCCAAACCTGAACGACTTTCATTCATCTTCGGAACACAAATGAAGATCTTTTTGATGAAGTCTGAGAGCTTTCTGTCCCTCCATAGACAGCTACACAACTGACACTTTGACGCTTTAAAAAGTTCATAAAGAGATTGCAAAATAATCCATATGAATTGAGAGGTTTAGTCCAAATTTTCTGAAGAGACTCGATCACTCTATATGATGAACACATTTAATTTAGGCTTTTATTCAGCGAACATAAACAGAAACTCAACCAAACCTGATTGACGGGTGAGAACAAACCTCTTGCGGAAGCTCAAATGTGCTGTGTAACACATGAGAATGAACCTCATTGGTTCTTGCATGTCAAGCAAGCATGCTTGAGCTTCCGTTTACCACAACTGATATATGAGTTGATGAATGTTTATATGTGAATATAATCCTAAATTCAATCTGTTCAGTATTTAGTGTTTTAACATAACCTGATACAAAAGCTTTCTGATTTTTGCGTGATGATAAACTATGATAAACTGCATTTTAAGTAATTTATTCCAATTTCATCAGGTGCATCAGCGAGCAAGCCAATTCGCGAGGTTGTTTTATTGGACATAAATAGATTACTTGCCCTTGAAAAGTGGTGGCTGTGGTTAAGTAACCACTGTTGTGAGGTCAGTTGAACCAATATATTGTGCAAGAGAATGAAGAACACTCTCTTATTCACTCTTAGGTCACTCTTGCGGTTGGTGTCGTACTCTTGACTGTGGGGCTGGTGGTCATGACAGTGGGCTATGCCATCCCCACTCGCATTGAGGCTTTCGGTGAAGGCGAATTGCTGTTTGTGGACCGACAGGCCATGCGCCACAATCACTCGCTACACATATGTGTTCTGGTCGGGACGGGGCTTCTCAGTCTGGGCGGGGTTCTGATGGCAGGTGGAATCCTGAAGTCTAACTTCTCCACAACTCCCACAAAAAAGGAAGACTCAAGAGGAGAACGGAAGGGGGGGGCCAGAGTCCTGAGTGCAATGAGAAGCCCAGCAGACCCTGTAATGAAGCCTCCCAGTCCAGCCTATAGTGACGGAGTGTCTCCTCTCGCTAGGGAAGATAAAGTTCAGCATTGCTCATAAAAGAGCTGTTTGAGAGTGCCCGTTCAAGAGTGCTGTCGAAAAAATCAGCAGAAGCTCCTTGTTTATTTCAATGAGAAATTTGGGAGTCTTATTTGTGTTTGATAATTACGTGATAAGAGCCTTAAATGATTAATTATTTCTTGTTTAATGAAAACAACAAGTAGAGCAAATCTGTGCCATCTGTTGTCCTGTACTTGTATAGTTATTGTCAAAATAAGTTTTGTATTTTTCTACATTACAGTATTGATCAAATGAACAGCCACTAAGTGGTTGCAAGGCAGCAAAAGAAAGCTTTTGAGTAAAATGATTTTTTAAAAAATATATAGATTAAATTGATCAAAAGTGATAGCAAAGACATTTATAATGTTACATCAGATTCTTTCACGTAAATGTGGTTCTTTTGAACTTACTATTCATCAAAGAATCCTTAAAATCATGGTTTCCACTTAAATAAAAATTAAGCAGCACAACTGTTTTCAAAATTGATAGTAGTAAAAAAAAAATGTCAGTAAATCAGCATTTTAGAATGATTTCTGAAGGTCATGTGACACTGAGTAATGACAATGGAGCTGAAAATTCAGCTTTGCCATCACAAGAATAAATTAAATTTCACAAAAGATTCAAATAGGAAACGGTTATTTTAAATTTTAATAATGCTTTACAATATTATCACTTCTTTTACTGTATTTTTTATCAAATAAAAGCAGGCTTGGTGAGGCTTCTTTCAAAAACATTTAAAAAAAATCTCACTACCCCGAATTTTTGAACAGTAGTCTATATTAAATATAAAGAGATTACTATTTAAAGCCCAGTATGCACATTTTCAAGTGTTTTAAAGTTAAATATGTTTTAAGAAAGAAAAGACCAACCACAATTCATTATGCAAATGGATTTAAAATGCAAATATTATAATGATGTTAGCTGTTGGAATTCACATGCTAAAGTTTCTGAGCACAAGTTGAAGTGGAGTCTGATGTTATGTGGTTTGGGTTGACTTAATTTAGGAAGAGCCTTAGAATTTAGTAGTTTAGAACAAGCCATAACCAGAATGTTTGAGGAATAGCAATACAGTGCTGCCTTGCAAACTCTGTAGAAAATGCGGGTCTGTCATTATAATATGCACAATCCGGCACAAACCTACTCTCGATGTCTCTATTTCTGGATCCCTGACATCTTTTTCTGTCAGATATTCTGTTCTTATGTATATCAGATAATATTTTTCTTTTTTATCAGCTGCAGTTAAATAGAATATGAGAGGCTAAAAGGGATTTACTGTACACAACACCATAATTGTCTACAGTCTTATTGTCTCATTATGTTAATGTATTTAAATGCTCTTCTCTAAACAAGCCCAATAAATCAATGTCAGCATACTTAATCCACTTGTCTTTTTGTGTATTTTTTTCCGAAAGATCATGTTCGTTGACACCTTTTCATTCATTGATGGTGTGAATGAAAGAAAGCCACTCTCAGAAAGGTGTGATCTTTCATAAAAACAAGCATCTCTTTTCATATTGTGAAGCCTGGTCTATCAGTAGGCCATTTGAGTGACTGTAAATAGATGCAGGAAACAGCAATGACTCATCCCAGCTCTGTTCCCTGCTTCCACAAAACCGCTTTCTCCCTCTTTCTTTCTCTCGCGAGGGCTCGCCGTGAGTCACCTTCCCTCATATAACAGTCATAGCTCACAGTACGTGGGCTGTTAACAATCAATTAACCAGTGCTCCACACACGTAGAGCCATCATCAAGAATCGTTCACTCCTCTGCGGCTATGCTTATTCAGAAAACAAGAGTGAGACGGGAAGAAATGTTGTTTGTCTTCAGCTTTAGGTCATGTGCTTGATGCTTGTAATGTGTTGGCAGCTTGTTAACACATGTTTGTTTAGAACAGCCACACTAGATGAATGCTACAGCGTGTTGATGTGTGCCTAGGTGTACTGAAAATATGCCCTAGCACTCATGAAGCGATGAACTGCCCACTTGCATCTTTTTTTAATGTTGGGAATGGGGTTTAGGGGTACAGGTGTGGTTTAGTCATGGTACCAATGGTGGTACATCTGAATAATATATATATATATTTTTTTTTTTTTGTCATTATCACATCATTTTTGCATGAATTATCCCTTGAGCAGGCAGGTCAGTTTTTCAGTACATCCGTCACTCTGGTGTCTTATTACATGCCACTGACCGACAACACAACTGTGTGCGAGTTAGAGTATCTAAGCTCAGGCTGCATGGAGTAGAGAGACAGACGGATACATGGAGGGTCTGTGACACTAGAGCAGTCTGTTCAGTGTGAGGTGGGGAAATTAGATGAAATTGACATGCTCCATTGACTGAGCTTTGGAAAATGACTCACTGCTCTGAGAAACTGCACACAGCAGAAATTCAATGAACCTATGAACTCTTGGCACTGTTGAGTGATGCTGATACGCTCAAGGTTTCAAACCACAATTAAGAGCCTATTTCTGTTTATCCATGAAAGACTCTAAAATGCAGCATTACTAATAATTTATTTATTTAAGAATGTGAGATAATTGAGGTATCTGACACTTATTATCCAATAAGTATAACGATTAACTGATGCAATAGCATGTAACATTAACAGATACAGTGTTATACTCCACTTTTAGAATATTTTTACATTTTTATTATGTTTAATATGAAAAATCTGACAAGTGCTGTTTTCTATATTCTATAGATACTGAGTTATGTTTGTCTCTTTAGTAAGGCAAACAATATTTTGCACATACCAATTTTGGGAACACTTGACATAATTGTATTATTATTATTATTGTATTCTATTAAATTATTTTTATTTATTGATTCATGTCGCTAAAAGAGACTGTCCTCCTCCCTATAGGTCATTTTTTCAAGCACCTTATTAAGATCTATATTTATGTTTTAAAGTCATGCACCCTCTAGCTGGAGTAAAAAAAATTACAAATGAAATGACATGACCGTCATTACCAATCAAAAAATGCGTGTTCATTTAAATGCAGTGTGTGGACTTTTTACACGGTCCCTTACCCACAATTTGTCCTATTTCCATTTAGCAAAACTCATTTTTTTATTAACGACTATACCTACCCCAACCCTAAACCTACCCTTAGTGATTTATATTGCATATACATTTTATGAGCACATGCGTTCACTGGGATCGAACCCATGATCACAGGATTGCATATGGTTGTATATTGCAATGCCCTACCAATTGAGCTACGCAAAACCCGAAATATGATGCAGATAAAAGGGCACAATGCATTAAAATGAAAGTGTCCTGTTGTCGATAGGGGCGCAACTTTAGTAAACGCTTCTATGGGTCGTATTTCATGCATTAAAATGAAAGTGTCCTGTTGTCGATAGGGGTGCAAGTTTAGTAAACACTCCTATGGGTCGTATTTCAGGAAAGTGACAAACGACCTATATGGGCGTATTGGCTGGATGTTGTTCGTTAGTTAATTCATTTATTCATTCATTCAAAGTAAGTGGCTGTAAAAAATCAAAAGTTGCGAAAACTTAAAATTTAAAGGCAAGTTGAGTTTTCTATACAACAACAAGTTGAGAAAACTCAAAAATCTCCTCTAGCTGGTTGCCTTAATCTTTTAAGTTTTCTCAACTTAAATTTTTTACAGTGTAGTTACCAGTTCGATGTCTTTTTCTATTGTTGTGGAAAATAGTAAATAATAAAAGAACTTTCCAAACGGTGCTCTATTGGATTGAGATCAGGGGCCTCATTTATAAAGCATGTGTATGCAAAGATTTGATCTTAGAGTGTGCGTACGCTTAAATCCACACCAACGCTCATATTTATAAAAACGGTCTTTGACCTTGGAAAGTGCTTAGCACCACGTCAGGGTCTGAGCAGACGTACGCGCTTTTCCTTGTCAGATTACTGCAGGTTTTTGGAAATCTAAGCTATTCTTGCAACTCACCATTCTAAATGAAAGGATTTGGATGATGACTGGTGATCTTTTATATGTAAATGACTAATTAGGTGTCATTTAGAACGCGGAGAACTGAAACCATTCAGCTGCGCGCAAGTTCAAGATCATTTGCGATTTATAGATTTCACATCTGAAAGAGAGGCGTACGCTCGTTTTCTGTGTGTATGTTTCATTCAATGAATCAAACCTACGCACATCTGAGAAATGATCATAAGATCAAATTTAGGATGGTTTCTGCACAACATTTTATAAATGAGGCCCCTGGTGACTGTGGAGGCCATTTGAGTATATTGAACTTTGAGACCAGTTTGAGATGATTTGAGCTTTGTGTTATCCTGCTGGAAGTAGCCATCAGAAGATGGATACACTGTAGTCATAAAGGGATGGACATGGTCAGCAACAATACTCAGGTAGGCTGTGATGTTTAAACGGTGCTTAATTGGTACAAAGGGGCCAAAATGTGCCAATAAAATATGCTGTACACCATTACACCACCAGCAGCCTGTACCATTGATACAAGGCGGATCCATGCTTTCATGTTGTTTACACCACCCTACCAGTGTCGCAGCAGATATCGAGACTCCTCAGACCAGGCAACGTGTTTTTCCAGTCTTCTGTTATCCAATTTTGGTGAGCCCGTGCAAATTGTAGCCTCAGTTTCCTGTTCTTAGCTGACAGGAGTGCCGCCCATTGTGGTCTTCTGCTGCTGTAGCCCTTATGCTTCAAGGTTCGACGTGTTGCGCGTTCAGAGATGCTCTTTTGCAGACCTCGGTTGTAATGAGTGGTTGTTTGGATTACTGTTGTAACCCAAGTGGCTGGTGAGTGTATGTGTATATATAGTGTGTGTGTATATATATATACAGTTACAAAATATGCAGTTGGATAAAAGAGCAGCTGACAGGTGATCAAGTCCCTCATTTCATTTGCTCAGTTAGTGGGTTCTGCAGGCCACAGTGTGCTGTGATCACCCCTGATGTGACATAAAGACACACACTAACTAGACAAGTTCTGGCAAGCAATCACTAAAGCTAATTCAATGTTATGCAACGATGAATGGAAATCTGTCTTCGTGATAAGGGCTCTGACATCCACTGTCACCGCAAAGATACGGAAACTGTTTTTCTGCTTTTGTTTAGTGACAGCCGCATTTGAGTCATCACATTGAGGGCCATATTTAAATCTCGTCTGTCGTGAAATTAAAAAAGTTTTATTGCAGCAAGTTCAGTATCTTTGAAAGACCCATTATAAGATTTCACAGTCGCACAGCCCCGTTCCTATTTGCCATCGTTGCAGTTTGTCAAACATAAAATGTTAATTGGATTGCTAAGTGAGAAATATCGCATCCAATAGAATCCACCTCCAGTCAAAATATTGGGAAAAAGCAATATTTCAAATGAGATTTTAATTTGGATAATCTTTTGAACTTTAATAGAGCCCGAGCCAGTGGGCATATTGAGATTACCACATCATTATTAAACAAAAGTGACACAAAACCATCAATTCTCAGTCCGTGACAGATAAACGCTTTCCACTGCACAAATAATATTAGTTCTGCCTACTGACGCCAGCTCTTATCTGCCTCTGGTTTATTGGGTTCACACTGCTGTCAGGTGCTGAGAGATTTGACAGAAATGTTTGCATATATGAATAGCGGCACACACATATATATGTTGGCAGATCCTTGGAGGAAGCCCGAGGCACGGCGAATGAGACTAGTCCATATCGGCGGTTTAATGAAATTCTCCCTGCTCATCAAACACGGGCGGAGAGTGATTATACATGGAGAGGGACAGACAGATGAGATGAAACGTATGCTTTCCAAATATCACCCTCCATTTTCCATATCATTATAATATTAATGCCCGCCATAAGGATAGACATGTCATGGGGTCGGTCTGATAGTCACAAACATTTGTGGATTCAGATGAAGACAGTCATTCCTTCAGATTGTCTGTGATACCGTCCTATTGTAGGCTACTGTGTTATAATCTTCAGATTCAGCATTAGGTGGCTTTCTCCCAGAGTCTTACAGGGTATTCAACAGTTTGGAAATCTGAATTTCCTTTGAAAAGGCCTATTGCACATACAGTTTACATTTGTAAATTCACATTTAACTATTCATAATTGAATAACATGAACCACATCAACACTGAACTGACTTTAGCTGAATAATAACATTATTGTGTTCTACAGTGCTGCTTTATAGCAGAATTTAAAATTCTTACATTTAAAGCTGCTGTCCTTATCTTTTTTTTTGGGGGGGGGGGTTAAAAATGATCCAAAATCAATTTTTGAGCAAGTATATAACCAGACAGTGTTCAAAACTAGAAATTGAAATCTACAGGTAACGCTAATACACACTAAATACACAGACACACAATGCTGATAACATTAACAATTTGAGAAAAAAGTATAACAATAATAATAATTTGCATGGTTTGACATGATCCGAGCTAATAAGCGATTGTTAGATTTAATCACCATTTATTGTAATGCTTTTTTCTCAGTTGGTCAGAACAAAAGTTACTTACTTATTCAGGTGACATTTTCCGGTTAAAATTCTTATTTTATTAAGGAGTAGAATCTGTGATTCCGAAGTACAGTATCCACACCAGTGCAGTGACTAACAGCAAACATTAGATTCATCCGAGCTGAGGAGCCGTGTCGATGCACAGCCCGCGTAAAGATGATAATTCCGCAAATAACTGCAATTGCAGGTTTCAAACAGAGATGGCGACAAAGAGGAAAAACTTACAGACTGCAGCTTTAAAGTTTATGACCGTAAATCTGCTTTGAAACAACGTGTTGTATAAAGCGCTATATAAATAAAGATGACTGACATTTTGTAAATTTTAAATTAGTGCTGTCAAATCGATTAATCGCATCTAACAAAAGTTTGTGTGTGTATATATATATTTATAAAAATGTACATATTATGTAAACACAAACCCACAAATCAAATCAATTAATCACATATAACAAAAGTTTGTGTGTATATATATATATAAAATGTAAACACAAACCTATGTTAGATGCGATTAGTCGATTTGACAGCACTGTTTTAAATGTAAATTTGTTTAATGTATATCAATGTTGACGCTTTGCTTCTGCAGCTAAACGCATTGTGCATAACTGTCAGTAATTACAAACCTGTCTGAATGATCATTCAGATCTCCACAAGACTGAAATATTTTCCATGAATTGAGGGCAAATGCTCTGAATAGTCAATCCACAGATACTAAAACTACTGTGAGCTGAATAAGAAAATGACCGTACAAAAATCACATTTGACTAACTCACACTTTCTGTCAGACCATACAAATGTGACTCCGCTCCATCCATTCATGTAAAAGGAAAGCGAAGAACAAAGAATTACACTGGAGGAGAATTTCAAGGGCACTTTGGCTAATTCAGATGACCAGGTTGCACAGAAACTTCATCCATTCAGTCCATCTGAGTGTCAAATCCTGCTTTCCATGAGCCGTTTCAGATGATGTCATTATCTATTAACAGCTTGGACACAGGTGGCAAAATGCTCCACTTTCAAGAACCCAAGAAGCAATTCTTAGTCTATTTTTACAACAGGGATGATGTAATGCTTTTCCTTGCCGTCTATCCAGATGATTTGGGGCGCTTTGTTAATGTTATAGCGCCACCCTGTGGTGCAGCGAAACATTCTTTTATGTAAGTTTCTCTAACAAATGACATCATGTGTTTGCATCGTAGGCTTAGGTGACAGATCAGAGAGGAGTGAAAGAAAAAGGTGGGCGAGGGAAGAAAAAATAGAGCACGAGGAAGAACAGAGAAAGCAAATGGAAGAGAATGTGAAAGACTAACAAGTGAAAATGTATGAAAACAGAGAGACGTGAATAATGAAGACACATTTAGAGGACAGAGAAACATTCATCAGTCAGGTTAAATATTCTATGCTCATGGAATTTTCTTATATATAATAATAATAATAAAGATAAAGCCAATATTTACTTTTACCTTTCACAAAGAAAATTATTTAAATATATAATTAAATGTGTTAACCTGATACCATATCAAATTTCTCAGTGACTCTACGACGTCATATTCTAGAAGGTGCATCCAAAAGAAACATCCACTGAAACATTCTTTTACAACTACTACAATACACAATTGACTGAATGATTCGAATTTACGCTCTTGATTTTTGTGGCTATATTGCGCCCCCTTGTGGTGAAGTCCTGCAGTGATAATAAATAAACTCCTACACTGGAGTTGCGTTCTTCTTCTTTTTTTAAATGTTGTCAAGGCCTAATTGTCAGTATTTGGATATTCTGTTGCATATTCTTTCATTTTAAATGGTCAGCAATAAAAAAAGCACATTCATTTTCCCCCTACATCAATGAAAAAGCACCAATTCATATGATTTTACAAACCAGAAAATCACATATATAGCATGAAAAAGTATGGGAACCACTTGCCACAGCTGTGTGAGATATATATATATATATATATATATATATATATATATATAAATAAAATGTATGAAGGATTAGACAATTACTTATATCATAAAATATTTACTTTTTAAATTATTTTTAAATACTGTGGAAAGGAAGAGTTAACTTCTAAACTGAAACTCAATAAGTATAACCATTTAACACAATATAAAAAATATTGGGGGGAAATACTAGATTATACTTAGTTTTGTACTGATAACACACTGGTGATTTTAAACAGGACAGGCTACCAGTATTATTGTGTTCTTAAACACGCATTTGTCTTAATGAAATAGTGTGAATTTGTTTGTAGTTATAACAGACATATTTGAGTTAATTATACAGTGTAACAGGATTTATTGATGAAAGAATTCCTTTCGTGTAAAAGCCAATCCGAGACTTTTACAGATTCACTCAAATTTTCTTTTTATTAATTTATTTGTGAAGCACGTGGTGGTATGTGTGGTATGCTTTTTCTCTGTTCTTCCTCCTGCTCTATTTTTTTCTTCCCTAAATTTTCTTTTTACCAATATATTTGTGAAGCACATGGTGGTATGTGTGGAATGTTTTCTCGGTTCTTCCTCCTGCTCAGTTTTTTTCCCCCTAAATGTTCTTTTTACCAATATATTTGTGAAGCACGTGGTGGTATGTGCTGTAATATAGCCACACTGTTAATATTGCGCCTCAACACTCTGAAAGACATATATTAAAACCACACACACGTTATAAAGCAAACACCACTTTATATAGAAAATCTGTTATAATCTCTCAAAAAGGAGGGAAAAAGAAAGAAAAAAAAATAAAGCAATGCAAGGCATTCAAATGTAGTCAGTTTGGTTTCCATTCTTAAGATCTGTCAGAAAATAAACCGCCTTCCCTGGGGTAATGTTCCCAGATGCAAATTCCGATTCAACTTCAAGATAACGTCGGTCATCACCTCTCCTGTACACAGAAGTACACACATGCACACAAAAACCCCCTTCCACACTGAGGGTGACAGGCTGTGATAGTAAAAGCTGCTTTTAGTCCTGTTTCTTGCTGTGTGCTGCACTGTGAGTGTTTGGATCTCGAGGGCTGAAGTCAGCACTGAAGCCGTTAGTTGAAGGCCGAGACTCTGAGGGTGAAGTGGATTCTCTGGAGTGTTGTGGGATTGGCTCTCGGAGACAGTGGTACTGCTCCACAAAATCGGGACATTTCTCCATAAACCGGCAAAAATCATCTGCCACAAAACATAGCATACAAGGTAATATATTCCAAATATGAGACAAACTTCATTAATACAAGTTGATGCAAACTCATAATAATCAGGTATCCATTTCAAAAAAAAAAAAAAAAAAAAAAAAAAATATATATATATATTTTATACACATTTCTTTAGCATGTAGTATCCACTTTGGCTACTGATTTTTTTTTCTAGTGATCCCTTGTTAAAAAGAAGTGCATTTAATTGTATTGAATGTGTGCTTGTAGTGTACTTAAAAACTTAAGTAACTTACTCAATATTACATTGAAAGTTAATACATTTTAAATATATTTACTACACTGCAACTTTATCATTACAAATGTGTAATTAGAAGTAATTATAAAATTACATATAAAGATGTACTTAGGTCCTACCTAGTGATTGACTCTAAAGATAAATATAAATTTAATTGCATTTAATATACATTAACTATAATATATTTTCATTAAACTGTAATTAACATGCAGTGTTAATTATCATTAACACTGATAATTGTGTTAATGATAATAACCCAAAATCATTAAAAAATATATACTGTGAACTGAACTGAAAAGTATATTTTTCCATAATATGTACTCTTGATAAATATAGTATATTTATCTTTTTTTTTTTTTGCATCACAAGCATTATCAGAACCAAATGCACTTCCATCCAACTGAATGCCAATAGATTAAATCAAATTCCAGACCACAGTAATTCCCACTCAATATTATTTTACTCAAAATTAACATGTAAATGTCATTTTGTCTTTAACAGAAAATTGTATTCTAATTAATTATAATTTTGTAATTATAATGAAACAATAAGCCACAAAAAAAAAAAAAAAAAAAAAAAAAAAAAAAGTGGTTTACAGTGATTTTAGAACAGCTAAGTGGAGTTGTTAGGCATGATGCATTTTGTTTCTTCTCAAAAAAAACACATTCATCCAATTATAATCAAGGACCAGAGAACTGTTCATTTTATAATTATTATATAACACTTTAATTATTTTGGTTTCTGTGACCCCAAACAATGATGAAGTGAAGCCAATCTCAACAGAACACAAGGATTAAAGTAGCAAAGAGGTTATAATTTCCTTATATTCTGCGTTTATAATAAAGCAAGCACAAACACCTAAGCAATCAGACAATCACAGTTAGCATGTAAATCAAAGTAAAGGGTCCTACCAAATGTGATCTTTCCTTTGTCTTGGCAATCTATGGCCCTGAAGAGATCGCAAACAGCAAAATCTCCAACGCCTAGAGCTGTTTTCAGAATGACGGCCAACTCATCTTCTACAACTGCTCCATCCTCCTGTGCTTCAAACATCTGGACACAAGAAAAAGTCCACCATATTAAATATCTCAATGTTACAAATAAATATTAAGAACTATAATCTATTAAATGCATATTGATTTTGTGAGGTTCTGACTCATACGAATCCAATCTTGTCTATTTGAAACAATGAGAGATTGTGAAAACCCAACTCACCCTGAAGGCCAGTTTAATAGTCTCCAGATACCTGAAAGGTCTACAAACCACTGACAGGGCGATGACATACTCTCTCACATCCATCTTCCCGTGCTGGAAACAATTCATTCAAATGTCACCACAGTCTGACAGACATCACGTAAACACACAACTGATTACAACTGATTTGTTTGAAATGCACGTTCATTTGTTTTCCATTCAGTCACGCTCTAATAAAGATCTTTTGATCAATGTTTAACCTCCTCAAAAAGTGAGAAGATGTCCTGGACTGCTTCTGTCATGGATTGATTTAGGTACTGAGCAAAGCCCTCCAGATCCAGCCTGCTTCCACACAGCTTACGGGCCCTGGAGCCTTCTTCATGCAGGACTTCATCAGTGACCCTCATCTTCAGTCTAAGAGAGAGGACAAAAAAAAAAAAAAAAAAAATATTCATCCATTATTAACTCTTTTTTTTATTGTTATTAAACAAATGTGCCACTGGCTGGTGAACTGAGAAAATGTAAGACTTGTTAAAATATTAAAATATTTCAAACTAGAAAAATGTTATATAATCTTAATAATAATAATAATAATAATAATAATCTTATTTTTTTCTTTTTTATCTGATTCAAGTGAAGAAATTAAAACTAGAGACATACACTACTTTAAAATCAGTCACTTTTGAAATGTTATTTTAAAGAAATTGACACTTTTATTCGTAACAAATGTGCCAATGACATGTGAATTGAGAAAATTGAAGACTTGTTAAAATATTTCAACCTAGAAATTCTTATACAATGATATATGATAACGTATCTTAGACTACTACTACTACTACTACTACTACTTCTAATTATTTTTCCTTGCAAGTGAAGTAAGCAAATAAAACTAGAGACGTACCCTACTTTAAAAGTTTGGAATCACTTTTGAAATGTTATTTTAAAGAAACTGACAAACTTTTTTATTTTAAAACAAATTAGCCAATGGCTTGTGAATTTAGAAAAACTGAGACTTAAATGCAGTTAAAATATTAAAATATTCTAATGTGCTAATTTGGTATCCTTTTGTTGTCTAATGAACTGTAACTATAAATTACTGTGGACCATATCATACACCCGGCGCAATGTAAGAGTTTTTTGCTAATTTCAGCCCGACGAGGTTATCATTTTCACATCCAGTGCCCACGTTGTTAAAATAGCAAATGCACTCACGCCCATCTGTTCGCCAATGGGCGTGCTGGTCTGAAAATGAGGTGTGTTCAGGTGCATTATTGGCATGTGGCTATTTTGAGGCAATTGAAAACGACTGCGCCACTGACCAATAAAAACCTGGTCTAAAGTCAATGGGGCAGTATTTGTTTTTATTTAAAGGGTGCGTTAGTAATATGCGCCTATAGGCGAGTGCACAACGTGCATACACTCTGCTTGTTACACACACAGGGAAGCACAGCAGCACACAAACATGCCAAATATTAAAAATAAAAGGATTACAATGTAAAAGATTATTATTGAGTACATAAATATAAAAATGCCTGGCGCACCAACCATTTTTTCCATCGTTAAACTAGCAAAAGTGGATTCGGACACGCCCTAAGTGCACCTGCACCATGCGCTTCAGACCATGTGTTTAGATTTTTAAAATAGGGCCCTGTATCTCTAAAAGTATCGAGTACACTTGCATTTCTAGCAAGTTACTTTTTGGTTAAAAAAAAAAAAAAAAAAAAAAAGAAATATTTCTCTAGAAACTCAGTGAATTGTTATTTTGAGAGATGAAGGTTGTTCCATGAACTACTGTCTTGAAAGAAGAAAGCAAACTGGATCTAACCAGCACAGTTAAAGAAGTGGACCCAGAATAACAGAAGGACAAGAACATCAGGGTCTCTAGTTTGAGAAACAGACCTCTTACTGGTGCTCAGCTGGCAGCTACATTGAATGGTACACACTAAACAGCTTTTCATCACTAACAGTGAAGTGAAGACTCTGAGATGCTGGGCTTTCAAGAGTTTCAAAGAAAAAGTCACATCTGACACTGGCAAAAAGAGAAGAAAAGGGGCTGGATAGGCAAAAGAACAAAGACTGAATGGTAAAATATTACAAAAAGAGTATTATTGATGGATGAATCCAAGTTTGAAGCATTGAGTTATTGTGGGAACAGTTTGAAGAAGCATCCTACAGGCCAATAACACCCACGGGAAGCACAGCAGAACGCATGAGATGAAACTTCAGCTGAACCTCTTAATAAACTGACTGCATAGGGTCTGTGCTGATGTCTTTGCTACATGTGAAGGATTCTTTGAAGAAAATCATTTTTGGGAAACAGAATGTTTTTTTTTTAAAGAAATGAATACTTTTATTCAGCAAGGACTCTTTAAATTGATCAAAATGGACTAAAGACACTTATAATGTTACAAATGATTTCCATCTCAAATAATTTCTTTTTTTTTTTTTTACTTTCTATTCATCAAAGAATTCTGGAAAAACGTACCATGGTTCATTCACAAAACATTAAGCAGCTGATAATAAGAAATGTTTTTTGAGCACTAAATCAGGATATTACTTGAAATTTATTTTTTTTAAAAATGTTAAATATATATTTTAAAATATATTATAATATAAACAAATATTATATATAAAATATAATATATTTTAAAATATATTCAGAATTTTACTGTTTTCCTGTATTTATGAACAAAAAAAGCAGCCTTGGTTAGCATAAGAGACTTCTTTCAAAAAACATTAAAAAGAAATCTTACCAACCCCAAACTTTTGTTAGCATAAAGACTTTGTTAATCAGTGCACCAGATTTCACCTGTACATTCAAATTAGAAGTGGACGCTAATGCTTTAGGCTCTGGGGCTGTGCTCTTTCAGGAGGATGATACTGGTCTAGATCATCCAAATTGCTAATTTTCTCGAGTTTAACTAAATATAATAAACATCAGATCAATTAGTTCACGTGCATAAAAAAATGTTATTAAGGGCCAAGCACCGAAGGTGCGTAGGCACCTATTGAAATCGTTAGTTTTCTTATTATTATTCTTCCGCTCTGGAAGTCTATGGCAGCCCATAGAACCGTATGCTAAAAAGTTGTGAAATCTGGTACACTGATAGAGGCCAGTCTCAACTGTGTCCATAGCAAAATTGGAGTCTCTAACTCAATCCCTCTAGCGCCACCACCTGTCCAAAATTTCACTCATGTTTATGCTAGTAACTTTTGAACCATAAGGGCTAGAAACAAAATTCTAGAAGAAAAAAAAATCTGTGATTCCTTGGATCAAAACAATTCAATTGCACCCTATGACATTTTCCATAATGAAAATTTTCCCGCCATTTTGATTTTGTCCGAAAAACCTACTTTTTCGAACTCCTCCTAGGCAGTTACTCCGATTTTCATGAAAACTGAACCAGAGCATCTTGAGACCATGCCGAAGTTATCAAAAGCTTTTTGATAGAACCATCCATTCTCACAAACTCCACAAATGAATTTGATGAAAAGCTCGCCAAATCAGATGAGGCTATATCTCCAGAACACTGACTCATACACAAGTCTTTACTGTATTCAGAAAAGCATATACTTGGTGATAAGCATATACTTGGTACATGTCATCAGAAGCATGACCAGATGCGAGATGCATTGTTTCAGTGCAGCACCACCTACTGGTCCGGATATACAAAAATGGCTATTTTTGCTTATAACTTCTGATGGGTTTGTCCAAAATGTCCAAAATGTATGAAAATACTGTATTTTATGAATGCATTAGCGTATCATTACGAAACTCGGTTTGGCTCATCAGCACGATGCCCTGAAGGAGCCTGAGAAGTTTCGGAATTATTTATATGCTTATAACTTTGGATGTGGTTGACTTATTTTCATGGGAGTAATCATCTTCGACTCCTGAATCCTTGCAGAGTCCAACGATACCAAATGTGCTAGGTTTCACCTTATGGTTTGTGCGACGTGGTGATTTAACGTTTAAAAAACAATTGCGAATATCTTCTAAACCGTTAGTGCGATCAAGATGAAACCAGCGTAGGAAACACAAAACCTTAGTTGATTAACTAAATGTCACAGCACAAATGTCAAAATTTTGATACGAAGTGGCAAAAAAAAAAAAAAAAAATCTAAACAAAGTTATCCATGGGTCATTTTTTATGTTCTCATACATATAAATGTCTATAACTCCGAAATGAAATGAGATATTTTCACCAAATTTGACACACATATGTATGGAATCACTCTGAGGACACATTAAAAAGCAGTGGGATTGTGCCTCTTGGTGGCGCTATAATTGAACAAAACGTGTTCAACTACAATACAGTATAATGATATAATATGCTATATTTTATGAATGCATTGGTGTACCATTACGAAACTCAGTATGTGCCATCGGCACCACGCTCTGAAGGTACTCAAAAGGTTTTGAGACAGTGCCTCCTTGTGATCAAATGTTATAATGAAATAATAAAAAAAATGCTAATAGATTTATATAAATGTGGCCTTTTGTAATGAGACTGGTCTTAATAGATTCCGTGGGTCATGCTGAGCACATTGATGCCAATTTTGCCAAAGTCAGCAAAACTTCCTCTCCACCACTTTGATTTTCTTTAAAATCATACTTTTTCAAATCTCCTCCTAGACCATTGGTCCGATTTTCACCAAAATCGAATCATATCTTCAAAGTTATGGATTTCGCATTGATAAACAAAATCGTTTTCGTATACTGCAGCAACGAATTAGAGGCTTGATGCCAAATTGACTGTTGAGTCTGTATCTCTGCAATGCTTGGACATATTGACACCAAACTTTGTCATTGTCACCTCACTCTGACCATAGCGCATGAATTTGGTCACAGCGCCACCTATTGTTCAAAAGTGATAAACCAATAAATCTTTATTATTATCTGTATTTATGATTTTTCAGCTTTTTTGCCTAAGATGATCTTAATAGATTTTGAATTGCTCACTGTTGCAGTTGGTCTGATGCTCCCAGCCATGCTTGGCCCTGTAATCGCTGCTTGCAGCTATATTTATTATTATTATTATTATTATTATTATTATTATTATTATTATTAGACACATTAGGGATGTAACTGTACATGTATTCGTCCTGAACTCTCACGGTACAAACATCACAATTTGGTGATCCACACTCCAATCCAGAAGGGGGTGCGAGCAGTAATGCAATGTTGTTTGCTAACCAGTGTTTTAACCACAGAAAGACATCAATAAAACAGCTTGAGAATAATATTACACGTAGCATTACATTTACTTCAGGCAAGTCATTTAGTGTCCACAGCTTGTTAGTTCACTAGAGAAATTAACTCTAGAGGGAAGCATTTCACTAAATATATGCACTATATTAGCTTATATATTCATTATATTTACTTTACCCGTTAGTAATATCTAATTTAACATATGTTTAAATAAATTTGTCATGAAAAGTTATGACAGCAACTGTAAATTATTATATTTAAAAAATGAATTGGAGTAGAAAAATAATTGAAAAATAATTTTATAATTAGATTTAGAAGTTAATGCAAAACCTGCCTTATGTGCAATTTACATGTTTTTTTTTTTATTATTATTATTTTATTTGAGTGTTGATTATTATATCTAAAAATAAATAGCAACTGAATTAATAATAGTTTAATAGTTTGGGCTCTGTTGTTAATTGTAACCTTTAATATTAGCAATGTGCAAGAAAGGGCTCCCTGTATACATTTATAGTTTTTTTTTTTTTTTAATCAAGCGTTTTTTTTATCCTTAAATGTTCATTTTAATTGAATTTATTTAAAGAGAGAGAGACACACTATTTGTTCAATAAACCACTGTTTAATAAAAAAGAAGAAAAAAGAAGCAATTTTATGTTTAGTTTTCTCACCCCTGCTGTACCGAACCCGTACTGAACCGTGACTTCATTACCGAGGTACATACTGAACCGTCATGATTGTGTACCATTACATCCCTAATAATTATATATTATTATATAAGATTAAAAATATACAGACAGAATTACTGGCAATTAACGGTTTTAGTTACTTGTCAAAGCCCATTTTTATTTACCTTTGATGCTTAG
This sequence comes from Hypophthalmichthys molitrix, assembly GCA_037950675.1. NCBI lineage: Eukaryota > Metazoa > Chordata > Actinopteri > Cypriniformes > Xenocyprididae > Hypophthalmichthys > Hypophthalmichthys molitrix. Next base: position 20,207,380 of record CM075510.1, on the reverse strand, counting down.
TGAATGGTATATTTTGACTCTTATTACAGCAAGCTATGTTTGTTGATTGTATTTCCTCATCATATTCACTAGGGGGCACCATGTTCACTGCTAGATGATAAGCATCAGTACAAACAAACTCATTGCTGTACCACCAGTGTAAAATCAATTATCAGCTTCTAATCCTAAGCAAATAACACCCATGTTTAACTTTTCATTATGAGTGCAGTGCTGGCAGGCAAAGAGCTGCGTATGATTTTTTCCATCAATCAGCACAGCGCTGCTCATACTATTATCATACTCATACTAACATAATGGTTATTTATGGTATGGCTCTACTGAAGAATCATAGATCAATACTATGATATGTAGAGCTGAGCGGTGGATGAACATGCTAATAGATTGATTGGCTGGATGGTTGATTCAACCAATGACCAAATCCAGCACCTCGTGTCCCTGAGACCTCATAAACTGTCCTACACTGTTATAACACTTAACTAAAACATAAGCACTGATTCTTTCAACCTAGAAATTGAGAGATCAAGTATGTTATTTCAAAAGACCATCAGAGCCTGCTGGTCTGCTAGATACACCTACGGACCACCCAAAGTCCAAGCCTGTTCAGAGATCATCTGGTGCACATTGTGCAGAAAAAAAAAGGCTAGCACTTCTAACAAGCTCTAATGTGACAGACCCACTTTAAGCAACTTCCAGGAACCACAGGAAAACTTTCGACTGACTCTCTTCCTGTTATTCTGATACTGAAGCCTTGTCAGGTTGGTCATTCCTTAGTCACTCACCAACTCAGGACATCCTCATGATAACATGCAAAGTATCGTATGGTATCAAAGTCATGTTTACAAGATTTTGGGTTGCTAGCATTGCATATTTATGTCTTTTGCATGGACAAAAATTCTGATCCATGTACATTTTTATAAATTCTGTAACATTAATGTACAGCAATGTACAGAAGTCTCTTATGCTCACCAAGACTGCATTTATTTATTGATCAAAATACAGTAAAACTGTAATATTGTGAAATACTATTACAATTTAAAATAACTGTTTTCTATTGTAATATTTTTAAAACGAAATTCATTCCTGTGATGGCAAAGCCAAATTTTCAGCAGTCATTACTCTAGTCTTATGTGTCACATGATCCTTCAGAGACATTTCTTCTTCTTCCTACTACAACTACCACCTACTAAATTATAATAATTATTATTATATAATCCATAATATAAATGTTTAAAACAGTTTATGTATTATTACTTCTCAATATTTTTGTGGAAACCACACTACATCTTTTTAGGATTATTTGACAGATAGAAAATAGAAAAAGAACAGGATTTATTTGAAAGAAATTGATCTTTTGATCAATTTAAAGCATTCATGCTGAATAAAAATATTAATTTCCTTAAAAAAAATAAATAAATAAATAAATAAAATAATAATAATAACAACAATATCATACTGACACCAAACATTTAAACGGTAGTGTATGCCATTAACTGCACCAAGTGTATGTTGGCCTAGATGTCATGTGGTGGTGATTCTATTAAATCTACTGATGTACTCACCCCAATTGTCGTACCAGTCTGGCAAACTCCAGCAAGCAGGTATGTCTGGGCAAACGCAAAGGGCCTTTGGCCATAGCAAGCTGGCAGTCCTCAAAGGAGTAATCAATAATGGGCAACCCAAGCGCCCTATGGAGAAAACACACAGAATGAAAACTGATTACTGGACAATATGGCCTTTTAGAATGACTGTATATATTAAGAGGAAGAAGTGTAAAACCAAATAAACAGACTTCAAAGTTCTTTTGACCAGCATGAAATAAATGGTTGTCGTGATAAAAATCCACTCACTTGGCCATGATGCGTCTTACATTGCTGGCAAACAGGGCTGGATCCTCCTTCTCTTCTTCTGATGGGGTATATGTTGGAAGATACTTGACAGACAGAATTGTTTTTTATTATTATTATTATTATCATCATCATCATCAATACAGTTTCTCACAGAAGTGAGTACACCCCTCACATTTTTGTAAATATTTTATTATATCTTTTCATGTGACAACACTGAAGAAATTACACTTTGCTACAATGTAAAGTAGTCAGTATACAGCTTGTATAACAGTGTAAATTTGATGTCCCCTCAAAATAACTCAACACACAGCCATTAATGTCTAAACCGCTGGCCACAAAAGTGAGTACAACCCCAAGTGAAAATCTACAAATTGGGCCCAAAGTGTTAATATTTTGTGTGGCCACCATTATTTTCCAGCACTGCCTTAACCCTCTTGGGCATGGAGCTCACCAGAGCTTCACAGGTTGCCACTGGAGTCCTCTTCCACTCCTCCATGACGACATCACGGAGCTGGTGGATGTTAGAGACCCTCCTCAGTCCATCACCTTTACCCTCAGCTTCTTTAACAAGGCAGTGGTCGTCTTGGAGGTGTGTTTGGGGTCATTATCATGTTGGAATACTGCCCTGCGGCCCAGTCTCTGAAAGGAGGGGACCATGCTCTGCTTATTCATGGTTCCCTCAATGAACTGTAGCTCCCCAGTGCCGGCAGCACTCATGCAGCCTCAGACCATGACACACCCACCACCATGCTTGACTGTAGGCAAGACACACTTGTCTTTGTACTCCTCACCTGGTTGCCACCACCATCTGAACCAAATAAGTTTATCTTGGTCTCATTTGTCTTCAGCAAACTGTTTGCGGGCTTTCTTGTGCATCATCTTTAGAAGAGGCTTCCTTCTGGGACGACAGACATGCAGACCAATTTGATGCAGTGTGCAGCGTATGGTCTGAGCACTGACAGGCTGACCCCCCCACCCCTTCAACCTCTGCAGCAATGCTGGCAGCACTCATATGTCTATTTCCCAAACACAACCTCTGGATATGACGCTGAGCACGTGCATTCAACTTCTTTGGTCGACCATGGCGAGGCCTGTTCTGAGTGGAACCTGTCCTGTTAAACCACTGTATGGTCTTGGCCACCGTGCTGCAGCTCAGTTTCAGGGTCTTGGCAATCTTCTTATAGCCTACGCCATCTTTATGTAGAGCAACAATTCTTTTTCTCAGATCCTTAGAGAGTTCTTTGCCATGAGGTGCCATGTTGAACTTCCAGTGACCAGTATGAGAGAGTGAGAGTGATTACACCAAATTTAACACACCTGCTCCCCTTTCACACCCGTGACCTTGTAACACTAACAGGTCACATGACACTGGGGAGAGAAAATGGCTAATTGGGCCCAATTTGGAGATTTTCACTTGGGGTTGTACTCACTTTTGTGGCCAGTGGTTTAGACATTAATGGCTGTGTGTGGAGTTATTTTGAGGGGACAGCAAATTTACACTGTTATTCAAGCTGTATACTGACTACTTTACATTGTAGCAAAGTGTAATTTCTTCAGTGCTGTCACATGAAAAGATATAATAAAATATTTGCAAAAATGTGAGGGGTGTACTCACTTCTGTGAGAAACTGTATATAGAGATGAAAAAAACTTCAACGAAAATTAGAAATGTTGGATTGGCAGCTAACTGAAATAAATATGTTTGAAAAGTACTAAAAAATAAGTTGAAGTACTAAAATTAATGACAAACTGGAAAAAAAAAAAAAATAAATACTAATAAAATTACTAAAACTTAAACTGAAAATATAAAAGATAAAAGCTAATTCAAAACATTATTATAGTATATAAATAATACTAACATAAAACTGACATTAACACCAAAATGTGAGTTCTCACCTCTATTTCTATGAAGTTATGTAGCTGACATAACGTGAGCCATAAAATCTTAAACCTGAAAAAGATCATGTATTTAATTTTAACTCACCAATATATACAAGCACTTAAAACTTCAGCATTAGTCTACACCCAGAGGAATGACTTTTCCATAAGGCAAAACTGTCATTATAATATACTGAGAGGAAGGATAAGGAAGTTAAAGGGAAAGTTCAGCCAAAATTTAAAATTATGTTTTATTACAATTATGCAAGTTATTTATTCACCCTCATTTCAAACCTGTATGCATCTCTTTCTGCTGTGGAACATAAAGGGAGATATTTTGAGCAATGTTGGTAACTAAACAGTTTTAGTTTCCGTTTCCATTGATTTCCATTGTATGGACAAAAAATATAATGGAAGTCAATGAGAACCAAAACTGTTTGGTTATCAACATTTTTCAAAATATCTTTTGTGTTCAGTAGAAGAAAGAAACTCAGACAGGTTTGGAGTGACATGACGTTGAGTAAATGATGACATTTTTTATTTTGGGGTGAACTGTCCCTTTAAAGGAACTCAATAGACTCACGCTCCAGGCCCTTGCCACGTCCATGAGATTGTATCCTGTCAAGGAAGTGAGAAGAGAAAGATGTAAATGAATGGGATCAGCATCTCAAACAAAAACATGAGTCCTATACAGGCAGTATTCACTTAAATAAGTAACTAGCCCACACACACACACACACACACACACATACATACATACACATACACGACCTAACCACTTGAACTTGCTCCTCTAATAGCACAACCTTGACTCTAAGGGACCCGTACTAAATTCCAGTAGCAATAAATGCTAAGAGAACAGCCAAGTTTTCCAGGGAGTCTGAATGAAACCTGATTGCTGGGCTTGTATTATTTATGAGAGAAGGAGACAAAGACATAAGAGACAGACAGATAAAAAGAGAAAGGTTTCAACAGTGGGGGAAAAGAAAAAAAAAAAAAAAGAAAGAAAGAAAAAAAAAAATTGCATATTTGATTGGGCTGTGAAAAATAAATTCAGCTGCAGACAGAAAGTATGTTGTTCAACAGTGACCATAATGACACACCCTGTTTGGGCGTTCAGGTTATTCTCACCATCTCATTAGGATACCGCAACAGCACAGGCTGCACAGGAACACCAGGAATGAACGCACCTGCAGGAAAGGAGGGACAAAAGTGGGACAGTAAACGAGTGGGAATCAGAGAGAACCTGTGCTTTGACCTTGTTCCACTCCAAGGGCTGGGTGTGGCATTTAAACTATAGCCTGTCCCATTTGAAACATGACCCTTCTGTGTGACTGTGGGTGTGATCTTAAGTATCCAAATCCACTGACCTCATCCAGCTTCAGTGTTTTTAATATTCAGATATCACTGCAAACCTATTACTTGCAAACATTCAAGCTTTGCAAGATGGCACCTAATATAATGAATAATAATAAATCATTTAGAGGATTCCATCAATATACAATCATAACTTTATGAGCTGAACATTCACTTCAAGAGATCTTTACACCTAGAAGTGTCTTTTGGTGAGGTGGGATGCTTATTTTGTCAAATCTTAATTTTTGAAAGTCTTTTTTAATCTGCAACTGCTTCTCAAAAAAAAAAATAAATAAAAAATAAATAAATAAATAAAAAAAATGTACATGCAATACCAAGGACACATGATCAAATTAATAAGTTAATTAAATTAATAAAAAATTATTTAAAATTATAATGCTACTAAATAATCATATTTCAAATACTTTATATTCAAAGAATCCTGAAAGAAATTTATCATGGTTTCCACAAAAAAAATTATTAAAGAGCACAACTGTTTTCAACACTGATAATAATAAATATTTCTTGAGCAGCAAATCAGCATATTAGAATGATTTCTGAAGGATCACATGACTCTGAAGACTCGAGTAATCCAGCTTTGCCACCACAGGAATAAATTGCATTATAAAATATATTAAGATAGAAAAGAGACATTTTAAATTGTACTAATATTTCACAATATTGCAGTTTTTATTGTATTTTTGATTAAATAAATTCAGCCTTGGTGAGCATAAGAGACTACTTTGAAAAAATTTGGTCTGTTCCTCACACATTGCTATTGTATGACTTTAGAACACTTGGAAAACAATGTGAAATCATAAAAAATACTTTTATGGTACTTTTTGACCGTTGTTACCATTATTATATGGGAGCTGCTTGGTGTTTTACTAAATATCTTCTTTTGTGTTTCACTGTTAAACAATGTTATTGTTTTAAGCAACATACGGGCGAGTCATATCTTCAGTCTTGTTTTCTCTACATTTTGAGCCCCAGTTTGTGCCAGTCAAATCTCATCACTTCTGGGAAAGTGTAGAGAGACGAGAGATGCCCTTCAGCTTACAAGCAGATTCTTATTACATGGTGTTAATAGAAACTGACCAACTCTCCACAGAGACTAAACTCACTCACCTTTGATAAACTCAACACAACTCTCTTATACAGAACAGGTCAATGCAAATATAGAAAACACCCATCATTCATTTGCATCTTTCACCATAGGGATGGCATTTGACTAAAGCTTGGTTTATACTTAAAGCATCCACATGTGCACAAGTGTGCCTGTACTATTTTATGCAGAGCAAAACTACTGTAAATAAATGTCAAATGCACCTCTGCATGCTCCTCTGTTTTTCAATACAATAAAATGCGATGGTTTTTGAACAGTTTGGTTGCTGTATACTCTTATTGTGTATTTAAATGCAATTTGAATTCATAAAAGTTTTTTTTTTTTTTAAAGGCCATTTGATGCTTTTTAATGTTTTCCTTTTCCTCCAGTGTGTAATGAATCTGCTTGTGCATGTATAACATCTGCAAAGTTACCAAGCTCATAGTCTCCCACAAAAGATTTATTCCAACAGAAAACACTGCTCTAGACCTGCCTAAAATGCATTGATCGAAGTCTAGACATTATATCCGTAAATGCCTACATCACAATTTGAAATATTAGCATAATTCCCACCCAAAGTTATATGCTAAGAAAGAAGGTGAGGCTTTATAGCATTGTAGTGTTGTCGCCATGTTGTGGTGTTCCAATGTTGGTTCCAATCGATCTGCTTGATCATCTGCAATTTCAGAATCTGACTCTGGCTCAAACTGATATGGTAAAGCCTACGACATTATTAACTGGTTGTGTTTACAATAGCTTTAGAAGCCTTGGAAGCTGAAACTCGTAATTCTGTTAAGGGGCGTTACACATCCAACACACGCTTGAGGTGTTTGGCCAATCACTAGGGTCTTTGTAGAAAATGGAAATCAGAGTGTTTTAGACAGACTGGGAATAGAGGTGCTGCAATATACAATATGTGAAAAATCGTGTTGTTTGTTTGTTTGTTTGTTTTGGGGGAAGAAGAATAATAAAACACATTCCTGCGGACTATAGCCGCTTTTCCACCGTTGGGCCGAACGGTTCTTAGAATGGTAAGGAATGGTTCCAGTTGTGTTTCAACTTGAGCCTGGTATGGCACGACACATTTACAAACCGTTCTTGGCTCGGAATTCTCGGCACGGTTGTCTAATCATGCTGATAGAATCCGTGAAGTGACGTCGCCACTCAGGATTGGTCACTTGCCTGGCTACCAGATTCTCTGTAGCTGGCTAAGTGCTCTATTTGAAAGTGAAAGTGAAGCGACGTAAACAAATTAACAATAAAATCCATCCTCCATAATGTGGTCATTATTTACATATCATATCATATCATATCATCAATAAACCGTTGCGGTACAAAGGCAACGACTGACACCAAAGAGTGGCTGTTATCAGCCCCACCGTGGAAAATGAAACTGTAACCGTACCAGCTGGCCGTTATACAAGTTTTCTGTGTTACCATCATTATATGTCGCTCTAGCCGGTTACAGAACGGTTACTGGAAAACGGTGGAAAAGCGGCTTATGATGCCATTTGAGTCATCAAATGACCAATGGAAGCCATAATATATGAAAATGGAATGCATCATATGCTTATGAAATTGATTACCACATAGTCTATTCAAAAATGCACTATAAACTTTTCTGTACATCAAAAAGCACCAGAGCTCGCTGCACACATTCAAACTCGGTTTCTGGCCTTGTTTTTGTTTTGGAGAGCTATTTGGCTACAGACCACCACAGCTGATTTTGTTTTGTACAGTGAGAGCTCCAGTATTAAAGGTTGTAGAGAGAAAAGTGAGACAGCCAGACAATAGAAAATAAGCAAGGGATAGAAAGAGGAGGGGTGGGGATTAGAGGAATAGAACCGATACAATGACTGACAGAGGAGAGGGGGATTTGAGGAGAAAAGACCATCAGACTCCACAACGTACACAGGAAGAGGAAGCCAATCACCAGCTCTCTCAGCGCTATGAACCATGATGGGCCGCAGATTAAAAAGGGTACAAAGAGAGAGCAAACATCTGACTACTACCGACTACAGATCTAGCTACACACCAGTATCCTCTACAAACATTCTTAACATTTCGAACACAAAGACTTGAAAACAAAAAACAAGCATTCGTTCTGAGCATGAAAAGTATGTTTAGTCAGCAGATATCAGAGGTGGGCACAGACAGAGAGAGCATACATACCAGGCTTAAATGCGATGAGACAGGATCTATTGGTGCATGTGCCCTCTGGGAATATCATGATCTGAAAACAGGCCACAGTCAGAGGAGAAATACCTCAGTACTGCTCTAACTCACAAAGCATGATACAAAGTGGCCCAAAAATGTGTCTGGAAACTTAAACTGTATGAATGTCATTACGTTAGATGAAAAATATCAGAAGTCTGTGCGTGTTTGTGTGGTACCTGAGGCCATTTGCCATCAGAACATGCTCTGCGTTTGATCTCCTCAACGGTCTTCCTCCGAGAGTCCTGATCAGACCGCGACACAAACACAGGCCGAATGAACTTGATAAGAGCTAAAAATGGAGAAAGAGTGAAGGGTGGGGCAAGAGAGAGAATAAAGAGGGACACAAAGAGAGAGTGAGCAATATATTATTTAAAAAGTGACCGAAAGTGAGACCTAAAAAGTAGGCAAGTCAATCTTGCAAAATGCTGGGAATATAAACTGAGATTTTTTATAATAAACAATAATTAATAGGCACATTGCACAATCTCAGATAGATTTCTGTCTTATTCAAATTACAAATAAATCTCATCTTGATGCCAGTTAAGCTGCTCTCAGTGAACTGGGTAAAAACATTATTAGGAGCTCATGAATATTATTCATCATGGAGCTGTGTATGAGTATGACATAAGCTGGATGAGTATGGCAGAAGTTTAAGAAGTTTGAGGTTAGTAAGAAATTGATACTTTCATTGAGCAAGGACACATTAAATTGATAAAAAGTAACAGTAAAGACATTTATAATGTTTTTTAAAAGATTTCTATTTCAAATAAATGCTGTTCTTTTAAAATTTCTATTTATCAAAGAATCCTGGGGGAAAAAATCATGTATCATGATTTCAAAAAAATATTAAGCAGCTTTTAACAATTTTTTTCAACAATGATATTAATAAGAAATATTTTTGAGCATCAAATCAGCATATTAGAAGATTTCTAAAGGATCATGTGAAAATTCAGCTTTGCCATCACATAAATAAATTACATTTTAAAATATATTCAAACAGAAAACGGTTATATTAAATTGTAATAATATTACTATATTACTGTTTTTACATAATTTTTTAGCAAAGAAATGCAGCCTTGGTGAGCATAAAAGACTCCTTGCAAAAATATTTAACATTTCTGACCATAAACTTTTGAACAGTAGTGTAGCGCTTAACATAAAGAGGGAAAAAAAAACTTTATCTGACCACATCTCATTTACATTTAATCTCATATACATTTACATAACACTTTTGTACAAAGCAACTTCCAAATGAGGAGAACAATAGAAACAGTTGAACTGCCATAAGAGCAACTATATGTTGCTCTTATTGTATAAGTGCTGTGACAAGTCCCAGTTAGTCTAGCACAGTACACATCTCCATTTTATCAGATGCAAAACAACACAAACAGCTTTAAGGTGAACTAAACAAGCTGAAGAGTTTTAATGTTTGTCTATTTAAAAAAAAAAAAAAAAAAAAAAAAAAAAAAAAAAAAAAAAAACTTACTGCCCCAGACTGGAATGTCTTTACTCTCTGCCTTCATCACTATAGATGCCATCGTCATAGTGACAGGGATGGCGTCAAAATAGGATGAGTGAGGGGCCATCGTGAGGATGGGTGCTTCACTGGGCAGAGCCGGCCGTCCCTTCACACGGACCCAGTGAAACCCTCCAGAAAACCACATGGCTCTCATGATGGCCTTTAAGGCCAGATCTACCAGCCTGGAGAGAGAGAAACAAACAAAAAGGAAGACAGAAACAGGGTTAGGAGGAGAATATCACCTGCTTTCTGACATTGTGGGGCAATTCAATTGCCTTCACATCCAACTGACTGTGGTCCATATCATTTAGCATTTAAAGTCAACATGAAACTGCATTGCAAACTATTTTACTTCAATAATGTGCTGCATCTCTTAATTGAATTGGATATTCAATGAAAAAAAAAAAAAAACCTGAAAAAGACCATATTTATCCGAAATCCAAATTTAAACCAAAAAAAAAAAAAAAAAAAAAAAAAAAAACAACAACACACATGCAAAACACTAAAACAATGCACCTCTAATGAAGTCCTTCATACAGAGTTGATATTTTGGACTTGGTTTTGGACTAGTTAAACCTTAGCTTTCTACATGGACTTCATGCTAAATATTAACAGCACTAGAAAAGACGTTTTATACACTGCTGGCTCATGAACAAACTGAAACACTCTCTGACGCAAACCCGCTCAAACGTGCACAGTAGCGAAATACGTAGTTTCATGACCTGTGCCTTTCCAGTGTTGGTAATTGAGCATGTCTGTTCAAACTTACACTGTTGACAAAGACAAAAACTTCTCCTCTCCACACCTCACAAGAACAAACTTGTGCACAATGGGATACAGAAGAGACACAGACACACAAACACACAGTAAGAGAATATGAAAAGCCCTGCTAGAAGCTATCAGGTGATAGTGGAATGGAGACTGTGTGAATGGACCAGTGTGATGTGACTCAGTGTGTGTGTGAGTAGGTGTGCCACACATACGTCAGACACACAATACACCACTCTTATTTTTAGCAGTTCAAAATTGTGACAAAGAGAGAGCTTTCCAATTTCTGAGAATATTTAGACTACAGCTTTGTTCCAAACCCTCATAATCTGTCCATGTTGGCAGCAAGCTTCAAACCAATGGATCCTCACAAGTGACTGAATTGAAACATTCTGCGTGGTGAGCAACTGCAGTAACGCTCACTCGCACACGCCACATAATGCGCACTGCATGACCTGAACAGACTCACTCAGTTGATTCCAAGAGTTTGATGTTAGCAGCTAGTGTCCCAACCACAATGGAACCCAAATGTTACTGAATTAAAACACTCACAACACTCCTAATGTGAAGCAGTGTTAAAGGAGTAGTTCACTTCAGAATTAAAATTTCCCGATAATTTACTCACCCCCATGTCATCCAAGATGTTTATTTTTTTCTTTCCTCAGTCAAAAAGAAATTAAGGTTTTTGAGGAAAACATTCCAGGATTTTTCTCCATATAGTGGACTTCAACCGTTACCAACGGGTTGAAGGTCCAAATTGCAGTTTCAGTGCAGCTTCAAAGAGCTCTACACGATCCCAGCCGAGGAATAAGGGTCTTTCTTTTCTAAAAAAAAAATAAATAATTAAAAATTGTATACTTTTTAACCACAAATGCTTGTCTTGCACTAGCTCTGCGATGCGCCACACATTACGTAATCACGTTGGAAAGGTCCCGCGGTAGGGCGAAAAATTTATTTTCTCCTCCAACTTCAAAATCATCCATCATCGTTGTTTTACCTTTGTTTGTAAAGGCCGATTAATTGACTTAGTCTTTGCACGATTGCTTTGTAAACACTTGCTTGGTACTTCTGCTTACGTCACTCGTAACCTTTCCAACCTTTTTTTTTTATAAAATGACCGATCGTTTCGCTAGATAAGACATTCCTTTGAGCCATTTGAAGCTGCATTGAAACTGCAATTTGGACCTTCAACCCATTGGTAACTGTTGAAGTCCACTATATAGAGAAAAATCCTGAAATGTTTTCCTCAAAAACCTTAATTTCTTTTCGACTGAAAAAAGACAAACATCTTGAATGACATGGGGGTGAGTAAATTACCACGAAATTTTAATTCTGAAGTGAACTAATCCTTTAATTTTGTCAATGAAATTAAAACCAAAAACATTTTCATTAAATAAAACTGGAAAAAAAATAAAATAATAATAATAATAATAATAGATAGTGTGAAAACTAAAAAAAAAAAAAAAAAAAACTCAAATTAAAAGTTGACCCTGACATGAAGCATTTGACTATTGCACAAGTGATTCCAAAGTTGCATCCAAAAACACACTCTTTGGAAGATCATTAGGGCTTGAAACAAATCTTAAAGGTGTGTTCACCTTACTTGCTAGACTGCAGTTTATCAGGAAGCAAATCACATAAGCATCTGCACTCGCATTGGCTACTCATTTGATTATGCCAACGGTTGCTGTACCTCATGTCGCATCAAATCCTCTCATTGAAAAGTAATGACTTTCTTATACTTTTTTCACAGTTTGAATGGCTCTGTAGGTCTATTTAAGCAATGTAACCTCATTCAGAGGGCAGAAATGTAGAGGCAGTGTGATGTTCCCGAACTCTCACATCTGTTTAACATTTCTGATCTGTTACTCACCATCTCCACCAGGACAGAGGTTCAACTGCATCCTCAGAACGGCCAACAGTAGCCACGAATGCAAAGGGCCAGGCCAGCAACATCATGAATGCAGCAAAGAGCAGACGGACAGGGAACAGTGTCAGAGTCATCACAACTATCTGTGAGAGAGAGAAAGAGAGTTTAGAGGTAACCAGAGGTTAAAATCTCAAATATTTTCACGTTAATCCAGAATTTGCCAGTATAGCTTTCAAACAGTGCTGTGGATCTGGAGAACACAGAATGCAAGGTATGAAGGTCATTTATGGAAAGAGATAGGAGAGAAACAAAAATATGCAGAGAGACCACATTACATTTTGCTAAGCTGTGCAATACTCAGAGAGACTGGCCTGGAGAACATTAACATTTAGATTACACAGCCCTAGTTAACTGATAGGCCAATAGATCTAAACTCCCATTCGGCTATTCTAAGCAGAACCATCGAGATTTCAAAGAAAGATAGTTGATGTAATAGCTACATTAGGAGGCCTAGTGTTTGAAATGCTTGACAACAAAAGTATCAAGATGTTTTTTTTATGATTTTATTCTTTGCAGTTAATGATCTAAAGTTTACTTCAAAGCTGACTAAAGAATGAAGAACCCTGGGGCTTTGTTTATAAAATGCATGTATGAAGAGATTTGATGATAAATTCCATGGATCTAACAAATTCTGATGACTTTGTGATTCAAGTGCAAATAAGTGACCAAACGTTGCACAAGAGAACATTATAATTCTGAATTTAATCATATTCATATTAGGAACATTTTTTCATGTGTACCAATGTTTTATAAATGGCAAACAGAAACATTTCGCAAATTTGTATTTAGCATGATTCGAGGCCACTGATTTCTACAAAGTTCACAATAACAGAAAATTAAATTATGCTTTGCAATGCCAGAATTAAATGCATATGGTGAGCCATTCATGACTGCACTAAGAGAGCCATTAGCTCAGAGCACAAGGACATCACATGTCACGCTTCTATAGGCAAATCAGGAAAACAAGATCACATAAGAGGGACATAAGAGGGAACAGGAAATGAGGAAGAGAAAAATTTCAACTGATGTTAAATGCCTCTCCCATGAGAATGGGTTTTTAAAAGCAGAAGAAAGAGAGATTATAGTATCTGATGTTGCAGTTTTTTTTTTACAGTAACAGTTTTCTCCTGCAAAACATTATGTTTAATTCAATCTCCATTCATTGTTCCTGAATATTCTGTGCCTGATCACACACAACTTCATGCAGTTTACCAGGCATTTGTCAATTGTACACTGACTACTGATCCAATAAATCATCAGAGGAGAAAGATTAGATTTGCATCAGCATTTCTCTGATGACCTCTTGACCACAGATATCTCATGTTCCCATCAATGGTTTACATCTACAGAACTCAGCTCACAATGATAAGCGGACGTTTGTGTTTAAACTCTAATTTTTTGATGACGTTCATGTAACATTAGGGATCCCAGAGACTCTAATGCTGTATGAAGAACACAAAGAAGAAGAATATGAAGAACACGAAGAAGAAGAATAGTAAGAATAAAAAAAAAAAAAACATGCAGAACATGTTTTATATCATGTTATCAAAATCATTATCATTCAAAATTCAATATGATACTACCAGAATTTTTTATAATTAATTAATTTATTTTTATTTATTTTTTTGGAGCTAGCAAGACCTTGCCTTTGGGATCTTTCAGTTTTCAAACAAGAGGGTTAAACTGGGTTCATTTAGGAGTATGTCTCAAGTGGTTTGCTTCACTTAAATAAACACTAAATAAAAAAGATACGTAATTAAAAAAAAAAAAAAAAAGATCTGAGAACACATAATACAATTTAGAGGGCTAAATCAGCATGTTAAGAACCACTCTTGTTGAAGCTTGGAGCCAAAACAATATATGGTTTGTTTGTTTGTTTATTAATTTTTTACGCCATGTTAGCATCATGGCTATTTACATGGCAAACAAAAAGGTCAGTATCATCCATAAAATTTACATTATTATATAAAACATTTCAACTTAACATAAGACAGAAGATCTAAAATACATTCAGGTGATACATTTTGAAATATTGCATGCAAGCATGTTTCTGAATAAAAGCGTTTAAGCAGCATCATAAAAATTACAATTCAACAGAATATGCTTAATAGTCAAAGGCACTTTACAGGACAGACATAAAGGAGGAACTTCGCCTATTAATAAAAACCCATGGGTAAGTCTTGAGTGCACCAGTCTACACCCAGTGAAGACGACTTGATCATGTCTTGATTTGAAGTTATGGAAGGTACTTCTATTTATACTAGGGTTTATTTCATACAGCTTATTATTTTTATTTTCATCCCATTCTTTCTGCCACTTGTTAGTGATATATAAATTAATTACTGGTTTAAAATCAGAAGGTGGTATTTGACAGTCAGATATTTCCAGGTCAAGCGCATCCCTGGCAGCCGTGTCCGCTCTCTCATTACCAGTAAGTCCAATGTGACCTGGAACCCAGCAAAAAAATAATATTAAAGTTTTCCTTCTTTAAAAGATCAAATTTAGTTTAGATTTCAACAATTATGGGGTGATCAGTCTTTAGGGATTCAAGTGCTTGAAGACATGATCTTGAGTCAGAGTAGGGCTGGACGGTATATCGTGTTTGTACGATATACCGATATATTTTTAATATACGATACGGAATGAGGCGATACCGTTTATATCAATATACAGTAGTTTTATAAGAGCGCATCTAAAAAACAGCAGTGGACGTCGCAGAGTGCTGCTGCGGGGGAAATGCGTTATACAATTTGGCTTAAACATGACTCGTAAGATTAAAATATAGTTAACATGTAGGCCTATCATTTAATGCGGCTTGCCCCATCAGATGCTCTGACTGATTCATGTGCTGACTGATATTTGCGATGTTTAATGCTTTTGCAAAGTGGTGTTTTCCTCAGCGCATAACTTACATTTCACAGGTATATTCTCCATCTGTAAATGTTAGAAAGTCATACAAATATTTCCATTTTGCTGTCAGGAGTGGACAAGCCTTCTGCTAGCGAATCTCATTCTCCTCTAAACTTCATAGGCTTCTGTGAACGAGCGCCACCGCGCGTATTCGCGCCAAACAGACAGAGCTTTGGGATCGCCATAATTCTGACTAAAATTTACATTTTGAAAAAATGTGCTATATGTAGAATTTTAAACCTACAAGTAAGTGTATTTTTATGATAGCAGCAACTTATAATATATATATAAATATATAGCTAGGCAGGATGTTAAATTAAATTATTATTATTATTATTTTTTTTTTTTTTTTTGTCTAAATCCAAATAGAAAAATGTAGAAAATACCGAGATATATATAGCATATCGCCATTTAGCCAAAAAATACAGAGATATGACATTTTGGCCATATCGCCCAGCCCTAAGTCAGAGGCAATTAAAAAGTCCTGTTCTTGACCCTTCTCAATATTTTCCAGAACCAGAAGTAATGCTCGAGCCTCAGCTGTGAAGCCTGTGAGCCTTGGTCCGGAATTCGGATGCCATATTGTTGATCTCCTAGCACTGCTGCTGCTGATACAATGTTATTGGTCTTTGATCCATCCGTGAATGCAGTTCTGTGTAGTGGAAACAAAGACCTTAGCTCTAAGAATTTCTGTTGGTATTCAATTGGACGAATTTCTGTCTTTTTGTACTGATTCAGAGTCCAAATAATGGTTGGTTTTTCCAGAGCCCAGGGAGGTACAGGGCAATAATAGAGCCGTTTTATATAATCCATGTTGATATTTAAGTTCTCTAGATGTGGTTTAATCCATAAACCAAAAGGTCTAATATATTTCGGTCTAGCTTCATACAAGTAAAGGCGTTCTAGTTGGAATACTGAAAGATAAGATGGATTATTTCGATTTGTCTTGAGTTTGATCGCATATTGTAAGGACAGTTTCAAATGCCTGTTTTGAAGGGATGATTCTCCAGCTTCTATATAGAGGCTTTGTATGGGAGTAGTCCTGAAGGCTCCAAAGGCCAAACGTATTCCTTGATGATGTATTGTATCAAGCACTTTTGTATAAGATATCCTTGCCAGTCCATACACTATGCTTCCATAATCCAATCGAGATCTTATTAGTACTCTGTAGAGGCGTAAGAGCACAGTAGAACCTGCACCCCATTTTGTTTTAGTTAATACTTTTAAAATATCCATAGTTTTGGAGCATTTTTTCCTTAAGGTTCTCATATGTGGAATAAAGTTAACCTTGATTATACTGTTGATTTTGACACTGAAAAGTGTAACCGAAAGAATGCTTACAATATATGGTTTAATCTTTGTTGATCGCAGCTAAAAGCTAATGCAGCTAAAAGCTAATGCAGCTAAAAGCTAATGCAGCTAAAAGCTAATTTTTTTTTTTTTTTTTTTTTTTTTTTTTTTTTTAATTAGAGTTTTGCAAGAACCAACGACAAAGCAGAAGACGGTAACGAGCTCACATTAAGGCCCGGAATGGTTAATGAATATTTAATCTGCCTGAGAGTGTGTGCTTCCAATTTCCAAGAAAAATCGACTGTGACTCGTGACACGAAAAACACAAGTTTCTTGATCACTGCTCCGTTTGTTGAGCCTAGAATAAGGTTATTCTTCTGTGTCTCTCATTCACAAACAACTAATTTGTCTGGAATGGCACCCATCTTGTTAAATTTACTAGCAGTTAGCTATGACACAACTGGTTAAGGTTGTCATCATGAGATCAGAGCTGGAGCGGAGCATCTCTCTGAGAGCGGTGATTAAATGTGGATGGGTTCACGCGACGGCTCCATTAGGAGGAGATGAACTGTGGGAGGGGATGTGTGGCTGGTTTAGTGTTTATTTATTTATCTAGAGCTGCTGTCAGCTCCTGCGGTCTGCCCTGACAGAAAGATTAAACTGATCTAGAGGCTGAGGCAATGGATCTCTTGGGAAAGAGAGGGAGCGGCAGAGAAGGAGGGGTAGTGCTAGTGTAAAATGTATTATGAGTGAAAGACTACATACAAAAGCACTTATTCCCTATGAGATTTAAAAAAAAAAAAAAAAAAAAACTTTTTGAACAGAAGAGAGCCAAAATCATTTGCAAGAATTATAGCCTGGTTTCGACCTTCCCCACCCTAACCCACTGTATAATGTCCCAGGAGTGAGAGACACAGCCCTTATCGCAGCCTATGGGGTCCCGTTAACATCCCCCTCATGTCTACTCTCCATCTGCTTCAGCCTGAGGGAGAACGAGGGGGATGTGCTGGTTAAGAAGCCCATCTTCACCCTAACCTGCATCTGATGCTTTTAGCAGCACTGTAAAAGAGCCGGTGGACGACGCTGTCTTTGCGTAGGGTTAAGAGCTACTTAGAGTTACAACAAAGCCCACGCAAAAGCCTGACCTCAAAATTGCTAAGGTGTTCTGAGTGCTTGTTAAGGCTTTCCCAGGGTATTCCAGGAGGTTGCTTACTGGTCCGAGTCAAAAGAAACCACACTTAAGGCCCTGATATACTCATGGCAAACTTCTTTTTTTATTCTTCATTTAATAAAAAAAAGCTCAAAATGCCCGAGCAGTGGTATTCTGTTAGTGAACATCCCAATGCCACTCATGCTGCCAAGAGAGACGTTTAGATGAATATGTTAATATGCAAAGTAAACACAACGTGGATATGTTTGCACAAGCTCAGCAATTCGGCTCTCCAGTCAAGTCACATCACGTCATGTTTATTTATATAGCACTTTTATACAATAGATCATGTCAGTGTTGCTTTCAATTAAAATTACAACTTCAATTTCTACTCTAAAGCAGCTCTCCAGTGTGTTCATGTTTTTATTCACGTCTGACCTCGACGGACTGAACAGAAGAAATGAAGATTTTTTACCTCAATGAAGGCGGAGCCTTAGAGCCATACCAACTTATTATGTAATCGCCACGGATCAATGGTAGTTCAAAAGTATTTACCAGGCGAAGAGATCTTTTCCAGAAAGTTTGCTTTTTGCAAGCTGTTTCAAACTCTTGAAAAAACTACAAACAGACTTCATTTTTGACCTGATTATTATAAATGACATCACACCAGTTCTTTCTTTGATTTCGCTTTAAGTATATCAGGCCAATGTATAGTTTGTTTTTCACACGTACAATGAAAAGAATAAAAAAAGTTTTACAGTTTATGGCACTATTTAAGAGACAAAAAAAGTGTACATGATTATGAAAATTAATTAAAATACTATGATTAAAAAAAAAATCCAGTTTGCAATATCAAGCAGCATAATGAACTGTATTTGAATAGCTAAAATAACTGAAAGCGGCTGACACCGTAAATCTTTCACTTTCAAGTTAAAACCGGCAATGACGTCAACTTCTACATAAATAATTAAACATTGACTATGGTGATGTTATACACATACACTAATGTTCAGTTTGGGGTCAGTAAGATTTTTACATGATTTTGAAAGAAGTCTCTCCATTTATTAAATCAAAAGTACAGTTAAATAGTAATATTGTGAAATATTATTACAATTTAAAGGGATAGTTCACCCAAAAATAAAAATAAAAATTTGAGCAGCAAATCAGCATATTAGAATGATTTCTGAAGGATCATGTGACACTGAAGACTGGAGTAATGATGATGAAAATTCAGCTTTGATCACAGGAATAAATTGCTTTATAAAATATATTCAAACAGAAAACAGTTATTTTAAATTGTAATAATATTTCACAATATTACTGTTTTTACTGTATTTTTAATTAAATAAATGCAGCCTTGGTGAGCAGACGAAACTTCTTTTAAAAACATTAAAAATTTTACCGTGTCCAAACTTTTGACTGGCAGTGTACATCTTGGATGCCCTGGGGGTAAGCAGATAAACATCAAATTTTCATTTTTGGGTGAACTATCCCTTTAAAGTAAGTCTTTTCTATTTGAATTTTAAAATGTGATTTATTCTTGTGATGGTAAAGCTGAATTTTCATCAGCCATCACTCCAGTCTTCAGTGTCACATGAACCTTCAGAAACCATTCTAATACAGATTTGGTGCTCAAGAAACATTTCTTAATATTATCATCAATGTTCTTCTTCTTAAAGTGATAGTTCACCCAAAAAAGAAAATTATCCCATGATTTACTTACCCTCAAGCCATCCTAGCTGTATAGGACTATCTTCTTTCAGACAAACACAATCAGAGTTATATTTAAAAATATCCTGGATCTTCAAAGCTTTATAATGGCAGTGAATGGCGTTCACGATTTTGAAGCCCAAAAAAGTGCATCCATCCATCATAAAATAATCCAATACGGCTCCAGGGGGTTAATAAAAGGCCTTCTGAAGCAAAGTGATGGGTTTTTGTGAGAAAAATATCCATATTAATAATATTATAAAACTAGCTTCTGGTAGACGGGCCTACGCAAGTCGACTTGCGGCACAAGAGTAACCCCTGACGCCTTCTGTGGTTCAAACAAATAGGCCTGGGCAACAAACTCAAGCTCCTCTTCTCTTATATCGAAATCCTCCGACATTACTCTTGAAAAATTCTTGTTATAGGCTTCTAATTCATAACCAGTATTTTGTTTTGCTCTATTCTCTGTGCTTCCGCGTTCGTCATCGTCAGGTCAGGGTTGTTGTTTTTTTCCCCAAAATTGTGAGCACCATTCACTACCATTATAAAGCTTTAAAGTCAAATGACAAAGAGCAGTTATAGTGCCCATCTCAGAAATGCACACACTAACATTTATCATCATCACTTTTCTGGTGTAATAAATGCTCAGAACAAATTAATTTTGAGAGAAGCATTCAGCATACTTAATATATGCCCAAACCTGATCAACGACATTCATGTCAACAGACTTGTCAGACTATGTAACACAAGTAGGGGATGATAACTGTAGGAGTTTATGGACCTTCCAAAACAGAGCTCAATGACTCCCCGATGATCATTTAACTAAACCAGAACCCAAATCTGCTTTGTAAACAATCACATTACACCAATCAAAGAGTGTGTGGAGACAAGACAGCAGGAAGCTCTTAGATCAGTCCTGGTCATCTAAAAGACACACTGTTTGCAATGCCATCTTAATCATGCATGTTTACAAGGCAAATGACTTTTGTAAATCCTTCTAGTGAGCATCAACTAAGATCAATTGTCGCTGAAAGCACTTCACAGCCACGAACGGTTGAGGAAACCCTAGCTGTTGATTACTCCACATTCCCTTCGGATCACCATCAATCGTGATCTCTAACAACTCTCTAGATAGATCTCTATCTACGCTCACTGCAGGGAACACACTGAGACTTACATAGCCTCCAGACTCACTGACGTGACGAATCTCACGTTACAGCTCATCGCCTGGAGAGGAGTTACAGTACAGAAATTCTGAGGAATTTTACTCATCTTGACCACAGCTGCTCAAAGATACGTTAACAGTAAAAAGCACCCTTGTCATGACATGTACATGAAGCAGTGCCATCAGGAACAACAAAAACCAGAGTGAGCAAGAGTGAGTTTCCATGATGGAGCATTTATGCAAATGTTTTTCCAAGCCTACTCAAGATCTCTCTATTGGTCTTCATTGATTTTACCAGCTTGCCACTTGACTGTGAGCAAGGCTTACAAAATTAATGAAAAGAGTTCTTTAGAATGGAAGCCTGAAGAAGTTTCCTCTCGTCTACAAGAGCTGGCAAAGAAAAGGTATCGCCTACTTCTTAAGATTTACAATATGGCAAGTAGATTAAAATGCTATAAATAGATGTTGTGCTTTTTCATAGCATTTCAAATGCAACCCTAAGGCCTATTAAAAATGTCTTACATAATACCACAAAGATCCATTTATCTTTGGGACTGATGCATATGGATATCAGGTGAATCATCACAGCCTATCTTGGATCCTTCAAACTGCTGTTGTGTAAGAATGTTATATTAGAAAATAGCAGTGGGCTAATGGAACCAAAAAAAGAAAACAGACACTTGACTACTTCCTAGTAACTAATTATCTGACCTTGTCAGATTTATGAAATGTGACTCTACTTGTCCTCTCAAAGGGTCTCTCTGCCTGCTGAAATGTGAGGATCAGTGGCTCTGGTGGATTTCCTGTCTGATAGCAACTGATGTCTTTGCTTTCCATTTCCCACAAACAACAGGAAAAGCTGAGAGGATCGAGATGACAGTTAAACAGGGAGAGCAGGACTTTGAGGCTTCTCACATACCTACGGTGACATCTGAGGAGGGAGAAAAAAAAAAAAAAAAAAGGAAAAAAGGTCTTACCACTGGTGTTTGACGCTTCACTTCTGTAGTCTCAACTCGAGGAAAGTGGTGAAATGTTATTTAAACTCGGCATGAAAGAAACAAAAGTTGTGATAGTATTTTCTTCCTTATTGTTACGTATATATCCAAATTAAACAGATTCTGGAAAGAGGAAAAAAAAAAATTGAAAAGCGGGTCAATTTGACCCCCTTTGTGCATTCTTGGGGTAAAAATTTAATTTTTCCCCCATCCTATGAACAAGAAATATGAAAATTACATTGATGAAGGTCAGAAACACATTTTTATTTTTTTAAGAATTTATGGAATATCAAATAAATGTTTTCATTGATAAAATATTTTATAAAACAATCACAGCATGCCAGGTCAATCTGATCCCCTTTATTCAGTCTAGGGTTAAAGATTATGAGCGCATATTGATTTTTTTAAAAATAATGATGTGCACGGATAAATCATTTATAATAAACACTGCAACATTCTGTAAAAAAAAAAAAAAAAAAAAAGCAAGAAAGAAAGAAAGAAAAAGAAAGAAAAAAAAATTGTCATGTCAATTTTGATTTCATGGTGACTTTAAAAGAATAATATTGATTATATCTTTACAATGGCACCTGTCAAGAGGTGGGATATATTAGGCAGCAAGAGAACAGTCAGTTCTTGAATTTCACGTGTTGGAAGCAGGAAAAATAGACAAGCAAAAAGATCCAAGTGACTTTGACAAAGGCCAAATAGTGATGGCTAGACGACTGGGTCAGAATATCTCCAAAACGGCAAGTTTTGTGGGGTGTTCCTGGTATGCCGTGGTTAGTACATACCAAAAGTGGTGCAAGGAAGGACAACTGGTGAACCGGCAACCAGGATGCATTACAGGAAGAAGACAGGCCGTCAGAGGCAGTGTTATGTTTTGCTGGGAAACCTTGGGTCCTGGCATTCATGTGGATGTTACTTTGACACATACCACCTACCTAAAGAATATTGCAGACCATATACACCACTTCATGGCAATGGTGTTCCTTGGTGGCAGTGGCCTCTTTCTGCAGAATAATGTACCCTGCCACACTGCAAAAATTGTTCAAGAATGGTTTGAGGAACTTGACAAAGAGTTTAAGGTGTTGCCCTGGCCTCTAAATTCATCTATGGGATGTGCTGGACCAACAAATCTGATTCATGTGATCTTGATTTAAACACCCACATGATCTCATTCTTTAATGACAACGATTCGATTGACAAAATCAAACCAGAACATTCAAATCTGCGTTGGCGCTACCGCTGAGCCAGAGACAGCAGTTGTCATGTATAGGCATGAAACAGCTTCACAAACAGTCTTTTCAACAACACAGTATTGTTATTTCTGTGCTACAAATATTCATATTCATCACAGAAGAACTGGGATAAAAGTTTATAGTTCGGATATAAACACTGATGTCTACAGAAGCAACCAAAATAGAGTAAACCACCTTCAGTAAATCACCAAAGTAACATGGAGCATCAAATAATAATTACACTTACATTACAAATACATTACAATTTACATTGTTAAATGTATTTGTCACTGAATCATTAATTCAAGACATTAGATCAAAAAATGCTGATTTATCCAGTAATGAAACAAGTAAAGTATTTATGAATGAGTCAATGAATCATTCATTCATTCAAATTTATAGACTGCAGCAATTAACATTTTGTCAGAACCTCTAGTAAATTACATGTTATTTTGATTAGTTGCCTGTTCAGAATCGTGGGAGAATGTTGATCTCTATTTGAAACAAAAATAATCATGATTCCCATGATTTTATCCAGAACTGTGCAGCTCTACAGCAAACTGAATCTTTCATTCTTTCAACACTCATACCTTCGCTGCTGATGCTACGACTCACATGTGTTCCTTCATTGGCATTTTCCTCATTTCGGTTTTCACCTCTAATATCAAATTTGTCCATTTTGATTCCAAATTTTACCGAACCAATGGCTGCTAATTGAAGTGCACGTTTGTAAGTGTTCGTTAAATGCATAATTGCGCGAGTACAAAGTAGGTGTGCGCATGTCTGAAAATAATATATGATCACCAAAATTATTTTAAACAACAAAAACATTATAGTACAAACTTATATTTGTTTGATACATTTTTTAAATTAATTTAAAAACAAACAATTGTAAAACTATGTTTTTTTGTTTTTTTTTTAAAGGTGGTCAGCATATCGTGGGCCACATTTGCTTTCGTGACGGGCCGCAGGAGTCAGGACACGTTCAGAGGTCTTATGAAGTCCATGACTCAAGCTGAGAGGGACCTACACAATATTAGGCAGGTGGTTTCAATGTTGTGCCTTATCATTGTATGGCACTATAAACTTTGATTTATAAGTACTGATCTAAACAACCAAAAAGTTAAAACAACTTACTAAAAATGCAAAACATGACAAATAATCATGCTTCAGTCTGTCCATACAGGTAGCTACAACAATTTAAACAAGCCTATTCCCTTATCAAGTCCAGCAAAGGGCAAAAGCCTTTGATAATATAACATCAATAAAATATGAGAGTAATATCAGAATGAATCCAGGTGCAAAGGAATTATTAATTTTAGCATTCACCCTGTGTGTGATGGCATGTCCAGCTCCACAACAAAACAATACACAGTTTAACACAGAGATGATTAAGGAGAAATTATTTTTACAGTGCTACTGTACATCTAATACAAGTTGATTTTATACCTGATCTGCAATTCAGGGTTTCCATGAATTTTATCAAATAAGTTTCAACAAAGCGTAATTTCTAGCTGAAGAAATACGTGATGCAAAGGCTGTATTTACTATAGAAATGTCCTTGACTTTTCCTTGCCCTTTTAAGATTTTAAAAATGTACATACATTTTCCCAGCCTAGAAATCACACTTTTGAAATTGCTTGATATTTTCAGGTTTTCCAGGACCATGGGGACCCAGTGCAATAAAGTGCCGGGAAATAAATAACGCTTTTCATGTAAGTGGCATTAGAATACCAATGAAAGAAGA
This sequence comes from Hypophthalmichthys molitrix, assembly GCA_037950675.1. Lineage (NCBI taxonomy): Eukaryota > Metazoa > Chordata > Actinopteri > Cypriniformes > Xenocyprididae > Hypophthalmichthys > Hypophthalmichthys molitrix. Next base: position 20,182,556 of record CM075510.1, on the reverse strand, counting down.
TATTAAGTCACATAAAGATCATAATCATCTTAGACAGCTTTGTGTGAGTTTTAGATTATAAAAGATGCATATTTCTACAGACCAGTGTCAATTTGTTTGTAAAATTTTATTTTAGGAACTGCCTTCCTAGCTGCCCTGATCTCTTATCAATTTCTGATCTTGTTACAGACCCAAACCTGGTGGGCAGCATATGCATCACCAATCATGACCTCCACTAACAACAGGCTGTTCCACTACGAAAATACATCTTGACAGTCCTGAAATCATGATAAACTGAGTAACAGAAAAACCTGTATATGCAAATCTGTATTTTACACAAGGTACGCCGGGTTGCTTTTCAGTTCACTCTGAATTGCGCGTCAAACCCCATGTAGATGAGCATATACTTCTAAATCTAACAAGAATATAGATTTCACAATTGGGGTTGAATTAGGAACACACAGCAAGATTTTCTGCATATTTTAGATGACATGCACGACGAGCGTAGCCTAAACAGATCACATCCAGCGTGCTGTAACGTGAAATAGCGACTAACGTATAACTTCAGCTAAACGTTTCACTCTTTCGCCAACGGATGTATTCAGTGAGGAAGAAAAATCTAAATCATGGTTTATAGTTTACAGTTACTTTACCTTGAGTTTCTGCAGAGAAGTAAATCTCAACTCGTGCACGAAAGGATTTTTGAAGTGTGCTGAAACGCCCGAGTCTCCTCCGTCCACAGCCGTGTGTAGTTTTCTGTTAGGGATCCTCATACTGAAAGAGTAAACATGTATCTTTAAAAATAATAATAAAAGGAAAAGCAAATGCGTCCACGTACGCAGTGCTCCTCTTATATACTAAATAACTTTTCGGATTTTTCCTGATCTTATGTGCGCTTGAAGTCGATTTTAAACGACCGGTGTTTGGCTTCGCTGTTAACGCTGTCCACTCCTGTAATTTACCGAACGAGCAGCATCATGCGCGTTTTCATTGTGCGCATGCGTGATAAACCCAAGTTCTGACATCACATCTAACCTATGTAAGCACTGGATTTTATAACGATATAATGGATGTTATTTTAACAAGTTATTTATTTGACCTTCTCACCCTTGTTTTTGGTATATTTGGTCTGTTTTGTTTTTGACTGACAATACAGCTTAAAATAAACAAATAAAAACAACCAAAACTCGCGGTGTTTTTCATAAGTGGCAGAAAACTGTTTAGTTCCAGCTCTATTGCCAAGAGAATCATTTACATGCACGTGCTTTACCCGTTGGGATCTTGTAAACATAACAACGTTCCACAGTAGGCCACAGCTGAGGGGTGTTGTGAATGGTGATCATTCCTGCGTTCAGAGCTCAAATAAGAACTAGAAGTGCTTATGTTAGAACTTATGTATGCTACAATAAGAAAATACAAAAGAATAAAAGTCTTTAGGTTAGGAAGAAGAATTTGAGTCAAAACGCTTGCAGTCGCAGCAGTGTAACATCGCCCCCTGCTGTACAAATGAATGCCTGGTAACTGGGATAATATACAATTATACATCATAAATTCACAGTGCGCAGTTATGAAAAACCAAGAAATATTAAGATCTTTTTTTCGTGACCTGGAAAAGTCAGAGAATTTAATGTCATGATAAGAGTCAAGTACATGTTTTTCTAGTTATTCCCCCTTGACATTTCAACAGCTAAAATATTCCTTAAAACTTGCTTGCCAGACAAACCAGCTTACAAATAGTTGTGCATGATTCATTAGCAAAAGTCTTAATTTGAATTATTTTTAAGCAACCTCTATGATATTCAATGGGTTTACATATATAAGGTCTGAATTAGGTTTAGTTAACAGCTGCTCTCCTGAATATATATGTAAATATATGAAAAAAATGAATTTCTCAAAACCTTTGAGCATCTTTTCAGATGCAGATGTCAATATTTATTAGAAACTCTATGATCTTTACATGCTCAATACACCGATCAAGACAAGTGATTCTTAAGTCCTCATTTGAGAAACAGCCAGTGGCATGAAAACACACAATGAGGACTCAATTAATTCACCCCTGCCGCTGCTTGTGTCTTGGGTGAGATTTGCAAAAAACAAACAACCTTCCACGGCGGCGGACGAAAAAGCAGTCTTTACAGCGTCTTTTAAGAGCTGTTTTTGTCTTCATGCCAGCAGATGGCTGAACACACGGGAACTGCTGGCACTGTCCAAGCAGGGGTGAGAGGAAAGCCGTGTGTGGCTTGCACATTGGGTCGACGAATCTCTTAAATCGCATCGTTGCAGCTGTGACGGTGGAGATACATCTCTGTGCACCTACTGCAGGTAAGGAGCCGAAAGCAGCACATCTGGCAACTTGGGACAACTGCCGAGTCAAGGAACCAAAAAGACAAGGGAGCAACAGTGGTGCCATGGTGTCAACACCTGGTGAAAGAGAAAATACACATTTAGGTACATGAACTTAGTTACCTAATTCAAACTTCACCTGCTTGTAGTAGCTGAACATATGAATTATTAATAATATATATATATATATATATATATATATATATATACATATATATATATATATATATATATATATATATATATATATATTTTTTTTTTTTTTTTTTTTTCTGGTTTTGCCAGAACAATTTCAAAACAATATATTATAAATTATGATGGTTTTGACAGAACACACACAACTACTTCCCTTTTGGATGAATGCTGACTTTCATTACAAATTTATATGACCATACTTTGTAAATGATCACATATCAATTATATCTGATGGTGAAGTGACAAAACAGTGAAACAGTTTCTTTTCCTGTTTAAACATATAAACAACAGTATTGAGTTATGGTCTGAATGCAGGTGCAGGGAATGAGAGATAATGTCATAAGTTTGAAAAAATAAGAGAAAGTTAAGAACATTCAAGTAATCATCTGATTAATTTGCTATTTAAAAAAAAAACTAAGATTTAGTAGATTGCTACTTTAGCTACATTACAACTGCCATTCATTTTCATTCTTTCCTTTTAGTTCGTATTCAGAGCTGAATGCTAATACGGACTGACCTAATTTCCACACATATGAATTTACTGAGAGTAAATGTAGAAGGCTTTATTACAACAAAGTTTGCATAAAATAGACTACGTTACGCACTTAGTGGACCGCTAACTAGCTTGTCAGACTGAACACTTTCTCTTAAACGGCGTATAAATGTGTTGATTTCAATACAATGATTATAGTTAGCCATACAAACAAAAACAAATGCATCCCATACCTGTCTGAAAATACCTATAGAAACGTATATATATAAGCCTATTTATTCCCAAATGCATCCATGTGAAGGTAGCATGCTTCTGCTGTGCGGAAACTGTACGAGTTCCTGTGACGTAATGACTTTGAGGAAAGTCATAACGCACGCATGCGCAGTACACTTGACTCAAACTTGTAAATATAGCGAACGCGATTTTGTTGTATGTTGTTTTGTTACATAAAAGAACGAGTGGATTTTCTAAATAAATTTCCATTAGCTATTGTAAAGGGAAAATAATGTAAACGCACAAATCAACAAAATATAAATTAATTCAGTTGTTCTCGACCAGCAGGGGTCAGCGGAGAACTATGAAGCGTTTTCATACACACAGCAAAGCCTGCTGGGTAATGATTACAGGCAAAAATGGCAGCCACCCTTCCAAGGATCTTGTCCTTCGGTAAAAATACGAAGGCTTTGCTCAATGGCATGAGGTTATCTGTAGTCCCAGTTCAGCAGTACAGTGTACCGGTTTCTAATTATGGAGAAAAAGTGACTCACACAGGACAGGTGAGGCACAGTTTTAAAGTCTTTAAAGGATTCGGTGCACGTCTGTTTATCTCTATTAGCATTTGTTGTGAGAATTAACTCTCATCTTGCAGAATAAATAATAATTGGTTCTGCAGTAGTTTGTGCATTTAGTGGAAACTGAATGATGAAGGATGCTGCTGCCTCTGTCATTGTGATGAGACTGGTGTGATTCCGTATGCTTCTTGTTTTTGTTGCAGCTCTATGACGAAAATGATGTGAGAAGAGCCAGATTCATCGGTAGACAAAAAGAGGTAAAGAGAACTTTTTATTTACTGACCCTCTTAACAATTTTAATACTGCACTACTTTACTCTAAAGATAGATAGATAGATGGATATTTGTTCACTCAGATATTTTTAATTTCATATTTTCAGATATTTTATATATTTTTTGTTCACTTTGTGCAGGTGAATGAGAACTTTGCGATCAACTTGGTTGCAGAAGAACCAGTGTCATACGTAGAGTCAAGAACGGTGTCCTGTGATGGAGGCGGAGGGGCTCTCGGCCACCCCAAAGTTTACATCAACTTGGTAAATGTGTATTTTATATAAGAATATTTTCTGGAAGTAAGTGAATGAGAAGGTTACCATATAAACATAGCAGCAATTCAAAATTAGTTTTATTTTTTTCCATTGAGTTTTACTCCCAGGAAACCTCTCAAACAATTTACCTCAACATGAATAAAAATTAACTCAAAATGAATGATGTGCTACCCTGGATCACATGATCTTTAACAACAAAATTGAAGTGACCATCGAACCTCCTTGTGGAAGGGCCTTTTGTACAGGGATTTAGTTGCTTGCTTTTGTTTGGCGTGAAAGTAGCGCCCCACACCCTTTGGCATTGCCCTTGAAAGGTGAAAAAAAATATTTTTGAGATGAATAGTTGACTAATTAATTACTATTAACTTAAAAGCATGGTTCACGTTTTTGAAATTAAGCATGTCAATTGAACTAATCGAATGTTTTAGAGAATAAAACATGTCTGTTGTCATGTTGCATGTAACATTTATTATTGTATCATTAATTAATTAATCCAACCTTTTCACAGGACAAGGACACCAAAGTTGGCACTTGTGGATACTGTGGGCTGCAGTTTAAGCAGAAGCATCATCACTGAAGAACTGTCTTTTGTTTGTGTGGGCTAAACATTATTCACATTTGAAGATATCTAATTCTTTTCTCTGTAAAATAAAATATTACTATAATATAACTACAAAAGCTGGCCCGTTTCATTTTCTCTTATTTACATGTTTAGTTATTTTCTGGTGTCTTTAGCACTTTTCCAAGAAAGCTTCTCAAGGTCGCAAAATCCTGCACATGATTTTTCCAGCATTCACGGACAGAGGGCGCACGTGGTCTTTGGAAATTGCTATCAGCACTTAAAAGAATTAGAATGTAAATGTAATGTCAGCACTTTCTATTTAAGTTTTCAGTGCGTTTTGGATCTTACCTCCATATTACACTTGGTTTTGATGTCGCTACCGGGCTGAGCTTACCTCAGTGATCATTAAAAAAAAAAGAGAGAAACAAATCATATTTATTTATATCTATATTATCATGTTTTTCGTTTAAGTGTCTAAACTGAGTAATTCTGTAAAAGGTCCTTTTTGGTTTGAAAGCATATGTGCAATACCTATAGTGAATGTAATAGGCTACATAGGTGCTTTAAATGATCTGAGAGGTCTCGTGTATAATCAGATACTGACCTACTGTCCTCTAGCTCTGAATTAACACCGGTCAGCTTCCAGTTCGCATACAGAAATTAACATTTTCCTGTTCCGACAGACTCTGTAGGTATAGGGTATGGTATTCATTTTACTATCGGCGATGTTTCTGAAGCACTTCTAGGCGGGGCTGGGGCCCGTGATTGGCTGTGTGGAGTAGATCGACTGGCCACCGGGAACACCTGGATTTTTTTCCGGTGGTCCGATCGACAAAGCTCCACCACGGGCGCATCCAGTAGTCGCAGCGCCAGCGCGTGAGAGCAACTGGACCGTCTCCCGCACAGCGCTGACGAACTCGCTTGACGCTTTCGCCGCTATGTTGAAGCGATAACAAGTGGCTTGACTCATTTGAATCGACACAAGGGCAACATGATGTCTCAACATTAAAGGCTGTGTGATGAACCTAGCTGAAAACAGAGCGAATAGCTCAGTGTAAACTGAATTGTCGAGGTAAACCGTACACAACTGTAAATACAAGCTTTTCAATACACACAGCGCCACCACTATAAAAATTACCATGCAGTTACTATAAGGGCAAAAAATACACTTTTATAGAGCTTGTTTTATAGTGTTTTAGATGTTTTTCATTAATAACCTATTATAGTTTATTATCAGTATTGTTGTTGTTGTTAGAAACCAATGATAATGCTTGTTTTTTTTTTTTTTTCCTGCTCATGCTCCTTAAACTGGATTCTATACAAGAACTGGTAACATTTCAGGACAAAGATTTTAGTTCCGTTCCGTTCTAATAAACTGCAAAATGTTAATGAAATAATTAAGAGCCTTGCAATATTAATATTGTTAAACACATTTGCAGTATAATTCAAAAATATTATTAGCCTATTTGCTTCTGTACTTAATTTATTCCAATTTAAAAGACTTAGCCCAGCAAAACATTAATGGGGAAACGTGTGAGCCGGATGAGCTGACTTTTAGCCCCGGTCCATCCCTGATGAGTCCCCTCTTCTAGACACAGAAAGAAGACTTTCTAGTGATGAAATTATTTGAAGTAAACTCCTTAAGGCAGTCATCTGTGCAAAAGTTGTTGCTGAACCTGTTTGCTTTGAGCTCATATCTGGAATAGATAATCATAGCCTGGAATATTTTTATATTTTGTATTAAGGTACAATACATTGCATCTCTGTGTGTTAAAGATGTTATTTAAAAAAAAAAAAAAAAAACTAATTATGCATGCGGTAGAAAACAATGTGGCACCAATAGGCTACTATGAAAGGGGGCCCTTGGGTTTGCAATAGCCCTAAGGCCCTATGTGTTCTTAATGCGGGCCTGGGCAGGACGACATGAAAAGGAGCAAAGGGTGAAAGAACAGAGCAACCTGCATCTTTAAGCACTGGTGAGCTGTGTTCCTGTCTCGTTCCTGCTAAGTTTGGAGAATGTCAAGGGGGGTTTAGTCTGATAAGAAACACTAGTGCAGAACAATACATGTTTGAGGAAGATCATATATATATTTCATCAAGAGTATTCTCTGCCGGCACGGCCATGCCAAATTGGCCTTGTGGCACTGTGGAGGAAGCCTGGTCTCTAGTGGTGCATGCAGTGGAACTGAGTTTTCCGGCTGGAGGCCCCTCAGGTTGAGAGAAAGGCAGCCATGCTGCTATAATTGGGGCTGGTGACAGAAGGCAGGAGACAGCGTGATGCCAATTAACCCTCATCTGCGCTCTGTCCTGTCCAATATGTGTGATAGGTAAGGGGAAGGCTTCATTGTTAAGGGCTGCGGCTTTTTTCTTTATCAGAAGGCGTCTAAATTGCAGGTGGTTGGCTAGTTTAAACATTGCTCTGAGCAAAATCTTGGGGTGAAACTGAGCATATGAATTGTGCTGCATAGAAAAGTGCTCTCTATTATTCATGAAGCTAAAATAGAGCCAGCAGAGATACAGAAGGATGTTGCAGGATCGCAAAAAAACGTCTCTTTCATGGTTTAAATTGCTCTGTAGAACTTGTGGTGTATATGACATTTCAATACTATCACCATTTCTTTCCACTGTAACAGAACTGTTCTTTTATTCCAAAATTTCAAATTTCAAAAATCTTCCATTCTTTGATCAAATTTTAATTTGATCTAAATTGTTATGATCATATGAAAGTGAGTTATTAAAGTGGGAATGAAACAGAAGTTGCAATTGTCTTTTCTTCCCTATATGTATATCCAAATGAAATTTCTTATCGAACAAGAAAAAAATGTAGGGCGGGACATGATTTTGTCCATCAGGAATTGATTGTATTGCTGGATCATTGTGGTTTGCTGTTGCTGTGATCTCATGTGAGTGACAGGTTGTCCCATCCTCACACCAGTAAACACGTCATCAGAGGAGAGAAGAAAAAAATAATTTATAATAAATACCGCAATGAGAAAACACAGGTGCATCCTATACAGTAGGCTCCGGGCCTCAGGCGAATGGTGGCGACTTCTCCGACCCTTCATGGACGGCAGCCGTCCCTCTTTGCTCCGGCGAGACACTCCATCACCACCGCCTCGGGCAGCCACTGGCGCTACTTCGTGCTGCCCGACCTCTTCAAAACCACGATCCCCCTCACCAATGTAATGTTACAGGCTCAGGGAAGAAGGAGGCGGAAACCGGAGAACAGTAAGGGTAACTTAAATCACAAAACTGACATAAACAACAAAATGAAAGTAAAGCAGCAGCCCCTCACGAGCAACTTCCACATAAACTAAAACAAAACAACAACATAAAGTCCAGGCCTGGTCCTCTCTCGTCTTCCACTGTCGTCATTCTTCTTTCGGAGCTCCTCTGTGGGACTCGAGACTGGTGATGCTCATTAAAGGGTTCACCTAAAAATGAAAATTACCCCATAATTTACTCACCCTCAAGCCATCCTAGGTGTATATGACTTTCTTCTTTCAGCCAAACACAGTCAGAGTTATATTAAAAATATCCTGGCTCTTCCAAGCTTTATAATGGGAGTGATTGGAGGATGAGATTTTGAAGCCCAAAAAAGTGCATCCATCAATCTTAAAACATACTCCACACAGCTTTGGGGGGTTAATAAAGACCTGAAGGGAATCAATGCATTTGTATTAGACAAATATCTTATTTAAAACTTTATAAAGTAAAATAATGAAAAAAAAAAAAGCGTTAACTTCTGCAACGTAGTACACAATGCCATGACATTCTATGCTACACCAAGACCTACTACGCTATTATAACCTATAATACGTCATGTCATTGTGTACTACATCGCAGAAGTTAATGCTTTTTAGATGTAAGTCGAATGTGCATGGCTGTCGCGGCAGAAGCTCGTTATTTTACTTTATAAAGTTTTAAATAAAGATATTTGTCTTACACAAATGCAACGGTTCACTTAAGAAGGCCTTTATTAACCCCCCCAAAGCTGTGTGGAGTACGTTTTATAAAAGTCATATATGCCTAGGATGGCTTAAGTGTGAGTAAATTATGGGGTAATTTTCATTTTTGGGTGAACTATCCCTTTAACACTTGTACCACTGGCCTTGCTCTGTTCCCACGGCTTTTGGCCCCACCCTGCTTGCCACAACAGGCCTTTCGAATATTGCAGGTTTATTAAATGTAATCCATAGAACAGTCTTTCACCACACGAATGGATTGGCTGCTTCTCCTTATAATTAGTCTACTCTTCCAACTGTCACAAAGAAACTGTAGTGCTCTGTGATATGACCGCTAACTTCACCTAATTGTCTGCACTAATTCCCTTCTGCTCCATGTACTAGAGTCATGACCTTTACTCATGAGACTGTGTCATGTTTCTCAAAGCTAGCACAGACTCCTCCAACTACTTCCTCAAGAAAGTTTATGTGTGTGCGTAGGGTACTTATGATTTAGGACTGAGTTCCACCAGAAATAAAAGAAAAACTATTGTTTTGTTAACAGTGATGCATATTTTTCAGCATACTGTATGTGTATGTTGTTGTTTTATTATTCTGCTGTTGCAAGGTAATTGCTCTGAATAAGACAAATCACAAACAAATTAGTCGATCTAATGCTTCTGCAGACCTGTGACATCAAGATGTTTACAGCTTGCAAATAACACTGCAATGCCTGTGTTTTATTTGACCTTATGTGTTTAGAACAAAATCTCAACACATCCCAGCCTTGTAATCCAAATCGTGAATAACTAAGGAGACACAATGACATTACATTGGAGACACTTTGTTGAGTTAGCACTCTAAATACCTTGGCTGTGATTCCCATATGCTGGAAGTTAGACCATGTAGGAACAGGCTAATGCATCAGAAGTATAGGCCTACATTTTAAACCATACATTAAGGTTTATATACAACATTAATGCAGCAAATACGAACATTTACATCTGAAATAATTAGTTTAACTTAGACTGAGAAAGTTTAAGGTTTTGATTTTTTTTCCCCTTCAAAAAGTGTGATAACATTCTAATTTGATTGGAATGAGATCATAAAACAACTACACTTAATACAACGATTCCTAGGGGATAAAGTGGTTATTGCCAAATATACACCAAAAAAATGTAATATCTCTCAAACAGGCTAATTGAGTTCTGTTTTAACTTTAAATACAAAAATGGGATTTCCTATTTCTTTAGTGTGCACCAAGTTTCTTTTCTGAATGCCTGGATGTCATTATTTATTACCATATATGTAAGTTATTTATAAAGCTGAAAAAGAAAGGAATTCTCGGATGAATTCATCCTGAATAATTCAGTCTAAAATCGTTAATCCCATACAAGGTTGTGGCAGGTTTCTCCTCTGTTCTAATGAATACTTTATCATCATCATCCCAAGCTTCAAACTGGAAAGATTGAACAAATAAATAAATAAATCTAGGGCAAGCTTCAAGCGCGCAATTAACACACAATGAGCGGTCGCCAAAACTTTTATGCAATTCTATATAAACAGAGATTTCTACGAAATATGGATGGATGGTTTATTTTGCTTAACGATAAAAAAATTACATGCTTTATATAACAAATGGACAATTTCACACAAATATCTAAGTTGATTTTATTTGAAAAATCTTCAGCCTGATACATTTAATGATGGTGTGACATCCATGCCTGTGCCAATTAGCTGGACCATGGGGATTTTAAATTATCAAAGATGAAAAAAGTGAGAGGCCAATCTGTCTACTTCATTCAAGATTTGTTAAATCATAAGTTACTTCACTTCTCTCGCCAGGGTTTAGGATTAGACTGTCATACACCATTTGTCTTTCTTCCTAGTTTGTTTTAAAAAGTTATGTCTCGGGTGGCTCTAAATGGCACCAATTCCTTTTTGACATTATGGCAAGCCATTTTAACTTATATTTTTTTCTGCTACTAGTAGTTTTTGATCACTACCAAGTAACCCATATTGACCATATCTTTCCCAGTTTCACTAGTAGCTCTTCATAGTAAATACTACTTTTCCGATAGTCATTTTTTCAAGCAGTGGCAAGTAGTTATTCCACTGCAAATTTGAATTGTAAGGGGATCTGTACGTCAGATATCAGCTATTCAGTTTGTAGTGTGTATTCCAGTTGTTTCTGGTACCTATTCCAGTTTTACTTGCCGCAGCCATATCCCCCTGTAGCCCAAGAGTGGTTGCCCACTGAAGCTAAGTTGAGCCTAGTCAATACCTGGATGGGAGACCTCCTGGGAAAAACTAGGCTGCTGCTGGAAGAGGTGTTAGAGAGGCCAGCAGGGTGTGCTTACCCTGTAGTCTGTGTGGGTCCTAATGCCCCAGTATGAAGGGACACTATACTATAAAAAGCACCATCCTTAGGATAAGACTTTAACCGAGGTCCTGACTCTCTGTGGTCTTTAAAAATCTCATGGCAATTCTTATAAAAAGAGTAGAGGTGTAACCCCTTGCTAAATTCCCTCCATTGGCCCTTATCAATCATGGCCTCCTATTAATCCCCATCCACTGAATTGGCTTTATCACTCTCTCTCCTCTCCACCTATAGCTGGTGTGTGGTGAGTGCACTCGCGTCGTTGCACTGCGACTTCCGTGGAATCATCCAGAACTAACACTAATTTTTTATTTAGGCCTACTGTTATGCAAATAGTTAGTGTCTATTTTAGTTTTATTCTAGTACTCATTGAATGGCATTACTTGTAACAATTAGCATAGATGTCTCATAAATAGCTATAGATATGACAAAAGCTGCTAGTCACTACTTAATTACTGGTAATTAAAAATAATAATGAAAGCACCAGACAACAAAGATACTAATTTTAGTATTAATTAGTTTTAAGTAATAAATGTTAAAACAGCTTGCCATATCAGTCACTTAATGAAAAACAATGCTTCACTACCTACAAATTTTTAGAAGTACCATTGAGTTATCAGTTTAGCAGTAGGACCCCTTGAGTATTTATATTTGCCATGACTGAGTGGTTCTAACATACATCTCAGTCTATAGGACATTGTGTGGAAGGGTTCAAATTACTGATGTATGTAAAATCATCTTGTGTGTTTCCACTGGGAAAAACGTCAATCAAACAATAAATGCAACCGAATAAAACAACTTTAGTGACCATCATGCACTTGAGAGCATTTCAGAACCATGGACAGCAAACATCCTCTTTTTTCCCTCTCTCTCTCTTTTTTTCTTCTTCACAAAAATGACTCTTTATTTATGAGCAATGCCAGATGAACAACTGAGATTTCAGATTGGGGGAAATTGTGTACTGTGCTATTATACAGCAGTGATCACTTTCTTTTACAAAGACAGAATCAGATTTTTTTTTTTTTTTTTTTTTTTTTTAAGTAAAAAGGTGCCAATCTCCCTAAATCTACATTGCTGTGCCGGTAAGTCCTAATATATAAAGTTCATCAGACTTTCAGGAGGTCTTATATGACAACAGCTCACAGAATGAAACTAATAAATAAGACATTAGCACAATTAGATTCCAAGCCTAGCGTGTAGATTTTTGTGATGGTGCGACAAAAAAAAAATAGTATAAAAAATAAAAAAAAACAGCGTCACAGTTGCTGAGAGGAAGTAATAGGTTCTGAGTGTTCATGGTAGGTATTCTGTGAGGAAATGGCTTCAGTCCATAACTCTGTGGAGTTGCTGAAAGTTTGGTTGAAGTTGGTGTGCCTGAATAAAGGATCATGAAACACACCGTCAACCCAGTTTCTCAGAGTGGCCACTGGAGACTCTTGTTTCCTTTTTATGTCTGAGTCACAGTTTGAAGAAGAGCACGACGTTCCTTTATGCATGCATGATGAGTAATCAGCTTGGTTTAATGACGTAGCAGTCTGTGCAAGAGACCAGATTTTTGGCTTGGTCTCAATGCTCTTCTGGCCTTGTTGAAGGTAGAACTTTGCCATTTGGTTGTCTTCAGCAGTTGGTCTTAAGCAGTCTTCACTAAATTCATGGACACCTCTAGGGAGCTCAGTAACAGTTTCTTTAAAGTGGTTATCTGGACATTCGCTGGTCTCGGAGCGAACGCGCATAACAAAGGATGGTTTCGATTCGCACTCAGAGGCATCTGATTCCACTAGATCGAAATCGTCCAGATCACTGTGAAGTTGATCTGTATCATCCTTTTCTTGGTTGTCTGGAGTTATAAAACAAATATTTAAGCAGGTTATAAAAACACTGAAAATAATGTTAAATGTCAAACTGTAACTGCAGTGTGTAAATTCTGGGTGGTAGGTGTAGGCTTAAAAGTCTGTAGGTCTATTTTCAAACAACCTTTGCTCTAAAAAGATGCTCACTGAAGTTGTGTAACCAATTGACTGATCTAGATATCAATTACAAATACATTGTTTTTAATTAAAACAACTACCAAAGATTACCTAACTTTATCGCTACAATGAATAGGCAACATGTACAATATTTGCTTTTCAAAACTATAACATCATCAAAAAAAGCTTTCAACAAACCATTAAAATCTCTTTCGGTTTTTATTAGCTCTCCCTGGGATTCGTCCATATCTTCTTGGTCGTCACACTCTTTCTCATCTGAGGTCTTGTTGCGCGGTGACCACGTCATCTTATTTTCCTTCTTGAGTCTCCGGCGTGCGTTGGCAAACCAGGTGGACACCTGCGTAAGGGTCATCTTAGTGATGATGGCCAGCATGATCTTCTCACCCTTGGTGGGATACGGGTTCTTTTTATGTTCTTGCAGCCATGCTTTCAGTGTGCTGGTGGTCTCTCTGGTAGCATTTTTTCTTCTTGTGCCCACATCTACAGATCCATATCTAAATAATATGACAAGTAGTCTATTTGGATGCACAATAGCTGTATTTGAAAAAAGCCCATTGATGCAACCAAATTTCACTAGAATAACAAAAAGAAGGTGATCATTCTTACCCATATCTGTCATAGTGATACTGTCCAATTGGGTAGTCGTAATGGTAATATGCAGAGCTTTGGATAACTCTTGAATGTCCTGTTTCCACACCATCTTTCTCACTGAGTTTACCCTAATTTAAAGAAAATGTAAATAATCACAAAAGAGCTCAGTGATGATTCAAAAAACATTCTAGGTAACATTCACCTCTATTGTTATTGAAATGAACAAATGAAATGCGTACCAAAGGATAGCATGAGGTTGAATCTGGACCATAAGTGCCGTAGGTATCATAACTGTGACTCTTTGAACAGGAGTTGCCATAGACAGCAGTAGGGATCAGGTCATGCCGGCTGGAGGCCACAAGCCTACTTTCATATACTGGGCAATAAAGCGAGTTTTGAGGAGAAGTTGCTACTCCAGTGTCCAGCAGAGAACCATTAGACTCATAGCAGGTGCTCAGAGTGTTAGAAGACATTAAAAGCTGTCAACAAAAGGACAAACAGGCTAAATCATGCCCTTGAAAAATATAAAAACACTTTACACAGCCTTTAGATTATTAATGACTTTAAATGAGTAACTTTAGTTTCCATTGTAATACATTTATACTTATGTGTTAGAAAAGTAAAACTAAACATTTGTTTTTGGTTTCATGATACAGAGTTTCTGTTACACTGCAGCTGGGTGATTCTTCACTTCTGACTACATGAAATCTTGAAAAAAGATACTTCTGCAATAGATGTTTATTTTATCTTCAAACATTTAACACACGTCCTGGTATAAATGTATGATAATGGCCTTATGGATTTTAAATAATGTGAGATTGTCACTTATATATACTATGTTAGTTAGCAGTAAATAATATACAACACGTTAACTAGCAGTAAATTACCTTATAAATTTATTAAAATATAAAATAAATGTGAAAAGATTAAAATTGTGATGGTTACATGAAGAACCTTTAACATCTACAGAAACTTTCCATTGCACAAAAAGTCCTTTAAAGTGAAAAAAGGTTCTTTAGATTATTAATATGTTCTTCTTTTAAGAACTGTTCACGGTAAGTTACTTTGGAGAACCAAAAATGGTTCTTTTATGGCATCACTTCGAAACCCCCCTTTTGGAACCTTTATTTTTAAGAGTGTACATTACTGATAAGTTTGATTATAATATCTACTAAAACTACTTTTAGATCTTCAATCTTACAATCTTAAAATTAATTAAATTTATGATTTTCTTATCTGACATTGTGCTGTTTTGGCAAAGGTCTCCCTGTCACATCTAATTTTCATGTGATCATTTGAAAAATCATGAAATATAAATTCAAGAATAAATATAGAATTAAATATAGTTCAAAGGAAGAAATTCTCTGAATTTTCCTGATTTTAGCATTTTTTATAAATTCATTATAAAGTCCAAGCCCAAAATGGAGACATTAGCAGGTGTAACCTTGCAACACTCATTATTGAGTATTTAAAAAAAAAAAAAAAGTAATTAAAAAGATACAAGTTTAAAGGTATTATAATCTATTCTTAAGAAAAAAATAATATGATTCCTTATTTCTTATCATCCTGGAGTCTTTTCATCCATTTCCCCTGAAGAGCCACTCAATTACATTTAATTAAATGGTGCATTCACAATTAATCATTAACAACCAGCACTTGTGACAAGTTTTGGCACTGTAAAGTGAAGTGTGAAAGTGTTTAAAAGAGTTACCTGTGGTGCTGCAGGATATGAATAGCCAAACTGTGTAAATGACATGATGAGTGTCCAGCAAAGAGAAAGCTGCAGTCCCGCTGCGGGTCATGCGTTCATCACGAAAATCGTCCATTAACTGGAGGTAAACGTCCCTTCCTGGTTTCTGTTTGTCTTTCATACAAACAACAATATAAATAGCAAAAAGTGATGTATGACACAGATTCAATGTGGAACAGAGGTGTAGTTGAGGTTGAAAAAAATCATAACAAACGTTGGCTCAGTTGCACGTTGTTTTAAACACCGGTGACGCTGACGTCACAGGATCAGATTTAAAGGTCCAGATAACAAACGCGAATTGTCGCGAATCACGGAAAAAGTTGTTGTTCATACAGCGGAACACTTTATAGCCGCTCATAACTTCAGAGTCAAACGATGCGCTTGTGTCCTCGTGAGGAGCCCGCGGGGTCTCGCTCACATTAATGAGGACGTGTTCAGTTTCCCTGCCCGCCAGCAGCCAATCACACATCTGACTCAGTGCACAGACAGCTCGATCGCACATGATTGATGACCGCCCAGAAACGATTACCATAATTGCCTTTCTATGTAGTTATCAAACACTTCAGTACCATTAAATAACATTGGATTGGTTGAAAAAAATCTCTGAATTATAACACCTACATAAAAAAATTACAGTCTAAGATCGATATCAAAACAGACCTGGTAATTATTTTAATTTGTTAACTGCAGGAGAGAAAAACAGTTAAAAAAAAAAATCACTTTCACTATAGCAAAGAGTTTTGTGTGTAATCTTAAATGTTCTCAAAACAACACCATAATGTGTTTCCACAAATTGCAAAAGGACCTGAGAAAAAAAAAAAAAAGCAAATGTGGCACTATATGAAATGTCTTTATCACTATCTTTATCTTCTATCTTTTATCTATCTATCTATCTATCTATCTATATATATATATATATATATATATATATATATATATATATATATATATATATATAGTTCCTTACTGGACAGTTTGGCAGAGGTCTGTCCTCAGGGACGTATTATTATCTTTTGGTAAAGATCTTTTTCATTTAATAAGTCTTTTAAAACTCAATTCTAAAAGTGACACTGTAAAGACAGTTGCAGCACAGTCACATTTTGGTCCCGTATATATATATTTTTGGACATCAATCAATCCTTTATCACATAAAGTACCTTAAATGTGTCTCTCAGCCACCTCTGGACTCTTTCTTCGTTGTGGCTAAGAGGTCTGGCCTGCCAGAGTTCATTTAATATGTATAATGCATGAGGGCACTTCAGTGCATTTACTTAACACTTTGTTCCTGAGGTCCAGAAGTCTTTTCATTAGAGACTGAAACAGTGATAGACATCCCCCGTTTGAAAGCACTGTAACCATCTAATTCAGTGTTCAGACTTTTTTTCTTTTGCCTATAGGGCACAGCACATGTAACACAATTGATTACAATGTTGCTAGGTGCCGCATCTGTGTAAAGAAGGGACATCTTATTTGTTTCTGTATTCAGTGAACCGGTTTATTTGTGTTTTGCATGATTGTTGCACAGCATTTATTTATTTTATCTTCTGACTTTTCTATTTAGAAACTGATAAAAACTGAAAATGTTGTATATGTTTATGTTGTATAGCCTATTCTTTATGCAAATCACTATTAAAATTGGCTTAAAGACCAGTTGGTTCCATGATGCTTTTTATATTGAATCATTAACAATGCTCAACACAAACTCTATTGCTGTTGAGACCAAAAGTGCAAAACACAGTGATTGAAATGAAATTGCAGAAAAGGAGAATAAGGCACTTTTGTTTGTGCGGTGCATTATGAATGAAGACCTGGTGAACTCTGAGAGTATTTATCAATACGTACTTGAATGAAATAAATCTACATAGAAACCATTTTACTTTCCCAAGAAAAAAGCAGACAACAAATAAACAGAACAATATTGCTAATAGCAGCATTATGTGAATTCATTTAAATTTGCAGTGGTAACATTACACTTACTTTCATCATTATAGTGAATATCTATGAGCCCAGCATTCATAGCAAGTATATCTTTTGGTTGTAATATTGGTAATGAATTGTTATAAATCATATTCAAACATATGACATATTACACAAATATTACTAAGAAATTATTTTATTCAAGAAATATTACACTCTTAAAGGGTTAGTTCACCACAAAATTCTGTCATTAATTACTCACCCTCATGTCATTCCACACCTGTAAGACCTTCCTTCATCTTCAGAACACAAATTAAGATATTTTTGATAAAATCCGATGGCTCAGTGAGGCCTGCATTGCCAGCAAGACAATTAACACTTTCAATGCCCAGAAAGCTACTAAAGACTTATTTAAAACAGTTCATGTGAGTACAGTGGTTCAACCTTAATGTTATGAAGCGACGAGAATACTTTCTGTGCGCCAAAAAAAAAAAAAAAAAAACGACTTTATTCAACAATATCTAGTGATTTCAAAACATTGCTTCATGAAGCTTGGAAGTTTTACGAATCTTTTGTTTCGAATCAGTGGTTTGGAGCGTGTATTGAGCTGTACTGAGGCTTCGTTACGTCATAAGTGTTTCGAAATTTCAATAGTTCACCACTAGGGGTGTGACTTTGGCAGTTTCATGCACTCTCTGAAGTACTGATTCGAAACAAAAGATTTGTAAAGCTTTGTTTCGTAACTAGATATTAACTAGATAACTAGATCACTAGATATTGTTGAATAAAGTCATTATATTGTTTTTTTGGTGCACAAAAAGTATTCTCATCGCTTCATAACATTAAGGTTGAACCACTGTACTCACATGAACTGTTTTAAATAAGTCTTTAATAGCTTTCTGGACATTGAAAGTGTTAATTGTCTTACTGGCAATGGAGGCTTCACTGAGCCATCAGATTTTATCAAAAATATCTTAATTTGTGTTCTGAAGATGAACGAAGGTCTTACAGGTGTGCAACAACATAAAGGTGAGTAATTAATGACAGAATTTTCCTTTTGGGGTGAACTAACCCTTTAAAAATTAAGGTTTCAAAAGGGGGTTTTCACAGTGATGCCATAGAAGAACCATTTCAGTGAGCAGCTTTTTAAAATAACTATTTTATCTTAGTTTCTTCATGGAACCAAATGCCAATAATAAACCTGCATTTTTAAGAGTGTACTATACAAAAATTTCAACTTCAAGAACATCTTCATGTTCCACAACCAAACGTGTTAATACACAAGAAGCGGAGTGAATTGACAAAACATGTTTGGATTTCTCAGATCTCCCCATCTGATGTAGATTAGAATGAAACTGGCAGACTGTGGGACGTCCAACCTCTGCAGCCGTTCAAATGGAGCTCCTGGATGGACAGCTGCTTGATAGAGTTACATCATAATCTACTGAAATGTTTGTCTCAATGATTGAGGCAGTGGAAGATGAATGTGAGGAAACGGGTGTGTTTACATAGATGAAGAGACCATCATTCACTGTTACAGGCAAATACAAATTGCCAGTCCTTTGACTGACAGGTTTTTTGTTGGACCGGAGAAGCAGCACATGAGCAAAAGCTTTATTTCCATTCCCAACTCCAAACACAGACAACAGAGCTTGTTCAATATATGAGCATTCTTTTCATGAAACAAATGAAATGTCATTCATGTGAGTGAACACTCTTTCTTCAGTCTCCAGGGACGGTGACAGTGGGGCTCTGCTGTCTGAAACTGACTTACCTTCAAAACAAGAAAGGTATGAATCTCCACACGATTGACCTTCAACCTCCGGCCACTTCCTTCCACTCTCCATCTTTTAATTTTTATAACACTTAGCAGTTTCCAAAACCTTCCCTCTTTCCGTCTCCATCTCTATCCTGCTTGCTCTTGTGCTTTTTTTGGTCTGGATGGTCCAGGAGGGACCTACTGCATGCTCTCAGGCAGACTATTGGTTCATCCAGGCAGAAAATGGAGGGCTGGGGTGGGAAGGACAGGAAATGGAATGGGAGTTGACTCTCTTCTCACACACTTTAGCCCTGAAGAGCTGCACCTTGGGGACCGCTGTCAAGTGATCTCTGACACTTCATTCCCTCTCTACACAAGAACCCTCTCTGACAGACACAAGCAGGGAAGAACTCAACTGCAGCTTATTGCTGAAGTCTAAGCAAAGTTCAGCACAGAAGAGAAGACCTGATAGAGCTGCAAGTGCTGTAACACGTAAAAGGTCTTTGGTGAGATCAAATGAGGAATTTCTTTAGTGAGATCAACATGCATTTCTAAAATTCTAAGTTAAGTTCAATATAATAAATCATCAAGGTCTGACTTCTAAGCTATTATATGGACATCAGTGCAATGGAGTAACTAATCTAAAAGTTTGCATCTCAGTTACAGCATAACCTTTCCAGTAACAAACGAAACAACTCTCTTTCACATATGTAACACTGGAAAGTCAGATTCATATGGAAATGGTTCATTATAAACATCTCTCTCTCTCTCTCTGTCTATCTCATATGTAACAGAAGTAAAGTCAGAATTATATAGTGAATCAGTTTATCATAAATGACTGTTTCACATTTATAGTGCTGGAAAATTTGATTCTTTCTAGTAATTGGTTTGTCATAAATGTCTCTCATAATGCAGGAAAGTTTGATTCATTCTGTTGAATCGGTTCATTATAAATTGCTCTCTATTATGTAGCACTGTAAAGTTTGATTCTAGTGAACCTGTCATAAATGTCTCTCTCTCATATGTAGCACTTAAGTTAGCAATTAATTTTTGTAAATTAGTTAATGATAAACAGCTTTCTCTCTCTCTATGACATAGCGCTGGAAAGCCTGATTCATTCTAGGGAATCAGTTAATCTTAAACGTCTCTCTCTCTGTATTATGTAGAGCTGGAAAGTTTAATTCATTCTACTGAATCTGTTCATCTTGAATGGCTCTTAGGGGCCGTTTACACGACGCCGTTTTCAACTAAAAACGGAAAACTTTTTATGCGTTTTGGCCGTTCATTTACACGACAACAGCGTTTTGGTGGCCTGAAAACGCAAACTTTTGAAAATGGGTTTCAAAGTGCAAGTTTTTGAAAACGGTCTCCAACAAAAACGCATATCTGTGAAAATGATGATGTCATGCACATGCGCATTACATGTTCAGTCTATAGTGTTTCATCGCCATCTAATGGCCTGCCAGCAGAATACAGCGTTTTAGTCGTTTTCACAGATGTGGATCGTTTTGACAATGGTGTCGTCTGTATGCGGAAAACCCAAAGTAAAAACTTCTCCATTTTATGCATATTGTTGTCGCTTAAACGTACCCTTAATCTCTAATATGTAGCACTGGAAAGTTTGATTCATTCTAGTGAATCAGTTTGTCATAAATGCTTCTCTGGTATGTAATGCTGGAAAGTCAGATTCATTCTAGTCAATTGGCTCATCATAAACATCTCTCTCATATGCTGGACAATCTGATTCTTTATAATGAATTGGCTCATCCTGAACTACTCTCTCTCTCTCTCTCTCTCTCTCTCTATTATGTTACATTGGAAAGTTTGATTCATTTTACTGAATTGGTTCGTCCTAAATGTCTCTCTCTTGCTCTCTCTCTCATATGTAGTGCTGGAAAGTCTGATTCATTCAAATGAATCAGCTCATCCTGAGCTACTCTCTCTCTCTCTATATTATGTTACATTGGAAAGTTTGATTCATTCTACTGAATCAGTTCATGATCCTAAATGGCTCTTTCTCTAGTATTGTCACTGTTGGTCAGAAACCTTGTATCTCCAGCTTTCCAGGAAATAGGAAAAACACTGTATATTTAAAAAATTAAACACTGCATTATCAAAGTTGATATTGTGGCTTTATATATGGTTAGTTCTTCGTTCACCCTTGCATTGCAAATATAGAGATATGAAGTTTCTGTCCGACAGCAACGATATGTTATGCTGGAAAGTCATTCTAGTCAATCGGTTTGCCATAAACATTTCTCTCTCATTTGAGCGCTGGAAAAAGTTTGATTCATATCTTCTGAATCAGCTTGTTATAAATGACTCTCTAGTTCACTATATTGTTGAAATCGACCCATATAGATATTGTTGAAAAGTCGTTATTTTGTTTTTTTTCTGCTCAAAAAGTATTCTTGTCGCTTTATAATATTAAGATAGAACCACTTATACTCACATTAACTGTTTCAAATATGTTTTTAGTACCTTTATGGACCGAGAGTTTCAATGGCTTTGCTCTCAATAAAGACTTCGCTGAGCCATCGGATTTCATCAACAATATCTTAATTTGTGTTCTGAAGATGAACGAAGGTCTTACGGGTGTAGAACGACATGAGGGTGAGTAATTAATGACGTTATTTTCATTTTGGGGTGAACTAACCCTTTAAAGCGCAACAAAAGATTATTAAAATGTAATTATTTAAAACATACTTTAAAACTATTAATTTGAGAATTTTACAAAGTGCACATTTTAAAAGTGTACTGAAGTGTGTTAAGAAACAGTCCTGACAGTGTATTCTCTTTAAGTTCCCTTAAGTTTTTTTTTATTTAAATATTATCTACAAGTACCATTTTTACAAATATAATAGGCATTTCATTTAAGATTTGAAGCACACTATAATTGCACATTAAATCAATTTATCACAAGAAGTGCTTAAACTATTAATAGCAAATTACTGTCTAAATGATCTTGGAATCATGGTGTTTCCAATACAGGAAGTTTAATGTGGAGTATGCAAAAGCTCAAAATGGCAAAAGTATGGGAAAAGCTTTTAGTCTTCTCTAGAGGGGGTCTGGGGACGGTGATCCTCGCACACATTTAGTCTAGGGACTGTAGAACATTTTCTTGTGGATTTTATTTAGAAGGAGTGTGGTGAAGATGTGGTATAAGTGCTTTACTCAAACCTATGGAATATATGCTGTGTATTTAACACTACTAGCCTACGCCAGGTTATAGATCAGATGACTACAAAAGTACCATGATATTCTTTGTACATTGGAGTATGTACACTCTTAAAAATAAGGTTTCACAAGGTGTTTTGTTTGTTTGTTTGTTTGTTTCCAGCGATGCTACAGAAGAACCATATTTGATTCCACAAAGAATATTTCAGTGAAGAGTTCTTAAAAGAACCATTTTTTTCTTAGTGTGAAGAACATTTGAATAAACCTAAAGAACCTTTTCCATTATAAAGAACGTTTTGTGGAATGGAAAGATTCCATCGATGTTAAAGGTTCTTCATGGAACCATAGATGGCAATAAACACCCTTTATTTTTAAGAGTGTAAATACCATATGTTCAGTAATATTACTCATAAGTTTACACATTGCATATTTCATAGGTATTACCATAAAGTTAAAGGTCTCCAAAAAGTCTTTATTACTCATTTACTGTATAAATAAAAAAAGCATTAAATTCACAGATAGTGTGATTTGAACCAGAATCTACCAGGTGAACTGGCAATGCACTCAAGTGCACTCAACAGAGGTCTGCTACATGTCTAGATCTATATATATTTGTCAATGCCTGAATCTACATCACTGTTGCTTAGTTTCATTATGAGTTCAGTGTCAAGGCGATGCTCACTAAACGCTGAAGACCAGCACAGCAGCGTCAAGCCTGATGGTGAAACCGTACGAGCAATGAACGTCTGAGCGAAGTTACAAACACAATCTCGACAGCTGTGTTGAGTTCCAAAGGAATGGCTGTGGGAAGTGTATGTGCGTCTGCTTGGCTTGTTTTCCAGGCCAGTGCCACAGAGAGAGCGAGAGCTCTTTAAAGTATGCATTTCCCCATCCCACTGAGAGCGACGTATTCCTCCCCATCACTTCCACTTCATTACTCCCTCACCAGCCATGTATTATTCACCCACAGTCAATCCATCCTCCACTGGGACCGATGTTAGCTGAAAAACGTTTTAGCCTCTTTTACTATCTAAAGTCTGCCCTCGCTCTATCTTGCTCTCTGTTTTTTCTCTCTCTTTCTTTTGCTTTCCCTGTGTTTCTTTATGTTTTGGCCAGTCCAAAAACCCTATAACTTTTTCTTGTTAGGTTTAAAATAGAAGTGACAAAAATTAAAACAAATTGCAGTTCATGCTTGGTTTATGGTTTGGGATATATTAGGTGTTAGTTGGTAAAGGGTTAATTTCTAATTCATTCCTTCGTCTCATTGATTCTATAGTAACAGTATTAATTAACAACATGTATTTAGGCTCCAGCCCTATGACTTACAAGGACATATAAGGAATAAAGAGAGAGGAGACTTATAGGATTAAAGGGTAGTTGCATGTAATTATACATAATTTACTGTTTGCTATTAGTGTAAACCCTAATACTCAAAATAATTAATTGGTTTGAGTAGGACAAACTTACATTAAACAAATTAGTTCAGTCAAATTAACTATTATGAGTATTTAGCACTTTCTTTTACTTTCAAGTTCACAGAACTGATATATTTTAAGTAAACTGAACTGTTTCATTGTTTTGAGTTTTATGAACTCATTTCTTTTAATTTAGAAGAACTTAAGTTTAACTGAAACTGGGCTGGGATTTCTATTTTCTAGAATGCTTTGCCCATGGCACTCGAAAGGGAGAGTAAATCTTAAAATTAAGTGTTATATATATATTATATATATATATATATATATATATATATATATATATATATATTTTTTTTTTTTTTTTTTTTTTGCAAGATTGCAAGATTTAGTAGCGATTAATGTTTGTATGCTAATTTAGAAGGGTTTCTGTTAATGTGGGGGTTTGGTGAGTTACCATCAGGGTGACAAGTGGTGCATGCGGCTTATTTGAGAGCAGGTATATTACATTTTTTTATATTGCTGTACTCATTTAGCAAGTGCTATAACATGCTATTGCTAACATGCTAGCAAATTAGCAAGTTAGCATTTTCTGAATTAGCTTGTTATAGCTAGCTAAGTTTCCACTAATAAAAATTATGTTGAGATTACATGATAATTTTAAGTTAAATGTATGAATTAGTTTACTCAAATATTTCAATTCAATAACATTTAAAATGTATGAGTACAAAATAAAAATCTGCCAGTTCTGCTTAACTTTGAATTTCTTAAATAATTTGATGTAACTGATTGCCTCATTTCTTTTGAGTTTTGCCAACTTTTCGGGTTTACAGTGATATGTAACATGGTTAACAAAGATACTGTAAAATAAAGTGTTACCATATTTTTTTAAAAAAATTCTCTGTCAGAACAAACATTAACCCTCTAATTTCCATACAACTGCTACACTGAAAATATTTTTACTTTTACTTTTACCATTTTTTATTCAGATATTGCTAGTAACTGTCACCAATACTTACAAAGACACGACGGTGAACAGTGAATTAAAAATGAAATTTTGAAGTACAGAAAAACTGAAATAGTATTTTCTTGTAAAATGTACTCAAAATCTGTTTAATTTACAAAAAAATACAGTGTAAGGTAGATATTTAAGCAGTTAAAAAGTGTTAAAGCTATTGTAAAAGATTTTAAAGATGAATAAATTAATCCTATTATAAAAATATTTATATTACACAAATGTGTGAGTGGAGTTAGTTTGGTTTAAAATAGAATTTTCTGTTTGTGCCACACAACCATCCATGTGTTGGAGTTGGCAGGCACAACAGTAAAACAAACCTCATGAATAAACATAATTTGTGATATATTTTTGTGACGTTAAATGTGTCTATTCCGCATGATCTTTAGACCCCTATCTGATTTTCACTCCACTAGAGATATTTAACAAAAATGAAAACTGTGCCAATCAGCCCCAGTCTAAACATCTAAAAGATGATTGTACATAAAAACAATACAAATGCACATTTTTGGTTTATTTGCAGTAGAGCTGCTGGTAGCTTACTGTTAAGAACACCTGAGAAAGTTAACTGAATGAGTTTTGTCAAGTAGAGGATGTGCAGAGGTGGAAAGGGTAAAATATCACATCCTGAATTCAAGCGCCACCGTCTGGACAATTTGAGTAATGAGAGTGCAGAATAATGGAGATGATGATCGACACAGGTTGACCCTCCTGCCCCTAACTGTGATTGTGTATGTTAAATAGGATATTCATTTAATCATATTTTTGATCAAATATGCATCCTTTTGAGGAGTATATGAGTAGAAAAGATTGCAGATGTGATACAGAACATAATCTTAATGTGAAGAACACATGATGATATAATTATGTCTTTCAGTTATACAGTGCATTGTTTTCTGCATTGCACATGCAATCTGATTAGACAAAATCAAAAATCTGTGTGTGTTGCCATGAATAATGGAGAGGACATGCAATGTAATGACATCTTCAGTCAGGCAGAGTCACACACAACCTCAATCTGAAGAAGAACAACCACACTGAAGAACCATGGAGTATGATCAATAGACCTTTAATAGACTACATCCACACTACTGTAATCAGCATTTGAACCACACACACACACACACACACACGTTTGTTTTTGTGAATTGAGGGGACATTCCATAGGCGTAATGGTTTTTGTACAAACCGTATTTTCTATCGCCCTACACTACCCCTAAACCTACCTGTCACAGAAAACTGTGCACATTTTTACTTTCTCAGAAAAAATAAAAAAATAATTTGGTATTTTATAATTTGGCCTTCTGAAAAAAAGAGACATGGGGTAATGTCCTCATAAGTCACTCTCTCCTTGTAATACCCATGTCATTATACAAATATGTGTCCTGATATGTCACAAAAACGAGCACACACACATACACTCAATATCTGTCACAATGACATAAAGCAATAATATTCTCAGTACCTTTTTTCCAAAGACTGAATTCTGTAGTGTTGTCAGAAACCATTCACTGATGTGCACCTTATGCACCATATTCATTATTTAATGAAATTAGATGTTAAAAATGAAAATAAATCAAACAAACAACCAAACAAATAAATAAATAAAATGCCTTAAACTTCAACTTTTTTTATTAAGGGGCAATATTTCCCACCTTAAAATTATTTGCAGGGTTATTTTATACCTTTATGGTGGCGTTTTTCTTCTTTTTTTAAACTAGGCCTATTTAACCTATGGATCACACAATATGTGATCCAGTTATGTTACTAGTTCAACAGAATAGGTCATTCATTGTTTGAATCATCATATAAATGCTCTTTAAATTATGACAGTTACTTAAAAAAAAAATCAACATCAAATACAAAAGTAGTTGAAAAGATATCATAAGACAATAAATAATCTGGTTGCACTTAATTTTACAGTATGTGCACTTACAGTGTACTTACCTAAGAAAGTACTGGGTAATAAGGTAACTACATGGATTAAGGTTAGGTTAGGGCTAGGTTCAGGGTTAGTACATAGTTATTACTCAGTTATTGCAATTACGATAATAAGTACATAGGATATACATGGGGAACAGGAATGTAAAATAAAGTACTACTCACAATCTTTTATAAAAGTAAACTGCTTTTTTTTTCAACAAAACCCACTTAATATTAGCTTATTATTATTATTATTATTATTATTATTATGAAATATATTAAATATTACATACCAGAGGAATGCACTACAGGGCCCCCAAAAATTAAACAGTCACTTTACATGTTTTGACCTGAGCCCTGTTTGATTTTGTGTTTTTAATTTTACAAATCATCTTCAGGATAAATAGTGAATCAACTTCCTGAGCACATTTAAGCACTGTGATAATACTACAGATGCTGTAGTGAACACTGACATACATATAAGACCCCCCAGACACAGACCACCAAAGTCTAGATATCCGTCCCACACACTCTCAATGTTTCAACCTCCATTTGGTCATCTTTCTCCTCACTGACGGGATATCCCATGACACTAATGATTCTCGAATTATTTGGTCAACTAGCGGACAGCTTGTCAGCACACCATTTGATCCCAGCATCGCTTTTAGACCGCCCAGTTATACATCTGTTAGCTTGTGATAAGAAAATGGCCCGTAACCTTGCAGCAGAAGTGTAGGTTGTTGATGACTTTTCTCTTTTAACGCAGTACTGAGTCATTGATGGGTGGATAAATTACCTGGTGTTTGCCTATTGACCTCCCTCAGAGACAGACAGCAGTCAATACCGCTCTACTTCTCTCTTTTCCCAGGAGGGTCACTATGATTCCAGGCGAGCGTTCCTCTGAGAATGAACTGATATCTAGTATTCTTTATCTATTGCAGCCCTAGAGCGCACAGAGAATCAGGCGAAAGAGAAACGGGACACCCGCCAACTGTTTATGTGACCAGTGGCTGGGCCAGTCACAAGCTGGCCGGGGTTAATATGGCCCATTTGACTCAATTACATAAAGCACTGACTGGGGAAGGGGATGAAAGGATGATCAAATGACACTCTTTCACTCCAAAACCTATAGAGCTGCCATTTTAAGGCATCATATGTGCATGCTCGACGCAAAGCCTGTTACAGAAGGTAGAATAAGATTCCTTCTTTTGGTCAAATTCTAAAGCAGCATCACGTTATCCATAGGAAACAAGGCAATACCACAATGCAAGCTCAGTGTAAAAAAGAAAAAAAAAGAAATTCCATTCAAAGTGGTGGACAAAGTGCAACATTAAAGTTCATAATTTGCTTGAAATGTAAAAGAATCCAAAAAAAAAAAAAAAAGAAAAGACATTTTGTTTCAAAATTGTCCATTTTATCCAGTATTTATGTATGCTGTCGTTTTTAGCATTGCATTTTAGTATTTAGCTTAGCAACATGATGACACCAAACTATTTTAAAATCCATTATAATGTCAAGTCTCTCATGTGCTTCTGCACCATTTATATGAGACATAGAGATGCTAGAGCATTCCAAATCTGGTGCTTAAAACGTGTTTCCAAAAAAAGTGGTAACATAGTAGTTACCTGATCTAAACCCTAAAAATACTCTAGTAATTAAAGTAGTACACTTTAGCATCAGCTATCTGTGACAAGCATCTTTATACTGTATGTCATTTCATAATTAAGTGTACTGCCCTATTTACAGTAAGCTAATATACTTTGTCATTTGAAACTTGTCATGTATTTAAATATTTATTTGTAATTACACATTTGTAATGATAATGTTGCAGTTTAGTAGTTAAAATATATTAACTTTAAATGTAATATCAAATAACAAACTACAGTAAAATTATAATCAAGTGCTTTACATGTGCTTTAGTATGTTAGTCAACACATCAAAATAAGTGTACTTCTTTAAAGCATGATAGAAGATTATTAAAACAATGATTTAAAATGTACTTTAAAGTAAAACTTAATTTGACGAAGTGCACTATTTAAAAGTGTACTTAAAGGATTAGTTCACTTTAAAATGAAAATTACCCCAAGCTTTACTCACCCTCAAGCCATCCATGACTTTCTTCTTTCTGATGAACACAATTCGAGATATATTAATAAATATCCTGACGCATCCAAGCTTTATAATGGCAGTGAGCGGGATCAATGAGTATGAGCTGAAGAAAGTGTCTCCATCCACATCCTTTCATCATAAACGTACTTCAATCGATGTGTTTGTGGAAGAAAAAAAAAAAAAAAAAAAAAAATTTAACAAGTTATAAACTAAAATATCTAGCTTCCGCCAGACCGCCTTCCGTATTCATATTACGAAGAAATAAAACGGAACTGGCGTCGCGTTAAGCTTTTTCCGTAAGTTGAATAGGGAAAGCATAGGATGTAGCATTAGCATTTTGAACTGCAAGAGTTTTACACTTTCTTCGTAAGTAAAATACGGAAGGCGGTCTGGCGGAAGCTATTTTACTTCATAACTTGTTAAATATGGATATTTTTTATACACAAACGCATCGCTTCGCTTCAGAAGGCTCATTTTCATTTGAAAGTGAACTAATCCTTTAAGTGTGTTAAGAAACATAGTCATGAAAGTGTACTATATTTAAGTAAATTTAAGCAGTCTTTATTTCATTAATATTATTATTTGCAAGTGCACTTAAAAAAATAAAATATATATATATATATATAAGATATATACTGTATATTAAGATTTGAAGTACACTACAAGTGCACAATTCAATACAAAGCGTGATATGGAACAACCTGGTCTCATGAGAAGTCACATTTGTACAAGATGCATAGCAAAATTGTAAGGAAAAAGTATCTTTTTGTACAGACTTTTGATATCTTATATTTACAGTGTCACATACAAATTACTTGGAGTTGTCATAAAACTGTGCTAATGAGAATGCTGCCTTAGGGTACGTTTACACAACAACAATGTACTAAAAATGGAAAAGTTTTTCCTTTGCTTTTTTTGCATACTGATGACACCATTGTCAAAATGATCCCCGTTCACACGGATTCGAGAAAACGACTAAAAACGCTGTATTATGCTGCCAGGCCAGTAGTTGACGGTGTCAGTTTGTAAAGAAAAACTGCGTGCCTATCTGAACACGTAATACACATGCGCATGGCATCACCGTTTTCACAAATTTGTGTTTTTGTAGTTTAACATTATCGTTTTCAAAAACTTGCACTTTGAAACCCGTTTTCAAAACTTTGCATTTTCAGGCCCCCAAAACACTGTTGTCCTGTAAATGAATGGCCAAAACACATACAAAGTTTTACCTTTTTAGTTGAAAACAGTGTTGTGTAAACTGCCCTTTAGAAGGCAGCTTGTGGCAGTAGAAAGCTCAACAGGTTTTGGAACAGAGTTTTTTTCCCTTTTTCTACAGATCTGTCTATATGATTCAGTCTGTCCATCACATCCACATAAAAGTATCTCACATAAGAAAAATGCCTATGAATAGTATCTCCAAAGGAGATCATTTGATTTATAAGGATAACAAATACACACAACACATGCTGACACCCATATAAGAATAATCATAGCCTTTGTGGTCAGTGATCTTTGTGACGGCTTCACGCAGATGGACATATTGACAGCCGTCAGATAATTCCCACCCTCTCTTTGTAAAGAGCAGAATAATGGCTGGTTTAAACACCGTACACAAACAGATGAGTGCCGTTTACATTAAAGCACAATCCCATTAGTCTCCCTTTAATAAATGACCTATTCCTGTACGGCGAGGGGGGCCGACTCGGGTGCGCCCATCTTCTGCTGATAGGGGCAGAGCTTAATGAAATGGTCTTTTGTGCGCTTGGTTGAACTCATTTGATTTTTTTCTCCCTGCAGACTTCCTGTATCCTGTGATAAGTCCTCAAACCACTGAAGCCTATAATGACTCCATTACCGAGACCCCCGCCAGACTGTGTGTGTGTGTGAGAGAGAGACTGAGAGAGAAAATATAATGTGTGTGTGTGTGTGTGTGTGTGTGTGTGTGTGTATCCCATTATCAAGTGTAATCATTTTGCAGTCAAGCTGGTAATGAGGTGTAATATTGCCCAACATGATAACATATACACACAAACACCTCCCACACTTTAAATTCACACCAAAACATATATTTAAATATACACCGACTTGCATTGCACCACACACACACACACACACACACTTCTATAGGTAAAAGCCTAGTAATTATGCTAAGGGGAAGTCTCCATTTCTACAGTGGAAGACACAGAAGGTCAATTGGTGGTTAATTTTCTTTTTGCCTCCTGAAGCATGAAACATGCATATGCAAACACTTACTCCTAAACACACACACACACTAATGGATTCATCCAAGTCCTCTCTAGCATTGACTTGTCACTACCAACCTTGTTTCGTGCAATTGCAATTACCACACGGTGAGGAGTTTCTGCAGCCTCGGGGAAAAATCCATACTGCATTTCATATGCATCAAACTGGAGGTACATTAATCTTTAACATTTTATGTCCAACAGACATTTATTTTTCCACTTAATTCCTACATTAATGACTTTAAACATCTTATGATAAACACAACAATAAAAATGTACCAATGTTTATGCATAGTAACTTAAGGATTTTCATACTGTGGTAAGGGGACCCCTGGGGGCCGCTAGAGATTTCATTGGGGATCCATGGAAAATACTAAAAGATTTTACAAAATTTATTTTTTTAAGGACTATCAAAGTAAAACAGCTTTGGAATGATAGTTATTATTAAAAAATCTATAATTAGCCAATAAATTGCAATTAAATAAAAATTGTTAGTTCATCTATATTCTTATGCATTATAATGGGTAAAAAAAAAAAAGATTACAAAGTCAATATTTTCCAGATAAAATTATTTTCATGATTTGTTATAATAACATTTTTTCTTTTGTCAAATCAACTTAAATAATTAATGTAGGTCAGATAACAAAATATTTTGAGTTTCTGTTGATTAAACCAATAACTTTCATTGTATTAACTCAAATTTTTAATTTCACTTAACTAAAAATTTTAAGGCAACCAGGTAACTTACTTTTTTAAGTTAAACCAACAATTCTTTTTTACAGTGTAGTATTATAATAAATTGCTTTGACTTCAGTAACAATGTAAAAACCAATTATCTTATTTTGCATAATTTCCCATTTCTTTAAACTTTTACACTTTAGAAAGAGGATCATCATATTTGGGGAAACAAAAATATTTGACAATTAATTAACAAATTAATATATTTACATTCTAGAGGTCAAACTAGGCTGTTTATGACTGCTATAGCAATTTGACATTTATATGGATTACTAAAGGTGTGTGTTTATTTGTATTTTATAACAGCTTGAAACATGGCTAATCTAATTAGAATTTAACGACTTAATTGTGCATTTTATAATTTGCCATGAATCTACAACATTATTGTCAAATAGTCAATACCATAGTAAAACTAAGGTAAACTTTTTCAGAGCAATATTTACTTTACTCTGTGAGGAACACCTCAGTGGTGTCTTCATACTGTTCAAATTGAGTCTCGTGTGGGAGCTCAGTCTCAGCTCCACAGCACTGGGGAAATATCTTCTGGTTCGGCACCATTAAAAGGACTCAACATTCCCAGAGAAACCCTAGAAGGATGCAGAAACTCCACCACATGCTGCAAACACAGGGGACGAGGATTAGGATCTCACCAGCCTTGTTAGCATTGAATGTAAATCTTTTGTTTGTTGTTATTTTTGTTTGTTTGTTTTTGTTTGTTTGTTTGTTTGTTTGTTTGTTTGTTTGTTTGTTTGTTTGTTTGTTTGTTTAACTTTCTTTGCCACCTAGTTGCAGCTTGATTGGTCCGCGTGTTGCAGCAAAGATGGATGAGTCACGCAAGCAAACCAACAACTGAAGCCATATGAAAAGTGCTCGGTGGGACCGAGTCAAACTCTCTCCGGCCTCAGCAGGACTGTCTACACTGATTTATAAGGGGAGGAGTAATAAACGCTCGTTTAAATAGCCCAGCCAGACAACAGACTCCACAGAGCCTCCGTCTCAAGTATGACACTTGGCTGAAAGTAACAAGGCTCATATTGGGGTAATTGTATTATCCTTCTGTGAGGCCAGGGCCATGTTTTGGGGTCATAAATCAACTACCGGCCTCTTTTTGACACCGCTATCAAGGGGATCCTCTGTACTCTAAATAAGTCAACGCAGTCATTATCTTCAATGGGGACAATGTGCTGTCTTGGTTTGTACAATGGTGAAATGTAAAAGAATGGCTAAAGTTGGGCTTATCAATCCAGTTGGGACTGTAGAGCATCATTCAAAGTGATTATTAATTCTTTATCATTCATTTCAACAATACAATGTTATAAGCCTACAAACAAATAAATAAAGTGAATAACAATGCTTAATCATTTGTTTCAGCAATAAAATGTTATATGCCTATAAATAAATATTAATGCTTAATCATTAATTTCTGAAATTAAATGTTATAGGCTTACAAGTAAATTAATAAATATTACTAAATTATTTTAGCAATAAGCATATAAACAAACAAATACTAATGCTTAATCATTCATTTCAGATATCATTTTAATGCTTAATAATCATTAATTTTAGTAATAAAATGTTACAGGCCTATAAATAAATAAATAAAGATTAATGCTTAAAATGTTATAGGCCTACAAGTAAGTAAGTAAATATATATTAAATAAATAAATGTATATTAATTCCTATTCATTTCAGCAATAAAACTGTATAGGCCTAAATTAAGGTTACACTTTTATTTTAAAGTATCCTTGTTACAGTGTTATTATACATTTAATTAGTGAGTAATATTAATTAACAACATATACTTACTATAGGGTTTAGTTAAGGGTTAGTTGCATGTAATTATGCATAATTTACTGTTATTACTACAGTAAGTGCATGTAAAATATGTAACAAGGACAAAAAATGTTACCTAAAATAGAAAAATATAATATAAATACAAAAAATTATATAAATAAATACATAGCCTATTACTATTTCGTGTTATTTCGTGTTGTTTCTTTGACAAAAGGAAATACTACAAAATATTATTATTATTATCTTACATTTCAGAAAGAAAAAAAAATCGAATCTTTGATGGCGTGGACAACGTCAATGATTTCGGATTTTACTAGTTTCGCAAAGAGCAACCAACTTAATTTCTCATTTCAAAGTATTTTTTTGCCTTTTAGACTAAAATCCTTTTCACCTTTCTCAAATAAGCGATGCAGTCGTTGAGTTGAATCACAGCTAAGACGACAAGCTCTAGGCCGGAGTCAATTCAGCTCGGTCACTTCAGCTCCTCGGCAGAGCTCAGGAGAGCAGAAATAAAGAGCCTCCGCAGGGTCACAAATTCAAAGGGGGTTTCTCCTTAAGACTCATGGGTAAAAATCTCCTAAGCCTATTTAGTTTTCAAACACCGCTGTCTCCCCCTCAGTCTCACAGCGGGGCTGTGGTATCCAAACATGTCTTCATTTACTCACTGTGTGTTAGTGTGTTCGCAGAATTCCCTGTTGAAAAGAACCTCCCAAATACGCTATTATTATCGCTTCGTCAACTCTCATTCAGTGTTTTCCTGACCTCTCACCCCGGGCTATGGCAACAGTGAGAAAAATGTCCGTCTTGATTGACAGGACTGAGAAAAGCCGGCCCCTCCCCTCTCCTCCAATAGGCATTTCAAACACTTTGGGGAACAATGGAGGCTTGGGTGTAATGGATCAATGAGGGGATGATGACTGTCAAAAGAGCACATACTCCTCACACAAACCTGATTATCTCAGCGTGACGGAGGCCGGGGGGAAGTGGGCCCCCCGCCGGGCACCTCCAATTGGGCTATCGTGGAACACGAGGACCAGGCTGTCAGGCCTTGCCCTCTCCCATCCAGCAGGGGCCTTTACCAAACCTATTCATATGAGCAGGGGCGACTCTCCATCCGCCGTGGCTCAGTTAAGTTGGGGGATGGAGGACGTGGCCATTGTTCGGCGCAAGCGCTGAAAAGCTCTGGATGCCTCGACGCCCGAAACTTCCTTAAATGCATCGAAAGACACCCGCAGCCGAAAGCCCGAAATCTCCCCTTTATGTGCCTACTGGAGAATGTGAAGGAAGGGATCTGGGACAGAAAAGAGCAACAGGAGAGCCCCATCTCAGATAAAGCCCCCGCTAATCTGATTTCATTTGGGCTTTGGGAGCAGCAGTAGATGTTTGTCCTCAGTGCACCTCTGTTTCCAGGGCAGACATACAGTATTAGAGGCCTGCAGATTAGTCATGGGGATGAATGCATGTAGATTGGATGTTTAGGCTGCTTTTCACATACTTTCAAAGGGTGAGATCTGTTATCACAAAATCCTAATCTCAAGACACGGGCTGGAACACAATAAGCAGAAGATAATATGTGTGTGTGTGCGTGTGTGATCTTCTAGGTGGTGAACGGGAAAGACCAGCTCAGTGCTGATTAAAATGAAGAGGTTTACACAATAGTGTTCGACTGACTTCCCCCTTTAAATTGATATCAATGTTGTACATACTGTATAAAGGGATAGTTCACACAAAAAAATGAATATTCTGTCAAAATTTGCTCACCCTCATGTTGTTGTTTTTTCTCTGTTCCACAGGAAAGAGTCATATAGCAAAACATCTAAGGTGCTCATTTCAAAAATATTGAAGTGAATGGTGACAACTACTCATATGAGTAATATGAGTTCTGAAGACTTTTTTGGTCATTTTTGGAGTCTCCAGTTTCCAGTTTCCATTTTTGGAGTTTTCCTGGTCCCCATTCACTTTCATTCTTAAACATTCTTAAAAATATCTTCTTTCTTCTTGTTCCACTTAAGAAATAAAGGAAGTCATACTGGTTTAGAACGTCATGAGGGTGTGTTAACAATGACACAGTTTTCATGGCTTGACTTGTCATTATAAAGTCCCCCTAAAAAGTTTTTTAGATTTTAGTATGAATATATTAGCCTTAAAGTTACGAATAAGCTGGTGTGTTCCAAAACAATGACAAAATTCGCATTTAGGAGATATAAGCATTCAAAACTTACAGTCTCTCACTTCCGCTAAAATGGATCACAGATTTTCATGACATCACCGCAGACTTCAGCTTCTCATCAAATCTTCTGTCCAATCAAATGCTCTCTAGAATCTAAAGTCCCGCCCCCTCCTACACTATAAACAGACGCTGAAGCTGTGTCTGAAAGAGGTCATTTGTTCACACATTTTGTTTCTATATGTTGAATGGCACATAGTTCACTATAGAGGATAGGAAACGATAACTTTCCATTGACGCAAATAAAGTCCGTTTTCGCTTTAGTGTCACGTGTTTGTTCGAGAGCGGATCATTTGCACGAATCGGCACAGACCACAAAACGTTTGGACACATTTGAATTCTACAAACAATGCTATATTTTAAAGAAATATGGAGGAGAAACGGTTAGAGATTATGAGGAAAATTGGGTTTTACGAGCTCAACGGCTCTGGCTGAGCTGTGGTCTAGGCGAAACGCTATTGGCTAATTTTGAAAAAAGGGGAGGGGCTTGTAGATATATCCCGCCCTGTCTTCCTGTTTCATTGGAAATTACATCAACACAGTGAATAATACTGCGTGTTCCAAGGCA
The DNA here is from genome assembly GCA_037950675.1 of Hypophthalmichthys molitrix. Lineage (NCBI taxonomy): Eukaryota > Metazoa > Chordata > Actinopteri > Cypriniformes > Xenocyprididae > Hypophthalmichthys > Hypophthalmichthys molitrix. Next base: position 20,146,111 of record CM075510.1, on the reverse strand, counting down.
CTTCAGTGGGTCTTTAAAGGTAACATGTATTTTTTTTTTTTTATGTTAAAGGGACAGTTCACCCAAAAATGAAAATTCTGTGATTTACTCACCCTTATGTCGTTCCAAACCTGTATGATTTTCTGTCTTCTGCAAAACACAAAAGAAGATATTTTGAGAAATGTTTCAGTGTTTTTTGTCCATTCAATACAAGACAATGGCAACCAAAACTGTTTATTTACCAATATTCTTGAAAATATTTTCTTTAGTGTTTCACAGAAGATCAGTCATACAGGTTTGGAATGACATGAGGGTGAGCAAATGATGACAGAATTTTTGAGTGTTAAAACACTTTTCTCCCACTTTTATATGCCGAGACCACTGTAATTAGTAAGCCATTCAAGTTTGATTGTTAATATCCAATAAAATTGTATCAATGTGTCGGTGCCAATAGCCTCATGGGCAGCATAATTATATATATTTATATACATACACTACCAGTAAAAAGTTTGGAATTGGTAAGATTTTTAATGTTTTTAAAAGAAGTTTCGTCTGCTCACCAAGGCTGCATTTATTTAATTAAAAATACAGTAAAAACAGTAATATTGTGAAATATTATTACAATTTAAAATAACTGTTTTCTGTTTGAATATATTTTATAAAGTAATTTATTCCTGTGATGTCAAAGCTGAATTTTCAGCATCATTACTCCAGTCTTCAGTGTTACATGATCCTTCAGAAATCATTCTAATATGCTGATTTGCTGCTCAAGAAACATTTATGTTTATTATCAATGTTGAAAAAAGTTTTTCAGGATTCCTTGATGAATAGAAAGTTCAAAAGAACAGCATTTATCTGAAATACAAAGCTTTTGTAACATTATACACTACCGTTCAAAAGTTTGGGGTCAGTAAGAATTTTTATTTGTATTTTCTTTTAAAGAAATTAAAGAAATGAATACTTTTATTCAGCAAGGATGCATTAAATCGATCAAAAGTGACAGTAAAGACATTTATAATGTTACAAAAGATTATATTTCAAATAAATGCTGTTCTTTTGAACTTTCTATTCATCAAAGAATCCTGAAAAAAAAAATATTGTACACAAATATTTTGTACAATTGTACACAATAAATGTTTCTTGAGCAGCAGATCAGCATATTAGAATGATTTCTGAAGGATCATGTGACACTGAAGACTGGAGTAATGATGCTGAAAATTCAGCTTTGATCAAAGGAATAAATTACTTTATAAAATATATTCAAACAGAAAACAGTTATTTTAAATTGTAATAATATTTCACAATATTACTGTTTTTACTGTATTTTTAATTAAATAAATGCAGCCTTGGTGAGCAGATGAAACTTCTTTAAAAATCATGAAACATTAAAAATCTAGCCCGGTAGTGTATATATATATATATATATATATATATATATATATATATATATATAGAGCGCAGTTGCGCTTCGGCCGACCCGAGTTTGAATACCGACTTGTAGACCTTTCCAGATCTCGTCCCCCTCTCTCTCTCCAACTTCGCTTCCTGTCAACTTACTGTCCTGTCATAATAAAGGCAAAAACTCCAAAAATAAATCTTGAATGTTACTGCATTAGATGTAAAATATCAATCCAAATGGCACAAACACAACTTATTCAACTACTTTGAAGCAACTGGTGCCAAGGTGAAGTCAGTTCACTTCAAGTTCTCACAGATGTCCTGCAAAGTAACCACAGATGTAGTTCATTAACCATGAACTGACCAAAATGAGTCAAATTCTTGAACGAAATACATCTGTATTTAAACAGCCAAATATATCTATTGCTTTATAATGACATTTTAAAACCAGACCATCACTACCTTTATCACAGATTAATCTAAACCTGTTCGCTTTGGCTGAACTACACAGCGTTTTCAGAGCAGTACCAATATCTTCTCTGCTCTGTGTTCTCTGTGTGCCTGTGTAGAGCTCACCTCTGGGGCAGGCAGCCCGAGGCTATGCTGCACGCACCGATTATTTCACCATAATTAAGAGTCCAGGATCTTCAGGGACGCCACCGTCTTGCTGCGCTAGCAACCTCAGCCTTCATTCTGTAACATTACATCAGTATCATCACTATTGTGATTTGATTTGACCCTCTTCAAACGGATTCAACAGCCTGGAGGTGCAGTAAAAGACGCTACCTTATAGATTCAGTCATCTTAGAGAGAAAAAGAAAAACAACAGGGATTGGCTGGTTCCATCTGCTGAGATCTTTGGGTTGTACTGACCTGCGGTCTGACTGACAGCAGGGTTGATTCCATATGGGCGAACTGTGAGACAAGGATTGACTGATTTTGTAGAGCAGGGGAAAAGACTGTGTGTGACTAGCTTTGACTGGCAGCTGGCTGTTCTGAGTGGATACAGTACAAGTTTCCTTTGCAGGGGGTTGAGCAGACACAAGATTGGCCAAATCATCAATTATAGGAATGACTGACAGGTGACGGCCTCCGAAGTGTGTGCACTCAGCTCCAGATGTACTTGCTCCCAGCAAGAGAAATTAGATGTGGAGTAATCAATCAGTGGTACTGGCAGCTTTGCATGTAAAACTCAATTCAGGCATTAAATTGTTATATTACATTATTAATGTACAATATATAATGTACTGCATATTTGAAATTAATTATCTTCTCTTTAGCCAGCCATGAAGATGTAAGGAACACATAATAAATTTACTTCATTATTGATTCTTGTTTTAGATGTATATTACTTTAATACACCATGGACCATTTTCATTGTGTTTCAGTGAATGCAATCATTTTCAGCTACATTTCATTTCTAAACTGTCTTTATTACAATCATTAAGCACCAGACCTCCACCGTGTGGTTACATCCTGAAAGCTTTTCTGTTGACATCTCACTCAGATCACACCCTTTACACTCATAACAATTTCTAAAACCTTAAATTACATTAGAGCTTTGGAATTTCAGTCCATATCCATAATGACAATGTTTGTATGCCATCATACACTTAGAAAATCTATGTCTTCAAAAAGCACAGTCAATTGTCTTTCAAATAACTGTAAAATCAGTTAGTTCCACACTGAAAAACAAAATGGTAACATCTAATGTAACTGGTTTTATCCAAGTCAACCAAAATACCCTCATTTCATTGTAATAAATCAGGTATAAATAGCTTCTTTAAGGTAACAATTGCATGTTTGCCACTTTTTAATAGTAAATCTAGATGGTTTAATTTAATTAATCTCACAATTCATTTTTCCTAACTTTCAGAATAGCTAAACTGACTAAAAGTTCGATTTTTTAATTATATGGGTAAAATTCTCTAAGCCACATTTAGACACTATGCATTCCCTTAGTTGAAAGATAGAGGGCAGCCTTGTGACAAGAACAGTCAGGTATAGAGTATACAATCTATCAAACTGCCTATAATCAAACGTAAAATATGCAAAAGAGTATGATTAAAAACATTGTAGGCCTACATTCGTATTGTAAATGCATACCTGTATACGTTTCGTTTACAATAATAATAATAATAATATAAATCTCTTCACTCAATCTTTTCACTGAGAAATCTCAATCACTTTCTCACATCAACAATTAGCAACCATAGCATTTTTTTGTTTTCGAAACATTGGCGACTAATTTATCTTTACTTATCTCTGTAGCGTGTAACATTTTCATTTCAGCAAAATGAAAAACAAAATCGCAAATAAAAAAAATATCTCATTCAAACACACATGTCATGGACACCCTGCAGTGGCTGCCATTTAAGCGGTGTAAATAATTGAGGAATAGCATTTGCCGTCATCCCCCACATGAGATGTGTCTATAAAAGAGCATCAGATCTTTTCTTTGAGAGGAGGAGTCTGATGTCGTAACACACTGAGCTCGCCTCACTGGCTAATCGATGGAGAAGTCAATGACTGCACCTTTTCAAGCTGTTTACAATATGGACTTCTTTTAAATACATCCTGAGTGTAAAATGAGTTAGCAGTCCCGTTAAAAAAAAATGCGAATTGCATTACGACACGTTTATTAAATGAATGACATATGATTAGTTAGGCCTAATAATGTAGCCTTTGGAATGTTAGCCTATCATTTAAACAATATAACGCGTGAATTAAAAGTAAAATCATCCTTTCTGGAAAGCGTTTTTATACCATTTCTGATATAGAAAGTTAAATAAACACAGTTTGAACAGAGCTAAAACTTCCCGACTTGTTTTCGCCGCGAGTTAATTAAAGCTTCATGTCAGTAGAGTCCATTTCAACATATCACACCTTGCAGCTATTCCTGGCACTACGTCATGTTAGCTTAACCTTGCCAAGACACCCTGCAGCTAAGCTTGCAGTTGAAACAAAACAGAATTAGGTTACAAATGTCTAACAGAGACGTGTGGGCAAACCGATACAGCAGACGCCGCCGGATTAGGGCCTGTTTTCATTTAATCAGGTTTGCTATAAAGCTCTGAATTTTCAGATTTTGTCACGAACAAACGAGCCTTGTACAGATGTTTGTCCAGGAAAGGAGCTCACCTATGCCTGCGTGAAATAACTTCCCTTCCCATGATCCTCTCTGTTGAGGCTCAACTCGTGTATCCTGTGGCATAATCAATGAGTGCTGCTCACTGCTCTTCATTACCAACACAAAGTGCTGATAATAAAAATGATTTTATCATTTTTATGGTTGCTTTATATAAAGGCACATCTCAATAAATTAGAATATCATGAAAAAAATATTTTTTTTTCTGTAATTTCATTCAAAAAGTAAATCTTAAATATATTCTAGATTTATTAGACATAAAGAAAAATATTTCCAGACTTTTTTGTTTTATTTTGATGATTACAGCTTGCTGCTCATCAAAATCAAAAAATCAGTATCTAAAATTATTCAAATATTTAATTTCGAGTTCTATTAAATTACCATTCTCAGGGTATAAATGCTGGGTTTAGGTCAGTAATCCCAACAGCAGTCATGGGGAAGTCTGCCGACTTGACAGTTGTCCATAAGACGATCATCAAGACCCTCTACAATGAGGGTAAGCCACAGAGGGTCATTGCTGAAAGAGCTGGCTGTTCGCAGAGTGCTGTGCCAAAGCATATTCATGGAAAGTTAACTGGAAGGAAAAAGTGTATTAGGTAAAGGTATACAAGTGAAAGGAATGACCGCAGGCTTGAGAAGATTGTCAGGCGAAGCCGATTTAAGAACTTAGGAGAGCTTCAAAAGGAGTGGACTGAAGCTGGAGTCAGTGCATCAAGAGCCACCGCACACAGATGTCTTCAGGAAATGGGCTACAACTGTCACATTCCACATACCAAGCCACTTCTGAACCAAAGACAACGTCAGAAGCGTCTTACCTGGGCTAAGGAGAAAAAGAACTGGACTGTTGCTCAGTGGTCCAAAGTCCTCTTTTCAGATGAAAGTAAATTTTGCATTTCATTTGGAAATCAAGGTCCCAGAGTCTGGAGGAAGAGTGGAGAAGCACAGAAACCATGTTGCTTGAAGTCCAGTGTGAAGTTTCCACAGTCAGTGATGATTTGGGCTGCCATGTCATCTGCTGGTGTTGGTCCACTGTGTTTTCTGAAGTCCACAGTCAACGCAGCCATCTTCCAGGAAATTTTAGAGCACTTCATGCTTCCTTCCGCTGACAAGCTTTATGGAGATGCTGATTTCATTTTCCAGCAGGATTTGGCACCTGCCCACACTGCCAAAGGTACCAAAAGCTGGTTCAATGACCATGGTGTTACTGTGCTTGATTGGCCAGCAAACTCGCCTGACCTGAACCCCATTGAGAATCTATGGGGTATTGTCAAGAGGAAGATGAGAAACACCAGACCCAACAATGCAGATGACCTGAAGGCCGCTATCAAAGCAACCTGGGCTTCCATTACACCTGAGCAGTGCCACAGGTTGATTGCCTCCATGCCACGCTGCATTGATGCAGTAATTCATGCAAAAGGAGGCCCAACCAAGTATTGAGTGCATAGAAATTAACATACTTTTCAGAAGCCTGACATTTCTGTTTAAAATATCCCTTTTTTTTATTGATCTTATGAAGTATTCTAATTTATTGAAATAGTGAATTGGTGGGTTTTTGTTAAATGTGAGCCAAAATCATCACAATTAAAAGAACCAAAGACTTAAAGTACTTCAGTCTATGTGCATTGAATTTATTTAATACACAAGCTCCACAATTTGAGTTGATTTACTGAAATAAATGAACTTTTCCACGACATTCTAATTTATTGAGATGCACCTGTATATATATGGTATTTTCATGACCCATCTGCCCCTTATGAAGAGGAAACAATTGTGTGAATATGTCAGAGGTGTGGGACTTTGTGAGGCTCAGAGTTTTGTAATTGAATGTGTGAAGACTTCAGAGAGCTTTTCCCCGCCGGTAATAGGATGACAGAGGAGAGCGAAAGCCTGTTTTAGTTTGTGTGAAAGCCAATTCTAATATTCTAATATATACAAACACATACCCACACACCCACACAGATATACAATATAGGCTATATACAAATATAGTATATATGCATGAAAAGAAAAATATAACATTCTCTCCTTTTGTTGTTAATCCAAGACAACAATGTATATTTTTGTTCTGCATACATTCCCACACACACACACACACACACACACGTTTGTTTTTGTGAATTGTGGGGACATTCCATAGGCATAATGGTTTTTATACTGTACAAACCATATTTTCTATCCCCCTACACTACCCCTACCCCTAAACCTACCCATCACAGAAAACTGTGCACATTTTTACTTTCTCAAAAAAACTCATTCTGTATGATTTATAAGCCTTTTGAAAAATGGGGACATGGGGTAATGTCCTCATAAGTCACCTTCTCCTTGTAAGTAAGTCACCTATGTCATACCCATGCCATTATATATTTGTGTCCTGATATGTCACAAAAATACACACACACACACACACAAAGAAAGTTTAAATGATTCCCATGTGTCATGCTGGGAAATGAAGGATCTCTTGAGTAAGACAAAATTTTCGATGAGCAAAACACTGTTAAAGTTAAGTGATTGTCTTTTTCAAACAAAAGCACATTTTGTGAACAGGTGACAGATTCTCCCATCTGTGAGAACCATCATGGAGTTTAATTATGCAACAAAAAAGGTATTTAATTATTTTTCATTCAGTTAATTATATTTCTTGTTCTCAAGTGTCATATCAAAAGTACAGAATCAGCAAGTCTCAGAATTTAAAGTCAACATGAGATGAGTGGAGCTGGATATTAAACTGGAAAAAATAGAGGTCTAGACCTTTTGACCTATACATTTAGTCAAATTTAACTCCTTGGCACTATTTAACATTTTGTTTATGACAATATAAATCATATTTTTTTGATAAAGGTATAGTTCAGCCAAAAATTAAAATTATAATTTACTCACTGTGTCATTCCAAACCTGTATGACTTTCTGTGGAACATAAATCAAGATTTTGAAGAATGTTGGTAATCAAACAGATTTGATTACAATTGACTTCCATTGAATGGCCAAAAAATGTTTTGTTCCACAAAAGAAATAAAGTCATACAGGTTTGGGACAACATGAGAGCAAGTAAATTATGACAGAATTTAAATTTTTGCTGAACTATCTTTTTAAAAAAGACAGTCCTGTTTTGTATTTACTATATGAGTCTTAAGTTGTTTCATGCATTCTACTGACATGAATTTGATTGACTTTATGAAACAACTGAATCTGCTGAAAAATGTAAAGCTTTATTATCATATATTCTATAAGCTATTATATTCATCAGCTTAGGTTGATTTCTGCAGACAGGAGAGCAGAAGATTGGTGCTAGATGTCATCACCTATGGCTTTTGCTCCCTTTGGACCATCTTGTCAAGCAGTCAAGACTCCTCCTGATGTCTTTACAGAGCCGATGGGATCGGCACACACTTTATCAACCAGTCATCAATCTTTCATCTGCCTCTTATCTATAATTAATGCCTTTACACAGCAGTCGGTTGTGGGGTCCATACAGGTGTGTGTGTGGGGGGGGGGGGTGTGTGTGTGTGTGCACGCTGAAGTATAACAAACAACTAGGTTATGTGGCCAAATGTGTCAATATCGATGTTCACAGAGTGACTCCAGCAGACCTGCACACGTTCCTGACTTCTGCAGGAGGAATAAATCCAGACAATTTCCCAGAATACATTACACAGGAAATAAGAGGAGACCTCTGCTCTCTCTCGGACTTCAGATGTCTTTGTGCCTCTAATGGAGGAGCTTTCCTCTGATATGATTGAAGACAGAAGAGCTCTCCTGGCGCTCCTCTCCCCCACCCCCCAGGCCAGCATCTCAAAGGGAAGGAATAGATTATCCCCCTCGCTGAACCCCACCAAGTCAGACAGCCAGTGCAGGACATTATCATGTCAAAATATGGCATCACTTAATTTCCATGGCAACCACATGTCAGTAGATCTCTGTGCTCCATGGCAGAATTTCAACATCCTTTGGCATTAAACATAGAGCCAATTTCATTACACTCTAAAAACTTAAACTGTACTCAATTTTTGGGGGGGTGAAACATTTTTAAAAATATGGAGTAAAATGAAATATATGTTAGGAATTGAGTAAATGCGAGTTAAAAATGTAAGTAGATATGAATAACTACATTTGGTACCATGACAAATAAAACTGAGTAGACCCAAAGACTTTTGGATATTTAGGCATTTATTTTGGTATGTACAACTCAAACTTATCACTTAAAGGGATAGTTACCCAAAATTCTGTCATCATTTACTCACCCTCAAGTTGTTCCAAAAGAAGATATTTTGAAGATTATGGGCCTCTATTGACTTCCATAGTATGGGAGAAAAAAAAAAAAAAACAAAGGAAGGAAGTCAAAAGGTGCGAAAGACACCCTGGAGGAAGGTCCTCCTCAAAAACTACTGAGTCCAAAGTGGCAGTATTTGGCCGAACCTGTCCGACCTCCTCCTCCAGCACAGGGAAGGTGGCTCGGTCCCGGTCAAAGTCAGATCTGTCCGCCCTCTGGAGGGGTCCATCAACTGTTTGGTTACCAACATTCTTCAAAATATCTTCTTTTCTGTTCAGCAGAAGAAAGAAATTCATACAGGTTTGGAACAAACTGAGGGTGAGTAAATGATGACAGAATTTTTATTTTTGAGTGAACTATCCCTTTAAGTCATATTCAGAAATTTTATTAAGTTAGCATAGTTGTTTATTATTGTGATATTTACAAAGCCACTGATTTTTTTTATTTTATTTTATTTATTTTTTTAGAGTGTACCCCAACTTTTTTTAGACTGTACACAACACACTGGCATTCCTCGAGTCATCTTCCAAGTTTTCCGATTGCTTCACTGTTTACGGTGGTGGATTTCAGAGGTCACATTTGTTATAGTTAGTAATCACTGTAGAGTGGTGCTGAGGCTGCTTTGGCCCCACTGGGGTCAGGCCAGAGTGATTGACACAGGGATGTGTATTATTTTCACATGAGTGGATTTGCAGTGGAGGGAAGGGTTGAGGAATAATGCATTAGAGCACTCTAATCTGGTTAGGCTAATCTCAGTCCCCATTGCTGAGCTCTGAGAGAGAGAAAGAGGGATGCTGGGGGAGATGCTTAAGAGCGCTCAGGAAAGGGAATGTCAGATGGAGAACCTCAGGTTGAATATGAATCTGAAAGAACAGCACGCCTGATCCGTTCTTAAGGACTGACTGTAAATGTGAGCAACAGTGTGCTTATGGCTAAACAAAAGAACAATGAAAATTAAACACTTTGATAAAAAAAAAAACATGATTAATGAAGTCTTTTATTTACTGACTGAACATTGTTCATTTCAGAACTCGACAAACATATTAAGTGACAAGTCTTAAAGTTGTCCATATCATAATAATCAAAAGAAAGAAAGAAGAAGGAGATGGTAACACTTTAAAATAAGATCTCATTTGTAAATATGCATTAAAGGCACAATATGAAAGATTTTTGGATTAAAATATACAAAAACCACTAGAACAATGTTATATATTTTGTTGACTTGTATACTTACATTATCCCAAAATGTCTCCAATAATGTTTAAATCCAGAGAAAAAAGCACTTTTAACTAGGACATGTTTGTGTTGAATAAAAGACCTCTAGTGGCGAATAACTACATATTGTGCCTTTAACTAACAATGAGCAATATAGCATTTTTACCACATTTAAATAAAATGTTAATAAAATGTTCATGTTAGTTCACAGTGCATTAAAAAATATATTAGTAAATTTTGAGAATAACATTAACTAAGATTAATTAATGCTGTAGATAAGAGGTATTGTTCATTTTTAGTGACTAATGTTAACTAATAAAACCGTATTGTAAAGTGTTACCAAAGAAATTATATTTTGCATTAAGAAAATAAAGCCTAGTTTTGGAACCATTAAGGGTATTTATTGATCGATTGATTGATTGATTTCAATTTTAAATTAAGCACACCCATCCTTTTCACTGGAATGCATAAAATTAAAACACGTTAAAAAAATAATAATAAAATAAATTATTTAAAAATTATAAAATAATGTTATACTATTAAAATGATATATATTAAATTATTTAAGTATTTATAGATTATGTTGATATTTGCTGTAGTTTTTATTTGTTTTAATTAAAAATAATTATTACAGTAATATAGTAAAAATTACTATACAGCAATGAGAATCTTATGAAAATAACAGGGATTACTATATATGAAATATTACCCAGTCATATTTTGATGAAATTAACACATTAGGTAGGTCTGTGCTTTATACCCTAGATTTGAACTAAATTAAAACTGTCGCTATGGGAATTTGCACTGAAACTGAGTTTTTCCCTGCCTGCTAGGATGAATAAGACCGATCATTGCCTTTCCACAGACAAATACAGCAAAATGGAGCTCATATCTGCATCCATATTTACTATACAGATATGGAAATGAATATCAGGGAAGACAGATTGAAAGGAGTTTGACTTGGAAATGAGAGTGAGATTTTTCATTACCGTCACAGAGAACCTCATGTGGGTCCGACTCCATCATTTGAATATGATTGGTTATGCACTGAGGGGAAAAAGAACATTAGGTATGGGGCTTTCCTCTTATTTTTATTTCTTTTTTAACTCCTGAGGCCTGAACCTTGAGTTTTTTGACAACGAGGGTAGCTAATACACACATACACACATAAAAATAATCATATCTGTGGCAATGTTGTGTCTGTGAAGTCAGTGCCTAAATACGCTAAATACAACATTTGAAAATACCTACTTTAAGTCAAGCTATTTCCTTCCTGTGTTTTCCAACTTCAAAAGGCAAATACATTACCCTGGATAGATGAAAATTGCTCTCATGAATGGCTTGAGCTTCTGGTTTTAGTATACATGAACATTTCAAGTGTTGATTCGTCTGGCCACGGTTAGTTTGTCACAGCCTTTTAATTTGATACAAGAGCCAATTAAAATTGGCCCAGAGACATGAAGGTCAAATGGTAACCAGCAGGGTCGTTGCCATGGAAATTATGAACAGCTGCTCTTCCATAATGCAAAATGAAACCCAGCGTAATTGCTGATGATGAAAAATCTTATCCGATTATCAAAGTCAAATTGATTTGAGCCTGACACTACTGGGTGTTACGCACCTTTACATCAGTCCACAACTTGATAAAAAAAGGTCAGACACAAAATTAATCTGAACACTGTTAAATGCTATTACATAAAAATCAATTTACCTGCTAATAAATCTTGAGTGTCACATTCTGAAAGCTGACGAAGACAGGTAGGCAAATGCTAGGTTGGCAGGACTAGTAACGGCCATAGGCATCAAGCACAGTGTTGATATGCCACACCACACTCGTTAGCATCTGTGTCCGCTAATGAGCTGATTTCTGTACTGTTTTATCTAATCTCCCAGGATAGGCCATTAGCATCTCTAAAGAGAGAGAAAGAGAGAGCGAGAGAGGCAACTCTTGCTATACTAAAAGCAATAGCACGCTATTGATGGCCACAGCCAATAGCAGGGTAACGCGAACACTCTCCCGGCTAAAAGCCTACGCTAATAGGTCCCTTACGGCAGCGGGACGGCAACAAGGCGGAAAAGGAGGCGAGAGGTTAATTTGGTCCTGCCCAGGTGAACCAGCCAGTCAACCCTCGCAGATTTCTCTTTCCCCTCCTCTCTACTCCAAACACTTAATGATTATTAACATGCTTCAAATGCTTAAGGAGCGCTGGGAGTCTCTCTCATACTCTCGCGCTCTCTCTCCCCCTCTCTGGCGCGCTGGAGCGCGAGGGGAAATCATTATGCTAATGAGCCTGCCGCCGCTGTTTTTATTTCCTATAATCACCCTCATCTCCGTGGCGATCTTCAGGGACGAGCGGTGGTACACACACACAATCGTTCCGAGCTTTATAAATATTTCCCCTTTTTCTCGCCACATTTTTTTTTTCAAAGGAAGAACAAAGGCTCTTGTGCGTTTATAAGAGGCCCTGTGTCTGCGCGGGAGAGAGTTAGGAGTGGGGAAATGAATCGAATGCCACCGAATAACTCGCTGTTAGCTCTGTCTGTGTCATCTGGATGTGTTTTTTTGAAGTCGCACATTTAACAATAATACACACACACGATCAAATAGACTCAGATGGTGTATCTTCAACCATTTTTTATTTGGACTAATTACAGTAGCTAAATATTTCTGAAATGGCAATTCAGGTGAACCTGGAATCTTGTCAGTGATAATTAGCATAGATGTGCGCTTTAAACGGTGTTAAAGGCAGCATTGAGTCTTTTCTTCCCTAATGTGATGTATATCCAGGGTTGCCAGGTTTCACAATAAAACCCCCCCAATTGCTATTAAAAACTAGCCCAATCGCGTGGGGGGTGTCTCCCAGTAAAAATCGTGTTCAGGGGTGTAAAATCCATGTTTTTGTCGGGGTTCCCCTGGTAAAATTTGCATTCCAGGAGCTAAATATGTTATTTGAGGTCGCTTCAACCCGCGGATATGAAAAACAATCCGCGGCAAGAGTGTTACACTGTGTCCTAACCAGACGCGATGCGATAAGATTCCAGCGACGAGCAATTTGACTGTCAACACTAGACGCGACACAACAATGAGAAGTGATAAAATCAATCAAAAACCACAGCCAATCAGAACAGAGTGTGAGCGGGCTCTCTCGGCAAGAGCACAGCAGACACAATGAAATGGGTAAGTACATAGTAAAATTCATAAATATTACACAATTTAAACATTGTTTAAAGTACATACCGAGTGACTGAATCAATCTTTGTCATAGAATACACTTGTTTGTTCGCATTGAGTTTACATTTTGAACGTTCTTGTGCCCATTTGTTTATTTTTAAGATCTGACGTGAATTAGCCAGTGTTGTTTTCATTACAGCTAAAAAGCTGGGAACGATATTCAAACTCACATTTAATGCTTTTAACATTAAATAAAGCACATAAACAGTACCTGATATTATCATTGCCATACTTTGTGTTGACGACGTCGCAGAGAAATAGAAACCATTTCTAAAAAAGAATATTCGCGTGTCGCCATCGCGGCTGGTTAGGACAAAAACTCTGATTAACATGGAAAAGATACCTTTTATCACGTGTCGTGGCGTCACGTCTGGTTAGGACACGGTGTTAAAGTAGCCCAATTCTGCGGGAAAACCGTGGACTTGGCAACACTGTGTATATTGAAGTGAAATGGCTTTTTGAACAAGAAAAAATGTAGGGCGGGGCTTGATTTTGTCCATTGGGGATTGGATAGTTGTGGTTTGCTATTGCTGTGATCTCATGATGTGAGTGACAGGTTGCCTCGCCCTCATACCAGTAAACACGAAGAGATGTCATTGCAAGATAGAAGGAAGTTATTTTAATTAAAGACTATGAGGGCACATGAATTTTTTAAAAAAGAATGATGTGCACAGATGAGTCATTTATAATAAATACTGCAATATTCCATGAAAAAAAGAAAAAAAAGAAAGAATTGTCGATTTTGATTTCATGGTGACTTTAAGATGCAATCCCATATAGGCTACCTTTGATCAGCAAATTTTCTGAGGTAAAATCCAATCATTTAAATAGGAATCCATGCTATCCGCATCAGAAAGCTGTTTGTTTTGAGAAAGACTTCTGTGTGGCTGTGCTTCATGCATCGCAAAAATCTCACTAATGCAACCGTATCTTCAGCATGCTACGTTTGCTTTATTAAAAAAGATTTGGTTGTTTTAGTTCAGCCGCTAAATGCGCTGAGCTCTTAACCGGCTCTTGGGGTAATTCAGACCCCTCTAGAGCTACACTAATGAGGGGATAATAGCCCCTGTGAAATGTAAATAAAACTCAAATCCCCTCACAGAGGGAGAGGAGGGGCCAGATGGAGCGACTGAGAAGCATTTCCACTCTCTCTCTCTCTCTCTTTTTCCCCATTCAGTTCATCCTTCAGTCATATACATCACGTCTTCTCATTCCATTATCAGCCTGCTGAAATTTTAGCGACCGAGGGAAATTGTATGCATTTTGTTTACTCGTAACTTATTTCACACACTTTTCCCTCAAGACGGCAGGGGGAATCTGGTACCTCTAAAGACGCTGTTGATAAACAGATGCTACAGGGAAGACCCAATCCCTTCAATTGATTTTTTAAACACATTATTCATACATCCGGACTGGCTCAAGGGTGAGATAGGCTGACAGAGGCATTTGAAGTGAGCTGAATTGATAGGAGCGGGGGACCCGCAGTAATGTATTATGCATTATAGACAATGATCAGCCATTACAAATCACCTAAGGGCAGGCAATAGATTGAGTTCTCTGGAATATCTGATAAAGCGCTGCTTTGAGGAGAACAAACACACACTGAATGGATTTACCATCATTCAGAGCTTTAGCCCAAGCTTAGAATGCATCGCTACCCGCAGGGCAAAAAATGCTGTTGCCTTCCTCCTTTAAAAATAAACAGTATAAGCAACTTGTATGGGTCTCTCAGTCAAGGTCTTACTTTGCAACGGAGCTTCTGTTTACAGGGAGGCCCTGTTTCAGTACAAAGCGCATAAAACAAAAGATTGCGTACAGATGTACTTGACTTTGACAGGTGGACGTTTTAGTAAACTGATTGCCACTGAAGTGCAGCACTCCTCTAGGGGGAATAAAAAAAAAAAAACAGGAAATCAAAATTCTCAAAATGAACAGCAGAAATGCCTATTCATGAAATGATACATTAGTAATTTAGCGAGCTTACGGGCTCTCGCTAAGCCACAGGCTCAGTATAAATCCTTCAGAGCATTCGTTCCGACAGAGATGGAGGTGTTTCCACATCATTAGTGGCGGGGCAGAAAGCCGAGAGTCCTGTCAAGCGCTCCTCTCACACACACACTTTTCCATTGGGCACAGATGGGGAAACATTCCCCTCATCCGAGCCACGAGCAACCTGTTTGTTTCCAGGTGGAATTCTTCCTCGGAGACTATCCGGATAGCACAGCCGTTTACCTTTCTGTTCAAGCATAACGGTGCAGATGATGCCAAGACATGCTTATCTTGAATACTATGATGTGCAGTACCATTTATTTTTAATGCATGCCCATGCATTTGTAGTTAATCTTATGCACAGGATATAAGAGACTTTTTGTTTAGCTTGCAGAATAAAAAGATATTAAAAAGACAAACTGTACAAAAAAAAAAAGCTTTAAGAAACAGGAAATGCTGCAAGCATGATGGCAGTGTGTAGCGTGCAAAAATAAAAACAAATAAATGTAAAAGTAAAGTAGCCTCAAAATAAATGAACAGATATGCCCAGAATGAGTAATGCCCACCAGTTAAACAATACAATTGTTTTCAGCTGTATGATCATTATTACTTGCTCTCTGCTGAGCCAATTTACTATTAGGAGCAGAGGTAGCCTTGGGGCTTTGAACAAGATACTCAAGTAAAATCAAATAAGAAACCTTATACCATGAACTAAGAATCATATTGTGTGTGCAAGAAAGAGAGGGCATTCTGTGATTCCAAAATGTTTGCTGAAATATACAGAAAATATCTATCCAGAGCACAGAAATATTTTACAAGAGCCTATTTTGTCCTGTATTCATTTGTTCAAAATACATTAAACATGCAATTCATACATACACTGTAAAAAATGATTGTGATTTTAATGGTCAAAGACTGTAAAAATGCTATGGTGAAAAACAGTTAATTGGTTTACAGAAAATTTCCGTGCTATATATGGTGTAATAGATCTAACTCCCTAAATCCCATAATTCCCTGCGTGACACTTCACATTTGATGTATTTTTGTTGAAATAACTCTGTTTCTTCGTAGTTTTTTTTTTCTAATCAGTTATGTACATTAGCGTTTTATACATCTAATGTTGTTAAATTAATGCATTTTTAAAATTTCATGTGTGCACCTTATATTAGTATTGTCCTTCTCAGCTGTTGGAAAAATTGCTTGTGATGAACTTTGATTCATCATGTGACTCTCATCACTGTGTTTGGTGGTTGTCAGTGTATCACAAAGGTACAAAACAGATATTAGTATTTCAATAGATTGGTAAATTAACATTATATCAGTTAATGAAATACAGTTTTGTACTGTAAATTTAAGTTAAATCTGTAAACCTACCATATTTTTTATGGTAAATTTCTGGCAATCACAGCTGCTGTTTTTTTTTGTTTGTTTGTTTTTTTTTACCACAAATTTAATGGATTTTTTTTTTACAGTGAAAATAAACAGTTATGAACCATAATTATTACAATATAAACATTTAAATTATATGGTTTTGAACTGTAAAATAGACAGTGAACTAAGTGCTGTCTTGTAAAAACCTAAAATGTTGCTACCATATCTTTTACGGTAAAATTCTGGCAATCACAGCTGCCGTTTTTTTTTTACCGTAAATTTTATGGAGATTTTTTTTTTTTTACAGTGTACAGTAAAGTAACTTGAAAACACCTCTTATGATGAGCATGTTTTAAATTTTTGAATTAAAATTCCTTTTATTTTAAGTAAAAAATATCAGGGTGATACAACTGTCCTGATATCAAAATGAAGAAAAAATTAAAACATTTTGGTGTACTCTTTAATTATTATTTCTTAGAGGGAAAAAAAATGCTTAGTAATGTTTGAAAAATGTTTGTCCACCAAATTAAAGCTATGCGATGCAACCAACATGCAGAAAAAAAAACTAAACATAAAACATATATAATTTGATCTTTTATGACAGGGTGATGTTAGGTTGTAAAATTTCATGTGGTTTTATTCCCCAAATATGTAATGATAATTATGAATTATGAATTGATTATATTTTATAAAGCATAGACCTTCTTTGAAAATAATGCGTACACTTACATGCATTCAAGGTGTGAGGAACATGTTTTTCAAAAATATGTGAGAGAGAAAGAGTTTTTAAAATAAACTGCACATGCGTTTTAAATTACTTTTTTTTATTATTATTATTGAGTTTTTTTGTCTTTTCTTTATCATGGACGCATGATAAAAACATACACACACTGTACCACAACCATCTCTAATAATAACCACAACCAAAATCTGAAATATCCTGTAATACACTGATGCCAAACCCCACAGGTTGTGTGTTTCTTAACCCGATACCCCAAACTGAATGTGTGCAGATTACCATGGCTTCCTTTATAATAACTACCTTGATTCTGCAAACCTATGAGTCAAGCATAGACTAAACGGCTGAAACGTTTGCTTATAGCCGTGTAATCATTACTTCTGTGATTCTACATCCCATCCATTGTGAATGGGGTGGAGTAAAGGACGCTAGTTACAATTCTCAAAATTAAAGGCGAAACATTCTCCTTCTAATCTACGTAAAACATAGAATTAACAGAGAACATTTTGATCATAAGTTTGCAAGGAGGGAAGAAGCCGTACGTGATGTATGACCTCAAAGCCGGTGGATAATAATGACTAAAACTTCGCAGACAGCCAAAATATTGTAAGTACTTCAAACAGTAATTTTGCAGAGGTTCATCTCAGACAAAGACTTGGGAAATGCCAAACTAGGTGATCGTTCTGTGTCAAACGCAAACAAAAAAGAACAACCCAGCCACTGAGGCCGAGACGTGCCATTCAGCCGTATTAAGGGATCACCTCTTTTCTTTCTTTTATCTAATAGTAGGGATTTCAAGGAGCCTAAGACATTGTCTTGGGTAGAGGTTAGCAGACTGGCAGGCACCCACAGTACAGTAGCTGTGTCTTTAAGGAGACATATGAAGAATGCAGAGAGAGTGCTTTGAAACACACCCTGTCATCGTGCTATGAATGCCGAGTGTTTAGATAGGACCACACCGCCCTGTTTGAATGCGCCGTAGATGATCGGAAATACGAGGTTAAAAATGCTCCCATTTGATATTCGGAGCAGGTAAGATTACCAGGGATATGTGTTGTCAAAAAGACAAAATGCCAAAAAAGGTAGCAATGCTTTCACCGTGCCAGTATGTTAGCTTTGGTTGTTGTATGTTGTGGTATATGGAGCCTAATGAAATTCTTGTCTCAAAGCAGATGATAAGAGTCATACAAGAAAAGCCCAGAGTGAAGTTTCTACTTATCCTTCATAACGCAACCGACTGAGACGCTCTGCACTCATTAGCTAAAAAGTATAAGAACTTTAAAAAGTTATCAAAGAATGTTAAATACGACTTTCTTCTAAATGAGGCTTCATTTACTGCACTCTTTGTGTTTACTTCATAATTGTTTCCCAAAGGATTTCTGCTTAATGAGTTGTTTGTGCACATGTTAGGCTATAAATACATGCTTAAAACATAATAATCCACACTAAATAACCATAAAATGTCCTGTATTTGTTGGTAATTTAGACCAAAAATGAGGCTTGCACTAAAAGACGATGCTTCATTAAAAGAACAAATAAAACTGAATAAATGTAAAAGAAAGTAATATAAGAGAAGAAAAGAAAAGAAGAAAGAATAAGACTTAATTAAATATTTAGACACACCTATTCTCATCTCATCTCTATTCTTTATCTTCACATTTTATGGATATTTTAATGTTAAAATATTACCAGGTGAACTAGAGGAATTTTTGCACAATGTTTTACTGAATGTGACATGTTGTACAGGAGAAACACAACTATAAATTATTTCTATTTTATTTTATTTTATTTTTTTTTATCTGATCTGTATGCCACCAAAGATGCAAGGATTTTCAGTCTTCTAGCGAAGAAGTTAATATTTTTCTACCAATCAATGCACACAATGGATGTTTTGTGCATTGGAATTGGAAGGAATTGTTTGCAAAATAAATTAAAAAAATCAAGTAAGATTTTGCAACTTCTTACTCTTATAACAAGCTCTGACCCTCACCTTCTCGTGTTCAGATAAGGGATTGAGCCTCCGTAAGACTGAAACCCTAGAATCACCCCTGCTCTGTATCGTTATTACACACACACACACACAAACATGATTAGTACGATTTATAAGCTGTAGTCCTCAAGGGGACCGAAATTTTGCCCCGACAACATAAAAAATTGCAGGTTTTACTATTCTTGTAGGGACATTTGTTTGCCCCAATGTAGGGAATACCTGAACCACACACACACAGGTTTGTTTTTGTGAATTGTGGGGACATTCCATAGGCGTAATGGTTTTTATACTGTACAAACTGTATTTTCTATTGCCCTACACCAACCATACCCCTAAACCTACCCATCACAGAAAACTGCACATTTTTACTTTCTCAAAAAACTCATTCTGCATGACTTATAAGCCTTTTGAAAAATGGGGACATGGGGTAATGTCCTCATAAGTCACCCTCTCCTTGTAATACCTATGTCATACCCATGTCATTATACAAATTTGTGTCCTGATATGTCACAAAAGCGCGCACACACACACACACACACACGCACGTTGGGTTTTCATGTTTTATGGGGATTTTCCATAGACATAATAATTTTTATACTGTACAAACTGACCCTAACCCTACCCCTAAACATAACAATCACAAAACATTTTTTAGAAAAGCATTTTTACATTTTCAAATAGCATCACTTAGTCTTATTTATAAGCTGTTTTCCTCATGGGGACAAAAAATATCCCCACAAGGACAATGATTCTGGATATTGCCATCTTTGTGGGGAAATTTTGTCCTCATAATGTAGGGTTTACCACACACACACACACACACACACACTGCCTTAACAGGTGTACAGCAATGTCTTTTTCAAAACCAATTTCTTCCTACTGTACACTTTGATTGTTCTCTTTTCTCTCCTAACACAATCCATCTTCCTAGCATTATTCCCGCTCATTTGCAGGGTCCGCTTCACACACACACATTTTGATTTGGCACAGGTTTTGGCACAGGCCCTCCTAACACAATACCTCAAAATATTCGCACAATCTGCGCCAGGACCAGGGTTGAGAACCACTGGTCTAGACAGTCAAACGCTGGAGATGACATCATTCCCACATTCCCGCTCACCGAGTGTGTGTTGATATGATGGTTGGTGAGTGTATTTATTCTGCTCTACTCACTCAATCCCCTCATGGCTCATTAGTGTGTGTGTGTTGTAGAAAAGGACACTGACGTGACGATGGGGGTCAGAAACACATGGACAGGGTAACGAGTGCCTCTCCAGGAACCTGCTCCACAAAGCTAACTGCTCTTTAATTAGCCACACACACACACACACACACACTAACACACCTATGGGCTGTGTATATCTGAGCAAGTCTAAATAATGTGATTATTTACCCACCTGAAGCATTTTCTTGATAAACTACTAGCTTCTAACATTTCCCACTGTTTTTTTTTCTGTAGCTGAAACACAAACACATTTCAAAGGCTCTTCTTATAGTGAGTGTTAAAGAATGATGCTAGTTGATGATTACAGACTGTGCTATTCTACATTTATTTAGAACAGTAAAACTGTTCTCATCTGGAAATTCGTACAGAGCTCAGTGTCATGTGCCATTTACTGTCAGATGTAAACTACATCTGTTCGTTCCTGTCCTATGTCAATCCTGCTAGAACACTCAGAGCCGAGAGAGAGAGATTGAGGAATGTTTGGGTCTGCATGGCCGATCTGACCAGTATAATTAATCATCCGGGTGTATATTACACTCAGCAGTGAACAAAGCCAGTGCATAGTACAAGATGAAATGACTTTAGAGAGAGATGGTACAAGTTATAGAAAAGTGATTTAAACTCTCAATTAACACTCACACATAATTTTTATACCGATATTAACCCTTATAGATATTAACCTTTTGATGTACTGAGAAATCTTAATTGTGTTTTTACTTCAAAACAAGAATATAATCATATGTGTTTCTGTCCACTGCAACAGAAGATAGTATCAATTATTTAGAGGAACTTCCATCAGTCATATTTAATTTATCTTGTCATAAATAATAATAATAATAATAAACACTATTGCTGCGTTGGAAATCGAATACTTCCCTACTATATAGTATGCGAAAAACAGTATGCCAACAGAATAGTATGTCCGAATACATAGTATTCGTAAAAGTAAAAGTCCCTGCATGACCTACTACTTCCAGCGAGATTCTGAAGTGTGCCTTCGATGGACACTACTATCCCATGAGGCCACAGGAGGGGATTTATGAATGTAGGTGAAGCGACGCAACTGACGCTGGTAGGTCACATGATAATAACAACATTGCGAATGTAGTATGTCCGGATTACATTCATACTACTCATTCATACTATACAGAACATACTTTAATGGTCACAAAGTAAGTTCAAATTCAAATGTAGTACCTACTCAAACAGTACGCAATTTTGGATGCACCGTATGACCTACATAGAAGACAATCATATTAGCATTATGGGTAAGGGTCAAAGGTCATTGTCTATGCTGGTTTAGATATAATATCACAACCTGTATGGTTAGAAGTGACTCTAAAAGGACAGCTCATCATGCATCAGAGAATAAATAAATATCACTGAATAGAATAAATTATGCATCACGTTTTCCACAACAAAAAAAAAAATAATAATTGAGCAGTACTCTTTTAAATGTAAATAAATTTAAGCAAATCAGCACATTAGAATGATTTCTGAAGGATCATGTGACATTGTAGACTTGAGTAATGACTGCTGTAAATTCAACTTTGTCATCACAGAAATAAACTGCATTTTAAAATGTATTAAAATATAAAACAGCTTTTTTAAGTTGTAATATATTTTACAATATTATTGTTTTTCATGCATCAGAAGCAGGGCCGTCCCAGTGCAAGTTAGAGGAAGCGGGGGCCCCCTTGGTTAGTCCGTTCACGATCACCTTCCAGGGGGCAGGACAAGGGAGCCCCCTTGGTCCGTTCGCGATCACCTTCCGGGGGAACGGGACAGGGGAGCCCCCTTGGTTGGTCCGTTCGCAATCACTTTCCAGGGCAATGGGACAGGGGAACCCCCTTGATCGGTCCGTTCGCGATCACCTTCCTGGGGGAAGGGACTGGGGAGCCCCCTCGATCCGTTCGCAATCACCTTCCAGGGGGACAGGACAGGGGAGTCCCCCTCAGTCCGTTTGTGATTGTCTTCCAGGGGGACAGGACAGGGGAGTCCCCCTCGGTCCGTTCGCAATCGTCTTCCGGGGGGACAGGACAGGGGAGTCCCCTCAGTCGGTCCGTTCACGATCACCTTCCCGGGGGGCAGGACAGGGGAGGCCCCTTGGTCGGTCAGTTTGTTGTGGGGCCCCCTAAAACGCCGGGCCCAGTCCGATCGCATAAGTTGCACCAACCTAAGGATGGCCCTGATCAGAGGGTTAAATACATGTATAATAAATAATTATAAATGTTAAGAAATATTTAATTTGTTTCTTACTGCTTAAATAATTAAATTGTGAAATACCAAAATTAATTTAAAAAATTAAGACTGTTACAATAACATTCAAACTCGTTAAGTCAAGACCTAATGCCAAATATAATGTGTTCCTCTGGGCTTCAGTGCACTGATGGTGTCTATCATCATTTCAATCAATAAATCTAATCTGTCTAAAAACTATCAAACAGCCCAGCCTTTCAGACGCTACAACTTCATTGCAACAAGTACCATTTCAAATGCTCATGGAGTCAAAAAGCATTAGCATCATTATTTTAGAATTAGCAGGATCTGATCATTTAGGATCCTTAAAGAGGGTTTATGCTAACTCTGAACTGCATCGACTTTAAAACACATTCTCTCTTAAGCAGCTTTCATAAATATTTGACCTCGACGTGATTAGGTCTTATAATACCCCAGCCTCTCTCTGCCAGGCCAACCTGAGGCCTGAATGAGCCTCTTGTACGATGTGTTTGTGTGGATCTCTGTGGGCCACAGGGTTAATAAGCTAGTGATGATGGCAGCCAAGCACTGTTGACCTCCGCCAATATCATTATTATGCTGGGTTGAACCTGAGAAGAGGAAGGTCTCAATCAATCGAAATATTATTACGCCTTCTACCTGTCCACCAGCATTTTAAAAAAGCATCCGGTACTGAGTGAGCACACTGGCATGTGTCAAGAGTAACTGGATCGTTTTTTGCCGTCTTTTACGCCAGAACAGATAAAGCCGAATGTTTGAGCTGGATTAGCTCTAAAGGCCGTGACTAGATGAAGGCTGTTGATTGGCTGCCAGCACTATGCCAACAGTGAAGTCTTTAATAAGAAGTTGCTGTGCTGTGGGATAGTGCTGCTAATATTAAGAACTTCTAAATGTTATGGCCTCATATGGCAACTGCAATAATATTGTAACCACATTTCACACAGATAAATAAATAAATATATAAATATTTCATGAGGATATGGTATAGCCTAAATAATGTGGTTTGGATAAATTTGATGAGAAATGTTTGAGATTTCTGACTCTTGACTGCAGACTTTGAGCACAGTTTGAGACATTATAGAGATGTCTGAGAAACCTGAGGAGACACAGATTACCATTTACTCTAAATTTCTCATTCTATGATGTCTAGGAGAAACAAATGAGATCTAATTTATGATTTCTCTTTCCCATGTCAGCCATTTCTGATTGTGGTAAATAGATAATTCATACAATAGTTGAGCACCAAGGTGAACTTGCGTTTACCTATACATGACCCTAAAGTTAACCCATTCCGCCCATCCACCAATCAAACTACGGCTGTAACATTTACAGATTGGTCACTTCCCACTCACATTAAGCCTAAACTTTAACCACTCCAGAAGAATAGGTGCATTGCTTTTGTTCTCACTGTAACCAGGGTCCTATTCAGTTAATAATATGTAAAAGGCCTGACCCTTTCATGCCTTCCTCCTCTGCCCTGAATCCCGGCCCTGAAACGACGCCAAAGCCATTGTCCTTCCAATTACTGATGATAATTGCCATGTAATGAAGTTAAGCATTTGTGGGATTTACAAGCTAACATTGACTATGTTTCTGTTCCTCTAGCCCTCTCTGTTTCTCACCCTATATCATTCTGAATGAGCTCCACCCATTCTTTCCAACACAAAAGAAACACAGACAATATGCAGCCGGTTGTTAATGTTTTCACTACAATCCTGTGTTTTCCCTCTTTTTACTTCCCAGCCCTCTTTTATTTTTGCTGCAATTTCTTTCATTGCTTTCACCTCCTCTAACAGCATCGCGGTCTCCATCTTTCTCAGGTTTGGGAGTTCAGACTAAATGGCCGATCTCTTTTTTCAGCCACCCAAAAAGTTGTTAAACGCTCCCGCCGTTTAATGGTGTCTAATGATTACCTCTTACACAACCGGGACAATACGGACAAGCACAGAATTGCCCAGGGGGGGTTGAATTCGCCTGTGCTTGCCAGCAAATCTCATAGCAACAGGTTGAATGGGAGGTGAGTTTAAAGCAAATTGAGAGGATGCAACCTCAAAGAAAGCTTTTGCTTTCTCACACATTGCTCTGTGATGGAGTGCCAAGTCACACACGATTCTACTGTACCCCAGCAACCTATGACCCCAAGCCAAGCTCCCTGTGACCCGAACACAGTAGCTGGGTGAAACCTTTGACCTCTCTGCGGAGCGCTCAGCGTCTCGACAAACAGCACCATGCAGACTGTGATGCCATTGGACAAAGAGAATGAACTGAATAGACTGCAAATGGACAGATCTACACAAATGACAGGTCAACAATGTGTCCGCGAGCTTTGATCTATTCACTCTAGCAGTGTGAGAAGAGAGACAGAAGAAAGAATCAGCGACAGATGAATAACTATCTCTTAAGGGCATTAAGGCCATTATGGTACATTTACTTTTTAAAAATGCACTGAATTACATTTCCATTTGATTTTCTGATATGTTAATTATTTCTAAAAGAAAGGATCTGGATGTCTCATTTTATATTAAATGTAATCCCTGCATATTAAACTCAAAATTTTACACTTTTTGAAGAATATGTGAGTGATGCATGATTGTGCAAAAGATGCCTCCACGATGCTAGAATGTTCTGAGCAGTTGCCAGGGTGTTGCTGTGCAGGTGTTCTATGTGGGATTTTGGTTGCTAGGTGCTCTGGGTGGTTGTTAAGAGTGTTTTGGGTGGCTCCTATGTAGTTGTTAGGGTGTTCTGAGTGGTTTCTAAGGGTTTAGGGTGTTCTAGGTGATTGCTAGGGTGTTCTGTGTATTTATCATGGAATTGATAGGGTGTTCTAAGTGAATTCTAACTAGTTGCTTAGAGCCCAGACCTGGTATTGGTTGCTAGGGTGTTACAAATGGTTTCTACAGTGTTTTGGGTGTTTCCAATGGAGATGTTAGGGTGTTCTGAGTGGTTGCTTAGAGTTTCATGGTCTGGGTGGTTGCTAGGGGGTTGTTAGGTTGTTTTTGGTGGTTGCTAAGGTTTTTAAGGGTGTTCTGGGTGGTTTAAAGGGGGTTGACAAGGTGTTTCTATCAGGTTGCTTAGAGCTCAACCTTGGTACTGGTTGCTAGGGTGTTTTTAGAGGTTCCAAGGGAGTTGTTAGGGTGTTCTGGATGGTTTAAAGGGGGTTAACAAGGTACTCTGAGGGTTTTGGGTTGTTCTGGGTGGTTGCTAAGGGGTTATTAGGGTGTTCTGTGTGGTTGCTAAGGTGTTGTTAGGTTGTTCTGGGTGGTTGCTAAGGGTTTTTAGGGTGTTCTGGTGGTTGCTATGGAGTTGTTAAGGAGTTCTGGGTGGTTGCTAAGGGGTTGTTAGGGTGTTCTGAGTGTTTGCTAGGGGTTGTTAGGTTGTTCTGGGTGGTTGTTAAGGCGTTGTTAGGGTGTTCTGTGTGGTTGCTAAGATGTTGTTAGGTTGTTCTGGGTGGTTGTTAAGGCGTTGTTAGGGTGTTCTGTGTGGTTGCTAAGATGTTGTTAGGTTGTTCTGGGTGGTTGCTAAGGGTTTTTAGGGTGTTCTGGTTCGTTGCCAAGGGTTTTTAGGCTGTTCTGGTGGTTGCTAGGGAGTTGTTAGGGTGTTTTAGTGGTTTCTAGATGGTTGTTTGGGGCCCACCTACAATATTTTTGTCTAGATATGTACGAGTCCCTTTATCAATGTAAGACTATTTTTTCCCTCCAGTCAGATTGCTTAGAAACACAATAGCACAACTAAACAAACTGAATGATTTGACATATCATCCATGTTTGTATCACAAAACATGCTGGCAAAGTTTAATATTTAGAGTTTGTTTGTTCCAATAGTAATAGAAAATTACTAAAAACTGAGTTCCTAAAAAGGCACTGAAAATGTCTACCTTCAAACGTAAGATAACATGACTGAAATATAGCCCATACCCTCACATACTGCGGCACTAGATCATGAGTGGATGAAGTGGATTAGGAGGTGCTGTTGTAGCGGTGGGAGAGAAGAGGAGGTGATAATGCGCTGAACTTCAGACAGACCTGCTGAGCTCTTCCCTCTAGAAGCCCTGAGGGCAGTAAATGCGGTAGACCCTCCTCTCACTGACACAAATGTGTGTGTTTGCACAGTTTAAACACAGCCTCATTCTATTCCTCAGAGACAGACTCTCTACACACTGCCAAAAAGCCAACGGCAGCAATTAGATAGAGCTGTTTTACGAGGTGCCAGAGAGAGAGAGAGAGAGAGAGAGAGAGAGAGAGACCTGTGTGGTTAGACACTGGGAAAAGAATAAGAATAAGAGGAGGAAAAAACCAAGCAGGAATGGAAATGGATTGTTGAAGTCAAACAAATGATTGGTCAAATTTGAGATAGCAGTGTGATGGTGGGACATTGGTGCATGTTAAACAAAAATTGTATATATTAACCCATATATATATATATTTATATATATATATATATATATATATATATATATATATATATATATATATATATATATATATATATATATATATATATGCGATATAAATATTATGTTATTTTATTTTTTATATAAATATTACAATATTGTTATTATTGGTTGATCTTTTTCTTGACAGAAAGCAATTGCTTGGTTTTAGATGACTTGGAATAAAATGAATATGGACTACTTTGAACATCACATTTTGAAGTGTCCATAGAATCAGACAGAGGTCTCACTCACTTGACTTGGTCTACAGTTTCTTTAATTAGATCGAGTCAGGAAAGAAGAAGACAGAGAAAGAGTGAGATGAGACTCCCTCCTTCGTTAGCAGTTCCACACCAGCTGGGCACCACACAGGGCACTTTACTGGGACAGATGGCAGCGTCACCCACACTGCTGCCTCATTCCAACCTGTGTTGGCAGAAATGCTGCCAGCCAACCGGGCGGAAATCATTAACACTGGAGGGAGACTGTCCTACTAGGCACTCAGAGCAGGGCTGGGCAGAGTAAGGAGAGAGGGAGAGCGGGTGCCCCTTCAAGTGACCTATGCTGAGACAATCTGTCATGACTTAAGTAATTATCCAGATTTATATATATATATGTGTAAGGAGAGAAAGAGGGGGAGAGAGAGAGGAATACAAATAGAGCTGTCATTATTCAAGGGAACAGTATCACTATGAGACAAAGCTGAAACTTCCCCGCACATCTTTGGTTTTGATTTGGAGAGCAAAAGAGCTCTTCCCTCTAACACTTTTCACTCCTGCTTCATTTCTCTGCAACGTTTCCGTTTCTATTTGGTATTAAATATATGACTGTTAAGTTGGATGGTGGACTCCATCCATTTGTTATTGTTTCATGAGGAAGATAAGCACTGGTTTAAGACCTTTTTCGTACAAGCTTATTTTTTTTTAAGTGATCCATGTCAGTCGCACGAGAAAACAAAGCTCTGGTTATCTTTTTGCATCACAGAGGTGTTGCCATTGACCAAATATTTGCTAAAACAACAGCTAACACAGGCTTCCTTAATTAAGCTTCATTACACTGCCCTTCCAAGAGTTAATCTGATTCTGAGTGTGTGTGTGTGTGTGTGTGTGTGTGTGTGGTCCTGGTAAACCCTATGTTGTGGAGACTAAATGTCCCAGAAATCTTAGATCTTGTGGGGACATTTTTTGGTCACCATGAGGAAACAGCTAAATTACACTAAATTATGTTTTTTGAAAATGTAAAATGCAGAGAGTTTTCAATGATGGATAGGATTAGGGTTAGGCTATAGAATATATCATTTGTACAATATAAAAATCATTATATCTATGGAAAGTCCCCATAAAACATGGGTGCATGTGTGTATTTACTTAGCTGTAAAACATTTCCAGCTGGTTGAACTTAGAAATTAAAGTTCACCTGCTGCCTTAAAAATGTGAGTGAACTCAACTAAACATAAGTTAACTCAACTTGAAGATAACCTTTGTTTCAACTCACAAATCAAGACAATAGATTACTTTAAGTTTAATTTTTAAAAACTTATAAACTTGAGTTCAAAACCCAAAACTTGTCATGACAATTGGAGTTAAAGAGAAGAAATAAGTTCAGATAACTGAATGGTGCTGTAATATTTTACAGTGAATCAGGAACAAATGTATCTCTAAAGGTGTGTTAAATCTGAACAAAAGTAGCTTAGGGGGCACCTGGAGACGGCCTCAGCTGGAAAAACAATTAATAATAAATAAAGCATGCTTTATATAAAAAATAAGGGTCAAAACGCTTGCTTATTTTTATTATTATTATTTTTGACAATTTGTTAATTTATTTAATATAAATACATTAAAAATGCAATTCATACACCTCTTCTATGATGTCTGTTTAAAAGTTCTGAATTAAAATTGAATTAGATGTTTTCTGGGGCATAAAGTCAAAAATGCCTACTGTTCTGATATCACAATAAAGAAAAAACTCAACATTTTTGAAAAATATCATCTAGTGCGACTTCCCCAAAAACATAATGATATTAATTGCCATTTAATTACATTTGTAAATAATCATAAAATACTTTTTACTTAAAAAAAAAAAAAAAAAAATTTGTAAACTTTTTCGATAACACTATAATTACACTGTAACACGGACACAAAAATAAAGTGTAACATATATTTCTTTATCATGGACACTTTGACATGTTAAGTATGTAGTATGTCCAGATTTAGATAGCAAAAGCAAGGTAAACATGTGTATATGTCAGGAACGGAAGTTCCCATCTCAGTCTAGCACTGTTGTGTTGTGTGTTTACTGACACTGGTCTGTCCCTGATTAGTTAAGAGCCACATGGCACAGAAAACAGCCCCGCAAACACCCGGCAACTTACACCAGGTTGAGAAAAGAGTACTAGAGCAATAACTGGGACTATTTAGGGAAACAAGTGATAAAGCAAACAACAAGAGGGCTATCAAAAGTTAATAGCATCATTAACTAGGAAAAGAAATCACAGACTTGCTAATTGGTTTCTGTATTTGGGGTTCACAAGAGAGTTTCATTCCAATCCCTGCTAGAATTTAATGAGGAGAGCAGGGTGTTTTGGTGGTTTTGATAATGATAAAAATGTTAAGTTCAAAATATGCTATTTAAAAATGCATCCTCTTTATCTAAAAAGGGTCCAGGGTAACACTTTACGATGAGGTCCCATTGGTTAACATTAGTTAATGCATTAACTAACAATGAGCAATACATTCGTTACAGTATTTATTCATCTTCATTAATTAATTGTTAGTTCATATTAGCTCAGGTCCATTAAATAATATTAACAGGTGACTTTTGATTTCAATAATATTACTAAATGTTAAAATAAACATTAACTAAGATTAATAAATGCTTTAGACATATTTTTCATTGTTAGTCATGTTAACTAATGTAGTTAATTAATGTGAACAAATGGAACCTTATTGTAAAGTGTTACCCTGACCAGCTTAATCAACTGCCTTTTTTAATATTTCTTCAGCAGGGTATATTGAATGATATTATATACTCAGTTGGATTCTGTTTAAACATAAATAATTGATATCCCATGATTAATAAATGTAGCAATAGGACATGAGGTTGTCACTGTCTGAAATTAATGATATATTCTCTTTTAACTTAAGCCACGTTTAAATCTATAATTAGGCCACTGAGTACTTAATGACAGTCTGGCGTCTGTACGGTGATCATCACCTCCCTTCGGAGCAGCCTGAGTCGTCCGCCTCTTGAACCCTTGCAAAGTCTCATGACAACATTGTCTCTGTTCTGGCCGAATATATTTCGCACACACATACCCACCACATATTGTTCTAGTAATTACAAACCCTTCGGTATGGGTGGGATACGGATTTTGACACCAGGGCTGAAATTTCCTCAGGTTGAGGCTGGAGATCATCTCAGGAAGTTTTGAATATTTTTAGACAGGAAGTAGAAACATATGGGCCACACTCCATGTAATGCCGACATTCTTGAGAATATTATAGAGGCCTCCATACTCACACACACACATAAACCATGCCACGTTTCTTAGATGAAAAGACTAAAGCTCCTCCTAAAATACTCGATCTGCTCCTGCCTGACATATGTTTGTCTTTCTACCAGCACCTCTAATTTGATACAGTCCTGGACGCCGTGTGTATCTTAGGGAAATCCTGGTATGCAGCATTGCATTAGGGGCCAGAGGAGCTCTCGTAACCTCATGGTGACTTTCAAAGTTCATCAGATGAGATGCCAGATGTAGGTGTCTGATATGTCCAATCTGATTACCTGGACTACCAACAAAAAGTTTCCCTGTAGCCTGTTTAATGCTAAAGGCTGTATAGGCTTTTATAGGATTTAGCTTTTCTCTCTGTCCTATTGCTCCAGCAGTTTGCCGTCTTTAATCTAATAATACTCAAGGCTATGAGCTGTAAGGTAACTATGGAGATCACTTAAGCTTACCGTCTTTAAGCTTTCTCTTGCAGTTTGGGTAACTAATACCTGATTAAATCCCGGTGCAGACAATAGGCTTGGTAGTGTCGATTGATGTAGCCTGTGCTCCATGGGGGTTGGTGAGTGGATGAAGGCCTGCTCTGTAAAGGATACCCTCTTTATCCCACCCCATGAGGGGCACTTAGTCCTGGGGGAGCCAGCCGGTCCCTGAGGTTCGGCGAACCAAAACACGCTCGCACACGGACCGGATTTTAGCAATGAATGTAACAGACTGTTCCTTTGGGTAGCTCCATGGTGAGATGATTTGGCAGATGGCAAGAAAAATCACAGAATCAATAGAATTAATGTATTTCATTGAGATGATTTTAGTTTGCATAAACCTACAATCTGGGAATATAATTAATTAAAGGATTAGTTCACTTTAAAATGAAAATTACCCCAAGCTTTACTCACCCTCAAGCCATCCTAGGTGTATATGACTTTCTTCTTTCTGATGAACACAATCTGAGTTATATTAATAAATATCCTGCTTTATAATGGCAGTGAACGTGACCAACAAGTATGAAGCTGAAGAAAGTGCATCCATCCATTCAGGGGGTTAATAAAGGCCTCCTGAAGCGAATCTATGCCTTTGTGTAAGAAAAACATCAATTTTTAACAAGTTATAAAGTAAAATATCTTGCTTCCACCAGAACTGACGTTGGGTGTTTTTTTTCGTAAGTTGAATATGGAAGGCTTAGTACATAGCGTAAGTGTTTTGAACTGCGAGAGGCGTTACACTTTCTTCGTAAGTTGAATATGGAAGGCGGTCTGGTGGAAGCTAGATATTATACTTTATAACTTGTTAAATATGGATATTTTTCTTACACAAACGCATCGCTTTGCTTCAGGAGGCCTGTGTTAACCCCCCGGAGTCGTGTGGAGTACGTTTATAATGCATGGATGCACTTTTTTCGGCTTCATACTCGTCGGTCCCGTTCACTGCCATTATAAAGCTTGGATGCTAAGGATATTTGTTAATATAACTCCGATTGTGTTCATCAGAAAGAAGGAAGTCATATACACCTAGGATGGCTTGAGGGTGAGTAAAGCTTGGGGTCATTTTCATTTTAAAGTGAACTAATTCTTTAATGGGAAACTAAAAGTTCACCACCAACTCCCCAACTCCTCCCCCCCCAAAAAAATCTATTCTGTCATCATTTACTCACCCTCATCTTATTCCAAACCTGAATTACTTTTATCTGTGGAACACTAAAGAAACTCAAGGTTTAAAATTTCTCAAGGTGCATCCCAATTTGTGTGCTTACACACTATGTCATTTTGTAGTATAAATAGTTTGAGAAGTGTGTTCACACTGAGAATTCATGATTGATGCACCTAATTCACTGAAAAGTGGCATGTTGAACTGTCGCAGCTTTCCTTAAGTAGTGGAGGGGGAAGGACTATCTGATGTTGGATGATAAAATAACCATATAAAATTCATACACTAGAAGGTTGAGTACATAGTATAAGTGTATATAGTATGTCATTTTGGATAAAACTTTAGTCATTTGGGTCCATTAGGGACTATATCAGACCATGACTTCCATTGCATGGCCAAAAAAGTTCTTCAAAATATCTTCTTTGGTGTTCCACAGATGAAAGAAAGCCATACAGGTTTGGAATAACATGAGGGTGAGTAAATGACAGAATCTTAATTTTTGGGTAAACTATCCGTTTAAACATTCCTAAATGACTGTTGCTTGAATGAATTGATGATGATAGTTCCAAAACAATGACATCACAGCTATCAGATGCATTTGCATGTAAGGTTATCCCAGGCATGTCGCTGAATGGACCAAATCAACAAGGCTCCACTTCAGGGTACCTTTTCCAACCAACAACCTCTCCTGCCCCCTCATCTATTGTTAACCCCCAGAACCCCCTCTGAGCATCAATGACCACAACAAAGCAGCGGGCAGAGCTTTAAGCTTCTAAGATCAGCAACCTAGTGAGCCTGAAAGCAATGCTAATTGCTAATAGTGCATGCTAAGCATTAAACTGACTAGCACTGAAACAAAGGAATAAATAAACTGTGAAACAGATTCAAATGCAGGCCTTCTAAAATGGGCCTGCTTGAAAGCTTTTTGTTGCCCTCGCGAAAGTGGGCGGAGGGGTTTGCCGATGTAGTCAGCAATCGTGTAAAACATCTGTTAAATTCAGAAACTCTGTTGGAAATGATGGAGCTGAGTTTAACAGCAAACAGCGTGGATTAGAAGTGGTTAATTGGTGAACCGATGAAACTGAACCGGCAAAGCCCCACTCAGGTCTGGACAATGATCTACTGTATCAGGCCACGGGCGGTTGACCTTTCCTGGGTTGAGTTCACGTTATCAGAGGATCTCTGACGCTTAATGACACCTATTGACTCTCTTAAGAACCGATTACATACAAACTTTAACCCACCCGCTAATTGATAATGAGGAGGTATTAGCTGAAGCATTCTCCCTCGGGCTGTAGACCATGGCTTACAAAGAATTTAATCAAAAATATGACCATTATCAAATCCTAATGAAGGCCTTATTGCCATAGTGTGCTTTATTTTATTAAAAGTACATTAAAAAATAATTTTATAATTGTAATTGAATTAACTTTTGTGATATTTAAAACAAAAATACATATATAGTACTCTTATTTGTCTTTGACCCCATTCTCAACTGGTGGTCACAACCTAAAAATGGGTCAGAAGTCTGTTCTGAAAGGGTTGCAGATGGCAAGGGGGAAATGCAACTAATGCAAAGCAGTGAACTAACCATGCTCATGTGCAGTCTGGAAAACAAAATAATTTGACTTTTTAAAAAAAGGAGAGAAAAAGCTTCCATATTGTTTGTTGCTGACGTCAAAGGCTGCACGTCCAATCGAAAGCTCTAATTTGGTGCAAATTAATTTGTCATTTGGCAAAATGGCTAGTACTAATGCAATATTTAGCCCAGTGTTTGTTCCATGTGTTAGGCTGCTAAATGACTGCTTTTATTTATGCAATTCTAATGTTTTATATTTTATAATTTTGTTACTTTTGTATGATAAACAGTTTGGTACTGATGTCCAATATTAAATCTGGGTCCTAAAGCAAAACCAACTGAAAACCACTTGTTTAAACTAACAGCTCATTTTCCTTAAATGTTATGTCAATTAAACCTTTCAAGACCGCAATCAGAGCATCACAGTAAAAGGGTCATCAGTGTTAAAATCTCTCAATCTCTGCTCCTTCCTTTCTTCACTTTTTTGTCCTTCTTCCTTAAGTAGGGAAATGAAGCTGTGATGGCATCAAACTGCTGTTCGTCAATGGATCCTACACTCATTATCACTGAGTCTTTGTCACTTACAATAGCTCCACTGCACAGTCATCTGGTCATCTCTTAATACACACTCCAGGGGTAATTGGCTCATTGGTGCAGGACAATGTGTGCAGAGGTATCAGGAAATCCTGAAAGGTTAAGACAATTTGATATTGTACTGATTTTCAAGGAGTTTTAACTCGTGGAGACTAATTAGCTTTATTTTTAGTGTGATTTCTATATTTTATCTTAGACATTTATTTCCTGTATGGGTGAAGTTTACTAATTGATGAGTTACTTTTGAATTATCTGATATTTGCATTTATTCATTTAGCAGATGATTTCATCCAAACTACTTATAAATGAGGAATACAACAAGCAATTCATGCTCCTCTTCTATTGTATTTTTTTTTTTTTAAATGGTGGAATAGGAACTGCTGTGTTCTAATTGGTTGTTGACATTTTATGGACCATTTCATTGGCTGGATTTTGCTACTGTTTGCATTTAAGTTGTATTTCAAAATGGACTGGTTTGGTTTAAATAAAATTCTCCCATCAACAAGTGTTAGTGGATTTACCTTCTTAATCCTATCTACAAATCTACAGATTTGTTTCTGCATTTGTCACTTGAACAAATTTGTCAAGACGGTATTTATTAGTTTATTTAGTTACATTAGTTGTAAACCAGAGAAAGATTAAGATTAAGGTACAATAAATTACACTAAGACCACTAATTGTGACAAATATTTGTCATCTTTCTGTCTATGTATGTGTACAAAGAGTTAAACGACACATGGTCTGTGAGAACAGGTCTGTTAGAGGACATCTGGGAGGAAAGGAAATGTTGGCACACACTTCCTCCTGTACTGTCAACTAAAGGGGCGACACACACACACTTCATTTTTATGCCAAAGTCTGACACACACATTCACACAAATGGGGGTAATTAATCTCCTCTTCATTAGGATTACCTTTTTTCTTTCTTGAGGGATTTAAAAATGTCTGGATATT
Source organism: Hypophthalmichthys molitrix (assembly GCA_037950675.1). Taxonomy (NCBI): domain Eukaryota; kingdom Metazoa; phylum Chordata; class Actinopteri; order Cypriniformes; family Xenocyprididae; genus Hypophthalmichthys; species Hypophthalmichthys molitrix. Next base: position 20,110,612 of record CM075510.1, on the reverse strand, counting down.
ATAACACAATAAAGCGCTTCAACAATCCAAGCACAACAGATATGATGGTATTCATCGTATATGAAATGAAAACAAAACCCTTGATCTATTGCAGTAAAATCCGTTGCAGTCAGATTCACAGTGCAGTGACACACACACACACACACACACACACAAAGTAAATGGTCATTAATGCATTCAGTTTAATGGCTCATTACAGAGGGAGGCAATGTTTAGCCAACAGTGTTAGAAAGGTCAGCAACTGAGGGGGGAGGTTAGAGAGGTGAGGAGATTCACCAGATGAGGGAAGCTGGGTGAGGAAGGGGGGATAACCAGGACCCATGGGAACTGGAGTCCTGCCCTCTGTTAATGGACTGCAAAATGAGCCCCGGTCCCCCGTGTCATCAAATCAGATACAGAGGCAGATGGAGATGGAGTGAAAGATGACAATCAGGGTCAGACCCTTAATATTAAAACCATGCTGTTTCAACGTTCACAGTTGGAGGCAGAGGAAGCGCTCGTTTCACTCACATGTATGCAATAAGATAAAAAAAGCTTAACGTGCTCACAGGAAAAAATGAGTTTCAAAGATGCTTTGATTCTGTGTCAGCAGAAAACTGATCAAGGTAAAGCAGTACTGTCATTCAGTTTAGATGTTCTGATTCACCACCTAAAGTAATTTTCTCCTTCTCCGGCTTTTTATGAAATTCACACTTCAGAACATCTATGCACACGAGGAGTCGACTCATTTTGATCTTCTTTGTGGCCTGTAAACTGAGACCAACCTTCAATTATTATCTCAACACCAGGCAGGAGATGCAAATTATGAAAAAGATCTTTAAAGTGTAACAAATATTTGGCAGTCTTTGCACAACAGCAGTAAAGTCTGCATGAAAAGGAAGTTGCAACAGAATTTATTTCTGGCCGAACTTAAAGGGTTAGTTCACCCAAAAAATGAAAATTCTGCCATTAATTACTCAACCTTGTGTCATTCCAAACCCGTAAGACATCTTCGGAACACAACTGAAGATATTTTTGATGAAATCCGAGAGGTAAATGTCCATAGACAGCAATTCAACCACCACTTTCAAGGTCCGAAAAGGTACTAAAGACATCGGTAAAACCCTCAACGTGACTGCAGTGGTTCAACTTTAATTTTATGAAGCGACGAGAATACTTTTTGTGCATAAAAACTAAACAAAAATAACGACTTTATTCAACAATATCTTCTCTTTTGTGTCATTCTCATACTCTGTTTACGTTCAGCGCTTCCAAGTTCTACATCAGAACGCGGGGTCAGTATTGGCATAGGCTGTTTACGTAAGCAGCACGATGCATTTGTGTGATGCTGACGCAGGAGCCGGCCAATAAGAAGTTGCCGTTCTGACGTAGAACCTGGAAGTGCTGAACGTAGTCGGTGTATGAGAATGACACATAAGTGTAGATATTGTTGAATAAAGTTGTTATTTTTGTTTTTGTGCACAAAAAGTATTCTTGTCGCTTCATAAAATTAAAGTTGAACCACTGCAGTCATGTCGACTGTTTTAACAATGTCTTTAGTACCTTTCTGGACCAAAGTGGTGGTTAAATTGCTGTTTATGGACGAGTCATATACCTCTCGGATTTCATCAAAAATATTTTAATTTGTGTTCCAAAGATGAACGAAGGTCTTATGGGTGTGGAATGACATGTGGGTGAGAAATTAATGACAGAATTTTCATTTTTGGGTGAACTAACACTTTAATGTTGTCCATTGGTTGTTAATTGGATAGTTAAAAGTGGGCATTGCATACTGGAGTTGGACCCACTTTATATTAAGTGTCTTTAACTAATAATCATATTAAAATGAATCATTTGATACAATGTCTTCATTGTGTACATACATGTTTTAACATTGTACTTATATTTGAAATACCTGCAAGTATTTACATCCATAATTAATTCCTGTTGGCTAATTACATCTATAATTACACTGTTGACCCTACCTTTTAACCCATGCTTAAACCTACCTAAACTATGAATGTAATAATCACTCAGTTTTTGTAAGGGCTGAAGAATATGTAACATTAAGAACTTTTTAACTCTCAAAGAACCAAATAATCAAATTATAAGAACCCCAAAACAGGGTTATTGGCTGAACCATTTAAAAACCATTATTTTCTTATGCCATTCTTGTATTAAAATGTATCTTTGAACATTAACCATATATACAATTTCAACCCAGGTAGAATGTGAAAATAAAAAGGTGACTAAATGAATGAGAAATCAATTAATTGACCATTTCAGGCTCTTATGGATTTTTGATTTCTGCAAAGTGAATAAAGCATTGAAAGCAGTTTAATTTATATGATAAATATATTATGATGGTCCCACTTTATATTAGGTGGCCTAAACTACTATGTACTTACATCAAAAAAATAAGTACAATGTACTTAGTGTGTTCATATTGTATTGCAAAACACTTTTGCTTCTATTGAGGTGGGATACAGGTAAGGTTAGGGACAGGTTTGGTGCTAAGGGATGGGTCAACATTGTAATTACAAATGTAATTACAGAAATTAATTACAGCTGTAATTACATGCAGGTATTTTTTTTTTTAAATATAAGTACAATATAAAAACATGTATGTACACAATAAGTGCATTGTATCAAATTATTAATTTAAGTACATAGTAGTTAAGGCCACCTAATATAAAGTGGGACCATTATGATAAATATATAATATGATAAACACTAATGGTTTGGCACCTTTTAACAAAACTAGTCATATGGACTTTTTAATGTCTGTGTATAATTCCCTGATGAGGAAAGTGTACCACATCCTTTCCAGTGTCCATAAACTGCAATGAATCCTGCATTAAACAAAAGGTGTAACTAAATGTGGTTGGTGTAAGTAAATGTGAAGTCTTCCCTAAATGATAGACCGATCATCTCAGTATTAGTGAAAACATGTTTGGATGCACCTGAGAACGTCACTGGCAGGTGATTCCATTGCCATTTTAAAATGTAAAACTGCTTACTGCCAAATGGAGGACTAACTGCTGTAATTAAATCATTAAATCTCACTCTCCGCTTCGCAGGACACGAAGAAAATTGACTAACCAGCTCGCCAAACTCATTTGCTACTCGAGCATGAAATTATGACTTTTTTTGGATAAATAATTACAAAGCTAACATCTGATAGCAAGGTGCACCCAGGGGGAGGATTAGCGCAGACAGGGGTGTTAGCCCTCATTACCAGCAGTGGATGAGAGGAGGAGAGAGAAAATATACTGGGATGGAGAGATAGGCTGTGATTTTAATTGCAGGCTTCTCTGGTTGGCTCCTTATCACAACCTCTCAGAGGGATCAAATGGCTCCTCTGAATGGAGCATTTCATTAACCTGTCACCTTATCACGGGACAACCTGTGTGATGCTAATGTGCAAATTACCATAAACGGGATCGTTTGTTTCCCTGTTGGACATTACTGAGACCCTCTCTGGCACGCCGTGTGAACGCTTGTGTGTGTGTGTGTGTGCGCGCGCGCGCGCGCTGTGAGAGAGAGGGGAGTGATGATGATGATTCTCTCCGCTCCATCAAATCACTATTACGCTCCATTATTACTTTCTTCACGATTCTACACTAACCAGACGTAGAAGTCGCTTCTACATACAAACTCCTGAGCAGCATGCACGTGTGGAAAATGCTTAATAAAAACATTAAATATTGACTGAAGATGCTATATGGCATTGCACAATCAATGAATGGTCAAATCATCAATGACAAACTTTAATGAACACACGCTTAGTACACAAAAGCTGAAAAAAGTGTTTATTTAATAACTGTAACTGGCAAATGGCATTTGCTTTAATAAATCCAGTCTGTTTCCATAGTAGGCTGCTGAAGAAAACAACTGTATCAAGATATGGTGAAAACTGTATTTACACTATATGGATATTTCACAATGGAAGGCTTCGTGATAACTTAAAGTTAATAAAAATGGGCCTCTCCATTAATTGTTGTTCTGGGAAAATGATACTTTTACCTAAAACATAACTTTTAATAAAACAATGTCAACAATATATAACCGTATAAGCAGCTATTGTATTTATTTTATAATTTTATGTAGCCTACTCTACCTTTATAAAATCCATATTTAATTTTACAATAAAAAATACATGTATTGTCTTTTAAAATATTATATTTCACATCATAAGACAACTTAGTTAACCCAACAACTAACAATCAACTTTTACTGTAGCACTTTTGCATTATTTATGCGCTTAAATAAACAATTTCACAATATTTTGAATCTTTTTCTAAATTAATTATTTTAAATATCTGTTTAAAATAAGTTCAGGGGCGTCAAATACGATACACGATACATATGTTAAGCAACACTGCTTTTAATATTGTTTTAAATTGTATTTTCTTATTTTATTTTTTAAAGATTTCGATATTTGTTGTCATATTCAACACCTTTACGCGAACAAGACGCATGAAGTACTTCGTTTACGCTGCCACACAAACACACAATAACACACACTGCAGCCTACTTATCGCGTGGCCCCGGATAGGAGGGGCCTCGCGCTTAAGTAGCATGCCAATCAAGCCGTCAACTTCAAATTGTGAGAGGTCCAGAGGGTAGACGCATCACTAGACGTTCCTCCTGACGAGACCGCGCTTCTGCACCAAGCGAGAATTATTGCCGTGATTGAAAGTGGATTGCCCTTCTCTCTTGTAAATCTCCGTCAGAGTTCCTCGGGAGTTGGACATGTCGTTCCCCCAGCTGGGTTACCCACAGTTCTTAAACGCTTCCCAAGAGGTGTACGGAGCTGAGCGCACGGGTGTCATGCCGTCCTCTCCACGCGAGGGAAGCTCGGAGAACAGCGCAAATCCCGCGACTGCAGCAGCTGCTATCACGCCAATGCTCGGCATGTACGCGAATCCGTGGACCGTGCAAAACTATAGCGCCTTTTTACCTTACAACAGTGCCGAGCTGGCCCTGCTGTCTCAGATGGTAAGATACTTTTATACTTTTGACTTTTTAAAAGTATTTTACATTTAATTCCCGCATATAAATGTTTGTACAATGTTTTGAATTGATGAATGAAACATTAAACGCGACTCTGTCAGGGCTAAATCTTAATAATAGGCGACGTTTCGTAAAGATAAAAAAGGACATTACCAAATGTTCAGAGTTGCATGAAGTAACAGAATATCTGTTTTATAATTATACATAAATGCCTAATTAAAAAGAACAAATTATAATTTTGTAATTTGTACATTTTTTACTCGCACAAACTGATACATTTTAGATAAATCAAATAAAACCACGAGTCATAGTTATTGCATTTCTACAGTTATTCTTATTTAACTAGTTTACTCTAACAACTTTCTGAAAACATTTACATTTTAAGTGTTGTTAAATGCAGATTAAATTTGAAATTAGTTCTTCGTAATTTGCATTTGTTTGTACTTGTTTGTTTTAAAGTGAACTGCTCTAAGAAGTTTGCTTGAGAGCTGAAATAGTCCGTTCACTAATTCTCTTTTTCTAAATTAAAAAAAAAAAAATTCTGATGGTTTAAAAAAAACTTTTACTCATAGTTAATTTTTGCATTCCCCAGGGGTCGCAGTATGAGTTGAAGGATAACCCCGGGGCTCACCCACCAGGATTTGCAGTCCACACAGCGCCCGGTTTTTACCCATACGGCCAATACCAGTACGGAGATCCGGCCCGGGCCAAGAGCGCTACCAGAGAGACTACCAGCACACTGAAAGCATGGCTTCAGGAACATAAAAAGAACCCGTACCCCACCAAGGGTGAGAAGATCATGCTGGCCATCATCACTAAGATGACCCTTACGCAGGTGTCCACCTGGTTCGCGAACGCGCGCCGGAGACTCAAGAAGGAGAATAAAGTGACCTGGGGTCGCAGTGCCGAGGACAGAGACGGACGAATTTTCGATAGCGACAATGAGGACGACGCTGACAAAAATGACGACGAGGAAGAAATCGATCTGGAGACCATCGATATTGACAAGGCTGAGGAGCCCAGAGGAGATCAGAACCAGGAAACCTCGGATAATCAACCCGAGAGAGAAAGCGTAGAAACACCGCGGATATTATCCTCACCAGCACTTAAAAACATGGACAGCCCTGTGTCGAGTAGTAATAAAGAACAGAGTGTGGTCAAAAGCGTCGGTGAGGTGTCTCCTGGTGGACCAGTGTGTCAGAGGCCTGGAAACAGCAAACCCAAAATCTGGTCTTTGGCGGAGACGGCGACAAGTCCCGATAACACGCAGAAACTCGGTGTCTCCTCGACGCCTGCAGGCCTCAGGGCCTCACCCTCGACCCATCCAGCTTTCCTCTCCACTAATGGAATTTATACTTGCCAGATTGGGAAACTACACAACTGGGCGAGCGCAGCTTTCCTCAGTGCAAATTCTCTGATGGGGGTGCGCTCACTTTTGAGTCAAAACAGTAACTTCCCAAACCACAGCCCCGTTACGAACCCCGACAAGAAACCCTCGTCTGCCTCTGGGTCTCCATGTCTAGACAGCGACAACTCATCCGACAGTTTCAGTCTCAAACATAATGGTTAGTATTCAATATGCAAAGTCATTTTCAAGATCAACAACATTCTAGTCGCTGCTGTTTCAGTTAAATACAAGTTCGTTTTTTCATTTATTTATCTTTTGAATTTTATTTAGATCAAGAGAACGTTCAGAGAATTGAATCTCCAACACTTGCGTCCAGACCACCGTTTCCAGTCATCCATGACAGGTAATTTATACATGCACACATCGTTTTTATTTTCAAGCAGGTTTTGATCACATTAAACTTTAATAAACACAAAAACACTTCACACAGAAGTCAAAAGAAAGAGTCGGAGTGACTTTATAACAACTTAATTACATTTTTGCATCAGATATCATTAGTTCATTATTTAATACATTCAAATATTTAGACACTTTTCCCATTTAGATTTAAATAGCCTAGTAATGAAACTTTGATTCACACATTTTTATTAATAATCCTAAATATTGATATGTGGCTTGTTGGCTTAGCCAATTAAAGTTATTTAACGACTAACCGAAGAAAATCAGGCATTTGGATCGAGATACATATAATTCTACTGACGTAGTGTCATTTGTTGCAGTACATTTTGACTCATTTTTCTCATTTCTTCCTTTTCTCTACTCATACAGGTCTCATCATGAAACATCACAACGCGCTCTGAAGACTATTTCATGAACACAGAACTTATCAGAAACCTCTAAATTATTTAACGAAACTAAAATGTGACTATACAATAACAGCATATAGCTACGTCATCAGATAGACCAAAATAATTTTTGTATTTCTTAATACGCTCCCATCCTGCAATATCATTTTTTGTATTTTCATTTTTATATTAATTTCAGCATGTTTGAGTTTACCGTGTAGCTCGCCTGCATTTCTTTTACAGAGTTAATAAGAGTTATTTGTCAGAAATTGTGAAAATGATATATTTTTGTGTAATAAAGAAAATGAGATGAATTGTGTTACTGAAATCTATGATCATAAGTTAAATAATTGTGAGTTATTTATTCAAAATGACTGTATTAAGACACGTCATTTGAGCATTTTCGTTAGCTACTGTGATTTCCCTACTTTAATTGTAAAGGAAGCAAATTATATATAGGCCTATTATAAAATGGTAAAATTCTATTAATGTAAGTGGTGAAATATGATTTTTAATAACTTTGATATTTCGACATAATGTCCACATAGGCTATTAGCTAAATTATATCGTATTCAGCTAGGCCCATTGATTTTCAAAAAATAATGTATCAAAACCGGCCAATTGCAAACAAGAATATGATTTTACTGACATTTAAAAATATATAGCCTATATATATCTCTTAAATAAGCTGAGATGATTCATTAATAATGACTAAAGTTGTCAATGTCTTGAAACCTAAGTTACCGCTTGGAAATAGGCAACGGCGACATCTATTGGCAACTTTTTCAAATTTATGTTTGGAATGCGAAATTGTTCAAATTCAAAATAATTTAAAAGCTATGCTAATTAGACTAGCCTATTTAAAAAGACAATAGAATCGATCATTGCAACTCGTTCGTTTTTCCTGTGACGTAAACAACTGTAATAAAGTCATAGAATATGAAGTTCTTAAAGTTCTTGAAATGTCGGTCTCAAAGTTACTTGTTTAAAAATAAGGTGAGGGGATACATACTTTGGAGCTGAAATTCAAACAAATGACTAGTTATGCACGATTAAATTGTTTATGAGAGTTCATAGCGCGGTTTCAACAGAAGGCGAAAGCTCTCACACAACCTCAACAGCTGACTGAAATATGGAGACAGAGGAATATGGACCGCAGCTGTTCAAATGCCAGCGCACAGCATGTGTGTTATACTCGGAGGAGAGTGGGGAGTGCATGGAGATTATGTCAGTGATATAAAGGCCTGCTAAGAAAGGAGATTGATCTACACCTGAACTATCGGAGCTCTGTGGTGTCTCAACAGGAAAAAGGGGCCATTCACCCAAAAGTTCGTTTTATATAGGCCTATTTTATTAATTAAGTTACCAAAAAAAAAAAAAAAGAATTGTGAACCAAAAAGTTGTAGAATTCTAACTGCTGATAACATAAACGCGCGAAATAGGATTTAATAACGGGAAGCACTTTTTTACGTCGACTTATTCAGGAATGAATATTAAATAACATAACTGGTCTAGGCCTATGTGTACAGTCACACACGAAAATATATAGCCTACATATTTTAATACAGGCTACAATAATGTTCTGTTAAGCATTATAGCCGTATGTTTGTTAATGTTATTTATGAAGCTTATTATAGCCTACATCATTACCTACACAAGCGTGAAAAACAGGCACCTCTCGCGGGACCTCTGAAGCGACGACCTCCGCAAACCCCAGAGAAAATAAACCGCCACCCAGGCCAAAAAAGGTTTATGAGAAGACGTGAATTAATTTTCAGTGTTTGGAAGTGTGTTTATATTCTGTTTGCTCTGTCGCAGATGCTGCAGTAAAGTAAGTGTTTTAGAGAGAAAGGAACAGAGAAAGTTAGTGACAGAGGCACATCTGGATCGGGTCACATTCTTACTGTGTGACAAATAGACTGATTTATGGATGCCCTAATCAAACACATGATTCCCAATCAGTAAAAAGACATTCTGAAAGCTTTTCGTGATACAAGACGTCAGCAAAACCACACATTCCTGAAAACGCGGTGCTCAGCGAGAAGTTCGTAAAACATATCATTTTGACCGAGGTTCAGACCCAAAGGTCAGACTGGGGCCAAGAACACGGAGCACTTGGAGAGTGAGTGTGGGAAATAAACTAGATCAATTAAATCACTGACTGTTGTTTGAAAATTATTTATTTTTTGCTTGATATGAAAATGAATCACTCCAACGAGTGTAAATATATGGTGACTACCTGTCAAAAAAAGTATATGTTATTAATCTTTGACTTACGGTTTGTTTTTGGATCCATGCAGCCCTAAACTTATAAAAAGGTTCTTCAATGCTTGTTTTCACAAGATTCAGCAAAGAAGCCATTTCTTGTCATTCAGCTTTTTTCACCATATAAGGTTCTTGAGGTGGTTTCAAGGATTTTTGAATATTGAAAAAAAATATTCAGGTCATAGGTTCTTCATATCAACAATTTGGTTATTCGGTTCCTTGGAAAAGCCAATACATATAGTTTTCTGATGAACAATGGAATAAAATGTTGGTGGAACTTACAAATAATTTACAGTGACTATCAGATAGCATAATGCAATTGAGTACAAAAGATTCCATCTTTTACATGAACTCCAATATCTATTGTATAATGTTTAATAAAAAGGCAAATGATTTGAAAAACAGTAAGTTAAAAAGACAAATTAAAAGTTAAGTGTTATTGTTCAGTTTCCTGGTATGTGATAAATTTATTTTTTACTGACCAAATGTTTCCTGATATAATTATAAAATGTAGATAACACTTTACAATAAGGTTTCCTTTGTTAACTGCATTAGTTAACCATGAACAATACTTACGACATTTATTAATCCACTGTAAAACCGAACAGTGAAATTAATTAAATGAATTGAGTTCGTTACTTAAATGTTTTGAGTATTCTGAACTTATTGAGTTTTACAATGGCCCTGTTCTGACATCATTGCTTTGTACCAATGTTAGTTTTTGCTTAGTCTTATGTAACGTTATTACTTTGAGTTTGATTAACTTAAACCATTTAAGACAATGTGTGGAATAAACTTAAAATCTTTAAGTTGAGTGTACTCTAATGATTGATTAAACCAACACTAAAATATAAGTGAATTTAACTTAATGTATATATGAGTTTACAGTACTCATATTTATTGGTTTTAAAAATGGTTTAAGGCAATCGGTTTCCTCAAATGGTTGAGTTACCGTAACTTATCAGGTTTTACAGCATAGTTAATGTCATCAACATTAATACATTTTAAGATCAAAAGATGTACATTGATGTTAGTTAATACACAGTGCAATGTAAACAGGAACATTTTTATTAACTAACATTAACAAAGGTTAATTAATGGTGTAAAAATGCACTGTTCGTTTTGTTAGTTAATGCATAATGTTAACAAACGAGACCTTATTGTAAAGTGTTAACAATATGTTTATTGTCATTGCACCTACTGAATTTTCTGGCAGTAAAAATAGACTATTAAAACAAACTAATTATTAATTTAATAAACAAAAATATTTCACAATTGAAAAACACACTGAACAATATAAGACAGACAAAATGAGAGAATTATTTACAAATAATTCTGACTACATAACAGATAAAGTAAACGTAATAACGCATTATGGAATCTTGACTAAAATGGGTCTTCAAACAGCAAACCCTGCATATTACTGTCTTTTTATGAGGAATTTTTGCATTTTCATGCAAGACTGCTACATAAGGAATATTACTATCTTTGGGTCCACCTGGTCAGGTGATGTGTCAATCAAAGCAATGATGCTAGAGAAGATGTCAGTCATGTTAAGGCATTTCTGTACTATGCTAATGCTAATGGTGCTAGTCCTGCCTGGGCCTTTGTGGCCCACCCGTGATAAGACATAAAATGGCTGCCTGTTTGAAAGGCTAGGTTTAGGCTTCATGAAATGAATATATTAAACCAAGAAGGTGTGAAGGACGGAGAGATGGAGGAAGGTACAAAAAAAAAAATGAATAACTGAATAAAATAAGCAGAAAGCGAGGTGGGGAGAGCGTTCAAATGTTTAAAAGAGGGATGGGTTTCTCTCATGAAAAAAACATGAGAGACATCTGACTTTGCATTTGGAATTAGTTTCAAAAATAGAAAATGGTTCAAGGTAACGATTGCACATTGTAGCTACAGGTCTAACCTGAGGTTACCCTGACAGACCAAAGCTCTGCAAGACTATCTGATGCAATCAGTTTCCCAAAGCATATAGAGGATTAATATCCAAGTGTAAGAGAAGAGTGTCCAAGCCCCATCACCACATGTGCTGTTATCTGTAATCCTGTTAAATAAACGTCATACCAACCCAAACAGTCTGGGCAGATGGACTGCAAAGTGAGACTGAGATCTTACAGTCCTTCACCTAGAGCTCTGTGAAGGAGACATGCTCTTCTGAAAGGCTGAGAAACTAATACCCAAACTCTCTCTTTCTCACACACACACACAAACCAATATGCACCGCTCATACACAAACACACACTACTAAGTATTCATTTGAGCACTTTTGTTACAGTACACTTGCACGAGACCAATCCCCTAGAGCAAACTGGAGTTAACTATTGGAGTCTTCTTAAGAATAATAATTTTAAAAAAAAATGGCAGTTGCAATTTTTTATCTCACATTTTTTACTTTTTTCCCCTCACAATTACATGTTTATATCTCACAATTCTGAGAAAAAAATTCAGAGTTGTGAGTTATGAACTTTCAATGAAATAAACTTTTTATGAATTTTTTAGAGAAAAAAAAAATCAGAATTGCGAGATAAAAATTTGCAATTACTTTTTTTAAGTGCTAGTTTACAGAATTGTGAGATATAATCTTGCAATGAGAAAAAGTCAGAATTGCACAGAATTGCAAAAGATAAACTCGCAATTCTGACTTTATTTGTCGCAATTCCGAGTTTAGAACTCGAAATTCTGATTTTATTTCTCAGAATTGCAAGTTATGAAAGTCTGACTTTTTCTGGCTTATTTTCTAAGAATTGTGAGATATAAACTCACAATTGTCAGAAAAAGGGTCAGAATTGTGAGATAAAAAGTTGCAATTGATAGTTTTCTCACAATTCTGACTTTTTTCCTTACAAAATAAACAAAAAATAATAATGATAATAAAATCAGAATTGAGTTCTAAACTCGGAATTGCGACAAATAAAGTCAGAATTGTGAGTTTATATTTTGCAATTCTGTGCAATTCTGACTTTTTTCTCACAACTGCAAGATTATATCTCACAATTCTGAGTTTATTTCTCGCAATTGCGAGATATAAACTCAATTCTGAGGGGGGAAAAGTCAGAATTGCAACTTATAAACTCAGAATTCGGAGAAATAAAATCCAAATAGTGAGATACAGTATAAACTTGTGAGGAAAAAAGTCAGAACCGTGAAATAAAAAGTCAAAAAAAAAAAAAAATGTTCCATGGCAGAAAAAAGCTTCCATAAAAAAATAAAAAATAAAAAACTGAAAATGCATTGCCTGCAGTCAATTAGAGTTGGTTTAAAGGGATAGTTCACCCAAAAATTAAAATGATGTTGTCATTTACTCACCCTCAAGTAGTTACAAATCTTTGTAAGAGTTTCTTTCTTATCCATGTGGAACATAAAAGAAGATTGTCTAGACAATGAAAGTCAATGTTATTTTGGACTCCACTGGCTTTCATTGAATGGACAAAAACAGTCAAAACACTCTTCAAAAATCCTTTTGTGTGTGTGTGTGTGTTTTGCGGAAAAACATTCAGGTTTGAAAGGACATGAGGGTGAGTAAATGATGACAGGATTCTCATTTTTGGGTGAACTGTCCCTTTAAAAATGTGTAAACTCTGCTTCATAGTGAAGTATAATATTCATAGCTGACACTTAAAAGTCGTTTTGGCAGACACCCATAAAATGAGTCCATATGTTAATCACATCAGAATGATTTCAATAAAGCTAGAAGGCTTTGGAGGGCACTTAAGCTGTATACAATGCATACTAATGTCATTTAGTAAAGTCAGACACACTGTAACCACATGAGGTCTATACTGACCACAATTATTATGCAGCAAATCAAGAGAAGCCAACATAATGAAATGATCTTGACTCGCTGCAACAGATCAGATTTATACATAAATTCAGTCAATTGTTCATGATTTGTACTTTAATTCTTTAAAAAAAAAAAATCACATGCTAATACATTAATGCCTTTTCTGATTGTTGTCTGTTGCATTTTATTTGATTCCTTGATTGATTAGAACAACTTACAACCCTTTTACAAGATATATTTTCTAATGTATTACCAGATTTTATGCTATGGGTTGAACATATGGTGTCTTATTTAATTATGTATACTGCTTTTAGTTCTGATCTGTTTTATTATTTTATGTTTTTGTTTGTTTGTATTATCTGAGTAATTGTGTGTTTGTTGACTAGTTGGATAGATGAGACAAAAAAAAAAAAAAAAAAAAAAAATGCACTCCCTGACCCCTTTAAATAAGCTCTGAGCATTCGGTTATGTTCAGGCAAGTCTTAAAATAATAAACAATCCTGATGTATGTAAGTGAATTCCCCACCTACCCTGATCCCTCATACTACAATACTATCCTATTGCCTCAGAGGTTAAGTGATTAGAGACAGAAGTGAGGACAGTCAAAATATGGATTTACTCCTTAAAGGATGGAACAACACAGATGTTTTGACTGCATCTGAGACCCGTTTATTAGACATACAGTAAAAAGTTTGGAATCGGTAAGATTTTAAATGTTTTTAAAAGAAGTTTCGTCTGCTCACCAAGGCTGCATTTATTTAATTAAAAATACAGTAAAACAGTAATATTGTGAAATAGTATTACAATTTAAAATAACTCTTTTTTGTTTGAATATATTTTATAAAGTAATTTATTCCTGTGATCAAAGCTGAATTTTCAGCATCATTACTCCAGTCTTCAGTGTCACATGATCCTTCAGAAATCATTCTAATATGCTGATCTGCTGCTCAAGAAACATTTATTGTGTACAATTGTACAAAATATTTGTGTACAATATTTTTTTTTCTTTTGTAACATTATAAATGTCTTTACTGTCACTTTTGATCGATTTAATGCATCTTTGCTGAATAAAAGTTTCAAAACAATAAAAAAATTCTTACTGACCCCAAACTTTTGAACGGTAGTGTATAATGTTACAAAAGCTTTGTATTTCAGATAAATGCTAAAGTAGGTTCAGATAAAAAAAGTAGGGGGGAATAATAAAAATTATGATGAGATACTGTTAGGTCATAAAAAGCCCAAATTATGACATACTAAGTCATTATTATGAGATAAAGTCAAAATTATGAGATATTACACCATAATTACAAGATAAAAATCCAAATAGCAATAATAAGTAATTATGAGATAAAAATCAAATCAAAATTGCCGTAAGTTGATAATATGACAAAAACAAAATTGAGATACTACTGCAAGTTATAATTTATAGTCAAAATTAGACAAAATATTATGACATGAAAAGACAATAAACTATTTATGAATTTTTGTCAAGTCAACTGAGTCATAATCTTGACTATTTATCTCATACTTTTGACTTTTTCATAATTGACTTAGTATGTCAATGTAGACTTTGTATCTAATAATCACAACTTTTTATCTCACGATTATGACTTTTTATGTCATAATTATGAATTACCATGGCATGCCATTTCTCTTTTCAGAACACTGTAAGGTCGGTGCATAAATATAGCTAATAATTGCTATTGTAATGATGTCATTACCTTTAAGTATGATGTAAGAAGTATCAAACCAATTTTTAAAAAGGGGGAATGACAAAGCTTAACAGAGTTGAACATATAATTAGAAACAAAAACAAATTCTGCTTATTCTGAGAAAATGGATAAAGCATTTTAGAAAAAAAATAAAACTACAGGCAATGACACAATTCAATTCCCTTTTGTTTTTCCCCTATATAACCCACTGAAATATAATGATCATGGACACATCTAAATTGGCTGATATTCTGATGAAAAACAAACATTGTAAAATATTGTAAAATATATTACAGGCTAAATATTTTAAAATTTATTTTGCATTACGCATTAAACAAAAGTCCAATTTATCAAATAAAGTGACTGAGTTCAGCATGCTGTTGTTGATTCTATCAGTGGTGATTCATAGCACACAAATGGCATTTCTTGTGAATGACCCAACTGAACATCTATCACAAGCTTTACACACTTGCAAACCTTACACAACTGCAAAGGCATTTCATCTGAACACTTACAGATCCATTAAAAGATCCATCAAGTGTACAGTGTACTGTATTCATTGAAAAAATTGTTCAGTTTAACTTCAGAAGTAGGCCTATGTTTTCTTCTGTCTCTGTCAAACACAAGAACCGCCTCCCAACCAACAGCCAATGCTCCACAATCTCTGGTCACCCACACTGTGCCTATAGCTTTCATCTGTACAACTAATTATTATGGTGATTATAATTATTATTATTTTGTTTAAATATCTACATTCTTGCATTTACGATGCCATTTTAATGTAGCCTACCTTCATTCTAACATCTATCACTATCTTTTGCTGCCACCTTGCGATCTAAGCAGGAACTCCTGCCTGAGTTAATTATTTTGTGAAAAAGAAAAGTTTGAATTTTTTCAACGATAATCTTTTGCACATAGACCTATACAGTGATGAGTAGGGGAATTTTGAACTCAAAAGTTTCACTCTGATGGGTTCAGCAGTTCATTCAGAATTCATCAAAAGTTCACCTGTAAAAAAGGGAAGGGAAGGGGTACTGGTGTTTCCATTTACCTACCTGATTATGTCTTCGAGGTGTTCAGCTCAATTGCCGCAGTATGATGGCGTCTCAAAAATGAGAGCTCAAAAGATTTTGCGCATATTAGTTAAAAGGATAGTTCACCCAAAATAAAAATGATCCCATGATTTACTCACCCTCAAACCAGGTGAATAAGACTATCTTCTTTCAGACAAACACAATCGGAGTTATTAAATAATATTCTCGCTCTTCCCAGCTTTATAATGGTAGTGAAGGGTTTGTGAGATTTAGAAGCCCAAAGAAGCGCATCCATCCATCATAAAAGTAATCCATACGGCTCCAGTGGGTTAATAAAGGCCTTCTGAAGCAAAGCATTGGGTTTTTGTAAGAAAAATATCCATATTTTATTAACTATAATAACTAGCTTCTGGCAGACAGCCACACGCATCGATTTACGGCGAAAGAGTAACACTTGACCTGACGCATGACGGATTGAAGAACACAGACGCGCAGAGGATAGAGCGAAACAAAACACCAGTTATGAGTTAGTTTAAAACGAGAATCTTTAAAGAGAAATGTCAGAGGATTTCCATATAAGAGAAGAGGCGCTTGAGTTTGTTGCCCAGCCCTATTTGTTTGAACCGCTTACAATACTCCTACATTGCGTCAGAGGTCACTCTTTAGTCATAAATTGATGTGTATGGCCGTCTGTCGGAAGCTAGTTATTATAGTTAATAACATTTTAAATATGGATATTTTTCTTACAAAAACCCATCGCCTGACTGCTTCAATGAAATGAATGAAAAAGCTTTAACAGTGCCACACGCACCATTTATCAGCTTGGCTCAAACAACAGTGCAGTGCTCCTGAAGGCAGGAACACACCAAGCCGACGGTCAGCCGTCGGGCAGTTTTTGTTCGTCGGCCTACTAAAGCCGGGCACACATTTAACGACTAGCTAAAACATTCTAAGACTGAGCTCAACACACAGCGATCGTTTCCTGCGACTGAAGCGGATTTAAATACTTACACACGGAATTTGAACACCGACTGTAATCGCCGACTGAACACAACTAGCTCTGACTGGATGCGTTTGAGCGCGATCAGTCATAATTTACATTCATAATCGGCCTTACAATCGTTAAGTGTGTCCCCGGCTTAAGTTTTCTCAGTGTGTTCCGCACCGTCGGCTGAAGTTGGTCCTCGTCGGGTTTTTTCGGCCGATTCGACATGTTGAATCGGTGTCGGAGCTCGTCGGTCCGTCGGGCCATCTGATCATTCTGATTGGCTGTTCAGCTACTGCCACCTGCTGGTACGGAAAGGCATTTCATCTTACGCAGGCGCAGAACGGACGTGCTACTTGGCCGTCAGCTGTTGAGCGTCGGTTTGGTGTGTCAGGGCAACTATGGACCCAGGCGCTGCTGACGTGGGCCAACCCCGCAGTCTGCTTTCGTCGCCACTAGTTCGTCGGCGCCGGCTTGGTGTGTTCCTGCTTTAATGCGTTTACTCGCTGATCAGTCTTGATCACTCAGACACCAAACAGCACCGTGAAATCCAGTGAGAAGCTCTTGAATTCTGCGAATAAAACAAATGTCTCTGTGATTTCAACAAGTCTAAAGCCAGATAAAACTGCGCTGGCATTCTTAACAGCATGGGGAAAACACTGGAGAAGCACTGTGCCATGAACGATCCAGAAGGCTTTTCAATCTACAAATCACCAACATTTGCCATGGATTTACTGTAGTAACAGTAACTGCACGATGGTATTGTGGCAGAAAGTATTTTTGTTATTAAGCTATAACATTTGTGCATTTGTATTTATACTAGGGGAGAACCGGGACAAAAGTAACAATGCGATTTTCTCAGAGCCCTGACTACATTTGAATTCCAAGTTATGACAGCATGTTCAGCACGCAACCCTGGACGGAGCTGCGAAATATCATGTGATTTCGTCATTGTTTCCCGCGGTTAGGTCCGGAAAGCAGTTTTCGAGTAGGCTACGGTAAATAAATTGCTGAAGCGGTACTTTTTTTTATACTTACAAGTTGTGTTTCTCATTTCATGTGTAACAATAATGATCAATCTACAGGTTATTTTGTTCTGCAACACATCCTGAAGTTTGCTTTGTCAGAGTTTTTCAGTATGAAAGTAAATCGGGTTTAAATATCAGGAGTTCCTGTCGGGACGAAAGTAACACTTGTTACTTTTTTCCCGCTGCAGTGACAACATGTGTTTCTTTTGTCCCACTGCTAATGTGGTGGCTTTCTCTGCGTTGCAGCATTTATTAAAACATGTTTATGTCATATTATACTAACAGAATATGCCAAGAGTGAGGGTCAGAAAAACAGACAGAGGTCTGATTCAGCAAGATGTTTATGAGAGGACGTTTCTGGACATATCTGTTGCTGATTTCTGTATGTCACCATTTATTCACTCAGTCTGTTTACATTTACCATAGTCACATTAAGTTTTTAGCCATACCATAGCTTTTCCACATCCACCTATGAATTTGCAGTGTTTCCATTCAGATGTTTTTATGCATATTTTGAATTTATGCATAAAAACAGCTGAGAATTTATATTATGCTAATTTAATTACATTTTCAAAAGTATGAACATTTTCACATTGTTCATACTTTTGAAAAAATGTTTTATAAAATAAATTGACATTGCCCAAAAAAAATAATCTAAACAATTCAAGTTTGTACTGTCGGGTTACTTTTGAAACATTTGATGAAACTGAAATTCTCAATTTAAAATGAAAATGTAATTTAATATTTTTTTTGCAAAGATAAAGGACAAAATTTGTTTGCAGTTACATATTAACAAGGTCATAGTCAGGTATATTTAATAAAAACAAGACTAACACAAAAAAATCTAGTGTTACTTTCGTCGCACCTGACGGGGTTGAAAGTAACAATGTGCAATTTATGTTCAAAGTGAAATTATACTGAAGCCATTCTACATTTGTACAAAATTCCACCTGGTATTGATAGACCACACTTGTGAGTTATTGACCACAGCAAAAATATATCGCTGTCTAAAACATTATCTTTTAAAATTACATTTTTGTGAAAAATGGTACTTTTGTCCCTGCTCTCCCCTACTGTTTTTCATATATCAGAAACCATATAGTTACATTTAACCATGCAGTGAGGTGCTATAAGCGTGATTTTACCTATGGTTATCACAATCTAAATGTATGATACTATGGATGACCAATGGTAATTTTAATAAGAGTTAGAGTCCTAACCGAAAGAGTCAACATATTTAAATTTTACTGTTACTCTTTTTTGTTAACAAATTTACCACTGCATCCCAACTCAAGCTACTTCTAACTGTCAACTCAAGCTACTGTCTAATGTGCATTTCTAAGAGACAAAACACATTATATTATTAATATTGCAGACTGCACTGCAATCTCTGCCACAAAGAAGTGCCAAAAAAGTCAGGCAACACAAACTATAACCCATTAGAACATGCTTTTTTTTTTCTTTTTCTTTTTTTAAGATATTTATTTTGTTAAGGAAAAAAGACTGAAAAAGTGTAAAGAATTCAAAATTGTTTTGAATATTCTACCACAATTAGATGTCTGGTTTCTCCAACATTCACTCAGGAGCAAAAAATCTGCCTTTAAACTTGAAAGAAATAAAGATATGACATTTATTGTGATAATTATCGATATCAACTGATATGAAAAATTTTATCATGATAATTTTTTTGGCCATATCGCCCAGCCCTAATTGAAAGAATGGAGTAAGTCCCTGTTCTGAAGCAGAATGGGATGGTGGCACTTTCACCTGCCACATTAAATTAACTAAATAAATTAAAATGAACTAAATCAATTAAAAATGTAATTAAAGGAGGCTGGAGCTTGCTTAACAAAATATAACTGATGTCTCTTTAAATTCTGTTCATAAGAAAAAATAATTCAAAAATGTAACTACACAAGTTATCAGCAGGGGGCAGCATATTATAATACAAATATTAACCTAAGTTGCACAAAAGGCAACCCAAGAAACTTCACAAACATGTAAAAAGGTATAATTAAATAAATTGGAGTTGAAGTTTGATATGTAGTCATATGAATTTCATGAAAGACCCTGCAAATATTTGAAGAATATTCATGCAGTTCTTTTCCATACAGTAACAGTTCCATAAATGACAATAAAAAACAATATTTAAATATTTTTAATATAATTAAATCATTAAATCATTTAAAATCCAATCTTGCCAAACCATACTGAAAGTAAAAATTAAAAAATGAAAGTTTCTGCATTTAAATATTGAAAAGGTTTTTTTTTTTCTTAGTAATTGATATTGACTGATGAAACTAAAAATACAGTGTGGTTTTACCAATTAATTGTACAATGTACAAAACTGTGCAAAACATTATGTTTAATCACAATTTTTGCAATATCCCGAGGCTCTAAGGTTTTAAGAAACACCTGATGTTAAACTGACTCATATAGCCAGAAACCTGTTTTGACTCTAAGAAAAGTCTGAAAAAATATGGCACAATGTACCGTTCATTTGAAGGAATTTTATGTATTGATTTTTCACAGGCATTTTACCCATATTTTGAATTACGCATTGCATTGTGTCACTAAATGTCCTTGTCCATGATTTTTTTTTTCTTACAGTGAATGTTAAATTCCCCAGAAGGCAGTTGATTTTATAACTGTTATAGTTATTTTATAGTTGTTGAATATAACCACGTTCGCACTTCTGCAACAAATACACACTCTATGTACAGCATGTCATTGCACCTTTTGAGGTCCAGAAAGGTATTAAAGACATTGTTAAAATAGTCCATGTGACTTAAGTGGTTCAACCTTAATGTTATGAAGCAACGAGAAAACTTTCTGTGTGCAAAAACAAAACAAAAATAACGACTTTATTCAACAATTTGAACTGTTGTCATACACAGCTGAGCTGACATAGCGAACTCAGTGCAGGGCTTCCGTGTTTACGTCCGAACACCGGCACATTGACTATTTTAACGATGACTTTAGTACCTTTCTGGACCTCAAAATGTGCAATGCTGCCTATGTGTGGTTAAGAAACCCTCAGATTTCATAAAAAATATCTTAATTTGTGTTCCGAAGATGAACGAAGGTCTTACGGGTTTGGGACGACATGAGGGTGAGTATTTAATGACAGAAATTTTATTTTTGGGGTGAACTAACCCTTTAAATTAAATTTGTGGAGACCACAGAGATGCCTTTTCACAAGGATTAAATACCATATGTGGCCGATTACATTACTTTCTGCAAGACCATTGCCTGTTCAAACATAAACATACATATTTCTGCAGTGAACTGTCTTTCTTTTGTTTAATTTGTGGTTCACTGAAAGTTTACCCATTCTACAAACAAAACATCCTAAATCATTTCATCATTACAAAAAAAAAAAGACTCATTCCCCCAAAACAATATTCATGTGTTTCAGTGTGTCCATGTGTTTAGTTTTTGTCAAAAACACTTGAACACTTCAACACATTAATTTATTAGTACTGACAGAGGTTAACTTCAATTACACATATCTTTCATCTGAAATAATGTAGTCCTAAGATGAAGAGGGTAGTAAATGCTAAACTATAATTCTCACACAGAGCACAGGAAAATCCTCACTACCCTGCAGAGCTAGTGTGATTGTAATACACTGTAATACACTAAACAAAACTAAAGACAAATATCCAGTAATTTCTAAAATCAAAATTCGGGGAAAGTGGAAGCACAACTAAAGGCACCTTTACATGAAAACATGTTGTTCTGACCTAGAGCCTATCCTCAAAAATTAGCATTGATCTGAAACAACTGTCCATTGCAATTTACATCCACCACCAAACCAGATTAATGACAACACAAACAAAAATGTAAAACTTGGGAGTTAGAGGTATGCAACGTTTAGTATGTTTTATTGTAGCATAAACTCTTATATGTGTACATATCAGATATATTTTGATTTTCCATTTGATGAGATGTTAAGCGTGTTCCGCAGTACTGATTGAAGCAGTCCATGCATGAAATTTTCAAAGTATTTCTATCATGACAACTCTCTGAAGAGCTTAGCATGGTAATGGATAGACAATGTTAATGTATTTGGTCTTGGTGGAATAGATCTGCTATGCTGCTGCTGTTGTTTATTGCTGCTACAGAGTAAGTACAGAGACTTGCTACTGCCAATACATAGACATGCTGCTGTGAGCATGTAAGACATAGTTCTGCTGCACAAATAACACATGAAAATCCCTGTAACAGATCTATACAGGTGGAGCTGGGGAAGATGAAGGGGTTCTGAGGAACTCTGAAAGCTGTTACAAACTGCTACAGCAAACACTGACCAACTGTTGAACAGCAAACTCAATGGCTACAGATGCAACAGGATCCAATCAGCTTGTGCTGTGTAGTTACAGATGTGATTGTCAGCAGGTTGTGTTAAGGACCCATCAGCCTGCGCCATCTAGAGTTTTATGACAGAACTTGTATTTAAAAATACAGCAATATTTTTCATACTTCTCAGGTAGGAAAACACAAAAATCCATTAATACATAAAATGACACCCCTAAATAATAGAATTAAATAAATATAATAAACAACATAGAACACGAAAAGCATAAGAACCATTTGGGCTATATGTTACACATCAAGAGCATTTTTAGTTTCATCATTACTGGGGTAAAGGTGTAGGCGACCCTCATTTTGTAAGAACTAATTTATTTGCAAATAACAATAAGACGAGGTACATTTTCAGAGTTTAAAGTCAATTTTACTCAAAACTTCTAAATTTCAGTGGGTTAAATTTTTTTAGTGCATTACTTTAACCCTACCTAATTTAATAGTAATGACCTGACTGCAAGTCCTGATGAAACAAATGTAAAAGGTTACAAGCACTGACTCTGTAACAAAATGACTGTGAGTTTGAATGTTAGCATACCACTAGAAAGTCAATGTAGCAATATACTTCGATATTCTGAGCACGGCTGGCACGCAGGTCTTTGAGAGGACACAGAGACAGACAGCGTCGGACAGTAGAGGACAGCGGGTTCTTTCACACAGTGTGTTACCCATGGGGCCACTGATCTAATTCTAGCTGCGTCCTGATTCCTTCATAAAGGGCTGGACATCTGAGCTCAGTGCAGCAGGAATGTCGTTAGACAGAGAGAGCTATATGATGTCCACATTTACATGAACATTAAATTAGTCTCAGTGACTAATAATCATGAAATCCTTGTAATGACTTTTCATACAACATAACCAGTGACTAATGGTGCTCTCTATAATGCAGGAAGAGGGAAATTAGTAGCATTTGGACCAGGAAGGTCTACCAGGAGAAAGCTATTTGTTAGCATTCCTGTTCATCTCGATGACAGTTTCTCATCTGATGCAGAACCTCTAGGAAGTAAATTATTTACTTCAATCTTTGCTTGTTGGTGCTCAGTTTTGCAGTTAGATTGTTTTGAACCATTTACCTGAGCTGTAAATGTCATGTGACTAATCACCAGAAAATTATGTCAACACTGTGATGTAGAAAGGCAGCAGGTGGAGAAAAATAAAAGAAAAATATAATTTTTACAGTTTCTCCAAAAAGAATTGGGCACTGCCGCACTGGTACAACATACCGCGTGATGCAGACTACATGAATACGTTTAAATGATCATCAATGGAAAAACATCTACTAGCAGAGGCTAACAGGCCCATGCTAACCATCTAAGTCTTGACACCTTGGTTTAGTTTGTTGGTTTAAGGAGATACTTTAGAAATCTTAAGTGCACACATGCAGTTAAAACATAGCACTAATAGTTGCATTCTGTGCCCAACATTCATAATGTATGTATTTAGCCTCAATACTAGCTTAATATCTAGCCCACAGTATTTAGCTTAGCCTAGCATATCCTGTACAGTAAAGAAGAGATCCTAAACCAGTGGTTCGCAACCCAAAAAAATGATCACATGTCTGTTCTGGCCACAGACAACAAGGGAATGCAAATAATAAAGTGCAAACAATGCACAGTTACAAATGCCCCATTCATCTCCATATTGTAAGAAATTCAAAATGTCACTGGATTTACATTGCCATGTTCTGTTCTTTGCGTACACTAGATGGTGTCAGACACACTAAAACAGAAAAAAGATTACCAGCCATGATAAGACCTATACAGGAAATTACAAACCATACATTCAAATGATGGATTGTATCTCTTATAATATCAAACAGATTTATTTTCCACACTCGCTGTAGCTGAGAATTCGGTCTCAAATGACCTGGTTTGTTAAGTAAAGGTTAAACAAATTTCCCTGTCGTTAATGTCATATCCAAAAATATGCAGACTTTATAAATGTCATTATCTAAATGGAAATCCTCTTTACAGATGGATAAACAAAATCAATAATAAATATGTTTTTACACTGAGTAAACACTTTTACATTGAGGAGATGCAATGCAAATGTTGCAAGTATTTGTATTGGGTCTGGCATCGACGGCATTGCTGTAGCACAAGTGGTTGTGGGATTTGTAGGGCAGGGGTGAGTTTAGCCGGAGGGTAGTTGACTGATCCCAAACGTCCCACGTAGCTGTAACCTCCAGAATAGCTGAGGTGGCAAAACACAAATCGCACAGCATAAACAGATGTTACTTAGAGCTTTTACATAGAGAGGAAGCCAAGGCCAGGTTTACACTTTTTTTTCTTCACATACTAGGCACATACTTCAAAGCTGGCTACAAAAAAGCAATTGAACATTTCCACTGTTATTGACCTTAAAATAAGATACAGCTGAACACACATTGGCCTTTTGATTCCAAGTGCAACTACACAATGCAGTCATTATTTTTGTTTTGTTTTTGCACACAAAAAGAATTTGTGTCGCTTTGTAAAATTAAGGTTGAACCACTGCAGTCATGTCAACTGTTTTAACAATGTCTTTAGTACCTTTCTGGACCTTGAAGGTGGTGGTTAAAATGCCGTCTATGGACGATTCATATGACATGAGGGTGAGTAATTAATGACAGAATTTTCATTTCTGGGTGAACTAACCCTTTAATAAATGAAACTGAGACAGCTCTTGCTGACAAATTCCCAGTGTGACAACTAACCCCAGGCTCCATTACATACTGTAAATGGGACTCTGAAGTGCCTATTGTCTACTGAGCATTGTGATGACAGGTAAGTAAGAACCAGAGGATTTGAGCCATTTCAGACTCAAATATAGCAAATGAGCAGAGGAGAGAGCGGACAACAATTCATCAGCCCTGTCTCTGAGCAAGAAAAGTTACTGTCTCAGTCTATTACACAGATTTATGGTGAGTGTTGTCTCTTGTATTTTGAGATAACAGGCTGCCCTACATAAATGTTAGAAAGGATACTTCAGGGATTAGACTCATCCATCCTACATATTTTAGAAATGCTTTCTGTGGCAGGGAAATGTCAGAATCAGATTGATCCCGTGACCCTAATTGAGACAGAGGTGGGGGTGAGCCATGACAGACAGTGACTTCCTGTCTCTGTGCAGTCCACTGAGGCATCTCGCTGTCTTCCTGTCAGAGCACATGTCCTCTGCTATGACCTTCATTCGAAGACAAGCTCTACCATCCACAAATGGATCTTTGTGGAATTTGTACACTTAATATAACCATAGAATAACAAAGTCAGATGGTTATTATTCCAATATAAACCCCAACAGGTTGATCACGACCCTTGCAAAATGGAGGAGTCTTGAATATTGATGGGAGTTGTAAAGAATGTGACAAAAGAAGTATATCTAAATTCACAGTATTCATAAAAGAGTAGGCAAAAAGTACCTGGGTGAACTACTTCTTCCAGTGAGATTATGAAGTGTGCATGTGATGGACACTTTACTATCCCATGAGGCCACTGGAAAGGATTTGTGAGTGGCGGTGATGCAACGCAACTGATTCTGGTTGGTCAATTGATAAGAGCAACATTGCAAATACTTCCAGATTACATTCATACTACACACATTCACGCTATAAAGAACATACTTTTTTAGTGGTCATGAAGTAATTACTTATTCAAAATAAGTACCATTTAAGAGAGTATGCGGACACAGTCAAAATAATTAAACATATAACCCTCTTGCAACAACATCTCTTCTCTGCTGACATTTTTCGGTGCGAATACAGGACGTCACTCACATGAGATCATGGCAATAGCAAACCACAATGATCCAGTCAATTCCCAATAGACAAAATTAAGTCCCTGCCTACATTTTTTCTTCTTTGAGAAGCCATTTCACTTGGATATACATTACAATAGGGAAGAAAAGACTATTGCAACTTTTGTTTTATGCCGACTTGTATATATATATATATATATATATATATATATATATATACATAATGCACAATGTGTGTCTTTAATACATTGTCATAAACAAATAGTCAATAACTACTCTGATTTATGTCTCAGTTACAGTAAGCTGTGTGTGTTTAATTCACTGTAAAGAACTGATTTAGAGTCATTCATTCAGGATTCGGAATGTGTTGGTTGCAGTGTATGCTTTTGATTCACAAAAAAATAAAAATAGCTTAGGGGTCATTCACACAGAATGCATTTTTGTATTCCACTGTGCTGCTTTTCCTTAGTTTTTCTGATGTCTTTCACGTTTTCGCACATGGCACAGCGTTCTAAAAACACGGCATTCACGTTAAAAGAGGTTCAACTTAAACACAAAAAAACACATCTCTAGACATTTTCTCCCATTCCACTGCCTGAGTCACATTTTTTAATGTTTTTCTTGTGTACAATGGTCCCTTTAGGGGTTTTTCCACACAGAAATGTGTTTTAAAAATGCATATCTAGACCATGCTTTTGATTTTTCTTTTCAATTTATGGTAACACTTTATTTTGATAGTCCACTTTAGACATTCTATATATTCTAAGTAACTACATGTCAACTAGCAGTCATTAGAGTATTATATAGACTGTCTGCTTAATATCTGTTAACAATTTTGGTCCTATTTTAACGATTTAAGCACATGTTCTAAAGCGCACATAGCGCAAGTGCACTTAAGGCGTGTCTTTTGCTAGTTTAATGACTGGAAAAATGGTCGGCGTGCCCGGTGCACGGTCTAAAAGGGTTGTCCCTATTCTCTTAATGAGTAATGGGTATGTTTTGGGCGTAACGTGCAATAAACCAATCAGAGTCTCATCTCCCATTCCCTTTAAAAGCCAGTTGTGCTCGTGCCATGGCGGATTTGTTACATGGCAGAATTTATTAAGTCATATTTGGACTACATTACTAAAATTACAATATACTATCATACAGTCTAAAACACAGTACACCAAGTATTTTAGTACAATATTGCATTGCGTTCCTGTCTTTTTCAATATCAACTTTTTTTTCTTTCTTTTTTTTCTTTTTTTTTTGTAAACGGAAGTCGTGAAGTGCCATAAAGGGGTTTATTTTGCAAAAAATGTGGTACTTCAAGCTTGAATTGCTCTTAAAATCCCTTTACTACCTAATTTACCCATGTCTTAGAGCGCATGATTCACTATTTACATGGTAGAATTTTACACTGGGTGTATGATAGGGTCCTTTATTTTGATGGTCCCCCAACAGACATTCTACTGGCTAGAAGTAACTTTGCAACATGTCAACTTATTCTACTAACCCTAACCTAACAGTCTACTACTCTAATGAGTGTAAGTTGACATAGTTGCAAAGTTACTTACAGTTAGTAGAATGTCTAAAGTGGACTATTGAAATAAAGTAACCCAATTTATTGCCTCGTGTCTTGCTTTCTGTGTGAATGGCCCCTTATTGAGTCATTCATAATCAGACTAAATTACTAAAACTACAATACACTATCATACAATCTAAAACACAGTACACCAAGTATTTTAGTACAGTATTGCATTGCATTCCTCTGTTTTTTTCTATACCGACTTATTTTTTCTTTTTTTTTTTTCTTTTTTCTTCCTTTTTTTTTTGTAAATGGAAGTTGTGAAGTGCCTTAAAGGGGTTTATTTTGCAAAAATGTGATACTTCAAGCTTGAATTGCTCTTCACTACTTAATTTACCCATGTCTCAGAAAGCATGATTAATTGCATTTATTTGTTTAATGCATTATGTTTTATTATTATTATTATCAGCCGCACTAAATTAACATGCTAATTTTACAGCCCTAAACACAACAGAATATTTGTTTTCTCTTTGTGCGGATGGGAATGGGAATGTGAAGTGTAGGTGTGAGCAGAAAGACAAGGACTGTGGTGATTCAACCACAGACAGACAGAAAATCTGATTACGAGACATAATATTGTGTGGATACACAGAGCCTCATGGTCACAGGCTTGTCAATCTCACCACATACTTTATTCAACTCCATTGCCTCTGATTCAGATTTCATCTAGATAGCCCCCACACCACCCCCCCTTTAATTCAAGATGCCATCAACAGAGTTTCCTGGAAGCATTTTTCACCTTGAGACTGAAGTAGCAGTATGTGCCTTACTGGCTTATAAAAATGTGCACTTTGCACTTTCAATTTTGCATTTCATGACATTAGTCCATGGGGGGCCAGAAAGCCATTAAAATGTATGTGCCTCATTAATGTAAAAGGTTATTTTGAGGACATTGGAGGGCATTAGATTACTGTGTGATTTCTGACAGTGATTTCTCAGCATAATTTGCTGCTCTGACACTATTGCCATGACAACCATGTCACCAATGACAACAGACTATTTACAAGATGAGGCAAATCTTTCACTAGCTAGACCTAAAGCTGATGAATAGGAACAAAGTGCAAACAGCATGAATATTACACACATATTGGTTACTCATAAAATTAAAACATTAATTATGTGCTCATTATGAATGCATTAAAGTGATTTTTACAGTCTCCTGAGATGTTCCATTATAGTAGCATACGAAATAATAATGCTCATTCATTTTTGTACAGAAGAGAATGACCTGAATCTATTATACTGACAATTTCTCAGGTTTTAATGAAATTATTTAATCTAACGTGATGGAGCTTCGCATCAAGTTGATGGTAATTGATGGTTGTATCTTTGCAATGAGAAGTTGGTGATTGGTCAATGGATGTAAATGCCAGATTTAATTGTGTTTTTTATTTGTTTATTTGAATTGAAGGTGACTGAAAAAAAAAAAAAAAAAAACTAATTTGATTTCTGTTTGCAGACCAGTTGTATACTTTATGAGACTGTCTTATTCAATCTCATCCCACCCAATGTAATCATGTTATCTAAATGCAGCCTGGCAACCATAAACACCCATCAAATAGACCTCATAATGACCCATGCTTCTCGTTTTATTTCTTGCCGGGAAAGTAAAAAACTGACATCAGGTTTTTTCTGGTTAGCTAGTATTTATCTGTAAGTATAAAAAGGTCCCTCCCTGAAAGAAGCATTCAAGCATGAAAAGTGCTGAGGGAAATCAATTAAGGAGGCCTATGGGGGCCAGAGTGTTCAAGGTCTCCAGAGCTCACTAAAAAGGCGCTCCACCAACTCACTCACCGCGTTATAGCAGTCGGATGCACTTCTGTACAAAGATACAAGGACATTGCCAAAAAAAGCAAAATTTTAAGAATTAGTCATTGAAAAACTCCACAAAACTAGTGATCTTCAAGGGATATTCACACAAAAATGAAAAATGTATAATCATTTACACAGCCTCATGTTTTTTTGTCTGTGGAACACAAAAAGCTATTTTTTATCAAAAAGCTATTTTATTCAATGTCAATTATAACCAAAACTGTTTGGCTATCAACATTATTTAAAATATCTTCCTTTGTGTTCCAGGAACTGAGTTTTGCACCCCTGGCATTGTTAGTTAGCATATAACTTGGCAAACTCATGTACCCAAACTTTTTGACAGGCTTATGGTCCATCTTAACTAGCCAAAAAGCTTTATTAGAAAGACTAAACTAGTTTTGTGGGTGAGCACTATGGCCCGCCAACTAGATCAGCACCACACTAAGATTAAAGAATTAGTTCACTTTCAAATAAAAATTTCCTGATAATTTACTCACCACCATGTCATCCAAGATGTCCATGTCCTTCTTTCTTCAGTCGAAAAGAAATTAAGGTTTTTGATGAAAACATTTCAGGATTATTCTCCTTATAATGGACTTCAATGGCCTCCAAATGGTTGAAGGTCAAAATTATAGTTTTATTGCAGCTTCCTTTATTGCAGCTTCCTTTATTGCAGCTTCCTTTATTAAACTTCCTCAAAAAGCTTACGCTGTACTTCCTACGCCTTCCCTATTCTACTTACGGAAAAAATGGAACTGGCGCTGCGTTCGTTCCGTAAGTTGAATAGGGAAGGCGTAGGAAGTACAGTGTAAGCTTTTTGAAGAATACGAAAATGCAGTTTTGGCGGAAGCACTTGGAAGGCGATCATTTGTTTATATAAAGCATATACATTCACATTTTTTTTTGAAAATGACCGATCGTTTCGCTAGATAAGACCCTTATTTCTCATCCGGTATCGTTTAAAGCCCTTTGAAGCTGCACTGAAACTGGACATGGACATCCTGGATGACATGGGGGTGAGTAAATTATCAGGAAAATTTTATTTGAAAGTGAACTAATCCTTTAAGATAAATTGGCATGACCAGCATTTATTCTAGTCACTGGTCTTTTAAACGGCGAAAACAACATCAATGTTTTTGATAAGGAGTTAGTATTTTCCTCATGTACTAGGGAAAAGGCATAGTAAGCTGCAGACCTTTTAGTTGTGTAATTATCGGGACATAAGGATGAATAAAATAGGTGCGATGAGACAAAGTGCAGACAGTTAATCCAAGCTATGAAAAGCCCTGAAAGGGAAGCCACCAGCTGAGCCACTTGATCTGCTAATGTGCAGTCCAAGGACAGAATGACATTTTTGCCACAGAAAACAGTTTAATGTTTCCAAGAAAATGCTGCAGCTAAGAGGAAAAAGATGTGTGCTCTGTACAGCGTGCAACCTCAATAAAGTTACAAATCTCTCTGAGTCTGTCTCTCCATCTCTCTCTATCTCCATCTGTTCATCGGTGCGTCTGTTTGTGTTCCCAACATAAATGTAGACAGTGGATCTGGAGTGGTACCAGCCAATCACGAGGCTCTGTGCCTCGACAGAGAACATGAAAAGTCACATGACTCAATGGACCAGAACAGAGAAAGGCAGCCAGTTTGAAAGAGAACCCGATAGAAAAGGGGAAAGATAGGGTGACTCAAAGAGAAAGAACAAGACTGAAGGAGATTTAACAAGAGTGGAAAGAAAAGGGAAAACAGTCACAAGTAATGGTTGTCGTGGCAACACCCACTGCCTGCAAAATGTGTTGTTTTTCCAGATCCTACACCCACACAGATTTTATGCTGTTTAGGTTTTATTCACCTGGCTTATAATTTGTAATGAATGGAGGCTGAGATTTTATGTATTTACTTATTTGTGGGCAGCCGTGGCTTAATGGTTAGATCTTCAGACTGGTAACCCGAAGGTTGCGGGTTCAAATCTCTATACTGACAGGAAATGACTGGTGCCCTTGAGCAAGGCACATAACCCCCAATCACTCCCTGGGTGCCAAGCAAAAATGGCTGCCCACTGCTCCGGGTGTGTGTGTGTCCACAGTTCGCTGTGTGTGTTTTCACTACTCCTAATGTGTGTGCACTAATGGATGGGTTAAATGCAGAGGACAAATTCCAAGTATGGCCTTCACATGTCATTTGCATTTCTCTTCCTGTTCTTCACAGAGGAATATTTACAATAGATAAGCACTAATGATTTGTCTGTGCAAGTATACACTACAGTTATCAAGTCCTTATTACACTCGGCAGTACACTCAGATAATCGCATCCTTTTTTATTTCCGTGTGTGTCTATGAATTTAACTCATCGGTTTGTTTGCTCAGGGGCCATTACACTGACGTTAGCTGTGCTTGTGACAGGCCGTGTAATTGAATGCAAACAAATAAGATATACGGTTTCCTCTTTACAATTGCTTTAGCAAACAAGAGCAAATGAAACAGGATTTGGTGCTTTCGCCTTGACAGCCCATTATAAAACACTTCAAAGACGGTAAAGACTCACAGAAGAGATTTTGAGGCAGAATGGAGAGAGGTGACAGGACACTAATGCATTTCTCAGATTATGACATCTCTGAGCCGTGAACACACACACACACATTCTTGTATATCTGTGAGGACATTCATTGACACAATGCAATCTCGAGATCCTTACCCATCTCACCTAACCCGAACCCATACCCTAAACCTACCTTTAACCTAATTATAACCTTATCCCTAAAACAAAGTCTTGACCCTCAAACAGACCTTTAAAGGGGTCTCAGAAAGTGAGGACCGGGCAAAATGTTCTCACTTTACTCTCTTCGTCCTCACTCTGATGGTCTAAAACTCAAACCTGTCCTCACAAAGATAGCTGTACAAGTAGAAACACACACACAGACACACAAGCTCTCGAATATGATGATGATATTCACTTATGAAAGGGTAATTATAAAGACTTATAAATAAATAATTTCACAGATATTAAATTTTAGCTAGGTTCATAAACCTGCAAACGTTATGAAATACTTTATGTCATAAACCCTGGAGCATTTCAGGACAATTTTAGAATTTTTATGAGACTGCTGGGGGCCTGAGATAGATCTGAGATTGGATGATTATCATCAATTTAATTTGTAATTTCCTTCTTGTTTTACATATTTGGTTTACACTATACAGTACATACATACACACACACATATTAAGAGTAAGATTTTTAATGTTTTTAAAAGAAGTTTCGTCTGCTCATCACGGCTGCATTTATTTAATTAAAAATACAGTAAAAACAGTAATATTGTGAAATATTATTACAATTTAAAATAACTGTTTTCTGTTTGAATATATTTTATAAAGTAATTTATTCCTGTGATCAAAGCTGAATTTTCAGCATCATTACTCCAGTCTTCAGTGTCACATGATCCTTCAGAAATCATTCTAATATGATGATCTTCGGCTCAAGAAACATTTATGATTATTATCAATGCTGAAAACAGTTGTGTACTTTTTTTTTTCTTCAGGATTCCTTGATGAATAGAAAGTTCAAAAGAACAGCATTTATTTGAAATACAAAGCTTTTGTAACATTATACACTACCGTTCAAAAGTTTGGGGTCAGTAAGAATTTTTATTTTAATTTTTTTGAAAAGAAATTAAAGAAATTAATACTTTTATTCAGCAAGGATGCATAAAATCGATCAAAAGTGACAGTAAAGACATTTATAATGTTACAAAAGATTATATTTCAAATAAATGCTGTTCTTTTGAACTTTCTATTCATCAAAGAATCCTGAAAGAAAAAAAAATATTGTACACAAATATTTTGTACAATTGTACACAATAAATGTTTCTTGAGCCGAAGATCAGCATATTAGAATGATTTCTGAAGGATCATGTGACACTGAAGACTGGAGTAATAAAATTCAGCTTTGATCACAGGAATAAATTACTTTATAAAATATATTAGTGTAGTGTATATAGTTGCAAGAAAAAGTATGTGAACCACTTGCAGAATTTATGAAAATGTGAAAAATTTTAACAAAATAGAAGAGATCATAAAAAATGCATGTTATTTTTTAAGCAGTTAAACTGAGCTCTGTTCTTCAGAAAAATCCTCCAGGTCCTACAAATTCTTTGGTTTTCAAGGATTTTTTGCATATTTGAACCCTTTCCAGCAGTGACTGTATGATTTTGAGGTCCATCTTTTCACACTGAGGACAACTGAGGGACTCAAACACAACTATTAAAAAAGGTTCAAACATTCACTGATGCTCCAGAAGGAAACACAATGCATTAAGAGCCCGGGGGTGAAAACTTTTGAACAGGATAAAGATGTCCAAATTTTTCTTATTTCATTTAAATATCAATTTTTTTTTCCATTTAGTACTGCCCTTCGGAAGCAACAGAAGATACTTGCATGTTTCCCGGAAGACAAATTAAGTACAATTTACCTTGATCTTCAAATTCAAAAAGTTTTCACCCCCTGGCTCTTTTTAAAAAAAAAAAAAAAAAACTAAACCACACAAGTGTAAATGTAAGAAACAGTCAAATATACAGCACTAAACTGCAATTCTTCGTTTTATACTGATATTACAGCCCAGGTCCCAAATCTGTTCTTAGTCAAGCATGCAGGGTGTGACTGGAGTGCATCCAGAATGTATTTATCCTCTTAGCCTATCTGCAGATGGGCACCCAGCAGTACAGCCGGGCAGGGAACAGAGAGAGGGCTGGAAAGAGAAGTGTGCTGGGTAAATATTGCTCATATCAAATTAGCCCTGTACTGCAGAGAAGCCCGACTGATGTGATAGAGTTTGACTGGTGTGTGGACATCTCACATTCACTCCTGCAAACATTCAGCTCGTGCTTTCCCTACCTCTCTCTCTCTCTTTCTCTCTCTGTTGCTCTTTCACACCCACACAACAGAAGATCTGTTCACAAGACAACAGACGAACATGATCACGTCTCTGTCCCCCAGCTAGTACACACGAACTGCTGAACTGGCCCCCAAAGGACAAACATGCCTGCAAATGCTGAAGCAACATTATTCTAATATAATTTACATTTAAAACACCTGACTGTACAGGGAAAACAGATTTTAAAGTGATCTTTAAGGGAATTTTAATTCACATTGGTGTGAACTTAGTCTGGGATCTGCTGGCAAGCATTCAGAAACAGCAGCTGGTTTCCTGGCTCACATGGCTCCTGCTGCCCTAGGCCAGTGTTTTTGATTCTACACACGTCTCTGTCACCGAGGGTTAATTAAGCAACAATTAAGCACCTCTCCAAACGGTGATGCTAATTGTTATAATTTATAAATTCAGCTGAGAGTCTGAATAAGATACTAAATGAGAATTTACATCCAAAGAAAAAAATGAGCTACTAAAATCCTTGATGCATGTCAAAGAACACTTCAAACTGCAATTTCTAATGTTCACTTCAAAATTAAATCCTAAATTGTATGCATAATTTACCAAATTAATATCAATATTACCCGTTCAATGTTCATAAACACAAGAAGAGTTATTTTTCAATATTTTCTAATTATATTGATCATGATTATCTTTAAGACACATCATCAGTCAGTTGTCATAAAGTAATGATGGGAATAATCACATTTGGGAGCTAAATGTGAGGCACTGGATGTTATTTCTACATTTTCTTGTCACATTGCAAATTTTTTTCAGTTAACTTATTGTACTAATATGATTGTATTTTGTTCTAAACTTACTTTAGATTTATTCTAATAAAAGGAATGTTTTTAAAGTATATTTCAGTCAAAAATACAGACCACCGTCAATAATCGGATAATGTAGTTCATAAACAATCATAGCAATATTCCTTAGAAGGAATCCTTGTTTTTTCCCATTAAAAATGTCTTTTCTCATTTAAAGCCGAGTATGGTTAGTTAATGGCCATGTTTTATTAATTTTTTCCCTCATTTTAGTTAAATCATGGTCACGTTGTACTAATTTGTTCCCTCATTTTAATTTAGTTACATTGTGGCCACAAGTCGTGGGAAGTAATTCTTAATTTTTGCCACAACATTTTGGAAAAAAAATTATGTTAACATTATTCTAGTAAGTCTGAATCATATTAGCTTATATTCCAACATTTCATTAATAATAATTATAATAAAAGAGAGAGCTGTACATTTTTCAACCCTAGTGGCACCCATTGGAATTGCAAAAATAATGACTGTTATCAAACATGTTTCTCAAACACTACTGCTCCTTTAGAAGTTGACATGACTGCACAAACAAACAGGGTACTGCTTTTTATAGTGCTTTCTTGTGTTTCAACCTCACCTCTGCGGTTAAGGACAGGACAGACACCTTTAATTGGATTGAGAAAACCTGATCCTGGATCAGCATGTTTCCACTGTGCAGGTTTAATTGGATTGGTTTGAGCTCAAAAGTGGTTTTGGGTGCAAAAGTTACCCAAAAGATTTGGACTGTCAAAATCACCTCATCTGAAGGATCTTTTCTGTGTACATAAGTTCATGTCCACCTGCTTCTGAGGTCACATGTTCTCTCAAAGAAGTCACACTGCAATTTTAAACACTGTACAGAATCCTTTAGAAGGGGAAAAAAGTGCCATTCCATGTATTGGCGACCTACTACTGCAGGTCAGCTGCCTACATGGCATGTCTGATGTTTATTTTTTCTTATTTACTTTTACAATTTAGGACTATGTTTTCCTTCACAGCAGACAGAAACATGGTTAAGGATAGGACAGTTTGAATCCTATTGCTGAACTGACCTTTACTGATGTTTGCTGTTGAATAACTGAAAACTATTTATGTTAATATACAGTCAAACCAAAATTTATTCAGACACCTTGAACATTTCATTAATAAATACAGTTTATTCACTATAGTTTAAAAAAAAATGGTAATAAAATATGACAAGATCTTAGAGTTAATCTGTGTCAGAAAAAAAAATATCTTAATTATTTCAGATAACACTTAAGCAAAGCATGGTCAGGTCAAAGTGTCTGAATAATTTTTGGTCCCAAATTTTCATCAATTTTACTGGTAGTCCACTGTATGAAGAATTTTTGGGTATAATATGTCACAGTTTACTTTATCCTCACTTATATAAATGAACTATAGTGTACTAATAAACTGAATGTGTTTTAAATGCACAATAACTAGGTTTATATATTTATCATCAATAAATGTGATTTGTTTCAGTTTCATACATTTTAGCTAACCAAATATTGTTTGTTCCACAGCTGTACTTATTTGAATTTTATTGTTTTCACAATGAACAAATTTATGCTGAATCTAAGGTATTTTAATAAATGCATTTTAAAAATATGATTATTAAATAAAATCAATTACAGTAGATAAAAATAGTTAATAGTAAACTATGGCATGATTTTCTTGAGTGCAGAAATCTTATGTTTCAGAAATCGTGTGTGTGTTCTTTTTATGTTTTTTTAATCAAAATTTTTTAAAGGGGACCTAATGCCCCTTTTACAAAGTATAATATAAGTCTCTGGTGTCCTCAGAATGTGTCTGTGAAGTTTCAGCTCAAAATACCCCACAGATCATTTTTTATAGCTTGTCAAATTTGCCCCAATTTGGGTGTGAGCAAAAACACGCCTTTTTTGTGTGTGTCCCTTTAAATGCAAATGAGCTGCTGCCGTTTTCCAGAAGAGGGTGGAGCTTTAACGGCTCGCGCTTCGGTTGCTCAGCAACAACAAAGCTGGAGAATCTCACACAGCCAAAATTATGATCGTCAGTAACGGTGTTCAGCCTTACATTGTTCAAACCGGAGTCGGACACTGATGGAGAGACTCAGGAAGAATTTACAACTTATAGAATGCATGTGGACGTTTCTGAAGGGTTAGTGGATAAATTTATGTAGTTGCTGGAGTTGATTCAACTCATCGACTAGCACTTTGAGCGTCATAACTTTGCAGACGTTGTTTATGCTCTAACAGCAACATTACACACTAACTAAAGTTAAAAAGGTGAAATCATAATCAACCTCCCCTTTAAAATCATTTCATAACCATGTAATTTTGAACCATAAATCATCTCTATGGTCTGTTCTTGAACACTATGATGTGAACTTTTCATTTAATTTCTTTTCAACACTGTACTATCACACAGCACTCATGGTGTACATAAAAACTCAGTACACAAGAACCTCGTGGGACAGACCTTCAGTAAATCTCTCTTTTACTGCACTGGCGGTAGTCTTAAGAGCAATGTGATAAACTCAGCTTGACATGGCTCTGGTAATCTGGGCCCTTTCAGGGAGTTCATATGCTCCCTTAGCACACTCTCAAGCTGCTGCAACCCCAGGAACACAAGGGTAAATTTATGTCAGTAATGGAAACTGTCTAAGTCTTCTGTATATTTAGTTTGAGAGCATGTTGCTTCATATGGCCATCACTGGTATAATGTGTTTTGAAATAATGATAGATTTGGAGGGATGGGCCGAGGTATTACACTGTAAGTGTGGAAATATTCATGTACCGATGATGGCTGAAGCCAAATGGATATGCCTTCTTGGGAAATAATACAGCCACTATTGAGAGAAAAGCATCAACATTTCATGAAAAGGGACAACAGAAGTGTTTCTTGGCAGCCAGTGTGTGTGTATGTGCGTTTGTGTGCACAAGGACAGAGTGAAAAGCGAAGGCTTCCTGGAAAAAACATGGTACGTGTCCAAAAATACAGGTACGAGGTATTGCCACAGTTACCATTTCTGATAAAGTAACAAACATACAGTTATGTCTGTCTGAAGAGAAATATAAGGAGAGGAATACAGAGTAAATGTGCCGTAATAACTCTAAATGTGGCAATTTCTATTATTTAATGGATATTGTCAAGATCAATAGAGCTAAACATGCATTACATAACAATTCATGACAGGTCATATTATATGTAGCATTATATATCTTGGTATTATGATAGTCGAGGCGGCTTTGACAAGCTTTGTTCTTCAATGTGCCACATAATTCTATCCGAAAAATTACGTAACATAAGTATGACTGTGTCTTACATAAGACATTGACAGAGGACAGATGGATTTTGGGGCAATTTTAATTTCACTACAAACACTGGGTGAACAACATCAAACAGAAGATAACAGAATGTTTATCATCCCACACAGCAGACTTTATTCCCGTCTCGACAGCCAGAGGCACTTTCTATAAACAGGGTGCAAAATAGGGCCTGAAATGCTAACAAAATATATTTTTTCAAAAAAAAAACAAAAAAAAACAACAACAGAAAGTGAAAGGATGTGCTTAGCCTACAGCAAATGCTGATCATCAACCTCAAGAGGTTTGGGACACATTTAAATACATCTAATACATGTTTTTTATTATTATAATTTAAAATATAATTGTTAAATAAACATCAAATATATTTTAAAACTGAATAGACAAAATACATTTCCATACAGTATGTAAATTTGAGGGGTTAAGGTTGACGAATGTAAAAATTGAGAAAATGTAGGCTAATAAGACTATTTGTCAGATTCTTTTTAAAATATGTACAGACTCTTTTTTTTTTTTTTTTTTTTTCTCTCAAATTAAGGGTGCTAAGCGATTTCTGAGAAATGCTGTTAAAAGTGAATTGGACTGAGCACCAAAACACACTTGTAGCCAATCAATAGTAGGGGGCGTGTCCACTCATGATGGGGGAGGAGACAGAGTGAGCAAGAGGGAGATTTGAAAAAAAGACTGTAGAAAGAGAAATGGCTGAGAGACATTACAAAAGAGAAAAGGTCAGAGAAATATCACTGGAAAAAGAAGAGTTATGATCAAGCAAGAGCTTTAGGACCCCCGTTAATAATACAAAAGCTGGTGAGGCATAAAAGGAGGCCTGAAAATGGACGTTGAAGTTGCGTTGTTTCTGCTCCATATGTGATTAACATTGGTTTTGCTTTGTTTCACAGAACCATGCTGTTGTTGTAATGTTAGTTATAGAAACAAGACAGTGTTGAGTATAACTGTTTTTTGAAGCTGGTGTGCTGCTGGTGACTAACAAAAAACTCTTGCTTGTATGCTCTTCTGTACTGTATGTTCATTTTTTGTTTTTCCTTGTTGATCATCGTCATTTTATTTTTTAGCAAAGCACTTTTTTGCTTTGCTTCAGCTATGATAAAGAGACATCCACTCTTGCATTGCATGATTGTGCATTTTGGGGCGGAGCAATGAAGGGAGGGATGTGTTTGTTTCGTTTCGAATATCAACAATGTTTCTCATGCAGAAATCGCTTTCTGCACCTTTAACATTCGAAAATTGTCTCAAACGTTTTGCATCACATTTAATCCTAGTGCTTGTAAACCAATGGAGCAAAAATAAAAATCAAATTAAAATATGTTCTATACTCTATACTCCATTCTATATATATCACAAAAAGAATATCAGTAATGCACATAGTGTGTTTCTCTGGGAGCGTGTGTAAATGGATGGATAGAACACAACACCCATTTTTAGATGCCTCCTCATCCTTCGAGACTCTCTTTCAACTGAAGAACTAAATCAACAGTAGAAAGTAAGACAGCAGGAATGAAGGATGTACAGTAGAAATCAACGTTATGTATCTATTAAGGCCTGTCTGCTTTCAGTCAATACTCCTTTCAGTTCTCACCTGGAAGCATAGATTGTCTTTCTCTCTTCTGTATGATGTAATGTCTAGAAACATGCACTGTCCAGCTTTGACCTCACACAGACGCCGGCAATCAATCTGGATCAATCAATAATACTGTTTACATGTGTAGGAATTAGATATCCACACCTGGAAGAAACTTTTCAGACACAAAGTCTCATAATTAAAATTTGATTGAAACAAACCCCTAATATTGAATATTAAAGGAGTGGTCCACCCAAAAATGAAAATTCTGTCATCATTTAGTCCCCCTTAAGTTATTCCAAACCTGTATAAATTTCTTTGTTCTGCTGTACACAAAAGAAGATATTTGGAACAATGTTTGTAACCAAGCATATCTCACCCCCATTGATTAATGCAGTAGGGGGGAAAAATATTATGGTATTCAAAGGGGGCGAGATCTGCTTAGTTACAAACATTCTTCCAAATGTCTTCTTTTGTGTTCAGCAGAACAAAGAAATTTATACAGGTTTGGAACAACTTGAAGGGGAGTAAATTTCATTTTTGGGTGAAATATCCCTTTAAGATTTTGGCATGAAACTCATCCCACTCTCCCAATCACTACATATTTTTTATTCACATATCAAACTGTTCAGAATTTTGCACAGGAGCAGATATTAACCTTGTAAAGCATATGAAATAATAGTCAGAAAAACAGATTGAACCTTTAAAATTTTTTAAAATTCTTTTGATTGGGAAAAAAAAATTGAGTATCATATTTGATGCATCAGGCATTTAAGGCTCATATTGTATGATGAATATGGAGTTCATACTCAAGGGAAAAAAAACAACTCAGTTTTATTCAGAGGACTAAATTGGGCAAAAATATCCAGATGTTGTTTTTGTTTTTTGTTTTTATATGGCCAAAAAAGTAAGATGAAATTATACTT
This sequence comes from Hypophthalmichthys molitrix, assembly GCA_037950675.1. Lineage (NCBI taxonomy): Eukaryota > Metazoa > Chordata > Actinopteri > Cypriniformes > Xenocyprididae > Hypophthalmichthys > Hypophthalmichthys molitrix. The sequence continues at coordinate 20,069,592 of CM075510.1, read as the reverse complement.
GTAATGTAAATCAGTGGGCTCTTTATAACAGTACAGCAGACTACTTTCATAAAATGCATATAAATATAATTTGTCACTCTATATCTTTCAATAATATGTCTTAGTAAGATGATATTTAAATGCTTAGTTTTATGATCAAAGCTCTGAAACACATCAAAACATATAATGCAATGCAATAATGATGATTGAGATTTAAACAAGACATATAAAATATATAAAAAGCCTCAAAAGCCTGATGTATCATATTTGATGCTTACATTTTTTTAAATAAACTAAGTTTACCTTATAAAAATCATTAAAGATTTCACAGCAAAAAGACCACAACTTGAAGGGGGATGTTTTTCTTGCCTTGCTTTGGTGGGCTGCTCTCTTGATTTACTGTTAATAAAGAAGTTTTACTCGGTCAGCAAATCTCGCCAAATAGACTTTGAATATCATTCACAATCTCTCCGTCTGTCTCCTTCTCTTTCATTTCTTCAGGGTTTTCTCTGATGTGTTTTAGCTGTAATCTGTGACCATACACACAAATTAGGCTTGCGGAGCAAATCAAAAGCTTTGATTCGCCTGTACTACTGTCTGCCGCCTGCTGTTAATAATGGATCTTTGTTTTCGTCAAAGAGCACGTCTGTTGTTATCGCAACGTCTCCCTGTCTCTCTCACACATTTTTCTCTAAAACAAACAAGCCGATATGTGGGTGAGTCAATGGATGACAGTCAATGGTTCAGTGGCTTGGTGGTCATCCAGACGGTGTTTGGCTTTGGTGGGGATCTGCAGGACAGCAGCAAGGTCAAAGGGTGAGACGTCCTGTGAGAACTGTCTCTATGATCATCTGGTGCTGGACTGAAGTCACACAGAGACAGATGGTTGTACCCCAAAGACCACTGGACCATAAAGCCTAATATTGTCTTTCCCTCACTCCAGTATCTGACAGCATCGAATGTGAGAGATTGAGGTGAGATTTACCAGGATGATACATAAGTGACAATTATCTTAAACAACTCTACAAAGTTTTATGATCCATAACCATGCTGAAAAAAAAAAATAATAATAATAATAATACTTTGGATGAACTACAATTTGTAACAGCCAAACTGATAAGTTTGTTAATTATTAACAAAATTAGAAATTTGTTACAGCTCAAATTATATTTATAGTTTCATTCAAAACAGACATTTTTACACACAGCAAAAAAGAATTGTTGGTTTAACTTAAAAAAAGTAAGTTACCTTAAAATGTTGAGTTCATTGAAATTAAAAATTTGAGTTAATACAATGAAGACGATTGGTTTAATCAACAGAAACTCAAAATATTATGTCATCTGAACCACATTAATTTAAGTTGATTTGACAAAAGAAAAAAATGTTGTGATAACAAATCATGAAAAATATTTTTACAGTGCATATACGAAAACATTCATATAAAGTAAAAAGAGGATTTATTATAAATACCATATTTAATCAAAGTATTTTCAGGTGCTGAGTTTAAAGCAAACTGTAATATAATTATTTAAAAATGATATACAGTTTTAAATTATTAACATTATAGTGCTTAAAATGAACATAAGCTTCAACATCACAAAAAATGTCTGAATTATTTCACCTTAAAGCTAAAAACATGTTGTTTAAAGAAAATTAAGCTCTTCCCAAATTTACATTTACATTACAGTAATGCAAAAAAAATCACAAATGAAAAATGTCCTGTTTTACTTTTTCATATTACCATAATGAGATTGATGATTTTAATTACAGTTAACATTGTTCTAATAATTGGTGAATGGCATTTGAAATATGCTTAACTGTCATTATAATCATTTCAGTTATTATTATTATTATTAAATAGGCTAAATAATTTCTTCACCCTCTTGCCTTTTTACCAGCAGAAAGCTAATCTTCATGGAAACAACTGCAGTTTTTTTGTTTTTTTATAAAAAGCTAAAGTGTTTTTCTTAGAAGCACCTGCTTATGCTAAGAAATAGCATGGAGGGGACATGTTCTTATAAACCACATTAGCTTGATTTTTTGCCCTGTATTGGCACAGTTACTATGGAAACAGGGACACCAAGTGTACAGTCAGTGGTGGCTTGAGTAGCACTTGAGCAAAAAAAGAAAAAAAAAAAAAAAACCTCTGGAAGATAAACAAGACTATTGAAAAACAATCTCTTTGCTTTGTGGCCTCATTAGTATATAAAGTGCATGCTGTGGGGTTATGAAATTAATTTATAATGCTCCACTTTTTTGCAGGGAATTAAAAAATGGACTTTATTGATTGTTGCACAATCAACAACAGCCAAAGTGGACTGTTCTCTTGAGAGCTCTTCAAAGCCTGGAGCCACTTTAAGGAGCCACTTTTGCTTTGAAGTGCTTTTTACCCTTGAGAAAAGATCAAACAAACAAAAAAAATGCTTCAGCTTGTTTCATGACGCAATGACCAAAAAATTTGTACCTTACATTGATCATCATCACATTGCATCATCTGCCACAAACACTCAACTACCTTTAGACGAACATTAAAAAAAAAATCTCATGGATTCTCACAGAGCTATGACGCACAACTCTGAGAGCTTGGAAATCTCCTATAGGGTAAAGGTCTGCGGAGATGCACGTCTCTATACACCTGCATTGTAACTCAACTTAAAAGGTGAGAGGCAGGTTGATGAAAAGATGAATGGACCCCCTCCTCCTCAACACATCACTGTAATCTTGAAACATTCTGTCCATGCAGACGCTCACACAGACACACACTCTCTGAGTGGTGGTAGGTAACGGTGAAAATAAGCACTTTTCTTGGAAGCAGTTTCAAGGTTGTGTGCTTTACCCAGATATTCAGGCACTCTGCACTCAAACTCTAACCTTTCTGCGAATAAGGACTCTCCATTTACATTTTCAGTCCTAACAATTTCAGAACAAGGACCCTCAGTATACAATTATAGTCATTCACTGGTGCTTTTCTTAACCAATTACACCTATAGAACATTTGAACAAAAAAGAACAAAATGTCACTTTGATGTATTGAAGAGCAGCTGGTGACCAGCCAGTACATGTTTTTTTTTTTTTTATAGCTGTGCAAATTTCAGTCACTTTTTGTGCTGATGCAAATGGTAAATGATAAATCAGATGTGTCCAGATGTCTCTTATAAATGTTTTATTTTCTTGTTGGAGTATTGCCCTGTTTCTGTTGGGAGGAAGTGAGCTGCAGCAATGAAATGAAATGAAATGAAATGAAATAATGAAATAATGAAATAAAATAAAATGAAATGAAATGAAATGAAATGATGAAATAAAATAAAATAAAATAAAATAAAATAAAATAAAATAAAATAAAATAAAATAAAATAAAATAAAATAAAATGAAATAATGAAATAAAATAAAATATAATAAAAAAATAAAATAAAATAAAATAAAATAAAAATAAAATAAAATAAAATAAAATAAAATAAAATAAAATAAAATAAAATAAAATAAAATAAAATAAAATAAAATAAAAAATAAAAAACGTGAAATAAAAAAAATTAAATTAAATTAATAAAATAAAATGTTGGACTAACAAAAACTCCTAATGTCACAGATTGACTTCTCTGAAAATCAAACATGCAAGAAACAACTGCAAACAACAATTGCAAACAACATTTCAAGTGACTGCCTCCTTCCTATTCATATTCATTTACAGGACTATTCACAAGATCCCCTCAACCTGAAGTCTCTGTTTTCATGTTTAGAAAATATAAACACTAATGCATAAGATACAGGGGCATGTGTCACTTTGTGTGATCATCTAGCCTACAATATTTGCCTTTTCTCACTGAACTTAACCCTTGGTCTTTTTAAATCCGCTGTTAACTGCGGATTTGACACATTTCTAAATTTGAAAGGGGTTTCGCACTTCTTTTAACCTTGGGTCATGAAGCCCTACTCTGGAGGAATACAGTGTGAAATGAGAAGGCATTAGAGTGTAACAGTGGCAGAAAATGTGTTACTTGAAGAGATATACAAAGTTCTGTCATGAAACTCTAGATGGCGCAGGCTGATAGGTCCTTAACTCAATCTGCTTGCAACCACATCTTTCTCTATAGGGCACAGCTGATTGGTTCCTGCTGTATCGGTAGCCAATTAGCTCACTGCTCAACCTTCAAACACTAGGTCAGCTTTTGTTGTAGCAGCTGCAGCACGCTTTCAGAAACCCTCCACCTTCCCCAGCTCCACCTGTATAGATCTGCTACGGGTAATTCATGTATGCTATATTGTACAGCTGCAGCATGTCTTACTTGCTCACAGCAGCGTGTTGTGGACAGTATGTTTTGGCAGTGGCAAGACCCGTACATACTCTGCATGGCAGCAGCAACAATAACCAACAGCAGCAGCAATAACAGCAGCAGCATAGATCTATTCTCCCAAGACCAAACATATCAACATTGTCCTACCCATTTCCATTCCAAACACTCAGAGAGTTGTCATGACAGAACATTTTATTCTTATAGCTAAGGCCTGAAAAGTCTATTTAGGACAAAGTGGATAGTTCAGTCAGAATTATATAAGCCCAAAAATGCATATGAGCAAGACAAGCTGTTATTTAAACAAGTGTATGTCATGTTCGATGATCACCACAAATATGCAACAAAGTTAAGAAAGTTAACCTTTTGCCCCGGTTTCACGGACAGGGCCTCGACTAAGCCAGGATTAGGCCTGAGTTCAATTAGGACATTTAAGTAGCTATAAAAAATGTACCCTAGAAAAAAACATTACTGATGTGAATCTTGAGACAAAACAATGGCACTGAAATATTTTAAGATATGTCAGTACAGTTAAAACAGCTCAAACTCGTCTGTGAAACTGGGGGATAGAGTTTATGAACGTATACACTAAAAATTGCTGGGTTTAAAACAACCCAAGTCGGGCTAAATATTGACAAACCTAGCCATTTGGGTTGTTTTGACCAACCTGTTGGGCAGTTTTATTTAACTCAACTATTGTTTAAAAATTATTATATGGCTGGCTTAAAATGAACCCAAAATAGTTTGGAAATTAAAAATCATAGACACATAATTACTAGAGGCAACAGTAATAATCAAAAGGTGAACAATTAATAAGCAACTTAATAAATGTTAATTATTTAATTATTATTTATTAAACTTATTAATAAATATTAATTTCTTAAACATATTAATAAATGTTAATTTCCAGCCTATTTTGGGTTTATTTTAAACAAAAGTTGAGTTAAATAAAACTATCCAGCAGGTTGGTCAAAACAACCCAATTGCTGGGTTTGTATTTAACCCAACTTGGGTTGTTTTTAACCCAACATTTTTTAGACAGTGTGCAACCATGAAAAATGAATACCCAGGATTAATTCCTACCCAAGTGTAAACAAATAAAAACAATGCAAAATATGGATAACCCAGTGAGAATGCTGTCACTCTCAGGCAACAAAGCCAGGTAAGATGTACCTCTATAACAGCAAAAGACATTTATATTATGACCCTGGTATAACTGAGGCCAGGCTATCTGACATCCAAGCTTGTGAACGTACCCTGAAGTCATCAGCAGATAACATGTAGGTCAGTGTCTTACTGAAATGAAATGTCAGATAGTCAAAGACAAATGAGGTGAGGTGTAAAACAACCCTATATAAACACTGAAGACGAGAGTGGATATTCTCTTCTATGACTCCCAACAACTCTCAAAACATCAAATTATATTAAGCTATATAAATGATCGGGGGTGCATTTCACTATATTGTAAGTATATAGTAGCGATGTTTGGTAACAAACAGTGTATATTTTAAACTTCTGAATATATTGTTATTTACAAAAACCAAAGACCTGGATCATGACACCATTTTTTTTTAATTTTGCATTATTATAATTAATTCAGTCATCTTTAGTAGACTGAATGTCAATGTCCTGTCATCTGATTCAGATCATTCTTGCAACTAATCATGATAAGAGTGCACAATGAAATATGACTAAATTAACTAAAATAAGTGTTTGTTTGTTTTTTGATTGTACTTACTTTCCCTAATGACACATTAAGAAATGTACCCTTTCATATATTCTTTTAATCTAATGAAAAGTCAAATAATCCAACTATTTTTAATGTAGAAGCAATATAATGATAATTCTAAATGTGATATTTCCCAATTTACACTTGAGTGATTTTAATTCGTATAAGCTATTTTTGCTTGACATTTCTAAATTGATCCTTTTCTACACGAGTAATTTTAATTCACATAAGCTATTTTTGCCTGAGTAGTTTTCTGTCAAAGTGCTTTGGCACCAGTTAAAGTCTTGGGTACTTTTTCCATATTTGTCTGCCAGGTGGATACAGACAGGGTTAATCTTTACCCCCTATGGCTGACACACATACCCCTCATCTGCTGCCCACTATCAGAGTCCCACCCCGGCCAGCTGTCAGCGAATGATGGACAACAGAAGGGGTCCCAGTCACGCCTAAATGCATGACATCGCTGAAGTGTGTCCTTCTGGCCTACTGTCCATATGTTCTTATATGCTTTTATGACGTGATGGCAGTATACCGTGGTCATCGATGCTTTTTATGTCTTCTTGTTGTCACAGCATTCCCTACAGTCACCCACTCACATACTGATGTCATGCATTATGGTTGGATGACTCTTCTCTATAAAGTATAAACACCCACATCTTTTTTTAAGTAAAATATGCTATGCATCATTTTTGAATCATTTGTTTTACATAATCTAAAACTGATGGTTCATGACCTAATAAAGGGTCACAAACTTAATTTGTAAGTTAAATAAATAATTCATCTGTTACTTTGTAGAAGCTAGTCAAACAAGACAGATGGTAACATGGGACAGGTTGCATGACAAGCCTGCACCCTCAAACCATGAGCAAGAATACATAAGATAAAAGAAAATAGGATCCATATAACATTAAATAAAGGTCTGCGGGTAAATTATGTTTATGCTGTTGTTTAGTAAGGAATTACGTACGGTACAGGGACAACCTGTCACTCACATGAGATCACAGCAATAGCAAACCACAAAGATCCAATCAATTCCCAATGGACAGAATCAAGTCCTGCCCTACTTTTTCACTCAGATATATGCAATAGGAAAGAAAAGACTATCACAACTTCCGTTTCATGCTGACTTTAAAAGTGCCATCATCTGTAATACTGATATGGGGCTTCTTTATTGCAACCCCCTATTCTTCCTTAAAAAAGGCCCATTATAATTTCAGTCCAATCATTGCCGCCACGCCACTGCAGACCCCTGACAAATCACTCTCACATGTCAACAGAGAGTCAGGGCAGACAGATGAACAAAATGAGGCATAAGAGTGATGGATTGCTTGTTAAGGTAAATGGAAACTGATTTCTTCACTTTGTACTACAAAGTCATTTGGCTTTAGTGGAGTGTATGTGTGTGTGTGGCTGTGTGAGTGCAGCATTAGTCAGTATCCCACAATCCCTCTGATTCTGCTGTGGTTAATGGTGTTATCTAACGCAAATCAAGGCCGGAGAGCATTAAGGCGGTGATTCAGCCCTCTTCATACACTAATGATTCCCTCTTATACGCACTACCTTCCGTCCATATAATTCTGTCTTGCTTTCTCTTTTGTAATTTGTACTTAACTGTCCTCTAATCAACGACACAAGAGAGGACGAGGGGAGGAAGACAGAAAAGGTGGAAGAGGGAGAGATAATGCTTAACAATCTGTAATGATACAAGGTAAAATAGAGAAAGTGCAATAGGAGAGTGTAAATAAATAAATCAGAATTTTTTTTTTTTTTTTATTCCATAATGATATACTTAGTACACAACTGAGCAATCTGCTGATCACATGATGACAATGAATGAACCAAGGAGAAGAAAAGGGCATTGAGTTACAGAGAAGGCCCAGTGGATTTGTGTGTGTGTGTGTTCTGATCTGCGGTGACTGATTCTGTGGTCATGAGGTCAGGGGAGAGTGAGACAGTGAGTCAATCAGAAACCATGTCTTTTATTCTTTTTCATCCAAATTATGATTATGGGGGGAAATTATCGATTAATAAAGACTTATTTTTGGGTCGTTCCTTGTAAAATACTAAGTTATGACCTCAAAAAACATTTACCATAGTGCATTATTTGTAAACAAATACATTTTGACAATTGCATATTTACTGTATGACTTTTAGTAAACTTGTTCGGTAGCTCATCTGGTACATCATTGCACTTACAATGCAGAGCGCTTATGATACAAATTGTGTGAAACACAAGTCACAATAAAAATTTTTGTTTTAAAAACTCAAAGAAGCAAGCTATTTAATATGTTCTCTTAAGAGATGCAGCCATTGTGTAATTGATATTTGGTATTTATTTTTCCAGTTAAGTTATATTGTTATGGCGATAGCTAGAGACATGAGAAGAGGTGTTGGGTGTTCAAGAGGATGGTTAATTGTAAGTAAATCAGCCAAAAGGCATAGTAATGGAAGTGCTGGGTTTCTGTTTTTTAAATCATCTGATAGTTTGTTAGTGACATCTGTCCAGAACTGATGAACAGGTGGGCATAACCAGAATGCATAAAAAGTCTGGTGTGTTGAGATTGCAGTTAGTACATCTGTCAAAAGTTACTAATCTCATTTTAAAAATCTTGTGCTATGTGATATGTGTTCTATGTACAATTTTATACTGAATGAACTGGATATTTGTGTTTGTACTTACACTGTAAAAAATTAGTGTAATATTAACTGTAAAATATTGTAAAAACTGTTAATATACACTATATTGCAAAAAGTTTTGGGACGCCTGCCTTTATGTCCACATGAACTTTAATGACATCCCATTCTTAATCCGTAGGGTTTAATATGAAGTTGGCCCACCCTTTGCAGCTACAACAGCTTCAACTTTTCTAGGAGGCTTTCCACAAGGTTTAGGAGTGTGTTTATGGGAATTTTTGACCATTCTTCTAGAAGCACATTTGTGAGGTCAGGCACTGATGTTGGACGAGAAGGCCTGGCTCACAGTCTTCTCTCTAATTCATTCCAAAGATGTTCTATCGAGTTGAGGTCAGGACTCTGTGAAGGCCAGTCAAGTTCCTCCACACCAAACTCGCTCATCCATGTCTTTATGGACCTTGCTTTGTGCACTGGTGTGCAGTCATGTTGGAACAGGAAGGGGCCATCCCCAAACTGTTCCCACAAAGTTGGGAGCATGAAATTATCCAAAATGTCTTGCTGAAGCATTAAGAGTTCCTTTCACTGGAACTTAGGGGCCAAGCCCAACCCCTAAAAAACAACCCCACACCATAATCCCCCTCCACCAAACTTTACACTTGGCACAATGCAGTCAGGCAAGTACCGTTCTCCTGGCAACTGCCAAACCCAGACTGGTCCATCAGATTGCCAGACAGAGAAGCGTGATTCGTCACTCTAGAGAACACGTCTCCAGTGCTCTAGAGTCCAGTGGCGGCGTGCTTTACACCACTGCATCTGACGCTTTGCATTGAACTTGGTGATGTAAGGCTTGGATGCAGCTGCTCGGCCATGGAAACCCATTCCATGAAGCTCTCTACGCACTGTTCTTGAGCTAATCTGAAGGCCACACGAAGTTTGGAGATCTGTAGCTATTGACTCTGCTGAAAGTTGCCAACTTCTGCGCACTGTGCGCCTCAGCATGCGCTGACCCTGCTCTGTGAATTTACGTGGCCTACCACTTCATGGCTGAGTTGCTGTTGTTCCCAATTGCTTCCACTTTGTTATGATACCACTAACAGCTGACTGTGGAATATTTAATAGTGAGGAAATTTCACGAATGGACTTATTGCACAGGTGGCAATCACGGTACCCACGCTTGAATTCACTGAGATCCTGAGAGCGACCCATTCTTTCACAAATGTTTGTAGAAGCTCTGCATGCCTAGGTGCTTGATTTTATACACCTGTGGCCATGGAAGTGATTGGAACACCTGAATTTAATCATTTGGAGGGGTGTCCCAATACTTTTGTCAATATAGTGTAGGTTAACAGTAAGTTCCCGTACTATATATACAGGGGAAAACTGTAAAAGATCTAATCAGACATTTCATGTAATTTTACAGTAAAATGCAGTGAAATAGAAGTAAAAAAAAAAAGAACAAATCAACATATAAATTACAGTCAAAAACTGTAAACTGACATTATCAGAATTCCCTGCATGAAGATATTTTGTTTAAATAATCATGTTTCTTAATAGTTTTTGTTATCAGTTATGCACATTAGGGTTTTTTACATTAGTCGCTTGAACTAAGGCACTACAGCGATCTGTCACGACACATTAAAGGCCCACTAAAGTGTCATAGAATGCGAAGCATTATTCAATGTGTTGACGCAATTTCAGCTGAAACAGGAAGACAGGGTGGGACATATCGAACAGGCTCTCCCCTTTTTTAAAATAGACAATAGCATTTTGTTTATATCACAGCTTGGCCAGAGTCGCTGACTCTCGGTAAAGCTTTGGTTTTCTTCTAATTTCTAACCGTTTCTCCTCCAAATCTCTGGACGAGAGCAGACTGTTCTCACGGTGCGGCAGTTCACGTGACACTAACATGAAATCGGACTTTATTCATGTCATTGGAAAACATCTTTACACTGTCTGAATCATTTCTTATCCTCTATATAGTGCACTATGTGTCATTCACTATAGAAACTACTAAATGTGTGAACAATGACCGATTTCAGCCGCAGCTTCGGCGTCAGTTTATAGTGTAGGAGGGGGCGGGACTTCAGATTCTAGAGAGCATTTGATTGGACAGAAGATTTGATGTGAAGCTGAAGTGCGCAGTGATTTCATGAAAATCTGTGATCCATTTTAGCAGAAGTGAGAGACTTTAAGTTTTGAATGCTTATTTCTCCTAAATGCGAATTTTGTCATTGTTTTGGAACACACCAGCGTATTCATAACCTTAAGGCTAACATATTCATACTAAAAGCTAAAAAAAAAAAAAACTTTAATTTTGATTTCACAGGGACTTTAAAGAGCCACAAAACGGTATTTATTGTTTAAACTTCTTTAAAAATTACAATATTTGTATCAAAAGTAACCTGCTTTGTCTTGTCTGTCAACGCGTTGTCAGTGTCCTCTTTGCTCCGCAATGTATTTTTCACCATGTGAGAACATGATGTGTGGTGTGAGATCGGCATGGCTTGTCAGACATAGCAACAGTAACTAAAGGGGGCGGGTCTTTGCAAACAGTCAATTGTGTTCAAATGTAAACTAATGTAATAGCCTATACACAGCCCCTGACATGTAAACTAATGTAATAAACAGTAGTTACAATATTTTTTTCTTGTAGCTGAAATGCTGTATTAACCAATCAGCATCCTGAACTGTCTATCTGTTTTATAACAACTATTTGTCAAATGGTATGCGTTAGGATGCAAAATAACCACACAAAACAGCACTTGCAGCTGTAGAGAGCAGTCAGCCTTAAATATCGTGCAAAATCATGCACTATAAATGTAGGGTCCATTTGGCATGCAATCATCTCTGTAACAAATCAACAGAAGACGAATTGAGAAAAGAATGGCAAATTGTCAGAAAAAAAACAGAAATGATTCACGAGGCCTCTTTCAGCAAACATGAAGCTCACTCCAGTGAGATTGCTTCATATTTTTCTGTGAAATCTCAAAAATTAATCTCAGTGGAGACCAAGTGAATGATGTGTTTTTAATCTGCGCTAGTAATTGATGGTTTGGTTCACCTGCGACTGGGTTTGCGGCGCGTTTCTGTGGTTCTGAACCAGAGCAGGTAATGTACAGAATGGGTAATTAAAGCAGGTGTCAAGTGGGTGATGTATGTTCCATTAATCCTCCTCCTCATCTTTAGATCAGCCCATTTATCTTAAACAAGACAAGCGGTATAACACTTTCACGCAGCTGCAGGGATCTAATGCAAGGCTGTGTACAGAGAAGACTTGGGAAAAATGGGAGCGCACTGACCAGTTGAATTATTAAAGGATGTGTGTGTACTGTGAATGTACAGTTCACTGCTCACTGCAGTCTAGACACAGAATAAGAAATAAAAATTCTGTACAATGGGTAAATCTTGTTAGAATAATAAACAACAAAGATTTAGTATGATGCAACATTATATCAACTTTGTTAACAAATCACAGTTGTCGCTGTGAAGATGTGCACTGTGTTGTTCTTGTAATGTTCTAACAGCGCAGATAAGCAGTCTGTTATCTGCATCGCTATGGTTACCGTCCGAACATGGCGGCTGGGCAGAAGAATAATGAGGTGTCATGCGTCTCCAGCAGCCTTGGCCTCTACTATCAAACACACACACACACACACTTGAAAGAGATGCAGCTATATAACACACAAATAACAAACACAAAATAAACATGCACTTTTCACAATTATAGCAATCCACAAATATCTGAAAATTACTGGTGCTTTTAAACATCCTTTAATCTTGAACATTGACCACTATGAGTGCTCTTATGGAGCACAGATATGACTGATGTTCTCGTGTTCACTGCATGACAGATTCAATCTAACATGATCAATAAAAGCAGTTCAATAAAAAGTACTGAATAAAAATGATGACAGAATTTATGAATTCATGTCAGGATTGTGACTATATAACAGACTTCATTTTTCCTTTTTTTCCCCCCTGCAAGAAAGAAAGTCATAATTTTCATTTGTGGGTGAACGATCCCTTTAATCTACTTTTGCAGATCCCTTTCATTAGTTTAGGTTCTTTCTCTTCAGTAGACGGTGAGATGAGCGGATGTTGTGATGTATTCTTTGTGCTGATTTTAGACGGTCACACATTTCTCATTGTGTTCATCTGAATACACCTCATCTGCTATCCCAGCCAAATGGGTCAGGTTGATATATGATCGTACAGAGTGAAAGAACAGCGCCTACCTTTCCTCTTTCCGTCTTTCTTCTACCTCATTTTCCTCTTTGTTATGTTGTTCTCATCTTTCCTGTGGCTTTAATAATTATGATGATTGTATATTATATTATATTAATTCCTTTTAAAATAAATTCATGACATATATCCTTTTATTCTATAAAACCAATTTTTAGCACATTTAAATAATACATATTATTTTATGTTTCGTTATCTTAAATGTCAGATGGTGCAACTGTCCGAACAAATGAACAGACGAGAAAACTATTTAAAATGGTGTCTTAATAATAAAAAATTAAAAACTAAAGACTAAGGCATCATTTTAAGTTTGAAACCTTTCATATAAAACACATTTTATAAATATCAGTAGTTTTAAAGCTGTTAAGATCACTGAAAAAACTTTGGTCCAGTAATTTGAATGTCAGGGTGGCAAAACTACAAACATGGCACTTTTATTATGAAGTGACAAGGTAATAACAGTAAACATAAGTAAGAAGACCCCAAATCATCCTTGTGGCAGAGTGAAAAGGTTTGTAGATCTCTCTTAAGTACTGGTAAAAACTGCTAATTTCAAGTATGGGAAGGTTGGTACACTTTCCATGTCAGGTGGTACAACTACAGTATATATACATACAACTACTTGGTCGTATGGCCTGACATAAAAACAGTCAAAAACTGAATTTAAACATTTTGAAATGTTATTTAACAACTGAAACTTGTTTAAACATTGTTATATATAATATAATATAATATAATATAATATTTGTATTTAATTTAATTGAGTGAAATTAATTTTTACATTTAAAATTCCACAAAAATTAGACATGAATATGATGCTTCTGATTTTCTTGCAAGTTTTTCCTCTTTGTCTTTGTTTCTCTGAATAATATAATATAATATAATTAATAGAATAGAATAGAATAGAATAGAATATATAATTAAAATAAAGTTTTTAATTTTCTTTATCATTATTTTTTTTATTTTAATCAAGCGAAATTAATTTGCATTTGCATTGAGAATTTTTTTTTTCACTTCATTTAAAAAATCTGGCATGGATATGCTGCTTCTAATACTGCCCTCTCATTGTTTTGAGCTGAGATTAGTCTAGTTTTTATTATGCATTCTTACTAGGTTCTCCTCTTTGTTTCTCTGTGTACGTTCGCTGTCTGTCAGTGCAGTCTCTGCAGTCAGGCTTGACTACACCTCTGATACACTTGTTTTCTTGTGTTTCTGTTTTTTGCTGCATTGACTGTCATTTTATTGACATGCATGTATCTGACTAGCAGCTACTCCACATATCCCAGTGGGTTTACATCAAAACACTCACATCCAGATGTCAGATGCACACACAGCAGGTGCACACCTGGCCTCCTAGAACTTGTTGGTGTGTGTGTGTGTGTGTGTGTGTGTGTGTGTGTGGTTTGAAAGACAAGACAAAGAGAAACACTGATGTAACCGGTGCACAAATATCAGTGTTAGTTTAGGACAGCATCACTATTACAGCTGTTAATGTTCAGGGGTAATTTGGTTTGTAACCCGTCCCACACCATTTGTGTCGCAGACATTAATTATACCTTTGAGGAATGCCATTTTTAGTGATCAGCCTTACAGTTTTGCAGGTTGGAAGATAAAATGGGTGAAAGAATCGCACAGACTTACATTAAAGAAGGGACTTGATTATTAAATAAAGACCAGAATCTTTGGGGTGGACTATTTTGACATATTTTGACATGAGTTATCAACCACCTAGCAAGCACATACTGTGTCAACACCTGCTTTTTGCAAGGTTTTTGCAAAGTTATGCACAAATCGAATGTGTTTTTGACATTTTCAAATGCAGAATATAAGGAGGACAATTTCAAAAGTGTTCGAATGGGTTTGCAACATATGGCTTGCACCAGGAATATGGCAGATAAATAGGCACCATGAAGAGTGGTGTAGTTTCCCACGCCAATTTTCTCTGCCTCTTGAGCTTTCCCTCATTTCTGTATACACAGACCTGTGGTTTTCTCTGTAGGCCCTCTCATGTCCCTCTAGTCCACCTCCACCACTGACTCAGCCACTCTCTATGTCTCCATGCCTCATCTCATTCAGACCGTCACACACCACCACACCCTCTCGCCGATTGAATTCTGGCTCTTTGTGTGGTCTCCAGGGCTCTCTCTCACTGCAGGCCTCTTACAGATGTATTGGACTGACTGAACCTGACTGAACATACTGATAGTCCTGTTGAAAAGACTAGCATATGTTGTGGTTTGGATGTTGGTTCATAACTAGCACAAGAAAGCCTAGAGTTTCTTTCTTCTGTCTAAGCTATAAACCAAAGATCTGTTTAAAATTCAGTGATCATTCCCACCCGTGTGACAAAGAAGTGCGCTTAATTGTATTCAATGTGTACTTGTAGTGTACTACTACACTGTAAACCTGAACAGTACTACTTATACGTATAAAGATACGTATAAAGAGTACACTGCAATTAAAGCCTGTTAAATCACTGATGCAACTTAAAACAATTATATTTTCTGAATGAGTTTAGTTTTATTTTTGTGTAGCTCAACATTTTTGAGTAAACCCTTATACTTAAATTATTATTTTTAAGTTTACTGAGCGACATAAAGTGACGTCATCCAAGTCACGTCGTTGCTCTAATCAACATTATCAGAAGAATCCATTTAACATTAAACTTGAGTTGCAGCAGATTTCAAGTTCCCAGCATGCTTTGTGTCACACTGTGTAAGGAGAATAAATGTTGAAATTGAGTGTTATTTTGTGTGTTTTTGCACAAGATTAATATAGGGGGAAGATGTGTTATTGTTTAATGTTATGTTATTTTGGTATGTTAAGGTGTTTCTGTGATGAAGTTTTGTAGAATTACCATCGTGGAGAAGAGTATTGCCTGTGGTTAGGTTGAGAATTGGCTGCGAAACTTCAAAGCCATATATGCATGCAGATTAACAGTTCATGCAAGTAAATAGTGATAGCAAAGTCCTTTTCAAAAGAAGTCTGTTCACTCAGCGGCCATATTTGCAACACCTCCGGGCAGCTATTTCAGGCATCCAAGACCAAGTCCTATCTATTTGAATGGGGGAATCCTGAAATCTCAAAAACTGCATGGCGAACTCCCAATTAAATTACATATTTCGAATCAGCAACAAAATCTGACATGGACCGTCCAATAAATGTTGTTTCTTATGCTAAAATAGCATTTTAAAAAGTGTATTTTTCTGGCTAGACGAGCCAATGCGCATGTGCAGTCCTATGCGCGAGTCTCAGGTTTCTATGGGAACCGGAGCCTCTAATAGCAGCTACAGTAACACAATGACAATCAGCAATTGGCTCTTTTACGGGACGTATTCCGCCATATTGCGCATTGCAGTTTCTCTCATTCATAACTAATAGGAGTGAACCAGCTTTCTATATCTATAGTCTTTGGTGATAGTCTCTTAGATGGTTACATTAGCGTATGCTAGTGTGCTGTTGCTAACTAACACTTAACCATAAAGATTAGGTGTAAGTTTATTCAATATTTCAATTAGATTGTAATTAGTAGTACAAAATATGTTTTCAAGCTCTCCTAAAATAATCTTTGAGTTGTTTACTTAAATGTTTTGAGTATTCTGAACTTATCGGGTTTTACAACCACTGCATCAAAATAATTGAAAAATGAGAAACATTACATAATATGGTGAACAATAGTTTTAAGTACAGTGGACTTAAACATGAAATAAAATTAAAATTAACATTTTTCAGTTTGTCTTGATTGTTATTTATAATTATTGTTTACTTAAAAAAAACGAGTTGCTTTACTTAAATTTTTTGAGGTAATCGGTGTCTACAAAAATGGAGTATTCTGAACTTACTGGGTTTTACAGTGTACTTCAAATCTTAAAATTATGTTTTTAAAAAACAGTACTTGCAGATAATATTAAATTTATGAAATAAAAGGCCACTTACGTGCACTTAAAGAGAGTACACTTTCATGGCTGTTTCTTAACACACTTAAGTACACTTTTAAAAAGTGCACTTTGTAAAAATGTCAAAAGTTAAATTTTAAACATTTGTGTTTTAGTAATCTTTTGTTGTGTTTTAAATAAGTATACTTTTATATTTGATGTGTTGATTAACATACTATGTAAACAAACATGTAAACTACTTAAAGATTACTGTAGAGTATTATTCAGTTAATTTGTTTTAAATGTACTAAAATTATAACTTCATCATTAAAAATGTGTAAATATATTTAAATACATGACATACAAGTTTCAATAGAAATTACATTAAAATATATTTTAGTTTACCATAAAGTTACTATTATCAGTACATCCAACAGTACACTTTAACCATATTTCAAAGACATTTAATACATACAATCAAAGACTATATTACATTTTCATTTAAATGCAATTAACATGCAATTAAGTGTCCGAAAACATTACATTCAGTTGACACTTAAGTTTATTCTTTTAAAGTATATTATAAGTGTACTTGTTTTTCACAAGGCTAGCATCCTAACTGAAATGGAACAAACACTTAAAATAAAATAAAAATATATAAAGATTTGTTTTGAAGCCCACCAGATACTCAAATAGTTTGATGTTAGCATGTTGCTAAGCTAACACCATGATACTTTAATAAGAAACACATGCGCACACAATGAATGGGCAAACTTGTCATTTTGTAAGATTAAACTAAAAATCTTCAATACTGAAAAAAATATGTTTTCACAACTGACTTGACTGACTCTTAGCCATTTTGAATTATTTTTGTTCACTGAACTCACTGCAATGCATTCTGGTATTGTCTTCACCAAGAAGGATAGTTGGATAATGGTGCCTTCAAAATTTGGCCTTTTACTATTTTGTTTCTGCCTAACTTTTGGAAAGGTCTTCATATCAGTAGTATGACTAAAAACATTGTCTAGGTAGGGAACTCTTTAGGTTTTGGAGTTCAAAAAAAAAACTTAAAGCCTTTCTCATCATAACTAAATCAACAACTCACAATGTTTAGACAAACCTTGACAGAAGCAGCAGGCTTTTATGCTCCTTATTTGCTGCTTAGCCACTAAGCCAACTCTTCCTTTGTCTACTAGATACTTCCTCTTTTTTCGGCTTAGACGTACCGTTGGATGCATCACCCGTGTGTCATCTCACTTTATTGAATTCTCTCAGCTCTCGCTGGCAGCGGCTTGACGCCAATTCTTTACCCTACAATGCACAGCCATAGCAACAGGATGCATCTCAGGGGACTGTGGGAAGGAGGATGGTAGAGGGAGAGATTGGAAGAATGAAACAGAATAAGACAGGGGCTATTTTAGTATTTCCTGACCTTTCAGTGTCTCCTGATTATGTAAAAATAGGTAATGTAGGTGGCAAGGACAGAGAGGGTAATGAAGACACAATTTGTTTCGAAAATAACAGATGTTTGTTGCAGCTGAGTGCACATCCTACATCGTCCAGGACAAACCTCATTGATTTCTCCTTTTGTTCTCTTCTTCGGTAATATATCTTAAAATTATCAGCATGCCTGATTGCGGTTCTATACTATATAATGTCTTTATGGCTGCAGTGTGTATTTCGAACACTGAAAGAATACAGTTGATATGACTTGCAAAATACAGCAGGTTTAAAAGTGAGAAACTGGAATCTGGACTTTTTATTTTTTTTTCCATTTTAGGATTTTGATTAATGTTAATTGGGTCAAGGACATGAAATCATTTTTTTCAGGATCTATTAATTTATTTAAAAATACATTAAAATTGCAATTCACATATACAGTCATTTGAAAACACCTTTTCTATGATGAGCATGTTTTTCATTTATGAATTAAAATTCATTGTTATTGTTCATTGTTATTATTATGGGCACATATGATCAAACATTTCAGGGTGATACAACTTGTAAAACAAATTATGACCTGTAATTACACTCTAAAAAATGCTGGGTTAAAAACAACCCAAGTTGGGTTAAAAATGGACAAAGCCAGCGATTGGGTTGTTTTGACCCAGCGGTTGGGCAGTTTTATTTAACCCAACTATTGTTTTAAAATTACTATATGGCTGGCTTAAAATGAACCCAAATAGGTTGGAAATTAAAAATCAGACACAATTACTAGAGTCAACAATAATAACTGGGTTAAAACAACCCATTCATCGGGTTAAAACAACCCAATTGTTGGGTTTGTCCATTTTCAACCCAACTTGGGTTGTTTTAACCCAGCATTTTTTTTTTTTTAGAGTGTATAATAAATAAACCCTTAATAGGTATTTAGTATGTGTGTGTGTGTGTGTGTGTCATAATTCATGTACACCATCTACTCTCACCAGTAAATTTAATATAAATTATGTATGTGTATGTATATGTATAAAATATATCATCCAATATATAATCATTTATAAGTGCGTCATGAAATATTTTGTCATAATTACATCATTGCAATTAGGGGACTGCTGAGAATCTTGAGCATATTTTTTTTACTCCAGCTTTTCAGTCTAGCTTCTCAAAATCATAAATAATAAATGAAAAATCTTTTCATTTATTAAAATGTTTTTTTCTTGGTAGTGGGTGACAAAATATAATCATTTTAATTCCAATGTGGGTTTAATTCAAAGACATAAATGCAGCACATTCAAACCCCGGTCATTGAATGAGGTATGTTGTTGCTTTATCTATACCAAGGTTATCAACAAAATAAAGATCTCATGAAATTCTGATGTGATGCAAATATTACTCACACCACAGTTCAAGGACCCACTGAGTTCATCCACTGACAAAAGCTAACATAATAAGTGACACATTCATTAGAGGTGCTGTCAAAACAAAGGAAGAGTCACTGATGCTTGATGCAGCAATTAAACGTGGATTTTACCGAGTGTAGGAGGAAGCCACTGCCTCATTGCGCCACATCACAAAGACAGAGATTCAATAGACCTGGGGCTTTTTTTAATGTCTGTACGGCACAAAATGTACCACACCGCTTCATCAAGAATCCGTTAAATACCTTCATGACCTCTGTCCTTAGATGATTGGAACAGTAAGTTACAAAGCATTCAAAGCTTTAAAAGCGAATGTGTAAGTGCGTTTGGACACAAAGCTCTTCTTTCCTGCCTGGATAGACTTGAGAGGTTGAATAAGCACCTGAATCCACGCATGACGTCAGCTCTTCTTTATAGAGAGGACAGATCCGGTGTCAGTACTGTTATTGCTATAATGGCAACCACGTATCTGAAGGGGGAAAGACGAGGAGCCGCTGGGTGAGAGGAAGAGAAAGATTATTACGATTATCTTACTGATCCATCAAGTATGATATATTTTCAGTTTCGCGCATTGAGATGCCAAGTGGAAGAACATATTTGGGAATTGAAGGATTTCTGAGCTTTCAGCCAGACTTGAAAATGAACCAAGGGCCATTTTTCCCTCAGAGGGCATAAAAGATTCACTCCATACCAGTTTAATAATACATTATCTATAACTCATCTTGGTTTCTCACAGTGGAGGGAGAACATGGATATTTCAGCAAAAGCAGGTTCTATGAGTCTATATATCAGTAGTTATATTTATATCCATGCATTCCCCAGCACACCAGGCATATTCAAGAGAACCTTTTTGAAAGCTCATTTTCAACAAGCACATATAGGTGCAATGTTTTGGTTGTCTACACACCATATTGTGTATATAAATTAGACAAAATGTTTTCTTTTCAAGTGTGCAAATGGCGGATTCGAACCCGCATCAATCGCGTTAAAAGCCAGGTTTGCAAGCCTTACTCGCTACTGAATTCCACGTGTCTTTTTTAAAACTTGAGTGGCCCAACCAGACATTGGTGGGCGGAGCTATAGTGTAAATAGCATTTGCCAACAAGGGACACTATTTGCACTTAGTGTAAATAGACACTCTGTTTTTCTATTTCCATGTGTTTTCTTCAATTTCAGCGTGATGAGCTCTCTCGGCCACAGTAGAAAACAGACAAAAAAGATATACAGATTTCAGTACGTTGCTGCAGATGATAATATAACAAAAATAAATATTAGCAAGGACTTACAAACCATTTTCCTCAAAATTTCCCCAATAAGTTGTGTATAATTTCTTATTTTCTTACTTTATTTAAATGGTCCACATTAGACATTCTACTAACTGTAAGTAATTTTGTAACATGTCACCTAACTCTCATTAAAGTATTAGCAGACTGTCTGCTTAATATCCATTAACACTTTATTTTGATGGTCCCCAACAGACATTCTACTGACTATAAGAAACTTGCAACGACATGGCAACTTTTTCTACTTAACCGAACCCCAACATAACCCTAATCTAATTCATGATAAATAATCATGCATTCCCCAGCACACCAGGCATATTCAAGAGAACCTTTTTGAAAGCTCATTTTCAACAAGCACATATAGGTGCAATGTTTTGGTTGTCTACACACCATATTGTGTATATAAATTAGACAAAATGTTTTCTTTTCAAGTGTGACATGAAACGAGATAGAAGTCTAATAGTCTATTCAACATCTAAGAAAGTGATGAAAGTAAAATCATGATAAAACCAAACCAGACAAGTCATTTTCAAAAAATAATAAAATAATTTATAACCAAGTCTGAAATTGTTGAGCTGGCTAGCAGCTCTGATCCTGCCTCTCAAGTGAGGGATTTGACCTAAGCAGAGCTGAAGGCTTGAATCTCATGTTATGGACTTGAGAGATGTACATAATTTTCAATGGAGAATCTCTATCTGCACATCTCTCCAGTCAGATCTCATGCCTGTGACCTGTTGGAGCAAACTTGAATTTTTGCACTCCATATACATTTGATGCTTTGCAGTATATGTGAAAACTACGGTGGCCAGGAGAGCTGAACGCGCTGCAACTGAAGAAAACACATGCAAATAGAAAAACCACCAGCAAATTAATAAAACATCTTCATCAGTTTGACAACAGATGTGCTGCAAAAACTCACAATGCAACCAAATACAGAAACGCACTACAAATACTCACAATGCACATACAAAAAAACTTGGCTTTCAGGTCATCGACAACACCACAGACGAGCAGACATTGAACAATAAGCTGTCCCAGCCAGGTTCGTCACTTGTTGGGGTCCCCTTGAAACATTTCCGATGTACTCGCGTTTCTGTATTTGGTTGCATTGCAGTCAAACTGATGAAGATGTTATCTTAATTTGCTAGTGTTTTTTCTATGGCAGCGGCTATTTGCATTAAGTGAAAATAGCATATTTTCTTAGCGATAGATATTATTTACACTAAGTGCAAATAGCTGTAGATGCTGTTAACACAAAGTGAAAATAGCAATATATTCTACTTACACTAAGTGACAATAGCAGCATTTTCTTAGCGATAAGCTATTTACACAAGGTGAAAATAGCATGAGATTCTATTTACACCATGTAAAAGTAGCAGTTCTTCGCAATAAGAGTAAATAGTAATTAGATGCTATTTATACTTTATATTGGCAGATACTATTTGCACCTCAGTATTTTTGTACATTAACAGGATGCAATAATATCACAGTGTGTAAATGATTATATTTATTACAATTATTAAATGGATGCTGCCTTATTTGGAGAATAAAATCCCTCCCTACACCTTCCCCTAACCCTATCCAATAAACACTTTTAATATTATTAAACACTCATTCGCAGTTTATTTCCATTTTTAGAACATTATTTTTATTGAAAATAAATGCAAGCTCGGCAAAAGGCGGATTCGAACCCGCATCAATCACGTTAAAAGTCAGGTTTGCAAGCCTTACTCGCTACTGAATTCCACGTGTCTTTTTTAAAACTTGAGTGGCCCAACCAGACATAGGTGGGCGGAGCTATAGTGTAAATAGCGTTTGCCAACAAGGGACACTATTTGCACTTAGTGTAAATAGACACTCTGTTTTTCTATTTCCATGTGTTTTCTTCAATTTCAGCGTGATGAGCTCTCTCGGCCACAGTAGAAAACAGACAAAAAAGATATACAGATTTCAGTACGTTGCTGCAGATGATAATATAACAAAAATAAATATTAGCAAGGACTTACAAACCATTTTCCTCAAAATTTCCCCAATAAGTTGTGTATAATTTCTTATTTTCTTACTTTATTTAAATGGTCCACATTAGACATTCTACTAACTGTAAGTAATTTTGCAACATGTCACCTAACTCTCATTAAAGTATTAGCAGACTGTCTGCTTAATATCCATTAACACTTTATTTTGATGGTCCCCAACAGACATTCTACTGACTATAAGAAACTTGCAACGACATGGCAATTTTTTCTACTTAACCGAACCCCAACATAACCCTAATCTAACAGTCTACCACAGTCTACTAATACCCTAATGAGAGTTAGTTGACAGGTAGATGCAAAGTTACGTATAGTTAGTAGAATGTCTAAAGTGGACTTTCAAAAAAAAAAAAAAAAGATCAATATTTAACTTCAAATTAACTTAAATGGACCTCATCGCATGTGACTGCATACATTGACTTCTTTGAGTTTTTTTATCCTTTCCATTTCAAAAGTACAGACTTTGTTGGTTCACACCACATTCACAGACCTTCTTTATAATGGAACAATCATATCCAAATTCAGCAGGATGTCTGGGAAACTATTGTTGTGATGTCCATTGCATCAAATTAACCAGCCTGGAGGCAGTAGAGGAGCTTCTTGGAGATTTCTAGCCCTTTTCCTTCCCCTTTGTCAGACCATATAAATTAAATATTGACTGCATAAATGTGTGTTCTCAGTCAGGAGGGAGAAAGAGATTGATTCAGTCTTCATCACAGCGAAGTGAGAAAAGCTATAGAGACAAGTCCAACCAAACATACTGCATCACTAAAGATGGATCCGCTGTAAATCTCCACAGATGCCTTCCTCCATAGAGGAACAAATCTCAACTTTTCTTTCACCAAAACTTTAGATTGAATTTTTGGGTAAATAAGAAGACATGAAACCCTGCCAGCATTTCAGAGAATTGGTTTGTAACATCAGGGTCATATAAAAACAAGCACATTTATTGTCTCTGGCTCATCAGAAATTATGCAACACATTAAAAGTATTATATTGTGTAGTATTTGTGTAATGGGCCAATTATTCACAGTGATGCATACTAAGCACAGACTAAAAATCACCTGATATGATAAAAACCTTCATTATTATTACCTCCCTAATGCTTTCTGATTTTTGCATTGCTGCTTAATATTTTGTTTCAGGATTCTTTAACAAACAGAAAGTTAAAATACAGCATTTATTTAAAATAGAAGTCTTTTTAAATATTATAAATATCTATACTTTTGATCAATTTGCTCATTCTGAGCATCGGAATCTCTACTCAATCTCTACTCCTGATTTCCTGTTTCCTCCAATTTTTTGTCCTTCCTCACCTTAACGAAGACCATTGTGCATTTATCCATTAGATTACAGGGTTTCTCTATTCCCCAGGGCTATATAGTGTCAGGTGAGCCACATGCACTTTTAATATGTATGACAGGCAATTACTCAGGAATGGGCCTCTGTTTGTCGGCCGGTTTCCCAGACTTAACATGTCACTGCCACTCTCTCTCTCTCTTCCCATCTGACTGACACATTCCAATATAAAACGTAGCTGTGACTTTAGGGTCATGTGGATCCACTGCATCATCTAGTCTGAACAAAATATCCTGTAACAAGGGCAGTGAGGTCAAACTCACTTACCCACAAAGTCAGGACAATATTTTACAATGAAGTAAAAAAGAAGAGTAAGAAACTGTTTTATTCTTGTTTGAAGAAAAACAAGTGGGAGGTAGAAGGAATGATTTGACATTTAACTTTTTGGAGGTGAAATATTATAATCAAAAAAAAAAAAAAAAAAAAATGTACACCACTGTTCAAAAGCTTGGGGTCAGTAAGATTTTCTTTAATGTTTTTAAAAGAAGTCTCTTATGCTCACCAAGGCTGTATTTATTTGATCAAAATACTGTAAATAGCCTACAGTTATATTGTGAAATATTATTACAGTTTAAAGTATCTATTTTCTAATTTATTCATGTAATGCTAAAGCTGAATTTTTTAATCTTTAGTGTCACATGATCCCTCAGAAATCATTTTAATTTGCTGACTTGGTGCTCAACAAGATTTCTTATTATTATCAATGTTGAAAACAGTTGTGCTGCTTAATATTTTGGTAACACTTTACAATAAGTTTTAATTTGTTAAAAATAGTTAACTACATTAGTTAACATGAACTAGCAATGAACAGTATTTGTACAGCATTCACTAATCTTAGTTCAACATTTAATAAAACAATTCTAAAGTGAAAAGTTGTATTTTAACATTAATTAATGCACCTTGAACTAACATGAACAAACAATAAACAACTGTATTTTTATTACCTATTTTTTGAACAGTAGTGTAAATATCATTTTAAATACACACTCATATATAAGTCTCCCTGTGGTGAAAATCAAGTTTTTTAATGTTGTTCATATGTATATCTGGTGTTTTTAACATGCTTTAAGACAAACCATGTGCAAATTCATAAGTCAACACCACTGCTGAGTATTTTCATTTAAAAACTGGGCTTTAGCATATCATTAACTGACCACACAAGGGAGTCTCAAAAGAAGGTTCTCCCGGTATATTTTTCTGTTGATACGAAAAATCGGGTAGATTTAGCAATATGGCGGGTGTATGATGTATATTATGATGTTATGATGAACTATCAAAGACTAGAATAACACAAGACGTGCCACTCGTATTGTTTTGAATGGGAGTAAGTGCAACGCGCAATATGGCGGAATAAGTCCCGCCTTCTAAATAAGAGCCAATCGCCGACTGGTAAAGTCATCGTGTCACTGCAGCAGCCGTTAGAAGCACCGGTTTCTATAGAAACAGTCTGACGCGGCCTCTGAAATGAGGCACAAGAGACTCGCATTTAGGTCTGCGCATGCGCATTAGCTTGATCCAGCCAGAGTTTTTTTGTCATGATTCGAGTGTTTGGAAAAAAATTTATGAGACAGTTGTTGTCAGATTTCATTGGTGATTACAAATACGAAATTTAATTAAAAGCTTGGCAAACAGCTTTGGAGAATTTGATGTTTCCCCATTCAAAGAGATAGGAGCTGCACTTGCATGCCCGAGAGGCGTTTCAAAGATGGCCGCCGAGTGAAATGACTTGTCTTAAAGGGACTTTGTGAATTGTATGCCTTCCTCCACTGATGTTCTGAGTTCTTCAAAGCGTTTCTAAGGATACTGATTGTTAGAATGTGAACGTGAACATGGTTTACATGGTGTAACATTAGCAACACATTATTAGCCGTTTAATAACGTAGTCAAGCAAAACACGCTAATCATATTAATAGGTTGTTTGCAATCACGTGGTTCTGGCGACACGCGAAATTAATGTGGAGGGCAAGCAGTGAAAATTAGAATGTAAGAGATGGGGAAAAGTCTGTACTGTGCTGGTTTAGAAAGGTATAAACAGAAAAATCACAACATATTTTGGACGTGAACCTTATGTTATGAAGAGGAGTGATTTTTCTACTGAACTGAAAGACTTGACTGCCATCGTGGTAGATATAGAGAATGTAAAGCTGCAGTCACGCCGTGTTCAGTTCGCGCTGCCTTTCTACTAGTGACGTTAAAGGCAGTATTTTTGATTTTCTGTCATGATTGTGAAAAATGTCGCCATTGTAGGTCATTTATGCTGAATCGAGAATTGCAACAGGAGCTCACATCATCATTCAGGGGAAAAAAAACTGGACGGTGTAATACAATTTTCACCTTTTCTACGTGTAAAAACACTAAGGGAAGTTGGTTGAGGAGGTGACGGGGAGACACCGTATAGTAAATCTAATAATGTCACTGATTAAACCCACTGCCTATCACTCAATAAAATAATCACACACCTGAGTGTTTTTGAAAGTTTTGTATTTTGTTTGGTTTAATAATTAACATTACATTTGCGAGTATGACTCTCACTCGGCTTGTGAATGAGTATAACTTACACACAGCCACTTCAAAACTGTTCACAAGCTTCTATGGGTTTGATTTTGGTTGTCATTTGTTGAAATATATACAAAAATAAAAAATAAAATACAGTGTCAGTGTCTGTCATAGACTGTAAAAAAGAATGCCCCTCCGATTCTCTTCCGTGGTCATATGAGAAAGTGAATATTTACAAAGAAAACATTAAAACTACAGTTACATTTACACCCTTCCAACAAAGAAATGGCTTGACTTCAGTCAGCTTGTTGAACACATTTTTTTATTTGGACATTTTCTACCATATGATGGCTGAAGCTGAAGCAGCAGCACGTGCCCAGCACGTGATGCTGTTTTCATGGTAACCAGATCAACATTGTAAACGGAATTCTACAAAACTGAAGTGAAAACACCAAATGATCATGCAATGGGATAAAATATCTTCTCTTCCCTGCAAACGATGCCATGAAGAATGTGAATATTTAACCAAGTCAAAAACAAAAAAAGGTAAGCAGGTATCCATATTCATTTCAGTATCGGCAGATGCAAAACGCTATAAAGGTGACAACTTTTAAAGTTAAAAAACGATATAAGTTACGTAAACGATAAAAGCTCATTGTGGTTTCTCGGTTTGATAGATTTGAGCAACCATAAACGGAGCAAAACTTAGGAATTTTGAGTTTGTGATAGCATATCCCTATATAGAAAAATCACTGCTTGCCCTCCAGCCACATTTTACGTGCAGCAGTGACATCATGTGCAAACAACCTATTGCCGTTGTGTCCAACGTTGTAAAAAGCGATACCATTGTGCAGCGTTTACCAAGATGACGGAGTGGATCTCGTCTGAGCTCGTGCGAGTGAGTGGAGGCGGGGCAAATTATCATATTCATAGATCCGTGTATATTAAATGAGGCAAGGGTATGGTGTAGAGTTAGATTCAAGCTATTTTAAGGCATTAAGATTTTTTTATTTTTTTTTATTTTTTTTCCACAGGAAAAAAAAAAAACGTTTAAATGTATAATTTTGGTGATCAAAGATGAATAGTTTTAAGGGATAAAATTATTGACTAAAATGACTTTAATATTTTTAATTAATTACTAGTTCTTGCTCCATTTTTTTCCACATATTTATATTTGATCATTTCATTTGTTTTAAGATTTACCTTAAAATTAAAAAAAATAAGTTAATCTTTGTACAAATAAGAGCATAAAACTTTGGTATAGGAGATTTCTACATCAATAAACAAATAAAAATGTGGCAGCCTCCCTGCCAAGCCAGTTTCATCTTTATGGATTCACATCTGTTCAATATGCTTCACCTAGCTCTGACCTGTCACTGTCTGAACTATAGGGGTCCCTCAGTCATGTTGGGGGTCTTCACAGTTCAATCAATGTGACCTTACAACACTGTCTCATTATCAACAGCAAAGCATAGAAAGAAAACCTCCACAGTATTATGAAACAGCACTTGTGCAGGTGTGAGTTTTATATTTCACTCGCTCATGCAGGAGTTTCAAAGCAATGGCAAAATGACTGAGGCGAAAGGTAATGCGGTTATAGTGGAGGTTTGGAAAGAGTGCAGAAGACACTGAACACCAGGTGAAATGTAACTCAATCTCACACAACCTTTTACAAAGAAGATGAAGTTAAAATCTGTACCTGAACAAAACCTATACAAAAAAAAAAAAAAAACGTTGGATTTTTATTTTTTTTAATGTTTATGAAAGAGGCTCACAGTCACTTATTTGATCAGAAACACAGTAAAAACACACTCTAAAAAATCTATTTTTCCAGTTTTGGGTAGTTTTTGTTTTACCCAGATCCTGGGTCAGACAGAACAACTCAGGGGTTGAGTTATTTATCGCGGGCTTTTTGCAACCTCTTCAGGAGAGAGGAGTGCAGCTCCGTCAAATTGGTGCATGTTTTCGGTAAAATACAGGTTATACATTTTATTTTATGTTATGGTAATTCGTTATTGTTCTGTATAATGTTTAATTTTATCCAAAGCAACATAATAGGGGCGTGATGTGAATCACCTAAACAAGTGTTGCATCGGTCTTTTCGCGTGATGGAAATGCCCCTATGCCTTGCATAAAATTTTATGTTTTTATTAAAAAAGATACAGAATATAAATATTTAGAAGTTTAAATATATACTCAGAATTGTACATTGATTATTTATGGTCAGGTTATGGAGCTACTCACAGCATTTTTCGGCTACGAGTGAAACGCAGGCGGCGGTCTGTCTGAATCAGTTCCCTCACCAGAAATATTGTGAAATATTATTGCAATTTAAAAGAACTGTTTTCTATTTGGATATATTTCAAAGTGTAATTCCTTCCTGTGATGGATTATCAATGTTGAAAACAGTTGTGCTGCTTCATATTTTTGTGGAAACCATGATACATTGTTTTTTCAGGATTCTTTGAAATAAAGTTCAAAAGAACAGCATTTATTTGAAATAGAAATCTTTTGTAAAATTATAAATGTCTTTCCTGCCACTTTTGATCAATTTATTGCACCCTTGCTGAATAAAAGTATTAAACATTTTAAAAAAAGTTACTGACCCCAAACTTTTGAACAGTAGTGTTTAAATATTGCAATTAATAAATGTATACAAATTCATAACATAACTTGCCCCAGCCTGACATTTCTAAAAATAAAATAAAATAACCAAATTTGCTCTGTTCCTGGAATGAAACCTTTCAGTCTAAGTCTACAGTCATTAAATAGTTGACTCTTGTCAGTGTGGTTTTACTGTGTTCAGTTGTTACTCAGCAGCTACTGTATTGAACTTGTGTCTGAAATCAACATAAAAAACACTGCTAGAGAAAACACACATTTATGTATACACTCCTGGGCAAAAAAAGGCAAAATATTTAGTGGTCTTTTAATGGTCTTAACCATTTTTATCACAAATCCCTGGTCAGGAAATTAGCAAAAATTGCACAAATACTGCAGAAAAAGTAACTTAGCATGGAATAGCTTTCCCCATGGAATAGTCAGTGTTGTTCCACTCAATGTTGATGGCTTCAAACAGTTCATGAGTTGTTGAAAATGTATTCCAGTTTGTTTGAGTTAAATGTGAGACCAAATATTCACTATAGGGTTCAAATCTGGGGTTCAAAACATGAGCCTGATGGACTTGTCAAGCCACTTCTTGGTTGTCTTTGCAGTTTGAGCTGGAGAATTGTCTTTTTTAAAAATAACATCTGATCATTTCTCTTTAGAAAACATCTTTTCATTTGTGGGAAGCAAGCCATTCTGCAATATTCTCCTGTACTCCAAAGCAATAAATTACTTTTCACAGTGAAGCTCACCAATACCAGCAGCTAAAAAGGCTCCCCACACCATGACACTCTTCCTCCATGCTTCACTGAGGTAGAGATGCATTTTTTATTATATTTCTCACCAGATTTTTGAAGACAGCGCTCTGGAGCATCGCCATGCAACTCCTGTTTTTGTTGGGGTTTTTGGAATTCATCACTCAACACACAACTTCTCATAGTCTGCCAAAAACTTCATTCTGTCTTTGATGTTTTTCTGAGACAGCAATGGCTTTTTACGTAGTGCATTTGACCAATAATTTGTGGTTAAGACCATTAAAAGCTTAGTGTTTAGCCTTAGTTTTTTTTTTTTTTTTTTTCCCAGAAGTGTAGTTTCTGAGATACAGCCCTTTGAACTATCCCCGGTCTTCCCTGCAGGTAATTTTGGACACATAAGCTCTATTCTTTCTCAATGTTTACTTTCTAACCACACAACTGGTGACTTTTGGGGGGACAAAATAAAAGAAATTGGCTTTATGTTCCACTGCTTTCATGTATATGGGAGAAATGCGGTGCATGATGAAAGACTGAGGACACACTGACCACACACACACACAATGGATGCCCCCAGCCCTCACTGACATGAACTACATGAATCATAGACAGAAACAGAGGACTACTATACAAAGCGAACATCAAAAGGATCTCTCAACATTTAGGTCAGTGTTAGGCTCTCGACTCCCAACCACCTCTTACTTTCTGAAATTAGCACATCTCTGCGAGTCCTGTTGCTCTGAGGGAGGACAGCTCAGATAATGATCTTATGATCTATAAATGAAACGTCCCTGAACACTGCTACAGGGCTACAATACTCCATTATCACCACCTACCAGTTGTGGCCACCATTAGCACCACAGACAGACCATTACGACCTTTTAGCAAAACGTCAGCAAATCTGCTATAGGCTAGAATTGCTCTGTATAAAGGAAGCCATCAATAAAGGTTTCTGGGGAAGGTGTGGAATAATGCTGCGTGCATTCAACTCAGAATTTCCATTGTCTCATAAAAAGGACGACATCCAACTACCAGGAAACTTGGGTGAAAATCGAAACCTCAGATTGCACATACATGTAAAATCAAACGCTTAATCTCATGCGAACATGCTGGCACTCAGGTAAATGTACACAGTCAATGACAATCTCTTTTGAAGAGATGCAGCATTATGAAATGACCAATACCAACAACAATCATGAGACAACAATCATGTTCATTTTCAGATTAGCTAAAATGTACATTTAACAATCAGCATTGGTTGTTTTCAAAGACTAACATTAAATGAGCATTTAGATGGAGTATGTACAATTAAACTGTTAAACCTGTCTTTCCCAGTCCCCTCACTAGATCATGATCACCCGAATATTGAACCCTTGGTTACTTGGACTTTCTTTTGCCAGAATCCTCTGCCCGTACTCGTTATTGGTACTAACTGTTTGTAATTTATCATTGGACTATTTATAAATCCTCTGCTCATTTGTTTGTTGCGAAGTCTTGTTTGCTATACTGCTACAATTCTGAGCGTTTCCTATTCTGTTGGATTTGCCTGTTTGTACTGCCATCCTGTTGCCAACCTCTGCCTGTGTATCTATCGAGTATTTGCTGTCTCTGCCCTCTCTGGATTGATTATTGTTTTGATTCCCAGTCGCTGATCTCTGCCTGTTTGACTACTGCATTGTTACCTATTGCCTTCTCTGTTTACTGTTTAATCAACTTAAATACATTAATTTATTCCAAACAAAATATATTTTTATGGCTTTATTTTATATATACAACAGGAAACATTTCTTTTAAATTGCAATAATATTTTACAATATTAGTGCTTAGTGAGCATAATAGATTTTGTTCAAAAATATATTTTATATATATATATATATATATATATATATATATATATATATATATATATATATATATTATATATATATATATATATAGTTCCAAAATATGGTGCACTATACTTTTTACAAAACATTTTGCAGAGACAAGTGCATAAAACAGATTAAATGATTCTTGCTATTGGGAATCAAATATATACAAAGCCAACATTAACACTGCCATTTTACTTATGTCATATGTCATTTTCCTAGAATCAGACAATGGAAAACCTTTACGTTGAGGTCATATAAGTAGGATAATCCCACATTCTGATATTGTAAGGAAAGCAGTGGCATCATAGTGGTTTCTGAAGGGCCATCTGTTGGGGAAAGTTACTTGTGTTGCAATATTGCATTATTCATTTTGAGGGGTAAAACGAAGCCTTTAATTTACTGCTGTCATCATATCTGCGTCAAAGTTTCTTAGGGAACACAAACAACCTGTACTCTGAGACTATTTCTAAAAATAGCCACCATCAGTTTTTTTGCTGTGTCACAAGCCCTCAAACTAAATATAGAAACGTGTGACGCATTATGAAGACGCATAGCATGATTTACATAATCACAGCTGCATCCCACTACTCTCACCGCATGGATCTTGACCTTCATGAGTATGTAAATTCAATTCAGTGGAAGATCAGTACGTGTGAGTATATGAGAGATTGTGGGGCCATTTCATTTAGGTTACCCAAGAGATTGTGTTAGCGTAGCAGGAGGGGACAGGCTGTGGGGAGTTATGTAACTGTGTGCGGGAGCAAATTACAGAAAGAGCAAGTGCTTCATGGTGACATTTTCCAGGAACGATGCTGTTGTAATGATCCCTAGCTTAAAGAAACTCTTGCGCAAAGATACACAAAACACATCCATCACTGCACAACCAGCACAGGCAGATGCACACACATGCACAAATAAGTTGGAATTCGTATGGTAATTACATAATCCTATTATGTTTCTCAAACCCACTGGAGCATAGTTATTTTCTGACTGTGCATTCGTTACTGCATTAACCACAATCCAAGTCCTGAGTCTCATCACTCAAATCTGACGGTCATATTATCTGTGCATATGCATTCTCATCACATACAAACACATTCACAACAAAACAGCAATGGAGTCAAGACTAGAACCTTCAACACCCAGATCTAATTTGAAAGTTCTCAAGATCAAGAGTCCAAATTGTTGTAAACACAAGATCATATGTCTCTTGCTACACTCAAATGTTTACGCATGTAATTGCAGTGAACTGATAAAGTATATTTTATGCTCAGATCTCATTGCTTACACTGGCAGAGAACAAAGTATTTAGGCTTGTCTGTCGATATTGTACAAGTCCTGCTCCTGGAGTTATTCCAGAAATTGCTGCTGACCCCAGAACAGCCCGATTCATCCACCTGCATTTCACTCTTCTCTTTTTCTCCTCTCTCTCTCTCTCTCTCTCTCCTTCTCTCTGTTCCAGCACTAAACTTATGAACTTCCATTTTAGCGCCTGAATGGCTGAGACGTTACACACACTCAAATTCATTTCAAAATGGAAACATCTACATTAACTGGTTTTATTCAAGTTAAAAAATATTATTAACATCACAGAATCAACTTAAATACATTAAATTCATACCAACAAAACTATTTTTATGGGTTAAATCAAGTAGAAATAGCCTAGTTCTTCAAGGTAACTGAAGAAGCTGAAGGCAACTGAAGAAGCTCATTTAACAGCGTACAAAAAGACATGTAAATACTAAGATATTGACTAACCTTAAAGGGATAGTTTATCCAAAAAATTTAAGTTCTGTCATCATTTACTCACCCTCATGTTGCTTCAAACGCATAACATTTTGAAACAAAAAATGATATATACCTACACTGAAAGTCCATGTGCCCAAAATTTAGAAGACCCAAAAAGGTCATAAAGGCATTGTAAAATGAATCCATATGAATCGAGGGTCACACTTTAGATTAGGGTCCAATTCTCACTATTAATTAACTATTAACTTTTGCCTCAATAGACTCCTAACTGCTTATTAATATTTAGTAAGGTAGTTGTTAAATGTGTGTATGATTTCACTTTTTTAACTTTGGTTAGTGTGTAATGTTGCTTTTAGAGCATAAACAACATCTGCAAAGTAACAACGCTCAAAGTTCAAAGCAAAGGAAGATATTTTCTTTTCATTTTTTAGGACTACAACAAACGGCTGGTAGGGACTACAACGAGCTTCTTCCCGGGTTGGTGACATCACTAACCCTAAAATTTACATAAACCCTACCCCCGAGAACACGCAACAGAGGGGGTGAGGCCATGTTATATGCAATACAGTATGTAACACAAATGCAAAAGCATGTCATAAAAGCAAGATGACAACATGACAAGTTTTCCCACTACCTGTTTTATCTTCATGCAGCATATATTCTCTGGCTCTGTAGGCATCTTACAACAGTTCCCACATGAGCGATTTATAGATTATCATGACAGAATATGCTAATCAATGACTCTAAGATATCCCACATCAGCTACATAAATTCATCAACTAACCATTCAGAATGCATTCTACATGTTGTCACTTCTTCTTTAGTCTCTCCATCATTGTCCGACTCCGGTTTGAAACTAAAGGCTGAACAGTTTCTGACATTTTCAGTGAGTCTGTGTGAGGTAATTGGTGCTGCTAACAGTACTATGTGCTAACACTAGCTCTTGAAACTTCGCTTCCTCTTTTGTGAGCAGCAGCTCATTTGCATTTAAAGGGACACGCACAAATGGAGCATTTTTGCTCACCCTCAAAAAGTGACAAATATTGAGCTAATATTGGTATTTTGAGCTAGAACTTCACATATACACTTTGGGGACACCAGAGACTTATTTTACATCTTGTAAAAGTGGCATTATATGACCCCTTTAAGTTTGGGTTTAGGTAGGATTAAGGTATGTAGAATAAGGTCATGCACAAAAAGGCATTAATATGTGGTTTATAAGTACTAATAAAGTAATATGCATGCTAATAACCAACTAGTTAATAGTGAGAACTGGACCCTTAACTAAAGTATAACCCATTTAAAATATCTTAATTTGTGTTTCGAAGATTAACTTTAGTCTTTTTTTGGAACAACATGGGGTTTGAAACAACATGAGGGTGTATTTAGAATTGATGGTGTTTTTGTTTTTTTTTTCCTTTTTAGGGCTTGGAAGTTCCCTAAACTCACTTTCACAGTTTAGAAGATGCATTGATGCACCTAAAGCATTCACCAAACCCTTTCAAAACACCCCAGCATCAAAATGGACTAAAAAGACAGGAAAGTTTATATAGGATGCAAATAACTCATACATATGCAATGATTCCTCTCTCATATGAAAATATAAGTATAATAGAAATGCTTTCCTGAGGAGCCATTCATAATCAGGAGGAAATTATGAATCTGAATGAAAAGCTATGAAAGACATTATTACATCACCCAGGACTGGGTTATTTGGGGATAGATTGAGCTCATATAATACCCCCCAGTGTCCAATGCAAAATTACCTCTTAACTAATTGAAACCATTCAAAATGATTACTCTAGTGTCTAGTTAGATTGTGTGTGAAGGCTATATTTATAGCTCAAGCACGCTAAATCATTATTCTGTTTTTCCATAATCAACACTAATAAATGGCCAACTACAGGCAAGCGATTTCATTATTAAAGTGCAAATATTCATAAATAAATAACTGTATTTAATTGCAACATTTGCATAATTTTAAATGCATAAACATTATAGAATGTAAAACAGACCTTATTTCTCTTGAGACAGAACAACCGTATCTTGACATACTGAATTTTTTTTTTTATAAGAGAAAAACAATATATTACGTCAAGACACATGGCAGAGCAGAGACTCTACCGTCATTTGTGAACCACAGTGTGCACAGAAGGTCATATTGCTATCACACAGGTCCAAATTGAGAGGATGTCTGACACAAACACACTCACACGCACATAAATGATGGTCATTCTGCCGGAAACTTCAGAGGATGTGAAGAACAACAGGCTTCCAGCCAGGCACAATCTGCATTTCTCCGATCTTCCTCACATTACCCTTCAATCACCTTCCCCTGGGAGCCATAATTATAGGAGGTGTTCTGCTGTTGTGGTTTTGTACATTTGTTCCCAGAACGTGCTCTTTTGTCATCACAACACCTGTGCTGGGAAGGTTGAGACTATGAACGTCACAATGTCACTGGGTAAATCAACTCTAGACAGAATAGAATATCATAGAGACTTGGAGGTGGGATCTTTTGGCGTGTGCCAGTAAGCAACCGCCTAGAAAACACCACCTAGCAACAACCTAGAACACCCTAGCAACCAAATGGCAATGACCTGGTTGTCAGGCTTTGCAGCTTTTAAAGGATTAGTTCACTTTGAAATGAAAATTACCCCAAGATTTACTCACCCTCAAGCCATCCTAGGTGTATATGACTTTCTTCTTTCTGATGAACACAGTCTGAGTTATATTAATAAATATCCTGATGCATCCAAGCTCTATAATGGCAGTGACCAACGAGTATGAAGCTCAAGAAAGTGCATTCATCCATTATAAACGTACTCCGCATGGCTCCGGGGGGTTAATAAAGGCCTCCTGAAGTGAAGCGATGCATTTGTGTAAGAAAAATATCCATATTTAACAAGTTATAAAGTAAAATGCCTAGCTTCTACCAGGCTTTGACTGGAACTGGGTTACTCGAAGGAAGAAAATAGTATCGAGGGAATGAAATAGTAAATCGTGTGCATGATTTAGCAAATCGAGGGAATGAAATAGTAAAGCATGCACGCGATTTAGCAAAGCGTGTGCACAATTTTTTTTTTTTTTTTTTTTTCCTGCTCCGCAATATGCTCACATTTTAACATGATTTTTTTTAATGATGTATGGATAATCAAGTAAATCTGAGTTGTTTAAGTCCGTTCGTGTCCAACTTGAACTATTACTAACAGTATAAAAGTTATTACAATACTTTTACCTTATAAAAATCATTAAAGATTTCACAGCAAAAAGACATGTGTACCATGACCGGAAGGGGGACGTTTTTACAATTATACTAAAAGGCTTGCTAAAAAGTGTAAACTATCAATCAGACACTATAAAGGCATGTAGTAGACTGTGTACAACAGGTTTTTCAGACATTTTTTGATGATAGCTTATAGAGACCATAGAAATTTGTGTATTAAATATTATACAGTAGGCTTCACAGGGTTATTTCTAATTTCGATGCTGTTTCCTTTCCTCTACAGGTTCTACACACTTACACAGAGGAAGAGATGTCAGTCTTACCTACAAACGAGTGTATTTGTCACCGAAGCACTACAGGTGACCAACCCAAAGCTCATTTTATTTCCCCTGTAAATGATTAAGTACACCCCCTTCACCTCTTTCCGTCAATTAAACATTCAGTGGCAGGAGTTACGTGATGCTGCGGAGTGCTCAATTGGAGGAAATGTGTGTAAGGATGACACACTGATGGACTCTGACTCACTTGGAATGAATCACTGACATTTATAAATTATGTGATTTGAAGTTATTTAATTTCCTACATTCAGTAGAATTGGGTGCAGCTCCTGAAATCCAAATATTCTCATTTCTAGAATCTATGGCTATGGTCAGACTATCGTGTACATTACATTGCTACATTACTGTCTGATGTAAACAGTATTTCTGTCATGACAACTCTCTGACTGTTTGGCATGGTAATGGATATGATCATGTTGATATGTTTGGTCTTAGCGGATTAGATCTGCTTCGCTGCTGCAATACGGGACTTGCTACTGCCAATACATACACAACATGCTGCTGTGAGCAAGATAGACATGCTGCTGCTGTACAATACATGAATTACCCCTATCAGATCTATACAGGTGGAGCTGGGGAAGGTGGAGGGTTTCTGAAAGCGTGCTGCAAATGCTATAGCAAATGCTGACCAAGTATTTGAAGGTTGAGCAGCGAGCTCTTTGGGTACTGATATAGCAGGAACCAATCAGCTGTGCCCTATAGAGAATGATGTGATTACAAGCAGATTGAGTTAAGGATCTATCAGCCTGCGCCATCTAGAGTTTCATGACAGAACTTTGTATTTGTACTGTGCACCAACGTTTGTATGTACGTATTTGTACGTATGTTCTGTTGCATATACATTTTCGTATGTTTGAACAGACACTGATGCGAACAATGTCACGGACTGTGTTTGAGTATTTTGAGCCTGTCATGTTGCCCTCGCAAAAATTCCATCAATTTTCAATTCCAACTAGATTAGAATTAAAAAAAAAACTTGCATGTATGTATCTAAAAGCATTTAAAATGCTGTCAGTACATTAAAATTGTACACTTTAATGTATTTCCAATCCTACAAAATCATATTAGCGTTCAAAAATTTTATACTGCACTTTTTTGTACAAAAATACAGTAAAAATGTACGTAATATTGTAATGTTATTACAATTTAAAATAACTTTTCTTTTTAAAAAATATTTTAAAATGTAATTTATTCCTGTGATCTTAAAGCTGAATTTTCAGCAGCTATTACTCTATTCTTCAGAGTCACATGATCCTTAAGAAATCATTCTAATATTTTGATTTGCAGAATACCATTTCCATTGCTCATTATTTGATTTGACTGCCCAAACTGAACACATTTACTGGACAAAAATGGACAAAAAGTAACATTGTAAATATTCTATAACTGATCATAAATGGAGCATAACAGCAATGGTAAGTGACAACAAGAAAAGACTATCACAACTTCTGTGTCATGCTGACTTTATAAAAAAAAAATGATATATATACAGTACACACTGTGCAGTGTTCAGTAAGCAGTACACTAGTATTCTACTCTGTGCCTATAGCCTCAATGAACAGTTGTTGTTGGTTACAGATAACCAGCTTAGTCCAGTCATACCAAACAGCTCATGTAGCAGCATTAATCTCTCCTCTCACTCTTTCT
Source organism: Hypophthalmichthys molitrix (assembly GCA_037950675.1). Classification (NCBI taxonomy): domain Eukaryota; kingdom Metazoa; phylum Chordata; class Actinopteri; order Cypriniformes; family Xenocyprididae; genus Hypophthalmichthys; species Hypophthalmichthys molitrix. Next base: position 20,030,624 of record CM075510.1, on the reverse strand, counting down.
GCAATCTGGAGAGGTTACAGACCTAAATCTTTAGCTTTGCTACGTCATTACAGCACACAACTGTGACTCATCGGGCGAACAACCAATCACAACGCACCACCTTATTATGTGCTCTGCACAACCTGCTTATCCGTCACTTACCCTTCCCAGAGGGGACATCGTCTTCATCGGGATATTCTCTCTCTGGCAGCAAATAAAGCTCCTCATATAGTAAACAGCTTAAGTTAAAATACTCTAGACACAACAGACAGGCTTAGGCTTTCAGTGTTGTTAAAGCAATCACAGACAATTAGATCAGTCAACTGTTTGCTTCAAAATGCAAACATTGACACAAAGCAGGCCATGCACACTTAGCGCTGTAGCATATCTGCAGTTGATCAACAGCTTTAGCTTGAGTGTCTGTCATCAACACCCCTACTATGAACCTTTATGAATAAAGCTATACTGTTCATCATCTTCTTATCGCTGTCTGGCAGTCACACTACGCTGCGTATGTCCCTTTTTAACAGCAGTTATTTTGACCCGTATAAGCCTGGATGATCTGCTTAGCGAGTGAAGGCTAACAGTGAAACTGTTATAGTGTGTGTTTGTGTGTGTGTCTTGTGGCTAGATACAATGCTCATAAAATTAGCTTTTAAATCCAGGTTTGTCTACACTGTATTGAAGGTGGCTTGTAGCATATATTGAGAGGCTGTTTACATGACACCATTTTCAACTAAATACTGAAAACTTTTTATGTCGTTCATTTACATGACAACAGTGTTTTAGGGGCCTGAAAATAAAAACTTGAAAACATGTTTCAAAGTGCAAGTTTTTGAAAACGATAGTTATTGTCTGTGTTCAGTCTATAGGCGCGTAGTGTTTCTTTACAAAGTGATCTCGCCAACTACTGGCCTGGAAGCATTTTTACAGTGTTTTTAATAGTTTTCGCAGATCCGTATGAACGGGGATCGTTTTGACAACATTGCTGTATGTATGTGAAAAACGCAAAAGAAAATGCTTTGTTTTTAGTACATTGTTTTCGTGTAAACGTACCCTTAATCCCTGACAGCAACATAGTGTTGGCCCAGATCCGGCCCACATCTGGTTCGTGTGTAATCCACATGTACCAGATGTGGGCCAGATCTGGGCCACACTATGTTGCTGTCTATGAGAATAAAGAAAGGAGACACACACAAAAATAGAATGCACTAATTTTCATCAATCCGAATGAATTCAGTCCGATTTCAGATTCTAAAAGTTGCTTACAATTTGATTCACATATTCGTTTACATGTGCATTTCATTCATTTCAAACAAAACTTCTGTGCATGTGCAGGTTTTTTAATGAACATTTAGTAAATACTGATCCACTGACCAGATTGTAAGACACAAGATATAAATAAACGCACTTTCGTTGGAAAGGAAAAATATGTAAACATGCTCATCACAGCACCGCATGTGTGGTATTTTTAAATCCGAGAAATAGTCGGATTGTTTACATTTTTTTCCCCTATTGATCAAATTATTTCAGATCTACACCACTCCTCCCAATCCATGCCTTGATGCCACCTTATGTAGTCTAATACTTCATAAAAAGGCTTTTTTTTTTTTTTTTTTTTTTTACAGGGTTTGGTTACAGCCTACATTTTATGTTCACCTAAGAAAAGTATCTGTAAAGATCTCTTACTTCCTTGCATTCGGTAAATACCTTGCTGATAAAATTTAATTAATAGCAGAGAAAGTTACAGTTTATAATACAACATGGGCATTCAAAAATGTATTTCTAAAAAAACTTCAGGTCCAAATGGGAGAAAAGGCTTTAAAATGTGTCTGATCTCTACAACCTTGGAGAAACACTCAACAGCAATAGGAGAATCAATAATGATCAATGCATTTTATAATAGTCTGTAATAAAACATATGCCGTCAGATTGTTAGCAACCTGTCACTATCACATAGCAATGGGATTTCACACATGGCAATGATGAAATGCAAAGCTCTCTAAATCTTCATGGGATTTGGATTTTTCCTTTGCTCCTGCTGCATGAAGGTATCTTATGAGCTTATCCCATAACACAAGCGATCTATCTGGTTTAACAGCAAGAGATCAGAAGGGGATGTTGAAACTGCAACACTGACCATGTCAGGCATGTTGCACACACAAAAAAAGGAAAGAGCTATTTGCAATCCGATTTGCTAGATTCAACAATTGTAGAGACCTTTCCATGCTTGTTTATTGTTGCGGTAAAGCCTACATTTTAGGTTTACCCACCTATGAACAACAACTTGGCATTATGTGTCAGGCAAACAATTTGTTGAAATGGATTCTTGGTCACAATAAAAGATGAGGGTTACAAACAGTTCACAAATATAGTACACAAAATGTGTCAAATTAATTGATATTAAAATTACTAAAATATTGTAGTTTTGGAAAACTGATAGTTGATGGTGTATAAAATAAACGGTTACACCATTAAGTTGACAGTTACATAGTACTTATTTGAGAAAGTACTGAGTAATATTAATTAACTACATGTACTTACTATAGAGTTACGATTAGGGTTAGTTACTTGTAATTATGCCTAATTTACTGTTATTACTATTAGTACATGTAGTAATGTGTAACTACGTCATCTTAAAATAAAGTTACCAAATAAACAAAAAAAAAAAAAAAAATTATTTCATAAAATAAAAATATAACAAACATATTGTCAGAATAAAGCAGACTTGAGGGAGATGAATCAGTGATAACACAGCTTTATTAGAGCAAATTCCAAACACAGGTGAGAAATGACAACACAGCGATGATGAAGGCAGGTAATAAACTTCAGTTCTTAGGTTTTGCAAGTGAAGATTAAGATTGTGACTTCAACAGGAGAGTAAATCGACACAAACCTTATGTTGCCGTTTAGCAGGCTGAATAGTGATCAAAGTCTTTGCCTTACAGGACTTGAGGGAATGCTGGAGAATAGGAACAGGTGCGGAGCAGGGAGACAGGAATTTAGAATAGCAGGAGGTAATATTTGCAGTTGGAATACAGGTAAGTAATCCATAGTCCAAATCATAGACCAGACAATGGCTGCATCTGAAAACTTAGGCAGCTGACTTGTTGCCTCGCTGCCTTATAGGCAATGACTCTGCAGGCAGAGTTTGCGCACAAAGGCACCTCACAAAACGTATTTCGGACAAACTTCTGACTCAAACTTCAGCGTAACAGTTTAATGATCTACAGCAAAATAGAGCGAGCTTTGGTGAGAATTATACAAATATTTAATTTCTCATTAGAAATGACATCAGAAGTGGAAAACATTGGTCAAAAATGAACATTTACACACAAACTGACCAGAAACTGCAACTTTCAGACACCATCTTTCTTTTTTAGCTTAACTGTCACCGAATGGAACACATAGGTTTGCAGGATATCAAAGGCAGCAAAGGATACATCTATGTCTTCAAAAATCAAACAGATGGAGGTATCTCAGGAGACAGGAAGTGAAACTAACATTTGATTTAGACGTACCTTGATGTCTTCCTACCTTGGAATGAATCCTCTGAAGGCAGCATTTTTAAGTTTTTGGAAGCAACCTCTGTGGTGTGCTTCAATGCCAGAGGTGATGAGTGTGCTGATGAGGTGCAGGTGCAGGTGATGGCTGAGTGAGCGCAGGAGAGGAACAGGAGGAATGCTAGGAAATGTAGTGTGCTAAGGTGACTAGGCTGGTGATGGGAGTTCGTGACAACTGTAGTACTGAAAATTGTTAACAGTGATTGTGTAAAAAAAAATTATAATAAATAAATATGTCTATATATAAATTTACTAAATAAATAAATATGTTAATATAAACATACAAAAAATATTGAAGTATTGGCTGTATAAAAAAAAAACTAAAAGACAAATAAATAATTACATTTATAAAATTAATTCATAGTATGTTTATATAAAAAATACTAAAATATTGAAGTATTCAAAGCTTGTTGATAGACAACTGTGTACACATAAATTAATTAATTGTGATTTTTAAAATTAATAAACTATGTTAATATAAATGTAAAAATATTGTAGTGTTGGGAACTTGTTTATAGTTGACTATGTAAAAAATAAATAAACAAATAAATACATACATACATATTTTTAAATTAATGAAAAAGTATGCTAATATAAAATTACAAAAATGTTTCAGTAATGGTAACTTGTTAATACGTGGCTGTATAATAAATAAATGTTACTTACTGTATTTATTCATGTTTATATAAATTATTGTAAATAAATAAACGGTGGGTATTTTGCCTCCTCATTTCAGAAGACCACCACGTGCTGGAGCCGCCAGTAGCAGGCTGAGTCATGTTGTAATAGCTGTACATGGTGAGGAGTTATTCTGGACTGAAGCTCTGTTTTGAAAGCCTCATGTCAGGTGAACACGGATCTGATGACTCATGCACTGAAACTACACTTCTCTCTTAGTTTCACAGTGTACGCCAGAGCATAAATCTTTTACACTGCATGTCAGAGGGCACTCAACTATTAATATATATATATATATATATATACATATATATATATATATATATACAGTACACAAACCTGAGAGCATAGAAAATAGAGTACAAATGTTGCCGCAGCTCTGTAGATCATATTGTCGAGGGACTGGTGGTCTGGTCATGTTGCAGTAAGAATAAATGCAGAGAGGAGGTCGGTTGATTTCACAATATTCTCTCTCTCTCATTTCAGCCCTTCTGTTCATAAGAGGACAATTCGCTGACTGAGGATTTAGAGTACAGTTTGCGCTTTCAACCAATCTAAATTTGGCCAGCTTCACTGCATATGTGAAAAAAAGCATTAACAGTCTCCCGGGACAAACAGAGGAGGGACAAATATTATTACGGAGGGATGAATAAGATGTATGCAGAACTACATGCAATGCATGTGGACAATTTTTACACTACAGCACATGACTGGCTGCGACATGAGAAGCTTATCCCTCCTTCCTGTAACACATTAATGAATCTGATGCAGCCTGGAAACAGCCTGAATGCTGAAAGATTCTGTAAACACACACCCCCAAACACAAAGGGGTGAATTCACTAAAAGGTTCTGCCACTTTAGCTTGCGGTATTTGTAACTAGCTGTCTTATTTAAAAAGCATCTGCTTTTTAACCAAGCTCAAAATGCACAGTATGTCAAATCAAAAGCAAAATTTTAAAGTCAATGTTCTCAGAACAGATCTTGTTTCTATGTAAAGTAGGCTCATTATAGTCTGATTATTATGCATCTTATTCACACAATTCAGTGCTATTTGCCTAAATAATGTTGCATATTACAAAATCCCTTTTTTTTCTGTCAGAAAGCAGATTAATTCCCCCACCATGTGCCTATGTCAATCTTCAGACAATTTAATTTCATCCTGGCACACCCTCACCCTAAAGAAAAGGAAGTGCACTTCTTCGTACTTTTAAAAAAAGTAATTATTAGAGAAATAATGTACTGTAAAAGAATGTACTTATAAGTACAAACTGATTGTAATGCTTTTGGAAACTTGCATGCAATTAAATGAAAACATATTTTACATTTATATTAAAGCTGCAGTCTGTAAGTTTTTCCTCTTTGTCGCCACCTCTGTTTGAAACCTGCAATTGCATTTATTTGTGGAATTATCATCTTTACGTGGGTTGTGCATCGGCACGGCTCCTCAGCTCGGATGAATCTAATGTTTGCCATATAGCATACTAGCTGGGGCGTCTTCATGTATACAGACGTGACGTAATGACGCAAAGACGAACTGCGGCATGCTCGAACTTCCTGCAGAAACCTACCAGTACCACTCTATTTAGAAAACATTATTACAAGCTTACCATTGTGAATCAGGCTAAGGTAAGGATATAGTTTTGAACACTGGCTGGTTATGTACTTGCTCAAAAATTGATTTTGGATCATTTTTAACCAAAAACATTACGGACTGCAGCCTTAAATGCAGTTAGCAGAACTTGATTTTTAGACACTTAAGTATGTAATTACTTCTATTGTCTTTGAAATAGTTAAAGTGTACTGTCAAATGTACTGACAAGCATTTATGGTAAATTAAAGTATACTTTAATGTCATTTCTATTGAAACGTGTATGTCATGTATTTAAACAGATTTGTAATTACACATTGTAATGATTAAGTCATTTAGTATTTTTAAAATATGTTAACTTTAACTGTAATACTGAATAACACACTAAAGTTAAAATTATGATCAAGTACTTTACACATGCTTTAAGTGTACTTTAAAGGGGACCTATTATGCCCCATTTTACAAGATGTAAAATAAGTCTCTGATGTCCCCAGAGTATGTATGTGAAGTTTTAGCTCAAAATACCACACAGATAATTTTTTATAGCATGTTAAAATTGCCACTTTTTGGGGTTGAGCAAAAACGTGCAGTTTCAGTGTGTGCCCTTTAAATGCAAGTGAGCTGCTGCGCTCAGCCTAAGAGGGCGGAGCTTCAAGAGCTGGTTCTCTGGTGTCAGGAGTCAGTCAGGAGTCAGGACGCACTATAATGTCAGAAACTATGAATATATGCTGCATGGAGATAGAACAGGTATAGTTTAGTTCAATTACGGTTATAACTTATATTGTCTTCTTCCACTATATTACTACAAGCCTGTTGTACCGGACCCCGTCCGAATGATGGCCCAAACTTTACAGATGAGTTTTATGATGTTTATTGTATTTCGCACAAAAGATGAAGCATCTGTTTTCACTCTAGAATATCTCTGTGAGAGCTTAATAAAACACAGTGCAAGCATGCATTAAAATATTATCCATAAACTCTCTCTCCTTTGCATTATCATCAACATACATAGCAAAGTACACAGAAACACAACTAACAGTAAACAAATATATAAAGACCTTATGCCTTTCCGGGTGGTGCTTAATAAACTGGTACACTTTATTTCCGTCAACTCAGATGAACTCTAATAAAGTGCTCTCACACTTTATTACTGCCGTATCCAGTATCACTCTGGAGACTGTAAGCTGGATCACAGACAGTTTACTGATCTATCTTTGAGTAACAACTTTTTAGCACAACCTCTGTTTTGTATTGTCCCTTTGTTTTGACATTCGTTCACAAAGCAGTCCGGTGTGAAATGATTCGCGCAGACATAAACAAATTTCAGTAGAGCTGAGGGAGCACTTTCTACGAAAACAAAATGAATCCACCTCGTCTTCAGAGGCTCAGATTTAGGGAGTAAATGGAGAGAGCTATGTGGATTAATCCATCCAGCTACAGAACAATTAAAACCCTTCAGAGACATTCTCCTCAGTGCAGCAATGGCGGACTGTGTAAACTTGCTGTGAACTCGCTCAGGGCGGTTCTATGTTAAAACGGCAGTGTCTGTCAATATTCGTGGGTGGGGCCTGTGGCTAATGTGACGTCACACTTGTTCTGAAACACTGCTATTGATTTATGGGGATTTAAAAAAAAAAAGGAGTGGTTGGATTTTTATCATTATAGGGTGGTTGTGTACACACACTGCGAACACACATTTATAGCCAAATTTTTGCATAATAGGTCCCCTTTAAAGCTTGACAAAATATTATTAAATGAAAGCATACTCTCTTTAAGTACATTTAAGTGGCCTTTTATTTCATCAGTGTTATATTATCTGCAAGTACTGTTTTTTAGAATATATTTTTAAATACTAAAAGTGCACATAAATACAACTAAGCACACTTCTTTTTCACAAGGACAGTAAATACACAGTTTACATAAGCTAATGCTTCAAGGTACAGACAGGAACTGGGCATTGGGCATATCGCTCCAGACTGCACAGAATGCTTCACAGCGTCCACCAGGTGTTATTTCAGTCTGTCTCACTCAATAACATACAGTTATTCAGTCTACCAGGCCTCTGAAATGCTGTCTAGCAGCACAGACTCTCTTTTCTAGAAAAAAATGATGTACTGCTTTTCTTTATGGCTTTACCTGGCCTCCGCAGTGCAGTGCTGTAAGTTATTTATGTCTGGCATCTATCGACTGCATTTAAAATCACATCAGAATGAATAAAGGTCCACTCCTAATAATCTGTTTTTCTGCTTCCCGTAATGCTGTTTGTCTGCATCTTATCTTTGATTGTCAGCCCACTGTCAAATTCTTTTTTTTTTCTTTTTTTCTTTTTTTTTGAATGCACATTAATTGAATCTGGCATATGCATAATTTTTAGTCCTTTTTCATGTGCATTTAATGACTTTAAACGCAAATGGAGTGGGATGTGGACACATGGAAGAAGCTTAATGGGATTAATTGGATTACTGCAGTTAAATCAGAAAGCTCAAAATGAGGTCTTCATGAAGAAATCCTATTTCAGTCACTAGTGTAGTTAAAGGTTATATAACATTATATAACAGCGAGTACAGTTTCATTGACCTCCTGCTGGCTAGAGGATGCAAGTAAGAGCATCATCCTCATTGCTGGAGTTAATTAGTTTTATTCTTAGAGGCTTAAAACTTGCAGCAATCACTGACTGCAGAATGACGAATAAAGCATCTGTAAACAACCCCAGGTAACTCTAGCATTAGACTGCATTAAAGTTCACATGCATGTAGTGCACACTAAAAGCATGTAAATTAGTATATTTTTTAGTAGCCTATGTAAACAGTATGCCAGTATTGTGACATTCTACAATGTCATGAAATTATGTCTTGACACTATTGACCCCTTTGTTTCATACATTTAATGTTAAGCTAAATTAATTTACATTAAATTCATTATTATCTTAAGTCAGTGGTTCTCAACGCTGGACCTGGGGACCCACCACTCTTCACATTATGTATGTCTTTCTTATTTAACATACCTGATTCAGATCATCAGCTTATTAGGAAAGAGCTATAAGAACTGCACTGAGTGTGTCAGATTAGTGTGTCAGATTAGCTACATACAAAAAAGGTCCCCAGGACAGGAGTTGAGAATCACTGCCTTAAGTCATAATGAAACAGCATTTGCAAACTGTCCAGACTGTTGTAAAATATATCAGAGTAAAACAGGATATTCAAAGAGAGAAAAAAACTGTTTCAGAGCTTGATTTTTTCTATCAGGAGTTTGATTATTGGTTAGCATTAGCTATTAGCTTGTGTAGCTTTGTTTACATCTTGGCTTTGGTTAGGTTTGTTTCAAGTGGAGAAAGTTATTACATTTAGTAAAAGATTACGCATTTCACCTTTTATTCTACGACAAACTACATCAGTAACACCCTCTCATGATTTTTTTTTTTTTTTCTTCTCTTAAAAAAGTGGTTGCTAACAAGTGGCTAAATGAAACTGGAGAGATTGTCTGGGTCATTTAACATCACGCCAAACAGATAAATTCATACTCACTAGTCCACTTTCACAGCCTCACTGTGTTTATAATCATGCACTTGCAAACTATACTAACTCAGGCTTCCACATGAAAAAAATACTATAGTACTATAGTAAATTGTAGTATACTGTATATATTTTAGTATTTACAACACTTTGTTAATGACTGCTACAGCATACTGTAGTATTAGCTATAGTGAAGTGATAAACTGTAATAAATACTGTAGTATACTTTAGTTTTTACCACAGTAAACTGTATATTGTAGAATAATTACCCTATAGTTGTAGAAAGCTTAGTACAGTATTGGGTAAAGTAATTTGTTTATATTACTATAGTTGTTATATTACCACAACAACTATAGAATAACCACAACAAATTAATTCAAGTACTTTACTATAGTATGATTCAAAACCACTATAGTATTTACTATGAATTACTATAGTATTTTTTCATGTGTGCTTTCAGGAAAATGTTTTTAAATAAAGACTGAAAGAGTTGTCTGAAGCTCATGGTGATATTTATCATGTGATTGTGGTATTGTTCGTTCATAACTTTTTAATTGTGGCGATTGTAAAGTTGAGTTCATTTCTGAAGATTATCATGATGTGTAAGAATCAAACTTTTGCTGGACACATCTTATTTTCTGTAATAATCCAAAAGCCAATGGAAAAATCCTATTGGGTTTTTGTTGAGGCAACTAGTGTGATGCTAACTTCCAGATTAGCCTACAAAAATACATTATCACTGCAGTGCTCTATGTTGAAAGACAACCGTCACAAACTCCTTTCAAAGCACAAAGGGTTGAGGACCAAAAATCATGCACACTTCAAAAATCAACTGGAAATGGTACACTATCTGAACACTTTGGCATAATATTTTTTAAGAAGGCACTAATCTTAATCTTACATACTGTGATGGATATGCACATTTGGAAGCAACCTTCATACACTAGCATCTGGGTTTAATGAGCTTTCCATCTGACCTTTCATATGAGCATTTCATATTAGCATTCAAAGTTTAGTATGTTTATCTTTTCTGTATATCCTGAACTTATAGTGAAGGAAGTCCTAAGTGCATTCATTGTATATTCTCCACACGAACAAGACTGTGCTGGCTGGGGGAGGAATCCCGCGTGTCATGATACATTTGGCAAACAACGGAAGCACGACCAAGAGTGCACCGCTGGAGATGTGGGTATATCAGCCCACTGGAGAACATCCTGCCCAGAATAAGAAAGATTGATGGTGAAATCAGGTCTGAGAACTGAATCAATACTTATCAGCAGAGCCATGGCTATACTCATCTTACAATTAGCAACTTGGAAGGGAAAACTTGAACATGGGGAATTTCATAGAAAATTGGCATTGAGGATTAAATCACATAATCATAGGGAAATAGAAAGAATTAAACCTGGGGAGGGTACCACTGTTTCGAAGAATGTTCATCCCTTCAATACAATAGGCCTTTCACAATAGATGAATAGAATTAAAACAGTAACATTAGAGCAACATTGTACTTATTTTAATCAGTCCACTGGTTCAAAATTGTTTGAAAAAATCACTACACATTGTAGAAGTGTAATGTAGTCATAATATGGGTCTGTTGTTAAGTAGGAATTAAATTAGGACATCTTACTGAACACCTACAACAGTGTAGGCAACTGTGACCACTAGTCCTTGAGTTTAAGAGATGTGGGTTTGAATCGTGCATGTGGGCATAGTAACAGGAATCCCTGTTTTTTTACAGTTCAAAAAAGTCTGAAATCTGCGTCATTCAATGAAATGCTGTATGCATATACTGTAAGCCTTATCATAAAAATAAAAGATATTAACACAATTGTTCTCAGCATCATTACTATGATCCTTCTGAAATCCTTCTAATATGCTGATTTGGTGGTCAAGAAACATTTCTTATCGATGTTTAAAAAAAAGCTGCTTAAAATTTTTGTGGAAATATTCAATTCAAAAGAATTGCATTTATTTGAAATAGAAATCTTTCGTAACATTATAAATGTCTTTATGGTCACCTTTGATCAATTTAATGCATCCTTGATAAATAAATGTATTCATTTCTTTAAAAACATTTTTAGTGACCCCAAACTTGGTAGCGTATATCAAGTGATATTAAAGGGTTAGTTCACCCAAAAATGCTCACCCTCATTTCGTTCCACATCCGTAAGACCTTCATTCATCTTCAGAACACAAATTAAGATAACCTTAATGTTAACCTTAATGTTAAACACTGCTTCATGAAGCTTCGAAGCTTAACGAATCTTTTGTTTCGAATCAGTGGTTCGGAACGTGTATCAAACTGCCAAAAATCACACCCCCAGTGGTGAACCATTGAAATTTCAAAACACTTATGACATAATGAAGCCTCGTTTACTGAAATCATGTGACTTTGGCAGTTTGATACACGCTCCGAACCACTGATTCGAAACAAATGATTTGTTAAGCTTCGAAGCTTCATGAAGCAGTGTTTTGAAATCGCCCATCACTAGATATTGTTGAATAAAGTTGTTATTTGTTTTTTGGTGCACAAAAAGTATTCTTGTCGCTTCATAACATTAAGGTTGAACTACTGTACTCACATGAACTGTTTTAAATACGTCTTTAGTAGCTTTCTGGGCATTGAAAGTGTTAATTGTCTTGCTGGCAATGCAGGCCTCACCGAGCCATCGGATTTTATGAAAAATATCTTAATTTGTGTTCTGAAGATTAACGAAGGTCTTACGGGTGTGGAACGATATGAGAGTGAGTAGTTAATGACAGAATTTTCATTTTTGGGTGAACTAACCCTTCAAATATTTTAAAAACTTTATTGTATCGGTCACTATTTTTATGCTTTATTGTACTTCTTTTTCATTATTTTTACATTTAGGTTACCTTTTCCATAATCTAAAGCTCACTTAATCCTCAAAAACAGTAATTTAATAACAGTGTTAAATGTAATCTTTACCTAATCTCAAAAAGAATATCCATTTTCATGCTATACATTATAATTTTGTGATGCCTAAATTCACTTGTAGCATGCAAAACGATTAAATTTAGTGCTTGATTTTTTATCAGTCAGGTATCAGTCTGAATTTTAATATCATGCATTCCTAAAATCACTGAAAAGGTGGACAATGATAAAATTTAAATTCAAAGATCCCATATTGATCAACCACTAATCTGAATATTGGATGGCATGTGTCCCCCTCAATATCTACGATGGTTACATCCCTGCTTTCGCAGTTTTAGGAGCAAAAGAAATGACAAGGAGATTCATTCTCCCTCCACCCTTCCAGCTGAAGCCATAAAGACTTGATGACATTCAGATCTGCACAGAATTAAACTGAGGTTGCCCCCCTGCACATCCTCCCTGTGGGACACATGTGCAAAGACACAGAGACGGGCTGTACTGATGATCTGGGGGGCAGAGAGCAGAGGAGACAGAGATTAATTATCTTCAAATGGCCATGCATAACTCACATCTGCTGCACCTAAAGATCCCGAGGCACGAGCTGGATACAATGTGCCTGTTTCAGACTATTAGACATGCAGGCGTCCATATCCTCCCCCCAACTCTATTCATGCAGGGGTCCCTGAATCATGATGGGTGACCCCCTTGCCAACCACAACCCCCAAACAACTGCAAACAAATCATTTGAATTAGATTTTTTTCATTTTCGGAAGGAAATGTAAGGGTGACTAATTTCTATAAAACTCATTGCTAGATTGTCTTGACAGACGTAAAACCTTACATTGGATGGCTTGGAAAATAGTAGCATGCCTTTTGTCAAAAAGCCACATGATTTTGAGGTATCATTCATGTCTTTAGTACAAATGATGCATGAGTTACATATCACATGGACATTTAATATTTAGGTGTCCCTCCTACTGTCCTCCAGGTCTTTAAGGTCTCTCCAGGTTAAAGTGGTAGATGGAGTATATATGTCCTAATTGAGGTGTGTGTATATAAACACATTCACACACAAACACACATGTGTCTACAAAGGGGGACAGAAGCGTTGGACAAATGGCAAGACAAAGGCAGTGTAGTGCTATAGAGTTTTATGGGGCTTGATGTATGTCTGGCATCGTCCTTCCAGATCCAAAGGGGACGTTCTGCTCACATAAGCGTCTGTCTTACGACACTGCAGAGTTATACATAAAATAAATTGGCATCCAGTTGGCATTTTTAGCATGCTAATTATGACCCCTTCTGCTGGAGACTTCTAAATCAAATCAGAGGCATACATATTGTACTAATGTAATTGTTTTAATGAAGAAAAAAGTTAAGCAATTTAGCAGAATATCCCAGACTAGTTTCCATACAAATGAAACTAATTTCATTTACATTAGCATATTTTTATATATACATAAGTAGAGGTGTTGCAAGATACTAGTATTGATGATAAAAGTGATATTTAAAAAATGAAATATTGATTGTTAATACCACCATCGACGCAAAACCTGATTTTGCCGAGTTCAACATGTTCCCGGATCAACATCTTTGTTGATCCTGGAACAACATTCAAATCAAACAATCAGATTTAAGGGACAACTTTACAGTTTATGTCAAGTTTAGGCTTAAAATCAGGGTTTGGTGCTTCTACATCAGTGTTATTTATCTATCATTCCCTCTGATTTTAGAGATAATTTATGGATAGGATTAGGTTTAGGGGTAGAGATATGGTTAGGACTAAATTTTCATATAGGAACGTTGTTCCAGGGTCAACAAATTATATTACCTCTGCAAAATCAGGACGTGTCCCCATCGACAGTTGTTTAGTGATGGGGTTAGAAGTGGACCTTCATGAGCTTTATTGTAAAAATCGTATGTTGTCGTACGATTCACATCATATGAATTCATACCAAATCACCACCTCGTGAAATAGTTACATTTTCCGTAAGATCGGGTTGGACGCTTCACACCAAGTTGTATGCAAATTAAGGCTAACATCATTGGTTAGCATTGCGTCGAGTTTGAATATGCAAAAGTGCGAAAGAAGTGGAAATGTTTCCAGTGAATGACAACATGAATTTCGGTCTGTATATCACTTGATTTTCTATATGGGGCCTGACATTATCAATACCCATTCACTTCACTAATTGTATTGAAAAGAACAGCGTGAACATTCTTCAAAACATCTCCTTTTGTGTTCCACAGAAAAAAGAAAATGATATAGATTTAGAACAACATATATAATGGCAGAATTTACATTTTTGCATTAAATTTTCTTACGAGTACTTGCTTATTTGCACATACTGAACAATGTGACCTTGTACTCCCTTTAAATCTTTATAACTTTCATCATTAATTGGACATCGAATCATCCCTTGAGAAGAGAACAAGTCAGGACAACATTCTGAGAATGCCCCTCTCCATGTATATGATATCACACTTGTTTGGATCACACTTGGAAGTGTGAAAATACTGCGCAACCCCAGCAAGAGCTGCACGGAGGACAACAAGCACACAAAGAGTAGACCCCATATTAATTATCCAGCTGCCAACATCACTCATCTCTAAGTACCTGTGTAAAACAGGGATGGGCACTGATAGATTTTACATTGGTGCAACAACCAACATGACACCATCATTACTCCTACAGGAGGACAGTGGTTGAAACCTGAAAGCTGCCAACAAACAGCACTAATTAAGCCTGTGGGAACTCAAAGAGCTGCGTAAGCCTCTGTGCTCTTGCAATGCGCTAGATGCTTGTCAGGAAATCATGCTGATTGTATATTAAATAAGAAGCCCTGGGGCTGAAGGAAGATAGACAGTGAGGAAGGGAAGAAATTAGGTTTGAATCCCAAAGGGCCTGTGATATTCAAATGAATGGTGCAGGATGAGCAAATGAAAGCCTCTCCTTCTTGGAAAAGAGAAGGAGGTTTCTAAAAACAAGCATCACTTCAATGTCTTAAAGGGACAGTTCACCTAAAAATGAAAATTGTTATTGTTTACTTAGCCTCATGGCATTCCAAATTAGACAATAGGTCACAGTGGTTGTTTAGCTGACAAGTCTAGCTCAACTGAGTAGTCGTTAAATAAGAATTTTGATTTTTTTTTTTAACATTCTTAGCAGCACTGATGCATGCTAATAGCACACTATGCTTTAGCTGTTACACGGTTTGTGTGGTCCTTTTGGAAAAGTTGCATCTTTAAATTTATCCTTTCAAGTCAGCATGAAATCAAAACTATTTAGTCAAAATCTGAAAATTTGGAATGATGTTCTTTCTCTGATTATGTCAGTTTGATAACTTGACAGAACAGGAGGTACGCTAAAGTCGCGCCTGGTCTTTTTTCCCTCATTCGGTTTTCACTCATTTTACTCAAAAAATCAAGTCGTCACAACTTTTGCTTCACCACCTTTAAAGCATTAATTAATTGCGAAACAATCATCGTTTTCTAAAAAAAAATCTAAATTTATATACTTTTTAACCACAAATGCTGGTGTTGCACTAGCTCTGCGATCCGCACGCATGACGTAATCACGTTACAAAGGTCATGCTTGACGAAGGCAGAAGTACCGATCCAGTGTCTACAAAGCGAACGTGCAAAGATTAAGCCAAAGCCCTTTACCCAAAAAAAAAAAAAGGTAAGACAACGATATCGGACCATTTTGAAGTTGGAGTAGAAAATTAGATTAAGTTATTTGCCCTAGCGCGGTACTACAGTCTACGTCATGCATGACCTTTCAACGTAATGCGTGGTGCATCGCAGAGCTAGTGCAAGACAAGCATTTGTGGTTAAAAAGTATATAATTTTTTTTTTTTTTTTAGAAAATGACTGATCATTTCACTAGATAAGACCCTTACTCCTCGTCTGGGATTATGTAGAGCCCTTTGAAGCTGCACTAAAACTGAAATTTGGAACTTCACTGAAGTCCACTATATGGAGAAGAATCATGGAATGTTTTCCTCAAAAACCTTCTTTTCAACTGAAGAAAGAAAGATATGAACATCTTGGATGATATGGGGGGTGAGTAAATTATCAGGAAATTTTCATTCAGAAGTGAACTAACAATTGCGTTTTATTCATTTCTGCCTTACGTAAAAGCTCCTCTTAGAAACACAAGATAAAACAAATTAAGCTAGTTGATTCGTCGTTCCGGTAACAGATTAGTTAATACTGAAAGTAATTAATTTGTTTATTAACCCATATTTGAAAACCATATACTTTTTTTTTTTCTTTTTCTTGATTGAAACACAAAAGGAGATTTTTTGCTGAGTATGTTTGTGGTCACATTAACTGTGTGGAAAGGAGCTGTAGGAAAATTCTTCAAAAATTCTCATTTTGCATTCTACAGAGAAACAGCAATCTGGGTTAAAAGCAACACGAGGGTGAGTAAATGACAGCACTTACATTATGGGTTGAACTATTCCGTTAAAGTAAACATTTACATGGGTATGTAAATGTTTAGCAATGTAAGTGTTGGTTTTTCTCCAGAGAAAGGGAGAGATATGGGATCGCATGATCTGCCATGGCTTTGTGCCTTGCCAGGATTTAATGAGGAAAGGATTGAGAGAGCAAGACGTCCATCTCCATGGAGACCAGAGAGATCAACAGCCTTGCCCTTTCTCTGAGGAGCCCTCAAGGCAACACTTTCTACCTCCAAATGAGTCCACGTTCCTGGCACGTGAAAGTCGTACGAACTGACCGGTCCGTATAACGCATAAAAGCTGAACACCCACCAAGGAAACTTCCATCCTGCTTATGAGTGACAAGAATTTGCATATGAAGTGAGTCAAGTGATGTTAAATTTAAGGTTTGAGGTGTTTTTCTGCACCTTAAGTAATACAGAACTACAGCTGCTTTGATATTAGCATGCACGGGTTGCACGCCTGCACACTAAAACCTGATCCATTTCAGCTAATTCAGAGCTATTGCAACCTTTGGCCCTAAAGGGCAAAAAAATAAATGACAAACTCAAACACACATGGGATGAGCAGTTTGTTCAGAACATATGTGTGTGTCTGCTGAATATGCATCAGTTCCTTTTCCATGCCCCTCTTTCTCGTCCCCCTATACGGTGGCTTTTGTCTTCGTCAGTGGCAGGCGGGGTACGTTGCCATGGTGACTACTGCAACAGAAGGCTGAAGGGTTTGACTTCCTCATGACCTTCACAGAAGGGGGTGATTGTCCCTGAAATAGAGCCAATGTTCTCCTTCATGTGCAAAGTGTTAAATCAAGAGGAAAAGATGATCAAACTGTCCGGAGCTCTTCAGGATTGCACGCACAATTGCAATCACAGTCGGTCTGCAGCACCTTTCATTAGCATTACAAAGCCATTACGATAATATTATCAAAGGTAGCACTGGGTTGCCCACTAACCAAGAGAGTCGTATACACGTGATACTGACTTGCTTGTGCTGGCATCACATGTAAAATGAGGATCAAAGGACCATATTTGCCATGGGTTAAGCATCTAATAGAGCCATACACATGTATTCATTGAGAACATTTCTTATTTGTCTGGTTCATCAGTATGTAAACAAAGTCATTTTGCTTCCTGATGTCACACTACTTAGAAAGAGCCAACAGAGCATCAGATCTGGGGTTTGCTAAGTATAATTAATATTAAAAACATTTATAAGCAATCTAAGAAGATGACTCACGATTTTCACCTGGCAGACAATAAAAAAAATATATATATATGTATATATATATATTTTTTTTAAAAAAGCACCAGAAACTGACACTGAAAGAGAACTAAATATAACAATTAATATATTAAATGTAAATTATGATAACATACAGTATAAACATTACATAGAAATTATGTGTGTGATCCTGGACCACAAAACCAGTCATAAGTTGCATGGGTATATTTGTAGAAATAGCCATATGGGTCAAAATTATCGATTTTTCTTTTATGCCAACAATCATTAGGATATTAAGTAAAGATCATGTTCCATGAAGATATTTTGTAAATTTCCTACCGTAAATATATCAAAAAATGTATTTTTGTTAGTGGATATGCATTGCTAAGGACTTCATTTGGACAACTTTAAAGGCAATTTTCAACCATATATCAATGGAAAGCTTATTTATTCAGTTTTCAGATGATGTATGAATGTCAATTTAAAAAAATTTACCCATATGACTGGTTTTGTGGTCCAGGGTCACATTTCATTTATTGAACTAAATAGTACAATTCATTGCAGTTAAAACACATGAATTTTAAGTTACATCCTTTGTTGTCACTGAAACATTTTAAATCCATTATTTAATGACTAGAGGACGAATCATCGAACTGCAAATGTTTATAATGTTGTTTCATTATATTTTATTAGTAATTGTTTTGTGTATATGTTAATTTGCTGCCTCTCTTGGCAAGGACACTCCAGTAAAGGTTTCTCTACTGGATAAAGAAAAATCAAATCAAATCAAATATTAATGATATGATGCAGTAAGTCATATTACATTTTGTATAGATAAACCACATTACAGAATGATACAGAATGATTTAGGGGCTGTTTACACAACACCGTTTTCAACTAAATGCTTTTGGCCGTTCATTTACACGACAACAGCGTTTTGGTGGCCTGAAAATGTAAACTTTTGAAAACGGGTTTCAAAGTGGAAGTTTTTGAAAATGACACCATTATTATCTCTGTGTAAACTGCAAAAATCTGTGAAAACGGTGACGCCATGCACATGCGTATTATGTGTTTAGTCTATCCACCTTGTTTTTCAATGCGGAAATGTGTTTTCTGTGAATGTGCGAGACTTACGATTTATCAGCTGCTATAGGGAAATAACGAGAAGAATATCAAAGTGCAGTAAACTGTAAAAAATAAGCATGAATAGGCATGAGTAAGGCACGTGCTCTGCAAAAGAATGCTTATATGCACAGGTGCGTAGTCTTTCTTTACAAAGTGACATCGCCAACTACTTGTCTGGCATGCGTAGTACAGCATTTTTAGTTGTTTGCATGGATCAGTGTGAACAGGGATAGTTTTAATAACATTGTCATCTGTACAAAGAAAAAACGTTTCTGTTTTTAGTACACTGTTGTCGTGTAAATGTACCCTTAGATATTTTAAAAAGATCACAACATTAAGTCAAAACTGTTTAATTACCTATATATTGATATTTTCTTCCAGATGTTTTAAGTATGTGTCACTATTCTTCAGTTAGAAGAGGCTGAAGATATGTTTGTTGAAATGAAGGTCATACTAAAGAAAAAACATGATTCATCTCATGAGTCACAAGATGAGTTCACTATTCACCCACAAAAACGTTAAGGCTCTGAACAAAGCCGGCAGGTTGCCCATGCACACCATCTCTCAAAGACATACTTGGAAGTGTTTTGTGTGTGTATAACACTACTACTTCTGTCCTCCCACTACAGTTTTTGTGTTTGTGTGCTTACAAAAGATGAACTCTAAGAAAGAGGGCAGCACAGAAAATGAAAAAGCACTGGAGAACTCAGAAAGAAGATTCTTTTCTGTGATGACCTTGTTCCACACATATCTTTGAGACACCTACTCTCCCCCTTTGTCGATCAATACTGTTTATCCATATCTAAAATAACAGACTGCATGTCTAGTTTGTAAATCTACAGGAAGTAATATTGGCATGGTACTATGAACATTTTCTTGTCTCATTTGGTCTGACACAAAACTATACGAATACACAAAATTGGATTAAAAATGCAAACAGTTTGAGCTGTTTAAAGTTGGACTCTGAATTATATACACAATGACATCACATAGCTATAATATGCTACATTCTTGTTGCATTGTAGCATACTATGTTTGTCATTGCATTATACATTTCCCATATGTTCCTTTTTTTAAATAGGCAGTGCATACAGTGCAGTATGCAGTTCACTAGTATTCCAGTGCAAACATTGGCTAGAAGTCCTTTTGTGAAGGGGAGAGACTAATAGTACAGCAGATGTTCAGAGTTTGAACAGTCTTGAAAGACTTAAAGCCTTACAAAGGAGTTACAAAACCACCACCGATTGGACCAAAGGTATTTCAGACACATGTTTAAATCTCCATTCTTTGTGACCCAAGTACAAAGCTTTTCCATGCTATCTTTCACTGTGCAGAATGCCTTGGGTTTGTCGTCACAGGAAAGGCTGTCCTTAAATTGTCATCTAGGGTAAAGTCCCACTGTAAGCTCTCGGTTTAGCTCAGTCATGACTCGTGAATAATGTTATGTGGTTAAAGGAGGACACGTACAAATCGATTCCATCACCACGGCACCAGACAAGTAGTGTGAGATTACACACATGGCGAAAGAGAGCACGCCAGAAAGTAACTTGAGATCATTGGAACCAATGCAACCGAATAAACACCCAAGAAAGGTTGTATAAACAGCTTGCTGATACGTTTATACATTCATATAAAAAACAACATGGTCGATATAACCAAAAAGACCGGTTGTTGTGATTACACAAAATAATCATTTATTCAACGGAAAAATAAAAAAATTATGCTGAGAAAATTACAATGCATGAAAAAAAGCTTTTCACTGTTTCAAGGAAATCCCAAAATATCCCTCAGTTTTCAATCCGTATTCTTGTGAATTACAAAGGCAAATACAAAGATGAAAAAGCTGTAAAAATTTGCATATTTGAATGATGAATTAAACCTTAAAAAACATGTTATATTAATATCAACATATGTACATCTTGCGTTTGAAGTGTCGTGGCACTGGTAAATCATGAAGGAGGATCATCTCCATGAATGGCCTTATATTTAGCCATCTCTTCAGGAAAAACCTTCCCCAGCTCAGAAATGAGGAGGCTTTTAAATTTCTGGAGAAAAAAAGAAACCGCAAAATATTGTAAGAGGGTAAGATGAAGTGCCTCTGTTTGTATTATTCAAAACATACTAGGAAAATATCTATATATATATATATATATATATATATATATATATATATATATATATATATATATATATATATATATATACACACACACACACACTAATCTATAATCTATTAATGATGAGCTTATTAATAAAATGTGTCAGTACTTCAACTTTATTCAGCTAACACTGGAAAAGGGCAATGAAAAGTAAGCAGGCCTGTTCAGACAAGAATGATGATTAGCAATGATAACTATAAGCAGGAGAGGTAGAATAATTATAAAATACTTATGTCCTTTTAAAACAAATAACCTGCTGGCACTCCCAAATTAGTCATTCACTGAGTTAGTAGGACCAATACTCACAGTCAAGGTGTCAATCTTTCCTTTGACCTGCTCATTTTTAGCCAATGCTCTCTCTAAGCACTCCTTGGTGTAGAGTTGAGGGTTACGACCCTGATCAATATACCTGCAGGCACAGTGCAAAACATCAATAACCAATCATAGCCATTCATGTTTTTATGCAGATGTGATCTCATATTTCTTGTATATAACAGGTTTCGTCATTAAATGGGTACACAGAATGAATGCGTGTAAAATAGGGGGATTTTACAATATATACAATTGTTTCCATCTTGAAAAATTCTCAATGTATCTCCATTATGAAATGTAATACTCACTCAAACACTTCCAGCGGTACGTTGATATCATGAAGCTGCTGTCGGCATTTCTCAATGTCCTGCAGTCCTGTGATCATAAAATTTCTGAGGAAATAAATAACCTTATCATTTTCAGGCTTTACTCGCGACTGAATGAGTCAACTTTACAGATAATGAGCCAAGAAAGCCTACAACTCAAACATCGCTCCTATTTTCTAAATACTATTTGTTTAAACCAACATGATGTTTTGGATTCGTGTTACAATAAACAGATTACAACTCACAGTTTCTGATTGAGTCCTGTTTGACTGCTGGGCTGAAAATCGCTGACAATAATTCCAAGCTGTCTTATGTTCTCGACGAATTTCTCGAGGTGTTCCTCGAGATTATCAAACTTTTCGGCCATGGCGTGCTGTATTTTACATAAAGGTAAGCGTACGATTAAATTAATCAAGATAAAACTATACAATTATTGACAAAAGACGGATATCTGTTCACACAACGCAGCTTCCATGACAGCGAACTGCTTTCCGGCTGCGCTTCATCCAATAGCTTGTGAGAATGGACTGTTACCCTGGTAACAGAATCCTTCGTTGTGCCGTGTAGTGTTTCGAATTGCTGCAAAGTCACTGTTGAAAAAACGTTTCATAAAATTCACCCAAAATTGTGAATTATTTCGGGGTTACTCTGCAGCCGTTTCACTGACCAGTTTGACTATATCACGTTAAAATATAATTCAAAACAACAAATGGATGACATATAATGCATGGTTGATGGCCAGCAACATGGTTCGTTCAAACCCAAAAGATCCATGCAACTGCTGGTGCACTTACCTTTTCAATGCGAGGTTTAAGTGAAGAGTTTGCATCGATAGCTGATGAATTATAAGCTCGACCTCTTTCCAACTCAAACATTAGGACAAAGACGCATTGTTTATTTATATTGTTTTATTATTATTAATGCTAATAGCATCTTATATATTATATTACAGTCATTGTAAGAAAAAAAAAAAGAGAGAGCGAAAACAAACAAATACACGAGGTTGTACAATGATAATAAATGATGTTTATGAGATTTTTGTACCCAACACACATGTAAAGCAAGAATCATTTAAATACGAGAGTGAACATTTATGTAGAAATTACATGTAAAAATAAACAAAAAACAAATGGACAATACGCCGAATATGAATTGTCTTATAACAGTGAAAAAATTTCCTAACAATAAAAGCGTTAATAATATAGATGTCGAGACTCGAGCAGCGCGTTATTTTCATCTACCAGCATCCAGACAAGTCCCGCGTCTAACGACGGGATTGGATAGTATGAGCTTTCACGGCTATTGCCGGTCTGTGATTGGACAGTTTAGACGTCAATCACATCGCTGTTGCAACTCCAGCAAACAGTGATCAGGTCAAGGGCGGGATTTGTAGGAATACTGGTGTGAAGAAAAAAATAACTCGTGCTGGACCCTTGATTACTCATTCCGTCCAGGTACAGCGGAAAGCCAACCGACCTGAGGTGCTCCGCTCCTGCTATTCTTGTGTGCGCGAGCCAGATTATCGGTTCATTTTCTAGAAACGTTATCGCGCCACTTGCAGCAGCCGCGGCTGTGCAGCCTCATAGGGAATTATAGGAGTAGGAATATGTATTAAATGAGCGCTCTTGTGTTTCAGTGCACTCGCGGGGGGAAATGATGCATTGAAGAAGAGCTGCTTTGCGGGCGTCTTTTTTTCCGAGCTCCATTACACTCACCTCGAACGGCGAACCATTACAATGGCTACTCTTTTGCGAAAGATTGGGCTTATTCGACTGCACGACCGAGACACGGAGGACCCGAAGCATCACCACCAGGGCTCATTGAAAGGGACCAAAGGCAACCAGAAAAACAACAACATGAAGCACTGCAACACCAGCAACGAGACCAACAACATCCTCAGCACGCCCGAAATCAAAGCCAGGCGCTTCGACGTGTCCGGCAAGGACAAGCCAGCAGTCAAACAGGACAAACCGAGCAAGGACACGAAAGAGAAGCAGCAAACGGCGGGCAGCAAAGCGACTAGCGGCTCCGTGATGCCCCCGCCGGCGGCGAACCGACAGCACTGCACCCAGGTGCGGACGCGGAGGCTGATGAAGGAGCTGCAGGAGATCCGGCGGCTCGGCGACAACTTCATCACGGTGGAGCTGGCGGACGATAACCTGTTTGACTGGAATGTCAAGCTGCACCAGGTGGACAAGGACTCCGCGCTGTGGCAGGACATGAAGGAGACCAACACCGAGTACATACTGCTGAATGTCACCTTCCCCGACAATTTCCCCTTCTCCCCGCCGTTCATGCGCGTCCTCACGCCGCGGCTGGAGAACGGATACGTGCTGGACGGCGGCGCGATCTGCATGGAGTTATTAACGCCCCGAGGCTGGTCGAGCGCGTACACCGTCGAGGCCGTGATGAGGCAGTTCGCTGCCAGTCTGGTGAAAGGACAGGTGAGGATGGGTTATTGGCATAGCAGCGTTGATTTCTTCTCATCTCATGATTCTTGACGCCATCCTCCATTTTGGCATCGGCGCACAGCACAGGTGAAAAGCGTGAAAACATGCAGCATCCATTCAGTACGTTGTTACATATATTGCGCGTGAATGTAATTACATAGTAGAACAGAATAAAACATGCCTTCATGTCGTTCCAGACAGGTATTGTTTTATTTCTACAGAAAATAAGAAACCTCAGTACCTCCATTCACTTTCATTGCATCTTTTTCCATTCATCAGTCCTAAAAATAAAGGTTCTTTATTGGCATCAGTGATTCTATGAAGAATGGTTCTATGAAGAACATATATGCAACCTTTCAATCGTACAAATGGTTTCTTATTGTGGAAAAGGGTTCTTTAAATTAATAAAATGTTCTAGCTGTTAAAACACCCTTATGGAACCTTGATTTTTAAGAGTGAATGGAAGTAAATTGTGGCTGAGGCTGTTTTTGTGTTCCACGGAAGAAAAACGTCACACAAGGCAGAATTTTCATTTTTGAATGAATGATCTCTTTAGCAAAGAACTGTTGTTATAAAGAGCCATTTTGGCCCTCTATATGCTTGGCTGGTTCTTTGTAGATTATTAAAGTTCTTGATGTTCCATTAGAGGTTCTTCTTATTAGCATATTGCTTCATATAAGACCAAAATGAAGATTTCTTGGATTTATTGAAGGTCTAGTACATATGTGGTTTTCTGAAGTACCATAAAAAGATGATCACATTGCACTATAGGAACTTTAAAAAGAGGTCTCTTATGTTATCAGGCTATAAAATCCATTTTAGTGTAACCAAAATATGGGTTTTGTGACCACAACATTTGATTGGTTGCCCTTCTGTTTTATAGGGTATTTCCTACAACATTTTAAATGCAACACCTCACCTACACCTCAAAATTAGTTTCTTTAATATATATATATATATATGGATTCTTCAATTTATAACCATATCATCCTAATGAGCCTTTTTTTTTAGATCTGCAAATAAAGGTTATTTTGCACCAAAAATGGTGTTGCTGTTGTTACAAGCCAACAGAATCATAACCTGGTGCTATTTTGGACCATTTTTCTTAAGAGTGTACTGCAGCCTGGATCTTAACTAGTAATGTGATTAGATGGACTCCATAGATAGATCACATCGGTCATTAGATAGTCCCGTTCTAAGGATGATTGCAAAGACCAGCGTGGGTCATGGAAATGGATGAGAATCCATAATGAAGCTAGAGACTGGCCATTAACCCTCTGCTGTAAATCTGAGAGGAAAGACCTCTTTATCTACCCTTACCTCAACCTGTCAAGAGCTCTAAAATGCCAAATTCATGATGAGTCTGAGGCAGCAGTGACTAGATAACCATTTTCCCCAAATGACCCAAAGCACTCAAGGGTAATTACCATTTTAGCTGCCTCTGACACAACAGACCCTTAATTAACATGCAGCTATTGTATTATAAAAGGAAACGACAGGCCACACAGATCATTCGTGGTTTATCGCCTTTGGAATTAATAATTTGGAATTAAAGTGAATAATTTTCGCCAGCATTACTGAATTGTTTAATTGGGCTTCATTCACTTCTATCCTGAGGACATTATGTGCTTTGACAATCATTTAAATTTTAAGGTTTTTTGTTTTTTTTTGTAGTTCAAATTCTTTTTTGGTTTTGGAAGATTTCAGCATATCAAAGCTCAGACTTTCTAAGGCTTTCTAAATCAGAATAATTTACAGCACAAAACAACATCAACAAAAAATTGAAAATAATAGAATTCATGCATAGAACTATTGGGTCCCACTTTATATTAGGTGTCTTTACTATGCACTAAGATTTAAATTAATCATTTGATACAATGCACTTATTGTGTATATGTATGTTTTTTCACTGTACTTCTTAATGCTTAAGACCATAACATGCATTCATTGACCAATAGGCTGTAGATTGGAAATGAAAAGAACTCTAATCAAGAGTCTGTTCTGCCTTACTTTAAGTGATCAACAACAATATTCTTGCTCTGCCTTGTTAAAGGATTAGTTCACTTTCAAATGAAAATGACCCCAAGCTTTACTCACTCTCAAGCCATCCTAGGTGTATATGACTTTCTTCTTTCTGATGAACACAATCGGAGATATATTGATAAATATCCTGACGCATCCGAGCTTTAAAATGGCAGTGACCAATGAGTATGAGGCTGAAGAAAGTGCATCCATCCACATCCATCCATCATAAACGTGTGCTCATCATGGCTCCGGGGGTTAATAAAGGCCCTCTGAAGCTAAGTGATGCATTTGTGTAAAAAAATTATCCATATTTAACAAGTTATGAAGTAAAATATCTAGCTTCCGCCAGACCGCCTGAACTTAGGAAGAAAGCTCAATGCCTCTTGCAGTTTAAAAAGCTTACGCTACGTCCTACGCCTTCCCTGTTCAACTTACGGAAAAGGCTTAACTGACTCGACGCCAGTTCCATTTTTTCCGTATCTTGAATACAGAAGGTGGTCTGATAGAAGCTAGATATTTTACTTCATAACTTGTTAAATATGGATTTTTATATATATATATATATATATATATATATATATATATATATATATATACAAACGCATCGGTTCAGATGGCCTTTATTAACCCCCCAGAGCCGTGTGGAGTACGTTTATAATGGATGGATGTGGATATATGCAGTTTTTTCAGCTTCATACTCACTGTTATCGCTCACTGCCATTATAAAGCTCGGATGCATCAGGATATTTATTAATATATCTCCACATGTGTTCATCAGAAAGAAGAAAGTCATATACACCTAGGATGGCTTGAGGGTGTGTAAAGCTTGGGGTAATTTTCGTATTAAAGTGAATTAATCCTTTAAATTTACAGACGACTTCCTTTTTGACATAACACTGTAAGCAGCATCAAACATGTGATGCTATGATGCGAAGAGCAACTCTGTTTACCCTTATCTGGCACATGTTGGTTACATAATCCCCACCGTCTGTGTTGTCCCAGAATGCACAGAGGCCGAGCGCGACCATTGACTGATCTCCATTCACAGGATTACCCATCAGGCACTTCACACGGGTACTGCGTTGCACTCGATACACACCAAACCAAAATAGCGCAGGGAGACATCGGTGATGCCGTTAGCATGCTGCAGGGAAAACGCTGATGCAAATAACCTGGATTAACATCGGCACGACTCCCCACGCATTCTCGCTTCCCTCCCTTGCGCTCTCCACTGTTGCCTCTCAAGCGTGAGAGAAGCGATTTCCAAGAGAGACCGTAAACACAATAAAGCTTAATTAAGGCTCCATTGGCTCCTTTTAATCCAAAAATCACAGGCTTTTCTGAGGGGATAGGGCAGTCTCTTCTAGACTGTGCACATGCGGTTACTTCTGGGCCATTAGATCTCATCCTGACTGATAGAGCCTGAGGGAAGTGCTGGCTATTTCTGTCTCACTGTCCCTGCTGTCTTACATCAGCACTGGCACTAGACTGACCTCAGTCCTGGGGCATCTGAAAGCACATCCTTTTTGCTCAAAAAAAAAGTGAGATTTTAGAGCATCCATCCATCCATCCATCCATCCATCCATCCATCCATCCATCCATCCATCCATCCATCCATCCATCCATCCATCCATCCATCCATCCATCCATCCATCCATCCATCCATCCATCCATCCATCCATCCATCCATCCATCCATCCATCCATCCATCCATCCATCCATCCATCCATCCATCCATCCATCCATCCATCCATCCATCCATCCATCCATCCATCCATCCATCCATCCATCCATCCATCCATCCATCCATCCATCCATCCATCCATCCATCCATCCATCCATCCATCCATCCATCCATCCATCCATCCATCCATCCATCCATCCATCCATCCATCCATCCATCCATCCATCCATCCATCCATCCATCCATCCATCCATCCATCCATCCATCCATCCATCCATCCATCCATCCATCCATCCATCCATCCATCCATCCATCCATCCATCCATCCATCCATCCATCCATCCATCCATCCATCCATCCATCCATCCATCCATCCATCCATCCATCCATCCATCCATCCATCCATCCATCCATCCATCCATCCATCCATCCATCCATCCATCCATCCATCCATCCATCCATCCATCCATCCATCCATCCATCCATCCATCCATCCATCCATCCATCCATCCATCCATCCATCCATCCATCCATCCATCCATCCATCCATCCATCCATCCATCCATCCATCCATCCATCCATCCATCCATCCATCCATCCATCCATCCATCCATCCATCCATCCATCCATCCATCCATCCATCCATCCATCCATCCATCCATCCATCCATCCATCCATCCATCCATCCATCCATCCATCCATCCATCCATCCATCCATCCATCCATCCATCCATCCATCCATCCATCCATCCATCCATCCATCCATCCATCCATCCATCCATCCATCCATCCATCCATCCATCCATCCATCCATCCATCCATCCATCCATCCATCCATCCATCCATCCATCCATCCATCCATCCATCCATCCATCCATCCATCCATCCATCCATCCATCCATCCATCCATCCATCCATCCATCCATCCATCCATCCATCCATCCATCCATCCATCCATCCATCCATCCATCCATCCATCCATCCATCCATCCATCCATCCATCCATCCATCCATCCATCCATCCATCCATCCATCCATCCATCCATCCATCCATCCATCCATCCATCCATCCATCCATCCATCCATCCATCCATCCATCCATCCATCCATCCATCCATCCATCCATCCATCCATCCATCCATCCATCCATCCATCCATCCATCCATCCATCCATCCATCCATCCATCCATCCATCCATCCATCCATCCATCCATCCATCCATCCATCCATCCATCCATCCATCCATCCATCCATCCATCCATCCATCCATCCATCCATCCATCCATCCATCCATCCATCCATCCATCCATCCATCCATCCATCCATCCATCCATCCATCCATCCATCCATCCATCCATCCATCCATCCATCCATCCATCCATCCATCCATCCATCCATCCATCCATCCATCCATCCATCCATCCATCCATCCATCCATCCATCCATCCATCCATCCATCCATCCATCCATCCATCCATCCATCCATCCATCCATCCATCCATCCATCCATCCATCCATCCATCCATCCATCCATCCATCCATCCATCCATCCATCCATCCATCCATCCATCCATCCATCCATCCATCCATCCATCCATCCATCCATCCATCCATCCATCCATCCATCCATCCATCCATCCATCCATCCATCCATCCATCCATCCATCCATCCATCCATCCATCCATCCATCCATCCATCCATCCATCCATCCATCCATCCATCCATCCATCCATCCATCCATCCATCCATCCATCCATCCATCCATCCATCCATCCATCCATCCATCCATCCATCCATCCATCCATCCATCCATCCATCCATCCATCCATCCATCCATCCATCCATCCATCCATCCATCCATCCATCCATCCATCCATCCATCCATCCATCCATCCATCCATCCATCCATCCATCCATCCATCCATCCATCCATCCATCCAGAGTTAAACAGGCAGACATCTTGAGACGTAAATAAGAGGGATCCCATTTCTTTGCCTGTGCAGAATTTAAAATCTCTTTTTTAATACTTTGAAATGATCACTTCAGGGAGGAATGTCATACTATGAGAGCTGGATGGTTTTTTTTTACTGTGGGATGCCGCAATCATGAATGCACCATTGCATCATTTCTATTCCCATTATCCTTTACCAGTGATCAAAATGGCTGAACCTGGTGTTAAAATGCTCTTGAAGCTTGTTTAAATTATTCAGCCTGAGGTTTTATCAAGCACAGCCTCTTGATTTACTGTGTCTTCAAAGCTCAGAGCAGTCGGCTTTGAAATTGAAAATTGGAAAACCTCTTAAAATGGAGCACCAGGACCATTTAATCACACCATAATCTGTCATTCACACATCTGCTTCTGCTTGTCAGTTACATAATATATGAAAAGACAGGTAAATACATCTCGCATCAGACTACACACACCTACATACTTTACCTCAACTTTGATTTCATACTTGGAGGTTGATTTTGACAGACTAGACTGATCTGATTCAAGCTTTTTTGATTCTTTATAGCAAACCTCAGATGGCTTTTTTTGGGACTAAAGGATTCACTTATAAGCATAATCATATAAATATATACTTTAAAGGGTTGAATCAGTTTTATGGGTAAATTTCTTTGCACATCACACGGAATAGTGCAATTGCAAATAACTAATTTAGCTCCAAACTTAGCATTGGTCAAACTACAAGTTGATATGCTGACTCAACATTCGGAGAGGACCACAGTGTTTACACTCTTCAGGATGTATGAATGTCTAGTTGTTTGCAAATTAAACTGGCATAGAAACCAATGTAACATAATTAAATTACACTTAACCTTTAAATTGTTAAATTGGTGGCCTAAATTATATTTGAAAGTTAAATGTTTATCATAATATCACAATCCATTATGATAATTGACCTTGTAATTTTTACCTTGGACACACACTCCATGTTTAAGTCAAAAGGAAGCTTTTCTGCTTCCCATCTCTTGAAATATAATGCATATGTTTAAGATTGCATATAGCGTGTCTCTCTGTAGCAGGTAAATCCGTGTACTAGAGTCATTCATGTTGACCAAAATCTATCACATTTCAAAAACTGACTTTAGAGTGCATATCCAGGATTCATAAACTTGTCAAAATGTCTGGATCGTTGCAGCCGATTCTGGACAAAAGCACTTATTTGGACATATATTTGGATATTTTATTATTAGAATATTATTTATACATCTCAGCCTACAGTTCCATTTGCATTATTCCTTTTGAAGATCATTAAATTCGGTATGTTTCACTTGTTGTTTTTTTGATAGATGAAAATCTTGATTTCTCCAAATGTTGTTTTCTCTTTAGGGTCGTATCTGCAGGAAAGCAGGCAAGTCTAAGAAGGCCTTTAGTCGCAAGGAAGCTGAGGCGACCTTCAAGAGCCTTGTCAAGACCCACGAGAAGTATGGCTGGGTGTCCCCTCCCGTGTCCGACGGCTGATGTCAGCATCTTCGACGGCGATCCCGACATGGCTTTTTTCAGTTGGGTTTTCTTCTTTTTCATCATCAAACTTAACTATGAAAAAAAACAAAAGCTAGCGCATCATATCTTACACATCAACGTGGCACATTTACCATCACCCCGTCCTCCACTCTTCTTCATCGAGGTGCCATGGACCGAACACTCGCTGCGACATCACAATTACTCATGAGTGGGCGTCACTGCAGCTACATACAGCTAAGGACTCTGGATATGATTGAGGCTCCAAGCAAAGTTAAATGTCCACCAATCCCACATCCTCACTCTATATCCTTGTCTATCCATCTGTTTTGCTTCTTCACCATCCATCCCTCTTTCTTTTTATAGCTGACAATGCATTGCACTGAACAGCATCAGACTTGCCCCCATTTACATGCAAATGACTTTGTTAACACTTAATAGATAAGCAGATCATTACACTACATTTGAGGTTCAGTTTTTCTGGTTTCCTCCTCATCGGCTGTGCTGTTTTTCACGGTTGGATGCAACATGATGATTGTAATTTATGTAGAGCTGTGCTCTTTCTTTTCCTCTGTATGCGTGGCAAAATTTAGACATCACTGTGTTGCGTAGATGGTCATTGATTTCCAATGGAGAAAAAATACTCTAGGGCTTTGTTCAGACAGGCAAATATCTGATTTTTTTATCTGACTCAAATTCAATTGTTTTTTGAAGTCTGAACCTAAAAAAAGACATGAAACCAAGTTAACAAACCCATATGTGTTCACATACATATGTGGTTTGAAATCCAATCAATTTTAAGATCTGAATAGATCATTTTCACTCACTTTTTCCTCATATAGCAAACTATGTGACTTTTACTGTTACGAATAGTGAATGAGTACATGAGTCAGCAGTAAAAACGCCTCTTGTGAGTCCAGCACTCACAAGATTTCATGATGGACATGAGCAGAGGCAAAATTCCCAGTTTTTTTGTCCTCTCTTTCCACACTGACAGCTGCTCTCGGTTGTTATATGAGAAAGTCTGGCATCGTGCTGATGCTTACATCATCACAATGACAACCAATGTAGATGCACCGGATATGGACAACATAGTCTGAACAAACACCAGATCACTTACAAAACGACGGACTGTCAGTCCTAAAGATCGGATTTGAAAAATTGGATAGATTCGCAGTGTGAACAAAGCCTTTGTTGCTTATGCAGAGGTCAAAGAAAAAAAATGTGAACCACCTCTGTTGGTCATTCTATTATTTGTTTTTGGAGAAGACCAAAAGCTCTTAATTCTGATGATTTAGATACCAGATGGCATTAACGAATGTCGACGTCCCAATGGGATCTTAGTATTGGCGAGAGAGAGAGGCATGTGACAGACATGGTGATGTTTGCACATGAGAGTGTTCATCGCAGCATCTGTCCCCATGGAGCACTGAGCGACAGGACAATGCCGATTGAGTGGACCCGACCCCAATGTGAGCGACAACATAAGGATGTTACTGTAACTTGGCACCTTCACATGCCGATGCCACAGCTGATGCCCCAAACACGATCAAACATTAATTGTGCTGATTCGCTTGTACTATTTTGGCTCATCAATCGATACACTCGTAGTTGTGGGCCCGATTCCTCCGCCTTGCACTGACTCTGCATCACTGTGCTGTGTGCTTGATCAATACTAGACTAGAACAACAGTAAACAGGACAAAATGGCCGACAGCCCAGGATATAAGGTCTCATGACTATAAACGTCACTCTCAAACTGCGTAAATCAACGCACAATCTCAGTTATGGCTTCAAACCTGGACTCTGGTAGCTGGTGCCGCCACTGTTGACAAGAGCCAGATGAAGAAGGACAGAGGTGGAGAGAGAGACGCTGAGGGGGCGACTCCTTTGTTCAGAAACCTTGAGGAATGAGGGCGGCTCGTTTAGTAGCCTGATTGATGCTCCGAGAGAGCTGCAGCTCGACGCCTTGATGTTTATTGACTTCTCCTTCAAATGTCAGCGTGAATCCGGAACAGCTCAGACTGCATCTTGTGTGCGATGAGATGTAGAAGAGCTTTGTTTATTTTAGACCCCACCCATGGCGTTCTCCACACAGTGTGTGAAATACAAATGACACAATAGTTGAGAAGGCAAAATTGGGACATATAAAGGAATAATTCACCCAAGAATTATCATTAAAGGAATAATTCACCCAGAAATGAAAATTCTGTCATTTTTTCACCTTAATGTGGTTTCAAACCTGTATGACATTCTTTCTTATGTGAAACACTAAAGGAAAAATGCTGAAGTGTGTACTGGCTGCTCTTTTCCATTAAATTGTCCATTTCGAAAGTAGTCTTTCGAAGCCATACAATACTTTTATGTGAGTAAAGGCCTAAATTTAAGTAAAGAACTTAAAGTCTTGCACTTCACTGTCCGTGTCCATTCAGATATGGCGTATTTAAACTCCACGAGTCAAATTTGATGTCAGTGATGTTTTGACGTTAATAAAATCATTTAAATATGTGGAAACCCTGTTGAAAATAACAGAATATTCTGGTTACGTATGTTTTGAAGCATGGCAGCTGGTTTGAGCTGGTTTATGCTGGTCCTTAATTGGCTGTGAGCTGGTTAAAGCTGGTCCTGGGCTGGAGCTAGTTGCTTAGGACCAGCATTTGACCAGCTTAAGCCAGCTCATGACCAGCATAAACCAGCTCAAACCAGCTGCCATGCTTCAAAACATACCTAACTAGCATATGCTGTTTTTTTTTAAACAGGGAATGCCAATGAGATACTGTATGAGATCCACTGCGAATGGGAAGATTAATACAAGATACCACTTATTGTGGGATTTTGGATTTTGTTGGCCACCCAATGTTATCATGTCTTCAGAAGACTAGAATATAGCGTACACAACTGTTGACCAATATTATTATACTTTAGGGTGAATTTTTGGAGCTTGACAAGCCCAACCCACATCCACTGTCATTATATGGAGAAAGGCCATAGAATAGAATGACAGTTTATAAAAAATGACTTTCTTCAAAATGTCTCCTTTTATGTATCACAGTAGAATGTCAGTCATACAGGTGTGGAATGACATTAGGCTGTGTAAACAATGACGGGATTGTCATTTTTGGGTGAAAAATATTCCCTTAAAATTATGCTTCAAGGTTGGATAAATCATATTTCCTTGTTGTGAGATGGCGTTTCATGTGATATTTTGAGGGTAGTCTTCTCCAGACATGGAAACAGCATGTGCCAAATGCTTAATGTACTTTGTCACCATTTCCTTGTGTGTTTTCCTGTGTGTAACTGCTGCGCTCTCAGTAGAAAGACTCTCTGCTATTACTGACGATTTCAAATGTCAGATGAGAAGCTGCTAATTAATTTTAAAAAAGGATGAAGACACTGATGTATAAATGATAAAACTGCAAATGCTGATGCCCTGGAGGATGAAAGCGAAACAACACTGTTGATCCGTTACTGATTTTTATTTCTGTCTAGTAGCTTTTTGTGTTATTGATATTAAGGTTATCCGATACAGTGAGTGAGTGTCTAGTTCTTCACTCCGATGGAAAGCACTACATTTTGCTGTATACAATGATCATTTTATCCTGGTCATCGAAATTAAATACACGTTGATCACCGGAGAACCTATAATTCATGTTCGTATCACTGCAGTGATTGTAAAAACATGTGTAAACCCTTGTGGGTGGCTTATTGCAGATTTCAGTGTCTGGTCGCAGAATGGTGTCTCTTATCACTACTGAAGTGCATTTGGTCTTCTCCAGACTCTGTTTGGACATTAAGAAGTGGTTGTGTGTTTTCCTATTTAGCGAGAGGAGATACTATACCAAGGACTTATTATAACCAGTCAAAAATATCGCGAAATTGGATGTTTTCCGGTTTAAAGCATAATTTTGTGATATAGTTTAGATCAGTAGTTTGCAGAAACTAACTAACAGAGTTAATCGTCCAAACGAGTGAGATGATTCTGTTGTATTATATCTGCATGTGGTCTGTGATTGTTAGCTAGCTAACTTGTTTTGTTTTTCTTTTCTTTTTTTCAAAAAAAGCAAGAAAGTAATGAAAAAGAGCAGAAGCCGCTTCTTTGTATTTTTTTTTCCTGTTTGTTCAGTTTGTCCTAATTTTCTTTATTAATGTCCTTAAATGTCAAATTGTGTTCTATGAATGTGTTTTAATTTATTTGTAGTTTGCCAAAATGAAGATTTTGAAGCATGTTGCAGGCATTGTCACTGATGATAAAAAAGAGAAAGAAAAATAAATGAAAAAATATAATATATGTACCTGAATTGAAAGGAGTCTGGTATATGTAGTGATCTCAGGCTTTCACAGGGTGAAAGGTAAAACTACAAGACAATGTGTTTTCTGCACTGCATAAACATCATGCCAGGATGTGGTCAGAGCAAAACCAAACAGGAATGTGCAATAAAGGCTGTAGGCTGATTCCACCCTGGAACAATTTTGTGTTTGTTTTCCTTGCTTTCTAGGATCTCTGCAGTCACTGAGGTTTGGAACATGTGGTTTTGTTCTGCCCAGTGGGTTTGAGGATATCAAATCACCCATGACGGTGAATGATAACACCAGCTTCTCACTAGAAACCCATCAATGCAGTGTGCACTAGTCCACATTTCCCCTCATTAAGACCATATGTACATTTCTAGAATTTCTCTCTAACTTGTCATAGTAATTATATTACGATATAACAACTATGTTCATTTATTCATTTATATGTTTTAGTTAAAAGCCCCTGGCATAACAGCTCATTGCTATGAAAACAAAATGATCTGCTATGGGTGCTGCACATGTTTACCAAGTGAGCAACTATATTCTGGGTTTTAGCACAGCTGCTGTCAGGGTTGCCAGGTTTGCGTAACATAACCAGTCCAACTGACCCTTCGCCAGGAGTTTGATTGACAAGCGATCTAACCAATCGTAATGCTGAATCCGCCATTTTGTCCGACAAACCAGTCAGGAGTTGGACTTGAACTTGAAAAACGGTGTGTACTGATGTCTTTCCGCGTTTGAAACAACATTCTATCTCATGTTTATTTGATGCTATAAATGAACTAGTAGGAAGAGATGATCGGTTCATGAGCCGCTTGAGCTGAGGCGCTACATCAATCTGTCACGACACATTAAAGAGCCACAAAATGTTTTTTATTGTTCGAATTTCTTAAAGAATTACACAATTTGAAAGCTGGGACTTTGTTTAATATCATAAGTAACCTGTTCTGTCTTGTCTTTCGACGTGTTGTCAGTATCCTCTTTGCTCCGCGATGTATTTTTTACTCTGTGTGGCGTGACAGCGCCATGGCTTGTCGGACAAAGCAACAGTAACTAAGAGGGGCGGGTCTTTGCAAAGGGTCAATTGCTATTTAAAACCCACCCAATCACAGCCAAAACTAATCACGTTCAATCGCGTTCCAGGGGTGGTTCCTCTGTAAAAATTGTGTTTTTTTTTTTGTTTTTTTTTATGGGGTCACTTTAACCCGCGGTCTAAAAAAACAATCCACGGCAAGTGTAAAAGTAGCAAAATTCAGTGAGAAAACCGCAGACTTGGCAACACTGGCTGCTGTGTCAACCAATCAGAAACCAGGACTGCAACTATGTTTTATAATACATAGTATTATAGGAATATCTAAATATTAACCTAACTTTGTACTTCTTATAATTTATAATATATAATAATAATTATATTTCAGTATAGTGAGAACGACATTTGTGTTAGAATAATGACAATTAAGGGAGAATGTAAAAAGATTATATATAAAATATATAAAGCTTGTTTTTTTTTTTAAATCTCAGAATTCTGACTTTTTTTTTTTTTTTTTTTTAGAATTGTGAATTTATCTTGTGCAATTTGTACTTTATAACTCTCAATTCTGAGTTCATAACTCCATTCCTACTATTTTGAGATAATTTATGAGATATAAACTCTGAATTGTGAGGGGAAAACAGTCAGAATTGCAAGGTATAAACTCACAATTACGGAAAAAGTCAAATTGCAAGATAAAACGTCACAATTGCCTTTTTTATTCCATGATGAAAACAAGCTTCCATAAATATATGACCCTGATATGTTTATGAGGGCTTAGAGAGAGGCTCATGCCTTTAATCTGCAACGATTTCAATTTTAGGTGTTAAGATTTACTTATTTGCATTGGTGAAAAATAAAAATGCTTCAACATACAATTAAGGGACACAAATCATATTTAGGAACCAAAATAACAGAGATTTGGTGGAGGAGGGCTCTTTGGAGTGCCCCAGAAACATGGCTGCAAGTGTTTCATGGGCAGCACCACTCATATTCCTTTCAGAAAAATGAAAATGGAATTAGCTCAAGTCCCAGGTTAGATGGCAGTTGGGTTGCAAGTTCCAAGAACAGACTGTACAGGAAGAAAGGACAGGTCTTGTCCCTGTCTGCTCTGCCGTGGGGCTTACAAGGACACTGATAAGTACATGTGGGAAGGTCATGAGGTCCGAACACATTTCTCACCCAAACAAAACACACTTCTCACATGAGCCAGCCTCAGTCACAGTCTGTCTGTGCTGAAAGCACCTCTAATTGATCCCAGAGCACAAAGCAGTTTTCTCAGTTCTAACAATACAGAAAGAGAGAGAGTTTGGTCGCTAGCTATATGCAAAAGAAATATATTTGCATGCTTGAATTTAATAAATAAGCAGGACTGCTTTATTTTATTTTTATTTTGGCAGAATATTGCAAATGAAGCTTAGTTTAACACAATACATTTGTCAGTAGTGAAGTGGCAGTTTTTCATTAGCGATTCAGCAAAGCTATTTCATAAAAGAGCATAGCATAGCATTGTGAAACACTACAAAGTTATATTTTTATTGACAATATTTTCAGCAATAAAGACGTCTGCCCTGTATCTCAGTCGGCTAGTTAGATTGAAAACAAGCAACGTCTGATTCATAAATAAATGACTTTTTTGAGTCGGTCCTTTTCAATGCGAACAAAGGAATCAGAATCATTAAGATTATACGCTTGAGTTTGAATCGATCGGAGAAATTCCAGCATAAATGATTCACTCAACTGAATCGGTTTGGGCGGTTGCTGCCGTTCCTCCAAACAACACAGAAATCTTCACGCATGTAAGTTTGTGCTGCAAATCTTCAACGTGGATGAATCTTAGCATCGTCTGACTGCAGTCAAATATCCAGGTGAAAACTAACTTGACGAACTAGACCCCAAAATACATTTTAGAAGAGAAACATTGTACATTCTATATGTGGTAATGAGGTACAACATTACACATTATTAACTACTTTATCTCCTCAGCAAACAAACTAAATTAAGTAGTTTAGAGTCACTATGAAATCAAAACTGACAACTGTCTTATCTATATCTTCTTCTCCCTCTTGCAATGACATCTTTTCTCTGATGCTGTGTTTACTGGAGCGAGGGCGGGACAACCTGTCACTCACATGACATCACAACAATAGAAATCCACAACGATCCAATCAATTCCCGATGGTCAAAATCATATCGTTTGAGTTCGAGTTGCTTTTTCACTCGGATATACATCACAACAGAAGAGAAAAGACTGTCGCAGCTTCCATTGCATGCCTATTTTAAATGTAGTCAGCTACTTTTTACGTAGCATGTAAAGTAACTGCCTACTTTATCTGAAGGGTGCCATTTAGCTTAACTAATTGTTTTATAAAGACGTTTGTAGCTTATCTAACTACAGTTTTTGAATAGCTTACCCAACAGTAACATTTCCTTTAAGACCATGTCTCTATGCGTTCAGGATAAACAGAGATAAAAAGCCATTCTGCATACTGTTCTCCCTAAAAGACTAAAACAGTTTGCTTTGAATGAGAACAGATAATCAATATGATAGCAAACATCTGAATAATATGAAAAAGAGAACATTTCATATACAGCATTAAAGCAACCACCCCCGGTCGACTCCCAGACCGCAATGTAGACCAGACTAGATAGCGAAATTCACTTTAAAACGCAGTAAACAAACACTGCTGGACAGCAAACACCAGATAGGTAGCAGACAATACAGCTCCAGCCTTATTTTCCAACCCTCTGAAGGTTACTTCTTCAAAGAGCAGACAAGCCCAGTTGGCTGAGATAAAGGAGTGGGAGTATTTCCATTTGAATGCTGCTGGGTGGTGCTAATATGGTTTGCAGTGTTGCTGCACATCCCAGAAGACAGCCACAATTCTGATTTCCTTCTGACCTTTGGGCCATGACGACTGCGTCACAGTCGGCGAGGCGTTATGAGCAACACAGCAAGTTTCATATCACACTGCTCTTTAATATTCATATTAGGCCTTCAAAAAATTCTAGAAGCAGACCAGAAGATCTGTGCAACCCCCACCCGAGTAATCACTGCTCATAGTGAAGACATAAGTTAAATTATTAATGAAAAAGGCGTCCATACATTTACATCTCAGAGGCGAGCAAAAACATAAAGCATCCAGAATGTAGTGAAGTGAGCCTATGGGAAATATTTGTTTATTTGGTTCTTTTATTAAAGCTTTGGACTTAAAGCAAACTAAATGAATTGAAATGTTCTCAATTCAAACAACTTAATCAGTTTTTGCACTGCAGCAGTCTATGCAATAATAGTGTCCATGTAAATCTCTTTCTTAAAGGAATGGTCCAGGTTCAACACAAATGAAACACTTTTGACAGTATGGCTTGTGATTAATTAGCATAGAAAATTATTTAGGCACTCACTTTGTAAACACAACAGAAAATTTGTTTTCATTAATTCACATAATGTAAATTTGAGCAAAGGCTTTTCAGAGAGTTTAAAAGCAAAAAATGTGCAGCTCACTTACATTAATTAAAATGTGTTTTATTT
Source organism: Hypophthalmichthys molitrix (assembly GCA_037950675.1). Taxonomy (NCBI): domain Eukaryota; kingdom Metazoa; phylum Chordata; class Actinopteri; order Cypriniformes; family Xenocyprididae; genus Hypophthalmichthys; species Hypophthalmichthys molitrix. The sequence goes on along the minus strand of CM075510.1, from coordinate 19,990,316 downwards.
AAGCTTTAAAGTTGCCTAAATTGTCCTTTTAGCAGTGAAACTGCTGTTCTAGACAAATAAATGTCTGGTTTCTGGAACATTTTATGTATTTTCTTTGGGTGGATGTAAAAAGTTTATGTCTTTTGTATCCTTGCATATATCAGGTTACAGCGTTTATTGACTTTATGTGGTCATTAATTGAAATTGGATATGACTTTGCACAGACAAGTTTACCAAGTGATTTTTTTCACATTTTGTCTAGTATAAAGTTACAGTATGTAGGCTAACTATACACTCATTTATTTATTTAAGATTTATGTATTTGAATTGCATATAAAATATCCATCCATTTGGATTACACAGTTTTAACACAAATTAATAAAATATTTTTGCTTGTTTATTTTGGTGCAGTATAGACTTCCATTGTAAGTGAATGAGAGTAAATGTGTTTTGGGTTGTTTTTTACAAACTGAGGGATCTTTTAGAATTATTTTCAGTAGTAATTGACAGGATATCATAGATATCATGCAAAAATGCAGCTTTTTAAAATGTCATGAAAACTCTTCAGTCTGACTGAAATTGTACCAGTCTGATTTTCGCAAAATCAGACTAACAGACCTAGATAATGCAATTGTAGCTCGGGTTCAACTAGCATTTAATCATGTTAATAGTTCTACAATTTGCGTTGTGCGCTTGATACATGATGTGTATTATTTAATCCTTCAAGTACTTGGTTACGTATTTTGTCTTGTACTCTTCCATTGAAAAGTTTAGGGTTAGTATGTTCTTTTTTTTGTTGTTGTTGTTGAAAGAATTAGTACTTTTATTCAGCAAGGATGCATTCAATTCAAGTGACAGTAAAAACATTTATAATCTTACAAAAGACAAATAAATGCTGTACTTTTAAACTTTCTATTCATCAAAGAATCCTGAATAAGTCACGGTTTCCACGAAAATATTAAGCAGCACTGTTTTCAACATTGATAATAATAAGAAATGTTTCTTGAACAGCAAATAAGCATATTAGAATGACTTCTGAAGGATCATGTGACACTGAAGACTGGAGTAATGATGCTGAAAATTCAGCTTTGACATCACATGAATAAATTACATTTTCAAATATATTCAAATAAATTTTAAATTGTAATAATATTTCATAATATTACAGTTTATACTGTATTTTTGATCAAATAAATGCAGCCTTGGTAAGCATAAGAGACTTTCAAAAACATTAAAAAAACCTTACCAACCCCAAACTTTTGAACAGTAGTGTATTGGCGTATCACGAAAAACATGGTAGCCATCGGCCAATGAAGTTTGAGCACCTATTAGACAAGTTAACAGAGGCCAATCAGAACGAAACTCGGTGGGCATATTCGACTAATGGCCCTAGAGGTCTGTAAGAATTTTGAAAGAAATCGCCAATAGGTGGCGCTAAGGAGTCTTACACCTCTGTAATCACGTGGTGTTTTACGCATCCACACAATATGGATATCATTTGATAGATCTCCTCATACTGAACAACTTTGCCTCAAGAACTGCTGTCAATCAAATCATTCATTAAATATTCACAATTTTGTAAAAAAACTACTTTTGCAAACTAGTCCTAGGTTTTTCACTCAATCTGAATAAAACCAATGCAGTACAATTCTCTGGACTCTCTAGATCAATATTTTTTTTTTTTAAAGTTGAACTTTATCCTTTTGGTAGCTATAACATGGTCATTTAGAAAATGGCTGTGGCAAAATATACTATAAAACCTAAACAAAAACTCAGAACTTCACGAAAATAGGTGAACTCATGCAACATATGATTCTAAACAAGCATGCAAACTTTTATGGAAATTGGACAATAGGTGGCGCTGTAACTTGTTAAAAAGCTTTAAGAATCATATGGTAAATTCCCTGTATTGGCTGTAAATGGTATTTTCCTTCTACTGTATAATTTAAGTGATTACATGCCTGCTAAATAAAACGTAAAATCTTTTTTGCGCAAGTGCTTAAAGGCCTTCAAGCGCTTGAACCCCATTAATTGCTGCTTGCAGCTATATTTTTCTGTGTTTTTGGAATAATGTGCACAGATACATCATTCATAATCAGACCAGGAACATGTACAAGTAAATAGGGTCCATTTTGGTTTCATGTTTAATTCATTCCTTGTCCAAAATAGCTTGATATACAGTCTTGTTAACTATATGAAGCAATATCTTTTGCTCTGTTGTCACCAAACAGAAGCAGAAGTAAGAAGTGAATGTGCATTTAGTCATTGTATTTAGTCTCCTACACTATAATATTTTGATGTGAACGTGTGAGAATTCCGTGGTTGTGTAAGACTGCAGAGAGGAAGACAGATCGACAGCAGGGCAGAGATGAAGACTGCTAATGACACCATGCACTGCAGCGGGAGGAGGACTGGCTGCTGATATTGGCTGTTGAGACGCGTGTCTAAACCTGCGCCCTCATCTCAGACTGCGGCTGGCATATTATGTAAGTGCATCGTCTCTCTCTCTCTCCTCCACCTTTTTACCCAGTGTTCTTTCTGAGCCAACAAGCAACCTTGTGAATATTTCAAGACTGTTGCGTCAACGCCAGTGTAGCAGATTGTGGTGGACTGTAAATGTTTTATGGCACAGTGCATGTGGGAAAATGTATTTTTAGAGCCTTTTAGAAATTGTGGATGTACTGTATCCCTGTACATCTCTCTTTTTTCAGCCAGGATGAGGACAGTAATAAATGAGTCGCTGTCCCGCTGCATCATGCAGGAAGTCTCGCTCAAGGTGATTCCACGATTCTTCAGTTTTCTGCTCTCCAGAAGGATTTCCGTGATTTATGAAATGTTCCAGTTCGGGTAGGAAAAGGACACAGAGGACAGGAAGGAGGGGGATTATAATGACATCACATAGGCAAGGCTAGAACACTATGATCTAGCGATGAGTGATAGCATTTATTTTCTTTTCTATCTGACACCAAGTACTTTCAAGACCAATTCTGATATCAGTACTGATATCTCTATTAAACAGAAAATCAGATTTCTGAGAGAAAAAAGGGTGATTAAAAGCCATCATTAATATTAAATAAAACAAACAAACAAACAAATCATGTTTCTTCAAAGCTCTATAAATTTTCTTCTGTAGAACACAAAAGGAGATATTTAGCACAATGTGCAAGCTGCTCTTTTCTATATAATGATAGTCAATGGGGACCAAAGCTACTCCTGGTCCAAAAAGAGAAGCTTGAACATTCTGCTAAATAATATCACCTTTTGTGTTTCACGGAATAAAGTTATAAGGCATCTTTACACAGCTGAGTTAAGGCTGCTCTGTGCCTGCTCAAAATTCAGCATAAAGACACAATAACCTGATTTCACCAAGTGCAACATGTTCTTGGATCAACAACTTTGTTGATCCTGAAACAACAATCCAATCAACCAATCAGATTTGAGGGACAAGTTTACAGTTTATGTCAAGTTTAGGCTTACAGGGTTAGGTGCTTCTAAATCAGTGTTATTCACCTATCATTTCCCTCTGATTTTAGAGATAACTTATGGGTAGGGTTATGTTTAGGGATAGGGACAGGGTTAGGATAAAATTTTTGACAGGAATGTTCCAGGATCAACAAAATATGTTGACCCGAGAACGCATCTAACTTAGCAAAATCAGGATGTGCCAATGGCACACTGCTCTGACCCACTTCAACCACTAGTATGAAAGTATACAATTATAACTTAAGTGTAAATACATTTATGCCACCTCTGAGCAGCATTAAACAGTCTATGTCAAGACACCTAAATGCCACTTCAGAAGCGCTTCTGTGCCACCTTTTCAGTATAAATTTAGCAATACAGGTTCAAAATGACATGGTGGGAGAATAAATGATTACATAATTTTCATTTTGGGGTGAACTATCCCTTTAAATAAGGCTAAACTGCAAATTATCAGACTTTATGATTGTTCCATTTAGTATATTTTAAAGTTGTCAATTATTTCAAATATAGTCAAAGGAAACAACATTATCTTCACATTAAACTTTTTGATATAGCTTAATTTTCAGGGTAAATACATAATGAAAAAAATTATTATTAAAAGCACTTCACTATCAATATTATTACATAAGGATACACCCATCCAAACAATCCACACATGCTCCAATCAATATGTTTAATACACATGAAAGCACTTATTGAGCTGCCAATCTCAGTAATCTTTGCACCGTATAGGAGAAATGCACTATGGGGTTCAACATAGGCAAATGAGATCATCCAAACTGAACCTGTTGATATTCAGGTTGCTATAATGCCTCTGTCGTTTAGTTGAATAATCTGTGCATGTGAAGGAAATAATCCAGGGTAATGCAGGTCAGGATAATCTGGGGTGGTTATATTGGGCAAATAATCTCACCGCATCATTGTGCTGAGTAAACCCAAATGATTCTGCTCTGTAATCTTCAATGAGTTGAGTCAAATGGAAGCTCTGAGAAATTAAATGTTATAGGCTTACGTGACAGTTACCCCTTAACTGTTACTTCCCTTTTTGAGCATAGACGTGAAAATGCACTATCCAAACTTAAATCATTGTAATTCAAGAATGCTTTGGAATATAGACCTAAATTTGGTCTTGTTTTAAAAAAAGGCACTCAGCAGATTGTTGCTAAAAGTAAAAAATGAAAGTATGTTATAGAAGTTTAAATTTACTGTAAATCAAATGTACTGTACTAAAAATTTAATATTTTTTTTATAAAAAAAACGTATTTTTTTTACTCTAAAATTGATATAAAATCAAAGCCATACATGTCTAACCAAGTTGTGTTCCAAATTTAAAGTTGATATCACAAAAATTCAAGTTCCCATGAGATTTTGTTTAGGCGTTGTACCAAAATAGCCACCACATGTCACCCACATTCTATTTAAAATTTTTTGATGCATTCTTTTGTAACAAACTAATGAATTTCTGTCCAAATATCACTTCTATCACAAAACCAAATATGGAAGATTGAGATTCAGATCTTTCTGACGATATGTGTTTTGTCAAGATTAGGTAAGTTTTGACAAAAAAGTGGTTAAAAACAAATGTTGTAATATGAAACATGACAACGCCCACTAGGGGGAGGAGCCACTAAAAGGATTTAAAGTACTGTTTCCATGGTAACGGGTTTCACATGATGAATGCTACGTTTTTAAGCTCTCGAAATGATATGCTAGCGTGACGGTGACAGTTAAGGGGAGGATTATTTCAACCAAAAATGAAATTTCTGTCATTAATTACTCAGCCTCATGTTGTTCCAAATCCGTAAGACCTTCATTCATCTTCAGAACATAAATTTAAAAAAATTTGTTTAAATCCGAGAGGAGTTGTTGCAGCATGATGAACAATTATATTTGTTATTATTAATAAAAATCTGAAGAAACATCTCTTGCACCAAGTAATGCAGTTAAGGGAGTTCTTGAACTTTTAAAAATCATGTCCTTCATTAAGTTGCTTCAAACTCAAAGTACAGCTGGAAAGTATAAGGTCAGTGCAGTTGTCACCGAGTATAAACTCAAGAGCACATTTCCATATGTAACAGCCAAACAGGTTTATGCAGAGGGTCATAGGACGACCATCAGTCATTAAAGTACATTAATATTCATATGCTTTGGAAAACATAAATGAACACTCAAACAGTAGTGGGCACACTTGACTGTTTCTGATGACCTTAGAAATAATTTGATATGAAGGCTTATGCTTAAATGCTTAGGTATAAACTGCTTTACAAAAAGTACAATGGTTTATATTTATTTCACTTTGTTTAGATTATAATATGTTTAAACATGCAATAATTAATATTTTGATCATGGATTTTATATGGGTCTATGACAAAGGTAAAGCAATAAAATGTGTATATAAAAGCATTTTTTAAATAAAATAATAATAATAGTAATAAACTTCTAAAGTTTGGGAAGATTTTTTAATGATTTTCAAAGTCTTCAAGTCTGCATTCATTTGAATTGCATATATGAAACATACAGTAAAAACAGTAATATTTTGAAATTTTAGTGTCACATGATCCTTCAGAAATTATTCTAATAGGCTGATTTGGTGCTCAAGAATAATTTCTTATTATTATCAATGTTGAAAAAAGTTGTGCTGCTTAATATTTTTGTGGAAACAAAGATGCACTTTTTTCAGTATTCTTTACTGCCACTATCTACTGATCAATTTAAATGAGTTAGTTAGTTCACCCAAAAATGAAATTTATGTCATTAGTTACTCACCCTCATGTCATTCAAAACCCGTAAAATATTTGTTCATCTTCGGAACACAAATTAAGATATTTTTGATTTTCTAAGAGTTTTCTGACCTCCCTATAGACAGCAACATCATTACTACCTTTCTGGGCCTTGAAATTGGTTAAGACATTGTTAAAATAGTCCATGTGATTACAGTGGTTCAAACTTAATGTTATGAAGCAACGGTGTTATAAACACAGTGCAGCGGTTCCAGGTTCTACATCAGAACGCCAGCTTTTTATTGGCCTGCTCCTGCGTCAGCATCTCACACATGCTTCAGACTATGAATGGACTATTTTAACAATGTCTTTACTACCTTTCTGGGACTTGAAATTGGTTATGCTGTCTATAGGGAGGTCAAAAAGCTCTTGGATTTCATCAAAAATATCTTAATTTGTGTTCTGAAGATGAACGGTCTTACGGGTTTGGAACGACATGAGGGTGAGTAAAATAATGACAGAAATTTCATTTTTTTCAACTAACTCTTTAATGCATCCTTGCTGAATGAAACTAGTATTAATCTCAAACTTTTGAACAGTAGTGTATATATTAAACAACAACAACAACAACAACAACCCCTGGGACATTAAAACAGCCTCCTCAGCCAGTCAAGATTGATTTTGTTCCCAGACATGCAAAACCGGCATCTCAACATGCAAACATAATAAACCCTCATGCAAAGAGAAAGTGAGTTTCAGATTTTCCTATGTTAGTTCAGGTGAGATATGAATGACTGCAGCAATACATCATCAGAACATGACAGCATGCAAACTGAACTCCAGACAGAAGTGCAGAAGAAAAACCATGGCAACACTCTGTCGTTTATCATCTCTGTGTACAACAAAAGATTTCTTTGTATCTCCCACTCCACTTTTCTCTTTTTGTAAAAGATCCCTTCACTATGGCCCATTGAAATATCACATATCTGTGAAAATTAACACACTCCTCATTTCTTTTATGTGGCTTTTCTGCCACCATTGGAGTTTGCCAAAAGGGTGATTAGTCTGGGGGAGACTCAGGTTTGCGGGGTTGTGAAGCTAGATGTACGTCCCCTCAGGCCTCCGCCCCCAACCTGTTACCCCTCTGTTACTAGGCAACACCTGCTGGCATGTGCTAAATAAAGATTAGCACCAGGCGAACCGACTGGCAGCGATGTAAAGGCTTCCAAGACACAAAAGCACAGCTCCTGCTTTCTTACAACTTCCAACGTCCACCTCACAGCCTCTTTCTTAGAATTAGAGATTAACTGCCAAAAGCACGTTCTAGTTCCTGAAGAAAAATAAGTAAGACCAGATATATACTGTCATTTTTATATATAGTAAGTACATAAGACATCGGTGTTCAAAACCGTCTCCCTACCTTACCCCGATTTGCAATGCTAAGCTTATAACATTTTTTATAATTTGAGCTGTCGGGTCCAATTTCACAGTAAATGTCAGTTTGACGTCATTCATCTTTGCATGGTTATGTCCGTAAACAGAAAGAAGACGACCTAAAGCGACTATATTGTGTGTGATGTCGATATTGTTGGTTTCATATGGATTACACAATCAGACAATATTTGTCTTCGATTTTTGAATGAATTGGTTCATTTAAACGCAGACATTTCAATGTTTCTCATGTCTGTGTGGCAAGTAGGTTTTGGTTCATTTTTGTGACGTGCTCAAGAAAGTAGTTCACTGAGACTGAGATGGCAGAAAGCGCATCCTGTTTGTTTTCTTTATTTTACAAAAGCATTTCATTGTTATTGTGAGTGTACACAAATAAAAGACCTTTTACAGTCTTTTTCTTATCTGTATTACCAAAAACGAAGGAGTAATTTAAGTTCTTTCCATTGTTATCAGGAAAATAAATTGTCATTGACATCTGGGGAATCACCTGTTGTCAAAACCTTGAACTGTGGAGAGCCTGCAGTCAAAAAGGGAAGCGACGGAGCCATGCTAAAATAGTAAATATTGGCATGGCTTTTGAGAGGTGGCGACAACTTCGAGATCTGACGGGACTGAAGACTGACGCAGAGATTTTTTTTCCCCAAGACATTTCAGCGTCTCAAAAGGTAGCTAGCTAATTTGCGATGTGTGATCTGATCTGACAGACTAATTGTTAGATTTAAAAATAAGTCACTTCTAATGTTTATTTTACATTTTCATTTAGTCAAAACTGGCATATGTTACTTGCTTGTTCAGATGACATTTTTTTGGATGTATGCCTAGTAGGACATATTGGCTACGTTCAGACTGCAGGCAAGAGTGGCCCAAATGTTTTTTTTTTTGTTGTTGTTGTTGTTTTTTGCGCTCATATGCTACTCAGATCTGCTTTTTCATAACAGTGTGAACAGCACAAACCACAGGTAATCTGATCTTTTTGCTTCTGATTTGGGCCACTTCCATATGTACAGATACAGATCTGATGTTTTGCAATACAATCTCAGTTTAAAAAGTCATATCGGATTCGGAATTCATGTGACTTATGTCATTTTAGATCATCATTTGTCACAGTTCTACGCTGATGGGAGTCACTCCAAAGATTTTACATACTTCTTTCACCCACGCACACAACTCATGTATAAAAAAAATAAAAATCTCCACAAGTAACTTGCAATTTTGTGTTTCAAACAGAGATTCCGATAGAGGCAAAAGTTCTGTTATGAACAAGAACCAACAAACTAACAATCAATAAACAATCACTGACATTAGGGAAAAAAAAAAAAAAAAAAAAAACGGCAGTAACCGACAGCAGAAGTGAGCGCTTGTCAGAGCAAAACTTGCTATCACACGCTAGCTATCACATGCTAATGTGCTGTAGATGGTTGAAAAAGTGTTATGTATTTTCTAGGGTGTTCTAGATGGTCAAAAGAGCTATAATAATAATTACTGATCATTTTGCAATGTTAAAGTGGGATGTCTAGGAATATTTACATTTGGAGTTATGTCATGTTTGAACAGGTGCGACTGTTTAAATATGAGCAGAAGACAGTACAGGGCGGAAAGGAGTGAACGTACGCGTGGATATAACTGCTAAATGAGGAAACATGGAGGAAAATTGTGTCTAATCCTCAGAACACAAAAGCTCATCCGCCGGTGCTTTCCTTCTGTGGCTGGCAGCCATTGCATAACCCTTTCATTACATAATCCCAAATGTACAATCATGACAGAGGTTTATCTTTAGCACTTTTTAGCATGAGGCGTCCTGGAGTGTCCCATCTGAGAGGAGGGGAAGGAGAGAAGAAAAAAGAAAAAAAAAAACTGGCCCACCTACACCCCCGAACATCCTGTTTTAGCAGCAGCAGCATCATGATGAGGGGGATGCTCGAGTGATGCTTCACCCTCTTCCTACATGCGAGGTTTGTTTTGAATTTAAAATAAGAGTATGACAAAACTAAGCATGAACGTGGGGGTGTTCGGTTTAGGAAATATTTAAAGCTGAAGAATATATTATCTTTCAAAAATCACTTTGTCTGGGGCTGGCGTTTAAAGATTCTAAAATAGAGAAATCAATAGGGAAAACATGGTTTCTAGTGAGTCAAAACTGGCCAATGAGGATCTTAAACTGGACCAAACTGCTCTAGATGGTGGACCAGTTAGACAACCAGCCAATGATGTCATGGTCAACATTTCAAAACCACTTTAAGCTGGTATGTGTGTTTTTTTTTTTTTTTTTAATTTATTCAGAAGAAAAAAAATGTATTAGGTGTTTGGCTATACAATCTCATTTAGACCTTTTCATTCAAACTGCTTATATACCAACTGATGGTTTGGTTTAGGGGTTGGGTTTGGAATGGACCGTTACACTTGTACAAAAACATTTTTTTTTTTTTTTTTTTTAACTCAAATTATACGAATTTGATTTGGAGTGTTGCCATGCGTTGGTGTAATGATTAAGTCTATTGCACCAGTGTATCTTCCTGTTTAGAGGAATGTAATTTAAGACTTTTAATTAAAAGACTTTTAATGCAAATTTCAAAAAGAATTTAAGGCTAATTCTACAACACAACACCAATAAAAATACAAAAGCTGATAGTGATGTGTTAACAGGGAACCATAAAAGTACATACCAATGCTGTTCTTTTATGATGGGTATGAGGATCATTTAGCCTTTTGATTATATTTAATGCTCCATATATAACCGGTATGGCTTTCTTCTGTAACATAAAAAGATACACTATATTGCCAAAAGTTTTGGGACGCCTGCCTTTACGTGCACTTTAATGACATCCCATTCTTAATCCATAGGGTTTAATATGGAGTTGGCCCATCCTTTGCAGCTATAACAGCCTCAACTCTTCTGGGAAGGCTTTCCCCAAGGTTTGTAAGTGTTTATGGAAATTTTTGACCATTTCTTCTAGGAGCGCATTTGTGAGGTCAGACACTGATGTTGGACGAGAAGGCCTGGCTCACAGTCTCCGCTCTAATTCATCAAAGGTGTTCTATCGGAGGTTGAGGTCAGGACTCTGTGCAGGCCAGTCGAGTTCCCCCACACCAACTCACTCATCCATGTCTTCATGGACCTTGCTTTGTGCACTGGTTCATGTTGGAACAGGAAGGGGCCATCTGCAAACTGTTCCCACAAAGTTAGGAGCATGAAATTGCCCAAAATGCTGAAGCAATAATAGTACCTTTCACTGGAACTAAGAGGCCAAGATCAACCCCTGAAAAACAACCCCACACCATAATCCCCCCTCCACCAAACTTTACACTTGGCACAACGCAGACAGGCAAGTACTGTTCTCTGGGCAACTGCCAAACCCAGACTTGTCCATCGGATTGCCAGACAGAGAAGCGGGATTTGTCACTCTAGAGAACACGTCTCCACTGCTCTAGAGTCCATTGGTGGCGTGCTTTACACCACTGCATCTGACGCTTTGCATTGCACTTGGTGATGTGGCTTGGATACAGCTGCTCGGCCATGGAAACCCATTCCATGAAGCTCTCTACGCACTGATCTTGAGCTAATCTGAAGGCCACATGAAGTTTGGAGGTCTGTAGCTATTGACTCTGCAGAAAGTTGGTGACTTCTGTGCACTGTGCACCTCAGCATGCGCTGAACCCTCTCTGTGAATTTACGTGGCCTACCATTTCGTTGCTGTTGTTCCCAATTGCTTCCACTTTGTTATAACAGAACTAACTGTTGACCGTGGAATATTTAGAAGTGAAGAAATTTCATGAATTGCACAGGTGGCAACCAATCACGGTACCACGCTTGAATTCACTGAGCTCCTGAGAGCGACCCATTCTTTCACAAATGTTTGTAGAAGCAGTCTGCATGCCTAGATGCTTGATTTAATATTGTAATAAATTAAATATTGTATACACAAAAATTATTGTATACAGTGGCTTCTCCTACTTTTCTTAGTGGTATTTAGTGGCAGTTTATCAGGAGGTGACTATTTTGTTCTCTTCGACTCATTGGATGGAAACAGTTTTATTTGCAAATGTCTTATATGGCATTCCAGTTTTGCAACTTTGGGTCGAAACATAGCTAGTGATGCTTTCCTTGGACTGAGTTACAGACATGCAAACTATGAATTTTCCAAACTTGAAAATATCCACTTGGTCAGAATCATAGCCTATAGTGCAGGGGTTTTCATCCAGGACAGGTTTGAAAACCCCTGTCCTAGCGAGCATATCACACAGCAGTACAGAGATGGGTAACTCTGGCCCTTGAAACCCATTTTCCTGCAGAGTTTAGCTCCAGTCCTAATCAAACAAATTTGAACAAGTTAATCAAGGATTTCAGGATTATTAGAAAGCTACAGGCAGGTAAGTTTGATCAGGGTTTAAGCTAAACTATGCAGAAAAGTGGATCTCGAGGGCCAGAGTAGTCCAGCCCTGATGTAAGTTCCGAAAAGCTGAACGATACACTTTATTTACCCCTGCACTGAGAGAAATGAAGGTAATCAAGGCAAAGAGAGGGTATCTGGGTTGAGCAAAAGAAACGCCAAAATTCTATGCCTGATCTAAGATGTCTTACCCAGGACACATTGTCCACCCCAACCACATCACTTCCTGCAACAACACACTTCCTCCCATTCTTTTCTCTTCACTGTTGACTTATCTGTATCTTTAAGTATCCATCTTTCTACGGTCTTTCACACACATTCATCAGTGTCAGGATCAGATTATTGTATGTCGTGGTCCAATCCCATTCGGTATTATTTCACTGTCCTTCCCCGACTCAAAACTTGTGGGGTTGGGTAATGATCACAATCTTTCCCATTTTTAGCCTTTAAATCTCTGCCTGTCTTGGGTTGAATGCTAGTTGTTGTTTGGTTTATCTCCCTTCATTAGCTCATGGTGATTATGTTTCCCTGTAGCCATCCATCTCACTTCCTATTTATCAGCTAGTGTTCTTTCTCACGGACTGACAGGTGCGGTCCAGTCTCCTGCTTTGACTGACAGACTCACCCCTTTCTCTTTTCTCTGGCATGTTGGTTTGTTCTAGAGACAAGGCAGCGAGTCTACAGACCGTGGAGATTGTTACTATGGTCACTGCAGAGAGCTCGAACATAATTAACCACACCGACACAACCAGTACATGCAGGGAATGCCACAGCACAGCACATGAAAGAGATCTGATACAACCCTCACTAAAACCTAACAATTACACTCAAATGCAGTGTTAATTTGTCATGCAAATAACCAGATGAACTATTTGAGTGGACATTGGGTCTCATTCACTAATAAATGCGTACATTGTTCGTATTTATACACAGTTTCCACTTTCCAACTAATTCACAACACGTGTGTATACGCACATGAATTTGTTTTTAACCTCGTTCTAATGTTAATGAATTCGGAGTATTCTAAATAGGCGACTGCGTGACCAAGTTTAGTAATTTGCATAATACACACCCCAAACCAGCTCCATATAAGGGATTCTGCAAAGCAGAACTTGCCCAGAGAAACTTGGTGTGATGTGAAGTTTAATGCAAAAAAAAGAATTTCAGTTCAACAAAGGAAAAAAGACACGGGTGGAGGGGGCAGGGGCCACCTGATCTTTCTGCCTTTGATGAAAAGATGGCTGCCATAATAGGACATTTAAGTGCCATTATAAAGGACTGAGGGTGAGAGTGATCTAATACAGGTGCAATTACAACCATGGTAATTTTAATGAATCAAAAAATGTTTTGCTTGAATAAAGGTTTATTTTAAGTAATGCACATCACAACTGAGAACTTCCAACGGCCCTTGCATTCACACACAGCAGATGGGAATGAAGTTGAGGTCTACCCATCTACTTCCCAATTATCCACCCTCCAATATTCCCCTTCACAAAGCCACACCGGCGTACAAGTCTTGACAAGGTTCTTGCTAGTCAAGATGCCCTCATTATTGCCGTTAAAAGGTTAGTTCACCCAAAAATGAAAAAAAAATTGTCATCAGTTGCGCTCATGTCGTTCTAAACCCATAAGACTTTCGTTCATCTTCGAAATACAAAGAAGATATTTTAAAATTAAATCTGAGAGATTTCTGTCCCTCCATTGACAGTCCACAAAACTACCACTTTTGCTTCAAAAAGTTCATAAAGTGACTGTAAATCTAATCCATATTAATACAGCGGTTTAGTCCAAATTTTCTGAAGAGGCGCAATCACTTTATATAACGAACAGATTGAATTTAGGCTTTTATTCACATAGAAACATTGAGCGTTAAAATTTGACATGCATCTCATCTTGCACCTTTTGTACTGTGAACATGAAAGGCAAATCCTGCAGCTTCAAGAAAGGTGAGAGATTAATGCAAGCAACCAGACAACTTCAATTCAGTGGACTTGCAACATGAAAAACTCAGTTCCTGAAGGGTCACAGCCCTGCATAGTTTAGTTCCAACCCTCCAATTTGAATACGGAAGGTAGTAGGATGTAGCGTAAGCGTTTTGAACTGCGAGAGGCGTTGCACTTTCGACGTAAATTGAATACGGAAGGCGGTTAAATATGGATATTATTCTTAGATAAAGGCATCGCTTCGCTTCAGAAGGCCTTTATTAACCCCTTGGAGCCTTGTGGAGAACGTTTATAAAGGATGGATGCGCTTTCTTGAGCTTCATACTCGTTGGTCCCGTTCACTGCCATTATAAAGCTTAGATGCATCAGGATATTTATTAATATAACTCTGATTGTGTTCATCAGAAAGAAGAAGGTCATATACACCTATAGGATGGATTGAGAGTGAGTAAAGCTTGGGGTAATTTTCGTTTTAAAGTGAACTAATCCTTTAAAAAAAAATTTGCAAAACCATACTAAGATATTGACAAATGCCGTTTATTTCAAGTATTATAACAATGAATAAATTGGCATAATGTACAATGTGTAAACCAAGTACAAGTGTCTGAGAAAACTAAATGCACTGTAGGACTGAGCTGGTGTGCAGCCCTTAAACACTATAAACGCAAAATGACAGTTTAGCAAAGGTGACTGAAAAGTGACTTCATTAAATTTGTCCCTTAAACAAAAAAAATAAAATAAAATAAAATAAAAAATGATAATAAAAACATATGCAACAGCAAATTCTTTAATCAGTATTTAAAAAAAAGCTCTGATAAAAATAATAATTTTGTTTCCAAATCAGTTCATCAAAAGGTCACCCAACAAGGTACTCCTGTACACGTGTGTAGTTTGAAAAAATGGTGAAGGCCCACTGGAGCCCTCCATTTAAATAACTAACTCGTAGGCCCATCACAAGTGCTGCCAACAGGTTCTGCACCATTAGTGTTGGACTCTGAACCGTTTTGTTCTGTTTCCGCACCTTGCTGTTCTACAAGATCAGACTCTTGGTTCAGGCTCTCAGCATCTTCTGTGTTTCCTTCCTGGGTTTCTGTTGAACCGTCGTTCTTCTTGCCTTGTTTGTCACGGAAGACTTCCACTCCCACCATGCGGAGGTAATGAAGACGCTCATTACGTGGGACGAAAGCCCTAATGGAAGTTTTTCCTCTCCAGCCGCACAAATCTATAGGACACTGAGGAGCTTCAGGATCCCTGGAGAGATGAAAAGAAATTAAAAGTTGATGTTGATACAAGTGGGAAAAGAGCCAAAGAATGAGTGACAAAGGGGAGGATGAGAAAAGGCAAGACAGAAGAAGGGGGAAGGAAAATGAGCAAATTATTGATCAGCTGCAGTGCAGACAGCGGCCAGGGACTGGCGTGGAGTGTGACAGCGGCGGTTGGGGCACTTTTAAGAGCGTCTGTGATCAGATGAATGGAAAAAGAGAGTGAAAGATGATCAGGCGCGCTGTGCTGGAACAGGCAGTCATGTTTTCATATGGGGAGCCAGCAGCACGCTGCCAATAGAGGAGGATGACACCACAGCGCCACGCGCCGCTAATCACAGTGACATCAGAGCTGTTCTCCGCTCCCGTCACTCACTGCGATGAAACTGAAGAACAAGTGTGCACATGTCAATGAGAGAGAGAGAGAGAGAGAGAGAGAGAGAGAGAGAGGAGAGAGAGAGAGAGAGAGAGAGAGAGAGAGTGAGTGAGTGAGTGAGTGAGTGAGTGAGTGAGTGCGTGCTTTATGGGGGCTCCTATTAATGAGAAAATAAACTGACATATTTAGATTCTCATGATGCCGTGAGGCTATTTTAGACATGTATTGCATGTCTAAAGCAATGATTCCCTGCAGCCATTTATGAACCATACACACATTAGCTTGTCCAAAATAAGAGAATTCCTGGGAAAAGGCCACATTTTATGTAAGACTAAGCACATAACTAGTTGCTATCCCCTGCACATTTAAAGATGTGCTGTTTTCTGTCATTTTGTTGCCATTTTGGTTTAACAACTAAATCACAAACTAAGTGCATCAGTACAAGTTCATTCTGAAGTTGCATTATTGCTTGGCTTATCATCATCTATAATAACTTTTGCTTGATGACAAAGTGCCAGTGTCAGATTTTTTTTTCTAAATATTTACCACCTTGAATTAATTTTCAGTGTAATTAAAGGAATAGTTCACCCAAAAATAAAAATTATCCCATAATTTATTCACCCTCAAGCCATCCTAGATGTATATGACTTTTTTCTTTCGGTCAAACACAATCTGAGTTATATTAGAAAGATATTCTGGCTCTTCCAAGCTTTATAATGGGAGTGAATAGTAATCGAGATTTTGAAGCCCAAAAAAGCACATCCATCCATCATAAAAGTAATCCATCTAGCTCCAGGGGGTTAATAAAGACCTTCTGAAGTGAAGTGATGCATTTTTGTAAGAAAAATATCCATATTTATAACTATAGACTGTATCACTAGCTTCCGGTAACGCCCATTCACAAGAGAGTCAAGTTCCGGTGTATGTCGTACGATGTAGGAGTAGCGTAAGCTTAGGTAAGAGTAGACGCCTTTCGTGGTTCAAACAAATCGGGCTGGGCAACAAACTCAAGCTCTACCAACATTTCTCTTTAAAAATTCTCATTTTAGACTTCTAATTCGTGACCGGTGTTTTGTTTTGGTCTATCCTCTACACTTCCACGTTCATTAATACGTCATGCATCTGGTCAAAGTTCACTCTTCTGCCAGAATCAACTCGTGTACAGAAGCCAGTAATCCTAGTTTATAAAGTTATAAACTAATTTTTCTTTGCTTTGGAAAGGCCTTTATGGAGCTGTATGGATTACTTTCATGATGGATGGATGTGCTTTTTTGGGCTTCAAAATATTGGTTACTATTCACTCCTATTATAAAGCTTGGAAGAGCCAGAATATTTTTTAATACAACTCTGATTGTGTTTGACTGAAAGAAGAAAGTCATAACACCTAGGATGGCTTGAGAGTAAGTAAATTGTGGGATAATTTTAATTTTTGGGTGAACTAACCCTTTAACCTTTATAATGACATTTTTGTCCAACATACAACATAGTATGATGTACATTTCTTCAATTTAATAAATCTATTATATATAGTGTCAAGAATAAATTAAAAAAAAAAAAACTAAATATAAATATACATTTTTTAAATAAAATGAACTACAATATCAAACAAATACATAAAAATATCAAAATAAATATCTATATAAACACATCTAAATGAATGAATGCTGTTTTTGTGGCATGTATTTATTTTAGGATAATTTCCCAAATCTGAAACCATTTCAAACAAAATATTAGTTGCCGCTGCTGCGAGCACTAAGCGCGTCTCATATTTGAGCATGTACTGCGAGTTAGCTATGATTTGAGGCTTGTTCCAGATTAGATTTACCGATTAAAATGCTGGGTTTGTTTGTGTGTGTGACAGAAATAGAGGGAGAGAGAGATAAAAGGACACACTTTCCAGATGGATTGACTAGTTTTCTACACCGTAAGGGCCATCAACGTGAAACATGACTGTCTGGTGGGCCAAACAATGAGCTTTCTGCTGAGAGAGACAATGAAGAGCTATTTATCTGTGAAGAGGAAGCCGGGTGCATCAGTTCGAGCCCTTTAATTATCAGACAAGGGGCGTAATGGCTACAAAGCGCTCAATCTCCATTCATTTGTCTCCTGACTGGCTGATGAATGGTGGGAATGCCATCGCAGAGCCCTCTGTGTACGCACAACACTGAGACAGCTCTTGTCCAACTAGCGAGCCGTTTACCTAGAACGCATTTCAAGACTTCAGCTGAGGAAGAGTCTGCTACAGAAATAAAGAAAACATGGGAAACATGCTTCCTAAATTCTAATTTTGGTCAAAATCTAGGGCAGCACTACAAATTTATTAAGAAAAAAAAAAAAAAGTACATAAGTATTCACAGCCTTTGCTCAACACTTTGTTAAAGCACCTTTGGCACCAATTACAGCCTCAAGTCTTTTTGAGTATGATGCTACAAGCTTGGCACACCTTTTGGGCAGTTTCTCCCATTCTTCTTTGCAGGACCTCTCAAGCTCCATCAGGTTGGATGGGGAGCTTTGGCACACAGTCATTTTCAGATCTCTCCAGAGTTGTTCAATCGGGTTGAAGTCTGGGCTCTGGCTGGGCCACTCAAGAACATTCACAGAGTTGTCCCATAGCCACTCCTTTGTTATCTTGTCTGTATGCTTAGGGTCATTGTCCTGTTGGAAGATGAACCTTCGCCCCAGTCTTGAGGTCCAGAGCACTCTGGAGCAGGTTTTCATCAAGGATGTCTCTGTACATTGCTGCCACAACCATGCTTCACTGTAGGGATGGTATTGGCCAGGTGATGAGCGGTGCCTGGTTTCCTCCAAACATGATGCTTGCTATTTAGGCCAAAGAGTTCAATCTTTGTTTCATCAGACCAGAGAATTTTGTTTCTCATGGTCTGAGAGTCCTTCAGGTGCCTTTTGGGCTTAGGAGTGGATTCCGTCTGGCCACTCTACCACACAGGCCTAATTGGTGGAGTGCTGCAGAGATTGTTGTTCTTCTGGAAGGTTCTCCTCTCTCCACAGAAAAACGCTGGAGCTCCGGGAGGGAGGTGACCAAGAACTTAATGGTCACTCTGACAAAGGCACTTCTCCCCTGATTGCTCAGTTTGGCCGGGCGGCTCGCTCTTGGAAGAGTCCTGGTGGTTCCAAACTTCTTCTATTTAAGGATGATGGAGGCCACCGTGCTCAATGCTGCAGAAATTTTTCTATACCCTTCCCCAGATCTGTGCCTCGATACAATCCTGTCTCGGAGGTCTAGAGACAATTCCTTGGACTTCATGGCGTGGTTTGTGCTCTGACATGCACCGTTAACTGTGGGACCTTATATAGACAGGAGTGTGCCTTTCCAAATCATGTCCGATCAACTGAATTTACCACATGTGGACTCCAATCAAGTTGTAGAAACATCTCAAGGATGATCAGTGGAAACAGGATGCACTATGGCTATGAATACTTATCTACATGTGATTTTTTTATTTTTAATAAATTTGCAAAAATTTCAAACAAACTTCTTTCACGTTGTGATTATGGGGTATTGTTTGTAGAATTTTGAGGAAAATAATGAATTGAATCCCTTTTGGAATAAGGCTGTAACATAAAATGTAGAAAAAGTGAAGTGCTGTGAATACTTTCCGGATACACTGTACCAGTTTGCAATATCAAGCAGCATAATGAGTTGTTTTGCACAGCTAAAAATAACTGGAAACAGATGACACTGGAAGTCAGACACATTCAATTTACAAATGGCCGTGCCCACTCTTGCCTTTATAAAAAAAAAAAAAAAAAAAAAAAAAAACGGTGGACAGCCTCCACATATTAAGAATTTCCAGAATGTATTGTGATAAGGTCAGTGGAAAAAAAAAAAAAAAAAAAAAAAAAGACTAAACTGAAAGGGATTATTCTATCTGCATGCCATGCATTTAAATATTTGTTTTTAGAAATATCTCATATTATTGTGTTGTTAGCTTAGCAACATGCTAACAAATTTACTGGAATCAAATGTCTGTTGTGTGTTTCATTGAGAGCTGCAACCTTTGTATTCCAAACCAGTCATGTAAAGGTTACATTTTGGTTAGGATGTTGCCTTAGAAGGTAGCTGCCAATGTTGGTAGTAGACAGTGAGGCAGTTCACTAGGATTTGAAATAGAGCTATGGTCTGTCATATGGAAGAATGTGGCATAGACTGCAGACTAGATTAGAACTCAAGTCCAAAAGGTTCTTTACCCTTTTGGAAAAAAAAATAAAAAGTATGGTAATAATATGGATTAAGAACATGATGACTTACTTTGGATCTGGTAGGTAACGTAAAACAATGCTGCCCATTTCTGGAGAAAGAGAGCACATATGAATTTCAGAGCAATATTTTAACATTAGTGATGTTAGCAGTATGACACAGATGTCAGGCCTTTATTGTCTGTAACATGATGCTGAACTGAAAGGGATTTAAGGCCAAAGGTTCTAGACACATTGACAAGTGATGACAGCAACTACTATGATAGATTAAAAAAAAAAAAAAAAAAAAAAAATTATATATATAAAAATTTTAAATTGTATATTTCTAATTAGTGTGTTTTATGACAGCAATGACTTCTTTAAAGTTTACTCATCTTTTCAGCATTCAAACCTGTACATTTTAATAAATGAATTTATGAATGGCACTGACCAAGTTTCTTGGCCTGACTGTGAGCATCATCTCCAAGCTTGCTAAGGAAGGGGTTTTCCTGCGTGAGGAGCACCTTCACGTCCTCCACGCTGATGTTGATGATTCGGGCTCTGATGTAGGGGCACAGTGTGTAAATACCCTAGAGAAAGACATCAGTATGGTGTCAAGGATTGAACTATCTTCTCTTTCACACACACAGCCTTTCCAGCTCTGAGAAAAGCATGTAACATCAGAATGATTAAGTCTAGTTCAAAATGCATTTCTCTTTTTTATTCCCATTAATTCAGCCACGGACACATTTTAATCTATTTCTTCATCTATGGGAAGACAGAAAATACACATACACAAATTCACATAACAGATCCTCCTCTAGTTAAAAATCAATACACTGTGGAAAATGGTAATGGAAGTTCCCTCTAGACCAGACAGAAAAGCAAGCTGAGGTTATTAACAGCATGTTGAGATTAACTTGTTTCCCTATAGACCACAGAACCTAGTTTTTGAGCAAAAAACAGAGACATCTGAGCGTTGCTTTAATTATAGACAGATTACTGCAGCACGACTTAATTTCCAAAGCCTTTTCGGTTAAAATTGCATGTGAAATACAATCATTATACCTTGCAGAAATATCCTTGGGATTAGGCTGCTGCTTCTCAACTTTTAAAAATAATTGATTTTAAAAGATCTTTTTTTATGATGAAATGACTACACAACAGGTCCAGTGTTAATGCATATCACAACATTTTCAATATTTTGGTTGTATGCAATGCACATACATAAGTAATTCAAACGACTACTACATAAAACATTTATGTTAAACTATTTTTAAACACACCCACCTCCTGGGCCAGTCTGAAAGCACAACCAAACTGTTCTCCATCAGTATTTCTGGACCAGACCTTCACTCCTGTGTTTATAACCTGTAGAAAACAGAATATGTGAGAACTCTTCACTGACAACAGCATTTTAATATTTTATTATTATTAATTATATACATTAAAGAGTACATTAGTATAAGTAGTAATACTCTTAATAATAATAATAATAATAATATTATACAATATTACTATTATTAGTAGTAATAGTAGTAACAACAACAACAATAATAACAACTACTAAATGTAATAAAAAAAAAAAATAAAAAAAAAAAATAATAAATGGAATATTTGTACTATTAACTACACTATATTGCCAAAAGTTTTGGGACGCCTGCCTTTACGTGCACATGAACTTTAATGACATCCCATTCTTAATTCATAGGGTTTAGTATGGAGTTGGTCCACCCTTTGCAGCTAAAACAGCTTCAACTCTTCTGGGAAGACTTTCCACAAGGTTTAGGAGTGTGTTTATGGGAATTTTTGACTATTCTTCTAGAAACGCATTTGTGAGGTCCATGTCTTTATAGACCTTGCTTTGTGCACTGGTGCACAGTCATGTTGGAACAGGACGGGGCCATCCCCAAACTGTTCCCACAAAGTTGGGAGCATGAAATTGTCCAAAATGTCTTGGTATGCTGAAGCATTAAGAGTTCCTTTCACTGGAACTAAATGGCCAAGCCCAACCCCTGAAAAACAACCCCACACCATAATCCCCCTCCACCAAACTTTACACTTGGCACAATGCAGTCAGGCAAGTACCGTTCTCCTGGCAACTGCCAAACCCAAACTCGCCCATCGGATTGCCAGACAGAGAAGCGTGATTCGTCACTCTAGAGAACACGTCTCCACTGCTCTAGAGTCCATTGGTGGCGTGCTTTACACCACTGCATCTGACGCTTTGCATTGCACTTGGTGATGTAAGGCTTGGATGCAAATGCTCGGCCACGGAAACCCATTCCATGAAGCTCTCTACGCACTGTTCTTGAGCTAATCTGAAGGCCACATGAAGTTTGGAGGTCTGTAGCTATTGACTCTGCAGAAAGTTGGTGACTTCTGTGCACTGTGCACCTCAGCATGCGCTGACCCCGCTCTGTGATTTTACGTGGCCTACCACTTTGTGGCTGAGTTGCTGTTGTTCCCAATTGCTTCCACTTTGTTATGATACCACTAACAGTTGACCGTGGAATATTTAGTAATGAGAAAATTTCACGAATGGGCTTATTGCACAGGTGGCAACCTATCATAATTGAATTTACTGAGCCCCTGAGAGCAACCCATTCTTTCACAAATGTTTGTAGAAGCAGTCTGCATGCCTAGGTGCTTGATTTTATACATCTTTGGCCATGGAAGTGATTGGAACACCTGAATTCAATTATTTGGAGGGGTGTCCCAAAGGTTTTAAATTTCATTTAAAAAAATAATTACCCTGACTAGAACAATTAAAAAAAAAAAATAAAAAAAAAATAATATATATATATATATATATATATATATATATATATATATATATATATATATATATATATATATATATATATATTTTTTTTTTTAAATATGTATTTATTATTAATAATAATATTATATATATATATATATATATATATATATAAAATTTATTTGTTTATCAGATAGACAGAACTACCCAAATACCATATAACATGCTAACTCCTCAAAGCTCAAATAATGCAACAAAGGATGAGGTGTGCAAGTATTTACAGTGTGGTTCTTTGTTCTAACGTAACTCCAGTGATGTCTGTTTACATTAGCAGCAGATGGTTGTTTCATACTTGATGAATGTAAAGGCACTAGAGCACAGATAGAGATGAGATCATAGCGAGGCTGCTGTCCCCATCTGCCTATACGCCATCCTCAATCACTGCTAGCACTGATGAAGGACCTTCAGAGAGAGAGTGTGTGTGTGTGTGTGTGTGTGTGTGTGTGTGTGTGTGTGTGTGTGTGTGTGTGTGTGTGTGTGTGTGTTCTTGCACGCTCTTGCCTTCATTCTCTCACTGTTGTTGAGCAGAACATTGCGGAGCTCTTTAGACACCATGTACAGGTGCCTCTTCTTTCCTTCGTGGGTTCGAGTCAACACGTTAAGCTTGGGGAAATCTGGAGACAGGTTGTAGAAAGCTCTGGAGCAGACAAAGAAATATGACAGGATAAAATAAATGATGGTTAAACAGAGGGAAATAAAACCACATATGCGCACAGCACTAAACAAGCTGCGACATATGGAGCAGAGGCGTTGTCTCCCACAAGTCAAAATGGCGGGTTGCCAGCGCTGTGGCACTGTGCATCTGTGTGAGAAAATAAATAAAATTCATCACAAACAAAAGACAAAGTCACAATGACTGAATGATAATGATCACATCATCCATTCATGTGATTGGTCACATAGGACGAATAGTGTAATATGAGTGGTTATCTATTTTTACGCACAAACTCCAGCCTACTCAGGGTGTGTATATTCAGGCAGGGCAAACACACAGTGGAATCAAACAAATACTGCATAAAAAAAAACCCACAAGCAAGATATGAGAGTGTTTGTAAAAACAGTATTTGTGTTGAGCAGCAAGGTTTTGTAAATGGAGAGGAGAGGCACTCACTGGATGGGAGGAAAGATGGGGTCATCCTCTGTCAGAAACACAAAAGGATCCTCTTTGAAGCCAAAGAGTTTCATCTTCTTTGGAGGAGGGGGGCTGGAACAGAAAGAGCACTTCATGTCAATAGGGAGCACAGTGAGTGCAAAATAACTAATATTGTCCACCAGGGGGCACATACATTTGGAATGGAAAACTATCTCCCTGCTGCAAGTCTACCATTACATCTACCTAGTATGTGAAACAAATTATGCACTGATTTAGGAATCTACATGTGGTCACATAACAACAAGGATAAGTCACATAACACTGTGTCAGTTGTAACTCAAAATAGTACAGCATCATGTTTTTTCTTAAATATGGCTTTTATTTTCCCAGTAAGGAGCCATTTTGAAGTCGGCATGAAACGGATGTTGCTTTTGTTTTTTTCTTCCCTATTGTGATGTATATCCAAGTGAAACAGCTTTTTGAACAAGAAAAAAGAAAAAAAAAAAAAAAGAAAAGAAAAAAATTAGGGCGGGACTAGATTTTGTCCATCAGGGATTGATTGGATCACTGTGGTTTGCTATTACTGTGATGTCATGTGAGTGACAAGTTGTCCTGCCCTCACGCCAACAAACACATTTTCAGAAGAAAAAAAGATGTCGTTGCAAGAGGGAGGGGAAGTTATTTTGACTGAAGATTACGACCGCACAAGAAATGTAAAAAAAATGATGTACACTGATAAATCATTTAGAATAAATACTAAAATATTCCATAAAATAAGAATTGTCCATTTTGATTTCCTGGTGACTTAAAGAGTAACTCAAGTAGTTTCCAGCTGAAATATTATTTTGCATTTAATAATAACAACAATAATAATAATAACAATAATAATAATAATAATAATAATAATAATTATTATTATTATTATTATTATTATTATTATTCACACAGAAAGAACAAAATAAACAAATTAACAGTAGAGAGAACAATAGGGTGAATGGAAGAGGTACAGGTATACGCCCACATATACACCTGGCTGAGGACACTCACCCACACACATTGTCTTTCTTGACCTCTGAAGGGTCAGGGGTATCTAGGACAGACGGGTTTCCCTCTGCAGGAGTCTCGCCCTCCACTGCTTCAACAGGGGTGTCAGTGGACAAGCCGTCTGCTGGAGGAACCTCAGCAGGAGACGCCCCCATCTGCAGCTCCTCAGCGGGAGCCACATCACTGGAGGCGTTCACATCCTTATTACGAAGCTACAGAAACACAGACAAAGAAAGAACAGAGACAATGGTATTGATGTGTATACACTAGTTTCTCCATTTCAAATGCAATGACATAAGGTGAAGAAAATGGGCTTGTTAGTAAAACGGTAATCAACAGTTAAAAAAAAAAAAAAAAAAAAAGATACCATACAACTTAAAGGCTCCATTTGCATTATATACAATAGGTGTACATTTTCTAATACCTTTGGGTAACGGCGGTTCCATGGCATGGGCGCCTTCTTCACTAACACAGCCACAAAAAACCCACCGGTGTTCTGGTGATGGGGCAGTATTCTCATACTGAAAACAAATCAAAGCACCATAACACTGATACAACTAAAAATCTGTAAATTGGGTTCATAGTACTGTAGTGGTATACTACCATCTGGTGGAGAGTTTTGGTAAAACACACTATAGCACCAGAGCAGGGGTGTCCAACCCTGCTCCTGGAGAGCTACCGTCCTGCAGACTTCAGTTCCAACCCTGCTCCAACACACCTGTCTGTAATTATCAAGCAACCCTGAACACCTTGATTAGCTAGTTCAGGTGTGTTTGATTGGGGTTGGAGCTGAAATCTGCAGGATGGTAGCTCTCCAGAAGCAGGGTTGGACAGCCCTGCCCTAGAGGCTTGTAAATAAAGGGTTTTAAGTTTGTGATATTACATAAACATATGTGAGATAAAAAAAGAAACTTGCCATCTCTCCAGTCTCATATTCGCCAGCTTCTCTGGGTCAGCTGGTGGAAACATGGTGGGTCTGATCTGGGTGTGTCGGCTTGTTGGCACCGCTGACCAGTCAGAGTACCATTGACCCTCTTTCGTCATTACCTATATAAGAGCAGAGAGCTTGATTACCATTCAAAGGTTTGGGGTCAGTTTTTTTGGAAATAAATTAATTTTCCATTCAGAGAAGATGCATTAAATGGATCAAAAGTGACAGACATTTATAATGGTACAAAAGAATTCTATTTAAAATAAATGCAGTTCTTTAAACTGTCCTATACTTAAAAAAATTATCATCATGGTTTCCACAAAAATATTAGGTAGCGTTACGGTTTACAACAGATAAAACGAAATGTCTCTTGAGCACCACATTAGCTAATTACAATAATTTATGAAGGATCATGTGACTGGAGACTGGAGTAATGATGCTATAAATTCAGCACCGCATTTTAAAATATATTCAAATAGAAATGGTTATTTTAAAATGGTAATATATTTTACTATTTTTACTGTATTTTTGATCAAATAAATGCAGTCTTGGTGAGCCTTCGTGCAAACACATGAAAGGAAACTTCTGTTTGTATAAACAACCACCAACGGTGTGAAGTTTACAAAGTACAAATTTCACCATCAATGGATCAGTGGGGGGCGTTGGATAAACTTGGACAGGAAAATTTCTAAGATGCAGTGTCACACCTGGAATAATCTCATAAGCCAACCAAAATGAAAATAAGGATCAAAATCAGGATGGCCCTTAAGTTTTTGTGAAGTGCAGTTTTACAAAGAGATATAGAAATAAATAAAATAACTATATGTAATATATGAATAAATTTTATTAATATTTAATCGCCAGTATGTGTGGCACAAAGTTAATTTAGACCAGCTTTATTTTGTAGCTCTATTTAAGACTAACCACTAAGTTGCCAATTGCGAATCAATGCCATATTTTCTCTGGTTTCAGACAGTACATTCAATTTGATTAGGGGGGTTAATCACAGGTGTAGACATGTTAATATAGCGTTACCAAGATATCTTGGACTATCACAACAGCAAAACGGCCTTACGCCTGTTTCACACTGTAAGCGTGAGCGTAACTACATCGTCACTGCAGCTGCAGAGACGTGCAAGTATTCACACTGGAAGCGTTTGTACAGCGTCACAGCAGCGGCTCGAAGCTACATGTAAAGTGAGCATTTCTTTACAAAGACAGCTATAAATTTGTTTTTATAAGTTGGTAATTTATAAAGTTGATAGTCTTGAAAGTTTGTTAACATGGGGAGGTGTGCAACATTCGCATATAAACATAAATAAATAAATAAATAAATAAAAATAAATAAAAGCCTTGTGTCATCCACTGCTGCACACGAATGAGGCAAGCTTTGTGTTTTACATCATCTGCCTCGTGCACATGTTTACCAGACAGTTAACTTGGCGAAAAAAAGCCAGCAAACTCGGGTTTGATTTGGGAATGCTGCAGCCTATACATCTCCGTGTAATAACTAAAATAATATTTATATACATCATATTTTCTGGCTAGTTTTTTATAATACACCATACTTTAACCCAAACTGAATAATTAAAAAAAAAAGTTTAAAAAAAAAATAATTTCTTAATTTTCTTTTCTGTCATACTCAAATTCTTGTTAAAACACATTAGACATGCTTATTCTGTGCATTTTGAACACTTTTTGTGTGAAATATTTATTTTGTCCATCAAAAGTGTGCTTTCACTTTAATTGAGCGTCAGCAGCGCAGCAAAAATAGACTCGCGCCTAAACCCCCGCTTCACTGCTGCTTACGTGACACTCCTGCTTGACGCTTACGCTTGCGGTGTGAAACCGGCGTTACTGTGGCCCTCGCTCCAGTGAGAGCCCCAGTTACAAACAGTCTAATGCCCCTGCTGCAGTGAATGAGGAGAAATGACTGCGCTAACGCAACAGACAAACCAATGCAGACTCAAAACAGCATGAATAGAAATTGATATCAGAGAGTGGAGGCTAACAGTTCATTACTTTCCAAGATGTTATTCCAGGCATATATTTGAGTCCTGGGAGATCTGCAGAGGCATCTGCTAACTCTAAAGCACCTGAGAAATAAACAGAAGAGGGAAGAAAACCACAGAAGGGAGAGGGCTCAGAAAAATCAGAACATAGTTGAGGCGACATGGCAAAGTAAATACATCCCATCATGCATTTAATGCTTTCAAATGTAATACTTCACCCAAAATTGCATTTCCCACAGGTTTTGTATTTTATATCAATAAAGATACACATAAACAAAACGGTTGAAATCTATTTAAGGGTAAATCTCAGCAACACTGTTATCGTTATCTAAAACCATAAACCATATGTGTTACTTGGTACAAAATATACGATAACTAAATACACTTTCAATTATACAAATTAAATGATGACTTATGACTATTCAGTTTAACACAAAGTACTAAAATAACTAAATTAATAAACTACATAGACATTTATAAAAAAAAATTAAAAAAAAAACCAGCAGACATACCTTCACTCTTCTCCAGCAGGGCAGCGATGACTGCTTCATCCTCGATGGGATTCAGAGAGCAGGTGGAGTACACCATCCTGCCCCCTACTGCCAGCTGCTCCACACCTCGCACTGCGATCCTTATCTGCAGCCTGACAAACAATGAGACAAATTGAAAATACACACACTTAGAGCATAACAAACTGTTCTGCAACCTCAGAATGGAGAGACAGCAAACACACACACGGAGAGCAGGAGCGAGACACCCATGCTGACAGTGCAACAAAGAAATTAGATGCAACATCTTGTTTCAGTAATCAGGTACAGAAAACACTCCTCCAGGAAACACATCACTGCTAATTCACTGCCACTGCCAAATAGCTAAAGCTCCAGACGCAATGATCATCATGCATTAAGACTTGGTTTTATCTGAGAGCATGAAGGCTCTAGGACATGTTCAGAATGGAGTACTAGTGTACTGCAAACAGTGGGACAGAAGTATGACACTTTGTTGTCACAGGACTTCAATACAGTTGTGTCACAAAAATACAGGTACTATACTGGTCTTACCCGTGGAGCTGCAGGCTGTTGCTGGTTGTCCATTTTTTCCACACGTCAATGTTTTTCCTCATCGTTCCATCTCCACTGTATAAATAAAGGTGCTGATTTTATTGTTTGCAGTTTAATTGTAACTCCATATCAGATCATTTCATGTGTCTGTCAGGCATAAAGCAGACTTATAATTAGTGATTCTTCACAATAAAACAAAAAAGATTACCGCATTTATTTCCTTCATGTAATTTTAAACTGGACTTGATAACTTTTAAGAGTTTCCTGTGGTCATATGAAATCATATGTTTTTTTTTTTAAATCAATTACATCAGTGTTTGGTTAAGGAAGCAATTTCTGAATCAAGGAAACTACAGTCCTATGCAGGCACAAACACAAGCCATAATTACAACTTTAAAGTCAACTTCAAATCATTTCGACTGAGAGAAAAAGTTTACATGGCAAAACCAGGCTGACCACACTGTGTATGTGTAAGATGTTTGGCCTGTTGGTACTGAGCAGACTGTATTGTGCTTGGCACCTGATTCTGCTGCAGGCCAAGTATAGACTCCACCAATTATAAACTCTGCTATATGATGTTACATGCTGGGAAGAGATTCACAGCTCAACTGAAATCACAGAGCTCTGGCGTGTATGTGTGTCTCTATTATTGAGTTCCCTATGTCTATGTACAAGAAAGCAGCATATGCTTTTTTTACATTTTCAACTTTCTTTAGTGTGTAATGTTGCTGCAAAGTTACAAAACACAAAGTCACCCAAAGGGAGTTATTCCCTATATCAGTAAGCACTGTTTCACAATATTCATCATTTAAATAATCCTTGCCCAAGGGATACACGAAAAAGGGACAAGGCCTGGTTGACTATGCTTTTTGGAGGAGGGGCTTCATACAAGTTGCTACAATAATTTAAAATGTGTGAATAATGGTTTTTGAACATTCAAGCATGAAAACCTATTCTAGTAGACCCCCAAAACAATCAAGACTTTGAAAAAGTACATAAAACATCCCCTTTAACCCTTAAATGCATACCTCAGGTCTTTGTCGACCTGGGACGTCATTCACTAACCTCCTCCTCATTCATTTTTTAAAGATAGACATCAAACTTCTTAGTATTCCTCAATCAACTCATTATAAACAATAACAAGAAAAAAAATCATAAAATTATAAAAGAATGCCTGTTTTCCATTTCAATTTTGTAAAAATTGTATAGGGTCGCTAACGACCCGAGGTGTGTATAAGTGTAAGTATATTTTTTTTCTGCACAACAATAATTGAATCTTTGATGACTGAATAAGTGCAATTCACCTTTATTCCACAAGGTGGCAATGTCTGATACAATGATGAAGTGGCATTTCATTCAGACAGAAAACAAGAGAATAGGAAGTATCATTAGCAAAAGGTGAAATGGCTCAGTGATTTACTGCAGAGCAAGTACTGAAAGCAATCAAATATTAGTGTCACTCTCACTTGATGGACTGTCAGCGATCAAAATATTGATTTTGAAGATGTTGAAAACTATGTAGTTTTTTTTAGATCGAGAATGGGCTCATATTCACAATCTCAAACATATTCTCAAAGCTATAATTTGCTGAATGTTACTGGAAAATGAGCTCTGACAAGGACAGTGATGATGATGAGCCCTTCCAAGCTCCAAAAGGTAACAAAATATGCTTTATTTTATTCGTCTGTAATTGTTACTCTAATATCAGAGGAGTTTTATATTATCGTGACAGGTAGAGATCCATCCGTGTTAGATACAGATCCGGGTCGCTAAATACCCGAATGTGTAAGAATGATCGGTGAAACAGTCATGCATTTAAGGGTTAATAACCCACATTAAAAGAACCTAGACTGAACACTTTGCAGCTTATTTTGGCCTATGACCACTTAGAAAGGAGGAGACCATCTGATGACAATTTAAAGAAACCAATAATTACTCAGAAACCAGCCTATTAGGTTGAAGCTTCTGCGAAATGGAAAGATCACAGTATTTTATGTTTTTCCTAAAAAAATCTGGCAGGTAGAAACACATTACAGATGTTAATACTAATCAGACTTATTTTAAGTTGGGTTAGATGGGTTTGTGCAGTGCTATTTTTAAGGATGCGCCGATTCGATACTCAGTATTGGTATTGGCTCAGATACTGACATTCTTTGCCGCATAGTTCAGACGAGACAGAACCAAATCTGATATTGTGCGTATACTATTCTGTTAATGTTAAGCCCCAAAAAAGGCACAAAAACATTATAAAGCACCATAACATTTTTGTGCACTATATTCCAAGTGTTCTGAAGCTATTCCATAGTTTAATGTGAGGTACAGATGAATATTTAAATCGTTAAAGTTGATAAATGCTTTCCTCCGCTGCGGCTGTGTCATTCCATATTCAGCATTCAAACTGCGTGTTCGTTCGGTTATGACAGCCAACATGCTGAAACACTCTCCAAGATGATTCAATGTTCCTAACTTCCTATTATTATACTTGATCTGTAGATAAAGGTCTATGGTTTTGCATAAAAAGGACTATCTTGCTGGAGTTTACTGTGGTTTCTAAATTATGCTACTTTCTCCCAGGTGTCTGCTAGATCACAACTGGAGTAGAGAGCACTATGAATTGTCCTTCATGCGAGTGATTATCAGTTCAACACACAGAGGTATAGAAATTCCACATTAATTTATTTATAAAAAAAAAAAAAAAAAAAAAAAAAAAAAAAAAAAAGGTATTGTGCATCCCTAGATATTTTAGTAGTATTAGCTTTTATTTTTATATTTTACATTTTAATTTTAGTTTAAGTAATTTTGATATGCGTTTGTCATTTTTATTAGTTTTTTTTTATATATATATATATATATATATATATATATATATATATATATATATATATATATATATATATTTATATTTCTATTTAGCTTGAATTTATGTTTACTACTTTTAGTAATTTTAATACTTCACTTACTTTAGTACTTATTTTAAGATATTTGTATTAAAATAAACTTAATTTGTTTCAGTTTTCATTTAAGCTTCTCCATCTAATATTTTCATTGAAAAACTGAAGCATCTCTGGGTCAAAGCAGAGACCCTCATCATAAAATTCCTCACCTGCAAGGTACGTCACACAGGATACGGTCATAAAACAGGACGTCCTTCTTCCCGTCCTGATCAAAGTGCAGACGTGGAATGCTAGATGCATCATGGTTTACCACCATAATACATGGACTGTTTAATCTCTTGGCCTGGTGGACCAGCAGGTAACAGCGCTTATTATCCACATCATTGGCAATTACAAAACCCTCTGGAGACACAGAAGAGATGGAGGACAACTAAAAGATATGATCATTCCAAATCTGTATTGGATTCATATAATATAATATTATATATATATATATATATATATATATATATATATATATATATATATATATATATATATATATATATATATATATATATATATATATATATATATATATAAAAGAGTAATGGTTTACCAGGGAAAGGCACATCCATATCAGAGTGAAGCATCTCTATTAGTTGAGCAGTTTTTGATCCTGGAGCAGCACACATGTCCAGAATCTGGTTATACAATCCAGAAGAGATAAGACAAATTATACAAATTCTCCCAGTGCAGAAAAAACACTATAGAGAAAACATTAAATTGGTATTTAAGGAAACTCATGATGGTAAGATGTACCTTATGTTGAGGCTCGATTTTCAGAAGAAGAGGAGGAATCATACTGACTGCTTCCTGTCTGCTAATATTACCCTGATGGAGTAAATAAGATTAAGAAAAAAAGCTACCATTTATGGTTGATCAATAAATTATATTTGTATTTATTCGGTTTTTTTTTGTGTTTTTTTAACTGCTCAGACACATTTCTCAATACTTGGGTCACTTTTTAAAAAATCTTACATACAGTTCTCCTAACCAATTTTCAGCTTACAGCAGTTAACTTCACATTCAAAATGCACTAAAACACTTCATACATGTTTCAAATCAACTCATTCTTTCACAACACTACCAAAGGTTGACAACACACTTTGTCACTCAAAGCATTCACCTAAGAAAACCTCACTAACATACGGTAGAATTATACAATGTAAAGTTTCTTTACAAAACAAGAATGACACTCTCTGCTGTTTAGAATTCACTGCGGTCTGTTACATGGTCCATGCTTACATTACAGCAAAAATTATTCTTAAAGGGGTCCTTGATTATGATTTCACTTTTTAAACTTTAGTGTAATGTTGCTGTTAGAGCATAAACAACATCTGCAAAGTTATGATGCTCAAAGTTCAATGCAAAGGGAGATATTTTCTTTTAAAGAATTCTCTGTCTAAGGACTACAACAAACGGCTGGTAGGGACTACAACAAGCTTCTTCCCGGGTTGGTGACATCACAAACCCCAAAATTTACATAAACCCTGCCCCCAGGAACATGCAATAAAGGGGGCGAGGCCATATTGGGCTGCTTTAGAGAAGAGGAACAGTTGTTGTAGTAGAGTGTGAGATTCTCCAGTTTTGTTGTTGAGCAACAAAAGCGCAAGCTTTCATAGGTCCCCTTTAAGTTTTCCCCTTTTGTATAGATGGTAATGAAATTGAAAAACTAACCCCTATGTAGGTGTTCAGCTGCATGTAATTGATTGAATAGCATTTCATTTTTTAAATTCAGAATATATTTCAATATGGTATTACTGTAGAAATATAGCAAATTGCGGTCTTATTCAATTTTGTATTATGTTAGGTTTTGAACTTAAGTTTTGAAAAGAGTATGTAAACATGCAAATTGGCCTGTAGGTATATAGAGTTTGAGGCAGTTGTCTCTAAGTGAGAAATGTATTCATGTAATTTGAAAGATATATTCATTGAATCCTTTTTGTGGCAAAGCAATGATTAATAATCCACAGTTTAACCCACATTGACTGCTGTTGTGCTCACTGTGTGAAGAATTTTGAAAAAAAGTGACCTAAGTATTGAGAAATGTGTCGATTGTAAACACCAATGAATATCTGCAGATACATGCCTTGGAGATGTGCACCAACAAGGATCAGACATTAACATGTTTTTTTTTACCGATTCAGTTTCGCTGACTAAGAACTGGTGGAACTTCTCCAAGAGTGGAGACTTGCGTAGGATCTTTCTGCTCAGATTAGTGTGCCATGCCAGTTCATCAGGATACCTATAACAGCACGATGAGAGTACAGATCAGATCTCAATTACTATGTTCTACAGATTTCAGGGTATATTTAAAAGTAATTCACAAGTAAAACACAAATTGTTTTCAATCTTACCAACTAAGGGGCTGAGGAGCCTCAATCTTCTGCCCATCCACCTCAAGATCTTGTACCTCTTTGAAGTATTTCTCTTTAAGAGTATGAAGGATTTCTTTTGCATGACTGATTAAAGGAGATGAGAAAGGGAAAAACATTACTGCATAATTGTACGTCTTCTGAACTACTAATGAAAGTTTTTTACCAATATGGCCTCAGTGGCCAATGCTGATATCTACAAGCAGGATGGCTGATGGCCAATAGTAAATGAAAAGATTAACGTGAATAAACGTTAAACCATTTTAACGATTAACTGTCACCCCTGTTTTTGAGATCTGAACTTCAATGGTTGCAATTCATGAATGTTCTGGAATACAGGCAAACTTCAAAAAAATGAGTTTACTGCAAAGCAAACATTTTATACAAAATATAAGTTTTACAAAATAAATTGGACTCCAACATTGCTACATAATCAAAACCATATGTTTAACAAAGCTGTGTTCCAAATTTGAAGTTGATGTCACAAAAATTGAGGTTCCTGCGAGAATTTGTTTAGGAACTATACCAAAAATAATTTTTTTTTTTTTTTTTTTTTTTTCAATCTCACATCACAAATTAATACAGTTCTGTCACAATATCACTTCTATGACAAAACAGTGGAACCTTGAGTCTCAGACCTTTCCAACAATATGCATTTTTTTTCAAGATTAGGTAAAGATTTGCTTATAAAATAGAGCAGTAAATTTTGTACAACATGAAACTGCCCACTTTTAAAAAGAATTAAAGTACATGGTAAAGCAATGTCCAATTTCAAAATGGTTTTCACGGGATGAATTTTGAGTCTTCAGAGTTGGCATGAAACAGAAGTTGTGATAGTCTTACCTTCTCATTGTGACATAGGTCCTGTCCCAAATGGCACCCTAAACACTCGCGGTCTTCCTACAAGTCCGCACTTGCGTAATGCCGCTTTGACTGTCGGGAAATCGACGTTGCATATCTACCGCAAAGGGGGCACTTGCGAGCACCCTTCTGAGACCCAAAATTGACAAATGGGACGCTCTACAGTCTCGTGGACTTAACGGACACACGTACGCGGCAGCTATTGTTAGTCCACAAGACCGAAAGTGCTTTGAAGTGTGCCATTTGGGACAGAGCCATATATGCGAGTGAAGTGGCAAGAAAAAAAAAAAAAAAAAAACATAGGGCAGGACTTCATATTGTCCATCGAGAATTGATTGGATCATTGTGGTTTCACGTCTATTGCGATCTCAGGATTCAGGCCAGCTGATAATACCTAGAATATCAAAATCAACCGCAGGTGGTAGATCCTTCTCCTATCTGGCACCTAAACTCTGGAACAATCTTCCAAGCATTGTTCGGGAGGCAGACACACTCTGTCAGTTTAAATCTAGACTAAAAACGCATCTCTTTAACCTGGCATACACATAACACATTATCAATTTATATTTTCAAATCCGTTAAAGGATTATTAGGCTGCATAAATTAGGTCAGCCGGAACCGGGAACACTTCCTATAACACCAGATGTACTCGTTACATCAGAAGAAGAATGGCATCTACGCTAATATTAGTCTTTCTGTTTATCCCGAGGTTTACCGTAGTCAACCAGATCCGGGCCGTATCCAGGTGAGACCGAGGACCGGCGCCTTGACGCGACCACAACGTAGCCCTGAAGTATCAGCAGAGATTGAGTCAACTAGATCATCCATTGTGAAGGCCTCATCGACACAACAGCCAGTGGCACAGCTCCTCAACAAACCGTCCATACCGGTGTGATGAATACGATCCTCAACTGGACTGAACTGGAATAAATACTTTGAATGTTGCGATCCTATCAGACATAAGATAGCAACCTGAATCGTACCAAAGCACTGTTCGCCAGAGGAGAACTGGCCCCCCGACTAAGCCTGGTTTCTCCCAAGGTTTTTTTCTCCATTTTAACACAGAAGTCTATTTGCCACCTGTTTGCCATCTGATGTCACCTGTTGGAGTTTGGGTTCCTTGCCGCTGTCGCCTTTGGCTTGCTTAGTTGGGGACACTTGACATTTGATATTCAACAGTGCTTTGATCTGCCGACATTGACACTATTCTTTAAGAGCTGCTGTGCAGCTAAAATTATATACCAGTTATCAATGTTAAGCTGCTTTGACACAATCTGCATTGTAAAAAGCACTGTATAAATAAAGGTGACTTGACTTGACTTGACTAATGCTGTGATATCCTGTGAGTGACACGTCTTTCTTTCTTCAGTCGAAAAGAAATGAAGGTTTTTAATGAAAACATTCTAGGATTATTCTCCTTATTGTGGACTTCAATGGCCTCCAAACGGTTGAAGATCAAAATTACAGTTTCAGTGCAGCTTCAAAGGGCTTTAAACGACAACAGACAAGGAATAAGGCTCTTATCTAGCAAAACAATCGGTCATTTTCGAAAAAAATGTAAATGTATATGCTTTATATAAACAAATGATCGCCTTGCACATGCTTCTGCTTTCCATATTCTTCAAAAAGCTTACGCTGTATGTCCTACGCCTTCCCTATTCAACTTAAGGAACGAACACAGCGCCAGTTCCATTTTTTCTGTAAGTAGAATAGGGAAGGCGTAGGACATACAGCGTAAGCTTTTTGAAGAATACGGAAATGCGGTTTTGGCGGAAGCACTTGGAAGGCGATCATTTGTTTAAATAAAGCATATGCATTTACATTTTTTTTTAAAATGACCAAACGTTTCGCTAGATAAGACCCTTATTCCTCGTCTGGTATTGTTTAAAGACCTTTGAAGCTGCACTGAAATTGTAATTTTGATCTTCAACTGTTTGGAGGCCACTGAAGTCCATTATAAGGAGAATAATCCTGGAATGTTTTCATCAAAAACCTTCATTTCTTTTCAACTGAAGAAAGAAAGACATGAACATCTTGGATGACATGGGGGTGAGTAAATTATCAGGAAAATTTTATTTGAAAGTGAACTAATCCTTTAAGCTTTCAAATGATACCTAATTTATGATGATTACTAAAATATGTGATGGGGGAAAAAAAAGCAATAAAAAAAGCATGCCAAGTGTCCTGCTACTGGGAGACTGACAGTAGGTTAACTTAATTCAAATTGTGTGGTAGTCAAAAAAACAAAACAAAAAAACACTCATGTAATGTGAAACTTTTGGACCTGCAGAAAATGTCACATCACCTCTTGTATCCTGTGATCCGTATTGTAGCTGGCAGTGGCTCCCTCATGGCATCCATGAACGCCTCAAACTCTCCGTCTGGGACAATCTTCAGCTCTTTGTAGTAATGCTCAAAGAGTTTATTTTCCTTGATTATCTCAGAGTATCCAGCTCCCCAGCCCTGCCAAAAGAACCCATATGAGTACATCAATTACTAGTATAACAACAACCTACATTCCATTTATCACAGGATTACATTGTTATATATGCACAATAATTTTGATGCGACTATAAAATATGTTTATTCCCAATGTAGCATATGTTAAAATAAATTCATAAATAAATGTGCAGTGTTGGCACTGAGCAGAAAAGTAAGAAGCTAGAGCAGCTAGCAAACTCACAGCATCATCTCTGTTTCTTTTCCCCTCTGGTCTTCCATCTCTGTTCTGTTGAGGTCTTTGTCTGTTTCTATTTTTCCTGCCCATGTTGCAGACGCATAAAACTCTAGATATAAACCTGCGTTGCGTGTTGACTGAGTGTCTTAATGTCTCAATAAAATAACTGCACTTCTCAGCTCCTCCTGAACTCACGTGTATGTGACGCAGTCGAAACAAGCGCACATTCAACTAAGACCCATTCCTTGGTGTCCGCAATATTGCCTGACTTATATTCAGAAGATTTTCTTTTTTTCATTTTAATTCTTTCTTATTCTTAGCTAAAAATTATCACAATTTAAAATACAGTAGTGTTTAATCTAAACATTTGACTTTCAATCCAAATAAACCAAATAAAGAAGACAACATACTATGATAACACAATAAAAAAAATATCTAAAAACAGTACTAAATTACTACATTTTAGTTAAATATGAAATATGGCATTTAGCAGTAAAAGATGAACACAATACTAATTTCTTTTTATGTAGTACTAAAGTGAATCTACTGGTTAGAATTTATTAACTTGCATATATTAAGGCGTATTTGACACATACCCCGCCCATCGCCTCTCCTGATTGGCGAAAAACATGTGATGGGCGGATCTTCCAGGTTTCTCCACGGGCCACGGGGTCACTTTGTTTTGTGCACGAGATACACACAAACATTACCTAAACCTTTCTTCTGCTTCTAAGTAGTATTTCCATTAGCAACTATGGAAGCTATTCTAAAGATATTATTTTCTTCGGATGAGGAAGAATTGTACGTTTTAGATTGTTTATCGTACTTGATGATGGTTTTGGCATTCATAAATTTTGTGATTTTTCTCTTTGAGCACGTGCCCTATGGCAGATATGCATCCAGTGGGTATGGATTCCCAGTAAATGTCAAGTTCGCCTGGTTCGTTCAAGAATTGCCGGCCTTTCTGGTGCCTTTGAGTTTGGTGCTATGGAGTCCATGTGCGAAGATAATGCACCTGCCCAACCAACTACTTCTGCTCATGTTCTTATTCCATTACTTGCAAAGGTAGGATTTGCTCTTGTTACACAACATATACAATGAAAATAAAACAACATGTCCATACATGTGTCAGTAAATAATCTCATATTGTCTTGCAAGTGACTACTTACTATTAAACATGAACTGAAGCATGTATTTCTCCTAGAACCCTCATCTACCCATTTTTAATTCGAGGAGGGAAATCAACACCATTCATCTCGTTTGCCCTGGCTTTTGTCTTCTGCATGTATAATGGGTACCTGCAGGCAAGATACTTGAGTCACTTTGCAGATTACCCACCTGATTGGGTTACACATCCCTGTTTCATCACAGGTAGGTGCTAGTGAGTAATTATTCACAGTGAATGTGTTATTTTTCCATCATTTTAGTATTTCAAATATGATCAAATCTAAGGTTAATTTCTATAGACTTTTTAAAGTAGGCATGAAATGGAAGATGTGAAAGCTACACACACACACACACAATCCATGTGCTTTATTTGCTCATTTGTTATTGCTGTTCAGTTCATTGCATTTTGATGTTCATGTTGTGTATTTGTACTCAATATGTAATATAGCTTTTCATTTCTGTTAATTTTTGTGTTTAATTTGTGTAGATTAAATTTGTAGAATTATATGAAAAACAGATGTTTGAAATAAATGATAAAGACTCCAACTTCTCTCTTTGTAACATCTTCTTCAGGTTTAATTCTAAACATAATGTAATATTTTTGTAAAACTGATTTTTTTTTTTTTTTTTTTCAGTACAAAACATGCTAAACTTTGACAAAAAAGTAATTTTAATTGTTATAATTGTGATTTCTGCAGCTATCTACTGGTTAAAGTGATCATTTTTTACTTTTAAAACTGCATTTTTCAAAAGATGGGCAAAAATCTTTCACTAAACCATGTCAAATTATCCATGTTATTCCCATGAATGAAAGTTAGAAATGTGGGTCTTTTATAAAGTGAATTTTACATAAAAAGCAGGGTTTTTTAAAAAACAAATGTAAAAATTTTTTTTTTATTTATTTATATACATTTTTAAAAAAAATCATAAATACTCCAAAAACTGCACACATGTAGAGTAAAAACATTAATAAACAGAGTAAAATGACATTTATTAAAAAAAAAATTTGTTACAAAATAACATATATAAAAATAAAATAATTACTAAACAGCACAAGTGTACACCCCAAACGAACAGTGCATAAGGGTTAAAAAAAATATGATTTGCACGGATTAATCATTCATAATAAATACTGCTATATTCCATAACAAATAAGAAATGCTGAGCTGCCACTGGAATTCATCCATCTCCACCAGGCCACCATCAACATGGATTTGAGAGAACGCGGCACATTCACTGACTCTACTGGTCAAGGAAGAGACATAAACAGTCACTTATCAGGATTCTTGTTACTCTCACATTCTAGATTGTTTCCCTAAACCTTAGGTCATTTGAGATGGTTACTGTAACTTTGACCACTGCAGAGTAAATAGATATTGGTTATCTCTCTGAACTTTAGCCGACCTGTCATGGTTGACCGAACATTAGCTGTCATTCATGGTATTCATCTGTATTCCCTACAGGCTTTTGTAGCAATCATGTTGTTACAGTATTATCTATCTATCTAAACAGTTAAATACATTAAAATACTTTTTTTTATTCTTTTTCATTTTTAATATATTGTAAAATTTAATTTATTCCTGTGATGGCTAAGCTGAACTTTTAGCAGCCATTATTACTCTAGTCTTCAGTATCACAAGATCGTTCAGAAATCATTCTAATATGCTGCTCAAGAAACATTTCTTATTATTATCAATGTTGAAAACAGAATATTTCATATTCTGAATGTATTATGTTTTTTTTCAGGTTCTTGTATGTGGTTCCTGGGATTGATCATTAACATTCACTCTGACCATATCCTCAGGAATCTCCGTGAGCCTGGAGAGACAGGTTATAAGATACCTAGAGGTAAGACAATAATTATCAGACTGACAGCACCATTTATGAATTGGAATAAATGTTATATTGAAATGGACTAAAATGTTGGTGCTCAGCATCTTTACCATGTTCCACATAAAACATCACAAAATTCTGAGTGACAGCTTAGGAATATGGCATGCAGCTTTAGATTTTAGGAATAGACTGTCACAATACCACAATATTTAAGTACTCAAAATTCATAAAACTGTCATAAACAGCCAATGCCAATACGCATACATATTTAAGAGTATTCAGAAGAGAACAATACAAATCATTTGAACCATACCACATGCATTCAGCTCAAATTGGTGTCCTCCGCTAGGGCGTCCTCTTCAGTGCAGGTTTGAGTGTTGATGCAATGCTAAAAAAATGTTTTGAATCTGGCTTTGGCTCTGAAAGAAAATAAAAATAGATGCCCTTTCTGGTCATGACTCATTGCCTCAACAGCTTGTCAGGACAATCCTGCTTCAGAGATCCTAATAATTTGTGACATGCGCTTCTATCTCTTTTCCCAGACAATCAGTGTCCATGAAATATGTAAATCATCTCTTATTTCTCTTACTTTTTTTTTTTTTATTACAAGTATTTTAAAGCTGTCTGACATCACAACTTCAGATGGTATTATCAAAAAAAAATTATGCTTTTTTTTAGTAAGTCAGTAAGCCTTAAACAAAAAGCCAAAACAAAGGGATTTTAAATGATTTTGATATGTCAACGTTGTTTAAGATCCAAAAGCTTGTTCTTGTTTTATTTGATGAATAAGTGATGACTGACATGATGAATCAGACATGCTTTATTTCTGACAAATTAAACCAGACAGCATGTTGGTCAGATGGTTTCACAC
This sequence comes from Hypophthalmichthys molitrix, assembly GCA_037950675.1. Classification (NCBI taxonomy): domain Eukaryota; kingdom Metazoa; phylum Chordata; class Actinopteri; order Cypriniformes; family Xenocyprididae; genus Hypophthalmichthys; species Hypophthalmichthys molitrix. The sequence continues at coordinate 19,948,831 of CM075510.1, read as the reverse complement.
TTAATACGACACGTGATGCAACTTCACTGCTTTGAAACTGACTGAAATTTGTTTCTTATTGCTTTGTAAATAGCCGGTTTGTGCGACATCTTCCATTCAATTGTCTCTTCATAACTATTTTCTGTTCGTAGGGGGCATGTTTGAGTATGTATCAGGAGCAAACTTCTTAGGTGAGATTGTGGAATGGACTGGATTTGCTCTGGCTGGTCATTCGGTCCATAGTGCAGCTTTTGCTCTCTTCAGTTTTGTTGTGCTGTCCAGCAGAGGAATGTCTCACCACAAGTAAGGCATTACAATCTGAAACAATGGATTCTTTCTCAGTGTGACTGCAATTATCAGAAGAAAAACATTGACTTTGATTTTCTAGCAATCAAAATTATTTTGGAATATATATCTGTCACACGAGTAGCCGTGCAATATGGCTGTATATCAGATATCAGCATGGCTGTGATTTGGCCGTAGGTAATCACAGCGTGCTGATATACAGCCATATCGCCTGGCTAAAAGTCTGATATTGTGTTTATACAACAGTTTGACTGCACAAGTGTGTAAATAAATAAGAAAAAACAACGGATTGTCTTTAAAAACCCTCTTTTGTGAGGAACTACGTCTTTGCTGCTGACTGACTCACTCATAAAGACAGTCTTTACCGCCATCTAATGGCATATTAAGGTAACTTTCACTGAAGTCGAAATCACTAACGGACACTTTCTCAATTCCAAAAAATATGGCATGTTATTTATATAAAATATTATTTATTGAACAATAATATTTAAATTAACAACAATAGCCATTATATTAGTATAAGAAGTAAAATAGGAAATAAACACAAGCAAACAGTTCAGTCAAACATACAAAAGCAGCGTTCTAGTTAGGATTTAATTTCAAGTACATCAAGTTGTGGCACTTAATATAGCCCTTAAGCCAAATTAGCTCTGGAACAAGTAATATATTAATAAGACCAACGATTGCCTGTTTGATATACCCAAACCGAATTATACCTCATGTTTTTAACACTATCTACATAAGAGTCAGCGGCAAATTCACGGAGGACTGGCCGAGATGAAGCTGTTTTCTGCAGGTACATGAGCACTGCACTACAGCTCGCAACAAAGCGTCTAAACAAATTTTCAATTAGGCGCTATGTTTACATATAAATCGCATATCTGAGGTCTGAACAACTACATTTTTGCCTAAAAACTCTTAAAACTACATTCCGTTACAAAATAACAGTAGTATCTATAAAAATATGGTGGGTTTGCTTGTCCGCCATGGCACACACATGGAGTGATTCAAACGGTGAAACCGTGATACTGGTAGAATATCGCACGGCTGGAAAGACCTCTTAGCCAATCAGATTCGAGAACCAGAACAAACTGTTGTGTATGTATATAGTATAAAATAAAATAAAAGTTTAGTTCAGTATATTTGCTTTACATTAAACATCTATAATGTTTTTACACTTTTTTTCTTTTTTTTAAAGTGCATTCACATCTGCAATAATATATTAAACCATATTTTCTTTTTCATTATTTATTTTTTAGGGTGAAATATGACCTAGACATGTTCTATAAAAATTTATATTTTGATATAAGTATCACAGATTGTTGTTTAATGTGCCATTTTATTTTACAGGTGGTATCTAGCAAAATTTGAAGACTATCCAAAATCAAGGAAAGCTTTAATACCGTTTGTGCTCTGATCCTGTGGTAAGCCCAGCTGCCACACTCCCACTGTGTCTTTCAATACAGAGACTGGGAAAAATGCATTGAGCATTACATGAACTCAGTGTTTACAAGACAAATTTTTCTTTCAATTTTATAGCATTTGTGAAGTGCGAAAACAGTATTACTGTGAGAGATTTCACAGCATCTCAATGGAGAGATCAGATGAGATACACATGGCGAACAGCTGATACCATAATCCAGATCTTCCCTATTAACTCTTAAAGAATGAATGTTTCGACAATAGCCAATTGTTACACATTCAGGTCTTTGGCGACCCAGATCTATATCTAACACGAATGGATCTCTAACTGCTGCAATAGTATAAAACTTTAAAGGTGCAATATGTAAGATTTTTGCAGTAAAATATCCAAAAACCACTAAGCCAGTGTTATATATTTTGTTCACTTGAGTACTTACAATATCCCAATGTTTCCAACTATTTGTAAATCGTGAGAAAATTGCAATTTTAACCAAGGCTCCGGGACGTGTGAGGAGTCACCTGTCAATGGCGTCATACCCGCGGTAATTTTCTTGATTTTTTTATCTTTTTATTTTGTACTGTTTAGCATTATCAGATGCAGCTTTATTTTTAGTAACAGTAATAGAGAATTTTCTCCATCATACAGTACGTTTTAAAATTAATTGCGTGCCATTTATCAACACAAGCCATCCAGCATTTAATATGATATTCTAAAATCGATCTATCTTACTGCAGTGTGTCTCAAACAAGTGTCTCACAGCAGCAGCCGAGCGAACGCACAGAGTAACGTTATAACATCATTTTTTAACACTCTCAAATGTGTCTAATATGATAAACAGAGCTGCGTTACCTCATACTCATGACCGGAAAACTGGAAGCGGCGTAATGAAAGTTCCGCTGCTCGTGAGGCGTGTGTTGCGCAAACGCTCCAGCGGCCTCGTTCAGCTCCCACAACACTCAGTCCTGCTCTGCTTCATACTACAGTAACATTAATAATCTCATCCATGAACATGATTTCTTATGAGTCCTATCCCGATTGTTTCCACCAGCTGTGATGTGAAGACCACATGTCCCAAGATTCCACGCTCAAACTTGCCGTCATCAAGCTACACCTTTGTTTTGAATAGGCCTCTAGCGGACAGAAATCTGACATATTGCACCTTTAATGACAATTACAAAAGAATAAAATAAAGCATATTTTGTAATTTTTTACAAAAAATGAAATAGGAAACAGATTTTTTCTTGTTATATTGTTTATAATGATTAGTTTGAAGAATACTAAGAAAGTTGATACTAACTTTAAAAATTGAATGAGGGGGAGGGTAGTGAATGACATCCTCCTGGGTCAATAAAGACCCGAGGTATGCGGTTAAGGGTTAACCACTCAGTCGTTTCTTCAAACTGTAATCCTGTGTCAGCAAAATATGGACTTTTTGAGCTGTGCTTCTGGTCATGCTGGATTCGAGGCTATCCGAGTAAGGCTTCAGAAAAGGTAAAGGTACACATGATTTATCTGTTGGAAGAGTGAGCACTGCAGGTTGACAATAGCAGAACCATTTATGATTTTACACAGATCTAGGCTGTGTCCGAAATCGGTTACTCTCTAAGTAGCTACTTATTATATAATTATTTTATGACCATTAAAAAAGTCCATTCTATATAGTGTGAATGTAATCTGTACTACATTCATCATGTTGACCTACCAGCATCAGTTACGTCGCTTCACTGCTATTCACAACTTCATTGGATGCACTTCAGAATCTTGCCAGAAGTAGTAGGTCATTTGGATACTTTTTGCCTACTGTTTTGTGAAAACTGTGAATTCAGAAACACTACTGTTTTTATATATTGTTTTTCACCTACTAAAAAGGAAGTATGTGATTTCAGATTCAGCCCATATCTAAAATGTTCAGTCCTTCATGGCAAATTTGCATTTCTGAAAACTGAAAAATATCAAAATGTTCCTGGTGATTTAAAATAAAATTAAATGTTTTGAAAGGAGATTTCAAGAGTGTAATTTAAAATTAGTGTTATGTTTACTGATTTATGTGCCAAACTCCACTGAAAGTGGACTGTTTAGCAGGTTTAAGAAATTACATTTAATCAATTCCAACAGGGGCACATTGTATAAATTATATTGTCATAACAATGAATGGATTTGACTGTCTTAACAATTAAAAGCACCTTCTGTCAAACTGTCCAGGCAGCAGATGGCAGGGTTATTATACAATAGGGTCAGTACATGAAGCTGTCAAAATGAAGTATTAAGATCAATAACCAGAAGTATCCCAAGACCGAATGCTGTTCAGCTCTCAATGAAAAAGAACCACATACCTTGCCTTAAAAGGACAGCTATAGTTATTTTTCAAAATGGCTGAATATATGGGATGATGTCTTTTTACATCATTGTAAGATATGTATTGTATATTTACAGAGATCATGAACATCATGATAAAATTACCATAATATCTTTACTATATTGTCACAAACTCATGGATACTTCAATCCCATTACCTCTGTTTTTCTATAAGTTATGCTTGTAACGTTCATTTACCATCGCTGACATGTTTTGACATGCTGCAGGTGGACTCAGAATACCTTCAGGCATAATATATGAAATATGGCAAGAGTTATGTGTTGTATGTCAGCACTGTCAGCAGGGAAAGTGGTTGTGTTCACTTACTGTGGAATGTGGAAGGTCATATAAATTGCTTATAAACACCCGTTGTCTGTATTGTAATACTGTGAAATACTGTATAATAGTACTTTATCCATCATTTTAATAGTTTAGCTTTTTTTTATGCCTCAGACATACTTCAGATTTAAATTATTGACATTGAAGTTCAAAATTTCCTTCTAGTTTATTCACCTCAGATGTTCGTGGTCAATCTGGAGCTGTTGGAAGTGTCAGGTCAGGCAGTGAGCAATCTGTCTGACGGTTCTTTGGAGAAGTAACCCCAGCCCCAGGCAAAGCAATGATGAAATCCCCCTGCAAACCACATTGCATGCATGCATAACCTTTTGCAACACCCTCACTTGGGCTTAAGGCTTTGAGGATGTAGAATGCAAAAGACTTGTTTGCAGAAGAAACGTAACACTGAAGAGCAGCAGCATGCACAATCCGCTGTATGGATTAACCATCTCTGCATGTGTTTCTGCATGTACTGTGCACACAAGATGTCTGTTCTGTTCTGACCATGAAGGGCTTCCCCCACCATACACATGCTACACGTGAATTGAAGGCAAAGTACTCCTTGCGTAATCACCGTGGGAGGAGCTTATCTGCTGCTCTCTTCAGCATGTCAGATTATGATGTATTATTATCAACAGAGAAATCCTGTTCTTTCCTCGAAAGCATGAAAGCAATTGCCTTTGTTTTTCAGTCTTGCTTCTTGCTTATTAGGATTTTTTTTTTTTTTTTTTTTTTTTTGTCATTTGAAATAAATGTAAAAAATTTTTACTTCCTTGAAATGCATAGTTTTATCAGACTGGCATTGCTCCCATTTGCATATTTCTGTGTACATATATCTTTCAAATTTTTCATGACCACTTTTCTAGTTTCATTAAGAATTTGTTTACCGTATTTAATTTAAATATTGGTTTTCAGCTTGAACTTCTGCGGCATCAAGAAAACAGCTTTGTTACATATATTTTGTTTCCTTTTTTAAAAAATAAAAAATAGAAGACTATTTTAAAAATTAGATTAATCATAATGATTAACTATTTTGATGTAATTAATCTCAAGATTAAGGCCATAGTTTCTGTTCCATTTTTTTTTTTTTCTTTTGCAAAAAAAATAAAAAATGCAACATTTTATTCTACGAATGAAGATTCTAGATGTATCACTTCGCTATTAGTGCGCACATCAACAATCACGCGGTCATTACAATCATGAATCTGCTTTCACTGCTCATTGTGCGCGCGCTGCGTATAGTTTGATCGAGTCTCGTTGCTCGCGCGGTGTAGCCAGGGTTGTAAATTCAAAAATGTGTTTCGCTTTGATGCCGGTTAGAAGGGTGGGGTTGCTGAATAGGTTCCGATTGCGCCTGCTCGGTGTTAGAGTCTGGGGGGTGTGTGCTGCCCCGATGGTTTAAATCCTACACATGCGTACTGGATTTCGGGGTTCAAGGGAATACGCCATATTGGAAATACTGTAGTTTAGCTAACAGTTTATAGCTAGCGGGGGAAAGGGCCACTAATTGATTCCCGTTGGTCGGTTGTGGCGTTTGGCACGTCGTTATTTTCCCTGTCGTTTCGCGTAACCCAGTTTACAGGCATATTCTCGCAGTCCGGACTCAAACTTATCCGCTGTACGGGGGGGAAAGGCGTTCGTTTGTTTGACAGGGCTGTTAGAACGACAAGTTGAATGGATCCGAGGGTCGCTTGGATTCAGCCGGAACAGAAAGGTCCTGCGAACGCTTTATGGATGCGTGTGTGGGAAACGTCTCAGGTAAACCGGACTAACACAGGTCAGCACCAGAGCCACCATCACCACAACAACTTCTGTGTCAATTCTCCGGCGTTTGACGTTTATAAGACTGTAGCGTCCAATGCAAATAACAGCACTAACATTAAAAACAACGGCACTGCGATCCCGGGCAGCGGCTCTGTGGCTCACCCGTTAAATGGAAACACGGGAGACGGCGAAATGACCCAAAAGACCGGCTCGGTGGCGGATTTGGCGTCCAGCTGCTCTAAAATAAGGACTACAAGCCCTAATGTGATCGCTGGAAATATGAACAAGGGCCATCCATTTTTTACTTGCAGCGAAAACGTGCTGAATAACGTCAACCATCATCATCATCTTCCTCATCCTCATTTCCATCAAGAGCAGCAGAGTTGCATGAAGCGCCATCCGTCCCATCCGGCAGCGATTCACAACCACCATCACCACCACCATCATCATCCGGGCCGGAGGAAAAGTGATAATAAGGCCAGCACCTATGGGATAAACTATTTGCTCTCCAACTGGGCTAACGGCAATTATGAGAACTCCGGTACGCCGTGGAAGACGAGGAAATATAACCCAGGGGTTGACGGGTGAGATGAGCTTGATTTATAACAGCAGCAGCGCTCGGAATGAGTCGTTATAATGTTACGCTATTTTTTCTGTGGCCTTTTGTGTTTGATAAAGTGTCACTGGGCCTTTTTTTGACGTGTTGGACCAGGATTTTAGCTTTAGCACGCTAGCTGGGTGTCCTAGGTTTAGTTATAAACCTCTGTGGGTTGGGTCACTTGTGGAATGCATGCGTGTGTTAGCAATTTATGTGTAGTAGGCTAGCGATGTCCTATTTGTCAACGAATCGCTCTTTTGAATCGGATCTCTTCCGGTCTATACGATTCATTCATGAATCGGATTGAATCATTCGGAGTAGTTTTTTGAGTCGGCTCTCACTGATTCGCTGAATTTAGAACCATGGATGTAAATTTTATCCAAGCGAATTACTTGTAATGCACTGGATCATAGCAGAAAAAATACAATAAATTATTAATGAGGCTTAAAATCAAAGATATATATACCTTAAAGGGATTTTGTTAAAACTAATAATAGGTGTTTTGGAGTGTTATAGAGGGCAACAGTCGGGTTCTGGGAGTAAAAATCTTCATTCTCTATTCAATAAGCATTCATTTTCTCAATAAGCGGATATGATTTTTAAAAGTAACTTCTATAAACCTTTTAAAGACATCTGTGAGCTATGAGATTGTTAATCAATGGTATATTCTTTTGTTGAAGCCATCAGCCCACATTATTTCAACTTGTATTTTTAAAAACCTTTCAACAGTGGAATTTTTGGTGTGAAAACTACATTATCCATGATTCTACAGAGCTGTCTCCACCAATCACAGAATTGTGACGAGTAAGATCATTTTAGTGCCCACCCACTCTTATGAAGCAAATGATGTAGTCAGTTTCCCTATGCTTTCAAGTTACTTAAATATTTTGCGGTAAAATATTGTTTTTATATACATAATTAACATCTTTAAATCAATAGTTTTTAATGCAATTGTCATTCGGAATTATTTATAGGATTCTAGTTCTTTCTCTCCGTAAAGCAGTTAAGAGCACAGGTTTGTGTACCTTTTGTTTGATTTTCAAATAGTCTTTTGTCAAATAAAGTTTGGTTAATGGATTGAAATGCTTTAACAAAGACTATTTTAAAATCCTAATTGGAAAAATGAATGGAAAAAATACTTCTGGAAAAAATACTTCTGGAACCAACACCGCTGAAAAAGTGGATGGCACTATTGCACTCAATATGCCATGGCGGAATGTCAGGGACCACGTGATAATGTAGTTAATCGCCAAGCTGTGTTTTTGTAGCTGTTTTTCAATTCACTGAAATGAAACTTTTTCAAATATAGAGTTTACAAATATAAGCAAACAGCAATTCAATTCTGACAACAGTGCTTTTAACTAGAGCTGCATAATTAATTGTTAAAAGATCACAATCTCGATTCAAACACCCATGCAATCTTATTCCTAAATGACAATGATTCGCCTGGGGCTTTTCAATCCACAAGTCACCAATATTTACCATGATTTACTGTAGTAACACTAACTGAAACCATGGGATTGTGGCAGAAATATGGGATATTTGTATTGATTGTACAATATTATTGTGGTCATTAAATATTAAATAATATAGCAGTTATTTGTGCATTTGTATTATACTAAATGTCTTTAGGCTACTGTTTTTCATAACAAATACCACAGAAACAATAGTTACTTTTTAATTTTTAGTTTTACCTGTGGTTAACATGATCCAAAAACTACAGAAGACCAAATTTGACCCTATAAAAATGAAGTTGTGCCAGCTTTTACAAATGTTACTGTTTTTGTCAGTGAACAAATTTACATCTGCATCCCAACTCGAGCTACTGCTACTGTCACTCAACTCAAGCTACTGTTAAATGTTCATTTCTAAGAGGCAAAACATTTAATATTAATTTGTAAAATGTTTACCTGTTTGGCAAATGTTTGTCACGTTCTGATGAGCCTCTCTGAGATGCACGTAACCTACACGCATGTAAATAAAGCATATTTATAAACCTGCAGCTTATATATTTATTTAATTGAATCACAGCCTTTGTGAATTCACAATAGCACTGTGCTTTATTATGATTTTTAAATGTTTTAATACATCGTTCAGCTCAGAAAAAAATATAATAATGCGGTTCATTGATTTTCGTGCGTGGATTGCGCCACTTCCGGTATTTTGCCGATTAATCGTCACGGGTAAATTGCAATCAAGGATTTTTTTTCAAATCAAGTTTTTGAATTTAATCGAGGAATCGTGACAGCCCTTGACTGCACCAGTTAATATTTTGTCAGAATCTCTTGTAAGTTACGTTATTTTTGTTTAGTTGTCTGTTTAGAATCGTGATTTCTATTTGAAACCAAAAATCGTGATTCTCAATTTATCCAGTATCGTGCAGCTCTGCTTTTAACTGACCATGTTGTTACATATGTTGTCATCTGTCTATTAATGTTGGCTGGATTCAGGATTTTAGTGTTATGAGTAGAGCACTGGGCACTTAATGCAATGCATGTCTTTAGTAACCCAGCAATTGTTGGCTTGTAAGAAGGGGTGAATTTGTTGCATGAACTTGTTACATTTGTGGTGGATGGTTACAGAACTCTGGAATTTTTCCACAAAAGAATCTGGAACCAAATAAGGCAGTGACTGTGTCTCAAATCCTTGTGAGTGGCCTATCTAGTCCTAGACAGCCTTTATGTGTATCATAGGTGCAAAATGCTGTTTAGGTAGGCTGCGTTTTAAAATCGGTTTCAAACCAAAAACCTAATTAAAATCTAGTCAGCTCATCATAGCTTACCAAAGATTCCACATTGCAGGAATCAAATGTAGAGGTTCATGAATCAAGTTATATAAAACATTTTTTATTAACCACTGCACTAAATTTTGCATCCCAACATTCTATTGTTCATTTTCTCTGTATGGTTAAAATTTCCATTGATTACTACATAATGGGTTTAGAATTTACACATGAATTTGTCTGCACATCATTTTTACTCTATTGTATTGTACTGGGGTGTCTTTTCCATGTTGCAAACATTAAATATTTCTGGCAGTTGATTTTTATCCATCGGGAATTGATTGGATTGTGAAACGTGGCTGTTGCCATACCAGAATGGAACCAGATCTGAATGTGAGTTTGCTATGAAATGCTTAAACACGTATTGGTTGACACATTTAATCAATCAAGTTCTTAGTCCTGTGGTCCAAGTAAAATTGTACAGGTTGGTAATGGATTTTTTTTTTTTTTTTTTTTTTTTAAATCTTAAATCTCAAGATTCTTGCTTTATGAGTTGTTTACATGATTGATGTGCATGAATGGCTTTTTAAATTGTACCAACTGCATTTCCATAAATGTCTTCTTTATTTATTTTTCTAAGGTTGCATGAAGAAATCCTGGACTTTTACAATTTCATGTCTCCTCGTCCTGAGGAAGCTACCATGAGACAGGAGGTAGTGGACAGGATAGAGACGGTCATCAAGGAGTTGTGGCCAACCGCTGATGTAAGCAAGCTTAAGAGCTGATGTATATAAAAGAATTGGGTTATTGGCAATATAAATTGGTATACAAATGTAATTGTTTTTACTTCTGTTTACTTAGGTCCAGATTTTTGGCAGCTTTAGCACTGGACTCTTTCTTCCAACCAGGTAAATGAACATGTGCAGTAGTGTGTTTGTTCTTGCGCATTAACACAACAGTGAGATTTTGAACCGAACCCTTAGCAGTTTTCAACACCCATAATGTTGCTCATGCTGATCTGTTGTTGCTGTATAGTCAAAACACTATTCTCAGTAAGATGACTCTCACAGAAGGATGAGAAGTGACTATGGCATGTGCATTACAATAATAGCGTGTTAGCCTTTTTTTGGCTCTGAGCTTTTTTTCTTTTTTTTTTTCAATAACTGAGCAGGCATTTTATGATCAATTGCAATTTGCTAACTCAATATGTGCCTCAATATGGATGTCACAAATGAAAACACTAGATCTGTAGCTTTCTAAAAATTTGTTCAGTCCCACAATTGGTTTTGGTTTATGTTTCGGAGTCTGAAGCTTGACAGATTTTCCTTGTGTTAAGTCATTAAGCCCCATGTATTTGGTTTAACTCTACTGAGAAAACGATGAATGTGAGTTTATTTGACAGCAAAAACACTGCTGTGAGGTGGTTTTGTTTTCATGTGGAGACCCATGTGGAGAAATTGCAAGTTATTTATATGTACAGCTATATGAAAGAATCTGGCTGATTCTTTATACTGTAGTGACATTGACCTGGTGGTGTTTGGGAAATGGGAGAAACCTCCCCTGCAGCAGTTGGAGCAGGCCCTCAGAAAACACAATGTGGCAGAACCCTATTCCATCAAAGTTCTCGACAAAGCTACGGTATGTATTTTTCCCTCTACTGTTGATTTAACATTTTATAAACTCAGTTTAACTGTTTCATATGCAGAGGTTGTTGCTTTTTTGTAACATTTGGTGGTTTCTTGGCAATTAATTATTTTATATTTATTTCTTTGAACTTTGAAGGTACCAATCATCAAACTGACAGATCAGGAGACCGAGGTGAAAGTGGACATCAGTTTCAACGTGGAGACAGGCATCAAAGCTGCTAGCTTCATCAAAGAATATGTGAAGGTAATGTTTAGCACATTTTGTAAATCTATATGTAGTCCCAGGAGTGAGTGCATCTGAATATTGTTTGCTGGTTTACTTATATTCATATGTGTTCATTTTTGCCTTGATTGTTTGTTTTAGTTATAGTATAGGGACGTCATATTCAATAATTCTAGTTCATGTTAATTTCACTAATGGCATATAAATCACTTTTAGTCTGTAAAAATAAAATAACAAAAATAACTTTTCAAAAACATTGCAAAATCTTCCCAACCCCAAACTTCCAAATGGTGATGTATTTGTTTAGTCACAAGAGTGAGAGCTGAACTGAATATTGTTTGTTAATTTACTGTTCATAGTAGTGTTAGTTTTTGCTTATCCTTTAAATTTACTCAGTATTTATCATGTCATATTCAACCGTTATAGTCCATTTTCATTTTGACTAATTTGCAAAAACTGTTACAGACAATAATGTATTTACAGCATGACTACATTCTGAATATCATGTAATTTAGTTAAACTTTGCATGCTTCATTTTCTGTGTAAATGTAAGTTGTAATTTTGACTAGCTGATTGTGTTTGGTAAACAGAATGGATTTGCTTTTCATTTCTCAGTTCTTTCAGCTCAAGTAGGCAATTCTCAGTGTACTATGGTTGAATTATTTGCATACATTTCTACATTTTCTTCTAAGAACATTGTCAACTGTTGTCTTCTAAGAACAGCACTTTTACTTTTTACACCCTGCTTGTATTTTACATGTTCTAGTTGTCCTAGATTTACTCCTTGTTTGCTGATTACATGTCAGGATTATAGTGTCAGTGTTTGACTAAAGGAAGGAGGAGGAGGGTGAAGCATAATTTTAACATCTGTCAGCAAGCTTTCAACACAGATGTTTGAATGTTCTTTTGCCAGGTTCGTTTCCATGTGCATACCTGATATTAGTCCCCTGTGACAGCAGATCACCTTCATAGCTCTCATCTGTGCAACCACAAGAGGAGATTTTTTCTTTTTTTTTTTTTTTTTTTTTTTTCTTTTTCTTTTTCTTTTCTTTTCTTACTATATATGCAATAGTACTCTACAGTTGCAATAGAACAGTGGTCGGCAATAGGTGGCCCGCGGGCCAAAACTGGCCCGCCAGCAATAATATCTGGCCCGCGCCCACAGCCAGATTATTTTGATAGCGGCTGGTCTTGAAATAGATCTGTCTGGAGAGGTTGCATAGCAACGACAGATGCCACTGGAGAGCAAGCGCTTGGCAAAGGAGGAGGAAGCGACGTGTCCGCGCTTTCCATGCGTTTTAGACGCGACGTGAACGGCCCCTAATATTATATTCTTTGCAAACAGCGACAACTTTGTTGCAAATAAGACACTGGCTTTGCATTCACAAAACTAGGTAGGATGAACGCATAGTTGTCTTTCCATTCTTCTTTGTATGCTCTATTTTCGCTGTCACCTTTCCTCTTTAGACTCTTTGATAGTGACATTTTCTATCACCAGCTAGCTTAAATGTTAACATCACTCATGACGTAGCGTACCTCCAGCATGCAAACAATTAAAAAAAAAAAAAAAAAAAAATGCAGTTTAGTGCGTGAGGATGCAAAGGAATAATTCTGAGTGTAACAGTAGGCTACGTCAAATAATTATTACAATAAGTTAGGGTCCATTGTGTAACAAGCAAATTAAAATGATACTCATTTATTATTCACATTATGGAAAGGGGAAATAAAACATAGTTTGTTACGAGCATGACTCAAACATGTCATTAATGGGCTTATTCAAGTCCTCTTTTATTTTGAGTTATTTTATCCATTCCGCATCTTCCACATATGTGTGTTTTAGCAAGGCGGTCTGTGTTGCAAGTTGGTAAATGAAGATACTTGCCAGGTTACGTGTCACTACTTTTATTTATTAATTTATCCAGTGTAAAAACCCGGACACCACACAAATGTGGCTTTTTGTTAATGACTGTCCTACTACAGGATTTAACACAGAGTAACAGGTCACTATCGGTTACAAAAGAAACTGTAACTGTCTGTCACAGGCAATTCTAGTTGCATTTTTCAATCAATTTTTTAAAATTATCCTTTGACTATGTTCTGGCCTGCCATCTAGTGGCAAATTTTTTTGGCCCGATGCCACACTTCATTGCCGACCCCTGCAATAGAATATGTCAATTCAGTTTACAGCACCTTCATAAATTGAACAAAACATAAGGCAAATATAGCTGCAAGCTGCAATTATGGGCCAAAGGCACGGCAAACACAGAAAGAAACACTGCAAGTACAGCAAACACGTCAAACAACAGGGAGGTTTTGTATATATAAGGTTTATCCATATGCAATGCAGGCCTGTTATAATTTGTAGGGGTAGTGTAAAGGGGTACACTTCCACATGGTGGTCGACCAAAATGTTGGAAAATGACAAATGAGATGTTGGAATTGGCATAAACTGAGGAAGACACTGAGAGAATTTATTTTTTTCAAGTTAGATTTTTTTTTTTTTTTGTAAAAAGCCTTATCTTCTGAATGCTAGGTGGCGCTGTCTTCAAGTTTTTCAGGCACTTTAAGGACATGCTGTCTATTATGCAGCAAGTTTTGTTCCAATATGCCAAAGTTTCTCTTTAATAGATCGAAGTATTGAAGAGATATAGCATCTAATCTAATTTTGGGTCAACGGTGTTATCTTCCCATAATAACTTTTGAACAAAAAGGAATATCAAAATTCTCTTCAGTCATTTCTGTGCGGCTCAGTCCAATGATCATCTGAACCAAAGGAGTAGTGGGGAAAAAAACAAACAGAATACAGTACATCTCAAAATGGTGACTACTGTAATGGGTCTTAATGTAAGCTATTGTAATGTAATATATGAGGAGAGTAATCATGTGTGCTAAGAATTTAGTTTCTAGGATAAAAGAAAAGTGATTTTTTTTGAACTGGTGGTATATATGTAAAGTTGGTCCTAGAGACCCCAAAGGTGGTCAGGGTTCTATTCAAAGCCACCCCAATTAATATGCCAAATGTCATCATTTTCCTATGCATGGTTCATAGTGCTGCCATGCACTTCCACCGGGGAGGAATAATTAGAATATTATCAATTATATGCACCATTAGTGAATGAGACCCAAAGCCTTTAAGACAATGTCCATCTTACATGGAGGAATGTAAGATTTATTGACCCGTCTCCAGTTATCATAACATTTTACCTCATGTAAATATTTATGCTGCTTCTAAACAGCTGGATGTTATCTCCAGTGAAAGACAGCCGCATATGCAATTGCCATGTTTTAGGCTTTGAAAGTACATAAATGTGCAAGACTTCACAGAAACGCCTTCAGTATTCCTGACGTCAACATGTAATGACACTGTTTTTGTAAAAGGACTCTTTTATTAAAAATGAATGATGAAATCCTTGCTGAATTCTCATTTCAAGTGGTCACAGTGTCGCCCTTTGAGTTCCTTCTTAATGTCTGGTATAAAAAGGATCTTTACAGTTTTAAAGTCTAAAATATCATCTTTTTTTTTTTTTTTCTCCCACACAGAAGTATACCGTGCTGCCTTATTTAATCTTCGTGCTGAAACAGTTCCTGCTACAGCGAGACCTCAACGAAGTCTTCACAGGGGGAATCAGTTCTTATAGTCTCATCCTGATGGTCATCAGCTTCTTACAGGTGCAACATTAGCAGCCAGTCTAGTTCTCAAGCATGAAAACTGTTTCAACATGCAGGCAAAGAGAAGAGAAACGGTGTTTTACATCAAAAATAATCACTTGTTCTTGTCTCATTAAGAGAGCTGTCATTGTCAAGCATATTTTACTACCTTTGTTGGACTGCATCAGCCACACTCATTTCATAAATGACTACCAAAAAAATAAAGACAATGTCCCGACTTGCCTGCTGATTTTTGGTTTACACCCGCAGTTACACCCAAGAATTGATGCTAGGAATCCCAACATGAACCTTGGCATTCTGCTCATCGAGTTCTTTGAGCTGTATGGAAAACATTTCAACTACCTGAAGACGGGCATCAGGATAAAGAATGGTGGTGCTTACATGGCTAAAGAGGACATCATGAAGGCCATGAGTAATGGCTACAGGCCCTCCATGCTGTGTATTGAGGACCCTCTTCTTCCAGGTACAGTTACAAGCTTTTAATTCAAAAACTGAATTTGAATTAATGCAAAACCTAGAAAGCTTCTTGCTGTCTACTACCTTCTGCGGCAGCATCCTAACTGAATTGGAACCTCATAAGTGACTAAGTTTGACTAATTCCTCATGTGAAGCACACGGAGACTATTCAGGAATTGTTTTTTAAATTCATAAATAAACAGTCAAAAATCTATGAATTGTAAATCGAATCAGTTCCCGGTCTACCCAAAGATTGACACCCATAATAAAAATACATAGCATGTAAAAACAGTTTACATTTACTTTTTACTTTTTGTGTGTCTGCTCAGGTAATGATGTAGGCAGAAGCTCTTATGGTGCCATGCAGGTGAAGGAAGCTTTTGATTATGCGTATATAATACTGGATCACGCAGTCTCGCCTCTTGCACGTTCTTACCCCAACAAAGACAGTGACAGGTACAACACTCTTGCATACAAACATGTTCACCCTAATTCTCTCAAACATTCAGTTTTATTTCATTTGTCATTTATCTTGTCACCTCAGCACTTTGGGCCGCATTATTAAAGTCACCCAGGAAGTCATTGACTACAGAGAGTGGATCATAAAGAAGTGGGGTGGCAGACACAACTCCCGCATGGAGAGGAATCCTGGTACGTGTCAATGTAAATACAGTTTCATACAGTATATCATATGACTGCAGATACTAGGTGAATTTCATCTATTATATAGTTTGTAGCTTAGCATTGATGTTAGTCGTTTTGGCTTGATTTAAAAGAAGACAAAACAACCATTAAAACAAGTCATTTTGAGGCCCCCTAGTGGAAGCTGCTGTCCTAAATGTTGGTTGAAGTGAGAAATTAATTATGAATCTATTTCAAAAGTAATTCAAAGAAATTAAAACTCTACGTTTTTGCCCAATAAAAGGATAACATTTCATTGGTCAATGAATGCCTATGTGCATTGCAGTGATGGAGTGTCACTTTGGCAGACCCTTTCATTTTGATCTTTGTCCTTGCAGTGCATTGATATAAATGGATTTGAAACATTTTCTGACAAAGCATAACTTTGTAGGTGCCCTAGAAGTGAGAAAGTGTCCTCCTCAACAGCATTTTATCCCTTTCACACATCTTATTCATGTGTTTGACTGTGATTAATGTGTTTTATTAAACTGAAGCTTGGTAGATTAGTTTGGTAATGGAGTATGTGACCTTTTGAAAAGTGGCTACGGAAGTCTTCAGTCTGGTTTGACAGACAGTTGCTCTACAGTGAATCTCAGCCATGTTTCAAATGTAACCTGCTTTGATTTGGCTGATGTTTTGATGGCTTTTTGCATGCAGGTCCATGTTTCAAATGTAACCTGCTTTGATTTGGCTGATGTTTTAACTGCTTTTGCATGCAGGTCCATCTCATAAAGACTCAGTGGAGCATGTGGAGACAGTCACACTGCTGAATGTAGGTGTGGAGGACCAGCAGCAGAGGGACTCGGTGTCTCCTCACAGCGCAGACTCGCCCATGTCCCTGTCTAGCCCTCAACAGCACTCCTCTGCCTCTTCTGCGTCCTCGCTGTCAGGCAGTGATATCGTAAGCATTGTCCTTCATCTGTATTCATACTTTAACCCTATAAAGCCTACTGTATTGTATTAATGCCAAATTTAGGCCTCTAAATGATCAGGATGATTAAAACTTAACAAACCCGTTATACATATACTGTACCGTGTTCGTGTTCAAGTGCAGCCGAACTCAGACTACCTCCTTCAGGTAGTCTCAGGTTCGGTACCCCGGTGCGCACCCGGGTTCGCATGACAGCTTTCGCATTAGCGATTTTTCATGCAACCCAAGCCCTGTTTCGAACTAAACTGCCAGTGTGAAAGCCCCCTTACTCTATTTTGATCGCTACCATCGACATTAGATTCTATATCCGAACTATAAAGTTTTATCCCAGTATTTCTGTGATCATTTGAATTATTAGGGGCCAAGCACCGAAGGTGCTTAGGCACCTATTGTATCCGTTGGCGTTCTTTTTTTTTTTTATTATTATTCTTCTTCCGCTTCCGCTCTGGAAGTCTATGGCAGCCTATAGAACCGCTTGCGGGAAAGTTGTGAAATTTGGCATACAGTTAGAGGACAGTCTGACCTTTGTCCATAGCAAATTTGGAGTGTCTAACTCAATCCCTCTAGTGCCACCAGCTGTCCAAATTTGCACTCATGTTTATGTTAATAACTTTTGAACCGTATGGGTTAGAAACAAAATTCTTTTTTCCTCTGATGCCTTGGCTCATGACGAATCGATTGCACCCTATGACGTCATTTTCCGTCATGAAAATTTTTCCGCCATTTTGAATTTTCTGAAAAACCTACTTTTTCGAACTCCTCCTAGGCCGTTACTCCGATTTTCACGAAAATTGAACCAGATCATCTTCAGACCATGCTGACAAAAAGTTATGGAATTCGAGTCGGTTTCTCAAACCGTTTTCGATAAACACGCAAATGAATTTTACGTAGTGCTTGCAAAAATAGACATAATGCTGTATCTCCGCAACGCTTTGTCGTATTTAGACCAAACTTGGTACATGTCATCACAAGCATGACCTGAGGCAACATGCAGCGTTTCGGTACAGCGCCACCTACTGGTCCGGAGATACGAAAAATGGCTATTTTTGCTTATAACTTATGATGGGTTTGTCCAAAAATCATAAATTTGGTCTCGTTGGATTCGGGGCATTATGTTGAGTCGAATGATATCCAATTTTCCCATATCTGCTATTTTGGCTGTCGGCCATGTTGAATTTTGTGCTAAAATGCTGTATTTTACGAACGCATTAGCGCATTGTTACGAAACTCGGTATGGGTCATCAGGACAATGCCCTGAAGGAGCCTGAGAAGTTTCGGACCAGCGCCACCTAGTGGAGAATTTGTTTTTTCATATGCTTATAACTTTTGATCTGGTTGGCTTATTTTCAAAGGAGTCACATCCTTAGACTCCTGAATCCTTGCCGAGTCCAACGATACCAAACATGATGGATTTCAACTTACGGTTTGTGCGGCGTCTTGTTTTAGCGCTTAAAAAACAATTGCGAATATCTTTGAAACTGTTAGTCCGATCGAGACGAAACCAGCATAGGAAACACGGAACCTAAGCTGGTTAACTATATGTTAAAGCCCAAATGTCAAAATTTTGATAGGAAGTGGCAAAAAAATCAAAACAAAGTCGTCCAGGGGTCATTTTTTATGATCTCTTACATGTAAATGTCTATAACTCCAAAACGAAATGAGATATTTGCACCAAATTTGATATACACATGTATGGGGTCACCCTGAGTACACACAAAAAATTAGGTGGGATTGTGCCTCTTGGTGGCGCTATAATTGAACAAAACATGACATTTCATTGATGTACCATTACGAAACTCAGGATGTGGCATCGGCATCATGCTCTGAAGGTACACAATAGGTTTTGAGACAGCGCCTCCTTGTGGTCAGATTTTATAACGATATATTTAAAAAATGCTAATAGCTTTATAAAAATGGGGCCTATTGTAATGAGATGGTCTTATTAGATTCCGTGGGTCATGCTGAGAACATTGATGCCAATTTTGCCACAGTCAGCCAAACTTCCTGTCAGTCATTTTGATTTTCTTTAAAAACATACTTTTTGGAACTACTCCTAAACCGTTGGTCCAATTTTCACCAAAATTGAATCGTATCATCTTCAGACCATGCTGGTAAAATGTTATGGATTTCATGTTGATAGACATAACCTTTTTCCCATACTGCAGCAACGAATCAGAGGCATGATGCCAAAATCACTGTTGAGTCTGTATCTCTGCAATGCTTTGAAATATTGACACCAAACTTTGCAAGTGTCATTGTCACCTCACTCTGACCACACCACATTAATTTGGTCACAGCGCCACCTATTGGTCGAAAGTGATGAACCAGTAAATCCTCATTTTTGATCATTTTAAAGCTCTTTTGCCTAAAATGATCTTAATAGGTCACTGTTGCAGTTGGTCTGATGCTCACAGCCATGTTGGCTGGCTTCTTGTGCTGCTTTTGTGCTTGGCCCCGTAATTGCTGCTTGCAGCTATATTTGTATTTGTAACAGAGAAATAATGATAATGTGTGGTTGAAAAGATTGTGAAGCTGTTTCATACATAGCCTACATGACAACTGCTATCTCTGGCTCAGCGGCAGTGCGAATGCTCTGCTGTGATCATACTTGTCAAAGGTTTAATAAACCTAACTAAATCGTTGTCATTTAGGAATAAAATCACATGGGTGTTTGATTCGGGATCATGCTTTTAAACATCATCTTACTAAGACATATTTTTGGAAGATAATGCGAAAACTGATATTTATATGCATTGCATTTATAAGTAGATCTCATTGATTTACATTACAAGCTATTAGAATATCATCTTACTTTTTGGCCATATAAATATCAGCAACTGCAACAAATTGTATATTTTTGCTCAGTTTGGGCCTCTGTTTTTCCTCAACTATGAGCTTCATATTCTCACTATATTATACTATTAAGTTTTAGAACTTTTGTTTGTTTAAAGGTTCAACAAATTTGTTTCATTTATTAAAAAAAAAAATTGTTTGACTGATTTCATATGTCAGACTTTACAGGGTTAATATGCCTTAGATTGTCATTCCCTCACATAACTGACTTCTGCTCCTCCAGGATTCTGACTCCACACCGTATGTCACTCCACCTGTAGCCCCCTTCCCTCTCCAGATTCTGGCACCGGGACCCCTGCCATCAGCGCTTCAGATGGGTACGGGCAAAGCCAACATCACGGCAGCACTCACCATGCCTCCGGCCAACCAGGTGAGGGGCGATTTTGTTTTTGTAGCTAATTGGGATGATGCTCTGTTGGTTAGGAAACACTGGCATGTTCTTGGATCCAACTTCTCCTCTCTCTTTCTCCAGGCGAGAGTGTCAATCCCAGGCAATCTTTCTCTCCACGCTCTACCTGGCAGACAGGTGTGTATGGCAGATGGACCACCCCCATATCTCCACATGCCCCCCCCTGCAGTCCCCCCAGCTTCCCCCAGCCCTCTACCCAGTCCCCACCACCATCCAAAGGTAGGCTGTCCCACGTGTGCTCTCCTCTACATGCTGTATCTTGACAGTGAGCCCAACTTTCCCTTCTTCATCGACTTCACAGACTAGTTTAATGACAGGATAGGGTAAAATTAAGAAATGTAATGCCCACCTTGGTGTTAATGTAATGTCCAATCAGATCAAGCATTCAATAATTTTAAGTAATCTTTCATCAATTTAATAATTTGCTCTCTATTTTTTCTAATGAATATTAGAGAAATATTAAATTCATATGAATTTCTACAGCACTTTTCATAATAGAAATCATTTAAAAAAAACTGCTGTACTAAAAATACTACACAATATGTATGATGATTGAAATTGCCAACAAAACTAAACTGAGCTTGCAGCGCCATCTGCAGGACACCCATAGCATGTTAGCAAGAATTTTTAAAGTGCCAAAGAAAAAGTGCAAGAAAAAATTGGCATTGAAATGGCATTACTTTCCAGTTGCTCAGTAACTTTTCCGTTTTTCCACCAAAATAAAAGTTTATTCGTTTTATGTTTAAAAGCAAAGAAATTAAGGCAAGTAGGCAACCATTTTAAAAATATAATAATAATTATTGTTGTTATAATGACAATAATAATTTTAATACTTTTACATGTTATATATTATTTATTATTAAATACTTTTTCTGTCTTTTAGTTGATCACATGCCTGAGAATTCCATAAATCATTCACATATTTTTTTAAATTTTATATTTAATTATTTTAGATGCACCAATCCTGTTCAAAAGTTTGGGGTCAGTATGTTTTTTTTGTTTTGTTTTGTTGTTTTTTTTTTTAAATGCTTTTAATGAAAAACATTTCATGCTCACCAAGGCTGCATTTAATTGATCAGAAATACAGTAAAAACAGTAATATTGTGAAATTTAAAATAACTGTTTTCTATTTGAAAATATTTGAACATGTAATTTTATTCCTGCAATGGCGAAGCTGAATTTTCAGCATCATTACTCTTTAGTCTTCAGTGTCACATGATCCTTCAGAAATCATTCTAATATGCTGATTTGCTGCTCAAGAAGCGTTTCTTATCCATGTTGAAAACAGTTGAGCTACTTAATATTTTGTTCGTCTTTAATGAACAGAAAGTTCAAAATAACAGCATTTATTTGAAATGAAAATATTTTGTAACATTACCAATGTCTTTACTGTCTTTACAGTAATTTAATGCATCCTTTCTGAACTTTTCAATGGTAGTACATTTTGTGTTTTAAATTATGTACATTTAAATCCAGTTTCTATATATGCTGAAATTTTTTATTTTTTATTTTTTTTTTTTTCTTCAGATGCTAGCATTATCCTAAGTTGCCCTATCTTGTCTTATCTCCAGCAGACAGGTCCCAAATTCCCTCTAAAGAGCTTCCACAATCCCGCCGTGGTGCACAGTCCCGGCATTTCCAACCGAGGCCACATTCAGTACAACCGCAACACCTGGCGCCGCAGGAAGAGGGACAGTTTGCAGGCCAGCGTCAGCAGATAAAGACGACACGGCTCCCCTCTGGGCGCTCCCTCTACACTTGCTTGCTCTTCCACCCCTCTGGTCCCATCTTAAAATGATGAGAACTCATTTACCCTCCTACTGATGGTGTGTGAGCACAGAGAGACCAGCGTTTGAAACCCAGCTCCTCGTTCAGTAGTTGTGGTGATGGTGGTGCTAAGTAGTTCAGTCTGCCACTGAATCTGTGCATGTATATGTTGAGACTGATATGTTTTTTTGACCTGTGCAATCTTCCAGAGGAAGCTTCGAGAACAGGAACTGTATTTTCGGTAGTCTACTCCACAACTTCCAGGTTGACAGGTGAAACGTTCCTTTTTTTTGTATGTGTTTCATGCTCCTTGTTTTCCTGTCTTCACATTTTTGGTCTAAACGTGACACCCTTCACTTGTGGGACGAACTAGATTCAGTGGATTTCAAGTGTTTGTTTGTTGTATCGGGTGAGGATGTGTGTTTCAAAGGTGACGAGTGTGTATGTGTGTAACGCTGGCTTCAAATTCTGCACTTGAGATGCTTCCAGAGACCCCCACCTGTATTGACTGTATACATCACGCAACCTTTACTTTTTTTGTGCAATAATTTCTCTTTTTCTGTATTTTCCTTCACTCTGGAAACATATTTAATTTTTTTTTTTTGGTTTTGTTTTTCCGTGTCCATCCTTTTGTTTGTTTGTTTTGTAAAAATGGTTTTATTTTTGTAATGTTTTTAATTTTGTTCATCGTTTACAGATCCTGTCAGACAGGCTCCTTAAGGGAAAAAGTCTGTTTTAAAACTGTTTTTGAGAGTTTATATTCCCTCTTCCCCTTTTTCTTGGCATAAATTGCACCTGGTCAAGAGCAAGTTAAAGCAGCCAGTTTAGACCTCGCAGAACGACTTTCCACTCTTTGCCAACAGGTGTCGCCATTTCTCACTTTGTGTTCCCACATTGAGCTTCAAAAATTTGGCTGTTGCTTTTATTCGTCTCGTACGTTTGTCTTTAAGGTTGTAGTTGTGTGGCATTGAGGCTGTAGGACTTGGGTTTATCAGATTGGGAATCAAAAAAAAAAAAGCTCGAGCTCTTAGTCCGAATGCGCTTTCATTTATGTGTGTGTCTGTCCTTTTAAAATCGCTATAGGTAAGTGTGAGACGTGAATTATTTTAGGGAAGCTCTAATGAACGTGCGAGCGGACTCCAGATCAGTGCAGCTTTATGCAAGGTGCCCTAATCGGACCTAGTTCGACTTCTGAACGGGCACCCGAATCAGACTAGCGGAGAAAGGGAATTTATTTTGATTCCTTTCTGGAATCTTGACGTGCATTTATTTCCAGGTACTTGCGCTAATATATGCCTTTTTGGTAATAACCTATTCCTGTACTGTATTGAATTTTTTGTTTTTGTTCTGTTTGTATATGGCACACTAAAACTGTATTGCTGTTGCTCAGAACGTCACAGGCATACAGGTTATTGTTACTATGCAAGTGGAGTTTTGAAAATCTCTCTTCCTGTGTCCCTCATGATGGCAATTTGCTTGTAAATCTTGTTAAGAAACTATACCGGAGTGACCGTTAACGGACCCAGGCCTGAGATCGACGCATCAAGGTACATGTGAACAGTTCCTGTATGCAAGTTCAGTCTGTTTTAATGGAGGAAAAACACCTGGACGTCTTGTCTGGAGTTTTTGCAATGCAAGTATTTCCTCTTGGAGATCAACTGGACTACATTTACTGCTGTTACAACGCTACAACCATGTCCTGGAGTCTGTATTGAATGACTTTGACTTGTGTGATGCGTTTTACAGAGTCATATCTGATACGGAGACTACGGATGTTCCTTGTAACTCTGGACTCGCCTGCCTATCAATGCAATAGGGCAAATGTAACTCTAATAGCAGTTTCTGCTTTTAGATAGAACCAGCATCTTTTGCTAAATGAGTCAGACATTGAGGCAACTCTCGCCCTCCTTTGGTTCAGATGATAAGGACCTACTCTATCGGTGATTTGTCTGAATGAAAATGGCTCCCTGTTTTTTCCCCGAGTGAATCTGTAGAGGTGTGTTGGAAAGGTGGAAGTATTTCACTCTAATGGTTTGACATTTGTGGTGATGTACTGCTTGATACAGTGTGACACTCCTCATTGAATATTACTGATGGATTTTAAATGTAACTTTTTTTTTTTTTCTTTTTTTTTCTTTTTTTTTTCTTTGCTGACGTCTGTTATGTCGCAGTGGCCAAAAGCACTCTTGAACTTGTCAATCCTTATACTGAAAGTCCCTCAATGTGGCCGCCAAGCATCCAAGAGGTCACACGGAGGAACCGTTTAGTTTTCCTTCAATATTTTTATGTGATGATTTTTTTTTTTTTTTTTTTTTTTTTCTATTTTATTTTTTAAATAAACATCTTAAAACCATGCTTGTGGATTGCTCTTTTAATTATTGTTTGGATAAATTATAAAATGTTAAATCATGCTTTATTAGCTCAGCACTAAATGAGAAATGTTAGGAGACTGAGAACAAGAGGATAGTGTTCAAGTGTTACTGGTGTTTTAACACTAGATGGTGGACTTGCACTTCACGACTGCTGACGATTCAGTCAGAGATCTGCTCATAAAACCCCAGAGAAAATCAAGTTGATAAATTGGTAATAAGGACTAGGCCTAACACAAGGATGTTTACATGCATTAATTGTAAAAAAAAAAAAAAACTTTGGCCTTTTAAGTTAAAAAAATTCATGTTTTAGGTCTGACTTATTTTAGTAATATTTCGAATTATTTTTATATCTTCCATTTTAACGTTTTAGTAATTTTGTGTTGTTTTTTTATTTTATTTAAGTCTGTATAATATTTTTATTTTAGTTAAACTATAATGTTGCCTTAGCAACAAGCTGAAATAAAATAAGTTTAAATTATATTTCAGTTAATGGTAGTCAAGTAATAAAAATATTTTTATGGTTTAGTTTCAGTTAACTATAATAACACTCATAGAAGAAAATGTGAGTCAAGTATTAACATTATTTTACCCATAAATTCAAAATCCTTATGATGATTTAGCATTGTGTTAGCCTACTTTTTTTTTTTTTTTTTTTTTTTTTAATTGCTTGAAGATATAAAAAATACCTCAATAAAAAAAAAAAAATCCTAATACAATACCAACAAATCCAAGGAGCAAACCATAAGGCCTACTGAATAATCGCTGACTGTCTGTGGATGAGCGGTGAAAATTGTTCAGTTACTCTTTCTAAATAAGGGTTCTAACTTATAAGTGAATCATTGAATCGTTCACTAAATCGATTCAGTCGGTTTAAAACGCCAAACTGTTGCTGGAGAGACTGCTGCGGTGTCGTTTGGAAGTAGCTTACCGGTATTTTCGTAGACGGGACAAGGTAACTGGGGAAATATTTAATCTAAAATCAAAAAAAGTTACTCAATATTAATATCTTGTTTATTGAATGGTCGCAGTTGTATTTAAAAAAAACAATGTCTCTCACTCACAATCGTGCGTTTGGTTTTTACTGAACACCCGCGCGGCCTATACGTCCCAATTATACTACCTTTAGAGTGAAGGAACGGTTCAATCTAGTAATCATGTGTTTTCTGTCATATGGCATATTTGATATTTGATAATTGACTTGTCGTAATTACCGCAGCAATTCTGAACTGTAAAGCCATCACGTGCTTGTAGAACTTGTAATTACAACGTATATAATATTTTTCTGAGAGCTACGATTTGTACCACGTTAATAGCTTTCAATATGAACATTGTTTTTAGGACAGGCAGAATGTGAATTAAGATTTTTTTTTTTCTAAATCCAATTATAGAAAATTTTAGCCAAAAAATACTGATATGATTTTTTTTTTTTTAAGTTCACTTTAAAATGAAAATGACCCCAAGCTTTACTCACCCTCAAGCGATCCTAGGTGTATATGATTTCTGATAAACACAATCTGAGTAATATTAATAAACATCCTGAGTGACGCGTCCAAGCTTTATAATGGCAGTGAGCGGGATCAAGGAGTATGAAGCTGAAGAAAGTGCCTCCATCCATCATAAACATACTCCACACGGCTCCGGGGGCTTAATGAGTGAATGTTTATCACTAGCTTTACTCTGTGTGCAACCCTTACAAAAAGGTACCATGGTAACTATAGCTTCAGAAAAACATACCTTAGTAACTGCAGTTCAGTTGTTATTGAGATATAAAGTATTAGGAACGTTGCCAAAATTACAATTCATCTTAAGCACAAGTATGTAAATGATATGGCATATTAATATACTAATCATACAGTACCATAGTGTATTATCATCACATCACATTATTTTGCTAAAAAAAAAAAATATATATATATATATATATATATATATATATATATATATATATGTATTTTGACAAACTAAGACTACCATGTTTAACATGTTTTTCAGGTAAATACCCAACATTTTTAGGATAACAGAGAAAAAAAATACACAAGGAATTTGGATTGAAAGAAAAAGGAAGGGAGAGATTAAGATAGAAAAAAAAAAAAAACTAAAGTTCGCTAAAAAAATCGCTGCTTCCTCCCAGAGATGGTGTTTGGAGAAGCTCTAGGGAGATAATGGAGTCAAACACAGGACTGAAGAATTGGTCTCAGGCTGATAGGGAAGAGATGAATCAAAGTCTTCTCCAAGCCTCACCTCCAAGCAGCTCCAGCAGTAATGAACCCCTGCGAAACGGAGGTTGCTGAGCCATAAAATATGCATTGCTATTTTGAGAGAGGAAAAAAACTGAAATAATGCTGTATATGCAGATAGATTTGGCCTCCTTTCTGCACAGAAATTTGTTTTAAAATAGACTTGCCATTATACTTTGCCATATAAGCTGTAAACAGCCATTTTTCTTCAGATAGTATGAGAATTTCCAGTACTGGTATTTTCTCCTCTCTTCATCAGTACTCAAAACCACAACTTCTCAATGGCAAATCATCACTAAAGGATGTTTCATCCAAAACATGTTGCTTACGATGAGAATTGGAAGTGTGCACAAAGGATTTGAGGTGCTGAGGTGTCGTCAGTCATCTATGCAAAACCTCAGAAGCTAAAGATGAATGTTTCCTCATGCCAGGCAGATTGTTCGACTTCTCCATTTTACGGAGTACGCTGAAGCCTGCGGCTGGGAAGCAATTTATATAACTTCATTAAAATGTCCTTTCTCATCCTTCTGCCATCATGTCTATTTTTGAATGGTGTCACACAAAGTGTAACCGCATTGATTATAGTTTATGGCTGTACTTGTTTCTTTAGAAAACAGAGCAATTCCTCTTTTTTTTTTTTGGAGTGAAATGAGTTCTGTTTTGGCTCAATATGCTCCTGTCACTTGTAATTCTTTTCTCCTCTGACAGTGAACCTTGCTTAATGAACCAGACGATGAGGAAGAGGAGACTTATATGGCAACTAGGCCATATCTTCAAAGATTTATTGGAAAGCTCTTATCTATCAGTGCAGGTGCACGAAGATAAGTATTTTTTTAGTCTAAACGTGATTGCTGTGACATATAATTGCAACATTTTTGGCTGCGGGGATAAAACACAAAGCAGCTCCTAATTAACTGATGAAACCTCAATTACATGTTCAACAAAACCACCATCCAACCAGATATGCCATCACTGTCGTAACTCAGTATCACTGACATAAGGGGTGAAAAGAGTCAGGAAAATTGTCTCGAGAGAATCCAATTAATTCTTCCTTGTTACGCCACCAGTTCGAACGTGACAAGCAAAAGACAAAAGAGTTTCTCGAAGGAGATGACGGGAATTTGCTTCTTTTGCTCCCTGATAAGAATGACTTATTATAGTTAACTGAAACTAAAACTAAAACCATAAAAAAAATGTTAACTGAAATAAAATAAAATATTTAAAAATAAAAATGTATATTTAAATACACACACATACATGTATATACTGTTCATATATTTAGATAATTTATATTATATATAAAGATAAATATTTTTATATAAATATATATCTTTTTTCTTAAATATATACATGCACGTGTGTGTATTTATATATACATAATAATTATAAACAGCACACACACATATATTATGTAAACACAAACTTTTATTTTGGATGCGATTAATCATGATTAATTATTTGCCCAGTACAAATTATATTATATTATATTATATTACAGTTTATATTAGTGCTGTACCATGATCACCCGGTTTTGTAGCAACGATTTCCATTATTAAACATGCTAAAAAATAACTTAATATTTTAAACATTTGTTTCATTTTTTTTTTTTTTTTAAATAACTACATGTTGACATATTAAAAACCAGTCAGTAAACAGCTTAAAGGGTTAGTTCACCCAAAAATGAAAATTCTGTCATTAATTACTGCATTGCCACCAAGACAATTAACACTTACATTGCCCAGAAAGCTACTAAAGACATATTTAAAACAGTTCATCTGACAACTGTGGTTCAACCTTAATATTATTATTATTATAAAGCTACGAGAATTCTTTTTGTGTGGCAAAAAAAATTCAACAATATCTAGGATCCCTTTAAAACACTGCTTCATGAAGCTTCGAAGCTTCAAAAATCTTTTGTTTCGTTTTAGAGATTCGGAACGTGAATCAAACTGCCAAAGTCACATGAACCATTGAAATTTTGACGTAATAAAGCCTCGTTTACTAAAAATCACGTGACTTTCGCGCTCCGAACCACTGATTCAAAACAAAAGCTTTGTGAAGCTTCGAAGCTTCATGAAGCAGTGTTTTGAAATCGTACATCACTAGATATTGTTGAATAAAGTCATTATTTTGTTGTTGTTGTTTTTTTTTGGCGCACAAAAAGTATTCTTGTTGCTTTATAATATTAAGGTTGAACCACTGTAGTCACATGAACTGTTTTAAATATGTCTTTAGTAGCTTTCTGGGCAATGTAAGTGTTAATTGTCTTGCTGGCGATGCAGGCTTCACTGAGCCATCAGATTTGATCAAAAATATCTTAATTTGTGTTCCGAAGATGAACGAAGGTCTTATGGGAACGACATGAGGGTGAGTAATTAATGACAGAATTTTCATTTTTTGGGTGAACTAACCCTTTAAAGTCTTACAAGCCTATACATCATGGCAACGGCTCAGTTAATTTAAAATCAGACATAACCGATATTGACTCACGATTCACTGGGAGAACTCAGTAATGATTCACTGAGGGTTCGTGAATCTTTGTGGTCACAAGGAGAATCACACCAAGATGTAAACATGGAAGCGATGTTGGCATCTACTGTAAAAGATGTCTATTACAAGCAGACGTGCAAAATGTGCAAATAAATATGGTTAGGATTAAAGATAAAATGGGATAAAGTCTTCTCTTCAACTACCGAGGCAAGAGTTTCAGTGCGCTCAAGCAGAGCTATAATAACCTTGTTCAAATTCACTCAAACCATAATCTGTCATCCCAACCTCTTTTGTCCACAAATGATGGATGCCTTAGATACACACACTTTCCTGCTTACTAATTGGAGCATACCATTTTTAAAAAATAACTCTTGCTTCACCATGAATAAAAAATAAGTACACAAGATGGATTAAGAACAATAGTTAAAACAAGTCAATAAATACAATAAACAGGACGGACAAAACCAACACATATTGCACAAACATGAGTGCTCCCCAACAGTTCACGCTTTCTTTAAGGCCACGCCCACTAAAACAGGAAATATAAAACGGCAAACCCCACGTAAATATTATAACATGCATAGGAACAGTAAGAGCACAGTAAAAACAGTGATGGAAGACAACTTCAATGTTTCTTCATCATACCAGCTCGTAAAAGTAATTTTTTGGTGAATCGGAAATTGTGGCTCATGCAGGAAACACTGGCTCTTTACTCCACCTTGTGAGTTGATGTTTGTTAAAACCACATAAACTTTGCTGACTCTTGCCAATGGCAGCTAGATTTGTAATGATTGTTGCAAAAAAACATTATTTTCCTCCCACTTTCTTTTAGCGTGTAGTTCATTTCGAAACATAAACACAAATGCATGACCCATGTTAAACTGCATGAAATTACCCAATTGCAAGAAACATGTTACATCAAAACATGATGTGAAATCAGGAGGAAACATCAACTGGAGCAAACTTAATGGCATTAGGGGTTAGTGAGTGACCCAGGGAATGCAATTTGCTTCTTTTAGTTAAATTCTGAAGCAGGTGTGCTCGTCCGTGCATATAGGCCTATTTTAAAGTAAGGTACAAAAGTTGAAGGTTGGTCAGATTTTAAATTAGATAGTGCATCAGTGCATGCAGAGCTGTAATGGGCATTAGCATTACTAGTGTACAAACCCGTGAGAAACAACCCGTGATGTTACTGACTCAAGAGAGCCTTACTGTGCAAGTCTGATATTGAATATGTGCGTACAACAGAAAATGCACATATACTAGAAGGATAATATATTATCACACACATACTGAGAGTCGTTTCTTTATTCCCTGCTCCCATTCTGTCATCCGCACCCAACAGATGTTATGCTTCACTTCACAGTTACTGGAAGAAAAGAAATAAAAACACTGGGAGATGTTCAAATAACCAAAGGTGTATATAACAAACAAAATTATATCCCGTCAAAATGATCCGCAGTTAAAAATTCCAGCTACCCGCCTCATTAACTCCATTCTGCGTTCTTCCTCCTCATGTTGTCTTGTTGGCCTGTTTAAGATCTATTTTTGGCTCTTTGTTGAGAAGTTTGGAGACACCTACCTCTTTTACTTTCCAAAAATGTTCTAAACCCACCAATCAAATGGTCCGATTGTTTACAGCCTTTTTCAGCTTCTGGTCAGTTTAACAATGGCTTGAACTTTTTAGCTGGCTATGGATTTGGCCTCTTGACCTGTAGTTGACATTTGTATGGATCCTGAAAGATTGTCTGGCTTCATTGACCTTTTAGCTTTCACAAGGGCTTTCTGTCCATATCGAGAGGATGCTTTGTGCGGGGAATAGTAATGACCAGTAATGATTTGGTATGTGAGATTACAGGCAGATTCTGGTTTGAGCATCTTGAGATGCTTGCAGTCTGTCCTTGCAGATAAGAGGCTCTTCAGACAGATTATTACTGAGATGGAAGATTCGAGCAGGGACTGAAGTATAAAGAACATGAGAAGTTAAAGTTTCAAACACACCAGAGATGGTGCTATGACTCCCTAAATGATTTAAGGCCTCTGCTGCTGTTTTCAAGAAATAGTTCCCTCAAAATTGAACATTCTGTTATCATTTACTCAACTTCATGTCCTTCCAAACCTTTTGATTTTTTTGTTTTGTTTTGTTTTTGAAGAATATTTATGCAGCTATTTACAATCACAGTTCAACTTATGTATTATTCAAAAAATATTACTTATATCTTAGATGAGGTAAAAAATGGAATTTAATCCAGCGTTAGCGTCAGTTCTGGCAGATCACATCAGTCAAGCTTGCATCAGCTGACTCCCTGGTGACTCACGTCAACCTATAGGAATACGACGCCTATCACAGCATCCGTATTTAAGCTCCTCAGTATTATCAGCAGCTATCGCATTTCTCAGGAGCTAATTACCCTTCTCCATTCCCAGCTCCTACTCTCGTCAGTCAGGATTTGGCCTTATGATTCCCCTGAATCAGACTAATTCTTGAAATATGTGTATGTTAAATTATTGACATTAATGATATCTGCATATGTTGGTTCTGTTCTGTTTACCCTAGGGGGTTATTGCTGCTCTTCCTGCTCTTATCCATGCTAGGCTGCATGGATGCGCAGGGAGTTCTTGCCCAGAACAGAACCATACCGCCAATACAAACTCTATGCATTATCAATCATATTTGACGATAGTGGTCCTGACAGAAGTCATTATTCACTGATAATCTTCCATACCAGGAAGCTATTTACTCAAAAGCAGCTATGACTGGAGTCAGTGAATTGAACTTGTGAAACAGATCAGTGAATGAATTGTTCTTTTGAGCCGTTCTTTTAAATGAACCGGTTTACACGTCATACTAAACAATTGGTTCATGAATCAGACTGCTTTCATTCACAAATTTCTCACTGGCTAATATTTACATAGTAAATTAAAGTAAAAAAAAGTTAATGTGGAGGGGAAATTTTGGTCCCTATTGAAGGACTTCAGAAGACTTGTAATGTATCTGCACAAACTGTATGGATTATATTAAAAAAAATATATAGTCATTTAATTTACCCCCCAAGTAAATGATGACAGAATTTTCTTTCTTTCTTTTTTAACTGCATGAAATCAGTTGGCAAGTGCAGTTTTCTTTCCTGTGTTGTTGATGAGTTTCAAGTTTGGGAAGCTATTTTTGCAAAGTAGCTGTTTTTAGTTATGTCACATATGAGCTATAATTTGCAACTTGCTGATCTGTTGCATTCTCATTTTAGACTGCATCTGATTAGATTAAAATTGGTGTAGTGCAGGATGATGTCATCAGTATTTTTGGTCTATACATTTTGAATGTGAACTTGGCTAATTTTCTAATTTTCTCTTAAAGGTACGCTAGCATATACATAATTTAAAATTTACATGCACTACCATTCAAAAGTTTGGGGTCAGTATGATTTTTTTTTTTTAAGAAAGAAATAAAGAAAGAAATTAATAATACTTTTATTCATCAAAACATTAAACTAATCAAAAGTGGCAGTAAATATATTAATGATGTTCTATTAATCAAAGAATCCTAAAAAAAAGTATCACAGTTCCCACAAAAATGTTAATCAGAACAACTGTTTTCAGCATTGATAATAATAAATGTTATTTAAGATTTTAATAATAAACAATTAAAAACAGTTCTTAGACAGAAATTTCATTTTTGGGTGAACTAACCCTTTAACTTGTAATAATATTTCATAATATTACTTTTTGCTGTATTTTTGATCAAATAAATGCAGCCTTGGTAAGTATAAGAGACTTCTTTTAAAACCATTAAAAAAATCTTACCAACCCCAAACGGTAGTGTACATTGATTATAAGACTCACATTTTCATTTCATGGGATCTTTAAGTTGCAGGTGATCTACCCAAGATAATCGAGATACAATGCTCAGTAGGACAACAACTTGACTTGTAAGCTCTCCAATCGAAGTCTATTGATGATAATGCCACACAACATGGCAACAACAAGCTTCAAGCAATAGAGAGATGTCACCTCTATTACTGGAGCCTAGGGATTACTGATGATGCCTCAAGCACTTGAATGAGATGAGGCTCGCAACGCCAAAAGAAGGTCATGCTTCAGGTTGCACTGGTTTGCTTTGTTCATTAAATTCAGTGAGAGTATATATACTTGCATTTATGTGGCTGTGGAGCTCTTCAGATGTGCACATATAATGAGATCATCAGCCCATTTCAGTGGACAGACTCAGTGGAGTCAAAATTCACCAGAGTGTCACAGTTTCGCACAGCCATTAGGCCAGGACCGCTTTAATGGAGGCTGTCTAACGAGGGTCTTTTGTGCTTATTTTGAACTGTGCAGTGCTTGGCATGTGTTTCATATTAACGAAAAGCCTCAGACTTGGACTCCATATGGGTTCCAAGGTGCTGAAGCTGGATTTTTAAAAAAGCATAACTTATCAACCACAGATTGTAACAGTATTTCATCTCAGTGCTTCAGGTCCTTGGTGCATGGCGATTTAGCTGTCAACAACAAGCAGATATTTTGGAGAACAATGCAAGCAAATAAGACTTTACATATATCAAAAGTGACAGTAAAGACATTTATAATGTTATAAAAGTAAAAAAGTAAATCATATAAATGCTTTTGAACTTTCTATTAATTAAAGAATCTTGAAAAAAAAAATGTCTCCACAAAAATATTAAGCAACACAACTGTTTTCAACATTGATAATAATAAGTAATGTTTCTTGAGCAACAAATATTTGAATGGATCATGTGACACTGAAGACTGGAGTAATGGCTGCTGTAAATTCAGCTTACCAGCTGAATAAATTCTATTTTAAAATATATTCAAATAGAAAACAGTTATAAATTGTCACAACATTTCACAATATTAACTTCTTTCAAAGCCACAAAAAAACAGTAGAATGTATCTAAAGTTATTTTCAGCATACTTTTTATAGAGAAAATCCCCCTAAAGCAAGAAACAAGGATCAAATTTTCCATCAATTTCCTGGTTATTCTCAATGATCTTTAGCCGCTACAGCACATCACTCTATTGATTTACATTACAATATGGATGACATAAATTAAATAAGTCACTCTCAGCTATTATTACCAGTGATGCGCAAAAAAGCAAATTTGCACTTGTTTTATTCCTGTAGGTTTGGTGGGTTCTGACATCTAGCTTCTCCTGGATTGGTGACGGCACATTAACATTTCTACAGTTCAGTGCTTCAGGCCTACAAGAACAAATCTGAGTTCTCTCTGATCTGTTACCTTTATATCCCCCTATTTTTTTTATTATTATTATTATTTTGGGGGAAGAAAATGAATGCATGGAATATAGTCCTGTATTAATTCAATTCTGAATTGTTCACTTCAGCTGTCTCCAGTTGAATGTGTAATCATTGTTTGCTGTGATTTTTGTTTCCCCCCACAAGTGCACTCTCACCTCAAGTGTCTCTTGTAACAGTGTTGGTGGGCAGCTATAATGACTATTTTTTCATTAAAGAGGTGAACAACGTTTCAATCATGTTATTTGAATGCACATTCTTTAGCAAGTGCGGCATCGACTTAAAGATGGCATGAAGAATTGGGAGGTTCTCTCTTCACAGAGCTCTTGACCAGCATGGCTGCTGACTCAACTGAAGCAGACAATTTATTGTCTAATTACCTCTCAAGAGTGTAATCACAGTCACCTCCTGCAGCTTCAGACCTTCTGGAATACAACACAATTACTTAGTACTTAAAGAGGGTCTTCTGAGAGAATTACAGGTAAAAGAGAAACAGCTGGTGACAGTGATTTTAACCACAATGTTTTCCTGGATCTTCCAGAATAATAGTCCTGTCAAGTCCTGACCTTATCCCTAATCCCTAAACATTAGCTACCTCTAAAGTCAGAGGGGAATTATAGGTTGTGTGGCAGGGTGAGCAAAGACAGCTTAAACCTTGATAGGAATGTTATTCCAGGACTAGTCTTAGCCTCAGACGTCACACCCACAGACCGTTGGCTGAACGCAAAATTGGAGACACTTCAGGAGTTTCGAAGTCGTCATCTGATCATTCTACAGAATTACCGGGAGACGTGTGTGTTGCGTTCTTTAATGGTCCGCCTGGAAGCAGATGCCGTGACGCCAAACCCCCTTGTGGAAGAACTGTGATAATGAGCCCTTACCAGGATCAGCTAAACGCTGGATTTTCAGTATGTGAAGTTTGCAGCTCCATTGTTGCAGTAAACTTGCTCAGCGTTCTTGAATGTATGATTTATTATTAGATGCACGCTGGTCTGTTATTGTAGGGACATCGACTTTACATTTTCACTCCCCTAAACATGACGCAGAACAAAACAATGTTTTTTTTTGTGATTGGTTGCTTTACATGTCTGTCAGACAGCCTTTGGGCAGTCCTTGGCCAATGAAAGCTGTAATAGAGTCCAGAACTTCTGCCGTCAGTCTGAAGGTCTGACTACGTAAGAGTATTCCAGGACCAACAAGATCTTGGATCCTGTCCTTCTTGGTGACAGTAGCTATAAAGAAACGTTTTATTGTGCTTCCTATTTACTCTCCTTTCTTCTCAAGCAGTCTGTTGTCTTTGGTTTTTAATTCATTAATGGTTTTATTGTTCTTATTGCAAGTCTCTCCTCATAGGAAATGAAAATGATATCTCTTTAATACCTCCATTGTTTCTCCTAGACTGCAGTGAGATTACTAGAGTGCAAATGGTGTCTTAAGGCTGCTGCTTCGAAGATTTTACTTCTGTGAAAAAGACCACATTAATCTTGTCTCGAACGGTGCTCAGATTTGCCAAGATTACCAAGTCAGAGAAATCAGTATAAAGTAAAACATTTTTCATCAAATTTTTCCAGAACCAAGTAATTTTATGTTCATAAAATAACATAAAATCAGAGCAACATCTAAACAACACATTTTCCTCTGGGTGTCTAATCAGTCAACACTGATAAACTCATATCACTGAACCTGACACACATCACATAGCAGACATTACTGCGCCTGCTGGATCTCCGTCTAACACACCACTCCCTTTCCTCTCTCCTCCCTTTTCCTCTTCACTTCCCTTCACATTCTTTTGAAGACTTTCTCTTCCAACACACACTCCACAAAGTCACTTCTGAGAGTTGCGCTCTGCCTTGCTGTCAAACAAACAGTGGTGTTTTCCCGTGCTCTCTCTCTCTCTCTCCGTATCGTTCTCTCTCTCTCCTCCTCCTCTCACACGCTCTCTCGTGCGTGCCTCAGTCGCTCTCTGCTGCTCAGTTCATCATGTTGGCTGGAGAATGCTGCGTGCGGCAGCACTCTCTCTCCTGCCCTGGCGCGGGACACATCTGTCCCACCCGCCGCAGCTGAGCACTCTTACAGAAGAAGACGAGCCAGAACGGCAGCAGCAGGAGGAAGAGGACGAAGACGAAGGCTCGGGGGTGAGCGCCGGGGTCCAGCCGGACCCCATGTTCCAACAGACAGTCTACCTGCTGGAGGGTCCGGAGGACATGGTGTCATCCGGGGGGCTGAAGTCTCCAGACTGGGTGTACGAGTCCTACTACCGTATGACCCAGCAGCATCCACTCATCGTGTTCCTGTTGCTCATTGTCATGGGAGCATGTGTGGCTCTGCTCACCGTGTTTTTTGCCTCTGGACTGGTAAGACTGTTATTTATCCTCTTACTACTCTTTTTGTACTTTTCTGTCTTGAGTTGGACCACAATGCTCCATGTATCTTAAGTCAATGGTTCTCAACTGGTTTTGCTTCAGGACTTTTCATTGGACATCAAGTTGTGACCCAACAGTTGAATCCAAAACTGAATTGTTGTGGTGGAAAAATGGCATGCCGTACATCCCATCCATGTTGGCGTCTAATTTGGCTAGCTTACAGATGAATTTGTGCCAAAATAACATAGAGTTTGATTGGACACTTTGCCTTTAATTTCAACAACAACAACAACAACAAAACATGGAAAGCACTTTGTCTTCCCTCTTAAAAGTTAATAAGCCAGTTTATTTTGCACAATTATGTGGTTGTTTGCTTTTCGCATTGCATTTTCTCTGCTGTCTGACCCCATCAGAATAGACGTACGAGTCGAGAGACATGTACTCTTCTTAGTTCATCCAGAAATTGACATTCTATCATCATTTACTTGCCCTCATGTTGTTCTGAACCAGTTTTCATTCTTCCATGAAACACAAAAGGAGACATTTTGAAGAATGTTCTGGTCACGTTTTTTCCTTTAATTACAATAAATGTGGATTGGAAAAAAAAGGCCCATAAAAGTGTTACTTGACTTCTGTAGTCATACCATTGAGTAACAGCCCAAAATATAAGTCAGTATGTTAGAAAAGTAGAGATGCCCAATATCTGAAAAATTGTTCTTTTGAGTTCTTTTTAGTGTATCATTTGATCCAGTTCACAAAACTGTCTGAATGATTCATTCATGAATCGGAATAACATGGTTCACATATTCAATTTACTGACTGTAAACAGAAGATTTTCAGTGTTTTCCTCACATAAAGCTGTCATATGACTTCAGTCGACTTGGAATATTGGTCATAAAAACCACTTGTATGATACTTTAATGTCAGTTTTAAAGCTTGAAAGCTTCAGTTCCCATCCATTGTAATTGCATGAAGACCAGCACATTTTCCAGAATTTCTTCTTAGGCATTCTACAGGTTGTAATGATATGAGGGCGAGTAAACAATGACTGAAAGTTCATTTTTAGGTAAACTGTCCCTTTAAGATGTTTTTGTTTTGTTCCTATTTTGGAAGGCTATTCATCTTCCTCCCTCGTCCCACAGTTGTGGTTGTGGTAACGCTGCAGAAATGGGGTTTTGGTCTAAGAGAGAGTGTTGTACTTGTGTGAGAGGAGCTCAGCACTCTCTCTGTGTCTGCGTGTGTCTCTTTTTCTCTCTGTGGCAGATTGTGTGAATCTCTTTGGTGAGAGAGCTGTTTCTGAGAGCTGCACTTCTGCAACCCTCATTTTCACCTGCTGTTTCACTCGTTCTCTCTCTGAATCTCTTTCTCTCTCACCAGATGCTCAGTTGTCTGTGTTTATGTGTAATGGGTTTGTAGATTATTGCAAGCGGTGTATTTGGACTGCACTGTGAACCCTAAAACGTCTCGAAATAATATAGTAATCTCTGTGCAGAATTTAATATGTTGTACTTAACCATTTCATTTAAATAGTTGCAACTATTTACTCATCACTCCTCATTAGAGATGTACAAAACTATATTTCAAAACCAACTAGTCAGTGGGTTATCTGAAATACTAGTCAACTAATCGGCAACATTTTCATTTTTGGGTGAACTATCCCTTTAACAAAGCCCTGGATAGGTGAGGCAGGGTAGGTGATTTGCTTCAAAAACATTTTTTGTTATGCTGGTTGAAAATCTCTTCACTTCCCAATAGCAATCACTAATTGAAGTGGTCTAAATGTATTTATATGTATTTATATCGTCTTTGGAAGGTGTAGGACCATAAAATGTTCATGCAATCATATCACTTGCTCCGAGGGATACGATAGGATGTCCTACCTGCCTGGTAACATATGTATTTCCATACCCTCGAGCACCCTGTTCGCACAGGGTTTTCAACATTAATAATAATAAGAAATTTTTTTTGAGCAGATAATCTGCTTATTTGAATGATTTGAAATGATTGAAAATTTGAGTAATGGCTGCTGAAAATTCAGCTTTAACATCACAGGAATAAATTACATTTTAAAATATATTAAAATACAAAACTGTAAATTGTAATGTTGACAATATTACTGTTTCTACTGTATTTTTGATGCAATAAATGCAGCCTTGGTTAGCATAAATACTTGACAGGTCAAAATAGAGGACAAAGTGCTTTAAAATGTTTAACTTGACACAATGTCTTACAAATTTTGGTATATACATTTAGTGTTGGTAGTGTTGAACATCAGTAATGGTTTCATATTTGGTTGCATTTCATTTTGTGATTTCAGATATGAAGCACAAACTGAAGGGAAACTGAAGAGTTTTATGATCCCGTAATCACCTATTTTTAAGTGGATTGATACCACAGTCCATCTTGTATATTTTGGAGGGCTGAAATCCAAAGCATAGACTAAAGAAAAAAAAAACAGCACACTATCAGCATGCTAATTAAAGCATGGGCACAAAAACAGAACAAATCTCAGTTGATCGCCCTCACTTATCAATTAGTCAGTCACTGCCCAATGAAGGACCACATCCTTCATTTACGCGGAGCCTGTGTGTGTCTGTGTGTGGTAATACAGCTCCCATCACTCTCCTGTGGTTTAACTTCGGGTATGTTGTTTTGAAGCGCTGAGGCTCTTATCTTGGAAACAGCCGTCTGTTTTACACAGACTGGCTAATGGGGCCGGAAAATGTCACGAAACACAAACTTTGCTTTATCGTTGTTTCTCCGTCGGTCGTGCCTTTTTGTTTCAGTTTTGGGCAGGAAGTTCTGCCTTCTCCACTTTGAATGCTTATCTTGTTTTTTCACAGCAAATCTGTCTAAAGATTGTGTTGCTGCTGCACTGTCCTGAGAGATTAAAGATTGATGTGGTGGCAGAGTTGTGCGATAACACGGCTGAAAATAAGAACAAAAGTTCACTCGAATAGAAAGACACATTAATCAGGTGTAAGCGACGGAACACTGGTTAATTAAAGTTAGTTTTTCCTTTAAAAAAAGGAAAACATGTATTTTTTTTCTTATGGCCATTGCATGCATCTTGAGATACTTCATCCTAAAAGGAAGCTAATGGGTGAAGACATGAATATTGATCTGCAAATAAGCAAGCATTTTATTTTATTACCAAAACATGCACTATTGATAATTAAAGTGTCCAAACAAGTAAAAAAAAAAATATTAAATAAAGTATTTAAAACAGAAGAAAAACAAAATGTGTGGTGACAAATAGTATAAATATGAAAACAGATGTCACACAAATAGTATAAATATGAAAACAGATTGGCAAAATGTTAATATTTTAAGAGGAATGCAATGTAAACAATAGTTTTATATCGTTTAAAGATGTAAAGGGGTGATACGGGGAAGATGAATTGGCATTCATTTGTGTTATTTTAACATTATTTATAGCCAACACTGTACATAC
This sequence comes from Hypophthalmichthys molitrix, assembly GCA_037950675.1. Lineage (NCBI taxonomy): Eukaryota > Metazoa > Chordata > Actinopteri > Cypriniformes > Xenocyprididae > Hypophthalmichthys > Hypophthalmichthys molitrix. The sequence goes on along the minus strand of CM075510.1, from coordinate 19,908,522 downwards.
AGTTACAAGCAAAGGTGGACAATTTCCACATTCAAGCATTTCATATAGTACAATGGGTATAGACAGCTCAACCTTTTATGGCAAATTTAGTTCACAAATAATTGACAGTCATGACCTAAATATGATTTTCCTTTACAATAATCAATACTAATTTTCGGCCATTAGCAACTACACTTTTTGCACCATATCAGGCTTCAAGGATCTCCCAGTTCTTGCCAAATTTTGAGTCAGACATGAACAATTCAGTGAATTCAGTGAGTGAGATTCACTCTGACCGGATCATTGAATCAGCTGACTCTATGAGTTGTTGACTCAAGAACAGCTGCAAGTCCAATTCACAAATTAATCATTCAGTGTGATTTGCGAAATGATTTAGCTGGTTCATTAAATAGAATCAGCTTGTCAACAAATTCTACATCATTGCCTCGGAGAGGGTGTCGAGTTCTTCAGTTTGAAATATTGGAAAAAGATATGTTTTTATGAAATGTAGTGAAGTAAAAATTTCCGAAAATAAAAATATTCTAATAAAGTACAGACACTTGAAACATGTACTGAAGTACAGTAATGAAGTAAAAATGCTTTGCTACTGTCACAGATTGTAACTAAATATTTGATGCTCTCACAGGTGTATGGTAATAGTAGTTTTAAACAGATTTTAGAGTTTTTTTATCAATTTATTTGCTTAGATTGATTTAGATTTTGATGTATACAATTAGATTTGTACAGTTTTTGAAGAATTTTTAAATGGTGCTTGGCCGTGCAAAACTGGTGTTGCTATAAACTTACTAAAGTCCCTGATATACTTCAAGCGAAATTGAAGACCAAACTGGTGTGACATCATTGGTGTGACATTTTGCATTAGTTTCAGGATTTCGAAACAGTTTGCCAAAGTGAACTTTCTGGAAAAGGCTTTCTTTAAAAGGCTCCGCCTTCTTTTATGTAGAAATCTTCTCCGGTTATTTCTTCTGTTCTGTCCCTGAGGGTTGGACATCCGTGAGTAAAAACATGAACACTCTGGAGAGCCGCTTTATAGTAAAAAATGAAGTTGTAATTCTAATTGAAAAAGATACTGACGTTGTTCAATACTGTAAATCTGCTTGCTTTTAAACAATATATTGTATACAAATAAACATGACGTAACTTTACTGGAGTGCCGCATTGCAGTGCTTGTGCAAATATCCACATCGTTATGATCAGATGCTTTCATAACTGCTGTTTTCTCACCGCTGTCAATTTTGTTGTGTGTTCATTTTGTTATTGAAAGGAAAGCATGCAGCACATATTAACATTTATTTAAACATCGCTCTCAGCATTGTGAGTATATCGGGGCCTTCAGATGTTCTGTATGTTGGGTTTTTGTTGTTGTTGTTGTTGTTTTGCATGTTTTATGATCTGCCAGGTGAAAATCGTGGGTTTAATCATAAAAAAAAGTAATAGCAAATCTCTCCTCAACAATGGTTTGAGGTGTCATTCAGGTTTGTTGCAAATCTGTACTGTTAAAGGGTTAGTTCACCTAACAATTACTCACTTATTTATTTATTACTCACGCTAATGTCGTTCTACACCCGTAAGACCATCGTTCATCTTTGGAACACAAATTAAGATATTTTTGATAAAATCCGATGGCTCAGTGAGGCCTCTATTGCCAGCAATGTCACCAAACTTCTCAAGATCCAGAAAGGTACTCAAAACATATTTAAAACAGTTCATGTGAGTACAGTAGTTCAACCTTAATATTACAAAGCGATGAGAATACTGTTTGTGAGCCAAAAAAGTAAATAAATAAATAACGACTTTATTCAACAATATCTAGTGATGGGCGATTTCAAAACACTGCTTCATGAAGCTTCAAAGCTTTACGAATCCTTTGTTTCGAATCAGTTGTTTGGAGTGCCAAAGTCACGTGATTTCAGCAGTTTGATACGCGATCCGAATCACTGATTCGAAACAAAAGATTCGTAAAGCTTTGAAGCAGTGTTTTGAAACCGCCCATCACTAGATATTGTTGAAAAGTCTTTATTTTGTTTTTTGTTTTTTTTTGGTGCACAAAAAGTATTCTCATCACTTTATAATATTAAGGTTGAACTACTGTACTCACATAAACTGTTTTAAATATGTTTTGAGTACCTTTCTGGATCTTGAGAGGTTCGGTGACATTGCTGGCAATAGAGGCCTAACTAAGCCATTGGATTTTATCAAAAATATCTTAATTTGTGTTCTGAAGATGAACGAAGGTCTTATGGGTGTAGAACGACATGAGGGTGAGTATTTAATGACATTATTTTCATTTTTGGGTGAACTAACCCTTTAACACAAGTCAACCACAAAATAATCCACGATTACTATAACTGATCAAATCAAACCAGACTAATTCAAAACCATTTGAATTAGTCTGGTTTGATTTGATCTGGTTGGTTACTTTAGATGAAAGCATCTTCTGATTGGCAAATCGGTAACTACAATGAATAATAACCCTTTCCATTAGGCAATGCTGTACGGAACACACTTGATACCATCTTTATAAATGATGGTGAGGCAAAATGGACACCTTTTTCCTCTCATCCTGATGATAAGATTGTTACTAGCAAGATTTAATTTCTAATGGCTGCACTCCTTCCGATTCTAACCTCTTCAAATTACACTGAGAGCCAAATCTTGGAACAGACTATTTGGACAAGTGCCACAGACACACATTGTCTAGATGCTTCAATGACAACAGCAAAAACAAACAACCACATGCACACATTCCGTCCATTTTCCATTCAGTTGATCCGTAGAGAAAAACTTCTACTCAGTTACAGTTAAAGATCATTTATGCAAGGTGTTATTGTGAATTTGAAAGGAGGCTTTGGGTAAGATCAGGGCGGGGTAACATGGACCCAGCTGAACACTTTATAAAGCTGACGCCAACACAGCAGAAATATGATAATGTAGAGTGGGATGAAGCGAACTTGCGGGTTGATCAATTAGATGAGTTATGGAGATGACAGCGTCACACCAAGCTGATCTTACCAGCTCATGTGATCATTAAGATTCGCTTATAGTGCCTTTATTGAATTCAGTCACTGACACACTCCACAGCATCTGTAAAATGTGTTGGCCTCTGCTTGGCTGAATTGATTAGAAATGTAGTGTAAGATGAGCACATCAGGTTTAATGCACACTATTTTACAATCCAAATAGATTTTAAAGAACTGCAATATATCACAGTCACCCTTTGTAGGAAATCTAAAAAAGCCTGATTATGAGGAAATTTTTTAGGATAGCAAACAGGAATCTTAATAAATGCAACAAACTATTCACACTTACAAAGGTTTGAATGTACTTTCATTCTACTTTTTATGTACTTCTCAGAAATATATTTTAAATTACACTTAAAGGAATTAGTTCACCCAAAAATTAAAAATCTGTCATCATTTACTCACCCTCAAGTTGTTCCAAACCTGTATGAATTTCTTGCTTCTGCTGAACACAAAAGAAGATATTTTGAAGAATATGGGTAATCAAACAGTTGATGGGCCAGCAATAGGGCAACAATATGTAAGCGCTTTGACTATTCCCAGTTAGTTAATTGAAAATGGATAAAGACTCAGCAGCTTGGGTTGAGGTCATTCCACCAGCATGGAACAGTCAGGGTAAAGGTCCGTGAAAGAGGCTTGACATTGCATGCTGGAAGGCCTGCCAAGAGAGCATTGTAATAGTCCATAAGGATAGAACAAGAGCTTGGTCAAGGAGTTGTGCATGCACCAATGGGAAGGGCCTGATCTTCCTAATGTTGTATAAGGCAAATCTGCAGGACCGAGCAGTTCTAGCAATGTGGTCTGTGAAGTTTAACTGATCATCAGTCACAACTCCAAGGTTCCTGATTGGAGTTATGTTATGAGTTTTGTTATCTTTTAAGTATTCTAAGTATACTTGGCTTGTAACAGGTATGTTCCTAATTCTGACTTTTTGTGTAGTCCACTGGTAGAGTATATAGGAATTTACTTTTTCCCGCCATTGACCGAAATTTCTGGCAATCCATGTTTTCACTGTTATACGGTAGGGGGCGCTATTACACATCTTCTGAAAGAGTAAATAATCTCTGTTTCAAAACAAAGCTGAAGAAAAAGCAGAAACATGTGATAGATGCATTGCTTATGCACATGTAATCTAACGTGATCATCAAACATTAAACAGCATATAAATCAAAACTGCCTAATGTTACCGAATGAAATGTCGACCCAGGTAGAGTTAAAGCTTTGGAGGTGTTGAGGGACTCAATCTACTCCATCTATGTTTTGACAAATCACGATTTTCTCAGCTTTTTGTTTAAAATGTTGATTTTTTAATGAAACTTTACCACATTTAAGTGTTTATATTTTTTAAGCAAAAGCTCTTTTGATATATTGCATGTTCAGATATTAATACAACAAAATATTCTGGGGACCATGAAAATTTTGTGAAAATAATCAAAAATGCTGGCAATGACTGGCAACTTGCAGTATAAAACTACTAAACTAGTAGTTTACTGAGAGTATACTTCAAAGTGTACTTTCATAAACTAAAAAAAAATGTGCTACAAGTATTTAACTAGTAAACTATCAGTATAACTAGTATAAATTCACTTGTAGTATAGTTGCAGCAAACAACAGTTGTAAAGTCGTATACTCAGTTTAAAGGGTGGCTCACTGCGATTTTACTTTTTTTAACTTTAGTGTGTAATGTTGCTGTTTGAGCATTAACGTCTGCAAAGTTAGGATGCTCAAAATTCAATGCTAAGGGAGATATTTTCTTTTAAAGAATTCTCTGTTTAAGGACTACAACAAACGGCTGGTATGGACTACAACGAGCTTCTTCCCGGGTTGGTGACATCACTAACCCTAAAATTTACATAAACCCTGCGCCCGAGAACACGAAAAAAAGGGCTGAGGACATGTTATTGCAATACAGTACGTAACACAAATGCAATAGCATGTCATAAAAGCAATATGACAAAATGACAAGTCATTTTTGTAAGTTTTTTTTTTTTTTTTTAAATAATGGATGATCTTTAAAAGAAAATAATATAGCCTAGTAGCTTTCATACATTTTCAAGTGTGGCAGAGGTATTCAAATATTTTGGACTTTATCTTTCTTTTATTTTAAAACTGAGTGTAAATATAGATACAGAACTGATAAGCAAGTTGTAATAGATGCTTTGGAAGAATAATAAGATGAAAAGTATCCGTACTTTTCCAAAAATGACGGTTGAATTATATATGCACATCGCAAGAATCAATTCTTTTTTTCGTCATTTTATTTTATTTATTTTGTTGCACTGCGATCATGAGATAACGAAAGTGTAGCTCTGTGAGTTAAAAATCCATGAGTATGTGGGTACGGTGTAACTTTGCATTCTGCTGACAGTTCGTGGCATGTTTTACATTTTTGTCCCATCAGCAAGTCTGCAGGGCTGTGAAACCACAGAAAACAAACACAAACCATCCCTAACTCACATTAAACTGAGACGCTCAGACAAATGGACAGGAAGTGGCTGTGGAAAGGATACAAAGAACCCCCATGTGTGCGTCTCTCTGTCTTTGTGGCCCTTGCAAAATGGAGTTAAATGGACTTAAATGGGCTCAAATGCACAATCAGCTGGCTATATGAGCTCTGGCCCTTGATAACGTGAAGAAAAGAGACTGATAGGAGCCAAGTCTGATTCATGCTGTGAGAGATGAAAGGTGATGAGAGTAGAAGAACAGCGGGGCTGGTGGGAATGGGCCTAAAATGAGGATTTTAAAACTAATCATATAGGCAGTGAATCAGCACTTTGATGTAGACATTTCATTATAATTGTTCTGGAAACAGGAATGGGAATGTCAGATTGTTTGATAAGGCAAGAAATATTATTGCATATATGAGGGTTGGGGATTTAAACAAACTCTAAATATTAACCCTTGCAGTGTCTCATTTAAACTTGCAACATTTATGCTATGGACATGAATGATACTAGAAATCATGTTACTTGTTGAGGAGAGGTGTGATATTACCTTTGTAAGAAATCAGGCTTAAGATCAAATGAATAAAGATTTTGGACAACAAAAATGAACATAGATTATGAGTGTTTTTATACTATGGGCACTTTTTGCCCTGGGGACTTAACGTCTCTTAAAATACAATTAATTACTAAAAGTGTCATGTCTGTAATTGTCATTTTGCTTTGCTTTTGAAAATCTTGAACATTTCCACCACATCTCAAATGATATTTATGGAAATGATGATGGTAGACATGACATTTTGATTAAAAAATAATTAAAATATTTTGTTTATAATAGTTTAATAGTTATTCTTAATAAAAATCAACCCCTGGGATACAAGAGTGAAAGTTGAAAAAAACATGCTGCAGTGATGATGTATTTTTGTAGGCCAATCCAGAAATTAGCATCACCATGCTTCCCTCAAAAAACAACAACAAAGAAACAACAATTGGCTTTTGAATTATTGCAGAAAATAAGCTTTGTTGCCAACAAAAGCGTGATTCCTCTGTTTTGTTTTGTTTTTTCATCATAATAGTCTTCACAAATTAACACAATTTAGTTGAATTTTGAAGCCTAAACACAATCGCCAGAAGTAAAAAGCAAAACAAACAAACTACATGGACACATGACTATAGGGCTTTTCACACTTGAAATATAGTAGTCAACATTTGAAGTGGATCAAAACCTTTCATCAAAGTTGTCCTAAAACATTCTTCTTAGGACAACTTAGTTCCCAGGACAACTTTGATGAACTTTTTTGATCCACTTCAAATGTTGACTACTGTAGTTAACCCTGGGTCATTCTAAACCCCGGGTAAACGGAATCCTGGGTTATCTTGCTTCACGTTTCACACTGCTCCTAATTTATCCGGGGTTAACAATTAATCCTGTGTATTCATAAACTGACGTTTCACACTGTACATTTCTAAACCCTGGGTTAACGTTCTTATTTGCATATTTGCAGTGTCAGTGTCATTGATTGGATAAACGCAGCACGCGACCTGTTTAAATAGCTCTAGCACTGCACATCCTGGTATTGCCGACTGTACTATCGAGTTTATACTGAATGGATTTTACGGACTATAAAGGTAAGAATCAAACGGTCTCTTCTTCACTCAAACTGTCGCGTTTTCTGTCAGCATTTGACATTTTTCCTCTCAAACGCTGAATTTACTGTTTATACAATGCACAGTGTTTCCGTGACTGTCCAAAACGCGCAAATATGAGTACGCGATTGTTGTCTGTTACTAAAGCCCCGTTTACACCGCCAGTGACTTTTTCGCTGCATGTCGCTAGTGAAGTTGCTTGTGGGCGTTCCTAATGTCATCGGTAGACTGCACGTCTGATCTACAGAAAATGCAATCACAAATGATATATAAAATCATTCTAATTTGACTAGGAATTAGGTTTAAAATAATTGAAAATAACATTCTGCTGTTGTAGAGTGTTGTGACTGCAGAGCTCAGTGCATTAAATCATTTACTAGATTAACGATCGATCTATCAACAAATTAAACTCACTCAAAAAATACTAAAACGTCATTCGAATTTGACAAATAATCAATTTTCTTGTCCCTAATAATGAACTGCAGCAGTGCTAAACTGCTCACATAGCATCATATAATTAACAACACAAAATGCATGAATCAAACTCACAAGACGGTTTACAGACAAATTTCTGAACTTTTGTGGTGTGTCTCCCGTCGCTTCACACGCCTACATTCTGTCCAGCGGTCACTGTCGCTCTTGTCGCCAGCGCTCCACTGAAATGAATGAGATCCTGTCGCTGCGTGTCGCTGGCGGTGTGAACGGGGCTTAAGCGTGTGGCTGTAAAATTCTAACACTGCATCGTTTCACACTGTATAAATTTTGCACCGCAATGCGGGGTTAACACAGCAAAAGCGGTGCTAACCCTGCTCCAGATCAGGGTTTCATAACCCCGGGTAAAAAGGGGTGCTTACCCTGCTTCTAAATTAGAAGTGTGGAACGTTCCTTTACCCGGGGTTAAAAGCAGCGTTTAGAATTATGATAACCTGGGGTTAAGCACTGTGTGAAAAGCCCTTATAGCTCGTTCAGTCTTTATTTAAAAATATTTTCCCTGAAATTTTGAGTTATAATAGTTTGCAAGAGCACGGTTACATACACAGTGATGCTGTAAAAGTGGACTAGTGATTAGATAATCTTCGTTTACTTGACCAGCGTGATGACGTTTAATGTCCCTGACAAACTCCGTAGTCCCATTTAGCCAAGTAAAAAGACAAGTAAAAGCTTTAAAAAAAAAAAAAAAAAAAGGGGGTATAAATGTCTGATGTATTTTATGTCATATAATAAAATGTGAAATATATTGAGCTTGTGTTAACAACAGACCTTATTTCTAACATTTAACCAAAAACCCATTCAAAAACCCAATGAATTAAGAACGATGGAATCAGACATGCTAAAATGCTAACTCGTTTCCAGGTTTTAGCCTACAAAAATATGTCATCCCTGCAGCACTCTGTTGACTTGGGCCAGTAATAACCACCCAGAACCCCCTTTGTGATGGCAATTTTTTCATGTTCAAGTATCTTTTTTTCTTTCAGTTTTAAAATCAAGTTTTGATTATTGTCACGTTATTTCTATGCAAGAAAAATTAAAGCAGGTGTGGGCACTTCTCTATCTTGTCTGTCTGTGGTTAATGGAAAGAGAAAGGGTGTGTTCCCCAAGAGTTCATTGAGATTCAATCTGCGTGCCAGAGTTTCCTTGAATTTGTAGTACTCCCTGGGGTGTCTCCTCTAATGGCTGGTGAGTCATACTGTGGTACAGGCATTATATTACTGCGAGTTTGCCAGCTCAATGCTCTCTCATCATTCACAAAACACACACACAGTCATCTGAACCGATGGTGCAACACCATATTACCCACATCTACAGTACTGCTATGAGCCACATGCACACACACACACACACCCACCTCAAATAAATAATTTCTAACTTAATTGAATTAATTTTTTTTTTAGTTTTTTTGTAGAATAGTTTTAATGATGGCCAGAGGACGAAGTCAATTCTAACTGCAATAAAACCTCAATGGCATATGTCATGAGTCATCTCCAATAAATCTGCATAGATAATGTAGCTATAATGTAGTTATTAAAATTCTCCCCTTTGACTGTACCCTCCTGCTGCAGCTTGGTCTATTTCTGTCTCTGTCTGAATTTGATGAACAGTCTGTAAGTGTGTTACTTTGAGCTGCACAGAAAACTAGTGAATGGTGACGACAGCTACAGGCAGGGCTCTGAACCGGTTCAAGGAACCGAAACAAAAAATGGAAACGAACGAAATTTTAACAGGAAAATAAACCAAAATGAAAACAAAATCAAGTTTAATCATTCTGAACACAAACGCTTATTTGAAATTACCATTAACCGGTTAAAGGGTTAGTTCACCCAAAAATGAAAATTATGTCATTAATTACTCACCCTCATGTCGTTCCACACCCGTAAGACCTTTGTTCATCTTCGGAACACAAATTAAGATATTTTTGATGAAATCCAATGGCTCAGTGAGGCCTCTATTGAGAGCAAAGCCACTGAACCTCTCAAGGTCCATAAAGGTACTAAAAACATATTTAAAACAGTTCATGTGAGTTCAGTGGTTCTACCTTAATATTATAAAGTGATAAGAATACTTTTTGTGCGACAAAAAACAAAATAACGACTTTTCAACAATATCTAGTGATGGCCAATTTCAAAACACTGCTTCGGAACTTTACGAATCGAATCAGTGGTTCGGAGTGCCAAAGTCACGTGATTTCAGCAGTTTAGCCGTTTGATAGGAGATTCGAATCACTAATTCGAAACAAAAGGTTCGTAAAGCTCAGAAGCAGTGTTTTGAAATCAGCCATTACGAGATATTGTTGAAAAGTTATTTTGTTTTGTTTTTTGGCGCACAGAAAGTATTCTCGTCACTTTATAATATTTTTGCACCTTGTGATTTGGGCCCTGTGTCTGCTGGAGCAATGTGAGAGCATCGATTGTGGGGTCTCAGGTGGGCAGAGTAGAGACAGATGTTATCAAACAAGCCCACTTCCTCTGCTTACCACCTTTGGCTCATGGCAAGGCATATGCGGAGGCAAGTCAGGCCTGTGGGGCACTGCACACCATGAAAAATTATACTAACATTATAAGTGCACCTCAGAAAACATTATAAAATAATTTAAAAATGCAGTTCATGACCCCTTTAAAGAACAGCTCATACCCTGCCTTGAATAAAGCAACATCTGTGCCCCAACAGGGGTACACAAGCCTCCGGCAGCACTGCTGAGCGGATTTCATGGTGTGCAGTGCCCCACAGGCCTGACTTGCCTCCGCATATGCCTTGCCATGAGCCAAAGGTGGTAAGCAGAAGAAGTGGGCTTGTTTGATAACATCTGTCTCTACTCTGCCCACCTGTGACCTCACAATCGATGCTCTCGCACTGCTCCAGCAGACACGGGCCCGAACCACAAGGTGCAAACACCTCACTTTCATCCCAAAAACTCAAGCAAGAGGGGAGCTCCCTATGATCAACTTAGCTCACAATGCTTTTGAGAAACGCAGCCCTGAATGATTAATTCACAAATTGGACTTATCTGATTCTCAAGTTAAACTCAGTCTGGTTTCAGTGCTACGTTTACATGGACACTTTTTGCTTCAATCTGAATGAATTTGTTTCGATTATTATTAGGGATTATTAGGGTCCATGTAAATGGAGCTAGTGATTAACAGCTCACTGGAGGGAGCTTGACTATCAGTGCATAATGATGTAAATTTCATTGTTTCGCACATATGATTTCAAAAGACTTGGAATCACATGGATACTTTTATGAAATGCCCACTTTATATAAACCAATTCTGAGTAGATAAAATCAAGTCCTGCAAAAAAAAACAATCATTACATATCCTGTTGGATGAACATTCGGTGTTATGCCACATTATGGAAGTGAAATGGGTTGCAAATGGGTTGTTTCATGTTGTCTTTAATGTGCATTAATTGATTTGATTACATTTTATGAGCACAAACCTATTTTCAAATAACCCTTGCGATAACAGTTTGAGTGCAAAGATTTTTTCAAATGTTAATTGAACATATTAATTAATAATTCAACAGAAAAAAAACACTACTATCACACTCTGACAGAACCATTAGTTTAATGGAAAAGTTTGGGCAGACATACTAGACTGAACTCTGGTCAAGCATCTAAGGTTAGGGTCACAGTATGTCTGTTTCATTATTTTGGCATTGAATCATAGAAAAATTTTTGTCAGTTCTTTGAATTAATCCTGCTCTAAATGTACAAGTGGAATATGCCTTGTCTTCTTTTATCTGTTCTTTTTCAGCATATCTCAATAGAATTTTCTCTTCTTTATCAGCTAGTGAATGCATGAGTGAATAAGCCATGAACTGTCATTATGTTTCCACAGGACATGAAGCACCACATGGCCTTCATCATGACTGTACCCACAACTCTGGCCATTTTTCTCGCCATCTTCATCCTCGTCTGCATCGAGTCAGTCTTCAAAAAGCTTCTCCGCCTCTTCTCCCTGCTCATCTGGGGCTGCTTGGTTGCCATGGGTTACCTCTTCATGTTCTTTGGTGGGATCATCTGTCCATGGGACCAGGTGAGACTTGAGTGACAGCACTTTCATAGCTCTCCATTTCAGTGCAATTGTTCTTCAGTGTCCGCCTTTGACCTCTACTGCTATCACTTTCTAATTTACTTTTTATCATACTGAAGCACTCAGAATTAAGTATTCGCCATGCATAAAACACAACTTGCGTCAGTACGAAATATATATGTAGATGTGCAAGTAAATTGCTTGGATGGAAAGCGCTAGCGGACACAGTGAAAGTGCTCTACAATCATGCAGATATTCACTAACGTGGTGTCATTTTCTTTCAGTCATTTGCACAGTAATTCATGAATTTTAGTGTGCGAGCTGTTCTGCTCACTGAATCATTCATTAGTTCATTGAACTCCGCTTAACACATGAGTCTGGCTAATGACTGTGACACAGTCTTAACATAAATGCATGTCTTAGAGTAATTATGACAATCGGCACTATTTCTGTCGGTTTTGAAACCGAGACTTGCGTGCCTTGTTCGAACACTTTGCTTTTTTTTTCTTTTCCTTCCCGCTCTGCTCTGTTATCGAGAAGGAGGTGCAATCAGCCTAGCCACCACTTGACAAGATGGCAAAAACATCCACAGTTTGGTCGTCTTTTATAAACAGCTCTTGAGTTATGATATTGCGGTGGCTGTAGGAAGAGAGATTGGCTGTTCAGTGCAGGAGTAAATGTACCTCTCCATGAGTCACCCGGGCTGTTTGCTTGACAGGACTTAATAACTCGGATGGGGTCAGTGATCTGGAAATTATGAGATATGCATATACGACACAAACTGGCTCTGGATCAAAGGACAGCAACATTTCACCAGGAACTACCTCAGTAAGAGCTGGGTGGCACCTACATGACATCCATTTTAAACTGTCGACAATAATTTATGCCCACTAACCTGGAGAGTCATCAGAAGTGAGGTTATGGATATCATATTAATGAGTGACCCAAAGCAGTGGTTTTGTTATCTGACTGTGATCTCTCAATAGCTGTTTTGTTTCGTTTTACTTTTTTTGTTTACTTTTTGTTTTGTTTTACTTTTTGTTTTGTTTTGATTTTTGTTTTACTTTTTTGTTTTACTTTGATTTTTGTTTTTTGTTTTTGTTTTGTTTTAAGCCAATCGTTTCCCTCAAGTCATAAATGCCATGTGACCAGGAGCATTGCTAGACCTGTACTAAAGATCTGCAAATCTTTTCTGGATGGCCCTGAATGTTTTAGAGTCACGAGGGTAAATGTAAATTCCTTTTGACTTTGTTGTTCATGGGTCATTAGACAACAGTAAAAGTAAGATTCAAAAGTGCAGAAAATCATGGTAAAGTTTAGGTACAAATCACAACATAAAGTGTGCTTGGCTTCTAATATATCCACTGACATTCTGATAGATCCACATTTTATTTGGTCTATAAAGATTTGAAATTGAGACCTTTGTCACCATTCACTGAAAGTAATACTGCTGTATAAGTATGATGTCTTTTATATTTTTATAATTCTGATTGTTTTAGATGATTATTTATTTTATTTTATCTGTTCTAGCAAATCTTAATCCACCTTATTTTTCAGGCAAGAGCGGGTGCGGCAATTTTTAATTTGAAAGGCCCTCTGAATTTCCATGGAACGCACAGCATTATTCAATGTGTTGACGTAATTTCAACTGAAACAGGAAGACGTGGCGGGACATCTCGAACAGCTGAATTTTCAGCTTCATTACTCCAGTCTTCAGTGTCACATGATCTTCAGAAATCATTCTTATATGCTGATCTGCTGCTCAAGAAACATTTATTGTGTACAATAGTTTTTTTTCAGGATTCTTTGATGAATAGAAAGTTCAAAAGAACAGCATTTATTTGAAATATAATCTTTTGTAACATTATAAATGTCTTTACTGTCACTTTTGATCGAAAAAAATTCAAATAAAAATTCTTACTGACCCAAACTTTTGAACGGTAGTGTATAATGTTACAAAAGCTTTGTATTTCAGATAAATGCTGTTCTTTTGAACTTTCTATTCATCAAAGAATCCTGAAAAAAAAAAAAAAGTATACAACTGTTTTCAACATTGATAATAATCATAAATGTTTCTTGAGCAGCAAATCAGCATATTAGAATGATTTGTGAAGAATCATGTGACACTGAAGACTGGAGTAATGATGCTAAAAATTTAGCTTTGCCATCACAGGAATAAATTACTTTATAAAATATATTCAAACAGAAAACAGTTATTTTAAATTGTAATAATATTTCACAATATTACTGTTTTTACAGTATTTTTAATTAAATAAATGCAGCCTTGGTGAGCAGACAAAACTTCTTTTAAAATCATTAAAAATCTTACCGTTTCTGAAATTTTGACTAGTAGTGTACGTGTCACGGTCACCGTCATGTTCTGTTTGTTTTGGTTTCATTCAGTCACATGTGCTCCTTTGTTCTGTTTTCCCGCCACAATCAGTCACCATGGACACTGCACTAATCATCACAGCTGTCTGTCATTTGAGTTAATCGTCTGTGTATATAAGTTCCTGTCTTTTCTTATTTCAGTGTTGGGTCTTGTATGTTATTAGTGTTGTGTTCCTGCCTTTGTCTGTGTTTCCCTGTTGGATTAGCTAGTAAAGACTATTTGAGAGTTATCTTCTTCTTCGTGTGAGTTCCTGCACAGCCAATGCGTTACAATACGAGTATAGAAGGTTAATTTTAAGCTAATTTTGAGAATATAAGGCTAATTTTAAATGGTCATCAGTGGAGAAATGCTTTTTACAGCCAGATTGTGTAGTTACAACATCTACCTTTAGGGGCTAACTGGGCCATGCTAACCAGCTAAACCTTGTTACTTTATCTGCTCAAGGCTGCTTTGTGTTGTGTTGGTACTGGTGTATGGCTCACTGTAGCCATGCTAAGCAACTGGTGAAACTGAACCAGTTCTAACCTAACATATTATGATGAGCAGATACTCAGGTCTTTTTTTTTTTTTTTTTAATCAGGGCACTGCCATATAAATTACCCCTAAGTCTGACCCAACATTGTGTGACTGAAGACTTAGCTATAAAGGGAACCAGACGTCTTATGGCGGAAATTCAAAAAAGCCTGCTAATAAGGCTTCACGTACGTGATGGGAAGAACTAGTTGGGTTCAGGCGATCTGAATAAGCTAACACCTAATTAGGACTCAGGGTACTATAGCAAAGTACTAATTAGCAAAGAGTTTCTGGATGTGTCTTGAAGTAGCATTTGTGCACTTATTAGCGGAAATGAATGGCACAGTAGCTTCGTCTACAGTAGTTGAAGGCTTAAAGAGCTCCATTAGGCAATGCCCGATTTAATTTCCTGTTTTTGACTGTAGCCTTTTAAGATACACACTATTCCGCTCTCTGGTTATGTTCTTTGAGGTGAAACATCACTACTGTAGCTACACAGCCACATTGCCTGAGCGCTAATAAGCTTTATACTTGCAGTCGTTTTGCAACACTTGTTAGGAAAAACTATGGAGTCCTGGGCTTTGTCACCAGCATGGGTTGAGGTACTATTGCAGATGAAAAGCCCTCACTGTTCCTCACAGAGGTCTGTAATGCAGGCATCATTAACCCACATCAGCAGTTATCCAATAGATATGCCCATGAAAAGCCAGCAACCTTTGTATGTTGTACAGAAGAGAGAACATAATTGAGCTCCGAGCCAGCAGAGGAACAAAAGGCAGCCTGAGCGTAAACTCAGAGAAAAGATTCCTGAAAACACGAACAGCCCCGCAGACCCCCATTTCCCACAGTTTGGTGTTCACAGAGGTGCCTTATATGAAGGATGTAAAGGAATGTTGGGGTACTAATGAAGTGATGAGAGAGTAAGAGAGGTGAAAAAATAGATTTCGAGTCACTTTTTAATAGTTTTTAAGGAGGAGGGCAAAAGGAAAATGCCTCCTTCAGATAAGCTGGCAGAGTAAAATCTGTAAATCAGAGGTGATTGCTCTAAGATAGCGCAGGAAGCACGTTGTGAGACGTGGGAAGCAGCTTTTAGCAGCATTGCAGACTGTCACTATGATACAAAATATATGTGAATACACATTTTTGCTATTGACGTGACATCTGTGCATACCTACATTTGAAAGGCACCAGCTGCCACTGCTGTTGGTCAAGAATGGATCCGTTAAAGTTACTGCATTGAGTAATGCGTTGGATTCTGGTAGTAAATTTTGGTTGTATTACTCTAAATTACACAAATAAATTACTTATTATAATTGAAAAAATAAATACATATTTATTTTCTTCAAATTCTGGGTACGAAACATTGATCCAATTAGATTCAGTACCATTAACAAATAATCACACTATGAAAAACAACAAGACAGTAAACCTTTAATATTAATACTTCTCAAAAATAAACTTGAGAACAAATTTTTTTAAAACTGTATTTAACAACTAATTTTTTAACCATTTGTTTTAAAATAAATATGAATATTATAAAAAGTATTGTAACATTTATTCTAAATGTTTTATTTTTTACTCTCAGAGGGTAGCTTTGCATTTCACATAAACCGATTAAATCTATATGTTAAATCTATCAAATTATGTGAACAAATTGAGTATGTTTTTAATTATATCAGTAGTAAGTCATGGGGATACACACACTGTTTCCTGAGAGTGACCCAGATAGCACTGCCGCTATGTTGTGTGCTAATTATCCTCAATTCATCCCTTTTATTTCAGTTCTTCCTGAGTCCTGGAAGTGTGATTGGGTCTGCATTTGATGACAATGCTGCTTCTTATATGTTCTATAATTATTCTTTTAATGGAAGGCTTTCCGATTATCAGATTATTTCCATTTGCTTTCCTAATACAAAAGCAGTGCAGACTGGTTAACCGGACATTTAGATCCCAGTAGACCACATAATCTTATTCACAATGAAAAAGTGAACCTTTTAAGTGTATCTTATGAATTTACCACCATCTGTTTCCTTAGCAACCCTTTAACATTATGCTTTACATATGTTACAATTCAATTTTATGTGATGATCTTGTAGCAATAATATACAAACATAATATACCAGATCAATATAGCAATAACATCATGAAATAACATATAACACTGATCTCTATATAAAGTATATGCTGATGTGATTATAAATATATTATGTGTTAGAGCTGTATTCCTTAATTTGCTAGAATAGAATATATATGTGCATATAAGTCTGAATTTCTGGGCATTTAATTATGAGAAATATCTTGTTGCCCTGTTATGGTTGACATATCCAGGACAGTGTTATTTTAGTATCATTGAGATACTATTTTAATTTTTATTAAAGCTAGGGTTGGCAATGTTTTTCATAAACACTTTTGTTATACTGGTTGAAATATTCTTCACATCCTGATAGTGATCAATAATAGAAATTGTCTAAATATTAAAAATGTAGATATATTCTGTGGAAGTCTCAGGACTAAAAATTGTTTGTCCAAATCTTTGCATTCGGTCCGACAGTCACTGAACGCTGCAAACAAACAGCTGCCCACTTTTACAGTTCCTCCTGAACCAAAACAACAAGCTTATGCTGCATTCACGCCATTTTGAAATTAGCTTAATTAAGAGATGGCAACGCATGACATTCTACTCGAAGCTGTTCGCATCCTCAGACTCGGATTTATGCGTTTTTATGGCAACACTATCAACGGTGAAATGAAGTTGTTTACGTTCATTATTATTGTAATGTTTTGTGGTTGAAGACATGACGTAATTTAACACCATCTCTCATGACGCTTTGCAGACTCTGCTCTGGCTGTGTGTGTTCATATGTTTTGAATGCTTTCAAAGCTAACTTGCTATTGCTAGCCTCTATGAAACTGCACATACCTTTAATATTTTGAATTAGCTTTTATTTGTATACTTTCTGTTTTCATTTTAATTTTAGTTAAAGTTTTATTCATTTTGTTTGTGTATTTTTGTCATTTTTATTAGTTTCTTATACAGATATTATTATTAGTATTTAGTGTCAAATGGTTAGTTCACCCAAAAATTAAACTTCTGTCATTAATTACTCACCCTCATGTCGTTCCACACCATGACAACACAAATTAAGATATTTTTGATGAAATCCGAGAGCTCTCTGACACCTCCATAGACAGCAATTTAACCACCACTTTCAAGGTCCAGAAAGGTAGTAAAGACATTGTTAAAATAGTCCACATGACTGTAGTGGTTCATCCTTAATCTTATGAAGAGATGAGAATACTTTTTGTGCGCAAAAACAAAACAAAAATTCTCCGCCAGCATAAAATTAAGGTTGAACCACTGCAGTCATGTGGACTATTTTAACGATGTCTTTACTACCTTTCTGGACCTTGAAAGTGGTGGTTAAAGTACTGTCTATAGTATGGACGAGTCATATACCTCTCGGATTTCATCAAAAATGTGTTAATTTGTGTTCCAAAGATGAACGAAGGTCTTACGGGTTTGGAACGACATGAGGGTGAGTAATTAATGACAGAATTTTCATTTTTGGGTGAACTAACCCTTTAATTATTTTAGTACATCAAGCTAAACTAAATGAAAATGAGAAATGTACTAGCCGAAATAAAATAATTTTTTTTTTTTCAGTTAAAGTTTATTTTATTTTAAGTAACAATTTTTATGTTTGTAGTTTCAGTTAACTATAATAACCCTGCTCCAGGAATAGTTCCGCTGAAAATGTATTTAAAGAATCAGACACATTGGATGATTATAAAATCTTTTATCAACTCAAATAATCAGATTCTCTACTGGGACACATTAATAATGAGCTAAATTATAATTAGACTAGTTAATATTTTAAAATATCATTAGATTGGATTAATGATGTTTGGATTCTTGGCTTTGAGTCGGACAGCTGAACATTTTTACCATCTAGTGCAAATGAAAAATCTGTGATGTGCGGTCAAAACCTCAATGCAAATCGCATTGGCAGGTACTGCATGTTAGTGATCATTCAAAACTCATTAATGTCAGCAAACCACTCCAAATGAGATCTGAGAGTTTCACAGAGCTCAACCCAGCTGTGACTGTATTTGTTCTCAGCCAAACAAGTCATGATCACTAAGACTGGCTAGAAGAAAAAGACCTTCGCCATATGGAAAGATACAGTGGCATCCAAAAGTCTTTAGAGTCCACATTGAAAATCTGGGATTCATAATTATAAATTTGGAAATAGGTTTTAGGATTTTGAAAACTTGGTCTATCATTGATCTATCATTTTGATATTGTATCATGCTTGATTTCTGTCATCGAGGCACTGCTTTTTATTATGCTCGATGCCATCTTCTTGACTCTAGTTCCCAGACATGTACTGGGACAAGGAGTGAATATTTGGGATTCAGCTCTGTAAAACCAGGGCTGATGTAGTGTAAAACAACTGAATTGAACTGCCAGTCTTAATCCTGCAAGCAGATAGACCAGAACTTTTAAGCAGGCATGGAACTGGCAAGCAATCAGTTCATTGGAGAGATTAACCATTTAACCCTGCCAAGACTTCAGCAAAAACACAAACTGTCCGTGCAATCCAAGGTTAAAGTGCGAGACACCCCCCGCCTGAGAGCCCAGCAGAGCGTTCTGTCTGCTAGGGGATTCTCTATCCTTCACAAGCCAAAAGTAACAGTTTCTGACAGTTTCTCTGATCCTCCTCTGCGGCGGACAGAGTGGAAATGGCGATCGATAAGGCTCAAGACATGTTCTGTCTGAACAAAATCACTGCCCTGCAATCTGTTTGTTTTTTGGCAGTGTGTATGTGTGTGTGTGGTCTGTGAGAGTGACCAAGCCAGAAATCCATTAGGCTTTGCTGCCGTCCAGTGCCCTATCTGCCACTCCTCCAGTGCTATATTGAGCCCTCGCTCACAAAAAAAAAAACAGCACTTAGTGTAAGAAAATGTGAAACATAAGCTTTAGAATATTTATGAGTGTATAACATCATTCAGGCGTTAAAAATGTGATGAAACATGGAGTTTGGCTAACTAAAACTCTATGAAACTAAAAACTACAGATAATTTAAAGGGGTCATATCATGCAAAGCAGGATGTTTATTGTTCTTTTGAAATGTGAATATTTACATTTTTCCATTTAGGCTTTTCTCCAATGAGACCTTCAAATGAGGCAGTGCTAGTAATACAAAGTTTCTGAAATCACATTTATGTAAAACACTATAAATTACTTTTATGACTGAAAACTAAGTTGCAAAAACATGTCATTCAGATGTCATCAAACACATTGGCATATTACTGTCCACATTTACAGTTTTTCTGGTCCTCTTGTATAGTTTATTCCTATAGTTTATTGACTGTTTTTGTTGCAAGACTAACATTATTTATAGATAATAGAAAATACAAATAGTAATAAAAAAAATATAATATATATAAAAATAAAAGTAGCATATTGCCTTATCTCTTCATATATCGTTTTTGGTAACACTTTTCAATGAGTTCCATTTGTTATCATTAGTTAACTGCATTAGTTAACATGAACTAACAATAAATAAATAAATACTTACTAATACATTATTAAAACAAAAGTTGTATCTGTTAATATTATTTAATGGACTTGCTAACATGAACTAACAAAGAATACTTGTATTTTCATTAACTAACATTAACAAAGAGTAATAAATCATATAACAAATTTATTACACATTGTTAAT
Source organism: Hypophthalmichthys molitrix (assembly GCA_037950675.1). NCBI lineage: Eukaryota > Metazoa > Chordata > Actinopteri > Cypriniformes > Xenocyprididae > Hypophthalmichthys > Hypophthalmichthys molitrix. The sequence continues at coordinate 19,888,251 of CM075510.1, read as the reverse complement.
TGTATTAATTAATGCCTTAACTAACATTAACTAATTGAACCTTATCATAGTGTTTCCAGATTTTCCATATTCTTTTGAAATATTTGAATGTTGGTCTCTTTCCAGTCTATCTGGACTCCATTTATGGAAACTAAGCTGCAAAAACATGTCATTCATATGTCATCATGATGTCATTTGCATACAGAAGTTTTAAAGATACAGTAGCAACAACAGCCAGTATTCAGAATTGTCATGAAAAAAACTAAATTATGACTGATTTTGGGGCAAGAAATATTTTCTTTTTTTTACCTTCTTTCAATAGGGCAGAGTATGCAGGTTACCTCTTACCTTTCCAGTCCAAAAAGTGCATTTACTAAACTGAATTTACGCAACTTTCTGATGATGAATGCATAAACACATGAGCTCCCACATTTTTCCTACTGATTTACGTCAATGAGGCCTATTGGGTGAGGTAATAAAATGAAAGCAGGATATATACTATTTTTCCTAAACAGCACATAAACTAATGATAAGAGTGAAATGTGGAAAAGTTTGCCAAATCTTGTGCTGCTTCTAGCTGTGTGTAGCTTATATTATTCTGAAGGATCCCAGTGTTAGGACTAAGTGGCTGAAGTTTATTTTTAACAGTGTCCCTGATCATTTCAGTATGAACAGTTTGAGCAGCACATTTTGTGCAGCAAGATTGGCTTTGTAAACAGGCTATTATGACAGGTTGCAGGTTGAAAATGTTGTTGTATAAAAATCTTTTAAAAAATGTTTACTGTATTGGACAGCCGAGCCAGAGCACAAATATACACTTATAATATGTTAGTGCAAAATACATTACACTAATGCATACAGAAATGTTGCATTTTTAACAGCTTTTGAGTCTGTTATTGATTTTAATTCATGAATATAAGTGGCTGATTGGTTAAGGATAGTTGGCATATGCAAGACTATCAGTGTCAAATTGAGCTCCAGTCCACCTCTTCATAAATCTTGAAACTTTACTGTAATAAAGACATTTGCACACAAACATGTCAAATTGTCATCACTGATTGAGAGCCTGTCACTCTCTCAGCATTGTGGGGGAAGCCATGCAAACAAACACTTGCAACCCATGTTTCAACATTGTATCAGCTCACTTTTTTCACTCTTGCCACATTGTTATAAAAACGGCACATTCGATGAATCAATGTTCTTTTAAGCTACTTTCAAAGATAAAATAGCCTATAAAATCTCTAAATCTACAATTTTCCTGCTGAAATTAAATATAAATAATAGATGTCATGTGTTTCATGACCCTTCCAAATCATCTGCATCTTCTTCCTGTGATTAATATGACTGGTTCACCCCAGTTAGCAGAGAACATTCTCAGAACCTTTGATAACGTTCTGGCAAGGTTCTTTCAATGTTATGAACAAATGTTCTTCCAGTCACGTTAACACTGTGTTCTAAAAAGACACATCGGCTTGCGATAAAAGGTATCTTTTCCATGTTAATCAGAGTTTTTGTCCTGACCAGCCGCAATGCCGATACACGACGGTTCTATTTTAGAAACGTTTTCTATTTTTGCAACATCACAGTTGGTACTGATTATGTGCTTTATTTAATGTTAAAAGAAATAAATGTGAGATTGAATATCATTTTGGATGACCATACTGAAAGCGACAAGTACATAGGAAACAAGAATGTTTAAATGTGAACTCAGTGTGAACAAATAAGTGTATTCTATGACAAAGGTTGTATCAGTCACTCAGTATGTGTAATATTTATGAATATGATTATGTTCTTATCCATTTCATTGCTAATGCTGTGCACTTGCAGAGAGACTCCGCCCACACGTTCCTCTGATTGGCTGTGATTTTTGATTGATTTTGTCACGTCTCATAGTTGCATCGCATCTGGTATGGACAGACAAATTGCTTGTCGCATCGCATCTGGTTAGGACATGGTGTAACATCTGGTAGCCTATTTAATAATGTTATCAAAGCTTTAGCACAAAAAAACATTATTTATACATCGTTCATGGAATATTTTTTTTTTCCTGAAACGTTTTTTAAAAACCTTATACCTGTTACTTTTAAATGTTCTCTGAACATTCTGAAACATTCCCATAATGTTTTCAAAATAATAAAATGGAGTGTTCCCTTAAAGGATTAGTTTGAAATATGAAAATAAAAATTAAAATTACCCCAAGATTTACTCACCCTTAAGCCATCCTAGATGTATATGACTTTATTCTTTCTGAACACAATCGGAGATATATTATTCCCCGAGATTTACTCACCCTTAAGCCATCCTAGATGTATATGACTTTCTTCTTTCTGAACACAATCGGAGATATATTAAAAAATATCCTGACGCATCCAAGCTTTTTAATGGCAGTGAATGAGCACAACGAGTATGAAGCTGAAGAAAGTGCTTCCATCCATTATAAATGTACTCCACACGGCTCCGTGGGGTTAATAAAGGCCTTCTGAAGTGAAGCAATGCGTTTGTGTAGTAAAAATCTCCATATTTAACAAGTTATAAAGTAAAATATCTAGCTTCCGCCAGATCGCCTTCCGTATTCATACTCAGTGGTCCTGTTCACTGCTATAAAGCTTGGATGCATCAGGATATTTCTTAATATAAATTTGATTGTGTTCATCAGAAAGAAGAAAGTCATATACACCTAGGATTGCTGGAGGGTGAGTAAAGCTTGGGGTAGTGAACTAATCCTTTAACCTTCACATAACCAAGAAAAAACTTTTTTTTTTTTTAACTGGATGTTTGAAATGTTCAGAGAACATTCAAAAATAAAATTTTTATAACTTAATGGGAATGTTAGCAAAACGTTCTTAGAAATTAGAAAAACATTCTTTTTTTTTATCTGGGACATTAGTCGTTGATAATAAATGCAGTAGAGTTTATCCTGAACTGATCTCTGTCCTGTGTTTGTGAACTGTAGATGTTAAATGGCAGTCTAATGCTCTGTTAACTCTGTTTGCAGGTGTCGTTTTTCCTGTTTATTGTATTTGTGGTGTACACCATGCTGCCGTTCTCTATGAGGGATGCCGTCATCGCTAGTGTCCTCACTTCCACCTCCCACACACTAGTGCTCAGCATCTGCCTCTCGAACTCTTCCGACCACATGGAGGCCCTCGTCTGGCAGGTAACTGTGTGTGTGTGTGTGTGTGTGTATGTGTGTGTGTGCGGCATTCCAGTTGATTTCGTTCACTGAAATTGTGTGGGCTGAGAAAGGAACAGCTAGTATCTAAGAATAAATGGCAACGGTCTTTAAACACCAGAATGACACAAAAAGATTTTGTCCTATAAAAAGTCTGAAACACGAGAATGTGTTAGAGAATGTGAATCAGAGAGAGCGAGTGAATGTGGAAGGATGTTTCTACTCTGTTTCCTGTAGGGGTTGTCAGGGGTGATGGTGTTTCGCCATGACCTACAGTATATGGCTTTGCTGTCATGGGAGAGCACACTTCCCAGAATCCTCTAGCCTGGCTGTTTGGCTCATCATATGGGCTTCCCACTTAAATGACACATTTCCTTGCAGATATAACTGGCAAAGTTTGTCCATCCGGTGCAATTCCACAAGGTTAGCTGTTTCAGATATGTGTCATTTGGTCCTGATATTCTTCTCTTTAACTCTGTAAAGCCTGGCATATGAAATAATAGTCAGAAAAATCTAAGTTTATTGAGCCTTAAGACAAAAAAAAAAAAAAAAAAAGCAATGCAATAGAATGTAATAGAACGATGATTGAGAGATTGTACTCACATGGCCCGAAATTGCAAAAATATGAGGGGGAAAAAATCCTGTGTAAGTTAAATTAATTAGAAATTACATATAATTTGGTTGTAAAATGTAAAGTGTTGCACATTTTATTGATGTGGAGATGATTATGACTATTTTGTAAAACATTTGCAACTGCTTTTTATCACTTAATTATGAGCACCGCCATTAAATTGTGCCATCTGTTATGTAGGGACTAGTGAACAGACATTTAGAAGTTAACTTGGTAACACTATTTTACAGTGTCCTTATTTTATGGTACATGTAGTTACTGTACTAATAACTATAAATTCTGCATCATTACATACAACTAACCCTAAACCAAACCCTAATCTTAACCCTTATAGTTAGTACATGTTGTTAATTGTTATTACTCAGTACTTAAATGTATAATTACACTGTAATACTGACACCTAAAGTGCAACCGTTTATTTTAAAGTGCAAAGTATTGAAAATTAGAATGTGTAAAGCTCTGTAAATCTTTGCTATACTGTCAGTGTGTCCTATCTGAAATACGTCATGGAAGTAGACAAGTGGTAAAGTGCGAAGACTGCAAATGTAAGGTTGGTTTCACTACAGTGGTTCAGGTTGCAGGATTGCCAAATGACTAAAGAAACATTTCTTGTCTATTACCACCCACTGCTACTTACACTAACGATGGAAATAAGCTCAGTTATAATAGTAAAATATGTAGGAGAGTGTTGCTATAGTGTGACAATATTGTATTCCAGTAGGTAGCTTTTAATACTGAATCAAAACTAGTTAGCGCATCATTTGTAATTGAAAGGGTTTAATGACAATATGTGGTTATGGTTACACTTAAAATAGTTACAAAATAGATTCATGAGATGATCAAATCATATACCATTATTTGTACCCAGCTTTGTACCCAGCATATATGTAAAATGTTACCTGAGTGATAGAAAGAGAGAGTGAGCGAGGGAGAAAGTGTAGAGAGAAAGAGAGATGGAAGGCAGAGCTCAGTTAGAGAAGAAGAGCAAAGCTCCCCCAAGAAGAAGAGACAAAGTAAAGAGGAGGCAAGGAAAATGTGCCTCAAGAAAAGGGACCCAGAGGAAAAGAAGAGACAGCGTGACAGTTACTATCTTCTTTTATCCCTCCCTTGACTAAGTGACTAAGGCCCTGTTTACGCCTGGTATTAAGATGCGTTTTGGTCGATTGGATCGCATGTGGACGAGAGAGGCACATACCCGTTTACACCTGGTATTTTAATTTGTCTGGTTTGTCCACTTTTGGCCACTTCTGTCATGATTTCTTCAAGGGGAGGGTCTATGGGTGGATAAATGTATGGGCTTTTTCAGATCTTTCGATCTGATGGACGAAATAACCTTCAGCCGACAAAGTTTAAATCCTGTCTGGCTAGCGCGCTTAACATAATGTTTACGCATTAAGCCAGTAGGCTGAGAGTAGGCATTTTTTTTGCGGCTGTCCGAACACATTCATCCACATGAGTGTGTACACTATGAAAGCAATCCGGTCGAATTTGTTTTCGACTACGTCTGGAAGTGCTCGAAAGTGGACAAGCTCAAAACGTTTTGCACCCCATTTGTATTTAGCATTGTCCACTTTTGATCCGATCGACCAAAACACATCTTAATACCAGGTGGAAACAGGGCCTAAAACCAAAATCAGAGACATTTGGACTGACCAATCAGCAGATTACAACTTCCCCCACCGTACTAAAGGCCTGTACACACCGGGACGAATATCACGCGTGATTATCGCCTACATTTAACGCCTTGTGAAAGGGTGCCAATGTGAGTGTGCACAACGATGCGAAAAACGCCAGGCGTAAAAGCGTCATTTTTTTAAAAACGCCTCAGGTCAGTTTTTTTGGTTTGACGCGCCGTGTTAAAAACTGGCCGACCAATGAGATTGCCGCTTTTGTTCACGTGCCTGGAGCTGCTGAAGTTACAGTAAAACACGACTTGGTGGCGCTCAAGCACAAAACGGTCTTGCCGAGCACACATTGATACCAAGACGACGAAGAGGAAGTAAGCAGATGAGGAAGACGCCACACCAATAGATGAGTATTATATGCCGTTTTATTTCTGGGTTCTTTTTCTTTTACATTCACTACCGTTTCTGACTACTATCTCCTCATGTCATGTATATGCCATTTTATATCTGTATTTTTATCTTCTTTAATTTTATTAATATCATAAATATGTTTATTTGCTCTACCGTTCAGCACAAGCGCCATATACTGTCAGGGAGAGAATTTGCACGTTCACTCGACGAATCGCCAGTGAAAATTGCTTGGGTATGAAGACGAAAAACGTCTCGAAAAACGCTGGTGATAAGCGCGCGCGATAGATGTGACAATTGGAAGACCCACAATGTAGACACATCTTGGCCTACAGGCCATTATCACTATCAACACCTTTATGCCTTTAGGAATTCTAAACGGCCCTTTTGGTAAGAATGCTTTCAAATGTCTTTGTTCATTTTTAACCCTACACAAGTGTGGAAACTAAATGGAAAACAAAGTGTTTTGAAACTAAAATTCAAACATCACCATATATTTATTATAAACCTTTTTTAAATAAAATGAAATTATATTTTAATGAGAATGTCTCATTGGGGCAAGTTGTCACATGCTGTAATATTTTATTACATTTATTAGTTACCAAATCTGCTGGCCAAAACTTTTTTTTTTTACCCCTTTTTAACATTTAACGTTTTCATAAATTATTTTGAGTTTCATATTTATTACACTGTTTAAATTTTGCTGGAAGAAAACAAATGTTTTTCAAATCAATAAACAGCGGGTTCCCACTGCGACAACTTACCTCTTGCTTCATATAGCATGACACAACATGTCCCGCCATAGGAGCGAGCTCATTTGCATGTTGTCACAAAAGGTCAGTGTGTGTTGATTAATTGTACCTTATTTCCTGGGCAATAACTGTGACACTGAGTCAAGACTCTAAGGTATGTGTCTATGCAGAAACTGACCTTTAAAAAATAACCATTCCAGAGGAAAGATAAACTGGAGTAAAAGGTGTGACAACTTGCTCCAATCTTCCCAATGTATACTCTCACTACATCTCTCTCTTTAGCTTCAAACATATAGTTGATATGTGCACTGACTGCACTTCCCTTCACTGCTTTTTGTTCTGCTACTGTATTAAAGGAGTCTTACGTAACTTTAAAATAATAATTCATGCCCACCTTTCAATCGATTTTCCAGAATCTTTTTTTATTATTATTATTTTCCAAAGCAGATCTCAAGCAGATATGTTTTTCAGACCAGACCTAAACACAGCACATGTAACCAAGGCAACACTCTAGTCACATGGTCCACAGGAACACAAATACACTGGCTGTCAGGTTGTGTTCAAGAGGCAGGAGCATTACATTCAAGAACGAAGTAGCGGAAGGACGTTTTTTTTAAGCTTGTTGTCCAGTCCAATTTAAAAACCTTAAAAATAATCCTCTTTTAGATCTGTAAACACTTTCACCGCAGTCAGTCCTCCACACTGTTCTCCAACAGTAGGAGGGCTTCATTAAAACCAACCTTAACGACCCTTCACATTCAGCACAGTTAATCAAGCTTTCGCCGCTCTCATTAGAAGCATTACGACCTTTTAATGTTAGGTTCATTCAAGAGCTGTGGGTCATACCTTGTTTGTTAGAGCCTTTAAAGGCTTTGTACGTCACTTTCGGGACATTAACTGCTGACGTACTCAGCAAACGAAGGTCTCGTGTTAATCAGAGACTGAAAAAATAACAAAGTTGAAAGCAGGGTCACATCTGTCTGGGTCAAAGTTGTAGAGATGATGTCAGATGCCAGTGTTTTGTAATTAAGCTATCATTCCCAACAGACCCTGCACTGTGTTCGTTTACTTTTATGACTGCCCTCTTCCTCCCGTTCAGTGATTACAGCCAGAAGAAGGCTGCTCTCGAAGGACCTGTCCTATAAAACTCTCCCAGTGAGATACAGGTGTATCACATGGCAGGTGGACCAGGCCTTAAATAGCACACGCTTGGAGAGAGAGAGAGAGAGAGAGAGAGAGAGAAAAAAAGAGAGAGAAGACATGCTCGTCGTGCTACCTTTGGTTAATGTCACTTGAGAGCAGAATATGTTATTGTGCCATTTCCAAACAAGCTGTAATTTTGACAAATTATGAAAAAGGTGTGAAAATATTATTTAATTGTGTGTATTTAGAAAACATAAAATGCTGTTAAAATGTTATTTTCATCACAGCATGCTATTTAACACAATACAATTTTTGTAATATAAAAATATGATTGAAATTTTACTTATTTAAATTATTATTTTATTTCAATTATTTAAAATATCTGGATCATTATGACTAGTGTTTTTATTAACAAAATGCAAAATCAAGCTGAAATAAATTAAAATATAAATATTAGATTGAAAACTTAGGAACTAGTACTAAAATTACTAAAACTAAAACTGAAATAAAATAAGTTATATAAAATATTTTTTTAAAAACTATGAAAATGACAAAAGCACTTAACAAAATTACTAAAACGTAAAATAACATTAAGATGAAAACTGAAAATATAAAAATAAAGTTCAAAATATGAATAAATACTATAATAGTATGTAAGTAATAGTAAAATAACACTGATTATGATGAAAATTATGTGAGATTTTGGGGGAAATTCGTCTTCATGCAAAATCTAATTTATTTTTTGTTGTTGTTGTTTGTTGTTTTTTTAGTTTGGGATGAATTGTAACTTGGATGAAATTAGCCCTAGTTAGACAAAGAAGTCAATCAGTTATTCCTAAAATGTTAAAAATTTATTTTTTACCACCTTCATTTCCATCACCCATGCTGTTATACACAATACAATACATAATTTGAGATGTTGTGGAAATTACAGTGTGGTGAGAATTTACTTTGAGAGAAAACAAATATAAACATGTATATACACTGTTGGACATTGTGTAGAAATTAAAGGTGATGTAAGCCATGTTAGTCGGGTCAACACCAACAACAAACGTGTAACCAATCAGCATTAGGGGGCGTATGATGGTCGAGGGGAGAGAATAAGTAAGAGGGAGATTTGAAGAAAGACTGCAGAAAGACACAATACAAAAGAGCTCAAAAGAATATCACTGGAATGAAGGTTTATGACTGGGCAAGCGTGTTAAGACCCGCGTTAATATTAGAAAATCTGAAGAGAGCTAAGCGGGAAAACCTGAAAAAAGACACGGAGGCTTCTTTGATTCCGCTTCACACGTGAGTAACGCTGGGATTGAGTGCCATTGTTTATCTGGAGCTGCTGTGCTATTGGCAACTAACAATGAACTCTTGTTTGTATTTACTCTTGTGAACTGTAAGTTCATTTATTGTGCTTCCTTGCCATTTGTTCATCATCTGCATTATATATTTTGTGAAGCATTATTTTGTTGCACGTCAGCTGTGATAAACAGACATCCACTTTCGCATCGCATATGTAACAGTGGCCAGCTAGTGAGAGTTGCGCAGGTAAACCACTGCGCACTGACGACCGCTAGAGAATGTGTTGTTTAGCGTCATTGTTAGTGCACTCAGTGGTTAGGATTGGAGGGTGAGTTTTGGAGGCGGAGCAATGAAGAGAGGGGTGTGTTTGTTTGGTTTGATTTCAAATATCCTGTCCAACAGTGTTTTTGAAATATAGCTTACCCCACCTTTAATTAAGAGAGTTTTAAGAGTTTTTAGTCCAAAAGTGCTAGTTGAAAAACACCAATATTTCCCATGAGCAACACACATCAGTCTAGAACATGTGAGCGGAGTGGAGTGACAGCAGTTTTTCCTCCCTGCTAAAAGTTTATGATGATCACTCCATTGCAGATCCACTCCAGATTTTCTATTTTTCCGCTCGCCAATGAGAAAAAAACTCATCAGCACCGCTCACATGCTCTGGTCTGGAATGCCGTAAACAAAATTGATGCTATTATGATTAGTGTCAGCACTTGCTCGGCCAATCAAATTAAAGGACCAGCAGAACCAGCGTTATGCAATATATCATCAAATATTTGATTATTTTAGATTATATAGGTAATATTTGATTAAATATTTGATTATTTAACATTACATGATAGTCCCTTGGAATCCTGTTTGAAAGCAGTTTCCTGTTTCTGTGGAAATCACTGACACAGCTGCCTTCATAGCCAGAGAGAGTTTTAAGGCAAACAGCAGTTCTCCTGTAGTATGTCAAGTTAATGTTCGATTAGTCATGATCAGTTTCTGGAAGCCAAACAATGTACCTTCAGATGGTGAGAGGTTGTTAAGGAGCTCTTTGCTGACTGTGTTCTTAATTGATGAAGAGTGTGGTGTAATTGCCTGCAGTGGATGATGTTTAATCTGCTAATAATGTCAGTGAATGATATTAGCAGGAGGTTGTAGACTAATTAAAATGACAGACCCCTTTGCACAGTCTGGGGTGAACCTTAACAACCTCTTCTGTTCTTACTCGCTGTGCTTACTCTACCACTAAAGCCCTGTGCTGATCTCAAAAGCGTGCGGAGGTTGCCATGGGGAACTTGCAAATTAAAAGAGGCTCAGACTAGACTGACCTCAAAAATGAGGCAAATAAAGAAATGTTCAAGGCTCAATGCAAATTAAGCTTTATTGACAGCATTTCTGGTACATCATCAATTACCACAGAAAATTATTTTGACTCATCCCTCAGTCCCCTTTGTTAAAAAAAAATGCAATTACAGTAATAGGCCTATATTACTATGGAAGTACATGGGGCCAGTCAAAAACATAAAACACTAATTATTGCTACAAGACTCACAAGACCTGGTTCATTCATAGTATCAAGCTTTCATACACAACCTACAATACACCTAATTAATATTTATGACCTATTCATTCATAATAGTATATGTCATGTTTTGCCTTTGTTTTGGTTTCGTTATCCTATTGGACTTTCTGTTACCTGTTTCCTGTGTTGCCTTGTTCCCGCCAGTCATTAGTTGCTATGGACACTCATTTAACAATCATACCTGTTAGTCTTTGAGTTAATCATCATTGTGTATTTAAGTTCCTCATTTCCTTAAGTTCGTTGTCTGGTATTTTCGTGTGTTATATGCTGTTACGTTGCCTTCTTTCTTGTGGATTACTTGAGTTTGTTTTACTTATTAAATACTTTAGTTTTTGAATCTTTTGGCATCTTGATCATCACCTAGAACATTAAAAAAATTGTTATAAAACGGATAGTTCCGGCCACTGAATGTGTATGTTGCTAGAAACCACTCTTAGCAACATAAACATATGTTTGTTCTCTATTGATTTTGTTCATTGAAGCTTACTGCATTATGTAGAAGAGTATTGTGAGAGAGATATCGAGTGACCGAGTGTATTACCTGCATTCAAATTTAGCATTTTCCTTCAGGTCAGTCCTATGTTCATAATAAAAAATCAATTTGAATGTCTGCTGCGATCTTGTCCTTTTAACATTTAATGGGTTTTCTCGTGTCCTGCTGACACTGACAGCGCTAGTCAAAGCATTTGTCATTTGCGTTTTGTTCCGTGTTCACAACAAGTTTCAATATAAAAGTCTTTGCGACTGAATGACTCACTCATAAAAACAATCTTTGCCACCATCTAATGCCGTAATAAATGTAACTTCTGTTGCTGTTCACGGTCAGGGACTATTTTTTTTTCCAGTGGAAGAAAGGCTTTTAATGATTTTACTTCATTAAAGTTGCATTGATACATATTTTTTGGCTTGAATATTTGTATTATGTGGAAAGCATTTTATAAAAGCAATAAGCCCTGTGAAGCCGTGGTTTACATTGAATTTATAACAGCTAAGGGGGTTTAACAACGCGCCTTGGTTGTTATAAATTCACTGTAAACCACGGCTTCACTGGGCTTGCTTTATTAAAAAAAAATATTTTAATTAAAGAAAAAGATAGTTTTATATTTATTTATTTGAATTATAAAACAAAAATTCAATTATATATTTACATCACACCAAAATTCTAATTCAAAAGCCAGATCTTTATTATTGTAGGATTTGTAATTTCACATGCCTTATTGTGATAGTTTCATTTATTGCAATTAAACCCAATTATCTAAAACTCCAAATGTCAAAGATAACAGCACCATATTCAGTACTGCACTGATATTTGTTCACTCTGACATAATGCAAGAGGCCGCTGAAAGCTTTTCGTGGGCTGAACTGAATTCACTCTTCCTGAAGATCAATATCTTTCAAATCAATGTAGAGACACATCACTCTCTAGATCCTTATACTGATTATATCTTTCGCTAATGCGCTTACCTCTGCCATTTGAAACTCAAAAGCTATTTGGTTGCTGTGCATATTTTCCTAAAGTGTCTGTGGTCTGTCAGTAATGTGTTCCTGTACCTATGATGCAATTTACTGCATTCATTACTTGTTTTATATTGTATGCTAATGCTGTATTGATTATACAGTGAGTCTCCACATTAATTCAATGCTAAATATTTAACATATCCAAAAACTCATTGATAATTTATATACACTTGCTTGGAATTAAGAGAACTATATATAAAGGTTTAATCTCACTATAGTTCAATCCAAAATCAAAATAGATTTATTTTGCAAAATTATATTTATTTTGAAGCCATTAAGATTTTAGGAGCATTAAGATTTATTGCATTGTGACATTCATGTTGTTCATGATGACTACTGTAATTAAAATATATTATTATAAATATATTATAAATATATATTAAGATATTTATTTAAAAATATTTGACAAATTATGATTAGAGTTCACATTATGTTTTGCATGTTTTGTATAATTTTGCAAAGAAATGCTGTGTGTGTGTGTGTATATATATATATATATATATATATATATATATATATATATATATATACTGCCAGTCAAAAGTTTGGACACAGTAAGATTTTTAATGTTTTTTTTAAAAGAAGTTTTGTCTGCTCACCAAGGCTGCATTTATCTAATTAAAAATACAGTAAAAACAGTAATATTGTGAAATATTATTACAATTTAAAATAACTGTTTTCTGTTTGAATATATTTTATAAAGTAATTTATTCCTGTGATCAAAGCTGAATTTTCAGCATCATTACTCCAGTCTTCAGTGTCAAAATATTGTACACAATAAATGTTTCTTGAGCAGTAGATCAGCATATTAGAATCATTTTTGAAGGATCATGTGACACTGAAGACTGGAGTAATGATGCTGAAAATTCAGCTTTGATCACAGGAATAAATTACTTTATAAAATATATTCAAACAGAAAACAGTTATTTTAAATTGTAATAATATTTCACAATATTACTGTTTTTACTGTATTTTTAATTAAATAAATGCAGCCTTGGTGAGCAGACGAAACTTCTTTTAAAAAATTTTAAAATCTTACCGTGTCCAAACTTTTGACTGGTAGTGTATATATATATGTTAAATAAAATAAAAATATTAAATTGTATTGTTTATAGATAGATATACAGTATGTGATCTATCCATCTGTCTATAAACAGTATGATAAATATATCATATAAACCAAACCCTAATCCTATAGTAAATACATATATTAAATGTATTATTACACTGTAACACGGACACCTTAAAATAAAGTGTAACCTTTCTTTTTTTGAAGAAAAATGTCTGTGACATACAGAGTACAGAGAATGCAGTATCTCTATAAATCTCTGACTAAAGCTGTTTATATGTCTGTGTAGATCCTGGCTAATATCATCATCTTCATCTGTGGAAATGTGGCGGGAGCCTATCACAAACACCTGATGGATTTGGCTCTTAAACAGACATACCACGACACCTACAACTGCATCAAGTCTCCCATCAAACTGGAATCCGAGAAGCATCAGCAGGTATGACGAGAGGGATGCACAGATTGCCTCTACCACGTTGCTTTCAAAGAATGGATAAACAGTGCTGAACTGCGTGGTGCCGGGTCCTTCAGGGAACAGGACGTTAATGTAGGCTTCATTTGGGGAGGTTTTGGATAGGTTTGAGCGTGAGTCATTCCTGCAGCTGTATTGAAGAGATCATTATATCACCACAATGGGCGGCTAATATTCTAAGGCAGAGGGGGCTGAGAGTTACATTGTCCCAAAATAGCTTTGTTTCCCCCCCAGCACTCTGTTTCCTGTTGGATACGGGTGGGGCGGAAGTCTGTACAAGGCCTCACTCTTGCCGGGGTTAGTTTTGCTTATTGCTGTTTTGTGTGAAATAATGATAAAGTGTTTCTCAGTGGCGATGGCTGAGTGAGTGAAATATGAGCAGCGAGATAAAGGCAGATCGCTGGCGGCACTTCTGCTCCATCAGGAATTATCACTCTCACTCTGTGAAATATCAGCCTGTTGAGCACATGCCCCCGGCTCTATTGTTCTATGAATGTTATCAGAATTGTGTTTTTGGCTTTTCTGGAAAAACAATTACAGAGCACAAGGCAAAGACAATGTTTCACGCATTTGCTGCGCAACGTGATTAAATATATGTTCTGTGTACTGTGAGAATGGAGCTCTTCAGTCAGTTTATCAACTGCTGGTTCTTTCTGACTTATTGTAAAACATGTTGGAGCATTTCCTTCATTTACCTCCTGTGGGGCTGCTCACTGTTTGGTCATTCCAATCAGAACATTAGTTCAGCACAGACCATCAGTCTAATCACGGATATGCTTCATTTTACATTTCAAGGGTGAATAAAACATTACCTTTAAAATATATTTTGTGATTAGAAGAGTTCAGGTTTAAAAAAGCACAGCACCAGATTTGATAACCCCTAAACTAGACTGATACTCAAATTTTTACTCATGAATGATACCTAAAAGCTGCTGTCCGTAACTTTTTTTTTTTTTTTTTTTTGCTTAAAAATAATCCAAAATCAAATTGTGAGCAAGTACATAACCAGCCAGTGTTCAAAGCGATCTCCTTACCTCAGCCCGATAAGCTTGTAATTATGTTTTCTAATTCGGGTGGTACTGGTAGGTTTCAGTGGGAAATTTGAGCTTGCCGCCGTTCATCTTTGCGTCATTACGTCATGTCTGTATAAAAAACGAGTCCCTGCTAGTAGGCTATATCATGTAAGGATGCTGCAGGTGACGGATCATTTATAGCCTTTTCTCACAGCAGCTGGATTAATTAAAATGATAATTTTGATGGCGGATTGTATGGTATGACAAATGGACAATTAGAGATTAGACTGTACAGAATTTGAAATCTACAGGTAACACTAATGCACACTAAATACACAGTCACGCAATGCTGATGTTGTTAACATTAACAATTTGAGAACAAAGTATAACAATAATAATAATTTTCATGGTTTGATGTGATATGAGCTAAGCGATCGTTAGATTTAATCACCATTGGTAGTGTGATTTATTGTAATGCTTTTTTTACTGTCGGTCAGAACAAAAGTGGCAGATTTGTTACTTGTTCAGATGACATTTTCCGGTGAAAATTCTTATTTTGGTCATACATCCAAGACTACAATCTGTGATTCCGAAGTACCTCTACAGTATTCACCAGTACGGTGACTGACAGCCACACATTCTCCTCAAAACATTAGATTAATTGGCGCTGAGATGCCGTGCCGATGCACAACCCATGTAAAGATGATAATTCCGCAAATAACTGCAATTACAGGTTTCAAACAGAGGTGGTGACAAAGAGGCAAAACTTACGGACTGCAGCTTTAAATCATGCGGTTTGTTGAGAAGAGTTTGTATGATCTCGAATCTTGTATATATTTAAAAGTAAAAAAAAAAAAAAAAGTCAAACATTCAATGTTTTAATGTAACAATTTTTGAACAATTAATAAATGTATAAAAAAATTTAATTTAAAAAGTGACAACTGGTAAAAGTAAAAAATGTAAAATCATTACCAACATACAGTATTTCAATAATATATTAACATGAACTTTGACAGCCTTAAAGTACATTTTAGAACATCTTTTTTTGTCTCTCAGTTGTTTTGTGGTTTGAAAACCACTGAATCAGAATTCATAAAATCATAGACTTGAAGGTGGAGCAACACCCTAAAAATCATCACTGTGCTTTAACAGAGCAGAAATCATACTACTTTATACTGTAGCCAAAGAACCACAATGAATTAATGACATCATTTCCTTTAGCAATCACTCCCTCAGACCACTTGAACCCATTAGTGTGGACAACCTGCTTTGATTTGCCTCTTTTTTGATAATAATACATTAATGGACTGTTATTTAAAAGCACTTACATCTTTCTCTTTCTGAGCACAACAGTAAAATGTGTTTAAATAATGTCACCTTTTTCCTGCTGTCACAATCAGCACATGGCCATTATTTTGTTTTCTTTTATTTGACCTTCATTAAGCAGGGTGGCCTCTGAAGGGAAAACAAAGAAAATGAGGAAGAGTGACAGGATAATAAAAAGAGAAATTAATGGACTTTTCATATCTCGAACACAATCCCATTTTATATTTCACACTGTCATTAATTTTCTTTGGGTTATTTATTCACTGTAACCCTGTGCTAGCCCTCTTTTAATTGTGAATAATTGCTAAACCCAGGGTCAAAAATAGACTTAATTAGTGCTTGACCAATATGGCTGATGTTAATATGATATCTAAAGAAATGGGTGGCTAAAATAATAAAATAATATCGGAAATAAATATAGAATAAAATTTAACAGCATCTTGGCAAACAAATTCTGTATGTTCTTCAGTAGAATCACATATGTTTCTTTTACAATCAGGGTAGTTCATTAGTGGCAGGAGACATCTGTTACACTGCTATGATTCAATCTGTTCATCCTCCTCAGTTTTCATTTTACTCTAATTTTCTGTCTCTTAATACACCAGCCATCCATCATTTGTTATAAAAAGAATATGTTATTGGTTCTAAATAACATATTACCATACTGCTTGTACTTGTACTTCTTCAGTATGTAGAATAGTGTGAAGAATATGCTATTTTTTCTGTATGCACAGAATATCTGGATGACCTAGTACAGAAAACAAG
The DNA here is from genome assembly GCA_037950675.1 of Hypophthalmichthys molitrix. Lineage (NCBI taxonomy): Eukaryota > Metazoa > Chordata > Actinopteri > Cypriniformes > Xenocyprididae > Hypophthalmichthys > Hypophthalmichthys molitrix. The sequence continues at coordinate 19,871,512 of CM075510.1, read as the reverse complement.
AACAGAGCACACTCTTCTGAGTACTGTATCCCACAATGCAGTGCATCCAACTTAATCTTCTATTTTTGGTGAATATAAATTTTAAAAGAACAGCATTTATTTGAAAAAGAATTATTTTGTAACATTATAAACGTTTTTGCTGTCACTTTTGATGAATTTAAAGTATTTCTTTTTTCTTTTAAATGTTAGTGTATCACGGTTTGCGCAAAAATATTAAGCAGCACAACTGTATTCAGTATTGATAATAAGAAGAAATGTTTCTTGAGCAGCAAATCAGCATATTAGAATGATTTCTGAAGAATCATGTGACACTGAAGTGATAATGCTGAAAATTCAGTTTTTTCATCATATGAATAAATTACATTTTAAAATATATTCAAATTGAAAACAGTTCTTGTAAATTGTAATAATAAATGATAAATTATAATCTTAATTATTCAAAACTTTTAACCAGTTTATCAATAATTAGATTTTGAATTAATTTACAAACATAGCAACCATTCAAAGGAATGGCGTATAACTATCCTTCTCTATATGACCAATAGGAACGTCTTTTGCTGTCCCTGCTGCCCGCCCACATTGCAATGGTGATGAAGGCAGAGATCATTCAGAGGCTGAAGGGTCCTAATTTCGGCCAGGCGGAAAACACCAACAATTTCCACAACCTCTATGTTCAGAGACACACCAATGTAAGGTAGGTCTTACGACACACATACTAGAGTATCTGTGTACTCAACTGATTTATTTTAGGCAGCCTAGAAAATATATAAATATATATCCTATACACTGCACCTGCTTTCACTGAGCCATCCTACCCTCAATAGATCCTGTCAAACCATCCTGCCCTCCTTCCGTCTGCACACTGAAAACAAGCTATTCATCAACCTAGATACAAGTAGCTCTCATCTAAAAGAGCCTAGACACTTTTGTATTCTTCTATTAAAAATTAAAAACAAACACAATCTTCTGCTATATAGGGCAAACCTTTGAAGAGACTCTTCATCAAAACTTAAATGTAATTTGGTAATTATATTGAAGGACAAGTAGTCCTTTGCTGTTATTAAAGCAATACTGCTATCTGCTTCAAAGCAGTTCTCCTTCCCCTATATCCTTTTAATTTTTTCAGTAACTCTTTCTGAATGGTACATTGATACGTTAACAAGTTAATGACTTTATGAGTGAGTCATTTGAATCATTTAATTTAACTGATTAATTTAAAAACTGATTCATTTAGGAATGAAACAAGTGACTTTTTATGAGTTAGTCATTGAATTATTCACTCAATGATTCACATTTACTTATACATTTCATTCAATGAGAAAAAAACAAACAAAATAACTGCTAATATTATATCTGAAATGTAAGTTTCTCTGTATGAATTTCTGGTTTATTGAACTATTGTATAAGTGCAGTATCTCACTATCATGCTTTTGGTTTAAATAGCAGCACAACAGTGTGTTTAAGGATGTTTAGATATTTTTTACACAAGACAAATGCTTATTAAGAAAATAATTATTTGCAAGGTGTGTATTATTTGCAGTGCAAAAAAATCAATTCATGCTCTTTACCAGTTTGCATGTCTCCTTTTGAGTTTTCTTGAACATTTTCCACAGCATTCTGTATGCAGACATTGTTGGATTCACACGTCTGGCCAGTGACTGTTCACCTGGAGAGCTAGTCTACATGCTCAATGAGCTCTTCGGCAAATTTGACCAGATAGCCAAGGTATCATAAGTCCTAACAGGCATAGGAGACACTAGAACTGTACTTTATAGTAAAGTAGTGGCTAAATGTTGCACTAGGAAAATTGACATATTCATCCTATATTCAAATATTACTAAAAATTTGTTAAAGATTTTGTAAGCATATTGCATAGTTGTGCTTGGAGTAAACAAAGCTTGTGTGGACTTAATTTTTGGACAGGCTGTCATACAAAGAAATTATGAATACATGCAAAAGCAACAAAATATTAAAGGGTTAGTTCACCCAAAAATTAAATTTCTGTCATGACCTTTGTGTCATTCCAAACCTGTAAGACATGTGTTCATCTTCGGAACACAAATTAATCAACTGTGTGCGAGTCTGACATGGTAAAGAAGAATTTTAAGTTATTTTTGCTTTGTTTTTACGCACAAAAAGTATTCTTGTCGCTATTTTAACGATGTCTTTAGTACTGTCCTGGACCTTGAATGATGGTAATTACGTTGCTTTCAATTGGGGATAAAAAGAACCTCTTGGATTTCATCAAAAATATCTTAATTTGTGTTCCAAAGATTCAAAGGTTCAAAAGTCTTAAGGGTTTGGAACAACATGAGGGTGAGTAATAAATGACAGAAATTTCATTTGTGGGTGAACTAACCCTTTAATAACTGATTATGTTGTAGTCAATATATGTTTTTTCCTGTGAGCTTTTTTTTTTTTTCGTGTACAGAATGTAATGTATACTACAGTGCTGTCTAATTTGGTTTGTTTAATGCAGGATAATGATTGCATGAGGATCAAGATTCTGGGCGACTGCTATTACTGTGTGTCAGGTCTGCCGGACCCTTTGCCCGACCATGCCAAGAACTGTGTGAAGATGGGGCTGGACATGTGTGAAGCCATCAAGTAAAAGAACACACTGTCTTTCACAAACATACATAATTATTACCCAGCTCTCTGGATTACTACACTGTTTTCCAAATTATTACATTATAATTATAATTATTACATTACAATTATAACATATCAGTAGGATTCCAGTACAATAAACATTCAGATTTTAGTTTTTTCAAAGAAAGTGATTGTTTGTTTTATTTCTCCATATCTTTTTGGATAACTGGTTTTAATCTCAGACAGGTTTGTTAACTAGTTTGCCACATCTACTAGGTAAATGGAAACCCTATTTAAAGTGGTTGTTCCACATTATTAAGCAAGTCACAGTTCTCATGCAATATGGGGAGGAAGAAAGATCTTTCACTATGAAAACTGAATGGAGATTATCAGACTATCATAAGATTTGTGAGTAATTTACAGCACAAGAGAAGTCATTCAGATAAAGGCTTATCAAAGAATGTTTCTGTCAAAAAAATTAATTGTATTAAAAGGAACGCCACTGTTGAGCAGCAAACAGGTATTTGAAGCTGCTGGTGTCTCTGGAGTGTCAGGAACCTCTCCATGCAGGCTGGCAGTTATGCGTAAAGTTGCATGTCAGCCACCTCCAACCAAAGCTCACAAAGAGAAACGTTTACAGTGGGTGTAAAAATACATTTTCAGACAGTTTTATTGCCGTGGTGTTTTTTGCCGCAGCATGGGATAGTGCATTGTCCTGAATGAAAATCCTTTTATTTCAAAAGGCACTATCCATCTTTTTATAACATAGCAGAAAATGGTCTGCTATAAACTCCACATCTTTCAGAAGTCAATTTGACACCCTCAGAGACCGTAAACGGACCTTCCATCTCACCTCCCAATATTCCATTCCAAATCATCACTCGCTAGCTCCTTGCTGAGGTCGCAGTCTTGTTGGAACGTGGTGGCCATTCACCAACCATCCAGAAATCCATCCATCTAGATCATCCATTGTAGTACGGCGTTCGTCAGTGAATAAAACCATTTAAAAATGAGTCTTCATGTATTTTTACACCCACTGTAAACGTTTCTTTTTGTGAGCTTTGGTTAGAGGTGGTTGAAATGCAACTTTTGAACAACTTTATTTACAACTTGTGCTGTAAATTACTCACAAATCTTATTATAGTTCAATAATTAATAATAATTGATAATAAATTATTGATAACGGTTATCTAAAAAGATATGGAGAAATAAAAGAAACAAACACTTTCTTTGAAAAACTAAAATCTGAATGTTTATTGTACTGAAATCATACTGATGTCACTTGCATAATTTGGAACACAGTGTAGATTCTTATTGGTCAATCACAGCATGTCAGGGTGCATGATTGTAGATAAAGACTCAACAAGGGAGAATCCAATGAAGCAGTTGTAATACCAGGAACTAGAAAGACACTACATACACCAAGCTTAAACATAACACACTGACGTGATACAAAGACGAGAACCGACAAGGGAGTGCAGGAGGAGAGAGTCTTTATAGGGAGTGCTGATGAGGAAGTGCAGGTGCAGGGAATCCAACTGATGAGCTGACTGGGTGCAGGTGTGGGAATCAGAGGGATGCTGGGAAATGGAGTCCGGGGGAGGTGAGACAGACGGTGACTGTGACACAGCAATCTGGACTAAAATATATTTGTTTAATAACCACTAAATGGTCTGATTGACCTTTGTCTCAGTAAGATTCAGCTGCGCTATTCAAATGTCTGTGCAAATATGGTGTAAAATTCAGTCTTGATAGGTAAATTTAACCCAAATTGGTAAGGCGTACAATGTCTTAAGGTTGCTAGCCTGTGGGACACTTTTCAGGGTGTTCCATAATAAGCCAGTGCCTATCAGGGTTTATTTTAAGATAATGGACATTATCCCTTATATATTTTTTTGATTCTTCATTACAACAAAAAGACCCATTGAATTGTATCTGCTTCAACATCCTAAAACCACTACACATGAGCTGTTTGTCACAATATGCCCTTTCATCATCTACCAGGGACCATTTCTGTGTATTTTTTCCCATGGTGTCTGTCTTTTCAAGCACTACTCTCTGAGGCTGAAATAACCTGCATACTCAAGAGGTTCAGATGTGTGAGATTGTTGAAACCCACACATTCTCCTTTTCCTTTATTTTTTCCATCTCAAAGTACAGCACCTTTTCCAGTCCCTTTCACAATTCCTCACCCATTCTTCATTCTTCCGCTCTTCTGCTACACATTCATTCTCTGTAACGTTATTGCAATTTTCTTTCTTTCACACTCACACACACACACACACAAATCCATTTGAGGAGGTAATTGAGGACCCTCCAGAGTATTTTCCAACAAGACAAAGCTCAGGCTGAGGGGCTCCTAGAACTAAGTATGGTGTGTGACAGGTACACTGAAATGATATGTAATAATATGTCAGCAACATACACCTCTAGAGGTGCTATGCACCCTTTTTTCAAAATTAATTAATTCATTTATTTGTTTGTTTGTTTGTTTTATTTTATATTATTTTATTTTTTATTTTGAGGGAGCACCAGTTTTATTTTGTTATGTCAGTAACACCCACACACCTCCAGAGGTGCCATGCACAATATTTATTTATATATTTATTTATTTTGTTTTGTTTTGTTTTGTTTTTTGACTTCGTAAACTAGTTTCACCAGAAGGGTCACGGATTTGTTGCAGGTGAAGCATGGTTATACTTCTCTACAAACTAGACCAGAACCAAACTAGCATACTCCATCCTGAATAAAAATTCATGTTGGCCTAAACTGCTCTTTGCAGCTGGGAAATCGTAACATTCAAGCTGCCTTATCTGAAACACAAGATGTTCTGTTTGCTGAATGAATATATACACAGGCACCAGACACACTCCCTCAGAAACCAACATGTACCGCCGCAATCCTGGCACCTTCTGATATTTACTTCGCTATAAATATTTCTGGTGTTAAGTTATGTCATTGAAATATGGTACTGTTTCAGTCATTTCAAAGGATGGAGGGAGAGACTGAAGTGTGTATATTATGTAAAAAAAAATATCTTTCATGACACTGGGAGAAAACTTGCTTTATTTACATACAATACTAGTAAAAAAAAAATCAGTCAAGAGTGTCTAGTATTATGTTTATTATGATTTTAGCATTATGTTTATCATGACCTTTTGATTTAAAGGTTGATGCTTAAATGCTTAAAATTAGTTTATTTTGTAGACAAATATTAATTGTGCCTTCACATAAATTTCTTCATAAAAGTTTATCATTTTTATTTTAATAATGGCTGTCAATTGATTAAAAATGTATATCAAAATATTGACATAACATGCTGATTAATTAATCAAATTTATCACAAATACAACACAGAAAAGCTCCTAAATAAAGATAATATTGTCATTACATTATAAATGTTATTACATACATTTTTTTAATTATTTTAAAATGTGCAATTACATAGTTCTGGCATGAAACTCTAGATGGCGCAGGCTGATAGGTCTCACTAAATTCGTATAAATCAAGTTATTATCTACATAGCACAGCTGATTGGTTGTTGTTGTGTCAGCATCCAGTGAGCTGCGGCTCATCGTTCAAACAAATGCCGGCAGTGTTTGCTGTTAGTAGTCTGTAGCGTGCTTTCAAAACCCTCCACCTTCCCCAGCTCCACCTGTATATATCTGCTTTGGGGGTTAATTCATGTATGTTACATGTGCAGCAGCAGCAGCATACCTTACATGCTCACAGCAATGGCTGTGAATGTATTGGCAGTAGCAAGTCTCAGTTCTTGCTCTGCAGCAGCAGCGTAGCAGATCTGTTCTGCTAAGACCAAATACATTAACATTATCCATTACCATACCAATCTCCCAAGAGTTGTCATGACAGAAATAGTAATAGTAAAGAATGAGCAGGTGTGTTCAAACCTTTAATACTGTACCTGTTATTTTAGGAAAGTGAGAGATGCCACCGGGGTTGACATTAACATGCGTGTTGGAGTGCACTCTGGGAATGTTCTCTGCGGTGTGATTGGCCTCCAGAAATGGCAGTATGATGTTTGGTCACATGACGTCACCCTGGCCAATCACATGGAGGCAGGGGGTGTACCTGGGTAAGATAAGCATATGACTTTTGTTTTTCCCCATTTCAGGTTTTTCACATATTTGCTACAAGTGCTATTATGCTCATGGAGGGTTCTTGACGTTAATAGAAATGCTCTTTTAAGAGCACAATGAATGTGCTTTTGTGCTACTAATGAATGTTCTGTTGAATAACCCAAAAAAATAAAATAACAGAAGCGCAAAGGGCTACATTCATTTTTCAGATCTTAACTCTATTGTATCTGCAGGCTTTGGAACATTTGTGAAATACTCATGTAATGCACCTGTTTTTGTGAAGTGTCCTTTCATTTGCCAGCCTGTAATATTTTTGTGCTCCTCTCCAGGCGGGTTCACATCTCTTCTGTAACACTGGAACATTTGAATGGGGCGTATAAAGTCGAGCCAGGCAACGGACAAAGCAGAGATTGTTACCTGAAAGAGCACGGCATCATCACATACCTAGTCATCAACCCGAAGGTAAAAAAAATGACACATGCAGTCCAGCTTTCACATGTTTATAAATAACTAGACATTTACATTTTCTGAGGAAAATAGTCATGCTAGAGTGTTCTGGGTGGTTTCTTACTGGCCCGAGTGATGTTAGGGGTTTAGAACAAATCCATTATTTCTTTTAGCTCTAGTTATAATTGTGGCAACAATAAAATAATCTATTTTCATAAAGAACAAAATTATGAATAACAAAAATAACAATTTATTACCCAGAAAACGCGTTAAACAAAAGCATTAAAACAAACCTGCTGTATGATATTTAATAAATCATATCACAATATGTCAAGTCAAGTCACCTTTATTTATATAGCGCTTTTTACAATGCCGATTGTGTCAAAGCAGCTTTAAGGCCTGTACACACCGGGACGAATATCGCACGCGCTTATCGCCAGCGTTTTTCGAGACGTTTTCTGTGTTCATACCCAAGCGATTTTCACGGGCGATGCGCAGAGTGAATGTGCAAATTCACTCCCTGACAGTATATGGCGCTTGTGCTTAACGGTAGTGCAAATAAACATATTTATGATATTAATAAAGTTAAAGAAGATAAAAATGCAGATATAAAATGACATATATGGCATATATATGATATATGAGAGATGGCAGTCAGAAATGGTAGTGCAAATAAGTCACGAGGCGTTAAACGTGATATTCGTCCCGGTGTGTACAGGCCTTTACAGTGATATAATTTTTGGCTGCACAGCAGCTCTTAAAGAAAATGGTGTCATTGTCCAGCTTAAGTAAATTCAGTATTGATTCATTCTGTTGTAAGAATCAATAGTTATTAATTTAGTTAATTTTTCTAAATCAGCACTGGAGTAAACAGTGATGTCATCATCCAGCTCAGTTCAGTTCACATACAAGGGTGTCAGTGCAGCAGGGTGTCAAAACATTGTTGAATATCAAATGTCAAGTGTCCCCAACTAAGCAAGCCAAAGGCGACAGGCGACGGCGGCAAGGAACCCAAACTCCAACAGGTGACATTAAGTGGCAAACAGGTGTTAAAATGGAGAAAAAAACCTTGAGAGAAACCAGGCTCAGTGTCTAGTTATTCAATTCACCTTTTGCACTAATTAGGATAATTACACTATTTAGACTTTGCAGTTACACAAATGTGACTTTGTGGTCATATGTGATAACCCTGTTTATCAAAACTCAAGTTCAAGTGAATGGGCATCAAGACCCAGAAGATTCCAGAATATATCCATCCATTGAGATGCGTGTGGGCTTTTCAGCCCACAGATTTCATAATGCCTGGCATCATATATTCAAACGACAATGGCTATTCTTTTATTTATCCAGTGCTTTATTTACTTTTCAACAACGCATTTGCTTTGCCCGAGGTAACAAAAGCAGCAAATCTTTCTCATAAGAGACTCATACATTTATTTCTGTTCAGTTGAGCCTTTTGGCCCTCTTATCATAACAACCCACTGCACACCCACTCCCTCCACATTCCCATCATGATGACTGAATTTGAGTTTGGAGGGCTTTTGCTTGTTTGTTTAGTTGTTCTCTTTTCTTTTTTCACCCTGTTGTTTAGTTGATGCCAATTTGCATTTTTTGTTTTATTCTAATAAACGATGGCCATCGAGTTAAGTTGGTGTCAAGTAAACCACATATTTGAGAGAGCCTCTGTTATCTTATATACTATAGCAGGGGTTTTCTACCTTTTGGTGTCAAGTACCCTCAAATATGACAAAGAGACCCATTCCTAAAATACATATTCATTCATGTACGTATAAAGCCCACCTTCCCATTTTCAGGTATAAAAGCCCATTTATACTGTGTGATAAGAAAAAATTAATTAATTGGCTTTTATATTGACACTGTACCAAAGCCAGAGAGAATTATTAAAATATTGTCTGGAAAATATTTACTTATATATATATATATATATATATTACAGTAGGCTAAATATCATTCCAAAGCAGTGTTAAGAATTGAGTTAAACATATTAGTAAATATAGCACCCATTTCTAACTCCAGTTAGAAAACCCTGGTACTATTTACTTCATAATTTCACTAAACATCCCATGTTCCTTTGCACTAATGGAATCTGAATCATAATTTGGAACCATACTTTTTCTTAAAGGAATCAAATAATATTTTTCAAATATGTTAACAATCAAAAGGCCCCAGTTCTAAGACCTTATTTGTATCTTAGCAGATTCTTGGAATGTTCATATTTGATTCCATTAGGATTCTTTGGGATTGGATCCAAATCATGATAATATATCCATTAGAAATTTCAGTCCTGTACACCAGTGGCTTATAACAGGTTTTTGCTTCAGGACTCAGATTTTACATTAAAAATCAAGTTGTGACTTGGCACAGTACCAAAATAATTTAACATCCAAAAGAGAAACAGAAATGTCCAGAAAATCATTATCAGATCATGTAATACATTTGATTAAAAAATGTATTACAAAACACCCACCACTTCAGTACATATTCTTGTCAGATTTTTTGGATTTCTGTGCTCTAACACCTCTAGCCTGTAACATATCCATTTAAACTTATACTTTATGTTATGGTGTTACTTAGGCAGAAAAACGGAGTCCCCTGCTACCCCCTCGTCTTCGCCCCAGTCTGGACGGAGCCAAGATGAGGGCATCTGTCCGCATGACACAGTACCTTGAGTCCTGGGGAGCAGCCAAACCATTTGCTAACCTCCACCATCGAGACAGCATGACCAATGAGAATGGCAAGATCAACACACATGTGAGTCAACCTAAGCACATGGAAAGATTTAAATGGTGATCCCAGTCATCAAGACCAGCTAGCTTGTACTTAAAGCACTTAATAGCACTTCATTTTTTCTTACAGGATGTGCCATTGGGGCAGTACAACTTTCAGCAAAGGTCTGAAAGGTCTGTTTTTTTTTTTACTGTGTATTGCTTTATATTCACTATATATATAAAGCACATCTAAATTCAAGTGAATAACCTTTCAGAACATTCACACTGACCTCATCTGCATTTCTATGGTTGTTTGAAGTCTCTCTCCTTTTTCCTCTCCAATCCCTTTCAGAACAAAATCGCAGAAGAAGAGATTTGAAGAGGAGTTGAATGAAAGAATCATTCGCACTATTGATGGCATCAACTCACAGAAGTGAGTGTCCATAATTCTCTGCATCTTGTCCAACTCATGAATTCTTTGCAAAACAGCACAAGAAATAGCCAATGATAACAAGGATCAAGTCTGACACCATAGTGAAATTTAATTTATACCTGGAAAAAATAGAAGGTTTTTTAAAACTTGTAAAACAAATATTTATTCACAAATTTATTAAATAATTAAATCAAAATAATTAAAAACATATTTGATAAATAATTAAACTAAATTATTATTAAATAATTATTTATATTTAATTTAAAAATGCAAAATAGAAGCATTTTCGTTAGTGGTCTTAGATTTGGACCCTGATATAACATTTATTTGTCAATTCATTTTACTTTCAGAGCATTTCCTGCATCAATGCCACCAAAGAAGCTACTATAATAGTGATTCACCTTGACGATGAGAATTTAATTGATATAAATTACCTTATTTATGCTTTCTTTCCAACAGACAGTGGCTGAAGTCAGAGGACATTCAAAGGATATCTCTGTTCTTTCACAATAAGACACTCGAAAAAGAGGTACATCTAAGTCAATTTAAACAAAGACGTATAGAAAAAAACATAAGAGCTCTGACATTTAATTTCTTTCTTTTTCTTTCTTCTAACAGTACAGAACCACGACTCTGCCGGCCTTCAAGTACTACGTCACCTGTGCTTGTCTCATTTTCTTTTGCATCTTTATAGTGCAGGTTTTAGTCTTGCCCAAGTAAGTACCATCTCCACAATATCTTTCAAGTATGTCATTGTCTTTCACGACGCAATTACACACACAGCCACTGTCCCCCACAGCACTTAGACCTAGTGACACATAATAATATTGCAACATCTACACAATTGAGAGAAAATGAGCAATGATATTTAATGGGATGATGGGGACATCAGTGCCTGCCTGAAAAAGACAGCCCAGAGCAGACAGTTATAGATTTTTTTTTAATCAGAGGCCAGTCTTGTTTGGAAATTGTCTTCTTTTGTATGAAGTCAGACAGAAAAATCTATGCAAGATGTCACCCTAATTTACTGCTCATGTTGACTGAGAACACATTCACAAGAGCCGAATGCACAATGCTTTTCTCAAGCTGTGTTCTCACTTCCTGACATTGATTTTATATCACATTTATGGTGATATATGGCGCCGCAAAGACTGGAGATAAACTTTATGTTCCAATATTCAAATAGCCATTGAATTACTGATGCCTGCTTAGGCTTATTCAAATCCCTAACCCTATACTTCAGCATCACATTTGTCCCACATTTTTTCTTCTATGGACGTGAATGCTACCTTAAATCATGCGGCTTAATAAGAAGAGATGCTCTGTTATTTTTCTAAGCAATCAGACTTATGATTTTCATCTTGCAGACAATGAAACAGGTGAAAAATCCCAAAGATCTACATTGAAGGAGGCATCTGAGCCAGTGTTGTTATTGTGAACTAAAACTGTTGGAAATGGTTTTTGGTAATTGAAAAAAAAAAAAAAAAAATATTAGATGAAAAACTTCAACTTAAAAATCTTAAATGAACATTTGAAATGATGCCTTAGCAATTAACAGATATAAGTTTAAGTACTAAAATGACTACAACTAAGTCTGAAATAAATTAAGGCTATATAGAAATATATTTTAAAGCACTTAAAAATGCTATAATAGTATATAAATAATAGTAAAATAACACTGATCTGGGCCATATCTCAAGAGCAAAAAGTCTTGATGTTCTATTTCATGGTGGGGTCTTTTGACCTGGAGCAGGTAGCAATCACCAAACAATGACCCAAAAACTGTAGCAATGGTATAGCAATGCACTAAAAACAACTTATTAAACTCATACGAACCGACCGCAACAGAGTAGCATTGCAGTATCAAGTTTCAAGCACTACCAAAAATCCTGTTTCAAATAAAAATCTAGGATTATTCAAAATGCCGAGCAACAGAATCTATTTCTTCTCTTTTCATATCAGAGAATGCATAAAGATTGGATGTGTGTGTGTGACTTGTACTATAGTAAGCATGCACAGGTGATGTGTACTTATACTTTGAAGTATTCCTGATGATTTTTGTCTCTCACAGAACCACCATCCTTGGAGTATCATTTGGAATGGCCTTCCTTTTGCTCGCCTTGATCCTCGGCATTTGTTTTGCTGGTCACATACTGGTAAGTGGAAAATATAGAAGTAAATATAAAGTAGCTTTCTGTAAGAGTGAATGAAGCAGATTGGCTTGTTTCATTTAGTCTATTCAGTTGGAGACATATCCATTTTCCATGGAGAAAATAACTGTATACTGAAATGTCATTTAATAAGTCGAGTTTCCTTCACATTTGAGACCCTCGTCTTGTTAGAAAATGCCATACCAGGAGAAAAAAACACCATATCAAAACAAGATTGAAATTTTCCTTGTTTTAGCCTGAGGAATAACACTCTTTTTCTGCTCTTAGAGAGCGTCGCCTATAATCAAATTACGAGCTACTCTGGACCTGCAGAACATAAATGTCTTAAGTAAATGTCACCTGTATGTCTCTCTATTTTCTTTTTCCTGCTCTTTCTTCCTTAATATATTATAAAAGCTTAGAGTGAAATGACTTATTCAACATTCATGTTGTGGTCATATTCCACCCCAAAATCAATAAGAAATGATGTTTTCTTAAAGAAAATTAACTCTTATTTTATGACCATTACAGTTTATTATATTTCAAGTAAATTTTCATTACAGTAATGCAAAAATATATATAATAGATATAATATTTAAATTGTATTTATACAGTACCTTTCAAACATAAGTTTGTTTGTTTTTTTAAAGAAAGTAAGACTTTTATTCAGCAAGGGTTTATTACAATGATCATTTCACATATTTCAATGCTGTTCTCTTGAACTTTTTATTCATCAAAGAATCCTGAAAAAAGGTATATCATTTTCTTTCCACAAAATAATTAATCAGTGCAACTGTTTTAAACATTAATAATAAATGTTTCTTGAGCACCAAATCAGCATATTAGAATGATTTCTGAAGAATCATGTGACACTGAAGACTGAAATAATGACTGCTGAAAATTCAGCTTTGCCATCAGAGAAATGAATTACATTTAAAAATATATTCACAAAGAAAAGAGTTATTTTAAATTGTAATCATATTTCCCAATCATACTGTTTTAATGTATTTTTGATCAACTAAACAATAAAAAAACTTACCAACCCCAACCCCAAACATTTTTTTTTTTGATTAAATTATTATTTCTCATTTAAAATCAAGGGATTATAGTGTTTCTTAATGTGTTGCATTAATGAGAATCAGCTTTGAGAATACTGAGAAAAAATGCTCATTAGAATCAGGGATGTCACAATGCCAAAAATATTATTGGTCTTAAAAACACTTAATTCCTTAATGCAAAATATAGTTTCTTTTGGGGGGGGGTGACCTTGACATGTGTGAGATTCAACCTCATACGCTCCGTGGAATTCCAACTATAATCAAAGTAACCTGTTTTTGTGTGTATTGAGGCATCCAAGTTATATTTTTAGAAGGCATGACCTTCTAAAGCACTTGAAGGGTTTGCATTTCGTTCACCCACTAGCTTGACTTGATTTGTCCCCAGTCCGTTAATTAACCAAGCTATTTCAGATGAAGATTCAGAATTTATGATAATAATAGGCTACATTGAATAGAAACCTTGTGCTAGCCCAAACACTGCCCCCTTTCTTCTTCTTCTTCTTTTTTTTTTTTGTCAAAAGAAAAGCAGCTTGAGTGATAATAATTTGACTGGGTTTTTTTGTCATCTATTTTTCTTGCTGGATAGCAGTAAAGTCGAGTCCCCACAGGTTTGGTGATTGTGGGTATGAGAGACCATTTTTATAAAGCTCTGTGGCACTCATATTATGTGTTTCTTTTATAGTAGGGCTCTCTTTTGGTTTCACAAACAGCTGTCTATCTCATGAGTGTCTAGATTTCTTTCTCAGTTTTTTCCCCCCATTTATCTGATGTGAGAGTTCGCACAGTCCAGCCCACAGATTCACAAATACTAAAGAGATTAGGGTTATCCGATAGAAGTGCGCTGTTTAAATATTGAAAGACATATTTTTTTTTTTTTTGTATAGGTGATGTTAGTAACAAATGATTGCCTAGCGAGAGGGTTTTATCGTTTTTGTTTAGCTCTGCTACCTCTTTTACTCCTTTTAGTTTTAAGCCTGAAGTGTTTTTGCGCACGGTCTAGGTTAAGTGTTTTGTAAAGTGATGTACAAGGTCAGTTTTACAAACATATCTCAGTTTCTTCAAGGCCGTGAAGTCTTGTTTCAGATAAAAATGTGCAGAGGCAGGGGTTTGCTCTTTCTTCATTCCATTTTAGTTTTGCTTGAAGGCATTGTTTACTAAAAAATTCTAGAAATTCTCTCATTATTTACTCACCCTCGTTTCAAAACCTGTATACTGTTTTATCTGTGCTAAACAAGCATATTGGTCACATTTAGCCTTCACGTCTCCTTTAAAAGCCCCTAAAGTGAGTGAATCCTATCCTTCCAGTTAACAGCATGCTAAGATAGTATACAAAGCTGTAAGCTCACTAACTGAAGACTAATTGAAAACACAAATAAAGGAAAAAGTTGTCTTAGCCAATAAAATTGCTTTTGGGTCCAAGGGGATTCGGACTCTACAGGGGAATTGGATCTACACCAACATGTTTCAAGTAGTCCTCATTTTTAGAGAAATTATGGATCGTGAATGGCGTATCATGTTGACTTAAACTCAAAGTTGATATAGATGCCCCTTTTTTTATTATTATACTCACTCACTCTGAAGTTATGATTATTAATGTGTTTCTGACTTGTGGGGCACAATCATAACCTTAAGCATTTGGAATAGAAGCAGATATGCTAATGACGTTGGTGGGAGTTAAAGCTTGTTTTTGTCTTTTGTTTTTTCTCTTGTTGCCGTAGCAATGGGTCAAAGCAGCTTCCTGCACAATGCCCTGGCTCCTCAGCTCATCTAAAGTCATCACCAACAAGCCCTGGATACGACTTGCACTCACCATGGCAACCACTGCACTTATCCTAGTCATGGCCGTATTCAACATGGTGAGCATCACTACTGCCCAATACCTGGTCTATCAGCTAGATTGGACTGCTTTTTAAAATGACTGACATTTATTATATTCACACATAATTGATTATTGTTCATTATGACAATGTTCAATAAGAGAAATATGCTTATCAATATCAGCCTGCTGGCGTTATGGCTTGGTAATTTAGGGAACTCTTTAGAAATAATGGTAATATTAAAAATCTTCCTCTTGCCTAATCTTTCAAACCTCTTGTGACCTATAAGACCTATATCAAAGTTTGCAATTGAAACTCTGCTATAGATCAAAGTTTTGGGTATATACCAAGCATTGAACCCCACGTGTAATTGATGTGGGCACCGTTTACCTTCAAGATAATCTGGATAATCTATGTGTGTGGTTCTGCTCTTATCATGCCAAGAGTAATGTGAGTGAATATTTGGGTTTTTCAAGTTATTGTTAATTGGTTTCACACATCTAAGATCAAATGTTAAGCTGCTCATCTGGGCTTGTTAAAACATAGATATCTTATTATCCAGTGACATTCATGCATTTTTAATTCCAAAAACATTTTCGACCACTGAATTAAAGTATTTGTCAGTCACATACACCACAGATCAACATGCTTTAAACATTTAAGCATCTTTTCAATTAAATCCTGCACCAACTGGACAAAAACTGTATCCAGAAGCTTTTACTCTGTCAAAGTTGGCAATTTTTCATCTTCTCTGTTTTTCCCATCTGCTTGCAGCTCATTGGTTTTGGTTGAATTTTGCACTTGTGGAAAAAAAAAGTGTTATGAACTTTTATGAAACATATTTGTTACAAAATGCAACAGATGTGTTTTGCTAAGAGTGGTGGTGTCTTTCTGCTGTAATGCTCTAAAATTTGTTTTTCTCCATCTGTTGGGTTTTAAGTTCTTCTTATGCGAAGATATGACGGTATCACCTTCTCTCAACAATACCAACAGCAGTATGAATGGTTCATATTGTCAGACCACTAACTCCTCAAACATGTTCTACTTGCCAGTAAGTTGCAAAAAAACTTATCTCATGCCTTTTGCCCACAAATCTCAGTAATTAGCTTCTCAGAAAAAAAAAAAAAAAGAAAAAAACATGTGAACTGAATAACCTTTTATTTACAGTCCCATGTGAAAAAAAATATTGTAAATCCTTTGCTGAGATGTGGGTTTCAAAATAAAAAGTTCTCAGTGTCTTTGACATAGCATACTTGTGATGAATCATGAGTGTCATGAGAAGCCAATTTGTCTCACTTTTGTGTCACTATATAATAAGTCACTTTATACTGTGCGTGATTATGTATGGCCACTCTGTAATTATATTTCACAGCTGAAAAATATACTTGGAAAAAAATTGTATGCACTGAGAACAATATGCAATGTTTATATGATGTTTATATATTTCCTAGAATGTTACATTGGTTAGGAAATAAGAATCTTGGCCTTTATAGTCCTTTTTTTTTTTTTTTTTTGGTCATCCGTTTTGTATATTGTATATTTTGTATATATATATATATATTAATGTTTATTTAAATAGTGTTCCACTATTAAATTCTTAGCATTTAAATATTGAAAGTTCATAGTTCTCTTTTCAATGAGACTGAAAGTTCCTGATGAATGTACAGATGTGAATCTAACTGGCTGTCTCTGCCCTGGCAGTATTTTATCTACAGCTGCATTCTGGGATTGATCTCATGCTCCGTGTTCCTGAGGATAAACTATGAGCTGAAGATGATAATTATGCTTGCTGCTGTAGTGGGTTATAATATCATCATTCTCCAGACACACGCCCTCATACTGGATGGTTACAGCGAGGCCCTCTACAATAAAGACCATCTGGAACGGTACTTGATTCCCATATACTCCCATATGCAGTGGCTTCAAAAAGTTCTCACTAACAAATTTCTAGCATCATTTATTTGTAGATGCCACATGGTTTAATATTTATCTAATATTTATTTATCTATTAATGTCTAATTCAGTGAAATTCAGGCATTTTTGAAGTGTCTGTTAATTTACTTTTAGGAGGCACTGCACACAAACAGAGAGAGAGAATGAAGGAATAAGGAATTGTGCCACATAGATACATTTGAGAATTGTGGTGGCAATTTTTTCCAGAAGGTCTCTCAATATCTCCAGGGATTATAAGGGACAGGTGCTGCTGCTGAGATGGCAGGCTTTGTGTGGATTAGTCTTTTTTGGATGACTGTGAAGGATGAGAAACATTTGAAAGAAAAATGTATTTCTGTCATGTTTATTGTTCTTTCTTTGTTTCTTTTGTTGATTTTTCCTATTCATGCCTTCGTTAGGCATTTATGAATGGAGTAAGATTAAGTAATTGGTCAAATAGGCAGCTGCCCATACAATTATGACATTATGAATCTGAGTGTTGCTAAGAAGTCTATGTCGTACACTTAATAGTTTTGTCTCTATTGTGTCCTCTTTGACCTTCACATTTTATATTTCTGTCTGTTTCTGTTTCTGTATTTCTATAGCACCCTCAAGCCAGGTGTTCTTAAAGATTTGAAGACCATGGGCTCTGTGTCATTGTTTATTTTCTTCATCACTTTGCTTGTGCTGGCGAGGCAGGTGAGTCTCTCTCAATCTTAAATCCACAAAACGATGTGGTTTAACAATGTTATCGTACTTGCTCTTTGTTTTTGAGAAGTTCATCTAAAGAGTTGAGTATATAACAACTCACATTAATTTAAGCTTCACATTTCTGATTTTTAAGACTCCCGAATGCTTCCATAGACTTCCTTTGTAGGTGCATTGTTATTGTGTTGTAATGAGCTTAACTTGTACAGTATGTAATATAACGTTCTTTTAATTAATCAAGGTCATTCAATTGTAAAAGATGCCTGAGTATTAATCCAGTGACAGTTATCCAATGACAATAGATGTAGCCTAATCTTGAAACATCAGACGTCAACTCGTCAGCCTAAGATGTGAATTTTTCTAAAGTAATTTTATGATTAAGCTTAAAGTTTTGCGGCAGTACAAATGTGATCCCAATTTCCATGGCTTCAGTTATTATCAGCTCTCACAATAGCATAAAGCTTCCCTTCAAAAAGCTTTTAATAAATACCACTATAAGAAATTATCTTTTTTTTCATAGCACGATATTGAATGTATTGTATGTTTTCAGTCTGAATTGAAGCCTTTTCAAAATTTCTGCAGGTTAGCTGTCAGTCAGACTTCATTTTTTCAGTGTGTGCTTTTAATTCTGTTTCAAGAGACTGTTTATCCCTAGATAATAGGTCTGTCTGATGAACTCTGTATTTGAAATGTGCAGTTAGGGGAATTCATTTATAAGTAATGCAGAGTTCAGGCTGATCAGGTGATAGGTTAGCCGGGGACTTATTTTTTTTCTTTCTCCAAAGCAATGAAAAATAAGCAAAAGCAAAATAGACTCGGTGAGAGTGACTATCAGTGCATACTTAATGCCTTTCAAGAAATCTGTGGTGAATGTCTGCTGAAACACAAAGCTGCAACTCAGAGAAAATTGAAGCAATTTTTCATGATAGCGGCCCTTTGTGCAAGAAAAATCCATAAATATATAAGATGAAATGTCCTTGTGTGCATATGATTATCTTGAAAGCCATATACGGTGATCAGATGTGTACCATCTCTTTACCTCTGTGTCCTCTTGTAACAGAATGAATATTACTGTAGGTTAGACTTCCTTTGGAGGAACAAGTTTAAGAAGGAGTGTGAGGAGATTGAAACCATGGAGAACCTGAACCGGGTGCTTTTGGAGAACGTTCTACCTGCCCATGTGGCGGAACATTTCCTGGGTCGTAACTGGAAGAATGAGGTGAGTGGAGTTCAAACGACTTGGTTTCTAATGCATTTCTATTGTGAATTTTCCAAATGTATTAACTTTTTATATAATATCATATCATATAATAAATAAAAAATCTATCAAAAGTCATATTCATCACCAGATATATTTTTGAATGCTGTATTTTTGATAGGACCTCTACCATCAGTCGTACGATCTGGTGTGTGTGATGTTCGCGTCCATCCCAGACTTCAAGGAATTTTACACAGAATCTGACGTTAATAAGGAGGGGTTGGAGTGTCTCAGGCTCCTCAATGAGATTATAGCAGATTTTGATGAGGTACACTCTCAGGCACATTCATATTTTGATTTTAGTTTCATAGGCACTGTGCAAAGTTAAACTTACAGTAAGTATTTGTGAATGTAAATGCTACCTGTGATAACTGATCCTTCCCTAAGCCCTGCCTTAAAAACAGTACTGACATACTGCCAGACAAACAGTTGATCTTATGTAATGTACACCTACTTGTGTTTGGATAGTTTTAAACAGAATATTTCAGAAATTATCTAAAAATAACACATTACAGTGTTAAAACACTAAAACTTTGACTGAGAAAAATTCTGGCTTAGAAAAATAAATGGTCATTTTGGTATCATCAGTTTCAGATAAATGCACCTGTAAATGGCACATAAAAACAAAATGAACTGTGGCTGCTTTACATGATGGTTAGACAGTCTATTCCAGTTTAAGTGGGTGGTTCTTGGCTAGAGTAAGCTGAAAAATAGATCACACTGGTCAAAAGTCTGGCTTTTGAGATAAGAGCAATAATATAATACTTTAATACCAGAACAAGTGCTAATTCTAAAGCTTTACATAGTAACAGTAACTAAGGAGGCGGGTCTTAACAGCGGATCAAATAATGGCCACAAAATTTTACCTATATGAATGAAATCATGCTAGTTTTCTAGTTCTGTTGATTCATTTTGAACGCTGCAGATAAATGTCTATTTTAGCTATCACATAATTTGCTACATGGCACAAGCTGATTGCCACTGCTGGTTCTGCAGTCATTGAGATTGCTTGCTCATTATGCTCAACAGTCTGGTTCAGCCTTAAGCTGGTCCTACAGCACGTTATCAGAGTTCCTCTGAAACCTTCTGCCTCCCCCGGTTCCATCTGCCTAGATCTGGTACAGGATTTGTGTGTGCCTATTCATGTAGCAGCTGCATATCTTACATGCTTACAGCTGCGTGTCTGTGTATTTGTTGGCAATAGCAAGTCCACACTTGCTCAGCAGCAGCAGTAGCCGATCTACATTTCCAAAAGGAGATTTTCGCAGCAGTGTTATAGAAAACAACATCATAGGTTACATATGTAACCTAGTTCCTTGAAGCGGAACAAGACACAGCTTCATGGCGCTGACACTATGGGAACTTCAATTAGGCACATATAGGCACAGATGCTTGGGACTGCTTAAGGACAAAGGATCCTGGGGTTGAATCTATGTCCAAACTATAGAACCTGATGAATGTGTGTGGAGAAGACCAGCCTGCTACAGCACAAACATCTTGTAAAGGTGCACCTTTCACGATAGCTCTAGAAGATGCTACACTCCTAGTGGAAAGGGCCCTGACCCCTAGAGGTAAAGCCACCTCATGCACCTCGTAGGGGAGGGTGATAGCATCTGTAATCCAGTTCGACATACACTGCTTGGTGACTGCGTTACCTCTATTGCGACCACCAAAGCATACTAGGAGCTGACAGGATTTACACCACTAGATTGAGGACTTAGATCCTCAGAAGTACAGACCGGACACAAGCGGTGAGTGCTCTCCTCCTCTGGTGTCTCATGTGGCGGAGGAAAGAAAGCCTGCAAAGTGACGGGCTGAGGAGCCGAAGGAAGTTTAGGGATCTCAAGGCAGACTCCCTCTAGGAGGGGATGCTCTCCGGGACTGGGGCCCAAAGGAGTCAGGACTTTTTTGGATTGGAGCTTGTGTACTTGCAATGCTGACAGTCAGCCCCCTTCAGCCAATCAGATTGGTGCATTGAGACACGTGCTTCAGACACCGGCTCACATGGAAGTGTTTCCATAGGGTCAACGCCATGACGCAGTGTCAAGTTCCCCTCAAAAGGGAACCGTTTTGGGTCCCCCAAAGAATCTTTCAGTGAAGAACCTCTTTTTTCTTAGTGTGAAGAACATTTTAATAATTTAAAGAACCTTTTTCTTCTATAAAGAACCTTTTATGTAATGGAAAGGTTCTGGATGTTAAAGGTTCTTCAAGTGAACCATCAATGCCAGTATAGAACCTTTATTTTTAAGAGTGTAGTTCGCCAGTACCAAATGCATTAACATCCACGTCATATCCATTAATATGCTAAAACTATTCAAAGATAGTGTTTTCTTTTTATTTTTTTCTCCAGTTATTTATTTCCCAAAACTTTGACTCTAAACTTAATGATTTTTTTTTTCTCAACAGTTGCTGTCAAAACCCAAATTTAGTGGAGTGGAGAAGATCAAAACTATTGGCAGCACATACATGGCTGCTACTGGGCTGAATGTGACCCCTGGACTAGAGTACGCACAGGTACAATTTTGAGCTCTTGCATTTGGTACAAGACTATTCTTTTTGTAAAGATTACACTGGATTCATTGTGGTGCTAAAAAAGCTTGATTTGTGCTTGGGGTGTCGATTGAGAATATAAGGGTGTAGTCAATACTGAATTCCAAACAAGTGCAATGATAGTTTCCTGTTCTTATTCTGAAGGACCATGACCGGCAGTACATGCACATTGGAACAATGGTGGAGTTTGCGTTTGCTTTGGTGGGGAAGCTTGACGTCATCAACAAACATTCCTTTAATGACTTCAAACTGCGAGTGGGTAAGCAAGGCCCATCAGCGCTTTCACACCCAACAATGTTTTGTTTGCCTTTGGCAATTGGCAGGGAGGCTCATAATAGATTCTGGTACAGACTTTATCACAAATTCAGGGCGTTTCAAATGTTTCCGGCCTCTCCCTCTCTTTCAAGGAATAAACCATGGTCCAGTTATTGCAGGAGTAATCGGAGCACAGAAACCACAGTATGATATCTGGGGGAACAGTGTAAATGTAGCCAGTAGGATGGAAAGCACAGGGGTGCTTGGAAAAATACAGGTAGATTCTTGTTCTGACCTACTTTTATGTCATTTGCATGGCTGGAATTATTAATGGTTTTTCAGTGGATCACATCTAGCGTGCTTCCTTCCCCAGATCACTGAGGAGACAAGTCAGATATTACAGACCCTGGGCTATATGTGTTCCTGTCGTGGGATCATCAATGTGAAGGGCAAGGGGGATCTCAAAACCTTCTTTGTTCACACTGAGATGACACGATCTTTATCACAAGGGAATGTAATGCCTTGAACCTCAGTCACACACCAGTCAGTCGTTGACCTGGTAATGGTTAAAAACATGTACAGTTTAATATAACTTTGGCCTATTATAGTGGAGCTCTACAGCATTCTGTTTGCACCACATACACTAGATTATTTGCATTGCTTTATAAGTAATGGATGGCTCAGAGGCTCTGTGTAACCCAGACTTGTAATTTTGTGTTGCTCAATCCATAATTTAAAGCAGCAGATTTTTTTGTAAAATAAAGATAATTTACAAAGGTGGCCATGTTTTGATGCTATCATTTTGTTATCCATTAAAATTTATATATAACGTCAAAGTGTCTGTCTATGAATTTGTGGTAGGTTTCATGGGAAATGTGTTTAAACCACATAAAAATAAATAAACAGAAACAAGTCAAAGAAAAATATGGATGATGATGTATTTTGCATAAACATTGTTGCATTTTAGGACAATTACTGTATTTTGCATTGTGGCTTTTTTCATGATATGATTTCATGTATATTTTCATGATAATTACTGATAATTAGTACTGATTATACCCCGACACACACACACATTACTATGTAAACAGGGCCTGTTTGTTATATTTAGTATACCAGTCAAAAACCAGGCTATTAACTTGTCCTCTGTAAAACAGATATGAGATTAATGTAGGGAAAAGATGTTTAGAAAATGTTTAGAAAATTTTGTATGCATAATAGTGCCTGCATTTAATAGCCATTTATTGTAAATCAAGGTTTTCAAACATTTGGTATCTCTGAAAAGCCCTGAATGTGCTCTTTACAGGACATCCAGACTTAAAACTGTGGCTATGGTCTCAAAGAAATTTGCTAAAAATATAATGTTTAATATATATATATACTGTATAAATGTTAGTAACAATCTGCTGTGCTTGTAGCAGATATACAGTACAATACATGCACAGACATTTGTTTTGACATTGACTGTAATGTGCGCTGACAGATGTGACCATATGTAAGAGACACGTTTAGACGGGTGTCACAGATCCATAGCCTTCCTCCACAGTCCAGGTGATTCCATTCTTGCTGTAGAAATCAGAACGAATGTGAGCAACACGAGCAAAGCTCCTTCCTGAGTCGTACTGTAGTGGAGAATATTGACCATACACTGATGAGGACAGAACGGGTGTTGGTCTAGATGATTCCTAAGATGGGAGGTTGAGATGAAACGTATAGGGATCAACACTAGAATGGGTTCCTCTAGTGAGCACACAATGCATGAGCTGACATGGATGGATCACTGGGGAGTTAAGGAAAACGCACCTCACTGAAGATGTCCAGGCCCCGGGATTTGGCGTGCTCTCTGTCATCTCGGTGGAGTTTGTTATCATAGCCCTCAGTGCTCTGATGTAAATGGTCATATAGAGACCTCTCTGGGGCCTGTAGTACAAGGAAATTGATGAAATCAGTTTTAGAAAATTGTTATTTTTAAAAACATGTACCTAAATGTACAGAATCAACTTGGTACAATGATATCAGAAGGTGATGAACCCAAAAGCTATGTAGACATCTGAGATGTAATTAAAAATGTATGAGTGCCATTGCAGTAGATCAGGGGGGCCGCAAGGGAGTGCTAGGGGGTCTGTAGAAAAGTCTAAAGAAACATTTTCACAGTATAAATTTGGTCTTTATACATGAAAATATACAGCTGCCTTGCACCAGGGTGATCATATTTGGGGCTCCATGGCATCTAAAAGATTGAAAACCTCAGCATTAGATAACATAACCTAAAGCCAAAGAAAGAGCCAAATAAAAATACGTCATTAGTTAAACAACAGGAACCAGATATATTCATTTTAACCAGATAAAGGCTACCAAAATATTATTGTACATAAATTGCAGCATCATTTGTTTTCAAATTCCACTTGGATTGATATTTTGTATTAATGCAACGGCATTCAATTGTTGTTGTTGCTTTAAAAGAAGAAAGCTGCCAAAATGAGCAATGCATCTTACCTTGGGGATGCAGTTGAAATAACGCATTTCTTTGGGCTCTGTCCTTCTGGGTGGTATAAAGCTGAATACTGACAGAGTGGAAAGTGGTTTAGACTTCGCTTCGGATAAAGCGTCCATTACAATAGTCGCACTTTTATCGCTGGAGAGCTGAGGTAAAATTTCTACAGGCAATGACAACTCGGCGTCTGCGGTTGCTAGGAAACTTCAGTAAAACTTCAGGTGTTTATATCCAGAGCCATGTAGAGATGGCTCTGGCTCTGTTTATATCCTTGGAATAGATAAATAAATGGTGATTATAACCCAAATAAACAACAAAGAAGGCAATCGGCAAATGGACAAAGAAATGGAACTGGCTTTTTTTTTTAACGTTTTAAAATGTGCATCTAACTTTTTTATTAATTTAGTACTAGGCTATTTTATTGTTTTATTTAACTATATTTTAAAATGTATGAAATGAATTAAACCGATTTAAATATGTCAATTTATTTTTCAATTTAAAGTGATTTATTATTTCTTATTTTATTTAACTATTTTAAACATTAAAATAAGCTATTCAGTTTTAAATGTGTCTGTTAATTTGTTCGATTTTAAAAATGATTTATTTATTTCCATTTTATGTTTGATAATTATGGTTGAAAAGTGATCAATTTTGGGGACAGTTCATCCAAAAATGAACACAAAATAAGATATTATAAAGAATATGGGTAACCAAACAGTTGAATGCTTGGTGATGGAGGATACGGCTCTGTCTAGGAAACGCTTGGAGGATTATAATATTTAGCTAATTGTTTTGTCTCACTGTATCCATTTCAAGTCCTTTTAATGTAGGTTTTTATTTTATTTTATTTTTTATTAATGTAACCATTTTTTTTGGTTGATCAGGTGGCCGTGAAAATTGCCAAAAAGCCACAGAACATGAAATAGGCAACAATGGCTGCTCACATGTGCTGTTGCCGTGGAGTTTTTCACAGCGATATTAAGCTGGAGAACCTGCTGATCAACCCAGAAACACTTGAGGTCAAAGTGATTGATGTCGGGTGTGGAGATCTCCTGCAAGAGTCCGCCTATGACATCTTCTCTGGTATGTATTATACATCAAACCTGTAGTTTGGGACTTACGTTCTAGTGACAAGTTAAATCGGTATTATATAAGCCATATCACATTTTTGAGGCAGCATTTTTTATTTTTTATTTAAATAACACCAGATATTTTTACCAAGAAAACATATTATGGCATTTCAAGCTTATACCCATTAGACAAATCTCTTGCTTTCAGGCACAGAGGATTACTGCCCACCTGAGTTCCACACAGAGGGCAAGTTCCATGGGAAACCAGCTGCTGTGTGGTCTCTGGGAGTGCTCTTATTCCTGTTGGTGTGTGGACGCTTTCCAGAACCCAGAGACAGGCAGATGATTGATAACGATATCTGGTCTGAGCCTGGCTTGTCAAACAGTAAGATGCCATTGATCACAACAAAGAAGACCAATTGTAATTTAAATCATACAAAATAATGAATCGAGGAAAAAGTAACACTCAAGCCAAGTGGTTTTATAAAAGATAGATAATGTGGATAATACAGGAATTTTTCCTGATTTTCTGACTGTACATTATAGAATAGTCAAATCCTACAGCTTAATACAAACTTGAAGGTAATAATCTGACTCTCTTCCATCGTTCTGCACAGAATGCTGCCGTCTGATTCGATCCCTCCTGCAGGAAAACCCAAGACAATAGACTGATTTGAGGAAAATCCTTCTGCATGAATGGTTTAAGGTACTGAGCCTAAGATCAGCTACAAATGATTTTGAAGATATTCACTTTTCATTTTAAAGATTTTAAAAATGTTCTCTTCTTATTGTAATGTATGTAGAATGTAAGCTTGTTTTTTTTTCTTTCTTTCACAGAATAAGACATGAAGAGGAATATGTCAATAGTGCAAATGAATTGGAAACTTTATTTGCACTATTTAACGCCACAGTTCCAGAGTTCCTTGAGACAGCTTAGCATCTGGTGGCCTGACACAAGCGGCCATCCCTCCATGCCTTGGCTCACGATCCTTGGCTTGTGGCAGTAATATTAGCATTACTTGCCTAGGAACAGTAAAAAAATTCCCTGTCACAGCCGACTGTATGGTAGAGTTATAGAGCATGATCAGAATTCCTCTTGGCTGCCCCAGAAGTTCTTGTGAAAGCTGCTCCTGCCACTGCCCTATCCAAAGGATCCTGCTCTGGATGTCACAGCATTTCTGGTCTTTGGCCGCTCCATCCCTCTGCTTAGAATCTAGCAGGCTAATATTGGTGATCCCACAATGCTTTAGCAACTTGGTTGCTCTGGTAGCATCTGGCTCCTTGGTTTGAGGCAGTAATATTTGCATCTAGCAGTATTTGGTGATCACATATGTAAATGCAATGTAAATGATATTACAAATCTGTTATTTGCTCCTGATCAAGTAGTTTTGACTGAGGGCAAAGTTAAGTTTTATAACTTAATATTTTTATTTAACCTTTGTACTTTTGACTGAATTTGAATTGTTTGCTTGTCTGTTTGTGTCACGATCACCACCAGAGGGCACTCCACCCACTATTACCACACTATCACAAACTACACTACCCATAACCCACTGCCCGGACTAATCAACCATTATTGTATTCAGCTGTTACTCATCAGCCTTGCTAACTTTGCTTATATAAGCCCTGCTTATTCATTCCCTGCTAAGTATTTTAGGTATAACACTGCGTTTCTGAGCATTTCTCTAGCAACTTCCTTTTCATGCCGACTTTAAAGCAGTTGAAACAAGCCTGCATTACTGATATGCTTCGCTGAGTGACAGAGATGCTTGACTTCTCCTTTCACCAAACAGCACATTTGACATTCTGAACTTCACAATGGGATATCAATCATTTTTTAATCAATCACTTGGTATTATGGACCAGCCAGATCATCTCATACAAACCATCATTCATTCTAACTGAATCCAATTCACTTCAATTGCATCTATTTTTCCACCCACATGTAATCAATAGCTCACTGTTTCTGCTATACATATTATCAAATTTAGTGTGAGTAGTAATGGTGACATTAGCATTAGTATTCAAGATCATGTCTAGCTCAATGACAGATTAGTAATGCAACATTTCTTCTTGAACCATGATGAAAAATTCTTTAGCGACTTTGTAATCTATTTCGAGGCTGAAACACAATGCAAGTCTTGCTGCACGGAAAGAATCCCCAGAGCCACTGGGAACTATGACTGTTGTTTTTTTTTTTTTATCTGGTCCTGGAACTGAGGGACCCCATGTGGAAAGACATGCAAAGACACAGCACCCCTAGCATAAACAGAAAGGCACAGGGGCATTTGCACATCACAGTCATTCTGAATGAGACTGCTAGC
This sequence comes from Hypophthalmichthys molitrix, assembly GCA_037950675.1. Lineage (NCBI taxonomy): Eukaryota > Metazoa > Chordata > Actinopteri > Cypriniformes > Xenocyprididae > Hypophthalmichthys > Hypophthalmichthys molitrix. The sequence continues at coordinate 19,843,598 of CM075510.1, read as the reverse complement.
CATTTTTTTAAACACTTTTTAAATAAATTAAATATAGTCGCATTTAATTGCAAATGGAAGCTCAGTTTTTTATCTATATAAACAGCCTAAATTATTTAACTTTTTTAAGCAATTGGAACCCAGCATTTTAGAGTGTATTGTATGCAACATAATGCAAACATAATATTTTATTAGAATGGAATTAGATTAGAAGTATTTTTCTCTCACGATTTTCTCAATTCCTGATTAGAATGACCCCTTGATACTTCTTGGCATCTTGATATCTATCTGGATATCTTAATAATGGCTCTAAAACATTGTGTTGTGTAACCACTCCATCTACCGGACAAACTTGGATTCAAACACATGCAGAAAATCCAACGTGCCAAAATAAAAGTCCCACATTAAAAGTCTGTCCGCTCTCTTAAATCGAATTATTGTATTAATGTATTTATTCAAATTATATCATATTGTTTAAAAATCATAATATATCAAATTGTTTAAAAATCATAATAATAGCTCATCCAGTCAAAATGGGGAAAGTTTTCATTATTGTTGTACTATCTTGTACAAAATAATACTATGCATGACCTGTAGAGAGCGCTCTTCGAGTACAATCGTGGCATTTTTAAACACCTGTTATAATTTATAACGAACACAGAGCCTTCAGAAGTTAGTGTAATCAAATATGATAGTATAATAACAAAAATGTACTTTTTATTGTTCAGGGAGAGGCACCATTAACTGTCAATCAGCTGTTCTGTATGTGCCTTTGAAAAATTGTACCATGGTAACCCTGGTTTATTACGCTCAATAATCATTAGTACAATTATAGTTACTATTGTAAAACAATTGTAAGATATTAATCTTTTATTTTCTTTAAACAGTATTAGAAGCTTACAGAATCCACCTGTAATTTTGTTAAATCTCTATGACACGTGGTGGTTAATACAGCCACACCGTTGTTGTAGTAATATCTGTAGTAACTGTGGTATTTTGATGTCAACTATAGTTATCATGTTAAACCCATAAATGCTTGTGTCAAATGCTACTCGTCTTTCCAAGTATGTACGTTAGGGAGGGCAAGTCCAGACTGAGCTATGGGTGTGACAAAAAGAAAAAAGGCGTTGCTTCTGTCATTCAGGAGTAAAATGAAAAGGAGGACAAGAAAGACGTGATTTTGACGGCTACACGAAGTTCAGCTGACTTGCTTCGGATCCAACTGTGTGTGTTTCTGTCTATACGGACTCCAGTTAAAAGACGAACCGACTCCGAATCTTTAGGATATAAGACCTATACATGGACCTGTCATGAAAAGACGAGAAAAGGATCTATCCTAAGGTATATTTCTATGACATATGTGCTCAGATGTCACGTTTTGTTTGTATGTTTACACGCTGCGCCAAAGACGCGACGCGAGAAACTGGAGCTGTCCTATTAAAATAAACGATTTCGCGCGCTTGCAGTGTAAAGACATTCTTTGATTACACATGGGAGCTTTCTGGTTTGTCGTGTCGTGTCGCGTCTTTCAAGTAGTCATGAGGCGTTTCGAGTCTTACTTGGCGTGAGTTTGTTACAAATGCCAAGCAAAACTTTGGTTATATTTTAACCCTTTATAACTGGGTTAATAGGCTAAGTAGTTTTTAACAACAAACACTGTTGCTCTGATGCAAAACTCTGAGAATGTACACAGTGCTGTATTATTATTGTAGTGAACAGTATTGCCAAGTATCTATCTATCTATCTATCTGTCTGTCTGTTTTTCTGTATATGAGCTGAGCAGATGTTTCATAGAATAGATGGATAGATAGCAATATGCTGAATAGACACTGTTGGCATCATTTAATTTAATTCTTTTTGTCCATTCTGTTGTTCTATCTTTAGGCCTCTGGCGTTCTCTCTATCGTCCTTTCTTTATTTCTTTAAAAAAAAAACAGCATAATGCTGCGTAAGTACAGTTCAGTGGGTGCTTTGTTGGAGCTGGACTTCTTGCCCTGGGGACAGGGTAATAAAGATGAGAGCCCAGGCACCTCTGAGGATGAGACGAATGGGGCCTCAGCATCCTATCCTTGCACCCCAGATGCAAAGTCAGGAAGTGCTAGAAAGGGGGAGCTTAACAGAGATCACAGCATTAGTGTGGAAAATCTGGTCGGCTTGGAGAAGGAATCTGGTTCACTGAAAGTTACGAACTTAAATGACAGCTTTAAAGCTTACAGTGACAGCCAGATCGCTGCTAATTCCAAAGGCAGCCTTGATAGTATGGGAAAATGTAGTTCGCTGCAGTCTTCGTCATCCACACTGAAATCTAGCCATGCATCCAACTCCCCAAAACCTCCTCATTATCACCGACAGCAAGCTCGGGCCAAACTGGCAGCTGCAAAATTACACCTTAAAAGTTTGTTTGGACAGGTAAGTTTGGAGATTTTATTAAGAGTTTGTTAATGAAGTTGATTGCTTTCAGCTGACATATTATGACAATTTATAATTATATATTTGAAATATGACAAATTGAGTTAATCAGGACTCAACTATAAAGAGTTTGTTCTGGTCCATTCAACATGTTTACTGGCATCACATCACCACACACACACACACACACTTATTTGTTTGTGTGTTTGTTTATTATTATTATTTGCATATTAAAAACATGTACTGAAGTTCAATTGTTTGGGGTTAGTAAGATTACATATTTTTGAAAGAAGTCTCTTCTGCTGACCAAGGCTGCATTTATTTGGTCAAAAATATAGGGAAAACAGTAATATGATTAGAAATATTATTATAATTTAAAATAACTGTTTTAATATATTTTAAAATGTCATTTATTCCTGTGATGGTAAAGCTGATTTTTCAGCATCATTACTCCAGTCTTCAGTGTCACATGATCCTTCAGAAATCATTTTAATATGCTGATTTGCTGCTCAAGAAACATTTCTTATTATTATCAATGTTGAACTTAATATTTTTGTGGCAACTGTGATACTTCTTTTTTTCAGGATTATTTGATGAATAGAAAGTTCAAAAGAACAGCATTTATTTGAAATGGAATATTTTGTAACATTATTTACTGTCAAAGTAAAGCATCCTTGATTACTATAAGTATTATTATTATTTTTTTCATCAAAATTTTATTTCAAAATTGAAACATAAGGAACATAAAACTATAATCAAAACAGTGAACTATATACAAACAGATGCCATGAAAATGAACCACATTAAAATAAAAGTAAATGGAAATAAAAGTTTTAATTTGTTTAAAAAAATAAAAAAATATTACTGACTCCAAACTTGAACATGAACAATAGTGTATTTTCAAAAAAAAAAAAAAAATTGTCAGAAAAATACATTTATGTTTTTACTAACAATTTTTGTTTTAAAAGAAAAAAAAAAAAAAAAAAAAGAAATTAAGCTCTATAGTGTATTTCCATGACAGCTATATTCTTAATTACTGGAAAAAATGATGGTATATAATTTAAAATTTGGTTCATTTATCATTGTTCACCCATTTTAACTGATGCCAAGAATATCACAAAACCTTTATATGTCATCCAGACAAATAGTATTACCTTTTTAAATTCTGCAGAATTTAAAAAAAAAAAAAAAATGGTGGTACTTAATCCATCACAGAAAACAAATAAATAGAAGATCATATTACAAACTAAGCACTAGCAAAACACAATTCCTTCAACTGGCCTGAAACTTCTCACACTGCCCCTGGGCCATCAAGCCATCTTTACTGTTGAGCCATGTTTATGTTTTGTACAATAGATGTATTTCGCATACATCAGGAGCAGCAGGGCTTCAGCTACAGGATATAGTACTGCTTGTTTAGAATTTACAAGCCAAGTGTGATGAAGTGAAAAGTCATGAGTGCTTTTGAATTACACAATTAGTTAAGTTCAGTTTGAATCAGTGCTACCCCTTGAGATATAATGTTGCTTTGTCCAAACAGTGAAAGAAGAAGCAAACTCTGAAAGGGGAACTGAATGTTCTCTATAAAGTAATCACACTATTGATGCAAAAAGTTTTTTTTTTTTTAAATCTACAATATTGTGGCAAGAAATCACGACAAACTCTGTATAACAAAAACTTTCATTATCTGGAATATTTTGGCATCTGGTAGATCTGGCATTGTCAGAATGTTTTCCATGACGTAACACCTTCATGACATTTGTTTAAGTCATGGAACATTTGTGTAATTATACTTCCTTTAAGTCTCAAATCAAGTCAGTTAACCTTCATGACAGTGTTATGCATATCAGTGATCTCTTTTTTTTTTTCTTTTTTTTTTTTTTTTTTCAAATAAGGGTTCACCGCAGTCCTCACATTCAAATTTGACAAGCGCAGAGCACAAAGAGAACATAACCAGGTAAAATAAAACTCAGCAAACAATCAAGGCACATATTTCCTCAATCTCATGTGGATTTTCTCCCCTTTCTGTTTTGCTTTTGGCCTATTCTCTAGTCGCCACTTGCAAAACAACCCCTCCCCAGCTCCTTATTGATTCCACAATTTTTTATTTTTTTTTTGCTGGATATCTTTGTCACATATCCTCTCACCCTCTTGTTTCTCTCAGTGCTAAAGAGCGGCGTTCTCGAATGCCTTTCCTCAGGCAGTGGAGTCAGGTGGGCCACGCCAAAGCTCGACTTAGCAGGAAGGAGATGGAAGGTTGGGCCAAGTCTCTTGATGCTTTGCTGGAGAGCAGAGGTTAGTGCTCAGTCATTTGGTTTTAAACTGCTCGAGTCGCCAGGCAGCTGGTCAAAGAACGCCTGCGAGACATCATAGCGTCACATGCAAAAGAAAAGCTGTTGTTCTACTAACTTTGACCTGGAACGCTGTTCTTGGAAATTGAGATGTTTGTGGCTAACTGCCCGCCCATGCTTGAAATGTTTTAATGGAAATGATACATGCAGATTGAACCATATACTGTTTGATATTATAATACTGTATACACTACTTGAGGTTATTTTTTTCAGTGTGTCTATTTACACTAAGTGCAAATATCTATCTATCTATATATATATATATATTATGCCACTTACACTAGCTCCACCCACCAATGTCTGGTTGGGCCACTCAAGTTTTAAAAAAGTCTCATAAATTTCATTATCTTCAGTGGCGCAGCAGTAGCGAGTAAGGCTTACAGAAATGGCTATTAACGCGATCGACGCGGTTTCAAATCTGCCTTTTGCCAAGCTCGCATTTATTTTCAATAAAAATTAAAATAATGTTCTATAAGTGGAAATAAACTGTGAATGAGTGTTTAATAATATTAAAAGTGTTTATTGGGTTTAGGGGAAGGTGTAGGGAGGGTTTTTATTCTCCTAATAAGGCAGCATCCATTTAATAATTTTGATAAACATTATCATTTACACTCTATGATAATATTGCATCCTGTTAATGTATAAAAATACTAAGGTACAAATAGTATCTGCCAATATATAGATATAGATATAGATAGCATCTAATTACTATATACTCTCATTGCAAAGAACTGATACTTTTACATGGTGTAAATAGAATATATTGCTATTTTCACTTAGTGTAAATAGCATCTATCACTATTTGCACTTAGGGGGCTTTCACACTGGGCTTGTTTGCCATGGTCCAAGCCCGTGGCGCAATTGTTCCCGGTGCCCCCCGCAGCATTGGTCTGGTTTCACATTCATGCGGCACAGTTCGAGTGCAACCAAACTCAGACCACCTCCTTCAGGTAGTCTCAGGTTCAGTACCCCGGTGCGCAGCCGGGTTCGCATGCGATTTTTCACATTAGTGATTTTTCATGCGAACCATGCCCCGTTTCGAACTAAACTGCCAGTGTGAAAGCCCCCTTAGTGTAAATAGCCACTGCCTATTTTTTTTTTTAAAGAAATTACAACTTTCATTCAGCAAGGATGCATTAAATTAATCAAAAGTGACAGTAAAGACATTTACAATGATACAAAAGATTTCTATTTCAAATAAATGCTGTTTTTTTTTTTTTTTTTTTTTTTTTTACTTTATATTGACCAAAGAATTCTGAAAAAAAAAAAAAAAAATCATGGCTTCCACAAAAATTAAGTGTTTCTTGAACACCAAATTAGGATATAGAATGATTACATTAAAGCCTGGAGTAGTGGCTGCTTTGCCATCACGTTATGCTGTATTTTAGATCAAATAAATGCAACTTTTGAACGGTATTGTGTAGGTTAGCTTGGTGTGTGCTCAGTACAGTTTTGTGGTTCTGTAGTGAAACCCATCTATTACATCATTGAAACACCCTTGAAACGGCTTCCTCTTAAAATTGAGGAACCACTTTCATGTGTATCTTCAGGCATGAGTTTCCGGAGAATTCCCTAACAACATAAAGCGATATGAAGAAAGGAGATAACGGTATAATGGGCTTTTCCCCAAGAGGTTGAGAGCGCTGACGTACAATGTCACAGATTAAACCACCTAGATTTTTACATTTTCAGAAGGGAATGTGAGTGGTGCTTGCCTGTGAAAAGTCTGTAGCATGATGGCAGGGTTTTGTAAAAGAAAAATAAGACCAGTCACAAGGACTCTTGATGTGATTCAAGTCCCCTGAGTGAAAGTTTACAGGATGTTTTGCCTGGTTCATTGTCCACCATGTAAACATTGTTAGTCAGATCTCCTAGAAAAGTAGTAGCACATCTCTTCTTAGCAGACCACATAATTCGAAGTATGATTCATGTTCTTAGCACAGTGTTGAAGTTTAGTACTTTCTGTATATGGTTATGGGCAATGATAGTTTCCTTAGAAAGCACTACTGTTAATTATAGCTGACTTCAAATGGAAAAAAGATATGGACAAACAGCAAAATACAACTTGTAAGAAACTTAAAGCTTTCTTTATTAGTGCAGCTTGTGATGTATAAACAGTGGACTAACAATGGTTATGGTTATGCTTGTCTTGACACCAGACGTCATGTTTCCAGTGATTTGTTTTATTGTTAAAATAAATAGGGTTTAATAATTAACAGCCTCTTTGTTGGTATTACCCTCTTTTGTATTTCTGTTGTATTTCTGTTCAGTTGTAACTGAAGCAATTTATTAGTGTAACAAACCTTATAAAATCTAATAATACACTGATACACACATAGCACATTTTGCAGTTTGTTTTGAGACAAAGTATAACATAGAGTGAGGAATTCGGTCGATTCTGTGTCACTGCTATTGCTAATTTGGAGACTAATTCTTTCCATACATACGTAATAGTGCTTTCCATAAATTACATACTGTTTAAAGGGATAGTTCACCCAAACATTAAAATGATCCCATGATTTACTCACCCTCAAGCCATCCTAGGTGTATATAACTATCTTCTTTCAGATGAACACAATCAGAGATATATTTAGTCCTCCAAGGTTTAGATCGCAGGATGCGTATGGAAGCTAGTTATTTAAATTTATAAAGTTTTAAATAAGGATATTTGTTTTACACAAACACATCGATTCGCTTCAGAAGGCCTTTATTAACCCCCTGGAGTCATATGGATTCATTTTTTTATGGATGGATGCATTTTTTTGTCTTCAAAATTTGACCAGCCATTCACAACCATTATAAACCTTGGAGGACTAAGGATATTTTTTAAATATATCTCCAATTGTGTTCATCTGAAAGAATCATGGGATAATTTTCATTTTTTTGGTGAACTATCCCTTTAATAGATATTCTATATCCCATATTCTTCAGCATTTTAAATTATACAGTAACATAATCTTGACAGTCTGTTATATTGATATTCAGTTTATTGTAGAAGATTATTATTATTATTAATATATTATTATTATTATTATTAATATTATTATTATTAATTATATTATTAAATACCAAAACCATAATATTTTAATCTGTTGAAGTGATATTCAGTAAATCAACCTTATTGCATGTAATGTTCCCACATTACAAAAAACAACATTTCGTAAAATTGTGACACCAAATATGTGACATCCTTTGGACTGTTTCTACAGCATGATGGGAAGAGAAGTAAATAAAAATCGCATTCCATTTCAAAATATAGTGTTGACTGCATTTGGCTCAACCATTCAAACCATATAATATTTTCTGGAATTTATGGAAAATAAGTTTATCAGTAACTAAAACTTGATTAAAACTTGACTTATCTTTTTAAATCCAAACCATATTTTAAGTTCAGTATTTTTTGTGCCATATTTATTTATGGGTCAAGCTAGAGTGGATTATACAGCATTTAAATCTTTTGTTTGAATTGTGTGGTGGATGTGTTTGGTGTCTGGACTGATTGTATGTTGTAACCCCAGAGCCCTGCCCCCGTTCGACTTCTATTTTCTCACTCAAGAGTGTCGCAACCCCGCAGTTCAAGGGTTTTGAGAAAATGTGAGGGAAGGAAGGTATGTGGTGTGAGATAAACCCTCAAGATATTGACATCCAAAGCTTTTTTCTTCTCTCATTTTTGTGGCAACTGCTGTGTTATGTGTGTGGGTGTATGGCAGAACATGCATGTGAACGTATCATCTGAGCCTCAACCCCCCTCCCATTTGTAAACAGAAATAGCTGTTTTTTTTCAATGTTTGTTAAGGTTTTTTCTCCTTCTCTCATCTCACCTATCCTTTAGTGGGAGTCACAGTCTTTGAAGCGTTCCTGCGATCCGAATTCAGTGAGGAAAACCTGCAGTTCTACTCGGCCTGTGAGCAGTACAGACAGTCATCCAACAAATTCAGCCTGCATAGGCGGGCAAAAATGATTTCTGAGACTTACATCCAGCTCGGTGCTCCCAGAGAGGTAGATTTATCTAAATTTGGCTGTTTGTTTGTCTGTGTACTGCATAAACAAATATTTCACCCAACATGCCAAAGCTGCTCTTTCTCCTACAATGTAAATAGATTGGAACTGGGGCTGCTGAACTGCAAAATAACAAAAAAAAAAAAAAAAAACGCTATAAAAGTACCGTAGAAATAGTCCATGTGACTTGTACATTATATTCCAAGTGTTCTAAAGTCATTATAAAAAACACCTCCCATTACCATAGTTTTCAAATCTCGTTTTACCAGTTTTAATATGCGCCAAATTTAAATGAAACTGGATGAATTTTTGAAACTGATCTTAAAATTTCACCAGTGGAGCAGAAATTTCAAACTTCACCTTTATATTTCAGTCCTTTCCTCACAAAAATAATTATAGCACATTTTTTGTATAATTAAAATTAAAAATGATTTTTTTTTTTTTTTTTTTTTTTGGAGCTTGACAGACCCAGTGCCTATTATAAAACCAAAGGAAATTTCTGTCCTTTCTTCTCACAGATCTGTTTTTTGACTTCAGAAGACTTAAAGAACATTTTTGTATAATTTAAATAAGTAATTAAATTAAATAATAAATAATTAAGTAATTTTTTGTAATTTTTGGAGCTTGACATACTCAGTGCCATATTATAAAAGCTAATTTCTGTCCTTTCCTCACATAAATCTAATGACTTCCGAAGACTTTGTATAATTGAATTTAAAAAAAAAAAAAAAAAAAATTTTTTTAAAAAAGCTTGACAGTGCTAGTGCCCATTACAGAAGCAAAGAACACTTTGGACATCCTTCAGGATATCATTTTTATTTGAACTACTCTTTATTAACAGTTTTGTGTGGAAATCTGTGAATTACAAATTTCTTTCCACCACTTAGGTGAATCTGGACAGTAAGACAAGAGAACTGACCATAGAGCTCCTCAAAGCCCCCTCTCACACTTCCCTCTCACATGCCCAAAAGCGCATCTACTGCCTCCTGGAAATGGACTGTTACCCCCGTTTCCTCAAGTCTGAGATCTACCTCACACTACTGAAGGATTCGTACTAGAACAAGTTCGGGCGGAGTGTCCAATGAGAGCGAGGTCATTCTAAAAACTGTACGGACATCATGCCTGGGCAGTTTGACAGGAGACAGCAAACTTGTCTCTGTGAGAACTTTTGATAAAAAAAAATTATCTTAACTACTGAAGAACATTTTTAGTTAAATAAAAAGGGAAACAGATGAGCAGGGAAGATGCAATTGTCTTGAACTTGTATGTGCTTAAAAGGTCATGCAATGGGGAATGAGGTGCTAACATTTTACAAGTTTGATTCGGGCTTCTTTCAGTTGCTAGATTGAAAACATTACAGGCCGATAAGGACGACTAAATGCCACGTTGACAGGCAACAAAGGGAAAACACGTCTGGCAAGAATGGGCTGTTCAGTGTAAAGCTTGAGCACTCATTAGGATAACATCAGGGTCGAACCATTTTCTGACTCATTCTTACTCCTAGAATTTACTTTCCCATAAATAGTTAATATAGTTAAATAGATATTTAAACAAAATGTCAAGATCTCACTGGCAAAATTAAAATAGGCAGATATCTTAATAAGCAATATGAACATAAGTACTTAGTTTAAAATGTCTTTGTAGTCTTTACAGATGGCCAGTTCTTTATTGGTTAGAGTTTAAAATGTTTGATATTTTGATACATGTGCATTAGCATAGTGCTGTAGGATTTTTTGTCTTTCTTTAATTTTATGATTACAGATTAAAGCTGTACACATTCATTCATTTGAAGAAAATGTGACTATAGAAATAGAAATCATAGGTCTGTCACTGAGTTTGTCCAACAAAAAAATCAAATCAAATCAATCATTCAGTGATTGTCACATACTGAAGTTGGGAAATGTGACCTGTTGGCAGATTTAAAATGTGGAACCTATTTAAGCAAACTTACAGTAATGGATGCCAGCACTAATACAGATGATTCGAAAAGCACTGTATTCTTATTACTGTGCATAAACGCTTGAAAAACATCTTAAAAAGAGCAAATACACATTCAGAATAAAGTCACGAAAAATGTCAGCTTGAACATTCGAGAGGGAATATTTTTGAAATGTATATTCCAGACGAACGCACATATTGAAAAATGGCCACCATGTGTGTCAGGGTTATCCACGTCAGTTTGAAAGGAATTTGATGTGCTGTATGTATTTGTACCCACTTTTTAGTGTATGTTGATGATGTCTGCTGTGACTGAGACATTTAGACGGTACATGTATCATAATTTTAGAAAAGCTATTAGGAGCTGCATGCACTAATGTCCTTGGTCAAATGTTTCCAAGGGTTTAATCTGTTTGTCTCAATATGATATAAATGATTTCCACAAGGGATTGAGGTAATTATGAGATCAGTGTACAATAATGAGCATCAGTTTGACTGTAAAAGTATTTATGTTGTTTGAGAGCAGTGATCTAAATGAATCTAACAGAACAATTTCAACCATTTCATTTAATTTTCCATGGAAAAAAAACCTGTACTTTATTATTATAGATTATCAGGTTATAAAATTGTGATTATAAAAAGCACAAGCTATAAATAGGACTGGTTTAAAAAAAGCACAAATCTAAAAGTTACAAATAGCTGCTGATGTTATTTTCAGTAAAGGTCTTTTTTCACTTTTGTGGTTTATTAAAAATTCTTTAAATCATTTCCCCTTTATTATTCTCACTTCTAGCTTCCTTTGCAATGTCCAACAGTTCATTTCTTAACAGCTTTGAAGGCGGCCCGTCACCAGGGCCGCGTGCTGCGATACTCTTGTTTCTGTCTGACCCACTGAGCCGTACAACGGCTCTCCCCAACTGTCCAAGACCATTCGCCTCTCCCTCCACCCCTCGAGATCTCAGCCGCTCCACCTTTCCTCCAATCCTCTTTTCTGTTCTGTGACAGTTTGGTCTTCAGGTCACTGTATTGCTCTTCTTTGCGTTCCAAGGGTGCTATGGAGGTCTGCTCCTGAAGATCATCTTTCTTGGGGGCAGCAAGTGATGGAAGGGCGACAACCTGGCCTTGAAGATGCGGTCTGGAAAAGAAGATGAAAAACAATGAAAGCTGGAGAGCAAGAAACAAGAAACTCAGCAGGAGAGAAGATGATTTCAGGACAATAAATACAAGGCCAGGGCTGAGAAGAGAAGCAGCAAGTGAAATCAAAATTATCAGAAAAAAGAAAATCATAAAAGTAGGAACATGCACACACTGTATTTCCTGTCACTGAGGCATAACTAGGCCCACACAGAACATATACTTTTTCACACTTTCTTTTTTTACTGAATGTAAAGGAAAATATGTAAAATGCCACATTTCAGATATAATGCAGATGGTAAACTTATTTGAAAGTACTAGACTCTTAGTTGCAGCTGAGAGCATTATCATATTAGACAAAAATAATGAACAAACCAGTTTTTTACATTTTCTGAAGAAAACTCATTGCCACAATCCTAATATGTCGCTAGGGTATTCTGGAAGTCAAAAAAGCCTGCCTCCAAACATCTAAGATATTCTGGTCTCTAGAATTGACTCGGATCCCTTTTTCAATGCAAGTCAATGGAATTTTTCACAATTTTTTTGTTCATCCACCAAGGTAAACAAAACAAAAAACCCTTCACACATCTGGATGGTTGAGGGCAGGTACACTTTATGTACATTTACATTTAGTCATTTAGCAGACGCTTTTCTCCAAAGCGACTTACAAATGAGAGTATTAGAAGCAATCAAATCAACACGAGTACAACAGTAAGTGCCTTGTCAAGTTACAGTTTCATCAGTAAAGTGCACGTAGCAAGTTTTTTTTTTTTTTTTTTTTTTAATAAATAGAAGAAGAAAGAATAGAAATCGAAAGAGTAAAAGTAAAATATAAATAGAAAGTAAGTGCTAATATTACTGGGTCAAGTGTTGATGAAAAAGATATGTCTATGAAAATGGCTAAAGACTCAGCTGCTCGGATAGAGCGTGGTAGGTCATTCCACCAGCCAGGAACAGACCCAGAAAAGGCCCGTGAGAGTGATTTTGTGCCCCTTTGGGATGGCAGCACAGGGCGCCGTTCACTTGCAGAACGCAAGCTTCTGGAGGGCGCATAAGTGTGAAGTAGTGAGTTTAGGTATAGTGGTGCAGAGCCAGTGGTTGTTCTGTAGGCAAGCATTAGAGCCTTGAATTGGATGTGAGCAGCTATTGGCAGCCAATGCAAACTGATGAAGAGAGGTGTGACATGCGCTCTCTTCGGTTCGTTAAAGACCAGTCTTGCTGCAGCATTCTGGATCAGTTGTAGAGGCTTGACAGTGCATGCTGGAAGACCTGCCAAGAGAGCATTACAATAGTCCAGTCTGGATAGAACAAGGGCTAGAACAAGAATTTGTGTGGAATGCTCCGATAGGAAGGGTCTAATCTTCCTAATGTTGTACAAGGCAAATCTGCAGGAATAATACTTAAGTGCAAACTAAACATAATGTTTTATGACAGTTAACTGCATTTAATACATTAAAATGTAGTTTAAAGGGTAACACTTTCTTTTACAGTGTATTTGTTCCACATGTTACATGTGGTTACTGTAGTAATATCTATAAATTATACATAATTACATGCGACTAACCCTAAACCAAACCCTAATCCTCCTAACCCTATAGTTAGTACATGTAGTTAATTGTTATTACTCAGTACTTAAAAGTATAATTACACTGTATCACAGACACTTTAAAATAAAGTCTAATCGTTTAAAGTTTATATTAACTCTTTATGGTACAGCATTGCCATATTATGGCAACAATTAATTTCTACCCATTTCCTTGTTATTCAGAAAAAAAATACAATATATTGCACTGTGAATGTGAATTAAAAGAGCAGGCCTTAAGGTAGCCAATGATATGCTGTCAAATGACATTTGAATGTCCCTCCAAAACTCTCTTTCCAACTGTCACTCTCACACGGAAGACACCTGTTGAAGTGCTCCAGAAATTGCTCTATTAACCTCATTTCTAAACATCTCTTCTCAAGGGGGATTTTTTGCAGCATCTTTGATAAGTAAATTATATATTTTTATTCACAAATCAACTTTGTCTAACATAGTTTTACTGTAAATTGAGAAAAATCAATGTTTCCATATGGCAACACTGTACCACTATGGAAAAATAGGTATGTTGCCATATGGCAACGCTGTATCACAGTGGAACTGCAGAAATGTATTTCCCCATTGTGATATTTTATAGATAGTAGCATCAACAATATGATTTTAGTTATTTATTTATTTGAAGGGTTTATTGTAGTATTGTATTTATGTATAAATAACAAAATTATTTCTTCTTTTCAGATGAGAGTGAGGATGATAGGGATCTAATTAATTTTGGTTTGCATGAGTACCAAGTATATAAATCTATTAATATCTAAAAGAAATGTGCATTTAAATAGAAAAGAAAATCATAATTTTATAGAAAAAAATACATTTCTTACCATTTTTTATTGTGGTACAAGCGTTCCCTAGGTAACCCCAAAAAATTTCATGTAATAACTTTTTTGAAAAAAAAATATTTAATGATTAGAACATAATGCATACCATAGAGGGTTAAATGCACTTTTTACCCACTTAATACTTAATTTTATTGTCTTTGAAACATGGTTAAAGTGTCCTGCCTAATGTACTAACAAGTACACTAACTAATATACTTTAATGTTATTACTATTGAAACTTGTATCATGTATATTTGTAATTACACATTTGCAATTGAGTACATTTAAAATATATGACCTTGAAATGTAATATTGAATATCACACTACAGTTCAAATTATAATCAAGGACTTCACATATGCTTTAGTATGTTCGTTAACACATCAAAATGAGTGTGCTTCTTTAAAGCACAGAAAACTATTAAAACAATTATTTAAATTGTACTTAAAAACTTTTAATTTGATATTATTACAAATAACACTTTTTAAAAGTGCACTTAAAGAGAGTATGCTTGTGTTTCTACACACTTAAGTACACATTTATTTCATTAATATATTATCTGCAAGTACAGATTTTTAAAAATATACTTTAAAGATCTGAAGTACACTACAAGTGCGCATTCAATACATTTAAGCGGAAATTTTGTCCTGCAAAAAAAAAGACAAAACAATACAAAAAAAGCAGATTTTTCCCCAAGCAAGCATGATAGTATGAGACGATGCAGCAAATGTGAATACTCAAGGTTAAGGGTTTGTTCAAATTTTAGCTCTAATAACAGTAATGCTTAGCAAACCTCATTAACAAGCATATAAACAAACTAATTCAGCAGAAATCTGCAGTGCTTTCTGTGGAATTCTGTAGGCGTTGATTCTGTGAAGGCCTAGTCATTACCTCATTATGAATCCCTGGTGTTTTCTTTAGTATTCGCTTCCAATAATAAATAATACAAGGAGTGCAGCACCAGGAGAAACTGACTCTCACAAAGGTTATGTGAGAAAAGTCCGACCTTTCTGAAGTGTGTTTGTGTTCCACTGCATCTGCCTTTGCCCCTGTGTCACACACTCTCTCACAGAGCTCTGCTTTCAGCCCTGAGGAAGCACACACGACAGCTACTAATGGTTTACTAATGTGGTTTCCTGCGGCCCATCGTAACTTTTCACATTGCGCCATGGTAAATGGTTGATTGCAGTTCAAACGGTGCATTACCTGGAAGCTTCAAGGGGTTCTGCTGTTCCGCCAATAATTGCCCGAGGTCTCGGCTGTTGATATGGCGACTGTAGAGGTTGCTCCTGGCAACTAGACCCTGATTGCTACAGGATATGAAGAAATGGACAAACAACAGCGATAGAGGGATGGGACGGAGGGCCAAGGAAAATACAGAAAGGAGGGTAGGAGAGTGAAAACAGAGAAATAAATAAAATGAAAAAAGAAAAAGAAACAAATGTGACAGAAAAAAGGGGGACAAATAAAAACTTAATTAAACATAACTAAACGCAAATTCAAAACTCAACATTGTATAAAAACAAATTCCAGTGAAAGAGGACACAGGCAATGATTGTGTAATGTGATGTCGGCTTTTTAATCTCAACAGATAAAAAGCGAATATGCAAATTAAAATCAGGTTTTGTTTTGGATAACAAAGCTGCAGTCAAACGCAGTGGCTGATATTTTTGAGATGATATTTATTGCTTAAATATAATTGATTGCTTGCTTAACAGAAATGGTAGCTGGCTCAACAGCTTTGTCAATCTTTTTGTAAACACTTTTTGTGTGTGGGGGGGATGGGTGATATGTATATGTATGATTTAGGTCATAAAATATCAAGCAAGTGGAAACTTGATGTACAAGCTTTTCTCAGAACCATCTATTCTGAGCAGTTTTGTTGACTAGGCATTTTAGTAGATGTATGTAGTTCATACAGGTTTGTAGAAATGTTTAGTTCATCATGTTTACTCAGGGTTGCCAGGTTTTCACAACAAAACTTGCCCAATTGCAACTCAAAAGTAGCCCAATCGCGTTTCAGAGGGGGTCCCCCGGTAAAAAGTGTGTTTTTGGCGAGGTTCCCCTGGGAAAATTTGCATTCCAGAGGCTAAATATCATGTTATTTGGGGTTGCTTCAACCCACGGACATGAAAAACAACCCGCAGCAACAGTGTTAAAGTAGCCCAATTCCGCGGGAAAACCGCGGACTTGGCAACACTGTGTTTACTGCAGTATCTGACTTCCAGAAAGTTTGCAAATACTTCTTTGTTTTCATGTTTAACATGATATCTATTGTTTTATCATTTAAAACCAAACAAACTTCTATTTTTGTGAAATGTTTTACTTGAAAAGGTCTTTAAATATTGTGTTATCCAATGCAATAACAATTTTATCAAATGCATACATATATATATACACTACCATTCAAAAGTTTGTGGTCAGTAATTTTTTTTAAGAAATTAATAAATTTATTCAACAAGGACACATTATATTGATCAAAAGTGACAGTAAATTTATAATGTTACAAAAGATTTGTATTTCAAGTAAATGGGGTTCTGTCATGACAACTCCTGGAGAGAGTGCGAATGTGTTTGGTCTTGGCAGAATAGATCTGCTATGCTGCAGCTGCTGCTGTTTGTTTTGTACAAGGTAACATGAATCACCCTTTAGCAGATCTATACAGGTGGAGCTGGGGAAGGTGGAGGGTTTCTGAAAGCGCACTGCAAACAGCAAACAATAGGCAAGAATTTGAATGCAGTGAGTTCATTGGCTGCCAATACAGTGGGAACCAATCAGCTGTGCCCTATAGAGAATGATGTAATTACAAGCAGATTGGGTTAAGGACTTATGAGCCTGTGCCATCTAGAGTTTCATGACAGAACTTTGTATTTCTTTTCAACTTTCTATTCATCAAAAAAAAAAAAAAAAAGTTTTCTCAAAAATATTAAGCAGCACAACTGTTTTCAACATTGATAATAATAAGAAATGTTTCTTGAGCAGAAAATCAGCATATTATATTTCTGAAGGATCAAGACAGTAAACTGAATAAGTAATGGCTTTGACATCACAGAAATGCCTTGATGAGCATAAGGAACGTTCGAAAATGTTAAATGTCATACCGACCCCAAACTTTTGAACAGTAGAATATATAGAGCTAATAATGAACAACCGCTGGTCAAGAGCAGCACCCTGAGGCTAAGACAAATGTCTGGACTGAAACAAGGTCCTGAGGTGCTCCAGACCCTTAAGTGTAGAATCTAAAACATAACATGTCATATCCTTTCAGTCTGTTACAATAATTCATTGACAAGTGATTAAATAAGAATATCATTTTTTCAACTGCTTTTATTACTTGCTGCTCAGGACAGAGGATGTTTGACAGCTGACGGTTAACAGTATAGTAAAATGAGCTCTAAAAACGTCTATATCTATATTCTAAAACACTCCTTAGTGGAAAGGGTACGGAAAAGACCAAAATAGATTCCAGTTTAGTTACAAATGTGTATTATCAAATCATTTCACAGGAAATTGTATTAATTATTCATACACTCACAACAAGGAAGAGAGCAAAATCATAAAATAGTAATTCACCCAACAATGAAAATTCTGTCATTACGTTTCCAAACCGTAGGCTATTTTATCTGTGGAACACAAAAAGAATTGTAAAGAATCTTCACACACTGCCATTTTGAAGGTTCTCCAAAATTCTCCTTTTGAGTTCCACAGAAAAATTAACAATATTGTGAGTAAATAATGACAGGAGTTTTCATGTGTTGATGAACCGTCCCTTTAATTGGAACTAGCTAAGAAGTTTAAGACAATGACGTTCGAGACTGAGGGTCAATGAAAGCTGAGCCTAGATCTATTTAGAGAGCTAGCACGGAATGAGAAAATAAAAGAGATAAAATGTGTGGTTGAAAAGAAAAGAAAAGTTCAAACTCATCAAATGAATGAGATACAAGTCATGGGTTCAACAACACGTGTCATAATTGGGGAATTCAATGTATAAATGAGCATGTCATAATCAGAGATGAAAGGAAGAAGAGAAGACAGAGAGAGGAGAAGAGAAATGTTTAGCACTTCTCCAAAAGATATCAGTCAAGGCCGCTTACGTGTTAGAAGAATAAACAGACAGTGTATCTGACCTTTATGCGATACACAGTGATACACTAATGATGCACTAATGAGCTGAATTCACATTCTTGCCGCCAAGTCGACCATGCACTCATCTAACACAGGAAGTGGCTCATAGTGAACATGAACGACCTCAGTGTCTCTTCACTTTCATTCCCACAGAACCCTCATTTGCCAAAATAAGCACCAGATGGAAAAAGCGAAGAGGATGCAATGTAAATATTTGCAAGAAAAGCGCTGGATTTAGACTAAAGTAAGTTGTAACTGGCCGTGAGGTGTCGTTGAGATGTACCTGGTGCGTTTTGTCCTGCAGCTGTCGTTGAGTTGGGAGGAAGGGGTCTGACCCTGCTGGAGCCCCAGGGCCACGGCGGGACGGTGGGGGGCCCGGCTGGGGGAGGATCCCACACTGAGCGAACGGGATTGCGGAGATGATGGAAGCAGAGGAGGAGAGTGGGGGGGACCCACAGGGTGAACGAATGGCCAGGGGAGAGCCCTCTGCTCCTCCCGTACCACTGTGGAACAAAGGAAGTGATGTCAGCACTAGGGATGGGGAATCTTAATGAATTTAATAATTTGGGTTCAGATTCCTTATACTGATTCTGTCACGATCCCAGTTCTGTGTCTTTTGTTTTGTATGGACTTTTATGCTGAAGTGCATTCTCTGTTATCATTGTTTCCATGTTCTCTGGTTTCTGTCTCCCCTTGCTGTCATATTAGTTGTTATAGTTACCATCATTGAACACAACTGCAGTTAATTAACTACTCATTGTTCTGTGTATTTAAGAGCTTGGTTTTCAGTTATGCTTTGTTTAGTCGTTGTATGCTGTTGGTGAAGCATGTTTGTATTTTGGGTATGATGTTCCTGTTTATTCATGTGGAGTTTTGTCATTAAATGTGCGTGCAAGTGGATTCTCTCTCTGCCTCGTCTCTCAGTATTGTTACAGAACGACTAACCAACTATGAATCCAGCCGCACAGACCATTAGCCTTCGTCTGGGGAAACGGACGATTGAGGAATATACCATGGATTTTATTGAACTGGCACACTTAACTTCAATGGACACTGTATGTCTTATTTTTTTCGTGGGGGTCTTTCTGAGCCGCTCAACTCGGTTATGCCGTTACATGAACCTAACTGGACTCTGGAACATTATATCAATTTGGCATTACAACTAAGCGGCTCTGATTTTACTGTGGGTGTTGTGGAGGAGGAATGTGACATCCACTCTGTACCCGCTACACCCAAGTCTCGCCCCAAGATGGCTGCCACGCCCGAGCCCTTAGCCGAGATAGCTGCCACGCCCGAGCCCTCAGCCGAGATAGCTGCCACGCCCGAGCCCTCAGCCGAGATAGCTGCCACGCCCGAGCCCTCAGCCGAGATGGCCAGAGGCCAGCTCTAACCTCTTAGTGCCTTTTGTTACAGTTTTGCCAGATCTGCTGTGGTGGTCATCTGCTCCGCTGCGGAGGTCTTCAGCCCCGATTGCACTGCTGTGGTGGTCATCTGCTCCGCCACGGAGGTCTTCAGCCCCGATTGCACTGCTGTGGTGGTCATCTGCTCCGCCACGGAGGTCTTCAGCCCCGATTGCACTGCTGTGGTGGTCTTCTGCTCCGCCGTGGAGGTCTTCAGCCCCGATTGCACTGCTGTGGTGGTCTTCTGCTCCGCCGTGGAGGTCTTCAGCCCCGATTGCACTGCTGTGGTCTTCAGCCCCGACTGCACTGCTGTGGTGCTCTTCTGCTCCGCCGTGGAGGTCTTCAGCCCCGATTGCACTGCTGTGGTGGTCTTCTGCTCCGCCGTGGTGGTCTTCAGCCCCAACTGCCCCGCCGTGGTGGTCTTCAGCCCCGACTGCACTACTGTGGTGGTCATCTGCTCCACCGTGGGGGTCTTCAAGTCCGTTTGCAAGGCCCACTGCCCAGCTTGCTGGTCAACTGCTCTGTCCGAAGTCTCCAGGCCCTCTTCTGCTCCACGGGCCTGGCCCTCCATCCCGCCCCCGGGTCCGCCTCCGCTCCACCTCCCTCCTGGACTTCTGATTTTTAGGAGCGTCTGGAAGCCGCTCCTTTGAGTGGGGGCTATGTCATGATCCCAGTTCTGTGTCTTTTGTTTTGTATGGACTTTTATGTTGAAGTGCATTCTCTGTTATCATTGTTTCCATGTTCTCTTCCTGTTTGGTTTCTGTCTCCCCTTGCTGTCATATTAGTTGTTATAGTTACCATCATTGAACACACCTGCAGTTAATTAGCTACTCATTGTTCTGTGTATTTAAGACCTTGGTTTTCAGTTATGTTTGTATGCTGTTGGTGGAGCATGATTGTATTTTGGGTCTAATGTTCCTGTTTATTCATGTGGAGTTTTGTCATTAAATGTGCGTGCAAGTGGATTCTCTCTCTGCCTCGTCTTTCAGTATTGTTACAGATTCCTTAACAGTTTCATCAATGATTCTTCTGGGAATTTAAGAAATAAAAACAAAATGCAATTCCACTGGCAATTAGAAATAAATTTAAAACAATTCCAACTTATTAGAATCCTTCGGTCAGGAATTGGACTACACTGACTGTGCTGTATGCTTTTGATTCACTATAAATAACTGGCTCAGTCATTTTTCGGGTATTCGGACAACACGCTGCTGTGTTTTTAATTCACAAGTAACTGGCTCATAGAAACCATTCATTCACTGCACTACACTGGTTGCATTGTATGTTTTTGATTCATTGATTCAGAACTGACTCAGAATAATTTGTTCAGGAACCAGACTACACTGATTGTACTGCATGTTTTTTATTCACTAAAAATATCTGTCTCGTAAAAATCGTTCATTCTGGAATTAAGGCTACACTGATTAAAGGATTAGTTCACTTCAGAATTAAAATTTCCTGATAATTTACTCACCCCAATGTCATCCAAGATGTTTGTCTTTCTTTCTTCAGTCGAAAAGAAATTATGGTTTTTGAGGAAAACTTTCCAGGATCTTTCTCCATATAGTGGACTTCAACTGTTACCACTGGGTTGAAGGTCCAGATTGCAGCTTCAAAGGGCTCTACATGATCCCAGCTGAGAAATAAGGGTCTTATCTAGCAAAACAATCGGTCATTTTCTAAAAAAAAAAACATTTATATATTTTTAACCACAAATGCTCAACTTGCACTAGCTCTGCGATGCGCCAAACACATTACGTGATCACGTTGGAAAGGTCATGTGTGACGTAGGCAAAAGTGTGAAAAACATCTCATTTTTTCCTCCAACTTAAAAATCATCCGACGTTTTACCTTTTTTTGTAAAGGCAGTTTGACTTAGTCTTTGCACGTTCGCTTTGTAAACACTTCCTCGGTACTTCCACCTACAACACGTGTGACCTTTCCAACGTGATTCCACTCGGTAGCCGCTGAAGTCCACTATATAGAGAAAAATCCTGGAGTACTTTCCTAAAATTTCTTTTCGACTGAAGAATGAAAGACATAAACATCTTAGATGACATGGGGGGTGAGTAAATTATCAAGAAATATTAATTCTGAAGTGAACTAATCCTTTAAGTTGTATGTTTTTGATTCATTAAAAAGAACTGGCTCATAAGGGTCACACGTTATGTTTTTAATTCACTAAAAAGGATTCATTAGAATCATTTGTTTGACAATCAGACTTCACTGGTTGTGTTGTATGTTTCTAAATCTTTAAAAGGATCGGACTACACTGATTGTGCTGTATGTTTTTAATCATTAAAAATAACTGTTTCATAAGCATCATAACTGACTAAACATAACTGGCTAATAAGAGTCATTAGTTTGGGAATCGAATCAGGCTACACTAATTGTACTGCATGATTTTGATTCATAACTACCTCATAAGAGTCATTCAGGAATCGGACTACATAGATTGTGCTGTATGTTTCTGAATCACTAAAAAGAACCCGCCCATAAGAGTCATATGTTTAGTATTGGACTACAACTTATTGTGTTGTCTATTCAGTAGTGATGCTACTACAAAGTAGCACAGAACGACTTTGTCCACTTTGATGTAATCTGATAACGCAATCAAACACCATTCCATTCCAGTATTGTAAAGAATGCAACCGGCTCTGAATAAGAACAGATGTTTGATTCCCAACTCTAGTCATCTGTATATTTGATTTACAGGTGACTGGATTTGTACATGGATTAAGATTCTCAAAGTCCCCTGATTACAACCCTAATGTGTCTAAACTAGGTTTTTAAATTTTCTAAAGTAACTGAGATTCTGTTCCCCTGCTGAAAATAACTCTTTTCTAAGGGCTCTAAAGTAACTTATGGAACAAATCAAGACATTTAATGAATAATAGGAGGCCTGTTTCCAGCTGAAACTATTTATTACAGCATCTGGATGATGTCAGTATTCAGCTAGTTGGTGTAAATGTCAGCTACTTGAGTTCTGTATTGTGCCAACTAGTTAAATATATGACATGGAGCCTATGAGTAACCCACCTTCTCTTTCCATTAGTGAATATGGTTTGATCTCTCCCTCTGGCTTTTTTGGGGGAACTTTTCTCAATTGGACCGCTGTAAAAAGAGCATGGTGGTCAGAAAACACCAACAGAAACAACCGGTATGATTGAAAATAAGTCTGGAGTACTGCAAGCAGTTAAACAGCAAACACTGCACTCTTCACAGATATTCATACAAGTCAATATCCATGGCCATAATGCATATATCGATTATCATTACACTGCACTTTAGGGAAAACATATAGCACTTATCTATAATTGGATTTTAAAGGGGAACAGCAAGGGATATTGTAAGGGAGGAAGTTCGTAAGTGAGTTGTTGGGACTTATTATGTGGGCAGACGTTATGGGGGTCCGGTTGAGTGCAAAGGAAGAGTATAGTGAGTGGACTGTCTCTTAAACTATGGGGATACGCTAAAGGAGTGATAAGTAAGGTGGAAGCCAGGTGACGGTAGGGGAGGGGAAGGGAACAGCAGATATTCAATGTCCTTACAAAAATCCGTACATCCCCTGATCCGTCAGAGGGGAGGAAGGTGTTCCTGGGAGAGTTTCATGAGACAAAAGTGCTTGAACAGTGAATGTTTTCAATTGTTTGCATAGGTTAAACCTGATCTAGGGTGACAACCAACTATACTACCATGATCTGGTCATTTATACACATTAATAAATACATTGAAAATGGTTGCCCAGGCACGTCGATGCCATTTTACAGAAAACAAAATAACAGACTGTGGTATAAAATAGGAAATAGACATGACTTAAATATAGAGAAAATTAAATTGCATTCTCAGAGGTTTACATTTTTACATTCTGAAAAGGAAACTGCAGTGCTTGCAAGGCAGCAAAAAAATGCTTAAGTTTTAGGTTTTGGGATTTTTCTGCATAAAATTTTCAATCTATAATCATCCACCAGGCCGATAATTATATAAGGAACATGACATGTAAGTCTATTGTAAGAAGGATCGTCTAACCCTGAATAGTGTAAGTGAACTCAGTGACTTAACTGTCTGAAAAAGAAAATAAACTGTTGTGATTTTTACCTAAAAAAAATACAACCATAAGTTTAACTAGAACCAAAGCCATCAAAATGAAGGGAAAATAAATAAATAGATAAATAAAATCATGTCTTGACACTTGCAGTTTTTAATTAAAATAAGTGTTTCAGTATTATTTATATATTATTAAGTATTTATTAAAGGATTAGTTCACCCAAAAATGAAATTTCTGTCATTAAGTACTCACCCTCATGTCGTTGCCGCGTTGCCGCGCTTCCATGTTCTACGACAGAAAGCCAACTTTATTTCCATTATTGGCTGGCTCTTGCATCAGCATCACATGCACGCGTCGTGCTGCTCACGTGTACAGCGTTAGCCAATACTGAGCCGGCATTCGGACGTAAACATGGAAGCGCTGCACTGTGTTCACTACGTCAACTGCATATGACAACAGTTCAAATTGTTGAATAAAGTTGTTATTTTTGTTTTGTTTTTGTGGACAAAAAGTATTCTCATTGCTTCATAACATTAAGGTTGAACCACTGTAGTCACATGGACTATTTTAACAATGACTTTAATACCTTTCTGAACCTCAAAATGTGTAATAATGTTGCTGCCTATGTGTGGTTCAGAAACCCTCGGATTTCATCAAAAAATATCTTAATTTGTTTTTCGAAGATGAATGAAGGTCTTATGGATGTGGAAAGACATTACAAATGTATTGCATTGTGTACAGCAGAACAAAGAAATTCATACAAGTTTGGAACAACTTGAATGGGAGTAATTAATGACAGAAATTTCATTTTTGGGTGAACTAACCCTTTAATACTTTGAATTAGCTCTTATTTGTAATATTTCTAGTTTTCATTTTCATTTTAGTTTAAGCCATTTTTGAGGTTTAATCATTTTTATTAGTTTTTTTTTTATATTTCATTTTTAGTTTTAGTCATTTTAATTTAAACTTAAACTTATTATATATCAGTTAGTTGACAAGGCAGCATTTCTAATTTTATCTAATACATATTTTTATATAATATAATTTTTTTCAGATTTATTTCAATGAACGAAAATGATTTTTATTAGTTTTATATTTAGTTAGTAAAAACAACACTTATTAAAATAATTGAAAATACATTTTCATGGCCAAAAGAAATATTTATGGCCAGTATTTACTCACCACTGTCAGGTGTAGCAGCAAAAAGTTAATATTACAAAAACCTAATCCTAAAAAGGTAATAGATAAATACCTAAGTTTAAAATGATGCATAAAACAAAGTTTAAATTAACTTTTTACATTCTATGGTTCGGGCTGAATTACTTGCAGAAAAACGAGGAAGAGAAATGAGTAAAAAGAGGAGGAATTTCATTACAAAGCTGCCTTGCACGTACTGTAATGAAGAGAAGGGGAGGTTGTTGCCCTGAGAGAACAAACCATTGAACACTGGAACAGATCCAGAGCAACATTCCAAACCCACATAACCACAGAACAGTGATGCAGTCAGGACTTACCTGATCTACTCTGGAAGAAGCCATCAAATACCACAAAGTTATTCACCTGACATAAACAAGTGTGACAGGAGAAGAAATTAAGACATATTAAACAAAGAATTACATCATAACATTCAAACCGTCATTTAAACACCTCCAAATTTTTTGAAGAAAAGACTATTGTATGAAGTCTGTATTGTGTGCAAATGAACATGCTCATATGACTTGGTCATAATAACCATATCAGGATTTAAATCCAAGACATAACATGTAGTATCTGATGAAGTCATTTTCAGTGAAAGTATTATTGGGTTCAGTTACAAACTGGATTTCTGAGAAGAGTAACACCATTTCCTCCTAACGAAGTGTGGCACAATAAAGTGTCAAGGTATAAAACCCTCTTCCTCTTCCAAAATCTCACTCCACATAACATTAAACATGCTTTAAATGGCTGTGATTGTTTCACGTCATTCAGCACTTTCTGGTGACTCTTACCTGAGGCACACTGATTTTGAGATCATAGTGCTTCTCTAGAAATGATAGGAATTTAGGAGAAGGTCTATCGTACGCCATCTGCTCAGGCTCCACCCGTTTGTGCTGTTTAATCAGAGAATGTGAAATTTGAGTCACAAAAACAAACGGCTCTTTGCAAGTAAATACAAATGGGTCTTAAAGGGATAGTTCACCCAAAAATGAAAATTCTGTCATCATTTACTCCCATTCAAGTTGTTCCAAACTTGTATGAATTTCTTTGTTCTGCTGTACACAATGCAATATATTTGGAAGAATGTTTGTAATCAAGTATTTCTCGCCCCCCACTGACTGCCATAGTATTTTTATTTCCTACTATGTTAGTCAATGGGGGGACGAGATCTGCTTGGTTACAAACATCTTCCTTTGTGTTCAGCAGAACAAAGAAATTTGTACATGTTTGGAACAACTTGAGGGGGAGTAAATGATGACAGAATTTTCATTTTTGGGTGAACTATCCCTTTAACACTGGACAAAATAAAAAAGGGACAGTTCAACCCAAGATGAAAATCTGTCATTCACTTTCATGTAACCCGTATTACTTTCTCTTTTTTTCAGCAATCACAAAAGTAGATATTTGGAAGAATGTTCATGCTGCTCTTTTCCACTTTCAAAAATTACAAAATAAACAGCATAAAAGAGTCCATGTGACTAATATGATACATTCCATGAGTATTCTCTGTAATTCAAAGAATTCTCTAAGAAACACACCAAAATACAAGTTATTTAAGTTTTAAACTGAGCTTTTAAACGGAGTTTAATAGTTTTTTTTTTTTTTTACAAAAATCTTAGCCTTCACCATAGCTCTTAAATCTTATTTGCACTTCGGTTTCTTCAAACTTGCAATGTAGCATTCAGGGAGTTTGAAACACGAAAAAAAACAAAAAACAATTGAGCTTTCATTACTGACGTCAATATGCGCATTTGACAGCTACAGTGAAGGGGAAAATTATCTGGGAATAAAAAATTTAATTTTAGTTTGTTCAAACTTGCAATATAGTGAATTTATTATAATGATCACTTTCATGATACTTTTATTGTGCTTTCTGTTGCTTGCCCTTGTATGTTTTTGTTGTATGGAAAAGAGCAGCGTGAACATACTTCAAAACATTTTCTGCGTTCCACACAAGAAAGTCAGTCACACAATTTGGAATGACATGTGAAAATGATAAACAAATCTTTTAATAAATCAGACCGCTGACAGACACTCACTTTCAGCATGAAGTCAAAGAGTTCAAGCCCGTAGCCATGTCTCTGCAAGGTCTCTGTCACATAGAAATCGAGCACACACAATGGCTCGGTTTCCAAATGCGCCCCCCGTTGGTTCTAGAGGCAAATACAACATACTATGTGTTGATGCATCTGCTTTAAAAAGTGTGCACTCAGGCATCACTCATTAGGCGAGATTTAATTACAGTCAATAATGAGGGAACACTTACAAGTAAAAAGAGCTTCTTGTAGCCAACCTTCAGAAATCCAACTATAACACCCCTCCCGCTGGGAAGACAGGAAGAGGGAGTCAAAGATTGTTATTAACAGCAGAAGTGGATGTGTTTACATTTAATGGAAATGGAAACACAGGAAAGAGAGAGGTCAGTTGAATTGACATCTAAATAGATTAAATCCGAAGCATAGGGTGGGGGAGGGACAGAAATAGCCAGCGTACCCGTTCTGTTCCCCATCTTTCAGGAGGTAGAGATGATGTCTGTTGGCCTGGAGCTTTGCAGCACTGGTTATGGGTGCAGGCAGCTGCTGAGCCTGAGGAGTTACACACACACAGATGACATAATGACAGACTGAAACTGACAGTAAATGACATCTGCAAGCTCAAGAAGAGACAAAATACAGTCATTATTACCTTAGAGGAGGCTTTTCCCAGCTCATCTATAACTGTGGTGATCTGAAGAAGAGGATCTGGTCTAGTGAACGAAAAGCAGGTATGTTAGGAATCTTACACAAAGAAGACATAAAATGTGAATCAGCATTTATGATTCCAGTTATCCAGGTCATAACGATAGTTGCGATAGGTCAGTTGAACGGTCAATTTTGATTTCATGGTGACAACGAATAGGCTGTCATTACATTACAGTCATTAATTATGATGTGCTACTCGCTGATTTGCTCTTGGGGGGACATAATCATTCTAGATTAGATTGAAGTTTTTGTTATTTTTATTTTGTTTTATTTTTAGTTAACACCAGAGGTATAAATTTAGATATGAGGGCCTTAGAATATTGTCTCATTCAAAGGAGGGCCTTGAAGTCATAAAGAAACACTGTTCTAGAGAGCATCTGATTAGATTAGAATCAATATTCAATTTCATTGAAAATTAAATCTGCTAAAAGTGAACTTTTACAGTCTTTAACAGGCACATAATCATACACTACCGGTCAAATGTTTTTTTTTTATGTTTTTAAAAGAAGCCTCTTCTACTCACCGAGGCTTCATTTATTTGATCCAAAATACAGCAAAAACAGTAATATTGTGAAATATTTTTACAATTTTAAATAACTGTTTTCTATTTGAATAGATTTTAAAATGCAGTTTATTTCTGTGATGGTAAAGCTGAATTTTCAGCATCATTATTCCAGTCTTCAGTGTCACATGATCCTTCAGAAATCATTCTAATATGCTGATTTGATGCTCAAGAAACATTTATGATTATTATCAATGTTGAAAACAGTTGTGTACAGCATTTATCTGAAATAGAAAGTTTTTGTACATTACCACTACCGTTCAAAAGTTTGAGATCAGTAAGCGTTTTTTTTTTTGTTTTTTTTTTATCTGGAAAGAAATTAAAGAAATTAATACTTTTATTCAGCAAGGATGCATTAAATTGATCAAAAGTGACAGTATAGACATTTATAATGTTGCAAAAGCTTTACATTTCAGATAAATGTTGTTCTTTTGAACTTTAAATTCATCAAATAATCTTGAAAAAAAAAAATTGTACACAACTCTTAATAAATGAAGCTTTGGTGAGCAGAGGAGACTTCTTTTAAAAACATTAAAAAAATCTTACTGTCCAAAAACTTTTGACCGGTACATAAAGTAGATGACCTTATAGTTACCACACAAAGAGTAAAAGCCACAAAATACACACACAACTGGTTAAATCAAATAATTTTTGGTGAATTTTAAAATGCATTTAAAATCTTAAATTGTTGTATTTATTGTAATTTATGCTGTTACATACAGTGTTGGTTACGTATGCTGAAAAAGCACCACAAATTCCTGCATTTTATTAACATATTTTTATTAAAAAGATTTTTTTTCATGGAATCCATGACACGTTTCCATTAGGGATTCTCAGTTTGTTTTAGGATTTTTTAAAGAAACTGCTCAAAACACATTTTTAGTAAAGTTTTTAATATTTTATATTATCATTGTGTTTTATGTATCATGTATTATGTTTTTGTAAATGTGTTGTAGCCCTTTGAGTATAAGGAAGGTGCATTACAAATAAAATGTATTATCTATTGCATTGTGTGATTTTCTATACAGTGTAATTACAGAGAAGTCTATGGCTGAATCAGCATTGTTCAGATTAAAACAGACTAATGTCAGATTTGTTATTTACTCAGGGCCGCATTTGCATCACCTGACGTCAAGCTCTACTTACAGCAATAAGCTTATCATTACAGGAAAAAATTACAAAGATGACCTGGACCAAATTGAACATTTAGCCTAATAAAACACCCCCCACTGACAGCAGTGTATGTATAATGCACAACTGTGTCAACCACTGTTACAAGACAAAAGCAGTGAATGTTGCAAATCTCCCAAAAGATTACACCCCTCGGTCTATACAGGAGAAACATAAAACATACATTACCTCCCATGCGCTTTCCGACCTGCACTCAAGTTGTTATCCAGCACTGAAATTCTCTCGGGAAAAAGCGCATTTATGTCGAAAGGGAAATCCATTGTAAGGACAGATCTGAAATCTTAAGACAATACTCTTCTAATTCCCTGCTGCAGATTCAGATGCATGTATTAAAGAGCCAATCGATTCTTCACTGCATCACTGGCCTGCACTTAAAATACCAGTTCCACATTAGTGCCGCTTCAGCAGTAGGCTTGTTTAAAAGCATTAAAAAAATGTATAGCGGTGTTATCAATGATTCCTCTGTCCTCCCATTGTGTTTGTGTCACTCCCTTGTGCAGGATGAGCGCCAGTGGTCAGCCGTAGTGCTGTTAAAACACACGCCTGCAGGATTCAAGACGGGAAAATGTCACATAAGTCTAGCAACACCTGCAAATGTTTTAAATGTTTCCAGTTATAGCTCTGAAATGTACAAAAAAAAAATCTTTATCTTATACAGTAGCAGAAATCAGCGGCTTTAGAAGATTTATTTCCGTTTCCTCTCGGCAACGGCAAGCAACTACACACAACTTTGTGGTGCATAGCAACCGATAGCAACCTATTATATTGCAGTCAGAAGTCAAATGATCATATAAACACAGCCATACTTGCACCCTTTTGTATTTTTTTTTCTTCAATTGCTATTTTCACCCTGCGACTTTTCTTTGACAGCATTTAACTTTAACTCTTTTTCGTGATTTTTTTTTTAATTGCAAAATTTAATGGCCAGCAATTACCACTGCATGCTGTATGGCTGTGCTTTTGATATATGAATGAATTAATAATTATTAATTATATTAATATACTTTTGTGGTGTGAAAATTGTACAGATATTCTCTCTCTCTCGATTAAATTGAAGTCATAAAAACTGCACGCATAATATATTTTTAAAGAAAAAGAACCGTTTTTGAAGTAAAAAAACCGACGATGAAGAAGAAGAATGTTTAAATTTTAATGTAATATCTGGACGAAATGTGCGTGTATTTTCATTCAGGCAAATATTTCGCTACCCTACCTGCAGCATTAGGACCCTCTTAAATTACCTTCCCTGGACGCAGTGCGATCCTGTTCTGCGGATGCTGCAGTTTTTGAGGTAACGGTGGATGGGCTTTATATTTTTGTATTAAATACCAAAAACACAGTTTATTGCTATTTGTTTACATTTGTTGTGAAACGCTGACAGCCTGTGCGTTAACGCTAACCTAAGACTTGCAAAAAGATTTGGCGCTTATGGCCTCGCCCTCGTGGTCGTAGACACATTTAGTCCATAGACCAACATGCTTAATTGAATATGACTTGATAATATTATGTTCATTGTTTGCAAATGTTTACTAATCCTGAATATTGTCGTGTTAGGGAACCAAATTGCAAAGAAATGGTCCGAAGCGGCAAGAACGTCTCTGCTGTAAGTATGAGAATACAGCATTTTAATTTTCTTTCAGGGGTTTTCAAACTGGGTCCCGGGGACCCCCAAGTACCACAAGTTGAGGGGTCCGTGGAAGAGTTCAGAGAAAAGCAGTGTAAAAATAGTAATAGTAATATTTAACTAACTAAAATGGATGTAATTTGTATACATTCAATTCATATTACAGTACTATGTTGATAAGTACTATGCTGAGAAGTAATGTTACATAATAGAAAATATTTTTTCCTCAAATAATATTATACACATTTATAATATGTTCACTGCATAATTTGGGTCTTTATACATATACATACTTTAAATTGCAGAATCATATTTGGGGGTCTGTGGCATCTAAAATATTGAAAACCCCTGTTGTCCATTATTGCATGTAATGATGATTCATTAGACTAGAGTCTCTGATTTACCCATGAAGCTCTATATAGTGCACTGAACACATGCAGTACAGCTTGTTATTGTGTAGAAGTGACTTAAATGTTCCTAAACGTTAATAACTTTTACAGGCTAGATGGGAGCAAAAAAAAAAAAAAATGTTGCCAGGAAGCTGATGTCAACCGTTTACTACCAATGGGTAAGAAATGGTTTGTGCCACTGAAAACTTCTAGCAATTAGTCTTTCTTTTTAAAGGAAAGCGTTTTGCCCTGTTGTCCATTATTGCATGTAATGATGATTCATTAGACTAGAGTCTCTGATGTACCCATGAAGCTCTATATAATGCACTGAACACATGCAGTAACAGCTTGTGATTGAGTAAAAGTGACTAGGATGTTCCTAAATGTTAAAATAACTTTTACAGGTTGGATGGGAGAATAGGATGTTGCCAGGTAGCTGATGTTAACCGTTTACAACCAATGGGTAAGAAATAGTTTATGCCAATGAAAACCACTAGAAACTTCTTTTCAAAGGAAAACATTTTGTCTGATTGTCAATCATTGCATGTAATGATGATTCATTAGACTAGAGTCTCTGATTTCCCCATGAAGCTCTATAAAATGCACTGAACACATGCAGCACACCTTGTGATTGAATAGAAGTGACTTGGATGTTCCTAAATGTTAAAATAACTTTTGCAGGCTGGATAGGAGAAACGGATGTTGCCAGGTAGCTGATGCCAACCGTTTACAACCAGTGGGTAAGAAATGGTTTGTGCCACTGAAAATCTCTTACAATTAGTCTTTCTTTTCAAAGGAAAGCATTTTGCTCTCTTGTCCATTATTGCATGTAATGATGAATCATTAGACTAGAGTCTCTGATTTACCCATGAAGCTCTTTATAGTGCACTGAACACATGCAGTACAGCTTGTGATTTGAGTAAAAATGACTTTGATGTTCCTAAATGTTAAAATAACTTTTGCAGGCTGGATAGGAGAAACGGATGTTGCCAGGTAGCTGATGTCAACAGTTACCCAATCAATGGGTAAGAAATGGTTTATGCCAATGAAAATCTCTAACAATTTCCTCTGAAAGGAAAACATTTAGTCTGATTGTCAATTATTGCATGTAATGATGAATCATTAGACTAGAGTCTCTGATTTACCCATGAAGCTTTTTATAGTGCACTGAACACATGCAGTTCAGCTTGTGATTGAAAAGAAGTGGCTTGGATGTCCCTAAATGTTGAAAATATTTACAGGTTGGATTTCAAACAGAATGGTTGATGGCAACAGTTGACAACCAGTAAGAAAGGACTCGTTTCTTATTCCCATGACTTTGCACGTGTGGCCCATGATGAGCTCTAACAACTTGTTTCTTTTCAAGGATTTCAGCAAAAGATTTGCAGCCAACATAGACGTTAAAATGTCTTGAGCCCATGATTCTATGCAAAGGTTGGTGTTGTATTCTAACAGTGCTGTTCTTTTATCAGAGATGTGCAATGATGATTCAACAGACTAGAGTCTCTGATGACAACATGAAGCTCTTCACATTTCTCTGAGCACAGCTTTTGATTATGAACATGTATTTGTTATGAAGAACTTATGATTGACATTGAATTTTATTTCATTTATTTTTTTTAGGTTGACGTGATGCCAGAATTATGTGCTAAAGATGGGTATATGCATGTGAATGTGCAGACTCGTGTAAGTAATGGACCAATAAACCTAGCTTTGGTTATAGCTTGTGTTAATGATGAATGCGTAGTTCGGTTCCACTGAAAGTCAATGAAGTAACTTTCTCGCGGCGCACTGAAACACTGATAGACAACTGATACACCTTGTTTTTCTCATTTGTAATCTAATACACTTTTCTTTTTAAGGACAGAAGTTGAAGTCGTGGAAGAAGAGTTGTGATCGGTTTGCAGCACAATGGTGAACTGTCAAGCTACTCTGTAGTATTGTGTATCAATTTAAACACTTGTTTCAGTGCTGTTTTATTTCCAAGGACAGTTTGAGGAGTAACTGCTTAATTGTTTTTCACTTTCCAGTTCTTTGTAAACTGCATTTTCTAAATCGAGTTTGCATTTAAATTTGAATAAAAATCACAATTACATGTGGTGTTGTTTTTGTTGCATGTAATTGTATGCCTTCATCTTATTCATGTTGCTGGATAATGGATTAATATCCGTGCAAATGCTCTCAAATGCAGTCATTTTAATAGTACAGTAGCATTCATAGCATGCAGTTAATTTACACCCTATACTAACACCTTGTGATTTATATTAAGCTAATTTTGCAATGGTTTAAACCTTTCAAGTAGGAATTTGGTTATGTGATATCTGATGTGCAGCCTGATTTAAAAAAAACAACAACTTTGAGATATTAAGAATCACAGTTTGTTCAGAGGCCTGAGATGTTTTACCTATGGGTCTTTTTGGATATATTCAAACAAATGTGGATTTATTTGAACACTGCATGTAATCCCACCGCTGTTTGGTCGCGATCACAAAGGACCTTTATTATGGAAACTATTGTTTTTGTTAGTGGTGGCGTATATCATATTTCACTTCACGCTACTTCACTCTCCTTACATATTTTTTTTTTTTTTTTTTATTTTTTTGACTGGTCTGCTTTGTAACAAACGCGCATGCCTACTAATGGACTTTAATAGTTTACACGGACTGCCGCAAATCTCCAGAGTGAAGGTCATTGGGTCAGTGATGACAATATAACCGGTTTTGTTCTTCACGTACTAGTGCGTAATGACGCCAGATTGGTGAATGAATCTATCTTCTGAGTCGGATCTTTTCAATGAATGTTGAAACTCGTTTGACCTGAAAAGAGTGAAAGGCTGGTAAAATTCATAAATTGAGCATTTTTTTTAGTATATTTCTCTTAATACATGAAGTAAAATTGAAGTAAGATGCTTCGGATTCGGAATGGCATATTAGTAACTTCTCTTACTATTTAAAAGCTTTCGTCTTTTCAATAAACCTGACATTGTACACAAATATTGTTACTTCTCTAGACGAATTGCTTGTTTCTGTATTATCGCTTTGTATAAAAACGTCTGCTAAATGCAGTAATAGTATACTATTCCACATTCAGGCCGCATGTGTGATTTGTAACGGAAAAATCGTAATGAACAGACGCTTTCGAGCAAGGAGGGACCACGAGTTGACACAATTCAAATGAACCATTTGAAAGAATCGATTCGCGGGAACGAGTCGGACTTGCCATTACTAGTAAAGGAAGCCAGCTCTTACACAGTTTTAATTACATTTTCTCAGTTCTCTGTCAAAACGCGGGGAATATCTTGGAATTAACGTACACTGGTCTGTATTTTCGCACTCTGTCTATAATTGTTTATATGTTGAAACGTTTAAGTTTGAGCATGTATGTGCAGGGCGGTAGTGAACAGGAATGTGAAGCTGGCATCGATAAGTGATCTTAACTGTTTTTGCATCTGAAGCAGAAGGACTGTGATGTCCTGAGGATGTAACCGTCAATTATTATTTATCAAAGATTTCACGTAGGAGGTATGTTTAATTATCCGGTCGATAGTGTTTTGTCGTTCGACATCGACACAGTTTAGCGTATAAAGTGGTGGAGTCGATCGGCTTGTTCAGACATGCTAACCGACGCCGTTTCGCCCGAGGGAAATACTTGTAAACCACAAAATATATGAGACCCTACTGCCACAGTCATATTTTTATTTTTTAATTTTAATTAAAAAATAATTTATTTTCCTGTCATCGAATGATTTGCAAGGGTGTGGTCTGTAAGTTATGCTAATACAAACACGCCTTAATACAGGTCTGTTGAGGTGTCATTGTTTAGATGCCTTATACTTGTTGTGGCAGTGTAAAACTTTGTATCTTATCTTAAAGGGACACTAACCGTCGTTTTTTACTTTTTAATAGCTATACTATTAGATTAAGAGGTACCTGTTCATACTATTGCTTAATACTACAGTTACAGTTTAATTAACAATTATATTAGCAGTTTCACACACTGACACTTTATTCATGTTATAGTTTTTTAATTTTCCTATTTTTGCATTATAAAATAATAGTGCCGACATGACCGCAGTTGTAGGGCGAGTTTGGGGGTGGGTCAGTCCAGTGAATCTATACTCATCCTGGGGCAGTAAGACCAAACCAGAGAAACCCTTAACAACGGACAGTCAGATTAAAAGCCGATGGAGCTTATGGGGACTTACTGCCTGGGTTTGGAGGGGCGAGAATACCAAAAAGGACCAAAAGACACAAGCTGAGGAATTCTGGGAGACCGAAGAGAATTTTAAGCCTTTGGAAGTAGAAGAGCTTCGGGCGATGAGTCCTGATGTTGAGACTGAGAAAGCAGCGTCCCAAAGCTCCTCACGCTGGTGGAGGAGAATGCTTCCATCCAGATACTTCTTTTGGCCCCGGTGGTCGACATCCACTGGGCTCCGGCAGCAGAAATGTGCCGGGTGGAATGAGGGTACATGGGACTCTGATGAAGTCGACGGGGAATCAGACTACGGGACGCCCCCGCCATCCCCCACGCCGCTGTCTCAGCAGGCATCAGCATTCCGTTTCTTCTCTCGCTCGTGGACGGGAGAAATTTTGCCTGAACATTACAACATTTGCTTTAATTTCCTCCGCCACCTCTTTGATTTGTTCGTGGTGGGCTTCCTGAGTACTGTGTCCCCTCCGACCAAGATCATTTTGGACGTGCTGGGGGTGCAAGGGGCCCTGAAGCTGTGGCTTCATGGGATGGCCATGTTTCTGGTGTCATCTGTCGGGATGGCCGGACTGCTGTGGGCGGTACAGGAGTACCTGCTGCAGTTTGCTTTGATCTATGGTATCGTGCAAGCCCTGGTCATCTCTGTCAGTGTACGCCAGAGTGAAACTTTGGCAGAGGGGGATGATGGGAAAGGTGACGGTGAGGTCAAAGAGGGTGAGGAGGAACAGGACGACATATGGGAGCAAACCACTGACGAAATAAAAAATGGAGTTAAACAAAGGAGTTGAAGACCTAGGAAAAGTGAGGTAAATCTGGGTGAGTAGTTGTTTCTGCCCATGGAACTTGTGTTTTTTTTTTTTGCTTGTGCTGTTGTCAAGAAAAATACTTTTCTTTTATCTAATTATGCATTGTATGAATTTATCTAACCCTTAGTGTAGTTTGCTAAGTCAACTATCACGTACTAATCATACTTAGGGTTATGGGTTTGAAGAAACCCTTAAACCCTTGTGTTCTGCTGAATGCAAAAGAAGTTATTTGAAGAATATGGGTAACCAAACAGTTGATCAACTGTTTGGTTACCAACATTCTTCAAAATGTCTTCTTTTGTGTTCAGCAAAAGAAAGAAATTCATACAGGTTTGGAACAAATTGATGGTTAGTAAATGATGACAGAATTTAAATTTTTGGGTGAACTATCCCTTTAACATAAGTATTAAACTTTGGTGCATAACGTGTCCTGCAACATTTATGCTAAACCTCAAAATATACCTCAAATCTTGAGGCTTGTTGAAGAGAGGTGTGCCGTTACTCTCTAAATCAGGTATTCTCAGCTGAACATCTTTGCATAAAATATTCACTTGTACTGCCAATTCTTGCTGTGTTCACAGCACGCCATGTAGCTCTAAGAAAATTCAGAGTTTACAAGTTGGAAACCAGTTCTACGGACATTCACTTTTTTTACATGTCGAAATATCAATAGCCTCGTGGGCAGCACGCCAAGATATAGTGCAGTTGTGCTTCGGGCATCCCGAGTTCGTGTCCCGGGTCATGGACCTTTCCCGATCCCGTCCCCCTCTCTCTCCAACTTCCTGTCAACTTCCTGTCCTGTTGTAATAAAGGCAAAAATGTCGAAAATAAATCTTTAAAAAAAAAAGAAAAGAAAAAAAATGAAATATCTTAATTACGTTAATTCCAACATAGCGTGAACGCACCTTTTCGTCCCATATACTTCACCCTAGCAACCGTATCGCAGTGTGCTAAAACCCACTAAAGACACTTTAGTTGCTTAACAACACACTGGCAACAACCCACAGCACCATGGATTTTACTCATATTTTCAACAGAGCATTCAGTTATGAATTACAGTTTGATTTTTAGAAGGCTATTCCTCTGCCTCATGTTTTTTAGAAGTGTCCTAACCTTTGCTGTGGGGCTTACATTTTTTTTTTTTTTTTTTTCAACCAGAGAAAACAAACGTGACAAATGACCTGCCTTTTAAAAATTGCTTGTAAGTCGCACATTATGCTATATTATCACCAAATGTTGGATTCAATCTTTTTCTCAACTTGTTTTCTTTCAATTAGAACAGATTTTTACATTATTTGTGGATCATTTTGTCAATATTCAACAAAATATTAATGTTAATTAATGTTTAACCAGGAAATTTTGAAATGCTTTTATCTTGTACAAAATGGAACAAAGTCCAATCTTTTTGTCAACTTGTTTTCTTTCTACTAGGACAGGTTTTGTATTTATTTTTAAAACTTATTGATTGTATAGGCCTCATTGATCTGAGGATAAAGTTTATCTCTGTGAAAACAAAAGCCTTTAATACTCAAAATAGTTTATTCGTGTATGCACAGGTCCGAGGCCTTTATCTTTGCAAGCACACATGTATATGTGAACATAAACATGATGAACATGCTCCTTATTTTCAATCTCCCCGTTCATTTTCAATGGATGGCCATTTTTGACCAATATAAGCTCTGATCAATGAGGCCGCCTACTATCAGTCAGTTTAAAAAATAAATATAAAACCTCTCCTAATTGAAAGAAAAGAAGTTTGAATCCAGTATTCGATGATAATATAGCACAACAAGAGATTTATAAGCTATTATTTTGTAGACCGGTCATTTTTGACCAGGAACACCACAAGTGTAACAAGGTGGGGAAAAAAATCTTAAAAAAAAGTAGAAAAATTATCCAGTAGTTATACCATGGGTGAGCGAAGTCAGAAAGTGTTTAGTCCAGTGCGATAACATTAACATTTTTGGGAAAAAGAACACAAGGGTTAATTTTTTGAACAGGTGTATACGTTTTTACCTCATTTGCTTAAAGGGATAGTTCACCTTCATGTTGTTTTAAACTCGTGTGACTTTCTGTTTGGCTTTCACAGAAAAAGAAACTATGAAGCCTGTGCTGCTTTTTCATTGCCATGTAATTACAACGAATGTGGATGCAAAATCACTTTTCAAAAAGCAACAAGTATCATAAATATAGTCTATACAACTCATTTTCTATGTTTAAAGTATTCTGAAGTCATACAAAAACTCTGCAACAGACAGACCAGAATCGAAATCAATATTCCCTCCAGTATAGGGAATATTGATCAGAACGAGTAAATTATGGCAGGATTTTCATTTTTGAATGAACTGTTCCTTTCAAGTTAAGTACAACACACAAATATCTATTATCATATTGCATAATGCAACTGTCACTAACCGTTTTTTTGTGTCACAGGTTGCTGACATGCTGATAGTCCAGTACCTAGATCTCTCAACATCGACCACCAACAACTTACAATGAGCGATTGAAGAGCACCCTAAATCTACCAGCATTCTACCAGAATTTTTTTCTCACTTTAAAATGTACCTTTATTGTTTTTTTTTTTTGTTTTTTTTTTCCAAAACAATTTTGACATAGAACACCAGCAGGAGAAGTGGATGAGTAAAAGACTAGAATCTACAGCCACAGTGATAAAACAACAGAACCAGCAATGATTGATTGTCAGGGAATTTCACTGAAACTTCCAGTGGAATATTGTGTGATTCTGAAGGCTTATGCAGTGAAACGACTAGTTGTTTGTAACAAAACATTCATTTTATATGGTGATTAACACCTTTACTACGCCAACGCTGTATGTAATGCAAATCTGCATGTGTCACTTTATTCGTAGCTCGATGTTGCCTCTAACGGAGTCTCTGGACTGTTCATTTCTTTAATGTGCTCTTCTGTGTAATGGATTGAGTCCATTATATCTCTCATCCTTTATTCAGTCCATTAGTCCACTCACGGACAATCTTAGTGAACTTTTTGAGCGCAATTGTAAAGGAACTGAATGCTAAATTTCAGAAAAATAGCCTAAAACACTTTTTACATACAGCAAACCTGCTCACTACATTATTCTGTACTTGTATTATTTTCATTCATTCAACCTGTTCGTGAAATCACGACTTCCTTATGTCATTAGAACCACTGTGTTTGACATATATTATGCTTCATTACAGCATTAACTGCATGTCTTGATTGATTTCTGATGTATTGTCTTTCTTATTTGCTTCATTTATATTTCAGTTGATTATCCTATCTTTTGTGCCTCACGATATCTGGTACTTTGGCCAGTTCACAGGGAATTATGGGTAATGAAATTAGAAGTAATTTTGCACAACTGCATACTGAAAGCTTAATATCTAATGCTCTGTTGCACAAACGTGTCTCGTGCTTGTAAGAATAGCTTTCTCCTCCTGAATGTGTTCAACAGATAGCGTTTTATCTATGCATGATACTATAGAACAATGAAAAACTTGTGAAATGCTTTTCTTATGTTGTGAATGGCTTTTTTTTGGTACTGGCTCATCAATTTCTTGTTTTTCATGTCAGTTATTTAAGCATTAAAATGTAGCGCTAGATTTGTTGGTTCACTGCAACCATGGGCAATGCAAGAATATGCGTAACCTTTGAAGGTTCTTTAAAATGTGTTTTTTTTTTTTTTTTTTTTTTTTGTAAGTCTATTGAAGTGCGGGCCACTGCTGAAACCAGACGGCTGTGAATAGAAATGTATGCTGTAGAGTGAAATGGATGACCGCTCAAGGATAGATGTACCTAGGTTGTGGGACACATAGAGATCTACATCTACAGCTCTTAAGTGCTACACACTGAGTCTTTAATAGTCCTTACATCTAAAATAAACTTCCTTTTCCCACATTTCATATTTGGAGTATGTTTGTCTATGTAGTGACTTCTATGAACTGACACAGATGGGGTCAATCCATCTCGAGTGGTCCAAAAATTCATTTTGGTTGTACTGATGTTTATGTAAATCTCAACTCTAAACAAAATTTGTTGTGTCATTACACAGATGGCCACCATGGTTATTAGGAAAATAAAAAAAATGGAACACTTGAGATGGGTTTTATAAGCAGTGTTGGAGAAAGTTACAATACTGCATTACTCCCTGAAAAAGTAACTAATTGTGTTACTTAGTTACTTTTTATGAAAAGTAATGCATTACGTTACTTTTGCCTTACTTTTTCTCACCTGGGCTGGGCTTGCTTGTTTGTATTTATTTATTTATTTTTTGTTAAAAATCAATTTCTATTTTTGGCAAATGTAAAGGCCCTTTCACGTAAAAAATGAAACAATAAACTTTAGGCTGAAGGAAGTGTAACGTTACACCTGATTTCTCTCAGGTCAGTCTATAAATGGGAAAACAAAGTAACTTATGTTACTTTTTTGAAAAAGTAACTCAGATATTTTGTTGGAAATCTAAAAGTAATGCGTTACATTACTAGTTACTTGAAAAAGTAATCTGATTATGTAACTCGCGTTATTTGTAATGCGTTACCCTATCAGTATCAGGGTTTCCAACTTTTTGAACAATTAAAGATTTTTCCACTTGTTCATATTTAGAAACTATATATAAAAATAATTTGATTGCACTCTTGAGAAAATTCCATACAATATATTTTAGAGCTGAGCAGAAAAAGGAAAAATATTTCCACTATAGAAATTTACGTTTTAAGATTTTATTCATTTCCAACACTTCTCCAGGCCTGGAAATGGCAGTTTTAAGTTCCCTTATATTTCTAATATTATAATGTTTATTATATTAAATCCACAGCAGTTATTTTAGTATCATTTTATAGTATTTATTTTGAAATAGTGCTTTAATTCAAATTAGTTTTAATTTTTTGAGTTACATTTTTAGTAATTTTGTTACATTTTTTGTCATTTTTACTATTTTTTTGGTAACATTTTACAATGAGGTTCATTAGTTAAACATTAGTTAATGTATTAACTAACATGAACTAACCATGAGTAATACATTTGCTACTGTATTTACTAATCTTCGTTAAAGTTACTTAATGAAAATAGTTGTTCATGTTAGTTCACAGTGCACTAACGTTAACAAGATTTTAATAATGTATTAGTAAATGTTGAAATTAACATAAACAAAGATTAATAAATGCTGTATAAGTGCAGTTCATTATTAGTTCATGTTAACTAATGAACCTTATTGTAAAGTGTTACCATTTTTTAAAGTACATTTAGTTTTAATTCATTTTTCAGTTTGTTTTAGTAATTTTAGTATTCCTATTATTCAAAACTTTTTTATTTCAGATAGATGCCAAAGCATCATGTCT
This sequence comes from Hypophthalmichthys molitrix, assembly GCA_037950675.1. Taxonomy (NCBI): domain Eukaryota; kingdom Metazoa; phylum Chordata; class Actinopteri; order Cypriniformes; family Xenocyprididae; genus Hypophthalmichthys; species Hypophthalmichthys molitrix. The sequence goes on along the minus strand of CM075510.1, from coordinate 19,801,746 downwards.
AATCATTCTTTAAACAAAAAACATTAGTTTTAGTTGATGATAACATTCATCCACAGCTCCATTCATTGCTGCTGTCTGTTTAAATCATGATTGTCAATTTACACATGACCGCTCTAAAATGTTTTACCAAAGCTTCTTAGATCAATTAATAATTCATCAACTGAATCATTACATAAATACAGATATCATAAGGACTGAACAGAATCAGGATGGGAGTCAAACAGTGACGACACAATCAGGTTGCCATTAAGCATTTAATAGATATAAACAACAAAATTTAACATCTGTTTATTTGTGTTAAATCCACTCTATGACCTTTTCTATGTACATACAGGTGCGTTCACAGTAAAGGGACGACAGATGCATGTGAATGCTGGGATACACATGACTGATGGGAATCAACTGAAAACTGTATCTGACATCGGTGGAGAGATGATGCTATGTGCATTTTGGTCTTGGCCAGCATTCTGACATGCACCTTCCCGTGCTCTTTATAATCACATATAATCAGTCCTTAAAGCTCAAGTCTAACTACTATACACCATGCTGACAGCATGCACCTCTCCCACTAATAGTTGGATTTTATACCAGTTTCTGCTAAATAAAAGCAGCTGTAGTGACCAGGATGACATGAGGCACCTTACACGTCAAAGGGTGATGATCTCAATCACACACACCAAAAAAATTCTCCCCTGTATTTCATGTAAAGCATGAGAATGAAAGGATAATTGCCAAATCTACACATTTTCAGATCAGTATCCCACTGTTTAATTTTCAATGCTGCTGTTTAATTTTCTTCAGTTTTGGGTAATGATCAAGGTGCCGTTCTCACCTCGCATTCAGAATTAATTCAGATGTTTCTCAGTCCACTTTACTACATTTTAAACACATTAATGTCTTTGTATGTACATACTGAGTCTCTTACTAGCCTGATTGTCTGAGGGGAGTCTCACAAGATCTCAATCAAACTTATGAAAACTAATGGAGATGATTTAATGCGCCCTTGTAAATATATTCAAAAGGATGAGTTCCTGAAATCTCATTTATTGAATTCACTATAGCACACAACATTTACTATGCTTGAATTTCCTGAAGTGATAAAGTGATATGAAGAAATACTGCTGCTAGAACTGTGACACAGCAAGGCAAATTATATATGATATAAAATTCCTTTTTTTTTTTTTTTTTTTATACTGCATTTATTCCTTTTAAATTCGCAAGGCGAATTATATTTGAAGGTTTTTAATTCATTAAAATATTGTTTGTGGACACAGAACTGGTAAGATGAAGTTGTTAAACACAAACAAATAAATATAGATTTTACAAAAAGAAATAAAAACCAATGTCTTATGTACAACAAATATCAATTTTCCGCAGCATTCAGATCGCAAAAAAGGTTTAGTCTTCCCAAAGTCATCACACTAATGACCACGGGGAAAACGAATCACATTGCATTGCTCTACAAGCTTTCATTCATCAAAAAGCATTCGACACCCAGTGATGGTGTGATGTAATTCAGTGTGAGTGAGGATGAGGGATTATGGATGTAGTGCCGCCCGTTACCCTTCGCTCCAAAACAACTCCCATTATCTTCTAGTGAGGGTTTGTTCCCCCAGAGCTAGGTGGCGCTGTGGTCCCTCCGCCCTCCCTCTGTCCATTGCCTCTTCTCCCATGTCCCAGAACGCAGTGCGCACTTCCGCAGCCTTCCTCGTCATCCCCCTCACTTTCCGAGGAAGATTCGCCAAACTGTCGTGGCTTTTCGTAAATACAACAACCTGGACATATCAAAGTGTTTTTAGAAGAACGTGAAAAACAAATAAGCTCAAACGTTCTATTTCAAGAAATGAAACATTTAATCGGCCACTTTGAGCTGATGCAGGTTGTTCTAAACCTGATTTTCAAGGTCAGCTATTTTAAAGCTGCCTTGAAATGGCCCAGATCTGCCTGTCCTACACTATTTTTCCAAGTATTAGGCAGATTTTGATGTTATACAAGAAATTCTCAATAAATACACAAATTGAATGACCATCCGTAATTCAGAGCACCAGATCTACACTAATAAACCCAGACTCACACTTTGAAGACCTCCGGCCTAGATGTTCATTGTCCACGGTGTCACTGGACCACTCCACTTTCTTCTCCGTCTTCCTTTTCCTGAGCTTGATGGTCAAGCTTCTGCCCTCCTGAAACCATCATATGGAGAATATTAGGGCACGTTTACATGACAACGATGTATTAAAAACAGAAAAGTTTTTCCTTCGCATTTTTTGCGTGCAGAAGACAACGGTCCCTTATGGACATTATTCAACGTTGTTATAGATATGAGCAACCATTAATAGCTTTGATGATAGCTAAATCTATCACAGCAACCATAGTTTCTTTCCGCCATAAAACTAATTTGTGTTACTACTGTTAAACCACGATAAATTAATATAAGATCTTACTAGTATGTACTATGGTTACAACAAGGTCTGTTAGACATACACCACAGCAATACAGTGTATTCTTTGAATTACTGTAGTAGAATACCATGTATTATGGTATATGAATCATTTAATCATGGTATCATTAAATATTATGGTATAACCTGTAACTATATGTCAAACATTATGAAGACAATAAAGTGTAGACAGCAATTGGGATTTTTCATTACAAACATATTTAAAAAATTCTAAATAAAATATACAATTATAAATAAAAAATAATAAATAATAGCTTCTACGGTACAAACATTTGATACTTACTACCGTTTTACTACAAAGTGAAACACTACTATAGTTATTAATATTTTTGAATTAATTTTATATTTTCAGTTTCCATTTTCATTTTATAGTTGTAGTAATTTTATGTTTTGTGTTTTTTAGTTTTTATTCATTTTTATTTCACTTTTAGTTTTTTTTATTATTATTATTATTTTAGTATGAGAAATGTTGGTAACAAGGCAACTAGCTGAAAAAATATTTTTTAATGTCTTATTTTATTCAGTTAACATTTATTTTATTTCAAGTAAGGATTTTGTTTTGTTTGTCTTATGATTTTAGTTATCTATAATTGGAACTATCCCAGTAACGTTACCTTTTGAGTAAGTGCTGTAAAAAACCTTTCACATTTTTTCTATCATTTTTTTAAGGCAGTGATAACACCGGTTATTGTAACTAAACTGAAAACAGTGCTTACCATTGTAAATTTTTCTAAGGTGCATAACAGGTTAAAAGATTAACAGGTGTATTTTTGGTGTGATGGGGGTTAACTTATGATCATAATACTGCCAAACCAGTTGAGCACACAAACCCTGCTGTTGACATGTTGACTACTAAACAGGCCTTATGCTGGTATCTAGTTAGTCAATTTAAACTAGTCGTTATGCTAACTATAAAACGATTAGTTATTTAAAATAGGTCTCAGTTCTTGTAGCTGAATTATTCCGTGCAAGTGTGGTTAGTGATGGTGTCTATAGAAACTAGGGCAGGATACCTGCTGCGGTGGAGGTGGTGTGCCCGTCTGAACGGTCTCCGTTATCGTCTCACTCGATGTACGTTGTACCTCCGCCATAGCACTGATGAAACCCGAATAAACCTTCCCAGAGGCGCTCGATCGACGAAAGTCTTGTCTCAATTTAGAGAATATTAAAAAACAAATATTCAGTTGTCGGTTGTCGTGTCAGAATGTCGAGCTAGACGCTATGTGAATCTGTGATGAATGCATGAGATGAATTTGCACTAGTCTAATCACTCCTCGGAAGGACGCATTTATGGACGGACCAGTTTCTGAAGTTGACTGTGTTTCAAAAACTAGTGAGCCGACTACCTAAACTAGATTTGTGGAATTATAGTTGTATTTGAAGTCAGCTCAGCTGAATTTTCATGTCCAAATACGCTGTTTACTCGAAACACGCCAAACAATTAACGATCTCAGACAGCGCAAAAGCAAACTTGACGCGTAGCAATGCGGTCTAGCTAGGCAGCTTATTAGCTTTTAAGACACAACCGCTGAGTGTTCCTCTAAAAACTATCCGACAGGAAACAGCGGACGCTACAAGAACTTATATATCGAGAAGGAAATATAATCCACTGTAATTTAACTTTCTTTGTTCGCAGCTTTTTGATTCGTCACTCATCTGTGTTTTTTAATTTAAACATTTTAACTCATACAGAATTTTAGACCTAAATATAGGAGTGGGAAAAATCAATGCCGTATCCGCAATATGTCTGCGCCCAGTGACTGCACACATCGAGTGAAGGTACGTTCCTTTTATCTGTTATTTTCAATATGCAGCTTTTCTCTGATTCTGGTTCTGAAGTTGCAGAACGCATTTATTCATAATATTTTCATAAACACGAACCTTCACTGTTTGTTTCACATTTTATGTATATATAAATATGTTTTGTTATGCCATTGTACTGAATGCTTACTGTATTCATATTCCATTTCATTTACATTGGTACTACAAGCAGTGTTATTTGTGTAAAAAATATATATATATATATATATATATATATATATATATATATATATATATATATATATCAAATTTTTTATTTTATTTTAATTTTTGTATTTTTAGTTCTTAAATGTAGTTGCCATTTATTTACTGTATATTTTTAAGTTTGAGTTTTTCATCTAATATTTATATTTTATTTAATTTCAGCTTTATTGCAGTTACCAAAAATGATTTTAATATAGCTGTAGTTTACAATAACAACACTGACTCCAAAATACATGACAAAAAATACCATGGTGTTATGTCTAAAAAATGAATTTTATTTTGTTTTATAACTCAATTTTTTAAATGTGATTCACAAATTAAATCATTGTTTACAATTCTTTAGCCTATTTTTGTCACATTTTGTTTACAAGACAAATTTAATTTGTCTTTCTACATTAGTTTCATGCTTAAGCGCTCCAGATTTCAGGACATGTGGAAGTGTGTGCATGTGGTGTCACCCAGAATCTGGAGCAGAGATCTACAGAGGGCCTGGAGCACATGGGGATGCAGACTCTGCTCTCAAACCCCATCTAACACACAGCCCTCACATCATCCCAGGACACAAGCCGAGAAAGCCAAACGCAGAAGAGCACGGGAGAAGGCCATACTCAGCAGTGTGGGTTATACATAATCAAAATAGTGCACATTTCATTCGGTCTAAAACCTTTCAAGCCTTATAACCCTATAACCCTTATAGGATGTGAATGATGTTGGACTGAGCTGGTCAGATAAAGAGAAAATAACCTACAATGCTGCACTCTTACCTGGAGAGAAGAAAGGTAAAAGAAGATTTTTCCTCCTCTACTTCCTATTATGTCTTGCGTTACTGTCCATTGAAGCTCTGGATGTTTTTTTCACTGATGGAGTTTGTGTCTGACTAATGCAGTTATTATAGATGCTTATTGCTATCATCCCTGTCTCTGTAATTCCCATGTCTTCCAAACATCCTCTCTTTTAGACACCACTCTGCCCTTCCCACAATCCTACAGCCCAGAATATGTGGAGTTTGGCTGGTATCAATGGTGGGAGAAACGGGGATTCTTCAGTCCTGAGCAGCATGTATGGGAGCAGTTACATCTCTATATACATTTCTATCTTCTTCAATAATCTGTTAATCTGATAAGATAATTACAAGTCTAAACTAAACAATATGTCTAAAACTGTACCAGCACTTCTCGTGTTTACTCCCTCTTTATGATATTTGTACATATTAGAATGTTTTTAACCAAGTTTTTTTCCTTATTCTCCAGAGTAAACAGCCCCATTCTGTTGATAAATATTTCTCCTTATGTATTCCACCGCCAAATGTGACCGGCACTTTACATCTCGGACATGCACTGACAGTGGCTGTAGAAGATGCTTTGGCTCGCTGGTACCATTTTTAGAAACTCTTTTATTATTACTAACATAACATGCATCAACAATACATATATACACACACACACACACATATATATATATATATATATATATATATATATATATATATATATATATATATATATATATATATATATATATATATATATATATATATATTGTTGATGCATGTTATGTTTATAGGTTTTGTCAGAGTCTAGTATTAAGTTGGATATTATAATATTTTGAAAAAATATTGTTGTTGTTTTTTTTTCAATTTTTGACCGTTCAGGCGACGGATGCAGGGCTACAAGGTGCTGTGGGTTCCAGGCTGTGACCATGCTGGGATTGCAACACAGGTATCCCATCTCTACATCTGTTAAATAGTAAAAGAGGATGCTGAGGTGGCTATGTATATTAGCTGTTCATATGTGCCTGTGTGTTAGTCTGTGGTTGAAAGGAAGCTGTTGAGGGAACAGGGGAAGCGCAGACAGGACTACAGCAGAGAGGAGTTCCTCAAACAGGTCTGGAGATGGAAAAATGAGTGAGTCTGTGTCTCTCCTTTTTTGCTGTTCTTAATTTCTATATGTATAGAAGCTTGTTTCTGCCAAAGAATAAAAAAATAAAACGGATAATTGCGACTTTTACAATTCTGATTTTTTTTTTTTCTCTCGCAGTTGCGAGTTTATATGTCACAATTTAGACTTGCGAGTATATATCTCACAAATCTGAGGGGAAAAAAGTAAGAATTGCAAGTTTATATCCCACGTTTTGCAAGACTGTGAGAAAAGATTTTTTAAAAAAAAAAGTTATTCCCGCAAATTAGTACTTTATAATTCGCAATTGCAAGTTTATATCTCACAGTTGTGTGAAATAAACTCGCAATTGAGTATTATAAAGTCTGAATTGCGAGAAAATACTTTTTCTCAGAATTTCAAGTTTATATCTCGCAATTTGGACTTTATAACTCACAAAAAAAGTTTATATCTCACAATTATGAGGAAAAAAAGTCAGAAGTTATAAAAAAAAAGTTAGATTTGCAAGTTTATATCTTTACAATTGCAGAAAAGTTAGAATTGCATGTTTATATCTCACAGTTTGCGAGATTGCTCACAGTTGTGAGAAATTATCTCAATAAATTGAGTATCTGAAAGTCAGAATTGTGAGAAAATACTAATTCTCAGAATTTCAAGTTTATATTAATTCTGAGAAAAAAGGTCATTGCAATTACCTTATTTATTTATCAGAGCCTTTCAGTGGTTCAGGGCCTGTACATCTATTACATTATCCATTTCCATTTACAGTAACTGTTTAGGGATGTCCTTCTTAATTCAACCTAAATGTTTGGCTTTATGTCATTTTAAATGTGTTTTTTTTTTTTCTTTTTTTTTTCTCCAGAAAGGGAGATGAGATTTATCATCAGCTGAGAAAACTAGGTGCATCTCTTGACTGGAGCAGAGCCTGTTTTACGATGGACCCGGTAATAAAAAGGATTTTCTCAGTTGTTCACACATTGGCTTTGTTTGGAATAGTTCACTCAACATGGCCTTCCATTCTCTTGTGAAAAAAATACAAACAAACAAAAAAACACTTTAGCATACTTTTTGTCTACAAAATTGTGTTAAACATTAAATATTACATTTTTTCTCTATAGGGTTTCAGCAGTGCTGTGACTGAGGCCTTTGTCAGGTTGTGTGACTCTGGGCTCATCTATCGCTCTGAAGGTCTGGTCAACTGGAGCTGTGCGTTGGAGTCAGCCATCTCAGATATAGAGGTGCATCACTGGGCCAAAAAATGTCTAAACACTAGCAGTCCCACACTTTTCTTGTAGACTAAGGCATGATTTGATGTGTTAAGGTGGATTCAAAGGAGCTGTCTGGCAGGACTCTTCTGTCTGTTCCCGGTTATCAGCAGAAAGTAGAGTTTGGGATCATGGTTACATTTGCATATCCTTTGGATGGACAGGGTAAGTTGATTTTTTTTTTTTTTTTTTTTTTTTGCTTGATTTCTTGATGTTGTTTTACCCCATTGGTTCTAAGCTAGATGTGTTTGTTTATTTATTTATTTTTTTTGTAGAAGGAGAGATTGCCGTTTCAACCACTCGCCCAGAGACGATGCTGGGAGACGTGGCCATTGCTGTTCATCCTGATGATCCTCGATATAAAGTAAAGTTATATTGGTTTTAAAAATGGATTTTGTTGTCAACTTACAGTGTCTTGACTGTACTTGTGTTCGAATGGGATATTATTGTACTACTCATACCACATTTGATAAATTTGTATTCAGTATGCCAACTGTGTATAGTATGCTCATTTTCTGGGCTATTGTGAACTAGAATACTGAATAATTTCAGTTTACAACTAGAGCTTTAGCCCAACATATTCATTCTTTTCTCTTCAGGATCTTCATGGCAAACACTGCAGACATCCATTCACAGAGCGGTTATTGCCTATTGTCACTGACTCTATGGTGGATATGACATTTGGCACAGGTATTTCATTCATTTATGCATGATATTTTTAGAGATGAGTGCTTAATTTTATTTGTTGATACCTGGATCTTTTATCGTTATCCCTTTTCACATTTCCGGAGTTCTCAGAAGATGAAGTTGTCATAGTTAGGTAAACTTCTATAGTGGTGAACGGGAGACGACAGCAAATATAAAACTATAAATATAAAATCTGTGATAGTGTTTCCACAACTTTCCAAAAGAGAGAAGTGTTAAATTGTTAATTTGTACTGTCAAAGTAATATAACACAAAGTATAGCATTATAAATGTATATACATTTTTTAAAAAAAAATGAAAGTATAAAAAATGTTACTAGATTTGTGATGTTAATAACTGTGGCAACGTGTCATCACAGTCTGTGAACCGCAAGCCAATGTTCCATAGTTTCTTTTTTGTGAGGCTGTTCTTATGAACATATGACATTGGTCTAAACATGTGATGCTCCTAAACTCATAATACATCTATATATATATAAGTCTGACTTTATGAATCACGCCAAAGGAAAATCAAGCAAGATTGAGAAACATTGAGTATTGATGTATATTGAGAATATTGGTGTAAAATTTGGACAATTTTTACATTGACTGTTCAAATAGCAAAAAATCATTTGAGAATACAGCCTTAAGGTGCAATCACTGTTACCACCGTTCAGTGAATTTTTGTCGGCAATATCCAGTCTTTTTAATTGGAATGTGACTTTCTTTGTATTTGATTTGACTCTCTTCGAATTTCTTGTGAGGGTGAAATATTTAACATTGACCAACAGAAAGCTGCTTGGACTAAAAGTGGCTTCTATGTGAGTGGTGCTTCACAAGTTGCTACACTATTGTCAATGGACAGTGGACCTTTTTTGCCTGATAATCTGATGTAATTTTACTATTGTGACCACATCTTTAGTCTCAGCTCCAGTCTTTCTACTTTGTGTTCATAGGTGCTGTTAAACTGACACCAGCTCATGATCACACTGACTTCCTACTCTCTCAGAGACTTTCACTCCCACGCCTCACTGTGATTGGAGGAGATGGGACTATGACCTCAGTCTGTGGCCAATGGCTAGAGGTACAGAGATCATTTTACAATTTACCTATTTGTACTTATAGTACTTGTAGTATTTGACTTATAATAATAATAATTTGTTTCTTATTTCATTTGGTGATTTAAAGAAATTATTAGTAACACTTTACAAAAGGTCCCATTATTTAATATTAGTTAATGCATTGACTAACAATAACTAACAATCAGCAATACATTTGTTACAGTATTTATTCATTTAGTTAACATTAGTTAATAAAAATAAAACCATTCATTATTAGTTCTTGCCATCTCAGGTCCATTATGTAATACTAACAGATACAACTTTTGATTTTAATGATGTATTAGTAAATGTTGATATTAACATTAATTAAAATAATACATTTTTTATAAGTATTTTTCATTTTTAGTTCATGTTACTAATGTTAACGTTACCTTATTGTGAAGAGTTACCAAATTATTATATCCCCTAAATTGCCAACTTGAGAGACAGTTTTTCTAATTGTAGGGAAAAAATAGTACTTAATGCATAACTTGGTGTGAAATGGGTTAGTAAATAACTATGCTAACTATAAATGTAACAATAACTATAACTATATTAGCATGCACACCAACAGTAAATGCACACTGAAGTTTTGTCGTCTGCTTGTGCGCTTTAAATTTGAATGGATTCTGATTGGATGTCAATGTTTTCATCATTCATCAGCTGTTAAAAAAAAAGAAAAGAAAGAAAGAAAAGAGAAATAAAAACATGTTCTGAAAGTGATTCCAAAGATATTGTTCCTCTGTGTCGTTATTGTTATAGTTGTGGTGTGCACTTCCATATTCTCATAGAATAAGAACGATTATTAAAACTTAATGGTTCTAGTTATCACTGTAGTTCACACAATGAAACCTGAAAACTCCAGATTTGAGAGTCAGAGGGCTCTGAGAGAAACATTTCTCATAACTTTTTTTTAAAGGTCAAACTGGCAACTACAGGTATCTAAATATGCATCTTCAGTATATATCAAAGGGGTCAGTAAGGGTGTAGGAATACCTCAGGATCGTGAAACTTTGAGCATATTGAAGGTTTGTCCACTTTTATAAAGGTCAAAGCATCTGTACTGTAGGCCTCTTAAATATGCATTAACATATTGTATTACAGGAGGTCAGCGGGCTGTAGGAATATTTCAAGATCATGAAACTATAGCGAGTTTGAAAGGACTCTGAGATCAACATATCCACAGTTTAGCCTTCTAGCTTGGTGGGAAGTCTGGTATAGAAAGCATATTTAATGGTCTAATTGTGCAAACCTGAATCCCAGCGTGTTACAAAATTCAACCCAAAAGCCTAAATATGCTTAAAAATTATTATATGTTAACTGCGGCTTCCTGAAAACAATTTCAAGTTGAGAAAAGAACAGTGACCCTGGACCACAAAACCAGTCATAAAGGTAATTTTTTTGAAATTGAGATTTATATAACATCTGAAAGCTGAATAAATAAGATTTACATTGATGTATGGTTTGTTAGGATAGGACAATATTTGTCCGAGATAAAACTATTTGAAAATCTGGAATCTGAGGGTGCAAAAAATATTGAGAAAATCGCTTTTAAAGTTGTCCAAATGAAGACCTTAGCAATGTATATCCACTCACAAAAATACTTTTTTTATATATTTACGGTAGGAAATTTACAAAATATCTTCATGGAACATGATCTTTACTTAATATCCTAATGATTTTTGGCATAAAACAAAAAATAGATAATTTTGACCCATACAATGTATTGTTGGCTATTGCTACAAATATACCTGTACGACTTATGAGTGATTTTGTGGTCCAGGGTCACAAATACATTATTAATGTCAATGCTTAGGTCTCTGTGGGTTAAAATACTGCAAGAAATTAATATTATATTATATTATATATTTCCCATGACCCAATATAATATAATATAATATAATATAATATAATATAATATAATATAATAATTTAATATTATATATATTCTTTTTGGATTAAGATTATTTTTCTTACCCCATTGGCAGATAATAAAAACTTAAGATAAGTTTTTAGATATTTGGACTGGAAACAAGACAAAAATACTAAGTAAGAAAAGCATTTTTTGCAGTGCTTAAGGTATCTCTATATTTAAAGGAATAGATATTCAGCATGAAAGTATGTTTCTATCTCTCAGGGTGTGAAACGCTTTGATGCCAGGGAACAAGTAATTACTGCACTGATGGAGAGGAAGCTGTTCAGAGGAAAGAAGGATCATCCCATGTCATTACCAATCTGCAGGTAAACCACTATAAACTATACCCCAAACCAGTAAACCCTTCCCAATCCTCTCATTTCTGAAAGAATTACAGGCTGCTGAATTATCATCTGGCTATATTCCGCCACATTTTTGTGTACTTAGGCAGACCATTCCTTTAAAATATATTTTTTGTTTGTTTGTTTGTTTTTTTTTTTGACTAAAAAATACCAGTAGTGCTTGACCTTGTGTCCTATCTTGATTTTATTCCTCCCACATAGCCGTTCTGGAGATGTCATTGAACCTCTGCTGAAGAAACAGTGGTTTGTACGCTGTCAGGAAATGGGCAAAAAAGCAGTTCAAGTGAGTGAGTGTGTTTGAAATGTGTGGTTGCATCAGATATAAATTGTGCTGATTTGCTAAACCACACAGTATGTAGGACGGAGACAGTTTTTCAGCTCTGTCTTACACATAATTATAATAAGGCTCATAATTATATAAAATAATATTTTTGGTTTCCACTAAAACATTACGCAGTTAACTGTTTTCAACATTGATAATAATAAGAAATGTTTCTTGAGAAGCAAATCCGCTTTGCCAGCACAGGAATAAATTACATTTTTAAATATTTTAAAGTACTAAATAATATTTTAAATTGTAATAATATTTCATAATATTACTGTTTTGACTGTATTTTTGATCAAATAAATGCAGCCTTGGTGAGCATAAGATACTTCTTTCAGAAACATTGAAAATATTACCAACACCAAACTAATCAAACAGTCATGCACATTTACAGTTAAAATGTCATAATCCTAGATTTGTTTACATGGCCTTGTTGAATTGACATGCTTGTGGTTTAATTACGGTCCCTGTCAATATTCCCTTGAGCAACATCAAATGCGTGTCTCATCAAGAGCTTTACTGGAAAACATATTCCTGTTACTGGTCAATGATTTAATTTGCCATTAAAATTCAATTATTCCTTTTGATGATTTTGTTAACTTACACATTGACATACCATGTAAATACACTTTTTAGGCAGTGGAAGAAGGGGATCTACAGATAATTCCTCACTTTTATTCAAAAATGTGGAAGAGCTGGCTGTCCAACATCAGGTTAGCCTTATTATTTACATTATTTACAATTATGCAATTATACAATTACATTATTTATTGTCAAAATGTACTATTTTGTGAGTTGTCTGTTTGACTAGTCAGTGAGTCTGAATGAGGCTCTGTATAATTAGGCTGGTTTAGGGTCATGTCCATGTCCATCTGTTTGTCTGACCAGTGACACTCTTCTGTAAATATGTTTGAATAAGATTTTGTGTCATGTATATCTCCACCTTGCAGTGATTGGTGTATTTCCAGACAGCTTTGGTGGGGTCATCAGATTCCAGCCTATCGAGTGACACTGCAAAACTCAAAGGACACAGAAGAGGTGGGAGGCTATCATAAAATCTATAGCCCAAAGATGACATTTAACATACTTGCTACACCATGTGTCTATAAACCTGAGGCCTGATCGTATTGCGTGAGGTTTTGATGAAAGCTTTTACGGTTGTTGACTGTATCTCGAGCAGGAACAGTGGGTCTGGGGCAGGAGTGTTGCAGAGGCTCGACAACGTGCGGCTGTGAAGTTTGAAGTGAATCCTGATGCCGTCACACTCACACAGGGTGACTATCATAAACTTGACATGAATCACACTTCTGTTTTAGTGATTACTACTCATAATCTACACTACTGTTCAAAAGAATGGGGTCTTTTAAGATTTTGTAATGTTTTTGTAAGAATTCTTTTATGCTCACCAAGGCTGCATTTATTTGATCAAAAAACTGTGAAAATAGTAATATTTTGAATTATTATTATTACAATTTAAAATAATTTTCTATTTTATTGTTATTTATTCCTGTTATGGAAAAGCTGAATTTTCAGCAACATTACTACAGTCTTCAGTGTTACATGATCCTTCAGAAATCATTCTGATATGCTGATTTTGATATATTGATACAGAAGGTATATTGAAGAACAGATATTGGTGATTAATTCTGTATGATGCACAATATACGAATCATAAAGTGTTAGTTAAAATGATAACCCTTGAATGACAACTCATTTATTTTTCCAAACATGTATGATTTTTGTTCTTCTGTGGTGCTAAAAAAAAAAGAAGAGAGATTTAGCAGAATGTCCAAGCTGCTCTTTTCCATAAAATGAAGGTGAATGGTGACCAAGGACTGTCAAGCTCCAAAAGTGACAATAAACCATAAAAGTTGTTCATACAGTATGACTCATGCTTTATATAGTCCTCTGACAGCACTGTGTGGAAAAAAAAAAATTACTTACTGAAAGTTAAATAATTTACTGATATTTTTTATATTTAGCCACAAGCTTTCATTAATGTTCACACATATTAAAATATGGCACGCCATAACGTGTCACACTAGGTTTGTGCTCAGTAATGTGATATTTGTATACAGCTGATGCCCCTAATTTGAATATGTACTTATTCAAAACACATGAATGAAATTTGAGAGTTTTCAGTGAACAAATTAAACTGTTCATCACACACATCTGTCATATGCATCAGAAGACTTGAAATATATTAATTTGGGCTACTCTTATGATACTTTTATGGTGCTGTTTTGTCATTTTGGCTTGACAGACCCTGTTAACAATTTATTATTAATAATAATCATACATTAAACTGTATGATGTTCACGATTACCAAACAACTCGGCAGCTTGCTGCATTATTATAGTACTAATGTGCGGCCACAGGCGTGTGACTATCAGCTATTTTCCAATAACTGCAAACGTGACTTTTAGCGTCAGAATTATCTGTTTTGTTAGGCTGATCTTAAAACTGATCACTTGCTCACAAATCAACCATGTGTCTGTTTGTTTCAGACCCAGATGTGTTGGATACTTGGTTCTCTTCTGGTCTCTTTCCATTCGCAATGCTCGGCTGGCCTCAGCAGGTTTATTTTATAGTCCATTTGTCTTTCACCAACATCAAAAAACAAAGAATGTCTGTATATTGATATGTGGAGATGAACATGCTTTGATCTGACTCTCTATCCTCAGACAGAGGACCTGAAACAATTCTACCCCAATTCCATTCTGGAAACAGGAAGTGACCTCATCTTTTTCTGGGTGGCCAGGATGGTGATGCTGGGCAGAGAGCTGACAGGCCAGCTGCCCTTTAAACAGGTTTTGTTGATGGCTTTTTGCTGAGCTCATAACTCTAAATGCCATATCGTAAGGTTGGCAGAAATTGAAAATTTTATATTGTGATGTGCGTCATATACCAAAAGTATCCAAAATGTCACTGAGAAATGTTACCGTCTACTTTGCCATCAAAATGTCTCTTTTTTTTGTGCAGCTCTGACTCTTTTATTGCTCTTTCTCCATCACTGTTTCAAACAGGTGCTCTTTCACTCTCTGGTGAGAGATAAATATGGGCGGAAGATGAGTAAATCTTTAGGAAATGTCATTGACCCTCTTGATGTCATCTCAGGGATTTCTTTAGAGGTATACACACATACACACATACTCACTCTCAGTCTTAAGGACTATTCCAACCACGTGCAAAACATAAATGATGTTGTGTTGACATATTTACCTTTGAATCTAGAAATTAGGGGAGTTGCAAATTGAACAGCTTGTCTTCATTTTTAAAGGGGGGCCTATTATGCCCTTTTTCAAAGTTTTGATTTTGTTTTTAGGGTCTACTAGAATAGGTTTTCAATGTTCAAAAAAAAAAAAAATCTCTAATAAATATATATATATATATATATATATATATATATATATATATATATATATATATATATATATATATATATATAATATATTTCACATATTTACATTGTTGCAGCACCTCTCATCCCAGTCTATCAGTAATGCTCTGTTTAGTTCCTGTCTCTATGAAGCCCCTCCTTCGAAAAGCACAGTGTGCTCTGATTGGTCAGCTAGACCAGTATGTTATGATTGGTCAACCACTTCAATCAATTAAAATGAAAATGGAAAATAATAACTGATTCAAAATATTAATAAAAATTATAATGGCATTTCATTAATACTTACATAATTTGCTACTTGTTATTGCTAGTCAATTACAGGTGGTTTTAGTAGGAGGGGCTTTCATTCAGCTTTTGATTGGACAAAAATGCCTGTGTGCGATGAGTCATAAATATATTTGGTCCATATCTCTGGAAGGCAAATGTTAAATGATTATACTGAAGTTTTATTTATTCAGCTTTTACAGTAGGAGTACGCTAACACATGGATGGCCTTAAAACTAATAGTAGGGATGCACAATACAGATGTACCGATATTAAACATTGTTTTAGTTTATAAATATTGAATATTTAATTGTGCATTCTAATTTTTTCATTTTCATTTATACATTTAATTTTCCATCATTGAATACATTTAATTAATCTTTAATTATTGGCTTATAATATCGGTTTAGCCAGAATTTAATAATAGACATGGACTAAAAGCCTCAAAACTCCCACTTTAACAGAGTAATCTCTTTTTACAGAGAATTTTATAAATAATTGTCTTTATATTCTGTGTGAAGAGACCAGTGTTGTAAATGTTAACTAAAACTTTAAAATTATTTTTATTAATCAAAATAAAGATGGAATAAAACAAAATATAATTATTAAATGAAAAGCATAAACTTAAAAACAAATGAAAATATGAAATGTTGCCTTGGCTACTAACTAAAATGTAATAATTTTAAGTTGCCATACTAAAATTACTTAAATTTAAAATAAATTAAAGCTAAAGAGAAATATTTAAAAAATAAATAAAAATGACATAAACACATAATAAAATTACTAAAACTAAGTTGAAAATGAAAACTGAAAATATAAAAATAAAAGCTAATTCAAATATAGCTTTTAGTAAATGAATAATACTAAAATAACACTTGGATATGTTTGGGAAAAAATGTCTTGGCAGATTTTTCTATACATTAGTGTAGTTTCATAGCATTACACTTAGTCTGAAAACTTTCAATGCCCTTTCTACACCTATATTTTTTTTTTTCTCCTTTCCCTTTTTAGTTCCTACAAACACTAAATCCTCAGTATATTAATAAAAGTAATAATTCAAACTTATTAATGAATATAACAAGACTTTGTACAGCTGGCAGTGAACAGCTATCAGTCAGATGCCTTTAACCAAGCCTCAGGGCAGAACTGACTCCACTCATTTTGAAAGCTCAGCTGAAATCTTAATATTTGAAGCAGCTAATGTTTTAATCACCACTTTGTAATGACGACTTCATTTTTTCTTGTCAGTCACATTCTGGTTTGATATCTGTAGAGTCTTCAAGAGAAAGTCAAAGAAGCAAATTTGGATCCAAGAGAAAGCGTTGTTGCCATGGAAGCACAGGTCAGTACAAGGCTCTCTCTCTATTCCAGTGATCCAGTCGTTCCCAACTGAGTAGGGTCACTTCATTTCTTGTGTCCTTTCTACAGAAAAAAGATTTCCCTAAAGGGATTCCAGAGTGTGGGACAGACGCTTTGAGGTTTGCACTCTGCTCTTATAAAGCCCATGGTAAGTTGCCCTCATTACAGAGTCTTGTAATCAAATCTTACGATCACACATACCTAGAGTTCTTCACTCCCTCCGCTGACGTTTTGTTCAAATCCTGTCTCAGGAGAGGACATCAGCCTGTCTGTGTCTCATGTGCTGAGCTGTAGACATTTCTGTAATAAGATGTGGCAGGCGGTGCGCTTCACCCTCGCCACGTTGCATGATGCAAGTTTACCAACATCGTTAGCAGAGGTACGACAGCAAATATCTCTTCATTAAATCAATAAAACAACCCGTCAAATCTCAGATGGATCCAGCTCTCACTGGGTGGCTAAGAGCGTATCTGCATGATGCCAGCATGATTTAATGATCTTCCTCCTTCCGTTCTGCATCTTGGTTCTAATGAAGAAATTGCTTTATCTTGTGCTGTATTTTGTCCTGAACCTCCACTATGCTGTTTCACATTCTTTCTTCTGCTTTCATTTGGTTTAATGAGACTAAATCATATAGGAAGAAGTACAGTGCCAGTGCAAAATGACTTGTAGAAGCAAATGGCAGAAAATCAATTTGAAGGATGAAGTCACAGTTCTTCACTGAGATTATCAGTTGATAACTGTGTTTCCTCCACAGTGTGCTTGTGGCAGTTAAAAAATCTACTGGCAGCCTGTAATAATACACATTTTGCTTTCAGATATTTTTAAGGGAATTTTGAGAAAATATTAAGTGAAATAATTGATTAATTTTGTGAATGCCTTATTTGCATGTATACACTACCATTCAAAAGTCTGGGGTCAGTAAGATTTTATTTTCTAAGGAATTAATACTTTTATTCAGCTAGGATGCATTAAATTAATCAAATGTGACTCTAAAGATATTTATAATATTACAAAAGATTTCTATTTCAAATAAATGCTGCTCTATTGAACTTTCTATTAATCAAAAACAATTACCAAATATGGTATCCACAAAAATATTAAGCAGCTCAACTGTTTTCAACATTGAAAATAATAAGAAATTTTTCCAGTATTTTTTATTTTCCAGTAAAATACTGGCAGCAGAGATGCCTGCAATATACTGTAATTCTATGGTAATAATGTAAAATTACTTTACAGCCATTTACTGTAAAAACAATAGTTCATTTCTGTAATTTTCAATTTACAATACACTCTAAAAAATGGTGGGTTAAAAACAACCCAATTTGGGTTATTTTTTGGCAACACAGCCCTGGGTTAAAAAGGGAACCACAAAAGGTTGGAAAATTAAAGGGGTCCTTGGTTATGATTTCACTTTTTTAACTTTAGTTAGTGTGTAATGTAGTGTGTAATCTGCAAAGTTACGCCGTTCAAAGTTCACTGCAAAGGGAGATATTTTCTTTAACAGAAATCACTTTTTAAAGACTACAACAAACAGCTGATAGGGACTACAATGAGCTTCTTCTCAGTTGGTGGCATCACAAAACCCTAAAATTTACATAAACCCTTCCCCTGGGAACACGCAACAAAGGGGGTGAGGCCAGTTGGGCTGCTTTAGAGAAGAGGCAGAGTTGTTGTAGTAGAGTGTTGTTGCCATGCCGTCATTTTACACCAGACTGCTTCACAAACGAGGGTTAATTCAACGCTGTATTTGCACAAAAGATTAACATGACGGCACATGCTAGTCAATGAGTTGAATCAACTCCACAGCAACTACATATCCATATCCACTAACCATTCAGAAATGTCCAGATGCATTCTATAAGTTGTATCTTCTTCCTGAGTCTCTCCATCAGTGTCCGACTCTGGTTTGAACAATGTAAGGGTGAACACCGTTACTGACAATCGTCATTTTGATTGCCTGAGATTCTCCAGCTTTGTTGTTGTTGAGCAACCGAGGCATGAGCTGTTAAAGCTCCGCCCTCTTCTGGAAAGGGGGCTGGGAGAAGCAGCTCATTTGCATTTAAAGGGACACACAAAAATGGCGTGTTTTTGCTCACACCCAAAATAGGGGCAAATTTGACAAGCTATAATAAATTATCTGTGGGGTATTTTGAGCTGAAACTTACAGACACATTCTGGGGACAACAGAGACTTATATTACATCTTGTAAAAAGGGCATTATAGGTCCCATTTAAAATCACACAGGGAAAAATGTTACAAACCCCGAAATTTTGAACAGTACTGTAAATTCAGTCAGATGCAATGTTTGTAAAATGTTTGACTGAATCTGTATATTGGCCATTAATCAAATTGCTTTCTAAATATCTGCAATGAAAAACTCATAACAGGCAGACTAATATTGATTTTAATGTTTTTCTCAATTTGTCTCTCAGACCTATCCTTTATCCAGCATGGACAGGTGGATATGTTCACGTCTGTACAGCACAGTTCAGCAGTGTGAGCGGGGTTTCGAGAGCTTCGAGCTCCACACGGTCACGTCTGCACTGCACTCTTTCTGGCTCCACAGTCTGTGTGATGTCTACCTGGTGAGTATGATCTGCACTGCAGTACTGTCATGATTTGATGGATCTTCCAGTCATTGATTGATGAGTTTCCTCCCTAAACTGGCTTTTTCTGTTCCTCTCTGACTCCTTCAGGAAAGTATCAAGCCGGTGTTGAAATGTGAAGGCTCTGATAGTGAGGAACAGAGAGTTAGAGAAAGGCAGGTGGCCACGTCTGTGTTGTATCACAGCGTGTCCATCTCTCTTGCTCTCCTCTCACCCTTTATGCCGTTCCTCACAGAGGAGATGTGGCAGAGACTCCTGCCTTATGGTGACTCTGACAGGACCTCTACCAGCCTGTGTGTGCAGCCCTACCCAAAGACCTCACAGCTGGTGAGGCAGTCAGAAACACAAACACTACAGCTGCTCCCTGCATGATAACATTATGCAGTTCTCTTTTTGTCACAAAACAACTCTTTTCAAAATCCTCTTTCACAGGAGCACTGGTATTTTCCTAAGGAGGAAGCAGACTTCTCTTTGGTACAGGAAGTTGTCAGAGTGGCGAGGTTACTGAGGGCTCAGTGCCAGATGACAAAGGAAAGACCTGACTGTGAGAAAATCTTAAGTTTTTCTGACTTAACACATGTTTTGGTTCTGTGTTGCTGTGTTTGCCAAGGCAGGTCTCACTGTGATCTGGTGACTGTTGAGGTCACTTGAGTATAGTGAACTCATTGTCATGTTCAAGAAACCAGTTTAAGATGATTTGAGCTTTGTGACATTGTGTAATATTCTGCTGGAAGTAGCCATGGGCACACTGTGCAACAATAATCAGGTAGGCTTTGACGTTTAAGCAATGCTCAATTGGTACTAAGGGGCCCAAAGTGTGCCAAGAAAATGGTGGATCCACACCATTACACCACCACCAGCAGCCTGAACCGTTGATACAAGGCAGGATGGATCCATGCTTTCATGCTGTTTATGCCAAATTCTGACCCTGCCATCTGAAGGGTTTTTTCAGTCTTCTATTGTGCAATTGTGTTGAGCTTGTGTGAATTGTAGCCTAAGTTTCCTGTTCTAAGCTGACAGGAGTGGCACCCAGTGTGGTTCAAGGTTCAACGTATTGTGCGTTCAGAGATGTTTTTCTGCAGACCTCGGTTGTAACTAGTGATTATTTGTGTTACAGTTGCCTTTCTATTAGCTTAAACCAGTGTGGCCATTCTCCTCTGACCCCTGGCATCAGCAAGGCATTTTTACCCACAGAACTGCCGCTCACTGGATATTTTCTCTTTTTCAGACCATTCTCTGTAAAACCTAGAGATGGTTGTGTTTGAAAATCCCAGTAGATCAGCAGTTTCTGAAATTCTCAGACCAGCCCGTCTGGCACCAACAACCATGCCACGTTCACTTAAGTCACTTAAATCACCTTTCTTCCACATTCTAATGCTCAGTTTGAACTTCAGAAGATTGTCTTGACCATATCTACAAGTGTATCTCAATAAATTAGAATGTCGTGGAAAAGTTCATTTATTTCAGTAATTCAACTCAAATTGTGGAACTCATGTATTAAATAAATTCAATGCACACAGACTGAAGTAGGCTACTTTAAGTCTTTGGTTCTTTTAATTGTGATGATTTTGGCTCACGTTTAACAAAAACCCACCAATTCACTATCTCAGTAAATTAGAATACTTCATAAGATCAATAAAAAAAAAGGGATATTTTAAACAGAAATGTCAGGCTTCTGAAAAGTATGTTAATTTCTATGCACTCAATACTTGGTTGGGCCTCCTTTTGCATGAATTACTGCATCAATGCAGCGTGACATGGAGGCAATCAACCTGTGGCACTGCTCAGGTGTAATGGAAGCCCAGGTTGCTTTGATAGCGGCCTTCAGGTCATCTGCATTGTTGGGTCTGGTGTTTCTCATCTTCCTCTTGACAATACCCCATAGATTCTCAATGGGGTTCAGGTCAGGGAAGTTTGCTGGCCAATCAAGCACAGTAACACCATGGTCATTGAACCAGCTTTTGGTACCTTTGGCAGTGTGGGCAGGTACCAAATCCTGCTGGAAAATGAAATCAGCATCTCCATAAAGCTTGTCAGCAGAAGGAAGCATGAAGTGCTCTAAAATGTCCTGGTAGATGGCTGCTTTGACTGTGGACTTCAGAAAATACAGTGGACCAACACCAGCAGATGACATGGCAGCCCAAATCATCACTGACTGTGGAAACTTCACACTGGACTTCAAGCAACATGGTTTCTGTGCCTGGACTCTGGGACCTTGATTTCCAAATGAAATGCAAAATTTATTTTTATATGAAAAGAGGACTTTGGACCACTGATCAACAGTCCAGTTCTTTTTCTCCTTAGCCCAGGTAAGACGCTTCTAACATTGTCTTTGGTTCAGAAGTGGCTTGGTATGTGGAATGTGACAGTTGTAGCCCATTTCCTGAAGACATCTGTGTGCGGCGGCTCTTGATGAGCTGACTCCAGCTTCAGTCCACTCCTTTTGAAGCTCTCCTAAGTTCTTAAATCGGCTTCGCCTGACAATCTTCTCAAGCCTGCGGTCATTCCTTTCACTTGTATACCTTTTCCTACCACACTTTTTCCTTCCAGTCAACTTTCCATGAATATGTTTTGGCACAGCACTCTGCGAACAGCCAGCTCTTTCAGCAATGACCCTCTGTGGCTTACCCTCATTGTAGAGGGTCTTGATGACTTCCCCATGACTGCTGTTGGGATTACTGACCTAAACCCAGTATTTATACCCTGAGAATGGTAAATTAATAGAACTTGAAATTAAATATTCTAATAATTTGAGATACTGATTTTTTGATTTTGATGAGCAGCAAGCTGTAATCATCAAAATGAAAACAAAAAAGTCTGGAAATATTTTACTTTGTCTAATAAATCTAGAATATATTTAAGTTTTACTTTTTGAATTAAATTACAGAAAAAAAGAACTTTTTCATGATATTCTGAATTATTGAGATGCACCTGTACATGCCTAAATGCATTAAGTTGCTGCCATGTGATTGGCTGATTAGATATTCGCGTTAACAAGCAATTTAACTAGGGTACCTAATAAAGTGGCCGGTGAGTGAATGTATATAGTATATTAAATCTTTCATCATGTGATTATATAATAATTGTGCCTTCTAGTGTGGGCAGTGTGTGGACCTGATCAGGCTGAGACTCTTCTGCACTTCAGATCTGCTATCTGCACACTGGGCCGAATCTCTGCACTTCATCTGCATTGTCCAGAGGGAGGATTCACTGACTCCCCTCCACCTAAGACCAGTGCTGTAGGGGTGGTGGATCATTCCATCCGCTTGCATCTGAGTGTTCAGGTAATGCAGAGTAAGATTTTCCTTTCTAAAGTAAGGATGCCTCTATATATATACACTGCTGATGTCTCATTCTCTCTCTGTGTTAACAATTAGAATGGTATTAATGCTGACAAACAAAGAGCTATTCTCTCTCAGCGCAAAGAAAAGCTGGCTTCCAAACTTAAGCAAGCCCTCGCTCGGACCTATGTGCCCAACTACACAGAAAAAGTACCTGATAAAGTCAGACAAGAGACGGAGAATAAGGTGAGTACAGAGGATAATGGGAAGCTTTACCTCATAAAATCTGTACATATCATATTACACAATGAAGACTATTGTAGGACCTTTTTTTTTGCGTTGTGACATTATTTTGTCATTATTGTGATGCAAACAATTTTAATTGTCATGACAGAAATCTCACAATGCAAAAATAAATGAAAAAAGGCTTCATGTGTAATTCTTTTCAAACTTTATTTTGATACTGAGGTTAAATATGACATGGAATTCTTTTTGTGAGATTCACCCACCTATACATAAAAAAGAAATTTCCATGTTACTTGAAATGCATGAGGCTTATTTACAAGCCTCATTGCACACTGTTTTCATACACTTGCAATTCCACTGAAAACATTATTAATTTTGTGTTACTAAAGTTCCATATGAGATTATCCACATGTTTTTATGTGCTTTGAAATGTTTATGCATGCACTGCATATGCTTCATTTGGTATATCCCATGAGAAAGCTACATTCTTGTCAATAGAATAATATATACAGCTGAAGGAGCTTGCATACATTTATTGTGTTCTAAAATAACCAGATCACAGCTATGGAGCAGGAGCTGAAGAACATTGAGGACCAACTTTTGGCTTTGGAAGAAATAAGGAAAGAAGTCTGATGGACACATTGATCCAAATACTAAAGCCATCCAATAACCAGATGGAAAGAATACTTTTTTTTTTTTTTTTAGTAAATCTGATAAAGATGCCTTGAAATAGACAATGAGTCACTGCTTTATTCAACAACAAAAATATGGCTGGTGCATATTTATTATGTTGGTTTGGATGTAAAATAAATGTAAAATAAATTATTTACCATATAACACATTTGATGAATCATTTTGCTTTTGTGTACCTTGTTTGCATCATATCAAATTTTGTGAAATACATAAGACTTTCAACTTTTTTTTTTTTTTGTAAATAAACACCTCATCTATGCTTCATTAATTAATCAGTTCTATGCTCTGCCCATTAGATATGAAGAAAAAACAAGTCTGAAAGGTATATTGCTAGTGATTTATTTTACAGTGAATCAAAAGCATAACTCAGCCTGTTTTTCGACCATTAGGCTATATTATTTTATTATGTAATTCATTATGCGTATGTACAGTATGTGTTGATATTACATAAGCAATAAGGTACAAGTCTGTGCTGTATCGTGAATAATCCGCTTCGAGTCGTGCCTAACAACGCCCTTCAGCCGTGACTTATTCACGATACAGCACTAGCCTCAAATACCTTGTTGCTTTTATAAAATGGTTACCACACTATACAAATATTAAAGCCAAAATTATGTAACAATGCAACTTTCATGAAGTAAACTTTCACTAAAAGCCTTCCTTCCGCCGGAAAAAATAGCCCCTGACCGTGAACAGCAGCAGAAGTTATATTGTTACGCCATCAGATGGCGACAAAGACTGTCTTTATGAGTGTGTCAGTTAGTAGCGAAGACTTTTACATTGAGAGACTGAATTGTTGTGAACACGGAACAAGACACAACTGATAGTGCTGTCAGTCAAGGGAAAACCCCTTAACTGTTAAAAGGACAAGATAATACATTGGACATTTAAACAGATTTTTTATTATAAACATAGGACTGACCTGAAAGAAAAATGCTAAATCTGAATGCAGGTAATAAACTCGCTCACTCAGTCTTTTTCTCAACACAGCAAGCTTCAATGAACAATATCAACTGAGAACAAACAGTTTATGTTGCTAAGAGTGGTTGCAAAGGGTGTTGTGTAGTGATACACAGAACCGTTGGGTGAAGCGGTCATAGCTGTGTTTTATTGTGAATAAAACACAGCTATTGACCAATCAGAATCAAGGATATTTTGTGGTACGTCTGTACATACAAAATTTGGCGGTTTGATACGCAATCCGAATCACTGATTCGACTCAAAAGATTCATAACGCTCTGAAGCAGTGTTTTGAAATCGGCCATCACTAGATTTTGTTAAAAAGTCGTTTTTTTTGTTTTTTTTTGGGCACACAAAAAATATTCTAGTTGCTTTATAATATTAAGGTATAACCACTGAACTCACAGGAACTGATTTAAATATGTTTTTAGTACCTTTATGGATCTTGAGAGAGGAAGTACCATTGCTGTCTATGCGGGCCTCGCTGAGCCATCGGATTTAATCAAAAATATCTTAATTTGTGTTCCGAAGATGAACGAAGGTCTCACGGGTGTAGAACGACATGAGGGTGAGTAATAAATAGCATTATTTTCATTTTTGGGTGAACTAACCCTTTAACTTATGGTCTATTTAAAAAAAAAAATAATGATACACTAATGGACTTTTTTTGGCATTACATGTTCTTGATTGTCATAATAATAATGTTACAATGTAAAACAAATCCCCCAAATAGGCTAAAATAAATATACATTTATTTCTTTAACTTTTGATATTGGGTTGATAATGACCCGGACATTTTTGTTTTCGTGAGATTCATTCTTTATGAATTTATTGCAGATATAACAATCATTCATGTGCCCATCACCACATCGCGACGGTTGCTAAGGCATCTTGTTGCTAGGGAAATGGCGAAGAGGAGGGAAGCGCGAGGGGGGCGGGTCCTACTTAATGAGTCAATCCGGAAGTGGAGAATCGCTTTGACTGTACACACACAGAGCGGCGGCGTCAAAGGAAGCTCTCCATCAGTGCATAACTGCAAAGACATACGTTTAAACAAGACCGCACGTCCTCACCACAGCAGCTTAGATTTCTGCAGACCTTACCGGATGTAAAACACGGTGCGGGACAGAGCGCACACACACTCGGGTAGAGAGGGAAATGGGCGACAGCTGCAGGAATGGAGAAAGCCGAATATTGACAGCAGCGCCGAGTGAAGGCGACCGATGAGGATGATGATGATGATAAAGAGTGAAAAGTGAAGCTTTTATTCTGACAGTCTCAATCTCCTCGGTCACGGCCATACCGCTGTTTAACCCCATACTGTTCAGAGATGATGAAAGGTGAGAGCGGTCGTGGTTTGTGGTGTGTATTTAAGTGTTAGCTACTGTTACATTAAAAACCACTGTGATTTTCTCAGTGTGAATGCGAAACTGTTTATATTAAAGACCAGAATGCATCTATGAATACATACTTCTCAAGATGACCCTCATATTCTTGCATGAGTTGTAGCTTCAAGCAGGTTTAGTGCAGTAGATGATCTCTTTCTGAGGATTAAAAGGGGAAGTCGGTCCAGTTGAACCTTTAACATCATGTCCAGTCAGTACTGTGTGTTCTGGACCTTCTGCTAGAGTTTGTGATGACAGACCTCAGTTGTGCGACTCGCACACTTAACCGTTCAAACATGTACAAGTTAAACAATGATGCCACGTCATCTTACACTTTAACCTAACACTCTATTTTACCCCTCAGACAAACACATAAGAATCAGTTGTGTTCATGTCGTGTAATTCTTTGTTTCTTAAGCGCTTTGTTTAAAAAAATCATGCAAGTTGTAGTTAGTTGTCCCTATTATGGATTTTTTTTTTTTTTAATTTAAAGAATATAATTATAACGTAAAGTACTATGCAATTTAGTATGCAACTAATATGTAAAGCAGAAGAAGTGTAATAATAATATATCTAAAAAAATATTAATAAATATTTTTCAGTGCTCAGCCAATCAAATTCAAGGACCAGGATCAGTTAGTATTATTGTTAACTAAAACTATTAATAACCATTTGTGTTCATTTTAGCTTTATGTTCTAAAGGGTTCAAATTTAAATATTAGGTGGAAATCTTGAACTTAAAAAAAAAAAAAAAACTTGAAAAATAGAAGTGTTGCCTTCGCAATGAACTGAAATAAGTACTATAATGACTGAAAACGTATATAAATATTTAACAAAAATTAAAAATATGACAAAGCACATAACGAAATACTAAAACTTAAAATAAACTGAAAATAAAAAATAAAAAAAGCAAACTCAGAATATTAATAAATACTGTAATAGTAAATAATACTGGTAACTCTTTACAATAAGGTTCATTAGTTAGCCACATTAGTTAACATGAACTAATAATGAACTGCACTTATACAGCATTTTTTAATCTTTGTTAATGTTAACTTCAACATTTACTAATACATTATTAAAATCTTGTTAACATTAGTTAATGCACTGTGAACTAACATGAACAAACAATGAACAACTGTATTTTCATTAGCTAATATTAATGAAGATTAGTAAATACAGTAACAAATGTATTGCTCAAGGTAAGTTCATGTTAGTTAATACATTAACTAATAATTAACTAATGAACGTTATTGTACAGTGTTACCTTAATAACACTAACCAGAACTGACTGTATTAATCTGTATAATCATAATAAATGAAGATGAGATCGCCTACGAAAATATTCCTGTAATTTTTCAGTGTTGGCTAAGGTCAAGTTCCCACTGTTTTATTTTATTTTAGTAACTATAAGTAGCAATACTAAAAAATGATGTAGAAAATTATGGTTTCCATGGTGCATTTTAGTAGGAAAATCTAATTGTAATTCTACAAGTTTAACCCAACATTTCTAAACATGAGTTCCTTCATGTTCAGAGCTGAAATTCCATCTTTATAAGCGAGTGAATGAACCTTTCAGGGTGTCACATGTGTTAATGTGAGTGAAGGAGGGTGTTAAAAGTTCTTTGGAGCGTTAACTGGCAGTGTTGGCTCTTTATGTGGGTACAGTACTTCCCTCCCCTTTCCTCTCTGTTCCCCTCCCCTTTCGCTCATCTGTTTCTTGCTGATCAGCTTCTTGTGAATAGTTGGGGGAGAGACGTGGAAACGTAGTCTGCTCTGTGTCCAGGTAATGCTTAACAATACCTCTTATCTGTTCCACATGATCCATTACAAAATAACCATCTTTTGTGCATCATGTTTTACTTTGTGGCTAATTTGTTCTTGGACTGTGGTCTTCATGATCTCCGGGTGTCTCTTGCTTTTTGTATATATAACGTTTTACTCTGTTACTCATTCGGAACGTTCTTACTTTAGAAATATTTGTATGTACAGGCTTGTCTTTTGCCAGTTAAATGTCTTGTGTTTAGTGGACACATTTGATTCCAGGTGTTTTTGATGAAACTTTACAGTTAAAGCATGTGTGCAGGCGCAACCGAGAACTGGTTGTGTTTCTATCTTGTTTATTTCTCAGGAAAAAGCAAGATGAGGCGAGTTTCAAACCCATCAAGGCCTAAATGGTTCCATCTGTCCTGCTGATTGTAGTTTTGTGAGTACCGATAAGTTAGCCTTAGACATCTTTACTAACAGGGTTAAGTGGAGATTAGTTACTTGCTTGCTGCCAGAAGATTACTGAGGTTATTAATGGCACAGGAGACACCTTTCCTGTGCAAAGCACTTTATTAGGTTGTCCTTTGATGTCCGTTGTCATATTGTAACTCTCAAGCTGTTTTATAGTGTCGTTTATCCCTTTAGAACTAGTGGTATATGAAATGGAAATGCATTTTAATCAGTGTTTGAATCGATGGTCGCAGTGTTGCATGTGTGGACTGCATAGAATGACGAGCAGTCTTATGACCCCGTATTGACTTTTGTGTGTGGTTCAGTGTCTGTCACAAACAATGAATGGACTTTGTCATTGAACAGTTTATTTCACTAGCTGAACAGTATCTGACAAGTGTCAGAAAGGAAAGCAGGTCGTTTTTAGTTGGAGATTTCCTGTGGAAATATTTAGCTTCAGTGCTTCAGATGCAGATTGTTACATTTTTTTTAACCTTTTTTTTAACCTTTTTTTTTTTTTTTTTTTTTTTTTTTTTTAAGATTAAAGGAAGAGTTCATCCAAAAATGAAAGTTCTGTCATTATTTACTCACTTTCATGTCGTTCCACACCCATAAGAGTTTTGTTCATCTTCGAAACACAATTGAAGATATTTGAACGAAATCTGATTTCTGTTCCTCCATTGAAAGGCTATTATATGAATCAAGTGATTTAATATGTCTTCTGAAGAGACACGATCACTTTATATAATGAACAGATTTATTTGCGCATGTACACTATTGTTCAGAAATTTGGGGTCAGTAAGATTTTATTTTATTTTTTTAAGAAAATTGATACTTTTGTTCAGCAAAGATACGTTAAATTGAGCAAAAGTGACAGTAAAGTCTTTTAGGGTGTTTTCACACCTGGCTCATTTGTTTCGGAACCAGTTGCTTGTTCTCCGTTAGTTTGGTTCATTTAGGCATATATGAAAATGGAAATTGCATTTAGATCTGAAAACAATCAGTCCGAGTTTGCCAGAAAGTGGTGGTCCTGGCCCACTGGAAAACGAACTCTAGAGCTGTTTGCTTGTGGTGAGAAAGCAATCCGACCCAACAGACCAGCGAACCAGACTGTATCACAATGTATAATGGGTAATTACGAACACTGTGTGAAAAGCAGCAGTGTTTGTTTTTGATAATGCCTTTGAAAATGAATCATGGGTTAACCTGGAGCAAAGTCAAAGCACACCTTTACATTTTAAAATTTTGACATTGATAATAATAAGAAATATTTCTTGAGCATTAAATCATCATATTAGAATGATTTCTGAAGGATCATGTGACACTGAAGACTGCTGAAAATTCAGCTTTGCCATCACAAATTATATTTTAAAATAAATTAGTTATTTTTATGTTATTTAAAAATTTGATCAAATAAATGCAGCCTTGGTGAGCATAAGAGACTTTTTTTTTCAAAAATACTAAAAAATCCTTTGAATGGTAGTGTATATTGACTAAAAGCATGAGTATCAGCTCGTGAAAAAACTACTAGGTGTCCACTAGTAGAAATAAAAATTAATAATTAGATTACTAGACCATGTGACCTTTGCACTTGTATTTCCTCTCAGGGATCAATATTGTCACTCTGTCTGTCTTTCTCAATTTCAGTATCCAGTGCTGGAGTCCACCTGGATAATGTTGTTTTTCTTACGCGGATAGTGCCTGCATAATTTTTGCCATCCTTCATGAGTGCCATGAGTTTTGAGTCTAATGAAAAAGTGCTTACTCAAAGCAAATTTATGACTTCTTAAATCTAAACAGGAACCATTGGGCAATGCCACGTTTCTGTTTTAGGGCGGACAGATGTTCAGTTCTGCCTGGCTGGCAGTGCGCAGAGACTCTTCTTTTGCCAATGACAGACTTCTGTTCATAGATCACGACACAATGGTAACCACACTTGTTGGCACTGTAATGAAACTGACATCATATAGACCGAATCTTTCTGAATTTCACTCTCGGGAATTGTAGGCCTCATTTAGAAGGAAATTCCTTTCTGGTATACAAATTATGTTGGTCTGGCCGACTTAGAAAAAATAGGCTAGCCCTTGTTAGTAGCCTGCCCCTGCTGCCTAAAGACATGTGGGGTCATGAAACGCATCACCGAATTGGGATCCAGAATTTCTCTGAGAAGCACAGCAGGATGGTTTAGCGTGATATCTTAGTGGTGATTTTTGGTTCAGTTCACCCGACTGTGAAAAAAAATCATTGACTGTCATGATAATTACGGAGTGCTCTCTCGCAATGATGGCGCACGGCGTTCTGATCAAACTGTCAGTTTTAATTACTCTGGAGTGCCCTCAGCCTGCCAAGAGCTGGGTTTGCATAGTTTTCAAAGCATGCTGGGAAGTTTGTACTTCCTAAAGCCCTCCTGTGGAGTAGGGTGAATGAAATACTCTAATTTGTGTTCGAGATGAAGGCAGCTGTTGTACAGATGAAATATAGGCGAGACTGTTATTGAATGAAAGATATAAGGGTAATCATACTGCGATAAACTTCTTTACATGGCCCAATATTTCCCATCCAAACACCACTTTGACATGATGTAAAGACAAGACATGCAGTGATAAATGTAGTTGGAGCCATCACGAGATTGTGGTTGACTTGTGGGTAACTGGCTTCAATTCATCACAACTGCATTGAGCAGTTTTTCAAATGACAGAAATTCTTGCATATACGTTACTTGCCTTAGACAGAGTTAACACTGACACTGTAAAGTCTGTAAAAAAAATACATTTTAATATATACAAATATATTAAAAATAATTTAATAATAACAATTATTATTGTTATTAATTAATATAATTTTAAATATATCTTTTTATATCAAATTATTGTATTATTTATTATATATTTTCAAATCAAGCTCTCCTTAATTCTTTGTGGCATAGTTTCAACAAGGTTCTGGAAACATTCCTCAGAGATTTTGGTCTATATTGACATGCTCACTTGCTGCAGATTTGTCGGCTGCACATTTATGATGCAAATCTCGCGTTCCACCACATCACAAAGGTCTTTATTGGATTGAGATCTGATGACTGTGGAGGCCATTTGAGTATAGTAAACTCATTGTCATGTTCAGGATACCAGTTTGAGATGATTTGAGCTTCGTGGCATGCCGTGTTATCCTGCAGGAAGTAGCCATCAGAAGATGGGTACACTGTGGTCATAAAGGGATGGACATGGTCAGCAACAATACTCAGGTAGGCATTTATAGGGTGCTCAATTGGTACTAAAAGGCAAAAAAGTGTGCCAGGGAAATATCCCCCACAGCATTACACCACCACCAGAGGCCTGAACTGTTGATACAAGGCAGGATGGATCCATGCTTTCATGCTGTTTATGCCAAATTCTGACCCTACTATCTGAAAGTCTCAGCAGAAATCAAGACTCATCAGACCAGGCAACGTTTTTCCAATCTTCTGTTATCCTATTTTGGTGAGCCTGTGCAAATTGTAGCCTCAGTTTCCTGTTCTTAGCTGACAGGAGTGGCACCGGTGGGGTCTTCTGCTGCTGTAGCCAGTCTGCTTCAATGTTTGACATGTTGTGCATTCAGAGATGTTCTTCTGCAGATCTCGGTTGTAACGAGTGATTATTTGAGTTACTGTTGCCTTTCTGTCAGCTCCAACCAGTCTGGCCATTCTCCTCTGACCCCTGGCATCAACAAGGCATTTTCAGCCACAGAACTGCTGCTCACTGGATATTTTCTCTATTTCAGACCATTCTCTGTAAACCCTAGAGATGGTTGTGTGTGAAAATCCTAGTAGATCAGCAGTTTCTGAAATACCCAGACCAGCCTGTCTGGCACCAACAATCATGCCACGTTCAAAGTCACTTAAATCACAATTCTTTCCATTCTGATGCTCAGTTTGAACTTCAGCAGATCATCTTGACCATGTCTACATGAATAAATGCATGGAGTTGCTGTCATGTGATTGGCTGATTAGATATTTGTGTTAACAAGCAGTTGAACAGGTGTACCTAATAAAGTGGCCAGTAAGTGTGCCAGTAACAAAAAAATACAAATAATTACCAAAACTAAATATATCTTCGTAAAGTAATACTTCAAATAAATAGTGGTCCTAATTATGTGTTCAAATTAATTAATTAACCTGTATCCCAAATTTTCAATACAATTTTTCTGAATATTGTGTACAATACTAAGTAAACAGGGTATTTTTCTTTATTCTTGCTATTATTTGATCAAAATCAGTAAATACATGTAAATACAAAAAGATGTGCACCATAAGGCATTAAACAGGCCTTATCTGTTCTGTACCTCACTCTTTCTGATTTATTTAGTTTTGGTTTTATCGTTATCTTTAAATTTATACATATATTTTTTTTTTCCTATTTATAGCGTTTTCCTCACTACGGTCCCTTGTGTGGTGTCACTGGGCCATGGTTCGCAAAAAAGGATCTCTTATTTTGTGTGGAGCTTTTCTGTTTGTTGCCTGGAACGCCTTGCTCCTCCTCTTCTTATGGGGGAGGCCTCCCATTGGCCGACTTGGTGAGGGAGGCGGAGCTGAACCAGGGGCTGGTGAGGAATGGGGAGCTGGAAAAGCACAAGTGGGTGGAGCTAACGGATTGGCCGGCGAAGTGATCAGATTGGCCGAAGAAGTAGAATCAGAACTAGAGACTCAAAAGAAGCTCCTCAAACAGATACAGAGTCACAGGGAATTATGGGAACAGCGGAAAGAATTGGGAAAGAGAGAATCTGAGGACACAAAAGATGAAAAGAACATTGAGGAGCCTAAAAAACCTCAGCAGATTCCTGCAGTTCCTCGAAATCATAAAATTTTAGATACAAAAACTGTTACAAAAAATACACAGACAATAATGGTTACTCCACCTCAGCTGGTCAAGAAAGAGCAGAAACTAGACCAAGAGAACAAGGAAATGGTGGAAAATGAAGTAGGCCTTACTAAGCCAAGCCCTCAAATCATTATCCCAATTCTCGTCATTGCCTGTGACAGAGTAACAGTGAAGAGGAGTTTGGATAAATTGATACAGTACCGTCCTTCTGCTGAGCTTTACCCGATCATTGTCAGCCAGGACTGTGGCCATGCAGATACGGCAAGGGTGATTGGCTCCTATGGCAGTCAGATAACCCACATTAGCCAGCCGGATCTTGCGGACATTCCAGTGCGACCTGATCACAGGAAGTTCCAGGGTTACTACAAGATCGCCAGGCACTACCGTTGGGCTCTGAACCAAGTGTTCAATGTCTTTGCTTACTCCACAGTGGTCATTGTGGAGGATGACCTGGAGGTAAGATCATGAAAATGTTTTCATTTATGATTAGTATTTAGTGTTGTCATATACATCATGCATCTGAGCATCATTATAGGTTAGCCAGATCTGCTTAATGAGAGTACCGCATCTGAAAGCAAGTCACATTTTTCCTCTTTTATAATTCATGGAGAGGAATTTTGATAAGAGCTTGTCTCTCGCTCAGTGGGAATATTTTCATTTGCACATTTCTGAACCCTTTCCTTTGAAATTCTCACAGGTGAGCTGATTACAAAGTCTAATATGCACCCATTAATAGGACAGCAGTAAAGCTTCAGTTCTGTTGTCGTGATTTCTCTAAAGGAAAGGATCAAGGTCCTTGTTTAACTTTGCTATTCAGGCAAACGTGTTTTTTTTTTTTTCTTTTTGCAAACTCTTTACTTTGTCCTGTGATGACTTTGATTGCAGTCATGGCAGTGCTGAATTTACATTTTTTGTTGAAATGGTAAACCTCCAAACTCAAGAGGAAATGGAGTTACCTTGAAATGAATGAGTCAATGACAAATAACACTTGTCTATCAATATGGCATGGACAAATCTTTCAGAAATATAGTTTAAAACAAGTTTTTAGGAGTGTACTCTTTGTATTCATGTTGTTTTTATATGGTTTTATAATATTTTCAAAAAAAAAAAAAAAAAATCTGGGGGAGTTACACCACATGACATTTTACAACCTGCACTAAAAATGCCTTTTCATTAAAAAATCACAAAGAGTATATAACTGTCTTTAATAAGCAGTCATGAGGTTCTGCAGGGTCCTCTCTATAATATAATATTTACTTTTTTTCTGCATGCTGGTTGCACCAGATTTGTTGGTCGCCACATGACTTTGATTTGGTGGACAAATATTTTTCAGTTATAGTACTTATTTACTTATTTGATTAGCACATTTAACTGGTCAGTGGATTAACTCTAAAGCTCTACTGAGCATCATAGTTAAGCACCATTGAGATTCCCTAAGGCCCAAACACATTTTTTTTTTTACATTGTTATAAAACAGCCAGCTGGCTGAACACATGTTCACCTATCCACCTTTGAACACATCTAGACTGCCAGGACCTTGAGTGAACTAGCCATTTCTGTCCAGATAATTTAGAAATAGTGTCTTGTTCATCATCAGTTATTAATGTCTTAAAACTGCTTTCATTTCATCTTGTAGGTGGCCCCAGACTTTTTTGAGTATTTCCGTGCACTCTACCCCATATTGAGATCGGATCCAACTCTGTGGTGCATTTCCGCCTGGAATGATAATGGACGGGATGGGCTGGTCGACCCGGGCAAGGCTGACCTCCTTTACCGGACAGATTTCTTTCCTGGCCTTGGATGGATGCTTTTGAAGGAAGTCTGGGCTGAGTTAGAGCCCAAGTGGCCCAAGGCATTCTGGGACGACTGGATGCGGCACCCAGAGCAGCGGAAGGACCGCTCGTGCATTCGTCCCGAGATCTCAAGGACTATAACTTTTGGCCGGAAAGGCGTCAGTTTGGGTCAATTTTTTGACCAGTATCTGCGCTACATAAAACTCAATGCTGAATTTGTGCCTTTCACTAAACTGGACTTGTCCTACTTGGTCAGGGAGAAGTACGATGAAACCTTTGAAAAGGAAGTGTATAGTGCCCCCTTGGTGAAAGTGGAGGAACTACAGCAAGGTGGAAGCCTGAAAGGCTCTGGGCCGTTTCGCGTTCAGTACTCCAGCAGAGACAGCTTTAAAGTGCTGGCCCGCAACTTGGGAGTTATGGACGACTTGAAGTCAGGGGTTCCCCGTGCCGGTTACAGGGGTGTAGTCAGCTTTATATCCCGTGGACGAAGAATTTATCTGGCTCCCCCTGAGGGCTGGACTAAATATGACACCAGCTGGAGCTGAGGAGGATGAAGTTTGGAACACAAAAGACGAGAAAGAGAAAACTCACAACTATTATTATAAGTACAGGAGGAGAGAAACGCCCTCTCAAACCAAAGAAAACAGAGGCAGGGTGTAAAAAGTAGAGAAAAGCTTAATGCTAAGAAGTGAGTATAAAATAACTGCTGTTTAGTCATGGAGGAACTTCCAGGCATGCTGGGAACAGCACAAAAGGTGGTGCATTGTATTTGCGCAGCAATCATGCAACAATCTTCCCTCAGAGAAAATAGTGGAGTTATGCTGCAAACAGCTCCTATGCAGAATTGCTCATTCTGATATGGAGAAAAATGATCAGATTTTTTTATATTATTATTATTATTATTATTATTATTATTATTTGAACATACTGACCTTTATGTTGGTTTCAACATCAATGCAAACGGCATACAAGAGGTCTTATATTTTATCCTACCACAGTGTCTTTCAGAGAATCTCACAATAACTCGCATCTCACCCCAAAATCAAAAGAAGAAAATATTTTTATATTTGCAAATATACAGAAGAAAAACGAAGCCTGTTCTTGGGACCATAAATTTTTTTTGCACATTATTTTCATCACAAGCATTTTTTTTTCCCCCCAATTTATCATTACTGTAATGATTTTGAAAGTTTTATTTTTTGTAATATTCAGTATTACTGTATTATATGAAGAAAAAACAACCACCCAATATCCAGATGTTTCTTCACAAGTTTCGTGAGATTCAGCCTTTGAAAGACCAATCTGAGTGTTTAAATTCAATTTGTCCAAGTTTAATTAGTCCCTGACATCATTATAAATGAAAATTGTGTATAATTGTTGTCCAGTTTGATCGATGCATTCATATAAATGCGCAGACTTGTTAATTTGACTTTTTATGTAGCATCATTGAATCTATGAAGTTCAAGCTTGTGGCAGAAATTATTCAAGGCTTGTGTAACTGACATACCAAATCTCTGGACATCTCTTCTGTGCCATTCTGTTGAAGTACTGTACTTGAACCTGTTTTTGTTTTAACTGCTCTTCCTGGCCTGGGAGAGCTCTCATTGATTTTTAAAGATGTTGTAGGTTTGTTGCAAAACCAGTGGTCATAGAAATCGCTTTACATGTTCTTACGGATGAAATGAATGGATTTCAGTAGGCCAGAAATGAGATGAAACATTTTAATTAAATGTACTGTATTTAAATGTTTGGGAGAGAAATAATCTGATATTAATGCATATGCAGTATGAAGAAGTGTGAAACCACTGCCTGACATGTTTATAACTTTATTACATTGAGAATAAAACAGACTATTTTGATATTTGACCGTATATGCTGTTTTTTTTTTTTCCTTTTCTTTTTTTCAGTTTTATCTGGTGACTTCCTTCCAGGGATCGTTTGTCTAAACACCCCCCCACATCAACAGGCGCCATTGTGACACCTTTGACGTCTCTGTTGCTCCAGATTTCCTTTCTCACTCCTCTTGTGTCCTGTTGACTTCCTGTCTCATAGCTCATTGCTGTTGACTTTACTATGTTCTTTTCCTGTTCTTGTACCACCAACAGCAACTTTAGAAAAGCCAAAGGATGTGTGTTACTGATTATATGAATTGGACATTCATTTTATGTTTCTATAGCCATAAATTCGATTGCTTAGTCTTTGCTGGGAAATAGGCAGCAGAGAATCATATTGTTATCCACATTGGATTCTACCATGATTGATTGATTTGTTTATCATATAGCCACCTCAGTTCAAGTAGTTGAAATTAATTTACTTTAATACTTCAATGTAGATAGTGTTTTCACACTTGACAACTGTTTAAAAGAGCTGATGTCAGACCTCTTTCAAGCCACTCTGTTGGTGGAAAAGGGAAAATTCCAATCAGGAAACGTTTTGCAATTCTTACCTCAGAAAAGGTGGTTCTGGGACAGAAAACTTGCTTAGTAAGCAGTTGGTCTCAAACCAAAATGTTTTCAAAAAACAAAAACAGCTCAGTCTGGCAAGATTTATGCAAACAAAACTAGGTCAGCTTATTATACTGAAACAAAGCTGTCTATGCTGGAAACGCCCGATGCGGTGATGACACGAGTTCAGTTGATGGACATCCAACTTTTATGTGGATCAAGTTCTTCTCCGTCCATGTAAAATAAAATATATTTGCGAATAGTGTTGGGCAAGTTACTCAATTTTGTTCATTTTTATTCATTTTATCACTAAGGTTCATCTATTTGTTGATATTGGTTACCTACATTAGTTAACATGAACTAAGACAGAAAAATAATTTTTAAACATTTATTAATCTTACTGTAAATACATTACTAAAATCAAACGTTAAGCTGTTAACATTTAATGGATCTGAGCTAACATGAACAATAAACAGCTGTATTTCTTTTAAATGTTAACAAAGATTAATAAATATTGTAACAAAAATATTGTCCCTTTAGTGCCTCCGTAGGTGTCTAATTGTTTAAGGGAAATTGAAAATGGAAGGGGATGGTTATTTTTTTCTCTTTAAACAAAATACTTAAAGTGACCCCACAATGACACTTCTACCTGTTGTTCTTAGTTTCCTACATTGTGAAATGTAACCCCATTTGGAGCACTGGTAATCCACAGTGGACTGTGCTGAAGACAAATTACACAAGGGAACAAGGGAAGTTTTAGAGGGATCAGGTATCAGCCAAAAGTCTTGCGAACCGCTCTGAGATCTTGGAAGTGAATCGTGTGAAAATACTAATGTTTAAATAATTGAAAACAAAGTGTCCGTAAATTAAACAAACATAATTTATTTGGTTTAACAAGCATTGAGTAGTTTAAACAAAGTGGCCATTTGTATGGCAATCGAACAAACACTGAATACATTTCGCTGATACCTACTTTACTGGTAACAAGCATTCAGGATATACTGCTAGTATGTTTAATAACCTTCAAACTATTTTTACATCAATGCAATCAACTGTATGGTCCATTATAGTCCAATGATGAAAACTCCTCTCACAGAAAACAAAAATGATGCCTCTTCATTATAAATGACTAAAACTCAAATACAAGCAAAATGGAAAACGATTTATATTGAGAGGAAAAATAATAAAATAATATCCATTTTAACAAGCAAAAACAGAACTGAACTACTGAGGAGGCATTAAGAAACCCACCAAAATATATAGGATAACACTGTGATATGAGCTGTTTTAAGTTCACAAACACCATAACAGTCTATATGAAATACAAACTCTCAATTGCTACCAAATGCTACAATGCCATGCATCCTCTGAAGAAACTGCTGCCTGATGTGTTGTCATCTTTATCGTGTTTGTTCAACTAGGAGAAATGGATACACAAGGAGAAAATCACGTAAGTGCTCATGACTGTACAAATTCAAATAACATTTGACTGTTTTGACCTTTTTTTTCTCAAAACATTACAACTAAATCAGGACAATTTCAAAATTTGCCATTAAAGAAATGGTTAAAATTCTGTCATTATTTGGTCTCCCTCATACAAATGTTCTCATTTTGGACCTCAACAGCCCCAATCTCCATTCACTTTCATTATATGAAAAAGAGCAACCTAGAAATATCAAAATATCTTCTTTTGTGGTTCACCTTTTTTTTTTTTTTTTTAAATGAGGGTGAATAAATCATAAGAGAATTTAATGTTTTTGTGATTTATCCTTTTAAAACCATCCTGTAAAGATTGAATATTAACACTCACTGTACGACGAGATGTCAATCTCCTCTGGAAGTTCGCTGATGTTCACCTCAAACCTGTCCTGAACATCATTCAAAGTGCGGGCGTCAGTCTCATCTGACACAAAGGTGATGGCCAGACCTTTCGTTCCAAACCTGCCGGCCCTCGCAACCTGAAGGAATGAGAAAAGTTAAAGCTGTTCAGGTGAATCCATTCCATGATTTGGCTGTTTGACATAAGTTACTGTCACAAGAACTGAACCGACCCTGTGCAGGTACGTGTCTGAATCTTCAGGCATGTCATAGTTGAAGGCAATGTTGACTCTTTCGATGTCCATTCCTCGGCCAAACAGGTTTGTGGCTACCAGGATCCGTCTCTGGAAATCCTTAAATTGCTGATATCGAGCTAGTCTGGGATAATAATCAGAGTCACAAATGTGATATGAGCCCCATAAAATCCTACCATCTTAACTATAACATTAAAGTGGAAAATGTTTGAATGTTTACTACCTTTCATCTTGAGGCATTGCTCTGTGAATGGCAATGGCAGGGAAATTTTGCTCCACCAGCAACTGAGCAAGAGCGATGCAACGCTGCACAGACTTAACGAAGATCACCACCTGCAATACTAAACAGCTGTAACACCGTACCAGCCAATTTTCATCATTAAAACGAAACAACAAATTTCAATGGACCACTTTAAACCAAGTGCAAAAATTAACCCATTGACTTTTTCATAGCGTAGGTTAATCTGTTAATCTTTTAGCTCACTTGGTGAAAAAACAAAACCTCAACAAAAAAGTTTGTCATCCAGCAACCAATAAACAGAGCTATTATAGCTAAGATTAGTTCACTTTCAAATGAAAATTACCCAAAGCTTTACTCACCCTCAAGCCATCCTAGGTGTATATGACTTTCTTCTTCCTGATGAACACAATCTGAGTTATATTAATAAATATCCTGACGCATATGAGCTTTATAATGGCAGTGAACGGGACCAACGAGTATGAAGCTCAAGAAAGTGCATCTATCCATCATAAATGTACTTCACACGGCTCCGGGGGGTTAATAAAGGCCTTCTAAAGTGGAGTGATGCGTTTGTGTAAGAAAAATATCCATATTTAACAAGTTATAAAGTAAAATATCTAGCTTCCGCCAGACCACCTTCCATACTCAACTTACGAAAAAAGCGGAACTGATGTCGCGGGTGGCTTGAGGGAGAGTAAAGCTTGGGGTAATTTTTATCTTAAAGTGAACTAATCCTTTAATACTGTGGATATTAAGTACAAGGAATATAGAAAGTAATAGTGGACAGTGAAGCAACTGAGCAAACAAGACTTACGACATTTGTTACAAACAATTTTGAATAAATGCTGTTCTATTCATCAAAGAATCCTGAAAATCATGGTTTCTTCAAAAATAGTAAACAGCACAACTGTTTTCAATATTGATAATAAGAAATGTTTCTTGAGCAGTAAATCAGGGTCATGTGACACTGAAGACTAGAGTAATGGCTGCTAAAAAATTCAGGTTTGACATCACTGAAATGACATTTTAAAATATATTCAAACAAAATATATATTTTTATATAAAAATAAAAAAAAAACAGCTCATTTAATTTTATTACTGTTACTATACTACTGTATTTTTGATCAAATAAATGCAGCCTTAATGAGCATAAGAGACTTTAAAAACATCTTACCGACCTCAAACTATATGTAAATCAATTGCATACAATTATGTTATTTCTAGGTTTAAGATTTTAAACCCCCATTTTCAATGTAGTTTTGAACCCTACTGTCTTTTATCCTCACATAAGTTTACTTCCATCGTTCCATTCCAAAGGGTTGTAGTTTGCATTTAAGTCACAGAAACTAAATTTGTATTCAAATGGGTTGAATTGTATTTTGCATTACAGCCTGTCAATGACAATGAGTGCATGTCACTTTGAGGTATGCAAACGTTAAAAAAAAACTGGTGTGAATAGATATGCAAACTTGAGTCACTCTTGATTTGAATGGATTTAAACAGTGTTTGGGGACTTTTGTGTGTGTGTCCTGGTGGAATCTCAAGATACCTGGTTGAACTCCAACACATCCAAGAGGTCAAAGAGCTTCCTGTTCTTCTCGTTGTCCTTCAGCTTGACGTAGTACTGCTGGAGGCCATGAAGCGTCAGCTTGGTCTCATCGTCCACAAAAATTTCCATCGGCTAGGACAACCAGTGGAAGCAGGGGGAAGGTGAGGAAAGGTGGGAGAGGAGTGTGCAGGTTCAGGGGGTTAAGAATTTGTGAAGACACATACAGGAAAGTTGACAAGATGTGAGTAGTGCAGATAATAATGTTACAAGGGTGTGAAAGAGGAAGTGGTATTTATGACAGTGTGACGGCATGGGTGGAATGGGTGTCAATGTGGACGGAAGGAAAGACACCAGAACACAAAGAAAAACAAGGACAAAAGAGGTATAAAGATTTTAGCAAAGGACAGTGGTGGGGGAAGGGACGACAATGAGAAGGAGAACATGGTGTTAGAAAGGAGAGAGTTATGAAACAGCAGGAGAAAGGGAAGGAAGAGAAGGGATGGGGGTTAGATTCACCCTCCCCTCCCATCCCAAGCCAATGAGGACACAACACACACACACGGTCTCAAACAAGTTGATTAATGCTACCCTACTGTCCTAGACTACTTTTAGCTAACAATATCAAGCCTAAAATCATCTGTGCAGTTTCTAAATAAAGGTTCAAAAACTACAGAAAAACACAATGTAAAACTACCAATCAATGTGCAGTTGTGCAGGAAATTACATGAAAATATATGTTGTAAGGAGTTTTAAGTAGTATAAAGTCAACATGAAATCAAAATTGACCCTATTTACACATTCCTGTTCTTAATGTGGTTGATTCATCAGTCCACAATCTATTTTCTAAATGCATCTTATGTATCTTTTTGTGAATGATTCATCCGTGCATGTTTTATTATTTTTGACATCGCCAATTTTAATTAAATTCTATATTTTTTCGTTACAATATAGGACTTTTTTTTTTTTTGATTGCATAGAGGCCGATATGAATGCGATCCAATTAACAACTGATGCATAGAAGTCCTCACCCTACATTTTTTCTTTTTTGATAATCTGTTTCATTCGGATGTGCGTCAATTCGAAACAAAAGATCTGCCGCTACATGTTTTATCGCGACTTTAAAAAATAACCAAACAGCTCATCAAAACAGAGTCATTACAGCTATGTTCACACTGTCAGTCCAAATCCAATTATTTGTGTATTTCGATTGGAATCTGATCTAAATTACTGACTGTCCACACTGTGTATCACAACTGTTCCAATCCGATTTGTGTCCTGTGGAGCTCTTTTGTTTTCCAGGATATCTGCATCAGTTTCTATGGCAATGACGCTGCGTTGGTAGAAAAAACAACAACAGCAGCAATGTGGAGGGGTTTGCAATACAGATGTTGTCTCATTTACAACATGACAACATGTAGTCTCAAAACATGTCTCCATTATATTGTAATTTGTGACCCTGGACCACAAAACCAGTCTTAAGGGTCAATTTTTTGGAAATTGAGATTTATACATCATCTGAAAAAATAAGCTTTCCATTGATGTATGGTTTGTTAAGATAGGACAATATTTGAGATACAACTATTTGAAAATCTGGAATCTGAGGGTGCAAAAAAATCTAAATATTGAGAAAATCGCCTTTAAAGTTGTCCAAATGAAGTCCTTAGCAATGTATATCCACTCACAAAAATAAATTTTTGATATATTTACAGTAGGAAATTTACAAAATATCTTCATGGAACATGATCTTTACTTAATATCCTAATGATTTTTGGCATAAAAGAAAAATCGATAATTTTGACCCATACAATGTATTGTTGGCTATTGCTACAAATATACTTGTGCTACTTATGACTGGTTTTGTGGTCCAGGGTCACATTTGTTTCTGCAGCGACTTTCAGAATGTTCAGCAAGTCTATAACAACATCTGATGTTAACGTTTTACATGGTGTGAGAAAGTGACATAAACCATGGGAAATCCAATTAGAGCAATCTTACTGAAACAGATTTTCAGAAATTCGAATTAGAATAGGATTCTTAATTCAAAATCTGAATAGGATTTCAAACCACATATGAATGTAGCTCAAAACGGATTTGTAAAAACTGAATTTAATGTGATTTTTTGCATTCACACTAGATAAATATGACCGGATTCCAATCAGATATGCACACAAATCAGATTTGGACTGACAGTCTGAACAAGGCTCAAGTATAAGGCCAACTATAGTCTGACTGACGTGTGTACATATGTTAGATGAAACCGATCTGCAATCACATTATCTAGGTTCAGATTCCTGATGAAAATTCTGTCATTATTTACTCACCCTCAAGTTGTTCCAAACCTGTATGAATTTCTTTCTTCTGCTGAACACAAAAGATGACATTTTGAAGGATATGAGTAACCAAACAGTTGACTTCCATAGTAAAGAAAAAAAAATAAAAAATACTATGGAAGTCTATGGGGCCCAGCAGCTGAAAGAAATTCCTACAGGTTTGGAACAACTTGAGGGTGAGTAAATAATGACAGAATTTTCATTTTTGGGCGAACTATCCCTTTAATTGTTTAATTGTCCTGGTGGTGTTTCAGTTGAACACCAGTATGGTCTGTCCACTTTTTACCATCTAATCAAGTCCTGCCCCTCTTTTTTTCCTATTTCTATTCTATTTCACTCAGAAAGTTATGAAGTTAGAGTTATGAATGCTGTTTCATGTTGACTTTAAATACTCTACCTCACATTTAGCAGTGGGATGTTCTAACAAATTGATTCAGAAGGCCAAATTCATCCACCAGATTGCTTAATTAAATATACAGAGAACATCCTCAATCTAATCTACCTGAGCAGGTGGGAGACTCATGTTTTAGGATCTGAGCTACTAAAACAAGCATTGTGGGGAGAATAACAAATAGTGGTGGCCAAGTAAAAGTTACTGAGATCACAATTCTGTTCTATCACTATTGGGCCCTTAACAAAGCACTACACTCCACCTTTATTAGTGTCTAACACACATCTTTGCACTTACCTTAGAGATGTTTAGGCAAATCTATCTTCACTTCCTGTCAATCAATCCTCTATTTGCTGCTGAGCTGGTCTGTCTAAAGCTCATTTTACTATTTTGTCTTCAACCTACGAATGAGGTTACTACTAATTTACTATATAGTCTACCAACCTCAAATCAGTGGATTACATTAGGCAGCATCTCAGTGTGCACAGTATTTATGTAGAGTAACTGTCACTAAATGAGAGTGTATGTTTGAATCAGTTTTTATATAGTATATTATGGTGCAACAGGGATTTGCTCATGAATATTTAGTAAAGCCACACTGCTTTAAGGGAATGCTCCTCACAAGTCATTCAGGATTTTTTAAAAGGTGCTCAAAGTTGTATTTTACTATTTATGGTTTCTGCCTGAGTCATGGCTTTCAGTTTCAGTTGCCACCTAACGGTTCTTCAAGAGTGTCTCTATCTACACCCGCGCATATCTCCTCTCTCCTCTAAGTTTCTTCAACATCTCATCCCTCTCGTTCCAGTCTTCCGCAGCTTAATCC
Source organism: Hypophthalmichthys molitrix (assembly GCA_037950675.1). Lineage (NCBI taxonomy): Eukaryota > Metazoa > Chordata > Actinopteri > Cypriniformes > Xenocyprididae > Hypophthalmichthys > Hypophthalmichthys molitrix. The sequence continues at coordinate 19,756,807 of CM075510.1, read as the reverse complement.
TCCCTTTCTCTCTCTTCTCTTGTCCCTCACACCCGCGCATACTTTCTTTTCCGTTTCGGGACAGTTTTATTGCCTTGATTTTAACTTGGTGACAGACAGGTTGTCTTTTTTCTTGGGGGCAGATGAGAAACAGTGCTAATCTCAGACTGTCAAGCTGGACTGATGAAGAGCTGTTCCATCATTGGCTGGTCCACCTGAACTCATTTATGCCGCCAATGACTGAATCTTTTTGTTTCGCTTTATTCCTCAGATGACTTCATTGTGCTGTCTGCTTTGTTAAAGTGTAATTAACTGGAGCCCTGGAGTGCCAGTTTGTCGTGAATCTAATGTAGTTTTTACAGCTGGCCTGCTTTGTTGGGCCGATACTTTATCGGTTTTAGTTTTGTGCCCCTTGAGAGTCTCTGGCAGCTGGCAACAGAATTCATGAAGCTCCAACAAGTGCTTCTTTTAATTAAATGTTATTTGAGGACAAATCTCCAGGCTGGAATTACAGTTGAGCAGGAACTAAAGCAATTTGTCTTGATAAATAGATACCAAGAGTCAAGTATTATTTAAATATGAGGGATTTTGTTAAGAGTTGTTTTTTTTTCTTTCTTTCTTTTAACTCCCTAAATGATTTTGAAAGATGTGTTTATGCTTTGAATTATGGCCCTGAAGTGTTTTTGGAGATACACTACATCCTTCCCTTAAAGACATCCTCTTTTTCTGTTTAAAATAATTTGAATGGACTCTTCATGACTTTAGCAAAGGTTGTTAAAAGACCTATTTAAATTTACAGAGGACTGAGCATGATGGATGGTGCATTATCTGTTGGCCAAACGGACGGGTGACCATATTTGCCAAATGCCGACACAGCGCTGCCAGCTGAGGTGGGGATTAAGGACTTAACATCTTTTTCACTGTGCCTCTATTAGTTAAAAGTCTGTGATTATCGATCGGGCAGGAAAGAGGGGCATTTAGTGTTACGATGTCTCAGGGAGGCCGTAAATGGATCTCGATCAGGTGTATATGAGGTGGTCTTGTGAAGGGAAGGAGCTGTTGACATGGTAGAAGTAGGAGAGGCGTAATTACATCTTGCATGAACTTTCTGCAGACTGGACGGATCTCTTTGCTCAGGGTCGCACTGAACATCATGACCTGCTTCTCGTGAGGGGTCATTCGAAAGATTTCCTGTACATCACGCCGCATGTCTGAGGGGGACAGTAAAAGAAAAATGCATTTATATTATTAAAAACTAATTACTGAATGTCATGTTGCAATTATCAGCATGGTTCTCGTACTGTTTCTGAACTTTATAGTGTCAGTATGAATACTGTGCACAGAAATCTTTCAAAAGTAGGGAAAATGTGCAGTACACAACAAAGAACATTGAACAGAATGTTCTATTCCATAACGCAGTGCACTTGACTTTATTTTCTAGTGTGATTATTTGATTTGACGGCCAAAAGTTGACAATTTTACTTAAAACTGCATTAAAGTAAGGTCATTTAACAACAATGCAGCATACTACTGGTTATCGTGGAATAATGCCTACTGTTTCACTTACCGCTTTTAAAGAAAAGTAGGCAGTACACAGTTTATTGCATACTGTTCTGTCAATAAATTCTGTTCTGAACATAGCAACTCAAAAAGAGATTGCTCACCAAGTTGCTCCAGCATCTTGTCACATTCATCCAGGATGAAGTGCTTGATGTGTCGCAGGTTGAGACTCTTGTTGCGAGACAGAGCTAGAATACGTCCAGGAGTTCCCACCACCACATGAGGGCTTTCTCTCTTCAGCACCTCCTCATCCTTCTTTATAGATAACCCCCCAAAGAACACCGCCACCTGGGGGAGAGAGACAGCGTAAGCAAATGCACTTGAGAAAAGTTTGTGCCTTTAAATTAAACTCTTGAATTTACAGTGACATTTTATTTTATGCCTTATCCTGATTTTAAGGTTAAAATTAAGGCCAGTGTCAAAAGAAAATGCAAGCAAGACCCAGATGTTTTATGCTACTTCTGTGGGTGTTTTCCTACATCCAAACAGCACCAGATACATTTCGATTTTTTTAAACTTTTGACTTCTTTGACATTATATATATATATATATATATATATATAATTTTTGGGTGAAATTTTGTGGGGGAAAAAAACTGTACAGTAATCAGCATAATGTTTTTGATGAAGATGAAGGGCTGTGTTATTTTTATAATATATGTAAACAATTTGGTGGTGCTGTAGGCAAAAATAAATTTGGTAAATTTGGTTGTGTTAATTATTTTGACAGTACTACATTAAGTTCAGAAAAATGTCAAATCGGTCGAAAATTGCATTCCGCATTTTCATTTTGTTCCAAAACTTGAGTTGGAATAATGAAATTCTTCAGCAGTGTAACTGATTTTTTTTGCAATTCAATTACAATTCAGTAAATTCCTCTACCTGTCATTCCAATTCAAATTTCATAAGTTCTGTGATGCAGAATTCTATTTCATGAATTGAAAGAGAGTTCATTTTTAAATCTATCCCAGATGTCTTCCAGGGTACAGATCTGAACAGATTTTTATAGTAAGTGTTTGCTATATATCAAAATTAGTCATTCTAAAACAGGTACAGTATTAAAGCTTTTCCTAGAAGTGTAAATATGCAACAGGTTAAAATAGAACGTCTTTTTTCCTACCTTGACACTAGGCATGTATTTGGAGAAGCGCTCATACTCTTTGCTGATCTGGAACGCCAGCTCTCGGGTATGACACATCACCAACACCGATACCTGGGTGACAGCAATTACTGGTCAAACCCAAATTGTTGAACGACACATAAAGCATGCTTAGAGACATAATTTTATTAATGTCTTAGTTCTTTGTTTTCAGATCCTTTTAAAAGAGAGCTGTTACCTGACCGGTCACTGGCTCCAGCTGCTGAAGGGTGGCCAACACAAAGACAGCCGTCTTCCCCATTCCAGACTTGGCCTGACATAATACATCCATCCCCAAGATCGCCTGAGGAATGCATTCATGCTGAACTGAAAGAGAAAAACCACAAACATATTCATATTAACTTATATAACTGATATCAAAGAACCTTATATGAGTGCACATGTAGAATTGCTCACCCTCAGATGGATGCTCAAAGCCACAGTCCACTATAGCTCTCAGGAGTTCTGGTTTGAGAAGGAAATCCCTGAATCCTGAGGAGTGGATGGACACATATGACCCTTTGACCCCTTCTTTTCTGATGGATATGACACCATCGTTGTGTCCAAGGCCTGTATCCCCAGCAACACCTCCATCAACCTCATCCTCCTCATAATCTAACAGCTCATTCTCAACGTCGTTCTCTGTCATCTTGCAGAGATTGGGATAAGACAACAATTAGTGCAAACATATGATGAAAGATATGTTTGTCAGTAACTGACAGCACCTCTTCCTGTCAGTCATTATTATATCTACTATTATCTGCTACTGTATTATGTGTGTGTGTATTATTTGACATAACTGACACTTTACTACATATATGTATGCGTGTGTGTGAATGTGAATAACGTTATCAAATCTAAATAAAATACTATATATATATTCTTAATAAGATTTGATAACATATTTATAATCATAACATGATCATAAATTACATTAGAATTAGAAATGCATGTGTCTGTGTTATTTTATTCGACTTGATAACATATACAGACTTATAGCTTAAACAACTCTTAATTAAGACAGCTATTAAACAATAAAATATAATTCTCCAGTATTACAATTGCTAGAAACTAATATTCATTTAAAGCTGTTGTTTTATGTTAATTAATACTCGAGGTAGGTCGCTTTAAACTAAGAAACTATATCAAATATATTAGCTGTAGCTTATCCATTTACGTTAGCCCGATATGCAACGGGCCAAATCATACACTATAACACAACATTCCTGTGTGTTTTCTAACAGAACATAAAGTCTGTTATCACTCCCCGAGTTGATTTTGATTTTTTTTTTTTTTTTTTAGTATTAAATAATCGCAGTTACCTCGAAATGCTGTATGAAGCCGTTGGATTTCACTACACCTGCTGGATACGTTTGCGACGTCATCAACATGCGACGAATCGAGTGTTTTGATGAAGGACCCAACATGTGGAACTGCATGAACTGCCTTGAAAAGAGACATCTCTATTTCTAGCGAAGAAATCGTGTTGTTATTATTATTGAAAATAGCGTAGACTAGACTTTGCCACTGGCAAGTTTAAGGCAATTGTGTTTGAGCTTTGATAAGTAAGTTCTGTTTATGTTTATACACGTTTGTTAGTTATTCATGTGTTAAGATACAGAAGTCAAAATAGTTTTGAATGATGTGGATGTAGTGTGTAAAATAATAAATCTCTGTAATTATTTTTTCAGCAATGTCATGTTTTAGAGGTGACTTCAACTTTTGCCCTGAATGTGGGAACATTCTCCCAGTGCCTGGAAGGGAAAATACTATTACCTGCCCTCGATGCACTTTTAAAATCGCTGTTCGAGGTGAGAGAGATCTTTTTAATGTCATAAAATGTAATTTATGGCAGGGGTTTTCAGACTAAGATTCGGTGACCCCCAGGGGCCACTTGGGACAAATTCAGAGGAAAAACTGTGCAAAATAAATAATAATATCAATAATTTGATTTGTATAAAAACATCTTACAGTACTACAACTAAAAGTTTGAATACATTTATGGAATAAATAAATGATTTAACTGTAGGATTCTCTCTCAGAATTCACAGGTCAAGTTATTAAGTCATCAGTGGTGTTTAATCCTTTGGATCAGAGCTCCAGCGTTGGTGAAAGTGCCGAAGACGCTGAATTGAAGGGCCCAGTGGTAAGTTATTTAAAAAAAAAAAAAACCAGTAATTAATTCTTAAAAACTATTAGTTCTCTTTGTAATGTCGCCGAATAGACATTTTCACTTGTTTCTTATTTTCTGCAAACATTTCATCAGATTGACAGGAGGTGTTCTCGCTGTAATAAAGAGGGAATGGTGTATCATACAAGACAGATGAGATCTGCAGATGAAGGGCAGACAGTCTTCTTCACATGTATACACTGCAGGTAATCATGCACTTAAGCACTTTTTAGTGATCATTTTGTCCTAAACAATGTTTTAAGTGATTGTAATTGACATTAGTTTAATCTGTCAGTGTACTGGCGGGAGAAATTATTCATTTGATTTCTCTGTTACAGGTTCCAAGAAAAGGAAGATTCATGAGAAAATTATCTTTGCTGTTGTTGTCATTTACATTTATTGGTTGCCAGAATTTCAATAGTATGAAATATTAAAAAATGTTTTTATTTGTCCACAATGTTATTAAAAATAATATTAAAATAAAAATGTGTGTGGAAGTCCTTTTTTTTTTTTTTTTTTTTTTTTTTTGCAGGGTTAATTTTGAATTTATTATACAGTTTCTAATAAATATATATATATATAAAAAATGCTTTTGAAAAACTCCGAATATAAATCCATATTTTTATATATAAGTTTACAACAACAAAAAGTACAGTTTACCCGCAAGTCCCTTCCCAGGAATGACACATCAACCAATCAGACTGCCGATTTCAGCGATCACGTGATCATTCAACATGGCTTCGTACTATCCACATTGAATGCTTGTGAAGAAATAAAATGATTCACATCATTTAATGCAGTGTTTCGTACTCCCTGACACCTGTGAAACAAGGTAAGTATACTGACTATATATTAAATCTATGTTTAAAGCGAATATTACTACGGTGTATTTATATAAATTTTGCTTTTTGTACGTTCCCTCTATTCACTAACGGTATGCAACAAAAGTCTCAAAGATATATTGTTGATGTTGACTTCTGTCATGTATTTAGTTTAGGCCTAAGTTTTATCCATTGAACGCCTCAGCCACAGATTCCTATGTGCAAAAAAAAAAAAAAATTGTGAACAATTAGACACTGAACATACGTCTTAATATATATATATATGAACAGTTTGACGCTGTATTTATCAGTCATAAATATTTTTAATTACAGAAGGTTTAATGCAAGTCATCTCTTTATTCACCTGTCTGCGTGTTTACAGATGAAGCTTCGAGTCCAGCTGCAGTGTAAGAACTTGCATGAGTTTCTAAAGGAATTGAGCCCCGAGATCCTCGACAGGCTCTACAATCACCCTGCAACATGCCTGGCTGTATACAGGTCCATCTTGCTTTTGTGTTTAAATATACATTACATACATATTTACATGTATGAATGTTATTTGATTAGATAATAAAATATAAAGGCAAGTGATATTTGTTTAAACTTTTTACTTTTCAAGCCACAACATTTCTTACAAAGAAGCTTTTGTGACAGTTTTGAATTATTTCACAATAGTTCAAACCTCTAGTATTTTTTTTCAGGTGCCACTTTGTTGTTTTTTTATCTAATCTAATAACATTCACATTATATAGTAGACCATGTCCACTGTTTTTAACATTGGGGGAACATTTTTTTTCGTAGGTGGGGAGTTATTGGTCTTTTTATTTAAAGAAATTAAATAAAGCGTTAAAAGGGATTTAAGGGAATAACAAAAAAGAAATAAGTATCGTAAAAGTTCCAGGTCTATTGTAGTTATGAAGTATCAGTTTAAACTGTTTGCAAATAATATATTTTTTTTAAATATGCACACATTCACTCTTATTCGTATGTCTTAAAAAAAAAAAAAAAAGCAAAACGTTCAACTTTCTTGCCTCAGCACATTCAGTTATGAATTACATTAATCATGTAAATAATGTTGTATTTTCAATTCAAAACGGTGAACTTTCATAAAAAATTTGAGTAGTTTGCATCACTGGATATTACTCTCGGTCGCTGAACATTTCTATCACTCTTTCACTGCTAAAACTAAAGCGTTGCATTGGAATTCTCACTCGTTTTCTGTCAACAGTAATTCTTTAATTTGATCAGCCATCTCAATCATTCTGACAGTGATGAGTGCTGTTAGGCCGCTGAGGCAGACCAGTCTAAATAACCATTTAGCCATTTCTAATTATTGGGGCGGACTTGTCCCCCTCAATGTCTATGGTGGTTACGGCCCTGATGTAATACTAAATCTCAGTGTGTTATGGTGATTGGCTTATTCTCATTCATTTGCATACAGGGAACTTCCAGCATTGGCAAAGAATTATGTGATGCGAATGCTATTTTTAGACCACCCACTTCCACAGGCCGCAGTTGCGCTGTGGGTTAAAAAAGACAGTCAGAAGTAAGTACAATATTTAGTTCTATCATTTTAATACAAATCATCATATTAGAATGATTTCTGAAGGATCATGTGACACTGAAGACTTGAGTGATGGCTGCAGAAAATTCAGCTTTGCCATCACAGGAATAAATTACATAATAAAATATATTAAAATAGAAATCAGTTCTTTTAAATTGCAATAATATTTTTGTTTTTACTGTATTTTTCATCAGATAAATGCAAGTTTGGTGAGCATAAGACTTCTTTCAGATGCATTAAGGCTGAATCCCAAATGGCACCCTGAACCCTCACGGTCTTCCTCTGAGTCCCCACTTTTGTGATGTAATGCCGCTTTGACTGCCGGGTAAATTCCTCTGCGTAGCTCGCAGACTTGTGGGCTCAGCTGAAGTGTGCATCTAGGGCGCATATCAGCCACAAAGGGGGCGCTAACGAGCACCCTTCTGAAACCTAAAATGATGACTGGGACAACCTACGGTCTCGTGGACTTAACGGACACGCGCACACAGTAGCCATTTTAAGTCCACAAGACCGAAAGTGCATAGAAGTGTGCCATTTGGGATTCAGCCTAAAGAGGCCATATTTTGCCCTTTCTCAAAGTGTTGATTTTGATTTTGTTTCGTCTACTAGAAAAGGTTTTTATGCTTGAATGTTATATTCTACATTATTTCAGTCTGTCAGTAATGCTCTGTTTAGTTTCTGTCCTATGAAGACCCCCTCCCGAAAAGCTCAATGTTCTCTGATTGGTTGGCTAGACCAGTGTGTTGTGATTGGTCAACCATTTCGACCCCATTTCAAATGTCATGCCCTTTACCATAACTGTGAGCTTCAACACTACTAATGCAACTCAACCAGGCCTCTGCCTTTTTTTTGCATATGCCTTGAGTAGTAGTAATTATTTAAATGATGGATATTGTAACGTGTACGTTCCTGGAAGAAAACACAAGACTGCAGTCGACACATTTCAGGGAGTTCAGAAACGGTGCTTCCTGATATAGAGAATAACTCCCTTTAGAGTGACTTTGTGCTTTGTAACTTTTCAGTCCTTTTTCATGCTCAAACAGCAACATTACACACTAAAGAAAGTTGAAAATGTAAAAAAAAAAAAAAAAAAAAAAAAGCATAATGGGTCCTCTTTAAAAAAATATTACCGACCACAACGGCAGTGTCATATACCTCTTTCTTATATACTGGTGTCTTTGCTTTTCCAAGAGATCACGATCACTGTGTGTCGGTGTTAACCGGGCTACGGCTCTGGCACAGTCAGCAGCTTCAGGGTGGACTCCAAGGTTTTGTGCTCAACCCTGTGTTTAAAGACAACCTGAGAATAGCACTGCTAGGCGGGTGAGGAACACAGTTTTAATTGAGAACCATCATAGTGTTGCAGCAGCAGGTTTACTGGATTCATGTTCTCTTTTATCTTTGTCAGTGGTAAACCATGGGCAGATGAGGGCAGCAACCTTGGTCCTGATCGCCATGCGAGGGATGTAGAGAGTCTCGACCGCTATGCCATGGAGCGTTGGGAGGTCATCCTTCATTTCATGGTGGGCTCTCCTAGCGCAGCTGTTAGTCAGGATCTGGCCCAGCTCCTTACACAGGCTGGGCTCATGAAGAGGTAGAGCACGCCATCACTCCACTGATACACTAACCAAAGTAGGTCAAATATGAAGGGTAGACAAAAAATGATCTGTTTTTTTCTCTCTCAGCGAGGTTGGTGAGGCTCCTTGTATCACATCAGCAGGGTTTCAGTTCCTGCTGCTGGACACAGCATCTCAGCTGTGGTACTTCACCTTGCAGTACCTAAAAACAGCACAGGTCAGTGCATGACATATAGAATCTGTACATTAAAGGGTTAGTTCACCCAAAAATGAAATTTCTGTCATTAATTACTCACCCTCATGTCGTTCCAAACCCGTAAGACCTTCGTTCATCTTTGGAACACAAATTAAGATATTTTTGATGATTTTTTTTTTTTTTTTATCCCCATAGAAAGAAACATAATTACCACATTCAAGGTCCAGAAAGGTATTAAAGACATCGTTAAAATAGTCAACGTGACTACAGTGGTTTAACCTTAATGTTATAAAGTGATGAGAATACTTTTTGTGCGCAAAAATACAACTTTATTCAACAATTTCTTCTCTTCCCTGTCAGACTTGTATGCAGTTGACGCAGTGAAAGCAGTTCAGAGCTTCCGTGTTTACATCTGAACGCCGACTTAGTATGATTCAGTGTCACGCTGCTCACATGAACAGGCGTCGGCCAATACTGAGTCGACGTTCCGACGTAGAACCTGGAAGCTCCGCAACAAAAATAGCATAGGAGAATGACAGGGGAGAGACGAATTTGTTGTTATTTATTTTTTTATTTTTTTGCGCACAAAAAGAATTCTCGTCGCTTCATAACATTTAAGGTTGAACCACTGTAGTCACGTCGACTATTTTAACGATGTTTTTACTACTTTTCTGGACCTTGAACGTGGTAATTTTGTTGCTTTATATTGAGGATAAAAAAAATCATTAAAGATATCTTAATTTGTGTTCTGAAGATGAACGAAGGTCTTATGGGTTTGGAACGACATGAGGGTGAGTACTTAATGACAGAAATGTCATTTTTGGTTGAACTAACCCTTTAAATATCCTCTACATTATGATATGTGTGTATCATAAGACAGTTTACATGAAAAGATTAGTCCAACTACAGATTCATATGTACCCAGTTGAAGTTATGAAGAAAATTTCTGTGCATGCAAAAAGTGCAATAACAGCGAGAAGCTTCTAAGACCTGTCAGAGAAAGATAAACAACTTAGCATGGCACAACAGTGTGTTTGCCTTTCTAACATCTTGAAAAACATGGCTTTCTTCTCGCTTTACTAACTTTACTTAACAAAAGTTGAGAATTTGAAGCAGCATCCCAAAATTGTGTCTCTATCGTATGAAAACATATGGCCTCATGCCGATTCCTTCAATAACTAGACATCTGGATGAGAGTACTTTGCAAAGATTGCCGGGTGAGAGAGTTCCTGCACAACATTGCGTATGCACACATGGTATTTATGAAACTGATTATGAAAGTTGTCTGATACAAATGTTTGCATGGCAATTGCTCGTTTATTTGGTGAATTATTCAAGACTTGCACTTCAGTTTGTTTTTCCCCCAAGTTGTTTACATGATGGCTTTTCATTCCAGTTGAGTTATCATTCTGATTGTTCGTGTGTTATTAGGCTGCATGTAAATGTGGTTGCAGGGATGGAAAATGTGGTTTTCCACCTCCTGATTAACAGTCTAATCTCTCCCTTTCATAGTCGAGAGGAATGGACCTGGTGGAGATTCTTTCCTTTTTGTTCCAGCTGAGTTTTTCCACTCTTGGTAGGGTGAGTGCTGCTTTTACAATGTCAAGAATAACATATGAGTCATAGATAAAAGCCATTACTTATAATAATTAAATTAAAGAAGCCATTCTGCCATAGTCCCATCAGATAGGTTTGGTCTCTTGGTTATTAAAAGGTTTTGCTTTGTAGTTTGATTATTGTTTTTCTTGCAGGATTACTCTGTGGAGGGCATGAGTGAGTCTCTGCTAACATTTTTGCAGCATCTACGAGAGTTTGGTCTGGTTTTCCAAAGAAAGGTTTGTCATCAAGTAAAAAAACTGAATGACTCTACGTAGGTTCTCCCTAGTCAAATTATGTACAGGATTTGGGATAGAATCTCAAAGGATCCTTGCCAAAAAATAACTTAAAATGTATTAATTAGGGGTCTGCAATTTTTTAAAATAAGACTTTTATGCTCACTACAGCTGCATATATTTGATTAAAAATACATTAAAAACAGTAATATTGTAAAAATATAATTACAATTTAAAATAAATGTTTTCTATTTTAAGATATTTTAATGTCATTTATTCATGTGATGGCAATGCTGAATATTCAGCAGCCATTACTCCAGTCTTCAGTGTTATATGATCCTTCAGAAATCATTCTAATATGCTAATTCAAGAAACATTCCTCATTATCATCAATGTTGAAAAAAGTTTTTTTTTTTCAAAGTTGTCCTGCATAATATATATAATAATTTTTGATTTCTTTGATCAATAGAAAGTTCAAAATAACAGTATATATTTTATTTTAGCAATCTTTTGTAACAAATGTCTTTTCTGTCACTTTTGATCAATTTAATGCATCCTTTTAAAAAAAATCATACTGACCCCAAACTTTTGAACTCTAGTGTGTGTGTGTGTGTATACAGTATGTATATTGTGTGTGTGTGTGTGTGTGTGTATGTATGTGTATATATATAATATGTATATGTATATATGTATATACTACCGGTCAAAAGTTTGGACACGGTAAGATTTTTTAATGTTTTTAAAAGAAGTTTCGTCTGCTCACCAAGGCTGCATTTATTTAATTAAAAATTCTGTAAAAACAGTAATATTGTGAAATATTATTACAATTTAAAATAACTGTTTTCTGTTTGAATATATTTTATAAAGTAATTTATTCCTGTGATCAAAGCTGAATTTTCAGCATCATTACTCCAGTCTTCAGTGTCACATGATCCTTCAGAAATCATTCTAATATGCTGATCTGCTGCTCAAGAAACATTTATTGTGTACAATTGTACAAAATATTTGTGTGCAATATTGTTTTTTTCAGGATTCTTTGATGAATAGAAAGTTCAAAAGAACAGCATTTATTTGAAATATAATCTTTTGTAATATTATAAATGTCTTTACTGTCACTTTTGATCAATTTAATGCATCCTGTATTCAAACAGAAAACAGTTATTTTAAATTGTAATATTTCACAATATTACTGTTTTTACTGTATTTTTAATTAAATAAATGCAGCCTTGATGAGCAGACAACTTCTTTTAAAAACATTAAAAATCTTACCGTGTCCAAACTTTTGACTGGTAGTGTATATATAAAAAATATATATATTTTTTTTTTCTACTAGAGACATGATCGATGTCCTGTAATAATATGGGAGTCTTAACATTCAATCTAAATATTTTCTTTATTAAAATTTTTGAATGCTTTGTATTTAAAAGTTTAGTTTAAATATGTCTAAAACAAGCACTTGCACCAGTTTGCATCATTCCCTGCATCTTTTCACAGAGGAAGTCAAGGAGGTACTACCCTACGAGGTTGGCCATAACTCTATCTGCAGGAGTCACAGCAAGCCCTGTCTCTGGATCTGCTTGTTCTGCACTAGGAGCCACACCAGGAACAGGGGACACAGGCTTCATCGTTGTAGAAACAAATTATCGTGTATATGCCTACACAAGTATGTCAGACACGCATTACACACACTGACATGTCTGAAACACATTGCGCTTTACAAGATCAGTCAAAATGCTGCTTCTTCTATCTCTGTCTGACAGACTCTGAACTCCAGATTGCATTGGTAGCTCTATTTAGTGAGATGCTGTATCGGTTTCCTAACCTGGTTGTTGCTCAGGTAACCAGAGAGTCAGTGCAGCAAGCCATCAGTAACGGCATAACTGCACAGCAGGTGAGAGATACATAAAGCTGCTGGAACCCAGAACCTATTGCTATGCAAACTGCTTTGTCTTTTTAATGACAGGGCTGTTTTGACATTTATTTTATGATTTTCAGATAATTCACTTCTTAGAGACCCGAGCACACCCAGTAATGCTTAAACAGGTAATTAATTAATTTCATTTAATTTTTATCATTGTGCTAATAAAAAAGGTTCAATAAAATGTTTGCCTTAACTAAACTAATAATTATTTGTAATTAGTTATTAAAGTGATTGTTTACCCAAAAATAATTATTCTGTCATCATTAACTCACCTTCATGTCACTTGTATGACTTTCATTTATCTTTGAAACGCGCATTAAGATATTTTTAATGAAACCTTAGAGGTATCTGTTTGTCCACTGAAAGTCCAGGTAACCAGAATTTAAAAGATTAAATAAGGTTATAAAGGTGTCGTAAAACGAATCTATATGGATTGAATGACTTAATCCAAGTCGTGTAAAGAGATATGATTGCTTAATATGAACAGATTTAATTTACACTGAATTAATTTACAGTCTAAACATTGATTGACCCACATGCATACATAAACATATGGTATGGAACATGGAAGCTTGTGTGTGCATCATACTGGTTTTCATACATCACGCATTACCATATGATCCTTTATATATGTTTAAATGTGAATAAGATCCTAAATTATTTCTGTTCATCATATGAAGAGATCGTATCTCTTCACAAGACTTGGAATGAAACAACTCAATTCATGTGGATTCTTTTTTTTTTTTTTTTTTTTATAAATGATCTTGGTCTTGTCTCAGTCTCGACCACATTAGTACTCAGTCTAGACTAAGAGGACTCAGGATTTTACTATAAGACCGGTCAAGACCACAACTGCGGGGATATCACTAAATTGCCTGTGCATTGTCTGATTTATTTCTTAACATCATTAATGCAATTGGATGTAAAACTTCCTGCTTCAAATGCAATCAATAACTCATTTCTAATTTGATTTCTTCTGTTGTGCTGGGTCAGAAATTAATGGAGGTTTGTGCCAAAATTAATACATATACCAACAAAATTAAAGATATGATTGCAAAATAGTACTTGTGTGAGAACTTGTTTTTATATCGTGACATAATTAAGCTGTCGCAAGAGAGCCGTTTTCACAAAAATGAGCACGATTGAAAATGTGATATTGATTTTATACAAACATTGAATGAACAAAATTATTTTTTTTAAAATATTAATCTTAACATTATTTATGCAGCTGTAATTGTACCAATTCAGATGGACCTACTGTGCCACCACTGAAGTACAAAGAATAATTTTGTTGTTAGTGATTTTATTTGATTGGTAATAGCTCTATATAGTGTCTCATTATTCTAATTGTATTTATTGATTAAATATAAGACTTTTCTCAGGCAGTAGATGTGAATCTTTTAAAGGAATTTGAGGAGTGCTGGTCTGGTCTTGTCTTGATCTCAGCTCCTCAAAGTCCTGGCCCTGGTCTTGGTCTTGACATTGTCTCGGTGTAGGTGGTCTTGACTATAATATTGTTTATAAACTGTTTGGATCTTTTTACCTTTTAATGGGGGAGGACAGAATTCTCTCAAGTTTCTTTAAAATATCTTCATTTGTGTTTCAAAGAGGGTTTGGAATTACTTGAGGGTGAGTAAATTAATTATTTAAAATGAAATGCTTAAGGATTGTTTTTGTGTGAAAAATCCTTTTCATTCATTTAAAATCTCATTAATTAAAAATGCATTAATCCCATTAGTTCCCCCTTGTAGTTCTAGATGTCCCTTAGGTGTCTCCCTTGTGCAATATGGCAATTCTTATCATGAAAATTCTATACTGCTATGCAAATATTCACTACTTGATGCATAAACATGTTTCCATATGTCATTCTGTCTTTCAGTCCCCCATCCTCCCCCCAACCATAAAAGATCAGATCAGACTGTGGGAGCTTGAAAAGGATCGCTTGCAGTTTACTGAGGGTGGGTGTATCTTGGTGTATATGAGACCAGCTCTTTGTAGTTCCAAAACGAATTTACATTTCCTTTAACTCAATGTTTTACTTCAGATAAACCCATTAAATATTATACAATTATTTTATTACATTAGTAATTGCAATGATTTAAATAATACACTGTTCCAGTTTCATTTAAATGGAACCTCTGGGAATGGCGGTCTCCATTTCAATAAAAAAATTACATTATCTTGATATTACATTATGGAGAATTTGTTTCCATTCCAGTGGTGACTTGCAGGGTTCATTCTCTCAAATGTAAATGTCAGATTGTATAAGAAATGTGTTAGTGAAATGTAATGCAAATAAAAAAATTAGCATTGGAATAAGGTTTGGGTTAGGGGGTTGTAAATGCCATCTGAAAATAAACAGACGTCTCAGTGAAGCATTTTGTGTACTTCAACTTTACACAATGTTTTTTTTTTCTTTCAGGAGTGTTATACAACCAGTTTTTATCCCAGGCTGATTTTGAAGTGTTGCGGGACAGGGCTCAGGTAAAAAATAGCATTTTTCTTTTCATTTGCACTTGTACTTTTTAACGAGTAGCTGTCTCTCCTGCAGTAACACAGAGTACTGACTGTAAAGCCTCTGTCCTGCAGGGTTTAGGTGTGCTGGTTTGGCAGAACCCCGCTCACAGGGTCATGGTGGTGACGCCACATGGACACAGCGAGGTTAAGAGATTCTGGAAGAGACAAAAGAGCCATACATAAAGGAAATGAGGAAGAAGAGGCCTTAAAGACCACAAGATACATCATTCACTTTAGAATGATACTGAGAATTACTGCTTATAGATGGACAAGAGGAACCATCTGTAATGAGGACTGTTTTTGTGTATATTTAAGGTCATCTGTTTAAAAAAACTGTTTCTATACATAGTTCAAAGCCTTTTGCTGTTCATGAAACAGTATGTGCATTATTCCCTTGTGTATTATTCCCTTATTGATTTAGGCTTTTGTTGTCTGTCTGTCCTACATGTTTGTGTCTGAGGTAAACTGACTAAAATAAATATTGTTTACACTGAATGCTAATCTCTTTTGTTTGATAACATGGAAATTTAGTCCTTGAAATTTACATTTCAGTCACAAGTAATTAGTGGTAAAATTACAGATTTCAGTTTAGCTTTTAGGATGATGGAGGGGAGTACATTTTTAGTCTTAATGGGGGAATCTCACAAAAACATGTCCAGGTCACATTTTTTGAAGATAAATAATATAAATAAAAAAATGTAATTATATTTTACATAAAATACATAATGCTTGTTTTGTAGGAGCATTTGTGCATTTCTGCCAACACAGATTTATATAAAATAGTTTATATAACTAGAAGTATAACAAAAACTGCTGTGGTGTATTAACACTATTTAAATAATAGACCAATTAGATTTTTCTTTACTATATGGTAATAAAAAATGAAAATGTGCTTAATCATCACATTAATGTCACACTGCAAAATGTGTGGAGGAAAAAGATTGCAAAAAATACTTAATTTTTTACATGGAACTTTCTTTTGATATTTTCGGGATGAAATACCATTATAGTGATATATGACAAGGACGGTGATATAGAACTTGACGGGTTTCATCAGATAACTTTAATATACTTATTTTATTAAAAAAGGTAATTTTGTATTAGCCACCACTGTCATTAAATAAATAAATTAAAATAGCAAACAAATTCCGTTTGAAGATTTTAAATGAATTCAGTATGATTTTACAGTAGTTACAATGACTGGAGTAACTATGGAAATTAGGCGGAAACTTTGGTTTCCATGGGAGGAAAAAATCATCCTGGACAAAAACAAAAAGGCAGCTAGAGAGAGCAAGAAACAAGAAGGGAAAGAAATAACGGGAACTAGCAATACTGCCAATAATGAAATGACAATAACAGTGACCGTGTAGATGTTTGGCTGGAGCTGTCGGTGTATGTATGAGCAGTGCGGTCTGGAAAGACTGTGATTTCTGCAGTTAGCCGTTAAGCTAACGGTTCAGCCCGGGTCATTCTGCGCTGTCAGCTACACTGCATGACGCTACCGCTGCAAACAACACGCCTGCGCCGTTAAATGACACTCATTCACCGATTATGTAGCGCTGTATCGTCAAATTCTCGGGTAAATATATATTTATAGGCATGGCAAACATTTAAGCACTTAAATATTCTCGTTACATAAGCAAAACGGGTCATTCTCAAGGCCACGGATGGAACCGGGGCGGCAGCGTGAGAACCCCCCCGGATCCGGGGAACCTGAGTCAGGGGAGTGGAGAGAGGAGAGCGCCGGGGTGGAGGCTGAGGAGAGGGACGACACCCTGAAAAACAGAAGCGGGGACGGAGGAAACGAGGAAGTTACGAGCAAAACCGAGAACACTGAGGTGGTGGAGAAAGATAAACCTGAGTTTGATGAAGATGAGGATCAGTATGAGGAAGAGCTGGACCCCAGGATTCAGGTATTAAGATTTGGACCCATAATAAACTTGATATTGTGACAGGTGCATTGAACTATGACATAATATTCACAGTTAGCTTTAATTAATGGTTTATAATGGCAAAATGATATAAAATGATTTGTTTGAGTGTGATTTTGCTGGTTTTGTATAAATTCATATACTTATGTCTGTTATTTAATGCATATATTAATAGTAATTGAATGTCAGCTATCTTCCCTCCTTGTTTTCCATCTGTCAGGAGGAGCTGGAACACTTGAATCAGGCGAGTGATGAGATCAACAGACTGGAACTACAGCTGGACGTGAGTAATATGTGTGACTACTGCTGTTCTCTGTTCTGTTGAGGTGCCACTGCCTACTTAGACAGCAGATATGTCTCAATTTGCACACTAGTTATTCTATGCCATTTTTTAGTATAAATAGCATGAGTAGTGTTTTCACACTAAAAGTTCCAAAAAGAAAAAGAGCACTTCAAATACCCGGATAATGCACTTAAAGGGATAGTTCACCCAATAATGAAAATTCTATCATCATTTATTCGCTCTCAAGTTGTTCCAAACCTGTATACATTTCTCTCTTCTGCTGAACACAAAAGAAGATATTTTGAAGAATGTCAGTAACCAAACAGTTGATGGGCCCCATTGAATTCCATAGTATTTTATTTTTCTCCATATAATGGAAGTCAATGGGGCCCATCAACTGTTTGGTTGCCCATATTCTTGTTTTATTCTTATTTTCTTAAAATATCTTCTTTTGTGTTCAGCAGAAGAAAGAAATTCATACAGGTTTGGAACAACTTGAGGGTGAGTAAATAATGACAGAATTTTCATTTTTGGGTGAACTATCCCTTTAATTAACTGAAAAATATTGTGGCAATATTGGACATTTCATGCACTCAACTGTCACAGCTTTACTTACATTTTGACATCAGAGTCTGTTATCCCTTCCCCTTCCTCTATGATAGAGGAGGGGGAAGGGATATCAGACTCTGATGTCAAAATAACCCTTTAACATTAATACACTAGACGGTAGAGTGCATGCATAGCATATAGTGTGTCTTTTGGGACACAACTAATATTTTTATTCAAAATGCACATATGATGCCCTGAAATGAGAGACAGAGCTCTTCAACTTTGAGTGGCATAATGTCTTGCAATCACATTTGATTACACTAGTTGACATTGATCACTTCACATGTTTTGTTTTGTTGTCTTTACCTCTAATTTGTGAAGCCAAAATTTGTTCAAGTTTGCAGGGGTTTTTTTAGTGGGTGAGTGACTGATATAGATTTGTGATTTATGATTGATCAGTGTGTGAGCAGGGCTGATATAAGGGTGATATATAATGCATAATGCAAAAATGCAATGTAATGAAAGCCAATGATGTGTACACAAAAATGCTAAAATGAAATAACAATATTTACAATACACCACTGTTCAAAACAAGTCAGTAAGATTTTTTTTTTTTTTTTAAAAGAAAAGAAATTAATACTTTTATTCAGCAAGGATGCATTAAAATTGATCAAAAGTGACAATAAAGACATTTATAATGTTACAAAATAATTCTATTTCAAATAAATGCTGTTCTTTTGAACAATTATCAAAGTATCCTGAAGTAAATGGATAATTTCCACAAATATTCAACATTGATAATAATAAGAAATGTTTCTTGAGCAGCAAATCAGCATAGTAGAATGTTTTCTGAAGGATCATGTGACACTGAAGACTGGATTAATGACGCTGAAAATTCAGCTTTGCCATCACAGGAATTACATTTTAAAATATATTCAAATATAAAACAGTTATTTTAAAATATAATAATATTTTACTGTATTTTTAACAAATAAATGCAGCCTTGGTGAGCATAAGAGACTTCTTTCAAAAGCATTAAAAAAATTTGAACAGATCCCAAACATTTGAACAGTAGTGTATGACACAATATTTACTCATAAAAATAAAAAGACAAATCTGGTCGAATGCCTAGTCTTGGCTTATTTACCCATTACTTCTTGTCTCTCTCCTTCACCGTATAATCTAATAAAGGTGAAAGAAGAAAGAAAACTCTCAGCCTTTGAACAAAAAAAGATATGGAAAGTGTTTTCTCCTCTCTTTTAAAATTTATTTTGGTATCCTATTCCTAATTATGCATTTTGTTGCATTTTATTATTTGCATTCAATATGTTTTTTCTACTGTTATTATGAGCCATGTTTGGGTTGCAAATCATCCCCACCAGTTGAGAACCACTAAACTGGAGTATTAATATGTATTGTTTACATGTTTTACTCATCATGCCAAGTTAAGCATTGTTTTTCCTCACTCTTTCTCATTATCTCTGTCTAACACTCATTTAGGAAGCGAGATCCAGCTACAGGAGGATCCTTACAGACTCGGCACGCAAACTTAACGCTCAGGGCTCTCAGTTGGGAGCCTGCATTGAAAAAGCAAGACCTTACTATGAAGCCCGTAGACTCGCTAAAGAGGTGTGTGTGTGTGGAGAGCAAGGGAACATGATATTGCATGTTTGTGCTTCATATCTTCTCAATTGAGTTCAAGATGTTTTTGTAGTTTGCTGATTCATTTCCAGTCTCTCATTATTGCACAAAATCCTCCCGCTGAACCAGAAGACATTTGTCAGTGCAGTGGTCATTATGGCAAAAGAGTTAGTGTGTTAATGTGATTAACCCTGATAACACAAGATGTGATTTGCACATCACTTTTCATTAGCTTTTTTTGCAGCCAATTTTGAATATGTAATTGAACTGATGAAAATCATTTAGCTGTGGCTATAGAGAGTAATTGAAAACAGTTGAACCAGCAGCACTGAATTGAAATTCTGGCTTGACCATCAGACCCTCTCATGAAAAACTGTAAATAAGTTTGAGAGTGGATGAGTAGACAAGGCAAGCTCATAAATGTAGTGGTTGTTTTCCATATTGATAAAGGAACAGTCACAATGTTCGACTAGTTTATCTATATTTTTTTGCTTGTGTGTGTGTGTATAGACAGCTTTCACTGTAAAATGCCCTTGTAAAGCTTGATTCTTTAAATTCATCCACTGTAGAGCAGCCATTTGTAAGTGTCAGCCATTTACAGCCAATGGCAGTGGGCGGGGCCTAATGTGCGATGATATAAAACTATTCCATAGCTCGCACATCACGTGAAGATCACGCGCACAGAGAGGAGCGCAGAAACTTGTTGTCAACCCTGTGATTTATCACTAAAGTAGCTTAGAAACTCAAAAGTTAAAGTATATATTTTTCTACTTTTGAAGTAAATACTTACAACCCACAGCTTCACAATTAAAAGAGAGATGGTATGAGTAATTCATACATGCAGTCGCTCTCATTAATGCATTCAAATAAATATACTGGTACTGTGCTAATTTATCTGTATCTGATTTACAATGAGCAGAAATCTGTAAGAAATGTTACAAACCATAGTTAAAATAACTGCTGAACAACAACAACAAAAAAGTTAATTAATTGTAATTGAGGTAAAATGTTCAATTAAGTCATTAGGTCATATAGTTCAGCCCTACTATGAAACTTGCTGGATGTTTTAAAGGGTTAGGTCACCCAATAATGAAAATTCTGTCATTAATTACTCACCCTCATGTCATTCCACACCCGTAAGACCTTCGTTCAACTTCAGAACACAAATTAAAATATTTTTCATAAAATCCGATGACTCAGTGAGGCCTGCATTGCCAGCAAGACAATTAACACTTTCAGTGCCCATAAAGCTACTAAAGACGTATTTAAAACAGTTTATGTGACTACAGTGGTTCAACCTTAATATTACGAAGCAACAAGAATACTTTTTGTGCGCCAAAAAAAACGACTTTATTCAACAATATCTAGTGATGGGCGATTTCAGCGTGATTTCAGTAAATGAGGCTTCATTACATAATGTTTTGTGTTTCAAAATTTCAATGGTCCACCACTGGGGGGCGTGACTTTGGCAGTTTGATACACTCTGAACCACTGATTCGAAACAAAAGATTCGTTAAGCTTCGAAGCTTCATGAAGCAGTGTTTTGAAATCACCCATCACTAGATGTTGTTGAATAAAGTCATTATTTGTTTTTTTTTTGGTGCACAAAAGGTATTCTTGTCGCTTCATAACATTAAGGTTGAACCCCAGTAGACACATGAACTGTTTTAAATATATCTTTAGTAGCTTTCTGGGTATTGAAAGTGTTTTGAAAATTGTCTTGCTGGCAATGGAAGCTTCACTGAGCCATCAGATTTTATCAAAAATATCTTAATTTGTGTTCCGAAGTGAACAAAGGTCTTACAAGTGTGGAACGACATGAGGGTGAGTAATTAATGACAGAAATTTCATTTTTGGGTGAACTAACCCTTTAATGGTACAAAGACTTTTATATATCAAAAGATCAAGGCAAATTTGTTTGAGTTCAACTTTTAAAAAAACGTGTCTAGGGACATGTAAACGGAAACTACAACAAATATAATTTTTGCGTTCCCATTCGCTCCAATTGCAAAAGAAAAAAATCCATGATAGCATCTATGTCTACAAAAGAGGCAAAAAAGTAGAGATTGATTACATTGATCAGATAAGAGAAAGATGTCAAATTTTCCATCACTCCCTCAGCCATTGTGTTAGAAACACTCACGCAGTACTAATTTTCAGAAATTTTATGCCAAGGTAATTTAACACATAGTATAGTATAGTGTCAAGTATAGTGTTATAAATGCGCAATTTGTTTTTAATTAAATATGTAAAAAACAGATTAACAAAGAAAAAAAACATCATTACAGTCTGTGAAGTGTTTTTTTTTTTATTCTTTTTTTTTTTTTTTTACTTTCCTAAAAGATTTGAATAAATCTTAATCAATATAGTGAATATTGTGCAAAACAAAGACTACATTCACACAGCAGCAGAATTCGTAAAAAAGGGTTACATTTACATACACATTTCCATTGATGATATTCATGGACTCATTTCAAGAGTCTGATAATAAAAGTGGTTTTCGATGTGTGAACGTAGCCAAAGTTCGATATCATCCTTGGCAAGGATGCCATATTTCCAGCAAGTTATCCTGATAAAATATGGCCTGCCATTCTCAGTTCCTGACTTTTATTGATTGGTTTGGGTGTTCTGATCTGCGTACAGCAATTTTCACTGACAGCAAGCCAGGCTTTTTGAGCTAAACGGTTTTCAGATCCAGCCTTGTGTGCGGGATGATTAGCTGTCAGCTTAACCAACCTCAAATCCTATTGGCCATTTCACCCACTTTATTTAAAATGAGTGGTTATGGTTTGTGGTTTGTGAAGTGCTATACAGAGGACTTCCCTCTGGCATTTTCTTTTATTATATAAAAAATAATATTGCCGTAGTAGTGTAGTATACTTCCATACTAATACCACATCCTTTAGCTAGTGTTTTATTACATAAATATAACCTGATATAAAGTTTGGAAAGATTTGCAGTCCCCATTCACTTTATGGCTCTCTGTAAGGTCAGCATCCCTTCTTCTGATTGGCTGCATGTTTACAGAGCTGAGTGATTGATTTCTGTATATGAAATATGATGGATGACCTTACCCACAGGCCCAACAGGAGACCCAGAAGGCAGCGCTGAGGTACGAGAGGGCTGTCTCCATGCACACGGCTGCCAGAGAGATGGTTTATGTGGCTGAGCAAGGTTTATTGGCTGACAGGAACACATTGGACCCTACCTGGCAGGAGATGCTAAACCACGCCACAGCCAAGGTATGACGCAGTGACTCAGCATTGCTCTTTGATAATTACAGCAAAAGGCGGTGGCATAACTTTGCAAAAAAAAAACAAAAAAAAAAAAACACAAGGGCTCTTAGGTTTACAACAGGTCTTACTTGCTAAAATCAATCAGTCTCTCATAGTCACAAGTATACATTTTCCTGGTTAAATCCTAAAGTGTCTTATGTAAGTGTGCACAGCTGGTTAGTATGGATTGTAGCGTGGCTTTGATTGTCACAGTGGGGGCAATCAATAACGCTGATGAATGCACACTTACACTTAAAGATCAAGGTTTACACATCTTCATTTATATTTTATTCTAGCCCTGCCAGTAAAATAGAGCAGCACTTTTTTTCAATGTGAAATCACGGTTTTTGTTTCCAGTTGGGTTGACACCAAATTTTCAGTAGGCGATACCATTGCCAGGGAAGCTTCAAGATTCTTAAAATACTTATATGCTATTGAACACACTCCTTTATAACAACACATTGCCTCAGGTTTTTCAATTAATCATTCAAGTGAACAGTAGTAATAAAGAACAGAAACAAATTACATGCATTAGAACAGGTAAAACAATGGAATAAAGTTACAAATTAAGTGTAAACATATTCAGATTTATTTGAATCATTCAAGTGAACAGTCAGTAATAAAATAAAGTACAGAAATATATGACAAATACAACAAAAATACAAATAACATACAGTGCTTCAAGTGTTCAGATTAATCATTCAAGTAAATAGTAATATAAGTAGAGAAAATAAATAGAAATAAAAACAATAGAATAGTTGCAAATTAAGTAAACACTGATTCAGGTTTATGAATGAATCATTCAAGTAAACAGTAATAAAATTAAGTACAGAAACTAAGGAATAGAATAAAATGCAAATGACGTAAACATTGCATTAATTTTTCAAATTAATCATTCAACTAAACAGTCAGTAATAAAAAGGACAAAGAAACAAATTGTCTTTGTAATCTTTAACTTTTTGCTCTTACTCGGAAATAACTTTTCTCCTGATGTCACTTAGGCCAAATAGTTATTTAAGGATTATTTTAGCAAACAGGCCTGGCTCCATTCTGATTTGTAATGACCACTTTTAACAATCCATTCAATTCCCAAATTCATTATCCATTATCCTTACTTTGAAAAATGTCACTTTACAGGAATAAAATGGGTTGTTCAAGCAATTCATAAACTTTGCCAGTTTTCAATTTACCATTTAAGTATACAGTAATATAGAATAAACAATAAAATAAATTACCAGTAATAGAAGAAATAATAAATACGATAGAACAAAGATACAAATAAAGTTAACTGAAAGTTTAAGAAACAGCCTTGTCAAGTAAACATTTGGAAAATCATTGGACGCTCACAATGTAGACAGATTGATATTGTTTTGACATTTTCTTCAGCTGTTAGTATCAACTTGGTACTGAAGTACCATACCTTTGACATTCCTTGGGGGGAAGAGTAATCTAAATATCTACAAGCTCTTGAAAAATATCCATTATTGACAGTGGTGATATGATATTGAATCTTTGTCAAATCTTTGTATGAATGATACAGAAAGATATGAGAATATATTCGATTTACTTTCTTTCATTTGTGAAAACAGAACAGGATATCACATTTGACATGTTGCTGTTTTCAGGTGAACGAGGCAGAGGAGGAGCGTTTGAGGAGCGAGAGGGAGCACCAGCGTGTCACTCAGCTTTGTCAGGAAGCAGAAGCGCGTGTGCAGACTTTACAGAAGGCTCTTAAGAGAGTCATTATCAAGTCAAAGCCTTATTTTGAGCTCAAGGCTCAGTTCAACCACATCTTAGAGGTATGCATCAGAGACTGGCCTCCACTATACAGGTATTCAAGGTCTGCTGGCCATATTGATTTAAGTAACAAAATGATATCCTCTATGAAATGCAAACTAGGGATGGGCACAAAGAACAGAAATTTCACTTACAGCATACAAACTAATCATTTTAGTTTAAATATTTAAGTATAGATTAAAATAAATAGTATAATTTTTTTAAATATATATGACCTCTGCTGGCAAAATGAGTCGCAATAAGCAAATTTTCAAAAATGAGTTAGTTATTCTCACAATCTATTAAAAAAATCTTTAAAATGATGTATGATTTGTTGGAATCCGACAAAAAAAACTGTGACTGAGCTACACCTGTTTGAAGTCGATAGAGTCAGCAAAGTCAATTTTGAGAAAAATCAAGTTAAACCACAAAACTTGGAGGTAACCACAAAATTTAAAAACATTACAGAAACTCCATCATAAACTATCATAAACAAACAACATCTTTCCCTTTACTGAAAAACACATAAAAAAACACTTTAATCCCTAAATTTACTCTCCTAATGCAGTCCCTTGCAAAGCATGCTGGGAAATACGGATCCACTGCCCAGTTAGTTATGTCAACATTAATTTGTGCGTTTCACTCAGCAATGTTAAGTTGACTGAACAAACACTTATTAAGAAAAGCTGACAATACTCATTTTTAGTAGAAACAAATTAAGTTCATGTAGTTACAAGAGTTTTTTAAGTAATGTGAACAAGGATGGATTGAGTGAAACTAACAACAGTGAAAGTTCATTTAATAAGACCTACTGTATCACACGGATCTAATATAATGTTACACATCAGATGTTTTTCCCCAACAGTTAACCAAATTTTGACATAAGACATAACAGATGTTTGAGTGAATACTCACCAAGATAGATTTTTTTTTTTTTTATATACTGTAATTCTGTGTATGTGTGTATATCAGGATCACGCGCTGTCTGAGGCGTCTTTGTGCGTCTTTGGATCTCTCAGTCAGCGTGAGTAAGATCATTTTGTTTACATCAGCATGAGTTTAAAAATCACACTTCATTGGTTCAGACTCCTGCCATTGAAAATTTGCTATGAATATTCACAAAGTTTGAATACTGCGCTTTACAATAATACCAAACTTGTGCTGAGGGAAGCACCAGTAGTCGAGAAGCAAGCAGAGAAAAACGGCAATTTTCATGATCAAAGGAAAGGTACTCCTCTCAGAAAACATACAAATAAAGATACTTTTAGATGTTTAATTGCTATTTGGAGCACTGGGATCGCTAGACGAGGGCTAATGAACAAATTTTTGTTAAAAACCCAATTTCGACCAAAATTGACATTTTTCACTTGTTTTGCCTGTAGCTCAACATTAGCCCGTGCACATTCCAACTCATTTTGCCAGCATGGGTAACGTGTCATTTATTGGTTATCGACCCTAACATGAAAATAATCACTGGCTTATCACAGGGGTGTCCAAACTTGGTCCTGGAGGGCCACTTTCCTGTAGAGTTTAGCTCCAACTAGCCTCAGCACACCTGGCTGGAAGTTTCTAGTATGCCTAGTAAGACCTTGATTAGCTGGATTAGGTGTGTTTAATTGGGGTTGGAGCTGGATTTTGAAGGACAGTGACCCTACAGGAGCACCCCTGGCTTATCATATCAGCCTGAATTTCAATATTAGTGTGTCCCTAAATATTATAAAACATTTTTGCTGATGGTTTGATAGGATGGATGATTTAGTCATTATAATACCATTAATATATATGGTGCAAGAACATGACAAATTAAAAAAAATGTCTTTTTTTTTTTTTTTTTTTTTTTACCCAACGTGCTATGATTAATAGGAGCACAAGTCCAAAGTCGTTCAGCTGGAGGAACGGGTGGCGAAGGTGAAGACCCGGTATTCTATCGCCCTCCGCAACCTTGAGCAAATCAGCGAGCAGATCCATGCGCAAAGGGGGCGCATCCGCGCCGCCAGAGAGCGCAACAGGGCCCGTGGGGGGCGGAGCTCTCCGGTCGGGGCGGAGTCTGAGGGTATAATTCAGGCAGGGGCGTATGCAGGGGTGGTGGCCAATCCTTTAATGGATAATGACTGGGCCGATCAAGAGAAAACCCGGCAGTGGGTAGAGAAACACAGGGAGGCGGGTTGGGGACAAAGAGAGAGAGCGGAGAAGGCGGGGTCAGACTCCATGTCAGTCATAAGCCTGCAAACAATCGCCTCCGACCTGGAGAAGTTCGATTCTGTGGAGCACTTGGGCGACCTGAGTGATGTCGGAAGTATAATAAGTGAGGAGAAAGAGGCAGAAAGCGAGAGAGGGTTTAGGGCTGAAGACAGAATAGTAGCAAGAGAGGTGGCAAACCTTTCGAGACAGGATGCAGAGAAAGGTGCCTCAGGGACAGACAGACAGCAGAGAGAGAGAGAGCGGGAGAGCTTTGTGAAGCAGCACCACAGAAGTGTTAGTTTGTGAGGAAACAGGAAATTAGAGTTGCCTGTTATTCCACCCCAATCCTGGCGGGCTAAAACTTGCTTGCAGGCTTCCAGGCGAGACTCTTAACTGACTACAAATTAATCAGACTGAAAACAGTCTGTATTTGCTTAAAGGTGAAGTGTGTAATTTCAGCGGCACTAGCAGCGCCAAACAGAACTGAAAGAACAAAGACTATTTTCAAACAGGTTTCCCTGAAACACTCACCCGTCTGCCATTGGTTACATAAACAGATGGTCCCGCCCCCTAACGTATGCCATTGGTTGAGCCAATGTTTCTGTCTGGCTGGTCGGGAGTTTACACTTTTTGGGGAAATCATCATACAAATGGCTTCATTATAGTTGCACATTAGGTTGAGAATAGGAGAAGGTCGAAAAAATTGCACACTTCATCTTTAAAGGGTTAGTTCTTATTCGTTCATCTTCAGAACACAAATAAAGATATTTTGGTAATGCTTTACTGAAGGTCTTTATGTATAATGCATTATAAAAGTATTTTTTTATTGCATTAATTATGCCTTGTAATGCTTTATAATGCACTTTATAATGCATTGTATGATCTCATGTATAATCGTAACCATAGTTATAATATATTATAATACATTGTTATACCTTTATAAAGTATAGGTTACACTTTATTTTAAGGTGTCAGTATTACAGTGTAATTATACATTTAAGAACTGAGTAATAGTAATTAACTGCATGTACTTACTATAGGTTTAGGGTTAGGATGAGGGTTTGGTTTAGGGGATAATTGCATGTAATTATGCATAATTTCTAGTTATTACTACAGTAACTACATGTAACATGTGTAACAATGACACTGTAGAATAAAGTGATACCAAAGTATAATACATTAAAAAACATGTCACACAACCAATTTCAGATGTAACAAGGAATGTGCAAATATTATATGCATTTTAACTTTGGTTACAATTATTTATGAAATGATATAATGCATTACAACGTATATTATGAATACCTTAATAATGCATTATTCTTAAAGGCTTTAGGTGAAGTGTTACCAATATTTTTAATGAAATCCAAGCGATTTCTGTCCCTCCATTGACAGTTCACGCAACTACCACTTTGACGCTTCAAAAAGTTCATAAAGAGATCGTAAAACTAAACCATATGAATTGAGCGGTTTAGTCAAAATTTTCTGAAGTGACACGATCACCTTTATATGATGAACACATTTAATTAAGGCTTTTATTCACATATAAACATTCATCAACGTACACAACAGATATGGTAAACGGAAGCTCAAGTGCGCTTGCTTGACATGCGAGAACCAATGAGGTTCATTCTCATGTGTTATACAGCACGTTTGAGCTTCCGAAAGAACTAATGAGGTTTGTTTTCACGCATCAATCAAGTGTGGTTGAGCTTCTGTTTATGTTAGCTGATCAATGTTAATATGTGAATAAAAGCCTAAATTCAGTCTGGTCATCATAAAAAGTGACCCAGTCTCTTTATGAAACTTTTTGAAGCGACAAAGTGGTAGTTGCGTGGACTGTAAGTGGAGGGACTGATTTTGTTAAAAATATCTTTATTTGTGTTTTGAAGATGAATGAAAGACTTATGGGTTTTGAATGACATGAGGATAAGTAATTGATGACAGTTTTTTCATTTTTGGGTAAACTAACCCTTTAAAGGCATGCATGCCTGTTTTCACATGAGAGGAAAAAAAAATAATAATAAAGTTGGATCAAATTAAGAAATCAAGCCGCAATTGTGAGATATGAAGTCACATTGTGAAATTTAAACTTGAATTGTGAGGTTTCAAAACCCATTGTAAGATAGAAATTCAAAGTCTGTGAGAAATAAAGTCAAGATGGTCCTCATTCATGAAACTGAGTAAATTCGGAGTAATTTGCTTATTAAATGGACTTTCCCAAAAACTCTCCTCCGGATTCACAAGTGCATTGTAAACCAGATTTTATAGTTAAATGTGTGTATTTTAAAGAATTCCAATGTTGTAAATAGGGTGGCGTGCACGCTCATTTACAATTAGCATAATCCTTGCAGAAATGTAATGGGTTCATTGGACTTTTTTTTTTTTTTTTTTTTTTCCTCAGGTTTGGCTCCAGAGTTGTATAAATGCAAAAGAGACTAATTAGCCATATACTTAAAAATGATTCAATGAAAGTGTTAATCTTGCAGACAAATAATGCTGGTGGTCAGAATAGATGGATCATGTAATGGACTACATGGCTGTTTTTAATCATTTTTATCAATGAAATGTATGTAACTACTTGGTTAATTAATTAATTTTTTTAATTAATCAGTTTGTTTAGGAATTTCATATAATTTAATTTCATATAATTTCTGACATAATTCCAAAAATTTACACTGGAGCGGTTTTATGAACTTCTAACTTCTTTCTGTTGATGTTTCATGAATGAGGCCCATTATGAGATACAAAGTTGCAACTGTAGATCTAAAGTCACAATTAATAGAAATTCACAATTGCAAGATTTGCAGTTTTATATTGCTTAATTCCACAAAAAATACACCAGCCATTTTTTGTTTTAATGGAAATGGTGGAAACAGGCTTCCATAACTAACAACCCTACCGCATAGTTCAAATGAGAAGAAAGCTCCTCTAGGGGTGGTGATTAAGATTCAGAAATCATTATAATGAATCCATTTTCGGACATAAGAAATGAAGTAATCGAGAAGAAAGAGAGTATTAAAACACTTACACTGATTGACGTGGCATTATTGTAACACTGCACTATAGCAGAGGGGGTTCAGATGTTCTTGGCAAATTAATGAATAACAATAAGGAGGGGGGTTGATGTGGTATTTTAGTCAGTCTGCAGGGATTTGTAGTTCTCACACTCTGATCCCGTCTTCTTGGTTACTGTTTCACTATCGGTCACGGGAACGGTGGGGAAAAAAGACAGAAAACCACTTCACACAATGAGAAAGAAAGAAAACAAATGAGAAATGCATTAAACATTGAAGATCAAACTCTGTTACCACAGAAAAGAGAAATGCTCTTACACTAGAGGTCTATGGGTACTGCTGTACATTTCCCTGAGAGGCTTCCATTGTTACTTTACGCACATTTAGGTTTAAGCGACTGAAAGCTGAGTCAAAGTCTTTTCTGTGATTATGAATATGACACAGATGCTGTTGATAGAACTTCACTTGTATGTTACCTGGAATTTTCCTTTATTAATATTGTATTGGTTCCCATCTCCGTCTCTCTCAGCAAGTTTAGATATTTGGAATATTGTTTTCATTCGGCTGTCAGTTGGTATTATTGTACACAACATGTTACGTTAAGTTCTAGCTCATCAATTTGTGGCATTTGTGATATTTCAGATCCAGAGTACTGTTTTTATTGATTTTGTTTTATTTGAGAGCTATTAGATTTTAGGTCAGTCCGGGAACGAAAGAGGGTCTTGTCTTAGCAGAAAGACAAGAATAGAACATGTTTACAAGTTTACGAGTGTCCTGCTGAAAATTTACAAGAAAAGTTGAGTAAATAAAACAGCAGTGGAATGACTGAATGATGAATGATGTGTACTTGATGACGTAACTGTGTTTTGCAGATATACACTTTGAAATCATGTAATATGCTAGCTGTTTGAACAAACCGTGCTGTGGACAGTACAGTATTGTTTGCAAGTTTACATCCTACTCTCCTGTTCTGAATTTTTTGTTGTTTTGACATTTTTTTTAAATGTAGTTGTTGTAGTATTTTGTCCACAAACCCTGTAAATCCATCCTTCCCCCCCATCATAACCTCTTCTGTACAGATTCCTCACCTCTCCTCATAGTAAATAGAAGATGCTCTCTAGAGTTAATCCAGTATGCTGCTGTCTCTCTCCATTCATAAGGTCACATGAACTCTATGTATATACAAGCTGATGTATGATGAATACAAATAATCTTTACGTGACTGATAAGTTATTCTGTAAATGTTAATTTATTGCACAGTTAGAGATATTAAAACTTGAATTTAACAACTATGCTCTTGTTATTCTCATTTAATTTCACATTACACAGATAAAACTGTGGTTGCTAATTGTAGGTAATTGCTACTTTGTGTCTCCAAATTGTGATTTTATATTTTGCAAGGTGACTTATATTTTACAATGTAACTACATCTCTTAATTGTGACTTTATTTCTTGCAGAGACATTATAACTCACAATGTAACTTTACATCTTGTGTTGTTTCTCAAAATGTTTGACTGTTTGTCTTTTGACATGTGACTTGGTCTCCCAGTTGTGACTTTATATCGTGAAATTTTGACTTTGTTTCTCAACACTATATCTTGTGACTTTAAGTGTCAAATCTAACTTTATCTGACAATTACAACTTTATTTCTCACAACTGGGACTTGCATTTGTGAAAATTCCGACATTATAGCTAAAAATGTGATTTTATAGGGATTTTCACACTTGAAATGGTTAACCCTGGGTAAATGGAATCCTGGGTTATCACTGCACATAATTTACCCGGGTTAACAATTAATCCTGGGTATTCATAACCTGACGTTTCACATTAGGGCTTTTCTGTGCTTAACCCCGGGTTATCGTCGTTCAAATCACCGCTTTTAACCCCACTTGTAATGTAGAAGCAGGGTTAGCACTGCTTTTTACCCGGGGTTATGAAATCCTGCTCTGGAGCAGAGTTAGTGCTTTTGCGGTGTTAACTCCGCATTGCGGTGCCAAACTTGTACGGTGTGAAACGATGCGGTGTTAGAATGTTACAACTAGATGCTTAGCAACCGACAACCAATCACGTGCCTTATATTCACGCGCTTTGGGCAGTCATGGAAACACTGTGCAATGTATAGGCTATAAACAGTCGTTTCTGCGTATGAGGAGAAAAATGTCAAACGGCGATGGAAAACGCGACAATTGGAGTGAAGAAGAGACCTTCATTCTTACCTTTATAGTTTGAAAAGTTAATTCAGAAAAAAAACTTGATATTACAGTCAGCAATGAGGACGCAGAATGCTAGAGCCTTTATGTAAACAGGTCACATGCTGCATTTGTCCAGTCAGTAACACTGACACCAAAAAATATGCAGATAAGGACTTTAACCCGGGTTTAGGAATGTGCAGTGTGAAACAGCAGCTTATGAATACCCATGATTAACTGTTAACCCCGGGTATAGTATAAGCAGTGTGAAACGAGAATAAAGATAACCCAGGATTCCATTTACCGGGGTTTAGAATGACCCAGGGTTAACTATTTCAAGTGGGAAAAGAAATTGTACATTCCTAAACCCTGGGTTAACGTTCTTTGCACATTTGCGGTGTCAGTGTCATTGGATAAACGCTGCACGCGACCTGTTTACATAAAAGCTCTAGCATTGCGCATTCTCATATTGCCGACTATACTATACTAGTTTATACTGAATGGACATTTCTGATTATAAAGATAAGAATGAAACTGTCTCTTCTTCACTCAAATTGTCGCATTTTCTCTCAGCATTTGACATTTGTCCTCTCAAATGCTGAATTTACCATTTATATACAATGCGAGGTGTTTCCGTGACTATCCAAAGCACACGAATATGAGGCACGCGAATGGTTGTCTATTGCTTATGCGTCTAGCTGTAACATTCTAACACTGCATCGTTTCACACTGTACAAGTTTGGCACCGCACTGCGGATAAAAAGCGGTGCTAACCCTACTTCTAGATTGTGTGAAACGTTCCTCTAGCCAGGGTTAAAGAACGTCGATATATCCAAAAGCCCTTATATCCTGCAATCCGATTATGTCTCTCAGTTATGACTAATTCCTGTAATTGCAACTTTATTTCTTGTGACTGCAAATTTATCTTACAATTGCGTATTTTTTGCAGTCGTGACATTCTAACTAAAAATGTGACTTTATATCTTACAATGTGACTCTATCTCTCAGTTTTGACTATTTGTTGTATTTGATACTTTATTTCTCATAATTGCGACTTTATAACTAACAATATGACTTATCTCCTGCAATGTGACTATATCTCTCAGTTTGATATTTATGACTTTATTTCTGCTAAGTGGGATTTTATATCTCCAAATGTGACTTTGTCTTCTTCTAAACGTTATCCCACAATTAGGCCTATGCTTCCATATCAGAGAAATTTTACATGATGCAACGAGATTATGCACATTTTCTGTAGAAAATGAGAAGTGCAGGCTATGTAGTTACTAATGCATCCTGAGGGCTTGTTAGAATTACTAGCATTATGTATGAGCAATAGTAATAGTTACGCTTGGCTTAACAAACACCACTAATTACCAGTTACACTGATTCAATAGCTTGGTAATTGTAATCAAGAAGGACAGCGAGTTCCGAGGATTTTTTGGCTCTTTTAAGGTGAATGTTGAGCCAAGTGCAGTGGGGCACTCCGGATACCTGAAATCAATCGGATGTGCTGGAGAACAGGGCTTCCATAATGAAAAGAGAATGAGAGGAGGAGATTATCCTCAGTCTTCAGTCTTTAATTATTCAAGAATGATATAAATATCGAGCAGAGAACTCATAGAAACTGGCCACTGGGGAGAGAAAAGAAAGTGAGTGAGGAGCAGAGCAAAGGATGAATGTGATGTAAAATGTGATAATTGTCATGTTGAAAGGGCAGTAAAGGGGAGGATGAGGGCAGTTTAAGGTGAGAGACTAATTTCTCTGTGACTGCAGAGAGTGAAGGTGACATTACATGTGGGAGTTCATGAAAGAGACAGCCGAGATGATGACAGCTTAGTTTGAACTGAAAGATGAGGTGTCACTGCCAGCATTTGTAACCAGAGCTACTAACACAGTTGTTTTTTTTTTGTTTGTTTTGTATTTTTTTTTTCTCTTTCTCTCTCTCTATCTCTCTCTTTCTGGTTTTCATTATGTAGAATTTTCTCACTCAGGTCTTTGTGACTCACTGATTCCACTGCTGGGATACCTGAGGGGAAACACATCAGAGAATGTATTATTTTGATTGTCAATTTGGATAGGTACATTACAGACTGGAGCGAGTCTCATTTTTTCACGAAGTTCATACATCACGACTCTTTTATAGATGCATCGTTTCTATCTTTGATGTAAATCTTGTTTGTTTAAGCATTTACTTGTTTACTTTAGTAAGAAAATGGAAAGTCTAAATAGTTGCATAGGGTATACTGGCCTATATGTATGTATGTATATATGTGTGGGTGTGCGTGGGCTATATATGCGTGTGTATATATGTGTGTATATATATATATATATATGCGTGTGCAGAATTATTAGGCAAGTTGGTTTTCATATTATTTTTCCAAGCACATTTTACCAATTCCAAACCACATGAATGTTAATAACTACTATTAATTTTGTATTTAATCATTTGTAAGTGATATATAATTGTTCATGAAGGCTGGAAGTGAAAAAAAAATTATTAAATGCCCATGAGAAGAATGCAATACTAGAAACTGCAAAATTAAGTCATGACCAATGGACAGCAAAACGCTCAGTGGGTCAGCAGGGTCAGACAAAAACAGGTGGAAAAGAAAAGACACATGTTAACTTTAAAAGAAATTAAGGTGAAGAATTAAGTGTGAAATCATCAGGAACCCTTTAGCCTCCAGCACCACTATTTTTCCAGAACTGCAACCTACCTGGAGTCTCCAGAAGTGCAAGGTGTCAGGATCTCAGAGACTTGGGTTAGGTAAAAATCCCCCCCCCCCCCCCAAAAAAAGACCCCCACTTAATAAGAATCACAAGCTGAAGTGTTGTAAAATACATGAAGACTGTATATATATATATAGCCTTTAGGCTTTATAGACAGACAGATTGAGAGTGACTCTTGAAGGACCAGCACCACATCCTCTTGTACCACTATTTGAAGAATTTATCTTCAGCAAGTTTTTATCTGGCTGCAAGTTTTGGGAGTTCATTTTTAGTCCATCTTTTATCCTGAAATGTCCGTCTTACAGAGATGAACCAAAAATTATAATGCATATCAAAAGTTTGGAATCAT
The DNA here is from genome assembly GCA_037950675.1 of Hypophthalmichthys molitrix. Classification (NCBI taxonomy): domain Eukaryota; kingdom Metazoa; phylum Chordata; class Actinopteri; order Cypriniformes; family Xenocyprididae; genus Hypophthalmichthys; species Hypophthalmichthys molitrix. Next base: position 19,721,607 of record CM075510.1, on the reverse strand, counting down.
TATTATCATTTTAAATGTATTTGAAATTAGTCTCTTATGCTCTCCAATGCTGAATTTAACTGATAAAAATACAGTAAAAACAGTGTGAAATATTATTAGTTTAAAATAACTTTTCTGTTTGATATATTACTGTGATGGAAGAGCTGCCATTACTCCAGTCTTCAGTGTCACATGATCCTTCAGAAATTTCGTGCTCAAGAAACATTTCTTCTTATTATTAATGTTGAAAACAGTTGTGCTGCTTAGTATTTTTGTGGAAAGCATGATGCATATTTGTTTACGACTCTTTAATGATCAAAAATCACGATTATGTATATTTTAGATACTGTAATTCATCACCATTTCTTTTAAGTTGTTAATTTTTTTTGGATAGAAATATTCTTTATAGTCCATCAAATAATATGAGCTGATAAACTGCATGTATCATAAACATGTTTTTTTTTTCCAGGTGAATTACTGCATGCCACACTACAGGACACTTGATGTGCTGTCAGCTACCCACTTATGTGTTACAGACTGTCTGAGTTTGTCCCAGGATGAGAACTCAAGTGTCAAGCCTAATGGAACAGATCCCAGGTGAGTTAGTTGTGATTTCACTGATCTTACCTGTCTGTGAACAACCTTGAAATAGATTGACCAGTGGATGGCTTTGTTCTGAGCTGAAGAAAAAGAGAGTGTGATGAATGAGTTCTGATGAATAGAATTGATCCAGAAATAGGAAGCGCGGGATAAGTCATCCTTCTGGTCGGTGTAACAGTTGGCCTTGTTAGGAAAGATTTATCTGAAGTCTGGGTTTAAAAGTCTGGGTTTTATGGTCCATCTATCTATCTATCTATCTATCTATCTGTCCGTCCGTCCGTCCGTCCGTCCGTTTTCTAAATTTGAATAAATTGAGAACTAAAAGACTTTCAAATCACTTGAGCCAATATTTTATTCACAATAGAACATAGATAACATAACAAATGTTTAAACGGAGAAATTCTACAGTTTTATCCACTAAATGAGCTCATCACAAATTTGATGCCTGCTACAGGTCTCAATTGCAAAGGCTTCGCAAATCTCATCATCTACAGTGCATAACATCATCAAAAGATTCAGAGAAACTAGAGAAATCTCTGTGCGTAAGGGACAGGGCCGAAGACCTTTATTAGATGCCCGTGGTCTTCGGGCCCTCAGACGACACTGCATCACTCATCGGCATGATTGTGTCAATGACTTCACTAAATGAGCCCAGGAATACTTCCAAAAACCACTGTCAGTAAACACAATCCGCCTTGCCATCTGCAGATGCCAGCTAAAGCTCTATCATGCAAAAAGGAAGCCATGTGTGAACATGGTCCAGAAGCGCCGTCGTGTCCTGTGGGCCGACGTCTATTTCAGGGAAGGCCTTGCGTATTTCAGCAGGACAACGCAAAACCACATACCACAGCTATTACAACAGCATGGCTTCATCGTAGAAGAGTCCGGGTGCTGAATTGGCCTACCTGCAGTCCAGATCTTTCACCTATAGAGAAAGATACGTCAAAGATGACCATGAACTCTTCAGCAGCTAGAAACCTATATCAGGCAATAATGGGACCAAATTTCAACACCAAAACTCCAGAAACTCATAACCTCGATGTCCAAATGTCTTCACACCGTTTTGAAAAGAAGAGGAGATGCTACACTATGGTAAACATTCCCCCGTCCCAACTATTTTGAGACCTGTAGCAGGCATCAAATTTGAAATGAGCTCATTTTGTGCATAAAATTATAAAGTTTCTGTTTAAACATTTATCTATCTATCTATCTATCTATCTGATTCACGTCTGTAGCACATATGGTGCAGCTTGTTTTAGCAAGCACCACTAATAATAATTGCTTCAAATTAATACTGCAAATTATTCATAGCCACGTAAACCAATACTGCGCAGAGAGATACATTTTGCCTCTTTCAAATGAATGGTAATAGGCCTACGGGTGTGTGGAAACACCACCTCTTGTGCGAATGCATGTCCCCTACAGTGAAACTATAGTGCTTATGGACTCATGTAAATGATTAGCCTCCACTGTGTGCCGTTGTATATGTAAATGAGAGCTCCCTGAAAGTGGTTGTACAAAAACATTTGCAGCGGGGAATAATGAAGTGCTCCCTATCCTACTGTACTCCTCTGTTTGCGCTCAGCAAGGACAATCTATTGTCATGAGTATGACAGCGTCTATATGAGTAATTACTGCAGCCCACTGCACACTGTCCAATTTCCCATCCGTCTAATGCGAGAGCACAGAAGTAATGCTGAAAAGAGTTGGAGTGTGATCCTCGGATGAAATGAGATGTGGCGGTGGTTTGGGTTTACTGATGACCATCCATTTGGTGCATCACCAGTAGTTGCAAACGTGAAAATTGCGTCGCATTTCTTTCCAGCAAATCAAAAAGTTTTAAAGGTCATTATTGACTTTGTGGGAAAGAGACTGCTGAGGTGTTGACATCCTAATGGACTAGGTCTATAATTAAATGTTTGCATGCACCCTCACTCACATGATAAATGCTGCTCTCATCGAATAGTGAGATATCATTTTCAACCAGCATGACTCATCCTCTCGGCTTCCACTGCCAAGAACAGAGCCACAGGATTTAGAGCAGCACTCTGACAGAGGAACTCTTTAATTCCTACGCTCATAACAAGAAACTGGGAACTAAGTTTGAATTTCTTCAAGGAAATACGGAAAGAGCACAGCTGTTCGGACATAACGTCAATTCACAGGCCAATCTGGAAAGCTAATTCATCATTGGTTCCCTTGGGAATTTTCTATAGGTTTTTAGAATAATAGTTTTTGGATTATGAGTAAAATAGGATGTGGTGACATTTCTTGAAGATATTAGATCCTTTTCTTTTTGTTTTTTGAAACCATTGTTTTTTTACAGTATGTAACAAGACTACAACCTGATACATTTTCTTTTTTTTTTTTTTTTTTTAAAAAGGTGTCTAAAAATTCACGTTTTGATGAAATCTGAGAGGTATATGACTCATCCATAGACAGCAATATAATCAACACTTTTAAGGTCCAGAAAGGTAATAAAGACATCGTTAAAACAGTCAACGTGACTCCAGTGGTTCAAACTTAATTTTATGAAGCGACGAGAATACGTTTTGTGCGCAAAAACAAAACAAAAATAATGACTTTATTCAACAATCGCTTCTCTTCCCTGTCATTATCCTTATGCAGGTGACGCAGTAAGCACAGTGAAGGCTTCCATGTTTATGTCCGAATGCCGGCTCAGTATTGGCCAAAGCTGATCACGTGAGCAGCATGACGCATGCATGTGATGCTGACGCAGGAGCTGGCCAATAATGAGTCAACATTCTGACATGGAACCTGCAAGCGCTGAACATAAACAACGTATGAGAATGACACAGAAGAGAAGATATCGTTGAATAAAATATTCTCGTCGCTTCATAAAAATTAAGGTTAAACCACTGCAGTCACACTGACGGTTTTAACAATGTCTTTAGTACCTTTCTGGAACTTGAAAGTGTTGATTATATTGTTGTCTATGGACGAGTCATATACAGTCAAACCAAAAATTATTCAGACACTAGATATAATTTTTTATATATTTTTACTAGTGGGTGCAGGACACTATAGTTCATTTATGTAAATGAGGATAGCAAAATAAAGTAAACTGTGACATATTATACTCAAAAAATCTTCATACAGTGGACTACCAAAAATTATCCTGACCATGTTTTGCTTTAGTGTTATCTGACATAATTAAGATTATTTTTTTCTGAGTTTAACTCTGAGATCTTGTCATATTTTATTACCATTTTTTTTTTAAACTATAGTGAATAAACTGTAATAATGAATGAAATGTTCAAGGTGTCTGAATAAATTTTGGTTTGATTGTACCTCTCAGATTTCATCAAAAATATCTTAATTTTTTGTTCCGAAGATGAAGGAAGGTCTTACGGGTGTGGAACGACATGAGGGTGAGTAATTAATGACAGAATTTTCATTTTTGGGTGAACTAATCCTTTAAATAACATTAACAACATCTCTAATTTTATTCATAAATTGTAAATTTCCCATTCTGAAAACCCATTTACAATTCCTAAGCGAATCCATGGCTCAAAAATACTAATTCCCAACTGGGTAATAGGACAACAAACTAAACAGCTTTTAGGTAATCTTAGGTTTATAGGCTTTGTTTCTGATGCCTTGCTGTTGTTGTGACACATAACACAGCCTTGGCAGAAATAATCAGTCATAAATCAATATGAAAATAAATTAATGAAATAAGACCTGTCGCAAATCTGCGTGCAAATGTAACAATATCAATGGGATATTTGATTTAAATTTTATTAAATGGCATGTTAAGTAATTTGAGCTTTAAAATCATGCAGCAGCAGCAGAAGAAGTAAAACATAATGGTTAAGGAATATCAATACAGTGCTGCTTTGAAAGCACTGTAATAAAAAAGGAGTAGCTACTCCACACTCTTCCAAAGCTTCCAAAAGGGGGTTTTCACAGCAATGGTGTAGAAGAACCATTTTTGGTTCCCCAAAGAACCTTTCAGTGAACAGTCATAAAAGAAACACTTTTTTTCTTAGTATGAAGAACATTTTAAAAATCTAAAGAACCTATTTTCACTGTAAAGGAGCTTTTGCGGAATGGAAAGGTTCTTCATGGAACCATCAATGCTAGTAAAGAAGCTTTATTATTAAGAGCACAGTAAATGGTCATTTTGAAGCACCAAATAACATCTTATAACAGCCTAGGTGGTTTGCTAGATTTAAGATGGTCTTCCAACCTGGACAAGCCTTGTGTTCAACTGGTCTGCCAGCTGGTTTCCCAGTCTGGACCAGCTAAAAAGTGCCCAAACACCATGTAAAACCAGCCAATGGACTATAGGCTGGGAGACAAACAAACCATGTTTTTGCAGCTTCGTTCAGCTCACAAAAAGATCAAGATGCTTCAGTCGACGGATAAATATAATACAGTGACAGAATGACTACATACATCAAAGTGACACTTCACTAGAAGAGGAGATCTGGAGACCACGGGTTTCCATTGGCTCATCCTCCCTGCACAGGGAGGAGGTCTGCACTATTTATCTGGGATATGAGCGCACCATCTGTCTTTCAGTCAGCCAATGAGCGCTTTAATTCCCACTCTATTCACCGGCGGTGTCTTCATGTAGTGTGCAGACTGCACACTACAGACTGCAGATGAGAGAGAGGAGCACTGCCCTGTGACGTCGTGAGTGAGCGAGGGACAGTACAGAGAGAGCGCGAGGAAGGAGAGGGAGGCTCCGCGAGCTGTCGTCGTCTGTGTGTAGCTACCGTGTTTCTTTTTTGCCGATATTACATCATATACATTCATTCCTGACTAGTTTCCGCAGGGGATTCTCTCATGAGCCGTTTAATTCCCATCGATATTTGGTATTTATTTTTTACCTGCAAGTCTTTTAGACGACGGAATCATGGCAAGTACACTAGCGTCTGATATCCGTACGAATTCCGAAAAAAAGACAGTCCGTCCGACGTTTGTAAACATTCGTGAGTAAACGTTTACGTCTAATACAACTCGTAATCGCTTCTTTTTACGTGTGCGCTTTATCGTATTTGTTGTCAGTCGTTGTAATCGAGCAATACATTTACGCGAAGCACAGTTTTTTTTAATCATTATTTTTCTATTTAGAAACATTCGACTGTTATTTAATTACCCGCATATTTAAAAGCAATTGTGCTAGGTTAATCTCGCACATGTCGAATCGCGACGCACGCAATATTAATCGTACAAGAGCAATTTCACGCGCACAGAGACAGTTGGTGGTTGAAGTTTAATACGAAGCTGTACATAGTGAACGCCTAGCGCGAGCAATTAAAAAACCATATTTATTTACCTGTCGTCTTGCTAGTACGCACACGAACACACACGTTGGTTATATCAAGCATCCCTCAAGGACCATCTCTACAGACCGTTCACAAAAGAGCCTGCACGACGCAGTAAGTAATATAACTGTGTGCAATAATTGTTCTCGCCAGGGGTCTCATCCACCTTACAGTGAAACAATTTAATTGAATGTTTGTCATTTTGAGGTTTCTTTTCAGTTTTGAGCCTCTAAAACAACATTTCAGTGGGCCCTGAAGCATAACTGAGCGGCAAGTTGACCTGAAGTGTTTTTGAGTGCTCGTGTACTCGAGTCTTACGTTTGGATAGTCGTTGTCCGTGGTGCTGAAACAGATGACGGCTGATGTAGATCAGTGTTTCTCGATCCGGGTCCTGGAGGTGCCTTAGCACTGCACAATTTGTATGTTTTCTCTTATTTAATACATCTGATTGAACTCATTAGCTGATGCTTCAAGACCTGAAAAAGTCATTTTAAAACAAAAAAGAGAAAAATCCGTATAAAAAAAAAAAAAAAGTTACCTAATATGTGATAAATTCCATTTTTTAAGATAATACATATAATTTTACTGTAAAATATTGTAAAAGTTTATTGATAAGTCAAAAGTATCAATTACCATATGATTTCAAGGGAATTAAAAAAATATATATTTAAGACGTCAGGCATATTTTGAAGTGAAATATTGTAAAAATTAAATAGTAGTGTGTTACACTGATTGTTTGTCATCATGTGGGCTTCCATTGTACCAGCAGTGTTATTATCAGTACATTTTGCAGTAACAAACAGATTTTAATAGCTCAAATAGGTTGGTGTAGTAACAGTATGTAAATATCAACAACATATTGTTAGGAACTAAGTGACAGGCTACCCAAAATTAGATCAGAACTTCCTCACTGTATTTTTATGTTGAGGTTATGAGGTAGACAAGAAAGCCGTTCAAAATATGTATTGCTGGAGGCCCTTCAGGAACAAGGTTGCACACATATATAGCAATATTTCCTGATCACTGCACAGTTTGGATGTCTCCCTTATTTAAAACGCTTGTTTTCACTGATTAGTTCATCTGTAACATGCTCTATGAAGTGAAATGAGTGTGTCAAATAAATTGTGCACTAGTGAGGGTTATGCTAGAACAGGATTGAGGAACACTGGGGGAAAAAAATGAGCAGATGACGAGAAGGTGGCGGTTGAGAGGTTTTGATTGCTGCATTTGTTGTAAGTATTGATGTGAAACAGAATCCGGGGTATTGAATGTATGCGATGCATGAGTATCAGTCTGTTTCATGCAAATGTGCAGTTGTTAACTTTAAGAGCCATTTTACCTTATCTGACCCCTAAAATTAAATGTATTGGTGCAACTTAATATTTAGTCATATTAAGTAATATTTTTTAACTTGAATTAGACCAGTTGATTTAGATTTTACAACATGAGGCACATCTTTAGTTTACATGACAAAAAATCTTTGTTACATTTATTTTTATCATGTTTAATTTTTATGTATTCTTTCAAGTATTAGGATGCTCTTACAGTATTGAATCATTGCATTTTCATTGGGAAAAAAACATTTATTGTAGAGCTAAGTAACAGAAACATCAAGGTCCTCATAAGGGGCAGGACCACTCTTTGCTTGGCAACAGCTCCATTTCTTTTTGGAAGGCTGTTGAACATGTCCTGAACTGTGTATAGTGTGAAATTGCAATATTTATGAGAATAATTCTTTGAGTAATGAAGGTGAAAACAATAATGTAACCACGTCAAGACAAGTGGGAATATAAAGGATTAACGTCTGCAACACTGAGTGTATATGGTCCTGTAAAATATAATATTACTGGGCTGTTACACAACAATCATGCAGAATCATAAGACTTAAAGACCTCAATGAGGTATACCCTAGTGAATAAATATACTAAAATGTATTTGAAATACATTTATTTCATGCTAAGTATACACTACAAATACATTTACATATTTATGTACTTAAAGCTGCAGTCCGTAATTGTTTGGTTAAAAATGATACAAAATCAATTTTTGAGCAAGTACATAATAATGTAATTGTAATAATGTTTTTTAATTTGAGTGCTACTGGTGGGTTTCAGCGCAAAATTCGACCATGTCGCAGTTAATCTTTGCGTCATGTCTGTTTACATGAAGGAGTCCCAGCTAGTAGGCTATATGGCATGTGAGGATGCTGCAGGTGACAGATAATTTATAGCCTTTTCTCACAGCAGCTGCAATAATTAAATATATAATTTTGATGGCGAATTGAATCCAGAAAGGTCCAAATGACAATCATCAGTGACAACGGAGTGCCTACAGAATTTGAAATCCGCAAGCAACACTAATACACACTAAATGCACATAGTCACGCAATGCTGATGTTGTTAACATTAACAGTTTGAGAACAAAGTATAATAATAATAATAATTTGCACGGTTTGACATGATCCGAGCTAAGTGATCATTAGATTTAATCACCATTGGTAGCGCGATTTATTGTAATGCTTTTTTCTCAGTAGGGCAGAACAACAGTCGCAAACATGTTACTTACTTGTTCAGACATTTTCCAGTGAAAATTCTTATTTTGGTCATAAATCCAAGATGTAGAATCTGTGATTCCACAGAGTACAGTATCCACACTGATGCGGTGTCTGACAGCAAGCATTAGATTTATCTGCGCCGAGGAGCTGTGCTGATGGACAACCCACGTAAAGATGATAATTCCACAAATAACTACATTTGCATGTTTCAAACATAGATTGCGACAAAGAAGCAAAACTTACGGACTGCAGCTCTAATAAAATAGCCTACAATTGTACTTTTGGTTTAATAAATTGATATACTAAAAGTTCGCTAAATTGGAACAACTAATTTTGTACTTAATGCGCTTTAATTGTCCGTAAGTAGTCCAACTAAAGATATACTGAAGTATATTTGATTGTGCTACTATTGCAAGTATACTTGGGTATCTATCTTGCATTTAATTATTCAAAGATCACACAGTCCTTATCAATAGTGACATTAAAACACATTTTAGGCCTAATATTAAGAAATATGCATTGTGCACAAGTAGTACTCCAAATAAAGTTTAATTATAATTTTTATATCATTAATTTCAAGCAATATGCCAGTAAATATGTTAATAGATTTGAACAATACCTAGTATAACAAATGTATTATTGTATAGGTCTTTTTTAGGGTAGTTTTCCATATACAATTAAACATCCACCACAAGTTGGATTTCTCCAAACATAAGCCTGTCCGGATGTAGGTAATAGGGTGAAAGGTCACTCATCAGGCCACATCACTTTTTGTAGGTTTTGTGTTCCTTACGAGCTGGCTTTAGAAGCATTATATGAGGTATAGCTCTGTAAAATCCTCCTCTGTGAAGCATAGCTTATGTGAAGCTTTGTATTATTCTAGGTCACAGAGGTGCCGATTCAATTCTGTGAGTTTTACTTAAGCCTTACTTTTGTGGCATTTAGCAATTATGCTCTGAAGGTTGCCTCTGTCAGGAAGTGCCAACTTTCAGCCACTATTCCATTTCACTGATGCCGTTTGTGTATGTCTGGCATATTGTTGTTATTTCTGAGATGTTCTCCTTGACATTTCAAGTCATTTGATAGCTTTGTAACTGATGCACCTGTAATTTAAGCATAGATTATTCAGCCTCACTGACACTGCGTTATGTGCCTCATGTTGCTTTGAAGACTCACATATCATAGTTCTAACTGTCAGATCTCCTTTATAGCTGACACATACTGCAAAGTGACAATCAACCATAGAGTGTGTGACTCACCTTTGCAGCTGCATTTGAAATTGCGATTTAGGTGTTCAGTGTTAAATGACCATGTTTGTATCTATTTTGAGCATAGGCTACTGTACATTTCATGCATATATATGTGTGCATGAGAGTGATTTTTTTCTCTCTCGCATTTGTGTTTTGATGGCATGTCTTTCTAGTAATATGAGGCATCTGTTTCTTTGGGGAGGTATTTTTATTGCAGTCTGTCTTTATGCAGGTGTGGAGTGCCTGGAAGCGTAAATGGGGTTAATTGGCATTTCCGTTGCATACTACTTATGTGTTCATCAGCAAAATAAACCCCCCTGGGGCCAGAGAGTGAGTTAATGAACTCTCTTAATTAGAGGAATGATGAATAATAAAGTTTTTATCAAGTCCATGTGGATCTGCTGATGAAACGCTATATTTATGCATCTAGATCAAGAGACTCACAGCAATAAATATACAGAGATACAAAAATGAAACTTGCATTATATAGATGGATTGACTGATCTGATTGATTGGAACGCACACTGAATGCTTTGTGGTTCATTGCAGTTTAAACAAGAAGATGCAGCACCGCATGTTAATTACTGTAATTGTTTGAAGTGTCCACAATATATTTGCCCAATGGTAAAATATTTTTGTTTGGATTCACAGATAGTTTGTGAATAAGATCATGGCCTGCTGATAATGTGAATGTAAAACAGTGTTCGCACATTTATTGGCTGGATCATTTAAAAGTGTGCATTACATACCAGTATGGAGACAGGCGATTGGAGGCGAGGGGTTGAAAGTAAGAGGGATTCATAGCATCATCTGAAAAGAAAGTCGTTTCAGATTCAGAGGCAGAGGGGCAAGTTATTACATTTTGATAGAAGTTTATGAAGGCAAACATTTTTTTTATTTGGAATAATGTGCACCAGTGAATCGTGCGCAGTAAGACCAAGAATGTGCATTAAAAAGTAAATAGCATCCATTTTGATTTTGTATTGACTTTAAAGACACCGCTTCAGCAAACCCCATTTCATGTTGCTTCAAATTTTGGAAGCATTCACAAGTTAAATGCCTGCACCACAACCATGACCTCTCAAATATTCACCCTTCTTCAAACTGCAAACACTGAAGCCAGCAGGTCAGCTACTAGGTTAATTTGAGGTAAGGGAAAAGGGTTTTAGGAGGAAAACGACTGAAACGACTACCCTAGTTTGTAGTAAACACTTTCTGGGGCCTCTCTCAAATCCGAGCCCAGGACAAAAGGTCCCTTTGCCCCCCCTTTTCAGCAGCCTGTTGTAATATTGTGTCTTAGAATGTTTCAATGCATGTTCGGCTGTTTTTCCCGCCCATATTGCCTTGATGATGTCAGCTGAAATGGAAAGTAATTTTAGAAGTGCTGCAAGATATTACATTTTGATTAAACATTATGAAGATAACTATAACAATAACTATTTATCATTCATACCAATGGACGATAATGTTCTGTTTATTATAAGCGCGCTGCAGTTTTGCCATATGACGCTTTTAATCCTTGAGCCCTTAAGTGGGGTGGATTCTAAATAGCTGTAAATGTTTTATTGTTCATTAGCTGGGAAAAAAATGATTTCCAAAGTGATTACAATGATATTGTTCCTCTGCATCATTATTATTGTGGACGACCCTATTCTTGTGTAATTATAATGATTATTTAAACTTTATAGTTATTATCATCTTTGGTGTTAACATGCTTTTAGCCACTGAAGTAGACACATTCTCTCTTTCCAAACCCTGACCTTTGTTGTCAGAAAGCAGCAGCACACCTTCTTCAGTGTTGCAAAAGTTTTTAAAATCTATGTGATGGATGACTGATGGGCATAAAGCACCTCAAAGTCCTCTGACCGGCTAAACAAAGATTCCAACCACACTTTTTTGTAGAGGTTAGGGATGTCTGAGTGTTATATTTTAGGACACCTCATTCAGTGAGATCAGTCAAACAATGACATTTTAAAGAAATCACTTAGAACTGCTTCAGGAAAGTAGTATTCCAAGCATGAAATCCAGCCTAGGTATCACTTCTAGTGACTCTTCACTTACATGCAGATTTACACAGGGAGTGATTGGCCGAATCCTGCGGTAGACATGCTGTGCTGACTGACAAGTTAGATCACTGGAAGAGGTCGTTTCACGAGGCCATCCACGCTGCATGATTGCTGACTAAAGCCAGGTGAAGAAAGGCTGAAATAACTCCCCATATCAAGAGCCGCTTCAACTAACATAGCCATTACAGTGGCGCTTTAACAGTGAAGAAAGCCCAGCTGATGGACAGGCTAATTAACTTGTTCCTCACCTATTTGGTTTGAGGTTTGTAACCATTGCAGAGAGGTGCGGAGAGCGTTCAATTTGCTGGATGCTTGACAGATTGAACTGCATTATTGGTTACTGCACACAGTCACCAGGTAAATGCACTTCCTTGAGTGACATGCGAGGTCAGGACAATGAGCATAGAGAGGATGAGGAACAGACAGTGCCGCGATGAGTCCTACACCTTTGTACCTCCTCGCTCACCCACTCTGACTCACTGACATAGACTCTAATGCCTCATCTTGATGTGCTTTCTCGTTTTCGATTTCTCGCTCTGGTCTGTCACAATCAGATTGACTGATACCTCCAGGTTTGCATCTGTTCAGAGTGATGCCCAACCTCAACGCTGTTTACATCACTAGATGTGCTTTGAGGAAGCCCTACAGGAGAATCCAGTTGAATTTTGTTTTCCTGTTGTTCTGTGTGAGCTCTCACTGTCAGTGTGATGTTTGGAGGCTTGACACTGCCGATAAGGCTCTAAACCGCTCTCACTATCACACCAGTGTTGAACCTGCCTGCCGCAGGGAGGAGGAGCAACTGAACGCATCAATGGTGCTTTGAAATCCGGAGGGTCAGATTCCTAAGCCCATTCTTAGCCTTTCCCAGCTGTAATTTGTATTACAAGCTTGACTCAAACACTTTATTGTGACGCTAATATGATTCATATCAATGCTCTAATCCCATCCCTCATCTACCTCCGTCTCTATTTCCTTTTCCACTATCTCTCACGTCCAGATTCCATTCCCCATTTCCGTACTCTCCATGTCTTTCTCCAGACCTGGCGTCTGGGATTTGTAGATAGTGACAGCAAAAATAGTCTTTCAGAAATCTATTTCAATATGGCATATTGATTTTATTTTTGAAGATGGACAGTGTGAGCACATGAAAGCAGGGCTCTTTATATTTGATCACTTTTTTCTTGTCAAAGACAAGCAAAGTCTTTACTCAAGCTTGTGAATTTTGGCTTCAGTACGGGGGAAGAACTATTTTCTGGTTTTGGACTAAAACCATTAAAATATGTTATAAATAGGAAATAGATGGAAAGTAAGGACTCTATAATATTAAATTCAAAAATCAATGGCAAGGAACAGCTTTAGTGGCAGAATTGATTGGAGTCTATCAGCTGTATTCAGTGCTTGGACACAGTTTAAAGTGATGGAGCCGCTTCTGGTGCACAGGTCAGAGAAAGCCATTTCAGCTCAATTTTGGCCATTCTCTGAGAGTGGAAAAGAGGATGTTGTTAGGGAACTGTCCATCAGTGCTGAACCTTTACTCTAGGAGCGTTCTAGTAACTGCCATAGTGAGAGCACTTTATCACATCAGAGTTGATCAAACACACAGTTCCTCTGTATTAGCGGCCTTTGCTGTGTTTCACCCGTTTCATTTGAAATGGGCCTTGCAACAGAAGGGGTCTCCGCTTGCGCTGGAAAAAGAGCCCCGCCCCCCACCATCACACAGTTCACACCAAAAATGCTTCCAAAAAACAATATATGGTTCAAAAAAAGTCTCCGTATAAGTTCTTGTGATTTCACACAAGCAAAAGTGATTTTTTTTCCCGAATATCAGCACGTTTGCAAATGTGATATTGATTTTATGCAACAATTCAATAAACAATAGGTAAGTTAATAGGCTATTAGGTGACTTACTTTTTAGACACAATATTGTCAATATTGTCTGTTTATCCTCTATTTTGCCAATGAAAATAGTTCCAAACAGTAGAGCCATTGCGATTCTCTGAGCAACACAGTTTTAGTTTGTGAATCATTCTAATGAATGACTCAACGATTCATGTTGTTTCTGCTTTGTCCCTTAATGAATCTGTAGTTTTGAATGAATCATTTGACTGAATTAGAGTTGTCAAAAGTACCGATTTCGGTACCTATCAGTACTGAAATTTTAAAAATGTGATGCTTTGAGCGCTGTTGAGCGGATTCATAAACACCTCTGATTGGCCATTGTGTTGACGCCCTCATCGGTTATGTCTGTAATTGGCTACAATGATCAACGCACAGCAGCATTTGAAAGCACATGGCAGTGTTTGAATTTGAAAGCATTTTGAAAGCAGGAGCGAAGCGTTTGAAAGCAGGCATCTATCAAAGGACTGGTCCGCGATAGATGCCTGCTTTCAAACACCCCCATGTGTATCTGTGTAAGCGATTGGTGAAGAGCGTTTTTACAGCGTTGATCATTGAAGCCAATCACAGACATATCCGATGAGCCATAAATACAATGGCCAATCAGAGGTGTTTAAGAATCCGCTCAACAGTGCTCAAAGCAGCACATTTTTAAAATTTCAGTACTGACTAGGTACCGAAGTCGGTAGTAGACAAACGTGATATTAACGTTTTTTTGACTACTTAAAGAAAACATACCAGCTTGGTATTTTCACAACGTTTTTAAAATTTATTTTGGTTACATTATTTTTTATTTTGAAAAACGTTTTTAAAACATTGTACTACAACATTACCTAATTGCAACCAAAATACAATATTGTGAAAAGTTGTAAAAATGTTTTGTGTTTGCTGGGTACTTTTGACAACTCTAGACTGAATGAATAAATGACTCGAGTTAAGACAATGATTTGCCGAAAATGATAATTTCATTTTAGCTGAGGGATGAAGTTTGAATGCTGTTTTTGTTTTCGGTTGTGATTGTAACAGTAGTTCTGGTTAAAGAGATAGAATGCATTCATAACTAGGCTATTTAGAGCGTAATATGAGATATTACTGTGTTGCTATGCAGCTTATTATTTTAACTTATAAATGTTTTTGTGCATTACTATGTGGTTGCTATGATGTCCTGGGTGGTTGCCAAAGCATTTCCATGTTGCTATATATTTGCTAAGGTGTTTTTGGTGATGGCTAAGGTGGTTGCTAGCAAAGTTGGGGGTAACGCAGTAATACAAGTAAAGTAACTACAAGTAGCGACGTTACTAACTTAACTACATTTTTCACTAGCTTAGCTCAGTTGCTTTTAAAACAGTGTAGATTTTCCAGTAGCTAACTACTTTTTCCAGCAAACTAAAATTTTGCATATATTGTAGCTTGTCAAACTACAGTTTTAGAGTAGCTTCCCCAACACTGCTCTGTGGTTGCTAGGGTGTTTTTAGTTTTTAGGGGTTGCCAAGACATTGCTGTGTTGCTATGCAGTTACTAACATATTATGAATGATTTTGTGCATTGCTAAGCGATTAATAGACTTTTTTGGTGGTTGCTAGTGAGTTTTTGTAGATTGTCAAGACATTACCATGTTGCTATCCAGTTGTTAATGTATTATGAATGTTTTTGTGCTTTGCTATGTGGTTGCTAAAGTGTTTTGGATAATTGCTAGGGTGCTGCCAGTGTTTACTGGGTGTTGCCAGGACATTACTGTTATTATGCAGTGTTCTAAGTGCTTTAGCATGTTGCTGTTTGATTTCTAGGGTGTTCTGGGCTATTGCTAGTTTGTTGCTTAGCGAAATACCACTCAAAGTTTTCTTATATCATCTGCATTTCATTATTTCTCACTACATTTATTTAGATTTAAAACTTAAAACAATAAAATTTGTTTATATAATTTGTATATTAATATCCATATTTTCTAACTATTTGGTACCTCAGGTAAATTCATCTTACTATAAAAATGTTTAAATATTTTTACTGGAAAACAAGACAAAAATACTGATTAAGAAAATAGTTTTGGCAGCAGAGGGGTTTGTTGTATGACAATAGTAATAGTGATGCTTTCCTTAGCAAACACAGCTAACGACATATTACAAGGGCACAGCCGCTTGTTTAGTGTCTTTCATTAGTATGCCTAGCCCGTGAGACACGTACTGTGGTGATGTGGTCTCTTATCAGGCCTTTACACTGGGACACTAACGTTTGTTCAGCATTATTCCTTTAAAATGGCTGATAATAGGTGCCGGCGTATGTTTTGTAAAACTACGGTATGATTAATGGCCAGCTGTTGCATTGGACGTTGACTCTGTGGCCAGGTTTTCTCTAACATTATGCTAACATTATGGTTTTGAAGCTTTAGATGTGGGTGCATTTTGCAAAGATAATGGTGTTTGCGTCCTAAGCCAGATTTGCACAAGAGGGAAGGAGAGAGAGAGCAAGAGAGCGAGCTGGCAATTGATGGTAAACCGAAGACCAGATGGAGATAAGGAGCAGCAGGAGAGAGAGAGAGAGAGACTCAGGAATCACTCTGTGTGTGTGTGGATCCGATTTAGCCTACATTCAATAGTAAAGGATAGTAAAACCTGAAATCACCTACAGAGTGGTGACCAGCCAGTTGTGTAGTACTGGCAAACAGTTTATTAAATAAATAATAAAAAATATTGTCTTAATGAAAACATAAAAATGCAAAAAAGTTTGTGTGATGATTCAGGTTAGTGGCAGGGAATACAAAATGTCCTCGTACGCTATTGTTCATAAGTTGGTAAGATTTTATAATGTTTCTTGAAGAAGGTTTGTGCTCACCAAGGTTGCATTTATTTGATCAAAAAAGTAAAAATGGTAATATTGTGAAATATTATTCTATTCTCTATTTTAATATATTTTAATTTTCAGCAACATTACTCCAGTCTTCAATGACACATGATGATCCTTCAGAAATCATTCTAATATGCTGATTTGGTGCTCAAGAAACATTTCTTATTATATTCAATGTTGAAAACAGTGCTGTTTAATATTTTTGTGGAAAGTGTGATACATTTTTTTTCATCAAAGGATTTTTTGATGAATAGAAAGTTAAAAAAAACAGTATTTATTTGAATTAGAAATCTTTTGTAACGTTATAAATGTCTTTACTGTGACTTTTGATTAATGTATCCTTGCTGAATAAAATAAAAGTATTCATTTCTTAAAGATTAAATTGACCCCAAAATTTTAAACTGTAGAGTAGCTTAATATTAAAACAACAGAAGTCAATGGAACGTCTTACCATTATAGAAAAAAAAATGTTTGTGCTTAACTGAAACCTGTCAAGCTTATACAAAAGGGGCACTTTAAACACTGCTGACTAAAACATTTTGCTCTGTATTTCTATGGCTTTTCGTCCATGTATTGATCAACCGTGAAGTTAGAGGATATAGATTGTGGCAGCGACCTCATATTTTAGGTACTTCGTAGTCTGAAAGCACTTGCTATTTAATTGTTTCAATGGTTGGCTCAAATGACTGTGGGTGTGATAGACCAGCTGAGGATAAGAAAAGGAAGAAGTGAGGGAGGAAGTGACTAAGCTAATAAATCCAGCACTGAACAATTCAGCCGCTGAGCTAATAGGAAGATTTATTAGCCTGGTTTTAGTGTTAAACACAGCACTACAAATATAAGCTTTGCAGCCATTTTCAGTGCTCAGAAACAACAGAACCAAACTTCATGAAAATCATTTAGATTAAAAAAAAACAAACAATGCAGATGAACTTATAGTTTTATGTTACCAGTGTATCAGTGTGTACCATTTACCGGCCTTACGTGGAGATGACAAAAGTTGAAACATTGAATATAACTTTGTACAGACACTTGTAAGCTGTTCTATAACACTTATTGTGTTAAAGGGGACCTATAATGCCCCTTTTACAAGATGTAATATAAGTCTCTGGTGTCCCCAGAATGTGTCTGTGAAGTTTAAGCTCAAAATACCCCAGAGATCATTTATTATAGCTTGTCAAATTTGCCCCTATTTGGGTGTGAGCAAAAACACACTGTTTTTGTGTGTCCCTTTAAATGCAAATGAGCTGCTGCTCTCAGTCCACTTTCGAAAAGAAGGGTAATTGCTCAACAACAACAAAGATGGAGAATCTCACAGAGCCAAAATGACGATTGTCAGTAACGTTGTTCAGCCTTACATTGTTCAAACCGGAGTGGGACACTGGATGAAGAGACTCAGGAAAAAGTTACAACTTTTAGAATGAAACTGGACGTTTCTGAACGGTTAGTGGATAAATTTATGTAGTTTCTGTGGAGATGATTCAACTCATCGACTAGCATGTGCTGTCATGTTAATCTTTTGTGCAAATCCAGTTGAATCGACCCTTGTTTGTGAAGCAGTCTGGTGTAAAATGTAATCATGTTAACAACACTCTACTAAAACAACTCTACCTCTTCTCTAAAGCAGCCCAACATGACGTTAGAACTGGTACACTGTTGTTGCTTGCGAAAACAAAATGGTGGAGCAATGGGTGGAAACGTGCAGACTAAGGGGCGGTAATATTATAATAATATCCCCTTCATACGTCACAAGGGTAGTGAAATCCAAGCGGCTCGTTTTTTCAAATGCTTGCAGAGAAAGGCTTACCAAAACAAAGTTACTGGGTTGTCCTTTTCACGTTTTCTGGGTTGGTAGATGCACCGGGGACCAATTATAGCACTTGGAAAACATGCAAAAAGTCAGATTTTCATGATATGTCCCCTTTTAATGCAAATGAGCTGCTGCTCCCAAGAAGAGGGCGGAGCTTTAACAGCTCACACTTCGGTTGCTGAACAACAGCAAAGCTGGAGAATCTCACACAGTCAAAATGATGATTGTCAGTAACGGTGTTCAGACTTACATTGTTCAAACCAGAGTCGGACACTGATGGAGAGACTCAGGAAGAATTTACAACTTATAGAATGCATGTGGACGTTTCTGAATGGTTAGTGGATAAATTTATGTAGTTGCTATGGAGCTGATTCAACTCATGTTCTGTCATGTTAATCTTTTGTGCAAATCCAGTGTTGAATTGACCCTTGTTTATGAAGCAGTTCGGCATAAAATGACAGCATGGTAACAACACTCTACTACAACAACTCTTCCTCTTCTCTAAAGCAGCCCAACATGGCCTCACCCCCTTTGTTGCCTGTTTTTGTGGGCAGGGTTTATGTAAATTTTAGGGTTAGTGATGTCACTAACCCGGGAAGAAGCTCGTTGTAGTCCCTACCAGACGTTTGTTGTAGTCTTTAAAGAGATTTCTGTAAAAGAAAAGATCTCCCTTTTCATTAAACTTTGAGGGTCATAACTTTGCAGACATTGTTTATGCTCTAACAGCAACATTACACACTAACTAAAGTTAAAACGGTGAAATCATAATCAACCTCCTCTTTAATGTCATTTTAATGTTTAGTTTTGTAGGTGTAGTTTTAAAACTGTTTATATTTTAGCATTTATGTCATTGCAGTTTCCCAGAACACCTATTTCAGTCATATCTGTCAGGTTGTAAGAACATTTCATTAATTATACTCCAAAAAAACAAAAAAAACAACAACAACAAAAAACACAGGTGCTTCTCTCAAGCTGCTGCCTGGGTTTTGCTTTAAACGTCTGAAGGGAATTCATTTAAGACCGCATTTGATGCACTCTCCAAATTCTTATTATCATTGGCTGGTGGCCTAATTTGACCCAGAATGCATTAGCCCCAGTTTGCTGTTTGCTTTGAGTGTGTACTTTTTCCCCTTATCACAGATTTTGTTTGTTGGCTTGTGTTTGTGTGCACATGTGAACGTGTCACCGCAAAGTCTCTGCATGCCACCGTTCTCTGCAATCCACACAACGGTATGCATTTGAGTGCCTCCCGCTCTTCATTTTCATCACACACAATAGCCCTGATGGCATAGTGATGGTGTTTAAAACCGACTGGAGCTGCCGCATTCATGCTTTTGTGTGCATCTGTACGCTCTCTGCTGCAGCGTTATGAATACGCCAGTGCTGCCTGCCCAAAGCCTTTCTGGCCCTCAAGGGATCAAGCTGAGGTACAATTCATTCCAGGTGGCCTTTTAAATCCCAGTGGTGGAGGAGATAGAGTCTTCCTCACATTTGGCCTCAGGACTTTTAACTCAGGCAGCAGGGGCTCCAGCGGATTGTGGACTTCCTTCAAAAGGCCTCCTTGAAGGACTTGCCACCTGCTGAAGAGAGAAGTGAAAAGGACTATTGCTTTTATTTGGACTCACTCGGATGAAGGATTGGTGGAGGGAACAGCAGGGTCAGGGATGAACGTCTTCCTGTACGGCCAAAACCTCTGTTTTAGCCAGGTTAAATTTAAAACTCTCAAAGACAGGTCAAGGAGACCCAGGAGCACTTATTTGTCAATGTTAATTTGAAACTTTTTCATTACCATCGTCAATCTTCTCTCTGATTCTTTAAATTTAATCAAGGGTGTCCAATCTTCCTTGTGGAGTTACATTGTCCTGTTTAGCTCAAAGTTGCCCCAACACATTTTCTTGGAGGTTTCTAGCCATCCTAAAGACCTAGGCTGCATCCAAAAATCACATGCTTCCATACTACATAGTAGATAAAAAACAGTATGTGAAATGAGTAGTATGTCTGAATTCACAATACAAACATACCCGGGTGACCTACTGCTTTCACAGAGATTCTGAAGTGAGCATCCAGTCGACACTTTATTATCCCATGAGGACACAGGAGAGGATTTGTGAGTGGCAGTGAAGCGACGCAACTGACACTGATACGTCCCACGACAATGACAACACGATGTAGTGTAGTACGTCAGGATTACAGTCATGCTACACACATTTATACTATATAGAACATATTGTATTCCAAAGAAGTAACTACTCAGGGAGTATGTGATTCTTGATTAGCTGTTTCAGGTGTCTTAATTAAGATTGAAGCTGAACTCTGCAGGATAGTAGCCCTCCAGGAGCAGGATTGGACACCCCTGAATTAAACTATTTGTTTGCTGCTCTACCTTTAAGAAATTCCTCCTTCGCATGTGAAATCGGCTTCGGCCGAGCTGTGGGGTAGCTGTCAAGTCCAATCTAGTTTTTATCTCTCCCATCCCACCGTCTTTGCAAAGCATGCATCATTGTGTCAGGATTATAAAACAATCTGAGCTGAAATGTGCCGCTCAAACTGTAAAGGTTAGATTGATAGGATCACTATCTTGTTAAAAGTAAACTTTAGCCACTCTTTCCTAATGTTAACATCCTTCAGGAGGATATGCAGAGCCACTGGTGATGACACACAGCCTAAGCACAATATTTGATGGACTTGGGAGTTGGGTTTAGTGGAATATTGTCATAATGGCTGGAATATTGTCATAATGGCTATGAAATTTTTAGGGGTTCAGTCTGTATGTGCTGCAAGGCAACCCAAGTTGACAACTGCTTGTTTGTCAAGCTATTGTACCAACACACTCTCATTGCAATTCGTAACTCTATTATGTTATGGCAAATTCGTACGAATTTGTAAGATCTCATTTGTATATATTTTCGTATCTCGTTACGTCCCACGGACAGTTAGGATTGGGGTGGAGTGGGGTTTCAAATTGTACATTTTTATACAAATCAAGACTAAATCACCAATTTGTAAAATAGTTAGGATTTCTTATGAGATCAGGTTGCATTGTACATACAGCAAGAGAACTCCAGTAATTCTCATTACACAGACCTTGGGGACTCGAGCACCCACGGGAATGGCAGAGATATTCCTCATTAATCAAAAAATCTATTGAAAACCTCTGATTGGTGGATCTCACATAGGTTCACAGCAGGTCATAAATCACACAATGCCTCATTAGAATTTGTCTTTGCATTTTGTTTAACATTGTAATTAAAATAAAAAATTTAATTAACACCAGCATCCTCTTCCATTAGTAGCAGTGCTGCTACATCTTCAAATTATCAGTCGTTGTCATTGTCAAGTAATGAATTCAACTTAACCAGGTATACACTGTAGCCTGCACATTTAAATGAAGTCATTGTCATTCTTTTCTTGGCAAACATCCTTCCTTTCAATGCAAATTAGGCTCATTATAGAATTTATAGTCACAAACATCAGCACTATTTTCCTGTAAATGGAGTCTTTTTGGAAGGTATGTTTATGTAGATTTTCTAGTAATCATGGCAGCAGTAATTGTAGCCAAGCGAAGGTGTTTTTTTTTGTTGTTGTTGTTGTTTTTTTAGAAGTTTTTCAAACGTCCTGTGTAAAAACCTCAACTCCCGGAGTGAAAACCTTTACCATTCAGCTATTGTCTGGGTGCATTTCTTTGCATAGGGCACAATTGTCCGGTACAAACTGCGATCAGCACTAATTTTGTGGGTGTGTTTGTGGCATCACATCATTTGCATAATTCCTTCAGTAAATCGGATGGCAACACAATACAGCACATGCAAATAAACAATGCTATCAGTGGGCGCAGTTTTTCACACTTTCACATTCTTAATTCCCCCATGACTCGTCGCTCTTTTCCATGCAATCACAATGAATGGAGGTTTTTAGGCTTCAAAAAGGACACAAAAGCACCATAAAAGTATCATAAAAGTGGCCTTTATGACTTGAGTGCTATAGTCCAAGTTTTTCTGAAGCCATACGATAGCTTTGTGTGAAAAACATACTGAAATGTAAGCCGTTCACTACATATACTTAATGAAGAATAGTCACTTGCATAGACTTTTGAATTGTGGCATAAAGTCTGGTCCAGTTTGCAGCTTTTGCTGGCCAAGAACCGCCTACTTAGACAGGAAGACACCGCCTGACAGAATGACAGATGGACTTTGTGATCAGAAATGTTGTCCATCCAGAAGTACTGAATATTTAACATTCATCACTCAGAAAACAAACAATTCTATACCGTTGTGTAGATATCTAGATTATTGACTACTGTAGGTTTTAAATAAAATATCCGGCATAAAGGTCTCAGCACAACTTAGTCTCAGCACAACTTGTATCCAAATGGCCTAAAAAATTTTGTACATTTACTCCCAGAAATGGTGTAGATACCAGCTAATCAGATTCAGCCAGCACTTGCCAGTTTTGTGTGCTGTATGCATCATACAGTCATTGAGCGGACTGTGGGCGTGACGTCTGAGGCTGAGACTAAATGAAGAATAACCAAAATAACCATCTGTTCATCACGTCCATTCTACTACGGAATTAACATTTTACTGCCAACCTAGACATTCTTCTCATTCAAAGAACTCTAAGACACTTCATTTTGACCCTTTTAAGGCAATATTGTATGTATCCTTCATTGAGAATTCTATCCCAGAATGCATTGTGATTAGCTTAGTGAAAAAAATGAGGAGGACAATAAGATGGAGGACAAATAGAGAAAGATGTTGACTAATGTACTGTACATGTAAACCTAAATACGTTAGCAGAGCAGAACTCAAAGTTCAGGTAATCAGTTACATCAAAATTTTTAATTTGAGAAATTTAAAAGCAGAACTGTCAGAATGTAATGTGAATGGAATAGAATGGTAATTGTTCTTAACTTGAAATATTTGAGTAAGCTAACTCATACATTTAACCTAAAATTATCATGTAAACTCAAGTTCTCAACTTTAATATTATTAGTTGTTGATTCATAACTAGCTAATTCAGCAAATGCTATCATGCTAATTGTTAACACAATGCTTTTGAATAGCATAGCAATTACTAAATGAGTAAGGCAATATAGAACATTTAATATATACCTGTTCTCAGTGTTGGGGGTAGATCATTACAAATAACTTTTAGATTCAGATTACTTTTTCAAGTAACTAGTAAAGTAACACATTACTTTTTCAATTTACAACAAAATATCTAAGTTACTTTATCAAATAAGCAATGCAAGTTACTTTTTCACATTTATTGACTGACAGCTCTCCTGTCCCCATGTTGAGAGAAATAAAGTGCAGAGGTGTTGTGTGCGCTGTGTAAAAATGGTTATTATGCATTTACTCATCTCACTTGCGCGAAAACATTCAGTATTCCTCAAAATGAATAAAAACAGTGAAATGCAATCTCAGAATTTTACACAAACCTGTAATAATTAACTATATTAAATTACACAAATATACTTTATGTATTTAATCTCACTTTATTAACCAATGTCTTTGATGCTGACCTTCAATGATCTAATTCAACCATAATATTAATAAAAAAAAAAAATACTTTAGATTAGATTTAGAAATAAGAGTGTTGAACTTCCTTCTTCTGTATCTTCTTCTAATCCAGAATGGCAGCACAGGTGAAAGGTTTGTTTGAGCTGCGCCCTCTCATTTCCTTCCTATTTAGGCTTATTAATTTCACTTTTGGTGTGAAAGGGCCAAAAACGTTTTTTGTTGTTATTAAAAAAACAAACAAGCAAGCCCAGTCCAGGTGAGAAAAAGTAATGCAAAAGTAATGTAACGCAATATTGTAATGCATTACTTTTAAAAGTAACTTTTCCCAACACTGCCCATAAAATAAACTCTTCTAAATTAGCATTGCAAAACATTAACCACTATTAAATCTCCCACGTTACATTAATCTAGCACAAAAAAGCATGTAACACTTAATTTTAGCATTAACTCTTCCTTTTGACTGCCATGGCAAAACATGCTGGAAAACAGAAATCCCCAGTCTAGTTTCAGTTAAATTTAAGTTCCTCCAAATTAAAAGAAACAAGTTCATTAAACTCAAAACAATGAAACATTCAGATTACTTAAAATGTATAATGAAGTACTGTACGTGTTTTAGTATGTTTGTCAACACATTAGAATAAGTGTACTTCCTATTACAAAGTGGACTTTTTTAAAGTACTTAAGTCATTATCTTAAAAAGATCCTAAAAGGTCCTAGTGACTTCACGTGTCGAGCTGTCGCATATGTTAAGCGTTCAGTCAAGTCAGTCACAAAGCTAATGTAAATGACAGTTAGGATGCCTTAGGTTAGGCAGCAAACAGCTCTAGATTGTGTTTTCTATGCATGGTAGCACATAAAAGAAACTGTTGTTGAAATATCAGTGTGCAGTTGTTGTAGAATTAATGAGTTACCAGAAATGTCAGAAAGATGTAGAAGGAAAGCGGGGAGCTGTCACGCCCCTGTGTTAATATGTGTGTGGTGTCATGAGGCTCCAGGCTTTAGTCTTTTATGAGACACTCTGTCAATAAGCCGTCTGTTACACCTCACACTCATGCCTTATGGCATTGATTGAGGAATTACAGCGCTGCATCTTCTGTCTCTCTCTCTCCTCTTTGCTGCCGGTGGCCTGTGTCTCTGATCTCTGTAGGCGTGTATCACAGCATGGGTTTGCATGTGTACTGTTGCGTTTCACTCGTGCAACTCAATGGGAGTCAGTGTATGTTTGTGTCTCGCTGTTTCTAGAGTGTCTTTGTGCTTCATGTCTTTCCAAGCAAGTTTTTTTCCTTTTTTGGCACTGTGTGAGCTGCACCATGTGTCTCGAAGCAGATCCCCCCACCATCTTAGTCATAATGTACTTTCAATTTTATGATGACTCAGTTAGGAGGTTTCTAAAAATAAGCCTACATGCTATACGTTTGTGATAGTATATGATTTACTTTAATTACATACTCTCATCATATATTCAATACTGAAAACAAATGGCAAGGGGGTTTGAGCTCAAATTAAATGAGTATGGTTCTGAAATGTATGAAGGTCAGATGCTATCAGAGCAAAATGTTAGATCAGAGCAAATGTTAGAACTTCAAAAGGTTAAGCATGCTTTACTGATTTAGAGCAATATATTATATATGATAAAACATTTCTTAGGTTTTGATACCTGGAACATGATCTGCATCTGGGAATTATTATGAAACAGCCAGCAAGAATTTCTGTACTGATTCAAGGTGTATTATGATGGCCTTTTTTTTTTTTTTTTTTTTTTTGGTGCTTGCTTATCCGGTGCATAGCCATACTTGTCAAATTTAGTTAGTGTGAAACTAGTCAACCAGCATTGTCTTCCTGATTAAACAGTTTAAATTAATTATTCATAAACTGAACTGATGTCCATATTCTTGTCTTTTCAGCAGGTACATATGGCATGTCTCTGTATAGTTAGATTATACAAAGGTATTTTTGATAAGTATTTACCAGTGCACTTGTTTTTGTGTGTTTATAGTGAAGTTGTGAGGTCACCACAGTCTATCACATGTGCTATAGGTCCAAGTCCAAGAAGGAGAGTCCAGGGTGGATGGATACAGCAGCAAGGCTTCTCTCTCACCCCATAATTATTGACTGTGTTATGTGCTGTGGCTTATTGGCTTCACGTTCTGCCAGCTTGAATTACATCCCTCAACGTCTGGTCACGTACTCCACCATCCGAGCTTTCAAACTCAGACATCTCCTGTGATTTTGGAGGAATTAGAATTGACATCTTTGAACTTCCTTTTGAATCCTGCAGATTTAGGTGCATTAACAGAGGAGGAAGGTAGCTTACGCTGAGATGCGTCATGGTAGAATAAAGAGTTTACCTCACTTCGGACACCTTCTATTTGTTTTTTACTAAATGAAAATGACTGTGCATAGCAGAATTCCCTGGGAGAATAAGTGTCCTTTGTTATGAGATGTGCACACACTCACTTTCTGACGGTCCGTGCTCCTCCCACCCAGATTTACATCAGTCAGGCTGTCAGGCGTTCATCGCCCTTATCAGTTAGCAGACAGGTCGATGGCAAGGAGGTCAGTGACAGATTTCCATCATTCATTGTGCATTCACAGGAAGTGACAGGAGAGTGTGTGCGGTAGCAACACTGGGGAGCAATTGTTGCTAACTAATATCCTTTTCCAAAGGGGTCGTCCCCAAGAGGGGCTCTTGATGGCCCCCTATTTGTTTTATTGGAGACCTTTGGACTCTTGAAAGTATAATTGGTGCTTTCAAAGGCAGTAATTACTATTACTATTGGTCATGGGTGGAAAAAAAATCGCTCCCCTTGCCCGCAGCCGATTCTAAAGGTTTCATTGGTCATGCCAATCACAGTGCTTATTGCCTATAATTGAAAGTTGAAAGTGACGTGATGTCTTGCGAAGTATGGTGTCCCATACTCGGAATTTGTGCTCTGCATTTCACCCATCCAAGTGCACACAAACAGCAGTGAGTATTGAACACACACACACCCGGAGCAGTGGGCAACCATTTTTTGCAGCGGCGCCCAGGGAGTAATTGGGGGTTAGGTGCCACCTAAGTTGTGGGTAATGTGGAGAGAGCACTGTACATTCACTTTTCCCACCTACATTTCCTGCTGGTACTGAGACTTGAACCCACAACCTTACAGTTACAAGTCAGACTCTCTAACCATTAGAACCATTGCTGAAACAAATACTTACCTCTAACGCTAACCTTAACATCAGTGTAGTGTGGGTAGCACATCCTGATAGATAGCATTATTGTTTGTTGTGATCAGATCCCTCCATGGTATTTCTGATCTCTGAACTGAATTTATGAAGTCTGACCTTTTCTTGACAGGTGAATACCCTTTTCTTGAAAGGGTAAATTGTGCCCCAAAACTGATTTGATTGGTTTACCCATCAATTTACCCTTTACTACAGGGATGGGCAAACTCGGTCCTGGAGGGCCACTGTCCTACAGAGTTTTGGTCCAACCCTAATCAAACACACCTGAACCAGCTAATCAGTGTTTTTAGGATTACTAGAAGGCAACTGTCAGGTGAGTGTTTATCAAGGTTGGAGCTAAACTCTGCAGGACAGTGGCCCTCCAGGACTGAGTTTGCCCATCCACTTTACTAGCTAGGGAAAAAAAACTGTTAGCCGCCTCCATGTCAGATGACGCTGGTTCGAATCCAACACAGAGCAGTGTGAGTAGGACCAGTTACACTTACATTAAAGTAGAGACCTAAACCATAACATGTGAGGGGAAAAACTTCTTAAATCAGCCTAATATGGTTTGCTGGTCTTCCAGCCAGACTAGTCGGCTGGCTGATTTCAGAGGGGTTATGGGCACTTTTCAACTATTTTCGGCCAGTTAAACCAGCTAAACACCTGTTTGGCCAGGCTGGGACCTGCAAACAACAGCAAACCAGCTTTTTTTTTCAGCAAGTTACGTAGAGATCAAAATATCATGGAGACCTAAAGGACGAGGTGTAATCCATTTTCTGCATTCCGCTCTGTCTCGCTCACAGTTGAGCACATAAGCCTTTCAAAATATACTCTACACTACACTAGTGGACCTTTGTTTTCATGCATTCAAATCATTCGCTGTATGCCAATTCTTACTTTGCAAAGTAAGACATGCTCCTGGATCAGCATCTTTTGTTGATCCTGGAACAACATTCCTGTCCGAAAATGTAGTCCTATCTCTATCCCTACCCCTAAACCTAACCCCATCCTTAAAATCAAACAAAAATGATAGGTGAATTAGAATGGTGTAAAAGCACCTAACCTTGACATAAGCATAAGGGGGGAATCTTGGCATAAACTGTAAACTTGTCCCTCAAATCTGATTGGTTGATTGGAATGTTGTTCCAGAATCAACAAAGATGTTGATCCAGGAACATGTTGTACTTGTAATTTGGGGAGATCAGTAGATGATGAAAATTATGTCACGTTGACTGTCGGCGAGCCAAAGTGGAACACGAACAAAGGTACAGTATACTTCTGGACTCTTTTATCTTGGACCACTAAGCACTCGCCAACCACCCATAATGTTCAAGAAACCACCTAGAACCCTTTAGTAACCACATAGCGATGTGCTAAAAACAATCATAACACCTTAGCTACTGAAAAGCAACACTCAAGAATCATAGCATCAAGTGGAAAACACTACTCACATTTTCTTCAGACAATGTAAAAAAAAAATACAAAAAATACAACAAAAATACATAAATTAATCTAATCATGCTTGACCAACACCTTGTCACTAGAGCAGTACTATTAAAGTGACATTTTTGTACATTATTTATTCCTAAAACGTTCAAAGTAGTAGCTTAAGGGTACATATTACT
This sequence comes from Hypophthalmichthys molitrix, assembly GCA_037950675.1. Classification (NCBI taxonomy): domain Eukaryota; kingdom Metazoa; phylum Chordata; class Actinopteri; order Cypriniformes; family Xenocyprididae; genus Hypophthalmichthys; species Hypophthalmichthys molitrix. The sequence continues at coordinate 19,692,957 of CM075510.1, read as the reverse complement.
ACTATTAGGTACTGCTATGCACCTTTTAGGGGTAGATAAGGTACAAAGTTGTTCTTTTAAGGGTGCTGCCCCAGTGACAAGCTGTTGTACCCCCAAAAGGTGCAATTTAAAAAAATAATAATAATCTGACAGTGTAAGCCCTGCCCATTTTAGGTCCTCGTTTCATGCTAATTTACATACTTATACTATTTCTATGGTGGGTAATATTAGCTGCCCAGGTGCAAACTGCTAATCCACATTTTCACGCTAGATGAGGCGCTGATGAGACACTGCAGTGAAACCGTTGAGTTCACTCATCACCTCTGCAGTCAGATGGGTGAGAGGGTTCGTTTACAGAGGCGTGGTAGAGACAGTGTGTCACCGGGGGTTAAAACATCAAGAAAGTCTGACAGCAGTCAAAGAGCAAACGGAAGGAGGGTATATGAATGGTTGCCTGGCAACAGAATTAGGCAGTTTTCAGCTTTGGTTTCCAGTCAAAAAGAGACATGCTTTGCTTTCACTGTCCATACAGAGACTGTCACCTGTCATTTACCAAGTGATTGTGCATGCCAGGGCTGTATCCAACATAAACACTGCAGGGGACATTTCCACCCCAGTTTTCAGAGTAGTTGGCAACTGGTATGTTTTTCAATGACCGATTCTTAAAATGGTACTTCTGAATGACCAAATCTTGAATATTTAGGTGTTTCAATCAGGGTGGCATAAATCAAAAATATGCAGAGATTATGGCGGTGATTTCAGTGCTGTGTATTGCAATTAGGCTGCTTATAATGAGTATATATGGTGTGAGAAACCATTTGAGTGAAATGTTGTTTTCATGAGACAAGCCAGTTAGAAAGATTGAGGGGGGAAAGATTGAGAGTAATTGCTCTGTAGAGAGATAAAAGAAGACTGAATAGGGAAAGAGAAAGACAGCAGTGATTTTGGAAGGATGCAATAAAGAACACTATTGTGGCCTGGAAAAAGCAAGCCAGAGAGAGAGAACGTGTTAGAGAGAGGAGAAATGAGAGAGACAGACAAGAGAGCTTGCTACCAAGAGGTCAGTTTTACGCCTCAGGTGGAGCCCTGTCTTCGTGCCACTGTCAGATTGTGTGTATGTGTGAGTGTACATTCACCCTGCACTGCAGCAAGTGCATTTCATTACCTTCATTTTCACATAACAAAGCAGCATTCACAATCTCCTTTTTACTACCTTGCACCAGAGCCTTACTTTGACAATAGCTGTTCCAAAACCTAGCGAGCTGTCTACCTAGACAACATTTTATGCATTATGTGGTGGATGAAGTACACAAATCAAGTACTTGAGTAAAAGTACAGACACCCTGATAAAATAATACTCCAGTAAAAGTATTAAGTAGTCCTTTTTAATTTTGCTTGAGTAGAAGTACAAAAATTCTTGATTACTTAATGTACTTAAGTCTAAAAATAAAAAGTACTGATTGATTAATGTTTATTTCTTTTGCAATTTTATATACCCTATCCTACTGCTCAAAACGTGTATGTGGAATGTGAATTATTATGAACTGTTAAGTTGAAGATTAGGCAGACAATGTAAGAAAACTGATAATTACTGATAATTCAAGTGTGCAAACAAGTGACAATAACAAAATATACCATTTAGTAAGCCTATTTAAAAATGAGGAAAAATAAAATCTGTGTAAATGTGTGTTGACAAATATAAACACAATATATAAAAAAAAGATGTCACAAAGGGCAAAATGTGTTAACATTGTTAGAAGAACACTATGCGAATATACTAACTTTATATGATTTGAAACTGCTACGGCAACGAAGATGCATGGGCATTGACTTGCGTTATTTTAGTGTTATGTTTTGTTTTTTCCTAAAACCTACCATGTTCAGATGGTGATAAACAAATATGAACATGTCCACATTCAGCCATTTCATACAATTCACATTGACAGTCGTGATCTAAATTTGATTTTCATTTACAAATAATAAATCCAAAAATTAGGCATTAGTAACTTTTTGCACCATCAGTCACGCACACACTTAAGTTCCGAGGATCACCTGTTCTTGGCCAATTTTGAGTCAGACTTGTGAATTAAGTAAAGACCGGATCATTTGAATCAACTTGAATAAGTTGTTGACTCAAGAACAGATGCAATCGGATCGCTCCAATTCACAAATAAATCGTTCAGTGTGATTTATTTGTGAATTGGACCGATCCGATTGCATAAATCGTTCAGTGCGTCTTGGAGCGGGTGACGATTTCTTCAGTTCAAAATAATAGGAAATTACATGTTTTTATGAAATGCAGTGGAGTAAAAAAGTACAACATTATGCTTTGGAATCTAGTTAAGTAATAGTAAAGTTTCCCAAAATAAAAATACTCTAATAAAGTACAGATACTTGAAAAAATGTAAAAATACTTCATTACTGTCCACCACTGATTTTAAGGCATCATAGGTGTGCTATACAAACACAATGGTTGTTCCAAAATGTATGAAGCAGTATTATACCTAATTTGGGGTAAATTCTAAGACTTACATGTATCCTTCACTGAAAAAGCAATTCCAAAATGCATTGCGACAAACTCAATGAGAAATAATTCAAAATGGTGGATGAGTCAAGAGAAATGCAGATTATGAATATACTTATTTCATTCAATAAAATGTATGTGCTTTTTATGATTAGAACAGTATCACCTAGTTAGATTAGCAACATGCTAACACCAAACTCTTTTGAAATCAGTCGAGTCATTTATATGCATCCCAATTTGTCCCATGCCCTTCTGTAGTATAAATAGTGTGTGCTCTTGCTGAAAATTCCAACAAGAAAAACTGCACTTTTAATACCTGGATGATGCATTTAATTAATAATAATAAAAATTATATATATATATATATATATAAAAATAAAAAAACACAGTGGACATCAGCTTTACTTACATAGCCAAAAGAGAAGGGCTCTCAGACTCCACTGCTACATGACATTTTTTAAATGTCATACCCTTGATGGTTGAGTATAGTGCATAGGATATGTGCGTATAATATGTCATTTGGGACACAACTATGAGCTTCACGTGATGAGCACTAATTGTGTTGCACAGTGTTTATGTAGAGCATTCTAAATCAGTCATTTATGTGGTTACATTTCTATTAGGAAGATGCCTTAGGGCCAATTCACACAGAACATATCCTAGCATTAAAAACAGCTAGATGGAGCGTAACAGAATTGAACAGAAGGCAAGTTTATAGTGGCATTAACAACTGTACGCCTTTGCTAATGGATAGCCTACTTAACATTAAATACTTTTGGGAATTTGTTGTCATGGCATTTTACTTATTATTATACGTGCAGCTTTAATGAGCTCTAAAAACTAATAAAGGCAAAAAAAAAAAAAAACGTTTAAAAAAAAAACAGAAGAAATGGCATCTAAAATATTTTTCAATACACATTTGTATAAATTGTAACCTAAAATATTGATGTTAACTGCAAAAAGCTCATGGAAATGCATACAACTACCCTTAACACTCAATATTGTTGCGCATATGTAAATAAGCAGTCGTCAGGTTCATCCGATTGGTTCATTATTTTAAAACTGACATTGATTTACTGCACTGCATGTCATAAACTATTTTTAACTTGACATAGCATCTTAAAAACAACATGCTTGTGGTGTGAGACGTGCCGTATCGGACAAAGATGTTTGTCTAGTCCATATTTACCATAGATCAACAATTAGCGCAGACAGAACGCAAGAACGTGTCCTGTGTGCACAGCCCCTTAGAAGACAGCTGCCAATGTAAGCAGTAGACAGCAAGGCAGCATGCTAGCTTCTGTCGATTTCTCTCCTTCATTTTCTTTTTTTCTGTCAAGGCTGTATGGCATTTCCATATGTTCATTGCATTCATGAAAATCTTTCCTTGTGCTGCCTCTCCCGCTAAAGTTAATCCTAACCTGCCTTTCATGCGAAGACCGCCTTTACAGCACGCTGCGCTCCCACGATGGAAAGCCTTGTCTGCTTTTATAGTGTGGGATGAAATGTGTTATGGCTCATATACTCGTTCATACTCCTTTGAGAACAGTTAGAAGCCGTGAATAATCTCTAGAAATTGCTTCCATTGTGATTATAGCACAGGAAGTGTAAAGCGTTCTGGTGGAGTAGAGTCTTCCTGCTTTGCTACCTGTATTTCAAATTAGCATATCATTTGGGTGAAATTAATTTATGTAGATTAGTCCTGGTTGATTGTTGGCTGTCTAATCAGATTGTGTGTGAGTAAATGTGAACGTGTGTGCATTGGCCCCAGTTTCTCGTACGAAGCTGGTGGTTTACGTGCTCTACGTCCCAGATTTGTTCCTCTGTGGTTTTTCAGCTCTTTGAAGCATATTTTTCTTTTGCTCCTCTGCAATTCCACACTCATTATAGGGGCTTATGAACATGCCCTGCTATTACATCTTCCATTCAATGTTCCCCTTCCCTTCAACATTGTGAACAAGGTTCAAAATAACACTCGCCAAGCTCCAAATGCAAGTAGAAATTGGCTTTAATGAGTTGGCCAGTAACGTTGTTAGGAGCTGCAATATAATACATGGTTTGAAGGGGCTATATGTAAGAATTTTCATGTATTAATCACTTTTTTTTACTGCCAATGTGTAAACAGCTTGTAATGAAACTTAAAAAACGAGACCTTCCCTGACTTCCTAGGTTGTCTTTGAAAGCATGTAGAAGATTGTTGTTTATCTGAAAGATGTTTTGCCGGGAAAATCAAAAGGATGTGATGTTTACATTCTCTTCCAGATGGAGTCCACTAACATCAACAAACAACAACACAGACTCCAACACAAACTAAAATAAAAAAGTTTGCTGTTTCACAGTAACAGTGACATAAACAATGTTAGTCTATAATGATTCAGCAGGGTCAATTACAATGACACATGAAATAAATGCTTATACAATGTTTAGGATAATGCCATTTTCTACTGTAATGTCAATGTGTGATGCAAAAAAAAGGGATTAATGCAAACTACATTATAATCTCACATAGCCAGCTCTATATAGTCTAGTCTCAAATATACTTTATAATCAAACTATCATAACAGTGTCATTTTAATTACCTCATCTGTCGACATGATGCCAGTTAATTGCAGAGCTGGTGCAAACATCACATCGCTATGATCAGATGCTTTCTTAACTGCTGTTTTCTCACTGCTGTCATTTTTGTTGTGTATTTATTTTGTTATTGAGAGGCAATATTTACATACTCATCTAAACGCCGCTCTCATGCATGGATGGCGTCATGATATTTGTTAATAGTATATCGCGGCAAAGGATTTTCCAACTTCTTTTTACTTCTAAGCGAAGAACGAAAAATAACTTTGCCATGAGTATATTGAGGCCTTAAATGACGTTCAGTCTCTTGTACATTACGTCTCTGATTTGGCTGAGGCTCGCTATATGGAGCGTGTGAATGAATGCCAGCATGAGCAGTAAGTTGCTTGCTGTAGTTCACTTAACGACCACTGGTGTCACTGATAACAAGAGTTTCTAAATTCGACATATAGCCCCTTTAAGTAAAATTGTAAGATTCATGCATAGTTGGATGTAAGTGATTTAAAGACTCAATTGTTTTGTTCCTGAATGAATCAGTGTTTTTAATTGATAAAGTTTACCTTTTCATTCCTGAATGACTCAGTGTTCTTAAATAAGTCAATTGAGTCAATTATTCAATATCTTACTCATAAAGACAGTCACTTGTTTTATTCCTAAATAAATCAGTGTTGTTGAATGAATTGGTTGAGTCAAATAAAGACAGTCACTTCTTTCGTACCCTGAGTTAATTGGTTGAGGCAATGATTCAATGCCTCACTCTTAAAAACAGCCCCGTGTTTTGTTCCTGAATGAATCAGTGTTGTTGAATTAATCAACTGAATCAATCATTCAATCACTTATAAAGATAGCACCTTAGCTGTTTCTCAATATGCGTTCTTGTCTGTACTTGTGTTCTTGTGAAACGTCATCAGTTACTGCCCAAGTACTGTTCCAATCTAGCCATGTACATTTCAAATACCCGGATGTGTTCTTGATCCGCCCCTTTTATAGAGGATGCATCGAGAGGTGACTTTTGCGGACTTGAGACAGCCAGGTATCCCAGAATGCATCTCGCACTAACCAGTGAGTGTCAGTTGCTGAGGAGGAAACCCACATAATTTAAAAATTCTACTGTTATTGTGTCACGAAATGTAGTTTTTAGAGTTTTTTTGGTGAGAATGTAGTTGTTTAAAGCTCAAATCTGTGGTTTATTGATAAAGGTAGTGCCTATTACAAAACTTGATCTGAAGTTTTCGGAGTTATGAGATCCAGGCGCTCAGCATTCATGTAACCGCCGAGAGCAGCCTAACATCGGCTAGTCCTTCTGAAGTTTGCTGCTGGCTCTGATGTCTTTGTAGTGGTTAAACACGAGATATAATTCGTCTTATGTATATCTGATCTTTGATCTCATGAATATATAATTTGTTCCCTGGCAAATCATTTTGGCTGAGGGCAAAGTGACATTTCATAACTTTATATATTTAGGCTATTTAACTCCGTTGTAGCCTACTAGAGCGCTGACTTTGTACATTTGACTGAATTGTTTGCTTTATTTCTTGTGTAGCTTCTTATACCTTTTAAATATACTTTTATAATGGCTATTATTGATCATTAAAACTGACATTTAACAAAATTTTGTTAAATGTCAGTTTTAATGATCAATAAAGAGACAGGGTTGTGTTTTATGTCATATTTCATTTTATTACAGTTAACATAAGCAGAGTACATATGCACATATCACCTAAACCACATATTAATATGTTTCATATTTTTAAAATGTAGAAGAAAAGAGGCAGGGTTGTGTTTTATAATTTGTTTTGCTATAAATATACATGCAGTGAAGATAATCAATGAACGTGATGCCTGAACCACATTTTTTAAATGAAAACGAAAAGAGGCAGAGTGGTGTTTTATAACATATTTCATTTTATTGCTGCCTAAAATATACATACAGAGATAACTGAAGTAGCCAGAGTGAGCTGAGTGATGCTATCAAGTACGCTGCTGTACCATTTTCAGAATCACCGGACTTGCGTCCTCCCGTCCTCTGGAGTCCGTTCTCCTGAGTCGAACTCCCAAGGATGCAAGTCCGAACTTTGTGCACTTGGTATTGAGAAACTCCTCTTGTTTCATTCCTGAATGTATCAGTGTTGTGGAATGAATCTGCCATGTAATCTGCAGAAAGACTCACTGAAAAATCCCCATCAATAATGTACAGTGCTGTTATCATTATCATTGGCTCAGCCAATTAAATTCAAGGCTTAAATGTCTACTGCATATGAATCTCAATTGCTATACATATGCTGCTACAAGTAAAACGGGACCCTTCCAAGTCAAAAACAACACCAATAAATACACAATAGCCATTGACTGAAACAACAGCTATCATTCATCTTGTCCACCCCCATTAACACCAACAGTCGTGCTTGTTGGCGCGTCTGAGTCAGAAAGCAGCTAGGCAGAAAGGGAATATTGATGGGGGACGGCTGGGCAGTGCTTGCACCTTGATGCAGATATTAAAAAGATCTGTAGGCTGAGTAAGGGAAGGCTCCCTGCCGCGAGTGACTCATTTGGTTGGTCGTGGTAGACTAACTGTGAATCTAGAAGAGGAGATCAGCTGTTCAGATCCGTCTGTCCGCAAGTGCCGTTTGTGATCTGTTCTCCGCCACCCTTCTGCTTCTCTCCTCGCCCCATGCCACCTCCTCTCAACCTTCACTCCTTTCCTGTCTCTTCCCCTTATGTGCTCTCCTACTGTACTTCCTCCTTTCCTCTTGTCCTTCAGGGACCTCTCTCACACTCATCTCACACACTTAAACAATCACTGTCCATCACTCTCTAAGTGTTTTCACACTCACCCGTTCCTCTTCTGATAATGCCGATCGGCTCTCTCTTTCTCTTGTTCTGCAGGTGGAAAAATGGCCCTCGCGTTTGTTCTTTCGTTTCTCCTCGGGTCTTTCTCCCTCACCATAGCCTCACGTAATACGACCACAGGTAAAGGAGATGTGTTTGCTCTTTTTTTCTTACATATGGATTTGTGTAACTTTTCAAGTAATGCTTGTCATGTTTATTTCCTGTTTTCAGTTGTAATTTGTGTTTTTTAAGTTTGTGCAAGAATGGGAACTGTAATCAAGTAAAAACCATATACTAAAGAAAAAAATACAAAACAATACTATTTTTGGTTAAAGGTGCACTCTGCAATATGGTGTTTGTTTTGTACTGGCTGATATGGTTGTCTTGGACTTATACTGACACCTAGTGGTCTGGATGTATCACTAAAACTATGTTTTCTGTAAGGGTTAGGTTTAGGTGTGGGGTTTAGGTTGGGGAATAGAATGTAAAGCTTGCACAGTATAAAAACCATTATGTCTGTCCTCATACAATACAAAAACCCAACATGTGTGTGTATGTGTGAGAGCATCGATTTGTTTATTTGTTTGTGTTTGCTATGCAGTGTGTTGATATTCTGGGTGTGTAAAAAGGTCTTATTCACTGGTCACATCAGTCAGCATCTAGAATTGGATTTTTTGTCACGTCTTCTCTATCCAGCTCTAATTGCATCCTTCCTATCTCAGATATTACAAGCTTAGCTAGTCTGCTTTACCCAAGCTGAACGACTAATGAAACACAATATCAACACTATTAGATGTCTGACAGCTATAATAAGTACATAAATCCTCACGTATATAATCCCCCCCCATGCATAATTGTCTTGTTCTATGGCCTGTTGAACAGGAACAAGAGCCTGTGGAATATACTTTGTCACAGTGTATTGCCTGATCTGTCATTATAGTCACATTCACTGCAAAGATTTTAAGTGTTGACTGCCAATAATAATAGTTATTGCCAAGGTTTTGTCTAGTAAACAAAAAACATGGAAGTAAACAAAAACTAAAAACATAGTAGTAAACATAAACACATGGAAGCCAACAGTTTAACCTGTTTGATGTTAACTATTTTTGACCAGATTAATATTAGCAATGGAGACTTATTAACATCCAGTAATTTTTTAATAAACCACTCTGTCTACAGAGGTACCTCATGCACATTTCAGCTTAAATCACTAATTTCACAGATTTCATGAAATTTCAGTTGTTAGTTATTTAATTTTTCAGGAGGAACAGAAAGAAATTCAGTTGCCCCTTAAGTAACCAAACTCAGTGTGTACAGAACTAGTATACTACTAAAATCAATAGTTTATTGGTTTTCTGAACAATGTTTAATTTCACAGGTTTAGAGTCATATCAACCTGACATCGCTCAAAAAACATTGAGTCATGACACAATTGGCTGCATTTTTAAAACCAACAACTGAAAATATTTGGTTACACTTTATTTTAAGGTGTTCTTGTTACAGTGTAATTACACAAATTACACAAATAAGTCATATTAATTTACAACATGTTTTAGGTTCAGGCCTAGTCCACACATACACAGGTATTTTTATAAAGGGAGTTTTTCCTCCTTCGTTTAAAAAAAAAAAATCTGCAAAATCTCCAGTTTTGGCAGGAGTTTTCAAAAAAAATTGGTTTCAGTGACCAGATACTGCATTTGCACGAATGGCCAAACCACATAGAAAAAGCTGCACTTTTGAAAATACCCGTGTTTGTGTGGACAGGGCCTTAGTTGCTTGTAATTACGTATAATTTATCACTGGTATCACTACATGCATTAAGTGTAATGTGTAACAAGGACATTGTAAAATAAAGTGTGACCAAATATCGGAGTCTGACAGTAATGGTTTTTAAATGTTATTTGATACAAATGTGAGATGTAGCCTTGGTACTTTTTATGGAGGGTTTCAGTATACTGATAGTCCAACAGCTACTGTTACTGCTGACATGGTAAAATAAGAGACATTTATATACTAATATAGTTTTTATAATAGTAAAACTTTCAGTTAAAACTTAAACAAGGCAATGTTTTTAAGTTTTTTGTTTTTTTTTTATCTAATATTTATATTTTATTTCAGCTTTATTTCAATTAACAAAAAATGTTTTCAACAGTTTTAGTTTTAGTTAACAATAATAACCCTGCTTTGAGAGAAGCGGAATCTTAAAATTCATTTACTTTAAACCACACTGCTAAAAAATCAAAGCTAACAAAAAGGCGTTGTTGATGATGACTAGTCGACCATCCTGACCCATTCCATATACAGAACGAGACTGAAAGCCGTATTTAGCTGCAGTTTGTATGTGGTCTTCTTAAATACAGTGTGCAATTACACAAAATGCCAGAATACATGTTGTGCAGTGTAGACTTGGCATTTCCAACTACTCTACAGTCTCTTCAAAGCTGCGAACAGCAAGCCAATGGAAGCATTTGATTTTGAAAATGCTGCTCATGTTTTTGTCCCTAAAAATACCCGTACACAGAAAATGACTCTAATACACACATGCACGTGTGAACACACAAGTGCACACAGTCATGCTGGTCTGTCTTGCCCCTGGGCACTGGGTTTGGTGATGACTGTAATTAGCTGCTGACACTGTAGGTGAACCAGGCCGTAATAACAGGCTACAGCTACTGCACTCTTTTATTCTGACAGCAAATCCCGGCAGAGCCTTGAACCCAGGGGACACTCAGACATTTACGCAGATTAGAGACATGAATAGCTCAAATATAATGGAAAATTTAGTGCTGTGAATTACTAGTACTATAAAGGGCTACATTTGTAGTCTATGATTACAATAGGCTCCACTAGTGAAACCACTGTAAAGTTGGTTTTAAATTTTTGTGAGAGTTTCTTGTCAAGTGAAAAATATTATATATATATAGGACATATAGGCCATCTTATTCAATAAAAGTGGCAAGAATGGCTAATTCAAATAAACGACTCAGGCCATCACAGGAGCTTCCATCATGGCTGTCGCCATTGCTTCTGCTAGCTCAAAGCTGCCTCAGATGTTCAGAAAGGAGAGTCTGCCATCTAATGGACAAAATGAACATTGCAGATTGTGATAAATGATTGTAGGGTTTCTGTAAATGTAATAAGTAGGATTTCACAGACATCCTTCAGAAAACATTAATTCTTTGATTATCTACATATCTTTTCCATCAGGTTGTGCTATCATTCGCCCACCAAGAGATGGGGGGATCAGATACAGGGGCCTGACCCAGGAACAGGTGTGAAGATTTGAGTATTTAATTTATAATTAAATTATTATATTAAATATGTGTATCTGTGTGAGTTTGGGGGGTGATATATGGTAAAGTTTATGCTACTGTTGAAAATTGTGTCTATAAGGTTGCATTTGTTTGATCAATATATACAGTACAGTATAGTAATACAGTGAAATATTGTGAAATATTTTTACAATTTAAAATAACTTTTCTATTTTAATATATTTTTAAATGTAATTTATTCCTGTGATGGCAAAGCTGAATTTTCAGCAGCCATTACTCCAGTCTTCAGTGTCACATGATCCTTGAGAAATCATTCTAATATGCTGATTTGCTGGTCAAGAAACATGTCTTATATGTTGCTACTTTCACACCCTCACACCAAATGAACTTTCATTTTGTTTGTTTTCATCTGTCACATGTGCTCCTTTGTTCCAGTTTCCCGCCACAATCTGTCACCATGGACACTAATCTCATTCATCACAGCTGTTAGTCATTTTAGTTAATCGTCTGTGTATAAGTTCAGTTCTGTTGGTGTGTCTTTGTCAGGTCTCGTATCTTACTTGTGTTCCTACCTGGATTCTGTATTCTCCTGTTGGATTATCAAGTAAAGACTTATTTGTGAATTATCTTCTTCGTTGTGTGTGTACATACAACCAGCACGTTACAGAAAACCCAACCTAAAAAAGGATAAGCGGCGTGTTCTTGTTGTTAGTGTTTTTGTTTTATTTTTGTGGCTACGTGTTTTGGGGTTTTTTCTGCACAATGGATCACTTCACAGCAGTTGAACTGTTGTACCTTGAGCAGAAGGACCGCTTCCTCAAGGCACATTTGGAAGATTTCGTCACTGTGGGGTCGTCGTCACTGCGGTTACGTCGCGGCCGTCTAGATCTTCGGTCATCCCTATGGTGGTGCAGGTGACTACACCGCCATGGCTCCTCCCTCCTGCGCCGCCACCATGTGGCGCAGTCTCAGCTGTGGCCTGGGTCAGCAAACATCTACCTCTGCTCAAGGCTCCACCTTGGCTCACTCCACCATCTTTTCCACCTTGGACTCTTGTGTTCCGCCTCCTCCCAGTCGGCCGTCCACCTCCTGAACCGCCTCCTACATCATCTGCCCAATTCTTCATCTCTCCGTCCTCATCACTTCCTCTCTACAGCGTGAGGCCACGCCTTCCGGAAGGGGGCGTTATGTCACACCCTCACACCACATGAACTATCAGTTTGTTTGTTTTCATCTGTCACACATGCTCCTTTGTTCCAGTTTCCCGCCACAATCTGTCACCATGGACACTAATCTCATTTTAGTCATTTTAGTTAATTGTCTGTGTATATACGTTCAGTTCTGTTGGTGTGTCTATGTCGCGTCTCGTATCTTACTTGTGTTGTTGTGTTCCTACCTGGATTCTGTATTCTCCCGTTGGATTATCAAGTAAAGACTTATTTATGAATTATCTTCTTCGTTGTGTGTGTGTATACAACCAGCACGTTATAGCTATTTAATATTTTTGTGTAAACCATAAGTTATTATTATTATTATTATTATTATTTATTTTATTTTTTTTTCAGGATTTTTTTAATGAATAGAAAGTTAAAAAGAACAGCATTTATTTGAAATGTAAATCTTTTGGAAAATTATAAATGCCTTTACTGTCACTCTTGGTAAATTTAATGCAGCCTTGAATAAAAGTACTCTTTCATTTTAAAACATCGTACTGACCCCAAACTTTTTAACAGTGTATGTTTAAATTTTGTTGTAACAGAGTTCTCTCTTTCTGGATGCAGATCCGTAGTGTTCAGGTGTTGCCGGTGGATTATGAAATCGAGTACATCTGCAGAGGGAACAGAGTGATTGTGGGACCGAAGGTCAGGAAGTGTCTCCCTGACGGCACTTGGACTGACCTGAACCAGCGCAGCAAATGCTGTATGTTCAACTCTTCCTTTTGTTTTCTGCAAAGTTCTAAAATGTATAGATAAAACATTCTTGAATAATTTCCACTTTTATATATATTTCTTTAGCTTTTGACACTGTTTTTTTTTTTTATTGAGATTTTTTTTTTGGTACAGTAACTTTACATGACAACTTCATTCATCTTCAGAAACAAAAAATAATTAAAACATATTGCTTGAGGTCAGTGACTGTGTTGTAATGTTATAAACATTAAGTCTTACACCATGTCTGCACAGGATGTGACCGTTGTGGGTCGTGTCGCAACAGCTAGCATCAGTTTAGATTTGTCGCTTGCGTCACGCCGTATCCAGTGTAGACAACATCACTGATTATAATAGGTTCTTTTGTCGTGTCGCATCGCACCGCTTGCGTCCAATGTAGAAAGTGTTACAAGCTCAGTAAAAAAAAAAAAAAAAGCAAAGATTTTCATCATGATGACCTGCAAATGTACTAAAGGAAATGGGCTCTAAATGATTTTGTAAGGAGCATGAAGACTTGGAAATATGATAGATTAAGTGTACAAGTGTTTGGTTTCTATAGCTCCAGTGTTATTTTAGTATGTATATACTTATAGTATTTATTAACATATTGAGTAAGTGTTTACTAGTATATTTTCAGTTTTCATTTTAAGTTAAGTTTTAGAATTTTTTTTAAAAATTATTTTAGTTTTAGTTTGAGCAATTTTAGTACTTCAACTTATTTTATTTCAGTTAGCTACCAACTGAAAAAAAAAAAAAGTTTTCATCTAATTTTATTTCAGCTTTTTTTAAATTATGGAAAACTATTTTGTAATAGTTTTAGTTTTACAGTAACAAAATCAACATTGAATAGTACTCAAGTAAACTACAGATTCTCCATCATTATATTTAAATATAGTAATGAAGTACAATTACTCAAGTATTACACACATCCGGTTTTGTGTGGTCTTTCCGTCACAGTCTTTTGCTAGAAATTCACAAATGACTCACAGATCATTGTTAATGTCCATTTTTATCACAAAAACAGGACATTTATAGCAGTTGCATTTGTTCGTCAGGTAACATCACATCTTTTCAAGACTGTGACTGTCAGTAACAGCTGATTATGAGAGGATTCTTTTTTGTTAGACACGGCATTTACATTCACCTAAATGAGCATGGCCTAGATTTCTAAATAAAAGATGCCATAATGTTGACACCATTTAGTTAGTTAATTTAGTTAGCTAGCGACCTCAGCCTTTAAACCAATTCAACTCATCCAATAAGTAAAACAACTTCAGAGTAACGATTAAAACAACGTACCTCATTTTTTTGTTGAATTTGTTAAAATTCAGAACACAAAGCTTTAATTTTGAAGAGATGTTGAAAAATAGAGAGTTTGAATGTAGAATGTACATACATCAGTCAAAGATGACACCAAAGCCGTCCTGTCATGCTGGGTGATGGAGGTGTTTTGTCACTGTTAATGTGCAAATGCTAGTAAACCTGTTAATCAGGAAACGTTTGCTAGACCAGCAGTCAGGACTTAATGTGACAATGTCGACAGCGAAATAGATGATTCAGTCTGAAAACTTTCTCTGTCACATTTTTTTTCCCAAAGTAATTCAAATAGTATGTATATTTTACCTACTGTATCTATATGATAGCGAACTTTTCTTTGACATCTGTTATTCTTAAATTAGGCTAATTGTAATTAGCCTTACCACAAACTAACTGTGCCCCAAAATTGAAGACTTTGGGTCTGCGTGTGGAAAAGTTCAGCGAAAAGCAGTGTAAAAGTAAATAATAAAAAATAAGCTTAAACTAACTAAATGAAAATGAGTAAATAAATAAAGAAATATTTAAATAAATACATCTAACAGTACAGTACTATAGTGAGTAGGGGGAAAAACAAAATAATGTAATGTAATAAAGACTTAATTTTCAAATAATATTTTACACTTATTTATTATATTAATTTTCACCGTATTAATTGGGGTCTTTATACATACAAATATATCATTCTTTACATTTACATTTATGCATTTGGCAGACGCTTTTATCCAAAGCGACTTGCATTGCATTATTATACTATACATTTGTATCTGAGTATGTGCAATCCCTGGGATCGAACCCATGACCTTGGCATTGCTAGTGCCATGCTCTAACCATTGAGCTACAGGAAAGCTCCATTCTCTCCATTCTCTTTTCAATTTTTTTAGGATTGGGTTCCCTTGCACAAGGATGATCATTAATGCATATTGCGCAGTATACACTGTACAGTGGCTGCTTTTGGAGGAATTAACTGAAACAGTACACAGTACAGAATAAGCATTTCAGACATTAGTATGCTACATTGCTGTCACATGACATTGCTGTCAGCGTCTATTTCAGATAAATCAAAGAAAACCCTTATCGAATCAGCTGCTATTTTGCACACCTCCTTCTTGACTTGTTCAATTTGATTAATCACACTTGAAATGGATGGTTAAGTCAAGCACTTCCATGAAGTGATCTCTGTTGTGTATTGCACATATTGTCAAATGGAGTACTGTAGGTCATCCAGGGATTTTATCTGGACAATATTTACATGATACAGTAGTGTTCAAAAGTTTGAGGTCTCTACCATTTTTTTTTTTTAACATTTTATAAAGAAATATACTCACCAAAGCTGCATTTATTTGGTCAAAAATACAGTAGAAACAGTTATATTGTGAAATATTATTATAATTTAAAATTGTAACTGAATATATTTCAAATGTAATTTATTCCTGTGATGGCAAAGTTGAATTTACTCCAGTCTTCATTGGCCCTATGATCAGTAAACATTTCTTATAATTATATTTTTGTCTTAAAGACCCCCTGTAGTGAAAATCAAGTTTTTAATGTTGTCTATGTGGTGTTTTTAATATGATTTTTTAAAAAAAAACTTGCAAATTCATAAGTCCACTGCTGAGTGTTTTCTCTTTAAAACTGCAGTAAACCAAAGACAGTCTCAAAAACGCGGTTTGAAATTGCTGGTGTTTCTGACGTCACAAACTACCTTGTAACCAATCACGTCAACATGCCGGCGAGCTTTAGCATATCATTAACTATGACCGCTGAGAAGCTAGCTGAATTAAACCAATATTTCCACTTGCCATTGTGCAGCATTTACTACAGTAAAGTTGACCGAGTGGATGTCTCCGAACTGGTACGAGTGAGCAGAGGTGGGGCTAATTTGCATATTCATGTATCCACGTATACTAAATTAAGCAAGGGTGTAGAGTATTTTAAGGGATGAGGAAATTTTAAATATAATGTTTAAATATGTCATTTTGGTAATCAAAGATAAGTTTTAAGAAATAAAATTATTGACTAGGGGTACTGGTCAGTGGAGAAGATTGAAAAAGTATTTACTAAAAACAGCTTTTCTAACATATGTGAGCTTTCTTTTTAGAAATGTCATCAATACAAAAATGACAATTATACTCAAGGCCGCTCTGGTGACTTTCTCCGGTTCTGAACGTGCCAACTGATGCATTGTGCATGCGCTGTTTTTATTTTGGAATACATGCAATGTACATGTAAATGAATATGTGATTTGGATTGCAAAGTTTAGGGTTTATATAAACAGAAAAGTCTTTACTCTGTCACTTTACTAATCAATTTTGTATCCTTGCTAAATATCCTTCTTTCCTCAAACTTTTGAACATCATGGTGTTTGTTCAAAAGTTTGAGTGTACAACTTTTGAATATCATGGTTCTGAATAAACCATATTTTTTCCTTTTGAGGACATCCCCAAAATGGAGGTTTTACAAATGTAGCTAACGTTTGGTTTTTTGGTGATGTTGTCCCCAAAAGTAAACCGGGTTAAGTGCGCTCTCACACATAGACACACAGACAGACACACACATACAGGTTTGTTATGCTATCAAAGTGAGGACATTCCATAGACGTAATGGTTTTTATACTGTATAAACTGTACATTCTATCCCCCTACACTACCTCTACCCCTAAACCATCACAGAAAACATTCTGCATTTTTACATTTTTAATAAAACATTGTTTAGTATTTTTTAAAACCTATTTTAAATATGAGGACTCATGAAATGTCCTCATAAAACATGTTTACGTTGTAATACCAGTGTAATACCAATGTCATTATACAAATTTGTGTCCTCATAAATCATGAAAACAAGTGTGCGCGCACACACACACACACACACACACACACACACACTTAAAGGGGTCATGAATTGAGAAATCAACTTTTCCTTGAGCTTTTGATATATAAGAGGTCATTGTACTATAAGAACATCCTGTAAGTTTCAGAACTGAAAACTTCATTGTTTGTCAAATAAAAGCTTTTATTGACACCAGGCCCAGCAAACAATTGATCCTGGAATGTGCCCATCTATGATATATTGGTGAAACCCTGCCTCCGCAGAAGAAATCAACGCCTACTTCATCATTGCAACGTTAGCTCCGCCTACTGGCATGTTAGTGAGATGATGAGGAGAGAAGAGTGATACAGGACTAAAATAACATTACCTTTCAAAGGATCCTTATGGTTATTTCTTTTCAACAATGTGAATGTCTCAGTTGAGCTTTATTTATTTCTATTTGGTATATTTCTTGTGGATTCCTTGGTAAATCAATCGCATTTCAGCGCAGGCTTCGCAAACAGACTTTTACTATATGGACTCGACAGTAAAAACATGTAAGTTACTGTGCTAATTCTATGCCTGATCTGATATGTAATGGTATAGTCAGATGATCTTTGTGTCAGTAAATCAAACCAGTTATTAAACGGTCAACTTCATGTTGTTTCTTTTAGTAGGATGAAAATAATCTGTTATTTTCAGCTATCAAAGAACGCTCCCTTTGCAATAATTGGAGCTGTCAATCAAACGGCGTGCGTTGAAGCTGTCAATCAAACAGCGCCAGTTTATCAGAGACTGAGTTCTGGACACACGCCAAAACTCCCGTTTTATTCAACAAATCTCTTAGTTATATCGTGTTTGCACAGATAGTGACGATGAAAGCGGAAATTAAGTTGCAATGACAAGATCACTGCTTTCATGCTCTCAACAACATGTCTGTGATCGGCTACAGTGTTGATCTCTGCTACCTTTCATGCCACGATCTAAATATAATGCCATAGATCTAAATGTAATGCAACAATTTTCACGATTAGTTTACTTTGAGAGCTGTAATAGTAAAAACGCACTAAAAGAGAGAGTAATACTTCTAAATACTTCTAATACTATTTCAAATGGAAAGATGTCAGCCAATCACAGCACTGGGCATTTACATTAAAGTCTCACAGCAGACACGCAGGGTTCAAATCAGAGGGCTAAAATCAGGGTAGCAAAAATGCCTTTTATTTCTAAATTATGATTTTTGATGTAAAAAGCATACTAACATTATAAGTGCACCCCAGGAAACATTTTAAAACAATAAAACAACGCAGTTCATGACCCCTTTAAATTATATGTGGTTTTCTGGACTCTCCATAGGCGTACTGGTTTTTATACTGTACAAACTGTATATTCTACACCCTTACATTAAACCTACCCCTAAACATACCCATCACAGAAAACTTTTGCCATTTTTTGAATTTCAAAAAAAAAAAAAAAACCCTTAACATTTGGTATGTTCTATTTTAAGCCATTTGGTTTATGAGGACACAGGAAGTGTGTCCTCATAAACCATATATACAAGAACACACAAACACACACACTATATTACACAACCTTCAGTCTGTCATGTGCCATTTTAAAATCAGACAGATGGTGTTGACAGAAAGCACTGATGTGTTTGACGTGATCACTTCCGGACTGAAATATGAAGTATTTACAGATGACTGTTAAGCATATTGTGTGTTATATAATTGGTCTCTCAGGATGATTTGTTCTGGTTTTGCCATCATTTATCTTTTCACTGCTTTAGACATAGATGAGTGATAGCAGTTATGCCTTATGAAGGTAAGGTAAGGTAATGAAAGGTAAAAACTTTATTAATCTTTATTAAGTGAAATTTCCATTCCAGACTGCTCACAAGAAACATAGATCTTAAATGATAAGCAACAGGTCAATATAATAGTTCAATCAGATTTTGAAGGATCAGTTTAAATGGCACACATTTGTATAACTGACTCTTCGCTGTACTGTGTGCTCCTCAGTGCTGCCGTGTCCGCGGGTGTGGACGTCTCTGGAGAACGGCCGTGTGACGGTACACCCTCCAGGCCCATCGGTGGAGGGCACAATTCTTCACTACAGCTGTCTGGAGGGTTTCATCCTGGTGGGCAGAAACAGCACACAGTGCACTAAGCTGGGCAAGTGGGACTCACCCAAACCTGTCTGCCACTGTGAGTATTCGTGTATTTGTGTACTTTCCATTACAGAATCAGTTTTATAATAATTCCTTATAATTCTGATATTTTCTTTTTCCTGTTTTTTGCTTCTAATGCAGATGACAGACATTATACAGGTAAGAATGGTTTAGTATTATTTTCTATATACAGTATGATGAGACCAAAATTGTAATTATTAAGGAGACATTGTTACTTCGCATTATAAAATGGTTAGTTCCTGTCCTTGATTCTGATTGGTCAATAGCTGTGTTGTATTCACAATAAAACACAGCTATGACGGCTTCACCAAACGGTTCTGTGTATCACAACACCCTTAGCAACCACTCTTAGCAATGTAAACTGTATGTTCTCAATTGATATTTTTCATTGAAGCTTACTGTATTATGTAGAAGAGTATTGTGAGAAAGAGATCGAGGGAGTGAGTTTATTACTTGCATTTAGATTTAGCATTTTCCTTCAGGTCAGTCCTATGTTCATAATAAAAAATCTGTTTAAATGTTCGATGTATTATCTTGTCCTTTTAACAGTTAAGGGGTTTTCCCGTGACTGACAGCGCTAGTCAAAGCATTTGTCAGTTGCATCTTGTTCCGTGTTCACATTTCAGTCTTTTCAATGTAAAAGTCTTCGCTACTGACTGACACACTCATAAAGACAGTCTTTGCCGCCATCTAATCAAACACATTTTTGCCAAATCAAGTAATAGATACATTGGATCACTTGTTTGTCATATCTGTTTTCATGTAAAAGCAGCAAGATTTGCATTTCATCCCCTTTTTAGCAACTAAGAACCCTTGTGAAAAAGACATTCGCTTAACTGTATTGAACGTGCCGTTATAGTGAACTTCAAATCTTAAAAAAAGAATATTTTTAAAAACCTGTACTCACAGATAATAGAATATTAATTAAATAAAAGTCCACTAGTGTACTTAAACAGAGTTTCTTAAAGGCACAATATGTAGTTTTTCGCCACTAGAGGTCGCCTTTTCAAAACAAAGGCGTAGCTTAATGACGGCGAGATTGAGCGCGGAATCATGGGAGATGTTGTCTTCACCTCACAGCCAGGGGAAAAGAATCCGATGGGACTCGGGCAGAAATCATGTTCATGGATGAGATTATTAACGTTACTGTAGTATGATGCAGAGCAGGACCGAGTGGAACGAGGCCGCTGGAGAGATTGCTAATGAGAGATGAGCGCGACACACGGCTCAACAGCAGTGGAGCTTTTATTATGCCACAGTCGCCGATTCTGCTTCTTCCGATGCGCTGTTTATCATATTAGATACATTTGAGTGTGTTAAAAATTATGTTATAATGATACTCTGTGCGTTCACTCGGCAGCTGCTATGAGACACTTGTTGCACACAGCAGTAAGCTAGATCGATATTAGAATATCATATTAATATAAACAAGAAAACGAGATTCAAACAGTAAGACTAAACTATAGTGTTGAGCTATATAACAATGATTCGTTTTCTGTCTATAAATGTAAACAGTTGTTCACTTGTCTAATAAAATATATTATATTATTCAAGCGTCTTTGGTGTTTCCATGGTTTTTACAAAAAAAAATCGAGGGTAACGCAGGTATGATGTCGGTCCGTGTTCTGGTTAAAATTGTTTATTTCTCTGGATTTTAACATTCTTGGAAACATCTGGGATAATGTACATACACAACTCAACAAAATATATAACACTGTTCTGGTGGTTTTTGGATATTTTAATCCAAAAATCTTACATATTGTGCCTTTTAATATACATAAGTACAATGTAATGTACTCTTTAATTGTCAAATTAAAAGTTTAACTTCAAAGTACATTTTAAATCCATATGTTTTAATAATTTTTTGTTGTGCTAAGAAGTACATTGATGTGTTGACTAACAAACTAAAGTGCGTGTTGATTATAATTACTTGATTATAATTTTAACTATAGTGTGTTATTTGATGTTACATTTAAAGTAAATATTTAAAAAATGTACTAAATTGCAATTTCATCATTACAAATGTGTAAATAATTACAAATATATTTTAATGCATTACGTATAAGTTTAAACAGAAATTACATTCAAGTAAATTTTTGTTGACTATAAATGCTTGTCAATACATTCAGCAGTAGACTTTAATCATATTTTGATAGAATTATGAAATTATATAAAGATGTACTCAAGTCCTAATTAAGTGGGTCAAAAAAGCACTTTAAAATTCAGCTGATTGCATTTAATATACATTTAAACTATAATACATTCTCATTTAATTGCAATTAACATGCAAATAAGTGTAAAAAATACATTACATTCAGTTCACACATAAGTATATTCTTTTAAAGTATATAATTTCCGTAATAACAGTATGTGAAAGTGTACTTTTCAAAAAATATACAGTGTTCCCTGCCTGGCAGTGGCATTGAAGTTCCCTAATCAAATGAATGAGTAAAATGAAATTCTACTCTCCTGTCAAAAGGGGGCAGTATTTCATTCAGCAGTTAGTGAGTCATTGACTAACCTTAAGGGGGCAGCATCAGACAAGTTAATGTTGTGATGCAATACTAGAATGTCAGAAGATGGCAGTATTGAGTGCACATTGAGCTGTACATCCTTTAAGACTGCTTTTCAGTACTCACCAATGAGATGCCATGCATATGGTATATATGAAAAATTAATTTAATAACCACTTAGGAAGCAGGACTGTACCATCCAATGGTGCATAATCCAACATACCATCACCTGAGTTTATATCACGCATGGATTCCCCAATGGACTCCATGACCTTGACTTTCACAGGGCCAGATTGAGGTGAATGAATTGTAGATATTCGTCCTCGATGTTTTGGCATGTGCGCGTGTGCATGACACTGTGCAGATCAGCCCGTGGTGTTTGCTAAATTGATTAATGGAGGTGTCACTGTCCCAATATGGCAGTGATGTCTGCACACTGAGAGAGAGAGAGGGTGATGGAGGGCCGGCCGGCAGGAAATGAGAGAGGAGAGGAGGATGAAAATGAAGGAGGGAAAATGAGATGGAGAAAGAGAGAGAGATTGAGAGGAGGGGATAAGGAAAAAAGAAGGAGAGGGGGCAGAAAAGTAGGGGGCTGTGGGAAAAGAGAGACAGACAGAGTAGGATGGTAGAGAAAAAGCAATTTGGTAGGAGGGATGGGAAGTGTAGATGATTTATGTTCTACATCTACTTAGTAAATGGTGTTTTCTCACAGTTTTTACCTGGCTGGAAATTCACTCCCAGGTTATCACATGCTTTCTGATGCCATCTGCCTCTGCTAACATCCATGATAATCAGCACACCAGTGGTTACTGATCTATACGTACCTCCAGCTGTTATAGATCACATTTGTACTGTCTAATTTATTGTGTCATTACAGTTCACCCTAAAATGAAAATTAAAAGATTTGTTCACTTTAAAATGAAAATTACCCCAAGATTTACTCACCCTCAAGCCATCCTAAGTGTATTTGACTTTCTTCTTTCTGATGAACACAATATGAGTTATATTAATAAATATCCTAACGCATCCAAGATTTATAATGACAATGAACGAGACTGACGAGTTTGAAGCTCAAGAAAGTGCATCCATCTATCAAAACGTACTCCACACGACTCCGGGGGTTAATAAAGGCCTTCTGAAGCAAGGCGATGCATTTGTGTTAGAAAAATATCCATATTTAACAAGTTGTAAAGTAAAAAAAAAGTTATTGCGACTCTAATAGCGTTGCAGTTCACTCCGACTCTACCAGAAAAAGAACACAAGTTGTGAGAAATCAAGATTAACAAAAGTGTTACATGAGATACAATGCCTAGAAATCCCCAAAAAAAGTATCCGTTTACTTTCTTCACTGAGTTAAATATCCCCGGACCAGAACTCTGTTTGTCTGATGACAGTCTGAATTGACAGTTGACAGATGTGAATGCGATAACTTCTTGTTGTGACAAACACAACAGATATATTCACCTCAGAGAAAAAGGTACATGGATTGTATATCATGTTGCATTTTTTTTTAATCTTGATTCCTCACAACTTGCGTGCTTTTTCTGCTGCGCTAATAGAGTCTCACGAACACTAGCCATGCACAGAAGACCAACGGCCAAGGTCAGAATTTCATCAAATAATACATTAAGGGCCAGATATTCTAAACAGGGCAAATTAGCAAGAAAGCGCAATTCCAAAAAAGTGCCTATGGGAGTGGAAAGTTCTGTGCGTGATCTACTGATGACCCACAAATTAAAGAACTCAGATATAGCCAGATTATTTCCATAATGACCAACGCAATCTAAAATTAGCATCTGGTTTAAGACATGCTATGTTTGGGCAGTAAATAATGGCAAAAATACCAGTAAATTGACTAGCCCAAACCTTAGTAAATCACCTTGCATGATACATTTAAATACTCTCCTTCCATAAATTTTGCGTCTGAAAGGAAAACTCCTACAAATGCATATGCAGTAAGATCAGATGCAAAAACAACCCTGTCCATGCCTTTTCAGTGCTAGTTTTGCACTCTGTGTTTTCAGTAAATGCTGACAGTAGTTTTTAAATGTTTTATTAACAAAGTTCGGGAGGAACAAGTTCAAATGTTCTATCCAATCAGCATGAGGGGGAGTGTGTGTGTATATATATATATATATATATATATATATATATATATATATATATATGCAGCCGAATACCAAATACCAAGCTCTGAGCCATCTCTTCGGACAGCATGCCAAATACGTATACTTTTACTGTGTGAACTTGTAAAACGGCAAAAGAGGGTTTGCTCTGGCACAAGTTATTAGTAAATATGGCCCTATATTTCCTATTATATCCCACTAGGCCAGAACACTTGGAATATACGACACGTGTTGCATGGGATCATTCTCTGATACTTTTGCATCTTTTTTAAAAAGCTTGATGCTGGTCGCTATTCACTGCCATTATATGGACAAACACAAACAGGACATTTAAAAAAAAAAAAAAAATCCTTTTGTGGTCCATAAAAGAAAGAAGGCCATATGGCATTAAAACAATACAAGGGTGAGTAATTTATGGCTTAATTTTCATTTTAGAGTGAACTATCCCTTTAAGGCTGCTTTGGACGCAGACGGAAATCATTCAGTGGCAAATAATGAGCCAATCCATCCAAGATGTAAAATGATACAATATGTTAATGATGCTGATGGGAATTGCTCAGTAGATACTGTAGATATGCCTAGTAACCTGCTAGAACATCTTAGCAACCAGCTAGAACACCCTAGCAACACCTAAATAGATAAATAAATACCTAGCAACCAACCAGAACAGCCTAGCAATCATTCAGCCCTATATAACTCCCAATCTTTTTCTAGTTTGAAATCACATAAACATAGATATAAATGTAAAAATAGATGTTGTTGCTATGCAGTTGTTTGGTGTACTGAGTGGTTGCTAGGGCATGGTTTGACGGTTGCTGTGGGGTTCTGAGTGGTTGCTGGTTGGTTGCTTACTAGCCAAAGTCAAAAGAGTCCACTCCCTCCATGATATTCAAGTCTTAAGATATGGCTCAGCTCCCTCCTTCAATGCAAGTCTCTTTTATTGTCCACCAGGTAAAATCGACATCCGCTCCTTTAGAAAAGTAATAACCTCTGCCCAACTATCTGCTTGATTTGAGGTAACATTTAGCACAAACTATGTGGGATGAGTTAAACATTGAAGTATAATACTTAGGCTAGGGTGTTGTTCAAATCACTAACCCTAAGTAGAAGCAATAATAATAGTGATGCTTGCTTTAACAAGCATGGCTAATAAGCTGCTTATAGATCTAAACAATGACAATATACTGCATCAGACTAGGAAGTATTGAAAGCTCTGGCATTGAATACACTGTCTAGTCATTTAAAAAGGAATACAGAATATCCACAAAAGGCGCTGTCTGTGGATATCATTAGGCTTTAGTGGCTGAGACAGCATGATGTGGTGTATTGATTGATGAAATAGGTGGCTAAGAATGAGTGTAATGAAGGCTTGGTGTTTGTTATGGCTTTTAGTCACTAGACAAGCGTACTGCTGCCCCCCAGAGAGAGGGCTTTAAGAGATGCTGCTGTTCAATATTGGTGTTGAGAATGAAGCTCTGTGATTGGTCCACTCTCAACATGCAGCATGCCGCATTAGAGGATTTTAATTAACAGAGGATGCACACAGCACCAGTGTGATCTCGCTCGCTCTCTCTTCTTCACCTATTGATGGAGCTCACAGCATGTAAAAGGTCATCATATGAAAGCATTTCAGTGTCCGTGTGAATGAAAGCACCATGCTTGTTGGAGTCAGTTTTAATTTATCCTGTTTATGTTTCTATGCACCTTTGAATGTCTGTTTTGTCCTCTCTCTGTGTGTGATAATTTCATGGGTAGCCAAGAAAAGGTCTCCCTCTGGATCGATTTCCCTTATGGCATTTACATGACATTCCGCAGTGCCCACTCAAACCTGGAACCAGTTTCTGCATCCGTGGACCTAATCTCATTCTCAACAGAGAAGTCTTGTGTAGTCGGGTGAGAGAATCAGACCGCAGAGAATAAACAAGGGTTAGCGGAAGCTCTCCTCATTTTATTTAAAAGTGTTGATAAATTATTCAGGAACAATCACAGCTTGTTACAACCTGGAATCGCAGAAACTGCTCGCACCTCCAGCACAGTATGTCAAAAAACTGTCCTATTTGCTCTTTTTTTTTAGTCCATGTTACCTAGTCCCTGCACCTGCAACCGCACAATAAAACACAACCACAGCTACTGACTTGTCACATATGTTAAGACACCTGCCACATTGACTTTCAGAAAATGACACATCTGTAGCACCTAGCGGGTGACGTTCAACACGATGCAGCGCTCATCACAGCTGCATCCCTCAGGACAGTGCACAGGCTTAGTAAACCACACTGGATTTTTAACCCTGGGTTATTGCACTCAAAAAATTGTTTCTTCATTGAACGTAATTGAATTAAGGAAAACTTTTCCACACAATTAAGTTAGGTTCATACAAGACTACAACAAGTCCATTTAAGCAAATAATAGTTAGTTGAACAAACTTAATCAATTTAGGTTCTTGTCTTTATTTCGAAATTAAATTAAGGAAAACATTTTATTTATATATTATATATAGATTTATATTTTTCCAACAAAAAATAATTAGTTTGGGTAGATTAGATTTATTGTATTCTTTCTGTATGAACTTAAATTCATCAAGTTGTTGTGGTTACCATTATGGTAAAGAGTGAAGGCCATAGACCGTACGCAGATGGCTTTATCTGCGTATGAAGAAGAGCAGCACTGTAATCAACTAATCTTACTTAAAGTTACAATAAATAGCTAGTCTAGAACATGTTCATACATAACTTTTTATAGCTATAGCATGTGTATATAATGAACAAGAAGTTACCTATCTCTGCATTGATACCAACAAAGCTATGGCACAATGAGTAAAGCAACATGCATGATAGTTTAATGTTGCCACCCACAAACTAACAACAAGCTCTACTTTTCAGCAGAGTGGTAACCACAAAAATTTCAACATAGAAACCCTTTTAAATGTTCGACAGCTGAACATTAAACACTAACAAGCCTTTCCCTTTCCCTAAAAAATACATTAAACAGCACTTAATTTTAACGCTTAAATTCTATCCCTATGCAAAGCATGCTGGAAACTAGAAATCCACTGCCCAGTTTCAGTCAATGCAACAGAAATGATTCATGTAGTCCCAACACAAATGTTTTAAGTTAACTTAACATTTTACAAATTTAATTTTAACATAATTAAATTGAGTTCAAATGACAATTAAGTAAAAAACTAAAAAATTGTGTTTTCAGCTTATTTTGTTTAAATAAACAGAGCAAACAGTTAGAATCATTTTGTTCCATGTTACATATAGTTCAAGCTCTGGGCAAGTAATTAAAGCTGAAGTGTGTAATTCTTTGTTAATGCTTCCTTCTGTCTCAGATTAACATACAGAGTGATTGCTAGGGTGTGGCTTGGTGGTTGTTGGGGGTTCTGGGTGGTCAAGTCAAGTCACCTTTATTTATATAGTGCTTTTTACAATGCAGATTGTGTCAAAGCAGCTTTACATTGATAACTGGTATATAATTTTGGCTGCACAGCAGCTCTTAAAGAATAGTGTCAATGTAGGCAGATCAAAGCACTGTTGAATATCAAATGTGAATATCAAAGGTGGTCTCAGATTTCTCTGATGACATGTTCACTGGCACAAGGGTTGGAAAATAACCTCTTCCCTCCAACAACTCCAACACATGAGATCGCAGCAATAGCAAGTAACAATGATCCAGTCAATTCCAATGGACAAAATCAAAAATCAAGACCTGCCCTACATTTTTCCCTCATTTGAGAAGCAGTTTCGCTCAGATATACAATAGGGAAGAAAAACAATTCTGTTTCATGCTGACTTTAATCCCTGTTAAATCCCTAGCTATTGTTTTCAGCACTGTTCGATACGAAACTAAACACACCCGGATGTCACTAAATAACCCCACAGTAACATTCTAGCAGTGCTGTACACCTTGGCACTTTAGTTCAGGGTTAACGCCACAAAAGTGGTTCATAACCCAGGGTTAAACAACAAAATTAGTGTGAAACATTGGTTAACCCAAGGTTAAAATTGTCCCTATGTGGTTCAAAAATTTCCCAGGATTAACAGTAGCATGAATAGTCTGAAATCAGATCCACTCACCTCCACATGTCTGCATGAACGTCTCACAGTGATCCCAGATTGCGATCCCAGGCAGCAGTGGCCTGGAAGTGGTGAAGACACCTTTATCAGATCTGTGATTTATCAGCATATCCGTTGACCTTCATGCCAGCTGATCATCGGCACTTCCTAGGTTAAGTGGATCACCTATGGGCAGCGTTTGAGAAAAACGATCCACGTAGCATCCTAATCCACCAGACCAGCTCAGCTGCCGACTCTCCCCCTCCTTCCTCTTTCCATCTCTATGTATCCCACTCACACTCTCTATTACCATGCCAGGTTCTTGTGTATTCGTAATAATGTGACCATTGATTTGAATTCAAGTATTCTCTGGTTCTGAAGGCTATTTAAAAAAATAATGAGTTGTACCTTGCCGATCGCATGGCCACAAGAAAAATGATTGCACTAAACCGGGGTGTAAGCTTGTTTACTATATCATCTATGTGCGTTTCCTTTCCCAATTATCCCTGCCGCATGTGTGTAATAGAACCAATGAGAGGAGTTTCTTTACAAGCTGATTCATAACGCACAGCATGATCCGTGCATCCACCACAACTGTATGCGAGGGGAAGATGCTGATGCAATCACATCTGACTTGTTACACGGTTTATCAATGTCTTTCCTCCCTCGGATTCCTGCTTTCCCTTTGGAGACCCTGAAAATACCTCTGCATCAATCCCGCTTATTCCCTTTCTGCCTATTCATCGAGCCCCGTGAAGGTACAAAAACACAAGGGTTCTCGAACAATAAAACGAGCGCTCCAATGACAAGCGCATCATAAGAGATGGACCATAAACATGAGGGATGGCAGAGCCAGGAATAGCAGAGAGGGTCCAACTCAACCCATAGAGCCATGGAGATTAGAGTGTGTTTTACTGAAGCATGGCAGATCACATTAACGCTACTACATCCAGCCAAATGAGAAGCAGGGGGAGAGGAGATAATCGGGCAGGTAGGATGAATGTAAGGGATAAACGATATCTGCAGAGGTGAAACTTTGGAGAGATGGTGAAGGCCGAAATTACAAAAACACTTATGAGGTCAGAATTTTTGGCATCCAACTGGGCCACTTCATATGTGGTTTTAAATGTGATATACACTAAAATTGGGGAGGATACGATTTTTTTATTTATTTATTTATTTTTTGAAAGAAGTCTCTTAAAGAGGTTGTTGATTATGATTTCACTCTTTAAACTTTAGTTAGTGTGTAATGTTGCTGTAAGAGCATAAACAACATCTACAAAGATCTGACGCTCAAAGTTTAATGCAAAGGGAGATATTTTCTTTTAAAGAATTCTCTGTCTAAGGAGTATAACAAACGGCTGGTAGGGACTACAGCAAGCTTCTTCCCAGGTTAATGACTTCACTAATCCTAAAATTTACATAAACCCTGCCCCCGAGAACGTGCATCATAGGGGGCAAGGCCATGTTGGGCTGCTTTAGAGAAGAGGAAGAGTTGTTGTAGTAGAGTGTTGTTACCATGCTGTCATTTTATGCCAGACTGCTTCACAAATGAGGGTGAATTCAACACTGGATTTGCACAAAAGATTAACATGACGGCACATGCTAGTCGATGAGTTGAATCAACTCCACAGCAACTACATAAATTTATCCACTATGCATTCAGAAACGTCCAGATGCATTCTATAAGTTGTAACTTCTCTCCATCAGTGTCCGACTCCGGTTTGGACAATGTAAGGCTGAAATCCGTTACTGCCAATCATCATTTTGGCTGCTTGAGATTCTCCAGTTTTGTTGAGCAACCAAAGCGTGAGCTGTTAAAGCTCTGCCTTCTTCTGGAAAGCGGGCCTGAGCAAGTAGGGCTCTCTGCAGCCTGCAGTGGACATCCAGCTGTGATGTCAGAAGCCACGCCCATGCACAATATGTCACCTCATGACTCTTCACTAAACCACTCCACCATTGGTTACAGTAACAGATAGGTTTAGGGATCAGTGTTTGGTGTAAGCAATCAGTACTGTGATTGACAAATAAAATCTTAAGAATCGGCTGCAGGGCGGCATGGGCCTGGCGTATGATGTCACACTTGGATGTGGGCCAGGATGTGGATGTCCACCGCAGGCTGCAGCCAGACGCTTCGCAAATTACGAATTAACCTTCCTCATAGCCATTTGTTCTGTTTTACTGCACTTTATGTGAAGCCATACTGTTCTGAAGAGGGACAAAACCTCATTGAACTACACAGGGCCGACCAATATCTACTTATGTAACAGTATAGATCAGTTTGGTGACGTTTTACACTTTTTGTGGGCTATTATTTATTAGTCGATTATGTCCAAAATTAATGTAAACAGACATTGTGCATTAGGCCTAGTGTAAATGCAGCCAAGGAGACTAAATCCAAAAACAGAAGGAGGAGGTGGAGTAGGCAGTTATTGGAGTTATTGGAGAGTTTAGAGATCAACCAAATTTTGTAAACCACATTGTTTAATCTAACAAGCATTCACATCAAGTAGTTTTATTGTCATTCCTCTCATTATAGAGCGAGTTTAAGAAAAAGAATGCAAAATAGCTTCGCCGCAACCATAGTGTGCAGTGAAACAAAGGCTGCGACGGTGACAGCTGACAGCAATGGAGCGCTGGAATATTTTCTCAGCACGACTTAACAGAGGTCTTTTGGAAACTGCCGTTACCTGCTGTCCGCTACAAGGCGTGTTCCCGTTGCAAATAATGGAATTGCATAATTACACTCTGATATGGCAACCACATGCAATTGAACAAACCGAACAGACTGAGCTCAACAGTAATTTATGAGAACCGCACGCTTTAGAGCACACCACTTTTTGGCGCATTTTAGCCAGGAGTGTTAACCGTCAGTGGGCTAGCGGAGGATTTAGAGGGACAGACGTTCAAAACAGCAGGTGTGTTATTAAGCAGCGCCTGGTCATATTTCACACTCCAATTCAGCAGAGCAGCCGGGAGCTGCGGTTGCGGCTCGCTCACTGTGCCGCAATCCTGGCATGGATAGATTCTTCCGCTGCTTTGTTATCAAAGCGACAAACACAGACACGATTTAATACTTCTCAGTCATGGAAGAGAGTGGCGAGCCGTGCTTTTTCCTCCACGTTTGATCATGCCTTGGCTTTTCAGTCATCTTTGACAGCTGAGTGATCTGTCTCCTAATATTCTGCGATTCATTTACTTCTGGTAGGCCTGGGGAATGTGTGACGATGCAATTCTGAACTCTTGCATTTAGCAGTAAATGAAATTGGGTGTCAAATCTAACAAATCTGTTTGGAGAACACGCTCTGCAGTGGGCAAATAAAAAGATTACTGGGGTGATGAGAGGGAAGTCTGGCTGGATGCTGAGATCACACCCCAGACCATCTGTAGGGGATTGGGTATTTATTTACTCAAAGTCATGCAATATTTGCATGTCTGGTTTTGATTCTCCTCCACATATTGAGTCGAGGTCTTTTGTTATTGGATTACGCCTTGTGAAAAATAACAGCAGACACTTTTGTTCATCCTTTGTGCACTTCTGAGATCGTGAGGCATATCAGTGGCGCCTTGTTCCTCACAAATGCCTTGGTGACCTGGCAACCTCAAGAACCAATCAAGCTGCCCAGCTGTGACCTGGCAACCAGAGCAGCCAATCACAGTGTCCTGCTGTGACCTTGTAGCCATGGCATGGCACAGCAACTTGTGCAACCATGATCATTAGCCAGCAACCACCTGTCACGTCGCTTATTTCTGCTTGTCTGTGGAGGTCAAAGAATCGATAGTAATTGCAGAGGATGTCTTTCTTCGTAAAATGATAGTCTCTCTCTTATGAATATGATGTCAATGGGGTGTCATTTTCTTTGACAAGATGTGTCTTGATGGTGGGTTACAGCAGAGCTAATTTATCTGTTCTGTACCTAGAACCTCTCTGGGTGTTCTGACATTTCCCCACAATTTAATGACCAAATAAACTCTGACAGTTGATTTTAGGTGTTTTGAGGGTAGGATATTAATAAACATTCTTGTACAGTATTCTATAATGCATGTGCATTTTGTCAATTGTATCCCATAATGAGCACATTCCCTACATTGATGGCCCAGTAAGAGAAATACCCTGCAAAACAATCCTGTAATTAAGGCTAGGTGGTAATTCCAAGCCCCTGGCATATTAGTTATGCAATAGGTGGAAAATGGCTGTGGAGCTGCTGCCCTTTACTTAAGGATTAGAGTCAGATTTCTTTAGCAAGAGGAGCCAAATTCACTGCAGCACCTGGAATGAACACATAAGGATGTGTTCAAGGGTTAGTTCACCCAAAAATGAAAAAAAAAAAAATTGTCATCACACCCTCATGTCGGAACCAGATTTTGTGCATCGGCCAACCAATTTTCCTCAGTGTGTTCCGCGCTGTTGGCTGAAGTTGGTCCTCGTCGGCTTTTTTTCCGGCCAATTCGACAAGTTGAATCGGCATCAGGCCGTCGAAGAGAGAGAACTCTTATTGGCTGTTCAGTATAGCAAACGAGTCAGTTCTTTTCATACAATGTAAACCAGTGTAGTCCAATTCCTGAATGAATGACCCTTATGAGCCAGTTATGAATCAGAAACATACATTGCAACCTGTGTATTTTGATTCCTGAATAAATTACTCAGTAACACTTTATTTGGATGGTCCCTTTTAGACATTCTGTTGACTATAAGTAATGTTAAACCTTCATGTCAACTAACTATTAGTGAAGTATTAGTAGACTGTCTGCTTAATATCTGCTAACACTTTATTTTGATGCTCCCCCAACAGACATTCTGACTATAAGGGCTTTTGCACCGAATAGATCTAGAAACTCAGTTATAGGAACTAGCCACAAGGATAGTTCCCCGAGAACTAATTTCTCCCCCGGGCCATGTTCCTGGTTGCATTTGCACCGGGAATTGGAACTCTGAAGCGGCCGACAGCGACGTCTTTAAGTGCAGCATTTACAGGCACTTAAAGCCAGTGGATGGAGGATGCCGTGATCTGAGTTGTGTTTGTTGTGTGTCGTGGGTTTCGTGATAACGGAGATGGAATGTAAACGCATAATTTATGCGAATGAAAGAGCAAAAAGTGGGGCTAAGAGACTAAATCTCCGAAGACAACTTTCAGTATTACTTTTCATCGAGGCATTGAAAAGAACTCAACTCATAACTCTGCAGACAACAGGTAAATGCTGTTATCGCTGTTTTCCATATTCATGAAGTAAATATGTTGTTTACACTGCTTTTTAAAAATGCTGGATGCTGGTGTTTAACATGCGTTTGACCAATCAACGTACACTTACGTCATTGATAGTTCCTATAGTGCTGGTTTAGACCCTACTCTGAAGTAGGAGCTAATTTAGTTCCCCCAAAAGGAGTTCCTAGAACTAAAATTGTTCTTAGTTCCTGCGGTGCGAACACGGTAAAATCCGGGTACTTTAGTCAATAGTTCTATGAACTATGAACTATGTTAACTTATCCTACTAACCCTGCCCCTAAAAGTCCAGTAACACTCAACTAATACTCTATTATGAGTTAGTTGACGTGTAGGTGCAACAATACTTATCATCAGCAGAATATCTTAAACAGACCATCAAAATAAAGTGTAACCAATTATTCTTATGAGCCAGTTATTTTTAGTAAATCAAAACATATAGCACAATCTGTGTAGTCGATTCCTGATTCAAATATTTTATTTTAAATTCGGCATCAATTGGAAATTTGCACTTATTTTACCCAAAATACTCCTTAAATGTATAAAAAGAATCATTAATGGAACCATTCAGGAATCAAAAGTGGAACCAGCATAGTTTAATTCTTTGCAATTCCCATCTGTAGTTTTGAGGTTCAGAGAACAGGAACACAATGACAAAGATTTAGATCATTCCTCCAACTGTGAGTATGAGCCTATCAAACACATGAGATCTGGCTGCAGGTCCATTTAAAGTTGAATTAGATGTCGAATTACGCAGTTATCTCGGCATCAATTCCACTTGACTCCCACCAACCTGCAGACAGTGTGGATATGGCTGTATCTTAAAATGATCCATGCCTTTAGATCTGAAGAGAGAGATTTAATTGGTCCCATTAAGGCAGCAATGGAGTGCATCAGGTGTCTGAATTACTGGCAGAGACAGTGAAAGGTGGTCCACAGGGACATCGGTAACCTGCTGCCAGCTCTTTCTGTATGCAGAGGGAGTGTGGGGTAGAGCTGCTGACCTCCACGTGCTACAGCTTTCCGGGGCTGTGCATGACAGCGGCGAGATTTCTCTCGAGAGGCAGTTTTGCCTCATATTCCCCCAGTCGCCTTCAACCTTGACATTCTTTTCGAAAAGCATGTGCGGATATCCATACTAATTCCAGTGACATCCAGTCTGCTGTGTCGTGATCCTATTCCAAGCAGCCTGGGACATGCAACTCAGTCCTCTTAATGCAAGCATAGAGAAAGACAGTGAGATAAAGACGGTGTACTGCTTGCTGCGCCGTATACTGAATCTAGCTACATGATAATGGCAAAATCACAATTGTGATGATTTCTTTTAATTTTGTAGCTGTGATGTATTAATTGTGATTAGTGGTCTATACTACAAAATCATTGACTATCCCAGTGTTCTGGACTCTCACAAACATTCCTGTTATAATTACCCAAAAATTACCCCAAAATCAAAATTGTCATCATTTACTAACCCTTGTTATGTGTTCCAAACCCATTAGACTATTGCTCATCTTTGAAACACAAATAAAATCTGATAGATTTCTGTCCCTCCATTAAAAGTATATTCCACCAAAACTTCAAGATTAAAAAAGTTCATAAAGACATAAGAAAAAAAATGTGCAGTTTACATACTATACACTACAGAAACAACAGTATGCAGCAGCAGAGCTGGCCTTTCAATATATTGGCACAAGTAAGAAAACCTGGGTTAGGTGCACACCAATATCTCCTTCTGAAACAGCTAATCAGGATCTTCAGGATTACTACAATCCTCAAGGGACTGGTGGCCCTCCAGGAATATTGGAAACCCCTGTCATGTATCCAAGAGGAAATCGACAGAAAATGGCCCAAAATAGTTAATGACATGACCTGACATGAAGTTTTTTTTTTTTTTTTTTCCAGATAATATTACTTGCCCGTCTGGTTGGTTGGCAGCTGAAGCTTTGCCAGAGGCAGCAACATTAATATTAGCATACCA
The DNA here is from genome assembly GCA_037950675.1 of Hypophthalmichthys molitrix. Taxonomy (NCBI): domain Eukaryota; kingdom Metazoa; phylum Chordata; class Actinopteri; order Cypriniformes; family Xenocyprididae; genus Hypophthalmichthys; species Hypophthalmichthys molitrix. The sequence continues at coordinate 19,657,641 of CM075510.1, read as the reverse complement.
ATTACATCAGAATCCATTTAATAAGAACAAGTGTGAATAATTTAAATAATAAATTAACAATCACAGTGTCGATTAGCTAAAGAAGAGGCGAGTTACAACATATGGACTGTGATTTCAGACTATCACAGACTCCCTCACTCCATAGGCTTAAGCAAAAGTAGCCACGCACTTTAAATGTTTTGTCGTGCCGTTGAGGTGATGAATCGAAAGTTCAACTTTTTTTATAATTATTTATATTTAGTCTACAGAGAATCTTTCTGCACTGGTTTGGTTCCAATCGGGCATAAAATCTAGGACTACAGTAATTCACAATAGTAGGTTTTGCAAAAACCCAATATGGGGGAAAACATTTTTTTTTCAGATATTACTTGCCCGTCTGATTGGTTGGCAACTGAAGCTTTGCCAGAGGCAGCAACATTAATATTAGCATACCAATTAGATCAGAATCCATTTCATAAGAACAAGTGTGAATAATTTAAATAAATTAACAATCACAGTGTCGATTAGCTAAAACCCAATATGGGGGAAAATTTTTGTAGCGCTGCCTTGTGGCCGAGATCTCAGCAAGAGGCCCCATTTAGACTAGTGCATTTTCATTTTAAGATGGCATTTTAAAATGAAAACTATCCTCGTCTACACTGGCGTTTCCACAGCGTACTATACGACCGAAAAATGTATGTCACATGACCGTTCATACACACTGGGCATGCGCGTACAAGTGTAAACAGTTGCCTCTTGCGTATGTAGGTAGCTGCAGTATTAAAAAAAAATGCAGAGTTTAACTGCACAATCGCTGCGAAAAATTACAAAAAGCCAGCAAAGATTGCAGTTCAGTCTTCATGTTATTGTTACACGGTCACCAAGGATACGCAGAGGGAACGTGGGCAGCCACGCCATCATTTTCAAAAGTCTCTGTTTTGGTCCGTTTATACTGAAACGCAGCCCTGGCATTTTCAAACTAAAACGAGGGGTCTGCAGCGTTTTCAAAAGTCTCCGTTTTCGAGGTTCGAAAACGCCAGCATAGTGTAAATGACAGGCGTAACCATAGCAAAACTTTCGTTTTAAAACGAAAACGCACTAGTGTAAACGGGGCCTCATTCTGCAAGTATCAATTATCAGGGTTCAAGAGCTTTAAGCACATGTGTAAAAAGATATAAGGTGTTATTTAGTGAACTTGCAACAACCTAAATCAGAGATTTAAAAAATTCAGCTATTACAGTTCATTTAACATTAAAATACAGCATTTTCACCTTTATAACTGTTATAGAGCCACCGCTCGGCAATCTCCATTAAAGATTGCATGCTTAGAATCATATAATCATATTTTGTGAAGTTTGTTTAGGAATTACTGGCTTTTGGGTAAACTGGTCTAGAAATTAGTGCTAGCGCCGCCCTGGAGGCTAATCACCTCTCTGTATGCGGCACACATTCATGGGTGTATTTCATTTGTGGCACAACCCCAGGCCACTTGCAGCAGCTGCTAAGCTAATACCAGTTCTCTGATATATAACCAGCGCCTCTGGGTTTTGATGTTGATGAGAATGTGGAAATGGAAACAGTTCAAGTGAGAGAAACAGAAATGTGCCCTGAAACCTCTCAGTCGAGCACTCGGCCTAGTGCTTCACTTACAAAAGCAACTCTTGTTGTTTAAAACATGTAGATTCTAGAATCGCCTTGATCAGCCTTGAGCCAGAACGGCAGCAAAATATATATTGCTGTAACAATCTGAATTACCCAAGGCACCTACGCAAAAGCGAAATCTCATGTTTCTGGCTGGAGTTTCATTATTCACTTCAAAGTCTGCTTGATCATGGCCCATGTCACGTCTAACTTTGAGTATCGATGTGATGTAACTGGGCTTGCGCTGTGTTTTTGCAGCACGAGAAGTTGCAAGATCAATCAAGAGTGTGTTGCAGAGAAAACAGATAACTGTAGCGATTCTCATCAACTGTGAGAGGGTGAACGTGTTACCAAGCCACTGAACAAGTAGAAAAATGGCACTCAACTCAGAGGAAAAACATTGGGTTCGGGGGAAGGTGAGGAAGAGAAGGATCGGTGTCAGCCCGTCAGTTTGGAGATACATTATTGAAGACTACAGTCAGCCGCACATAGTCATTCCTCTGTGGATCCTGTTTATCACGATGTATCTGCTGTAAGGTGCAGGATTAGTGTGAGCGCTGGCTGGGAGTTTGGAAATAGATGGTGCAGTGGAGATGAAGGTGTGTGGGAGAGAGGAGCGGAGCTTGTGATTTATAATGTAGTGTACAGCAGGTTCTGTCTAAAATGATTCAGGATACATTCAGTCCTTATTGATTGGAAAACAATAACAAAAAGTGAGTGACATGAAAACAGAGACTACCTTGTGACGTTGTAAAATTGGCAATTGTGTGCAAGAAGAAAGTTATTGCATATGGGGTGCTATCATGGTTCACCGTAATTAACTTCTGAATAAGAGGCAGAGAAAGCAAAATGTGGATCGGAGGTGGATGTTTTAGGTGTAGTTTGTGGAGAAGGAGGTGGGGGAGACGGGTGGGTAATAAACCAGAGTGGTTGTGTTAAGGGATTGCAAATTCAAAGTGCTCTGTGAAACGGAGAAGGAAAACGAGCCCCACATAAACGCGAATCTCTCTCTCTCACACACACACACACACACACACGCACACTCCTTTCTAGCTCTCTTTCTCTCACAGTTTATCTCAATCTCTCTCACACACGAACATACACACATTCTCTCTCGCGCGCGCGCTCGCTGTCTCTCTCTATAAACCCAGCACATTCTCTCTCCCTCTCAGTCTCCTGCTGCATCAAACGAACACATACACACTCAATGCTGTGACTTCGTTTATTCGTTTCTTTTGTTTGGGTACTGGATTTTTTTATATCAATCAACCACAACGACATTAGTTATCCGTTTTCAGCGCTAATCGGTTTTCACTTCGAATTCAACCTGTCGTTTTTCTAAAGACGCGCACAGAAGATTCCAGTGGACCGTATGTAACACTGCGCTTTCCATAAACAAACATGTAACGTTATTTATTTTTATTTTTTTTTTGCTATATTCGTTCCGGGTTCAGGAGAAGCGTGAGTATATGACTACAGCACTAAAAACTCTTGAGGCAACGACAGATTGTTATTGTTTTTCAGCGCTAGCATTCGTCATTCCGCGTAATTGTATTCTGTTGTTAAATCTTAGACCTCAGTTTTAGACTGTTTGTAACGTATCGTTAATTTTTAATGTCATTTTAAAATCAGTTGACTTCGCGCGGTTATACATTGGCTACTTTAAACTTTTGTGAATCTTTGAAACTTCGTATATTTTAAAACAGTTCGAGTAAAACCCGGTCTTAACTGACTTTATTAACGTGACTACTTTTAATGCAATTTCCTCAGATATATTAAATTAGGAAACGAAACCACACGCATTTGAATCGTCATCGATGTCGTGTTTATGTTTTCGCCCTGAACGCAACCAAGTTGAAAATGTAAAAGTGTGTTTTAGTACATCTGAAAGTATAGGCCTATTACAGGTCTATAAAAGTTTAGGGTAATTGGTATTGAAGTGAGATTTTGATTAATTTCAGCATTGAGTGGGAATGAAATTTATACTGTCCAAAATATTTTTATGAAAGTTAAATTACTGTCAAACACCTCCAGCTTTGCCTTTCATGTAAAATAATATCAATAACATAAACTGTGTTGGTACGCACTCTTGCCCAATATGGCCAAACTATCCTGGCAGCATCACAGCAGAGGACGGCGCTTGGTATCAACTTCCTACTTTGTTTTGGCCACCTTTACTTTACTGTTCTCCTGGTCCTGCCCGGTTCTAGGCAAGAAGAAACTCTACATCGGAGCCCTGTTCCCTATGAGCGGCGGATGGCCTGGTGGCCAAGCATGTCTCCCTTCTGCCCAAATGGCCCTGGATTTGGTGAACAAGAGAACGGATATTCTTCCGGATTATGAGCTTGAATTAATCCACTATGACAGTATGGTAAGTGAGCACTGCATGTGAGCCTCTTTAATTACTTTCCATTATTTGAACTGTTTGATATCATGCACTTGAGTGTGCATTGAACTAGTCATTCCATAAGACTGTTTGCTTGCTATTGATGTTATTTATTCAAACATTGTGGAGTGTCATTATCAGTGGCTTGCTGAAGATTTGTGTTCACAGGAGATTTCTGAGCAAATTTACATTTTACTACAGCATATTGGGTCAGCTGTAGTATGCTAATAGGGGTTTGGTGGACGCTAATGAACATAATGTTCTTTAAATGGGAATTTGTACTCGATTTAGTATGACTTCATTAAAGCTGCGCAGAGGAATGTTTTGACAGCATCATATTATTCATTGGTTACGCTGTCACCTGAGGTTTGCCTGCAAAAATATATTCATAGCAGCTCTTTATACCTTCCGCTTTCCCTGTCCGTATCTTTCCATTTGCTTGACTCTCTCTCCCTCTACTTCTCTCCATCTTTCCCACCTGCTTCCCTCCTCCCCCGCACAGGACATGCCAATGCATACTCCCTCTCGCACACGCACACATATGCAGAGTGCAAGCCAGAGTTTTCGACAGAGAAGACATACAGATACACGCAGAGAGCAAACAGTTAATTCCCTGTGACTGCTCGGTGTTGCTAAGAGCTTTGCCGTGATTGGTCGGAACGGGTCTGCATTGGAACCCCGCTTCAAAGATACAGGAGAAGGAGGAAAGACTGGGGGTGGAGGTTGGCATGACAACAGTTACCAAGACTACTGCTGTTCAAACAAACACATAAGGCCACAGATTGCTCTGACAAAAGAAAAAAGCATGCCTCTTTACCATTATTGCATAAACAGAAGCAGAAGGATAAATAGAAGAAATTAACTGGCTGGTGTAAGACTATACGCTTAATCAGACATATGAAGTGCGGTTCAAGGCAGTCTGAACTTGGACATATTGAAAGCATCGTTTCTGATCCCCCGCGGTAGGTGGATGTACTCAGGACCCCTGCGAATCTGAATGAATACATGCACACAAACACACACACACATGCAGAGAGCTGTTACTGATTAGGATTCAGCACCACGGACAGCTACATTTAGAGAGCTGAAAAGCGCTGTGTCATCAGGAGGTATAAGGCAAGCAGGAACATTTCATTTGAGTTGGGTTTTAGGTATTCAGACCCAAATGTTCCCTCCTGAGCCACAGAAAGAGCAGTCTCATTAAACTTGCGCCCCAGCATGGTTCTGGACCATTCTGATTGGAGCTGAGGACGCCTCTCTCCGAGAGGGGACAGGGATGGTACGAGGGCTTATTAGTATAGACTGGACCTGTGCCTGATTTCCCCAGAGCCCAGATGTGAGATCTCTTGGCCTTAACACTTGTGTCGTAGGGTCATTAATGTGTTTTTGGGGTTTGTTCTTCCACTGATTTGAATGACGGAGGGAAACGGGGACGCTGAAATCCCTTGTTCTAGGTGTTGTCAGTGCTAGAGTTAGGCTAGTATTTAAAAACAACTGATATTAAAAAAGAGTTTCAAATAGGGCTGGGCAATACTGACATTACACGTTCATTTGGCAGATGCTCAAAGTGACTTACATTCAAGGTATATGTTTTATCAGTTCATGCATTGGGAATTGAACCCATGACCTTGTGCTACTGTTTGAGCGGCAGGAATGCTATATTATACAAATAGTGTGGGTATCATGATTATTTTATGTGCTTTTAATTAGGCAATTAAGTTTCCTAAAGAGTGCATCATTAGACTTGTTTTGCAATCCTTCCTTGTCCTCCAGCTCATGAGAATGTGAGTATTGAGACAGATGCTTTAATGGCATCTAGTTGATAAGTTTGATTCAAATTTAGTGAATTTAGTCAAACTCAACCATATTCCCAATTAGGGGTGTAACGATTCTCTGTGAAAAATCGAACTGTATCATACTTCACCCAAGGTTCAGCACGCACTTGCACCGCAATCTTAAATCTGTCGACGCATTTATAAATTGGTTTGCTGAAAATTACAACGCTTAAACAGACAGACAGAGTTTGGCTGATGTGTGTTTCTGTCGATGGATACGCATTCTGGCTTCCCAATACGTTACAACAGTGATGATCAAAAAACGTAGACAAAACAGTCACTTTTTGTAAACTTTGTTCAATAGGAATGCTGTATGCTCTAATATGACAAGTCATTTACACCGCCATCACCCGAGTGTTGATAGCGCACGAGGGCAGGTGAGACCTGAACAGCACATCTGTGTTTAAACTAAACTCATTTAAGCCTTACCAATTTAAACATTCAAGCGCACGCGCAGTGAGAAGATTTGTGTGTGCGCTCATCCAAAGCACGCAAACGGAAAGCCACGTCTCAGACAATGCACAAATATTGAGTTCTCTTTCAAGTCTTGCGCTTGTACGGACAAAATTCACACAAAAATTATGTCAACATGCCTGTCTTGGCGAGTATCCTAGCAAACATAGTAGGTTATGTCTTAAGTAATCAGAAACAGTCAAGAAAGACAACGCATGTGTATCAGTGTCAGTATTTTGGATCCGTGCATTATGTATTAAATTGATTCCTGTTGTCTGTGTTTTTAATGTTAATCAAACAACAAAAGACAAGTAAATCACTCATTGCTCTTGACTGAATAGCTTTTGTTGCCTTAATAATACTTAATCTTTATTTAATTTATACATTGATGATTATATACAATGTTATTTTACATTTGACAACTTTATTCAATTTCTGTACCTGAAAACTACTGTTAAATACCTAAATAACCTGAAAAGCACTGTTTATTTTATTTGTATCTTTGCTCTATTGTATTTATTTGCTTGTAGTTTGATTATTTGTTCTTATTTTCTTTATTTTTATTTGACAGTAGCCTTTTTTTCCCTGAACATACTGAACAGTACTGAAACGGTGACCCTAAAACCGTAATAAAAACCAAACCATGAGTAATTTGAACCATTACACCCCTAGTCCCAATATGCTCTTATACTAGTATTTGCTGCACTTCTGTTCTACAGCAGTGTTTCCCAACCCTGTTCCTGGAGGCACACCAACAGTGCACATTTTGGATGTCTCTCTTATCTGACCCATCCATTTCATTCCTTAGAGTCTCAACTAATGAACTCATCAGATCATTAGTTGAGACTCTAAGGAATGAAATGGATGGGTCAGATAAGAGAGACATCCAAAATGTGCACACTAAGGTGTGTTTGATTAGGAATGTGTACTGTTGGTGTGCCTGCAGGAATAGTGTAGGGAAACTTCTACAGCACCACGGTAAAGAAAAATGTTTTCGCTGACTGGGAAAATGTCTTTCTATTTTGTTGTCTTCACTGACTGCATGCAAAAACAAACATTCAGTACAACGAATGTAGTCTGATTTAAGAACACATTTTTTAATAAATCGGTCAAAAAACTCATGAAATCAGATACAAGTTTGCATCATTCTAATGAACTGAATCTGCTCTCACCATCAGAGCAGTAAACATCAGACTTATTCACTAATTGGTATTTTAGTTAATATTTATACTGTTCAAAAGTTTGGGGTCTTCTTTTAAGGGAAGTCTCTTTATATATTATTATTTTCAGTTTCAATAACTGTTCTCTATTTGAATATATTTTAAAATGTAATATATTTCTGTAATGGAAAAGCTGAATTTTCAGCATCATTACTCCAGTCTTCAGTGTCACATGGGTCCGTGTACCTTCGGATAATTTGTTTTCTCGTTTTTGTCTTATAAACGGATTAAGGAATAAACCATTAATTTATCACATATTCAACCCTTCTCATCAACATAAAATAAACAAATCTTGAGTCGTTTTTTTCATATTTTTATTTTTGTTTTCTTTACACTTTGTTCTAATCTGCCAAATGGAAAAACAATAAAACCAAAATGGATAAACAGCTTGAATATTCGATCTCTACATGGGCTGGAATAAAACGCCCCTTTCCGCTTATTGGTTCAGCTCCGCGCAACAGAATAGACAGTGAACTGATACATTTGTACGGCGTTTATTGCAACTACATTTAATCTCTTTCTCATCAAACAGCCAGACTAATAAATGGCTCGACACAACCCGTATCAAGGCAGAGCCTAGACAGAGCTTTCTTCTGTATACACATAAATTACTAATTTATATCGTATTAAATATTAATTTAATTTAAATAATTTAAATGACAATTTACGTGGCAACTGCTCTCACAACTACCCGTAGCCAACTACTAATAGTCTATTTGGCACAGTTTATTAGCCTACTTATTCAGCTGACCAACTCTCAAAATCTGTGTGCCGGAGCTGCGCGACGCACTGGACAGCGCGGAGAGAATGCATAAGCTAGTGAAGCGCAGAGCAGAATCAATTCAAGGGTCAAGTCAAGTCAAGTCACCTTCATTTATATTGCGCTTTATACAATACAGATTGTTTCAAAGCAGCTTCACAGTGATAACAGGAAAATTAATAGACAGAGATTGTTTTGGCTTTACAGCAGCTCTTGGAAAAAGTTATTATCAAGCTAAAGTTTTTGATTGAATCACATCCGTTGTAAAAATCACTAATTATTAACTTAAATGACACCTTTTTAACTGAAAACAGAAGACTTTTAATGCATTCTTGCCGTTCATTTTGGGTAGACTATGAAATAACCAAATACCAAGATGTTTTAAATAGATCTGAAGTTGCTTTTAGATGTTTTTACACAATTTAATGATGCTCAGAGAAGTCCGTAAATGCATTCACACAGCAAATGAAGAGATCGAATATTTAAGCTGTTTATCCATTTTGGTTTTATTGTTTTTCCATTTGGCGGATTAGAACAAAGTGTAATGAAAACAAAAATAAAAATTTAAAAAATAAAATTAAAAAAACGACTCAAGATTTGTTTATTTTATGTTGATGAGAAGGGTCGAATATGTGATAAATGAATGGTTTATTCGTTAATCTGTTTATAAGACAAAAACGAGAAAACAAATTATCCGAAGGTACACGGACCCACATGATCCTTCAGAAATGATTCTATGCTGATTTGCTGCTCAAGAAACAATCTTTATTATTATTATTATTATCAATGTTGAAAACAGTTGTGCTGCTTAATATTTCTGTGGAAACCATGATACATTTTTACAGAATACTTTGATGAATAAAAAGTTCAAAATAACAGCATTTTTTTTAAAATTGATTTTTTTTAACATTTTAAATATTTTGACCTGCATTTAATGCTGAATAAAAGTATTAATTTATCTTATTAAAAATCTTACGGACCCCAAACATTTAAAGATTTGTGTGTATTATTTTAATTAGTTGATAAATACAATTATACTTATAATTTAAAGATAAACATTTTTAAGAGAGTTTTGTAGTAACAAATGGTATTTTAATTTTTTTTTTGTTTGTTTGTTTGTTTTCTATGTAGTTAGGACTGTATACATAATACTAAGTCAAACCAAACTATCATGGTCATCAAATCAGTGTTATAGCTTTTCCTTCAGAAAGAATGTTCCTCCTATCTCATGATAATCTACCTTCTATGTTTCAAAAATTCAGAATGCAGTTCTTGCAGTTGTTTTGATTCAGTGGAACCCAGGTGCATTAAAAAAGTGAGGCTCACGCATGACTTCCCTCAGGGTTAGAAAGTCGGGGCAGGGGGGAAATTTAGAGCCCAAACTCTGTCTTCCATTCTGTGGATACGATTTTGCTGATGACCCCCTGAGAGTCTGGAGAGAGTCTACAGCAGCATTCTCACCACAGACTCCAGAGGACATACCGTGTGCCTGAACACATTATGTGCAATCTGGCTCATTTTATTTACTTTATTAAAAAGAATGTGTTGGCATGTGTGTCAGCAGTTGATGTTCTGTAACTCTCTCACATAACTATTTGGAATGTCACATTAATTTCACGCTTTTGACAGGAAGTCATTGTAATTCAGAAAAGAAAAGCAGTTTCTCTCTAAAACATTTCTTTTGTTGCTATTGAAATAAGTGGAGTGATTTTGCTGTATGTTTAGAAGAAATTAAAAGCATCAGGAGAGACCGAAATAGAGTTGTTTCTCAGGATAAGGATGCCAGATTAGATGCCAATAAGCAAAGAGCAGTCAGTCGCCACAGGGTTCTGCCAATTGAATTTGTGATTGCACCAATCAAGCCTTGAATCATTTTAATCTAATGTTTGGTTTCATTCTTCTTAGGTTTTGCTCCTGTTTAAGCTTCTCTTTGTTCCCAGAACAACAGAAACCAAACAAAAGCCCAGCTTTAGAAACGCTGGCTGTGCTCAAGGCCACTGGCTGCAACTCCGTTTTTTCTCAACACATGATCAATTGTGGCTTTAACCTACTATTATCATTTAAATGAGATATTGATCTTTCATTGACAGTAATTTTAAGACAAATGGGGGAAAAAAAGATGCTGATTGTCAGCGTCGGGTTAAAGATGTACATGAACGTACATGTTCAGCAAACAAACATTGTTTCTTGGTGTAAATATGGGCAAATGCATGTGTCCTTGGATGACTCCAGCTTTCCTTTCTATGTATATATTACTTTATCTGTCTCTGCTCCTTTTTATTCTGCTTTCCAATGCATATTTATCTCTACTTATGTGATTCAGTATGAAATGAAGTCTCCCTCCCTATGGGGGTCCGTATACTGTAGCAGCGAATATATATATATATATACAGTGTGAAATGTGTTGGGTTTTTTTTGTTTTGTTTTGTTGAGGTCTGCAGTTTTGAGCATGAAGTGACAGAATGCCTCATGAATAGTGACAGCTGTGTTTCAAATTTGAATATAGAGTATATATATTTAAATGTTTTTCTCTCTCTGCTTTCAGTGTGATCCTGGAGAGGCCACAAAGCTGCTGTATGACCTGCTGTATACAGAGCCCATAAAAATCGTCTTGATGCCCGGCTGCAGCTCTGTGTCCACACTGGTGGCCGAGGCCGCTCGCATGTGGAACCTTATAGTGGTGGGTTCACTTTTAATGTTTAGAGATAAGCTGTCATTGAAAGAATGTTGAGGAAAAACTCAAGGTTTATGATGATGACAAAATATTCTTTTTCTGCTGCAAACCTTGGAATTTTTTTTTTTAGACATCCAATGAGAATTTCAGATGGCCGAATTCAGTAATATGGAAATATGTTTACATGTAGGTTCTGTAGAAAAAATGGGGTGGTTCAGCCTAGTGATTTATTTATTCATTGGTTTATTTGATAGGGACCATGCATATTCATGAACATCGTTGTATAAAATACACTATGTAAATATGCCAGAATTAGTAAAAATAATTAGTTTTCATCTGCAGTCCCTAGGTTAAAGGTTTAAATTATGTCATTAATTACTCACCCTCATGTCGTTCCAAACCTGTAAGACCTTCGTTCATCTTCGGAACACAAATTAAGTTATTTTTGATGAAATCCGAGAGCGTTCTGGCCTTCAATAGACTGCAATGTTATTACCACTTTCAAGGCCCAGAAAGGTATTAAAGACATTGTTACAATAGTCCATGTGACTACAGTGGTTCAACCTTAATGTTATGAAGCGACGAGAATACTTTTTGTGCGCAAAAACAAAACAATACTAGTGACTTTATTCAACAATTTCTTCTGTAGTAAACACAGTGCAGGCTTGTTAAATAAAGTCGTTATTTTTGTTTTGTTTTTGCGCACAAAAAGTATTCTTCTAGCTTCATAACATTAAGGTTTAATCACATGGACTATTTTAACGATGTCTTTACTACTTTTCTGGGCCTTGAAATTGGTTACGACGTTGCTGTGTATAGGGAGGTCAGAAACCTTTCGGATTTCATCAAAAATATTTTAATTTGTGTTCCAAATATGAATGAAGGTCTTATGGGTTTGGAACGACATGAGGGTGAGTAATTAATGACAGAAATTTCATTTTTGGGTGAACTAACCCTTTAAATATCAGGGAACCAAAATGTTACAGGTTTAAACCCCAGAGACGGGTAGAGAAGGCTTTGATTTCACTAATTTCAAAGGTCTGTTTGTCAAAAGGATGTAGAGGAAAAACAGAAGAGTAATGAAAGTAACACTCCATTTTGCAATCAATAAGCTGATCACATTAAAGCATGCCACTCTTGACCACACTGAGAAACACCATTTTCAGAGTTATTTAGAAAATATACACTGTTATTATTAGAAAGAAATTATTATTTTTTGTACTGTTGGAAATTATGTGAAAGCATTCATAAAAATATGTCTAATATGTCTAACAATATACACACTATCATTCAAAAGTTTGGGGTAAGAAATTAATACTTTTACTCAGCAAAGATGAATTAATTGATCAAAAGTGGCAGTAAAGACATTTATAATGTTACAAAAGATTTCTATTTCAAATAAATTCTAGTTTATCTTTATATTAACTTTATATTTTTCAAAGTTTAACTTTATATTTATCAAAGAATCCTGAAAAAAATGTATCAATTTCCACAAAAAATTGCAGCACAACTGTTTTCAGCACTTTTAAAACTATGGTTGTCAATCGATTAAGTATCTCAATCAAATGAATTACTTGATATGCAGATTAATTTGTTAAATTAAAGGGTTAGTTCACCCAAAAATGAAAATTCTGTCATTAATTACTCACCCTCATGTCGTTCCAAACCCGTAAGACCTTCGTTCATCTTCGGAACACAAATTAAGATATTTTTGACAAAATCCGATGGCTCAGTGAGGCCTGCATTGAAAGCAAGTTAATTTACACTTTCAAATGCCCAGAAAGGTACTAAAGATATATTTAAAACAGTCCATGTGACTAAAGTGGTTCAATCTTAATGTTATGAAGCGACGAGAATACTTTTTGTGCACCAAAAAAAAACAACAAAAAAAAAAAAACAACTTTATTCAACAATATCTAGTGATGGCCGATTTCAAAACACTGCTTCATGAAGCTTCAAAGCTTAACGAATCTTTTGTTTCGAATCAGTGGTTTGGAGCACCAAAGTCACGTGATTTCAGTAAACGAGGCTTCATTATGTCATAAGTGTTTCAAAATTTCAATGGTTCACTTATTTTTGGGTGAACTAACCCTTTAATTGCATAGGCTGTATCAATATTTGCTTAGAAGACATTCAAAAAAATTACATTATTGTGGATGATGAAAGAAGTTAATGTATTATTTGTTTTATTTCATATTACTGAACATAAGCCAATCACGGACTTACAGTCCACAGCAATTCATTTAGTTAAGCCTGTCAGTCTCTCTGAGGTAAAGAGGCCGACCCAACAGGATGTGTACAAACTGTATGCACTCATCAGGGCAGGATTAATTGCATTAAAGGAGGTGAACATACCTGTAGTCCCCTGCATGTGGTATTGATGGCTTCAATATGACTCATCACAAACAGAAACCTCCAGCAGGTCTGATCACTAAAAGTGTAATACTACAGTTAAGATGAGCTACCTAAATGCATTCCAATTTCAGAACATCCTGCACTTTGTTCAAATACCCGAAATCAGTGAAATGGCTTCCAGAAATTTTGGATCAGATATTTGTCATTTTATTTCGCTTTTGGCTCGTCTTTGAAGTGCACTCCCACTGCCTCATCTTCTTCTTTTTTTTTGAAAATTAGTCTCTTTATTTTTCATGCTCTGCTCTATTTTTATATCTGTTGAGAGCTTTTTCTCTTCACATATGAGTTTTGACCTATATATCCCCCTGCTGGCCTTGAAACCCTCCCTTTTTCCACCCCCTCAGCAAACCTGTCACTCAACGACATCTTGCTGCATCTGGGAATGACATTGAGTTATTGGCAAAATAGCTAAAAAACCCTCTGCTGTCATCTGATTTGACTGATGCCAGTGCTGCACTTAAAACAGAAAACGTCTTTTTATTTTACACCTCTATTTTGCATTTTAACTTTTTTTATTACAGCTTTGCACACGTCTCACACACTAGAGTCCCCAATGTTAAATAAAGCTGTTCCGAGTGAACTGTGATCAACCCAGCAGGAGATAATTTAGCCCCTTGAGCACTGGTTTTCCTGTGGGTGATTTTATCGCACATTTTTCTTGACTCGCTTGTTTCTAAATTTTCTTCAAAAGTCTCAGTGTCTTTACAGTGTGTGAATGTCTTTCTATTGTGCTTTTATCATTTGCTCGCAGTTGTCCTATGGATCCAGTTCACCAGCTCTATCTAACCGTCAGCGTTTCCCCACCTTCTTCCGCACGCACCCCTCAGCCACATTGCACAACCCCACCCGAGTGCAGCTCTTCCAGAAGTGGAAGTGGACCAAGATCGCCACCATCCAGCAGACCACCGAGGTCTTCACCTCTGTGAGTGAGATGTTTACAAGTAAAGATGTTTAAAAGCAATAATTATTCAATGATAATCTTGCACAACAGAGGCCAAACAGAAAAGACTTGTTATACTTTGATCAGTATTTAGGAGGAGGTGTCCTAATAATCTGCAACAAGTGATGATCGTTGCTTGTTTTTTGTATGTTTTCCTAAGTAGCCTCGCCCACTGTGAAATCCTATTAGTCCTGCTCTGCATAGTTATACATCAGAGTGATTTCTAAGTGAACCAGAATATTCAGTGAGGACAAAAAATGTAGGGCAAGACTTGATTGCATCCATTGGGAATTCATGTCAGGTGGGCAGTTCATACCAGAGTTGGCAGTCAATAGTGTGGCTCTCTTTGGTCGAAACATAAGCAGCCTTTTTGACATCAGCGAAAAATGAAAGTTGTTTTAGAGCTGGATTAAGTTATTATACGTTTTGATGGAACATTATACAAAAACATTTTTTGGAAATGGTATGTAACTACGTAGACCCTAAGAGTCTAAGGGACCCTGTATGGTAATGAATACAATTTTGAGATGGAAAGAAAAATTATATTTCAGTGCTTTTGCATTGTTTTGCAAAATATTTGTGCTCACTCACAAAACTGTGTCCCCCCAAGAGACTGTGTGTTAATTAATTGAGTTGAAGTATTGAAATATTTTTTTCCTCCCACCTCATATGATATCCATCCCAAATGTTTTGTGGGCAAACACTAAGTTTTTCAGGGGAACACAAGTTTTGTGAGCGAATGCAAAAGTTTTGCAAGCAAACACAAAGTTTCTCAGGGGAACGCAGCAGTTCAGCAAGAAGATGCAAAAGCATTGAAATATAATTTTTCCTCCCACATCATTTTTTTTTACCATCACCATATCCCTTTATGGGCTCCGTATGTAAAGATTCACCCTGTTCCTTGTTACAAAATCCATTTGCATCGATCTTGAAATATAACTAAATATGCCATGTCATTTACACAACCTCAACTAAAATAAAAAGCTTTCATTGCATGAAAACTTGAATGCATTATTCTTTATTTTAAATTCTATTTTCTACATTTTACTTGTATTATTGTTTAGCTGGTGACTTTTTGTGCAGAAAACATTTAAAGGCACAATATGTAAGAATTTTGGATTAAAATATCTAAAAACCACTAGAACAGTGTTATATATTTTGTTGACTTGTGTATGTACATTATCCCAAATGTTTCCAAGAATGTTTAAATTGTGAGACAGTATTACAGAATTTTCTCCATCATACAATACGTTTGTATTTAATTGCATGCCATTTATTAGCACAAGCCATCCAGCATTTGTTAATATGATATTATAAAATGGATCTAGCTTACTGCAGCGCGCAACAAGTGTCTCACAGTGTTCGATCGACAGCAACACACTCAATTGTATCTAATATGATAAAACAGCGCTGCGTTACCTCATATGCTTGACCGGAAGAAGTGTAAGCAGTGACTGTGGCATAATAAAAGTTCCTCTGCTCTCGAGGCATGTGTCGCACTCATCTCTCTTTAGCAATCGCTCCAGCGGTCTCGTTCAGCTCTCACAGCACTCGGCCCCGCTCTGCTTCATACTACAGTAACGTTAATAATCTCATCCATAAACATGAGTCCCGTCCTGATTCTTTTCCTCTGGCTGTGAGGTGAAGACGACATCTCCCAAGATTCAGCGCTCAAACTCGGCGTCATCAAGCTACGCCTTTGTTTTGAATAGGTGATCTCTAGCGGCGAAAATTCTACATACTGTGCCTTTAAGTTTAAAATCATCTATATTGCTTCTCTTCAGTATTATCATATAGTATGTGGGCTTGAGCTTTTAGTTTTCCTTCTTTTTCCTGACTAAGATGCATTAAGAGAAGTATTTAAAGAATCCTATACATGCATATTAAAAAATATTAAATTAAATGTTTGTTAATGAAATCGAATAATTTTGTAATTGATTCAAACCAATTATATAGTGTATTTAATCAAATTGAATCATTCTGAATGAACAAAAAATGCTTTTTGAATCAAATTGAAACTCACTTGAACACATTAAAACCTATCACATTATACACAGCATTTATCTTCTAGTGTGGACACACACATTCCTTGTACCTGGAACTTGTTAAATTATATGCAGCAAATGTCTGATGCCTGGTATTGTGCAACTCACACAGGCTGTGTTTATGTAACCTGAGGTTTTCAGAAGCACATCGTTTACTTCAGGGTATAGCATGTATTTTTGTATGCTATGTAGGTAAAATGTACTTGTGCGCTGTAGAAGACAACATCTGGGATCTGGGATTGTGGGCTGTAGCTGATGTAGGCTTGGCTCTGTTCCTTTGTTTCCTCCTGCACTCTGCAGCCTGAGGTTATACAGACTGTATTAAAATTTACACGCTTGTTTTATTAGTACACGCAGGACACTAAACAGTAAACAAGTCCCAACAAAAGAAATTAAATCTGCCAGTCTCTTTCTAATTTTCTTTCTTCCCTCTTTTTCTTTCCTCATGCCTGTCTTATCTCTGCCTTTCTGCCGCAATAATATTCTTTCCCGTCTCTTGCTTTTTCTACCTGACATCATGCAAATGTTTTTCTTGTCTCCATGCTCTTTACTTTCCCTCCCTCTCTTTCTCAATTCTTCTTTAATCTCATTCTCTCTCTCTCTCTTTCTCAGACTCTGGATGATCTAGAGCAGAGGGTAAAGGAGGCAGGCATTGAGATCAGTGTGAGGCAAAGTTTCCTCACGGATCCTGCTGTGGCCGTCAAGAACCTCAAGGTGCTTTCACTTTCACTCATTTCATTTATGACCTCACTGCCATGGCAAAGTACAGGTGTTCCCGTCAGTGCCACGTTAGAGCAATCAGATCAGCACCCTCCTCAACAACATCTCACGATTCTCAGGCAGATGTGAAACACACATCGAGAAGTCTATAAGGTTGAATCTCACAAAAACACAACCAGGACACATTTCACCCCAAAATCAGATGAAAAAACAAGAAATTATATTGAATATATTTCCATGATAGTTAGGTATACCCCCCCCCCCCCAATCCTCATTACCATATTGCTACTACATGTTTAATTTTTGTACTCTTGAAGATTTTTTTTGCAATTTCCATTATTTTCTATTATTACATTTTAGTAAGAAATACCAAATAACAAACATAATACAATGAATAAGAAAAATATTTTTTGAGCTTTTTCTATATTGACAGAATTTATTCTTAAAAAACATAAACCCCACCTTCTAAAAAAAATATTAAACTTATATAATATTTTAAATAAGTTCATAATTTAAAGGGTTAGTTCACCCAAAAATGAAATTTCTGTCATTAAGTACTCCCCCTCATGTCATTCCACACCCATAAGACCTTTGTTCAAGACATTTTTGATGAAATCTAAAAGTTTTTTTTTTATCCTCAATAGAAAGCAATGAAATTACCACATTCAAGGTCCAGAAAAGTAGTAAAAACATCATTAAAATAGTGACTATAGTGGTTCTTTTCTTTTGGTTTCCCCCATAAACATTTCTAGATATAAACACAGGAACATGCACCTTTATTGTGATTGGCTAGCTCTGGGTCTGTCATGCCAAAGGACATCATTTAAGTCCGGGAGAAAAATACAACAGTGTGGGGATCTGATCTCATTCTTGAGGAGAATCATTTTAATTGGAACATGGGTCAGATGATCTGCCCCCCCCCCCCCCCCCCCCAGCCCTGCCACCTCCCCCATCCTGCTCTCTCTAGTGATGGCTGGGCCCCTGGCTGCCTGTTTAGCAAAGGCCTGCCATGTGTGCCGCCCTAGTTTTGGTGCACAAGATTAATGGAGTACCACCAGAGGAACCATGGTAACCTGGAATATAGCACACCGCTGAGAGGGGAAAGAAGCACTGATTGGACTGCTTGTCCAAACCAAAATTACTGCAGTGTTGTGCATAGTAGCACTCTCAAATACTAAAGGGACCTCCCTCTCATGCTAATTCACTGACTTTTGCAAATTGTTGCATTCATTTCTTTGTTCTAATCATCAATTCTCACTTTGCTCCTACAGCGGCAAGATGCGCGCATCATTGTGGGACTGTTTTATGAAACGGAAGCCAGGAAAGTGTTTTGTGAGGTTGGTAATCAGCCATCTAGCTGATTGTGATTAATCTATGTCAATGTCAAAGGGGAAACATGGAGTTTCTGTTCATTTTTCATTCTTGTTCAAGTCTTTCCTTAACCCGACCTGTTTCACACAACTTAACTGCAGGTCTATAAGGAGAAGCTGTATGGGAAAAAGTATGTGTGGTTTCTGATTGGCTGGTACGCTGACAACTGGTTCAAGATCAAAGACCCATCCATCAACTGCACTGTGGAGCAGATGACAGAAGCTGTGGAGGGGCATGTGACCACTGAGATAGTCATGCTCAATCCAGAGACGGTGCGAGGGGCCTCTAACCTGGTGAGTGGTCCTCAAGAATGTTTGTTTCCTAATTCTTTCCTAAATATAAAAATTGCTCAGAGTGTCCTGTGGTTAGACTCAGACCAAGGCACATTTAGGCTTGAATGGTTTTTCAAATCATGAAGCTATTACTTTTTTAAGCAATCAGACTTACAATTTTTGCTTGTTGGATGATAAAATGGGGGTAAAAAAATTAGGGCTGACCCCTAATAGTCAACTGTTATTTGACGAGGAAAGACTTAGTCAACCAAAATTTTATTTTAGCCGCAAGAAAAAAGATCCACAGGAAGTGGTGAAGTCACGCAGTCTGTGAGGGACAGATCATTAACAGCTGGTCTAAATGGTAAATACAGTACATCGGGCAGGACATCCAAACGCTTTATCATTCATCGACCTCAAATATGGCTTGTCATCTGAAACATGTAAGTAGTAGCAACTTTACATGGCCGCTCACTCTAACGTTAACCTAGAAAAATGCGGGCTATTCAGGTGTTTGTGCAGTTAACACGGAGGCACCGATGCGATCACTTGCACTTAAAATACTCATCATTTTTGGTCATACAGATAAGAGTAATACATCTTTTAAGTCTGTGAAGAAACTATCTTTATTTGTGTGCACTTACAATAACAAAACGTGTTTTTGTAAAATAATGAAAGCA
This sequence comes from Hypophthalmichthys molitrix, assembly GCA_037950675.1. Classification (NCBI taxonomy): domain Eukaryota; kingdom Metazoa; phylum Chordata; class Actinopteri; order Cypriniformes; family Xenocyprididae; genus Hypophthalmichthys; species Hypophthalmichthys molitrix. The sequence goes on along the minus strand of CM075510.1, from coordinate 19,638,250 downwards.
AGCAGGGTGCGCTTTCTGACTTCTTTCTTTGTGAACTTCAGCGCACCAAAAAAAAAAAAAAGAACCGAAACTCCATGTAAAATTGCCTCACACAGACATGAAAAATATATCTATAGAAAGCAAAAGGTTTACTTTTAAAAGAACCAATTCAAATGGAAGACAAATATTCTCAGGTTATGTAATCCATATGAAACGTGCATATAGGCACATCGACTGCAGAGTGCGGAGATGACAAGTCAGCATCGTCAACTTCGTCACTGTAGCCGAAAATACAGAAAACACTATTTATCAGTCAGTTATTAAAATGTTAAAGCAATCTCCTTGCTGTTTTTCTCCGACGCATTTATAACCATTACTTCTGCCGGTGCGTCATGGCAAACTTTTTGCGTGCGCTTGAACGCTGATTAGGCTATGTAGGCATTAAAGGCTCTTTATTATGATTTATGTGGTTTATTAATAAACGTGATTAGTCGACTAATAGCTTAAATTGAACGACTACTAGTCGACTAGAAAAATCTTTTGTCGGGGGCAGCCCTAGAAAAAATCCATAGGCTTACATTGAAGGAAATACATATCTGCAACCGCATAGCAACATGCTAACAACCACAAAACACTTTAGCAACTTGAATTTTCTTTATAAAATGTAAAAATCTTTATTAGTTAATATTGTGTAGAATAAGTGTTACTTGGCATCAATGAATTATATTCTGACTGTATCTATTGGCCATCAGTCATCCTGCTCTTTACATGTCCTCATCGACCATTGAAAAACCCATAATAATCAACCAACAGTGTCCTGTGTGTTCCCATATGCTGCAGTGTTTACAATGACATCATCCTCAGATTAGTGTGGCGTAGACAAGCTTCATTCTGTTTAGATAACCAAGTTATCAAGATAGCGTTTTTCCCTCTAGGAATAGCCCATAACCTACCGTTATATCTTTAGCTATTCTCAGATCTGAAAATCCGAAGAGTCCCGTAGGGGTCAGAGCAGTCAGGTCCAACTGTTGTACCCCTGGGAGCACTGGATGGACAGGTGTGAGCTCCAGGGGGGTGCTGTCTGGAGCCCACCCAACTCCGGTGCTCTGTGCTGGGAATTGGCTCGCATGCATATGTCCCTGCTGTTTTCCTGGATCCGGCGCAATCTGGGCACGTATCCAGACACCTATGCTTCACATCTGACGTAAAAAGACTGTCATGTTGGACAGGACAATTTGTGATAAGATGGCCATGCTAAATTGGCTCAACATCACCATAATTTGTTTTTCTCATCCTCGCTTTACCGTCCCTCACTTTGAGGCTGTAATTTTAAGAGAGCTGAAATGCTTCTTGACGCCGTAGTTTCTATCCACACACACGCTGTTCTCCACTGTCCATTTGCATCAAGCAATCACCAGATGCCCATCTGCAGCTTGGCTCATTTCCTAAAACGCACCTGTTTGAAGCAAGGAAGGTGCCTCAGCTGTTTCTATAAGGTGTGAAAAATGTCAAGGAAATCGGTTTTCGTATGCTGCCACGATAAGAGTGTGCCAACTCTATTTCTTTTCCCAGTACCCCCTTAATGACATGGAACATCTTCAGAGTATGTGTGAAAGCAGGAGTTTATTTTTGGCGCTTCAGGTCCTGGTGTGTGTGAATGAAGATTTCACACCCAGGAGAAAAGTACCTCCATCTATATGATGCACTCCCATGGTGATGAACTGTACTGTAACTTACCTTGACCTCTCTCTCACTTTCACCCTGCCGGAAGCCTGGCACTTTTTTCAATTCCGTGCTTTTATAGTGTCAATGAAGTCATGCTTAAAACCTATCAAGCCCTCGTTAGTGCACTAAATTTTTTCCATGTGCGCGCACATCCATATGCATGCCAGATGATACCGTATGTCCTCTCTTTTGATCCAGACCTCACAGGAGTTCCTAGCACAGCTGATGTCCAAGCTGGGTGGGAAGAATCCAGAGGAAACTGGAGGATTTCAGGAAGCTCCTCTGGCGTATGATGCAGTCTGGGCCCTGGCTCTGGCGCTCAATAAGACAGTGGGGCCCTTGAAGGCAAAAGGCCGCAGATTGGAAGACTTTAATTATAATAACAAGGACATCACGGCGGAGATCTACCGAGCCCTCAACACTAGCTCCTTCGAGGGGGTTTCGGTGAGTGACATCATTGGCTAAATAATAATTGGATATGAAGGTATTAAAGGGTTAGTTCACCCAAAAATGAAAAGAATGTAATTTATTACTCACCCTCATGTCGTTCTACACCCGTAAGACCTTTGTTCATCTTCGGAACACAAATTAAGATATTGTTAATGAAATCCGTTGGCTCAGTGAGGCCTCTATTGAGAGCAAAGCCATTCAAACTCTCAAGGTCCATAAAGGTACTAAAAAAATATTTGAAACAGTTCATGTGAGTTCAGTGGTTCTATCTTAATATTATAAAACGACAATAATACTTTTTGTGCGCCAAAAAACAAAATAACGACTTTTCAACAATATCTAGTGATGGGCCGATTTCAAAACACTGCTTCATTAAGCTTCTGTGCTTTATGAATCTTTTGTTTCAAATTAGTGTTTCGGATCTCCTATCAAATGGCTAAACTGATGAAATCGCATGACTTTGGCGTTTCGATTCACTGATTCGATTCGTGAAGCTCTGAAGCAGTGTTTTGAAATCGGCCAATATAGATATCGTTGAAAAGTCTTTATTTTGTTTTTTTGGCACATGATGGTTATTCTAGACTAGTTCTTGACTAAATGTGAGCGTACATTTACTCATTTACTACTCATGAGTCCTATTCATCTATATTCTAGAATGGCAGCACAGGTGAAAGGTTTGTTTTTTGAGCTGCGCCCTCTACTGTACAGGCTTGAATTTGCATTTCCTTCAGCCTGAAACTTATTAATTTCAATATTGGTGTGAAAGGGTCTTTACATTTGCTAAAAATAGAAGTTTTTGTTGTTATAAAAACAAACAAACAGCCAGGCCCAGATGAGAAAAAGTAATGCAAAAGTAACTTAACGCATTACTTTCCATAAAAACGCAATTAGTTACTTTTTTAGGGGGTAAAACAATATTAATGCTTTACTTTTAAAAGTAACATTTTTATTAATTGAAATAAAGCTGACATAAAATAAAATCTAAATATTACATGAAAAACCTAAGCTTAAAAAACTTTAAAAAAAATGCCAATGTTTGGCAAATAACTGAAAAATGTTTAAGTTGAAATACTAAAGTTACATAAAGATAAACAGAAATATTAAAGAGGACCTATTATGCTTTTTTACATGTTCAACTATCTTTAGTGTGTAATGTTGCTGTTTGAGCATGAAAAAGGTCTGAAGTTACAAAGCACAAAGTCACTCTGAAGGGAGTTTTTCTCTATATCAGTAAGCACTGTTTCTGAACTCACTGAAATGCCTCGACTGTAGTCTTGAGTTTTCTCTAGGGAACATACATTTCACTATATTCATCATTTAAATTCCCTCCCAGTTCATATGCAAAAAACGGGGGCGAGTCATGGTTGAGTTGCCTTAGTAGTGTATTATCATAACTCGTGGTTATGATAAGAAGCGTGACATTTCCGAAACACACTGCACTTTTCAGAAGAAGGGGCTTTACTGAGACAGGAATTAAACAGAGTGTTACTGACAGACTGGGAAGAGAGGTGCTGCAATAATATAAAATTTGTGAAAAGATTAGAAAAGATTGTCTAGTTTTAGTCAACTAAATCTAACTAAAACAATTCAGATGACTAAAATATGACTAAAACTTTTTAGTCAAAAGACTAAAACTACATCAAAATTTGCTTTCAAAATTAACACTGCTTTGATCATAAAACTAAGCATTTAAATATCATCTTACTAAGACATATTATTGGGAGATATAGGGTGACAACTGATATTTATATGATTTTTTGTAAGTAGTCTGATATACTGTTAAAAAGATCTCATTGATTTACATTATAATCTTTCATCTTACTTTTTGATCATACTGTATAAATACAGTCCCAAAATTGCACCAAATTGCATTTATTTTGCTCAGTTTGGGCATCTGTTTTTTTAAATCCCCATATTCTATTATATCATACAAATATGAGCCATAAAAGCTGATGTATCGAATATGATACTCAACAAAATACACTTTTTTTTTTCTTAGATTTTCTTTATAATTTGTCTAAATGTTCAGTAAAAAAAAGTTTTACAGGGTTAAACAAGTTAAAATGAAAACTGAAAAATATAAAAGCTAATTCAAAATATTATTAAATACCATAATAGCATATAAATAAAACTAAAATAACACTGATGCTAACAAACTAAAGTTAAGAGAGAATTATACACAGAGCTATAAAAATGTTCTCATTCTCTCTCAGGGTCATGTGGTGTTTGATGCCCAGGGCTCCAGAATGGCATGGACCCTCATTGAGCAACTGCAAGGTGAGCAAAATAAAAGTAATTTTATGATTTATTTTCCCCTGAAAACTGTAAGGTACAGATATAATAAAAGGTAATTTTAGAGTGAGTGTGGACAGCAGATGTAGTCCGTATGCATGGTTGCTTTTGCTCAATTTTAAAATGATGAACGACTCTGCGATCAGAGTTCTCGCTCCATTTGGAGAGTAGCACAGGTGTCAGGTAAAACACTGTTTTTCCTAGGTTTGAACACTCCAGAGCTGTAATCATTTTGCCAAAGCCAGAGAACTGACGCATGAATTAGGTTTTTTTTAGCTCAGTATTCTTTTTTTTTTTTTTTTTTTTGCAGCTCTCATGCACTCTCAAAAATTATTGAAGAGAAAAAAATTACATGTGCATGAAAACTTAATACAATTCACTAAATATTTCAGTAGACATGGTGGTTCAGAAGAAGCCATTCTCGTATCCAAGCTAAATTTGATTTATATACACTACCAGTCAAAAGTTTGGACACGGTAAGATTTTTAATGTTTTTAAAAGAAGTTTCATCTGCTCACCAAGGCTGCATTTATTTAATTAAAAATACAGTAAAAACAGTAATATTGTGAAATATTATTACAATTTAAAATAACTGTTTTCTGTTTGAATATATTTTATACAGTAATTTATTCCTGTGATCAAAGCTGAATTTTCAGCATCATTACTCCAGTCTTCAGTGTCACATGATCCTTCAGAAATCATTCTAATATGCTGATCTGCTGATCAAGAAACATTTATTGTGTACAATTATACAAAATATTTGTGTACAATATTTTTTTTTCAGGATTCTTTGATGAATAGAAAGTTCAAAAGAACAGCATTTATTTGAAATATAATCTTTTGTAACATTATAAATGTCTTTACTGTCACTTTTGATTGATTTAATGCATCCTTGTTGAATAAAAGTATTAATTTCTTTAATTTCTTTTAACATTCGTTTATGTCAGTTTTTACAGTTAAGATCAATCAGTTTGGGACTTAGCTTTGGTCTTGGACAACAGCGTCATGCAAAAGCGAAAGGTTTCAGTTTCTGATGCCATTATGGGTGTAATTGTCACCCATGATTTGGCCTGTGAAAGTGTTCAATGATGCTGTGAACTTTGATATAGTAAGTAGTACTCAGCTGTTAATGTGATCTTCACATGGCACCACTCTTTAAAACTTTTCTAGGTCACTTTTATGACCAGAGAATTCTTCGTCTCATATGTCATTTTTAACATATTTTTTCAAAAGAGCCATGGATTATTTAGGTGTAAAACTTTTCAAAGAGTATAAATGCATATTTATTTCACCCTGAACAAAAGTTAGAATTCAAGAAGAAGCAAGATGAAGTCCTCTTTGTAGAAAATACCTGCTTCAGTGTACTTATTGCAGAAGTCGCTTGTTGTAGGTGTTTTAGGTGTATCTGTGTCTTACATTAACAATAGTTGCTTTATATTCCATGCAGAGCCTTTAAATGTGTGCTTTTTGCTTGTACATTCTGTTTCAAGTCTCCTCACCACTTAATATGAGGTCTTGGATTTGACTTTTCCAATCGATAGCACAACATTTCTTCTTTTTTGAGACTATTTTTGTGGTTTTGCTTGAGGGTTTTGAGTCATTTTATTGCAAAGTCTGTTTTGTACATGTCTACATTTCGACTTTAGCTTTTTGACAGATGGTCTCACATGGTCTAGTCCTCTGGTACAATGTGGGATTCATGGTTTACACTGTGATGCCAAGCTGACAGGTCCTGAGGCAAAAAGTAACCCAAAACCAAAAAAGCTTCCACCAGCACACTTTAAAGTTGCGGTGAGGGTCTTTTTATCAAAGCAGTCAAAGCAATTTTTGGTTTTCTCATGTCTGGCCAAACAGCTCTACCTTTGTCTCATCTGTCTAGACCATATTGTTCCATTAGGGTCTGATTCATAACTGTTTGTAGGCATGTATTAAAAATTAAACACTAAAATCGCTAATTTGCATAAGTAATCAGATTCTTTCTTATGATACTGGAATTGAGTTCCTGAGGAAACTGCTTTCAGACAGGCTTTGAAGGCACCATAACATCATGTCTTAGGATCTAAAGTTGTTCTCAACCCTTTTGACATGAAGGTATTCATTACTTCAATGAGCTCATTGTTTCTGCCTTAAATTAATACATTGTTTAAATTAATACATTGTTAGCTAACTGTGTGATTTGTATATGTACATTTCTGAAATTACATAACTTGGACAAAGTCACCTCTGATAATAGATTACTCTAAATTGTACTGTTGACATGCATTTTCTATAAAGCTGCTTTGAAATGAAGTGCATTTTGAAAAGCTCTATACAAATAAGGCCCCGTTTACACTACTGTGTTTTCATTTTAAAATGCATAACTTTTGCTATGGTTACGTCTGCCGTTTACACTACTTGATTGTTTTCGACCCTCGAAAATGGAGACTTACGAAAACGTTGCAGAGCCCATTTTATTTTGAAAATGCCAGTTTTTCAAACTAAAACAGACAAAAACTGAGACTTTCGAAAACGATGGCATGGCTACTCACGTTCGCTCTGCGTATCCTTGACAACCGTGTAAACAATAACATGGAGACTGAAATGCAATCTTTGCTGGCTTTGTTGTCATTTTTAGCAGGCATTGTGCAGTTAAACTCTGCATTTTTTTTAATACTGCAGCTACCTACATGCGCAAGAGGCAACTGTTTACACTTGTACACGCATACCCAGTGTGCATGAACGGTCATGTGACATGCGTTTTCCTCTTACCATTTAACTATAATTATTATAGACATATATACTGCCCTTAGACTGTCCCAGGTCTGAAAAATGCCAAAGCACAGTACAATTGATTTGCCCTGATTTTGCAACATGTCTAGGAAAACTTCCCATTGTAAGTTAAATTAATAAGATATTACATACATATAACATGGTAGTAAAACATAAAGTGTTGGAAATTTTATTGGTGCAGAGATGAGTTTTTGTATTTTGTGAAATATATGCAACTGCTTTTTATCACTTAATTTGATATAACACAAATAAATTGTATTTGTTAGGAACTGAACAGACATTAAAGTTTATTTTAAAGAGTATTGAAAATCAAAATGTTTAAATAAAGCACATGGATTGTACTGTTACGCACCCCTGAGTGGGCCCTGGCCCCCGATTGAGAACTTCTGATCAAGAACAAATTCAAGTGAGTTTTAAACATAACCAAGAAAATATTTAATCTCTAAAAATGCTTATTTCTAAGTAGAAATTGAGTCATATGGTGATAAAATGTGCATTTATAAATAATTTTACTCCTTAAGATGACATTTTTATTCTTTCCACCAACTGCCAAACCTAATGCGCAGAATTGTGGGATATTAAAGAAGGAATACATCTATTCTGCCTTCAAAAGCCAACCAGATGAAAGCATCTTAGTAGACGGGATGTTACGCAAAAATTGGATTCGGATGTGCCTGGCTGGCTGCTTACCTCCGTGTAGGCAGCATTTTTCAGCCTGCAGTTTACCACAATCCTGTGTGTGCAGAGCTGATGGTACAGTTTAAAGAAGTAAATTCATTTATAAATGGCCACATATGATTTTCTACTGAGACATAAGCACTGTAGTCATTAAATGGCATTATGCTGCCTGTATGAAACCTCAAACCAATTTCCTTACGAGGTGCCCTCATGCATGAAATGCTGCATGTTACTGACTGTTCACCAACATAGCTGACTGTGGACATTGACTATATGAAGTCCCAGAGTTCACAGTGCATGACAGAGCACAGTCTGCACCGGATTCAAATATCTCTCCATAAACCTCTGATATAGAGTTGTGTTGATGTATAAATGTGGATTCCAGTGTAAAAAACTGATGGTATTAAAGGTTCACAGGAGCACAGTGACCTCCATTATTGCTAAATAAAAAGTGGTTTGAAGCTACTACAACTCTTCATGAATATGGCAGTTTGGCCAGATTGGTCATTTGGCCTATTCTGGCAAAGGTCAGACAGGTTAACAAGAATCCAAGGTCTCACTCACAGATATTTAGAGCTTCTTTGAAGAGATCAGTGTTGTGGGATTGGAAGTATAACAAGGCAAGCACTGTATAATGACTGGTCAATTTCAATACCGTCTTTTGGAAAGAAACGTTTATATAAGCAGCATCTGGAATACCACTGGAAGCCACATATTCCATACAGCCGTATTTCCAGACTTAAGTATTCCATTTGAACTTCACACACAATTCCCGATGTAGTGACAGGGGCATCTCTTCTTTTCATTTGCTTGTTAACCTCTTCGAATGACAAGTGTATTGTGACTGTAACCTCAGCTCTTGCACGCAGATTGGATCCTTTTCTCTCTCCTGTCGTTTGTTTTTGGTCTTTGTATTGGCGTCATTTCAGAAGCTGTCTTTTTGATCAGTGCGCCTGTGTTCCCCTGTTCAATCTGTCACATCTCTTTGTGCCTCTGCCGGTGCCCAGATCCTACGTCAATCCCTCTTTGTTTGACACAATAAAAAATAGAACTACATTTTAGCATTTTCTGAAGAACATATGAGTGGTTGCCCCTCTAGAACTCACTGCCACTCTTCTACATTGTTCTAGGTTGCTCCCATTATAGTGCAACTGCTAAAGTGTTGCTGTACAATTTCTAGGGTGTTCTGTGTGGTTTCTAAGCTGTTACTTCCTGGATCAAATCAAAAAACCTCACCAAAATGTGACTGAAGCTTGCCCATGCAAAACTTACCTCCACAACGTTAAATTAATGTTGGGAGTTGCCAGGGTGTTGTTGTGCTGTTGCTGAATTGTTGCTAGGTGTTTTTTAGGGCATTGCTAGGTTGTTATTTACTGGTCTAAGTCAAAAGAGTCCACCAAAATTGTGAGCGATGCTTACCTATGAAAAAGTTACCTCCACAGTGCTGGGTTACTGTAGGAAGTTGCTTGGGTGTTGTTGTGCTGTTGCGCTGTTGCTAAGGTGTTGCTAGGGCCTTTCTAGTTGGTTATTTTCTGTCCCAAAAAAACAAAAAAAAACATCATAAAGGTTTCCTTGGCAATGCTAATGTAGGTAGTTACCAGGTGTTGTTGTGCTGTTTATAGGTGGTTGCTAGGGCATTGTTAGGTAGTTATTTACCGTCCCAAAATCAAAAGAGTCTACTAAAATGTGAATGATGCTTGCCCATGCAGAAATAGGTGTTGCTAGACAGTTGCTAAGACATTGCCAACACGCCAATGCGAAAGCTACCTCCACAATGCTATGCTAATGTGGGTGTTTGCCAGGTTGTTGTTGTGTTGTTGCTGTAGTGCCCTAGATGTTCAAATTATGCAATGATAATGTTGAAGTTTGCCTTTGCAAGCACCACTAAATGTGGTTAAAAAGGACCATTAAAAAGGAGCTTGTTGCCTTTATCATGAGTTTAGCATCAGGCTTATTAGTGTTGAGTCCTTAACTGGATGAAATTGGTTTCAGAATGAAACTGCAGGAAGATCTACAGGCAGAGACCAAAGCAAGCTAAGAGGATACTATCTTAATCTTAACTGTGGAAATTAGTTTTTTCGGCATTTCTTCTCATGCCTGTATCGTACAGCGCTTACAGAGCCTTTCTTTCTTCCTCTGTCTCCTTTCCCTCTTTTTCAAGTCTCCCCGGGGGAAGCCCAAGCTGCCTGGAGTAATTACGCTTAATGATCACCTGATAATTATAATAGTTCTCACTTAAGCTAATTTCTTGTTGTGTTTGGGGGTAGAGGCCCTCAGAGCCCTGCACAAGATCTTTGTTGCCCGCCAGTGTGCGTTTGAGAAGGAGAGGGAGGGCGTGCATGAAAGAAAATGGAGAAATGGAGCAAGAGGGAGAGAACGTAATAGAAGATAAATTCCTCTGTCTTACGGTTCTCACTCAAGCACTGCTGATACGGTGGTACACAATTACAGCGCTCTCTATAAAGCTGATTTTAGGGGAGAGCGACCCTGTTGTGCATTCTCATTTAAAGCTCAGCTGATACGCCTGGTGGAAAATAAGGATTGATGATAGATCTGTTTTCAGTCTGTTTGTCTAATCTAAGTGTTGTTTGGTCTCTAAAGGCTGCCCAAAATCTCATCCAGCCTCACAGTATTGATTTACAGCAATGTGTAGTGACATTTCTCTTTCCTTTGTTCCTCCCTCTCAGACTTTCATTTTATCTGTTTTCCCCTCCTTCCTTTCATCTCTTAAAGCCAATGTGAAATCAAATTTTTCCATGTTTACTTTTGTATTACATATTCCTGGTCTTTTTGTGAATGTTTCAAAATATATTAACTTTTCCACATCTGAATGGTTTACTTTTTTTGTTTTAATTCACCAGTGTAGACTAGCTAATGTTAATCAACAGCCAAATAACTATTTTAGACTATTGTTGTAGTCAACCTAGCTTCTATAAAATCTTGCCAATAGATAAGTAATTTAATACATGATAATTTTAATGTAATAAAAGGTACAGCAATATTTGTAGATAACAGTCGATTAAAGGAGCGTATATGTGTATATGTTTAAGTGTTGAATATGATGTGTATGTTGAAACATATGTTGACCCTCAGCCTCAGAACAAATTCTTTTTTTGGTGTTCAGAAACCGTTAATGCAACATTACAATATGAAAATAATTTAGTGTTTTTTTTTTTTTTTGTTTTTTGTTTTTTTTTAAATGATGCGGATCTGAAAAAAGAATTTGTTCTGAGGAGGCTCCATGTATAATGTAGGTTGTAATAATGTGTTTTAATTTGGGTGGTACTGGTAGGTTTCCGCATGGCGCCGTTCGTCTTTGCATCGTTATGTAACGTCTGTTTACATAAAGAACAAGTCCCAGCTAGTAGGCTATATCATGTGAGGATGCTGCAGGTGACGGATCATTTATAGCCTTTTCTCACAGCAGCTGGAATAATTAAACTTATCATTTTGATGGCGGATTGTATGACAAATTAACATTAGAGATTAGACTGTATAGAAATTGGAAATCTACAGGTAACGCTAATACACACTAAATACACATAGTCACTCAATGCTGATGTTGTTAACATTAACAGTTTTAAAACAAAGTATAACAGTAATAATAATTTGCATGGTTTGATGTGATATGAGCTAAGCGATCGTTAGATTTAATCACCATTTGTAGTGAGATTTATTGTAATGCTTTTTTTTCTCAGTTGGTCAGAACAATAGTGGCAGATTTGTTACTTGTTCAGATGACATTTTCCGGTGAAAATTCTTATTTTAGTCATACTTCCAAGACTACAATCTGTGATTCCGAAGTACAGTATCCACACCGATGTGGTGACTGACAGCAAACGTTAGATTCATCTGCGCTGAGGAGCGTAAAGATGATAATTCCGCAAATAACTGCAGTTGCAGGTTTCAGACAGAGATGGTGACAAAGAGGTGAAACTTACGGACTGCAGCTTTAAAAAGAAACAATAAATAAAGACATTAAATAGACAGCTTTCTTTTGAGTTATACTTTTGGGTCTTCATGCAACAACAAAAATTCAGTATGACTAGTCTAATTCACAAACAAATGATTCATGACTTTAAACAGTTGGTTCTTTGTCAACAGTGAAAAATACTCACAAATTAGACATAAACAATGACTTATTGTTGTGTTTACTCCACTGGTCAAAGAGGTTCTAAAAATCCGACTCAAACACCAATCCACAAGACTCAAAATGAAGAGAACAGAAGCCCTATTTACACTGACCGCATGGTCATGATGAATGTTTAATTTTCATTTACTCACCCTGTCGTTCCAAACCCATACGATCTTCGGAACACAAATGAAGATATTTTTAATATACTCTCATCATTGTTAATCCACTGAAATTCCACACAATCAAAATTTTCAAGCTTCAAAAAGTTCATAAAGAGCATGTAAAAGTAATCCATATGAATCCAAGTCTTCTGCAGAGATATGGTGGCTTTGTATGATGAATAGATTTGATTAGTTTTTTATTCAGATATGAACATTAATCAACAAACAAACATACATAGAACACATCAAAAAATACCAATACTAATTTGATGTTCTCTTTACATATGTGCTGATCAAAAATTATATGTGAATAAAAGGCTAAATTAAATCTGTTCATAATATAAAGCAATTGTGCCTCTTCAGAAGACTTGGAATAAACCGCTCGGTTCATATGGATTACAAATTTAACTCTTGTGGCTGGATGATCAGAGAATATTAAAAATATCTTTTTGGGGGTGTACTAAGCGACATAAGTAAAATGTTGTTCATATTTACATGATGTTTTCAAAAGCTGAAATAAACCATTTTCTTAAGTGCATGTTAACGGGGTCAACCTGCACTCCCACTGGTAGTCACCGCTTCGCATCTCTGCTTATTTGCATAAAAATTTCCAATGCAATAAACATTTTTTTCTCCTTAAATATCTTATTTCAAAAACATGCCACATTATAAAGGAAAAAGGTTTTACGAATGCCATTTGATGTTGACTCTAAACTGTTTCTCAATTGCACTCTCTCACTTTCTCTCGGCAGGAGGAAGCTACAAAAAGATTGGATACTATGATATGACCAAAGGCAATCTCTCTTGGTATGGGAATGACAGGTGGATAGGTGAGTACACATTTGTCTCTCTCATCTCCCATATGTGTTCTTGTTTATCACTGTCTGAAGCACTCTTCTCTGTTTTAAACCTCCTCTCACACAATCACTCACATTATTACTCTCACCATTCTTCTGCATCTCTCCAAGTGTCACAGCCGCACATTCTAGGCCCCGCCCCCAAAACGATGAGAACCGTAGACGACAGACTGCTACGGGACATTAATCAATCAGTCAGTCAAATTCTGTTTAGCATTCTGTCCGTGAGGGCAGCAGCCCTGCAGAAGCTCTGCATGGCTCTACAAAAAAAAAAAAGACAAATGAATGCCATTAGAAAACCGCCAGGAGTTAATTCCAATCATAAATTGAGCAAGCGCACTGATAAAAATTGCGTGCAAAATAGAATGAGTGATGGTTTCATTTAATCTTTTTAATTGTATTTGATGACCAGTTCACGCTCAGTGTTGCTGATGGTGCACTGAGAAGATGCCAACTGACAGCTGAAAACAACACAAATCAGAAGCAGCCCAGGCTGTTCCCCAGCTGCCTCCAAGCACGTGCTAACCTTGACTGGACGAGTACGAATCATCCAATCAGCACAGGCGACATCGTGTGCCTCAGCTGATTGTCTTTGCCAGTTATTTAAACCCTCATGGGCTCTGCACAGTGCTTTTGGTTTTAAAAAGCATGCTTGAGCTTTGCGATAGCGGCCTGGGTTTGTTGGTTTATAATATTGGCGGTACAATGCCACATCACCGTGCTCATTATATGACCATTTCTATGCCTAGACATTTCCCTAGATGTGCTCTCTGTGGGCTTACTCTGGTTTGAACTTGCTTATTAGCTTATTAAAAACTCACTGAAGCAGAGAGCACCATGGCAACTGTAGCACGTAGGTATTGCGAAATGCGCTAATTGGGATTTTCATAAGCCGTATCGGGGGCCTTGTGATGGAACCTGTTTTTCATTTATTTACCCAGCTTGCAAATGGGAATAGTGCCCACAGCATTGTTGAACACCCCAGGTGGCTCACACAGTCTGGCACCTTTAACTTCTGCATTAGTTGTTGATGATAGATCTCTTTCGAGGTCAACGCTTTAACAGCAACCCTTGACTGTGCCAGACTGGGAGCCTGCCGGCGAGGTGAAAGGTCATCCTGTCTCTTTGATCGTGACGAGGTGAACAGGAATGCAAGATCATCAAAGTTAGAAGGGTTCAGTAAATGGCGACAGATTACTCTTGAGGCGGTGCTGTGCCATCTGGAAATGAACGCGCAAATGCCACCGCCAAACTTTTCACCTTGCCGACATGGTCACTGGTGCTCCCGGACAGCATATTTCAGGGAGATGGCAGCGGTGTAGAGCTAAAAATAATCAGTGCTGTGATGTGCTGAAATAAAGGCCTCTTGAAGGAGAGGGTGACTTTGCTCCAGATTGGATGCCACGTGTTGACCGATCGCTTGCGATTTTCTCGCTCTCTATCTACATCTCTCGTCCGTACGCTCTGCAAAGTGAAGGTTACATCCCTTCATCTCCCAGCTGAATGGGATCGGTTGAATCTTTAGGTTCAATTGTTTCTTGCTGTTACCCATCCACTTCACTGGCCTCGCTCGTTCTCTCTCGCTCTCCCCGGTCACCCCTGACAACCACTGCATCTGCGCCTTGTTCTCTCATCGCTGTAGCAACCATTATGGGTCTTGGTCGCCATGGCAACATACTGTCCCGATTCTACCATCAAGGACAGGGAGAGGTATTAAGCAGCATGAGCTCTCTAGCCCGCTGAACACATACATACTCACACATTTACAGCCATTTACATCCGTCACAGACATTCGTTGTTGACCTAAATTGCTTTAGAGGCATCTAAAAGAAATCAAACTTTGTTAACGTTGTTAATTCCTGCTGCATGATTTATCAGTGCATTGATTTGAATAATCTTGAACCGCTTCTAATATGACTTCCCTTTTCACCAAGCCCTTTTATTTTTCAGCCCCAAACCTTCTTTTGCAATCTAGTCAATAACCAATTCCAGAGTTTTACTCTGAAATATGCCACTTTAAGGCTGTAAATAGGTTGCCAACCCCTTTTCATGTACAGTCGACACCCGATTGACTGTTAATATCTATGAATTGTGTTATCCAATCAAAACAATGAGCTGCAAGTAAATGCGTTCACTCAGCTCCACAAGGATTGCAGCTCTACACAGATCGCAAGTTAATTTTAACTCCATAGCAACACTGCAACGTTAACATTCTGACCTGAAACACCATAGCAACCACTTTCTATTTCCACAAACCACTTAAACTCATGTGTCGTGCCATATCACGTCCTGGGTCTATCTCTTAAGATTGTTCCAGCATCAGTGCTGCTCCACGCTGTTTCCCAGCATCCCAGAATCCGTCTGTTGGCAATCTTCTGCCCCGAGCGGTCGTGTTCAGTTGGATCTCCCACTCTCCTTTAATCAATATCAGGGAGATCCACGAGGGAGATGGCCTTACGTGAACCTCTAATTAAGACTGACAACCGCTGCGCTTATCAGATGCTCTGGCGAGGGGTTCCGTTGGGGCCGCATGGGCAATACGAGTCCTGTCGAGCTTGAGGACCTGGGCTTCAAAAAAAAAAACATCAGCTCTAGAGATAGATGTAATAAGCTGTGTGGTCCCCAGCCAGTTTGTTACTCGCAAAAGAATGTGACGCTATACGTCTTGTGTGCAACCCACCCGTTGTAGGGAGATGACCACAAATGCACCCTGTCGTCTTTTGTTGTTGCTAAATGGTCTGCCGATTACCCATCTGGAGGCAGTGAAACAGTCTATGATGGTATCGCTTCACAGAGACCAGAGGGGGAGAAGCTTTAGTCAAATGGCAGTGAGGTGAAAATCGCCCTCTCTGCAGACTTCAATTCAGCCAGTTTATCATAAGAGAGAGAGCGAGAGAGAAATAGAGGCAGAGAGGGAGGTAAAGTGACTCCTAACTGGCTCAGAGAACAACAGTTCAGAGCTGCTCTCCTTTTCTTTCTCTTGCTCAGTTGTTTCGTTATTAAATATAGATGATCATTACATAAATTATAAGTAAATAGCAAATATTATATAAGCTTAACCATTTTAGTATTATATATATACTTTTATACACAGAAAAAATGTTAAGGAATTAACTTTCAAACAACTTTCACTCAGAAATTGCTAGTAAGTGTAGAAAATAATAACAAACAGGAAATAAAACATTGAATTAAACATGACATTTAGAAGTAGAAAGACAAAATCTACTCCAGTAATCTTTGTTTTATTTTTTTAATGTAGTATTTATTCATATATTATGACTTCTTTTATATTTTCAGTTTTAGTCATTTTAATGTACTTTTGTCATTTTTATAAGTTTAATGTTTATATTTAGCTTTAATATATTTTTAAATCAGTTTTTTTTTTAGTACTTCAACTTCAATTTATTTTATTTTATTTAGTTGCCAAGGCAATATTTATGAAGTTTTTTTTCTTTATTTTAAGTTTTTCATTTAATATTTATATTTTATTTTATTGCAGCTTTATTTCAGTTAACGAATATGTTTTTGATAGTTCTAGCTTTAGTTAACAATAATAACATTGGCTTAAAAGATGAGTAGTTCATATACATGTAAATGTGAATATGTATAACAGTATTTTTAATTTTCTAGCTGTGATGCTACTAGCTACATACAGGTCATGGTGCTCATGTGGGAAATGGAGGTTTGAGTCTGACCTGCGTCATGCTCCAATCCCCTTCCCTCTCTCTCATTCCCTAGTAATTTCTTGTCCTTTCTCTACTGGATCTGTTTAATAAGGGCAAAAATCCTTATTTAGAAATCCTTATTTTTTATGTTATTCATGAAAGTGTTGCCAAGTTATATTTAGTATAATATAAAATAATATACTGCTAAAAAGCCTCATTTTTTTCCTCTAGGCTCTGGCCCACCTGCTGATCAGACGGTGGTGATTCAGAAGTTCAGATATTTGTCACAAAAACTCTTCGTCTCAGTTTCTGTTTTCGCTGGCTTGGGCATTTTAATGGGGATCGTTTGCCTCACCTTTAACATTTACAACAGCAACGTCAGGTATGTTTAGCCGTATGCTCCTGCTTACAGGCATGTGTGCATTTATATTGTGTACCCACATGTGAGTTCAGTGCAGAGGACAGCATGCTGCATGCATACAGTTATCTGGTGTTTTCAAGGGTCACATTCACACATTTATGCATTCTCTGTGTGTAGAAACACGTGGGTTAAAACAGGCTGATGCATTATGAATAGCAATAGCATTACACACATATACAGATATATTTGGACTAATGTGTGTTTCAGTCTTTTTATCTTATTGTCACTTAAACTTTCAACTAGATTTTCTCAACAGACAGCTTAAGCTAATACCCTGAACTCTTACAAATCTTGTCGTGCATGTGGGTAAATGTGTGAGTGCGTCAATGAATCTGCATGTTTCTTTGTGTGATGATAAGACACAGGAGTCCAAGTACTATTCCACTGTGAGAGATTAACTGAATTAGCTGAATGTGAGTTTACTACACTAGCAGAAATTACCAGAAAGTACCGTGGTATTATTGGAAGTATCTTTTTCAAGCACCATATTACATCAAATATTATGGTACGTGAATCATTCTAGACTATATATATATCACAATACCACACATAGAAGAAAAGGTTCTGTATAGAACCTTTTAGGGGTTCCCATCATGAGGTCATTTTATGTATTTAGTTTTAATGAATTCATTTTGTTCGAATGAATTTTTTGTTTTGGTTACATTTTATGAATTAAACAGCTCTTAATCACATAATGAATCACTAGAAAAAAAATTAAATAACCTGATTGTTAAACATCACATTATTATGCAATCATTTAAGGCATTTCTCCTAGTCTAGAGTGATGGCACTGCCACGCTACTTGTGTAGAAATATCTGTTCCATGTATGAACCTGTTGTTTTAACATACATGTCTTTGCAAACATCTGCATTTTGCAGATTCAGCAATATGTATGTCCATATGTTAAAGGTACATTCAAAACTCCCAGCCTTACCTGAATAACATGACGGCAGTCGGCTGTATGATGGCTCTGGCTGCTGTTTTTCCTCTGGGAATCGATGGACTGCACGTACGGAACTCTCAGTTTCCTGTGGTCTGTCAGGTAAGCGCTCAGGCATTCTGGCTAATACCGTTTTGTGATTTATATTGATGTTATTTATAGTAGTAGTAATTGAGTTTATAAAACCTCCTCAGACACTTTTCTTCAGAAGGGCTTTAAAGAGGCGTATAATTTTTTTTTTTCTCCCCTGAGGCCCACTGATAATGTTAGTCAGGGTTTCTTGCATCAAAAAATATAAATTATTTAGTTTTTCATGACCATTTTTCACCCTCTCTCAGACCCTTAAGTATTAAACACACTTGTTTTGCTGCCTTGCTTTCAGACATCTATATATATGCCCTCTTCGGTTACATTTACTTACAGGTCGCAGGCTTGCCGTCAGGTCTAATTTATTTTGCACTGCCCCTTTCTTCAGTAACAGCATCTTAGGAAAGCCTAACACCATGTCTACACCGGACACGACCGTTAGAAGCTAGAAGCTGTCTACACTGTACGCAACAAAGCGACCGTTGCAAATCCATTTATCCTTCCTATGAGAAGTATCTTGAGTTTTTGGAGTACATCATAAATAGAACGAGGCATCAGTTTACTGTTGGAGATTTGTCATGTCGCAGCGCATCCAGTGTAGAAAATATCACTGATTATAATGGTTTCTATATTCTTTTGTCGTGTCACATCATGCTACTCGTGTCTGGTGTAAGATCAGAGTTGTTTTTGCAGCTTATTTTAATAAATGTTCTTTTTGGACAGGGGAAGAAGTTTGAGATCTGAAAGTTACAGTATGATTACATTTAGGGATACACGTTATATATCAGAACAAAATCGGTTATCAGCTATTATAGATTTCAGATATTCATTGTTTTTACTGATCAGTATTGAACGATATTGGATATCTAATTGTGCTTGCTCATTTCTCCTATTTTTACATTTAATTGACCTTTGCTGTCATATAACACTCATTTAAAGTTAATCATTAAAAACATTTTAACATTTTACTATTTTAATAGCATTGTTAAATATATTATTTAGCAAATCTCAAAATGAATTTTGGTGTTGTACATTATAGTGTTGTCATACCTAAATTCACTTTTTTTAATTGCCTTTTTTACTATTAATTTATTTTGATAAAATAGTATAAAATTTTAATATCGGTCATTTTATCGGTTATTTATCTGCCATAACACTACAATAATGACAAGCTTATCGATACTGACCAGAATTTTAATATTGGTACATCCTTATAAATCCATCCAAATAAAATGTCTTTTAAAATTTAAAGCTGAAATATTGGCTAAATTGTTTTTATATTATTATAATTATTGTTTTTCTAGTTCCGTTTGTGGCTGCTTGGACTTGGCTTCAGTTTGGCCTATGGAAGTATGTTCACAAAGATCTGGTGGGTTCACACTGTGTTCACAAAGAAGGATGAGAAGAAAGACAAAAGAAAGGTGAGAACACAACCAAGGTTATTATTGTTAGATTTGGTTTTGGGTTTTGAATCATGTTTTCATGTTTTTTACTTTGTTATTGTCATATGTTCCTAGTTTTGTCATGTTCCTGGTTGTCATGTGATTCCCCTGTTCCTCATGGGATCTTGTCATCATTGTGGTCATTAGTCCTTGTGTATTTAGACCCTCATGTTCCCATTGTCTCGGGTCTAGCTTTGTTCTATTGTACTCGCTGTTGGTCAGTTTTTATATATATATATATATATATATTTAACTTAATTAAATTTAATTAAATGTAATTTAACTTACTAAAATATCTAAAACTGAAATAAAATTAAGAAACTGTATAGACATATTTAAAAATAAATGACAAAACCACAAACAATTTACTCAAATTTACAAATAAATAAACTAATTTTAAACTAAAATAAACTTAAAGCAGAAAAAAATGAAATCAAAAAAATAAAATCTATAGCAGTATCTTAAAGGGTTAGTTCACCCAAAAATGAAAATTCTGTCATTTATTACTCACCCTCATATCGTTCCACACCCGTAAGACCTTCGTTCATCTTCAGAATGTGACTACAGTGGTTTAAACTTAATATTATGAAGCAACGAGAATACCTTTTGTGTGCCAAAAAAACAAAATAACGACTTTATTTAACAATTTCTAGTGATGGGCAATTTCAAAACACTGCTTCAAGAAGCTTTATGAATCTTTTGTTTCAAATCAGTGGTTCGGAGCGTGTATAAATGAGGCTTTGTTACGTCATAAGTGTTTCGAAATTTTAATGGTTCACGTGACTTTGGCAGTTTGATACGCGCTCCGAACCACTGATTCGAAACAAAAGATTTGTTAAGCTTCGAAGCTTCATGAAGCAGTATTTTGAGATCGGCCATCACTAGATATTGTTTAATAAAGGTGTTTTTTTTTTTTTTTTTTGGCACACAAAAAGTATTCTTGTCGAACCACTGTAGTCACATGAACTGTTTTAAATATAACTTTAGTATATTTCTGGGCATTTGAAAGTGTAAATTAATTTGCTGTCAATGCAGGCCTCGCTGAGCCATCAGATTTTATGAAAAATATCTTAATTTGTGTTCCGAAGATAAACTAAGGTCTTACGGGTGTGGAACAACATGAGGGTGAGTAATTAATGACAGAAATTTCATTTTTGGCTGAACTAACCCTTTAATTATTCTAAAATCACACTGGTGTGAGGTTAAGTTGAGGCGTTTCAAGACAAAATATCTGGTCTTTTAAAGCCTCATAAGAATTTACTCTGCTGACTTGTCGTGTCAAGGTCGTCCAGTACATTGCCGGAATGGTCAATATATCATAGTGGAATTATTATCCTTTATAAAGAATATATCTCGTTCCTCTCTCTGTTATCATCTTTAGATCTTCATCTCACTTCCGCTGCCTTTCTGGCTTGGCCACTGTCTCTCTGTGTCTGATTTCATAGAGATGGGTCCCCCGTTGCCCTTGAGCATCCTTAAACAGCACATTTATCATAGAGCCCAGCTCGATGAGCCCTCCTTAAAGCCCCATGAACCAGCAGTCACTCCATCACCACAGACTCTCTCACGCTGCACAAAATCACTTTCAATGTTGGATTTTTTAGTAACACGATAAGGTCTCATTTGTTAGTTACTATCTAACATGAACTAACAATGAGCAATATATTTTTGCAGCATTTATTAGTCTTAGTTAATGTTAGTTAATGCATATACAGTTGTTTATTGTTCATGTTGAGTCCATTAATGTTAACAGATACAACTTTTAACTTTAAAAATGTATTAGTAAATGTTGAAATTAACAGTAACTAAGATTAATAAATGCTGTGGAAGCATTTATCATTGTTGGGTAATGTTACCTGATTTACATTTATAATGCTAATAATATTTCACAATAGTACCGTTTTACTGTATTTTTGATCAAATAAATGCAGGCTTGGTAAGAGACTTCTTTCAATAACATTACAAAAATCTTACCAACCCCAAACTTTTGAATGGTAGTGTCATTGTCACGTCTGATCTGTGTTTTGCTTCAGTTGGACTAGTTTTGCACTGTTCTCAGTTTGGTTTCCTGCGTTTTATTTGTTCATGCTCTTCTGTTTCCATGGTTTATGATTTGCCCTCATGTGTTCCACCTGTGTATTGTTAATTATCTTGCTTAGTCCCAGTGTGTCCCAGTATATTTACAGCCCTATTTTTGGTCCAGTCTTTGTCTGATCTCGTCTCTACATTGTGGTTGTTCTGTTCATCATGTTTTTTTTCCCTGTTACCCTGATAGTGTTATTTTGTGTTTGTTTACTTCTTTAAAAATCTTCTTTAATTTGCTTTTCTAAGTAAATGAATCACATTTACATATATTTACTGGAAAGGAAGACAAAAATACTAATTAAGGGGACATTTATATGACATGATTTGTCAAAACGGTGACGTCATGCAGGTTCAGTCTATAGGCGCATAGTGTTCCTTTACAAAGTGATCTTGCTAACTACTGGCCTGGCAACATAATACAGCATTTTTTAATCATTTTTGCAGATCTGTGTGAACAGGGATCGTTTTGACAACGTTGTTGTCTGTATGCGAAAAACGCGAAGGAAAAACGTTTCCGTTTTTAGTACATCGTTGTCATGTAAATGTACCCTACGAAAATTATATTTTTCCGTGCAGACTCATATCCACAATTACACACACACACAGTCAAAAGTAACCATAATAACTAAAAGCAGAGTCAAAGAAGGAGATAAAGACTGGGGAGAAAGGTATTTTCAGGATAAGTACATAATGCCTATTATTGAGTATTCATAAGCGTCCATCTAGTGGTGGAGAGGAGCTTGTCATGCTCCCTGTGGAGAGCTCTCTGTCTGTCCCTCTCTGCTTCTACAAAAAGGAAGGATTTAAAAATCGAGAAACGATATATGATGTGCAGTGGGGCATCGAATTGGTGGCTTTGTCATTTTCAAAAGTGCTTTTTGACTGGTGTGTCACTATTGAGGATTTTTAAGTTAAAAACAAACACAAACCGAGCATCAGTTTGTTTGAAGTGGATTCTTCAAAGTCATTGTCAGGGATACAAAAGGGAAATATCGGAATAAAGAATAGTTTCAGCATGTATTAAAAACCATAAGACGGAAAGAAAGATTTGGGACAAAGATTCTATTTTAAGCAAAGAGAAACTCGTGAACTGGTATTTTATTGTATGAATTGTCATGAAAAAGTCACCTACACAAAACAATACATACTTTGAGTTTTTAAGTTCATGCAAGACAAAGGAATTTTCTGGATTCAACACAAGTACCTCAGATAATATGAGAAATAATGACAAAAACAAGAAAGAAAACAATTTAGACAATGGAAGCATATGGGGAAACAGTCTATTTTGAAAGCATAAACACGAGACTAATTATACTAATTATACAATTTTTTTTTTTTATAAATTAATACTTTAATTCAGCAAGGACACATTAAATTGATCAAAAATGAGAGTAAAGGCATTTATAATGTTACAAAACATTTACAGTATATTTCAAATAAATGTTGTTCTTTTTAACTTTCTATTCATCAAGGAATCCTGAAAAAATTGGTCAAAAAAATGCTAAAAAACACAGTTTTCACAAAAATGTTAAGCAGCACAACTGTTTTCAATGTTGATAATAATCATGAAATGTTTCTTGAGCAACAAATCAGCATATTAGAATGACTCTGAAGACTGGAGTAATACAGTAATGCCATCACAAGAATAAATTACATTTTAAAATACATTAAAATAGAAAACTGTTATTTAACTGTTATTGTAATAATTTTTCACAGTATTACTGTTTTACTGTATTTTTGGTCAAATAAATGCAGCCTTAGTGAGCTTAAAGAGGTAGATCACTCAAAAATTAAAATTATCCCAAAATGTCCTCTCTCTTAAGCCATCCTAGGAGTCCAGGCCCAGATGAGATGAAGGTCCTGCATCTAGCCCTGACTTTTCAACTAATCTATCTCCTGCAAAGGCCCATTTCCCTTTCCTTTCCCTATGTATAGACGTTATCAAAATTATTCCAGTTCGCATATATCCGCGGACACAACTAATTTTTCTGTATTATGCGGACCAGTAAAGTAATTTGGCAAATATCACTTTTTTTTAAAAAGACCAAGCTTCTGTGCACATACACACTCAAACACGCAAACCTATAGATTTAACACGTAAATGAACGGCAAGAATGCATTAAAGCTATTCGGTTTTCAGTAGGAAAGGTGTCATTTAAGCGGCCCCTAAAGTAATAAAAATTTTTACAACGGAAGTGATTCAATCAAAAACCAACTTTAGCTCGATAAGAATATTCCTATTGTCACTGTGAAGCAATATGTATTGTGAAAAGCACTATATAAATGAAGATGACTTGACTTGACTATATGACTTTTCACTTTTAGTCAAACATAATCGGAGTTATATTAAAAATATTCTGGCTCTTCCAAGCTTTATAATGGGAGTGAATAATAACTGAGATTTTTAAGCCAAAAAAGCATGGAAGAGCCAGAATATTTTAAATATAACTCTGATTGTGTTTGACTGAAAAAAGAAAGTCATATACACCTACAGTAGGATGGCTTGAGGGTGAATAAATGATGGACTAATTTTCATTTTTGGATGAACTAATCCTTTAAGACTCTTGTTTTAAAAATTTTTTTAAATCTTACCGACCCCAAACGTTTGAACAGTAGTGCATGTGTTAAGAACTGACTAATGTGCTTGATAACTAATCTTGTCTGTGCAAAAGTATATTCAGTATTTCAATTTCTGTTATGACAGTGTTGCTCATAACCAAAAATATCCAATCAGTAAACCTTGTAACTTTCCTGTGATATGTGTAAGGACACCAAAAAGGATCTGTTTATAAAGAAAAAAACACCCACAAATTCCATCAATGCAAAACCAGAAGTTCATACATGTAGAAAAGAAGTTCCACCACTTAAAGGACAATCAAGGCATCTTTAGAGCTTAGTATAAGCACTGGAATGTCCCATAGACCATTTGAAGTACATTCCTGTTCATTTTTACAAACAGAGGCCTGAGTCAAAGTTCTCTGGAAATCAATAGCAGGCCAAATACAGAGCTTAACTTGTTTTGAACCCAGAAAATTCCTTGAGTCAGTTGTCTTGCTATGTGTGAGTTCTTTCATCCTCGCCGTTGTGAAGGTGTGTTTGAGGTTTATGAGCTCTCACAAGCAAGGATAAACAATAAGAGTCACAGAAAACATATATGCTTTTTATGTTGCTCTTTAAATAAATTCTTTTTATGTTTAATTGCTCACAAACACCATCCTCGCTACAAAAAAAGAACGAGTATTGATTTTGTTGCAGTGTTATGGTCTCAACCGAAATCCATTAAAGACACTTCCCTTACTTAAACCATAAAGAGCAGCCACCATGTGGCGGATTGAATTGGCATTCTGATAATGGGCCATTGTTTTCCCTTCAAGCCCTCTGCACTTACGCTCCTTAAGATGTCATGAATCACCACAGAAGCTGTTTCTTTCACTGTCCTGGATGGAAAGTTGATTGGTGGTCTTTTTATATCCCAGCAGCACCTGGAGCCTTGGAAGCTCTATGCCACTGTGGGGGTCCTGCTGGTTATCGACATCCTGTCCCTTATGATTTGGCAGATTGTGGATCCCCTGCATATCACAGTGGAGGTACGGCAGCACTCCATCCCATCAGTTTTTCATCAGGGACTGTGTTTTTACGAATATGACACAGTTGGATTTATTGTTTTGCCACAAGGTGCATATGAACAAAATATTGAATTACCTACTGTTCTGTTTCTCTTTCTATCTGAGTAGAAGTTCACTAAAGAAGCACCTAAAGGGGACGTGGATCAGTTGATTGAGCCTCTGCTGCAGCACTGCAGTTCAGAAAAGATGAACACTTGGCTTGGTAAGATTCGTTCTGGGTCTGAATCTTTTCGCACTGCACCCAATTCTGTTTTGTTTTTGTAAGAAAAGCCTGCGGTTACATTTCATACATTTTATCAGTTCATACATTCCCTGACTTTGCCGTGCAGTATTTAAGTGCAAAAACCTGCATTTTATTTACCAACCACCCTTAATCCAGTTTAAACTGGCACTATCTCTGCTGGCTTAGGACTGTGGCAGGCATATTTAAATGTAGTCATTGTTGTGGAAAGTAGGAGGTAAACAGAATTTCCTTTGAAAGAGATGCTTGTGTATATTTTCTAGTGATCATGCTGGCAGTGATTCATGAAATGATTATTAAATGATATGTTATAACTACTAGCATTTATCCAGATGCGCAGTGTAGTCAAGCACACTTTAGACATTTTAAAGAGCCAAATGAAGTGTCTTGATCACACTGGAGGAGTGATGCAGTATATCTTCAGTAAAGTATGAAGATTCCTTTATGAAAAAGAAGTGTTTAATTGTATTGAATGTATACTTGTAGTATACTTCAAATATTTCAAAGTATATTTTTAAGTAAGTACTGTAAATAAGTATATTTAAAAAAAAAAAAACTGCTTTCAGATAGTAAAATATTGGCTACTTAAATGCACTTAACAAGAGTAAACATGGCTGTTTTTTGCACTTTGTAATGTAAAATTAAAAGTTTTACTTTAAACTAGATTATATATCAATCTTTAAAAAATCTTTTGTCATGCTTTAAAGTACACTTATTTTGATATGTTGACTAAAGCAAGTACTTTTAATTCATTTGAATTAATTTTACTTTTAATTAATAATTTTAACTGTAGTGTGTTATTCAATATTATGTATAAGTCAGTATATTTTAAATCTACCAAATTGCAACGTCTTTATTCAGGGTAGCCGCGGGTCCTTAAAAAGTCTTAAATATATTTTTCCTAATAAAAGGGCTTAAAAAGTCTTAAAATATCTTAAATTCAGATTCGATAGGTCTTAAATATTTTTTGTCGCATTACCGCAAAAATGTCTATAGTCTGACAGACCCAATGACTGATCATTGGACAGAGGATTTTATTTCTCGTGGTAGTTAATGCGTTGCGTCATCAGAGAGAATTGAGATAGCAGGTAGCCGTAATGGGCAAGTGCAAATTTAATGATAAATGGCTCGAGAAAGATTACTTCTCGTGGTGGTTGAGGCCGGTGCCGGGAAATGTCTACAAGGCAAACTGCGCCGTTTGTAGAAAATGTTTTAAACTGGGTACAATGGGCATCAAAGCGGTGGAATCGCACACGCAGAGCGTCTAAATGCACCTTTTGCGGTAATGCGACGAAAATTGTTGAAAGATGTTTTATATGTTTTATGTGGGTTATGTTTTATGTTTTCTAATACGTCATCAACGGAATGATCCAGGGAGCGCTGCACGAAAGCGCGCTGCGCGGCGCCATCTGCAGGACAAAGCTCAGCCAAGATGTAGGAATATTTGATCAGAGCCGTGCACAGATACACATTTTTAAATAAATCTGCTGTAGCAGAGCTACTGCAAGTGATTTTCGGTGCTGGAAATCCATATATCCTTTGCTGAAACAAACTACCGCGTCGTCATGGAGAGCGCAGCTCATGGTTGCTTAGTAACGGCAGCCACCGGGGCGCAAGCTTTGGAAAGGAGAAAGCGGTGCGGGCGCGTTTTCTATGCGTTTTTAGACGCGACATATGAACGGTCCCTAAAATAGTTCAAATGGTTCAACGCACCAAAAGCGAGTAGAGTCAGCGCTGAAACGTGTTACTCGCCCGGTAACTTTTTTATGAATGGTGGTGAGAATTGAATATAACAGTGCTTCCCAAACTGTGAGCCGCGCCCTCCCCCCCACCCCCCCCCCCCGGTGGGCCGTAGCGGTATTGCAGAGGGGCCGTGGCTAGGCTTAAATCATGGCTTAAATCAAGATATTAAAATAATTTTAAAAATTTAAATATTCTAATTATTCTGAAATGTGATTTTACCCCCTCCTTATTACACAAACATAAAACATATAAAAACATTTGTTTTCATTATAGCGAGGTGAGATACATTGCTTATTTTCAAACTGACATCAGTTGCTGACATCGTGTGTTCATGTTTTACAGCAGAAGCAGACAAGCGCCCTGTTGTTTGTGTACAGAAACCGATAAGTGCGTTTTAGTGAATTAGCACGCAGTATTCAGGTCAGGTGACAAGGCTGCTAGTCACTTCAAAAAGACGCGCTAGCTGAGAGAAGTTTCGTCAAAGTTGACTAAAAGTGATAGAAGATTTATAATTTCGACTCCTGCAAGTCCTTGTACACCATACACGTCTTACATACTGAACCCTTGTTTGTCCTTTTGCGTTTGTTTGTGTGTGTGTGCGCACGCGCGTGTAAATGTGCGGCAGATGTTCATGTATGTATGTTTGTGTGCTCGTGTGTTTTAAATGCAGTTACAAAGCAATTACTTGGTTTTATTTAACTCTGAAACATGAAATGTGGAGTTATCTGCTTTTGCTAAAATACAAACTTTTAATATATATATATATATATATATATATATATATATATATATTAAAATACAAACTTTTTATATATATATATATATATTTTTTATTTTTATTTTTTTTATTTATTTATTTATTTATTTTTTTCCCAATGAACTTTAATTTTGTAAGTTGCCTGTATTTTTTGGAGTTTTTATTACTTAATCAAAACAACCCAACTGCAGTTTGATTGATATTACTTGGAATGCACAAAAACAAAAACATGATTTGTGAGAATTCATAAAAACTTTTCAGTTAACAGTTATCTGTTTTTGCAAATGAACTCTTCAAATAAAGAATGTTTACGTCATCTTTCACCAGAATATAAAAATATTACATTTTATGGTAGTTCTCATAATTCACATAAATTCTCACAAACTTGTTAATAAATGTTGATAATTTTGTGCAAAGAGACAATCGGCTTTATTAAATATACCTAATATACAAAGTATCTAAATATATCTATATACTATTGATCTATATGTTTTTTATAACAAGGGGGGGGTTGTGGAGCTTTTGCTATGTTTTTGGGGGGCCTTACTACTCTGAAGTTTGGGAAGCTCTGGAATATAAAATTTGCAACGGTTGTGAAGTAATTATATGAATAATAGTCTGACGTGATGCAGGCTTGCTGTAACAGTGCTGTGTTTTCATTTTCGATTCACTGTAAATGCTACTTTGTTTGTGACGGTTAAATTTGCATTTGGGAACGCAACATTCGTCATTAGATTCGTTTATAATTCTGTTGTTGTTTACAAAGAGAAGTCTGTGTCACATGATTCTTCAGTAATGCTGATTTGCTGCTCAAGAAACATTCACTATTTATTATTATCAATGTTAAAATGCAGTTTTTGCTACTTAACATTTTTGTGGAAACGATACAATTCAAACATTTGTGGTAAGATTTAAAAAAGAGAAAAATTAATACTTTAATTCGTCATACATTAAAGTGATAAAGTGAATGAAAAGTGAAGACATTTAAAATGTTAGAAAATATTTCTATTTAATAAATGCTTTGATAAATGTAATATATTTAATAATATAAAACTGAAAAATAAAATGTATCACCATTTCCACATAAATATGAAGCAGCACAACTGTTTTCAACATTGATAATAATCAGAAATGTTTCTTGACCATCAAATCAAATTGTAATGATTTCTGAAGGATCATGTGACACTGAAGACTGGAGTAATGATGCTGAAAATTCAGCTTTGATCACAGGAATAAATTACATTTTATAATATATTAAAATAGAAATCTTTTTTTTTTATTTGTAAGAATATTTCACAACGTTGTTGTTTTTACTGTATTTTTGATCAAATAAATGCAGCCCTTGTGAGCAGAAGAGATTTATTTTAAAATCATTAATAATTGTTTCCAAACTTTTCGCAGATACTTTAATAATAACAATTCTATTAATACATTTAATATATTATATAATATATTAATTACTATCACGATTATTAAATTTCCATCATAGGTTTGGTCTTAAATTTCATGTAAGGTGGTATTAAAAAGGTCTTAAAAAGTCTTAAATTTAACTTGTTCATATCTGTAGATACCCTGTTATTGAAAATGTGTAATTACAAAAACTTAAATGCATTATATGCAAGTTTCAATAGAAATGACATCAAAGTGTATTATAGATTATTTTTTAAAAGTATGTTAAAGTGTACTTATTTTTCACAAGTGTCCTCGATGACCTACCGCTTAGAACCAACACACAAGATGGGGAATTACAGCGTGCAAATTGTGGTCAGCGTTATTTTTTGGTCATGTTTGCATCATGATTTGCATAATTCCTATAATTAATCAGATATTAAAACAACAGAGACAGTGCATGCAAAATAACAGTGGCCACAGTGTGTCTCTTCTCTTGTTCATCATGACATCTCATCTTTGGTGTTGGGCTCAAAAAAATAGTTGCTGTCTGAAAAAAGCCTATGAGCCTGTGTCTGTGTGAAAGTGATTTAATAAAGGAACCCTGGTGGTTTTGACCTTCAGCCTTCTTGTAAGTGTTTAAGTAATTAAACATATTAATTGCTACCTTTTATGAGACAAATTGGACTGGCCTTGCTCTTCCAGTTATGGTCATTAAAATGAGCCTTCAGTATGTTCTTCAGGCGGAGTCCTTGAGAAATGAGCACAGCTGCCCATAAACAGGCCTGTCATAATACTTTCTGTTATTACAGTTTCTACAAGTAAACCATTCGTAGGATGACTTCAGGGGCATTTGGTCCAAAGACGCATGGAACGCAAATAAATTTTTGAGCAAGCACATAACCAGCCAGTGTTCAAAACTATTTCCTTACCTTAGCCGATTCACAAAGATAAGCTTGTAAAAATGTTTTTATTTTGAGTGGTACTGGTAGGTTTCCGCGGGAAATATGAGTTTGCCTTTGCGTCATTACGTCACATCTGTATACATAAAGGAGTCCTCACAGCAGCTGGAATAATTAAACTACTGATTTTAATGGCAGATTTTAATCCAGAAAGATCCAAACGACAATCATAAGTGACAACTGGAGATTCACCCGTAGTCAAAAGCAAAAAACTTCGGACGCTGATACACACTTAATATACATAGTCACGCAATGCTGATTTTATTAATTTTAACCATTTGAAAACAAAGTATAACAATAATAATAATTTGCAAGGTTTGACGTGATCCAAGCTAAGTGATGGTTAGATTTAATCACCATTGGCAGCGCAATTTATTGTAATGCTTTTTTTCTCAGTTGGTCAGAAAAAAATTGGCAGACATGTTACTTGCTTATTCAGATGACATTTTCTGGTAAAAATTCTTATTTTGGTCATACTTCCAAGATGTTGAATCTGTGATTGTGAAGTACAGTATCCACACCAGTCCAGTGACTGACAGCAAACATTAGATTCATCCGCGCTGAGGAGCCGTGCCAATGCACAACCCATGTAAAGATGACAATTCCACAAATAACTGCAATTGCAGGTTTCAAACAGAGATGGCGACAAAGAGGCAAATCTTACGGACTGCTGCTTTAAAAGTAAATCCTACACCAATTTTTGAGGGATGTGAGGGATGACTGGCTAGATACAGGCAAAAGTCATGAGAGCAGTCAGCACCTGTGACTGACTAATTACCCTGTCAGCGTGATAATGTCCACCTATCATGTTTGCATTGACCTGAATGCATCAAACTAGTGGAAATGGATGGACTAATTACATAGTAAATAGCTCAGATAGCCCCATTTTGGTCACATCCAAATCCAAATGAACTTGAAATGATAATCTGAGAGTGAGCTGGTTTTTAGCAAGCACTCAGTTAAATTAAATCTGCACCCCGTCTGTGACCTTCATTACATCGACAGTGTTTACCGAGGATTTAATGGTCAGACAAGAAGGTGACTATAAATAATAATGTTGTAGATATTTTTAAAGCACTCTAAAAATGTTTAAAAATTCATCAACTTGATGAGGCTGTGATTTGGCTTGATTTAATAAATAGTATGATAATTTACAATACCTTTCAAAAGTTTGGTGTCAGTAAGATTGTGAAAGATGATCATTAAGGCTGCAAATACATTAAAAATACATTAAAAACAGTTATATTTTGAAGTATTATTACAATATATACAACATATATTTTAAAATGTAATTTATTTCTATGATGACAAAGCTGAATTTTGAACAGCCATTACTCAATTATTCAGTGTCACATGATTTTTCAGAAATCATTCTAATATGCTGATTTGCTACTAATGAAACATTTATTATCAATGTTACTATCACTTTTTATGCAAAATATATTATTATATTAGTATATTATATATCATCTAAAATAAATCAACATTGTTTGAGCAGCCCAATGTTTTCCACAGCATCAATAGTGAGAGTTAAAGTGATTTGGGATTGAACAATATGGATATTTGGGAAACCTGTTGGTTATATTTGTCTCTTTTTTTGACTTTTAGGTGTCGTGTATGGCTATAAGGGTCTGCTGCTGCTACTGGGTATTTTTCTGGCTTATGAAACCAAATCTGTGTCCACTGAAAAAATAAACGATCATCGAGCTGTTGGGATGGCCATCTACAACGTCTCTGTGAGTCTGTTCATCTTTTTAAACTTATCCCTGTAGACATTTTAAGAAGCGCCTTGGGTGACTTTTGAAATGTCAGTTGTCACCCAAATATTGTCCAATTAAAAGGTAGAACTGTTCTGCTGACGTGACTGAAATAGCACCACGGAGGGTTTTTTTCCCCTTTTGTTGCTCAAGTTTAGTTGGGAGTTGGCGTGTGAATCAGACGCAATGTCCGTCTGGAGCTGTTGTGTGTCACAACACAATCATAAGCAGGAAGAACATGCCTGGAGCTCTTCAGTGTGGCTCTGCTACATTTGATGGAAGTGAAGTGTCTGAGCCTGCCATCTCGAATGCTGTCCAGGGATGCAGAGCTTTCCAGAGGACAGGGAAAGGGAGGGAAAAGAGCTTCCCCTCATCATCGGAAATAAGCTTGCATGTCAGTTTGATGGGACTGGAGTTCTAAAGTAGTTAGAAAACTCAAGTAAAGTGGTCTCTCAGTAATGTTGAAAGTTGTTTGTTTTTGCACATCATCTCATCTGTTCCACTTTAGAATTTCAGTGCCGCCCCACGGCTCACGAGTCATGAAAACAGCACGTACCACACTGATAACACCCTCAATATAGAGGGTAAATACACGGGAATCTCTTTTGATTTGCCATAAAAATTCCTTTTCTGTTTTCTATGGCGAAGGCTGATTGGAAATGAAGCACAAAGCTTTTGTCAATCAGCTATTTCATTGTAGGCTTTTAATTTGAAGCAGTGTGTTTCTCTTCATCTCGGCCTCCAAGGATTACCCATTATACACTGAACCCAATTTAAGCTCAAATTGAGGGAGAGACTTTAGATCAGCAAGGGGCCAAATTTTGCATTTTAATCTTTTCTCTCCCTTTCTCTCTTTTTTCCAAGTCTCAGGCTGACTCCTGGTCCTTAGCGAATGCCCATTCTGCTAAAGAAATGATTTCAGATGCCATCTGTCATGTCATTACAAACTCCATCACTTTTTAGAATTTCAGCTGCTTGGAGGACAATAATAAAGACAATAAGAGCTCACCTCTTTCACAGGAAACAGATTTATTCACATTTTGACGACTTGTTTGACACCCAAATCAAGAAATGGAATGCACAATAGAGCTTTACATATATATATATATATATATATATATATATATATATATATATATATATATACAGAATATATATACTCATAGTTTAAAAGAATAGTGCCCCCAAAAATAAACTTGATGAAATAAAACAGTAAATAACAACTTTTTTTCACACTCTGAGCTAGAACATGAGCTTTGTTTTTGGATTTTGACAATCGTGATCACTATTAACTATCATTACATGGAAAAGATCTGTTTTTGTCCACAAAATAAAAGTCATATGGGTTTGAAACGACATGAGGGATGAGTAAATAATGACATACTGTAAATTGTGTCACCATTTACTCATCCTTACATCGTTACAAAGCTATATCATTGTGTCCTAGCCATAAAAAAGATTCCAGCAAGAAGCAATTTGTCTGTCCACACCAGTTGTGACACAGCTACAAAATGCAACAAAATCAATCAAAAATCACAGCCAATCAGAGGAGCGTGTGGGTGGAGTCTCTCTGCAAGCGCACTGCACTTGCAATGAAATGGATAAGTACATTATCAAATTCATAAATATTACACTACTTTAACATTATTAAAAATACATACTGAGTGACTGAAATAAATGTTGTCATAGAAACACTTGTTCACACTGAGTTCTCAGTTTGAGCGTTCTTGTTTCCATTCATTTATTTTCAAGATCTGTGGGTAATTATCCATTGTCACTTTCAGTATGGCTATAAATGTCACGAAAAATGATATTCAAACTCAAATTAGATGCGTTTAACATTAAATAAAGCACATAATCAGATTCACATAATCATATATCATATAATTATAATCATTGTTGCTGTTGCAGACATCGTTTCTAAAATAGAATCTAGCCATCGCGGCTGGTTATAGGACAAAATCTCTGAACATGGCAAAGATACCTTTTATCCCGTGTCGCTGTGTTGTGTCACGACTTGTTAGGACATGGTTCATGACTTTTATTCTACTGTGGTATTTCTAAAATAATGCTCTGGCTGCTCTTTTCCATTTAATGACAGGGAATGAGGATTCACTTACTGCTTGCATTATTTAGCATGGCTGTGCATTTTAAACTAAAACCATGTTTATTTTCTTACATCATTAATGCTCTGCCGTGGTGTGATTCAAATCGTGCTCTGTGAAGGCCGCAGGCTACTGCTGTTAGTCCAGCTGTGAAATGCTTCGATTTGAAGAGACTGCTTTGCACTTTTTGCCCTGTCCAAATAAATAATGACCCTGCAAATAAAGATCACCTCTGTTGATGACAGGCAACATTTTCTTTTTGCTAGCTTGGATGAGATTTTACTGGTTTTGTGAGAAAGGACTGACTGTTGATCAATATTTATTGATTCACACTTCTTTCTCTCTTGGTTTCTGTTCTCCTAACCTCTGCTTTCAAAAGAAGTTTTTTTTCATTGTGTTATATGAACATCATGTTAAAAATGTTCTTGTAAACTTATTATCATGGCTTCATCATTTATTGTTGCTACTTTTTAAAAGCCTTTAATGAAAATATTGCTAAATGTTGTCCCACACCCACACTTTACGTCATAAATATTGAAAATCCTTACATGTAAAGATTCTTAAAAATATTAATTCTTGCATGTATGATAGTCGCAAAAAAGAGTCATAAACCATTTCAATATTCAATATTATATTGTGTAAAAATGTATTTAAGGAAAATTTCCAATCATAATATTTTGTCAAATTATGCAAAAAGGGTATATTTAGAATACATAAAATGCTATCTATGAAATTAGCCTTAAGACAAAGGAATGTGTAATTTTATTATAAACATGTTTAAACCTCTTTTCTGTCATACAATACAAGTATTTGCAACATTTTTTGGCTCAGAAACATAATTCAGAAAAAACTGATAGAACCCTCTCTTGTATATCCACTGTTGAACCAGTGTTATTTTAGTTTTATTTATAATATATAATATTATAGTGTTTATTAATATTTTATCAGCTTTTTTATATTTTCATATTTTGTTATGTGCTTTTGTTATTGTTATTATATTTTTTATATTTAATTTATTTCAATTAGTTTTTTATTTCAGTTTTAGTTGTAGTAATTTTAGTACTTCAGTTTAAACTTATTAAAGTTAGTTGCCAATGCAACAGTTTTTTATGTTTTTAAGTTTTTCACCTAATATTTACATATTTTTAATGAAAACAATTTTTAATAACTGTAGTTTTATTTAACAATAACAGCATTGTCTTGGACTTTGTCTGTAGACAAATTAATGTAGTGAGAGGGGAAAAAAATTAAACAAAATGTAAAGTTAAAGGGTTAGTTCTCCCAAAAATGAAAATTCTTCTTTCATCTTCAGAACACAAATTAAGATATTTATAATAAAATCCGATGGCTCAGTGAAGCCTGCATTGCCAGCAAGATCATTTCCTTTTTCAATCCCCAGAAAGGTACTAAAGACGTATTTAAAACATGTGACTACAGTGGTTCAACCTTAATGTTACGAAGCGACGAGAATACTTTTTGTGCCAAAAAAAACCCAAATAACGACTTTATTTAACAATATATAGTGATGGCCAATTTCAAAACACTGCTTCGAAGCTTTTCGAATCAGTGGTTCAGAGCGCCAAAGTCACGTGATTTCAGTAAATGAGGCTTCGTTACGTCATGAGTGTTTAGAAATTTCAATAGTTCACGTGATTTTGGCAGTTTGATATGTGCTCCGAACCACTGATTCAAAACAAAAGATTCGTAAAGCTTTGAAGCTTTATCAAGCAGTGTTTTGAAATTGGCCATCACTAGATATTGTTGAATAAAGTCACTATTTTTATTTTTTGTTTTTGGCACACAAAAAGTATTCTCGTCGCTTTATAACATTAAGGTTGAACCACTGTACTCACATGAACTGTTTTTAGTAGCTTTCTGGACACTGAAAGTGTTAATTGTCTTGCTGGCAATGCAGGCCTCACTGAGCCATCGGATTTTATCAAAAATATCTTAATTTGTGTGTCGAATGTCTTACGGGTGTGGAACGACATGAGGGTGAGTAATAAATTACATAATTTTAATTTTTGGGTGAACTATCCCTTTAAAGAAACACCTGTATATGTAACTGTTTCTCTCTCTCTCTTTCAGGTGTTGTGTATGATTACCGCTCCTGTCACCATGATTCTATCGTCTAAGCAGGATGCCTCGTTCGCCTTTGCCTCGCTGGCCATCATCTTCTCTGTCTACATCACTCTAGTTGTCCTCTTCGTCCCCAAGGTACAACAGAAGATCATTTTCTCAAAACAAGAAGGAGTGCTAATGTAAATATTGTATTACAGTGATGAATATTAATGGTGGATAACTAGAGCAAACGAAGGAGTGATCAAAGAGGCGAGTTAATGTGTGACATATGCTTCTCTCTCAGCGGTCTGCTTGTGAAATCTTAAAGCGCAATGAATGATGATGCTATGGAGATGTGGTGTAATCAGTGTCATTGGAGGACAGGTGTTATTAGACATCTCAAGGGAACATGAAAGAGAGGAAAGTGAAGACACTCTGCTATTATACAACAATAAGAGCTGTTATATACACAAAGAAAGGAAGCTTTCATTCATGTTATATAGACCTTATGCATCAGAGAAACAAGCGCGCAGCCATCTTTAGAATTTTGTGTTTGAACTTCCGTTATTGCCGTAGCTCTATATATGGCATCGCTGTTGAAGAGTAATTAGCAGGAATTAAGGTCTATATAAGAAAAGTCTCTGAGTATTTGAAGAATGACATATCTCCAGACCACACTTTAAACTCGAATAAGTTGGCAAAACTCAAAAAATTTTAAGCAATCATTTGCCTCAAAAATGTTTAAAAGAAATTTAAAGTTTAAGTAAGCAGAACTGGCAGACTTTTATTTTGTACCCATACATTTTAATTGTTCTAAACTTAAAATGTTTAAGTACACTACTTCATACATTTAACTTAATATTATTATATAACTTCAATGTAAACATATTTATTGGTGTAAATATAGCTAGCTATAACAAGCTAGCTAAACATTCAGAAAAAGCTAACTTGGTAATTTTTCTAACATGTTAGAAATGTAATAGCATGTAATAGCACTTGCTGAAAGAGTGCAGCAATATACAGCATTTGCTGTAACATACTTGCTCTCAAACCAAGCCACATGCACCATTTGTCACCATGATGGTAACTCTCCAAAAACCCACATTAACAGAAACTCTTCTAAATTAGCAAAACAAAACATTAATCACTACTAAATCTTCCACTTAACATTAATCTTGCACAAAAAAAACATTATATAACACTTAATTTTAGCATTTACTCTCCCTTTCGAGTGCTATGGGCTAAGCATGCTGGGATATAGAAATCCCAGCCCAGTTTCAGGTAAACTTAAGATTGTCTGAACGAAAAGAAATAAGTTCATAAAACTCAAAACATTGAAACAGTTCAGTTTACTTAAAATATATCAGTTTTGTGAAGAAAAATAAAGTGCTAAAAACTCATAAAAGTTAATTTGACTGAACTAATTTGTTTAATTTAAGTTTGTCCTATTCTTAATTATTTTGAGCGTTGGGGTTTACAGTGTTATTTTAGTATTATTTTTATACAATTATTTTATTTTTATATTTTCTTGGCTAGTGGTGTGCACATAATCAAAGACCCTATAACTCGGCGAGTGCAGTCAAATTTGAATCGAACTCATATTTGCACACTCTTTTTTTATATCTATTATTTTTATTTTATTTTTATTACTATTATTATTTCTATTGTTGCCTGCTGCTCATGGGTTCGCACTCTATTTTTAATAAATAGCAGATAGTAGACAGTACAGTATATGTTGTGCAGCTTGCAGTACATTAATATTCTGTCAACATGAATCTGGTCTGTTGTTATACCTAGTGTGGTGTGTGTTTGTGTGTAGATGCGGAGGCTTATCACTCGTGGTGAGTGGCAGTCGGACCAGCAGGAGACCATGAAGACCGGTTCATCCACAAACAACAACGATGAAGAGAAATCCCGCCAGCTGGAGAGAGAGAACAAAGAGCTGCAGAAGATCATCCAGGAGGTTCTGTGTCACCTTCACTTTCTCCAGCACACAGTTTGGAATGTCTGATACCAGGATTGAACATATTTCAGAACTGAATTGAGCCAACAGGATGCAGAATTGTACTTTTAATTAAAGGAACACGTACATTGCATGTCTGTCTGTCTGTCTATCTGTCTGTCTATCATTTTAATTTTATAGACCATGATAGAAAAAATGCAAAGGAAACAGTGTTATTTTAGTACTGTTTATATACTATTATATTTTTTCATTTTTTGAATAAGCTTTTATTTTAATATTTTAATTTTAATTTTAAAGTTTTAGTAATTTTATGTGCTTGTGTCATTTTTAATAGTTTTTTTCTTTAATAATTCTATTAAACGTTATTTATTAATTAGTTTTAGTAATTTTAGTGCTTCAATTTAAATGTATTTTATTTCAGTTAATTGCTCTCTAATATTTTCATGTAATATTCATATTTTATTCTATTTAAGCTTTATTTCAATTTACAAAAACAATATTTATTAGTTTTAGTTAACAATAACAACACTAAAAGCAAATTCCCCATTTGTATAATTGTAAATGGTAAAATCCTCCTCCTGTCATTCCAGTTCAGCATCCTGTGGATCATGTGGCCAATCCAATTCAAATTCAAGCTTCAAAGGGAGCTCGTTCTTAAATTCTGAATTTGGCCCTATCCTGTCTGGGATAGGGCCAATAGATGTCATGAGAGCATACTACTTTTATCTTCCTTTTCTCAGTGGTTTTCAAATCTGGTTAAATACGTTTAATATTTTTAGGGCCAGTTTCTCATTTAGTTTTGTTTTTTTTTTCCAACAGAAAGAGGAACGTGTATCAGAGCTGAGAAATCAGCTGTCAGAGCGACAGGCCCTGCGCTCCAGAAAACGCCCCACCTCCTCCAATCAGAACCACAGCTCTCCTTCTCTTCCCACTCCTCAGAACGATCCCAAATCGCTCCTCCCGCCACCAGGATACCCCCTCCCTGCTTCTGACAACCACTCCCTCCCTCCCACCTTCTCCAACTCCTCCGCCCTGTACCAGCCCGACGGCAAGATCAACCGCAACAACTGTCACCCTGGACGACTGCAGCTCCTCTACAAGTGAGTCACGGGATGCTAGAGGAACTGAGATGACATGCAAGCGGGGACACAGCAAAGTGAAAAGCAGGGAGAAAAATAAGCTACCTTGATTCATGGTCCAGAGTTTTCCCCATCTTGTCCAGCAGAGGGCCTTTGTTTCTTTGTTTGTTTCCGATACTTGCTGTGATTCATAGGATGTTATACACAGGAAGCTTGAGTATTTTGATTGCATCATTTGATGTGTCACCATATTTGAAAAACCACACATTCTTTGGACCATTACACCGTATAAATGAGTAACATTCAGCTGATTTTGACTCTGAAAATTGTGTAAGAAGAATGACATGCTAAAAAAGTCCTTACAGAAAATCATGGATTATAATAAATATTCCCATCATTCTCATCAAATGTGTTTTAGGACTCTACAAAACAATCACATTTTGTAAGACCGCAATTTTTCGATACTTTCTTACCTTGCATCAGTCATTTTTTTATTACTTTGGGCATTCATATTTCCTACAGTTCAGTTGGGCCATATAAATGAGCATTAGAGAGACTGACCGATTCACACTCATTCGGTTCAATGTCAATCGCAATTAAATTTTGATATCATGGACTATTGTGATATATTGAATTATAACATGTATCGCGATATGTATTGTATAGTGAGGATGCTGCCAATACCCAGCCTTAGTAATATCCCACAGTTCTCAGTAGTGGCCGATATGCAATAGCTAGTCAGGATGGTAACAATATGGTACATTTACATTTATTAATTTGGCTTTTATCCACTGCATTTTAAAGTACTTTGAAAAGTTTACATTTTATCAGTATGTGTTCCTTGGGAGTCTTGACCTTAGTGTTGCTAACACCATACTTGAACTGAATTTCCTATCTTTCCTTTCTTTCCTATTGTTCATCGACAAATTTTCCAATTTCACCATGACCTCATAAACATTCTGAAGTGCAGCTGACAGTATTACAAAATTTCTTGTGACCAACATCAACAGATTCCTTCCTTCCTGTTTATAAGCCCACTACCCCATTTTGAACTGACTTTTTTAGGGATTTTTATCCTAAATCACAGAAATGATGCCTCAAATCATGTTGCTTGTTGAAGAGAGGTGTGCTATTACTTTTCTAAGTAATCAGACTTATGATTTTCATCAGGCAAAATCCCATAAGATTACACTAAAGGAGGGACTTTTTTGTAAGCAACCAACTAGAACACCTTAAGAACCACCTAGCAACGCCCTGCCAACCTGAGGTGATTTTTGCATGGACAAAAATCACTCACAATTCCTTCATTAAAAACGCCTAGCTTCACAATAAGCTGCAATGATGTAATGAAATGATGTTGGTTTGCTTATAGCCAGCTTTTCTCCCAGAGCATGCTGGGATAATGTATTCACAAGCTGTTGAAGGCATTTGAAGGCTTTGTACAGAAGAGATGTAATTTCATCACAGATTTGGGGGTTTTGTTTTTATTCGATCCCTTGTGTAGCTGAGAGCTGCAGATTGAATCTCCCAGCATTCTAATGCGGTTTGCTTCTAAATGGCACCTGCCATATTGGAGCCGTCACAGGATGCTGCTACTTTGAAATGCAAATAACATTAAAAATGCATCGTGCAGCCATCTTTGTCATGTGCGTTTGATACCAAGCAACGATAAAGGGAAATTAGTTCATTAAGCAGAACTTAGATGAGCGTGAAATACGGTACTTTACAACGCACACATTCACACTCTTATCAGCTGCTTTGTGTAGTCATCAGTCAAACCACGTTACATTCCTGATTGATACAAAAACTGAAACACTACTGTACAATTCAATACATGATTTCTAAACCCAGTACAGAGGAAATGTTTCTTTTTCAAATTAATTTTTAGTCACCTCATCATGCATAATGCCAGTTTCCTGTCTGCGGAGCCCCTTGAAATGACAGTCTTCAATGGCAGCTTTTCCCAACAGCTGTGTGTCTGTTTGCCGCAGTGACCCTCGTAAATTCTCTTGCTTTTTCTCAGCGTGCATGGCTTGGATTCATCAGCGGGCCTATATGGCAAAGTTTCCCCGGTTTAATCCGGGCTTTTAATGATTCATTCCTGGTTTTTTTTGTTTTATTTAAGACTCTCTAATTTGGAGGGAAAAGATGTACAGAAAAAATCCCTACAGGAACTATGAGAGTCATTTGTCTATTCATAAGTGCTTGTGACAATAGCACATTGTTCATTATTTTAGGAACCTGTTATTACCTCATAATACTTGGAATGTTGCTGCTGGTTTCGTAAACAAACAGAGGTTGTCTTTGGAATAGCATACTAGCATACTACCCAAAAGTCCCTTTAAGACAAGTCATTTCACTCGGCGGCCATCTTTGAAATGCCTCTAGGGCATTCAAGTGCAGCTCCTATCTCTTTGAATAGGGAAACATCAAATTCTCCAAAGCTGTTTGCCAAGCTTTCGATTATGAAATCTGAAATCTGTGAAATCAATGAAATCTGACAACAACTGTCTCATAAATTTTGTTTCTAAATGCTCAAATCATGACAAAAAAACTGTATTTTTCAGGCTGGATCAAGCTAATGCGCAGTCCTAAATGCACAGTCCTCATTTCGGAGGCGCGCGTCTGATATACTGAGGACAGTATGCGGCAGGGTACCATATCCCATAATACAATGCTCTTGAATTGAACCGCAATAGAGTGCAACAGTCGGGATCCAGAAGTAAAAATCCTATTCATTTTCTTCTAGGAGAATTGATTTTAACAATGACTTAGAAACCTTCAATGAAAGATCTTCTGTGAGCTACGAGGTTGTTAATCTTTTGCCTTTAGCGAACATTATTTCAATTAATTTTTAAAAGAATCATGCTTAACAGCAGAATTCCTTGTGGAAATATTACATTACCCATGATTCTACTGACCAATCAGAGAATCGCGACAAGTAAATCACCCGTCTACTTCCATGAAGCACTGCGAATGATGTAGAATCAGTTTCCAACCCAAGACTGTGTACTTAATGACTTTAATGATGGAAAGAACTACAATCCCATGCAGCACTGCAAATAACATAGAGTACATCTCCATATGCTCTCAAACTTCTTAAATATTTATATGCAGTAAATGTAAAATATATTTTCTATAGACATAATCAACACATTTAAATCAATAGTTTGATTTTTCTCCATCGTTTTTAATTCATTTATGTCATTCGCAGTGCTTCTTGGGATTGTAGTTCTTTGCCTTATTGAAACCATTAAGTACACAGTCTTTTGTGCGATTTTCGAACACTATTTTGCTTTAAATCAAAAATTCATAATGTTGTGATTAACCGTGTAGCTGATTGGCTTAGTTCATGGCCTATAATCTCTATGGGAAAAAAAAAATGAATGGGGAAAATACTTCTAGAACCATGGTCGCTAAAAAAGTGAGCAGGCATTGTTGCACTCTATGAACCAAAGGTAATATTAAGCTCCCAAAAGTTAATTGCTTA
Source organism: Hypophthalmichthys molitrix (assembly GCA_037950675.1). Taxonomy (NCBI): domain Eukaryota; kingdom Metazoa; phylum Chordata; class Actinopteri; order Cypriniformes; family Xenocyprididae; genus Hypophthalmichthys; species Hypophthalmichthys molitrix. The sequence goes on along the minus strand of CM075510.1, from coordinate 19,595,390 downwards.
TTAAACTATTAAAATGAATATAACCTTATTTATTTATGGCATGATAACTGGATGCCATTTGCTGAATGGTGACTACAGTGTACCATACTACTGTTTGAAAGGTTTAGTGTAGCATAATACATACTACAGTTCGAGATGCTGTTTTTAATAAGACAGAATTGGTCCCACTTTATATTAGGTGGCCTTAACTACTATGTACTTACATCAATGTACTTATTGTGTTCATATTGTATTGCAAAACACTTTTGCTGCTACTGAGGTGGGATACGGGTAAGGTTAGGGACAGGTTTGGTGTTATAAGTATAGTTTAAAGGTGGGTTAAGTAAGGGAAGGGTCAACAGTGTAATTATAAATGTAGGCCTAATTGCAGATGTAATTACATGCAGGTAATCAAATGATTAAATACATGTATCAAATGATTAATTTAAATTTAAGTACATAGTAGTTAAGGCCACCTAATATAAAGTGGAACCAGAGAATTCAGTATGTACTGACAGTTTGCAGTGTGCTAGTATTCCATTCCAAACAGACACTGAACTGCATCATAAGCACTTGTGATTGGCTAAATGGTGCTCTGGTGATTTACATAAACGCTGATACAGGATGACTCTCCAGGAATCCTGGGGGAATGTTGTGAACAAACCCAACCGTGGTGTTAATTATGTAATATTTTACTCATCATTTCTCATCAAATGGTGGTTCAATAATAATCATGATAGTGATGTTCATGCAGACAATGTTATGCACAAATGTTAATTGTGTAAATGCTAAATGTACATGATAAATGTATTCTCTTGCACAAAGTATGAAGTATATACAGTCAAAGGTATTCGTATGTGAAAATATATTTGTATTTGTACTATGATAGATTCTGTACAACGCAATTGGACTAGTGTCTGGTGAAATAAAGACATTGTTTTTGCTACATTTTTTAAAACTGTTCATCTGTTTTTTTTTCTGTTTGATGTGTCACGTTGCACTCAGGGAGGCTACATTACTATATAATTGGAATTGCTTTATTATCCTCTGGGACAGTGTAAGGCTTGTCGGTTCATTATTTTGGAGCACTTTAGCCACCTTCCCCACTGACTGTGAATATGAGAATACTAACATAAATGAATATGATATGGCATCTGATGGCCTTTCAGTAGAAGTATATAGTGGTCAAAGGGGACTTCCAGAGTTGGTGCAATTTCCATTTAAACATCTGAGATATATTTAGAGCATTATTTAATGATTTTCCTGTGCCATAACCATTTAATGAGTCTACTGCATTTTAAAATACTGGTGGCGCTTCCATTTTTGGTAAAAACAAATCATTCCAAATAATAAGGTTGTGTTAAAAATTATCCTTATCCATCAGCTTGACTAAATGAGCTGTATTTTAATTGGTCAGGAAAATAATGTAATGCTTGGTGTTTTAATGTGACTTTGGTATCACAAGAAAATCTGTCAAGAGCTCCTGTAACAATATGAAAAAGACACAGACACTGTGCTTTTGTGGTCTTCTCTCCTGATTTAATGAACAATTTCCCTTGAATAATTCACCGAAAAGCACTAAGAATCTCCCCTTTTCTCCCAAATTCTCACTCACACAGCACTTTAAAACATAATTTTCTCCCTTTTCTTACTTCGAATGCTTATTTAGTATATTGACAGTGTGTACTGGAATGTTTCTAAAGCATGGAAATACATTATTTATTGTCAAAGTGACGGAAAGTGATGGGCTATTTCAAAACACTGCTTCATGAAGCTTCGAAGCTTTACAAATTATTTGTTTCAAATCAGTGATTCAGCGTGTATCAAACTGTCAAAGTCACGTGATTTCAGTAAACGAGGCTTCGTTACATCATAAGTGTTTTGAAATATTAATGGTTCGCCATTGGGGGGCGTGACTTTGGCAGTTTGATATGCGCTCCGAACCACTGATTCGAAACAAAAGATTCGTTAAGCTTTGAAGCTTCATGAAGCAGTGTTTTGATATCGCCCATCACTAGATATTGTTGAATAAAGTTGTTATTTGTTGTTTTTTTTCGCCGCACAAAAAGTATTCTTGTTGCTTCATAACATTAAGGTTGAACCACTGTAGTCACATTAACTGTTTTAAATACATCTTTAGTAGCTTTCTGGGCACTGAAAGTGTTAATTGTCTTACTGGCAATGCAGGCCTCACTGAGCCATCGGATTTTATGAAAAATATCTTAATTTGTGTTCCGAAGATGAACGAAGGTCTTACAGGTTTGGAACGACATGAGGGTGAGTAATTAATGACAGAATTTTCATTTTTGGGTGAACTAACCCTTCAAAGTCTTGGCTATAAAAAGCTGTTGAATGTTTACACCATTATTGCTTAGGAAAAAAAGATTAGTGAACATACACTAAGCTTTCATACATAGATAAATCATAATGTGACCTATATATAGGTAGGTGGCTACAATAGTAACCTGCTGTTTATTGACAATGATTTGAGATTTTTTTTAAAAATATGATTTCTATAAACTCTCAAATAAAAGGTTATCTTCCACAACATAAATCTTTATCTGCTTTAGCCTATTTAATGACTTTTTAGCAGAACACAAAATGAATCACAAATGACCCATGAAACAAAAATGGGAAAAAAGAAGTAAAAATTCACTGCACAAAAATATCAAATCATTAAGAAATAATGTAATTAATGAACTGGATAAACATAAAACACATGTGGCAGCTTGCCCTGACCTGAGATTTATAAAAAAGTTTTAGCTAAAAAGCAGCATTCACAGTTAAACGGATAGTTCACCCAAAAATGAAAATTCTGTCATTTACTCCCCCTCAAGTTGTTCCGAACCTGTACAAATTTCTTTGTTCTGCTGAACACAAAGGAAGATATTTGGAAGAACGTTTGTAACCAAGCAGATCTCGCCCACCATTGACTACCATACACTCAAAAAAATATTTCAGTCTAAACTTAAGTTTTATGTAATTGAATTACATTCAAATTTTCCATCCATTTGGATTACATAGTTTTTACATAAACAAACTAATAAACTTAATGTGATCCATATTTGTAAGTTATATGTAAATGAAATGGCTAAGATTTATGTAATAGTATGCAGAAAAATGCCCAGGTTATATAACACTGCTTAGTGTTCATGTGTGTGCGCACTACTGAGTTGAAGTACCATTGAAGCAGTGTCACAGTTAATAAGATAATTAAGTGATGATTGAACATTAATGATGAACACCTGCTGTTAACAATCAGAATGCTGAAGAAAGAGAAACAGCTGACTTCAGTCACAGCCTTCGATGAAATCAATTGAAGATAAAAGACATTAAATCTTTCACGATCTGATTAAACAACTCCACAATCTCTACAAAACATTACCCTTATTCAAATACTAGATGGAAATAGATAATGACTAATGAATGCCACTGTAAAGTGTCACTATGAACCACTGATTTTACTACTCCTTGACCGTGGTTGGTTAATTATAGGCCAGGAGTAACCACAAAAATGCCCACTCTATGTGTGCATCCCCTTAAGCCTGACATAATGGCGCATTCAAGGGAATTCCCCCTCAGTGAAACCACAGTCTCTGATGAGGAAACAATGTCAGCGGAAACATGCTTGCAGAGGGGGTTGCAAAATGAACAAATGAAATGCAATTTTACTAGGACCCCGCTTTCTAAATTTGAATATAAAGGTGATGATACACAGGGCAACTTTTTGAGCAATGTTGCCGAGCGATGTTGCTTGGGCACTTTTCCATTGAGAATGGGCAACAAATTCCTATCTGGAAATTTTTTTTTGCCCATTCATAATGAGAAAGTGCCCATCGCTCGACAAAACTGCCCGGCAACATTGCTCAAAAAGTTGCCCCGTGTATCATCACCTTCGGTTTCTAGTAAAATGGGACAACAAAAAGTTTGTTTGGCCTTTTTTTGCAGAGATATTTTGCACAGCCTCTTCACAACGATTCATTCTTTTGATCTCAGTAGCCTAATATCAGACAAATAACTGATTGTCTTCTGTTTTAAAGGAAAACTGCAAATGACATCAGAATATCATTAGATTGATTGTACAGTATATGGATTGCATGGATTGCTGAGAGTTCATTTGGTTTTATATTTATTAAAATTTAAATTTCAATACAGTGGCAGTGCAGAAGATTTTAATAAATAGGTAAATAAATAATTCAATAAATTAACTCGACAATAAATACACATAACGTTAACATTTTAACAAACATATATAAATAACATGGATAGCTGCAGTTGAACACAAAATGCCCATGTTTTCCCCCACATAGTATCATATAGAGTTATAATTTTGACCTGTTTTAATATAAAACATTGGCTAGAAGTCAGTTTAGTCTCTTTTTTTGTGTTTGTGTCATTGCAGTGGAAGCTCAGGAGACTCTTTTCCTCTGCACAGGTTTCCATTCTTTCCTTACTTTTCAAGTTTTGCTCAATGTCCATCTATGATCACAGAGCAAACACCCCAAAAAAGGTCTTTCCGTTTTCATTTTCGACACTGGGCAGGAGTAGTGACGTTGTCTTGGTGAGCAGTCTGTCTCCGGCTTGTAATTGGAAGGCCGCACCAAGATAAATTGTGTTGTACGACAGATCGTCACTGTCAGAGGCATACACGCAGGTGGAGCGGATAGCGCTGAAAAGCGGCTTGTAGCTTCCATAGGAATCAGAAAAGCGCAAAACCGCGTGGCTCATGTGCACAATGTCTTGGTCTTCAGTCCTGTCAGACGTGCAGCTGATGTGGAAAGAGACCTGGCTGTAGACGAAGTAAATGCCATTATCAGGAATGATGATCTCCCTATTTACTAATTTCAAGCCGCCTGAAGAGAAAGCCTGGTCCTGGTTCACTCTCCAATCTAGGGTTGTATCAGAGACTTCAGGGTTGTATGCACCTAGAAGAGAATACAAAAAACAAACATGGAATAAGTCATGTGCATATTTTACATTGGACATCAAGTGGCAACCCAACAAAGTAGCCCATAATTGCTTATCTTACGTTCTTTTAAATGTCTCTTAATTTCAATATGCTCTTGGCAGCCAACACACAAAGCGCACAAACTATATCTTTGCTGTGAGTGAAACTGCATATACTGTAATCATATTTTGTCTAGTTTGTATGGATTTCAAGGATGAGAGCATGCCATGCAACACAACGGTCACAGAAAATTCTATAGGAGTGAGATACAAACCTAGCACATATTCTACATTTTTGGACACACAACCCAATTATTCAAAATCACAGTCCAGACATCTTTTAGACTTCATATGGCCCCAAAAAGTATTCATTATTTTCATGATTTGTTATTCTATTGTCAAATTAACTTCAATAATTAATGTGGTTCAGATAACATAATATTTTGAGTTTCTGTTGATTAAACCAATCACCTTCATTGTATCTACTCAAATTTTTAATTTCAATGAACTCAAAATTTTAAGGCAACCGGGTAACTTACTTTTTAAGTTAAACCAACAATTCTTTTTTACAGTGTTTGGACCTAAAACGTATATTATAATCCAAAATTGTTTAAACTTTTAATGCATTCTGTAATAACTCTGGTGTGCGAGACTTTTCAGTATTTATTTCCAGCTCATTTACCACTTTGGAATCAAGCTTACCTGTTAAATGGATGGCAGCCCTGGAAGTGGAATTTGCTTTTGAAAAATGATCTCTCATTGTAAGCTTGAGCCCTGATGGGGAAAGATACAAAATGACTTTAGATTATTTAGTTTCACAGAAAATAAAATAAGCTGGTATGAATGGAACAAAGAAGATCTGAAACTGAGGGTCTGAACTCACCAGTTGCACTTTCCTGATTACTCTGAGACTATAGAGAGAACAAGAGACACATGGTTACACATCTAATAATACAATTATGTTAATGTGATGTGTGCGGATCAGGATTCTGACCTTGTTGAGCGTGAAGCAGACAGCAGCGGCAGCACACAGGGCAACAGCCAGAAGAGCCCCACACACCCGCCATACGCCTGACTTTGAAGAGCCAGCCTTCCTCCTCGACACCATCACCCGCGGTAAGGGCAGCGTTCCTTCTTCAAGATCCAACACTACCTGACTGGCATGCTCCATCATTACTGTGTGTTTGTCCTCTGAAAGCTCAAGTTAAACTATATGTACAAATGCAGATGCTGTCAAAATGCTTTTTAAAAGGTTCTGTAAAGTGTCCTCAGTGCAGTTTATAGCTTCAGTGCTTTGCTTGGTCGGTCTGTCACTGTTGTGTTCAGAATATGCCGGTTCTTCATTCTTTTTAAAGCTCAGAGACTGCTTGACTAGGGGAAACTCCAGTGATGTCAGAGGAGGTTGGAGAAAACTAAGGTAGAGTGAGACGTAGAGGAGAAACCATTGAAAAAAAACACACCTACAAAACAAGGGAATTACAATCACTAAAAATAAAGCTCAGCGACATGTTTATGACGTGTTTTTGAGTGTGACATCATATATATGTATGGTATAAATATACATTATATATATATATATATATATATATATATATATATATATATATATATATAAATACACACACACACACACATATACATATATATACAGTATATAACAATGTAAATTTATTTATTTAATATTATATATACACTCACACACATATATATACATACATATATACAGTATATAACAATGTAATCTTGAATGAAAAATTTTTCATTTTACATTTTTACATTTACATGATTGGTAATACTTTTTTACAGTGTCCTTGTTACACGTTACATGTAATACTAGAGTAATGACTATAAAACTATACATTGTACATGCAACTAACCCTAAACCAAACCCTAACCCTAAGTTCATGTAGTAGTTAATTAATATTACTCAGTACTTAAATGTATAATTACAGTGTAACACATTAAATAAAGTGTAACCACATGATTTACTTATTTACATAACATAGTTTATATGATCTTATTGTTATAATCTTACTAATTTTGTTTTTTCATCTGAACATCAACATTTGTGAGATTTATTCCATCTGAACAGCTTTGTCATTGGAAATTAATGTTTGTTTTTTTCAAAAGTTAATTAAAATTTATATTTTTTTTTACATATTTTTATGTAAAAATGTGTGGATACAGTAAATTTATGTAGATTTGTAAGGTAGCTAACAGATATTTTTATTTGAGCAGTTAAAGTGAGACAAAGTGAACAAAAGCTCAGCATGTTGTAACTGGCTGTTTTATTATTTAATTATAAATTATGAAGATATTGTTTAATAATTCCATGAATGAAATGTAAATTTCAAATGTCTTCATTATTCATAACCTATAGGCTAACTGAGTCCAATCGTTCAATCTGAATTCATACATGTCATTCAAAATAATCTTAATCATATTATTTCACATATTCTACAAAAATCAGATGACAATTGAGAGTTCTTACTAAGAATAAATCAAAAAGTTTAGAATGGATTTTTCTCTATTCACTGTGTTTTCCAAACCTGCATGAAAAGCCAATGTTTTGATGAGTTTCTACAACAAGAACAACAGAAACTATGAATAGGTTATGTCACATCAAACTGGTTTTACAGAAAATAATTCTTCTCAATTAATGTAAACAGGGATTTTTCCATATACAGCAATTCTATTTAAAAAAGAAAATTCTCCAATTTGAAAATATGAGGTGAAAAGTTTATTTTTGCCTGTAAAAGGTGTTTTAGGACTGTTTTAAATTCCCATAAGTTGTTATGGGATAAGTGAATGATAATGTCAGATTGATTGGATAAGAGATATATAAATGCTCCAATATCTAATATATTTCTGTATGATTATTATAAATGTTACACATTTTGTACCAAAATGAAAACTCTGTTGAAAATAGTCAAGTGGAGGATTCTGATATCTAATAAATACAGAATACATGATTATGTAACTCTTACAGGAACAAAAAGCAAATTACTTACAAGTAAAATACGAAGCCCCTAAAGGGACATGGTGATGGAAAAAATATATTTTATTGTTTCAAATTTATCGGGGTAGCGAAAACATTTTGCCATCCTAGGTGTATATGACTTTCTTCTTTCTGATGAACATAATCGGAGAAACATTAATAAATATCCTGACGCATCCAAGCTTTGTAATGGCAGAAAGCATTACCAAACGAGTATGAGCTAAAGGAAGTTGCCCTGTCCAAATACCCACACTCTCTCAGTCTTTGCACTTGACCACTTGACTACTTACGTGATGTACTTCCTGTATTTGGCTCGAGCGTTTAAGTGGCCATGAAGACTGCAAGTATGCGTAGAACTTTTGATTACCCGATTGGACACATTTATAGTCTTGCAAAAAATGCAAGCGTTTACAGGGTTTTTTTTTTTTTTTTTTTTAAATTATTATTTTCAGTACTTTGCATTTTAAAATACATTTCTAAATGTCTGTTCAGTGGTCACTATGTACAGTAACTAACAGAAGATACAATTTTAAAATTGTGGTGCTTCTTTAAGTGATAAAAAGCAGTTGCAAATGATGTACAAAATACACATAGCTTACTTATCTTTGCATCAATAAAATGTGAAACACTTTATATTTTATTACCAAATTATATGTGATATATAATTAATTTAACTTACAGTTGTATGTTTTCCTTGACATCTCGCGATTTCGGGGCATGCAATTTCCCGAACATAATGCATGATGGGATATGCTTAGTGTGGGTTTAGTGTGCATTAAGGGCATGGCATTTTTAAGACATGGGACAGTCTTGAGCACTTACTTCCTGTCGCGTGCACGCGCTCTCAAGTGGCCAAGACCGCAAGTATGGGTATTTGGACAGGGCAAGTGTCTCCATCCACATCCATCCATCATAAACATATTCCACACGGCTCCGGGGAGGGGGGTGTTAATGAAGGCCTTCTGAAACGAAACGATGCATTTGTGTAAAAAAAAAAAAAAAAAAAAAAAATATTTAACAAGTTATGACACACACCACTTGAACCTTCTATAAATAATCAATTCATAAAGTTCGAAAAGGTTGAAGCGAATTACAAGGGTGTTTGCATTGGGCTGTGTTTACATTAATAGACTCATTAATAGCGCTCTTCTTCGTGAGCATTTGAGCATGCAGTTAAAAAATTGCCTAGATCGCCATCTGCTGTTAAAAACTAAGCTCAGAATCGATTTGTGATGCATTTGGAAAATATCAGAAACAATCCATGAATCGCGATGCATCAATAGTATTGTCCCTACCCCGGATGACCATGACCTACTATATCCGCCGAGATTCTGAAGTGCACATTTGATGGACACTACTATCCCATGAGGCCACAGGAGGGGTTCCCATTCAGTCGGTCACGTTCGACGTACGTCTCCGTTCCCTCCTTCAGGGAACGAGGGTTACCTTTGTAACCGAGACGATTTATGAATGGCAGTGAGACGCAACTGACGCTGGTATGTCATGTGACAGTAACAACAGGGCGGATGTAATACGTCTGAATTTCATTCATACTGCCTATTCATACTATATAAATTCAAATGTAGTACCTACTAGGCCTGTAATTTCGGACTGTGTTAACAGTTGAAATTTTATTTCGTGTTGGACTTTCTAATAAATGATTCACTCCATCACAAATTGTTTTTACTAAAATTTCATTACTGTGTAAAACAAAAACAGTGAGATTACATCATCTTTGAGTGTACTATTGCAGTTGAACGCCTGTCTACAGTATACTGTCTGAGCTTGTAGACATATACATGGGAATGATAAAGAAACCAAATGTTTGAATGCCTCTACCAGACACTGCAGGTGTCATGGGTTTAATTACATGGCGAAAATGTGGTATCCCACTATACCAATAACTTTGTGTCAAGAAAATTTTTTATTTAATTTCCAGTGTATTGACTCTGATATGGGCCATATGATGCAAGTTTTCAGCATACCGCATGAGAGGTGTAGAGATGCGAAAAATACGTAGGCTTCTACTTCATTTGGAGAACTTAAAAGTAGGACATTTAAAAATAGTGTACTGAATCTCTGTGGTCACATTTCAGTGTAAGTATAACTGAACTGAAAACAGTTGTGCTTTCAGCCTGGGTCACATAACTCTTAATTTGATTTATGACTTTATAGAAATATAGATAGGTGTAATCTTTTAATTTAATCTCTCTGTTGATTTTCATGCTTTCATCTCAAGCACTTTTAAAAAGTATATTTACAATAAACATGATACTTGTGATTCGGTCTCTGTACATATTAAAAGATTCCCCTAAAATTACTCTGAAATTAATCTGTTTATTCATCCTCCTCCCCACTTATGACATTAAAAAAATATTATTAGCCTCCTAAAGGAAGTGAAACTGGAAATAAAAATACAGCTTAAAAAGTTTGGTCAGAGGTGTGCAACAAGCATCCTGGCAGCTTTCATGAAATAAGCCATGTTTGGTGTGCCCCCGAGTTTACTCCCACATATGGGAGGCATCACCCAGCATCATGAGATGAACTGACATCTCTTCATGCAACTCCCACATATACATTGGCAGGATCAGTGGGACAGTGGGTGAAAGATGACTAATTTAACACTCATCTGCCTGATCTCATAATCTTGTACAATAGCAAAACTTCCTCTGTATTCTAGCAGATTGCATGCTTATTTGTGGAAAAAAAATCATTTCATCACTGATCTTGTCATTTATTTCATGTCATCAAGTGCCATTTATTGTAAAGAAACTTTGCACTATACTTATAGATATACTGTTGATAATAAAGATTAAAATATTGTTCATAATCAAGTCATATGGGTCTCATATTTTATTATCTATGACATTCAAACATTTGCAAGTGTCCTAATGCTTTTTATTATTGCTTATGTACTCTTCAAAAGATTTTTTTAATGTTTTTGAACAAATCTTGTATGCTGACCAAGGCTGCATTTATTTGATTAGAAATGCAGTAAAAACTGTTTTGATGTAAGGTGTCAAAACATTTTTTTGTGAAATATTGTTACAATCTAAAACAACTGATTTCTATTTGAATATATTTTAAAATGATTTATTCATGCCATGTCAAAGCTGAATTTTCAGTCTTCAGAGTCACATGACCCTTCAGAAATCATTCTAATATGCTGATTTGCTGCTCAAGAAACATTTCTTATTATTATCAATGTTATCAATGTTGAAAATAGTTAATAAAATGTATTATAATAATATTTTATAATATTTTTGATAATATTTTCTGATACATTTTCCAGATTCTTGAATAGAAAGTTCAAAAGAACAGCATAAATGTCTTTATTGTCACTTTTGATGAATTTAATGCAGCCTTGCTGAATAAAAGCATTTCTTTAAAAAAAAAAAAAAGTCTTACTGACTCCAAACTTTCAAATGGTACATAACTTTCTAACATAACGTATACAAGTGCTACTGCAATGTTGTTCACAGTTGTGCATGCAGTTCAGAGGAAACGTCCTGTTGTGGGTTTCATTGCAGGTGAAACTAGGTTTCCTCTTTCTAAATTTTTTTACACACCTTTCTGAGTTGGGGGTTACCCTTACCCTTGACTCATCTTTGGGATTGTGGGTGGGGGACTATGACATACATTATCACTCCCTAAATACTTCAAAGTCTGGGATTTTTTTTTTTAATGCTTTGTTAATTTTGAATAGCTGTGGAAAACATAGACGCAACACACAAAGGCGACCTTCCAGCAACCCCCCAACACATACGCACCGGCTTCATTTCTGCTGAATAGTAATGTGCTACTGCTAATATCGTAATCCTGTGCAGACCACAGTTTCCTAGCTCTGATCTTTCAAAATGCCTTAGGTCAACTTAGACTTGCATTTTCATATACAGTATTGCACAATACTATGTGCATTAATGTGTATATTTACTTGTTTATATATATATATATATATATATATATATATATATATATATATATAAATAATTATTTAAACTGTAAAATGAGATAATAATGCCTTAGAAATGTGTTGTTCTTATTGAGATAATATGTATGAAAGCCCATTTCTTCCACACAGGCTTAAAAAAAATGTGTTTTGGTAAATCATTTATAATAAAAAAAAGTCATAATTATGGGATAAAAAATCAAAATTATGACATACTAAGTCAAAATTATGACATAATTGACTTTGTCATAATTATGACTTTTTATTTAGTAATTTTATGTCAATTTTGACTATAATGACTTAGTATGTCTAAGTCTAAGTATGTCTAATTTTGACTTTTTGTAATACTTTCAATTTTTTATTTCATAAATATATCATAATCTTTACTTTTATGTCATAATTTTGACTATTTATTTAATAATTATTACTTAGTATGGTTTCTCTCAGACTGTCAACGTTTTATGTCATAGTTATGACTATCTCATGTATGACTGACCAAATTTTTTTCTTATGTGGCTGAAATGGGCTTCTACATGTTTGAGACATTTCAACTAAAAATACTTTGCCTATATAAGATACTAATATTAAATACTAGTTTGAGTCTTGGGTATGAAAAATTAATTGCAAAATAAAAAGCTTAACAACAAACTCAATAGCATTATTATTGTTGTTTGAGAAGTAAATAAATAGTACATAAATATCTTTCATTGACCGACCTAATAGTATATAAAATGAGACAAATAAGAACTCTTTAGGATCTTTAGGTGCAATTGAGGTAACCTGCAACGTGACGTCTCAACCGGAAAGCTGCACCTTCCTTTCGTCACTCCCACATTACGTCACGACGGATTGACCAAACCCGGAAGTGAAGATGGCGACCGCCTACGAAAGGTTCAACCTGTAAGTTGAAACTTTTATTCGAGCGCAGCGACAGATATAAACCCATACAGCGCTCAGTTTCACTTTAATGAATGTCAGCTTGTTTAATGGCAGCGTCTGTGGGCGCTGTCAGGGAGTGTGGTTGTCTCTACAGGGCAGTTTTATGTTGTGGTGGAAGCTGCACAGGCTTAAGCCGTCCAGAGACTGTTCATATTGGCTGTGTATCAAAACCCAGTGAGCTACCTGTCTAGACAGAACGCTCGAGCCGAATCTTTTCACTGCATTTAGGCAATACAACAGACCTGTGATGTGTCATATGCTGTCTACGAGGCAGCTCACTGGGTTATGAGACAGTGTAGTAAGTCTGGACATCACCTGTTCTCATACATTAGTGAGTGTAAGTTAGACGTAGACTAAGTTGCTCATTTTGACTATGCATTGAAATGCACTGAAGCACAGTGAGCTGTTTCAGGGCTGCAGTTTGGTAGAGGCATTAGTGTAAAGCTGCTGTTAAATCGTTAATGCTTTTCAGTTAAACATTAGTCCTGCTGTAAACTTTTTTGTACAGTATGGCATATACTCTGTCATTACATTGAAATATTACATTATATTTGAAAAAGCCATAGAGAACCATTAGATATGTACTACAATTAATGATAGATAGATGTACAATAATAAATATCTCATAATTTGAAATATATTTAGTGTCCAGGTATGTATCCTGTTAAAATTGTGCTATTTGTAAGGGGTGAAACTGCAGGTGCACCACTGAAAGGGAGGTAAACCTGAATGGAATGTCACTAACCCACACCTTACATCAAAATGACACTGAGTTATCAGACCAACAGACACTGATATGAGTTACTGTGGTTTGTATTCTGAGCCACTGACATCTGAACATGTAGAGTTCTGAGAACCAAAATGTTTTCCATGTCACAGTAGGAAAGAAAAGACTATCGCAACTTCTGTTTCATACTGACTTTTTAAAAAATTGTAAAATAACAAAATATTACAATGATGTGTATTTGTATGTTTTACAATTTAAATAATAGGCCTGTATCTTTTGTAAATTACTTTTAGAATGAGTTATTTTTGCATTACAATTTTAGAAAATGTGCTTAAAAATCCGGATGTTGGAACAAAACATATATATTCCCTTTTAATAATCGCTGGGATCAAGTTGTTAATACAAGATGCCAGATAGGACACTCAAGACTAACACATAAATTTTTACTCTCAGGAGAAAATTATTCAAAGTGTCCATCTTGCCTGAATCCACTGTCCATTAAACATATTTTACTGGACTGTAACACTTCTACCCTTTTAAGAAAATTGTTTTATTCTCTTGATTCTTTTGAAGAGATTTTTAGCCAAGTAAATCTATATTTAGTTTTATGGTTTTTAGAAAAAATGAATCCTAAACATCTTATTTAGTTTTTTTTTTTTTTTTATAACTAAACCTCTCTCTCGCCATGAATATAGCCATAGAAGCTGGCATGGTGTTAAGAAAAGAAAAGAAAAGAAAAAGAAAAAAATGTGCTTAAAGGGATAGTTCACCCAAAAATGAAAATTACCCCATGATACTCACCTTCAAGCCATCCTAGTTGTATATGACTTTCTTCTTTCAGATGAATACAATCGGAGTTATAATAAATAATGTCCTGGCTCTTCCAAACTTTATAATTACAGTGAATAGAGGATGAGATTTTGAAGCCCAAAAAAGCACAACCATCCATCATAAAAGATATCCACGTGGCTCCGGTGGGTTAATAAAGGCCTTTTGAAGTGAAGCAATGCATTTGTGTAAGAAAAATATCCATAATTAAAACTTTAGAAACTAAAATAAATAGCTTCTGACAGACGGCCATACACATGTCGACTTACGCCAAAAGAGTAACCCCTGACGTGATGTAGTGTGGATATCTTTTATAATGGATGGTTGCACTTTTTTGGGCTTCAAAATCTCATCCTCTATTCACTGCCGTTATAAAGCTTGGAAGAGCCAGGAGATTATTTAATATAACTCTGATTGTATTTGTATGAAAGAAGAAAGTCATATACATTTAGGATGGCTTAAGGGGGAGTAAATCATGGGGTAGTTTTCATTTTTGGGTGAACAAACCCTTTAATTGTCATAATAATGTCACAATGCAACTTTTTTTATATGTATTGTTAAAAAATGATTAGTAGTAGTTATTTATTTGATTTAATGATAATTATTTATTTAATGTATTTATTTTATTTGCAAGGGTGACCCAGACATGTCTTTTTGAGGTTCACCATTATGCAACAAAATATAAATGGTTGTTTGCTTCAGCTTTAGTCGTGTAATTTGCTCTTATTGTATAATTTGTTTAGAGGTACAGTAAGCCCTTGAGTCTTATGAATGGCCTCTTGTATAATAAACAGAACATTGCTGGTGGAACAACAGCTGAGAAAAGCTTGTAAAAACTAAAATGGCATTAACACTTGCACCATAAGCACTGTGTTTGCTTGGACTCTTTAACCATTTTGATTCAACTTTACTGTGCACATAATTCATAATAGCTGTGTTTTGTCATATACAGACACTAGTTCTATAAGTCATGCAACTTTGACACAACTCTGGCAAAAACAAACAACAAAAAAAACCTGCAAGCTAAATTTGAAAATCTGTGTTTTTTTTTTACTTGCATGACCTGATCAATTGGTTCTGAGAATTATAAAAAATACCAAGTGGTGTTACTATGTGTTATCAAACCAAAATGTCTAAACAATTAAATTTTGAAATTGAGACACATTCCTCGGTCCTATTATTCAGTAATGGTTAATGGCGCAGAGGTTAACCGTGCAAATGCAGCATGCCTCCCTGATTGCAGACACATTACGTGTTGCACAGAAAGTGTTTGCTTAGCATTTTGGCAAGGAAGGAAGACTCCAGCCATGAAAGTGGGACACGCACTGAAACGGATTCTCAAACTCCTCACACCGCTGAAACTTGCATTTGTAATTTCGTCTAAACTTATGCACAGCCGAAAGTAAAAAGCATTTCAAACTTTTCTGAGATGAGGTTAAATTTAAAGCTATGTTGTTTCTGACACTGTTTCATCTTATTGATATTATCACCAGTAAAAAGCTTGTTGTATTGCATAAACAATTTCTTTTTAAATCTGTTTTGTCTTCACTCAGTACTGTTTACACATTCCTAAAAATCTTAATGCGATTTTCAACCAGAGTGCAGCTAGCTTCCACATACTAACCATCCAAACTCTGACCCCTTGTTTTATATAGGTAGAACATATGTGTTTTACCATCACAATGAGAAAACACTCAGAATAGACTTGCTGCTCTCAGTTTAATCAGAAATAGTTAGGTTTAAAAAATAAAACATGATTGCTGATTTTTCTTGTCTTTTCTGCTTTTCATAGGCATGCAACTCCTGAGAAGTTCTACATTGAGGCCTGTGATGATGGAGCTAATGATGTGTTGGTTATTGATAGGGTGTCCACCGAGATGACCCTCGCAGGTATCATCTGAAATTTATGTACCCTGCTTTAAAAATCGATTATAGATTAATTTCTGAAGTATCATGTGCCACTGAAGACTGGAGTACTGGTTACTAAAACACACAAATAAATTACATTTTAAAATATATTAAAATAGAAATCAGTTATTTTAAATTGTAATAATATTTCACAATATTACTGTTTTTACTGTATTTTTGATCAAATAAATGCAGCCTTGCTGAGCATAAGAAACTTTTCAAAACCAGCCCCAAATTATTTTCTATTGCTAGAAAATTGGCAAACTATCAAACTAGGGTGTTTAAACTATATTTCAAAATGTCCCAAACTTCAGTAATAGAAAATAAAACAGCTCATATAAAATGTAGTTTGTCTTCCTGAGGTTGGCGATGAACATTTTCTGAAGGTTAAGCACCTAATTTCTTTGACCATATAAAAAAAGTACAGTGAAAGATTTATAGTATGGACTGCTGTGATCTTACATTTATGAATAGCATCAACTTAAAAGGGAATCAGGCTTTCCAAGTGTACTCGCATCAATAAAAAGTTATGGCAGCTATTTGGGTTTTGTCTTAGTTCTCTGTTTTAATATTGACCTACTTGCAAATTGACATTTTATCATTACTGTCATTCTGACATTTTACATTTGAGGTAGTTGCTGTGTTAAAGGTGTATTCTTGGAATAGCACAGACTTCCTTATGCTGAAGCAGTATATTAAAGGGGACCTATTATGCCCTTTTTCAATGTCTT
Organism: Hypophthalmichthys molitrix; assembly: GCA_037950675.1. Classification (NCBI taxonomy): domain Eukaryota; kingdom Metazoa; phylum Chordata; class Actinopteri; order Cypriniformes; family Xenocyprididae; genus Hypophthalmichthys; species Hypophthalmichthys molitrix. The sequence goes on along the minus strand of CM075510.1, from coordinate 19,578,384 downwards.
GATTTTGTTTTTGGGGGCTATTAGGTTAGGTTTTCATGTTTAAATGTAAAAAAAAAAAATGTGAAAAACACTTTTTCACATATTTACATTGTTGCAGCACCCCTCTTCGCAGTCTGTCTGTAACGCTCATAGACTGTAAAAAAAAAGATTGACGACGCACCTTCACTTTCTTACATTGTAGAAAAGTGAAGCCGCCAATGCCCCAAGATGGAGCTGACATCTTGCACTAATTACATTGTTCGGAGAACAGGTCTGCACTGTAGTGAGCATGAAGTAGCCTGACTGCTCCAATTTTTATTGTAATACAACTGAAGGCTTGTTAAAATAAGGTAAATACAACTACTAACTGACAGTAACTATCTTTGGAACAAATTTAGTTGAGGTCTAATTGGCTCGCGTCCCATTTGTTTACATGGAGAGGGTGGGATTTATGACCTAGACTGCATCCACCTGGGGCCAATCAAAATGCTTTGGCTTCAGTTTTCAGGATGTGTGAGGCACACCGGGTAATGCACTGTTTAGTGCCTGTCTCTATAAAGCTCCACCTTCGAAAAGCGCAATGTGCTCTGGTTGGTTGGCTGGATCAGTGTGTTGTTATTGGTCAACCGCATCGAACTTCAGAAATGTCACGCCCCTTACCATAACCACGAGTTTCAACACACTACTAATGCAACTCAACCAGGCCTCGCCCTTTTTTGTTTATGCTTGTGAGAATTATTTTAATCAGGGATAATTCCTTGAAAAAAACTCAATACTACATTCAAGGTGTTTCAGGGAGTTCAGAAATAGTGCTTACTGATATATAGAATAACTCCCTTTCGAGTGACTTTGCACTTTGTAACTTTGCAGACCTTATTCAACAGCAACATTACACACTAAAGAAAGTAAAAAAAATGTAAAAGAGCACAATAGGACCCCTTTAAATCTCCCCAATCTGCAAAATGGGTTAATGTCATTTGTATGGTGCATTAACGTTTTTTCTTCTTGAAGGTATTAAGGACATCCCTCCATCAGGCGTAACCAGGCCCATTTGTGGAATCATGGGAACTATTCGCCTCGTGGCCGGTAGGTCCCATGTTCTGAATAGAAATCGGAACGTTAATTGTATCACGTAAATGTTTGCTGATCGTGACGCTTCATTTTTTTTTGGCTTCTTCAGGAATGTACCTCATAGTCATCACTCGGAAGAGGAAAGTGGGCGACCTGATTGGCCACACTGTATGGAAAGCGGTGGAGTTTGATGTGATTTCTTATAAGAAGACCATTTTGCACCTCACAGATACTCAGGTCATCAAAGTCCCTAACCTCAACTTTCAGTGTAATGCTGATGTTTGTGACACCTTGATCAGAAAGTGGGCCCTAAATGTCAGTTGTTGTTTGATGAGTTGCCCAGTGCGTCTCTAAATCATAACTGAGGTTTCCTGCTATGATTTTTTTTTAGCCTTTTTCCATTTACAGTTTTCTCAGAAGTGCTGTGAGAACAGCGCAGCAGATGCACCCCCAGTTTGTGAAAGCAAAGTACTCATACAGTAAATTTTTTATTTAAGCCTACGCTCAGAGCGCAGTGATATCTCATTACAGTGTTGTATACTTGCTGCATTATTTAGCAAGGCTAAGACTTCGGCTGAAATGCTGGCCTTGGATACAGCCTGTGAGTAGACCAGTATTGGACACGGGAAATGTTTCCTGCTAGAGTTGAAAAAGTACCTGGAAGGCTTGACTGCAAGTGGATTAACTAGACCAATAAAGTACTCCAAACGTCTCTGAACCTTCTGATAAGAGTAATGTAAGGGTTCAAGTCTGCAGTGAATGCTTCTAGCTACACTAGCATGGTTTAATTGCATTGTTTTGTGCCAGACCACAATTAATAAGAAAATACAAATAAGTTTTGCATTCTCAGCACTGTTTGCATACTTGTCTAAAGTATGATTCTAGCCTCACTAATAAGGCACTGAGATGAAGGTGCCACACATTTACTAATCTTTTGTCCACCCTGATTTTAGCAGGTGATGATTCCATGCATGAATTGTCTACGTAATGATTTATGTTGAATATTGTGAAAATTTGAAAATGAATCTCATTTAAATATTAACTCTGTGGCCACAGAGATGAGCAGAATGGAATAACTGCAGTTTTGGGGCAGTTGTGACCTAATGATTAGAGAGTTGTAACCCGAAGGTTGTGGGTTCGATTCTCAGTACTGGCAGGAAAATGTAGGTGGGGGAGTGAATGAACCTCTCTCAATACCCACGGCACCTAACCCCCAAACACTCCCCAGGCACCACAGCAAATGGCTGGCCAGTGCTCCATGTGTCTATGTCCACAGTTTGCAGTGCGTGTGTGTGTTCACTACTCACTGCTCCTAATGTGTGTGCACTAACTTGGATGGGTTAAATGCAAAGCACAGATTCCGAGAATGGGTTACCATACTTGGCCTGCACATCACGTTACACAGTAGGCCTATATAGCTCTGCTCCAGACACATTAGGGTTTTTCACACAGTGCTTAACCTCGAGTTATCGTTGTTCTAATCACCGCTTTTAACCCCAGGTAAATGATTGTTCACACTTGTAATTTAGATATGGGGTTAGCACCGCCTTTTACCCGGGGTTATGAAAGCCTGCTCCGGAGCAGGGTTAGCACCGTTTTTGCACTGCATTGAGGTGCAAAACTTGAACAGTATGAAATGATACGGTGTTAGAATGTTACAATTAGATGCTTAGCAACCGACAACCAATCGCGTGCCTTATATTCACACGCTTTGGCCAGTCACGGAAACAACCGCGCAATGTGTAAACAGTCGTTTCTGCGTGTGATAGGAAAAATGTCAAACGGCGGTGGAAAACACGACAATTGGAGTGAAGAAGAGACGTCATTCTTACCTTTGTTTCGAAAAGTTTACGCAAAAAAATACTGATTTTACAGTCAGCATGTGTAATATGAGGACGCGCAAAGCTAGAGCCTTTATGTAAACGGGTCACGTGCTGCGTTTGCCAGTCAGTGACACTGACACCGCAAATATGCAGGTAAGGACTTTATCCCGGGGTTTAGGAATGTGCAGTGTGAAACGGTAGCTTATGAATACCCAGGATTAACTGTTAACCCCGGGTATAGTGTGAGCAGTGTGAAATGTGAATAAAGATAACCCAGGATTTCGTTTACCAGGGGTTTAGAATGACCCAGGGTTAACTATTTCAAGTGTGAAAAGCCCTATTAAGTGTTCATGAGAGAGATGCAAGTTTGGCCCACATTATATTGTGATCCAAATTTTCCAATTGTCTATTATAAATTTAGTAAGTATAATTTTTTTATGAAATTGGGCAAAAACAAATGGTTTTTTTTTTTTTTTTGTTAACTAAAAAGAGAGAAACAGACAAAATAGTATCATTATTAAAGTATATTAATAATAGTTGTATCATTAATAATTAATTTTTAATTTAACAATAATAAAATCATAATACATATAGATAGAATTAGTTTATTATCAAAATATTTAATCTGTTATTATTATTACATCACATATTAATAAAAAATTAATAAACATTTATTCATTCTCATTTTAAACACATTTTCATAAAAAATCTATATATTGTTTCATTATTGACCTTAATTGTAAGGTTTACTTTTGGTTATGTTGCCAGGTTTTATTGTCAAATTAATATTGCTCACCCCTACCTGATCACATTTCCCCATCTTCTCCCCATTATGTCCTGTCATTTCTTTACTTTTCCATTAATAAAATTGGCAAACTGCCCCAATTAATTAAATAAATAAAAACAACAACTATAGTCTCATTTCTGTTCGAATCATGTATTGCCGATAATCTTATTCAATTTCCTTCTCACAGATGCAAGACAACAAGACGTTTCTGACTATGATTAGCAATGTACTCAACACAGACGGTTTCTACTTCTGCACGGACTATGACCTGACCCACACCCAACAGCGCCTGTCCAACACCAGCTCGGACTTCCAGGAGATGAGCCTGCTGGAGAGGGTGAGCAGAGGAAAGATTGCAGATGAGTGCGAGTGATTATGGCAGAAGAGAGATTGAGCTGTTTGAAGTTTCAGTGGCAGAGAGAGAAATAGAGCACAGCAGGGTGCAGGTTTTCACATACAGAAGGCTGGTCAGCTCATTGTCTCAAACCGCATCCCTCATTTACAATAAAGGGCCGTCACAGGAGATGTGCTGTCTCTTTGTATGCTAGATTTGCAAAGCTCTTGTTTTACAAGCACACTTGCTGACATGCGGGCACACGCTGCATTTCCCTCACACTTTGTTTTCAAAGCCAGTTTGTGCTTTTGTGTCTGGCTTTTGACAGTTGTCTTACACACAAAATAACTTGATTTTTTTTCTCTCTCAGATAAACGCCCACTGTATCCCTTTGTATAAAGTTCAAGTTTAGTGCGTTCAAACTTCCTGAGAATATTTGGTTGCATTGTTCATCATGTATTAGATCCTGCAAAATGACAATGACTTCTCAGATGATCTCTGGAGTTGTTTAGTTTGGTCTTCTCTCTTGTCTCTCCACACAGGCAGACCAGAGGTTCATGTGGAATGGAAACCTTTTAAGAGAAATCATCTCACAGCCTGAGGTATAAATATATACCTAATTCATAAAATATTAAACATATGAGAAAATCATACATATTTATTCACCGGTTCCCCTTTTCAGCTCCATAAATTTGCATTTCCTGTCATCCATGGATGTATCCTTTGAGGTGCATTTTAACAACGTTGTTCATGGTTAAGGTGCTCTTTTTGTTTTGCCCTGACTGTCTGCATAAAGAATAATATGAACTGTGGGCTGTTTCTGCTAAAGATTCTGTAACTAGACATGGTTAGTTGAAAATCCATCATCTAAAAATACATTTTATTTACAAAGAGGATTGCCCCTGTCATTTTACTGTAAGTTGCTTTGGATAAAACTGTCAGCTAAATGACAAATTTGTGAAACCATGTGATATTGAGGCTTAACCCACTGCTTCAGTTATTGTGATGAAGCCATGCTGCATTAATGGGAAGGTGTTTGAGTGGATCCTCATCTCTAGACGGAGCTGTTTTAGAGCGGGGGTCCGATATTATGTCAGAGGTCAGATATATTCAAGCATTTATACATATGCACACAGTTGTCTTTGCTGCAGATATTATAATTTTCCCATGCACCCCAGGCATTGACTCTGAAGGACATGCTGCTAACTTCGTTGAGACAGAACAGATAGTCCAGTACAATAATGCCAGGGCGTCCTTTGTGCAGGTTGGTTGAAAGTACTGTTGCCCTTTATTGCAAGGATATTTGTTGTTGACCTCCCAAAATTCACCTCAGAGTCTTAATTTGTGCTCTTTCGCTCTGCTCTTACATAGACTCGAGGCTCCATGCCCTTTTTCTGGTCTCAAAGACCCAACCTGAAGTACAAGCCCAAGCCACAGATAAGCACCGAAACCAATCATGTAAGACCACATCTATCTATCTATCTATCTATCTATCTCTATCTATCTATCTATCTATCTATCTATCTATCTATCTATCTATCTCTGTTTGCAGATGGATGGATTCAAGAGGCATTTTGAGTCACAGGTTCTCATTTACGGCAAACAAGTGATTCTGAATTTGGTAAATAAACTCTTTTTCTTGTGGTAGAATATTTCAGAAAATTGTAGCCATTGGTCACAAAGTTTAAGTAACTGCTTTATCTGTAGGTGAATCAGAAAGGATCTGAGTTGCCCCTTGAACAGGCCTTCGCCAAAATGGTCAACGGCATGGAAAACGGACTCATCAAGTATTTAAATAGTTTTTTTAACGCCTACAGATGCATCTTTAGTTGTGTTTGCTAAGGCAATTACTATTGCTCATACTAGGTTTTTAACAAACCCTTAAAACTAAGTATTACTGTGTCACATAACTCAAATTAATAGAAAGTTCTAAAGAACAGCAATTATTTGAAATAGAAATCTTTTATTAAACATTATACATGTTTTTACTGTAATTTTTTCAACAATTCAAAGTATCCTTGCTAATAAGTTAAGTAAATAAATATGTGTAGTGATGCTTGTGTTTCATTTGAGGTACATAGCCTTTGACTTTCACAAAGAGTGCAGTAAGATGAGATGGCATCGCCTCCAGATTCTTGTTGATGGAGTTTCTGACATGCAAGATGAGTTTGGGTTTGTATTTATTTCTGTACTGTCATTTCTACACATTTTTTTAGGAGATATTTCATAACAAGCTTTTGGGGATGACACAAAAAATGAAATGTCTGTGAAGAGAGGATGGAAAGTCTGATGTGAAAATAAGTCATTTAAGCAGGACTGTGGTCTCTGATGTTGTGACTGGCTCACTTTGATCTGATTCTTGAATGCTGATTCTGCAGGTACTTTATGGTGAGCTCAGACGGGAAGGTGACGTCCGAGCAGTCTGGAACCTTCCGCAGTAACTGTATGGACTGCCTGGACCGCACTAACGTCATTCAGAGCCTGCTGGCCAGACGTTCCCTTCAGAACCAGCTACAGGTGAGACCGCATCACAAATAGCGTCATCCTAACTAGATGTGACGCAATTGAGGACACTTGCGCACTAAAGAATTGACTGCGATTTTTTTTTTTTTTGTCGTCCGTGAAATCCACTTACTAGAAACTAGACATGTCATGTCTATTTAGGAAGTGTAAAAGCTCTCTTGTGCAGTCATGATTGCTTGCAAACATTTAGAAATCAGTGATATGGATCCATAATGTGGTTGGCAATTGATTTGTCATTATGTGTACCTCTTCATCTTGAGCTGCATGTAATTTCAGAGGATGGGTGTCCTCCATGTAGGCCAGAAGATTGAGGAACAAGCTGATTTTGAGAAGATTTATAAGAACGGTGTGTTTATATTTCTATAAATTACTTCAGTACACACAATTCTCCTGTTATCGACCATAAATAAACAAAGAAACCACAATTTTTTTCATTTAATCTCTCAGCATGGGCAGACAATGCCAATGCCTGTGCTAAACAGTACGCAGGAACAGGAGCCCTGAAAACTGACTTCACCAGGTACTCATCCCAGACTCCTTTCAGAATATCTATAGTTGTGCGTCTACCATTTTAACCTTCACCTTTGACCTCAGAACCGGGAAGAGGACTCACTGGGGCTTGGTAATGGACGGCTGGAACTCAATGATCCGTTACTACAAGAACAATTTTTCAGATGGGTTCAGACAAGTGCGTATGACATCTTTGTCTTTATGTCTTTCAATCAGACACAGTTTGCTGTGGTGAATTTTAAGTAGTTGACTTTGCCCACAGGACTCCATCGATCTCTTCCTTGGAAACTATACGGTGGATGAAACTGATGGCTTGACGCCTCTGCATGTGCAGAAGGACTGGAAATTCCTTTTGGTCAGTGCTTTGCCCATACTGCTTGTAAGAGAATTTGAATTAAGAGGTCGTTACCATGATGAATAAAAAAGAGAAATTAGTTCAAGCTGCTTCAGGCAGTCCTAACATTTATAATTCAACACCACCAGCTGCTGGTCATTTCCTGCTTGTTTTATATTCCTATGTCTCTATAATTCCTTTTGCAGCTTCCTGTTATTATGGTGGTGGCTTTCTCCATGTGCATCATCTGTCTCCTAATGGCTGGTAAGGTCTGGCATTATAATGCAGTGTGAAATAAAGCAATAGGGTCAACATGAAACACATTTATTCAAAAATCCATTTAAGATGCAATTTATACATGCATTGGCTTCTTTAGTGATGCTTTTTAATTTCTCAATTAAAAATTCATTTTAACTATGCTGATATCAGAAATAATAAAAATCCTCTTTAAAGGGATCCCCTTTAAACCTCCTATTATGCTTTTTTACATTTTCAACTTTCTTTAGCTGTTGTTTGAGCATAAAAAAGGTCTGCAAAGTTACAAAGTGACTCTGAAGGGAGTTAGTCTATATGTCAGTAAGCACTGTTTCTGAACTCCCTGAAACGCCTCGATTGTAGTCTTGAGTTTTCTTCCAGGAATGTACAATATTCCTTATTTAAATAATTCGCACCCAAGACATATGCAAAAAAAGGGATGAGGCCTGGTTGAGTTGCATTAGTAGTGTGTTGAAACGCACGGTTATGGTAAAGGGCTTGACATTTCCGAAACGTGCTCGAAACAGTTGACCAATCACAACACATTGATCCAGCTGACCAATAAGTGCACATTGTGCTTTTCAGAAAGAGGGGCTTCATTGAGACCGGAACTAAACGGTGCATTTCCAATGCAACATTGTAACTCACTGATTAATACCACAGTTGGAGAAACTAACCAACTAGTCATGACTGTTTCCCAAAACCGTAGTAACATGGTCGCAACTCTGCCGTTTGAACCACATTAGTTCAGCAATATAGGCGTGTGGTTAATGATGTCATGCGCAGGCAGAAAAGTAATAACTTCTGCTAATTAATCTATTCAAGATCTCTAAGATGCTCCTGTTATAAACATGGAACCAAATGACTACTTAACTGTTTTGTTTCATGTCATTTTGCTTTATTTGATGTTTGATTCATCACGAGGTTTCTGCATAAGTCATTCTCTGGAGTTCCCTTGCACTTTTTACACACCTGCGCACTCTTCAAAAACGGTGTTGATTGAATAGAATGAAAAGATATAGAATGCACTAAATGTTAGCTGGATTATTGTGCCCAAGATTTTTAAGTCCACGTCATTTTAACGATTCTGTTGCAAATGTTCGTTGGAACTATGGTTTTGGGAAATGACAAATCGTAGAGCTGTTTGTAATGACGGAACTTGCGACCATAGTTGACTAACAATGCTTTCAGGAAACGCAACCCAGGGTAGCCAGGTGGTACAATCAACATGTGAAGACATAAAAAATAAATAAATAAATAAATAAAAATGAAAATGATAATTATATCACTGAGAGGACCCCTGCAGATTCTCTTGATTGTGTGCCAAAGTCAATAAGTCTCTTAAAATATTAGATAATATGACATATTTAATTAAGGCAAGGTTAGCTCAGGTTGTAAAATGTGGTGCGACTCCCCAAAAACTGTTTATGAATTTATTATTCGTGAGATTTGTTTGACTAAATGTACTTTTTTTTTTACCATGAAAAATATATTTATAAACATTTTTAAAAAAAAATCATCATTAAGATAAACACACACACAACACAATCATGTATTCAAGGTGTAAGGAAAATGTTTTAATATTTTTTTTAATATAATTACTTGATAATAATAATATTACAGCACGACATTTAATGCATTACATTAAAATTTTTCAAAATTACATGGAACTAACATAAATAAAAAGAGAACATTTTTAAGAACTTGACACGTTTTAAATTAGATTTGTAAAAGATTTTACTTTTTGTGGACACCCTTATATGTATATTTTTACTAAATATAAGGCTCCATTGCTATTGCTTCTTTGGAAAATATACATACAGTATGTAATTTGTGAATAATAATGAATCTGGTACTCTCTATCAGGTGACACTTGGACGGAGACCCTGGCATACGTGTTATTCTGGGGAATGGCCAGTGCTCTTACGGCTGCTGTCATCGTGGTCAATGGACGAGAGTTTGTTGACGCACCGAAACTGGTCCAAAAAGAGAAGATGGATTGAATATACAGACGTCCTTCCTTCTGCTCTGTTTCCTCTTCATTTTCGTCCAAAAGTTTTTATTGACCTTCTCTCCACACTGTCCTTAAACCTTTCAGCAGAGCATGTATCCCTGTTTCCTGCTCCTATAGATGGAGCCTTTAAAACTTTATTACCAGCCTGTATTACCTTATAATTACACATCAGTCACTGTCTGCACTACAGGTTTCCTTTGAATCATGGGACATGGTGTCCAAATTTCCATACTTGTTTAGTTGCATCAGTTTAGAATTGCACATGGGTTGCACAAGATCTCCAGCATGTAAGTGCATTGTGGACATTGCATCTTATTTCAAAGGCTGCTGTGTTGTTACTGTTTGGAAATCGATCTAAATTGACCCGTTGTGAAATTACAGTTATTGTTTTGGCTCTAGAGTTTCTGCTTTATGAAATTGGACACCAGACGTGTGGCCACTGGCCCAGTCTATGGGTTGACAGATCAATGAAGGTCTATTCTAATTAGATTGCTATGCAAGGGAATGTTACATAATGCATCAGTGTCTCAGCCCTTGGTTATTACCATTTCTGTCCTTTCAAATCTATCCTAAAATCAGCCTTATGCCTTGGTTATATTTTATGTTGTTCTTTGCACTGGCAGTTTGGGGTTTAATGTGGTTTCCTTTTGTTCTGCCAGCATGTTTATGGTTTTGTATCTCACATAAATGATAAAATTAGACAGCTGTGGGCTGCACTAGGGAGAGAGAGAGGTACTGAGCACTGTTTCTTTATTAGTTTACAGAAAATGAACAGCACTTTCCTGGGTGACTTCTTTATCTCTCTTCATGGACTAATGAAGACTAACAGATATAACACACATAAAGTCACTCTTTAATGGCTCTATGATTGCACTCCTCTTCAATGTTACCAGTTCAGTGGCAGTTCATTAGACGGAAGTAGACTTCTATCAGATTACCTGTCAAATGGGCTCACACTTTTAATTGAATTCACTTAAACTGTACTGACAATGGAAAAGGTATTCTCTTTTGATTCAATTATATAGACAGGTGACTTCATGAACGTCATATATGAGAATAAAATTTCCGTTTTTTTCATGTTCACTTGCATGATGGTGCATTTCAAAATGTCTTATCTTTAACCCACCAATTTCCTTTTATTTTGACAAACTTAGGCACATTTAGCAAGTTGTTTTTGGCAAATGAATTACTTTAAGGTCTTCCTTTTAAACTCATTACTATCTTTAGAACTGGATGGTTATCCGTTTGGTTTAATGTAGACAAAGAATGTAGAATTTGATGCCTTTATATCTGTTTTGTAATCATCTGCAAATGATAATGCAAGCTGCAATGTGCAGATCAACTTGGAATTAAAATGAATGGATGGAAACAACACTATTAATTAAATCCTGTATGTGTGATGTTTACCTGTGTAAATCTGATGTGTAAACTTTACATTGGGAAGAAATTAAGAATATATATACATATATATAAATATGAGTGTGTCATTGTAATAATTGTACTGTACAGTGTAGTTTACAACATCATAGCTTTAGCACTTTCTGGTTGAGTTATTGATCAATCGAAGTGATGTTACTTATCACATTCTTCCATCGCAGGGTTGGATGAATATGACTTTCATTATCCTAGATTATGAACCGGATCATTGTAATTCTGTGGTGCGATGGTTTCAAGTGTGTTAAATGACATATTATCTATATTAATTGTGTTTTGGTCTTGTTCCTGACAGTGTTTTAAATACTGTTTAGTCTTCTCTCTCATCTTGTTTGATTATGTCTCAACATTACAGTGGGATTTATAATTACTGTGGTCAGTCAGAAGTATTTTTACCCATGATTTCAAGGGAATAGTTTGTGAGACATTTCATCAGTTGTTTTTAATAGTCTATCAGTCTCTAACATCTACAGTTCTGATGAAAAAAACACATTGCTTAAGACTATTGCTCATGATCTTGGTATTGTTTGGTTTTGAGTCATTGAGGTATTGTTAATAAATTCTATCAGTAAACTCTTTGTTCTGCTTCTTATTAATGCAAATACTATTAGCAGGGCTGAGACACAAACATCTGAGTTTATGAGATAAGTCTATGGTTTATATACACTACCGTTCAAAAGTTTGGATTCGGTAAGATTTTTAACGTTTTAAAAGAATTTCTGTCTGGTCTGCTCACCAAAGCTGCATTTACTTAATTTAAATACAGTAAAAACAGTAATATTGTGAAATATTATTACAATTTAAACTAACTGTTTTCTATTTGAAAATATTTTAAAATATAATTTATTCTTGTGTTGGCAAAGCTGAATTTTCAGCATCATTACTCCAGTCTTCAGTGTCACATGATCCTTCAGAAATCATTCTAATATGCTGATCTGCTGCTCAAGAAACATTTATTGTGTACAATTATACAAAATATTTGTGTACAATATTTTTTTCCAGGATTCTTTGATGAATAGAAAGTTCAAAAGAACAGCATTTATTTGAAATATAATTTTTTGTAACATTATAAATGTCTTTACTGTCACTTTTGATCGATTTAATGCATCCTTGCTGAATAAAAGTATTAATTTCTTTAAAAAAAAAAAATAAAAAATTCTTACTGACCCCAAACTTCTGAACGGCAGTGTATAATGTTACAAAAGCTTTGTATTTCAGATAAATGCTGTTCTTTTGAACTTTCTATTCATCAAGGAATAAATTTGAAGAAAAAATTACACAACTGTTTTCAACACTGATAATAATCATAAATGTTTCTTGAGCAGCAATTCGGCATATTAGAATGATTTCTGAAGGATCATGTGACACTGAAGACTGGAGTAATGATGCTGAAAATTCAGCTTTGATCACAGGAATAAATTACTTTGTAAAATATATTCAAATAGAAAACAGTTATTTTAAATTGTAATAATATTTCACAATATTACTGTTTTTATTGTATTTTTAATTAAATAAATGCAGCCTTGGTGAGCAGACGAAACTTCTTTTAAAACATTAAAAATCTTACTGATCCCAAACTTTTGAACGGTAGTGTATGTCTAGTCTTCAATCAGCCAGTGTTCTGCCATCCATGTAAATAACATAAAATTAATCATTGATATGAACTATGATATTAGCATAGTGCCATTCCACTTTTTTTCTGATGGCTTTAACGTTTTTCTGTCTTATATTCACTTCAATCATTTCCACTCTGTCTGTTAGCAAATATGAATATTTTATTCTCATAATACAATACTCTTTTGTTTTTCTTCAAGGTCCATCCTGAATTCATAGCGCCTCCATGTGGTTACCTATTGTATGCAAATTATCACCATGTAAATGCGTTTCACACTCTAAAGACATTTAAACTCACAGACAGGAAAAAAAAAATGTTTGCTAAAATTGTATTTAAAAACACAAAAGATACTAGTGGTCAAACCAATTACATATGCCTAAAATACAAACAACAATGTTTTTAAGCTGGTTAAGCTCATGCGCATGCGCGTTGTAGATATGAGGCGGTTGGCTCTCGAACACAGCCGCCATATTAAGCGTTAATGTCGCCAAGATCAGTTCTGTTGTCTACATGGTCTTTTATTTTGAAAATCGTCTTTCGGGTTCGAAATTTCCTGTTAAGTTTTCTGACTTCATTTCAGTCTGCGAATTTTAGCTGTTAAAATTTTAGCTGTTAAAATTTTAGCTGTGTTTAAAACACACGGTGCAAAATAGAAAATATATATTAGGTATGACCGAACTCAGACACATAAACAAAACAGACTTCTGTAAACGAGTTCAGTTTGAGTGTTTTAGTTTGATGTTTTCGCTATTCCACTGATGTGGGTGAAGCTGGATTGATCTACAGACATCATAAATGTGTTTGTGTTCTGTATGATTATTGATTTCTTCTCACTAAATCACTCTCAAGTAAGTTCATATTGTTTATCAGATTAGTTTGTAGTGTAGTGAAGACAGTCTGTGTTAGACAGTCTTAACAAAAGATGCTACTTTACAACACTGTTAATACATATGTAATAACAATGATCAATTGTGCTGCTGCTTTTTTCTAAATATGAATGTATGACATTATACAACAACATTTTTTTTTTATTTTTGTCCTTGCAGTCAATTATTCATAAGAAAAATATACATAATAACTGAAAAAGGTGTTTGCTGAAGCCACTGCTTATTATGCCTACCTTTTATACATATATATCAAATGAATGTCACTCTTTTCCCCTGGACTTGATTACTGTAAGATAACACAAGACATTTTCCAAAAATATACGTAGATAATTTCAAAAATACACATTTCAAATAATAATATAATAGTTTAAATATTACATACTCAAATATTTCATATTATATAATTATTTATCACCTTGTTTTTAAACATTTTCTTGAATTTACAAAGTGATGTACACAATTTTAATTCCTTGTCACAATTATTCCATAAATGTACCCCCTTGACAGATATACTTCTACTTTTTATATAAGTTCTTGCCCTTATTTTGTTAAACATACATAATCCTCTTAATTTATACTGACTTTGAGAATGAGAATATTCATGGTCATATTGTTTCTGTTAGGTATTTTTTATGTTAAGTTAAATATTATTTACGTATATAGAAGCTTCAGTGTCACAAATAAACAAAAAATTAAGAGTTATTCAGAAAGCGTTCTACTGTTTGCTGGAAATCTCTTAATTTATTGTTAGTAACAGGATACCATGACCATTTATTTGTAAATGTGGATATTCTGTTTTTAATCATATATAATACTGCATATCAAATAAATGTGTTTTTTTTCTTTAGCTTCCTGTAGGTAAAACATGAATGTGGATGTGGTGAGTTTCCGTTTGCCCGGGCATGGAGACAACACCTTGAGTAACATGAACTCCCTGCGGACACAGCAGCACTTCTGTGATGTCACCATTGTGGCGGGAGGCAGGCGCATGTTCAGGGGTCATAAGGTCGTGCTGGCTGCTTGCTCTGCATTTCTTAGGGACCAGTTTCTCCTGAACCCGTCATCAGAGCTACAGGTGAAGGGCTTCTCATACGATCAGAATTGCTAAGTTAAAGGGTTAGTTCATCCAAAAATGAAAATTCTGTCATCAATTACTCACCCTCATGTCGTTCCACACCCGTAAGACCTTCGTTCATCTTCAGAACACAAATTAAGATATTTTAGATGAAATCCGGTGGCTCAGAGAGGCCTCCATTGACAGCATTCAAACTCTCAAGATCCATAAAGGTACTAAAGACGTCGTTTAAACAGTTGACGTGACTACAGTGGTTCTACAATAATTTTATGAAGCGACAAGAATACTTTTTGTGTGCAAAAAAATATATAAATAATGACTTTGTTCAACAAGTTCGTCTTGGGCCTCTGACAAGAGCTCACGAAAGCACCACGACGCATGCGCGGGAAGATGACGTAAAAGCCTTGTATATTCTGGTTCGAATAAATACGGTTTGGCAAAAAAATGCAACTCATCCTCTTTGTCGAAATCTGCTGACAAATACTAAACAGTTACTCGCTTCTGGGTCATATGTCAAAACACCAGCTTTTACGTCATCTTCCCTCGCATGCGTCGTGGTGCTTTCGTGAGCTCTCGTCAGAGGCCCAAGACGGAAGAGAAGAACTTGTTGAACAAAGTCGTTATTTATATTTTTTTTTGCGCAGAAAAAGTATTCTCGTCGCTTCATAAAATTATTGTAGAACCACTGTAGTCACGTCAACTGTTTTAATGACATCTTTATGGATCTTGAGAGTTTGAATGGCATTGTAGTTGATCTAATAAATGAGTGTACAACCAATTAGTGTATATTATTTGTGCCAGGGATTTTAGATTAATTCACTTCTTATAATCATGTAAAAATAATAAACTGTAGTGAGTAGATCCTGTAGTTTGTCTAACAGACTTTATGCAGAAATGGAGAGATCAGCTTATCTGTACAATGTAGTTGTGCATTCCAGGCAAGTCTGGAATGCCAATATTTTCATCCACCCGCTCAAGGAAACTTCTCATTTCTGAATATAAAATGTCATGTACTCATTAAACCTCTTTCAAATCAATTCACCCTATCTATTTTTAAATGCACTCGATCTTCCAATGAAACAACAGACTTCTCACTGGTGATGTGTGGCAATTCTTTTTCAAGCATTTAGTCCAATTAAACTCCGCCTCTTTCTTACAATCGACTACAAGCTCACAATTAGATCTGCCTCCATCCAATCAACAGCTGATAAATACATTTAAAAAAATCTATTTCATTCAGAATAGTTGATTTTGTCACTATATGGAAGAAAATATCTGTTGCTACTACTGTTTCTTTGCAACTTTCATTTTGAAAATCAACAAATGCTCTCTCTGTTCACCAGGTTTCAATGTTGCACAGCTCAACGGTGGTATGTGAACTCCTCCAGTCCTGTTACACAGGGATGTTGCAGTTCAGTGCCAAAGAGATTGTGAACTACCTGACTGCAGCCAGCTACCTGCAGATGGAGCATGTGGTGGAGAAATGCAGAGGAGCCCTGAGCCAGTACATGCAGCCTCGGAGTCGCAGCCCAATTGTGAGTATTCCAACCTTAAACACTGGTCACTATTACAGACCTTAATTCTTATTAATGAAATAGTTCATCCAGAAATAAAAATCCTGTCGTGGAGGAGACAATCTCTTCTGTACATTTACATAGAAGATGCTTTTATCCAAAACGACTTGCAATAGAGGAATATAAGCAATTAGTCATACAGCCAACAATATTCAAAGTATACAATGCCAGGTTTATTAGAAAGCTAGATTAGGAAACAAGCTAGAGCAGGGGAGAAATGCAGAGAAGAAAAAAAGAAGAGAATTTGGTTTGAAGATGAAAAATGTGCCTAGCACAATGTTCTCTCACGATTCCTGATTTCTAACACACTAGAATGGCTCGCTATGGTCTTGCAGCTGTCAGAGCAAAAACGGAAGCTGCTGCTCTCGTATGTTTTTCTGTTGTCTCCTTACGCGTTCATATGTAAATTGTGTGAGCTTATTTCATCCATTAAATCGAAAGATCAAAAAAAGCACATGCATTTACCTGCATGTAGACCTCTGCCCTCAAACAAATCAGGACAGAAGTGGTCGAAAGTGGACAACATAGACGGATGAAAACACCAAGTGTAAACGGGTACGTGTCTCCTTCTTCTACTTGTGATCCAGTTGACCAAAACACATCTTAATACCAGGTGTAAACAGGGCATTGGTCAAAGGTTTTGGAGTGCTTAAATGCTTTCAGCAGCTTTCTTCTTGAAAGTTGTGTTTTGAGAGTGAATTTGTGCTTTGTTGTGCCTTGTAGTGAATTAAGGTAGGAAGGTGTTGTTCCAGTGGCAGTCCTTGAAAGCCAGTACCAAAACCTTAAATTTCACTCTGGCCACAACTGAGAGCGAGTGGAGTGAGATTAGTAGGGGTGTGACATGGGTCCTCTTTGGCTGACTGAAGACCAGACATAATGCTATGTTCTGGATCATCTGCTGAGGCCGGCAGTAGGAACTCTGCAGTGCTGTAAGTCGGCCGACAGCGACGTAGCAATCAACAACGCTAACAACTGGAGAATGGATGATGCCAAGCTGTGTTTTTGTTGTGGGTTTTGTGATATCGAAGGTGGAATGTAGATGTACAAGTTATGCAATTGAAAGAGCAAAAAGGAGGGATCAGAGACAAAATCTCTTATGACAACTTACAGTACTACAGTTCATTGAGAAAAGAACACAACACCGCAAAGGCGACAGGTAAATGCTGTCTATTGCTGTTTTCTATGTTCGTGGAGTTAGTGTATGTATAGTTAACTGTGTGTTTACACAGCTTTTTGAAAATGGCAGGTGCCGGCTAAAGATATACTTTTGTGTTCAAAGGAAGTAAGTTTGGAATGACATGAGGGTCGACATGAGAGAAAATGATGACAGAATTTTTATTTTTGGCTGAACTATCCATATAAAAAATTGTCATGATGCAAAAATATAGTGCAACATTGCAGTTCTTTCTCATTCATTCCCTCCATTTCCACTTTGTTCTTGTTGATTCATTGTCTGTTCCTCTCACGATCTATTCAGACTGTGAAATCTGAAGACCCTCAGTCTATGCCAGTGATTGTCAGTGGAAGTACCCATTCACTGGGATCTATTTCATCTCCTTCTGATACTGCGTCGCTGCATCCTCACAGTTCAGGAAAGGAGCTCCAGGCTGCTGATGCTGAACTCTCCAACATCCCTCTCAAAGATGACAGTGATTTGACCATGCACCATGTAAATATCTGTTGGATTTGCTTCAGATGCTATAATAGATTGTAGATTTGATGTGTGTTGTCTATGTATTTTCCTTTGAGATATTTTACTTTGAGATTAAGACAATCCACATCAAATCTACATCTTAAAATCTCAAAGCAAAATACAGAAAGACCGTTCACACTGACAGCCCTATCACTAGAATTTGTCAAGTGTTGATATTAGTGGTTGTAGTAGTCGTCCCTGCTGATGGATAGTTGAACATGAAACACGTTTCCATGATTTTGACCTTGAAAAACACCATTCAGTGATTTCTGTGACCATTTTTGAGAATTTTTGAATTCTTCAGAGTTTTGAATTTATAGCAAAAAAAGGAGTGAGGCCTGTTTGAGTTGCGTTAGTAGTATGTTGAAACTCGTGGTTATGGTAAGAGGCATGACATTTTCGAAACACACTTGAAGTGCTTGACTAAACACACTAGTCCAGCTGACCAATCAGAGCACATTGTGCTTTTCGGAAGGAGGGGCTTAATAGAGACTGGAACTAAACAGAGCATTACTGATAGAGTTGGAAGAGAGGTGCTGCAATAAAGTAAAATTTTGAACATTTTTGAGCACTTTAAAAAAGGGCATAATAGGTCCCCTTTAAATAGCAACACTATTAAAACCACATATCACTAGAGTTTTGAGACAAGGAAGGATCTGGAAATTTTTGTAATGGCCTTCTGGAATACTTAATGTCTAAATAAAAACCACATTAAATCATTGCGATGTTACTTAATTTTACATCGCCAGGAAAATCATGACAAAATGTATATTCACAATAAAGCTCAGTCCTATTTGGTAGTTGACTCATTACTGCTCAGTTGCATAAAGACTCATCGCCAAAAGTTATGTTGCATCAAATTGCTAATATTAATGACTTTTGGTTGCTACATTACTGCATATTGCTGTCAGTTTGAATGCTTCTAATCAAAGAGTGTCAGATCAGCTTTCATTTTGGCAGTTTGCTCGTTTGTGTCTAACAAGTTTAACTTATTTATGTTTTCACCATGACAGGTTAGAGGATCAGATGCATCTGGCCACTTCGAGGGAGAGGACGGGCATGAAAGTGACGTGTTTCAGGTGCACATCAATGATGAACATCAAGACCCAGAGAAGTCCCCCGGTGCTGGGGAGGAAGACAGAGAAGCTGTTGTTGTATTAGATGACCACTGTCAGCTAGACACAGGCATAGAGGATCCCAATATGGAGGGGCGAGCCAAAGGTAACAGTCTCCGAGGGCCAGGCCGCATGTGGAGACGACGGCACGGAGAGCACAGGGGAGGCAGAGGAAGAGGCTTTAAACACAGGAAGCGGTACACCTTCAAGGACCGCAAGCTCTTAGGTAACTATCAGGAGGCTTGGCGCTTTCCAACCCCAGATGAGATTATGGGTAGTTTTGGAGCGGACTTTGGGGCCAGTTACTTGTCCAATCAGCATCTTTCCGACGGTACCGTCCGTATTGACTACAGGGCTGGTGAGGGACAAGGAGAAGAGATCGGCTCTGATGGAGCTCCTGCACACTTCAGTGTGGAAGCTTCCAGCGGGGAAGAAGGAATGGGAGTTGGGGCACCTTCAAATGAGCGTGGAGCTGCTGATGAGTCCGTGGCAGTCGTGGGATCCACGTCTTGCGTAACAGGACCAGTAGTCTGTGAGCACTGTGGACTAGCATTTTCCTCAACACAGGATTTAGCTATGCATTCCCTGTCGACACACCGGCTATATGTTTGTCCATGCTGCGGGAAGAACTTCAGCCACTCCAGTAATCTCAACCGCCACATGATCGTCCATCGTGGCGTTTCAAAGCTCCACTGCTGCCCCCTGTGCCACAAGACCTTCACTCAGAAGTCAACACTGTGCGACCACATGAACCTGCACAGCGGGGAGCGCCCGCATGTGTGCGCATACTGCCACGTCAGCTTTGCCCACAAGCCTGCTCTACGGCGCCATTTGAAGGAGCAACATGGAAGGACCACAGCCCAAAACTACCTGGAGATGCAGCGAAACAATGAGGGCAGTGTTGGGGGAGGAGTTTAGATCACATTTACATTGGTAGTGTGGGTTGTTAAAATGAAATCAAAATTAACCTTATTTACTTTCTTAATTCTTGTTTGTAGGCTTATTGTGCGCAATTTATCAGTGCACATTAGAAAAAAAATGTTTGTCTTCGTAATCAATATATAATAACTTTATGGTTGCTTCAAAATTATTCCGAATTGTCATTGTCACACTGCCAAAGCATTTGCTCTTTAGCCTGGAGAAACTGAATGATAATGCCCTTAAAGGGTTAGTTCACCCAAAAATGAAA
Organism: Hypophthalmichthys molitrix; assembly: GCA_037950675.1. NCBI lineage: Eukaryota > Metazoa > Chordata > Actinopteri > Cypriniformes > Xenocyprididae > Hypophthalmichthys > Hypophthalmichthys molitrix. The sequence goes on along the minus strand of CM075510.1, from coordinate 19,558,172 downwards.
ATTTCTATCATTAATTACTCACCCTCATGTCATTCCACACCCATAAGACCTTCATTCATCTTCGGAACACAAATTAAGATATTTTTAATGAAATCCGAATTGTTTTTTTTACCCTCTATAGAAGGCAATGTAATTACCGCAGTCAAGGTCCAAAAAAGTAGTAAAGTCATTGGTAAAATAGTCCATGTGACTACAGTGGTTCAATCTTAATGTTATGAAGCGGAAAGAATAGTTTTTGTGTGCAAAAATGATTGATTGATTGATTGATTAAAAAATCATAACTCTCAAATTAACAATAATCCATGAAAATAGTATGTTGTTTTACTCTTTTCTTTGCTTGAACACTCTTTACTCATCCTGATGCAAACAAGCATTGTAGCCGTATGAGCACGATGACACTGAAACTTTGATGTCTCAAGGTTGTTTTCTATTGTTGGTTGTTATTCTTTTATATTGTAATTACATCTGCATGTTCAGAAATAAAATAACCTCAAGGCTGATATGTCAAATAAATTTGTATTGGAGAGGGTGGGACACCTGTCTATATTAGCTCACTCTGATTGGATGAAAAGTACTATGTCTTGGCGAGCTACCTTAAAGGGATAGTTCACCCAAAAATGAAAATTATGTCATCATTTACTCATCCTCAAGTTGTAACCAAACAGTTGATGGTCCCCAGTGACTTCCATAGTATTTTTTTTTCCATACTATGGAAGTCAGGGGGGCCTATCAATGGCTTGGTTACCCATATTTTTCAAAATATATTCTTTTGTGTTCAGCAGAAGAAAGAAATTCATACAGGTTTGGAACAACTCGAGGGTGAGTAAGTGATGATAGAATTTTCATTTTTGGGTGAACTATCCCTTTAAATTAGGACACAAGCTACTGGTAGCTTGCAAGTGATGTGTTGGAGACCCCTGCCTTATGTTGTTCCAAACCTGTATGACATTTTTCTGAACATAGAAGATATTTTGAAAAGTGTCCTGGTGTTTTTTTTTATTTTTTGTCCAAACATGTAAAATCAATAAGGTCCAATATTGTTTGAACCTCAACATTCTTAAAAATGTCTTTTGTAAAAATGACAGAATTTTCATTTTTGGGTGAACTACCTGTTCATACCACATAAGAGCACAAATACTAGTTCTGTTTCACTCTACAGGCTAAAGGTTACTTACTACAAGTGAGCCGACAATAATGGACACCAAGGGAAGGAATAGCATATTTATGGCTTGTAAGAGTGATAAACATGTTAATACAAACAAAATGTTCATGAATTAGTACTGTGGCGTGATAAGGAAAGTAAGAAAACGTGTTTGTCATTTTTGCTGTAGTGTAATTTTAGTGTCTGTATGTCACCAAATCAATGAAAGCCTTATTAAAAAGCTTTGTTCAAACTGTAATTTTCTTGCTGTGAATTAATATTACATTGCCAGTCCCCTGAAAGTTGAAGTGTGTAATTTCTTTATTTACTCACCCTCATGTCATTACAAACATATTATTTTCATCTGCGGAACACAAAAACCAAACAGTTTGACTTCCACTGTATGGACAAAAAAAAAAAAAAAAAAGACATTTTTCAAATAATCTTATCTGCCATAGAAAAAGTTATTCATACAAGTTTGGAACGACATGAGGGTGAGTACATGATGACAGAATATTCATTTTTCATGAACTATCCCTTTAAACACAGTAGGGCTTTTCATGCTGCCCTTAACCTCGCTTTTAAACCCAGGTATCATTTAGAATAGGTGTTATGAAACCCTGCTCCAAAGCAGAGTTACCACCATTTTGTTAGTATTACCCTAAACCCTGCATTGTGGTGCCAAATATGTAGTGTTAATGTTAGAATGTTATGGCTAGAACACACCTAATCAGAGATGGAACACCACATGCCTCCTATTCACATACTTTGGACAGTCTCAGAAACACTGCGTGTTGTATTTAGTTTATCCAGTCACCACCATTGGTTTCCTCTGCTTCCTAGAGGCTTCTGACCAACATTTGAGGTTTATTTCCAGTTCACAACCTACTCTTCCTAACTGTTCATCCAACAATATCCTGATACTTCAACCTTGAAACCGCCTGGTTATCAATCTCTTCCGCTTCAACACCAACCCCTCCATGTGTGTATCCAAGTAATCTACTGTGTAGTCTTTAATTTTAAAATATGCTTCTCTACCAGTGCTGGGATAGTGTCCCCCTTCACATTGTCAGTTTGTACATGCAGCTGTTTAGAAGATACTTGTAACATCATCCATGTTGCTGCATAAGGCTGGCAATCTAACCCTTTACTGTGTACTTTGTGATTCCTCTGGCTGTCTGTCTCACCTCAATTTAGATCATCTGAAACACTGCCGTAAACAGGATGGGAGAGATTAAACAACCCATTTCCATTCTATTTTTCCAGTTCCTGCCAACTAGTTGTGAAATGCTGTATAGGGTTTATATAAGTGCATGACTCTGTATTTGTATTCGGTTTCCCTTTAGGCATAACCAGAGCACTGCAATGTCTGAACCAGAGCTCATTTAATCAATAGCATCTAATGTTGTGGATTGTTGCGGGGAGGAGCTTGTTCCACATATCAGAGGACTGATTATTCATACACAACTATCCCCATACAAAGCTTAGATTCGCATGATGTCACCTGTAAAAACTGAAAAGAAGCTTATAGTTTCTGCCTTTAGATGTACTGTATAGATGTTTCACTGAGGTAATGATTATAAAGTGTCGCCCCACATGTTGACGCAAAAGTTTGATTTATTGAACACAATGACATAAACCATAACTAAGCTAAATGTCCAGAGACACTGAGCATTAAATGCTCTCAAACAGCACGATAATTACTTAAGAAAATAACAGAAAAGATTTACTTTATCACTTTTGTAAAACACAAAATGTCTGCTGTAAGTAGACAATCTGATGCTGGGCCTCTTTATAAGTTTAGCATATGCTAAATAACTGTTTTTAAAGGAAATCTTCGCTGTAGACAACCTGGCTCCGTTTGTCTCTGTATGAGCCCTTGGCACTGTTCTGCACAGCTGTGAAGATTGGAAAAAAGGAGGAGACAGAAATAGAAATGGGTTAGTCAAGTGTGCAACACTCAGTCTCCTTGACAGTTTTTTTCCTGTGAAATGTCCTTATTTACCAAGAGAAGCCCAGACAGATTTCCCTGTGGCGGCATCAAGCATGGGCTGCTTCCTGGCAATGCTGACTTTGATGTTGACATCACCCACAGTAGTGCCATTCAGCTGAGAGGCAGAAAGAATGGAAAAACAGAAGGTTTTCTTTCAGTAAATAAATAAAGATGTGTTAAATCCTAACACGTTTAAATCACAGAAAACAGGATTTTCTTTGTGCTTTTTTAATACAGGACTGTTAACAAGCTTGAATATACACAATACAAAGCTCCAGTCCACACACCAGACTATTTATGGATGCTAAGCTGCAAAACATCAGAAATCATGATGATTGATGTCCCAACCATGAGCTCATTAACACATGACCATTAGAGCTTGCATGACTGTCCAGAGAAGTAGCTGGTGAGAGCTCAGATCACTTGTGCGGTTGGCTTCTAGTTTACCAAAAACAAGTTTTCGGTAATTGAAATAAAGCTGAAATAAAAGTTGATGTACTAAAATTATAAAAACTGAAATAAAAACAAATTAAAGCTAAATAGAAATATATATTTTTTTAAAAATGGCAAAAGCATGTAAAAAAAAAAAAAAAAATACTAAAATGTAAGGACACAATTTGGATAGACAAAATTTTCTTCTGTTATGGCCTTGTATATTGACAATTATAGAATCAAGTATGAATTACCAAGACAAGTATGGATCACGACTAGTCCTTATTGACCACATGTGAAATGATTAGCCTGTCATAACTGAGGTTATTTACATATGGAAGTCTTAAAAAACAACAGAAGCAAAAACAACATGTTGAATTGAGGGTCAGAGAAGATGCAAGTATAAAAATATAACGCTTCAAAAGTGTAGAAAGTGGCCCCATAAAGAGAATGGACCACTGACCTCTGCCACAGCCTGGTCTGCTGATTCCATCTTCTCAAAGGTCACAAAAGCACAACTGGTAAGAGACAGAGGGCAAAAATTGTTAAATATTTTGAGTTTTCTTACTGTTCAGAAGTTTGGGGCTAGTAAGATTTTTTTATTATTATTTGGCGAGGATGCATTAAATTGATCAAAAGTGATAGTAAAGACATTTATGATGTTACAAAAGATTTCTATTTCAAATTCTTTTGAACATTATATTATTCTAAAAAAATCCTGAAAAAATTGTATCGGTTTCCACAAAAATTATCAATCAGCACAGCTGATTTTAACATTGTTAATAATAGGAAATGTTTCTTAAGCACCAAATCTAAGGATTATGTGACACTGAAGACTGGAGTAATAATGCTGAAAATTCAGCTTTGCCATATATATTCAAATACAGAACAGTTCTTTTATATTGTAATAATATTTTACCATATTACTTTTCTTACTGTATTTTTAAATGTAGCCTTATAGTGAGCATTAGAGACTTTTATTTTAAAATAAATAAATAAATAAAATTTACTCATCCCAAACTTTTGAACAGTAGTCTACTCGTATACCCCTGGAAATCTACCATTACAAAAGAAAGACTTATAATAAAAACTTTCCTAGTGATATATCTGAAATCACAAAATATACTAGATCCTGGCTGAATTTATTCCTGTATCAACCCAATCAGTCCTATAAGCTTTTCAATAGATAATCAAGTCAGTAGTTCCTCCCTTTCCAAATGTCCAAAAGGATCAGAAAACGATCGTACTTGCGTGGTGAGTCCATTGAAAGGTCGATGATGTTGCCATGCTGAGCAAAGGCAGAGCGCAAACTGTCTTCCACTAAACCTGTGCCGTATACATACACAGTGTTTCCTTTGCGTACCCCTCTGCGCTCTGGATATGAGTCTGACCCTGAACAACATTACAGAACATAATTATTAGACTTCCAGATTTTCAACAGAACAAAGCCTATTTATTATTAACTATTAGAGAACGCACATCCATGAAATATCCCGGTAACACTTTGGATTGGGGAACACATGTTCACTATTAACTACGACTTTTGCCTCAGTAAACTCTTAATTTACTGCTAATTAATAGTGAGTAAGGTAGTTGTTGTAACGTTTAAGTATGGGGTAGGATTTAATATGGTCATGCAGAATAAGGCAATAATATGTACTTACTAATAAACAGCCAATATGGAAGCTAATATTCAACTACTTGAAAGTGAGAATTGTTCCCCATACTAAAGTGTTATGAATATTCTAATTTCTTAACAAACATTGCAATGACACAATATAAACACTGAATGGAAGTGAATTATTTTAAATCAACTTACTGTTGCACAGATTCACTTACGTCTATAGGGTCCGTCCCGCTCTCTGTCTCGTTCTCTGTCTCGTTCTCTTTCTCGATCTCTGTCCCGATCTCTGTCCCTGTCTCGTTCCCTTTCTCCATCCCGGCTCCTGTCTCGTTCACGTTCACGATCCCGTTCTCTCTCCCGGCCTCTTTCACGGTCCCTCTCTCTGTCCCGGTCTCTGTCTCGATCTCTCTCCCAATCCATCTCTCTTTCCCGTTCCCTCTCAGGATCTCGACTCACTCCTCCCTCATCATCACGAGATCGGTCCCCAGGAACAAAACTGTGGGACAAAAAAAAAACAGCCTTAAATTTGACTGCAATACTGTTTTTCTATCAAGGTTTTAGATTATTAGTATTATTCTTTAAACAGAGTCTGAGAGTCTCACCTCTCATACAGGGATTTCCTATGGGCTCGTTTAGCAGACTAGAGCGAGAAGAAAAAACATGATGTAAAGTCAAGTCAACTGACACATCCATTATACTCAAAAGACTTGTTGATATATTTAACCGCAACAGCATGAGAAGCCTATTATAAATATAACAGGCTACTCATGCTGTTAAATCAGTCAGTTATATATATATATATAACTGCTTGATGCTGTGGCTAATAAATCACTGAAATTTACAGCCATGAGTGGATCATTTCTACAATGTGAAACAACATTACATCAGGAGGCTCCTCATCTGTAGAGACGCTCCTTTGAAATGGCAGGAATGCTGGGGCAGGACCTTTCTCGGGATCCTGGGAAACAAAGAAACGCCATAATTAGCTATGTATGGAAAAAAGAAAAATCAAATATATGTTGACTTGACATTAATTAGGTGAAAAATGTCTCTTACTTTCAGTTTACCCTCAAGTGTTCTGGAGCGCTTGAAGCCTGAGTTCTTGTTCTCTGATTTGATGGATTTGATGGCTCCGGACTTGATCAGCATTTTCGCTTGCTCTGTTGCTGTCGCTGTGTCCACCACCGGCTGATCTGACAAAGCTTAACAGAGACAGCGATACAGAGATAATTCGTAGAGCACAGGTTTCATACAAACTTATTTCAGGAACATCTGGAAATTTCAGAGATCCACAGATTGACTTACTGCGCTTCAGTCCTGTCTGACTCGTTTGATTGGTGGAGCTCTGTTTCTTCAGAGCCATTAGGGCCTTTTTCTACACAAGTGAAGTGAATATAGACAATACAACATGTCAAATGGATACTTTATATGTTACATATATGCATAGTATTTTGTTGAATCAACATTGAATCAACTGACTTGAGATGAAAAATGACACTATTGTCTTCTGAAGAGCTACTTTACAGCTGAAATTGATTTATGACTGATGCATTTTGGAACATAAATACAACACTGTGTTTCTGTTTTTTACTGTGAGGCTGCTTTGAAACAGTTTGAATTGTATAAAGCGATATATAAATACATGTGACATATATTAAGAACCGTAAGTATAGTTTTTTTTTATACCTTTTTCTTTAATTTGGCATATTTCTTCTGCAATGCTTCCTCTTCTTCTGTCAGTGAGCTGGGAAATATTGCCATTTCGATGGATCTCAAAAGAGAAAAACAACAGCAATATATTACAGCAGATGTTTTTTTCAAGTCAATGCATCACGTTAACATGTTATCGATGTTTCTGTTACAAGGGGCTTTTAACAGTTTTCATTGAAAACAATATGCAAACTGCATAAAATACTCTACTTTATATTTAATTACCCTGAATTCAAAGGATGAATATATAAGAATGAACGTCTGCAGTATTCCTCACTCGGCGCGCAAATTTGACGTCATCTGTTGTCTTCCGAGGAACCAGCTCAAATAAGTTGTCCATTATTATTTTTATTTTACACTTTTTTTTAACAAGTGCATTAAAACGTAAATTTATTTTAGATCACGTACAAAGACCATTATGTTGTAAAATACTAAATAAACATAATAATATCCGTCGCTTTAGTTCTGCGCAGCTTCCTGCTGGACTGAAACTTTATTGACACTGAAGAACTGCAGAGTAACATCATGGACAAAATAGGTATGAAATATATATATAAGTACTGTTTTTATTAGTAATTCTGCGTTTTTTCCTGTCGTAGTATAATAATATCACCAGCAGCTAGCTCAGCATTTCGCTGCTTTGTGTCGCTCATATGACAGCCAACTCAGCAAATACATTGTAAAGTACATCTGACAGTAATGGTCCAGTGGGTTTTATGAGAATTTTGGTGTCACGACAGATTGTAGACTTTGCATTTGCATCTAGTTGCAGTGGTACTGATGAACTGCTGTTCTCTTTGTCTGTAGATTTGCCCCCAGTTGGTCCTGATGATTTGCCCCTGTCTCTGCTGGAGATGGGCTGCTCTGGGAGATTTGAGCTCATCACACACCCACTGCCAAAAAACAAACCCCTGCCACCGCACAGCACAGTTAGTCATTTATTAATACTAAAATAATAACAGTATTCATGTGTGTGAGCTAATATATTTATATTTAACAGATTTTGTATTCATTCTGTATTACATTCTGTAATCTTTTTCAGCTCCCCCATGGGCTTCCTCCTACATGTCTGGACTTAAAAACAGAGGTAGAAAAGCGCTTTCTGCGAGATCCTGCTTGGCTCCCGGTACATGACGTAGATGATGCCTTCCACAAGTTCCTTAAGTATGAAATGAGACATATTCAGAAGATAGCGCTTGTCTTTATATTTCATATCTTTAATCAGTTTTGTCTATTACAAATTTGTCCTTTAGAATAAGTAAAAGGGAAAAAGAGGTGGACTCTCTCCTGCACTGCTCCCTGTCTCCACTGCACTCTGGTCTCTCCGTGGTCAGAGATCCCACCACCGGCATGCTGCTGGATTTCACTGAGGTAACACTGGCAAACATTTACTACATTCTGTTTATTTTCCTATCCCAGCTTAATATTCAAAGATTATTGGTAACTAAAACTAAATAGATGTTTTGGTGATTTGAAATAAAATAAGTAAAACTTAAACAAAAATTAGAAATGTTGGCAACTAATTTAAATAAGTTTAAACTGAAGTACTAACATTACTAAAATAAATCCTTTACAATAAAGTCAAATTACTTAATGTTAGTTAATGCTTTAACTAACATTAATGAACAATGAGCAATACATTTGTTGCAGTATTCATTAATCTTTCTTAATGTTTGTTAATAAAATAAACAACTATTAGCTCAAGTCAAATAAATAATATGAACAGATAGAATTTTTGATTTGAATAATGTATTAGAAAATATTGAAATGAACATTAACTAAGATTAATAAATGTATTTGTTATTTCATGTTCATTAATGTGGTTAATTTATGTTAACAAATGGAAACTTATTGTAAAGTGTTATCAATAAATTAAAGCTAAATAAAAATATTTTAAAACAAAAACTATTAAAAAGCACATAACCAAATTACAAAAAAATGTAACTTAAAATAAAAAAATAACCAAATTTATATATTTAAAAAATTTGCTCAAAATATTAATAAATAGAATAATTGTATATAAATAATACTAAAATAACACTAGGTTGATTTTGCAAAGAAACTCTTATTTCATAAAAATATTGCTTTGTTTATTTGAATGTCTCAACATGCCGCCATCTCACTCAACCAGTGGTGTCAGTTTGCCCAGCCAATGAAAAGCTGTCAGTGTAAAGCAATCGTTATTTTTGCTGTTTGCTGGACATCACAGTAATTGTTCTTTATAATATAATGCAATCATTTATAATGTATATAATTGTTGTTGTTTTTTTTCAATATGTCAGGTGTTATTAGAGGACACAGCATTGTCTGCAAAAAATTCCCTTTCATTACAAAGACAGCCTGGACCTCCATCAGAGAGCCTGAGAGGGAGTAACACAAACTATCCTTTTCTGCCAGGTGCGGTGGTTCATATTTAGATAAATGTCTCATAATTCTGTTTAAATATTATCCAGTTTTTAAACTCTTCTGTCCTTTGTACAGGTGGAATGGAAGAACTGACGTTAGAGCAGATTAAGAAAAAGTCAGAGCTGGAAGAAGACATTGACTTTGAGAAAGGTTGGTGATCAGTTTTGTTTTGTTAGTACACAATCATTTTTAAGTGTGTGTGAGAGAAAAAGAAACTGTGACAGTTTTATTTTTCTTGTCTTAGATTTGTTGACAGTTCCTCCAGGGCTGAAGGCTGGTATGGACTTCAGTGACAAAGGTCTGGTTCAATATTGTTCTCTGCATTTGTACCATGTCATCATCCCACTTTAAGTTGTGCATTACTATCCAAATCTGTGCTCTTTTAATGTCTTTAGAAGCCAGAACTATGAAGAGTGAGGTGAACCTGCTGTCACTCCTGTCAACTTTTGATGATGTCCTTGACGCTTTGCCAGAGGAGAAAGTGTCACAAAAAGAGGAGACTGTTAAACTTCCCAGAACTAACAGCTTAGAGGACCTGGGAATTAAAGTGAGTATAGCTTTGAGAAAGAATACTTAGTTATTTGAAAGCCCAACATTTTTGTGTTTGTTTTGTCATTTTCAAGATATATTCTTCATAAACACATGTACTCCTCAGGATTCGGGCAACTCTCCTTCTCAGCCTCCAGCAAACACTGCAAGTCTGACTGAAGAAAAGAAGAAACCACAAGAAGAAAACAAGGGAGACAATAAGAAGTGGGCCATTCCTGTGGACATCACCTCACCCTGTGAGGACTTCTACAAACGTATCCCTGATCCTGCCTTCAAGGTAAGAACTCAGTATATGCACATGATTTTTAAGAGTTCACCAAAATAAAGGTTTGTTTAATTGGGTTGTTTTTTTTTCTCAATTCCTGCCCCATTTCAGTATCCCTTTGAGCTGGACGTGTTTCAGAAGCAGGCTATTCTCCGACTCGAAGCTCATGACTCTGTTTTTGTTGCGGCCCACACCTCAGCGGGCAAGACCGTGGTGGCTGAATACGCAATTGCACTTTCCCAGAAACACATGACCAGGTGTGTATGTGAGACCCAATGTCTGCTGAATTGCATCATTTTATATTTCTATTCTTTTCTCTTTTTTTAAAGAAGTCTCTTATGCTTACCGAAGTTGCATTTATTTGATTAAAAATACAGTAAAAACAGTAATATTGTGAAATATTTTTACAATTTAAAAGAACTGTTTTCTATTTGATTATATTTTAAAATGTCATTTATTCCTGTGATGTTAAAGCGGAATTTTCAGCATCTTTACTCCAGTCTTCAGTGTAACATGATCCATCAGAAACCATTTTAATATGCTGATCATTTCTTATTATCAATTTTGAAAACTGCTGCTTAATATTTTTGTGAGAACAGTGATACTTTAAGATTCTTTGATGAATGAGTAGTTCAAAAGAACAGCATTTATTTGAAATTAAATCTTTTGCAACATTATGAATGTCTTTACAGTCACTTTTGATCAATTAAATGAATCCTTGCTGAATAAAAGCATTCATTTCTAAAAGCTTACCTACAAACTTTTGAGCAGTAGTGTACATTTTAAATTACTTTTTTGAATTACCATTGTGTATGAAATGTGCTATATGTAAACTTTCCTTACTGTAACATTAGATTTATGGCCCACACTAATATGACTGTTCCTCCTGACAGGACCATTTACACATCCCCCATTAAAGCCTTGTCCAATCAGAAGTTCCGGGACTTCAAGAACACGTTCGGTGACGTGGGACTCTTGACTGGAGATGTCCAGCTGAATCCTGAAGCCTCTTGTCTTATCATGACCACTGAGATTTTGAGGTGATTATACAATAGAAAGCCATGTCAGTTACTTATAATTCATAGTTTGTCATGTGTAAACATTTTTTGACAATCTTTGTTAATCAGTATGTTTTCCTCCTAACAGATCAATGCTTTATAACGGGTCCGAGGTCATTAGAGATTTGGAATGGGTCATTTTTGATGAGGTTCACTATATCAATGATGCAGAGGTGATGAATCCACTAAAGAAAATCTAGTTCCATTATGCTCTTATCTAATATTCTCTTTGCTGCATTTAGATTTCATATGCTGTTGTTGTTTCTCAGAGGGGAGTGGTGTGGGAGGAAGTGCTCATCATGTTGCCAGAGCATGTTAGCATCATCCTGCTGAGTGCCACGGTGCCTAATGCAGTGGAGTTCAGTGAATGGATTGGGTGTGTGTGTATTATCAAAGCCATGAAACTGAATTTTATCCTGCTTTAAGATTGTGTAGATCATACAGTTTTACTGTGCTTTCTCTGTCTTCAGACGTATCAAGAAGCGGCACCTCTATGTGATCAGCACAGTGAAGAGGCCTGTTCCTCTAGAGCACCATCTCTACACCGGCAACAGCACCAAGACTCAGAAGGAGCTTTTCCTGTTGCTGGACTCCACTGGAAACTTCCTCACTAAAGGGTACATTTTAATAGGGTTTATTCCTGTGATGGCAAAGCTGAATTTTCAGCATCATTACTCCAGTCTTCAGTGTCACATGATCTTTCAGAAATCATTCTAATATGCTGATTTGCTGCTCAAGGAAACATTTCTTATTATTACAAATGTTAAAAACAGTTGTGCTGCCGAATATTTTTGTGGAAACCATTACAGTGGTGGTCAGAATTATTGGCACCCTTGGTAAATATGATCAAAGATGACTATAAAAATAATTCTGCATTGTTTATCTTTTTGATCTTTAATTCATAAAATTAGCAAAAATCTAACCTTTCATTAAAGGAAAAGAATTAAAAATGGGGGAAAACCACATTATGAAATAAATGTTTTTCTCCAAAACACGCTGGCCACAATTATTGGCACTCCTAGAATATAAAATATTCAATAAAATAGAATATAAAAAGTATATTCCCATTCATATTTAATTTTTTTTTTTTTTATAGCACACTAGGGTGATCATGAACATGAAATTGTCCAGCCATGACTTCCTGTTCCACAGGAGTATAAACATGAGGAAATACAAAGGCTAAATTCCGGTAATCATTCATCACAATGAGTAAAACCAAAGAATATAGTACTGATGTGCAGCAAAAGATTGTTGAGCTTCACAAAATAGAAAATGGCTGTAAGAAAATAGCTAAAGCATTGAAAATCCCCATTTCCACTATCAGGGCAATAATTAAGTTCCAATCAACTAAAGATGTTACAAATCTGCCTGGAAGAGGACCTGTGTGTAAATCGTCCTAATGCGCGGTGAGGAAGAAAGTTTGAGTGGCCAAAGACTCTCCAAGGATCACAGCTGGAGAATTGCAGATTAGTTGAGTCTTGAGTCTCAGAAAGCCTAAAAAAAAATTATCAAACAGTACCTACATCCCCACAAGTTGTTTCGGAAGGGGTTTCAAGAAAAATCCTCTGCTCTCATCCAGAAACAATCTCCAGCATATTCAGTTGTCAGACAAGACTGGAACTTCAAATGGGACCGGCTTCTATCGTCAGATGAAACTAAAAAAAGAGCTTTTTGGAAGCAAACCCACCAGATGGGTTTGGTGCACACATAGATAGAAAGTACCCCATGCCCACGGTTAAATATACTAATGGATCTTTAGATGTGTGGGCCTATTTTTCTGCTGGAGGTCCTGGACATCTTGTTCAGATACATGGTATTATGGATTCTATCAAATACCAACAGATAAAAAAATCAAAACCTGATCGCTTATGCTAGAAATCCAATAATGGGCCATGGTTGGATCTTCCATCAGGACAATGATCCAAAACAAACATCAAAACCAACACAAAAATGTGTCTCTGAGCACAAAATGAAGCTTCTGCCATGGCCATCCCAGTCCCCTGACCTGAACTCTAAAGAAAATAAGTGGAGTGAACTGAAGAGAAGAAACACAAACATGGAGCTGGGAATCTGAAGGATCTGTAGAGATTCTGCATGAAGGAATGGTCTCTGATCTCTTGTCAGGTGTTCTCCAAACTCATCAGGCATTATAGGTGAAGACTCAGAGCTGTTATCTTGGCAAAAGGTGGTTGCAAAAAGTATTGAATAAAAGGATGCCAATAATGGAGAAAAAAATTATTTCACAATGTGATATTCCCCCCACTTTCAATTCTTTTCCTTCAATGAAAGGTTAGATTTTTAGATTAAAGATCAAAAGGATAAACAATGAAGATTTATTTTTATAGTCATCTTTGATCATATTTACCAAGGGTGCCAATAATTCTGACCACCACTGTATACACTTTTTCCAGGTTTCTTTAGAAAGAACATAATTTTTTGGAAATAGGAATCTTTTATAACATAAATGTCATTTTTGATCAATTTAATGCATTCTTGCTGAATGAAAGGATTAATTTCTTTAAAAACAATCTTACTGACCCCAAACATTTGAATGGTAGTGTGCGTTTTAAATTCAAACTTTCACAACACAGAGTTCTTTCCCAGTCTACCCAGATCATTTATTGCAACTTAGCTGCAAAAATGGGTCATTCAAAAATATCAATATTCAGTTATTCAGTAACTTGGCCTGCTCTGATGACAGACAGTAAACTGTGCTCATATGTAAAGGTTATGTAGAGGTCACAAATTCAATTTAGAATAGCTATTATGAATAAAATTACAGATAACTTAAAATAGAGACTGTAAACTTGGATTTCAAAATAATAATAATAATAAATCAATTAATATTGTAATGTGTTTACAATGTTCATATAGTTGCTTGATTGATTGTTTTCTACATTGTAATGGACTATTTTTTAGCTCATCTGTAATTAAGATAAAATTTCAACTTAAATGTATTTATTTAGTAAACAAAAAAAGTCAGAAAGAGTTTTGAAAATGGTGTATAATACTAAATGATGATTGTTTTTACTTTAAGAAACCTAGATTAACATTTTTAGGCTATCATTGTAGTAGTAGATGGACTTTTGAAGAAAGTGTTACAAAACTATAGCAAAGTGCTCCTGTGAATTCATTTAAGTTGAAACCAATGTTTTGTTTTTCAGCTACTATGCCGCAGTGGAAGCCAAGAAGGAACGCACAAGTAAACATGCACAATCTTTTGGCGCAAAGAATGTATCACAGCACAACACAACAGCCAGTCAGGTCGGTGTCTGTACCTCTCGTCATTTCCTTTTAAATCAATTATTGAACATAATTGGTCTTGATTTCCAAAAACAACAGTATTTTTATTATATTTTCTGCATCCTCCCATTGCTCTGTTAGGATCGATCAGTGTGGCAGACGCTGCTGAACTATCTGTCTCAGAGGCAGCAGACTCCAGTGGTGGCGTTTACATTCTCTCGGACACGCTGTGATGAAAACGCCCGCTCTTTGACCTCTCTGGACCTTACTAGCTCTATAGAGAAGAGTGAGATACACTCGTTCCTCCAGAAGAGCCTGACCAGGTTGAGAGGTGCCGATCGGCAGTTACCACAGGTAGATTTGGATCCAGAGTAGTGGTCCACCAAGAGTTTTCCACTTGACAATGCTGTAGGGGAATTTACAGTTAAAGACCCAATGACCAGATATGATGAATGAAGAACCGGAGTCAGAGTTAAAAAAAATAAATTGAAGACAATTTTACTGAAGGATAGTTTGCAGTTTCATCAGCAGGGGTCAGCTTCAGCACTGACAAGGAGTTCATAGGCCACCCTGGGGTACATTCACAAAACCACAACAATTCTACTTCACACAGGTCACTAAGCTACATCATTACTTTAGGTAGAATGATTCTGATTGGTTAAGAAATTGGTTAAGCTTATAAAATTTCCACATATGGTCTTTGTCGGGGAAAACAAGTCTCTCCATCTATTAAACGGCTGACACCAGGACCCTAGTTTTAGGCACGAAGTGACCTAGATCACAGATATGCGTTTCTGGGCGCCAGTTTGTCCACCTTTTCAATACAGGATCTGTAACAAAAATATTATCACACATACACAGATACATAGCTTCTTCAAGGTTGAAGTTGGCCAGGCTCTTGCTCTAAACAGAATACTTCCCCAGAACATACAGATAAGTTGTACTTTTCTCTCAGTGAAAGGTTCATACAATATTCATCATTATCCTCTAGTCATTGAAGATGGAAAGTAAAATAAATGCTTTAACATATGCTGAAGAAGTCATTCAAATCATTTAATATTTAGAAGGATAAAAATTTATTAATAACTTGATTACAAATCACTCAAAAGATATATATTGAAGCCCTTTCAATGCAGATATCTGGAAAACAAGGTGGCTAATGGCCGATATAATCTTGATAAATTACATATAACACAATTTAATGATAACAAACAGAAATGCTGAAATTGAATCAACACTTATTTTACATAAAAATCATTTAATAGTTATCAAAAAACCCATGGGTCATGTTTTACCCCAACATCATGAAAAAAATATATTTTACTTTAAGAAAAAAAGCCTATTTTAAGAAAATTAAGATGTTTTGTACATGACAATTAAACTCCCTCTGTTTAAACTCCCTGCCTCTTAACCTGTAAACTGTAATGTAATGTAAATTTCTTAATGTCTTTTGAAAGAAGTCTCTTGTGTTCACAAGGACTGCATTTATTTGATCAAAAATCAAGTAAAAACAGCAATATTGTGAAATTATTACAGTTGTTTTCTATTTGAATGTTTGGACCCACTTTATATTAAGGGTCTTTAACTACTATGTAATACCATTTAAATTAATCATTTGATACATACATGTTTCACATTGTACTTATATTTAAAAAATACCTTTATGT
Source organism: Hypophthalmichthys molitrix (assembly GCA_037950675.1). Lineage (NCBI taxonomy): Eukaryota > Metazoa > Chordata > Actinopteri > Cypriniformes > Xenocyprididae > Hypophthalmichthys > Hypophthalmichthys molitrix. The sequence goes on along the minus strand of CM075510.1, from coordinate 19,542,084 downwards.
AATTACAGCTGTACCCTTCCCTTACACCTTAATCGACCATAGCCTTAACCATACCACAAAACCTATCCCTAGACGTACCCATATCTAACCTCAATAGCTAAAGTGTTTTACATTACTACATGAAGAACATTGTACCTAACATTTTTTTTTTTTTTTGTGGTGAAGTTATTAATAATAAAAATGGCCTTGTCGACATTCACCATAATACTCATATGGACTTAAGTGTATAATGAAACCTTCAAAGTTTTAATTCAGTTATGGTGTTTATCAGTGTAATTTTGTCATCACAGATCTTGTTGATGCGTGATTTGCTGAAGAGAGGGATTGGTGTTCACCACAGCGGCATCCTGCCAATCCTGAAGGAGGTTATTGAGATGCTATTTTCCAAAGGTTTAGTAAAGGTTTGTCTTATGGACTTGTTTTATTCAAGCTTTATTTGATTGAAGAAATCTTGATTAAGGAGGGAGTTGGTGAAAGAGAGTTTTTCTCTTTTTAGGTGCTGTTTGCTACAGAGACGTTTGCCATGGGTGTGAACATGCCCGCCAGAACCGTTGTGTTCGACAGCATCCGCAAACATGACGGCACAGGTTTCAGAAACCTGCTGCCAGGTAAAAACATTTTCTTTACTGCCTTATATTACAAACAATGATGTGCCTGTCTTTAGATGACGTTAATGTCTAAATATACCCTCACTTGCATCACCTTGGCATGCCTGTTGCAGTTATTCTAATTTAAAATGATAATTATTTTGTATTATCATAACAATAGACATAAAAAGCTGTCAGGTACTTGTTGGCAGAGACGCTACAGGCAGACAGACGTTGCCGATGACCAGGTGTTTGATGAATTAGCCGTCTCTAATGAATGAGCAGATTAATTATGCTGGGGTAGTGCAGATGTTTGTGCACTGAACTGCAGTGAGACTAGGGAAAGACAGCAGGAGGCCTTTGATGTGTGTGTGTGAGAGATGCTTGAGTTTGTTCAAATCTCTTCTAATAATTTATGCTAATAATAGTGTGTATTAAAAAGTGAAGAGAAAGAGTATAGCCTGCCTCTTTTAAAGTCATAGCACATTTGAGAGTAGATTGCCCTGTTTGCATCGAAGACACAATAAGGGTCAAAAAGGGTCAAATCCTCACTAAGGCTGCATATACCTATTTAATCAAAAATACAATAAAACAGTAATATTGTGTATTGTAAAATGTAATTTATTCCTGTGATGTCAAAGCTACATTTTTAGCAGCCATTCAGTTTTAGCATTATTCCAGTTTTCAGAGTATACCTGACCCTTGAGTAATCATTCTAATATACACTACCAGTCAAAAGTTTGGAATCGGTAAGATTTTTAATGTTTTTAAAAGAAGTTTTGTCTGAAATTAATACTTTTATTTAGCAAGGATGCATAATGTTACAAAAGATTATATTTCAAATAAATGCTGTTCTTTTGAACTTTCTATTCATCAGAGAATCCTGAAACAAAATATTGTGCACAAATATTTTGTACAATTATAGACAATAAATGTTTCTTGAGCAGCAAATCAGCATATTAGAATGATTTCTGAAGGATAATGATGCTGAAAATTCAGCCTTGATCAAAAGATTACACCAATGTGTGATGCTTACAATGACAGCAGAGTGTCACAGTACTAAACTGTGTATGTGTGTGTGTGTGTGAGTAGGTGAGTACATTCAGATGGCGGGCCGTGCTGGCAGAAGAGGTTTGGATGCTACAGGGACCGTTATCATTCTCTGTAAGGCTGGAGTTCATGATATGGGAGATCTCCATGCCATGATGCTGGTCAGTACTGTAATTTCCACCACACAACATATTTTTTTTTTTATCACAAATAATGATATACAAGTTATATATAATAATTTATGCCTACATTTGGACATGATTAGATTTTTACATTTGTCTGAAAAAGTGTTGCATTTTATTTTGGCCATAGTTGGTAAATTCCCCCATTGTTTAAAAAAAAAAAAAAAAAAATTAAACTCCCTAAATTCCACTAGGTTTTACTATGATCTGATGGGATTTCCCAGCTCCTTTTTGTAAATCACAGTCTGATTGTTCACTCTGGAGCCAAATACAAACGTCTTTGGTCTTTTTTTAGTGTCCTGCAGCCTGTGAGTGCACTTCTGTCATACTCTTGTGGATTGAGTGTGGGTGAAATGTGCTCCTCTTCATCAGAGTGTCCAGCCTGCTGGAGCTGTTTTAACCTCTCTGTGTTTCAAATCACAGCTGTTCAGTCAATTAACCCCTGTCCCTGATTTATTGACTCCATACACTGTCATTCCAGCACAAAACTCACCAGGATTCACTAGTACTGTTGTCATTTTGCTCTCCACATGGCACCCACAGTCTTCAGAGCTGATTTGTTCTTTTATACTCAAAGTTAGGAACCAGTGTTATTTTAGTATAATACTATAGTTTATTATATTATTGTATAATCTAAGGATATACTATTATAGTATTTATTATTATTTTGAATTCACTTTTATTTTTATATTATCAGTTTTCGTTTAAATTTTATTTTGTTTTAGTACTTTTATGTGCTTCTGTCATCTCAGTTTTTAGCTTTAATTAATTTTTATTTCAGTTTTAGTAATTTTTTGAGAGAAAAAATTGAGAATCAGTGCAGTTTCTCTCAGATGGGCCAGTAATCTATGTGCTGATCAGCTCCATATCATGGGCATTGTGGCAACAGCAGCTGATGCTGTAATAATGCACAGTGTGTTGTCAAGGGCCGCTGGTGATTGGACCTCTGCTGTATGTCAACTCCATTTCCCCACTCTAATTACACTGGATGAGCATAAAGAGCCACGATGTGTACACATCCTTACATTGTCTCCTATTATTTGTCATATTTTGAAGCCAGTTCTTATTTTATTTGTTTGTATGTATGGCATACCCTTAAAAATAGCTCATCTATTGGCAATCGATGATTTAATCAATGCTAATGGATGATTTAAATCAAATGGAGTTAAATGTTCAAGAGCACAGAGAAATGACATTAATGTGTGATATTTTCCTCTGTCTCAGGGGAAACCGACAGTGCTGCAGTCTCAGTTCAGACTGACCTACACGATGATCCTAAATCTGCTGCGTGTGGAGGCCCTTAGGGTTACCGACATGATGAGGAGGAGCTTTTCTGAGAACCACAGGGATACGCAGGTAAACGGCCTCATTTCCCACCAGCCCCCTGGGTGACGATGAAATGTCTGTGGGGTTTGCATGCCCCAGTAATTCAATCTTAAAAAAAAAAAAGGCTAAAATATGAAGTATGTGATGAAATATTTTGAAATTCTTTTAGTTAGCCAAGTCATTTCTGTCTTTGTGTTTCTCAGACTCATGAGAAGAGAATAACTGAGCTGAGAAACATGCTCTCCTCTCTCCCTCCACTGGACACAGAGGGGCAGTTATCGGATTTACTGTCATATTACCACACCATCACAGAGCTGCGCATCACCACAGAGACCCTGCAGGTACACACACAGACACACACACATACACACAGACACACACACACACACACACATACTTATATGACCACTTGTATACCACACCATCACAGAGCTGCGCATCACCACAGAGACCCTGCAGGTACACACACACACACACACTTATATGAACACAGTGTACTTGTATACCACACTATCACAGAGCTGTGCATCATCACAGAGACCCTGCAGGTGCACACACACACACTCAAACACTAGATTCACAGCATTTTGGTGATTATATGATGTTTCAAACCAGCTAACAAAAACCTTGGACATTTGAGTTTAAATTAAATGACAGAACTGAATTAAAATCTTTACAAATTCTCTTTGATTTAAATCTGATTTAAATTGTTAGAATATTTTAAGTTCTGTGTTATTTTTATAGCCAAAGATGTGAGCAAAAATTACAAATTACCAAAACGTCACAAAAAAAAAAAAATGATGGTAATATTTAGCTAGCTTGTGGGAACAAAAATGAACAACACTGTAGCCACCATAAAAATGTGATGTATTACAATTATAGAAATGATTAAAATTGTATCTTTTTTTTTGTATTATATTATTTTTCTTTTTTATTATTATAAAAAATTAAGAGCTGTCAGACCGATCAAGTGATTTTTGGACAACCAGACCATTTCAGTCAAGAAATATTTACACACATTATCTAAATTTTTTTTTTTAATGTTGACAAATTATTATTTCTATACACTATTTGAAATGTATTCTTAACTTTTAGTTTTATTATAATTTTTTTAATTTTATTAATTTATTGAATTATCGAATTTGATTTGTATTGATTTTTCTTTGTAATGGCAAATATTATTTGTACATTACCAATTCTCAGCAGAACTAGTCAGAAATTCTTCATCACTGTTTGGAAAAATTTTTAGTTTTCACTGTTTCTTGTAAATAATGTTTCTGTTTGTAACATACACATTACTGACAGCAAACTCATGTCACTTTGTGCGTGTGTGTGGCAGCGAGCTGTGCTGGAGTCAGTAAATGGACTCAAAGCTCTGTCTGTGGGGAGGGTGGTGATCGTGAACAACAGCCAGCACCACAATGCCCTGGGAGTCATTCTACAGGTGTGTGATTGCATAATGAACACATTTTTCTCAGTGTCATAAACACCATAAACACAGATTTGCAGCAGTGACCAATGACACTTTCACGTATTCAGTAGGGGAGAGTGGGGTAAGATGAGCCACCCGTTAATCTACCAAACATTGTTAATACTATTTCAAATGCTATTACAAATTGTTTCGCTGCATTAATATTCTGAATATTACCTTTTCCTGAGTGATTTATGAAAATGTGCATTAGTTTTTACTCATTTGTGTTCTTGTATTACCCAGTGGTTCAGCCTTCCCCCTTTTTCTTTTTCTTTTTCTTTTTTTTTTTTTTTACCTCTGACACATTACATACACTACTGCTCAAAAGTTTGGGGTCGGTAAGATTTTGAAAGAAGTCTCTTTTGCTCACCAAGACTGCATTTGGTTGATCAAAAATGCAGTAAAAACAGTAATATTGTGAAATATTATTACAATTTAAAAAGAACTCTTTTAATATAATCTATTTTAATATATTTTAAAATATGATTTATTTCTGTTATGGCAAAGCTGAATTTTCAGCATCATTACTCTAGTCTTCCGTATCATGATCCTTCAGAAATCATTCTAATATGCTGATTTGCTGCTTAAAGGATTAGTTTCTTCAAAAACCTTTCTTTTCGTCTAAAGAAAGAAAGACATAAACGTCTTGGCTGACATGGGGGTGAGTAACTTATCAGGAAATTTTAATTCTGAAGTGAATAATCCTTTAAGAAACATTTCTTATTATTATCAATGTTGAAAACAGTTCTGCTGCTTAAAACTTATGTGGAAATCGTGATACTTTTTTTCAGGACTTTTTGATGGAATAGTAAGTTCAAAAGAACATTTACTTAAAATTGAAATCTTTTGTAGCATTATAAATGTCTTTACTGTCACTTGATCAATTTAATGCATCCTTGCTGAATAAAAGCATTCATTTCTTTAAAAAAAATCTTGCTGACCCCAAACTTATGAACAATACTGTATTTCTGAGAGGACAAATTAAGTAAAAAGTTGCACATCTCACCCCACTCTCCCCTATTTGTTTTCCTCCCTCTCCCTCTCCACTTTCCTCCCATCTCCTCCCACAGGTGTCCAACGATGCAGTAAATCGTACATTCACCGCTCTCATTATCTGTGAGAAGGGTAATGAAGAGGCGGTGGGCGATAATCAGTCTAATAAAGTCTCACTTCACATCTACGACACTGCACTGTTTATTCCAGAGGGTAAGCAGGCACATACACACACACAGTAAATTACCACCGGTTAAGTTGGAGAGTGTCGTTATGAACATCACACCTACTTTTTCAACATCTTTTATTGTAAAAGTTTGATTTACAGTGTAACTAACTGTATGTAGGACCCTGCAGTCATACAGTCCAGAAACTGAAGTTGCAGGACATCTCTGCCCTCACAACTAAAACTCTCAAGGTCATTCCAGAGAGAATCATCGACAACTACAATAAAAGACAGCAGCCACGCTTCAGGTGTGTATCTGGTCATATCATATTTGTGAGCGAATTTGCATTTGTTGAACTGTGATAATGAATAAATGAAAATTCCCTTCCTAGACTTGATCCACCAGGTCAGGCTATTTCTACAGCAACTCAGGAGCTCTTGCGATTGGCTGAGGCCAATCCGAGGGGCATTACGACCCTTGACCCTGTGAATGACCTGCACCTGAAGGGTGTGGATGTGGTGGAGGGAGTGATGAGGCAACGAGTGTTACAGGACTGTCTAAAAGACTTCCACTGTATCCACTCGCCCACCTTCACTGAACAGGTCTGTCTGTTTATCATACTCATGTGTCACATTTATACACTACTGTTCTAAATTTTGGGGTCAGTAAAAATGTTTTCTCCTTTGAAAGAAATTTATATTTTTTGTCAGCAAGGATACATTAAATTGATCAAAAGTGACATTAAAGACAATGTTACAGAAGATTTCTTTCAAATAAATGTTCTTTTGAACTTTCTGTTCATCATTTTTCAATTCTAAAAAAACTGTATCAGGGTTTTCAGAAAAATATTAAGCGACACATCTGATTTCAACATTGATAATAATAAGAAATGTTTCTTGAGCAGCAAATCAGCATATTAGAATGATTTCTGAAGGATCATGTGACAATGAAGACTGGAGTAATGATGCTGAAAATTCAGCTTTGACATCACAGGAGTAAATTACATTTTTAAAAATATTTTTCAAATGGAAAACAGTTATTTTAAATTGTAATAATTTAAAATAATACAATCAAATAAATGTAGCCTTGCTGAGCATAAGAGACTTCTTTCAAAAACATAATTAATCTTACAGACCCCAAAGTTTTGTTTGGCAGTGTTTTTTAATGCTGTTTTAGGTCATGCACAAATCCACTGTAATCCAATTGTAATTTCTAATCCAAATGTGTCCTGTATTTTCTCATCCATATTTAGTAATTTGGCACAGTAACTCTCCCAAGTGCACAGACTCTCATTTATCAAATGTGACAATGGTAGGGCGGAATAAGGATGTGTCTCATTAGCTCTCAGTAATCACTTCCAGCCTTCACCTTCTGCAGTGTGCTGATGGAGTAGAGTGATAAACTTGCTCTCCCTCACTGTCATTTTCATATTCTCTTTCTCTGTGAATATCTTGCTCAGTTTGCACGTGTACAGGAGAGGATGAGTGTACAGGAAGAGCTTGATAAGCTTCTGTTCCTGGTGTCTGATCAGTCACTGACACTGCTGCCTGAGTACCATCAGAGAATCAAGGTCAGTTCACCTACAGTCCATCTAGTCATTCTACTGCATGTCCACGTATACGTTCTTTGACATGCAGTTATGAAATTATTATTAACAAGAGTTGCGTATATAAACAGAGACATATTTCACTAATAAAAATCTATCAAAAGTCTATTAATTAGTATGTAATAATTATATATGGGCATGCCAATATAGCATTTATTTTAGACTAAAGCTTAAAAGTACTGTATAAAAATGAAAATTGTCATCAATTACTAATTTAGGCTTTTATTCACATATAATGTGCTATGTACAGGGTTCAACAATAAGGACTGCCCAGTGGGCCAGGGTCAGTGTGAAAGATGCTTAGGACAGTAGAAGGAATTGTCACTGTTGGGCAGTCATCATGAAAGTTTATCAATTGCACATTTTTAAGTTATGCCAAATAAAATATTCAAGCAATTTTAACTCTCCTCAGACAGCGTGCGAATACTGAATTGAGTTCTCTTTCACATCTTCTTGCTCTTGAAATTTTGTGCTGTTGCTTGTAATTTGTTTATTTGTAATTTTATTACTGACTGTTTAGGCTAGTATTTTTTGCTGTGGTATCGAGATTTCACTGGTATTTAAAATTTTGGTGTTATATAATTTTTTAGAATACAAGGTTAAATGGGTCAAAAACAATAACAAAAAATTTTTTTTTAAATTATTTATTACTCTTTTTGTGGCAGGGCCAGTGAAAATTTTATGGGATTTACTTTAAATGGAGGGACAGAAATCTCTCAGCTTTCATTAAAAATATCTTTCAATGATGAATAAAAGTCCTACAGGTTTAGAACAACAAGAGGATGATTAAGTAAATGACAATTTTCATTTTTGGGTGAACTATTCTTTTAAGTGAAATCTGGCATTAAACCTTTATTATATGTACAATACAGCGTATTGCTTTCGAAACCTAGGCTGGGACAGAAAAGTGTAAACTGTTTTAATTATGGAAAAAGAAGATCTAATATTATTTGCATCCAGTATTCTTAATCATACCAGAATTGTTCATTTCAAACATTAATATGGGCCAATACTGATAGTCACTGAAATTTTGTGCTGTTCTGTGTTTGTGTTAAATATCACCATTAAATTTTTGCGAATGTCACAAATGTTTGAAACAGGCAGTGATAACCGTATAACACCATATTCACAGGTGTTGGAAGCTCTGCAGTATGTGGACAGCACTGGGGCGGTTCAGCTGAAGGGACGTGTGGCGTGTCAGATCAGCAGTCATGAGCTGTTACTGACTGAACTCCTGTTTGAGAACACCCTGAGTCCTCTCGCCCCTGAGGAGAGCGCCGCCCTGCTGTCCTGCCTCGTCTTCACACAAAACACCCAGATAGACCCGCACATCACCAACACGCTACAGGAGGTAATGCAGTTCTCTACTCACAACCAAATTGGAAATAATTAAAAATTTTATCCCAGAACTGGAAAATAAATGTACTAAATTAAAATAAAAAAACATCTTTGTAATACAGCATTAAACTATTCCAATAGTGCTCCTATTATGCTATTTTAAAGGCTCTTAAGTTTGTTTTGGATGTTTCCTACAATAGGTTTACATGCATCCAAAGTCAAAAAACACATTAATTTTCTTATTCAGTCTCTCTAAACCACTTACAGCACGTGTCGGAAATGAAACGTCCATTACCATATTTGAATTTCAGCTCTAGAGGCTTCCTCAGCACTTGTATATACAGTGCTATATAAACAGTAATGGTGGTGTCGGTCTTACAGTATTCATTCGAGCCTAAGCCCTCATCATTTGGAAGTGCATGCAAAGTGGAATTGCTTTCGCAGTGCTGCTTTCGCAAAGTCTTGCAGGCCTCAGCTACAACTACAGTGTTTAAAGGCGTGTCAAAGTGTAGGCGTTGTTTGCAGGTGGCCAGTGAAGACCACAGGCTTGCGTTATGCAAATTTGTTAAAAACCTATTTAGGTTAATGCAGGAAGTAAGACTGAAATTACTGACGACTAGTTTCAGGCAGTTCAGAGTCAGTTCTTTCATTTGGGAGACAATAACTCTATTTATCATGCACTTTGATCTTTAAAACTTTGCAGACTTTTTACATTCACAAACAGCTATATAACAGACTACATGAAAGCTAATATCTGAAAAAGCCAATGTAACATTTAATACTTGTACAAGCTTAAAAGCTGAGGAAATTGTATGAATTACACAAGAAACCTAAAACATTATGCCCATCTGAAAAGCATCAAGCATTTTATTTGAGCCCAATAGAATATAAAGCATCAGATACGCTTATCGTCATGTTTATGGATGGATGTAAATTTGTGTGGCTCTCTAAGCTCAACACCCAAGAGATGTGCATAAGAATGTAGTGGATGTGGCCTGGCCGCTTTGCTTTATGCCTTTAGCAAAGGATGCAGTCGCAGATGAACATGTCGGTGTGTGTTGTCGAACGGCCCAGAAACATGGAATTGCTTTAAAGGGACAGTGAATAAGTCATGACACTAGACTGAGAAGCACACAAGAGTTTTATAGCACACACTGGCTTGTAAACCAATGTGAAAATGCTCTTGCTGGTCAAACACTCTGAGTTTAGGGGCGTACAGGTAATGTAGCTGCAGTTTGACTGCATGACTACATTGCCTGCCTTGCTGTAGTTGTGTAAGCACTTAGATAGCAGATGGAGATGAGAGTGGAGCACAGGACAAGACAGACTGACGCAGTGCTATACTAAGAGATCTCACTATGACTAATACAAAACTATCAATCAAATAAAATGTTTAATTACTTGCCTAAAATACCAGTTAATTAATTGAATTGGTAGCACTTTACAATAAGGTTCATTAGTTAATGTATTAACTAACATGAACTAACCATGAGCAATACACTTGTTACTGTATTTACTAATCTCCGTTAACATTAGTTAATGAAAATACGGTTGTTCATTGTTTGTTCATGTTAGTTCACAGTGCATTAACTAATATTAACAAGATAATTTAATGATGTATTAGTAAATGTTGAAATTAACATTAACAAAGATTAATAAATGCTGTATAAGTGCAGTTCATTATTAGTTCATGTTAACTATTGAACCTTAATGTAAATGTACCATTGAATTAATGACAATTTATCACATATAAAAATATTTGCAGAGAAAATTCTCTAATTGAAAATAAAACATTAAGACATTGTATGATGAGTAAATCATTATTGTATTTTATTATACATAAGAAGACTTTATGATCACCAAAGCTGCATTTTATTTGGTCAAAATACTGTAAAAACAGTAATATTGAGAAATATTATTACAATTTAAAAGAACTGTTTTCTATTTGAATATATTTTATAAAGTAATTTATTCCTGTGATGGCAAAGCTGAATTTTCAGCATCATTACTCCAGTCTTCAGTGTCACATGATCCTTCAGAAATCATTCTAATATGCTGATTTGCTGCTCAAGAAACATTTCTTATTATTATCAATGTTGAAAACAGTTGTGCTTCTTAATATTTTTATGAAAACGGTGATAAAAAAATTCAGGATTCTTTGATGAATGGAAAGTTCAAAAGAACAGCATTTATTTGAAATAGAAATCTTTATTATAAATGTCTTTACCATCACTTTTGATCAATTTAATGCATCCTTGTGGAATAAAAGTGTTAATTTCTGTAAAAAAAAAAATAATAATAATAATAAAGAAATAAATAAAATAAAATATAAAAAAAATAAAAAATTGTACTGACCCTAAACTTTTGAATGGTTGTATATGTAATATAAATTATATAATATTTAATATAATGTATATAATTTTTTTCCTCATTCTCTTGCTTTTCTAGGGCATCAATCAAGTACTCTGTGTAGCACAGCGTATTGGTGAGCTGCAGAGGGATTGTGGGATAGCTCAAACTGCTGAAGACTTTGTGGCGCAGTTCAAGTTTGGCCTGACTGAGGTTGTGTATTGCTGGGCAAGAGGCATGGTGAGCCCTGACCTTAAAATAAATCAATACATTTTATATATGCATTTATTTAATTAAAAATACAGTAAAAACAGTAATATTGTGAAATATTATTACAATTTAAAATAACTGTTTACTGTTTGAATATATTTTATAAAGTAATTTATTCCTGTGATCAAAGCTGAATTTTCAGCTTCATTACTCCAGTCTTCAGTGTCACATGATCCTTCAAAAATCATTCTAATATGCTGATCTGCTGTTCAAGAAACATTTATTGTGTACAATTGTATAAACTATTTGTGTACAATATTTTTTTTTTCAGGATTCTTTGAATAGAAAGTTCAAAAGAACAGCATTTATTTGAAATATAATCTTTTGTAACATTATAAATGTCTTTACTGTCACTTTTGATTGATTTAATGCATCCTTGCTGAATAAAAGTATTAATTTCTTTAATTTCTTTAAAAAAAAATAAAAATAAAAATTCTTACTGACCCCAAACTTTTGAACAGTAGTGTATAATGTTACAAAAGCTTTGTATTTCAGATAAATGCTGTTCTTTTGAACTTTCTATTCATCAAGGAATCCTGAAAAAAAGTACACAACTGTTTTTAACATTGATAATAAGAAGAAATGTTTCTTGAGCAGCAAATCAGCATATTAGAATGATTTCTGAAGGATCATGTGACACTGAAAACTGGAGTAATGATGCTGAAAATTCAGCTTTGATCACAGGAATAAATTACTTTATATACTATATTCAAACAGAAAACAGTTATTTTAAATTGTAATAATATTTCACAATATTACTGTTTTTACTGTATTTTTAATTAAATAAATGCAGCCTTGGTGAGCAGACGAAACTTCTTTTAAAAACATTAAAAATCTTACTGTGTCCAAACTTTTGACCAGTAGTGTGTATATATATATAAATATATATAGTTAATGTAGCTTAATCTAGCTTAATAATAACAATTTGTACAAATATGTAGATCTATGTAATGCAACGATATGAAAGTCTGATCAAAGATAAACTATATTCATATTTAGACAGAGAAAATCATATTTCTCAAAACCTCTTATTGATGATGGTGTGTTTTTATGTTTGGTAGCCGTTTGCTGAGATTGCAGAGCTGACAGATGTGCAGGAAGGGACAATCGTGCGCTGTATCCAGAGGCTGGACGAGGTCCTGAAAGAAGTGAGACAGGCTGCTCGCATTGTAGGCGACTCCGTCCTGGGCAGCAAGATGGAAAGAGCCTCACTGGCCATACGCAGAGACATTGTGTTCACCGCTTCGCTCTACACACACTGAGAGACGGGACGAGGCAGAATGTGTTTGTGTGTTGATGAGTGTGGAGTGGGATAAAATAGAATGTACAGAATATGGACCTAAGAAACTGTACTTGAATGAGTGCATGTTTACATTTGAGTTGAGTATGCATGTATGAGTGAAGGAGTGGTACACTCCTCACACCTGACCAAAGTTGTGATCTCAATATGAAATGGAGGTTGACGCCAGTTATGAACTGTAATTAATTATACAGCAATAAAATGAGCTGTATCTGGAACACTGGTTTCATCCATATTGTCAGAAAAAATAGAAATTATGTAGTGCTTTTGCTTTGTGATCATTTTAAAGAGGACTGCTCTGTTTTCTTTTATGCTTGTGTCGTTACACAATGTCGATGTACACAGTGTCGATGCGCTACATTTTGCTCCCACTTAACCCTTTTATCATTGAATATTGTTAAAAATCATGATGATCCTTCAGATGAATCAGGGATGTAACCTCCATAGACATTTAAGATTAATTAAAAAAAAAAAAAAAAAAAAAAAACAATATTCAGATAAGTGAATAATCAATGTGTTTTTTACTCATCTTTTACATTTGGCCCTCCCAATCCTCAATATTTGATTACTTTTTGAATTTCAAAGTATCTCAAGAATTTTACATCAGCTTCTGCTTTCAATAAATTAACTGTTTATTATAGAGCCATTATGAATATTCCACAAATAAATCTCCATTGTGACTGTATCAATCAATATAGCCCACTTTTCATACCAATAAAACTTAGTCCAGGGCTAAATTTCAGAAAATGTAAAAGATCTGATTTCTAGATCAACTAATCAACTAAAAGTTTCATACAATCCAAAACACCTTAATATAGTTACTACAGTAAAACCATCTTAAATTAATATGGGATTTCCTTCAAACAATGTGCCATTGTATTATTTTAATGTGAATGATAGCTAATGCCAAGTTACCACAGATTTTTTGTGTAAAATTAGTATTATCGTAGTTTGGCGGAAACTGTTACCATGGTAACAATATTGTTCTTTATTTATTTATTTGTACATATTTTTGTAAATACACTTTATTAGTTTTAGTATTCTTGAAATTATTATATTTCCATGTGATGTGTGCGGTAGTATGCTGTATTGTGGTTCTGCCGCTGTCTCTTTAAGAAGCTTTGGTTAATTCGGTGTAACTAGATGCGTTAGTTGAAACCTGTTTTGCTGCTGCCGATGCTGCTCTGGATGTTGCAGTGTGACCGTGGAGAAAAACAGCAACAGACATTCAGAATCTTTTACACCCAGATAACCAGCCTTTACACAGCATACATCAGTATTGCCATCTGAAGATGCGTTATAATTAGCCTGGAGAGAAATCATCAGCATCGTCTGTTGTGATCTGACAAAGACAGACGTAACGTTACTGGTTGGATTTGGGTTTTAATTACTGGAGGGACACACTGAACATCGTCGAAACGGAAAATTAAACACAATGTCGTCGGAAAAACACGGTAAAAATGTCTATTTATGTATTTGGTCACATCGCAGCTAGGCTAATTAAATAAATTCATGCAGCTGGACGTCTGATTTAAATCAAAGGTATTTAATATAAAACGAGTGCGAGACGGCCATTTATGGATATTATGTTGTTAATAATTTTTCTTTTGTTTTTCATTGTTCATCCTTATTTCATCTATCTAGTCGTATATTCAGACTGTGTGTCAAATCCTAGTGAGCTGCCTACATAGGCGTCAAAAGCGCGTAATGTCTGTTGTCGCGTGCTGCAGTTTTGTCCATTATAATAATGTGCTGAGCGTTTTTGAGCATCAAATGTCGAATCAATCCAGACATAAAACTAGTGGACGATCCCCATAAATGCTGTCTGTGTATAGGCAGTTCGATATTTAAAACACAGCCGTTATGTCCCTTATTCGTTGCTGTATAATGCACATATAGGCTTAATCAAATGAGAGAATATAGGCACATAGCTGTAAGTGTGCTTTGAAGGGTGTTGTATGAGGCTGTAGGGCCCTATTTCAGTCAGCAGGTCCCTTGGGTCCGTGATTCACCGCGCTGTGCGATGGAGGGCCCTTATAATAAATTCACTTGAAACTGTAACGTGATTTTGTAAAATTACGCAGATATGGTTTAGATATAAAAACCTTTAGAATTAGCCATAATCTTTCTTATGATAAAAATTCTTATTTAAGGGATTTGAATCAATGTCTTGTCAGAGAAAAGCAGCACATCCCTCTCACCTCTTTGGCAGCCCATTTAGACAAAGAATGAAAGTATAATCACGATACATATTAATTATTTTATAGTCTATGCTTAATCTGCAGGATGTTGGACAGTAACGAGGACAATAGACGTTATTTAAATATGCTCAGGTAATAATGCATTAAATATGTATCCTTGTGCATTTGTTTTCTCTTCCAACTAATTAAATATGAAATGCAATTCCCCTTATACCATCCTGAACTAAATATGCTGCTGACATTGTGAAGGATTACATAATGATTTAGTCGCTTACACGTAGAAACACACACACTGAGCTAAACTCTCTTGGATGATACACAAGCTGGTGTAAATGTCATTAAATCTTTACTGTTCCAGTTTTAAATCCGAGTTAATGAATAGTTAAAGAATTTCTAAATATAAATAATAATAGCATGCATCAGTTGACGGCTGAAAGTAAAAATCTTATTCATTTTCTCTATGGGAAATTGATTTTCAGTGATAACGTATAAACCCAGATAGACCTGCTGTGAGCTCAGAGGTTGTTAATCGATGGTATATGCTAACTAATCAGTTTGCATTAATTCAACATATTTTTTTTAAAGAATCATGATTAACAGTGGAATTCCTGGTGAAAAACTACATTAACCATGATTCTGCATAAGAACCCTCACCAACCAGAGAGTCCCGGTGAACAAATTGCTCGCTATGCTCTAAAAAATACTTAAATATTTGTATTTATATGTATATTTTGCAATAAACTTAGATATATTGTTTCTATAGATATAATCAACAACTTTAAATTAGTAATTTTATATTTCATCAGTTTTAATTTGAATATGTAATTCGCAAGACTTCATGGGATTGTAGTTTTTTCCCTCATTAACGCCTTTAATGCAGTCTTGTACCTTTTCACATGTAGAATGCAATCTTACTCTTATAAATAATTGTCTGACAGTCTATATTCGTGTTGTATGACTGTCAATCTGTCATGGCTCAGGATTGGAGGAGGCAGCGGGGAGGCAGGCCATGTCTCAGCCGATGATGCAGATGGCTCCACCTCCCTACCTCCCCAACCAGGACCCCAACATGCCCCCACATCCCCCTCCACCTGGCTGTGGCCCACAGCCTAACTACCCCCCTCCCCCTCCTCCTCCTGGATCAGAGGGGTACATGCAGGAAACCCAGTTCCACTGTGGCACCCTCGGGCCCCAGGGAGCTCCAAACGGATACCCGGTGCAGACGCACGGACCAGTAGGCACCGTCCCTCATCCTCCAGTGGGCTATATACATCCAGGATACCCCCTACAACTGCAGCCCTGCACGGCCTACGTGCCCGTCTATCCCATAGGCACAGGGGTGAGTGAGGATTCATCTTATAATGTATTTAGTGTCGGCATGAAATGAAAATTGTAATCTAAATGCATGCATTGTAATTGATTCATTGATGCAAAATTACTTCTTTTTAAGATTTTTGACATCATTATCATAATGTTTAATCAAACTGTCATAACTACAATAGTAAAGTTGCAGTGGCTGGTTAAATTTAAACCCTGCATGACCTACAAACTGTCTGTGAGATCAGATCTTTTTATGAATCAGAAAATATAGAAATTATGCACCTCAATTACGCACCAGAGTCTGTAAGCTGAATTGACCTTTCCTGTCTGTTTCCTTTACTCAGGCACAGCCTTACATGCCTAATGGTGCACCTCATCCAGGTGTTGCTCCCGGCCAGATGGCCATGCATATGCCAAATGGCATCGCTCTGATGGAGTCTCGTCGTCCTCCTCACGACTACCTGCCCATCGCTGTCCTAACCACTGTCTGCTGCTTCTGGCCCACAGGAATAATTGCCATCATCAAAGCCGTGCAGGTAAATGAGCCCAGACAGAGCTCTGATGACAGTACGGCTGAGATATGATGAATCTATCATGAGATATGAATCAGGATATCATTTCAGTTTTGAAGCGTTGGCTGTTCACACAAGTACGATACAACTAACAGGGGTGTGTTTGCCATACAATGGTGTAACTCACTGCTTAACTACCATAATAAGATGCATCGTTGGAGAAATTAACTAGCTAGTCACGACTGTTTCAACACCTTCTTCATTTGAACCATGCTGGTCCAATAGGTAACACTTTATTACACCTTAGTTCGACATTCTATTAACTATAAGTAACTTTGCTACTACATGTCAACTACCAATCATTAGAGTATTAGTAGACTGTCTGCTTAACATCTGTTAACACTTTATTTTGATGGTCCCCCAACAGACATTTGACTATAAGTATTTGCAAGCACATGTCAACTTATGCTACTAACCCAAACCCTAACCTAACAGTCTACATATTCTCTAATGAGAAATACACTGTGTCTACACCGGACTCGAGCGACATGACGTGACACGACAAAAGCCAATAGAACACATTATAATTAGTGATGCTGTCTACACTGAATGCGGCAAGATGCAACACGACACATTCCCGAAAGTAAACTGATGCCCCGTTCTATTTCTGACTTACTTCAATTGCCCCTGCTACTTCTGACACAAAGAACAAATGGATTTGCAACAGTCGCATTGTTTTGCGTCCAGCGTAGACATACTGAAGCTGTTGCGCCGCAACGTGACAACTGTCGTATCTGGTGTAAAAAACGATGTTAGTTGACATGTAGTTGCGTATTGTTTAGAGTTGGTTGACATGTAGTTGCAAAGTTACTTGTAGTTAGTAAAATGTCTAATGTGGACTATCAAAATGAAGTCTAACCATCCAATAAAACAGGGCTGTCGTTTAAGGCCCATTGAAGTGCCTTGGAACGCACAGCATTATTCAGTGTTTTGACGTAATTTCCACTGAAACAGGAAGACAGGGTGGGACATATCGAACAGCTCCTCCCCTTTTTTAAGATAGCCAATAGAGTTTTATTCATATCACAGCTCGGCCAGAGCTGTTGAGCTCGGTAAAGCCTCAGTTTCTCCTCCTAATCTCCTCCATATTGCTTTAAAATATAGCGTTCTGTGCAGAATTCAAATGAGTGATACGTTTTGTGGTCTGCGAAGACGCTTATCATCCGTACTGTGCTATCGTGTCTCTAGACCGGAGCATACTGTGACACTAATGTGAAACCAGACTTCATTCGCCTCAATGGAAAGCATATTTACACTCTCTGAATCGTTCCCTATCCCCTGTATATACACTATGTGCCATTCACCATGTAGAAAATAGCAAATGTGTGAACAAGTGACCGATTTTAGCTGCAGCTTCAGCGTCTGTTTATAATGTAGGGGGCGGGATGCTTTAGATTCTAGAGAGCATTTGATTGGACAAAAAATCTGATGAGAAGCTGAAGTGCAGCGTGATGTCATCAAAATCATTGATCCATATTGGCGGAAGTGAGAGATTGTAAGTTTTGAATGCTTATATCTTCTAAATATGAATTTTGTCATTGTTTTGGAGCACACACTAGCTTATAGATAAGAGTAAGGCTAACATATTCATACTAAAAGCCAAAAAACTTCAATTTTGATTTCATGGCAACTTTAATTAAGTCACATGCAGGTAATGGAGTAATAACTTCTGATAATTAATCTATTCAAGATTGCAATTAATGTCAAAATTATTATAGTTCATTTACACGAATAACAGGAAGCCGTTCATTGTTTAAAATCACGTTAATATGTAGTATGTAATTGACGTACACTTTACTCTTGTATACATGCGGTTCACTCAGTTAGCAGCCTTTTTCTCAACATAATTTTTCCAAAATGCTGCTGTAACAAACATGGCATCTGAGGACTACTTCACTATTTTTGATCCCCTTTGTTAGCAATGATGGAACTTGCGGCCATAGTTGGTTAACAATGCTTTTGGGTAAAACGCACCCCAGATGTTCATGAAATCATTAGGTTAATGGTTGCATTCCAATATGACATTTTATTATTATCCATGTTTACAAACGGTTTACACAGAATTTCATTCAATGTTTTTTTTTTTTTTTAGCATCAAACGATTTAAATTAATTTCAGACTTGGTATGAACAATTCTCTTGTATCTATTTTATCTAGATATCTACTAAATAAGATTTTTTTTTTTCCATATTTATTTAGGTGCGTACTGCTGTTGCTCGGGGCGACATGGTTACAGCAGAGATTGCTTCACGCGAGGCACGTAACTTCTCCTTCATCAGTCTGGCAGTGGGAATCGCCTCCATCGTGCTGTGCACCATACTTACCGTTGTGGTCATCATCGCCTCTCAGCACCATGATGACGACTGGGAGCCCTAGAGACCACAGCTCAGGGACGAACCTCCTCAACCTGCCCTACAGACCCCTGGCCACCATTCCAGTCGGTATTCTGCTTTTTCTTTCACACAGCACAGTTCTGACTTCTCAAGCCACCACATCCTAATCTGCAGTCAAAAATACGATATTACAGCCATTTGCCCTTGTATTAGTTACAAGATAGAACAGCGGGAACTATGGGGAACACAAACGTCTGTTGTAAGTGTGCTCACACTCACATTAACCTACCTGAACAATTCCTGCTCTCCTGAACAAAAGCCTGTGTTAGATCAGTAGTTTTAAAATATAGTGTACTAAAGATTTGAGTCAGGTCAAATGTGTTATTGTGTGCTCCTAAAATTTGCCAAAAATATTACTTTTTAAAAGAAACACACAAGTATTACAGGAACATAATTTTGGTATTATTAATTGTGTTTTTTGACATTCAAAACATTCCGTCTATTATTTTGTGCCATTTATCTGTTTAAAAAGAATTTGTAGGTTGAACTGACAAATTTAGTCACTGAAAATGTGGATAAATTGTGTTTTCTATACACTAAGGATTGAAATTCAAATTCAAAAAGACTAAATAATTATTGGAAATAAGCTCCAATATAATAGAACTGGAATTTCAGATTTCATCATTTACCCAAAGGAACTTCTATGGTGTAGTTCAGAAGAGTGTATATCAGTATTGTTCACTCACTGGATTCTTTTCTTAAACCCAGGGCCAGAAATATACTCTACGCAGTACACAAACACAGATGCTAATGCTTGGCTAACACATGGCAGCATGCAATTCTCTTGAAAATATACAAAGCTAGTGATGTACCAAAACACCAAAAACCGAAATTAAAGTTTTCATTTAGCTGAAAAACGAAACCACAAATAAAGTTTGAGCAATTAAACTTAGGTAATTGCTACTACATTTTGCTACTCTAGCATACTTTTTGGTCATGGTGAAGTGTGTCCACACTAGAATTTCAACATTGTGTGCACAAAATAGACTCTTACACAATCAAAAAACGTCATCTAAAAGGCTTTCAATGTTTCGGTCAATGATTTCAGCCCTCCAAAACTATTTTGGCCGTAACCAAAAATTCTGTTTATTGCTGTTTAGGCCAAGTTTTTTTGGTTGTTGAAATTTGCATTGCTATTTAAAGCTGCAATGTTATATTTTTGCACTACTAGTGGCACAAAATGGAAATGCAATCTGTTCATTTAAGAAGCCTTAATAGCAACATTGGCTTAACCAATGGTGTGAGTTTTTATTGCAGCTAGTGACACAGAATTGACATACTGAAACTTTGACGTTATTTTTTTACCTTTGAATAGTCATGCTATTAAACTGCATGTGGTATTATTGTGGTAGCCAGCTATAAAATGACAGTTTAACTGACTTCAATAAATTGGCTCAGCAGGATTTTCTGTTAAATTGTCCCCAGAATAAGAATTTATGCTAATGTATAACTCCTTTTGTGGCAATATGTATCATTTTGAATTGCTGACAAATTCAGTGAAAATAGCTAAAAGCATTTGCATTCATGTACTTGCGTAGAGTACGTCTCGGGCCCAAGTGTCTTGTTGCAAACCGGTCTAGAATAGATCCAGTTCAGAGATGTTGAAAGAATGTATTATAGGTTGAAATTATTGCTTCATTACTTTTGTAAATTGGCATTAAGGGAAGACATGACATTTTTGTGTTGTGATCTAGTGTATTATTTATTGTTTAATCACTAAATTATTAATTTGTGTATTAAACTGATAATTATGTATTTATTGAAATATGTAATCATAGGTCTAACTGTTGTGCTGAAATATTTAGTTATCTTTCCTAGATAACTGTCAGTCATCACAGATGATTGCTCAGCTGGCATATTTTGATGAAGCATGTGGTTATATGCACTTTTATGCTCAGTAAGCAAGTAGCTAGTTTGTCTCACTTCTATGTAGATGAAAGTGTAACTTGCTTCAATTCTGACCTCATTGAAACTCCTCACATGCTGCTGTCAGTTAGCTGTAGTTTGTTAGATAAACACATTTAGCACAATGGTTTGGTTGAACAAAAAGTATCAAACAATCCTAGAGTGTTCCTACATATATTATACTGAAACATGGATGCAATGTTTTAGATTTGTAAGACTCTAATATGTGAATTTATCTCTTACTGCTTTCAAAATACATCCATTCGTGCCATTCACTGACTGTATGATCTGTCAAACTCTTT
The DNA here is from genome assembly GCA_037950675.1 of Hypophthalmichthys molitrix. Taxonomy (NCBI): domain Eukaryota; kingdom Metazoa; phylum Chordata; class Actinopteri; order Cypriniformes; family Xenocyprididae; genus Hypophthalmichthys; species Hypophthalmichthys molitrix. The sequence continues at coordinate 19,520,752 of CM075510.1, read as the reverse complement.
ATTTTCAAACAAGAAAAAACCCAAAAATGAAAATCCCATCATTATTTACAGCAACAACACTCATGTTGTTCCAAAAACCTGTATGACTTTCTTCCATGGAGGATAAAATCTAACTAAATGTTGATTCTTCTCTTTCCATAATGAAAGAGAATGGGGCTCCAGAACTGGCAAATATCTCAAATAACCCATATAATTAACATTTGGGAATAATGGATTTTATTATTTTATTTTATTTTATTAATTTTTTATTTTTATTTATTTTTTGGAGTTTGATAGCCACAGTCACCATTTGCTGTAATAGAGTGGTGCAGGGATGATAGGCCAAAATGAAAATGGTTTTTAGCACTTCCGGTTCCATCGTCCTAAAGTCAATGGGTTTTTGAATGGGTTTTTTTTGTTAAATGCTTGAAATAAGGTCTGTGGTGAACACAAGCTCAAGATATTTTCACGTTTTATTCGACGATATAAAATACATCAGTATTACCCTCTTGTGATTTTTTTTAAAGCTTTCACATGTCTTGTAATAGGCGGTTGCTAACAAGTGGCTAAATGGGACTACAGAGGTTGTTGGGGACATTAAATGTCATCAGCTGAACAGGTAAACTGATCTACACACTAGTCCACATTCTTAGCCTTGTTGTGTTTATATACTCGCTCTTGCAAACTATTAGAACTTGAACTTTAAGAGTAAATGTTTTTAAACAAAGACTGAAAGAGTTGCCAGAAGCTTGGCGATGGTGGCGGTGAAGTCATGCGACTGTGGTGTAGTACGTTTATAGCCTACGTTTGGCTTTTGACTTCTGCAGATTGTATTTATGCTTAAAAACTCATAAAAGTTGTGTTCGTTTGTGAAGATTATCATGATGAACAAAACATGTAAGAATCATAAGCTTTTGTTAGTCACAGACCTTATTTTCTGCAATAAACCAAAAGCCAATGGAAAAATCCTATAGGGTTTTTTGTCTAGGGAACCAGGCTGATGGTAACTTCCGAGTTCATCTACAAAAATATGTCATCTCTGCACCACTCTATGGTATGGAAAACCGCAGCCCCCATTTGCTGTAACTGTATGGAAAACTACAGCCTGGATCTGCTACATTTCTCATGTTGTATTATAAAGGTTTTGAACAGCATGAAAGCAAAAGTCATGACAGAATTTTCATTTTTTTTGGATTGATTCAGTGGATGATCTTTTCATTTGTGTATAAAGCTTTACGATTTCTACATTTACAGGCTTGACAATATGCTTATTGTCTCAGTGAAATACAAGAAAGAGAACAGCCAATTTTGATAAATGAATGTGTCCCATGATTAATTAGGAAAGACGGGAGAAAATCACCTTTTGCATCCATTTGAGCACTTTCTGTCCTCTTCTACCATGTCACTCAATTTTAAGTTTTTTTTTTTTTTTTTTGGGCTTGTGTAATTTGAACTGCGTCATATCGTTCTTTTCCTGCTCTCTTTAATCGATTTCTAATATCTTTCTGATCTATTTTTGAACAAATGCCTTGCAGCACATTGCAAGTGTTTTGCTGAACTGTTTGTTGAATGACTTCTGATGTATCGTTTATACCTGTTAGAGGTGTGATTGCACATGGTTATGTTTATATGGGCTATGTCTAAGAATATGGCCCTCATTTTCTATCTGAGAGCATAGTTTCAATAGAAATCCTGTCTGTTAATAAGACAAGCTTGTGCGATACATTTTATTTTGGTGTTTTAAAGTTGTGCAAACACTGTACAGTTGATGTGAAACTAGCTCCTGTTTATAATTAGACCAGCAATATGCTTTTTCACACAGTTGTGATGTAAAGCTAATGCTTTATTGTTATAAACATGGCCACTGAAATCTGATTGCCTAGTTACTGCACACGGTTTCTCTAAGCTTGTAAATGCAGCACACGGTTTATTCAAAATAGCCGCAAGCTCCCTTGTATTTGTGTGCTTCTTGAGGTTTATTCTTCTGTGAATCTCACGAAACCTGTCAAAAACATGTCCTGGTCATATTTCTCCTCAAGTCAATAGAATAAAATATGAAATTATAATTTTCATAAATAAAATGAAGCTTATTTATTATACTTTTTTGCATTACTTTGACACCAATTAAACATTTCCCCCATCACCGAGATGCAAATCTAATGAAAATAATGGGAATTACTCAGAATTTTGGCAAAAATTTGCTTTATTGTCATTGAAAATAATGTTGCAAAAAATATTTTACTTTAAAACAGGCTTCATTTTCTTTATGCAAAAAAATAATTTCTTTGTTTTCTTCTTTGATTATGGGTGTGAATTGTGACCCCGACATGTTTTTATTTTATTTTTTTTTTATTTTTTTTGTGAGATTTGCCCTTTAATGAGTCCAATCATTGATTTGCAGTGTATGAATCCAGTGATTTGAATTAAAGAGGAATACCTGGTTGTGCAAGAATCGATTGTGTAGCGTTTTCTCTCCCTCTCTCTCTCATGTTTGGCCTTTCTCTTTGTCTCAGAGGTGCTATTTATAGTTGCCCTGTTTTTCCTCTCTATCTCTGAATCTTTTTCCCTTGTGTCACTGGAGCTGCAGTATAACTCCACATCAAATAACTGATAAACTGATAGGAGGGCGCCAGTGCCTCATAAAATCCTCTCATTTACATATTGTATCCATAATGCGGTGTACAATAATGGCCCAGAGGCTGCAGCTCTTCTCAATCTGTGTGGGCATCTGTCATTCTGTGGATCAAATTCAATATGATGCTCGTCCATTACTGTGATGGAGTGAAGATTGCTATCAGAAAGCATCAGCATGACTGTGCCTGGCTGCACAGGATAGAAAATATAATATTAAATATTATAGAATAATATAATCGAAATTAAAGGGCAAGAGAGGGATCAGAAGAGTGCTAAATGAAAACATATCCAACTCATATTTCACCTCATTCAGTATTTGTATGCAGCACTGCCCAATATGGCAGTCGTCCTGGTCTTATACTGACACCTGGTGGTGTGGATGAATAATGTAAAATCAAATGTTTCGATGCCAAATGTACTTTTCGCAGTCAGCCATGATTCATTTATTCCATTAGTGAAAGCGTCCAATAGCAGAAAAAAAGGGAGTAGTATTCAGTTGGTCATGTGATCTCAAAATGGCGGCCACCATGAGGTGACCCACTCCATGTAAAAAACAAAACAAAAAAATAGCTTTTATTAGGCTACTGATGTTTTCAACAATATTTTTTTTAAATAACTATTAATCTTTTAGAGGGAAAAACATTTTTGTTGAGGAAATAATTACTAAGTTTTTTTGTTTGTGTGTGTGTGTATTATGACCAAAATTATGTTTTTCTAAACAGTTAAAAATCATTTTTGTTAACTTAAATAAAGCTGAAATAATATAAAATATTAAAACTTAAACGACAATTAGAAATGTTACATTGGCAACTGAAATAAATAAGTTGAGTTGAAGTGCCAAAATTACTATAACTAAAACTGAAATAAAAATGCATTAAACCTAAATAGAAAAGTGTTAGTATAATATAAATAGCATTTAAATAATACTAAATAATGCTGCCTAAAATAAGCTTCTTCATTTTTATGTAATTTCTTTTGATTTTGGGGTGAAATATGACCTGGATTCATTCTTGACAGGTTTCGTAAGATTCATCCAAAATGGAAAGAGGTGGGAGAGAAGAGAGATGAATCAAGTTAGAAGAAGGAAGCAGGCCAGACTGTGTCGGTTGGATCACAGATGGTCGTTTAGCCTCCCAAAGAGACCCATCGTTTCAGTAATCATTTAACACTGCAGGCCTGCCGTCTTCCACCACACAGTTTTGCCTCTTCTGCTCTGACCCTCACGGCATGTGTTTGTGTCACCCATACTGCGTCCGTATACTCACCCACAAATCACCTCCACAGCTCCATCAAGGCTGATTAACAACCTCTGTTGGCCAACTACATCTGATGTACACGTCCCTCACGGTGCAGAGCTGTTATGAGCTGCTCTGTGCTCTGTTGGTTAGGATCGCATACCCGTGTACTACATGTGCCAAGCTTTGAGCAGCGCAGTAGATTCACTGACTTGCTGGTTGATTCATGTTGACACCATTACGGTCATTTTCTATCTCTTCCACAGTGGCTGTCCTCTCTGCTCTGACTGCACTGTCCTCCCCTCACCAGAGACTTATGTAAGACCCTTTACTCAGTGCCCTAACTAGGCACGACAAGTTTCCAGTGACAAGTCATTTCTCTGTCCAGACTGAAAGAAAAAAATAGCTGCAAAATCACAGCCATATTTCATGTTGAACATATTAAAATAAAACAGATTATGGCAAATCTCAGATAAAAATAAACATGAAAACTAACCGTGTTTTATTTTAATACATGTTCATCAGTGCGCATTATCTCAAAGAAAACTAATTATCAAGAGTAGCATTAGTTCTGGCAGGTCACGTCAGTCAAGCTTGCATCAGCTGACTATCAGCTGATCCAGCACCACTATATATAGGCCCATTCAGTATTATCAGCAGCTTTATCGCGTTGCTTAGGAGCTAATTTCCCTCCTCCATCCCCAGCTCCTCCTCTTGTCCAGTCAGGACTTGGCCTTCTGATATTCCTCTTTGAATCAGACTCTTTTTTTCTCAAATTATGTTGTACATTCAATTATTGAACATTATATCTGCGATACATTTATGTTGGTTCTGTTCTGTTTACCCAAGGGGGTATTATTGCTGCTCTCCCTGCTCTTATCTATGCTAGGCTGCATGGATGGTCAGGGAGTTCTTGCCCAGAACAGAACCATACCACAAATCCAAGTGTCATGACAGAATTGTCTTTGTAATTTTTCATCAAAATATAATAACTTTACTGTGTGACTGACATCGTCATCGTCCTCTTATTTTTAGCCCTGCCCCTCCAAATACTTATAGACACTTTTCACCAATCATTTGATACAATAACACTTTATAATAAGTTTCCATTAGTTAACATTAGTTAGTGCGTTAACAATGAGCAATACATTTGTTACAGTTTATTACTCTTTTTTAACGTTACAACTGTTCATTCATGTTACCTCAGGTCCATTAAATGTTTGATTTTAATATTGTATTAGTGAATGTTGAAATTAACATTAACTGAGATGAATAAATGCTTTAGAAGTATTTTTCATTGTTAGTTCAACAGGACCAACAAGTATGAAGCTCAAGAAAGTGCATCCATCCAAAGCAAAACATACTCCACTGCCGGGGGGTTAATAAAGGCCTTCTGAAGCGAAGCGATCCGTTTGTGTAAGAAAAATATCCATATTTAACAATTTATAAAGTAAAATGTGTAGCTTCCGCCAGACTGCCTTTTACGAAGAAAGAGTAAAACTCTCACAGTTCAAAATGCTTACACTACATCCTACGCCTTCCTCATTCGAATTACAAAAAAGAGTAACTGCCGCAACGTCAGTTGCACTTTTTTTGTAAGTTGAATGCAAAAGGCGGTCTGACGGAAGAAGAAGAAAGTCATATACACCTAGGATGGGTTGAGGGTGAGTAAAGCTTGGGGTAATTTTCATTTTAAAGTGAACTAATACTTTAACTACAAATGAGACCTTACTGTAATGTTGTCAAGTCCCTTAACTGCCCTAAATATTTCCTGGTCGAATATCCTGTATCATTTGGAAGTTTGAAAAAAGTCCATGTTGATGAACGTGGGGGAGAAAGCTTTTATCTCAGGGGGTGCACATAAGTGGTACGAAGGTGCGCATGCGCGGTAAAAATAAACGATGCGCACCAGAAAACATGGAGGGAAGTGCTGTTGAGTACCAACATTTTTGAGGACCGGTTCACAGGGACACATTTACTTACTGGAGTATGATTTTTCTCCATCTCTGGTAAGTGGAGTGTTCTTTAATTATTTGTGTGCAACGGATCGCAGTTAATCCGTGTTCCGTACAGATAAGGTCCAACGGTTCGGCATGCATGTGATTCGCGGATTAACTGCTAAATTTAATCAACATAGAGTTAAAGTTTATCATTCAGACGTGTTTTGTCTCACCAGTTAACACATTCAAACGATTTTAAAAGCGGAAGAAGAGGCGAAAATCGGGACTCGCGAGCTGTTATCTGTGCGCACAGCCTCACACCCCCGAAACGCGCGCACGCAGAGAGAGAGAGACAGTGAGACAGTGCTAGAACACCGAATTAATTCCTCTTTCGCGTTTACTTGCGCTTAAACGGACACGTACGCACAAAATTATGTCAAAATACCTGTCTTGGCGAGTATTCTCTCGGTTATGTCATAAGTGAACAGTTGAGAAAGAAACCGGATGTGTGTCAGTTATTCGGTCCGTGCTTTCCTTCTTAAAGTGACAGCAGCCTTTGCTGTTGTCTGTCATTAATGTTAGTAAAATAAATTAAAAAAAAAAAATTATTATCATCATCTACCACGTTCGAGAGAAAAGAAGATGAAAGTGATGAGGACAGCTTTTAGGATAAGTGTGTCATGTAAAGTGTGAGTACCTAGCAACATCTCCAGGTGCTTCCTTGAGAACCAGACCAAAAAAAGTTATGTGCACCCCTGTTTTATCTCTTTTTCCTTTGCATCTGGTTGTGACTGTATTAATTAGAATCTCATAAAGAACCACAAGTCAGTAATAAAAAATTCACATAAAGTACATATATATGGTACAAGATTTTGTAACAGTGCGACTGATTTCTTATCAGTTTGGCTGGTTAATACAAAAACTTAACATGGAAGAGGATAAATTGTCACTTCATCCTTTCACATCTGGTGAGCATATGGTGTGAATCAGAATCACATAGAGAACCACAATAAGTCAGGAATCAAAAATATATATATTTCAATTCACAGATCAGATCATAACAGTTTCAAGAGCAGCAAGAACAGTCTGTGATTGTATCATTATTGACAGCAAAATAATCATCCCACAGACATGGACGACTAATACTTTTTAATGTGAGATTTGATTGTCATGTTCCATCTACTGCAGGACCTTTAACTCCACATACTCACACAGACACAGAGATGAAGTGGAGTGATTTTTCCCTGCGCCTGAAGGCCGCTGGGACGGAGCAGGAAGCTTGTTTAATACTAGCAGTCTGACATAAAGTGCACTGTAGGTCATCAGGAGCTGGTGAGCAATAGCCTGAAGAAAACAGTTACACATTGTTTTTTTACTTTAATTGTTGTAGATTCAACGTAATACTCAATGGTGATCCATCAGAGGAGGCAAGGGAAGCTTATTCTATATTTAATACTATTCTAATTTATACTAAGGCAACTAAACCACACTTTTACTTATGAGAATAATAAAGTTGCATAGAATGAATCAGGATGTATTTTTTTCATCATATCCTGATAGTCTGAATCACTGCAGGAATGAGAGAGGAGTCTTATATTTATCCGATGATGCATAAATTGACCAAAATGGTTATGCAAATGATGAAATATTTCCTTAAAAATAACCAATAATAATCAAATACATTATAAGAGGGAGTAGTCTCTCAAACTGCAGATGACCCGCAGATGACCTGTGTCATTTTCCTATACTGACAAATGCTGGGTTAGTGATTAGAAAGATTATTGTGCGTCCTCATTTATATCTATGTCTATGATTCTCTATATTAAAAAATGGTAAACACACTATAATCTTCTATTGTAAAAATGTGAGTCGGGCAGGTTTGATCAATTTGCATTTTCTGCCTAATTCCCTCTCAAACTGCCACTGATAAGAATATAGTGACAATGACTGATTCATACAGTACATTATTAATATTAATTATACTTATTTTCACCTGATTTGAGAGAGTGGCGTCAGGCATCAAGCTGAAGTTTTTTGTGAGTTTAGAGTCTTCCCGTTGACTGCTTGATGAACTTCTCTCTCGTCCCTCCACCAGCAGGGGGCGCTCTTCTTCTGGAACCTCTTCATCCGGTAATCCACCCTCTGGATCCAGGGTCGTGACCTGGGTCACTAGAACTAGGTGGGACATTCTTTTCTTGAGTTTGCTCTGCAGGGTAAAACAGGAACTTTGTGACAGTATTTCATTCTAGCAAAGAGTTATTTTAGTATCATTAGAATACCATTATAGTTTTAATTAATATTTTGAATTAGTTTTACTTTCTGTAGAGCCAAGCATCTATATAAGAACAAATCAATGAACAAAAGCAAGCCAACCTGTACTTGATCCCTGACAAAACTCATGTCGTCCAGCGTTTCCACCAGACAATTCAGACACGGGGTCATGTCCCAGTATACACAGAAGAGCTGGAGACAGAAAGAAAGATCAAGCAAAACAGCAGTTAAATAAGTTTGTTCATGACTTTAAACATTATCAGTTACATCACAAAAAAATAAACAAGTTAAGGATGCAACCCAGGAAGTTATTCAGTTATCTGATTAAACAGTGTAGCTTGCGGTCTCTTTTACTCTCATACTAATTAACGGTTTCTGCCAGAGAAAATATTGCTTACAAATTCAAAAACTGTAATAACAATGTAATATGCATTCATGCAATTTTGGTCGAAACATAATGGAAGTGTTCATTTGAAGTCAATTTCATTTTTCTTTCTTTTTCACTTTTAAACAAAAATTAATGCAAGAAAATCAAGAGCAAAGGATGCTGGTAGTTGTAGAGTTGATGCTTAATATTGTATTTTAATATTGCAATATTCCATAAAAAAAAAAATAAGAATGGTAAGTTTTGATTTTGTGGTGACTTTAAAGGGGACCTATAATGCCCCACAAGATGTAATATAAGTCTCTGGTGTCTCCAGAATGTGTCTGTGAAGGTTCAGCTCAAAATACCCCACAGATCATTTATTATAGCTTGTCAAATTTGCCCCTTTTTGGGTGTGAGCAAAAACACGCCATTTTTGTGTGTCCCTTTAAATGCAAATGAGCTGCTGCTCCCGGCCCCCTTTCCAGAAGAGGGCGGAGCTTTAACAGCTTGCGCTTTGGTTACTCAACAGCAACAAAGCTGGAGAATCTCATGCAGCCAAAATGACGATTGTTCAGCCTTACACTGTTCAAACTGGAGTTGGACACTGATGGAGAGACTCAAGAAGAAGTTACAACTTTTAGAATGCAACTGGACGTTTCTGAATGGTTAGTGGATATGGATATGTAGTTGCTGTGGAGTTGATTCAACTCATCGACTAGCATGTGCCGTCATGTTAATCTTTTGTGCAAATCAGTGTTGAATTAACCCTCGTTTGTGAAGCAGTCTGGTGTAAAATGATGGTATGGCAACAACACTCTACTACAACAACTCTTTCTCATCTCTAAAGCAGCACAACATGGCCTCATCCCCCTTTGTTGCGTGTTCTCTGGGGCAGGGCTTATGTACATTTTAGAGTTAGTGATGTCAGCAACCCAGGAAGAAGCTTGCTGTAGTCCCTACCAGCTGTTTGTTGTAGTCCTTAAAAAGCGATTTCTGTAAAGGAAAATATCTCCCTTTGAATTGAACTTTGAGCGTCATAACTTTGCAGATGTTTTTTATGCTCAAACAGCAACATTACACACTAACTTAAGTTAAAAAAGTGAAATCATAATCAACCACCGCTTTAAAGGGTTAGTTCACCCAAAAAAATTTTGTCATCATTTACACACCCTCATGTCGTTCCAAATCTGTATGACTGTGGAGGTAGAAGGTATTTTGAAGCTGCTAACCAGAAGTGTTTTGGTCACCATTGACTTTCATTGTATGGACAAAAAACAAAACAAAAATAAAAACAACAAAAATAATAATAAGACATTCCGCAAAAGAAAGAAAGACATGCAGGTTTGGAACAACATGAGGTTGTGATGATGACAGAATTTTTTTGGTTGAACTTACCCTTTAAAGTCACCACGAAATCAAAACTGACAATTTTTATTTTTTTATGAAATATTACAATAATTATTAATAAATTCTAGTCATGCACATCATTAATCATTTTCGAGAAGCCGTTTCACAAGGATATACTATACAGTACGTTACAAAAGGCAAGAAGAAATCGCAACTTTAAGTTTCTTATGGTGCCACAGAGGATGATGGGAAATGTAGTTTTGTGAGCAAGACACCACATAGGGTTAATTAGTAATATTTTCTAGTATGCTTTATCACACAACATGTGTACAAAGTACACTGCACAATCAACACCGATGATCAATTCCTGTTAACTTCCACAAACCAACCACAAAACTTCAATTGAAATGTCACCCAACTTGAAAATTCAAGGCTTAAAGACAGTTCTGACAAGACTTGCAGACAGCATGAGCCTAGATACAGTATAAGGTAACCACTCATTATAATAAGAACAGGAGCAATTACTTGCAGTTCTCCTCTGCATTTATGGACCCAGTTGGCCACTCCCAACAGCAGCCCATGCCTGACCATGTGCTCATTAACCCCCACCAACCGCACGTCTGTGTTCATGTTGATCTGAAACAGACACACAAAAACATGTTAATCTGCATTAAAAGAGAATACAGGTGTATTTTTAATAAAGACTGAATTATGCCCTGATGACCCCTGATGTCATGTGATAGCCCACCTCTTTGTTGCTGTAGTGGAAGATGAGGATGATGGTGGCAGTGAGGATTATGGACACCAGACTGACACACAGACAGAGTACCCAGAATTCCGCTGTGCTGTCTTCAAGGTACATGTGAATGGTCGAGTACACAGCGCACCACAGAACCAGATACAAAAACTGCAACAGACACATACCAAGAAAAACAGTCCTGTATTTCCTTTTAGTCACCTGATCCTCCAAATTCCTGCCTAGTTATTTAATCTCATCTGTGTGCCGATTGGATGTGTTATTGTGGAAATCAGTGAAAAGTGATCAGAAGATAAAGGACAAGCTGGTGAAGAATCCATATTGTACTGCTGAAGGGGAAAAAAAATCTCATGACGAATGTCCAAGTACATTTTATCCCAAAATGAATACATATATATATATATATATATATATATATATATATATATAACGATAACTGTGCAGAACATGAACAATATCATTGGAATCACTTTAATAATTCTTCCTTTTTTGGCTGATGAATGATATATCATTGATAGCCAATCAGAGTCCAAATGACTTAAAAGTGCTTAAGTATTTAAAGTGATGACTAAAAAATGCAGCACAAATGGTAAAATGTGTTGGTGTGGATGCTAATATAGTTATCTTTATAGTTATTGTTCTTGGTGTAAGTGGGCCTTAAAATATTATTTATTTAAATCAGCTTTAATTAAAGGCACATCAAAAAATACTACAATGGTAACACTTTACAATTACTTTACATTAATTACTCTACTAAATGTAGTTTATTTAATATATCTTTGTTTTAAGCAGTAAATATTAGATCTTTTACAATAAAGTAATTAAAATCTTATAGAAAGTTCTAAAAAGACTTTTATTATAACACTGTTTTTCTTTTGATTTTGGAGTAAAATATGATCCAGGCCTGTACTTAACAGGTTCTGTGAGTTTCATCCAAAGTTGACTTTGCTCAGTGTTGGAATGTGTGTGAACTACAGTGATTGAATGAGGTTTCTTACGGGTGCCAGGATGAAATTAAAAACATTTGAGTTGAAAAGCAGGTATCTTTTGACGGACGGATGGTCCAGCGCTAAATGCAGTGGACCCTCAAAATCATCTGCTGAAATCTGGAATAGATTCAACATCAAAATACAACATGGAAATAAGTTGATTCTTTTTGAAATGATTGTATAAATGATTGTTTAGCATGCTGGAAATTTACTAGCCTGAAAGCCATTGGTTTCCAAAAGATTCCTGCAGTGTGAAAAGTCAAATGTGGGAGTGAACCAAGAAGTAGTGGACACAGATGCCACACACTGACCTGACAGAAAGACATGCACTGAGGTCAATTGAACAGTTTAAATCTAAAATCCAGTCTGTTAACTGTCACTGGCCCACCGGTGGGCCCACAGCCATTACATATTTAAAACAGTAATATCCTATACTAAACCTAAACTAATCCTGACAAACTATATATCATTTGAAAGCTTACAATCTCTAGTTTTCATATTTCGTTTCAAAATAAATTACAGAGGAGCAGTGATTTATCAATTTGCAACTAGAATATTTTCATACTCATAAGGCATGTTCAGACCTTTATTTTGAAATAGCGATGAACATGAAAAATCATTAAAGACTGGTTGAAACATGCTTGTTTTCATGCTAAGAGTTCAAAAGATAACATCCCTTCAATTTTTTGAGAAAAAAAGGTCTGAAATGTTTTTAATAGAAAAAAAAAAAAAACATTTATGATTGTGGCAGCGAGCTATAACCCGCATACACTTACATAAGGTATTTCATTTCTACAATAATCTGCCAAATTCATCTTCAAAACAAGACCAGCCTTATATCTATATTCCAAAGTATTCTTGAATTACAACCTTTTAAGTTTGGCATTTTCATGTCTATAAAAAAAAGTGGGGGTGACAGTTAACAGGTTAATAGTACAGTGTCTCTTGTTGTCAGGGAGAATTTGCACTGGATTTAAATGGCCTATTAAGTAATGAAGAAACAATGTATTTAAAGGATGGAAACATATCTCTAATTCCTGTGGTTTTACAGAAGAATCTACAGTATGACGTTATGATTTCAAGCATTACAAGCATTTCAGTTCCATTGTGTCCTTCAGGGCAATAAACCAGGCAGTAAAAATCACACTGCAGTCACACTAGTGTTTGATGATTTCAGTTAGCTGTTTTTTTTTTTATTAATACTGAAAGAGGAAGGGCAGAGAGAGAAACAGGGCAATATGTATACCATTCCTCCATGTGGATGCTCTGCTTTGTTCTCCTGCCACGGCTGACTGTCCTGTGGGGGATTCAACATCACTTCTTTCCTCTCCATTACACTGCCGCTCCCTCTCCTCCATGGTGACGGCCAATGTCAGAACCTGCTGGAAAACACATGCACCAAAATATTAGCACTTTCTCACTGCAAGTTGCAAAAGAAAGGTTCTAAAAGGGGGTTTTCACACAGCAATGCGAACAGTGAACATTTCTTAAAAGAAATTAGTGTATAAATATTTGGTTGGTAAAGAATATTTTAATAATCTGAAGAATTTTTTCCACTATAAAGAACCGATAAAGAACTGGAAAGGTTTCATGGATGTGAAAGGTTCTTCATGGAACCATCAATGTCAATAAAGAACCTTTATGTTTAAGAGTGAAAGAAAAATATGACCAACTATTTAAAAGGAATCACTTAAGGAAAAATCTGTTGCACAGACTGACTCACAGATGAATGTGAGTGGGCGGGATTTATGTGAACTACATGATTGGAGAAGACCTGAATATGTCACCAGAGAAAAGTCTCATTTTCACCAGAAGGTCCAGCTACGACATTTTGATGAAAAGTCAAATTGAGAAAAAAAAAAGAAACTTGTGCACGGATGAATTGTTCACAATAAGATCTTTAACCTGCATTTGTAGAAAATAGTTTCGAAAAATGAATTTTTATGTCATGCCGACTTTATTTCGTGGCCACAATACCATATTTTTTACCAGTAAGTAACTGTTAGTATGAGCAGTAATAATAGTGATGCTTGCCTCAACAGGCACCACAAAATGATGTCTAGGAAGGTCAAGATACGCTATATTGCCAAAAGTATTGGGACACCCCTCCAAATGGTAAGCATACCAAGACATTTTGAACAATTTCAACTTTGTGGGAACAGTTTGGGGATAGCCCCTTCCTGTTCCAACATGATTGCGCACCAGTGCACAATGCAAGGTCCATAAAGACATGGATGAGCGAGTTTGGTGTAGAGGAACTTGACTGGCCTGCACAGAGTCCTGACCTCAACCCGATAGAACATCTTTGGGATGAATTAGAGCGGAGACTGCCTCACTGCAACATCACTGCCTGACCTCACAAATTCGCTTCTAGAAGAATGGTCAAAAATTCCCATAAACACACTCCTAAACCTTGTGGAAAGCCTTCCCAGAAGAGTTGAGGCTGTTATAGCTGCAAAGGGTGGACCAACTCCATATTAAACCCTACGGATTAAGAATGGGATGTCATTAAAATTCATGTGCACGTAAAGGCAGGCATCCCAAAACCTTTGGCAATAGATCTGCTATGCTGCTGCTGCTGCAGAGCAAGTTCAGGACTTGCTACTGCCAATACATACACAACACACTGCTGTGAGCAAGTAAGACATGCTGCTGCTGTACAATATAGCATACATTAATTACCCATAGCAGATCTATACATGTGGAGCTGGGGAAGGTGGAGGGTTTCTGAAAGCGCACTGCACTGCTAAGGCAAATGCTACCCAAGTATTCTGAAGGTTAAGCACGCAAGCTCATTGGCTACTGATACAGCAGGAACCAATCAGCTGTGCCCTATAGACCTTATGTAGCCCCGCCCCTTTTCAGAGCTGCGCTCATTGTCTTTTGTCTTTCAGTTTGTATTTCCATAGCGATCTTATATATTTATGAGCAAACTGCTTGTTTTAAAATCTACTGACATTTTTTAAGACATCTGCTTTTAAACATTACAATGCTCATGATAACTTTCATTAACTCTACAACAAGTAAATTTACTTCACCAGCTAATTAAACAATGCCATAGAAATATACAGAGCTACCGCAAAAATGGAAGTTCAAAGACAATATTATAAAGATGGCGCGCATAAGGTCTATATAATGAAGTGATTACTAGCAGGTTGAGTTAATTAGCCTGTGCCATCTAGAGTTTTGTGACAGAACTTTGTATTTATGTTTACTGTAATATAAATGCATTCATAGCTATGTCATTGTATAGCTCATTCAAATAAGATCTTGCACCCAGAAAGGAGACTCTTTCAAAAAAGCCAAAGAAAGAGCATGATGACAAACCTTTAGTCAGGGCAGCTTGTTTCACTCGATGCTTTCAGCACAGCGCACTGCCTGTTTAAGAACAGGAAACACCAATCTTGCATGAACTTCTCTTTTTAGAGTTTCGTATACAAGAAAGTAAGGAAGATGTTAGCATTTCTCAGTGTTAAAGAAAACGGACATTTCTTAACCAGTTTCACAAAATTCTGCATGTTCTCTTAAGTTATTGTAAGTGATTGCAAGAAGTGTTTTTATGTGTGTACACAATATGCATCAATGTGCATTAACCTTTGCATATATTATAGAGATATTGCTTCAGAGAGCTGTTAATGTTTTACCATTGTGACCCAGGGAACACAAATCAAGATGGTTTTATAGAAATTTCAACAAACCTGTAAACACACAATAGCATTCACAGCTGACTCCACTGCAGCCTACAAGCTGAAGAAAATGGAAAGACGCTTAGATATCATACAGCATGTGTGTAAATAGATTAAAATTAGCCCTCTATCTCATTCTCACTCACCCTTGCTCGTTTGACACGTTTTACTGATGAAGAACAGAGTGTGCATGTGACAGCAAGTCCATCTCTTCATTGTGTCTGCCTCTGTTTCTTTTCAGTCATGCCTGCTGTTGCCACAACCTTCGTTCTTTTTTCTTGTTAGGCTCCTCCCACTGTTTTAACTCTTATTTATTTAGCTCTTCATATCAATTTGTTCTTTTTCCTAATTTTTCAATCAGGCTTCTCTTGTAGTCTCGTAACCACTCTCTTTCTCTTTCACTCTCTGTGAGTGTTTCTTCCTCTTTATGTGAATGCAAAGCTGATTTTAAGCCCTCCCCCTTGTGCTCTTCCTCTGTCTTTTTATTTTCTGTAATTTCTTTTTCTCTCAGCTTGTGACTCAGCTCAGTCTGAACACATGACTGCAGGAATGTACACACAATTTCACAGATCAGTGGTGAAATGTGTGCGCTTCTGTTTGAATAAGTGTGAGCCCTGGAAAGAGAAAGACACTTGACACAATGATGTTGTGGTTTTCACATGTATTTACTGTAGCCAATACTGGTGCTGGTCATTGAGTTTGTAGAAAACATATAAAACAGGTTTTGAGTCAAAGGTCCATTGGCACTGTTCTCTAACAGTGGTTTTATATGTTGGTTTCATACACCTGGTTCAGAACTGTGCTAAATTAAGATTTATTTATTTTGAAAACTAACTAAAATGTCAATATCATATTTTTTGTAATAACTGTTGGGTAAGTGAACACTATTGTTGTTCAGATTCTAGACTTCTGTGACAACTTACCCCATGTTGTGTAAAAACCTGATATCTTACACATATATTAGTAGAATATCCGTTTTTATCATGCTGTTTAGTATAACACAGGTCAAGATGTAGGCTACTTTTTTATTCATCTTATGCCCTTTTATTCTATAACACAAATCATAATACAAATAGCTAATCAACATCTTTCCCCAAGTTTCATCCTGTAACAGTCAACAGAAATGATCTCTCTCTGCTGCTTGCTCTGCTGATGCAGCACACTTAGAGTATGCTACAAATAAATCATAGGTTTTCAGTTCCATATGAACATGTGAATAGCACTGACTGATCAAATTTAATCTAGTAAAATATGCTCATGGATGCTAATATAGACAAGTCATGGCACTTGGCCGGCCATCCACTACACTCTCACTCCACCTGCTGGATAAAAGTGTCCTTGAGTACACAAGAACGCTTGGCATATAGGCAGCCTACAATTAACTGAATCCAACAATTTAACTCGTTTTAACATCTATTCTGTTAGGAGATATCAATTTATGGAAGCGTTTTACATAATGAAATATTATGTATATAATGTATAATACGTTATAAATATGTAGGCTATAATAAATATACTATAATTAAATTTGTAATTTGTAGTAAATAAAATTTAACCAAAATTCATCGCATTTAAAAACAAAAATCGTGTTAAAGTTTACCACTTCCGCCCTATTTTTCCTTATGTAAATTGGTCTGGCATGTGACTCTGACGTCTCGCAGTGGCACGAGTTGCCAAGTCGTCACACAGTTGCGCGGGGAGGTTTTTTAGTCCGCGGTTTGCAGCGATTTTGATTAGCAATTGTTATGCAGACCTGGCAACCCTGAGTGGCAGTCATATGATTGTATGGTGAGTCGTCTGTTGTTGTCATGTGTCGATACTTCAGGGTTCACAAGCGTCATTAAAATAAATAAATACCTTAATCAAGAAATTCTCGCTTCTCTTCAGGTGGTATCTGCAGTTTTGTCGCAGGCTTTATCTTTTCAATGGATTTTATCCGACAATTTGGGATTTTGTTTGGGATTGCAGTGCTTTCCTGTGCGCGTGCGGACAAGTCTCAGGTAAATACAGTACATGACTGTCTGTCACATGATGATATTGTCCTGTTATGTCCTAAAACTAATTTTATATTAGTAGGGATCTTAAATACATGCTGTTCCTTTGTTCGACTGAAGAGTAATTGGACTAAAGATGTTGCAGACAGTGGTGCATGATTTAAAGCACTGTGGTTTTCACCAAGACAAAATTAGTGTTTTCAATTTTTCACTGTCCTGTTGTGCTAGTTAAGAGAACTCATGAAACGTAATTATATTTACATTTTTCATACAGATCTAGTAAATCTTTACTTCCTTTTTGTATCTAAATCCCAATCAAAATCTATGTAAAAATTCTTTTTTACATCCCAAAACAGTCAATTATACATTAACCCATTTTACGAAATTAACCAAGTTTATTTTTTGCATACACATCTTTACATATGTACTGTGAACGAACTAGAAAAGTGGTGCATTTTTAGGGGCTTTAAACTTGTCATGTGAAAAAGTTTAAAGCTCACTTTTAGAGGATTTCTTCATCCCTTTGTTTTATTTTTGTAATTCTCCATGCTTCCCACAGATTAAACCACTGATATATGAGGAGCAGTTGCTATGGGTCGGCGGTGGAGCCGGTCAGGTCAGCACTTACAGGATCCCTCTGCTAACCTTCACAGTACGTGGTAGTCTGCTGGCGTTCTCTGAGGCCAGGAAAATGTCCTCCGGTGATGTCGGGGCGAAGTTCATCGCACTGAGACGCTCCACAGACAGAGGTGGATCATCTGCTTTCACCGACTCACTCTTGAAATGCTTCATAAATTGAGTCATAAATGACTATTGCTTTAGATGAAATTGAATTCCAATCTCTTTCTTGTATTTCTAAGGTGCCACCTGGTCTCCCACCTCATTCATAGTGGACGATGGTTCTCTAGCAGATGGGCTGAATCTTGGTTCTGTGGTTGTGGATGAGGAGACTGGTGCTGTGATACTCATCTACTCTCTGTGTTTTCACCGTTACCATTGCAACCCCTCCAGCACCATGATGGTGCAGAGCCTGGATGACGGGTTCACCTGGAGCGTTCCACGAAACCTGTCCATTGAGCTGGGCGTGAAGAGCTTTGCTCCGGGGCCTGGCTTTGGAATACAGGTGTGGTTAGCTCCATCTGCTTTCTGTTCCTCCTTCAAACGAAAACGAGATTTTACGACTTCCCGTTGTTTATAATGCTTTTGTGACTACTGGGGTTATATAAAACTACATTTTATTGTGTACCATGCAGTTAAGCATTAGTTTACAAAGGAGAACAAGTAATGGTCCTATTTCATTTTTTTCTGCTTAAGAGCATTTTATATGCTTTTAATTTATCAATATGCCTGTGCTCACAGAAACGTTATCTTCCCAATGTGGGCCGTTTGGTGGTGTGTGGCCATGGATCTATTGCTGGTGATGGGGTCTTCTGTATTCTGAGTGATGATCATGGTAAATCCTGGAGATATGGAGCTGCTCTGAAGAGCATCCCTTACAACCAGCCTAAACAAGACCTGGACTTCAACCCAGATGAGTGTCAGGTAATATTACACAACTTATCTCAATAAACTGTATGAAAATATATTATTAATTAGAGTATTTCATTGAATCTGGACATCAGAAGCTTTTTGACTCCAAGACCTCCCATTGACCAAAAAAATATTTATAGGTCTTATGACTTTTCCAGTTGTTTGTGATTTACTGGATAAGGATTTGAGATGGATTTTTAAAAATATTTTGGACTTATAATTTCTACTCCATTTAATGTAGAGCTATGTATATAAATTAAAATAATGCCCATGGAATTTTATAATTTTATCCCACATCTTTTAACTCAATTGTTGAGCGAGGTAAATAAAAAAAATCTTGATTTTTAGTTGATTTAGCATATTATAATGCTTGTTTTGTCTTATTTTAAATAATTCTAAATCATCTTGAGGCTCCTTGGAAGTTTCCTGTGGCCCCCTAGTGGGCCACTTGGTTGAGAACCGCTGAGGCTAACTACCAATATTGTTCGCTTTCTGTAGGACACGCCTCTACTGAGGTGTTCTTTTTCATTAGTTAGATATGCAGTGCATGCTTGCATTGTTGCAGTGTGGACACATTTTGTTTAGCTTGAAAATCCAGTCATGTGCTGTTCACACAACCAACAGCATGGGAAAAAGCTGCGAGATGTGGCACAACGGTCAAAGATGTCCTTCTAGCACATATTTACATCGAAAATTTATTAAAAAGCAGCAGAGCTTACTGTAAACAGCGCAGAGTAATCACGTCATCTCCATAAGAACTTTATGACTGGTCCAAAGCAGACTTCTTATGTCAGCACATTCTGACTTCGTACATGCTCATACATGCTTCATTCTCTGTTCACAGACAGCATCTTACCAGCAATTTACTGGTAATGTTACAACATCCCTTACTGGTAAATTGCCAGAACCGATTTACCGGTATTTTTGAAAAGGTCCTGTTCACACATGATCTCTTATCAGTAATTTACCAGTAAAGACTGTATGTGTGAAAAGGGCTATAGACTATACATAGATTCACCAGTGGTACTTTCATTGCTAGCAGTCATGTGGTTTCAGTCTTTCGCTTTGAATATTTCATATACAATTTCCTCATGCTTCATTTAATAGCTGTCATGTGGTGTCAGTCTTTCGCTGTGAATATTTTAAACAAAGGACCATAATAAATCATATGTTCATCATATGTTGCCTGACCATAAAACATGGCCAGTATTCATATAGAGATGGTGTACAGTGTCATACACGCAAAGACAAAACACCATCAGGGTAACACATATGACTCTAAAATAATGCTATAAACATTCACTAAAAAACATATTAATACATAATACATACATTAAAAAAAATTATTATTATTACATTATTTTTTTAAGGCTAATGTTTTATGTTTTTGAGTAGCGGAGAAGAGTGTCTTAGTCTAGCATTTGTCATCCTGTCATAGCCAATACTGTCTTAAATAGCCCGTGCGGAGCACTTCATCTTTTATAACATGAGATTTTTGCCAAATGACAGAAAAAAACTGAGCGCCCACATAGCTACAGTAAACTCTATAACCTGTAATTTGATGAAAACGTAATGTGATGTACTTACTGTTTTAGATGCAACCATTATAATGTTGGCAAGAACACATGTCCGACATTTGCTGGTCAAAAAACGAGATGGTCCTCACTGCAGAACACAAGGTCCAGGGGGTGGGGTTGGGGGCTAGATCCAACCCCTCCCACTTTACATATCCCTGAATCTACCCGTCTCCGCCCCCTGGATCTCGAGTGTTCTGCAGTGAGGGGCCACTGAAAAAACCTGGTAACTCCACTTGAGTTTCATTTTGCAAGTGTCAATTCATGCAAGTGTCTGATCATATATAAAGTCACAATATCAACTTATTTGATATTGACAAAAATATTAATATCAAAAATAATTTTTTAAAATACAGTGTTTTTTTCCATTTCCTGAAAAGTAGTGGATTTAGACATACATGGTTTCCGCCTGTCAGCGATAATATAATGCAATGTTAAACCATTTACAGTTTTTCACTGTATATGGTAAGGTAGCTTACAATTAACCAATTAACAGGTGGTTTACTTTACTTTATTTTTTTTTTTACAGTGTAGGCTAGATATTAAACAGCTGCACTACTTGACTTCCTGTTTGACTTGACACATTCTCTCCACTTCCTTACATTTGCCTTAACAGCCAGTGGAACTAGAGGATGGAAGCATAGTCATCAATGTACGCAACCAGAACAACTACCACTGCCGCTGTCGAATAATAGTGCGGAGTTTGGACGGAGGCGAGTCTCTGCCTGTGGAGGAGCTGGTATTTGACAAAACGTTGATTGACCCCGCCGTTGCAGCCGGTGCCCTGCAGAAACAAGGAGTGATGTACTTCACCAACCCGTCCAACAGTCAGCACAGTGAGGAAGAGCAGTTCACACAGTCTTACGTAGAAATATCAAAGTTAAATCTTCATGGAACATTAATTTCTGTTTTCTTGCACAGGGGTCAATCTAACTCTTCGCTGGTCTTTCACTGATGGGAAGTCATGGGAAAAGGAGGCAGTCCAAATCTGGGCGGGGCCAAGCGGTTATTCGACTATGACGTCATTCAAGGGGGATTCTCCAGAGGACAACAAATACATCTTCATCATTTATGAAAAGGGCCATAAAGATTACTGTGAGACCATCTCTTTTGCTAAAGTCCATCTGTATGGAGGGAAATAGCATACAGGTGGAGAAGCCAAGAAAAGGGATATTTAGGACTTTTAAAATTGACTTTTTTGAGAAAATCAAGATATCAGCCTGATGCGAAATAATTTTTACATTTCTCTACATCACATTTGGGATTTCGCTGTCTGTACTATGCACTGCT
Organism: Hypophthalmichthys molitrix; assembly: GCA_037950675.1. Lineage (NCBI taxonomy): Eukaryota > Metazoa > Chordata > Actinopteri > Cypriniformes > Xenocyprididae > Hypophthalmichthys > Hypophthalmichthys molitrix. Next base: position 19,499,159 of record CM075510.1, on the reverse strand, counting down.
TTGATATGAATTCCACTCCAGAAAGAATCAAGACATACTGCTTCATTGTAAGATTGATAAATACAGTAATGAACTACAACTACTGGTAATTTTACCCGTCTCACTCCAATTTTACAAATCTTTCTAGAATATAAGCGTCTTGATGAAAGTGTTCTCATTTCTTTGTGCAGTTGGTGAACTGCACACGGGTTGCACATGTTTGAGACTATTTGATGGTTTTTAAACTGCTCAGGTTATGTTTGTCTTACCAATCCTTTTATTTTTACTTTAAGTTTTTATTTTTTAAATGTGGTTTGCAATAATGTAACTGAAGTGAATCTTCATGAAGCTACAACAATCTTAAAATGGTTGTTTTTGTTGTTGTTGTTGTTGTTTTTACTTTATAACAGTGATTGATTTGCAAGTTTTGAAATAATGTCTTAAAGGTACACTATGTAACTTTTTTTTAGTTCAAAATGTATATAATGTGTGAGTACATTGTGAATCTATCTTCCAAACTGTGTTTTTGTCTTAATCTGAATCACTGCCTACAATCAGGGTTTATATTCAGACTATTTTAGACCAAGCGGGACGACAGCTGCTAGCCCAGTACCTGCGTGACCCATCATATACATAATCAGGGAGAAGTTGCAGTTTTGTTTATTAACCACTAGAGCGCCAAAAGTTACATAGTGTACTTTTAAATAAAGAAATGTTATTTGATTTTAATTACCTTTAGGTGTTTGTCCAGTCCCTGGTTTTGCTTAAATTCATGAAAGCCTCTAATGTTCAAGACAAACTGGAAGACACAAGGGTTTGAGACACATAGACACTCTAAGCAATTGTTTTCTCCACATTATACAAGTCAGAAAACCCATTTTATATCCAACTATGTTATTGATGTTCTTCAGGTTATATGGTTTTGTTTACCCAAGTCTGGCACTTTTGTGGCCACAGATGTTGTATTTTTAAATGACAGCCATTTATTTTAGTAACATCCTACTGTGAGCGATTAATACATGTTGGAAGTCAGCTCAAAGGCATTCACTCTTTTACATTTGATACTAACACATTTGACATTTCTCTTGATTTGCTGGATTACACAGGGACATATTTCATTGTTCAATAAATATTTCTATTTTGATACAGCAACTCATTGTTTAATTTAGTTCTTTTCATATAAAAATATATAAGAAAAACTGAAAAAATACACAGGTACACTACCATTCAAAAGTTTCAAATCTGTAAGATTTTTTTTATGTTTTTAAAGAAGTCTCTTGGGCTTACCAAAGCTGCATTTATTAAAATTGCAGTGAAATTGTATTGACTTAAAATACAGTAATATTGTGAAATATTGTTACAATTTAAAATAGCTGTGCTCTATTTTACTATATTTAAAAATGTAATGTATTCCTGTAATGACAAAGCTGAATTTTCAGCAGCCATTACTCCAATCTTTTTTTAAATGTACCTTTACTGCTCTCCTATATCCAGACAGAAGGAAAGGGTTATTACAAAAAAATAGTCAAATTGTCAACACTGTCAGATATCTATGAAAGGGGAAAAAAATGTAGGCTAACCTAAGATCAAATCAGCCTTAATCCTGAAGAACAAAATTTGTTTGTTTTATAATTGTTCATATAATCTGTCACTGTTGTGTCAAATATCACTCAAATACCAGCCTAAAGTGTTTTTTTTTAATAATAATAATAATTTCCCTCATTTTTAAGTGGGTCTTATTAGTAGCTAACACCAGAAAAAGAAAAGGTCCATTGCACTTGTAGGCCTATCTGCAAAATAGCATAAGGTTATTTTGTCAAAAGTTGACAGTTTAATGAATGAAGCTGAAAATAGGTCTGAAATCATCCTGGAGTCTCAATTTATTTATGTAAGTGAATGTTAAATGTGCCAATATTTCCATATTTGACGTTGTTTTAGTGTCTGATGGTGTTCAAGTTAAGTTACTCAAATAAGGACTAAAGGTGCATCTGTTATTGATTTTACAAGTCATGTCAAATGACTAAAATCTCTTTTGCGCTTATATCAGTACTAAGTATCTCAGCAAAGTGAACCGGTCTGTTAAACCAGTTCTCATGTCTTTTAATTCGTCGGGCTGACTGATTTCGCACGCGCCCTTGTGTTTTATAAATAGGCTGAAGGTAAAATGACAGTAGTTACAATAGTGCACATGACTTGACAAAAGTTGCCGTCATGTATCGGACTCTTTTGTGGATTTTGCTTCTGACTGTGCTGTGTTCATTTGTTCGAAATGAAAAGGTAATGCCTGCGATTTTGTTTAGGTCTATCATAACTATGACGATTAGCCTATAAATGACAAAACGTTAAGCGTAGCGAAGAAACATTTTAATAATTAAACCAGAATACAACACGTAATTTGGCAAGTATGTAGCTATGTGATATCTATGTTATTGGCCATCGATAACTAAATCTTTGTGTCAAAAGTCCACGTAGTCAGAGTTGCGAAATTGCGATTTATTAACTAGGGATTGCTAGAAAAAAATTCGCAATTACTTTGTGATTTATTTGTATTTAATTTTTATTACGTGGTGGGAACATACAAGGACTATGTGTTTTCTCTAGCAATGGTTTTGTGTATTGTATTGTGTAGGCCACTTTGTTCAAAATTGTCTTAAATGAGGGAAATGTTTGTGAATTCTGATGTGATCTGAATATTTTCCTGAGGAAAAAATATTGAAATGTTTATTATAGTCAAGAATCATTGGTATGTGCCTAGACAAAACCTGCCTTTCAACAGTAAAGCTACACTGAGAAAAGTCTCGCCTTTTTCCTTTTGTGTTTTTTTTTTTATCTTTTCACATACAGATCAATCCTGTTGTCGTTGATGAGCAGCTGCTCTGGGTCGGTGGTCAAACTGGAGAAGTTCACACTTTCAGGATCCCCCTGCTCACTTTCACTTCTAAGGGGAGTCTGCTGGCTTTTGCAGAGGCCCGGAAGATGTCCTTCAAAGATATCGGAGCCAAGTTCATAGCTTTAAGACGCTCCACAGACAGAGGTGTGTAAGATTAGTAGCTCATTTGATGTTCTGAACTTAAAAATTCTGTTTTTCATTCCCCTTTCATTCTCCAACTATCACTTTCTACTGACGTTCTCAGGTACCACCTGGTCTCCCACCTCATTCATAGTGGACGATGGGTTTCTAGCAGATGGGCTGAACCTAGGTTCGGTAGTTGTGGATGAGGAAACTGGTGCTGTGATACTCATCTACTCGTTGTGCTTCCACCATCACCATTGCAAACCCTCCAGCACCATGATGGTGGAGAGCCTGGATGACGGGTTCACCTGGAGCACTCCACGAAACCTCAACCCTCAACTGGGGATCAAGAGTTTTGTTCCTGGACCTGGCTTCGGTATACAGGTGTTCCACTTAGATGCACTTTCATCTCTGAGTTCCTCCATAGTTCATTTCCATATACTTACACCTCCCATAGACTCATATTTTAGCCATGGATACTACTTTCCGGCATCGTATTTTGGCTTAATGCTGGCCTTTTAAGATGTGGTCACATTTATCATTGTTCGGCCAAATTTCGTGGATGAAATACAGTCATTTCAATAGGAATTTGCACGCTTTGGAATTTCTTGAACTAGATTTCGCATCAAGTTCAAGATGGTCATTCCAATTCACCATGTTGACCAACAGAAAGCTGCTTGGTTTGAAAGTGACCTCTGTCAAAGTCCCTTTTAGACAAGTCATTTCACTCGCCATCTTTGTGCAGCTCCTATCTCTTTGAATGGGGAAACATAAAATTCTCCAAAGCTGTTTGCCAAGCTTTCGATTAAATTTCATATTTGAAATCATCAATGAAATCTGACAACTGTCTTGTAAATTTTGTTTCTAAAATCTCAAATCATGACAAAAAAAGTCATTTTTCAAGCTAATGCGCATGCGCAGTCCTAAGTGCGCGTCTCTATAGAAAGCGCACGTCTGAGTGTTTCTATAGCTGCTGCAGTGACGCGATGACTTTACCAGTCAGCGATTGGCTCTTATTTAGAAGGTGGGACTGATTCCACCATATTGCCAAATGTGAAAATCTTAATGACTAATATTTTTTTGAGTGTTAGTATCTGACAACAATGTGTCAGTATTCTTTTAGTATTATTTATATAATATTATAGTATTTAATAATATTTTGAAATAGCTTTTTTTATTTTTATTTTAGTTTACATTTTAATCATTTTATTTTGTGCTTTTGTCATTTTCATTGTTTTTTTTTATTTTTTATAATATTTCTATTTTGCTGTCATTTATTTCATTTCCGTTTTAGTGCTGCTATTCAATACACCCTGGCAGTGCAGGCAGGCAGTGTGATGTGAAGCATGTTAATATTTATTTATAAGTGCAAAAATGCATCAGTGCATAATTTGACTATTAAAATGTAACGCATTGATTGTATAATTCAATAGCTGATTATTATTACTAATGATATCCAAATGATAAAGAGGGCATCTTTGATTTCATGAATTCTTGCAACAGATGCTCGGTTGCAATACATATGTCATATATATAGTTTATTTAAGTTTTAAATGCTTATAATACATAGTTTGTTGTTAATCTCTGCTTTATTAAAGCTGACCCTTATCTGCCTAAAAATATTAGTTATTAGTAGTATTATCTGTCTCCATTACATGTTATGCAGATCTATCATGCAAATTCAGTGATTTGTATCAACTTTCGATTTAGCATAAATACCAAGATATTGAACCACACCTAGTCTACATGACATAAAAAGCATCGTAATATAGTTTTTGTTTCTTGCTGCTTAAGAGTGGGTTTATTAAAAATAACTGATACCACATGAATAAACCATGGAAAATACTAATTCAAATCTGAGGTTGACTTTTCTTCCAGTCATAGAGATTCATTAAGTGATTATTCAAAATCTCTAACCATGTTTTGTTAATGGTTCTAACAGAAACATCATCCACCTGCTATTGGGCGTCTGGTGGTGTGTGGCCATGGCAGCATCGCTGGAGACGGAGTGTTTTGTATTCTGAGTGATGATCATGGAAACACATGGAGATATGGAGCTGAACTAAAGAGTATTCCATACAACCAGCCCAAAAACAACCTTGACTTTGAACCAGATGAGTGTCAGGTATGAAGAACTTTGTGCATACAAGCTACTGTAAATCAGATGAATTTAGAAAATCTTCAAACTTCTGTCTTGTGTTTCATCAAAGCCAGTGGAGCTGGATGACGGCAGCATCGTGATCAATGTGCGTAACAATAAATACTATCACTGCCATTGTCGTATGGTTGTACGCAGTCTGGATGGAGGGGAGTCTCTGCCAGTGGAGGAGCTGGTGTTTGATCACACACTGGAAGATCCTGCTGTTGCAGCTGGAGCTTTAGAGAAGGAAGGAGTGCTCTACTTCACCAACCCAGCCAACTCTCAAAGCAGTGAGCATGATGATATAAGAAATTAAAGAAATAGTTCACCCAAAAAAATGAAAATTTCCTGATTTTTTACTCACCCCAAAACCATCCGTGATGTATTTGACTTTCTTTCCTCAGATGAAGAGAAACTAAGGTTTTGGAAGAAAACATTTCAGGATTTTTCTCCATCTAATGCAAGTGAATGGTGCTCAACATAAATCATTTTTGAAGTGTATCAGCAGCTCCTGATACAGTTTGGACCTTCCAAACATTCATATGTCTCAACAAGAACGAGCTTTACAGAGCTGGACCGAGCATTTGTAGTTAAAAAGTGTTAAAATCATTTTTTTCTGAAAATGACTTATTGTTGCGCTAGAGAAGACTCTTATTCATCGGCTGGGGTTGTGTGGAGCCTTTGAAGCTGCTTAAATATGGATTTTGGACCATCAAAAATGGTCTACATTGAGCACCATTCACTTGCATTAGATGGAGAAAAATCCTGGAATGTTTTTCTCCAAAACCTTAATTTTTCTTTGGCCGAGGAAAGAAATTCATATATATCTTGAATGACCTTGGGGTGCGTAAATAATCGGGAAATTTTCATTTTGTGGTTCTCAGTACTGGTCCTGGAGTACCACAGTACTGCACATTATGGAGCTCTCCCTTTTAACACACCTTATTAATATCATGCTTCAGATGAGGGAGACATCCAATATGTGTTGTGCTGCAGTACTGAGAGAGAAAGATTCAGAAAAACTGTATTAACTAACTCCTTTTAGAATAATTATTCTTTTTCAGTTTTTCTGTAAACTCTTCATTGAAGTTTTTCTCTGACACTCTGATACTCAGTTGCATGGTTTTCAAATTACAGTGCTCAGCGTAAATGAGTACACCCCCTTTGAAAAGTAACATTTTAAACAATATCTCAATGAACAAGACTATGTTGACAAGACTAAGTTTAATATAACATCTGTTTAACTTATAACACGAAAGTAAGGTTTTTACTCAAATTAGGGTGATGCAAAAATGAGTACACCCCACAACAAAAACTACTACATCTAGTACTTTGTATGGCCTCCATGATTTTTAATGACAGCATCAAGTCTTCTAGGCATGGAATGAACAGGTTGGCGACATTTTGAAACATCTATCTTTTTCCATTCTTCAAGAATGACCTCTTTTAGAGACTGGATGCTGGATGGAGAGTGATGCTCAACTTGTCTCTTCAGAATTCCCCATAATGTGTTTGATTGGGTTCAGATCAGGAGGAATCACTTTCACCCTGTTCTTCTTCAGAGATCATTGTCATGTTGGAAAAGTGCATGATGACCAAGGGCACGGAGTGATGGTAGCATCTTCTCTTTCAGTATAGAGCAGTACATCTCTGAATTTATGATGCCATCAATGAAATGCAGCTCCCCGACACCAGCAGCACTCATGCAGCCCCACATAAGGACGCTGCCACCACCATGTTTCACTGTAGGCACCATGCATTTTTCTTTGTATTCCTCACCTTTGCGACACCAAATGTCCAAAGACATTTATCTTGGTCTCATCACTCCAGAGTATAGAGTCCCAGTAGTCTTCATCTTTGTCAGCATGGACCCTGGCAAACTCTAGGCGGGCTTTTTTGTGCCTGGGCTTTAGGAGAGGCTTCTTTCGTGGACGGCACCCAAGCATGCCATTCCTCTGCAGTGTACGCCATATTGTGTCATGGGAAATAGTCACCCCAGTTTGGCTTTCTACTTCTTTAGATAACTGTAGTGAACTTGCATACCGATTTTCTTCAACCCTTCTCAACAGAAGACGCTCCTGTTGAGGTGTTAACTTCCGTGGACGACCTGGACGTCTCTATGAGATGGTTGCAGTTCCATCTTTTTTAAATTTTTGTACCACTTTTGCTACAGTATTCTGACTGATAAGTAAAGCTTTGCTGATCTTCTTGTAGCCTTCACCTTTCTGGTGAAAAGAAATTATTTTCTTTCTCAGGTCTTGTGACATTTCTCTTCCATGTGGTGCCATTACTGACAGCATGAAATGGGAAGGGGTTTTTAACACCCTTTTATAGTCAACTGTCTGCTGGACACCTGTGTAATGAATAATTAGACTCCCCTGTAGTTGAATTCTTGTTAAATTAGACATTTGTAGGTTAAAATTTAGCTTTGCTCCAGAGACTTTCAGTGGGGTGTACTCATTTTTGCATCACCCTAATTTGAGTAAAACTGAAAATGTTGTTCTCTAAGTTATATTATTAATCTTAATTTCATGTTATAAGTTAAACAGATGTTATATTTTCTTGTCAACATTTTGAAAATAGTTTTTGTGTTCATTGAGATGTTGTTTAAAATGATACTTTTCAAAGGGGGTGTACTCATTTACACTGAGCACTGTACCTAAAACACAATTCTATATACACCACAGTTAAAAAGTTTGGGGTCAGTGAGATTTTTTAAATGTTTTTGAATTTCTTATGCTCACCAAGGCTGTATTTATTTGATCAAAAATACAGTAATATTGTGAAATATTATTACAATTTAAAATAACTGTTTTCTATTTTAATATATTTTCATTTATTACTGTTATGGCAAAGCTGAAAGCTAAAAAACAAAATGCAACAAGGGGGTCTTTGTACAGACTTCTCATCACCAACAAAGGGCTTTCTTTAAGTACATGTGAATTTGATCACAGCCCTGATCATTTCTTATCCTTCATCACTTCACTTCACCTCTACTGCCACACTAGAGTCAGATGTTCAGTTTATATAGTCTTAATAATTAATTCAATACAATAAATTTACACCTGGGATTGAGATTTCTATTGGCTCAATAAAATAATAATAATATATCACTACGTATTTACACATAAGTTAATTCTATAATATTTCGTTTTTTATCTATCGTTTTGCCTTCTGACTCTGTTTTGATGTCTGTGGTTTTATGTGTGCCATAAGGGAGCAGCATGAATAATATTATATATTTATGCTTGTAAATATGGCTATAAGCAACTGTGATTGGTGTTTTCTTTAGGAGTGAACCTCACCCTTCGCTGGTCTCTGAATCACGGTAAATCATGGGTGACAGATACTCTGAAGATCTGGGCGGGGCCAAGTGGATACTCTTGCATGACATCACTTAAAGGCAATGAAACTGAGGATCATAAATACATCTATGTCATCTTTGAGAAAGGCCAGAAAGACTACTTTGAATCCATCTCCTTTGTGAAAATTGACTTGTACAGTGACCAATAAGGAAAGGCTTTGATGGGCTGATCATGGCAAAGGTGTTGTTTAAAAAAAAACAAGTGTGATTTGTCTCTATTTTTTAATTTTAAATAATATGTTTTAATAACATTTAAATCACTGTTATTTGTCTTCCTTATCTCACCTCACCTGTCTTATCTGGACTGTCTTTTATCTCTCTTATAGCTTGACTGTATGCCAGAAATAGAGCCAAAGCTTTTCTAAGGTTGTGAAACCTGATTTTTGCTTTTGCTGATTGATGACATTGTTGGATTATCCCTTGTGTGCCTATTATGTTGTTTTGATGAAAAACATAAAGCGAAGGAACACACAGAGATGTATTTTATTTAATACGGAATTTGGTGAATGTGGTTGGTTTTTTAAATGAGAGACTCAATAGCATAGGCCTATGACCTCCTGTGGGTGCAGCATTCAAAATGAGACAGCTATAGTGTTTTTTTTTTTTTTTTTGCAGTTAGGTCCAGTCTCTAACTGCACCAAAAAAAGCAACCACAACTACATACCAACTTTTGAGGAAATAATACAGTCCATAATGTTTAACCTCTCTCCCAGCTAACAGTGAAAGTTGTCCACAACTTTCACTAACGTTTTTTAAAGGTTATGTAAATGTAGGAACAAAATGTTCTTTATAAAATGTTTGGAATGTTCTTATAACATTATATACCTCATGTTCCTAACATTTTTGGAATGTCTTTTTGATGTTATTAATATTTGTTTTTCGGAATGTTTGCATAAAATGTGAGAATAATTTTGATGAAACATCCTTACTGTGTTATTTCTCAAAGTGTCACAATTATGTTCAGTTTAGTTTTGTTCACATACTTTTAGTTTGTAATTCTTCAGTTCCTGTGTTGCTTTGTTTGTTTCCCGCCACTATTCTGTTACCATGGACACTGTCATCACAGCTGTTTGTCATTTAGCTCATCATCAGTGTGTATTTAAGTTCCTGCTGTTCACTTTTCAGTATTTGTCAGGTCACCATTATGTTAAGTATGTTTGTTCCTGCCTGTTCACATGCCTTGTGGATTTATTAAGCTTTGTGTTTTGGAACTGCATTCCTGCACACACCTGTGACACAAAGTCAGTTTTTTTGTATAGTGCTTTTCACAATACACATTGTTTCAAAGCAGCTTTACAGAAAATCATTATCTTATAATATCTTAATATCTTTATGCTTTATAGTCGCATTTAACGTTCTTAGAACTTTGGCTAACGTTCTTACAAGGTTCTCTCAAAGTTATGAACAAACTTTCTTCCTGTAACGTTAACGTTCGTTCAAAGTTATCTAATCTAAACGTTCTCAAAACATTAGCACAAAAACGTTATTTATACATCGTTCATGGAACATATTTTTGGAATGTTTTAGTTGGATGCTCATCTAACATTTTTTATTATCATTAAACAAAATGGAAGAGAAGAGAACATGAAGTCACAAGACACATGCGTAAGGAACAATTAATGCAAGTTGTTTATGAAATGTACAGGCAAGCAGGTATAATAAACTGACTTCATTAAACATAATGCATTACACTAATCAGGACTTTGAACTTCCCCTTCTGTAACAGCATTTCATCTGACTCTAAACTAAATTCTGTCACTGTCTTTCAAATACTCGCAACTCTGCGCATGCGTTCCATTCCATGCCATTTTTTTAAACCAAACCTCCAGAGTCTGCAGACAACCGTAGGTCTCTCTTCGGCCTGAAGCATGTTTTTAAAAGAAGTTTCGTCTGCTCACCAAGGCTGCATTTATTTAATTAAAAATACAGTAAAAACAGTAATATTGTGAAATATTATTACAATTTAAAATAACTGTTTTCTTTTTGAATATATTTTATAAAGTAATTTATTCCTGTGAAAAAGCTGAATTTTCAGCATCATTACTCCAGTCTTCAGTGTCACATGATCCTTCAGAAATCATTCTAATATGATGATCTGCTGCTCAAGAAACATTTATGATTATTATCAATGTTGAAAACAGTTTTTCAGTTTTTTCAGGATTCCTTGATGAATAGCAAGTTCAAAAGAACAGAATTTATCTGAAATACAAAGCTTTTGTAACATTATACACTAATGTTCAAAAGTTTGGGGTCAGTAAGAATTTTAATTTTAATTTTTTGAAAAGAAATTAAAGAAATTAATACTTTTATTCAGCAAGGATGCATTAAACCGATCAAAGTAAAAGACATTTATAATGTTACAAAATATTATATTTCAAATAAATGCTGTTCTTTTGAACTTTCTATTCATCAAAGATCCTGAAAAAAAAAATATTGTACACAAATATTTTGTACAATTGTACACAATAAATGTTTCTTGAGCAGCAGATCAGCATATTAGAATGATTTCTGAAGGATCATGTGACACTGAAGACTGGAGTAATGATGCTGAAAATTCAGCTTTAATCACAGGAATAAATTACTTTATAAAATATATTCATACAGAAAACAGTTATTTTAAATTGTAATATTTCACAATATTACTGTTTTTACTGTATTTTTAATTAAATAAATGCAGCCTTGGTGAGCAGACAAAACTTCTTTTAAAAACATTAAAAATCTTACCGTGTCCAAACTTTTGACTGGTAGTGTGTGTATGTATAAAATATAATTGCTTAAAATTTACAAATTTTATTATATACTATAGATTAGTTAAGTACTGTACATCCAAAGTGGGGAATAAAATATCTTTATTTAGGGTTTTAGGAAGTTAAATATGTTGTGTATGAAATACTTCTCTTCTTACATGTTTTTGAAATACTTCTCTTCTTAGATGTTTTTATAGTGTTTGGAAAGTGCAGAGATTTTAACATTTGGCTCTGTCCATTTGTTCATTTTCTCTTTGTCTTTCTGCAGTTTAGTCAAATGTGTTCCTCCACCGCCCCCTCCTGGTAGATGCACGCCACAAATTTGTACATGCTGTACATGTTAGCCTACAAAGTACAAACACACCTATAAATATAACTGGATGACATCTTTGTTGCAATAATAGGCTATATGACATCTTTAAGGATCTTTAAGACAACAATATTTTAACAGAGAAGACGTATTTACAAATTGGAAACTCAGAATTCAGATGAGATGTGAAGTTGAAAGGGACACTTAATTAATTTCTTTCGCTAAACACAAAAGATTGCATTCTGAAGAATGTCGGTATCCAAACAGTTGATGGGCACCACTGACTTCCATAGTATTTTTTTTTTTTTTTTTTTTCATACTATGGAAGTCAATGGAGTCCATCAGCTGTTTGGTTACCCATTTTCTTCAAATTATCTTATTTTGTGTTCAGCAGAAAGAAATTCATACAAGTTTGGAACAAAAAAGCAAAAATAATCCATTTTCAACCATAATTATCAAAATAAAAAAAATAAAAAAAATCACATTAAACTGAAAAATAAATTAACATTTAAAACAGTTAACTCATGCATTAAAATATCCACACAAAAAAAAGTAAATTATTAAAAGTTAGATGCACATTTTAAAATGTTAAAAAATATTGCCTGTTCCGTTTCCTTGTCCATTTGTCAACTGCTTTGTTGTTTAAGCATCATTTATTTATGTCTTCCAAGGGTATAAACACCTGAAGTTTCCTAGCAACCGCAGATGCCGAGATGTCACTGTCTGTAGAAATTTTAACTGAGCTCTCCAGCGATAAAAGTGAGACTGTTGTAATGTATGTATTCAACTTTATACCACCCAGAAGGACAGAGGCCAAAGAAATGCATTATTTTAACTGCAGCCCCAAGGTAAGATGCTGTTACGTAACTGCTCAGAGATGTGAAGGTTGAGGATCCAAATGCAGCTTATTGGGGTAATCCACAGATGTAATCCAAAACAGGCAAAAAAGGTCAAGACACAGGCAAGCACTTCAAAACACCAGGCAGGAATCTCAGACAAACAGGGTAATCCAGGAAACGGGCAGTGGATCAAAACCATTATTATGAGAAAACCAGGAAAGTGCTCAGAAATGCAGTACGAACACATACAAGACTTAGCAATGAATAACAGAACTGACCAGGCTTATATAGGGTGAATGATCGCTTACCTTGTTGCAGACGAATGAGTCGAAGGCCTGGGACACACTAGACGATTTTCAAATCTTATCCAATTTTAAAACTGTGGGAGACCACAGACAGAATGTAGGAGGGGTATGTCCATGAAGTGGAAGAACTGGAGACGAAAGCAGAAGCAGGCTGAACAGGTGGCCAGGGTGGTGAAGGCTGAGCAGAAGACCACCACAGCAGTGGTTAGGATTGGCCTCAAGAGCCATGTCAGAACAGTAGGGAACTTAAGAGTGTCCTCCAGGTTGGCCTCTGTGGTCATTTTAGGGCAGACAGGAAGTTCTTGAGCAACCTCTGTGGTCATGTCGAGGCAGACAGGCAGTTCAGGAACGTCCTCCGTGGTCATGTCGAAGCAGAGAGGAGTTCAGGAACGACCGCTGTGGTTGCATCAGGGTGGCCAGGAAACTCAGGGATGACCTCCGTGCTTGATTTAAAAAGGAAAGACAGAATGTTCATGGGTCACAGGACTGGGCTCTGGAGAAGACTCATGGGCTGGAGAGCAGTGTTTCCCAAACACACAAAATGGCCATCGCCGTAATGGGGAGTGCAATCGACAGTGGGACCACCTCTGAGACCCCCAGGACTTGGTACCACAGCAGAGATGCCAGCTGCTTGCACTGACATAATCAGTGTTCTCCAAACTGGAAGCAGTCTCAAACGCCTAGGAATCACCTTAACAGCTTCAGATGCTACGTTCATGACGATCGGAAATACTGACGTGGCCTCCATGATGGTTGAAGACTCTAGCATGGTGTCCATGATGGCTGGAGGCTCTGTGGAATCCATGTTTGTGAACAGGCTCTGGATTGGCAGCCATATTGTGAAGAGGCTCTAATGTGGGAACCACAGGAAGGGAAGGTACTGAAAGCAAAGGACCAGCGACCTTTATAATGTTGGTGACCGTGGTGGACCAAGTTCCTTGGCCATCGGAGCTCGTTTGTGGCTGTCAAGTCAGTTATAAAAGTTTCCGGTAGGAGATGCTTTCTCGCCCTCTCTCATTGGCTATTGTAGATATCACGTCAGGCTCACGTCAGATCACATCAAGAGCCTGATTTGGGATCGTGGAGGCTCTGACACGATTGGGAGCAGTAAAATAATTGTATTGACACCGCACAATTGTGGATTTTTTGAACAAAAAGTTGGTTGCGACAAGCCTCAAATCGGGCCACACCCCCCAGATCATTGGGGGTGCAAATCAGGCTCAAAATTGGCCTTAAAATCTTCAAGTGTGTGGCCAGCCTAATTGCTGGATCCATTGATGTCTAAGTCTTCTGAAACGTAACTGCTCTGAGACGCGAAGGTTTAGGATCCAAATGCAGTTTATTGGGGTAATCCACAGATTATACAGGCAGAGATTGTATATTATAGGGAGATGAGAGGGTCTGTATCTCTTACCATTGGAGAAAGCGTAACAGCTAACTTAATCACAGGCAGCACCTCTCAGCCTATCATGTAATGGCAGTGACATAAGTCGCAACATTCCCTAGTCTGCCTTCTCTTGAAAAAATACATTTTTATCAAGCTAAAATCTACATATAGTTCCCAACGAAAGTATTGTTTAGTGTAAAACATGCTGAAGATTAGTGAACAGGCTGTCAATTAATTAAATGATTTGCTATTTCCCCACAAAAGCTGTTTAATCAGCATAGTGAAACCTCTCGTCCATTGACATCCATTCAAAAAACTGCCTCTGGTCTCCTTCCCTGTGTACCGCCAGGGCGGAGCGTTAGCATTAGCCGTTACGCTTTTTTGGCTAAAGGTTGCAGGCTTGCCTTCCAGTGGCTTTGATACAGGGTGAACTAACAAGGTAAATGAGACGCAGCTGAAAGCAATGAGTGCTGATGAGTCTGGGCAATGGATTATGGGGAATGAAGTCTACGATAGAGTGGCAATAGTCTAGGATATAGTGCCCTCTGGTGGCTATTAAGTGCACTCCAGCTGGTGATTGTAACAGATGCGATGCGCATTTTGGCAGCTTTTTTTTTTTCTTTTTTTTTAAAGCAACAACAATTGAATGTTGTATTAATACAAAATATCAATCCAAGTGGCATTTGTACAATAAATATTTTGGTAGTAGCCTTTATCTGGTAAAAATGAATATATCTGGTTCCTATTTCTTAACTTATAACATATGTTTTATTTACTCTTTCTTTAAATGGCTTTAGGTTTAGGTTTTCAATCTTTTAGATGCCGTGGAGCCCCAAATATGATCATCCTGGTACAAGGGCCCCTATCCTAAAATTTAAAAGGCAGCTATATATTTTCATGTATAAAGACCAAATTTATACTGTGAAAATTAATATAAAAAATATGCATAAAATAGTATTTGGAAAATATTTTGTTTCTATATTGTTACATTATTACACCCCCCTGTACCCCACTTTGGAAACCGCTGATCTACTGCAATGAAATTCATACATTTTTAAGTGCATCTCAGATGTCTACTTAGGTTTTAGGTACACCAAAGTACCATGGTATTACCTTCTAATATCAATGATATAGAAGAAGATATCAAGTTACACCTGTTCGTGCAAGCGTTGTCCTCACGGGTCATTCATAGCGGACTTCTATCACTGAGAGAGAGGCGGGCCTTGCATAAATATAGTTAAACATTTGATCTGATTGGCCAAGAGGCCTGTTCGGAACGTATTATGTTAATTTAACCCCGCCCACTATGCGCGCATCCGCCCCTCTCTGCGCTACCATCCTCAGAAGCCGTTGACGGCTCTAATAGTGACGGATCGACCCCCCGCAATATTATTTTATTTTTCCTTTTTCATTTGTTTTGTGGAAAAAAGAAAAAGGAGTACAAGTAAGCCTCACTGCACACATCCGTCCTCAGCAATCCCCCTCAGATCTCTTCAACTCATAATCCTGTTTTGAGCTTTTGTAAGAGGTTGTGCTAACGGTAGCTAGTGCACGATTATTGCTAATAACTCCACGATACAACCTCGAGACAAGTCGGGACAAGACCAGGTTAGTAGCTGTGTCTAATGACCAATGGAGTGCATAAAGTAGGTTTTATTTTGGAGGTGTTTGTGATCGTAGTGTTGTGGTCCAGCTGTCCTGTTTTTCATCGGTCGGTTAGCAACGTTAGCATGCTATCAGCATAGCTTGTGTGTGTCACACATCCTGGTGAAGCTGTACCATATATATCGTTTTTTAAATAATGTGCCTGCGAGATTTTCATTGAGACTGTTTTAGTAAGTTTTATTTTCACGTTGAGTTGAAGTAGTACGCATAGGTTGAAGAAAATATATAAGACTTGCATTGACTGGGACTGCATGTCTGACAAGTGCATTGTTTTGGTTCAGAAACAAGGATCCGGTTAACTTGTGTGGTTAAACATATATTAAATCGCACTTTAAAATCCCAGAACTCGGCTTCCAGACGAAGCCTATGTTGTTAAATCGTCACAAATCCCGATGCTAATGTGCTTGTAGCTCTGGCCTCACTTTACCGCCGCCATTTTGTTTTGTTCTCGCCATCAAATCCTTTACTCAAACCCGTAGCATCAATAATATGGATAATTTATTTCCCTATTTTGCATTTGTCGCTTTTTCCTATTTATCTAATCCATGCCTAGATTAATGCACATGTTTGGAGTGATATGTAATCATGAAGTTTTGTATATTATGAAATATATAGGTCTGCTCCCTCCTTCCAGCACGAAACATGGAGGCCGCGGTTACAAGCAGCTAGTTAACCAGTCAAAACAGACAATTCACCGGGTTTATAATACACAGGACACCGCTTTTTATATCAAATACCGAACTTTTCGTATAGTTAGATGAACAACCGAAGTGTTTTTGTGGAAAGCTGTTCTGTGCCCTTACGACCAGTTGGCAAAGCCTGTAAAATAATCTACGCAGCTCCTGTTCGCCAGCGTTGCTTCATGTTGCGTAGAGATTATTTTACAGGCTTTGCCAAATGGCCATCGCTGCTATTCTTAATCTGCATCTGATGTGAAGTACACTGCGCTGGTGTTATTGTGTTAAATACAGAAGCAGGACTGTGCTTTTTACTAATGGATTGTGCTCTTTAAATTCATGTTGGCGAGGGTTGTTTTTGGACATCCTTTAAGATGCTGTTTTTAGTTGTCCTTTGCAGAAATTACCACCATATTACCAGGCATGTTGTTACTATTGTAAAATCATACAAAATACATATGGGCTCATGCAAACGTTATAAGAATAATTTATGACGATGATATCGAGAGTGGTGGCTAATCCCAAATAT
Source organism: Hypophthalmichthys molitrix (assembly GCA_037950675.1). Lineage (NCBI taxonomy): Eukaryota > Metazoa > Chordata > Actinopteri > Cypriniformes > Xenocyprididae > Hypophthalmichthys > Hypophthalmichthys molitrix. The sequence goes on along the minus strand of CM075510.1, from coordinate 19,482,204 downwards.
TCGAGCAATTTATTTTGGCGAAACCTGTGGTTATGGTATTTTTTTGTAAGGGATGTTAATGTATGATTGAATTGTGTGTTGGCTTTTAATCATTATATATCATGTTGAATGTCACACTGTAGAAGAAACCCTGTAAATGGGCCAGAACTTTCAGTCCAAAGTATAATTCGGTTTTATATGGGCATACCTTAGAGAAGGGGTTTTCAATCTTTCAAATTTTACAGACCCCCAAATATATTCATCCTCATGCGAAAGACCACATCCTAAAATTTTAAAAGGTGGCTATATATTTATAAAGACCCAGTTTATACTCTGGAAAAATTAATATTATAAATGTCTCCGTTACATTTCATTTTTCTATTCTTTGTAGTACTGTACTATTGTATTATTTAAATCAAAATGTATTTTTTTATTTTAATTACATTGAATAATAATTTATTTTAATCAATTTATCATTTTAATCAAATTTGTTTAATTAATTAGCTTATTTCTATTTAAAATTAATTTATTTTTAGATTTTTTACGCTGCTTTTCTCTAAACTTTTCCACGGGTCCCCTGGGGTTCTCGGTCTCCAGTTTGAAAATCTCTGCCCTAGGGTATGTGAACTGTGCACATGACATAAATTTCATCATTAGTATAGTATGCACGTACTGTACCCACACAGTCTGATTTTTCCAACTGCGTGTACTTACTGCTTTTACACTAATTTAAAGATGGTAAAAACACATGCACAACAATTGCTGTAATTAAATGTATATTTCATTTTACTTATTTACTAAAGTTTGAAAATTATACTTTTTAGATGGCAACTTTTTGATTCTCTGTTTTTAGTTGTCCTTTGCAGAAATTACCACCATATTACCAGGCATGTTGTTACTATTGTAAGAATAATTTATACATAATAATCTATTACAGTATTTTCCACAAATTAAGAAATTGTTAAAAAAAAAAAAAAAAAAAAATAGGGATGCACCGATCTGATGATCAGTATCGGTATCGGCTTTGATACTGTGTTTTTTTTTGTTTGTTTTTCCAGACAGGACCGATCCAAATATGATAATTTGCATACTGATGGTTGTTACTGTGAAAGCTACAATATGTAAGATTTTTGCAGTAAAATAAATCTAGTTTTCTTGATTTTCCAAGAGTACCATGCTTTTAGCATGCCTCAGAGAAAAACACTTCTTAAGTAGCTAAGTAATACATAATTTTTTCAATCACACAATACGTTTTAAAATTAACTGCATGCCATTTATCAACACAAGAAGCGGCGCCGGCGACTGCAGCATAATAAAAGTTTCACTGCATGCGAGGCATGTGTCGCGTTCATCTCTCATTAGCAATCTCTCCAGCGGCCTCATTCAGCTCCAAAGTTTACTCTTGCTCTGCTGTAGCTGTCCGTCATTTTCCGTTCAGCATTCGAACAGCACATCATATTCAGTTACGGCAGTCACCACGGTAAAACTCTCTCCAAGATGATTCAGTGTTCTCATTATTATACTTGACGTGTAGACAAATGTCTGAGGATTTGCATAAAAAGACTTTATCTTGCTGGAGTTTATTGCTGTTTCCAAATTATGTGATATTCTCTATCCTGGTGTCTGTTGGATGACAAAACAAAACACCGGTCATGGATAAGATGTTAAGGATTTCGATATAAGAGGAGCTTGAGTTTGTTGCACATAGGGCTGCACGATTTGGAGAAAAAATCTAATTGTGATTTTTCTGGTTAAAATTGCAATTTGCGATTTAAAATGCGATTTTATAAAAAAAATGAAGAAAAAATGCACAAATGTTTGAATGGCATCAGTGTTTTCACAAAAATGGTAAGCAGCAAAAACTGTTTTCAACATTGATAATAAAATAAATGTTTCTTGTTCAGTAAATCATATTAGGATGGTTTCTGAAGGATCACGTGACACTGAAAACTGGAGTGATGATGCTGAAAATTTGAAAATTCAGCTTTGCCATAAATGTAATAAATTACATTTTTAAATTTATTAAAGTAAAATATGTTTTTACTGTATTTTTGATTAAATAAATGCCGACATGGTGGACATAAGACTTCTTTAAAAAATGTTTCCAAACTTTTGACAGGTACTGTAGGCAATTTCAGTTTATATCATATTTGAGGTTATTTATGTGGTTTTGACATAGAAAAATTTTTCAGTGTTTGACACAAGACTCATTATGAATATTATAACATAGGGAAGAAAAACATCTTTTTAGCTGCTGTTAATGATTTTAAAATCATTTTAGATTCTCATTTTTTTGAGAGTAGTTGAGCGGATGTTACTGGCTAGCAGTATAACAGTCATGGTGTTGCTATGGATGAAACCTCTAGTAAGACAGAAACGGAGGAACAAAATTTATAATGTATCACCATGGTAACCTTTTTCAAGCATTTTGAATATGTGCTAAAGTCATTAATGGCTTTTATTGATAAATCAGGCTTGGTAAGCAGTTCTCCTAAGTCAAGTGTAGTGAAAGTCTATCTGTAGAGAAAGAAACAGTTTAGATGATAAAGTTTTGTTTACTGTTAGAATTAAATACTGTTAGAATGTCTACATGTTGCTTGTCTATTTAACTTGTGCAAATGTCCATCGTGTCTACCGTAAACATGGGTCAGATGCTGCAAGATCTGTTTTGTTGATACTTGATAATATGGGATACCCCAATATCTTGGTTGATTTGAATTAGTTGAGAATGAGACCTAGGGGGACTTGTGTAAACAAACTGTAGACTTGTCTCGGGCTTGTCTAGTGATCTACAAAATGCAGCAAATTAACAGTAAATGTCATGGCTTCAAAGTTATTCATTAATTCAGTATCAGATTTTAACTCAATCTGTGTAAAGTTGAGCTAAATCCGTCTGTCACAGAACAGATCGTAGCCAAATCAAGGCTTATTGAAGGTATATTCTGCGTTCAATATGAGTTAAGCTAATGATTACCGAATTACTTTGAGCTCCCAAGATTTTCCCTCAAAATTTGTTTACGGGGCAATGCAGTAAGCGTTACATTTAGTAGTGGGAATCAGCAGAGACCCTGTGATGTTTAAGGGTGCTTTCACACCTGAGCGTTTGTTTCAGAACCTGGTGCGTTTTCTCCCTTGGCTCGGTTCATTTAGGCATATGTGAACAGCGTTCGGACCTGCACCAAAACAATCGCTCAAGACCACCTGAATGAGCTGGTCTCGGCCCGATTGCAAACAAACTCTGGAGCGGTTTGCTTGTGTTGTGAAAGAAATCCGACCTAACGGACCAACGACCCAAACAATATAATTTTTCATAGTGGGAAATGTTATATAAAATGCAGCAGTGTTTGATTCTGTGAGTGAGCACATTAGTTACTGCAGTTAAAAAACCAAAGAGCATCTCATCATCTTAAAATGTTGTAATCGTGCTTATCCATGCAAGAACTATCGACTAGACAGCACTGGGAGATACAGAGAGAGCTCGCTTGAATTAATATGAATGCAGTATCATGTCTCTACAGTGCGAGCATTTTGCTCGCATCTGCGCCTGAAAATAATTGCGTGCGAGTGTGAAAAAATATTTAGGCGCACTGGTGCGAGTGACCCAATCGATTCTCATGAATAGAACTATAATACAATCAGAACAAAAAGTACACCTCCTAAAATGCATCTACACTGAACAAGAGTTATGTTTCGCACTGCAATGGGCTCCTTTTCATACCTTCATTCAAAGACTTTGCTTCAGTCAGCAGAGCAAGTGCAAAAGACATGCGTGATGGACTACACTACAAATATTGTTTACAAGGTGAAACGAGACCTTCTCATGCTGCTGATGTTTCAGCCAAATTAACTGGAAATACATTTGGATTATCATAAGCAAAGTCGGAAATTAATGGGGGCTTAAGGGCAAAAAATGCCACCAAAAATTAATAAAAATACCCGTGCTGCCATTTTACTTTCGCTTTTAAAGTAGCTGCAATTTGGAGGCGGCAATTGCTTGAATGGTGGGTGGGTTCATTATTATTCTTAATGAAAAAACACAACAAAAAAAACAGTGCAATGACAAACTCGCTTAAATATGCTTTTACATTTCGCTTTGCAACCAAATCTTCATCAATCGTCATTTAGAGAAGTGAGGCGAAATCTGACTCCTGCTGCGACTCTCGTTCAGCTCTCACTGAATTGAGCAGACGCGTTCAGTTTTTAACTGTATCTGTTTTCTAACTAAATTATTTTTATTATTATAAAAAATCAAAACGACGGTGGGGGCGGTGCCGTGGTCACGGTGGGCAAGTGATATAACCGGTGTTGCGGCTGAACACCGGTAACACAGTCGATCGCAGCAAGCCTAATATGTAGCCTAAGTTAATATGGTAATATCACACGAGTAGACTCCTAGGAGTCTGTTTCTCTGAGTACTGGCATGATTGCAAATGTGATACTGATCTTATTGAAGTCCAATAAACAAGTTGATATTAAGTGATTTAACATTAGACACAATAATGTCTGTTTTTGCTCTATTTCATGAAAATAGTTTTAAACAAAGCCACACCAGAACTGTTGTATCTCCAAGCATTGGTGATTCCTGAATGAATGTGCGTTTTCAACAACTGAATGAATGTCTCGCACATTAAGATTTACCGCCACCTACTGGCCAATACATTTATTTTCATATTTACACTTTACATTGACTGTTTTTACTGAAAATATCAAATTTTTAAAGTTTAATTTTTTTGTACATATTTCTAAATTCAAAATTATATTTAAAAATATTTGTACAACATTATTTACCAATGAGCTGTATTAAGCAGTCTATGTAAATGTGTCTAAAAACCACTTCAGATGGAGCTTCTGTGCTACTTCTGCAGTGCAAAGATTTTTTATGATTTCTTTTGATTGGTAACAGTCTGATTGGGTCTTATTGTTCTAACTGAATTTATTGTTTAACATTTAAAAACAAATTTTCTATTTTAATTTAAGAAATTGACGAAATATGATGCATACATTTAATAAGATTAGGAAAAAAATTGCTCTTATAATGGTAAAAATGCCTGTGGAAATTAATTTACAGGGCCCTATTTGCCCCTTTAATAGGAAAGTTAGTGTCTGTTATTGATCGGAAAGTGCTCCTAAATTTTTGACTGTGCTCCTAAATTTTTTTTTAAATTAGGAGCATGTGTGTAAAAATGTTAGTGTAGAGCAGGGCTCTAGTATATACTTTAACAGTGGGAATGACGGCTGCATTCGTATAGTGTTTGTGTGTGTCTCAACAGTACAAAAAAAGCCAATAAGCTCATGAAGCGAACTTGTCAGTCATTTTAATTGATGACGCTGAGAAAACTCTGACCAGCAAGGGGACAGTTGTACACGCATGTGACTTGCATAAACACATTTTGGTTTGCTTTGAAATATTGCCTTGTGAAAGCAAACCGAACCAAGGAGGAAATGCAACATTGTAACAAATTTAGTCCCTGTTTCGGAACAATGCAATCGATCTACAGGTGTAAAAACACCCTAAAACTGATCATATTGCATTCTTTATTTACTTGTTTCTCTTTCGTCTGCATTGAATTGAGTTGCTTAGCACAGTTGTTTATCTCGTTCTGAGTGTGAATTTGGTTGAACAGAAAAAATGTAGTTATTTAACACAATTTCAGACTTAAGGCCTGTTCACACCAAGGGCAATGACTATAACCATAAAGTTTTAATAATTGTTCTAATTCTATAAGAATAGGAAAGGTCACACCACAGCAATATTGATGATGATACAGAGGAACGATAGTGATGAATCACTTTCAGAATGATTTTTTCCATTTGATGAATGATTAAAAACATTGACATCCAATTAGAATCCACTCGACTTTTAAAGGCCCACTGAAGTGCCTTGAAATACTCAACAGTATTCAGTGTGTTGACGTAATTTCCACTGAAACAGGAAGACAGGGCAGGTCATATCAAACAGTTCTTCCCCTTTATAAAAATGGCGTTAAATTTAAAACAGCTAGACCAGAGCCATTAAGCTCAGTAAAACCGCAGTTTTCTCCTAATCTCGTTCCGTTTCTCCTCCTAATCTCCTCCATGTCGCTTTAAAATATAGCGTTCTGTGCAGAATTCAAATGGGTCCGATACGTTTTGTGGTCTTCGCCGACTCGCAGATATGTGCGACCGGAGCAGACTGCGCCTTGTGGCAGTTCACGTGACACTAACGTGAAACCAGACTTCATTCGCCCCACTGGAAAGCACATTTACACTGTCTGAATCGTTCCCCATCCCCTATATAGTCCACTATGTGCCATTCACCATGTAGAAAATAATAAATGTGTGAACAAGTGACCAATTTCAGCCACAGCTTCAGCGTCTATTTATAGTGTAGGGGGCGGGACGCTTTAGATTCTAGAGAACATTTGGTTGGACAGAAAATCTGATTAGAAGCTGAAGTGCAGCGTGATGTCATCAAAATCATTGATCCATATTAGTGGAAGCGAGAGACTGTACATTCTAAATGCTTATATCTTCTAAATGCGAATTTTGTCATTGTTTTGAAGCACACACTAGCTTTTAAATAACAGTAAGGCCAACATATTTACATAACTTCAATTTTGATTTCAGGGGGAGTTTAAGAGTGTTTAAAGTGGCAGATGACAAAACTGCAGAATACATTTATAATACAGGCCTGGAACATTATAAGCTGCTGGTGTGATGCTTGTATAGTTATCTTTTAAAGTTATCATTCTTTGTGTGAATGGCATTTGTTCTTGGTGTTCAATCTCCTTTTTCTCTGAAATATTTATGTGAAACTACTATGAAAAATTAAAACTAAAAACATTGATTCTTGGCTTCAGAATATCCATACCCATGTAAATCTGGAAACTTTTGTATGATATGTGGAAGGATACAAGAAAAGGACGATAGGAAAAGGATTTCGATAATACAGCTTGCAGGCCAAAGTTGGCTTATGGCCTTTCATTTGGCCCACGATGCCATATTACAAGAGGGGGTGAAATGCATTGAAATGTCGAATATTAATTGTTTTTTTTAATATAATATTGTTAGATATAATGCAATATCAGTTGTTTGATTAAGTTTGGTGCTAAACTCTGCAGAAAAGTGGACCTTGACGGCCAGAGTTAAGAATGTCTGGTCTAAAGGGGTTCTAATACTAGCCCGTTACAGTGATGTCTGTCATGCCTACACTTGGCTGTTCAGTTCAGCGTTCATTTTGATCCTAAAAACACAGTAACGCTTGAAAGGGAACACCCTTCGCATCAGCATTATGTTCTCCCTTTTCACTCTCTCTTTTGCTCTTTCTCTTTCAGTCTCAGGACTCACCATACTCAATGAGCGTACAGCGCAATGTCAGAGCGCTCTGGGCAAACGGCAAAGGGGAAGGATGGCAAAACCAAGTATGCGTCTCTCAACCTGTTTGATACCTACAAAGGAAAGAGCCTTGAAGCACAGAAGCCAGTTGGTAAGTTTGCCTTGAGTAAAAGCTTTAAGGATTTGTTGTCACAAACATTTTGTTGTTTAAACAAATTTATCTCTATCTATTTGAATATGGAGGATCTGGGGTTTAACTGAGGTCAACATTAAATAAAAATGGACCGGCACAGACCTTTTAGTTTCTGTGTGTATATATGATAGGACGATTCTTTTTTTATCAAATGAAATGGCTGTGGAAATGAAGTTCACGTGAAGTGTCCTCATATTCTGAAAACACCATGAGCGTCACACTTGTTTGAGTATGTCTGGTAGATGAAATTTTGTCGCTTCTTCACACAGAGACATGCAGGACATGAAGCCTTCATATCTGCTTTTGACTTATTCATCAAAGTTTTGCCAAATTCCATGACATTCCGTGTTATACTGTAAATGACATTTTTATGACTGGATTCTGCGATTCCTTCCACGTTTTCCGCATCACATGTTTCCACTGTTGGACAATTCATGTGTAAGCAGGAGGTGGCTGCTGCTGTGCTGATAAGACTGATGGAGCTCATCTGTTTTTGCCACAACAGTGCAATACAGCTGTTGCCTATCCAGACAATACAGTCATTTACAGTGTGCAAGCCTCTACATCGCGGCAGCCTCCATTCACCATTTTTTAGCGTTTGTAAATGCCGCGCTTAAAGACGCCGCTGTCGGCCGCTTCGCAGTTCCTATTTCCAGTGCGAATGCAACCAGGAACATGGCCCGGCTCTATTCGGTGTGTGAAAGCCCCTATAATCTTCCTGGCCTTTCTGAAACAAAGCAGCCTCATGGTCATTGATTTTCAAATGTATTAAATCCCACTCTGGATCATCGTAGAATTATTTAAACAGTTTCCAGTTGTGCAAGCTGTCCAGGGCAGCTTGCTGAACTGTTGAGGTTTGACCTAATAGAGTTCTTCTTGTGATTATTGTTTTCCCTGCTTATGTTTTATTCAGTAGCTGAACTACCAACTCTAAGCAGCTGTCGCTGTTTTCACAAATAAAGTCCTCCCAGCGGTTCAGGCTGCTTTGCTTCAGGAAACAAATAGGGGATTGAGAGTTGGGACAGATGTGTTTTTCATCATCTGAAACCACCAACAACTGCTCTATGCATTGTTCAACCTATTTTGCATGGGCCAAGTCTGTTATGAGAGTGTTAAAGTTGGATTTTTTTATTTTTTTTTTACCTCAAGTCAATTTTGAGTCAACCACTTGAAACAAATCCTTATAAGATAGTTTTGCTCCTTTCACTGGCCAGCCAAGCATTGCTAAGCCATAATGGATGAAGGAGTTTGTTCTCGCACATGCAGCAGTCTCTCCCGCTCAGTCAGGCTATGTCCCTCAAGATGGTGTTTGGTTTCTGTGCTTGTTTATTTACCTCCTCCTGTTCCACTTTTACTTTCAGTTGCCCCTCGTCATGGCTTACAGTCTCTTGGTAAAGTTGCCTCTGCACGGCGCATGCCCCCCCCTGCCAACTTGCCTAGTTTGAAGGCGGAGAACAAAGGTAACGACCCCAACGTCTCGCTCGTTCCCAAAGACGGCACAGGATGGGCAAGCAAGCAGGAACAAGCAGACCCAAAGAGGTGAGGGATGTTCACCTTTCTGAAGGAGCCACATTGCCTCATGATATTGTTTGTGTAATTCAAAATAACATTAAAACCCCTACCAACACCATTGTCATCAATATAACAGTCTGCACTTTGAAAAAGTGCCCAACAATGCTACAATTTTCTGACAGTGTGCTCAAATGGTACATTGTTTTTTTTTTTTACTATGGACCACCCAGATTGTTAAATCAGTTTTTTGTTGAGATAAATCAGATCACGTCTGGTTTTGATTGGACTGTTTAAAACATAGTTATTCTCAGAGACCTTCCACCCTCTGCTGTCTGTAAATACAGTCTGATTGGGTACATGCCCATGCTTGCCATCTAATGCCTGTTGTTTTGGTTCTGATCTTTCCTGTAGTACCGATGTATTGTCAACAGTGCAGCCGGAGTCGCAGCAGCCTGTGGCCTCACAGACGTCTGTGCCGAGCGTGCCGAGAACACCTCCAGCTCAAGAGGTGCTTTCACACAAACATGAATAATCTTGAATATTATCCATATTATTCAACATCTAAAGTTTGAGTTAAGCGAGTCTGTACCTTACAGCTGTAGTTGTTGTTGTATGACAAGACATACCACATCTTTAAATCAATACACTTTTTTTGTGTTTGTTACTCTGGGACATTGTTTGGTACTTGACACTTTTGAATGTCTCTTAGGCCCCGACTCAAGCTCTAGCCGTAGGACCAAGGTCCTGGGCACCGGCCAGTGTTACACATGGAGTACAAGGAGATGGTAAGATACAGTGCCAGGAACATGCATGTAGATAACATGGAGCACACAGAGTACAGTGTTTGAAACTCTACTAAAAATTATGAGCTTAACGGTTACCTATATTGAAACTTAAAATATTACTTTAATTATCTTATTTGAAATTATTATTTTTTTTTGTTTGTTTTTATTAAATCAGCAGTGTATGAACAATAAGGTTATGAGGTTAACAGTGAGAAAATTTAAATTAGGATGATGTCAAAATTGAAATCGAACATTGGTTGAATTACACTAATTACAACTAATAACTAAAAACATATTGATTTCTGTCATTTACTCTAGTTGTGATGTTTGGCATTTTTTTAAATATCGGCATCGGCAATTAGTTTTTCTATTTGACCGATGTGTTGGAAGCGAGACTTTTATTTTGATGGTGCTGAGAATGGCAGCGCCTGAACACACAGTGCTCCCATTCTCCGTCTTCATTAGTTATGGTGTCTGTTTAACAGTTTTGTCTAAAACGTTGCTAGAAAGGCATGTGACGATATCAAATTTTCATTTTGCGATTAATTGCTGAAGCTTTTATCACGGTATACGGTATTATCACGATATTAAAATAAGTTGCAAAAATGTGTTGTCATAGTATAACAGGTTTAAGAACTCTTTTTGTAATAACAAAAAAAAAACAATGTTTAAATACAATACACAAAATATATATTAAGTAAATTTTTCAAACAGATTAAAGTGCAAAATAATTAGGCTATAAAGAACAACAGGTAACACTTTACAATAAGGTCTCATTATTTAATGCATTAACTAAGATTGAGCAATAGCTAGCCTACATTTGTTACAGAAAGTATTATGTTTTGTTAATGTTAGTTAAGAAATACAACTGATCAGTTAGTTTTATCTCAGGTCTATTAAATAAGTTCTTTTGATTTTAGTAATGTTATTAAACAGTAACTAAGAAATTAACATTAAGAATAATTAATGCTGTATAAGTATTTTTCATTGTCAGTTTGGTAATAATGAATTAACTAATGAAGCCGTATGTCTCAAAGTTTTACTAAACAATAGCAAATAATCAGAACATTTCTAATCATTAGGGCATGTTGTAGTCCAGATTAAAATATAAAAATGTTTAAGTTTAAAAATAATTAGCCTATTAAGTCTTTAAGTATTTGATGCTGTGATGAACAAAACTGAGATTACAAAAAAATGAATGGCTGTTTGAAGCATTTTAAAAACTTCACTAGAGCAGTTGCTTTGTTTGCGGGGTTTCCGGGGTAACAGCTGCATTCTGCTGTTCCATCAGCGCCCTCTGCTGTCAGAGAGTGAACGTGCACTTTCATTCAGTACATCTCCTTCACACCTTGGGCTTGTTTACATCTGAGCGCGTGTCCCTTTGATGCAGAATACAGCGGTGTTGTGCATTTTATACGGTTGATGGGGAAAGTATTCTTAAATGCATTATAAAAATTGTAATAATTGGTAATAAATTATTATTTACGGTATTTTGAAGTGCCCACGATAACAGTATCGTGCATATTCATTATCGCAATATATATATCGCATTACCGAATATCGGCACAAGTCTAGCTGCTAGATAGAACTGTTAAACAAAGAAAGTAAACTGTATAGGATAAAGTATTATAGCGCTAGCTTTTATATTTTTAGTAACAGAAAGGCGAACACTATAATACTTTCTCATTTACCGTCAGCATTCAGCAAATACGCATTTATATAATTTAAACAAATCTTTGAATATCTAATAAACATTTAATTTCACAAACCTTGAAGACTGTTCTGAAGTGTGCATTTTTAGCCAGCATGAACGTGGTACTCTGTGAGTGACGGTCAGTCTGTGTGAATTGAATGCGGACAGCACAGTTCAGCCGAGTTCATCTTCACTGGAGATACACAATTGACAAACTTTAAACCCTTGATTTCAAACTATGCGGTCCTGTATTCAGTTGACCACTGCCATATTCATGTCATTTTCACTGTGTGCTGTATGCAAAATTAGGTTTACCTTGTCTTTATTTCAAAAAATATTCCCATTGTGCACAAACAATAACTGAGTGCCCTCTTGGTTACAGTGTTTACTTCCTTTTTATTCATATTTTTTTTCAAACATATTCTTTATTTGTGAAAAATACAGTAATATGATTACAGAATCAAGAAGTTGCCATCTAAAGAAAGCCTGTTTAATTTTATTTAAATATTTATTTTTTAATTCATTTTCAAATTATTTTCTAATTTTTTTTAAATATTCAAATAATTATAAGGAAAAAAAAAAAAAATATATATATATATATATAATATATATATGTATATGTATGTGTATGTGTGTATATATATATATATATATATATATATATATATATATATATATATATATATATATATATATATGGGGACTTACGAGTTAATGCAGAATTAATATAAATGTATAACTTACAAGTCGTATGTACTACTTTTACAATGACTCTTTTACATCCTTTTTGAAGCTATATTCATAGTTTGTGTGTGAAATATAAAAATACAGTATGTAAATGACAGCAGTATTTACTTACTAAATATTAAGTTATAGTTGGTCAAGGATCCTTGCTGTAAAATTTGCTCTTAATTTAAAAAATTAATTTGCTCTTTGTTATATTTGAAACTTTAGAAGTGGTGTTTGTAACGAAAGACATTCTTTGTACATCAAGGATATTCAATTCCCTTTGCTCTCTTCACAGGTGGAAAGGGATCAAACCAACCGTCGCCATTCTCTCGCGAGGAATTTCCCACCCTGCAGGCGGCTGGAGACCAGGACAGAGCTGGCAAAGAACAGGCCACTGCAGATCAGTGGTATGGGCCAGGACCAAGCCTCCGCCCCCAGAGTAAGCATGAGTGCCCCTTTCTCCTTTCAGTAACTGTTGTGGTGATTTGTGTCTTGAAGCATGTGGTATTTATATTATGTCTGTTATCTTCTGATGCTTCTGATTCGTGTTGGTTCACACATTCAGCAGGCTCTCAGTAAACAATTTATTGCTTTCTGTTCTAGACGTTACGAGTTGGCGGGATGGTGGGGGCCGGGCATTGGCACCCACCCTGGCTGGGGAGGCAGTTGCGGAGGGCGGTGCTGGGGGAAACATGGTGATGGAGGGTGCTGCTGGGGCCCCTCCCATCCCACAGCAGAATGCATCCTCTCATGGGCCGCCTAGAGCTCCCTCAACCAGCAACCCCGCACTTCCCCTCCCCCAGCCACCCATTGGCCCGCAGTTCCAGGCTTACAGAGGGATCATGCCTCCCTTCGTAAGTTTGAACATTTTCATCCTGGATAATCTCTCTAGAGAATGTCAAAATGTCTAAAATTTTAATTGATTGATTTGTTCAATGCATTCATAGCCTTTCTGTTCTGGCTGCATCTTTATTCTAGATGTATCCACCATACCTGCCCTTTCCACCCCCCTATGGTCCACAGGGACCTTACAGGTACCCAACCCCAAATGAGGCACCTAGGTAAGACCATTTGCACTCAACTGAGTAGAAATACTACTAATATTCACTTCCACAGTCATCTAGTTGACTTCCTTAACCTTCTTCTGACTTCTTGCCAGGTTTTCTCGTTCCCAGGGTGGAGTAGGGCCAGATGGGCGGCCACCTGGAGGCCCCCGGGGTGAAGTGGTAAAACGCCCATCCATCCTCAAACAGGATGACCTGAAGGAGCTGGATGAGCTGGACCATGATGGAGATGAGGGCTGGGCTGGTAAGAGGAAAGCTTTCAGTTCATCTGAGACATTAGTGTAGTAGGCCATAACAGCTAACACCGTATGAGATTGAATGTAACAAAGAAAATTTATTTTGATTTAATGTTATATACTGCATAATTGGGTAACTATGAAACTGGTAACTTTGCATACAAGGAGACAGTGTTTTTTTTATTGTTTATTCTGCAACTGTTTTGGAACAAAAAATTTAATAATTAAACAGTAATATATTTGTTTTTCAGTATTAATTTAGAGGTACAACATATAACTACACTGTATTAACCTTTTTTTGATCATTTGCTTTGTCAGGAGCACAGGAGGAAATTGACTACTCCGCAAAGTTGAAGTTCAGTGATGATGAAGGAGAGGATGATGGGGAAGAAGAACGGACTGAAAACAAAAATGGAACCCGGTAAACATTTCCAAAATGTTTTCTTATCGGTTGAGTAATTTAACTGATCTTTTGTCACTGAAGTCCTTTTTGCATACTTTATATTCTGCTGTAACAGAGAGTCAAGGGGGCAGCAGAGATCCCAAGATGGACCTGCACCTGTTTCACGTTCCCGGGCATCCGACAGTGGAGGGGATTCACGCCGCACCCCTCCTTCCAGTGCTGAAGATGGCTCCGCATCCCCCTCCAGCAAGCCAGGCTGGGCCGAGGAGAGTGGAAGCAGCTGGAGCAGCCAAGCAAATGCAGGACCTTATCAGGTATAAAACCCATTTCCCCATCCAGGTGCAAGCTTTCAGTGGTATCACTGGCCTTTGCCAAATAATGTGCAGTCACTGTGAGGACAGGAACATGCTTGTGGTGTTTCCTGGATGACTCGCTGATTGATACATGTACCCCTATGCAGGGGCGTAGGCCTGGACTAGGTGGCCCAAGGGAGCAGCCCTCCCCCCCACCAGGTCCACTTCTTGGACAAGGGCCCAACTCCTACTACCACCAGGTACATGGGGAAAGAGTCCAAGAAATAGGATGGAAGTGACATCAAGCACTAACAAAAGCATGTTGGTGTTAATGACGATGGTGGTTACATCGGTGTTACTTTAATTACTAACCCACCTTCTGTCAACAGGACCAGCCATTGAACCAGTCGCCAATCTCCGGCCCCATCCTGGCCCCCCAGAAGCCCAGTGGTGCCCAGGCACAGCAGCAGCCGGGGGCGATGCCTGGTGGGCCGACCCCTCCTCCCTCCGGCACCCTGCACCCCCAGCAACAGGGTGAGGATGAGGATGAGACATGGCGGCAACGAAGGAAGCAGTCATCAACAGAGATCTCTGCTGCAGTAGAGCGTGCTCGTCGTCGACGTGAAGAGGAGGAACGGAGGATGCAGGAGGAGCGCCGTGCTGCCTGTGCAGAGAAGCTCAAAAGACTTGATGAAAAACAACAGCAGCAACAGACTATGAAACCCAGCAGCCCCAGTGATGCTCCAGCCAACAGCCCTAGTCCTTCCTTGTCCGCGTCTGCCTCGTCTCCTAATATCAGTCAGCCACCGTCACCCTGTGTGGACATTGAAGAACCTCCTCTATCATCCGCTCAGGGAAGCGGTGCAACATTAGGGTTGAATATTAATAACAGACAGAGGGCTGGCAGCAACAGCAGCCATGACTCCAACACTGGTTAGTACATTTCCTCATCTTTCTGACATGTGGTGGTCTTTTCTTGATGAATGTTTGTAGTAGAAGATGAGCAAACCATTTCAGTATGTGTTTATGATTTCCTTTTCATTCAGAGTCTCAGCAGGCTCTGCAGCCTCAAGCTATCCAGCATCCACAATCCCTGGATGTCCCAGTGCCTGGAGATGCCAAGGAGGAACCTGTGGTGGGCGGGCCACACATCCGCGGAACTAGAGGTGGAGATGACTCCGTGAAGTTGGTTGAAAGTGTTGGTGGAACAGGAAGGCAGGGAAGTGGTCCACCTGGGCAGGGGTTTTCCAAGTATCAAAAATCGCTTCCTCCTCGTTTTCAGAGGCAACAACAGGTTTGTTTTGTCTCCAAGTATGGGAAAAGTCCTATCCATTATATACAATGTTTGGAAATGACTCTCACAGTTAGTGTTTCAGTTGATGTATTCAATAAATAAATTAAAACTAAAATCTGAATTTCTTAATGGACTGAGATTGAAGTTTTACAAAAATAAAAACGTTTAGTAAAAAAGTGGCTTGTATTGTTTGTGGGCAGGAGCAACTTCTCAAACAGCAGCAGCAGTGGCAGCAGCAGCAGCAGCAACAACATAACCAAGTTGCCCAAAATCAGCTCCAGTCCCAGCCTCAGAATCAGCAGGGCCCCTCTCCAGGTACCACACCACAGTCTGGGCCTAAACAGCCAACCCTTTACCCCTCTGGCTCAATGGGACGCCCACCACCTCTGCCAATGAACTTTGATCCCCGCTGGATGATAATGCCCTACATGGACCCCCGAATAATGCAGGGACGTCCCCCACCCATGGACTACTACCCTCCCAGCATGCATCCTTCTGGTTAGTAAAAAACCCAGATAAACTGAATATTAGACAGATGTCTTGTTGTCCAGAGATGATAAGGGCTTTTGTGTTTCAGGGTTGATAAGTCGAGAACGTTCTGATTCAGGAGGCTCTGGGTCAGATCCGTTTGATAGACAGCAGCATGGTGGACCCCCTCATCCTCATCGTGGCACACCTCCCATGGATCCCAAACTGGCTTGGGGACCAGATGTTTTTCCAGGGGGTACTGAGGGTCGTGGTCTAACCTCACCCTTACGGCAGAAAACTGTCGAGGAAGAGGAGGCTGGCAAAGGTCAAAGGTAACAAAAAGCAATTTCAGACATTTTTTATGTTAAAAAATACTAAGTAATTGAATTAAACAAACCATCTTGAGTTGAAATTCTTTATTCATTAATTTTAATGTTAAATATGTTTGTGAACTGTTCCTTTAGAGTATATTGTAAGAATTTTTTTATAAAAGCATAACATCTTTTCCTTTTCTAAATGTTTCTAGAAGTGACACTCCTCCAGTGCGAATGCGAGAGGGGGGTACGGCTCCCATTCAGCCGCCTGGTGTGGCTCCCAGCTCTCCATCTGGCTCATCAAACCAAACCCCACCACCTCTGGGGATTCAAGTTGGGGGCCAGGGTGCTAGCCACCATGCCCATCATCAGCCCTTTATGGGTGGGCGAGGAGGTTACAGTAGCTACCCTGACAATGGATCCAGAATGGGCCCCCACCTGCAGCAAAGGGCCAGCAGTGGAGGGACACTGCATGGTTTTGGACATCAGGAGAGTAGTCAACAGAGCCAAATCTGGGGGACTCCTCATCCCCATTATGACCGTAATGGTCGTTCTGATCACTCTGCCTTGGAGGCCAATTCACATCTCCAACACCATGGTCCTCCCACTCACCCTCCTCATTTCACACTTCATCCTCATAAGCAAGAAAATGGCAGGGAGCGAGATAAAGGGGGGGAGCCAAAAAAGAGTGACCCTTCACCTCCTCTCCATCAGCCGTCCCTCTCCTCTTCCTGTTCATCTTCATCATCATCATCTTCATCAGCTAGAGAAGATGGCAGTGGAAAACAGTCCCTTCATAATCAAGTCACACCACAGCACGAGCATGATACTGGATCCACTCATGCTTCAGGAAGGAAACAAGAGAAGATGGGAAATGCACATAATCAGCCCCCACAGCATTCTGTGCAGCAGCATCACCCTAAATCCAACCCTCGCAGTCGGGAGCACAAAACTGAGACGCACTGGGGCCCGAGGCCTGGTAGCAGTAGCGTGAGTGGGGGCTCAACCCATAACAGAAAGGCAGGCTCTGGAATGAGTGGAAATACTGAAGAACCTGCTAATCAGGGCTCTGAGAACAAATGCTTTACTCAATCAGATGGCATCACAGTCAAGCGGGCAGGTCCTATTAAGAGACCAGTGCTTAAAGAGATGAAAAGAGAGGGTGGTGAAGGAGGAGGAGAAAAGACCACTGGAGGCTCTGGTAAAGATAAAGAACAGGATACTAGCCAGACCACAACCAAACAAGAACCAGCCTCTGGGGCTCAAGCCTCCTCAGCACCCAGTGGGAAAGATGATACAGTCTCATCAAATAAACCCAGAACTGGTGGAAAGGAGCGAGGTAACACTGGGGGTACAGGTAAAGGGTCCAAAAATGGAGAAAGCTCCATTCAGAATTCTGGCTATTCAGCTCCTCAGTCCAGGAGGGAAAGAGAGCTTTCTTCTGAAAGAGGAAGCACAACTTACCATGCATCCTCATCCAGAGGTAGCCGATCCAATCGTGGCCGAGGAGAGTTCTTCGGCCGAGGCCGAGGCTACAGGGGCACTTACACTGGCAGTGCAGGTGGTGGTAGCCGTGGGAAAGCAGGTGGCAGGAGCGGCAAGGACTATAGGTCAGCTGCCAACAGTGGCTACCACCATGCACCTTCTAATCAAGACTACAAGCGGGAGGCCTCATCTGGCAGTGGTAGGCATGGACATGGGGGCTCTCAGCCAAATCCAGGACGTGCTAGGAATCGAAGTGAGACTCGAAGTGAAGGGTCTGAATATGAAGAGGTGCCAAAGAGGAGGAGACAACGGGGATCTGAAACAGGCAGCGAGAGTGCTGGTAGTGACCTTGCTCACTCTGACAAGGAAGACCGCAAGCTGAACACCAAGACTGGCACCGGAGGAGAGAACCCTACAACAGGCCCTTCATCATCTTCAGCTTCGATCAGAAACTCCCAGACAAGAGTGTTCACTCCTAGGGGAGTGCCATCAAGACGTGGCAGGGGTGGAGGTGGTGCTGGAGGGGGTCTCCATAGAAGTGGAGGTACTGCTGGAGTGTCTGGTGGACATAGATCTGGACCTGGCTCTGCTTCTCATGGCTGGTCTGCAAAATCTGCTACTGTGCGAAAGCAACAGACATCCTCACAGCCATCCCCTCCTAAAGATTCAGGCCGTGGAATGAATGGTGACAAGAAGAAAGCTGCAGACCTGAATCAGTCTCAGAGTCAAAGTACAAATCCCTCCACACCTAATCCCTCTGTGCCCACAGCTATCCAACAGGGGTCCACTGAGAATGGAAGTGTTGGAGCCCCTCTGCCCTCAAGTAATGTTCCTTTAAATTCCACTGGCGCTCCTACCCAGACTCTTCCTCTGTCTACCCCCGATGGACGAAGTTTCCCTAACAGGGGATTTGAGCGGCCTCCTCGTCGTAGGCGCCACGGACGATCCCAGCATCAGCAGGACAAGCCTCCCAGATTCCGCAGACTTAAGCAAGAGCGAGAGAATGCAGCCCGTATAAATGGAAGCAGTGGAATTGAAGTCGTAGCTGGACAACAGCAGCACACTGCTTCACCATTGCAGAATTCCCTGCAAGAAACCAACAGCACTCCCAATGCCTCGGCTACAGCTGTTGCAAATGCAAACCACAGTGTATCCGCAACTTCTAACAATAATAATAATAGCAGCAACCTTGGGGGTGGAAACCAAAATTTCAATAGTCACCACCACCATCACTACCAGGGCAACTCCCAGTCGCACCCTCAGCACCATCACAACCATAACCCAGCTGGGGGTGCCAAATCTCCCGATGTCTCTAACCAGAACTCTGACCAGGCCAATGAGGAATGGGAAACTGCCTCAGAAAGCAGTGATTTCACAGAGTTTCGAGAAAGAGAGGGTGGAGGAGGTGGTAAATCCTATTCTTCGCATCATCATCATCACCACCATCACCATCCATCAGGAAGAGGTGGTGGAGGTGGAGGCGGCGGTGGTGGTGAGAGAGAGATGACGGCTAAAGAATTGGCCACCAGCAAGAGAAGCTTCTCCAGTCAGCGCCCTGGAATGGAGAGGCAGAACAGAAGGGTGAATGCCGGTGGTGGTGGTGGAGGAAGAGGCCCCAGGGGTCCGCCCGGTGCTGGCGGGGCAGTGGGTGGAGCTGGTGCCGGCGGAGGCAATCGTGGTGAGAGGCGTGGCAACTGGCCCTCTCCTAAGAACAGGAAGTGATGCTTTTTTTTTGGGGGGGGGGGGGAAATGTTTCAAATGCATCCCTCTATCTTTGGCCACTCTTTTATGTAAAACCTTTTTCCCCTTAACATGTTAACAGTTTATAATTGTAAAAGATTAGTTACCAAGACCATGTACACATTCTAGATATTTTTGGTTTATAGCTTTTTGTCCCTTAATTGGAAATTCACACTCTGTGTCCTTTCACACTCCCACAGATCCTAAACTACTCTCGAGATTTTACATACTACACCCCATTTTAAGTATTTCCTGACTGAAAATGCATTCAACCACTTGACCCATTTATGTTTGCATATACAAGCACAATATTACATCAACCTGACAAACATGTGCTTAGTTTATGTCTGCTGGGCACGTTTCATATATTTATGTAAGAACTGTGGCTTGAAGTATATATGAAAGGCTAAGGTTGATATTAATGTACTTGTGTATTCACATCACATGTTGAATTTTGGAAGTTGCTCTTTTAATGAGAACAAATGTATCATAGATTTCTTTTTCCCCTTTTTGTGTTTTGAATTTCTCTGTTAATTTTCCATTTCAACCTCTCTTTAAAGGTGAGGATATCTTTTTTTCTTCTGCAAAGCAGGTCATTAAAATGTATTTTTAAATAGAACACCCTTCATTTTTGGTTCAATCTTGCATACTACTATGCTTGCCCCACTAAGTATTACACAGTTCACTTTTTTTTTTTTTTTTTTTTTTTTTTTTTTTAAGAATATCACTGACATGCCCACTTTTTTCAGAACTACATGGTGTATTTTTATTTGTTAAAGTCATAGGTCTTCTCTGCTCATTGCTTTGGATTTTCAAATAGTTTCATTAGCGGTTTTGGCCTCGGCATGGAATTGTAGTCTATTAGTGCACATTATACATGTTTATATTGTTGGACAGTGATCTTAAATGAAGGTCCTTCAAAAGTTCCTCTTCATGGATCACATTGTTTTAAGGCCGTTTCTGTTGTGAGCAAATCAAATGACTCTTAGCCTTAGTGTCAGATCCTCATTAATTTAGAAATTTTGTTGAGAACATGCGTTACAGATTTTCTTTTGTCTTGCACTTATATTAAGCCAGTAAACTCCAAAACTCTCCTTTAGATTAAAGATTGTTTATTTTTTGTCTTTCTTTCTCCAAATTATTAGCTGTATATTGGGCATCTTATTTGACTAGGTGTCATACTGCAGTTCCAGGTTATTGAACATGAAAAGTATTGTGCTATTGTTATATTCACTTACCAGTGTAGAGGTCACGCTTTGACCACCCTCTGCATTGTAAATGCCCTCTTTTTTTCTTTTTTTTTTAAAGAAAAGAAACATACACAAGCTCTTCCTCGTGTGTATTCCCAAAGTCCCCCAAAACGTGTATCAGAACATGAGCAAATGTCTTGCTCACATCCTCGGACTGATCTTCAATTTACCAGTCATCTCATTGAGACACAAGTCAATGCCAAGGAGTCTGTGGCCCTTTTTGAGTAGTGTTACAAAAAAAAGAAAAGAAAAAGACATTGGTTCAATGTGCAATATGCCTGACGTCAAACAAAACCTGCCCATCCAGGGAGCCTGAGCCCAGGTTAACAAGAAACCACAAATGCTTGATGTCTAAATAGAAACGGATCAAAGCATTGTTCCCTCCTAGTTTTGACCAGCATCTGTATCCTAATGGTGTAAGTTGGGGTTTGTTTGTTTTCTGGGAATGCCTTGGTCTAATGAATAGCTTTGAAATATGTAGGGCTTTTGAATGAAATGTATGTGTGAGTAGGGCATTTAAAAAGTATGTGTGAATTTATATCTGATCTCTACATGTAATGTGCTTTTTTGAGGCTAGAACACTTTGTGAAAGGCGAACATGAGTCCCAATTGCCCACTTTTTCTGACACTATTAGGATGTTTATTTTATCTAGGATATTTTCATTATATACATTCAAGTGTGTGTATATGTTAATCCAAAATGAAGTGCAGTGGAAAAAAGTTAAATCTATATATATATATTTTTTTTTTCCTATCTACTAAGGAAAATAACTAAAATGGGTTTATTTTACTTTTCTTGCAGACCATTTACCAAGCATGGTTTCGTCCTCAGATGCAGCTTGGTCAGTCTATTCGTTGGAAGCCATTCTCTCATAGGCTTTCAGTGCTGTTTATCATCCCTCTTAAACTTAATCCATTGATGTGGTCACATTATATGTACCAATATTTGAATAAAAATGAATAGAAATGTGTATTCCTTGAAATACTCAGAGATTGTATTATACTTCTAACTATACCAAGGTACCTGAAGTTGTTACTGCTGTCCTAGCATCTATGGCTTATTATTGGAACCTTGATATACACACATGTATGTATATTGGTATGCATCTGAGTTTGTCTGCCCCAACTTACATTCCCACACACAGTTGTTGCCATTTTTAAGTTCAAGGGAGCAATGTACAAGCAGAGAAGTGTCTTATTATAATAAAAAGTATACAGAGAAAAAGTTAAATAAAAATCTTTTGTTTTAATGGAAGATCTGTGGTTTGACGTCATTTCACAAACACAGTGTTATTTACCCCTGGTTTCACAGACATGACATAAAATAGTCCTAGATTAAAATGCATGTTTGAGCTGTTTTAATTGAAAGCAACTTGCACTGCCATACGTCACTGCCATTGTTTTGTGTCAAGATGCACACCTATAATGTTTTTTTCTAGTGTGTGTTTATAAAAGCTACTTAAATATCCTAATTGAACTAAGGCCTAATCCTGGTTTAGGCTAAGCCCTGTCTGTGAAACCAGGCCTAAGAGTTTTCTAAAGGGGAATTTAATTTCTTTTTGCTTACCATTTCCATTGTAATTTCATTGATTTATTCTTTATATATACACTACCAGTCAAAAGTTTGGACATGGTAAGATTTTTAATGTTATTAAAAGAAGTTTTGTCTGCTCACCAAGGCTGCATTTAATTAAAAATACAGTGAAAATAGTAATATTGTGAAATATTACAATTTAAAATAACTGTTTTCTGTTTGAATATATTTTATAAAATAATTTATTCCTGTGATCAAAGCTGAATTTTTTATCATCATTACTCCAGTCTTCAGTGTCACATGATCTTCAGAAATTCTAATTTTTGTGATATTCTTCTAATATTTGTGTACAATGTTTTTTTTCAGGATTCTTTGATGAATAGAAAGTTCAAAAGAACAGCATTTATTTGAAATATAATCTTTTGTAACATTATAAATGTTTTTACTGTCACTTTTGATTAATGCATCCTTGCTGAATAAAAGTATTAATTTTTTTAATTTCTTTTAAAAAAAAAATAAAAATAAAAGTTCTTACTGACCCCAAACTTTTGAACGGTAGTGTATAATGTTACAAAAGCTTTGTATTTCAGATAAATGCTGCTCTTTTGAACTTTCTATTCATAACATTGATAATATTCATAAATGTTTCTTGAGCAGCAAATCACCATATTAGAATGATTTCTGAAGGATCATGTGACACTGAAGACTGGAGTAATGATGCTGAAAATTCAGCTTTGATTACAGGAATAAATTACTTTATAAAATATATTCAAACAGAAAACCGTTATTTTAACTTGTAATAATATTTCACAATATTACTGTTTTTACTGTATTTTTAATGAAATAAATGCAGCCTTGGTGAGCAGACGAAACTTCTTTTAAAAACATTAAAAATCTTAGCGTTTCCAAAACTGACTGGTTGTGTGTGTGTAATATATATATATATATATATATATATATATATATATATATATATATATATATATATATATATATATATATATTACAGCTAAATTAAAATGAACAAATTTTTATTGAGAACTACTATAAAATAAATACATTGAAATACATTTTGTTGTTTTGATGCATTGTAGAATTAAAAATATTTTTGTATATTTTAACATAAATTTTAAATGTCAGTTTTGCATTATCCGATGTCTTCAATATTTGATTATCGTGATATATAACAAATATTTGGTTTATTCTAAACCAGATAATGGCAAAAACACTATGAATGGGAAAAAACTCAGATCATAAAGACTACAATTCCTACAAATCAGATTTGTAAGAACGGAAGTGATCTGCCTTATGATCACGTGGTGTAGAGCAGAAGCCTCCAATCAGCGTACAGTTGTATCGCTGCAGCTAACATCGACCCCGGGAGATCCTTGAGGTAATACGAATAAGCGTTTTAATCGTTGTAATGGATAGTAATATGTAGTAGTTTCGATATTTGCATATTTTTCTGTTATTTCTGTGAATTCGTTGTTAATTTTACGTGTTAGGATACTCCCCGATGGACAATTTTTCAGGGGCAGTCGGTAAATTTGCTGCGGCCTAGTTTTTTTTAAGTGTTAGCAAGCAGCGGCATGCTAAACTCATCTTGTGTTAGCTGAGTATACAAACTACAAAATGGACATTTGTCAAGATAGAAACGGGTCTTTTAAACGCGCCAATGTTTTTTTTTATTGGCTACGGTTAAAAAAAAACAGTTGTCCATATGGATTTCATTGACTCGGCGGTAACACTAAAAAAAAAAAAAAAACTAACCATCAGGCTATGTTAGCGTGCGTTAGGCCAGTCCAGTCAATTGTTTACGTGAAAACAGTCAGACGAGATGCAATTTTTTTTATAAACATGTACTTACCTAAAACATATAACGCAATATTGTGACTATTATTGTATATTATCAGTGAAACGTGACTTTTTTTAGGCTGCAAAAGTAATAGTCTTTGTATCTGGTATATTATTCGCTAAATGTTGCTCTCATCTCTACAGTTTCCCAACATGAGTAGCTCAGAGGAAGTGTCGTGGATTTCTTGGTTTTGTGGTCTACGGGGAAACGAGTTCTTCTGTGAGGTTTGTATTCGTTTCTGGTCTCATTTTGTATAATAACTATATAAAGCAGACCAGGGAGCGTTAAAATTGATTAGAAATTAGCTACAGGATTGAAATCTTTATCAGACATGAGCACCACCCTCTTTAGATGACAACAAAAGTTGTAGGAATGTGTGTAGAAATATAAAGAATTTACAGGACAAAGTACAAGCTTTTTTCATCTACACGTTCACTACTTCCACAGTAGTACCAATATTTGAACACTTTTTTTTTTTTAAATAAAGATGTCCCCAAATATAATCATCCTTGATGACCTCACATTTAAAAGGCATCTTTATAAACACCTGATTTATACACTGAAAAATAAAAATATTATGAAATTAAAATGTTTAGTTTTTATATTTTATTCCCACTCCCAATAGTAATGTACTGTTAAATGTATTTATTTAATTTTAATATTATTTGTTAATCTGTTTGTATTTAATCTAAGATTAATAACTCATTTTTTTATTTTATTATAATTTTTCATTTACTTATTTTAATCTAATTTATTACTTTTTATTTATTATTATTTGATTGGCCAAACACATGAAATATGAAACACTGTCACCCGCCATTTTTAAAAAGCCATGTAAACACACAGCTTACATACTCCACAAACTAAACTCCATGAACACTGAAAACAGCTATAAATGGACCGACGCTGAAGTCCAGGCACTTCTCAACCTTTACGCTAAGGAGGAAATCCAATGCGACTTTGAAAGGACCAAGCTAAAAATTATTGTGTATTTCTGCTCAGCTGGCGACATTGGGCATCAACCACATGGTAAACGCCATAATACTCTTTTGTACAACATCGGTTTTCTTTGTTTAACAGTTATATCTAATAAAGTATTAGATAGGACTGTTAAACAGATCATAAACTACTAAAGATGGAGAATGAGAGCGCTGTGTGCTCAAGCTCTGGCATTCTTGGCAATGTCAAAATAAAAGTCCCACAGCAGGATATAAGTGAAGGTTTGTCACTTTAGAGTTCCTACTGGCGGTGTGAATTCAACCAGGAAAATGACCCTAGGGGAAAATTTAGGGATCAGTCTGGTGGCTAGTTCTTATAACTACCTGGTTTGAAAGCCCCTACTCCCTTGTGGCCCCCTGGAGGTCCCTAAAACACTCAAAGAAAACCCTGTTTAACTGTCTCTGAATCACTTAGAAACCTGTTGTTTTGCAAAAATCAAGGTAGAAGTCAGTCAACCTGTGTCGTTGTAATCTGTTATTTTAGAGAACAGTAGATGAACCTGCTATTATCTGCATTGTTGTTGGTATAATGTATATCTCTTTTCACTCCATACAGGTAGATGAGGACTACATTCAGGACAAGTTTAATCTTACGGGGCTCAATGAGCAAGTTCCCCATTACAGACAAGCCCTTGACATGATCCTGGATCTGGAACCTGGTCAGTGATTTAGTTTTTGAGACAAACTCACTTTACCTAGAAGTGGGTTTATTACTGTATTACTTTTTTCCTGTAATTTTTCTATAATTGTCACAGTACAGAAGAAAAGGTCTGTTGCTGCTTCCTTTATATTGCAACATTAACTTGAGGGTTATTGAGCAACCATCCTGTACTTCATGCTAAACATGCAACCAACCAGGCACATTAAAATGTAGTTTTAGAAAAGATCTTTTATTCTTTTATTTGATCCATGAATCTTGGGCAATTATTTATTTACACACACATAATAATAGTCATAATTGTCTACCTAAAGCAAAATGTTTCCAAAAAGATGCATTTTGTTACTTGGTTTGATTTGCTTGATTTGAATATGATCCAGACAAATCGTGAATGCATTTGAAATGCATTTGTTTTAAAGTGCTGCACCTGTAAAAACATACTAGAGTTGACTTACATTTCCCCATCTATTTTAAAGTCACCATGAAATCACAATTTTTTTTTTTTTTATGGTATGTTGCAGTATTATAGATGATTTTTCTGTTATTGTTAATTAAACACATTAAGGACAATAATTCCTCCAGCAGTCTGTCATTCGCATGAAACCATTGCAGCAGTTAGCAAACAACAATCCACTCAATTCCCGATGGACAAAATCAGGTTCCGCCCTACCTGTTTTTTTTTTTTATACTTTGAAATACATCACAACAGGGAAGAAAAGATTATC
The DNA here is from genome assembly GCA_037950675.1 of Hypophthalmichthys molitrix. NCBI lineage: Eukaryota > Metazoa > Chordata > Actinopteri > Cypriniformes > Xenocyprididae > Hypophthalmichthys > Hypophthalmichthys molitrix. The sequence goes on along the minus strand of CM075510.1, from coordinate 19,455,682 downwards.
AAAATTTTTGTTCCATACCAACTTTAAACATTGTGATTCCCTAGCTGTATTATGGAGGTGTTATTGTGTATGTGTCAGATGAGGAGCTGGAGGATAACCCCAACCAGAGTGACCTGATCGAGCAGGCTGCTGAGATGCTCTATGGTCTGATCCATGCGCGCTATATCCTCACTAACCGTGGCATTGCCCAGATGGTACGTTTTCCCTGGGTCATGTAGTTATTGCGTGTTAGAATTTCATTAAAGAGAGAGTTTTTTTTGGCTCAATACTTACGATGTTGTCTTTGTTTTCTCTTGCAGCTGGAGAAGTATCAGCAGGGAGACTTTGGCTATTGTCCTCGTGTTTACTGTGAGAATCAGCCAATGCTGCCTATTGGTGGGTGTCTGACCTCATTTACTTGGGCTTATTGCATGTTATTTTTATTGCATGAATATCCTTTTTCATTTTTTTTTAAAAGTACTTTTTTTTTTTCTCGTTAAATGACTCCAAATGGTTGTTAGAGCAGGTCTGTGTGCACCCCAGCCGTCACATGATCTCACAATGAGTTAGTCTAGCATCTGTCTGTCTCTCTCTTGTCTTCAGGGCTCTCTGACATACCTGGCGAGGCCATGGTGAAGCTCTACTGCCCTAAGTGTATGGATGTGTACACACCAAAGTCGTCCAGGCACCATCACACCGATGGAGCCTATTTTGGCACTGGCTTCCCCCACATGCTATTTATGGTGCATCCCGAGTACCGGCCAAAGAGGCCTGCCAACCAGTTTGTGCCCAGGTTTGTCCTTCCTTTATATGGCAGTCACTTGCCGCTTTGTTTAAATTGATTTTCTGATATCTCTAAAATTGTTCAGTTTCACTATTGTTTCTCAGTAGTGTCATTGTCCTCTTGCAGGCTCTATGGTTTCAAGATTCACCCAATGGCTTACCAGCTACAGCTGCAGGCAGCCTCCAGCTTCAAGAGTCCCGTCAAAGCGATCCGCTAAGAACCTGAGCAGGGCGGGATGGGGTGGGATTGGGTGTGTTGTGTGTCCGTCAACATGGCTTCACTCTTCTCCTATAATTTTAGATTCGACCAAGACTAACATTCAAATATGGAGAGAGTGAGACTATAAAAACACTCTGGGGAGAAACAAAAACCTTACCTCTGAAACACTGTACAGAAAATGGGGTTTCCTTGTAAAAACAATTTCAGTTCTTAACTTCCACATAGAAAATAAAGTTAAATAATTAAAGATAGATACCTGTAGGATGGCTCTGCTCACTTTCTGGTCCTGTTTGTTTTAGTTCACTAAAGTTAAGTAACGTTTGCATACAAGACCGTCATGAATTGATATCAGTTCATGGTGTAATGTATGTTAGACTTTGAATATAAACGGGTTGATCGATCATCAAAACCAGTTATATCATCATTCGATCCCCTCCTCCGTTCAACCAGATATTTGGCTTACTTTAAAATGGCTGTTGCATGAAAAAGGCAGTTTATTTTGGATTTGTTTTAAGCTCTGAATAATATTGCTGGGATTGTCTATGATTGTTCTCTGTTGACAGACTGTAAGCTTTCAGTGCATGTATTAGAAAAGACCAGAAATGGGAAGACACAAATGCAAACAGGAAACTGTCTTTGTCTTAATTAGACAAGTGTTGTTTTTTTTAATAATCAGTCCTGCACTTCTCTTCAGAACGACGCCAACCTGTTAAGTTCCTCCAGTGTCAAGATGACTTCAGAGAGATTTACTAGATTTACCACAGAACCACAATTAGGATGTTTTTTTTATTTGGTATGGGCCCAGGTTTTTCTTCTCTTGTTTAAAGTATTTTTTGTGGTAGAGAGGCGTAAGAGTAGAGTATATAAATCAGTTTTGAATGCATTGGATGTATTTTTTTTGTGAGTGATTTTTCTTTTTCTTTTTTTTGATCCTGTTGAATGTTCTGTTTCTTTACAGCTGTTGAGGAACCAGGGTTCAGAATTCACAATAAATGTCTTTTCCTATAAGCTGTGTAAGAGTCCTACATATATGTAATTTATTTACCCTCATATGTTTCCATGGAATGCTAAAAGGTATATAAGATCCTGGCTCTGCCCCACTTTTATGGTTCATTTTGGAACTTGATAGCTTTCAGTGCTTATTTACTTTCATTATATTAACAATAGTGTCCAGAGGCCTGTTGGCTTTATTGCATCAGATATCTTCCATTTTACTCACAGCTGATTGGTCCAGTTTTGGGTTGCAATCTTAACCCAAAATAAAACCTACTCCGGAGCAGGTTAGCAGTGTTGCACAAGTTATTATGAATGCCGCTAAAAACTAATCCACTTTCTTGAACCTAAAAAAAAAAAGTTTGCTCAAACTTCAAATTTACCTAGGTAGCAACTGAAACCAGCTTCATGCTACAAGCTTCAAGATAACATTTAAAACATGGAAGAAGAAAAAAAAAACAGCTGACCAAAGTCAATTTACTTTTAATAAACAATACTTGAATTTCTGTAGCATTTCCTGTTCAACAAGGAGTACCAAACTTGCTGAACAGAAAGCTTCATTTAGATGTCAAACATACCAACATACTAACCTTAAGGCATACATATAGTAGAAAAAAAACTAAACTGACAGGACAACGCTTACTTTGTAAATACACAAACTCTACATAGTCAATAAATAATCATTAAATAACCAATTCTTCAACCCATGTCATAATTTAGAATAGCAATTTGTAATTTGAACAAAAGACATAGTCCTAGCAAAAACCTTAAAGGACTTTGGTCCTAGACTAAAAAACCCTACATGGGTTAAAAGATGCCATTGCACATGATCAGCTCAGTAGGAAATCGGGGGCCAAGAAATTTAAACTCAAACATTGATAATGGTTCTATATGCTGATACACCACAAACTAAAGTTTAAACCAACTTTACCATTCACGCAAAGCATGAATATTGGTCTTTGTAAATGTATGTTAAACAACAGCAATATTTAATGTGGACGGACCAGTAGATGTACTGCTGGAAATAATGAGTATCAAAACAAAGAACAGAGCAGTGAAGCTCATGCAACAATAACAATGTAATTAGCAATTGGCTCTATTTTCTATCGCATATGGACAAATATAAATTATTACTTTGTATAATATACAATTGGTTTTATTTAATTGATTGCTGCCAATTAATTTGATTTGATATGTATGGCTGAACAGCAGCAGAATTCTCCACTCTTCATGAACAACAATTTCCCTTTACAGCTCTTCCTTGACTCCATTTAGGACAAGAGGTTTGGACGCCTCACGCTTCAGGAAGCTGATGAAATCCTTCACTTCACGGGCTCCCTGAAAGAAAATATATTCTTTCAGGTGACAATTAAAATACAAAGAATTACTGTTCATATTGACAATTATATAAACATGATAGCTATAGTACACCATAGGAAACATGAAATAAACACTACCTCATATCTTTTTGGCTCGTCCTTTCGTCCAGCAGCGGCAAAATATATTGTAGGAAATCTGTGAAAGAATAACAAAATATTAACAATGGATACTAAAATGAACATAAAAGATTTGATGATAAGTGACGATAAGATGTGAATACATGCCCTTGTACGTCATAGCCCTGTGGGACATCGTTGGCAGTTGCATCCATCTTGGCGATTACTATATTGGGATCACTGTATAGCTAACAGAAAACAGAAAAACAGAATCAGAAGAAATTCAGAAAGAGATAGAAGTCATACTGATGTCATGTAAAGCTCACCTGTTCTCCAAGCTCTGTATATTTGGGCTCCAGTTTTTTACAATGGCCACACCACGGTGCATAAAACTCAATAAGTACGTCCTTCTCTGGGTCATTCACAATCTGTTCAAATGTATCTGCCACAACCACCTTCCCACAAACATCAACTTGAGTTAATGCCTGAAGTGATACTGTAAATGAAGACTAAGTGAAAAGTGCATTTAAATAAACATCTCACTAACCTTGACCGGTCCGTTGTTTTTGGCAGGTACAGGCTCTGATTTGACATAGCGCTTTAGTCGCCCAGCAAAATAGTCTTCCAGAAAACTCTCTAAAGACTTGCCATCCCGTCTGGGGAGAGTCCATATTTAGATAACCAGACATAATTAAAAATCACACTGACTGAGAAGGCCTATAACAAAACCAAAATGCTGTAGAAGTGTTTGCCCGATGTTAGCTGAGGTATAGCTAAATGAAGAATATTATTATACTTAAACAATATTAGATAACAGTCTTATTAATATGTTAATATATATTAACGCTTTCCTGCCATTTTGACAGAATTTTCCATCATTACTCATTTATGAGACAATGATTCCCCGCCATTGGCGGAATTTGCGGCTTTCTGTGTTTTCATTGTTATATGGTGCTATTTTGGATCTTCTGAAAGACTAGAGAATCTCTGGATAAAAACAGGCCAAAAAAGGAGCAGAAGCAAGCAATAAAAACATTGCTTATGCATGTTGTAATCTTTGTTCAAAATGTTGCTTTTATTAAACTTACCCACATTCAAGTGTTTATAAAAAAAGATGCAATAAGGATTATTTATTTTTTAAAAGAAGAGGCTCTGTTCTTTTGATATACTGCATGTTCAGATATTCATACAACCAATTATTCTGGGGGACATGAAATTAATTAGTTAAATTAATTAGTTAGTTAATAAGTATGATGATGGTATATGTTCACCAAGTCTACATTTATTTGATCAAAGATACAGTAAAAACAGTAATACTGTGAAATATTACAATTTAAGTTTTCTATTTGAATGTATTTTCAGCATCAATAATCCAGTCTTCAGTGTCACATGATCCTTCAGAAATCATTCTAATATGTTGATTTCCTGCTCAAGAAACATTTTTTATTATTATCAAATGTAGAAAACATTTAATATTCAAAAGAAGTTCAAAAGAACAGCATGTATTTGAAATAAGATTTTTTTTAACAATTATTATTTACTACCACTTTTAATCAATTTAATGCATCCTTGCTCAATGAAACTATTAATTTCTAATAAAAAAATTGTACTGATCCCAAACTTTTGAACGATAGTGTAACTTTTGAGATTAAATGTTTAATGCTGATTTGTTTATCTTATGTGAACACATTAACTCTTTCTTCACCATCAATGGATTTTTCCATCATTTATGACACAACATCCATGTTTTCACTGTTATACGGTAGGGGGCACTTTTACGCATCTTCTGAAAGAATCTCTGGATCAAAACACAGGTGAAGAAAAAGCAGAAACAAGTGATAGAAGCATTGCTTATGCACATGTTGTAATCTTTGACAAAAATGCAATTTTCTCAGCTTAAAAATAGAGTAAAATTTAAAATCAGAGGCTCTGTTCTTTCTTTTGATATATTGTATGTTCAAATATTCATAAAACAAAATATTCAGGGGGCCATAAAAGTTTTGTGAAAATTATCAAAAATGCTGGTGCTGGCAACTTTTAAAAAAAAGTTAAAAGTTAATGCACTTCATTTTTAAAAGATGAGCATTTGAGAAACAGATTAATTTCAATTCATTATTTTATTATCATTTACTCTATAACAATGTTATAATAATATGTAAGAAATATAATATTCTTTAAAAAGAGTTTTTAGAAAATAACTGATAACACATCGGAGTGATCAGACTACACCACGCTTCGGTTTCTTGGTTGAAAATGAAATATGGTGTCTTGGGCTGTGATGGCTTGTAGTTGCATGCCTTAATTACTCAACTAATACAATTTCATTTGAAGAATAAATCTTCAAATAAACCTTAAAACAGGATCATAATGAAGTGTTTGTACTTACGTAAACTCCTCCCGCATGGTGTATTTGTTTCCTGTTCGTGTCCTGATGGTGACAAACGGCAGCTCGGTTCCATCTGACGCACCCAGACCGAACTCATCTTCAAGCTCCTCCATAAAGTCATTACGGTTCGCCACAGAAAACAACAGGCCCTGAGAACTGAACTTAGACGCCACCTTCAGCACTCTAAGTGCAGTTCAGACAAAGTAGTATAGATAAGTACTTTAAGACTTTGTAATAAACATATTCGTTCACTGATTCTGAATGACCTACCTGTTTCTCCAATAGTTGGAGCCTTTGGGATTGTGAAGATAATCCAAGTCATAGTAGGCAGTCAATAAATCCCTCTTTTTCAATGAATCCTTATTCTCTTTGGTCAGGTGAGGACAAAGTCCAAAACTACAGAGCAAAAGCAATCGTCATGTCAGCACCTGCTCTCTGTATTTGTTTTGTGACAGTGTGTGGAGTATCAGTGTCTGCTCACATGTTGTCTCTGATGAAGCGCCGTAGGCCTGTGATGGACATTGGTCCTCCGTGGTGCACCACACTCTCCTCAAACTTACTGCTCAGTCGAGGGGGCCGGAACAGAAGCACGGATCTGCAGGCAGTGTACACAGATTTTTAATAGTGCATAATAATTTTAATATTAATAATTTTTCATCTTGAACAACAAGCTTAACAGTCCATTTCAAAAATTCTCAACTGGTTTTGCTTCAGGATCCAGATTTTACATTGGATAAGTAAGTACCAAAATAGTTTATTGAGCCAAAGTGAACAAAAATGTCTCTAACCTCAAATATTAAAGGGTTAGTTCACCCAAAAATACAATTTCTGCGCAAAAATACTTTTTCTGCGCAAAAACAAAACAAAAATAACTTTATTCAACAAATTCGTCTCTTCTATGTCAGTCTCCTACAGTCTCCAAAAATATCTCAAATTAAGATATTTTTGATGAAATCCGAGTCATTCTCCTACGCTGTTTACATTCAGCGCTTCCAGGTTCTACATCAGAACGCCGACTCATTATTGGCTGGCTCCTGCGTCAGCATCACACGCATACGTCATGCTGCTCATGTGAACAGCGTCGGCCAGTACTGAGCTGCCGTTCTGACGTAGAACCTAGAAGCGCTGAACGTAAACAGTGTAGGAGAATGACTTGGATTTCATCAAAAAATATCTTAATTTGTGTTCCAAAGATGAAAGAAGATTTTACAGGTGTGGAACAACATGAGGGGGAGTACTTAATGACAGAACATTTTTGGGTGAACTAACCCTTTAAAGCAAACAAACCTAATGTCCTGTAAGTTGTATTGTTTAGTTTTGCTCATTGTTTTTTTTTTTCTTTTTTCTGTACGTCTACAGCAAAAGTCATGGGGAGTATTTTCTCCTTCCTTTTAAACATGGACAAGCCTATTTATTTTGCTATTATTCACAATTATATTGTTAGTTGCAATTTATTATTTGCATTTTTCATTGTTTTCCCCCTGCTGTTTCTCCCTATCAGAACAGACCTGTGACTCAGTTTTTAGGACATGAACCACCAGTTGAAGTTCCTCCCCTTGCTTACTCGTATGTGACGCCGTATTTGTTTCCAAGCTGGAGGTCTGTGGTGTGGGCAAAACGGAAACTCTGTCTCATTAAACTGGCTCCTTTAAGAAACTCTGCAAGTTGAGAGCTGTCAGTCCCTGAGAAGAAACCTGAGAGATGGACAGAGAAAATAAATGGAAGAACGATGCAAGACATTTATAAAATAAGAATTATGCTCATCTATCTATCTATCAATCAAAATAAAGCCAACTACACTTACCAACTACACTGGCATCAAAGTTGTTTATAAAGTTCTCCAGGTCATGCTCACTTTGCAGAGGTACAGAATCAGGTCCGGCCTGATTCTTCATATAGTTCACAATTCCATCTGTTTGGAAATTATACATACACTATGACAGCCAAGTTGCATTTGCATTTATGGCACACATAAATTTGAAATAATGCAGCTTAAAATAAATACCAGCTGAGCGTGGCCCATCATACGATGATGATTCCTGTCCGTTCCGAAATATTTTGAGTGTTGGGTATCCAGTGACCCCATAGTGCTTACAGGTTTCTGTATTAGAAGTACAGTCCACCTGAACAAAGAATGGCACACATCCTTAAACCATCTGAAGAAAATGCAATCTCTACCTATGACCCTATAAACATTACTATATCACATGAGGCTCCTTAACATTAACTATGGAAGTGGAAAGGGAAAATATTACAGAGGTTTTAAAACCAGAAATGTGAAGATTGCATTTTTGTTTAAAGTACTTCTATTTATTCTTCAACACTAAAGGTGTTCATTGAGCGGCTGTCTAAACCAGGATGTCAATTTTATGTGTGGCTGGATTTAACTCTTTCTGGTATCCTTGCACATATTGTGTGAAATTTATTAACAGATGTTGAAAGACTTAAATAAATTTACACAAATAATTTTAGGACATGAATCACATTTAATGTTTGTGACTACACTTTCAAAACTGTGTGTATTTTACCATTTATCCCATTGTAAGAGCATTACTGTAAAAAATTTTTGTTTTAACAAATTTGAAATTACTGTCTGTGTTAATTGGCAGCATGTCACAGACACTGTAAATAAATTTGTATTGAACTCAGAACATTCCTGTAATGTGATCCAAGCCAAGCGATCCAGAAATGGTCATTTCCGTCTCTTGTATTCACCTTGGCTAAAGTTACTGTTCCCTTCAGTCGAGTAGCTGCACTTTCAAACTCTGGGGCGAGTTTCTTACAATGGCCACACCTAAAAAAACCAAAACAAACAAACGAAAAACATAAATAGAGCAGCAAAACAATAGAAAAGTGCTGGAATGTTTGGAATAAATGACAACAATGCTGCTGAATAATTAACTTGTAAAAGAACAATGGATAAACTAATTGTGTTACTTATCCCAGGACACAGGGTTTTCCTAAAACCTGAAAATGCTTTGTGAAAATGAACAAATGTTCTTATAAGAACCGAGATTGCATCGCAACTGTCAACTGTATGTAGGTACCATGGACAGCTCACGCCATCACATACAGCAGCACTGTACTGCGAGTTGCAACGTAAGCATGCACTCTGCTTATTATAATTTTACAAAAAAAATGTTTTTAATTGAATATTTGTATGTGTAATGAATCATTATCTCACCATGGTGCATAAAACTTCACCAGCAGGGTCTCGTGCTCGGGCGCGAGGTAATCGAAGTCTGCGTCTCTGAGCTCGAGCACATCACTGCGTCCATGCGCTGACAAGCTCAACATAAAAACGACTATCACACATAAAACCCCGCGCAACAGAAAATTATCCATCAAGGCAGGAATACAGAATAATTTTCCAAATTCAGAAACCAAAACTGAACTAAATAAACGCTCCTGCCCGGGCGGCTTCCACCGATATGCGTGTGCCCGTGTGATGGGCGGGATGAAAACACAATGTGTCACTGACGTAGGCGATGATTGGCTAGTAATTCTCCAGCTGATGAGATGTAAAACGGTCATTGGTGGATTTCTCTGTCAATCAAAGCACCTCCTGGGAGACTCGTTTATAGCACTACTACAGTCAGAACAAAAAACTAATAGTCGACTTATTCACGTAATAAAAAATTAATTAATTTATTTTGTGATATTCCTTCACATAAAATGATATGCGAACACTTCATATAATTGTAATAATAATTAAGACAATTCACTGTCTGGCATTTTTTAAAATCACATCCTATACAAAAAAGGAACAAGTAGTCCACAATGTTTTTAATGTCTGTCTTTAGAAAAAAGAACTAAATATATCTTCACCCAGGGATCACACATTTCTTAAAGGGATAGTTTGCCCAAAAATGAAAATTCTGTCATCATTTTCTCACCCTTAAGTAGTTCCAAACCTTTATGAATTTCTTTGTTCTGCTGAACGCAAAGGAAGATATCTGGAACAATGTCAGTAACCAAACAGATCTCACCCCCCATTTACTACCATAGTAGGAAAAATAAGGTAGTCAATGGGGGGCGAGAACTGTTTGATTACAAACATTCTTCCAAATATCTTCCTTTGTGTTAAGCAGAACAAAGAAATGTATACAGATTTGGAACTACTTAAGGGTGAGAAGAATAAGAATAAGAAGAAGTTTTATTTACATAGCGCCTTTCCATAGCTCAAGGTCGAATAAATGATGACAGAATTTTCATTTTTGGGTGAACTATCCTTTTAATACAATATGGTGTTTCTTTTGTTCAAGTTCATCAGGAAAAAAAGTGTTGTTTCTGAATCAATTCAGGCAGCAGGTCCAGCCTGCAGTCATTGTTCAAGTCTTATTGTTCAACACAATTTTAATCTCAGTCTGGTTCATCTTCTATTGTGCTGGACTGGAGCTCTGTGTCCGATTGGCATGTGTGATGTAACTTGCTGGATTTGCGGAACAACTTAATGAGGTCTTGAAAGCGTTCAAAAACCTAAGGAGAAAAAGGAAAAATGGGTTGTTTTCCTAAGATGTGACTTATAATGGTTGACCTGACTACAGTATACACTGGATTAGATGGATTAAGTGAAATGTGACTCAGAAATGATCTTTGTGAGAAAAAGCCTCTGAAAGTGAAAGAAAGAGCTCAAACCTCACTAGCTGTTTTGTTGCCAAGCTGGGCTGCAATGGCATGAAATGTGGCCGGCTTAGTTCCTCTCCGCTGACAGGTGGTCAGTATTATGCGGTCTGCCTCCCTTATCATCACACAAACAAAACACAGATACATTCATTTTATAACATGAATATACATATAAACTTCACTTTTGTAGAGGTACACAGCTAAGTCAGCTACCTATTTAAATAAATAACCAGGGTTGCACAAGAATCAGAAATTAAGCATGGGCTCCTTTCAGTTAATTACAATGAATTTGAATAGAACAGGCCATTTTAAAAGTGTGTATATACATATATATATATATATATATATATATATATATATATATATATATATATATATATATATATATATATATATATATATGTAATAGATCCAGAAGTGAGATCATATGTGATGAACTTGAATTTATCTATATTCTTAATCTCAAATTAAATTTTTTAATTTTCCATCCTGTTTGCGACCTCTATTTAAATTAAAGACTTGAAGGGCCCTTCAATTCGGTTCTGAATGGAACAGAATCCTGATAACAACAAAAATATTTCTGAAATTAAGTGATCTTTTCTGGAAAAAAACATGGATGTATTGTGTCAGACATGAATGTTGCACAACAATTCTAACCTCGTCCAGAGAACTAATTTTTTCCCATTTGGTGTGCGGGAGATATTTTTGGCACAGACTGAGCTTCCTGTGGTATTAGATAAAGACTGTTGACTGTCCACTGAAGAAGCTTCAGCTGCCTCCTTTTCCAACTCTGCATTGTTTTTCTTGGCCTTGTTGTTTTTTACTTCTGCCATCTGAGAGAGATGATGATTATGTACTGTGTTAGATTATAGCCAGATAAAACAGGAAAAAAAAAAAAAAAAAAACACAATTCAGGTGGCTATACTATAAAAGGAGGTCTCCTCATGTGATACCTTAGCGTGTTTGTCTCTTTTTCTTCTATGTTTAATGGCTGTTTTGACTGGCTCCATTTTTTTATCTGGTATGACAATTCTGGTTGGCTGATATGGCTGGCTTTCTTCCAAGCCCTGATTCGTTTCCACATTGGACACATTGTCTGCATGATCTTCATCTTGCACTTGAGGATATAGCTGCTTAAAAAATTCCCAGAATTCCTCCAGCAAGTCAGTGTGATCACGGAACAGCAATGTTATTTGCGCTTTCATCTGAAAATAAAAAGAAAGAGAAGACATTCTAAAATGCCACAATAAGAAGGTGGGACTATATGTCTGCTTGTGCCCTTTTTAGTACCTCTTTGAAGTCAGCAAGATCCTGTGATGGACCACTTTGTAAAATATGCACCACCTTTCTGTAGAGTGCTGATTGCTCTCCAAAAGTACACTCTAGTTGGCGTAGAAACCGTCTGCTGCGCTCAAACGCCTGCTGTTCTGCCAGCTAAAGCAACACATTAAGAACAGCATCATATTTGTACCATGAAACATTATGATCGTGTGCTATATTTAGCCATGCATATGAAAGTATTGCTAATTCTCCTCTACCAAGCCACACTCTCTGGCTTGATCTGGATGCAGGAAAGCAGCAAAATCTTGAAGCAGTTCAGGCCAGTCGTTCAGCACAGGCTTGAGTCTCGTCAGCAGCTCTAGTGACGTGCGACTTTCTGGATCTTTCTCAAACTCAGATAGAACACACAGGAACTCGTCCACCTTCCCTGGCACCATCTGTAGCACCTCGTATACCTGGAGACAGACAGTTCTTGGACATTTCAGACTGAATTTGGACCTGTAAAATCTGATCTGACAGGCAGAAGTACTGTGCAGTTAATATAAATATTTTACGTGCACATCTAAATATTTCTTGCCTTCTCCAGGTAAGCTTGGGCAAAGGCAGCATCTTTAGCATCTCTGTAGGGATCGTCATCAGATGCATCATTGTGAAGGACAAAAGGGGTCTCTGTAGCCATCTCCTCAGTGCGGGTACGATGGGCATCTGAGAGTGCCACATTTATTCAGTTTAGATTAATATTAATAAGCATTCCTGTAAATGTGCCCGCTTACTATTACAGCTATTTTTCAGCTACAGAATGTATTCACAATGAAATCTTGTTTTTGGTGTACTCCAATATAATGACTGCACTGACCTGAAGGCTGATGGTTTGATTTAACATCATCTAGTATTCCTTCCTTTTCAGATCTTGTGTTTGTGGCCAGATGTGAGAATTTCTCCATAGTTTCCTGGTGTTTACAATGATAAGGTTAATTAATTAAATGAAAACATCTCATAAATACAAAATACATAAACTTCAGCTATTAAGTAAACAGTAAAATAAAGACAGAAAATAAATAGAAAAATAAATTTTTTAGGCTTTTGATTTGAGTGAAATATGATAGGACACATTCTTGACAGGTTCTTAAAGGCTTAGTTCACCCAAAAATGAAAATTCTGTCATTAATTACTCATCCTCATGTCGTTCTTAACCTGCAAGACCGTCGTTCATCTTCAGAACACAAATGATCTTTTTGATGAAATCCGAGAGATGTCTGTTCCTTCATTTACTGCCTTTGCAAGTTGATCTTTCCAGTTCACAAAGATACTGGAAAACTAATCCACATGATTTGAGCTGGTTCATATTTTTTGAAGAGACTCATTTGCTTTTTATTTAATTTAGGATTTTACTTACATATAAACCTTGATCAGCGAACATAAGCAGATGCACAACCTAACTGGAATGACGCTTGAGAAAATATCTCTTCCGAAAGCGCAAACGTGCTGCGTAACACACAAAAATGAACCTCATTGGTTACACAGCATGTTTGAGCAAGTTTATATGTGAGTAAAAGCCTAAATTAAATCTGTTCATCATATAAAGTGTCTCTTCAGAAAATTTGGAATAAACCGCTCGATTCATATGGATTAGTCTTACAATGTCTTTATGAACCCTTTATGAATCAAGTGGCAAAGGCAGTCAATGGAGGGACAGACTTCATCATCAGATTTCATCAAAAAGATCTTCATTTGTGTTCTGAAGATGAACAAAACTCTTACGGGTGTGGAATGATATGAGGGTGAGTAATAAATGACAGAATTTTCATGTTGGGGTGAATTAACAGAGGCTTTGTGAGGTTTACAAAATTAGTATTCAGTATTAGTATTCAGTTCATTAATATCATGAAAAATGTAAAAATGTTCTGACCTGAAGTTCTGGTACAGACGAAATGTCTGAAACATTGTTAGCTCCACCTGTTTCCTCCTCCCCAGTCTGCCTACTGCTACCTTGCCTTTCTTGTGCTTTCTGCTCCTCTAGTTTCTCTCTCCTGTCCAAAACCATCTCAATGTCAGAATTTTCCCCGTCGATGCTGGGCGTTGGGCTCCCAGAGGATTCAGAAAGTGTGAGAAACAGCTCTCTGGAGTCCACCTCATTCTCAACTCCATCATCATTATTCAGCTCTTCTTGTGCTGATGCAGTTTCTTGTAAGCACTCAGTAAGAGTATCTTGAATGGAGGACATCTGTGGTGGTCCTCCTTGTGGCCCATCAGTGCTGTGGAAATTGTCTGGTGTACTCTGTTGATTACTGTGTTTCACCTCTGTGCTATTCTGAGCTGATGAGTGTTTTAAGGTTTGATGGCCAAAGCTACTATTCGCAAACACATAGCCTGGAGGGAGGAGAAGAAACCGATTAAGAGGTTTTTGACCTACTTGAGATAGACCACCAGAGTCCCTCGGTATAAGTTTAAGCAGTGTGCCACAGCGCTGACTAATATGATCTTTAGCCATTGGGGCTTTTGTCTTTATGATGGGGGTGGGATATATTAAGGTGTTGGGAACTGGAGGCGGTTGAAGAGTAATGATGAGGTTTGACCCTCTTGGAGAAGCTGGTTCAACATTAGAGGCAACTATTTGCACAGTTTGGTTCACAGTTAAATGCCCTGAAGAACAAGAATTCAGCTTTGGTGTCATAGCTGCAGGTAAAGTGATGATTACTCCCCCCTGGTTTGCACCAACCTGAGCTCCCTTTGGAGAACCAGAGACACCCATTGGTGTTTCTACAGCATTTTTCACAGGAGCAGCCCTTGAAGAGCTCAGTTCAGGTGGGACTGGAGCAGTTGGTAAAGTGACAACTGCACCACCTTGGTTTCGTCCCAGTGGAGACACGTTTGACATGCTAGATAGTATGATCGCTCTCTCTACAGGCCCGTTCATAGCTTCATTTCCAAAAAAGCATGGATTCAGTTTTGGTCTTAGAACCGGTGCGACATGAGGAGTGTGGGAAAGCGACGGACTTGAAACTGTAACAGCTTTTGGTAAAAGTGTTGGTAACTGGCTGAGAACCACCTCTAACTCCTCAGCTAACGGGGGAGGTTTTAAAGGCTTGATGGATTTAGAAGTCTTGTTTTTTTTCTTTTTGCAGTGACCCTGAGGTGAAGGTTCAAGTGCCTTAGCAAGGTCTTCAGGAAGGCTGGGAGGGTAACATGTGCCTGGAGAGAAGCTATAGTCTGGTTCTGGACCTGGAGACTCAGTGGTTTCTTCTGCCGGATCGGAAGTCTTTGAGTTTCCAGATGGTTGGTTAAACATTCTTACATGCTCATAAATGCACTTAAGGTTTGTCTACAGGAGAGAAAGGTTGCAGATTACATTTAAATCTGATTTTCACCACTTGGTAGATACAGAAAATGAAGAACAGAAGGATTTACAAAAACAGAGCAAGATTATAGGCAGTTATACCGAGAGCCAAGCAGGCATGAGGCTCTTTTCTCTCTCCACTGGGGGGCGCTGGTCACAAGGACTCACCCTCTTAGAGGCCAAGGGCATGGAGGGGCATTTCCCCGCCAAAAAGTACGTCTGAAAATGTGGGGGGGAAAAGCCTTTAAAGTGCTGTCATATTCCATTGAGGGTGAAATATTTACCCATAGAGATTTTTCAAAGGGTCACAAAGGGGTTGAAAGTGTTTACGCTTGGAGACACTTCTGTACGTTATCTGATGAGTGTCTGATCTGAGTAAGTCTGATCAGTGTGAAAATCTAACTTGTGGTGAAATATGTAGTTGTGCAATAAATATGCATATTGCAAATCTGTTGTGTATTTTTCAATTAGGTTTTATACATGCTCAAGTTTTATACATGCAAAGTATGTGTGCAGTAACAGTCTGTAACAGGCCAATAAATTCAAGTACTAAAAAAATGAGCCTACATATTTCTTCCCTCTAAATCATAAGGATCACTTTATTATAACTTTCAATATGCCGTCTCAATGTCATGATCATTCTTTTCTATATTCTGTTCATTCACTCACCTTGATGACATTGGGAAAGGGCTTATGACATGCTTCACGGATGTGTGATTTCAAACTGACAAAGCTCCTAGCAGCAAGCAGATAGCGACAAGTCATCTGCAGTGGGCTTAGGGTACTTATTAAGTGCTTATGACCTAGAACAACAAGACTGAAGACAGAGAGATCATCAGTAAAGCAGTGTTGTTTGAATAACTTTTTAAAGAATCTATAATGATTCAGGTTGATGCGTGAGTGTAGTACCAATCTTCTGCTGAAGTAAACCGTCCTTTGAATCTAGAAGGGCGCAGCCGGATTGAAGGAAGTAGCTCTGGGTAGAGAAACACTGGCCGAGTCGCCATCAACCAGGCCAAAGAAGCAGGAAACTGACATCCTACACAATTAAACATGCAAATAAAGAGTAAAAAAATTAACGCTAGAAAGTTTCCATTTACAATTGGCAAAAAAGTGTGCATTGTTTCTCAATTACTACTACAATCAGATGGTGAGTATAAATAAGACTTCTTTAACTGTAGTTTAACTTACACTGACTAAAACTATATGGCTTTCAGACACTGAAGGGAATATGTAAGAGTATACAAAGGAAGCCACATTTAGATAAATTACCAGGAAAACATGGCCTCGGGACTGTAGGGTCCCCCTTGGGTGACTGATCTAGTTCCTCCAGCAGAGAAATAGCACCGTGAAGGTTGCAGGCTTTGAAGATGCTGGTGAAGCCTTGCTTTGCTGGACTGCAAGTCTGCTCTCCACGCTGGGCAAACATCTGCAGCTCCAACTGAGAGAGTACAATGGAAATAAGAGAAAATGATAGAGGATATTAACATGTATCTGTGTACATTCTGGGGTTTTTCTGAAATATGTGTGTACGTCTCACCAAGAACTGTCTGCTTGTTGAAGCCTCTGTCTCCAGACCCTTGACTGAGCTGCTCAACATGTTCACCTGCGTGAGGAGCTGCACATGCTGCAGGACAAACAAAAAAGCCAGGAAAAACCCCATGAATAAAAACTGCCAAACTTCTCCTTAAAGACATAAACAATCTAATTATTAAAAGACAAAGGAGAATAGTTTGTTAGTTGCACTTCTTTACATTGAACAAATGAAAGCATCAATCTTTCTAGACCTGCTGGATCTGTTGCTGTAGCTGTAGTTTCTGAGCTGCGTTCAGGGTCATGGATGTTATGGGGCTGGAGGGGCGTTGAGGGCAGGCTGGAGCTTCAGACACTCCTTTACATTTCCTCATAGCTTCCAGCTGCTTCCGTACTGTGCGATACCGCTGCTTCAAGACATCTGCTAAAGGGTCCTCATACCTACACATAGCAAACATTTCACCTCAAAGTGCAATTGTATATCAGTTGTGTCATCTAAGCATATGATGTGGTGGTTGTGAAACTGAGGATGGACATACTGAATATTTTCCAGAATGCCAGGTGGCTCCTGCAGGGGACTCTCCTCCTCCTCTTTTTCATCTTCTTCTTCATGTCCTTCTTCTTCCTGACCCCCTAAGTCATCCTGAAACTACAGTTAATGGAGAAAGAGTTTAGTATAGAAAAAGACAAACAGATACATGTTATAAGTAGGGATGGGTCTTGACAGTTCCACAACTACCTAACTGATTATTGAGTTTTTTTAACTACTTTTGTAGCTGATCGTTTAGTAGGGCCCTTCAAAAATTTTTTCCCATATTCCATGTTTTTCATTTAAAATTGTCTGGATTGTGTTTTAATAGTTTATTAAATTGTAATAATCAAAAAGGATATCTAATCATTTGAATTTATAAAACTTTAACAATTTAATAATTTATTAAAATTCTAAGTAATAGTGCCATATTAATTGTGATTTATTTTTTTCTGTGTTGTCTGTTGTAGTTCTTATGGATTCTGTTTTTTTTATGATTTAATACAAATTTATTATAAAAAAAATGGTGACAATCAAATGAATAGCATAAAACTTACCAGATGCAACTAAATGCATAACAATTAAATCATTAATATTTTAATAATGATTTTAATTCATATAGCAATTTGGTCAAGTGTATAGCCCTACTTTTGGTTTATTAATCCAACTTTTGAAGCATTGCGTGACATTCTGTGTTTTAGAGTAAAATCCATTTTTAAGACTGGATTCCGCGATTCCGTCCACGTTTTCCGCATTGTGGAAATCATTTCGATCAAGCAACCGATGACTAGTCAATTTTGAAAACATGTTTTCATGCACATCCTTATTTATAAGATTATAAGATATGAATTAAAATCCTTACTGCGTCAAATAGTTCCTCCATCAAGTCATTCACTTCCTTTTCTGAGTAACAAAGGAAAGAAGGTGATTAATATCAAACTAGCACAAATAATCTGCCAACCATTTCTCTCAAATGAACTTACTGGTGATGCGCACTGCCTTGTCATTCCTATAGTCCTCCACATCAGGCTCATCAATTTCAGCCAGAAAATTGTACTCGGGGTCATCTTCATCATCACCCTCCTCTGGTAAGAGAATAAGAGCGTTTTTGAGAAACACATCTAAGGAAGCACATGCATGTTTACTATTTCGGCCCGTAGGTACCTTCATTCTCCATATCTGAACTCATGAGTCCCTGCAGCCACTGCGTCCATTCTCTGTCCTCAGGGGCGGAGCCAAACTCATACATATCTGGAGTGATGTCAGGAGCACGTAGCTCTGCCTCCAGCCGGCCCAGAGGGACATTCCTCAATGGTCGTTTGGATCGCGTTCGAAATGAAATCAGACTCTCCTCTCCATTAGCGCTACTGAGACTCTAATGCCAAATAGAGATTCCGTTTTAAGAAATATTAAAAATAATATTTAAAATTAAAGTTGTTCTTTTGAACTTTCTATTCATCAAAGATTCATGAAAAAATATCTATCACGGTTTCCACAGAAATATTAAGCAGCACAACTGTTTTCAACATTGATAATAATAATAAATGTTTCTTGAGCAGAAAATCAGCATATTAGAATGATTTCTGAAGGATCATGTGACACTGAAGACTGGAGAAACGGCTGCTGAAAATTCAGCTTTGCCATCACAGGAATAAATAACTTTTTAAGAAAATTTTAAAGCTATTTTAAAGAGGTCGTGACATGGATTTTTTTATTATTTTAATATGTTCCTTGAGGTTCACTTATAATATTAAAAATAATAATAAGAATAATAAGAATAATATATATATATATATATATATATATATATATGCAGAAAAACTATTCTTTTTAACCTTCATTCTGACCCTCTGAAATTATCCGTTTTTAAGGGGCAGCTCCTTTAAGGCTTGTCAGTTCAATACAGTTGGCTGCTTAATCTTTCAACAAAAGTTTATTTGCAAACTCTTATTACACTGTGCCTAGTTTACAAAACAAAATGCTCCAAACAAATATATAATCCTCAGACGCAATCCAGAACGGCATTAAAATAATGTTTTCGATGCCGTGATCCTTCTAAAGTCTGTATAGAGTCACAAAAAAAAAGTTTAAACTGGACGCATCAAAGCAAACGTTCTTTCACATCCTGTTGTCGACAGACTCAAGTTTATGGAGTATGCCAGAAACTGAACACACATCTGTATACTGCATCCAGTGTTGACTATAGTGGGTTCTATTTTCTTTTGATGCAATGCAGTCCAGCGTAGGCAAATGTCAACAGTTAAGTGACTGAATGCCAGTGGCCGCGGCCTATGGTGCGATGATGTAAAACTATACTCATTTTGTGATGTCACAAATCCTATTATAATGAGGAGGATGTTTTAAGCTATGAAACTTGCAGGATGTTTTAATGGTACAAAGACCTCTTATATGTCAAAAGATCAAGGCAAATGTGATTTCTAACGCCCTTTAAATTGTAATAATGTTTCACAATATTACTGTTTTTACTGTATTTTTGATGAAATAAATGCAGCCTTGGTGAGCACAAGAGACTTCTTTCAGACACATTTAAAAATCTTACCAACCCCAAAATTCTGTATATCTTTTGTTTTATAAACTCAAACTAAAACAAAATTTTTCAGTAAATTGTTTTGCTTGAGGGACAGTATGCACAAGATAAATGAAAAAATAAAAAACACATGGTTTTATCATTTGTTTGCAATTACATTCCATGTGACACAGCTAATATAGTAACACCTTATTTCATTTTTATTTTTGTTTAACCATCAACCCAATGAACAAATGGCAGTTAAGTGAGATGCACCTGGTATGACTCCATGCAGTCAGGGCCGATGGCCAGCTCCTCATCTACCGCATGGAGTTTCTCTAAGAAGCTGCACTCTGGTGGGGCCCTGGAGGGGGCCGGTGGTGGTGGGGGAGGCCCCATTGGGGTAACAGCTACTGTCAGGTGCCTGGATTTTAAAAGGTTCTATAGAAATTGTAAAAAAATATATTTTTGTGTATAGTAATCTAAACCATGTAAAATGAAACTATGTTGTATTCTGCTTCTTGCATTAAACATTTTTAATTTTCTTTTGGTTTAAATGATGACTTCTTTAATTCTTTAATTTCAACAACAAAATATTGAAAGATACATATTATATTACTTTTTAGCTATAGAATGTTCATATACAGAGTCTTACCAGTCTGGAGCTGCTGGCTGCATCCTCCTCATGTTCAGAGTGTGATCTGTGAAGGTTCACTCGACTGCCCCGTGGAGAAGATGAATTCTCAAAGTCACTTTCCAGAAGAGTCTACAATGCACACACACAAACACAGTCTCTACAAATCCGTTGCGACAAAGAAGTATCAAATGACACAAAAATCTTTCTCTCCAACCTCCTCAGCGGTCTCATCCTCCTCCTCTTCATCGGGCCGATACTCTTCATCAGAGGAGTCTTCCTCTTCTAAAGGAATATCCACAAACTGGGGTCCCTTCTATAAGCGCAAACACCATTTAATTGTACATTTTGCATATAACGGCATGGTTCTGTTCTTGTACATGATTTATTGCTGGTTACCTTCACCTCCGATGGCTTCTTAATTGGCGAAATGTTCCAAGCAGGAATGACCTAGAAAAACATCAAACCCTCCTCATTGCATTTATTAATGTTTTATGTCTCAGGTCTCATTTTTCATTGCTAACAAGCTGAAATGTTAGGTAGCTACTGAAATATATAACTGTAAAATAAATACTGCAAAATTAAAATAGATAACTGTAAATACGCAGTAGTGTAACGCATGATACTTTACAGCTTCTATACAATCGAAACAACTTACAACTCCTTTCTCCACAACCTCCTTCAGTTTAGAACGAGTCATCTTGGGTTCCTAAGTTACAGAGAGAAATGTGTGAGCTTAAGGGGGACATGTGATGCTTTTTAATGTTTTTCTTTTCCTTTAGTGTGTAATGTATCCGTTTGTGCATGTATACAATCTGCAAAGTAACAAAGCTCAGTCTCCCACAAAGCAATTTATTCTGTCTAACAGAGAACACTGATCCAGACCTGCCTAAAACAGCTTGATCGAAGTCCAGATATTACTTCCTCAAATGTCCACGTCACAATGTGTAATATTAGCACAAGCAAAGGAAGAAGGCAAGGTTTCAGTGAATTGAAATGTTGTCATCATGTCGCAGAGACACTGTGAGTTTGGATGCGAAAGCAAAACCGCTTTTGCTTTTAATGGTTAAAGTTTGTTTATAAAGCTGTTCCTGAGCAGTACAACACCAGCTATATACAAAGATTCTGCTGGAGCTACAATAATGTAGTGTGTGAAAAATAATGTGTTTTTTGAACATTAAAGCATGTTAACCTTTTTAATTTTTTAAAATTCTACTACACTCAATAATCAAAACAATTAAAGGGTTAGTTCACCCAAAAATGAAAATTCTGTCATTTATTACTCACCCTCATGTCGTTCCACACCCGTAAGACCTTTGTTCATCTTCGAAACACAAATTTAGATATTTTTGATAAAATTCGATGGCTCAGTAAGGCCTGCATCGCTAGCAATAACACTCCCTTTTTCAATGCCCAGAAAGCTACTAAAACCATATTTAAAACAGTTCATGTGACTACAGTGGTTCAACCTTAATATTACAAAGTGACGAAAATACTTTTTGTGTGACAAAAATAACAAAATATCGACTTTATTCCACAGTTTCTTGTGATGGGGGATTTCAAAACACTGCTTTATGAAGCTCCGAAGCTTTAAGAATTATTTGTTTCGAATCAATGGTACAAAGCGGCAAAATCATGATTTTAGTAGAGGCTTCGTTACGTCATAAGAGTTTTGAAACTTCAATACTTCACGTGACTTTGGCAGTTTGATTCACACTTCGAACCACTGATTCGAAACATAAGATTCGTAAAGCTTCGAAGCTTCATGAAGCAGTGTTTTGAAATCGCCCATCACCAGACATTGTTGAATTAAGTCGCTATTTTGTTATTTTTGGCGCACAAAAAGTATTCTCGTTGCTTTATAATATTAAAGTTAAACCACAGTAGCCACATGAACTGTTTTAAATATGTTTTTAGCTTTCTGGGCATTGAAAAAAGGAGTGTTATTGCTGGCAATGCAGGCCTCACTGAGCCATCGGATTTAATCAAAAATATCTTAATTTGTGTTCTGAAGATAAAGGAAGGTCTTACGGGTGTGGAACGACATGAGGGTGAGTAATTAATGACAGAATTTTCATTTTTGGGTGAACTAACCCTTTAACGTTTAAAATAGAATCTTATGACCTCTTTAAAAACTGCTAATCACTTTTTAGCAGAGCAGTTGATTACAAAATATTTCTCAATATACTCACAAACACAGGAATGGGTTCAGTTTCACTGATAGCTGCTTTCATCATGGCCACAACATGCTCATTGGTTATCACTTCCTGCAAATGGACAGTAAAGATGTTGAGCTACATGCTGAATACAAAGTTAAAGAGATGATTATGCCTGAGCAAATTTCACTAACTAGTGTCTTTAATAAACACTTCACACTCACATGAATGATGCTACGAACGTTCGCAGAGGTCAAGTTATGTTGTCGAGATTTATTTTCCAGTTCTCTGTCCAGCTCTTGGTCAATCTCGACCTCTGGCTGGATTTCATCCTCAGCTTCCATCTGCTGAGTTTCTACTTCAACAGCTGTGTCTCTTTTCCTTCTCAAACCTTTCCTTCGGCCCAGTGCACGGGTTCCACACTGTTCCTTATCTGAAAAAGAGCAATACGGTTGATTTTTCAACACATTTCAGGCTGTTTTGTGTGGTCGTTTGATATTGTTTTATATATAGCAGGGTTTACTAAACAGGGATTTGAAAGAGTTGATGAAAGGCTAATAACTAATTAAATCAAATGTAAAATTAAAATTAAAAAAATGGGGCTGCACAATTAAATTAAATGAACTAAAAATCCTGATACAACTCAGTGTGATTATCGAACTTCATCTTTGCATGCACTGCAAGTTTAACACACTTTTAGGAACACAACGTGTGCCAGTTATCGATTATTTATTTTCACATACACATAATTTCCATTTTTGTGGAAAGAAGTTTACAGCATTTCACCAATATTCTGAAAAAAATAAAAGCTTGAGGCTTTGGAATATTAAAAGCCAAAGGGTTGGAACATTTTGAAAGTGAAGATTTTAAAACATAAATATTAATATTTTAACTTGTATGTAAAATTATTATCATTACCATCAAATATCCATTTTTTTTATTTTACAGTACAATTGTAATGTACACAAGTGTTTTTTTATAGAGTAAAAAATTCTAATTGTTTTTTATATAATAATAATAATATTAACAATAACAATAATTTGCAATAATGATGATTATTATTATGCCTATAATTATTATATTCAATTAGTTTGGATTCTTAAAACACCACTGTAACTATTAATCAACATCAGAGAATAGTAAACATGTGAATGTGCTGTTAAATTATTGGACAACAAACAAAAAATATTAACTTAAAATCTCAGTGTACAGGGTACACAGAGTAAGTATTTTACATCTTATGGGTTCAGCTAACAAAAAAAGTCTGGAAACCCTACTCTATAGTTTTACCATTTTAATTTTAACTCATAATTCAAAAGCTTTAAACTGACCAAAATGACCAACAAAGTCCAAAATTTCTACCGTTTCATCATGTCTACTGGTATATCGCCCACCCCTACTCTCTAAGATCAACTTAGGCTCACAATGCTTTTGGGAAATGCACCCCTGGTCAATATATCAATGAATATATCACTATTGAAGACAGTCCTCACCGAACGTCATGCTCAAAATCTTCACAGCATCATCTTCGGGCTTCTGGGTACATGCAGCATGTTGTTCTTGACCTGACAGCATTCACACAAATGTTTCTGATTATCCAGACACTGACTTTACAGGCACACTTTCTGATATTACTATAATCGTTAACAACATGGTATATGGTCAATGTACTGGAATAGCACAGTATTACCATAGCAGAACTGCCACTGTCCGTAGTACTTCTCAGTTAGTGGTAGTACATTCAAATATGAATATGAAAACATAAGAATGTGCAAGAAAAAATATACTGTGTATTTGGTGGCAGTTTATTTTTATTGTATTAATCTTTATTTTTTAGATATTTATTCTTTTCACCATCACTGAAATGCACATCTAGGCTGTATCTGATATCCTAGTCAGGATTTGGGCACTATGGGAGTCCATATAATAGACAAAACTGCTGTCCAGGTAGGTAGCTCACTAGGTTTTGGACATGTCTTACTGGCACTGTCATATTGTGGACTGGAGGCTCTGATGGTATTGAAGTGTCTGTATGATCCTGTAGTGTCATCTCTGCTCCCAGGAACTTCTCCCGGCTCTTCAACTCTAGCCACTTTACACTGAGAAAGCCCACTTTTCCTGTTATTTAATCTCCGTTTTCGGGTTTGATCCATCTTACAGTGCCATATTCACACCTGTCGGGACAAAATGTCAAATAAGGATACAGAATAAACATGTGCACACTTGATTGTTAATAACACTCAAGTCTTAATTCTGTTTATTATGATAACGCCCATTGTCCGAGAGAAACATATATTTTTTTGTGTTTTATACTATAGATATTTGTTTTGGTATCTAATTCCTAAGTTTAAGCGACAGCAGCTTTCTACACTACAAAATACAGCAGTAGTATTGTCTGGAACAGGAACGTTACCTCCATTATAACTGTCAGATCAGCAGAACATTCCGCATATCATATTTAATCTTGCTGCAAGGTTTCTATCGAAACATGATGAATATTTCTAATACTTTATACACACCCGCCAACATACGCTACATCGGTAACGCAATGACGAGATGCACAACAAAAGCGCGTCACTTCCGGTTCACGGAACGGAAATATTGAATGTGAAAATAAAAGTCCCCCAGAGTAAACTACAGCATTTGAGCCCGGTTTCACAGACCAGACTTAACCCTAGTCCCAGACTAAAATGCATGTTTACTGTTCATCTCAGGCTAGGCTATCTTTCTTTGACTAGGCTAGGCATGTTGCATATTAATTGTCCTAGGAACCTCAAAGCATATTTTATTTATTTATTTATTTATTTTTTGTGTATTTTTTGCTACTCTATAATGATGTTCTAGTTCGAGATATTTGTAGTGTAGGTATGGTCCAAACATAAACTCAATCGCAGGGGCTCCTGCCCTGATTGTATTTATTTGTGCTATTGCTTGTAATTTGTTAATTTTTTCTTATTTTATTACTGACTGTTTACTTGTATTTATATTTATTAAAATACTAATAATACTTTATTTTTTTGAAAATTTTTGCAGGCCAAGTAAAAATCTGATCCAGAATGTACCTGTAGAAAAGCTCCTTAGCATTGAGACCTGTAAATATAGTGTCCCTTTCAGGACCTGCCTCTTTTGTTATAAAATAACATTTTGTTATGGGGAAAAAAATAAAATAATGTTAAAACTCTGGGCCCACCAGGAATTTCAATTGGCCCACCCTACATCTCAAAGCTGGAGCCGGGCCTGCCTAAGACTAGACAATCATTAGTTTCAACTGAATGAAAATAATACTTGTTTTCAAAAATGTGTCGGTGTGATGCTTAAACAGTGCAATTTTTTGAAAGTGCCACAGCGTTTTGGGGGGAAATGATTCTTATAGATGTCTCTCTTTATTAACAGATATAGGAGACAGTATACACTCTTTAAAATAAAGGATCTTTATTGCCATTGATGGTTACATTAAGAACCTTTAACATTCATGGAACCTTTCCATTGCACTAAAGGTTCTTCAGATTATTACATTGTTTACACTAAGAAAACAATGAATCTTTTAAAAACTATTCACTGAAAAGTTCTTTAATTGGGGAACCCAAAATGGTTCTTTTATGGCATCACTGTTAAAACCCCATTTTAAATCTGTTATTTTTAAGAGGTATAGGACAGGGGTGTCCAAACTTATTCCAACTTGGCTCAACACAACTGCCTGGAAGTTTCTAGGATGCCTAGTAAGACCTTGATTAGCTGGTTCAGGTGTGTTAATTGGGACTGGAGCTAAACTCTGCAGGACAGTGGCCCTCCAGGAACAGGATTGGACACCCCTGGTATAGGGGAAAGTATTTTAACAGAAAAAAAGCACTTGAGAGGAATTTCAGCTGTCAACCAATCAAATGTGATACTGTTCACCTGCTACTCATCAGAACTTTTAAACAAGGCCTCTTACAAGTGAAGTAAATCCTCAGTATCTGTGGAGTATCTGAGAAGACAGAGGTTTTGTTTGTAAAGTTTGAGAAATGTTTGCTTGTGGAGCAGATGCAGCCAGTCTAGAGAACATCATGACACCCAAAGGATTCTCTAGGCAAAATCTACCACTAACCCCTGGAAGAATCCCAAAATTTATTATTCCTCCAAAGTTTTCGCTGTCTCCTCGACTTTGTCTTCAGAAATCAAAAGATGAGGACACATATAAGCTGTTATCTCCAGAAAGCCCAGAAGAAGAGTCTCCTAGACATCAGCCTTCCACTGGTTCACCATACATTTCTGCCAAACTTCGTTTTACCCCCAAGATGAAGCTGAAACGTCTGCAGAAATCTGCCACAGAGGATCTCTCAGACCCTTCGACATGTGCAGCCATGTCTCTGGAACATGTTGGAAAGGTCACCACGCCTTATGGCTTTCGGACCTTGGCTGCCAGTCCCAGCGTCAACCGAAGGGAGTCTTTATTTCATAAGCAGGGACGATGTGCAGAAAGGAGAGGGCCGGTGGATTCTTTTGCTTCACCTACATCGTCAAATTCAGTGTTCAATTTCACAAGCACGAGAAACAGCTCCGCTAGAAAGCTGCAAGACAGCCCAAATGACTGCTGTTCCCCTCGGAGATCCAAGAGAGAAGGTCTGGAGCTGCTTCTGAACAAACCATTGGCTGCCTTGAGGAGTCTTACTCCAAAAAGGAAGAACCCTAACCAAAAACTTCAGCTATAAGGTCATCTTAACTCATTTTAAATGTCAAACAAAACTCATTTTAAATGTCAAATAAAAGTCTTAATTCCAATCTGTGCAAGTTTGTCACTTTGTAGTGGTGTGTTTTTTTTTTTTTTTTTTTTTTTTTTTTTTCTTCTCCTTCTTCAGAAATATAGTCAAACCATTCACTTGCATGCAGACACCCACAGCCTGGTTTGTTAGAATCTCAAACGTATTTTTTTTTTTTATATTTATAAATGTAGAATGTGATTGACCGTCTGCACTAATGGCCTAGTGGTTAGCGCATTGACATAGTACAAATACATTTCTGGCAACCTGAGTTCAAATCCCTTTCCCCTTCTCCACCCCACGCTTTCCTGTCAGTTTCACTTGTGAGTGGCTGAAATATTTATTAATAGCTGAGGTTTTCTGAGCTGGTTTTGTGGAGTTGTGTTCTGTGAAAAAGGGAGGCTAAAATGTGATGTCCCATGTGTTGACACTTTCCATCAAGGCGGCTGTCCACAACAGTTTGATATCTTGCTTTAAATTCTTCAGGTTATAGACATTTTCTCAGAAATAAAAAGTATTTTGAATTTTTAATCTAATCTTGTGTAAAGATGATTTAATTCTTGGTAAATGGATGAAATGTTGAGCAAAGTAAGAGATGTTAAAGGGTTAGTTTACCAAAAAATGAAAATTTTGTCATTAATTCCCTATCTTAAGTAATTTGAAAAAACCCATAAGACTTTCATTCATCTTCAGAACACATGAAGATAGAAGCTCAAACGTGCTGCGTAACACACGAGAATGAACCTCGTTGGTTACGCAGCACATTTGAGCTTCAGCAAAATGTTTGTTCTCACTTGTCATTCAGGTTTGGTTGCACTTTTGTTTAAGTTTGCTGATCTATGTTTATATGTGAACAAAAGCATAAATTAAATCTGTTCTTCGTAAAAAATGACTGCATTTCTTCAGAAAATTTGGACTAAACCACTAAATTCATGCGGCTTAGTTTTACAATCTCCTTACAAACTTCTTGAAGGGTCAAAGTTGAAATTGCATAGGCTGTCTATGGAGGGACAAAAAGCTCTCAGATTTCATCAAAAATATCTTAATTTGTGTTCCAAAGATGAACAAAAGTCTTACGGGTTTGGAATGACATGAGGGTGAGTAATTAATGACAGATTTTTCATTTTTGGGTGAACTAACCCTTTAAAATATTGGCTAATATCACTGGTTCACCCTTTATATTGGAAATGGAAGGCCTAATCAGCCGCACACTGCACTGTGGGATAGAGTATCTAGTGTAGTGTGTGGCCTGATATATATCATACACTTTGACAAAGCAGATTATCCAGGCATTGTATACTGAAAATTTGCATTCTAAGCATAATGTGCATCCAGTGTGCAAAAGAAATTGTAGATTACAGTAGCATGTTATTGAAGACAGCGAATACATTTGTTTTCATCCCAACAAAAATACAAGACTTCAAACATGACATTTCGGTAAGAAAACCAAACTTTTTACGCCCATTTTTATTAATATCATAGTCCTTTAACATAGTTACAATCTGTTTTTATGAAAATAAGTCAGTAGAAAGAATTCTTTAAAAAGTCCATCAAGTCAAGTCCTCCATTTGTACAGTCTTGCTTTCTGCAACTCTGTGCATTTCAAACATGACATAAAAACCTCGCAGAACCTCTGTAAAGTCTCAGGCTCCACTCTGAAGAGCCACAGCGTCCACACAGGACAAAGTGTCAATCTTTATTAATGATGGGCATGGGAAAGGTCTGTTCAATATGAAAAGATAAAAGGCTTGAACCTGAAGACCCCTATCTGCTTTCCACTATTCCAAAATGAACCTCCAAATGCAGTAAAATCTTTAATCAGTTTAAGATCCCTGTACTTCATGTTACAGTCTGGGTTCACTACCGTTAGTGGGTAATCGTTCTTTGAAGTACATTACCATGAATTTTTTATTGATGGGCCGTTGAGGATTTAATAACCCTCTTAGTTAAGGCAGTCTGTCTTGTTTGTACATCTGTCAGTCTATGCCAGTCTGGATTTAGATTTTCCAGGCTTAGCCGCCCCCACTGCGCCCATCCTTGCACTTAACCAAACTCTCAGGCTTGAAATAGCCGAGCAGTGCAGTGGTTAGAGATAGTAGAGGCTTGTCTCCCAGTCTCCTCTGCATTTGAGTCCAGAGAAAGAGATCTGCCCCTACAGTAGGCGAGTGTTTGGGCAGGCTGCCCCTGAGTGGCTGGAGTCGATGATTGACAGGTAGTCTCCAGTGACGTCACGATCACAGAGGGGGCGTGGTTATGCTGGGTGTGGTTGGCGTGAGGATTTGTCCTCTCAGTCGCTGTCAGAACCTACTGCAGATGAGCCTTTCCGTTTCCTCTTGGGAGCTTTGGGTTTGGAGTCCTCTTCCTCCTGGAGGGGAGTCAACAAAGGTCATTGAAAACAGTTGACGAGTAGAACATGATAATAATAATGATGATAATAATAATAATAATAATAATAATAATATTATTATCATCATTATTATTAATAAGTATGTGTGCTGGTCTGAAGGCCTTTGTGATGATGTCAAGTTGTGAGTGTAGATTTACCGAAGCGCTGCTGGATCCACTCTCCTCTTCATTAGAGGGTTGAGGAGCCGCACCCTTGCGGGACCGTGGCGAGGTCGCCGGGGCTTTGCGTCGAGATTTATGCTGTTTGGAGGAATCCTCATATTCCTCAGCCAATGAGAAAAGATCACTGAACCTGGCAGAAAAAAGAAGCGATGGACATTTAGTTAAAAAAAGAACTGGAAAATACAATACATATGATAATTTTGCCTTCTCAAGCAAAAACACACCTCATTTTGTGGGCTTCATCACAGCTGGCTTGAACATGCTGCAGGGCCTGTAATATGGGTGTCTGGGAAAAAACTGATACACCAACAAGAAGAATTTAGAGATCAATGTTTAAATCAATATGAACAATAAAACAGACAACCAGGCTGTTAAGTATTTAGTGGCATTTCAAGTTCTGTTAAGAGTATTGGCTGTGGGGGAACTCACAGTTGTTCTTGGTGTTGCTGAGATTGAGTCTCAAACTGTCCAAATGTTCCAGCATCTGTTCCAGGGTCAGCTGAGCCAGTTTACTGCTGGAACTCCTCAAACTACACAAAAACATACTCATATTTGAGTTGTGCTATCTTGAAAAATTACACTACCTTTCAAAAGTTTGGTTGGTAGGATTTTTTAATGCATTTGAACAATTCTCTTTATGAACACCAGAGCTGCATTTAATTGATCAAAAACAGTAAAAACAGTAATATTGTGAAACATTATTACAATTTTAAAATAACCATTTTCTATTTGAATATATTTTAAAATGTAATTTATTCCTGTGACGACAAAGCTGAATTTTCCAGTCTTCAATGTCGCATGATCCTTCAGAATTCATTCTAATATGCTGATTTGCTGCTCAAGAAAAATTTCTTATTATTATCGATGTTAAAAACAGTTCTGCTTAATATTTTTGGGGAAACATTTTTTTCCAGGATGAATAGAAAGTTAAAAAGAACAGCATTATTTGAAATCTATTGTAACATTATAAATGTCTTTACTGTCACTTTTGATCAATTTAATGCATCCTTGCTGAATAACAGTATCAATTTATATACATTACTGACCTTAAACTTTAGAACAGTTGTGTATATATAAACTATAAATTATATAATTTAATTTAATTCACAATTAGAGAACTATAATTTCAACCTAATCAGTTAAGGAGATTTAAAATTTGTAGATCAAGGTTTGCTTAAAATAGAGTTTTTCACACAACCATTCCTTGGATAAACACATGTAAACATATTTAAAAATTTATTTAAAAGATACATAAATTTGTGAAATAAATCAAACTTCAGCAATATTTGCATTTTTGCTACTGAGTTTCAAATCAGAGATGCTATTAAAATATTTTATGATATAAAAATATGCCATCATACTTGCAAGTCATGACACAATGAGTGGGTAGAAAGATCTTAGTGATTTACACAATACTGGTAAATTTTATTCTGTAATTATTCAATGTACTTCATGTTTCTTCAGTGATACTGACTCTATGTTCAATCCACTTGCAACCTTTGGGTCCTCAGCCCAGGGCCTTAAACACAGCACCCACCTTTCGGTCAAGGTCACAGGAGGGCTTCAAACTAGCCAAAAAATGTGTCATTACCTCTGTCGTTTACGTGGCATGTTGTTGTTCTTGATGAGCAGGGCTTTGACGTGTTCTCCCAGCAGGTCGTCGTGTTTAGCCGCCCAGTGCCGCAGGATGCTGGTGGTGAACTGATCCTCTTGGTGATAGGGTCGGCTCAGAACCATCTTCACCATCTCTTCACTCGGCCTTCAGCATAACACAGCAAAAAAAAATAAAGAAAAAATAACTGTGTCCCACAGCAGACAAGATAAGTAACCACCTGTGTGAAAAGACTTACTTTTCTCTGCGTAACTGCAGCAGCAGGCAGGATAGAGCCTCAGGATGCTCTGTGAGTAGAGAGAGAATTATGGGAAATATTGGTGGGCTATGTGTAAAGTGAAAGTGTGTCTCTATGCAGAGTGATGCTTACCCTTGTATTTGAGGTGCTGTAAAATTGGGATGATGGTCTCCAGAGGGATACTATGCGCCAGGAAAAGCTGCCATGTGCTGTACTGCTCAAATGTCTCCCAGTCCAGAGACTGAACTGTAACACGCAGATGCACAGAGGAAAATGAAAATTACAAAGCCATAAAGAATGTCTGGCACATTCACACAGATAAACATAAATTTCACAATAAAGCTTTTAGCAGAGTCAGTCTGACGTCCACGTTCTGACTACACAGACAAAACAGTTATTAATATTTAATTGGTTCTCTCTTGTTTTTGCATGTGTTCATTATTTCTCTGTATGACAGCCTGGCCAAAAAGTATGTCTGCACAATTTGTTATGTTTCATTGTGTTATCACAAATAAAACAATTGACTCCAAGTACAACTATACAATAGGTTTACAAAATCTTTAATAATATTTAAAGGTTGAAGATGTCAATTTTCTTAGACCAGACATCACTTTTGGCCACAACTGTAGTTTATGAACTAGTTTATTGCTTTTTATGCATTACAAAATAAAGACTTTACATTGGTTATTTTAGTAACATGAAAAACAAAATTAAAATAAATTATTTACAGAAAGCAAGCAAAGAAAGCTACGCATCACTGAAGCGGTTCATGACTTGTTGTGCACTCTTGCAAAAAATCCTGTTATAATCAACTAAGCTGTCTACACTGCAAAACGAATCTCGTATTTACATCATGTCTGCACTTTGTTGTTTGTGATGAGAGAATTCTCCAGGGTGCAGCATTTAGTCAGTGAGTGCACGGCACATACAAACAAAACTCCGGCGTTTTCAGCAGTGACTAATCTAAACGCCTCTGATTGGTCATTGCATTCATAAGGTCAACAGAAACATGTTATTGGTTAAAATGCTCAACACTGCAAAAAACATGTAAAGGAAATCTGATTCATCGTGGGCAGATCTAAATTTAAAGTCACAATTGACACAGTTCATTCATTTTCACATTTCACTTTCATCGCGACAGCCATAATTGTGTTTAATTTTTGTTTAATTGTGCAGGGACATTTTTTTTTGTCCCCGTATCTTGAATTTTGTTCGTTTTGGTGGCATTCTTGCCCCAAGCCCACATTCATTTCTGACCCTGGTGTTTTGGTGGTTTGTTTGGTGTAATAATACAATTTGAACAGAAACTTGTGGGGTCAGATGGAGAAAAACTTGAAAACTGCCTTAAACTTACTGAGGATGTTGAGGACTGAGTCTTTACGGAACATGACCAGATTACCCATCATCACATGACACATCAGCTCCTGAAGCTGTGAAAACAAGAAGAGGAGGTTAATAGAGACTTGAGCAACAAATTAACCTGAATGTAATCATTATCAAAGAGATTTCACCCAAAAATGGAAATTGTGTCATTATTTACTCACCCTCATATCACACTGTACAAACCTTATCGGTTCTCGTGTGTCAAGCATGTGCAGCTGAGCTTCAGTTTACTATATTTGATGTGCTCTATGCATGTGTGTTTATCATTGTTTATATGTGAATAAAAGCCTAAATTAAATTAGTTTATCATATAAAATGATAGTGACTTTTCACATGGCTTACTTTTATGATCTCTATATGAACTTCTTGAAGCAAAGTTTTGGTGTAATAGACTTTTAATGGAGGCAGGGACATAAATCTCTCAGGTATCATTAAAATTATATCTTTATTTGTGTTTCATATGAACGTCTTCTGGGTTTGGAACGACATGAGGGTGAGCAAATGACAATATAATTTTCATTGTTGGGTGAACTATCCCTTTAAAGGTATATATCTGAAACCTGTGCTGAATCAATGACAGCTACGATCATGTTGAGGAGCTCTCCACTACGCAGGGTTTCATCTGGGAACTGTACAACACAGAATAAGTAAGAAAAAGATGTGAAACTCTCAGCTGCAGCCACAGTGTGTTGGACTATGACATCTATTCATGCACGTGCATTACCTCTGAATAGATGGAGGGGGTTAGATAGCACAGTAGCCTCACATCATCCTCCTGACAGGCCTTCATGTCCATCATCAAGCAGGTGTGCAGGTCACCCAGAGCCGTGGCCTGAGCAAATGATTCGTACAGACTCATCTTCCCCGCTGCTGCTTTGCTGCAAAGATGTACAACAAATGACAGTCTACTATAAAAACACTAAGCTTTCAAAATTAGGGATGCACGATTAATCGAAATAAAACCGAAATGATGATATGGATTTTTAGTCAAAAAGAAAGTTTGACGATTTAACATTTGAAAATAAATTATTTATCTATTTATAAGTATTAGTATTGTAATTTTACAGTTGTAAAAAAAAACAATTTTATATTATTATTATTATATTATTTTTATTAAAGACAGCATTTTTTTTTACTTTACAGTGAAATTATTTTAGTTTATTTAATTATTTTATTAGTTTATTGTAATTATTATTAATAATAACAATATCTATTATTATTTTGTGATTATTATTATTTAATTATTATTTTATAGCCATATTTGGCCAAATTGTGCAGCCCTGCAAACAAGCACAGCAAACCACCATCATGACTTTGTCATTTGCTTGCTTTTGATATTTTTTGGACTAAAGAACATTTGACTCTACCTAGCTTTGAGGTAGTAGAGCAGATGATAACCGATTTTCGGCTGTTTCTGGTAGAGCTCGGCGAGCAGGTCCAGCAGAACAGAGAAGCCACTGTTGTCTTCCTGCATCTGACACAAGTTCCTGAAGATCAGACACACCGGCTTACACACGGACTCCTCCAGCGACCTATTAGCCCAAAAACAGCAACCTATTAGCCTCTTCATTAAGAAAAATTAACAAAAGTAACATGACAATATGGGAAGAAAACAGGTGGAATGAGATCAGAATTCGAAGCAGGCTGGAAGACAGTTCCAGATGAGCATCATGGCTCAACGTGCTAACCACTAGGATAGTGTGCTAATCGACCTGGCAGGAAGTCAGAGGGAAAAGTGAGAGAAACATACTCTTCTGTGATCTCCTCAGGCAACACATCTCCTCTAAAGTGACTCTTAAACAGTTCAGCCAGACAGGAAGCTAGAGTGGACATCTGCTCTGAATCAAAATCCTCCTGAAAGAGGACAAATAGAAAAAAAAAAAAAAAAAAAATATGTGTAAAAAGTCAGCCGTGTTTGAAGCTCAGCTCAAAATATTCACCCTGAGCAAAGCTCACCTCTAAAATAAGATCCACAATTTCCTGCATGACCTCACAGTGTGTTTCTGTGTCACTGAGAGAGAAAGAACCGCAAAAATTAGACTTATGCAATTGAGAGCTTAATATATCCATAATACAGGTTATTAATCATGTGTCTTACCTCCCTTTCTGCAGCTGCAGAACCCTCTCTTTGAGTGCCTCGTCCAGTTGATCCACGAAAGGTGTGATGTCAGCAGGTTCGTCAATGTAGGTTTCCTTGAGCTGTTGGAACTTGAACTCTCGCTTTTTACCTTGGGATAAACAAGGGTGCATATATCATGATGCCACTAATATAAACTGAAAATACAAAAGTGGGTCATGGGCATCATTTTGAGCCAGAGCCACTGATCTAGATTCCATCATGATTGAATAATGGAGCAGAACACATGAGATCCACTCCAACTAAAACAACATTGTGAAGCAGAGCCTCTTATTCTTAATTGGTTCATTTAAAGGCCGGAGCTAAAGTGTATCAGCTGCTACTACAAGCATCTTACCCTTGTTGTTCAACTCTTCCTCATCATCACTGAAGGTAGCATCTGTGTTGTCATAGCAACCATCCTCCTTATCAAGCACATGATTGTCCATCTCCAAGGGAACAGATTCCTCCATTTTAACTACATAACAGATAAAAAAAAAAAAAAAAATTATCAACTAAAAATGCCTTTTTATATAACATTTCTGGTGGATTGAATTGGGTTGGAGCTTATGTTTATTGACATGACTGGCAATGAAATGGTGGTGTGTAGCTCTGACCTTCTGTGGGTGGTGATGGGGAACTGCAGAACTCTGGGAAGCGTTCTCTCAGCATAGACCGCAGCTCACGGTCCAGTTTAGGGTTGTCAAACAGAGGTGCTAGGTGACTGCGAAAGTAAGAGAGATAGTCAGGATCATTATATATAACAAAGCATCTTGAAACCAGCAGGGTCACATGGGTGGCATTTTTGATGATGCCTGTATGAGCATATGGTAATGATTGTGTGTGTGTGATAAACTAACGCCAGAACTCTCTTCTCCATGATGAAGTTGAGAGAGTTGAAGACGCCCTGCCGCACTTGACCCTCAAGAGGAGGAAAAAAGTTTGGGATGATCTGAAGTGGAATAAGACAGTGGGTAAACCCAAGAATTAAAACACAATAATAACTGGCATTCACAAAACACTTAACTTGTATTATGTTACTTATTTCTGAGTCAAACAGAATATTCAGTGGAAAATAATGCAGGACAGGACTTTTTTTTTGACTGGACTGCGACTTGATTCCTTTGATACTATTGGTTTTCCCCACACATATGATTTTGGTTACATCAGAAAAAAAGTTATTTTGGTAATACTTTACAATAAGGTCTCATTTGTTAACATTAGTTAACTTATTAAAAAAAAAAACAATTTGGTCGATTTTGATTTGATGTTTTTAATTGTGCATTTTAAAGACATTTCTGGTAAATTCTGGTGATTCTATTTTTATAGCCATTACTCACACTTAATGTGCAGGAAATTAACAAGCTCTTAGATACAGTAAGAAGTGAGAAAGAGTTTCTCACCCGACACATGAAGTCTAGTAGTGTGGCTGTAATTGCAGGATGTGGCTTCATGGAGTGATGCATCACCAAAATGGCTGGCTCTGAAAACAAAACAAGAGTCAGAAATAGAGGGAGTGAGGGAGAGAGAGAGAGAGAGAGAGATCAAAGAAGTAAAAACAGAGCATCAGTGACTGAGTTAAGGCAAAGCATGTGGTTCGTACATGTCTTTTTATGAATTCAAAACTGAATGATACAATAAAGGCAATGGCATCCTGCCTCTCGTACCGATGTTCATGATGCTGTCTTTCTCTGGGTTGAAGAAGAGCCAGTCGTAGAACAAGGCCAGTTTGGCATTGGATGCAGCAACATTAGACTGCAGGGAAAGAGAATTAAAACTTCATTAAAATGGCCTTGTCCACCAAAGTGTTTTGGGTGCTTGAGAGCACTTCAGCAGTTTTCAGCAGCGTTTTTTTAGTGGAGATGCTTTGCTTGCTATGATATAGAATATCCGTTACTAGTATCTCATTTCACAGATAGTTTATTTCTGTATTGTTTCTATATAAAATGTCTATGCAATGTAAAGTATTTGCTCTGGCTCTTGTTTTTAGTTATTTTTTTTTTGTTATTATGCTTTTTGTTGTTGTACAAACAGGATGTGGCAGTTGGTTGGTGTGGTATATGGTATATATAAAAAGTGACGGTGATGAACGCTGCGTTTTACTCAAAGTTGAACACTCTTCAACTCTCGGAAACCGGTAAAAAATTCTGAGCGCTGTGAGCACCTTGTCAACGCGGCACTCCCATTGGAAACAACTGGAAAAATATGCTAGTCTTGTGGAAAAACGCTTTGGTGGACACGCTGTCTAAGAATCTTCACTCTCTGACAGTAGATGGCACTTATGGTACAGCAGAAATATAGCAGTTACCCTGGTTACCTCAAAAAAAAAAAAAAAACGTATAAAAACTATTTTATTAGGCATTATTCGGAGGTGTTATGAAAAGAAAACGCCATCAAAACTCTCCATGTCGAAAGGTGACGAGTTTGCAGGTATGATATAAACACCATAAGGTAAACATTACTGTCATAATTCATCAACAGTAGATCAAAGTAATCATTTGGCATAAACATGGGCTATTCACTGACTGCGAACTGCTTTAAAAGCATGAGTCTGTAAAACATGCAACAGTGCTGCATTTTTACTTTGAAACAATGCAACACTCACATTTGTTTATTTATAAGTTTATTTATAAGTTTAAACATTACATTAAGCCATTTCACAATTATTGGTTGTTTTCTCATCCCCAAATGTAAGAGCTCTTGAAATTATAATTAAGACATTTCTTATACCATTTTAAGATATTTGAGACTTTTTATGACCTTAAATTTGATAAAACTTAATTTAAGACTTTTTAAGGACCTGCGGGGACCCTACAAAGATTAGAAATGTTTTTAGTATTTGCTTACCGTGCAGGTAGTCAGGAGCCAGCCAATAATCGCCCAGCGTGGCAAAATGTCAGAGCTCAGCACTTCATTGGATGGATGAACCACACCACATATATAACGAATAAGGTCACAGCGCAGTGATTGGCTCTCAGCTGTGGACAGATACTGCCGCTGAAACCAGTCCTGATAGCGCTTCTGCTGGCCAAACCGAACCTGCAGCCAGGGAGAGCAAGAGCGTTTGACTTTCAAGTCATAAAGGAATTATGGTGTGCATGTCAGGTATCAGTCTTTGTGCGTTTACCCTCGAGGTCATGAACAGCAGCTTGGTCTCCATATCAGGGGTGAGTCGGCAGGCCAGAAACTTTCGTGAGGTTCTAGAGGTGAGGAGCTGCAATATACCTGGAGTGGGACGGGGCAACAAGAAAGAGTAGTTCAATAACACATACACATACATCTTTACTGTGCATACTTCTGTCAACATCTGAAGTATTACTGTAGAAATTCCCTCACACACACCTGTAAACTGTGGGCTAAGGGTCTGAGGATTGTGCAGCAGGTCTCGCCACAGCAACTCCATCTCAGGAATACGAGCCACGTTCTGTAAGAGTCTGACCAAATCCCTCCCGATGATAAAACACTCCATGAACTGTCAAAACACAATCACATAGCAATTAAACACATGATTCGCCACTGAATAGGAACACAACATGAAACAGCAACCAAAACATCTGTAACATTGCAGTGAAATAAAATATTCACTGAGAAAATTTTTTTTTTGATCAAATAAATCCAGCCTTGATGAGCATAAGAAACTTCTTTCAAACACATTAAAAATCTTATGAACCACAAAGGTAGTGTATATAAATATTTTATTTGTTCACCTGCACAGACCATTAACAGATATCAGAGAATAGTAATATTTACTTAATCTCACTTAAATTAAATGTCTTTTATATTGCTTATTATTTGATTAACAACATAACTATTAGTTGAAGCCCCAGTGGACAGTAAGACCAGGAACATTTACATAAGGTACGTACAGTCAATTTTGATTTCATGCCGTTTTTAAATCTGTTGAATAATTGCTGGCAGCCTAATTTAATCACAGCTGGTTCAGGCCCAAGTCACAAGTTAAATCCCAAGTGTTCTCTTGAGAACCGCTGACCCAGATACAGACATCACAATCCTGCTTTAGTGTCCTTGAACGAGCCACTTCACCTCAGCCGGCTTCAGGGGGAGTGTCCTTGAAATTAGTCTACAGCAAGTCGTACTGAATAAAAACTATTTACCTTTCAATTTATTTCTGGCCTTTTTATAGAGAAAATGCAATTAAAAAAATGTTGCAATCCAGATTCAAAGTTTTGCATCATGGCTCAATGTGTCAAGAGTATGTTGGCTCAAAAATCAACTTGAGGTGCATCCTAGAAAACAAATACTATAACTATAACTCATTAACACAAACACGCACGCACGCCAAAAAAAAAAAAAAAAAATCCCCCACAATACTTTTGCTTAATGTACACTACTGATCAAAAGTTTGGAATCAGAATCATTTCTGAAAGATCATGTGACACTGAAGACTAGAATAATGGCTGCAGACAGGAGTAAATTACATTTAAAGCCAGTCGCACTAGACTTTGAGCATATGAAATTTCTACGGACACTGCAACGGACGTGATATGATGTAACATTTTGCAGCGTCTTTCTAAAAAACAATTTAAAAATAACAAATAATAATAATAATAATAAAAAATCCATAACATTAAAATATACAATTTACTCAAATATACACTTTACTGCAAAAAGTTTGTATTCTTTTAATTCATCTAAGTAAGAGGTCACGTCGTGGCACATCAATCTTCTGTTGGTCATGCGCCTCCATGTGATACGAATTCTCCTCCCACATTAGCAGGTGTTGGTCAATGGAACGAAAACATTTATTTTAAATTGTAATAATATTTCACAACATTACTGTTTTTACTGTATTTTTGATCAAATAAATGGTGCCTTGGTGAGCATAAGAAACTTCTTTCAAAAGCATTAAAAAATAACCAAAACATAATTATTCCAAACTTTTGACAGGCAGTGTAACTCTATATTAAAAAAAAAAAAAAAAAAAAAAAAAAAAAAGCATTATGTCCAGATTTGAAGTTTTTCCTGTACTCACCCTCTCTCTGAGCAGTCCGATGCAGAAGTCAACCTCTCTCTGTCTGAGGGTCAGCAGGTTTGGCGTCCCATGGTCCACTATGAGCCTCAGGTATGTGTACACAGACATGGCCACTAACATCCCACTCTTCAGCACCCACTCTCTGTCCATCACACAAAAACATTCATGAAACTGACAATAAACTCACCCTGGTCTATTTGCATGGACGTAGTTACCGCCCACAGTGCAACAGTCACATCACATGCTGTTTGACTCAGAACCTCTCACCTCTGGTCCACTAAAATCTCCAACACGTTCTCTGCCAACCACAGGTTTTTGTTGGAGATGTCTCCCCCTGCAGATTGGCGTAGGTTAGACATACAATACTAAGGGGGCACGTAGTAAATATGTAGCATGACTTGCATTTGTGTGTGAACGCACCAGCGATCTGTTTCATGAGTGTCATGAGAACACCATCTGCTCCAATGACTCCGCTCTTCACCAGCTCTCTGACCAACCACACCAGCTGCCCACACAAAAAGAAGAGACGTCAACAGTGCTGTTAACGAACATGAAAACTATTAAACATTTTTATAATTAATTGAAAAAAGCATAAATATTTAAAAAAATTAAATAAAAATATTGAAAAACTTAAATGTTTAAGTTGAAGTACTGAAATTATTAAAACTAAAATAAAAAAATAAAGCTAAATAGCAATATTTAAAAAAAATAATAATACAAATGACAGCACATAAAATTACTAAAAATGAAAACTAAAAATATAAAATAAAATTTA
This sequence comes from Hypophthalmichthys molitrix, assembly GCA_037950675.1. Lineage (NCBI taxonomy): Eukaryota > Metazoa > Chordata > Actinopteri > Cypriniformes > Xenocyprididae > Hypophthalmichthys > Hypophthalmichthys molitrix. The sequence continues at coordinate 19,414,838 of CM075510.1, read as the reverse complement.
ATTCTAAATATTACTAAATATTACTAGTATATAAATAATACTAAAAACACTCAAATCAACAGCACAAACAACAGCACACCTGCGTGCGGCACACGTCCTGCAGCTTAAGGAACTTTTCCATGAGGATCTGGTTGATTTTTATGAGCACCACGTTCATGCCGTCCCGATTCACCAACGTCAGGTCCCTGTAGCACTGCAGGACACAATGCTACGTTAATGGTGGGATTCTGGGAGAACTCTTAGAGTAGAAGAGCATTCTGTGGTATGTATGTGAATCAGATCTCATGTGTGAAGCATCAACATACCCTCTGTGCTTGTGGGGGCTCTGTGAGCAGGAGCGTGAAGAGACCCAGACACACCTCCTCATGCTGCTGTGGACCCTTACACACCTGCACACACACCATCCCAATCAAACATCATCAACAACAATGGTTCTAAATACAGCCAATTTCATTTCTCAACTTGTTTTTTTAGTTCTTTTAGACACTTTTATTGATCTTAGATCTCAAGTCAGTCACAAAATGAAAAGAAATGTTGAAGAGAAGACAACAGATTCAAACTCATGTACTTCACGAGCACCACGTTAACATGCACAAACCAGTGGGCCAAACCTCATGCTGTTCTTCTATCTTATAAGCCAGTGGGTAAATCTAATGTAGCATACCACTGTTGGAGACATTTATGATTACATAATGCTGACGGTTTCAATTACTATTTTTAAACAACTGTATGCAGTATTCAGTGTATAGTATAGTAAGTTAGCCTAGTATTCCATTCCACACACAGTCATCATAGCAACAGCTATGACATACACCACTGCAGCAGATTGTGTTTTGAAAGAAATTAACACTTTTATTCAGCAAGGATGCATTAATTATTTTCGAAAGTGACAGTAAAGGTATTTATAATGTTACAAATGATTTCTATTTCAAATAAACACTGTTCTTTTGAATTTTCTATTCATCAAAGAAACTGGAAATAAAATGCATCACAGTTTACACAAAATATTATATTAACTACATTCAACCTTGATAATAATAATAAAGGTTTCTTGAAAACCAAATCAGCATATTAGAATTATTTCTCATCATGTGACCATGAAAACTGGAGTAATGGCTGCTGAAAATTCAACTTTACCATCACAGGAATAAGTTACATTTTAAAATTACCTTACAAACATTTTAAAATTAGTAATTAAATATTCAAATTTTTAAATTTGCTTTAATGGTAATATGTTTTAATAAAGATTTGTGTCCTTTATATTTTTTTTTTGTAGTAACCGTTTTATAAAATCAATAAAACACGAATGTTGTATTTCTGAAGTGGTTGCAGGGTCTTCACTGAATGTCTCGAAACAAATCCCTTCCACCACAACTATACTCCAAATATAGCACAGTACTTTATTGCTTAAATAAACTGGCATTTCTTGAAACATAACAGGCATTTGCTGGAAATCCACATTATGAATTACAAAGTAATAAGTTAAGGCCACATATCTGACTCACATGATCTGCATGTGTAGATCCATGTGTAGACACAGACACCGAAATCTAATACTTCCCTACTATGTAGTATGCGAAAAAACACCAACAGAGTCGTATGTCCGAATACACAGTATTTGAAAAACAGCTGGCAAAAAGTGACCTAATATTACCGAGATTCTAAAGTGCACAATCGATGGACACTTTACTATCCCATGAGGCCACTGAAGAGGATTTATAAATGGCCGTGAAGTGATAGAAATGACGCTGATAGGTTGCATGACCTTATGAGATGTAGTATGTCTAAATTTCATTCATACTACCCAAATTCATACTATATAAAACATTTTTTAAACGATCACAAAAGTGATGTATATTCAAATGTAGTATCTAATCAGAAAACATGCGCTTTCAGACACACTTTGGGACCAAAGGATTTTCAATCAATTAGTTAACTCATAATTGGTGAATAAGCAATTAAAAATCACTAGTCTATTTAGATCAGATGTCTATTTCTTTGTCACTTGATATATTTAAAATTACCATACTTAGGGTTCACACACAATGTGTTTTTGCTGTTAAAAATGAGGTGTAGGTCAGTAGAACGCAAAAAGCGCAAGGTCTAGAGACGTGTTTTTTTAAAAAGTTGAACTTCTTTTAACATGAGCGGTGCATTTTTAGAATGCTGTGTCATGCATGAGACGCTACAAAAGACACGAGAAGCGAGCGCGGCGGTTAAAGATGTCCGTCTAGCATGTTTTCATTGAAAAATAATGGAAATGTAGCGCAGTGGAATGGAAAAATGCATTGTATGTGAACTGTGAATGGCCCCCAAGTATAGGAATGTTTTCAAGAAGAGTCAACAGATATATTAAGGTCATGTGGACATATAGTTCTCAACATAAACATTCAAAAAGAACAACATTTTGCTGTGCTTGAAAATACATTTAAATTCTACATAAATTTCATTTTTGTATTCTACAAATTTTTATTACTTGTCCAGGCCTGAAAAATCACAACTTTAAAAATCCATTACATGTTCAGGTTTTTATGATGTGGGAATCCTGATGTGTGTTATTTTAGGTGGGTGTGACTAATAAACACTCACATGAGCAGTGAGGGCATCATTGGCTTCCCGCTCTGACAGCCCATTGGTTATAGACGTGGTGATGCTCACACACCTCTCCAGGCGCTGAAACACACACACACCAACTGGTAAGCACATTACAGAGGCATATGGATGCATGCATGAACATCATGCCAAAAACATCAAAAACAAAAGAATATTGTAGGAGTTAATACAGCAGACATTTAATCATATGGGGGAACAAGCTATATTTTTTAAATATATTAATATTATAATTAATGTAATAACAAAAGCAACAACAATAAATGTAATTTTATAATTACATTAATAGATTTTATGATAATGCATATAATTAATTATAATTGAGTACTGTTTTATATTTATATTTTTGTAATGGAGTTATGATTATTATATTAAAATACAACCAATTCCATATATCAGTGCTTACTAAACAAAGCTAATTTCTAACACATTTTTCATAAATATGTGTATTGCTGTTAATATAGACATTTGACAGATAGATAGACAGATTGATAATCTAGCTCCCAAAAGTTCATAAATAAACAGTCAAATCTCAATTGAAGGACACGACTGCAGCACTGTTTAGTACCTTTCCAAGCAGACGGAGAGTCACTGATACCATCAACTGTCATTTTGTACACATGTCATACTAACATCATTGTGTTCAACACACATCATGTTTACACTGCTGCCGCAACTCCTTCCTTTACATTTCAATAATCAAATAAGCTGATAAAACACTACCAAAACCACCCCTGCAACTATCAGCCCTGTTCTGAGTGATCTCATAAGTCTGATAGTGTCAACTTCTCAGTTCTGCTTGTCCTTTTGTTATTGTACTTAGTTTTCACCATGTTTTTCTTCACAAATATGTGTTGTGAAGGATGAAGTTGACGGCCAAAGGGAATGAGTCGATCCCTACCTCCTCCAGCTCATCTTTAGCGTCCAGGCTGGTGGACACCAGAAGGCGACCCTGTGCTTTACCCTTAGCCGGCGAGGGCTCCATCTCCTCCCGCCTCGCTGCACCCACACACACGGGACCTGACGGGGGTTTAGGGCGCTGTTTAAAACCCTTCTTTCACTGTTTAAGTGGGACTGTGGGGCTTATGAACTAGTTAACCCTCTCTCCGCCCAGTCCTAGGTGCCTACAGTGTGTTTACGACTCTTAATTCGCCACCCTCGCGCGACCACTCCAGTGTTTCCACAGTGTCCGACTGTAACAATTCAACTTCCGCAGGGCATGGTGGCCTAGCGGAAGTGTTCCGAACGCGGAGTGAAGGCGGAGCGAAGAGGCTCCTTTATACCAATCGCGTGCAGGGCATTTTTATTGACGTGGCAGTTGACCAATCACGGTGATGGTACTGCTAACGACACCCGTTAGAGAAAAAGAAGCCCGTGCAACTTGACATGAACGCTGCTTCTGTGTAAACGTGGGTATAAACTCAGACAGTAAACAATACGGATGGGATGCAAATAACAAACAATAAAGATGGGATGCAAATAACAAAATAGCAAATGACACCTGGATAAATACGTACTGACTTTTAAATGGATTAACAGCAGGCATTAATTGTATGTATATATATATATATATATATATATATATATATACATATATATATATATATATATATATATATATATATATATATATATATACATACAATTAATGCCTGCTGTTAATCCATTTAAAAGTTAGTACGTATTTATCCAGGTGTCATTTATATATTATATATATATATATATATTAATATAATAATTAAAGGGATTTTTTTTATTTTTTGGACATGATTCGAAACGGTTAAATGGTCCTGAAAAAAAAAAAAAAAAAAAAAAATAGTCACACTGTAGGCTACTGTTCGCGGTCAAAAATGACCGCATTGGAAACGAATGGGAAGCGAATTTAGTAGCTAGTGGAAGCGTTTAGTACTGCGCCCAAACAAAATCTTACTGAAAACTAATTTTTGAGATATCAGCTTCAAATTTGGAACACAACTTGTTCTCACAGTTTTAGAGTAAAACATGTTTTGGAAAATACATATTTCATATAAAAGTTAAAAAAATATATTTTAAATGCATTTTTCATAATAATAAACTTAACCTTCTATAACTTTTTTTTAGTTTCACTTTTTACACTTTTTTGCCAAGTGTCTTCTTTAAAAAGAGACCAAACGTAAGTCTGTGCTCCAGAGCATTCACGATTTACGAGTTTAAAAGTTTAAAGTTGGAAATTTCATTTTCAGGTCTATACTCAAAAACAGGTAATAAATGGATCATAACTATTCAATGAATGTAATTTAGGATAAAATCCCCTAAAATACAAACTATCAAATAAAAAACATCAAACTAAAATATAGTACATTCATTTAATTGAAAACATAAAAAAATGGTCATTTTTGACCGCCACATGAACAGCACCAAAGGGTTAATGCAATAATAACAAAAGCAACAATAATTGTAATTTAATAATTATTACATCAATATAATTAATATTAATTATAATTAAGTATTATTAATATTATTGTAATTGTCAATTGTGATTATATTAAAATACAACCAATGCCATATCAGTGCTTTTCAGCAACTAAATTGCCTATTAAATGTAGCTTATAATCAATCAATCAATCAATCAATCAATCTATCTATCTATTGACACTAACTTGAGAAGTCTACCTTTGTTTGAAATATGAAGTTAAAAAGCTATCTTAAATAACATATCTAGCTTTAAAATATTGTATTAATGGCTATATTGACATTTAATGGCTTTTCATGAATATTTAAACAGTAAAACAACTAAGATGCATGTAATGCTGCAAAAATGAAAGAGGTAAAGATTTTTGCTAACAGAAAATAATAAATGTGGCAATTTTCCCCAGTATAAATGGTCTTTATGTACAACTTATTGTGCTAATATAGCAGTACTTACCTCATTATTTTTCAAAAGGCTGACTTTGTGTGACAAATACCACATTACTGAATACCATTAAAAGCACAAGAATTTGTAAAGATGGCTCAATGTTTTTAATGTGTTTATTTTACACAATCCACCTCCCCCGAACATAACTAAAAAACACAATAATCAATTTGAACTTCACTTGAAGACTTTGTATTAATATATAGCAATATCACCCACAGACCCAGCTATCCAAATCACACATAGAAGACAGATAAAACATTACAATCATTATTCACGCCCTCCGAACAGGAAAGCAAGAGGAGCTGCATCTTAAAGACTGTACATCTGACATTATCACTCAGGATCTCATGACACAGGACGTCCGCCATCATGTCCACGTGGTGCATTGCTACAGTTTGACTGACAGCTGTCACAGCAGAAGATAAGTGATGTGGGAAAAACACAGCATTTATTTACATCTGGCCCAGACATTCATGTTTATTTCAAAAATAGAGCAGCATGATTACCCAAGCTTTTAATGCCATCAGAGAATTGTTGGACTGTTTCCTCTCAGGATGTACTGTATGCAGTCTTCGGCACAGGAAATGGATCAAAGATTTCGGATTGTACTGAAATGTAACAGCCAACCTAGACGACTCTGACCCCAGTGAGATTTGATGGCTCAGCAGTGTCATCGCAACAGGAAATGTTTCTGTCCAAATCCTCATTACCTCAGCTTAGACACAGGGAGGTGAGCAGCGCTGCACCGTTAAAACCTTATAAAACACCAGAATCTGTGAAAGCTTTCAGAATGGAGAAGAAATGTGTGATTCAATTTGATCTTACATTTGCTTCATATTTATGGAATTTGGCATAGCTGATATTTTGTCGTGCACAGCAGGAAGTTGTTGGTTGGAAAGTTTCATATGTTATCAGAAAATACTGAGTGCATTTTAATGAAGATGATCTTCAAAACATTGTGAGCTGATAAATATTAAAAGGTGTATGATATGATTCAACTGTCCCTTCAAGCTCTGAACCTAACAAAGATATTATGCTTACTGAAAACAAAAGTCAAAATGTACTCATTTACCAAGTATAACTCCTCCTGCTCTTGTCCACAATCATCACGTTCTGAAGAAATGTTTTCATAATCCTTCATTAAAATGTAACAGAATGTAGTTGAATGACCATAATTCTAAGTTTCCAGCTACTGAAAACCGTTCACATATTTGTTGTTCGCATAATTGCAAGTTAGAAACATTTGAGGAAAAACAATTAAAATGGCAGCAACTTCGACTTGAAGGAAGTACACATTTTAAATGTCTACACATTCAGCTGTTTGCATCATTATTGGTGTTATTTTATTATAGCTGTGTATCACATACTTTCTTTGTTCTTCAATATTTTACAAGAGAATATAGAGGTGATGTAGTTACATGTTTTGCCATAATACTATGGTTCAAAAGTTTGGGGCTGGTAAGTTTTTTTAAAAAGGTTTTAAAAAGAAGTTTCTTATGCTCACCAAAGCTGCATTTATTTGATCAAAATTACAGTAAAAACAGTAATATTGTGAAATATTATTACAATTTGAAATAAAATATTAAAATATCTTTACTGTTACTTTTGATCATTTTAATGCATCCTTGTTGAATAAAAGTATCAATTTCTTTAAAAAAAAATCTTACTGACCCCAAAATTGTTTGAGTCCAAGCCCGTGAATGATTCAGAGTGGAATCTCAGATTTCATAAATGCAGCAAAAATATAACATCAAAATAAACCAGGAATGATCAAATTCAATCTTGATGGATAAAATCAAGATCCATTTGGAAATGTCACTTTACGGAAGTTAAACGTTGTCATTTCTTGACTTTGAGGGGAAAGTAAATCCTGCTATTAAATGAACACAAGAACATCCCTGGGCTAGTTTTAGCTGAAACACTATTGCAACATCAAGGGGCCGCTTACACTACAGCGTTTTAACTTTTTATGCATTTGGTCGTTCATTTACATGACAACAGCGTTTTGGGGGCCTGAAAATACAAACTTTTAAAAACGGGTTTCAAAGTGTCTCTGTGTAAACTGCAAAAACGCGAGTTTGTGAAAACATGCAAATGTGTATTACATGTTCAGCCTATAGGCGTGTAGTGTTTCTTTACAAAGTGACATTGCCACCTACTGGCCTGGCAGGAAATACAGTGTTAATACCACATGTTAATACCGTAAATACCGTAAAAGTTGTCATCTGCATGCAAAAAACGCAAAGGAAAAACTTTTCCGTTTTTAGAACATTGTTGTCGTGTAAACATAACCCAATACTTGTGGAATTCTGCAGGGAAATGGTCTTGAGCTCTGAGAACAAAATCCACAATTGCACATTTCTATGCTTTCTTAATCATACTTGACATTTATTATAATTATGTGCGTAACTTTCATCTGTGCTTCAAAACCCTCTGGATCAGTTTTGGCTAATGGAAGAATTTTGAACTGACCTGCATCCCAGAGGAGGAATCGAGAACATTTTGCATGGCTAAAAAAAAAAAAAAGGGACTACAGCTCTGTGTCTCTGTATGACCAAAAACAAGAATGACAACAAACAGACCCAAACAACTCCTGATGACTGCTTTTAAAAAACTGGACAAAGACCTATCACGACAAAACAAAATTCAAAACTCCTACAAGACCTGGACAGGTATGATATCACACCAGCAGAAGGTCCTGCGCTTAAACATTCAGCTTAACAGTCACCGATCTGATGGTGTGTTATATCATTGTCCATTTGTCTAAACGATTCTGCTCAATTATTGTTTTTTCTTTTTGAGTTTACTTGGCAAAAACCTGTCATAGCAACATTCCCATGAAGCAATAACATGAAAAGTTGGGAGATGAAAGATGAATAAGACCCAGTTTTGAAACATTACTCTCCAAGTTTAGTCTTTCATCCTTTCGTCCCAGTGAAGGGCTGCCTTGTCCCAGACTGCCCCAGTATTTGTTTAGATGTGTTTGTTTTGTAGCTCTTTCTCTCTGTCAGTCAGTTTTTAGGCATTGTTGGAGTTGACCTCTCCTAGCAGCCAGTATGTCCTCATCCGTCCCTTTCCCTTCATCTCAACATCCCCCCTGAGCTCCAGCTGGAAGCAGTTGAATTCTTCCAGTATGGCCCGAGTGGCTTCTGACACATGGATCTTCAGGGCTGATGGAAGAGGTATCAGTACACAGCAGATTATATTTAAAAAAACATCACACAATATATCATTATATTGTTTTGTTGCTAGCGTAAAAAATACAACTTATAATTTATTATAATAAATTCTAATTTATGTAAAATAAACTGCAAAAATGAGAAAATGAGTCACTCAGAAACTGACATCAGAACTATTAGTACATTAACATACAATTAAAATGTTTTTACTGTCAATTTTGATCAATTTAATGATCCTTGTTGAATAAAAGTAGTAATTTCCTAAAAAAAGAAAATCACCCAAAAATGAAAATTCTGTCAATAATTACTACATCTACATTTGTACATCATATAAATTATATTTTAAAATAGATTCAAATAGAAAACAGTTATTTTAAATTGTGATAATATTTGTAAAAATAAATGCAGCCTTGGTGAGAATAAGAGACTTCTTTCAAATAAATTTTAAAAAACTTAACTTTTGAACAGTAGTGTAAATAACAACTACTGCGGTGAAAGAAACCTTGACTAACATTATAAATGGACTTCAGGGAAAAAGAAATGCAACAAAAATGTAGAATACAACCCCTTTAAAAGTCTGGAGGCACCTCACCTTCTCCATTGGATTCCATGCGTGAAGCTGTGTTGACTGTATCGCCAAACAAACAATACCGAGGCATCTTCAAACCAACCACTCCTGCACACACGGGGCCTGGATACATGAAAACACACACCCACACATACATAACCGTCAGTCAAACCTCCCCATTACAGTCAGTCATGAACAAACAGATATGTCCTTAGAGAGGGCAGACTGCTCTGTGCTCTACTTGTACTCTATTAAACACTTTCATGACCCATGATCCTCACCGCTGTGGATGCCAATGCGTAGGCGGAGCTGCTGGCTGGGTCGGTGGCGGATTCTAAAGGAGTGAACAGCCTCCAGTAGAGCCAGAGACATGCGGGCAATCTCTCGTGCATGCAGTTTCCCATTCCTCATGGGAAGTCCTGACACCACCATGTACGCATCGCCAATGGTCTCCACCTGGGGGCGCCACACAAAAACACATTATTACCCTTGTGAATAGGAAGCGCACTTAATTCTACTGAATGTGCACTGGTAGTGTATTTTAAATTTTAAAAGTATATTAAAATAAATCTGTACTAGCAGATATTATAATATTAATTAAATTAAAGGCTATTTAAGTGTACTTAAAGAGAGTACTTTTTCATGACTTTTTTAACACACTTAATTGGGATTTTTGGTTACACTTTATTTGAAGGTGTCTGTGTTACAGTATAATTATGCATTTAAGTATTGAATAATAGTAATTAACTACATGTACTTACTATAGAATTAGGATTAGCAGTTACGCTTTATTTTAAGGTGTCTTTGTTATGCTGTAATTATACCTTTAAGTACTGAGTAATATTAAGTAACTACACATACTTACTATAGGGTTAGGATTAGAGGTTGGTTTGGTTTAGGGTTAGTTGTATGTAATTATGCATTATTTATAGCTATTATTATAGTAACTACATGTAACATATATAACACTAAAATAAAGTGTTACCGGATTAGCATTAGGATTTGGTTTAGGGTTTGTTGCATGTAATTATGCACAATTTGTAGTAATTACTATAGTAACTACACATGGACACAAGGACAGTGTAAAAAAGTGTTACCAGATTTTACATTTGGTTACACTTTATTTTAAGTTTCTCTTGTTACACTGTAATTATGCAAATAATAACTGAGTAATATTAATAAACAACATGTACTTATAACATGTACTATATAATTAGGGTTTGGTTTAGGGTTAGTTAACCCTTTAAAGACGTACACTTATTTTGATGTGTTGACTAACGTACTAAAGCAAATATAGTGTGTGCAATTCAATGTTACATTTAAAGGTAATATATTTTAAATGCATTAAATTGCAACTTCATCTTTATAAATATATGTAATTACTGTGTAATTACTAATTTATTTAAATACATGACAAAAGTTTCAATAGAAATGACATTGAAGTATGTTTAAAGTATATTTAACGTTTGTCAGTACATTCAACTGTAAACTTTAACCATATTTTAAAGACAATAGAAGTAATTATGAAATTACATTAAGTCCTACTTAAGTGGGTCAAAAAACATTTTCACTTAATTGCAACTAACATGCAATAAAGTGCCTGAAAACATTATATTCAGATTGGACTTTAAGTCGGCACGAAATCAAAATTGACCCCATTTACTTTGTTAGTGCACATTACTAGTCTTGTAGTCTGTGCAAGTTCATTCACAAAAAAATCTCTGTAACCTTTAATCAATATCTGAAAATGTATGGGTAGAACATCCTCTTAAAATGTCAGTCTGCTGTGAGCTTTGACATCAAGGTGAATGGAACGCCTACTTTTCTATATTCAATCAATTCCCAGCGGACAAAAAACAAGCCACACCCTATTTTCACTCAGAAAATACATTACAATACTAATATAAAGACGGTCGCAACTTTAATTACACTGACTTTAAGTATATTCATTTAAAGTATATTATTTCTGTAATGAGTACTCTTTTTAAAAGTATACAAAAGTATACTACTTTTTCACAAGAGTCGGCTCACTGATTGTGAGATGCATCTCAGCCACTTAAACTAACCCGAGCACTCATGTCGTTGAACAGACATTGAATGTGATGACTGTCTGGAATTACCTTGTACACATCAAAATTGTCGATGATTGCATCAAAGCAAGTGTAGAGATCATTCAGCAGTGTCACCACCTGTGGCATGTACAAATTGACAAATAGATAACTCAATACTGCACTCATGATTGTCGCAGTAAACTATAAAATTAGCCTATAATTATTTCCGTGCATCTCCTTCAGGAGTGTTTACTGAATTATACCCGCTGTTGAAGGTTTTCTGACCTGCATTGGTGTGCTCTCAGCTGATAATGCGGTGAAGCCCACAATGTCACTGAAGTAGATGGTGACTGAGTCAAAGGCTTCCGCCTGCACCATCTCTCCTCGCTTCAGCTGCTCAGCCACTGAGCTGAAACAAAAAACACACACAGTGAGACACAGCCTCATGCCAGTGATGAATTCAACTGACAAAAAAAATAAATAAATAAAAAAAATAAAAAAAATAAAGGCCAAAAGATGGCTTGTGGATTCAGACTTTTAGACAGATTGTCACTTGTTCTCTTTTTTATGTTTTATAAAATCTGTGCACATCAATTTGTATGAATCATCAAAATAAACAGTTCAAATCATTATAAAGAATCAGTTCAAATGAAAGAATCACATCAGGTATTGGTAGTGCTTCCAAAACTGAAAGCAGAAATAAACAGGAATAAAAATCATTTATAAATATGAAAGATATGTGTGGGACTCACTGTGGGAGGATCTGATAGAGCAGAGCTTCAGCTTTACGTTTCTCCTCATGGTACGCCTGCGTCCTCTCCTCCACTAACTCCTCCAGGTTATTGGCATACTGCTCCATACGGGACAGGAGGTTATCCAGGATGTTGGAACCATATCCACTGAGGCCAAAACAGAGAAGGTGAGGCAGAGACAAGATATGTGAATGTGTGTCTGACTAACATTATAAATGGACTTCCCTTTAAAAGTCTGTACTCAAATCTGTATGAGTTTCTTCTGTTGAACACAAAAGAAGATACTTTGAAGAATGTTGGTAACCAGAGAGTTGACAGTAGCCATTGACTTCCATGGTTTTCCATACTATGGAAGTCAATGGATACCATCAACTGTCTGGTTACCAACATTCTTCAAAACATCTTCTTTTGTGTTCAACAGAAGAAACTCATACAGATTTGAAACAACTTGAGGGTGAGTAAATGATGACAGAATTGTAATTTTTGGGTGAACAATCCCTTTAAGAGACTATTTATTATATAAGAGTACTTTTAAAAAAACGAATTTTTAATTATATTAATTTTTTATTATATTTTTTAATTTTTTATTTAGATAAACAGCACTACAGATATAGGGTGACTTAAAATGATAAAAAGTGTAAAATAAACATTGACCAGTTACATTATCTAAGAATAAACACAGTACGATATGCATATAAATTTCAACCAAAGATTTTGATGTTGAAAAAAAAATCTGTCAAGTCACTTGTTTATGATATGATTTGTGTTTCAGGTACCGGTTATTCTTGCGGAGCAGTACTTTAATCTGGTTGAAGTCCGGCCTCTCGTTGACATCTTCTGACCAGCAGCGCTGCATCAGCTGTCCCATCTCATCGCTGTGGCTCTGAGGACACAGCAGCGGACGCAGGTACGGCCATCGGCCCTCCACCACACGCTCTATGATCTCTAAACCACAAATTACAGACAGCACAGGAGAGCATGTAAATAAACATTCTCTGGAAAATGAGTTACACAACACTCTTCCACACAAGAAATAACATGCACAGATTAAAATATAGATTTAGCATATCAAATTTCACAGAAAAACAGTGAGAGTGATCAGATTTCCTGCTGGTGTGAGAAAAAAAGCGACAGAGACAGACAGAGAGCAAATATGTGAGAAAAAGAAAAAGTAAAAGAGATGAAAGTGTCATTCACAGGTTTTGAGAAGACCTTGGACTTAACAAATGTTTTCACAGCAATCAACGCAAGCGATGATGACACAATGCTGTCACGACCTTCCTGTCCCACTCCACATCTCACTACACTTGGGAATACGTCAAATAAAAGCTCCTTTATCTTCATCATTGAACCTTTAAGCAGATCGCTGGCTCTAAAATATGATTGAATGAATCGATTTCAAACCAGCTGTAGCTTATATATACACAAGTGTGGCTACTAGTGGCACCAACCCTGTTTGCCATTGTTTATCAGGTACATAGTCCCGTTTTAAAGTTGAGCCAATGGTGCCACTCAAACAAACAGATAGTAGTACAGAAATTTAAACATTGTGACTTTAATACATTTAATTATTTATTGGTGTCTAAAATTGTATAACTATTGCCTATGTTCCCTTGTGAAAAAGAAATGTGCTTAATTCTACTGAATGTGCACTTGTAGTGTACTTCAAAACTTCAAAGTATATTTTTTTAAAAACTGTTCTTGCAAATAATATAATATTAATTAACTACAAGGCCTTATTACTTAGTACACTTTCATGACTATGTTTCTATGTTATTCTATATTACACTTAAAGTTAATACATTTTAAACATAATAAATTGCAACTTAATCATTACAAATGTGTAATTACAATTATATTTAAATACATGACTTACAACTATAATACATTTTAATTTAATTGCAATTAACGTGCAATTAAGTGTCCGAAAACATTACATTCATTTCACACTTAAGTATATTATTTTAAACTATTATTTTTGTATTATTTTTCTATCTATCTATCACTCTGACTATGCAAACTGTTAATGCCAGATTCTCTGTCATTGCTGTCTTTGACTCCCTTTGTTCTCATGGTGAGCTGGCAGTGCTCCAGATTTGCCGCTCATGTTTTGTTGTCTCTGTTTAATGCAGCCACTGGTATGTGTGTGGTGATCTGTTTATGAGTTCAGGTGACATCGCTGAGTTTATGTGAATGTGTGTTTGTGTCCATGTCTCTGTGCATAAATAATACTGACATGGATAGAATGTAAATAAGACACAGAACATAGGCTTCCCATCCCAAAACATGCAAAATAAAGAAAGCAACAGAGACAGTTACTGTCACAGCTGAAAGTGACCAGGATACTTTTAAACATTTAAATGCAGCATAACTTATAAACGATATCTCTACGATATCTCAACACTCAAATAATGTCTAAATGTCATTGCAGTAAAAAAAAAAAGAAGTGCTATTTGTATAAATGCTGCTCAAACTTTTCTCAGAACCAACTTCACTTTTCTGAGCCATTTTTACAATGACTTTTCACGAGTTTGTGTGCCCATGTAATCTTAGCATAAGTGGTAAACAGATTTGGCTTGCTGTCTGCTATAGAGGGACTCGAAGAGGATATTCTACCCGAGCTCCGATTGCCTCCCCATAACAGGCAAAATTGAACAAAAAGGAGGAAAAGGGGAGGAGGAGGGATGCCGAAAGAACTAACAACGGGAAAAGTTAAGATGCTGGTTTTTATACCTTGATATTAATTGGAAGATTAGATGGGTGTACTCCTCCCGAAATTATGTTTAATAACTTCACTTAATCAACTGGTGTTTTATTTAAAACCCAAGTGTGCTGGTGTTACCTTACTTTAAAATAAATGCCACTTGATTTAATATTTAGATATCTACTGCAATGACATTTTAAGTGTGCAAAGACTTTTTAGGCCTCTGTTATTAATGCTTTGGCAAATTGGATTTTGGCTTTTGGAAAGCTATTTTCATCTTGCTCACAAAGTGAGTGAGAGAGAGAGAGAGAGAGAGAGAGAGAGAGGTGAGGTCAATGTAGACACACAGATGACATGGAATGGAAAAATGACATGGAAAAGTGACCCATGTAATCAGTGTAATTAGCTGCGTAATCTGTCTTAACACATTTTATTTAATGCTGTTTTGATTGACATCAAAGTGCTAAATGAGAAAGCACTCTCATCTGCATAATGACTTAACCATTCTCGTGAGTGTAATGCTGCAATATTCATAATCACAAATAAAAACATCTCTTGAAACATGAAATAAAATGCATGTCTCTTTTATGGTTCTCTAGGGGTTAAGCAGCAAGCGAAGCTTTTTAGAGTCTGTAGCTAAAAAGGAAAATTCACCCAAATATGAAAATTCTGTCATGAATTATTTTATGTTATATGAATTAATTTTCCACAAAATACACAAGCACCAATGACATCAGTCACAGCAAACTTATAGCATTGGGTGCATAAATAAGAGTGTCTGATAAAGAAAAGGAAAAAATCTTTAAAAATATAGTGTAACGTGTCAAGTTCTTAGAAATTTACTCATGTTGGTTACTAATTGGTTACTAACTTAAAGTCCCCCTGTAGTCAATTATTTTTTCCCTTAAAACTCATCTTTGATCACCAAAATGACATATTTAAAAAAAAATTCAGGTGAAAAAAATGTCTTCATGCCTTAAAATAGCTTGAATGTAACTCTACACCCTTGCCTCATTTAATATACACGGATCAATGAATATGCAAATTAGCCCCGCCTCCACTCGCTCAACTGAACTGAACTGCTCATATTTTCTGACGCTTAAATTGTGTTTTAAATTATGAATTGGTAAAACGCCTTTGCAAAATTTTTGGACTGCTCTCTCACTGAATCACCTGAAGCGATTTCTCAGTAAAACAGACAGTATCGAGAGAACAAGCAGCCGTTTTCCTCTGTGAATATGCGCTAAATGGATGTTTGACAATTTTGTTGCTTTTTTGAGTTTTCAGATTTAAATAAACATTCAGATGAAATCCTGCAGGCGCCCGTGCCTTCTCCGTACATGAAATAAATGCACATCCTTGAATGAGCGCGGATTTCCAGCGTATTTACTTGAACTTATCAGGTAGGCTAATATCTATGGTTTGATCCATTCCAGAGGCGGCCAAAATCAGAATTTATAATGGACTGAATAGCTCTCTCAGAACTTAGCGTGCGATTCCACACTGACTGAATATGCACATGAATCACGGTCACACGCACACGTTCAGAGCAATATTGTTTTAGCTATGTTTTATAGTATTAAAATATTTCGAAGGACAAAAACATGAACTTTATTGGCTTTACTTCAAGTCAGCTGTCACTTTACTTTGGCGCGAGCCCCTATGCGCTCGCACACTTGGCACGTACAGCCCTTGCAACGGTTCTGTCATTAATTAATATGAATTAAAATAATTAGCCTTTTGCTTGATGACATTATCAAACAGCTAATAATGTGTTGCTAATGTTACACACACCGTTCCTGTTCTTCATCTCAGACAGAGTCAGACAGATGCCTGCTAACAATCAGTATCCTTACAAATGCTTTGAATAACTCAGAACGTCAGTGGAGAAAGGCATATAGTTCATCATAACATCATAATAGACTCGCTATATTGCTAAATCTACACAATTTTTCATATCAACAGAAAATTTACCGGGATAACCTGGCTTCTCTCGAGACTTTCCTGCTTCAGAGCAGTCATAGTTAATGATATGCTAAAACTTGCCGGCACGTTGTTGTGATTGTAGTCTGTGACGTCACAAACACCAACGATTTCAAACCGCGGGTTTTAGACTGTCTTTGGTTTACTGCAGTTTCAAACATAAAATACTTGATTTTCACCACAGGGGGTCTTTAACTAAAATGAAAACTAAAATCATTTCAGTAATATTGCTGAAATAAAATAAAACAAAGAATAAATATTACATAAATCTTAAACTTAAATTAAAAATGTTGCATTGGCATCTAATTGGAATAAATAAGTTTAAGTATAAAAATTAAATAAAACTTAAACTGAAATGAAAATAAATTATATGAATTGTTATATTGATATGTAAAACAACAAAAATAAAAATGACAAAAACAACAACTGACAAACTTAAAATAAAAATTTGTCAAATTTAAGCTTGTCAAATTTTCCCCGTTTTTGGGTGTGAGCAAAAACACGCCATTTTTGTGTGTGTCCTTTTAAATGCAAATGAGCTGCTTCCCCCGGCCCACTTTCCAAAAGAGGGTGGAGCTTTAACAGCTCGCGCTTCGACAACAACAAAGCTGGAGAATCTTACGCAGCCAAAATGGCGATAGTCAGTAACGGTGTTCAGCCTTACAATGTTTAAACTGGAGTTGGACACTGATGGAAAGACTCAGGAAGAAGTTACAACTTTTAAAAAGCATCTGGACGTTTATGAACGGTTAGTGGATAAATTTATGTAGTTGCTGTGGAGTTGATTCAACTCATCGACTAGCATGTGCCGTCATGTTAAACTTTTGTGCAAATCCAGCATTGAACTGACCCTTGTTTGTGAAGCAGTTTGATTCTCTAAAGCAGCCCAACATGGCCTCACCCCCTTTGTAGCATGTTCCCGGGGGCAGGGCTTATGTAAATTTCGTTGTATTCCCTACCAGCTGTTTGTTGTAGTCCTTAAAAAGTGATTTCTGTAAAAGAAAATATCTCCCTTTGAATTGAACTTTGAGCGGCGTAACTTTGCATACGTTGTTTATGCTCAAACAGCAACATCACACACTAACTAAAGTTAAAAAAGTGAAATCATAATCAAGGACTCCTTTAAAATCATTAAATATCATTGATTTGGGGAGTCCCAGCACATGACATTTCTATAATATGATCAGTATAGATGTATC
The DNA here is from genome assembly GCA_037950675.1 of Hypophthalmichthys molitrix. Taxonomy (NCBI): domain Eukaryota; kingdom Metazoa; phylum Chordata; class Actinopteri; order Cypriniformes; family Xenocyprididae; genus Hypophthalmichthys; species Hypophthalmichthys molitrix. The sequence goes on along the minus strand of CM075510.1, from coordinate 19,396,896 downwards.
GCCCTGATATTTCTGACTTTAAGGCCACCAAAAAATCTAAATGAATTTTAATTCTGAAATTAAAAACATGCCTGAAGATGTATGTATGGACTGTATGTATGGATTGCATTTTAATGTATTTTTGAATAAATTAATAGATCTGCACACACACACACACACACACACAAAATAAAATACTGATTATACCGTCACAGTATTGTGTGTGAGATCTGACCTTTAGGGCTGAGACAGGGGCCTTCCAGGTAGAAGACACCTTTCAGCAGGGCGAGTTCCTGGAGGATGATGCCAAAGCTGTAGACGTCACCCTTTTGTGTTCCACATGCAGGTGGGTTGTCGGCACGCAGAAGCTCGGGGGCCGTCCACAGCTTGCCTACAATCGCAAATATTGATGTTACGGGCTTCTTTACACGCACACACTCTGCATCTACGTACATGTTGCCACGGTACTCACGTGCATAGAAAGCGTGCACATCCTCCAAACTGTTCTCCTTGCGGAAAGTTTCCAGACCATAATCTGTGATCTTCAGCACGAAGCGGCTGTCCACCACGCAGTTGGAAGACTTCAGGTTGCCATGGGAGACAATGACGCTGTTGTGAAGGAATGCCATTCCCTGAGTGGTGAAAAGATGACACTCTTACAAAGACATCTGACAGCATCCATCGTATTTACCAACACAGAACCACGAAAATATTCATTACAGACTCTCTTGCAACTGCAATATGCTTTCCGGAGTCATAATTTGCCTGTCAAAAAATTGACATCCTCATAAACCCTTTCAAATTACGTCTCATCCCAACATAATGCCACACTGAGAACAGAATTTTTAAAAATGTAAAGCAGTTCGCTGTAGATTCAAACAGTTACATTTTAGTGTTCTTTTGCCAGAAACATTAAAATAGCATGACATTTTTCCCTTTCCTTCTCCCTCTGAGATTAAGCGGGAAGAAGGTGAGACACTCACCTTAACGATGTCATTGATCAGAGAATAGCGGAACATCCAGTCCAGAGTGATTCCTTCACTCTCCATGAGGTCCTACAGGTCACAAACACACACACAATTACATCATGTGGCTGATGGGTAAGTAAGTAAGCCATTTATAGACTGACTGTTGAAGAGTGTAAACACTAGCAGGGTTTCCATCCAAACGTGAAGTGAATCTTTTCAAAGTTCGCAAAACAAAATAACAACAACAAAAAAACAAAAACAAATGTGAATTAGGTGTGTTTCCATCAAGTTGCTTGAGTGGTATTGGTAACCTAGTAACCAACAGTAAATAAAACACCATCAGTGGAAATAGCTGATTAGTCACATGGGTTTAAGGTTCGCTACGTCAGAATTTATTCGGCAAATGCGATTTCCATTTCACATTATTCACATTAACACTTTTTCGCACAAGTCAAAAACCACCTCAAGTGAGCCTAAAACTTTTTTGCGAATTAAGGGATTATTTTTGTTTTTTTTTCAAAATTTGCTGTTTCCATCACTCGTTTCTGATGTGATACTTCAAAATGCGCATAAAAACGGTGATGGAACATAGCTACGGTGGTGCTTTCAAAACATTGCTCTGTTTGTTGGAGTGGTCTGACAAAGCAACAGTGGCATGAGTTTGGGGGCGGGACTACCAGTTTTTTTTTTAAATCAATTTTGCAGTGTCTTCTAATGGTGCTTTCAAGTCCTCCTGTGAAGTTCATATTTTTAAGAAGTCATAATTTTGACGTCAGGTGCATTCAAATCTCTCTGCATTCAAAAAGTCGGCAGCAAAGATGGCAATGTGCCCTTTCTACATATAATGCAACAAGATTTTTTTAAACTTTACTCTTACAAAATGATGAATAAAGAATGCGCATTGGGTGTGTTCTTGATTTATGTTTTTATTCAATTGATGAAGGTGCTGTAAATTGAATTTTTATATATTCTATCGTAATTATACAATACTATGGTACTTTTTTCATGCAACTTAGTTTTACTGTAATTAAAAAAAACAAACAAACAAAAACATTCATTTTAACAAATTACCATTAATACAGTTGCGTCTATTGCATTTTCTCACTGACAACTCAAAAAATCTAAGTTTCAAAGTTTCCCCACTCATAATTACAACTTTGTTGAGATGTTCATGTGTAGAAATACGATGTTTCTGACATGATAAATGTAAATGAAAAATTACATGATAAATGTAAAATAAATGTAAAAAACAAAAAAAACAAAAATGTTGCTATGGCAAATCACTGAGATTAATAAGTTGAAGTACTAGTTACTCTGAGGCATGGCAAAAGCATGGTACTCTCAGAAAATCAAGAAAACTAGATTTAAACAATAAGGCTAAACGTGTTGAACTATATAACAATAATTCATTTTCTGTCTATAAATGTAACCAAACAGTTGTTCCCTTGTCTAATAAAACATGTAATATATTAAAGCGTCTTTGGTGTTTCAATGGTTTCTACAAAATAAAACCGGAAACTGAGGGTAACGCGGATATGACGCCACTGACAGGCGACTCCCAGACACGTCCCAGATCCTTGGTTAAAATCGCGATTTTCTCACGATTTACAAACAGTTTGAAACATATGGGATTAGTGTAAGTACTCAAGTGAACAAAATATATAACACTGGCCTAGTGGTTTTTGGATATTTTACTGCAAAATTCTTACATATTGTGCCTTTAAGTTTGGGAAAGAACTTACAGAGTGATGGTAGAAAAAGCAAGTGGTGATGATTATTTTTGTGTTTGTGAGCATTTATGTGTTTTGAAACATTTTTTCTGACTCTTAAAATTTGTTTATTTATTAATGCATACAGTAAAATGTTGGCAAAGTAAGTAAAAACTGGAATCCTTATTGATAAGCACTGGTTGTTGAAAAAAAAAAGTGTGGCATAAATATGAGCTGTCTATTAATACATCTATGGCGTACAGAGCAGTCATGTGTGTGAGTGATCACCTGTAAGCTGCCTCGAGGGCAGTACTCAGAAAGGATGCAGATGTTGGGTGTGTCGATACAAGCGCCGATAAAGCGTGTCAGGTGCTCATTCTGAACATCTCGCATCTATAATAGGAGGAGAAAAGAGCAGAAGGGAAAAGAGGAGGGAGGATGACATAAGGAGTAGTGGACAAAGAGAGGGAGAGAGAGAGCGAGAGTGAGAGAGCTGTTTAGTCCCTCTTTTCCATCAGTCCCCAGCTATTAATATCTCCCAGAACATCATATAAACTTAATTATGATGAAGGCACCTGGCAAAAAGCACAAAACGGCATGGACGCACACTTACATGTTTGAGTTCAAACAGCACTTTCCTGGTGAGCTCAATGCGTTTCTTGTTGACATACTTAATGGCTGTTATGTTTCCCTGGAAAAGAGGCATCAACACACATTAGTTTCACCCTGATTGCTGTTGTGGGCTTAGCAAAGAGTCTGAGGGCTTTGGAGACGGATAAAAAATGCCTCATCATTTAGGAGAAAAAAAAAGAACAACATAATGCGTTAATTAAGCACCATCCTAATTAATGGAGAAAATGATGACATGTGGAGATGAATAGCGCTCATCCTCAGGGGTTCTGCTTAATTGGAGAGGATCTAGCTCAACAGATGAAGAACTGGCCATTAGCCTGGGCCAGCCGATGGTATTATGGTGGAACTAAAGCCGACCCCTTCCATTATTTGACACTTCTGTTGCTAGGCAGGATATGTTATTTTTAAGTGTAAAAAATAGCACACAGGTAGAATGGTAATTAGTAAAACAGGAAGAGATGGAAGTGGACGGGTCGGAGCAGACCAGTGCTTTCTCTAATTGGTCAGAATGAATGGGTCTAAATAATAAACCTCCTATTTTGACTCTTCATTGTGCATTTTTAGTTTAACCCTTGTAATCAGAAAAACTTTCCTTGTAAAAACCCTCGCACACCTGCAGGTAATGGACAGGCGCGTAGGAGAAAGGACCAAAAAAAAGGAGAAAAGTCAAAAATCAAAAACAAAAGACAGTCCCACACATTATCAATGCTTACAAAAGTATCAAAATTTCTTTATTTGCCTTAACGTTTCGGTCCCATGACCTTCATCAGGCATATCCAGACAAACTATTCAAAGCACAAACATATATAAAATCAACTCATGACCAATCACTGCAAAGAATCATCAATTATCAATTAAAATCAGTGACTTCATTACATTCTTACATCCTCCTCATCACCAAACAAATTAGCCACTTCGGGAAAAAAAATTGTTTGGATATGCCTGATGAATGTCATGGGACCGAAACGTTGTGGAAAATAAAGAAATTTTGATACTTTTGTAAGCATTGATAGAGTGCGGGACTGTCTTTTATTTTAGTTTAACCCTTGTGAAAAAGAAGTACACTTTAGCATACTTTAAAAAAATGCTTTTTACAGAAACAGTATACTTTACTTGAAGTATTTTAAGTGAAATTTGAAGACATGTCCAAGTAGCATGAGAAGATGCATGTCTAAATCAAAAGTGGCCTTTTTCATCAAAATTTTATTGTATGCAAGTACAGTTTTTAAAAAATATGCTTTTAAGATTTGAACTACATGTGCATATTCAAAACAATTAAGCACACTTCTTATTCACAAGACAAAGGCTATTAAAGTTTCACAGTATCATGATTTTAAAAATCATCCAATCAGATCGCTTCACTTCTATATAATTTCTGTGAGTCAAGGTGCAGAGATTTAATCAGTCTGTTGGGAAATAAAATCATGTTTAATGTGTCTCAGGTTGCTACTATGAGAGCTATTGAGAAAGAACTAATTGCTGGGTTTATCAGGTTAGTGGCATAAAATCTTTGAAAGATACTCAGTGTAGGTTTATATGCAGGTATGCAATGTTATATGATATATTGGTTATATAGGTACAATATAATACCAACTTAAAGTTCATTTTTAATAGCACTGTTAAATTTCCAGTGGTAACTATCATATTTTCAATCACATTTAGAGATTGTTGGGGAGGATTTCCATTTGCACATCAGATATAAATCCTTAAAATGAATCATTTGAAACAACTACACATTTTATTTAAAAATGTTCACAATAAAAGACAAAAACATCATGAGATTCGAATGCAACCTAATGTGCCCATGTGGCCCATCCACCTTTCACCACCAAAAATTTAATACCTTGTAGTAGCCAGTCTTGGCATAGATCTGGAAGTTTCCATCCATTGTCAGCAGTGAGCCATAGTTAGAGCCTCTCTGTGTGTGGAAAAGAGGAGTAGGACATTAGTATGTTTACTAAAACTATTGTAAACTATTGGAAATGACAGTGTGTTTCACCTCACCAATGACATGGTGAGTTTGCTGCAGGTTCTGCGCAGCACTTTCTCCATGTTACTCATCTGGATGTCTTCCCAGTGCACACGCCACAGTTGAGCGGTCAATTCATTCTCCAGCTTTAGCTTCCTGATGCCCGTCGTGTGACAGACAGAGAAAGAGACAGAGAGAGAAAGAAAGAAGAGTATAAATAAGCAGGGGAGAGGGACAATGAGAGATGGGATGCAATGGGGGAAACAGATAAAAAAAGACAAAGGAGAATAACAGACCCAAATTAAAAGATAGTGTGTCATAAATGTTAAATAACTGTCACTGTCAGCACTGGAATATTGAAATGGTACATGTAATAATAGCCTCCTGGGACCCAGGAATAGAATTCTGTCCTCTGTAATGGACATTATATTTTAGTGATTTTCTCTGACATCATATATGTCACAGTTTTAAGTCTGGATGTCCTGTAAAGAGCACATTCAGGGCTTTGCAGAGATACCAAATTTTTAGAGGTTTCGCCATGACAACTACAACTTGGTCTTTAAATATGACTGCAAATGAAAATTAGCACTCTTATGGAAATATGATAATATTTTGTAATTATCATTTAAATCGGATTAATTTTCAAATTGTTTGTTATAAGTCAACATCTCAGGAAAATGTTATGGGGTTTCAAATCAAAATATGACTTTCTGTTACGAAACAGGACACTGATTTCATACATGACCTCTGTAGAGGACACCAGGACTTAAATCATGTTTATCAGGCATTTTAGGAGATACAACAAGTGAATAGGGAATAAAATTATATATCTATATTTCTATTAATTATTAGATATTATTATGAAAATGTTGCAAATTATTGCTCCCATTATTACGCTTCTTTTTTCATTGCATGTTGCTCCAAGAACACATTAATATGCAAATTAGATACAGTGTATAGATACATTGTATTGAATGGGAAAACCGATGTATGGCCATTTTACCCACATATTGCATAAAGTAAAATGGTATATCAATTAATTCCATTATATCTTTCATAACATAGTTGAGAATGATCTTTATACAAAGTTTGGTTAAAAACAATCCTGTAGCCTAAAAATTGATTGGTGATTTAAAAAAAAAAATCCCATTGTTTTTGCCTATACATGTCATTTTATTTTTTAAACAACTTAGTCCTAGTGTCCACTACAGAGGACAAAGCATAGCATGAATATGTTATTTTTTCATTTGTTTCTTATGCTCTAAACAATATAATGACATGAAAAAAAATACTAAATTCAAAAAACTACTAAATTTTTTTTTGAGTCTCAGGAGGATATATTAATAAAATCCTTGAGAGGCAAAGAACTTCGAAGTTTTATTATTAGCATTTGCAGGATTATTATCATATAATGACTGAAGCATGCAGACATTTATAGAATTAATACAGAGCACAACAAACACAATCTTATTGTCTGTATATATAGTTGGGTTATTCTACTACAGCTGCGTTGTTTTCTAAAAAAATTAATTCATTAATGGACGTTAAACTTACCTTGTCTAATACACTAATTTTCATTTTTATCTCACACAAGGTCACACTAAATAACTAGAGGATATAAATAATGAATTTCATTTTCAATTGACAGACTGTCACATTTGTTAGTGGTGTTACATGTTGACCACTTATAAAAAATAATTTTTCATGGATTAATAGAATTTGTGTTTGTATTTTTTTATGTAATCTCCCTGTTTTAATAGGACCTACATCAACACAGGAAAGAAAACTGGACTTGTCAAAATGGAGATAATTTATTAAAGCATATATTATTTTCTATAAAGAAGTGTGTACACTGCAGTTGGACGTTTTATCATTTGTAGGTGAGCAACAGCATCTGCAATTGTAGAGAGACCCATTGGAGAATTTAATAATCATAGAACGTGGCTGTAAAAAGAGGTAGATAAAATTACAGAAACAAAAGATCATAAATGCACAGATAACTGACAGCTTAAAAGCAGGGGTCTCTAATCTTAATGAGAGTGAGAGCTATTTGAAGGGATAAAATAACCTACTTGAGCCTAATTGATATACCTGAAGAATAAACTATCTGCGTCTTCATAATGCCAATAACACACTGTTGTTATTTTCACTGTTAGTTACTCATATGTAGGTTACTATCATAAGTATCATACGTAAATACGTTGATTTGCTTGAAACGCGTGCACACTTTTCATCCCTAATCCTCTGACACATTTCACACAAAACTCTAGAGCAGATGCTATTGGCTAGTATGGCAGCGCCGCTTAATATGGTTGCATTCATACAGCATTTTGTTTTTTTCACGAGCATGACAACCCCATTCTATAACCTGCACATTTTAAGGACTCACAACCGCATTCTCAACAAACCTGCACTGAATGAACAGAACCGCACTGAACAACTAGCTGTCTGCCACGTCATATGATGTGAGAGCCACAGTGAACTGTATAATCATGACTGGTTTATTTTACTCATGGAGATGGAGGAATGATTCACATTTATCCGCCGGAGATGAGCTGCAGTGAGTTGGAGCTGTGAGGCGTGCAGCTCAAATGTACTCTCTGCACTTGTTGGTTGTTTAAAATCCTTGTTGGTTGTTAAAAATATCTGATAGATGATCTCATGCCTAGATGTTATGTAATAACAGGCTGTCAATTGTGATAAAACTACCATTTCGCTGAATGCGGTTGTGACTTCAGCTGTTCGTTCATACAGTTATGTATTCAATCAGATACTTAAATCTGCTGAATGAACTAAACATTTCAAGATTCACACCCTGCTGTAAATCAAGTGACTATGAATGCAGGCATCATGGACTGATAGATTACTGATGGATGCCTTTTAATTCTTGGTATTTTATTTTTTTAAGTTGTTGTTGTTGTTGTTTTTTTTTGAGAAATTTTATGAGAAAAACGTTGAAAGATTAATGGCAGAAGTTACGGTAGGTTAACTAAAGGATTATTCAACTGATCAGAAAATAATTAGATTAATCGTAAAAATAATCAATAGATTAATTGATCATCAAAAGAATCATTAGTTACAGCCCTAATCACATGTTCTATGAATTATAATGAAATCTCTTGATATCCTGAGTTAATGAATATTGATTGGCATTGCTGAATTCTTCATTCTTTTTCTGTTAACCCATCAGACAAAATGGATAAAATTGAGTAAAATTAACAAACAAAAATTCAGAATTACTTTTAAAATCTATGGAAAGCACAGCTGTTTCAGCAGCTGGGTGAAAGCTGAATGTCCATCTGTCATAATACATCCTAATGTTTAAGTAATAATTTCTATGAATGTATATGAATGGGGCATATGCCGGTCATCAACTCTCTCTTTCTGTCACACACACACAGAACCTTGTTATTCCATATTCAAAAACTGAAAGCAACAAGTTTGACAGAAAACTCTGACCCTACCCCAACTGTAAATAGAAATATGTGTAAAACTATGTGTAACATTTATTTAATGTTTTTAAATGTTAAATTGAATGTTCAAATATCTCTTTTTTATATTTTCCATGCAAGTATTATATAAAAATAATTGCAATCAAATAAAAATAAAATTAAGGTAATAGAATGTGCTAACAGCTGGACATCACTGATCTACAGCATATTTGGACAACAGCTTAAACTTTGACTTTTTAATAAAGCACAACCATCATTGGCTGCAATCCTCAGCATGAATTTAACAGAAATCATTTGCATTTCATTGTCACTGGATACATGGTCACATATCGAATAAAGTGATGAAGTCATGGTGACGTAGACTGAGTTGCTATATCTGTCTCTGTCGTGGTCTGGTAGTAAGTTCCCTAATTAAACATCAGGAACAGATAGAGGAGGAGAAAGACAGAAAGAAAGACAGACAGACAGAGAGATATAATATCAGACCCAGATCGCCCAAAGATCAGTATTTGCACACCTGACGTAGTGTTACACCATGTCTACACTGCAGGCCAATGACATGATAAAACAAGAACGCTCTTGTTATAAAAGCGCTCTAAATTTGTCATGTCGCTCGCTCTCAGTATAGACACTGTGTTTATCTGCACGGGTTTCAACTGACCTGTATATGAAGACTGTGACCGTTACGATGATTATAAAAATGAAGCACACCACTATGGAGATCATCTGGTGCATGGTGACCGTCTCTGAGGAACAAAACCAAAAACATAATCTCAACACATCTGAATTTCATTATATTTCACAGAGACAGCAGTAAAGTAATCTGACCTGCTGGCATCATTTCATACATATTATATTTTCTGTCCTCCTCAGTTTTTGAAATTCATTTCAATGAGATGAAACTTCATGAAATTGACAAAAATCCAAATGCGCAATGAGGGATGTTGATAAGTAGGCCAGTTTTTCTTGACAAAGGACTAATTCTAAATCAGATGGGCCATTCCCACTATGCAGTTCATTTTATCTTTTCATCTTTTAAAGAAATAGTTCACCCCAAAATGAAAATTATCCCATAATTTACTCACTCTTAAGCCATAATATGACTTTCTTCTTTCAGCTGAACACAGTCTGAGTTATATTAAATAACATCCTGGCTCTTCTCAGCTTTGTAATGCCATTGAATTGTGCCCGAGTTTTCGAAACTCCACAAAAAAGTGCATCCATAAATCAAAAGAGTAATCCATACAACTCTTGTGGGTTAATAAATGCCTACTGAAGAGAAGCATTTTTGTAAGAAAAATATCCATATTTAAAACTTTAAACTATAATCGCTGGCTTTCGGCAATGGTCGTTCACAATCACAAGAGAGTTCACAATCACCTCTGACCCGACGAATGATGTAGGACGTAGACATTCATTATGATGGATGGATGAGATTTTTGGAGCTTCAAAAACTTGGGTACTATTCAATGTCATTACAAAGCTGGGAAGAGTCAGAATATTATTTAATATAAATCAGATTGTATTTGGCTGAACGAAATGACTAATCAATTAATAACTATGACAACAAATTAAGGGAGGCGGTGCAAACTGAAAACAGTCCAAAAGGTGTGATTGTGACAATATGCCCCCTCCCAGAAAGGCGTGAGGAGGAGGAGGCTTAGGCGGAATACGGGGACCTGGGAGAGGGCTCAACAGAATAGTCCAGGGTGGAGTAGGTGGAAGAGTGATCCAGGGGATGGCCTTGAAGAGAGGAGGATGCCGACTGATCCAGGCCACAGCCGAGACTGCGCCCCACGGCAGTGGCGCAGGAGGGAGGAGCCATGGAGATGTTGTAACAGACGCCACCGGACAACTGGAGGCGACGATGACGTAGAGGGAAGAGGCCACCACGCAGCCGGAGGGCCGATGACGTGAGGGACACTGATGGCCTGGGCGACTGCGATGGAGCCACAGCAACAAACCCCCGAGGTGGAAGCAGGGATCTGGAGGGCGGAGGTGGAGCTGAAGCGACCAAAGGCGGAGGCGGAGCCTGAGGGAGGGGAGAGCTAGCTGCAGGAGGTGGAGCCGATATCCCGAGGGAGGCCAGCGAGGCCAAATGCCTGATGGTCACTGCTGACGTTGAGGGTGGAAGGACCGTAGGCGTAGGAGCCAGGGTGACGAGTTGAGGGGGAGTGGAGCGCTCCGAGGCGGAGGCAGAGCCACGGGCTCCTCATGCCCAGGAGGAGATGGCTCCCAGCAGTCCCGAGGTAGATCCACACCACTGAGAGGAGGCTGAGGAGAAACTGAAGGGCTGAGGGAGGCAGGCGTGGCTGGGGACTGGAGAGGGGCTTGGAGAGCAATAGAAAATCCCAGATAAAATAAAGAAGTCTCTAAGACATTCTGGAGAGGTGGTGGGAGAGGGAGGTTGGGTGGGACCAGAGAATTAGATATGTAACAGACATATTTAGATGGTTGTAAAACAGGCAGAAAGTTAACCTCTCCAAAATCAAAACAGTTCTCCCATGTGCTTGTGAAAAACTCACTGTGAAAAACACCCTCCTATCACTCAGTGATAGGAGGGTGGGCAGGGATTACTTCCATACCCTAGAATTCCACTAGCACTCCCTCGGTGGCAGACGCCGCAACCGGCTCACACACCTGGTCAGACCCAGTTTCTCAGGCTCCGTTGTGATGTTCTGCTCAGTTGCTCTTGTTGGCGCCAGCTTGAACATCACGGCGAAGTCCCTCTCGCGGCCTTCGGTGGGCTCATGTTGCCGATCCTTACAGTCGGAGTGGTTTTGGCTGGGCACTGGGTACTCAGTGGGGCTGGTGTTGTCGTCAATGGGTCCGACGGTGAGTGGCGATTTACAGGACACCAGCACCCACTCGACGAAGTCCATGAAGCTCACTCAAGGTCCTTCCCCAGACAGCTGTGCTCTGGTAGAGGTGTTCAGGCTGACGAGCAGAAAGGTACAGAGGCAGAAGTCTTGGAATGATGTTTCATTGGCAATTCTGAGAAATTCCTCAATATGCTCCTCGAATGAGCTGTCCTTCTGTTCAAGGCACAACAGCTGTACCGCTGGCAGATTCGTGGTGGTTGTGAAAAGAAAAACAAACACGATCTTCAACGAACAAAATAAAGGTTTCAAAAAACACACTGCAAATCTTTTCTAGGTCTTGCCTTCTGTCACGGAGTGTAGCAGGAACGAACACGAAGAAGATGAAGGATCAGAATTACTTTAATATAACACTCAGGTAACAGAATATTTCCAAACAGCATTAAACGAGGCAAGACAAACTGAAAAAACAAAACAAAAAGAAAAACAGAGAGAACTTAAATACTAGAGATAACTAGTGAACACAGCTGAACTAAATGACTAATTAATTAATAACTATGACAACAAATTAAGGAAGATGGTGCAAACTGAAAACAAAGACAAAAGGTGTGATTATGACAGTTTTACTGTGTTTTTGATTAAATAAATGCAGACCTGGTGAGCATAAGCATTAAAAAAAAATAATTCCACTATTTTGATATGAGCCTTTTTGGTCTGGGTCCTTAATGACATCATTCTCCAGGAAGTGACAATTTTGGTTGGAAAACAACAGTACAATCATTAATAAGTATTAGATGGATTTGATGAATTCTGTAATGTTTTGTGCTATTAGTTGGTTTCCATCTTATCCCATAAAATTACAGAAATTGGTATGGTTGACGTGCCTGATCTTTACCAGAGCGAGCATATTACAGTAAGTCTGGTGTAACCTTTCACAGAAATGCACCCGCAAACACAAGCATTTTCATTTTAAAAATTAATGAGACCACTGAGCTACAGCAAATGAAGCTCTCACAATAATGATCACCTGCCGTATTTTTTATTTTTTTTGGATGTTATTAACCTAAATTTAATTAAGAAAGATTAAAGAGCAGCATTAAAACAATATGAAACATTCCTTGATTTAATTTTCAAGTTAATCATTAACTCCAAGAATTTCATCCCACTTAAACATTTTTGCGTTCATGTTCTGGTCACTACAGTCTTTATTTCAAAACCGACATAGATTCTATTTTAAAATATTACACTGAATTATAATGAGAAACATTATACTTGGCAACACTTTACACTTCTATATATAATGTATGCAAATGTATACATGTATGTAATGTATATATTCCTGTATATATATATTCATGCATACAGTCAGCCAGTCATTGCCACAAAATATACCCCAACAGGATTAATAATAAAAAAAAAAAAACTATAAGAAATGTACCTGTAGCTCATCTTGCTTATTGCATGGCTACATATAAATGCAAGTACATGAAATATTGAGTCTAATTTAAGATGGATTTTGGAACACGATTTTGGCTGAGAATAGTGGAGTCTGGTGTTTTTTCATACAGATCTATTATTGCATGAGTTATATGGAGCTGCACTTACTTGCCAGGCAGGCAGAGTTGTCATTTTTGAAGCCACACAGAGGGATATCTGGAGGCGGACTTCCCTTCAGCCAGTGCACCTTCATGCCTGGCTCTGGAATCATCTGCTTCTGACTGCCATTATACACGGACACAATCTAGGACATACAGCAATCATTTCAGCAGCGGTGAGGTGGGTTTAGCAAGTAATGTATTTTAAATATGAAAAGGTGTATGTGATCAGATGAAGGCCTCTGTACCTGATAAACTCCTGTATTCATGTCGGTCATGTCCCATAGAGCAAAGTCAATCTCCCGATCGCCATTCTCATCTAGCTGAACAAGCCCGGTAACCCCTTTGAAGATGAGAAAATAAATAAATCAGATGTTTACAATATGCTAAATGTGTTAAAATGTACTTTAAAGTAGAACTGACATTATTACAGTGCACTTTTTAAAAGTGTACTGAAATATCATGAATGTGTACTCTCTTTAAAGTGGCCTTTTTATTTCCTTAATATTATATTATCTGCAAAGTATAATTTTATTTTTTTTTACTAAACAAGGGTTGTATTCAGTGTTTGGTCTAATCTGCAGTGGCACATCATTAATCATTCATCATGTAGCAGTTTAAATATCACTGATGGATGAACAAAAGGCTAAGGCCACCAGTAACAGATGCACAGCACCTGTAGGAAAAAAAGAAAAGAAAAAAAAAAACATGGCCAAACCACACAGGGGGAAGGAGGCTAAAAGATAATCACACCTCATTTATCCAGTAGATTTTCCCATCATTGATGCAGTAAGCACTGAGCAAGCACACTACGCTTCTTGCCAGCAATGTGACTCTTTCCCGGCACTCAGCATTAATGGGAACAAACCTGACCGTGCTTTTCTGATGCCTGGCACTGTGCCTAGCACACCTGATTTAGTAAAATTTAGCATTCTTTTTTTAAAGTGCCCCTATTATGGATTTTTTAAAATTACCTTTCATGTAGTGTGTAACATAGCTCTAAGTGAATGAAAACATCCTGCAAAGTTTTAAATCTGAAAGTGCACCGTATATAAAGTTATTGTCTCTTAAAAGTAAGAGTAAACTCTGAGTCAATTAAACAAGTCATTTGTAAATCGAATCCCAAGCCTTTTGTTGTGACGTCAAAACGAAACATTAGCATATTGCCCGCCTACTTATTGTGCATGCAGGTACCAGGAAAAACTTTGAAGAAACCCCTCAAACACTGCTAATATGTGAAGAATCAGTGGTTCATCTTTACAATGATACCACAGCAGTATAGCCCGAACCTTGTGCTGTGCCAACTTCTTCCTCCTCCAAATTACAATCTGTAAGTATGATTAATAATTGTTGCTGTTATGTTCTCTGTAGCATGCACAATACGTATTTAGCTGTGTGTGTTGTGTACGCTCCGCGCAGCTTGTACTGTAGGTCTCCAGCTAACCAGCTAACATCAATATGTGTCAAATGTTTGTCGTTGTTATTACTTGGAGTTATGAAAAAGAATAGAGCAATACGTTGGTGTACAACTGCAGTGCTTTATCAATACGTTTCTGCGTTGGGCTAACGTATATACCATGACTGTTTATGTGTTTACCACCGAACTGTGGGCTAAGTTCGCTAACATAAACACAAAACAACTTATTTTTAGAACAGAACGGAGCACCATCATTATTATAATACAATGTAAGTGATGCAAGCACTGTATACTGTAGTCCGTGTTAACCAGCAGAAGTCATCTGACCAATCACCGCAGATTAGCGCCACGCAAACGAGAGATTTGGAAAAATGAATCGTTTGAGAGTCGTTGAGCAAATAAGGTAAAAATAAATGCATATTATAAGACAATGAAAGCGTTTTTTGACCACGCATGCTTGTAAACCTGTTGTTGGGGACTCCAAAAACAAAAATAGGAACCTTTCAAATGCCATAATAGGGGGATTTCAAAAGATTTAAAAAATTACGCACATAATATACTTTAAAGAATATAGTTAAAGGGTTAGGCACATTTTGAAGCTCAAAAAATTCACCCAATCCACCATAAAAATAATCCATATGGCTCCAGGGGGTTAATAAAGGTCTTTTAAAGCGAAGCGATATGTTTTTGTAAGAAAAATATCCATATTAAAAACTTTAAAAATTCAAATAACTAGCTTCCGGCAGACGACCGTACGGATCACAAGTTGACTTGTGCCGAATGAGTAACCCCCTGACGCCATGTATGGAGTATCATAAGCTTAGACACCTCTCGCGGTTTAAACAAATAGGGCTGTGCTACAAACTCAAGCTCCTCTTCTCTTATATTGAAATCCTCTGACTTCTAATTTGTGACTGGTGTTTTGTTGTGCTCTATCATCTGCGCTTCTGCGTTCATCATTACGTTTTGTGATGGGTCAGAGGTTACTCTCAAATCGATGGATACAGCAGTCTGTTGGAAGCTAGTTATTATAGTTACTCAAGTTTTAAATATGGATATTTTTCTTACAAAAACCCATCACTTCGCTTCAGAAGGCTTTTATTAACCCCCTTGAGCAGTATGGATTACATTAATGATGGATGAATGCATTTTTTTAAAGTTACGAGATACTTTAGAACTCTAGAGAATGGCATTTGATGTTATTGATGCCAACCCTAAACCATAAGCACTAGAGTTGATTAGGAAAAAAGAACAGTATTTAAAAAATAGGGGGAAAATAACAGCCTTTTAGGAACAACATGACTGTAAGTAAACAATTACAAAATGTTTCATTTAATTTTTGGATGAACTATTGCATAAATAACTATGGAGGCCTGTTAAAAATAACTGAATTTGTGGTGGAACTTGGCTGATTCACAACAGTCTGATTCTAGTTATAAGAGTCTTTAGAGAGTTTCTATTCCTGAAGTCCTTTACTCCATGTGGATTTCCCCTAGTAGACCTTCTAATTTTCTTGTCAAAATGGTGTGAAAGGGTTTGAATGCATAATGACTACATGTATTTTGTCAAGCTGCAGACTGTTTTAACCCATGAAGTTTAAATGTGTGTCATGTGTCCGGTGAATATCGCGTTCAGTGTCAGTGGAGAATCATTGAACTGGTCAATGGTGCTCACCATGGGAAGCAAGACGGAGACATACTGCAATAGAAATGAGCAAGACGTGCTAATGACTTGGGAAATAATAATGAAGCGACACAGAAAACACAGTAAAGACTGAATTGGGCAAGAGCATGATAAGAAATCAATGCTGAATAAAGAGACTTAAAGACAGTGTTGTGTCTGGAGAGACTCTAGAGAAAATAGATGTTGTAAATCCACATCTCTTTCGGCAGTAATTTGTGATTTGGGCTCCCATGGTCCCAGTGGAGAGCCAGGTTCAGTCAACAGCATAGAGTTTCATCCCTGGCACGGCAACACACTGTTTCCATTTGAGCCACACTAATAGGGCGCCAATATAGTGTGTGTGTGTGTGCATGCGTGTATGTGTGTTAAGTGAGGTTACGTGCATGTGTGCATGCTCAGGGGTGTTTGTCTCTCCTATCGAGGACATAGTTCCCTCCCTCCTCAATATCTGAGCCGGAGCGTACCTGTTTTTGCAGCGTCAAATTGAATGAATTAGAAAAGTGGTTACTGGAGCCTGCCACAGCGTGTACTCTTTGAAACAGCTCTTTTAGTCAGACTGATCTCAGAGAAAACATTTTTTATGAAGTTCTATGTAATATAAATATCTATGTAATTAGACGATGCTAGGGTTAGTTTGACAGCCTCGCTCTTGTGCAAAGTGGCAGCAGAAAAAAGCAGCACTGCCGTGATCGGAATGGCTTTCTTCCTGTAATTTCAGCTCTAATTAGCTTGGTATATATACAAATAACAGCAGTGAAGCCAGAAAGAAATAACATGCAGGTTTTGTCGTTCCTAAAAAAATATGGAGCTTACTTTAAGAAAAAAGTATATGCTAAATGAATGAATGTTAATGTAGATAAATGTATATTTTACGGTTCTCTTCCCATTCCCACAAGACATTTTAAGTGGAGACTCATAGTTCAAAGTTCTGTCCCTGTAGCTTGACAGGCAGAACATGGAACTAGCAGGTCATGGGTTCGATTCTCAAGGAAAACAAATACTGATAAAACGAACATCTGACGAATATGATTGTGGTAAAAATGACAATGCCCAATTAAATTACACATCTAATCATTAAAAATGTAAATCTAATAATATGGTTCATTAAAATTGAACAAGAATTAGAATTTTTCAAGTGAAAAGACGTTACACAAATTTTGTATAATCTTTTTTATAATTATATAATTATAATTATATAATTATAATTTTGTAAATGTATGTCCAGTGAAAAAAAAGTAGAATGTGTGCACAAGCAAAAACAAATAAACAACAATATATATATACTGTATATACTATATATATTGTATATATTTAAACAACATAACTTAATGACACAAATAAACTGAATATCACCAGGGGTTTTATAGTTAACATAAAACTAAAAATAAAACCATAACTTCATAAAATAAAATGTTAAGTGAAGTAAAATAAAATGTAAAAAGTTATTTACTTATTTTACATATTTCCACTGCCAAAGCAAAATCTTTCTTGATGTACTTGATGTACAAAAATAACTAAAACTGAAATAAAAAATAAGGAAAACTATACAGACATAAAAAAAAAACTAATTTCAAACCCCTCCAAAATTACTCAAATTAAAAATACAAAAATAAAAACAAATTCAAAATATTAAAAAAACAATAATAGTATCTCAAAGTATAATTCATTTTGACATATCTCAAAACCATTCAAATTCAATTCATTATAAAACCCAACAATAAAAGTAAACTGCATTTATCTAAATTATACATTTTTACATCAAAATGCAAACAGCTACAAGAAATACGCACAATCTGAAAAAAAAAACATGTTAAAAGGTATTAACCTGCAAAGCAGAATCTAAGGGACCTGCTCAAGTTGTTTATGACTACCCTAATAAAATACCATTTTTGGCATTTAAGGGACAATACACATTTTAAGCTTTATCTCATGTAAGATACTCATAAAGTTTCCTTTTACGAAATGTTTTTAATACGTTCCCTTGATAATCAAAAGTGCACAGCACATTTGCATGAGTTTGAACATGTGGGACCGTGTGGTGCAAATGTGCATGAAAATCCTACTATAAGAGGACACATGAACTTCATTGTGCACCAGAGGGATTGCGGACAACTGTTGAATCATGGGAAGAGGCTTATAGAACATTCAGATGGTTTGCTTGGGTGTGGGAATGGACCAAGTGGGGTCTTCTCATCTCATATAAAAAGCATGAGGACTTCTAAATCTATATTCTTTCCACCCGGACCAAAATATGTCCCATTAGTCCCGTTCACATAGGCCCTGTCCCAAATGGCACACTTCATGTGCACTTTCGGTCTTGTGGACTTACAATGGCCACTGCGTGCGCGTGTCCGTTAAGTCCACAAGACCATAGGGTGTCCCATTCGTCATTTAAGCTAAAAGAAGGGTGCTCATGAGCACTATGCGCTCTCGATGCGCACTTCTGCTGAGCCCACAAGACTGTGAGCTACGCAGAAGACTTTACCCGGCAGTCAAAGCGGCATTACGTCGTGAAAGTGTGGACTCAGAGGAAGACCATGAGGGTTTAGGGTGCCATTTGGGACAGGGCCATAATCCACATGATATGAAAAGCACCTCTAAACAAAAGTGACGTATCGCTTTGACCTCTGCATGAAGGTTACAATCATTACTTATAATTAATACATGTCCAGTAATAACAGGCTGTGCTCCCAATTGGGACAAGGTTGAAATTGTTTAAACTTTAGCATATAGCAACACTTGACCTGGGACACTTGGTGCTTTGCTCCATGTAGACCCTTATCTTCCCCCAAATTCCAGTTTATTTTTCCTCAAATTCTGTGTTTTCCATTTTAATTCTTTGGTTTGTTAAAGAGCAACTGATTTTGAGTCCTCAGTCAATATCAAGTGGGTTTGATTGCACGTTATAAGAACTTCACAGCAGGACGGCTTGTCACACTGTCAATAGCATTTGCCGGCTTGCGAACAAACTGTCAATAACGTTCCTTGCTGGAGTCAAATATAGTTGTTTTATAGAGAGTGGCTCTGATGTTAGCAGCTTCTGCTACTCAGATTGAATTATAGATAAAAATGGTGCCCTTTTCATGTGTAACTGTTATCAACGATGCTTTTGAGAAAGGTCTGACTGTCATGAAAGGTTATATGTGAGATACTTGCCAATATCACGTTTATATTATCCTGTACTTATTGTGATTGGAAAACATTTGCCAAGCTTATGAGTCAAATGATTAAAAGATGAGAAGCAAAGGCATTTTGACTGAAATTCAGAAAAACATGTTCAGATCACCCAAAAATCAGTATTTTTTGTGAGATTCACTCATATGACTAAACTACATGTGTAATAGTATAAATTCATAATTTAGTTTCTCTCTTATTTTATCAATATAATAATCCCCATAATAATTCATAAAACAATCTAAAGATGATTTGCTGCAAAGATGCAGTTAAATGTTTTTTTTTTTTTTTTTTTTTTTTAAATGAACAGTCGTTGAACTAAAGTAAAAGGATATCATTGATCAAATGAGTAAAGAAATAGGGGGTTTTGAGGGCTCTGCTTTGTGTTCCCCAGCCTGTCTCTCTCTTGTCTTTTCAGAAGGGAATAGATTTCCTTTTTAAGCTGTCTGACAGCAGAATCGGTCTTTTGAGTGGCCCAGAGGTTCTCAAGGCAGGTCTGCTCAGGTCGATAAGGATAGCATAACCACTGAATGGGCTGTATTTACTGCTGAATGCACATGATTAGCTGGAGACTTGATCGCAACCTGGAGCAAAACCAAACGAGAAGTTAATACAAGGAGGAGAATGAAAGCATGTTGGTGAGGATGGACAGCTGGTACAGTACATCACCATAATATTACAAAATAAAAGCCCATGGTTTGATAGAAATAGGTCTATTGGGATAAACTGATGATAGTATTAGCATATACATTAACATATTTCATTTATTTTTAGTTCACATTTTCAAAAATCGAAAACGCATGCCATATTTAGATATCTAGATGCATGGGTCATGAGTAATCATCAATAGCTAGATTTTTTTGAGATTATACAGAACTTAAAACGTTCTCCCCAGTCCAAAAAGAGCATTTTTTTTTGTAAATAAATGGCAAAAATGGCTCATTCAGACTTTTCATAACCGCCCACATTTACATACAGATGACATCTATTCAGTCACAGTGATGTGATCAAAGTAGGACAGGTATTATTTTTCTAAAATACCAGAGGAAGTAATGATTTGAATAAAATATAGGAAACTTTGTGCTGTTCCTGGCAGTGCAAAGTACAATGGACCTGACAGAAACCCATAGCTTGTGAGTAAAGTGAAACAAAGTGCTGTAACCAATTTGAAAATATATATATATACATACACTATATATATATATATATATATATATATATATATATATATATATATATATATATATATATATATATATATATATATATATATATATATAGAAAATTACAATAAGGTCTCATTTGTTACCAGTTAAAGGTGCTCTATGTAAGAATGACAGCTAGTGGTTGAAATGGGTACTGCAGTCCAAATTCAAAATATTGTTTGCCCCGCCCCCTCCTCCTCAGCCTCGATGCTTTCGCGGGTTGCCAGTTTGAAGACACGCAGCAGGAGCGAGCTCAATTGACATTGGAAGGCGAGGAGACTTACAAAGGCGTAGCTTGATGACGCATTGACTTTGTGGAATCATGGGAGTTGTCATCGTGTCTACAGCAGTTGGAAAAGAATCAGACAAGGCTCTAGCAGAAATCATATTCATGGATGAGCTAATGTATTTAAGATTTATTAACACTACTGTAGTATGAAGCAGGGTGTGGCTGAAAGCTGTTGGAGTGGAACGAGGCTGCTGGAGCGATTGCTAATGACAGACAAGCGCAAGCACGACACACAGTTTGACAGCAGCGGAACATTTATTATGCCCCAAATGACTGCTTCCACTTCTTCTGGTCATGCGTATGTGGGATAAGCAGTGCTGTTTTATCAAAATAGATACATTTGTGTGTTGAAAGTTGTTATAATGCTACTCTGTGCGTTCACTCGGTAGCTGCTATGAGACACTTGTTGCACACTGCAGTAAGCTAGATCGATATTAGGCATGGTAAAACATGGTAAATCAAGAAAATGATTAACAATAAGACTTAATGTGTTGAGCTATATTACATGATTAGCTTTCTGTCGAAGAATACATTCAAACAGTTGCTCACCTGTCTAATAAAACACATAATACATTACAGCGTCTTTGGAGTTTCCATGGTTTCTACAAAATAAAAGCGGAAATCGAGGGTAACGCGGGTGTGATGTCCGTGTCCTGGCTAAAATTGCTTATTTCTCTGGATTTAAACATTCTTGGAAACATTTGGGATAATGTAAGTAAACAAGTCAACAAAATAATTAACATTGTTCTAGTGTTTTTTTGGATAATCCAAAAATCTTATATATTGTGCCTTTAATGTATTAACTAACAGGAACTATTAATGTTAATGTTAGTTAATAAGATGTTCATGTTCATGTAGTAAATGATGTAGAAGTATTTTTAATTGTCAGTTCTTGTTAACTAATGTAGTCAACCAATGTAAACTAATAGAACCTTATTTTAAAGTCTTACTGGAAAATCTTTTCAGGCAAATCCTTTTTTATTAATGCACTGATAATTGTTTATAATATGGTGCATTATTCTAACTTTATCAATAAAGTTGCTGTATGTGTGAATGGGTTGGGCATGAAAATTAAAGTACACAAAAAATGACAAACATTATGAGTGGAAAAAAAATCATATCATAAATACAATTTAATAAAAAACAAAACAAAATGATTAAAAATACCTACATATTTTTTTAATCAATTTCTTTAAGCCTAACTAGCTATATGGATAATTTATATTTTTTATACTCTTTATACTTCATATTCATAAATGGATACATGCACACAAATAGAAATAGTCAGTGGAAAAGTACAGCTGGCCCTACAGTATTAGAAGGGCCTGTTCCTGTGTAAAAAATCCCTGCTCGTGGGAAGCAAGGGTCCATCTGGGGAGGTGACATCGCATCAGCATCAGCTGTGTGTGGTGGCTAATGTAATCGCCATGGAGACATGAGGACAGTGATTGACAGGTTCATCCCCTGATCAAATTGCCTCTCTTGAATGAGGTAGGATGTTACGTAGGGGACACCGGGTGAGACAAGGAACATGGGATAGGGAAGATGAACCCCTGAGAGAAAGAATATGTCAATAGATAGTCTGTTGCAGATGGTGTAACCGCATGGTTAAAGGATGTCCTCATGGACTCTGAGGGGGGTGAGAAGGAGGGATGTGGGTTTCAACATGCACACCAAATGGCGCTAATTTATGAAGAAATCTGAGAGAGGCCAGGGAGTAGGGATACAGGGATTGAGGCAATGGGAAGATGATCTCTTTGACTTCAGTAAACCCATGATGCAGGAAAGGAAAACTGAGAAGTCACTCCAAAGGGATGCTGAGAATAGGAGATATTACGATGCAAAGTTGACATATTTATGTCCTCGGACTAGAGGAAAAAGCTTGCTTCCACATGAAGTATATAGTGCGCTGTGGGAAACTGTGGGAGATTAGCTGCACTGTGGTTTCCTGTGCAAAACATAGAGGATTCACTCTTCGAAAATAATGTACGAATTATGCACGCACGCACACACACACACACATACACACACACGTGTTGTGTTTCCATGATTATGGGGATTTTCCATAGACAGGTCGGGTTAGGGTTGGGTTAACCCTTTATACTGTACAAACTGTATAATTCTATCTCCTAACCCTAAACCTAACCATCACAGAAAACTTTCTGCATTTTTACATTTTCAAAAAACATCACATTGTATGATTTATCCACTGTTTTCCTCATGAGGACATTTCATAGACATAATGATTTTTAAACTGTGCAAACTGTATATTCTATCTAGCTACATATGTGCCTATATACCAGTGCATGCGTTTTTTTTTTTTTTTTGGGCCGCATGGCTTAAGTTAGTGGACTATTGCTGTGTGTAGCTTAAATCTAGTGGCTTAATTTAAAATGTGTATCTGAACTAGCAGAATCCAGATTTATTTAACTAGTGGCTTAGCAATGTGTACCTGGGTGCCAACCCTTAGGTTTAAATGACCTAGCTATGTGTGCCTGAGCCAGTATGGCTCAAGCTTACCTAATTAGAAACACGCACTGTGTCGTTAACAAATAGATATCATGTTGCAGGCTGATAGAAATAAGAAAAAAAAGCCCAGCAGAAACCAGCTGAAATCAGCCAGCACACACTCAGCAAAGCTAATGAAAACATTGCCCTTGGGGGAAAAAAAAAAAAAGGCATCGTTGGAGGTTTCACCGCAAAATACGTGTATGCATTTGTGAATGCCTATTTCACTTTAATGTGCTCTTATATCTGCGATGCTTAGTCACTGTCTCCTCACAGCAACTACAAAGACTGTTTGTTGCTGCTGCTGTATAAACACTATAACATAATCGCTGCTGATTATATGCCTAGTAATTCACTCCTGCATCAATTGCAAGACTGCTAAATATAATACTTGGTTTTAAAAGCTTGTATATGGTTACTCATTTAAGAATTAAAAAGGCAGACCATACAATAATGCAGTGATATGGAAAAAAAGAATGGTCGCTTATTTTAGATGTTGAATTTCAGAGGAATTCTGAAAGCGCACTGCAAACTGCTACAGCAAATACTGACCAAGTATTTGAAAGTTGAGCAGCAAGCTCATTGGCTGCTTATGCAACAGGAACCAATCTGCTGAGCCCTGTAGAGAACAATGTGATTGCTAGCAGATTGCTATCAGCCTGTCATCTAGAGTTTCATGACAGAACTTTGTATTTATTTCTTTGAAACTTAAAACTTCCAACTTTCATTGCTGCCAATATCAACCAATGACTATAACTTTAACCAATACATTACAAACTAGAAATTATGTGCTTATGTTCAGACATCTCTTCAGTCCAATTAAGGGGAAACCACATTACAATAATGAAAAATCCCCCTCCCCCATTAAATAGAAAAATCTTTACAAAATAAAGAGACAAACATTTGGTATGTTAGAGAATCATGCACTGGGTAATACAGTGATCCTCATACATGAATAAGCTGTTGTGAAGCTAAACACTAGCACATGCTGGATCAGTCTCCTCGATATATAGATCATATTACCACATTGCAGTGGTTATGCTTGAGCGAGCATGCGTATCAACCAACTTTTATGACTCACTGCAATTATGTCTTGATTAGCACACCATCAACATATCCAAGTGAGCTATTTTCAAGAGTATGACTGTTAAATTGGTTTACACATGACACTAAAGCTCTGCTCCAAAACTACCAATCTGCCTCTATAGACAACATTTCAAGTCAACATAGGTGTTCTTCCGATGCCAGGGCTGTTGGTAGGTAGCAACATTATGTCTTGTAAGACAGGGATTTTCAGTATCGTTTTGATTATGAGGGACCCCTTTCCTAAAATACAAAGGCCTATGTATTTTCATTTATATTGTGTGAGATAAACATATTGTGCTATTATAAAACTGCTTTTGGATTTAATAAAATGAATACACCAAAAGCAACTGCAAATTATTAAAATATTATCATATATATTTGAATCATATATTATTATTTAATTAATCACAATTTATAAATACACTACCATTTAAAATCTGAATTTTCAGTAGCTGTTACTCCAGTCTTCAATGTCACATGATCCTTCAGAAATCATTCCAAACGCTGATTCTTGCTGTTCAACATTTCTTATTATTATCAATGTTGAAAACAATTGTTTTAGGATTCTTTGATGAATATAAAGTTCAAAATTTCAGCATTTATTTGAAATAGAAATCTTTTGTAACATTATAAAATGTCTATACTGTCAGTGTCAATGACAATTTAATGTATCCTTGCTGAATAAAAATATTAATTCATTTCTAAAACAAACAAACAAAAAAAACATACTGAACCTTTTTGAACAATAGTGTACTATTGGACCAAAAATAGAGAGCGACTGATAACGGCATTCAGAAGAGAGAAAGATGTCATTTTTACTGTCACTCCCATAGCTGCTGTATTAGAAACACGCTCACAGCAGCGTTAACTAAGTTTTTGTAATTTGATGCACCTTTTGTAATTTGAAACCTTTGCAGGGTTTACGATATTGATGACCGTTAAAACGCATCATCACAGTCTGTGAAAAGGGTCTATTCTCAGAGCAGCTGCTTATATAGGCTGTAGCATTTGAAACATTCTTTTAGTCTGGTACAACAAATAAATCATTGCTAAAAATTAAAAAAAATAACCTTATACGTCTTAACCTTTTCTTAAGAAGATCTTCCAAAAAAAAAAAAAAAAAAAAAAATCAATTACAAACACTTGAAAGGAGTTTAAGGGGTCCTTTAATACTTGCAAAGGACCCTAAAATGCACTCTAGCATGTCATCTGTAGAGCATCTCAGCTTTCCTTCTGTTCTGTGCTTCCTGTTGAATCTTAATTACATCATCTATCAGCCTCTCTCTGCTGTGGTGTACCCCTCCATTGCTGCTTTGAGAGAATTTAGTTCACGTCTTCTTGCATGGATACGAATGCAGATCTGAGAGCCTCAGATCCTCAAAAGAATCTCATCAGTGACCTCGTGCCCTCTGACCGGAGCTCAGGTCAAAAGTAGCACAGCAGATTTATGACCTGGATCTCTTGGGTAATAATGCAAGGGTCACGAGGACAGTGAAAGAGTGAGACGGAAAGCACTTAAAGTAATGGAAGTGAATGCCGTGTCAGTGTTATCATTCCTCCCTATGGGAACTCGGCCGCACAGCCATTAAAGCCACTATTAGATAAGTGTGCTGTGTGCACTGATGCATTTATTAAATGCTCTGCACTGCTGCCTATTAACTAAAGTGTACAATAACTGTGTGAACTGAAGGAAATCAAAATGCCGCTGACATTAAACACATGTCATCGGACTGGGTGTTCTTGTGGGTTAAACATTAACAGAAGACAAATTAATTTATGTTATGCTGTCTTATCTAAGCAACAGTATATTTTTACTTCATCTCCTGGAGCCACTTGGGGTAAAGTGTCTCACTAATGTGTAACCCCTCCTGGGGTTTGAACCAACAGCCTATCCACTTGTTAAGTCGTGACATAAGGAACGCCGTTTCTGGGTCCAAGCCCCGGCTCGTTTCACTTGAGAATGCCATCTCGACGGCTGTTTATAAGCACTATTTATTCATATTAAACATTTAACATTTTAAAAAGTTAAACATTTAAAATACCTTCAGTCTACACAACAGTCTCTGTGCTCACAGCATCACAGACATTAATATATTAACGATTTATAAGATGAATCACTGTCTGGCCATCTGGGATTTTGGTATGGAAATAAAGGTTATGATTATAATTTTTTGGTAGTATTACACCACGTCATGTGTGTATATTATCACCGTTTGTTGTTTTCTTATACTATGAGATAGAGCGTTTGGACCCGGAAGTGCTGCCACGTGATGTCAGACTCAACAGCCAAATAGATTTCCAGCCAACCACACCAAATATGAGTTTTCTAAATATACATTTACATTACATTACATTTTACACCACATTACATTACAATATACATTACATAAAGATAAGAATTTTAAAATCAATGCATGACTGAACTGTAAGTTGTACTTTATCTTTCAACATACCTTCGGATGTTCAATCATGTTTATTTTGTGTTGTAACTAGTAAAGAGGAAAAGATGGTTGGTTCACGAGCGCTACAGCGATCTGTCACGCCACAGAGCACCAAGAAAAATCACGACTCACTCCAGTCTATAGGAAAGTAGCCCATTTTTGATTCTCGTGAGAATCTTGACACACTCACCCTACAAAAAACTCTTTGGATCTAAACGATTCACATAAATGACGTATTTTGATTCAAAACTAAAAAAAAGTGACTAGTTTGCAGGTATGATAAATTAGAAAACTGAATAGAGCCAATAGTCTGGAAACACAAATATTTTTCCATACTCCGATTTATTTTTTCCATACTTTTCCAGACCTGGAAATTAATCAAATCAAATTCCATTCTTTTCCAAACTGCGTAGGAACCCTGGAGTGAGAACATAAAAGTGGCAGAAGAGGTTGACAGGTCTGTGAAAGAGGAAGAGCAGGCACAAAGGTCAAGGAAAGCAGTATGAGAGGAAAGTGTGAACAAGAGGGGAAGGAAATGGAGAGGGAAAGAAAAACAGACAATAACAGGGCAGGCCGGGTAGAGGAGATGGGTCTGCAGATGACAACCTCTGAGAGGAAGACGCAGATGTTACAAAACAAAAAAACAAAACAAAAAAAACAGATGACCTTGTTGGATTAATGGACAGATACCCTGCTCTGCCCACACACACCTGCATTAATACACCTCACATGATTAAGGACAGAAACAAGGAACTGCAAGTAAGAGGATATATAGCATGGATCAGATGAGAGCGAGTGGGTAATGAAAATAAAAAAGTACTTGTGCATGCATTTATAACAGCTTAGTGTCATATTTTTCTCATAATTTTCTTTAGTAGATACAAATGGACCAAGTGCTGTCAATCGATTGAAATGTTTAATCATGCTTAATCATGACTGCAGGTGTTTTCAAATTGTTTGATGCCAAGGACGTCCACATATAATGATGGTCTCAATAGACCCCCCTCCCTAAGATATTAAGGCAATTATACATTTTCAGTCCCATTAAGCTATAATGTGCGTGAAAAATATTAAGCATAAAATATGACTGTACATAACATGCGGAGCAGTTTCTGCATTGAACGCAGTGATGAGTTTAACAACACTCACAACGTGGATCACAATTCATATCCGGACCTGAGCACGCGTATTTCAAGTTTTTATGGTGCTCTAAACATGAAGCAGCACCGTGTATGTGCACATAATTTCATCATGTTTTCTTCAAATGAAATATATATGTGCAAATAAGGACACTGAGTGGTGCGTCTGATCATAAATGCGATGACACAATGAATTATTCTGATAAACAGAAGATGAATGATGTAGACTGAAAATTCATAGAAGAATGGACAAAAAAATGCCTTTATGAATTCTGAATTAAACTGATGCGTGGCAGTTGTTCAGAGATTGTAGTGTTTGTAAATGTAATGATAATATTATTAGACCTTTTAAATGTTCTTTCTTATTTTTTATTTTGACCAATAGCTCTGCAAAATTATAATGTTGATTTGTTGATATTTCTAATTTATCAAAACTTATTTGATTTAATCATGATGGTTGTTAGTCTCTAATGATACGTTTTTTTTGTGAGTTTGTTGTCATAGGGTTGTATTTTTTAAAATACATCAAGGTACTGTGTTTTATTGGTTGTTGTCTCCCCTATTCCTACCTTATACACTCCCACTTTTTCATAGCTTTACACACCCATACATTTTTTTTTTTAAAAATCCAAACGACGTGTGAATGACCAGTGCTAAAACAGGGGAGTTTCAAGGTTCAGTGTTCCTTTTTTGTTCCTTAAACAGGAACAGAACACAGTGAAAACAAAACCAAAACTCACAATACTCGTTACAGTAAAATGAATCCATATGAATCAAGCTGTTTAATCCATGTCTAGTGAAGAGACTTGATCACTTGATGAACAGATTTAGGCTTTCATGACACTTTAAAGCAAAAACGTTTCAATTAAATCCATTTCAAATTAATTTGCTTTGCAAGGAAGGACAACCCGTTTAACACTAAAGCTGTCAATAGAATAAGCAATTATTCTTATGATTTCTTTAAAAACAGTATAAAAGAATACAATAAAATAAGACAAAAAATCTGTTAAAAATGTATTGAATTCAAGATATTAAATACAACGTGTATTGATTACATGTTTATATGATGAACAAATTTAATATAGGCTTGTATTCACATATAAACACACAAAGAGCACATCACATATTGTAAACACAGAAGCTTGTGCGTTTGAGTTTCTGTTTACCATATTTGATGTGCTCTATTTATGTGTGTCGATCACTGTTTAGATTTAAATATAATTAATTCTGTTCATCATATAAAGTGATCGTATCTCTTCTTAAAACCGCTCAATTCATACAGATTCATTTTATGATGCCTTTTTTGGATCTTTCATGTTTTGGTTGGCTGGACTCTCTCTGGAATCTCCTTTAAGTTAAAAAGTGAACTTTGACAGTCCTAAAAAATACATTTTGTAAACTCTTTATGTCTTTATGGCAAGTGTTTCACATTTTATGGACTCAATCATACATATGAAGCAAAATGCTGTTGCTGCCAACTTGTTTCTGACATTCTCTGATGTCCTTTTCATTTATGCTTGTACAAATTACAGTGTTGGCCTGTGGGTGATACTTCATACTTATTAAACTTTGATGATAATTAAAGGTGCTGCATGTAAGTGATTCTTTTTTAGAATATTGTGGATAAAATGTCCCCTCTAACTACTTTATGAAGTAGGCTACATTTTTACAGTACATTTTCTGAAAAAAATGTGAACAGTGTTTACCCATGCAATCCCTCCACAATGTTTGGGAGTTGCTATAGGAAGTTCTGCTTGATATCTTACTGGCCTTGAGTAACTTAAAAATTTGATTTTCACATCCACAAAGTGTCACAAAGTTCTCTCAAGAGTTCCAACATTAAAAACAAGCAACAAAGAGAGAGATAGCATGATCATTTTGAGTTTACCTGTGCGCTGAAGGAGTTATTGATGTTTTGGGTGTTGGTGTGGTCTGCTCCATGAATTGATATGTAGTAGGGAGAAAGGCCTGGGTGATTGAATTTGTCTGTGGTAAATATCGTGAGATTGGATTTATGCATAGCGGGTCATCAGAGGGGAAGAGAGACAGAGAGAGAGAAGATAATGGGTATTTCAGGCGGATAAATGGAAGGGTGGAGAAAGAGATGGAGCAGAAAGGTGAAAGGCGTGAGGAGTGTTGGAACAGGGGAACAGGAAGAACAGGCAATTTGAGGAGCTTGGCGGCATTTACGTTTAAATTGGGGACATATTGAGTCCAAACAAACAGAAGTGAGAGGATCATCCAGTCACAAACAATTTAAATAGGATTCTGAATTAAAGGTATGAGGTATGAGGTTATTCTGCTGTGAACTTCTGGATTTCTCTCAATCGCATATCAGTGACTGAATATACAATAATGCTTTTGTTTTGTCATGACAGCAGAGAAGTGTTTCATTTCACTGTTTCATTGTGAGAGAGGGTATAGTCATTACGTCCACAGATTCATTCTTCTGTAAGGACTATACATTGTTTTGATTAATAAAGGCTAAAGATTAATTAAGAATGGCTGTCTGAATGGAAAAAAGAAACAAGAATAAGACTCACAATGTGGTATAGCTTATCACTGATACAAAGTACAGCATTCTACTTCAATACAAATATCTTTTGTTCATTCTTTTCCTCCACTTTTTCAGTTATTTCTTTTGTTTGTTTTGTCAGTTCTTTCTTTTGTTTTAGACACCGGGTAAACACTAAACACAAAAAGTATTTATTTATTTTTATTTTTTTTGCCTTCTCAAGTCAAAAAATGTTTGCCTTCTCAAGCGTTTAGATTATTAATGAAAGTATTTGTAAGTGTTTTTAAAGGGGATCTATAATGCCCCTTTTTACAAGATGTAATATAAGCCTCTGGTATCCCCAGAATGTGTCTGTGAATTTTCAGCTCAAAATACCCCACAGATCATTTATTACAGAATGCCCAATTTGCCCCTATTTGGGTGTGAGCAAAAACATGTCGTTTGTGTGTGTGTGTGTATCTGTAAATGCAAATGGACCCCTTTCAAAAAGAGTGTAACCTTTACAGCTCCTGCTTCGGATACTCAGGCAACAACAAAAGTGGAGAATCTCACGCAGCCAAAATGTCAGTAATTGTCAGTAGCGGTTTTCAGCCTTATACTTTCAAACCAGAGTCAGACACAGATGTAGAGGCTCAGGATAGAGGATATTTCTGAATGGATGATGAATTTATGTAGTTGTTGTGGAGTTAACTTTATTCAGCTTATCGATTAGCATGTTCAGTCATGATTATCTATAAATTGTTGCACAGGTGCTCATGTGGGAACTGCAGTAGGATGTTGCTATCGACTCATCTTTCAGAATCAACTTTTTTTTGCAAATCCAGCAAAGCAGTCCGGTGTAAAGAAATTTGCACAAACATATAAGACTTTACCTAATTTCTTTGGCACATTTCCTTCATAAATGAAATTCATCCACTGTGTCCTCAGTGGCTCCGATGCCAGGAATCTATGGAGAATCTTATGATTATTGGTACATCCAAAAACAGAACATCTGTAATGTTTATGTGGCACAGATATTATATCAATAGGTGCTATGGCGAGGATATAAACATGGCGGACTATGTGCGGCTCACTTAGGGCGGGATGGGATCTATGCTAATAGGGCAGATCGTCATCAGTCATGGGCGAGGCTTGCCCCTACTATGACATAACCGTAGGGAAAAATCTGGAACAGCGTATTTTCAGACACTGCTTCTTATTTATGGGGATTATAAAAAAGGAGTGGGTGGATTATTACCATTAGGCTGGTTGTTTACACACACTATTGACACACATCAGTGTTCAAACACCTTGTAAAAGTGAATTTTGCATAATAGGTCCCCTTTAAATAAAAAAGTTTTATATACCTAAAGAACTTGTTTGTTTGATTATTCTTTTGTTTGTTTAATCATTTTGTTTGTTAATTCCTTTCTTTTGTATGTCTGTTTGTTTATACCAAGGCTATTCAGATCCTGGAGGGTCGCTGTCATGCAGAGTAATCCAACACACCTGCCTGTAATTTTCTAGTGATATTGATGACCTTGATTTGACCATATTCAGATGTGTTTGCCAAGAGTTTGATCTGAACTTTGCCGGACATTGGTGTGGACAATTACGTTTAAGAACCCAAGGTAATTTTCCCCCATTCTTTCATCTGTTTTAGTATTTTCATTTTTCAATTCTATTTCAACAAGCATATGTCAAATAAACACACCCAGAGACAAACATGAACATTACGCACAGCAGTTCTTGTATATGTGTGGGCTCAGGATTGATTTGTTATGTATCCTGTTATCAAGCACATGCAAATGAACATGTTGTGCAATGTAACAAGTTATACAAGATCTAAACCCATAAAACTCACAATACCAACTACAAGGGTCTGAACTGAGCCACAGTTTACCTCTAAAGCCTATTTCCCTTTCTAAATACCTTCCTTCATCATTGAGAGATACGGCTCTGTGATTGAAGTGTGACTTGATTGTGGGTGTTGGACCTTGTTGTAAAGATGGGTAGGACTGCCAATTAGAACTGTGTGCTGTACTTAGACTGGTGCTGGATGGACCCTTGAGGGGATATTGAACACAAGCTGCAGAGCAAACTAAGCACATCTTATTAATGAGCACATGCAGACAAAAGTAAGAAAGAGAGGGAACATGGTAAAAGACACAGCTGTTAGTTGGTGAAAACAATAGGTATTTCTTTTTCCCCATTAGAGTCTTGTTTGCTTTTTTTAAACAAACTCACTCTTGCCAAGAAATCTCATTTTGGAGCTGCAGCTCTGGAGAGAGACACCTGCTATCTACAGATAAAGACACCTGCAGGAGCAGAACATCTCCACGCGGCTCAATCTGAGGTGTTAATAATCTCCACTTTGATCAAAGTGACTGCACTGAGTATTGACTCAAGTGGCAAGCACCAGCAAAAACACATCATTTTACATTCAATCAATATTAAAACATTTAATGTGATCTTACTGGTTTACAAGTTTGAGCAGGTCAGCTGAAAAGAATTGAAACCAAATGTCCAAACACAACATGCCCAGCTACGTGTGCTGATCTATTCTGCAGAGTGCTGAAACATGAGTAATGACATTTCCATTCAGCAGTTTGTGCTGTGAATCATGGGCTGTTACACCTGCAGTCTAACAGCAGAATGAAACACACAAGCTGTAATATTACTAATCACAGCTTTGATGTGAAAGAAAATTGTGTTTAAAACGAACGAGTGCGTGTGTGGACAAGCTGTCTAGGTGACTTCAATTCTCAGCCCTAGACATTACGCCCACAGTTCTTTCACTGACCGTCTGATTCATACTGCTCACAGAACTTAGAAAGTACTGAATGTGGCAAGGTCTAATCTGATGGTTGACCTTTATAAAGTACTGGGTTGATAAAATGACCACATTTTTGAGGATGAAATAATCATCCCATTAAATGATGTTTGAAAGTGTGAGCGAAAGTGAAAAAGTGGTTGGTCACTTTACATACAGTATTGGTCAAATGATCTCTTCCTTTTCAGAATAAAATGCAGTGTAGACCAGACCCTTTTGTTGTTTAGCCAAAAATCTGTCTGTGTGATACTATAGGTAAATTCGAGCAGAACTGACCATAGAATGTGCGATTCCACATCCTCTTATTGACCACGTCCCCTGGGGGCCTCACACCTGACTGATCCAGAGTCTCGTTTAGGGCATGAGAATACAGCATGACTCCATCATGGAATGATCCCGAAATCAGATTCATCTGGAAGAGAAGAAGTGCACAAATTATATACTAGCACAAATTACATACTAGCATTAAAACTGTAAATAATTGGGGTTTAAATTTTATTACTTTTATTAGATTACCTGCTCTCCAGATACCATACTAATAATATTTTTGAAGAGAACTTAAAAAAAATCATCATTGTGAGATTGTAATTCGATGACCCACATGAGACTGTGTGCTAAAAGAAAATGGCAGCATTCCTAATGCTTTCCTTCATTCTCCTGGTACTCTGCTTCACTGTTAATTTCACACATTCCTCCTGTGCTCTTTTTAATATATTGAAATACAATCTGTTTCTCCTGATCCAACATGTGTATTTTAACACAGAGAATTGTTATGATAATGGAAATAAATTATAAAATGGCAATAAGGAGTTATTTCAAACTTGTTATGTATTTACTGTCACAGAACAGGCGCTGTAGATAACACAATGAAGATGAATAAAGTTTAAACACTCTTTACATTTTACATTTATTCATTTGGCAGACGCTTTTATCCAAAGTGACTTACAAGTGAGGAATACAACAAGCGAATCATCGAAAAAAAAAAGCAAAAGACACATGAAGTGCTCATAAAACAAGTTTCAGACATTGCTTAGAGTAGCATAAGCTAGAAGAGGGAGGGAATAGAGGAAGTGAAAGCATTTTTTTTTTTTTTAACATGAAGTTAAATGCTCACAAAAAAGACGAGATTTCAGCCATTTTGAAAAAAAACATTGCTAGGGATTCTGCATTCCGGATGAAGGCGGGGAGATCATTCCACCAGCAAAGAACAGTGAATGAAAATGTTCTGGAGAGTGATTTTGTGCCTCTCTTTGATGGTGCCACGAGCCTTCGCTCATTTAGTGATCGCAGGCTATTGGTAGGGATGTAGTCTTGTAAGAGTGAGTGGAAGTAGGAGGGTGCTGAGCCTGTGGTAGATCTGTAAGCAAGCGTCAATGCCTTGAACTTGATGCGAGCAGCAAGTGGTAGCCAGTGCAGAGAGATGGAGAGGTGTGACATGGGCCCTTTTGGGCTCGTTAAAAACAAGATGTGCTGCAGCGTTCTGAATCATTTGTAGGGCTTTGATTGCGCATGATGGCAGTCCAGCCAGAAGAGCATTGCAGTAATCAAACCTAGACATGACCAGGGCCTGGACGAGAAGTTGTGTTGTATGCTCTGTTAGAAAAGGCCTGATTTTCCTCATGTTGTGTAGTGCAAATCTGCATGACTGAGCTGTCTTTGCAATGTGGTCTTTGAAGGTTAGTTGGTCATCAAAGATTACTCCAAGATTACTGGCCGACCTTGATGGGGTAATCAATGATGTACCTAGCTGGATGTTGAAATCGTGCTGTAGAGTTGGATTGGCAGGACAAGAAGCTCAGTCTATGCCAGGTTGAGCTTTACTAGATAATTCACAGGATACAATGAAGAAGGCAGGGATAGGTACACCACACGTAACATAGACAAGACCGAACAATGAAACACAAACAGAACTGAACTTAAGTACATGTGATAATGAGGGAGATAATGAGTTCACAGCTGAACATGAGTAACCAAGACAACAAACGACTAACTCAGGCAGGAGGTGGTGAGACACAAAAAGTCTAAACTAACAGAACCATGACAGAACGGTTGGAAGGCGCGTCCACGTGCTGGAGGATAAGGAGATGGCAAAAGGGGCAGAAGATACAGGAGGTGGCTCTGGAGGTGGATGGCTGACCAGAAAGAGGTGAACAGAAGAATCCAGGGTGGTGATGACAGTGGTTGGAGCCAGGGAGGAGCCTTGAGCAGGAAGTGCCAGATCGTGACCCAGGCCACAGCCAGGAAGGTGGACCATGGCAGTGGCGCTAGAGGAAGGAGCCATGGTGGTGAAGGCTTCAGCACCACCTTGGGGAAGAGCGAGGGTGACGGAGACGGAGGTGGAGCCCACGGCACAAGTGAAGGGCTGATGAAGAGGAGTGATGCAGAAGACCCAGGCGGCCACAACGGAGCCGCAGCGACGACCCCTCGAGATGGTTGCAGGGATCCGTAGAGCTGAGGTGAAGCTGGAGCGACTGAGGGAGGGCGGAGCTATCCAGAGCCGTAGGGGTGGAGGGCCGAAGAGCATTGGACAGCCCGCAAGTTTGTGGTGAAGGTGATGCGATGTCCGACTCGAGTGAAGTCAACGGTCCGAGGGAGCACAGCGAGACCGAATGCACAATGGTCACTCAGGGCAACGGGTCGAGGTAGAATGACACAATCAGAAGCTGGAGGCAGAGCCACAGGATCGCCATGCCCTGGGGGAGGTGGCTTACAGTAGGCCCGCGCTGTAACAACGTCACTGAGTGGAGCCAACGGAGGCACAGCAGGACTGGTGGGAGACAACTCGGGCAGGGCAGTAGACGTGGCTGAGGTCTGGAAAGAAGCCTGAGATGACGAGCTGGCAAGAACATTTAGAAGAGGAGGTGGGAGAGGGAGGATGGGTGGGACCAGTGAGTCCAATATAGAATAATCAGGCAGATGAACGGGTAAATCTAAATTATAGCCCAGAAACTCACTCTCAGTGACGGGCGGGTGGGCGGAGCTCCTAACCAAACCTTCGACTTCCACACATACTCCCTCGGTGCAGAATGGGACAGCCGGCTCGCACCCCTCATCAGATGTGTTCCACTCAGTCTCCGGTGTGATGTCAAGCTCGATCGCTCCTCCTAGCGGGGGCTCCAACATTGCGGCTGAGTTATTCTCTCCATCTCGGTGGGTTCCTGCTGTCTCATCTCACCGTTCATGGGTTTCTGGCTGGGCACTGGGTTGTGAGTGGGGCTGGTGACGTAATCCACAGTGAAATGGGATCCACAGGATACCAGAACTCACTCCATGTATGCAGCAAAGTTCCCTCGAGGAGGTTTTTACAGACAACTGCGCTCGAGTGGTGTTGTTAAGTCCCACACGTAAAAACATGCAGAGGCAGTTGTACGGGAAAGTGGTCGGAGGTACTAGATCCAGGAACATCTCCAGGTGTTGCTCAAGAGAACTTTCTGCTCAAGGCAAAGCAAACGGACAGCGGGAAAGTCCATGGTGATGAAAAAAAATTATTAAAAAAAACAATGTGAAACAAAAGAATTTGCCAGCGTATAATCACTTTCTTTTGTTTCGGTCTTCTGTCACAGAACACGAAGAAGATGAATTAAGTTTAAATAGACTCTTTACTAGATAATTCACAGGATTCAAAACAAAGAAGGCAGGAACAGGTACACCACACATAACATAGACGAGACCGAACAATGAAACGCAAACAGAACTGAACTTATGTACAAGTGATAATGAGGGAGATAATGAGTGCACAGCTGAACATAATGAGTAACCAAGGCAACAAACGACTAACTCAGGCTGGAGGTGGTGTGTTGTCTCAATGAGCTCCCTAGTTCAGTAGTCAGGGCACTGATCAGGGAGTCGGCCACATTCATTTACACGATATACTGATTCACAACCTAGGAAGGTAGGGAGCTGATTGAGATGCAGGGAAAAAGTCCAAACTAAAAGAACCGTGACATTTACGAGCACCACATTTACATCTAAATGACAACGAATTATTACACAGATTGGAACCCATGCCCCAAAGTGCAGAATATAAAATGCTTTAGAATGAATAGAAAATGAATTCAGTAAGACTAAAAAGATGTTTTTGTACACTGTATGTTTAGCTTGTCTAAAGTCCTAAAAGATGTCTGTTTGCCACAATGGGTGAGTAGTTCTTTCCATAATTTTGTTACTTCATAAATTTATATATTGTAAATATGCTTTTAGTGTACTTTCAGCATGTTTTCTGGTAAATTCAGTGTGTCTCCAGCACATCTAGGACACTGTAAGTAGCACTACACGGCTCATGCTCGCCGTGTGAAGGCTGTAACCTGTTAATATGTACAAACGGTAAATTAACAAACGGTGCTAACATAGGCAGTGTGAAACAGAGGTGATGAAATTCAAGGTGTCGAATAAAATGTCGTATTAACTTTTTATGGTCAGTAAGCAACCAGCTCGGTGTCTTGTATACGCATTAACATTTAACAGTTATTCAAAGAAAATGAATAACTTTTTTCACAGCAAAAAAGGCATTAAACTAATCAAAAGTGACTGTAAAGACATTTATAATGTGACAAAATATTTCTATTTTGAATAAATGCTGTTCTTTTAAAATTTGTATGAATCAAAGAATCATGAACAAATGTATCATAATTTCTAGATAAATGCAGTCTTGGTGAGAATATGAGACACCAACACAGAATCTTTAGTTCTCAAAAAATTGTAAAAATATAAAAAGTTTTCTGCTAGGGTTAGGATATAGTTTTTGTACCACATTTTGATACAGCTGTTTTTTTTTTAGTATTTGTATACTATACAAGACCTCAATCCCTGTGTCTCTGTGAGTCCAAGCTCACTTCCATATCATCAACATGTGCACTACCAACTTCCAATAACTCTGAGAACACAAACACACACAGACCCGAGAGTGACACAACCAAGGACACTAAATTACACAATGGTATGCTTTATTACCCCTACATGACATTCAGTCATGATTTGAACCACCCCACATGTGTGAGAATCTTGTGAGAGAATTGAATGGTTTTAGTACTGCCATTTCCCAGCAGTCTTTGGGGACGTGGATTTCACTGGGTAAACATGTACATATATCAGCTGCTGTAATGTTGGTATGTGAACATGTGCATAAGAGACTGTTCAGAAAGCTCACACTGACATGTGATTATTCAAACTGTAGGTCTGCTCGGCCATTTATCACCACTGTATTTACATTTATGCATTTAGTATTTGTTTGAATAAGAATCTGATACAATAACTGTCTGTTACAATCTGAACTATTTGCTCATGTGGCGCAGTGACACATTGGACAGCAGATAAATTATGGCAATTACACGAGTCCCACAATCAGCAATGAGAATAAATGGAAAGCAAATTGAGACTTTCCCTCCTGCTTCTCCTTTTACTCAAGTATTCTCACGTCTTCTTGAGAGGTTAAAAATAGATCCAAACAGCAGGGTTATTTAGTATTTACTATTATAGTACTTATTAATATTTGTCATATACTGTATGTTGGTTTCATTGTGTTTTGGTTTGGTTTAGTTCTAGTTCCTGTTTCCTTTGTTCTCATTCTCCCTCCACTAGTTAAGCTTCTAGTTAGTTCACACTTGTTTCCTGTTCTGTTGATTAGTTTCCCATTTAAGCCCTTGGTTTTTCCCAATTCCTTGTCTAGTGTTAACATTGTGTTATAATGTGTAGTGCTTTGTTTTCCCTTTGTGTTTATTAAATGTCAGTTTAATCGTCTTCCTGCGTGCTCTCTCCACATTTACCAATATATGACTTCTATTTGAATATTCCTCAAAAACTTCTTCCAAGACCGAACTTACTGTATGTCAACAAATTTTTATTTCACCTGTGAAATTTTAAGAGAAATATTTGAGACAAAGTTGATACTTGAAGCTTCAGTGTGTATTCCATTGAGTCTCCTGAGCTACCATTGAGCAATATAAGACAACCACTGAGCAATACAATTTTCCTCTGTGATAATTTAAATATCCAGGGAATCTTAAAAACTGATCTCTGGCTAAATTTAGGTAAGGGAGAGATGCATTCCAGTTTTACTTACTTTACTTAAAATCTAGTCAAAGATAAGTAACTAACCTTACTAATATGACTGTCAGCAATTAAGAGAGAACCAGGTAAAAGTCAGTGGCGCAGAGCCAGATGGTTGCAGGCAAACTCTTGAGCTCTGCCATACCATAATGAAATAGAGGGGAAATGTTCCAAAAAGCGAAAAGAGGCAGAGAGATGTACAAAAGTGTGGTTGTCATAGCAACTATAGACGGACCATGGACTCATCAATACAGAACATCTGTGGGTGATAGCGGATCGGGAGATTACGGAAGGAGAAAAGGAGATTGTTAGTGTCCTAAGAGAAAGGGAACAGTGCAATGAAATGCAAATTCTGGGTAAAACGTTGAATGGACTAAGAGCATGGGAGATGGGGGAGGACTAGATGAAGAAGAAAAAAAAAAATGTGATCCATACCCAAAAAACAACAGGTTGAGAGATACTGAGAAAAAAACATAATGGAGTCAAAATAAAGGACTGAAAGCAATTACAGATTCAGACTGTGATAGATACAAAAAGAGTGAGAGCGCAATATACAGCATATTTAAATGAGCTAAAAGACTGAGTCACAAAAAAGAAAATCCAGATAAAACTGCAACAACAACAGAAAAACAAATCAAAATTAAAATCTGTGAATAACAAAGATGCACAGGTTGACATGATCATAAAATGACATATTTACATTTTCTGTAGTGGTGCTCGTTGCTAAGGTTTTCTTGTTGGTTGCCTAAATGTTGCTATGCATTTGTTAGTGTGTTCTGGGTGGTTGCCTGAGTGTTGCCGCATGGCAGTTGCCAGGGTGTTCTGGATGGTTGCCATGATGTTACTATGTGGTTGCCAGGGTGTTCTGGGTGGTTTTCAAGGTGTTGCAATGGGGTTATTAAGGTGTTCTGGGTGGTTGCTTGGGTGTTGCTAGGGTATTCTGGGTGGTTGCCTATGTGTTTCTATATAGTTGTTCGGGTGTTCAGGATGATTACCTAGGTGATGCTATGTAATTGTCAGGGTGTTCTGGGTGGTTGCCTGGGTGTTATTTGTTA
The DNA here is from genome assembly GCA_037950675.1 of Hypophthalmichthys molitrix. Classification (NCBI taxonomy): domain Eukaryota; kingdom Metazoa; phylum Chordata; class Actinopteri; order Cypriniformes; family Xenocyprididae; genus Hypophthalmichthys; species Hypophthalmichthys molitrix. The sequence continues at coordinate 19,356,403 of CM075510.1, read as the reverse complement.
TATTCTGGTCTCTATATGGCTTATATGACTATGTTTCTTTTTCTTTCTGTTTTACCAACATGCAAAAATCAGTCTAAATAATTTGAAAAGCAGAATACTTAAGGATAGGAGTTCTGAAAAATGAATAGTAATAGCCGTAACAAGAACTACTAATGACACAATTTATCATTCACAGCAATGGACACATAATTCCCAGTTAAAGGGTTAGTTCACCCAAAAATGAAAATTCTGTCAGTAATTACTCACTCTCATGTTGTTCCACACCCGTAAGACCTTCGTTCATCTTCGGAACACAAATTAAGATATTTTTCGTACAATCCGATGGCTCAGTGAGGCCTGCATTGCCAGCAAGACAATTAACACTTTCAATGTCCAGAAAGCTACTAAAGACATATTTAAAACAGTTCATGTGACTACAGTGGTTCAACCTTAATATTATGAAGCGATGAGAATACTTTTTGTGCACCAAAAAAAACAAAAAACAAAATAAGGACTTTATTCAACAATATCTAGAGGTGTGCGAGTTCAAAACACTGCTTCATGAAGCTTTGAAGCTTTACGAATCTTTTGTTTCAAATCAGTGGAAATTTAAATTTGAATTTCAATTTGTTTGGAAATTTCAATGGTGAGGCCTGCATTTGCTTCAAATCAGTGCTTTGGAGCATGAATCACACTGCCAAAGTCATGCAAACCATTGAAATTTCCAAACACTTATGATGTAACGAAGCCTCGTTTACTGAAATCGTGTTTCTCCGAACCACTGATTCGAAACAAAAGATTCGTAAAGCTTCAAAGCTTCGTGAAGTAGTTTTTTGAACTCGCCCATCACTAGATATTGTTGAATAAAGTCGTTTTTTTTTTTTTTGGTGCACAAAAAGTATTCTCGTCACTTCATAATATTAAGGTTGAACCACTGTAGTCACATGAACTGTTTTAAATATGTCTTTAGTAGCTTTCTGGACATTGAAAGTGTTAATTGTCTTGCTGGCAATGCAGGCCTCACTGAGCCATCGGATTTTATGAAAAATATCTTAATTTGTGTTCTGAAAATGAACGAAGGTCTTACGGGTGTGGAACGACATGAGGGTGAGTAATTAATGACAGAATTTTCATTTTTGGGTGAACTAACCCTTTAACAGTTTCTGTCACCTATGATGAATGTCTGCATTCTTTGTTCCCACCATTAGAAGTTTCTACATGGGAGCCCTCATTGTAGATTAAATCTAAAAAAAAAGGGATCTGAAAAAAAAAAGGAATCAGCTTTGAGCTTCAGCCACACCTATTTCTATTCACATTTTTTTCTATGCAGTCACACACGTCACACAGTGAAATGGGCCATCCAATTAGAGATGGTTCAACAATGCTTTGGATTAAAGAAGAAATGGGGAGCGAAACATGAGGCACTCTGAAAAAAGTAGATAGTTCACCAATTGAAGTACAAGGACAGACAGAATGAGAGAGACAAAAAGTAAGAGAGAGAGAATGTGTTTGGCTATAATAATATGGAGGCAGTGAAAGGAACAACTAATTGGAGAGACAGACATGTGTGCTCCAGGCAGAGGGAACCTTCCAAATGAGCTCACTGCCCTGGGGAAATGAATGGATGCATCAGGCTAACAGACTAGAACAACAGACGACACAACAGTAAGAAGAGTTGCAGACACCTTATTAGACTTTAGAAAATAATTTGACTGTGCACAGAGCATATAGCATATCTCATCAAATAGTTATCTATGAAAACAGAGCTGCAACACTTTCCAGGCTTTTTGTTAAGTCTTGGCTATGTTTTTGTACATACACAGGCAGCAGTGGCGGCTTGAGGATTTTCAAATAGAGGAGGCATACTAATTGTAGCAGTCTGGGGATCCTTTCTTTAGGACTGCTTTAAAATGGCTTTCTGAGTCACTTTTAGACATAAAATGTAAAAAAAAAAGAAGAGAAAATTACACATATTGTAATGGATACTTGGAGATGAGAGAGTGAAGATTCCAGTTGCAGGAGTTTATTCAAGAAAACAGGATTAAATGGATGAGCACGGACAAAACTTCTGCTAAAAATCACAGGTAAAATCCAGAATAGTATGCAGTCAAGCCAGGTAAGTATTCACAGGCTATAGAACAATTTCAGCACATTCGAGGAAGAGCGTTGGTTCTGACTTCAGTAATATTTTATGGTGTTACAGTGGTGAAATTACAAACAAGAAATGGATCCTTACTTTATATTAGGTGTCCTTAACTACTATGTACTAACATTTAAATTAATAAATTTGATACAATGTATTTATTATGTACATAAAAGTTTTTACATTGTACTTATGTTTAAAAAATACCTGCATATAATTACATATGTAATTCATTTCTGTAATTACCACTATAATTACACTGTTGACTCTTTTTTATTTTAATAACATTAAATCATCTTTCCCCATTTTCCTCGAAATTTTTGGTAGGCTGTGCCTCCCTTGCCTTACTTGATGAGCTGCAACTGACAGGCAGGGCTGTAATCTATATGTCGGAATGTTTGCTGCTAAAGGCTGGAATACACAACTTTTGCCCAGATTTTTTGCTCCAGTTTACAGTCTGCAGTAGTCAATGCTAGTTGCTGAAAGTCAGAGCCAGTTTGCAGATTTTGGGAAGTCAGAGTTGATAGAATTTGCAGAAAATTGTATAGTGTATGATGGTCACAGACTCTGATTTTTTCAACACAGGCTCATTGGAAAAACGTACCTGTATCAAAATTTTTGCAAAATGCAAAATATGTACCAATACGTATATATCACTGCAGTTTCTAACAGAAATGAACACTAGAGGCAGTAAAACAGCAAGCAATTTTAATCGTTTTCACACACAATTATGATTACAGGGGCATATTATGGATTAATAAAGACTTGTTTTCACGCGGCTCCTTTCACAATAATGTTATGACCTCAAAACACTTTTTACCGTAGTGCATGATTTGTAAATGAATATATTTTGGAGTTTGCATCACTTATCCAGCTCCAGATGTTTAGTTTTACTTATGTAACAAGCTTGCTCGGTAGCTCAGCTGGTACAGAATTGTACTTGTGAAGAGAAGAGCTCGGGTACAAATCCCGTGAAAGACAAGTCATGGTAAAAGAGCTCAAAGACGAGTTCAAAAACAAGCTGAAATGCCATGGTTACGTTTTTATGTCTCATTTGTACGTAGCCCCGGACATGACATGCAGGATAAAAATAGTAGGCTAAATCATGCGCACGATTTATTAATTTGTTCCCTCGATTTACTAAAACGTGCGCACGATTTACTATTTCGTTCCCTCGATTTATAAATCATGTGCACGATTTAGTAAATCGAGGGAACGAATTAGTAAATTGTGCGCACAATTTAATTTTTTTTCTTGCATGTCATGTGCAGGGCTCCGTACATTTGCTTTTGTTAACACTATCGGGTAGGTTTAGGGTTTAGTGTAGGTGTACGTTATTAAACGAGATGGAACATTAAGCTTTTAGCACCACTCACCAGACGTTTTTAATTCAGAACTGCGGTGATACGTACAAACTCTAACTTAATAAAACGTTGCCATATTCACGTTCATCTGTTCCGGAAAAAACTAAACACGCTTTTAGCGCCACTCACTGGACATTTCACTTTGAAACTGTCGTGAAACGTGCACGATGCAACGTATTTTGCGTTTTGCAAAAATGTTGACACAGGTACGTTTTTCTAATGAGACTGGGCTGGATTTTTTTGTTTCACACTATGATTTCTTCCAGTCTGAGGATATTAAATATTGATATTTTGAGTCGATTTTTAGAACACGTCATGCGTCTCCTAAAAACAGGGCACGTGTTTCTGTGTGTCAGGGTTATGTCTTGTTTTATCTGTTTGTGTTTTACCGTGAATTTTGATCTGTTTTCTGTTTCCTTTGTTCCTTGTTCCAGCTTCCGGTTAATCTCCTTGGTTACTCATTGTTTGATTAGTGTTTGCACCTGTGATTCATTTCATTAATTGGTTCTGAGTATTTAAAGGGATTGTTCATCCAAAAATGAAAATTCAGTCATCATTTACTCTCCCTCAAGTTGTTCCAAACCTTTATACATTTCTTTGTTCTGCTGTACACAAAGAAAGATATTTAGAAGAATGTTTGTAACCAAGCAGATTTTGACCCACCATTGACTACCACAGTAGGAAAAAAATAAAAATAAAAATACTATGGCAGTCAATGGTGGGCGAGATCTGCTTGGTTACAAACATTCTTCAAAATATCTTTCTTTGTGTACAGCACAACAAAGAAATTTATACAGGTTTGGAACAACTTGAGGGGGAGTAAATGACAGAATTTTCATTTTTGGGAGAACTATCCCTTTAAGCCCTGTGTTTTGTTCTGCCCATTGTCCGTTCTCATCACGTTATATTTGGTTGTTCTGTTCTTGTTTCCTAGTTCCTGAGTTCTTTGTAAAACAAACGTAAAATTGCTGCATAAAGACCCTTTACTAATCTTTATTTTCAGTTGTTTATTATATGATGCCTAGTTTTTCTGTAACGGTTTACAAAGTAGGCAAGTGTATGATGCCTAATGTTTTAAAATCTGTTCAGTAGTGTAATGTATTCTAGCTATTATTTCCTAAAAGTATCAGGCTATACAGATGAAACTTAAATATAACACAAGTAAACAATAATAATTTCAGCAGAACAGTAATAAAAAACTATCCATAAATAACTTTGTCACTACAGCAGATTCATATACATATACAGATAATACCTTCACTGCACACCCTTACCTGACAGCTTCTGTTTGGTCTGGAAAACAACTGTGTGGTCTTTCTGCTAAACTTTATGGTAGGAAGCCACATGAGTTTTAAATCTCCCAAGAACTATATAAGAAACTACAACTTTAACTATAACATATAAGAGCCCTAAACACCTAAAAGAAAATAGTTATTTTTCAAATCTAAGGTGCTAAAAAGAACCTTTCAAGAACCCTTATTTCGAAGAGTTCAAGGAAAGCAGAAAATCTCACAGCTGACAGAGAATAAATGGATCTGGCAGTTACCACCATTATTATCAAAGCTTAAACTGAGAAGATCAAATCATTGTCCATTCCTCTAGAAGGTCATTAGTAGGTGTGTTGTATAAAACACTCAAAAGCTTGTAGTTGAGCTTCAGAGGACGGGTAGGCAGGAGGCTCAGGCAGGGCACACATCTTTAATAGCCCTGAGCTGATCTCGAGCTAACAGACTCCTCTGTGGTGACAGACTCACACAAGGAGACCTGCAGCTAAGGGTAATTACCACACTTCCCCACTGTCAGTGAAAGGTTACTCATCCCGCACACATGCATCTGCGTTTTTTCTTGGCGAGTACTGGGTGACATTTAATGTCAGAGCACAAACAAGCAGACACGACAACTTCAATCGTCTCTGACTAAGAACAACCATCTATTTCGGGGGGCCAATTTCCTTTCTACCCCCGAACCCCTGGAAATCTCTCTTCCAATGACAGAAAATAAATTTTGCTACAAACTAAAATACAAAAGGGCGGCAAATTCATTACACTGTTGTGTAACATTAACATTATATTCTAGATTTATTAGACATAAAGCAAAATATTTCCAGACTTTTTTGTTTTCATTTTAATGATTACAGCTTGCTGCTCATCAAAATCAAAAAATCAGTATCTCAAATTATTAGAATATTTAATTTCAAGTTCTATTAAATTACCATTCTCAGGGTATAAATACTGGGTTTAGGTCAGTAATCCCAACAGAAGTCATGGGGAAGTCTGCTGACTTGACAGTTGTCCAGAAGACGATCATCAAGACCCTCTACAATGAGCATTGCTGAAAGAGCTGGCTGTTCACACAGTGCTGTGCCAAAGCATATTCATGGAAAGTTGACTGGAAGGAAAAAGTGTGGTGGGAAAAGATGTACAAGTGAAAGGAATGACCGCAGGCTTGAAAAGATTGTCAGGCGAAGCCAATTTAAGAACTTAGGAGAGCTTCAAAAGGAGTGGACTGAAGCTGGAGTCAGCGCATCAAGAGCCACCGCACACAGATGTCTTCAGGAAATAGGCTACAACTGTCACATTCCACGTACCAAGCCACTTCTGAACCAAAGACAACGTTAGAAGCGTCTTACCTGGGCTAAGGAGAAAAAGAACTGGACTGCTGATCAGTGGTCCAAAGTCCTCTTTTCAGATGAAAGTAAATTTTGCATTTCATTTGGAAATGAAGGTCCCAGAGTCTGGAGGAAGAGTGGAGAGGCATAGAAACCATGTTGCTTGAAGTCCAGTGTGAAGTTTCCACAGTCAGTGATGATTTGGGCTGCCATGTCTTCTGCTGATGTTGGTCCACTGTGTTTTCTGAAGTCCACAGTCAACGCAGCCATCTACCAGGACATTTTAGAGCACTTCATGCTTCCTTCTGCTGACAAGCTTTATTTCATTTTCCAGCAGGACTTGGCACCTGCCCACACTGCAAAAGGTACCAAAAGCTGGTTCAATGACCATGGTGTTACTGTGCTTGATTGGCCAGCAAACTCGCCTGACCTGAACCCAATTGAGAATCTATGGGGTATTGTCAAGAGGAAGATGAGAGACACCAGACCCAACAATGCAGATGACCTGAAGGCCGCTATCAAAGCAACCTGGGCTTCCATTACACCTGAGCAGTGCTACAGGTTGATTGCCTCCATGTTTCTGTTTAAAATATCCTTTTTTTATTGATCTTATGAAGTATTCTAATTTTTTGAGATAGTGAATTGGTGGGTTTTTGTTAAATGTGAGCCAAAATCATCACAATTAAAAGAACCAAAGACTTAAAGTACTTCAGTCTGTGTGCATTGAATTTATTTAATACACAAGTTCCACAATTTGAGTTGAATTACTGAAATAAATGAACTTTTCCACGACATTCTAATTTATTGAGATGCACCTGTAGTAGGGAAGTAATAGATTTCAGATGCAGCTAATGTGTATTGTGAAAAGCACTATACAAATAAATTTGACTTGACTTGACTTGACAATATGGACTTATAGGGGTTGCAACAGCCATTTAGATTGTTACCTTTTTAATTATATTATTCAAAGGTACATCAGCTGGCAAACCATTAGGCAGTAAAGGCTTAGGAAATATTGTGGTGGGGATTTTGGTCAAACTATGGCAGCGATATAGCAAATAATTGTGCTAAATCAAAGACAGCGCCGTCCGCTGAGCTATTAAGTGTATGTGCACTATTTCATCCGTGAAAACTTTAGTTCCCTGGCTTCCATGTCAGAAGCTCCAATTCTAAAAAAAAATTGTCTACCATGGCAGCAAATTCAGCAGTTTTTAGATTTTGTTGGTCCGACTTTGTCGAGACAAACTCAACGGAGCTACCCCATCAGCCCCGAAATTCAGCTGCTGGTGGTTCTCATCTTTCTGTCTTTTTTCTCCGCCATAGTAGCTGTTGATTATATGTTTCACGTGTTGCGCTTTTGTTGAGTAGGTCATCCAATAACAGAAATTAGTGATTTACACCAATAATGTGGTGCGGCTGCTGGGCAATCAACCCTGGTTGTGGAGTAAATTAAGACACTATGGCAAATATATTATGACAATATAAATGACCCTTTCAAAGGCCAGTGAAGGTATACTGCCAGTTAGTGTAGCGGGCTGAGGCATGATACATTTGGGTATGAGGTTGTGGGTTCGTGCACTCATTTCCAAATTATATAAAGTATCCAGTGTTGAATTTAGTTTGCAAGATTATTTTTATAAGTTCCCATGAGTCCTGATAAATGCAATTTCAACTATTTTCTGAAGTGCTTCTTTTATAAAGAACACTGCTTTCTTACATAACGCAGTGAAACAGTCCCTGCATTGAGTGAATAATTGATTCTAGAGCCATCAATATCAACCAATTCAGCACCACTGCCATGGACAGCACCTGGTAACATCACACGTAAGAAGGTATACCTTAAGCAGCCTCCTAAGGTATAGTCCGGGGAACACCTAGAAAAGGTATACGTTTAGTTAAGGTATACCTTTACAGTCTTCGTAACGCACTAAGAGACAACATTATCGGGAGACCCAGCCCAGATTTTTAGTTTTTGCTTACATTTAACTACCTCTCATTCATTCCAATTGTACCAGTGGTTTTGGACTCTATACTGACACCTGTTGGCCTGGATGTATAAAGCGTGTTCAGTAACTACTGCCACTTCACATCAAAGCTTTTTCCAGTCATTCTCATTAAGCTTGGACTGGTGAATCACACACATGCTGGTGCATGCTATCACTCTCACAACTTTTGTCATTTACAGAAAAAAATCTGGTGTCTAGATTGCAGTGGTAGAGTGCTGCTGTAAAATCCTGGTATTGTATTGTGGTAGTTTGCTGCATCATTCACAAACCTAGCATTCAAAACTGGCTTGAATGTTGAGGAACTGCCCTGTGCAAATTAAACACTAATTTTGTAAGTCTGCGCATTTATCTGATTTACATAATTACTTTAGTGAATTGGATACTAAAACAACTTTAAAAATGTATGCAAGTAAAAAATGCAATTCATTCCTATTGTCTAAACCTTGGGGTCATTCTTCATGAGAAACATCCCAAAGATGAATTGAGAGTTAGTGTGCAGCTGTAATCCATTAAGGTGACAATGTACTACATCTTGGAGAAACCGTTCGCATTCTTGTATAAGCTTCAAAGTCACTGGGGTCTTATGTGTGTAATAGATTGACATTCCTTTAACATGGGAACCATGTGGTTTCAAAAACTCATCAGGAAAGAATTTCAGAACAAAAATGGCATTCCAGTGTCTTATTCTCAAGGGCAGATTCCCAAAAAATCTGTTTACAATAAATACAAGACTTTATGCATTTATCTGGTTATCTGGTTTCTTAAATGCTTTTGCTTACAACCAATATGAGTGGGCAGTATATTTAAGATATACTCCTTCTAAAAAGAAACGTTTGTTTTACTTTTCTCTAAATAACAGTTTTAGCGCTTTGAGTTTTGATTAAGCTTTGATTAACTCAAAATGTTAATCACAATAATGATAATATTTGCTTGTAACATGAGCATCTTGTGATATATGTATTCATGTATATAGCAGATATCCATATACTAATATTCTGTCAGATGTTTATTAACTTTTAAAATGCAAATGCATGTTGAACGCAAAGTGCTCAGCATTAATATACAAATACAGTTATTTGAAATCTAAAACACATTTACACATTTATTTCTGCCTTTACACCTTTCTGACAACTGTACTTGTAGATAATACAATATTAATAATAAAGGTCACCAATGTCCTTACAGAGAGTACACTTTCATGAAAGTGCAGTAACCTCTTCATAATACTGTTTTTATAACTTTAAAGTATGTTATAAATCATTATGTTGTAATAATTTTTGTTGTGCTTAAAAGAAGTATACTTATTTTGATAAAGCATAGTACTTGATTTTAATAAAGAAAATAGAAATATGAAATTACATAAAAAGATGTACTTAAGTCCTACCCAAGTAGGTCAAAAACACTCTAAAGTTAATTTCATTTAATATAATTTTTTCCAAAAATATAACATTAAGTTTACACTTATGCCTATTAATTTTAAAGTAAATTATTTTTGTAATAAGTACTCTTTTTATAAGTATGTTTCTTTCTAAAAGTCTCTTTTTAAAAGTGTATTTCTTTTTCACAAGGGTAACCATTTATTTTGCCTAATGAAATTTAAAATATTTTAAACAATTATTTTTGTTCATTAATAACACTGTTTAGCAGTAGTTTGAGAAAAAGCTTTTAGCTATAGTATTGTGGACACAGAATAAAAATATAGATTGGTACACTGACTTGGTTTCATGATCCGTGCTCTTGAAAAGCACCAGTTGCCATCGAAAACTCTTACCAGAGAATCTTCCACACTGAAGTTAAACATGTCCATGGCATCTGTCTTTAGTCTGGAAACAAAGTCTTTGTACTCGGGGTTCTGAGGCTCTCTGTAGGTCAGGATCTTCACGCTCTGTGGGTATTCAACACAAAGACAAATTTTAAGCTGTTTAAAGATACACCAATGTGCTCACTCACACACACACACACACACTAGTTAGGATACACACATATGAGTCATAGCCAAACAGAACATTTGGATCTTTTTCCAACTAATCCGATAAACAAATCAACTCAAGGACAGCCACATGAAGCAGTGGTGTTTACAAAGTCCTAATTGATTTTATTTATATCATATTCTGTTCTTTTGTGTTGTTTAGCCCTGTAAAGCTTGAAATAATAGACTTAAAGGGTTAGTTCACCCAAAAATGAAAATTCTGTCATTTATTACTCACCCTCATGCCGTTCCACAGACGTAAGACATTCGTTAATCTTCGGAACGCAAATTGAGATATTTTTGTTGAAATCCGATGGCTCCATGAGGCCTGCATTGGGAGCAATGACATTTCCTCTCTCAAGATCCATAAAGGTACTAAAAACATATTTAAATCAGTTCATGTGAGTACAGTGGTTCAATATTAATATTATAAAGCAACGAGAATATTTTTGGTGCGCCAAAAAAAAACAAAATAACGACTTATATAGTGATGGCCGATTTCAAAACACTGCTTCAGGAAGCTTCAGAGCATAATGAATCAGCGTGTCGAATCAGCGGTTTGGAGCGCCAAAGTCACGTGATTTCAGCAGTTTGGCGGTTTGACACGCGATCCGAATCATGACTCGATACACTGATTCATTATGCTCCGAAGCTTCCTAAAGCAGTGTTTTGAAATCGGCCATCACTAAATAAGTCGTTATTTTGTTTTTTTGGCGCACCAAAAATATTCTCGTCGCTTTATAATATTAATATTGAACCACTGTACTCACATGAACTGATTTAAATATGTTTTTAGTACAATAAGGGATCTTGAGAGAGGAAATGTCATTGCTGGCTATGGAGGCCTCACTGAGTCATCGGATTTCAACAAAAATATCTTAATTTGTGTTCCGAAGATTAACGAAGGTCTTACGGGTGTGGGACGGCATGAGGGTGAGTAATAAATGACATTATTTTCATTTTTGGGTGAACTAACCCTTTAAATATCTTTTTTTTAATAGAACCTTTGAACCTTAGACAAAATATTTTTTTAAAAACTGAAAAAAGCTTGCATATGTGTTTCGATCATGTAAATATCAGATTTGCATATCAAATATGCAATATGCTTAAAGATAACCACCATGATAGCGACAAGAGTACCTCTTCATTTTCTTTAGACTTTATTGGTATGTGTGAGCGGATTTATGCGTTTCAGTGTCTCTATATGAATCAAAACATTTTTTAAAAAGCTGGTCTTCGTTAACTCTGAGACCTCTGAGACCAGCTGGTCATAACAAATCCAATTCTGTCTGTGCAGGGTAGAGGACAACAAAATGGACAGCAAACAGCAAACTCCACTAATGAATATTCAATTATTTAAAAGTGTTATAGTAATGTATATAAATAAGCATTTATCCTGAATAGTGCTTTATCTTTTGGCCTGTTTGGAAGTCTGTTTGAAAAATGTACTGCAAATGAACAACAGCTCCCTCCACAAAGCCTGTAGTGTTTTGTTTTCGCTCTTGCACGGTCACCTCCTCTGAGAAAATGTTTTTATGTCCTTTGTTGATGTCCATTTTCAGAATAATTCCAAACTGTGTTGTGCCAAAATGAATCACATAAACAATTATCTTTTGCATCTGTGCCACAAACTGCCAAATTATGACGATCTGAGTGAAAAGGCTGTTGTCTAAAAACTGAGATAGATGCATTCTCAAATCTTCAAACTCAGAAAAAGCCACCCCAACATTTCACTTTGTGTCTGTCTTCTGAGGATTCTCAGATTTTGTGTATAACAGATTATGATTTATGTGAAGTGGACGGGGAAAATAGGAACTGAAGTTGATGATAACAGAGTGCGTCTAAAAGACAGTGTTTCTACTGGCTTTTCAATAGCACAGAAGGGCAAAACAGACATACAAATCAATACTAGAAAACATTACAGTCATTTCATTTTAAAAGCTTTAAAAGAAATTCCTGGCTTATTAGTGACGCTTCCTATTGGTCATTATTAATGCTTTTGGGATTTGAACAAACACAAGTCTTAATCTTTAGCATGTAATTTGTGCTTCACCATGTAACGCACATAAACAATATGTTAAATCATGCGGCTTGTGGAGAAGTATGTTAATATCTCTGGGGATTAGAATATTATAGAGACACTCATAATATCTACAAGGTATAATAGTTATATCACAAAAACTTCACATTTTGTGGCCATCATTTTACTAATTATATCAGCAGCACATGGGAAAGTGTGAACGAATACTAGTCAGGTAACACCACTCTATAATTTTGATTGGATCAGAGCAGACTGATTGCTATAAAAGGAGAGAAGAAGTGCTTCCAATCATTGTGTTCTTGTGTTAGCAATGGTTACCTCCAAATAAAGATGTGCAGCCATCATCGCTTTGCATCAAAATGGCCCCACATGCAAGGAAATTGCTGCAAAGAATATTGTACCTGAAAGAACCATTTACCGGATCATCAAGAACTTCAAAGAGAGAGGTTCAACTGCAGTGAAGAAGGCTTCAGGACATCCCAGAGTGTCCAGCAAGCACCAGGACCATCTCCTCCTGAGGAGTCAGCTATGAAATCGTGTCACCACCAGTGCAGATCTTGCTCAGTACTGGCAGCAGGTCGGTGTGAGTGCATCTGCACACACAGTGTGACCAAGAATTCTGGACAATGGCCTGGTGTCAAGAAGGAAAGCAAAGAAACCACTTCTCTCCAAGAACAACATCAAGGCCAGACTGTAATTCAGCAGCAAGTACTCAAGTAGCATGGACAGCAGAAGACTGATGCAAAGTTATTTTCTCTGATGAAGCCCTCTCGACTGTTTGGGACATCTGGAAAATTGATTGTCCAGAGAAGAAAAGGTGAATGCTACCATGAGTCCTGTGTCATGCCAACAGCAAAGCATGCTGAGACCATCCATGTGTGGGGTTGCTTTTCATCCAAGGGAGCTGGCTATCTCACAATTCTGTCCAAAAACACTGCCAGGAATAAAGAATGGTACCAAAACATCCTGCAAGAGCAACTTCTCCCAACAATCCAGGAGCAAAATGGTGATGATCTATGCATTTTCGAGTATGATGGAGCCCCAATGTCAGAAAGTGATGATAAAGAAGTATCTCGAAAATCATTACATTAAAATTTCCACCCAAAATTAAAATTCCTGCATCATTGTCGTTCCAAACCTTTATGACTTTCTTACTTCAGTGGAACACAAACAATTATGTTTTGAAGAACGTTGGTAAACGTGAGCAAATCAGCTGTTATTTAAAGGGATAGTTCACCCAAAAATGAAAATTATCCTATGATTTACTCACCTTCAAGCCATCCTTTCAGACGAACACAATCGGAGATATATTTAAAAATATCCTTAGTCCTCCAAGGTTTATAATGGTTGGTCAAATTTTAAAGACTAAAAAATGCATCCATCCATAAAAAAAAAAAATTAATCCATACGACTCCAGAGGGTTAATAAAGGCCTTCTGAAGTGAATCGATGCATTTGTGTAAAACTAATATCCTTATTTAAAACTTTATAAAGTAACATAACGAGCTTCTGGCAGATGACCGTATGCAGAATGTGCAAGTCGATTTGTGCCAAATGGGTAACCAGTGACGCGATGTATGACGCAGGATGTAGGAGTATTGTAAGCTTAGACGCCTCTCACGCTTCAAACAAATAGGGCTGTTCAACAAACTCAAGCTCCTCTTCTCTTATATCAAAATCCTCCGACATTTCTCTCTAAAATTTCTCGTTTCATACTCTAATTCATGACTGGTGTTTTGTTTTGCTGTCTCCTCTCCACCTCCACGTTCGTCATTGCATGAGGTTGCTCTTCCGCCCAAATCGACATGCGCAATGTGCATACGGTCGTCCGCTGGAAGCTAGTTATTTAAACCTACGATGGCTTGAGGGTGAGTAAATCATGGGATAATTTTCATTTTTGGGTGAACTATCTCTTTAAAGCATTAATATGCTTTCATTTACTCTACCATTTGTCCTCTTGTCGACAGACTCAAGTACATGCAGCATGTCAGACACTAAAACGCACATCTGTATACTGTATCTAGTGTAGACCACGTCAGTGATTATAATGGGTTCTATTTGCTTTTGACGCTACACTCGCATAGGGTGTAGGCAAGTGTCTGCCTTTAAGTGACTGAATGCCAGTGGGCAGGGGCTATGGTACGATGATGTAAAACTATTTGTCTATGTCTTCTTCTGGAGGCAGTGATATGCAAATATATTTGCCCATGTGACTTCACAGATCGCACAATATCCAAACGACCCATTTTTGGAGCAACCATAAATGCTTTGTTTATAATGAGGATGTTTTAAGCTATGAAACTTGCAGGATGTTTTAATGGTACAAAGACCTCTTATATGTCAAAAGATCAAGGCAAATTGCTCATGTTATGACCCCTTTAAGACTTATTAATAAAGCTGTGGGGGTACATAAGACATAGAGGGTTGCAAACGCTAGTTTAGTCGGTCTAGTTTGTTAGACAGGTCTCATTAATGTTTTTTTTTTTTTTTACATTAAAATCAGCATGAAATGGAAGTTGCGACCATATTTTCTTCTGCTTTGAGTTGTATATCCAAGTGAAACGGCTTCTCAAATAAGATAAAGGATAAATCATTTATAATAAACTGCAATATTCCATAAAAAATAAGAATTTTCACATTCGATTTCATTGTGACTTTAAAGCTAGCGTGAGTCTCAACAGACTATAGTGTCGGTCTGTAGAGATGACAAATTAAGCTTTAACACTTTGTCATGGCTTTGACCAACTGCTTGATGAGCATGTTTTTCTTTGCACTGCAGTATTTAACATTTTTATTACATAAATGTCCAAACAGGACAGTCACCTCTGATATAAACAGTTGATGAAATAATTTTCATACCAAATGTTAGCTGTATCATGAGCCTAATGGAATGATTCCTGTTTGCGGATAAGTAAATGTCAGCTCACCACAGCTGTTAGTTAATGCCAACGAATGTAAATAGAGTCTGTGTGAGAACTCATCATAATGCAGTTCCTTAGAGTTAAAAAACAAAACAAAACAAAAAAACACTGAGTTCCGTCAAACACAACACATTCCTATTCAGTTTTGGATCAATTTTTCAGGATTTTTCTCACATATTATCGCCCACCAGATTATCTTTAGTTTGGTTGCACATAAAAGTAAAAACCTCTCTTTATCAAACTGTGGAACAAGTTACATGTTGAACTTTTTTGATACTTGTTTAATATTTCATACTTTCACTGACACCTATAAAGTGATTCAGGATAAGCAAGTCGAAAATCAAAAATAATTTTATATGTGCATTCCTGAAACTGACTAAATTGGCTCTGAATCAAGCGAAGCACTGTGAGATCCTATTAAACCTTCATTTTCATAAATAGATTTTATGTAATCATCTCTGCATTTTAAAATGAGCTTTTTATAGAACCATGCACACATTTCCACCAGATCCCATCAGTGACATTACCTCAAACTGCTCCAAAAATATTTTAAAAAAGGATTCAGAAAAATATGCGACATGGTCTCGTTTCAGGCTAAATAAACATTTAGAAAGTTCATTTTCAGGCTCAGTAGGGGGTGACAGTTGGCAGTGAGCCACAAGAAGACATGAAGCCATGCGACAGCCTTCACTAGCACCTCCAGAGCTGTCGTATTTCCACATATTTCAAATATCCAGTCATGTTTCCCTGCGACTTTGAGCCAAACGCAGCACATTCCTCAGCGCGTGTCTTTCTGTCTGATCCTATCTGAAAAGAGGAAACACAGCTGCAGCTGGCTGCTAATCACACATCAACAAAGACCTGCACAAATATGGGTTCACAGTGAATATGCCTATGCATTTCCCTTTTGAAATCTGTGAAGAGTATCGCAATTTCATGGTTTGACATTTCCTGTGTCATGCTATACTGAGAATGTAACTAAATAAAATTATAAATTATATATATATATATATATATATATATATATATATATATACTCACACACACACACACACACATTATATTGCCAAAAGTTTTGGGACGCCTGCCTTTACATGCACATGAACTTTAATGACATCCCATTCTTAATCCGTAGGGTTTAATATGGAGTTGGCCCACCTTTTGCAGCTATAACAGCCTCAACTCTTCTGGGAAGGCTTTCCACAAGGTTTAGGAGTGTGTTTATGGGAATTTTTGACCATTCTTCTAGAAGCGCACTTGTGAGGTCAGACACTGATGTTGGCGAGAAGGCCTGGTTCGCAGTCTCCTCTCTAATTCATACCAAAGGTGTTCTATCGGGTTGAGGTCAGGACTCTGAAGCCCAGTCAAGTTCCTCCACACCAAACTCACCCATTCATGTCTTTATGGATGGGTGAAGTCTGGTTTAGCGGTAGTATCACGCGAACCACCAAGTCTGCGGTCCAGGCAGAGACACGATAGCACAGAGTGGATCATATGCGCAAGTCAGCGCAGACCACAAAGCGTACCAAACCCATTTGAATTCTACACAGAATGCTGTATTTTAAAGCGATATGGAGGAGATTAGGAGGAGAAACGGTTAGACAGACTTGGCATTAGAAACAGCACTGAACTTAAATCAAACACTTTTCAAACTACACATTCTCAGCATGTTTTGCTTTAGCAACAGTTTCATATTAAATCTAAAAGGGGAATCTATTAGACTGTGGCTGTCATAAGCTATCAAATGCGGCTTTGTCGAGCTCTGGATGAGCTGCGATATAAACAAAACACTATTGGCTATTTTTAAAGAGGGGAGGAGCTTGTCTTCCCGTTTCAGTGGAAATTACGTCAACACATTGAATAACACTGTGCGTTTTAAGGCACTTCAGTGGACCTTGTCTGAGTATTATTACTATTTACATCGGCACATTTACATCAAACTCACTTTAAATGCCTCCTTGGCTGCATTGTCATCAGCATCTCCATGTGCCCATGGTTTAGCAGGGTGGCTCTGCAGACTGTGTCCAAACAGATCGATGAAGAAGAAGGCGTACTCCTCCTGAGGAAAACCCCGCCTCCAGAACTCCACCATCAGCTTGCGAAATGTCTCCCACTTGCAGCAGACATAAACCACTACAAACACAAGATAGAAAAACTGTAAAAAAAATGTTCAGACTTAATGAGAATTCAGTTCTGATTATTACTAGAATGGAATGCGCTTGTGTGGCAAATGAGCTTTGGTTTGTACTGCAAATGCAAAAGCATCCGAAAGTCTGACACTTTAATTTGCAATTAAGGTTGAGGTTATGTACAGCTGACGAGCTGAAACTCACTCCAAAAGCTGAAATAGAAGTAAAGCACAAGAGGATCTAGTGTTTCCCAAGTTGTACAATGTGGGATTTATTAGTGTTGAATCACTGCAGAAGGTAATTGATTATTAGTTAGTTTTAAGAATGCTGAATGTATAATTGAGGTTGTATGAATTTTGTTGATGAGGAACAGACAAAGTTTTCAGGATAAATTTATGCAATGGCTGCATGACAATGATTCAATACAGTAAATTCAGGAGCAAATTCAGAGAAATGTACACGTAAAGTGGAACTTCCCAAAAAGTCCCCTCAAGATTCACAAACACTTTATAAACCTCAGAGTTGTAGGTTAAGAATTGATTAAACGTGTATGTTGATTAATTCCAATCATGCGTAAAAATGGTGCATGTATTACATTTGGCTCCACTATATTGCATTAATACAAAAAGAATAATTGGCCATATTATGTCTTACAAAAATTATTTAATTATTAAGTGTAAAACTTGCAGACAAATACTACTGGTGCTCAGAATATTAGTAATCTATAATAATAATAATAATAATAATGTTTTCAATAATTTTTATATATCAATGAAACTTTTTTTCACATTTAACTAAATGATAACTAATTAATTTTGTTATTATATATTACTATGATAAATAGTTTATTAACTATCAAGACGCAGTATCAAGTATCAAGATGCAGTGTCATCGGTTTGCCTAAAAGGACACAAAACACATAACTTACGTATCATGTATGCATCATTTATGTGTGGTTAGGAGTGTCATTTTTTTGTAACAAGTAACATTTTAAAAATACATTTTCATGAATTTCTGGATTTACAAATTTGCTTATCATTATGTTGCACAAGCACTAAAAAAGCCTGTTCTTTATCAGTAAGTGATAAACAGAGAAAGACATGAAATTGCCCAACACATTTTTTATTATTATTTTTTTTTTCAAACAAGATCACTACATCACTTCAAAATGACAACTTCTCAACTGCTAAGTCGGAGCTTCCCAGGAGGATTTGCTGGCTGCATCAAGCTTGGGAGATTTAACAACATTCATATCAGCCTATCATTTCCCTCTGCTTCAGCGATAAGGTTATGGCTATGAATGTATGAAAATAGTTTCAGGACCGACAAAAAATGTTGATTCAAGAACATGTACTAGGGTAAATCATGTTGTGCAATGAACATCTGTCACAATAAATTTACCAAGAACTACATGTTCCATGTTTTAATGCATCAAGGTTTGATTATTTATTTATTTATTTTTTGACAGTTAATAATCTGCAGTTGCATTTTAAAAAGTCTCTGTAAGTATATGAGAGGATTGTTTACGCAAACGCACCCCCTATCTACTATTGGCCACCCAAACAGACAGTCCCACCCCAAACTCACACCATTAATTGAACAAGTTTTGTTCGGGATTCTCAGACAAAGAAGTGCTTTGAGAGTTCCAAATAGCCATACAGTTGTCTCTACATCTTATTCTGAGACATGAGAAACTATTTTAACATTGAAGTTAACACTGAATTTTAATTGCTTTTATTCACCTTTTAACAGAGTATTTTAAGGTATATACTGTAGTGCAAGAGGTACGGGATGGCAGGTAACATTTGAGTCTGTCTCAGTGGTTGAAGTGCAGCATACACCAGGCATATGAAGCACTGGGGACTGGGAGTTATGTTCTTCACACTCCTAAATGCCAAAGAGGGGTCAGATCGCCACGGCAATTACCCACAGACTCATTCCTAATGGTGGGCTTAATGAGGAAGTGAGGTGAGGTGTTAATTACAACAGTACCTTTAAAAAAAAAAAGAAAAAACCCTGATATGTGAGACAAAGACTGACATGTTCCGAATGGAATATTACTGCACTGGAAAATGTGCATCTTGTGTCTTTCTGTCTATCTATCTACTGTAGACAATCAATCAATCTATCTATCTATACAGATAGATAGACAGATCCATGAGAAATGTTTAAATTTTATGTAAAAACTGTTTTAACTTTTGGCAGTTTGACCAAATAAAGAGTGAAAAATACTTGAATTTAGAAAAAGAAGTTGACTGCATTGCACTGTGGGATGTGTATTCCATGCAGTATACTTCATTACAGTATATACAACACTTTTTGGCAAATGTAATACATGATCAGTACAGTATACATACTATATACTGCAGAGATAGTAAATGTCTCTTTCTCTCTCCTGCTTTCATTGTGACTTTCTATCACCTGTTGAAGCCTTTGAAAGCCTCTGTTACTGTGCAGCAATTTTATAAATAATTGATCATGGAGGAACTCCTGGTGACAGAAGATAAAGTGCCATATCTGTTGCTATGGCCGCTAGGAAAATAACTTGAGTGAACCAGAATGATTTATGTCCAAACTCAAAGATGTCATAAAACCTAATCACATACCACAATAACAGAAAGCACTTGTGTCTCTCAGGTGTGCAGCATCAGCGCTGCAGTGATGAATTCACAGCAGGTGGGGCTTAAGTAACAGTGACAGATGTGAGGGCTCGTTATTTCGGATGAAAAGATTACCAAACAGGACCACACACAGCTGTTCATTTATGATTCACTGGGAAGCACCCATAAGTCATTATCCTCTATAACTGGCCCAATAACAGTCAGGTGTTCTCCACGCAAATGGAACTGAAGGAAGAATAAAACAGAAGAACATACACAAGAGCTCTGTAGCTCCACTTATGCACTGTGAGTATAGTTGAAGTGTGGACTCTTCTGTAGCAATCTATGAGCTAGGTTGCGTTGATGATGAACAGTGGCCATTTCATTCTAATTCTCGGAAACAGTAGCTCTTTTCCAAGGTTTAATACTCTCATCTCTTAGAAAAGAATTCAGTTATGCATTGTGCCCCTACATAGCTCCTGCCTCCTTCACTTCACCTTTTCTTTTAACTTTCTTTCTTTTCTTTTATAGTGAACAGACTTGTTTCTTTCCAGACTTGGTCACTACATTAATTTTTCATGTCTGTTTAGTTGCAAAACATGTAGTAGAGTGATTTATTAGGCTATTTTTCATGGAGAGCAATGGATTAAAATATTAACCTACCTACTTGCATCACACTGAGCACAAATTGTGGGCAGTTTTTAAGACATAAAAACATTTAATTAATCATACTGAATATTTTATAGCATTTATTTAATACATCTACACTGTACAGTACAACTAACTTAAAGATTGAGTACACTGCAATTAAAGTCTGTTAAAAAATCATTAATGCAACATAAACAATTACATATTTTGAACAAGGAGTTTTATTTTTGTATAGCTCAACATTTTTGAGCAAACCCTTATACTTAAATTATTATTTTTAAGTTTACTGAGCGACATAAAGTGACGTCATCCATGTCACGTCATTGCTTGAAAAATCCATTCAACATTAAACTTGAGTTGCAGCAGATTTCAAGGTCCCAGCATGCTTTGCATCACACTGTGTAAGGTGAATAAATGTTGAAATTGAGTGTTATTTTGTGTTTTTGCACAAGATTAATATAGGGGAAGATGTGTTATTGTTTAATGTTCTGTTATTTTGGTATTTAAAGGTGCTTCTGTGATGTTGAAGATATGGTTACCATCGTGGTGAAGAGTAATGCCTGTGGTTAGGTCGAGAATGGGCTGCGAACTTCAAGGCTATATATACTGCATGTTCATTAACAGTTCATGCAAGTAAACAGTGATAGTACGGAGCGCGCACGATTTAATAATTTGTTCCTTTGATTTACTAAAATGTGCACACGATTTAGTAAATCAAGGGAACAAATTAGTAAGTCGTGCGCATGATTTAGTAAATCGAGGGAATGAATTAAGGCTGATTTATACTTCTGCGTCGAGTGTACGCTGTAGCTAAAATAATCTTTGAGTTGTATGTTTTGAGTATTCTGAACTTATCAGGTTTTTCAACCACTGCATCAAAATAAGTAAAAAAATTAGAAACATTATGTATGGTAAACAATAATTTTAAGTACAGTGCACTTAAACATTAAATAAAAACAAATTTAAGCTTTTCAGTTTGACTTAATTGTTATTTATAATTATTGTTTACTTGAAAAAATTGAGTTGCTTTACTTAAATGCTTTGAGGTAATTGGTGTCTACAAAAATTGAGTATTCCAGTATTCCAGGTTTTACAGTGTAGATACCATGATACTATCATACACCTTAGTCTGACTCCTTTGCAGCTGTTTATGTACTGTACCCAGCAGTAGACAAGACATCATAACTAAGGTTTGGAACAGAGTCATTTTTTTGTGTGGATTTTCAGGGCATTTTGCTTGACAGTGGTAAATAATATATTCAGTCTTCAACACATTGTGTCATCCTGTGATCATTGATCATAATCACTGGGTGACAAATTAATTAAGAGAAATCTCCACACCTCATTCTACTAATCAACAGGCAATCAGAATCAAAGCGCAGTCAGATGCATTCAGGGCTAGAAGCTATTCTGATTTAATTTCCCTAATGGTGATGTCCTGGTGAAAATCCAGTTTAATTGTTGACTCAGGCTCAATCAGTATTGAAATTGAAACAGATCACTGCCTACAGCACTCTACACTGTATTTTCTAAACAAAAAGCAGTGGAACAGTATTCATTACCCAATGATAAATGTTTCAAACAGACACATACTACATTATCATCACTTTTTAATCCAATGAGTTAAGAAAGAGTTAAAAATCGTGGTTGATAATACTTATGGTTTATTTGTTACATGTTGTATTGTGGGATACAGTATTTAGTGTTCTGTATAAGCATCTTCTAGGTATTCTATGCATACATTACCATTTAAAGTTTGGGAAAATAAATTGCCCCTATTATGCTTTTTTGGATATTATCTTTCATGGAGTGTGTAATATAGCTGTTTATACAACTCTGGTTCTTGAATTTGATTGACTTAGAGGTCTTTCCAGCCATGCGATATTCTTCCAGTATCGCACGGTAACCGTTTCACCTTTTGAATCACTCCGCTGTCAGCATTCTCACAGTGAGTGTCATGGCGGACGAGCAAACCCACCATATTTTTATAGATACTACTGTTATTTTGTAACGGAATGTTGTTTTAAGAGTTTTTTAGGTGAGAATATAGTTGTTTAGACCTCAGATATGCGATTTATATGAAAAAGTAGCGTATACTATGTATACTAGTATGTATACTACGGCCGAATCACAGCCGTGCTGATATACAGCTATATCGCAGCTATACGTGATATTGCTCATTTGACCAATCACAACAGAATGGGCCATCTGACAAATCAGAGCAGAGTATGTTCCCAGAAAGGAGGCGTTTAGAGAGACAGGATCCTTGATCGAGCTGTTTCAGAGGTGATGCTGCAATGTATATTATGAGAAAATTAAAATGCATTTTGACCTTGGATGTAAACCTAAATTAGGAATCTTAAAACAAAATTAGGAATCTTTAAAATAGCATAATAGGGGCACTTTAATACTTTTATTAAGCAAGGATGCCTTAAATTGATCAAATGCTGTTCTTTTGAACTTTCTATTCTATGCTGGTTTATGCTGGATTTTAGCAGGGTAATGGCAGGTGAAAAATTTTGCCATAACAGGAATAAATTACATTTTAAAATATATTCATATAGAAAACAGTTGTTAAATTATAATAATATTTCACATAATACTGATTTTACTGTATTTTTGATAAAATAAATGCTGCCTTGGTGAGCATAAGAAACTTTACAAACATTAAAAAAAATCTTACTGACCCCAAACAACTGTACAGTAGTATACATACAGCAGAAATATGTTACAGAAATGCTTTCCTGTAGCTCAGTGGTTAGAGCATGGCACTAGCAATGTCAAGGTTGTGGGTTCGATCCCAGGGATTGCACATGCTCAGATACAAATGTATAGTATAATGCAATGTAAGTCGCTTTGGATAAAAGCGTCTGCCAAATGCATAAATGTAAATGTAAATGTAAATGTAGAAATACATATGGTAGTACACTATTGTGACAAAAAGCATTTGACAGTTTAGCCTATGCTGGCGATCATGTAAACTCTTTTTTTTTTTATTTTATAAAATGATCTAATACGATCTCTTTGTACCCTTAAATGATGTGGGCACAGCAGACCTGCTGGGAACCATTTGATTTAGTTCTGTTTTTCCTTCTTAGTCATATTTAATGCAAGAAGACAGGGCAGGGAATAGTTTACGACTTGACTGACAAAAAAATTACCTCTTACTGCTTTCTTCTTTTTTTTTTCATTTCATGCTGTCGCTGCTTTCTCGTCAAATTGAGTCACTTTTTTTGCATATTTATTCTCCTGTAGTCAGATAAAATCAGACTGAGTAGACCTTAAATTACCAGCCAAAGGTAAAACAATTGAATCAAGGTCTGTAAATCAAACAGAGCTGCCATGTACAGTATATGGCCCCTGTGAGATCTTGCATCAAAAAACCTAACCAAGAACAAAAAACTCAAAGACAAAGATATAAATACCAAATGCAATATTTTTACGCACTGTCCTCCCCCTCAATAATTATGTTCCCAGGCCATAAACAAGCCTTTATATGCCAACTCTGCTAACCAAATCTTGTATTTATATAAGTCAGTGTTGACAGATTAATGTTTGGGGGAGTATTGTCAGGGTCGTTTTTGATAGCTCCTTATTGTAGAGGAGCTTTGCCAGTCTGAGCTCCAATGCCTACCAATACTACCCACCCATGAGAAAATACACATGCTTTGCCAAAAATGACTGAAATATTTACTAAATTTAAAAATATAAATAGTTCAAATATATATATATATATATATATATATATATATATATATATATATATATATAAAATAACCTACAATAGTATGTTAATTACATAAAATAACACTCAATGAGCTGTCATGCCTACTGCCTACATAAGCATCTTCCTTCTAAGTCAACATCTTAATGGTCATAGTAGACGGTGACTGATCACTTCATTGGTAGCCCAAAAATATATAATAAATTAAAATAAAATAAAAATAATTCATGAACTGCACAGTGGACTTGATTCACAAGAATAATAGTTTTCTGTTAGCATGTTGCCAAGCTAACGTCACAATATTTTAAAAACGGCATGAAACAGAAGCTGCAATAGTCTTTTCTTCCCTATTTTAACGTATATTCAAGATAAAATGTAAGATGGGGCTTGATTTTATCCGTCAAGAATTGATTGGATCATTTTGGTTTGCTATCGTGATCTCATGTAAGTAACAGGTTGTCCTCCCTTTGTGCCAGTAAACACATCATCAGAGAAAAGATGTTGTTGCAAGTGGGAGGGGAAGTTATTTTGAGTTATTACAAGGGCACATGATTAAAAAAAAAAAAAAAACTAATGATGTGCACAGATAAATCATGTATAATAAATACTGCAATATTCCATCAAAAATTAGAATTATCAATTTTGATTTCATGGTGACTTTGATAAGCAGCAAAATACATGCAATAAATAACATTTCAGTTTGTTTTCCACCAAACCCTATCATATGAATTCAGAAAGTTGTATGAGTTGCATGAGAACATTGCATTATGATACTTTTGCATCTTTTTTAAAGCTTAAAGGTGGTTACCATTCATTTCCATTATAGAAACAAGTGCAAACAGGACATTTTTTTACATTCACCTTTTGTGTTTAGAAAAAGAAAGAATGTCACATGGCTTTAGAAACACACTGAGGTGAGTAAATAATCACTACATTTTAATTTTTGGGTGAACTATCACTTTTACCACGATATAGTATGCTATATTACACAGTATTTTTGTTGGAGCAAGTCATTCACAGTCTTAAAGGGGTGGTTGATTATGATTTTACTTTTTTAACTTTATTTAGTGTGTAATGTTGCTGTTAGAGCATAAACAACATCTGCAAAGTTACAACGCTCAGTTCAATGCAAAGGAAGATATTTGTTTCGCTTTTTAAGGACTACAACAACAGCTGGTAGGGACAACAACAAGCTTCTTCCCGGGTTATGACATCACTAACCCTAAAATGTACATAAACCCTGCCCCCGAGAACACGCATGTGCCGCCAGGTTGGGCTGCTTTAGAGAAGAGGAAGAGTTGTTGTAGTAGAGTGTTGTTGCTATGCCGTCATTTTACGCCAGACTGCTTCACAAACGAGGGTCAATTCAACACTGATTTGCACAAAAGATTAACATGACGGCACATGCTAGTCGATGAGTTAAATCAACTTCACAGCAACTACATAAATTTATCCACTAACCATTCAGAAACGTCCAAATGCATTCTATAAGTTGTAACTTCTTCCTGAGTCTCTCCATCAGTGTCCGACTTGTAAAAGGGGCATTATAGGTCCCCTATAGTCTTAATGCCAAAATGCTAATTTTACATAATGCCTTACCCACCATAATTCAAAGTAAATAAAAATGCAGACTTAGCCCAAACTAATGCTTCTCATCCCTCACCAGCTGAGATGTCAATTTTCATATTCTTAATAAAGTCCCGTCACAGATCCTGATTAAAGAGAATGCTTTGAGACAAGCGTGCCCAGGCATGTAGGAGATATATTTAACTGGCTGTTATGAACGTGAGCGTGTAGCTGAAGAGTGTCAGTATTACTGTAAGAGAGAATATTCATTCTGCCTTTGTCCTCTGCTGTCTCGCTCTTCCAAGGTGGTTGATGCTCTAATGCCTTGGGAATGTCACTCATTGCACCCTGTGATGAATAGCTGTCTAGTGTCAGAACGTCAGAATTAATGATCCACAAAGACATTTACCGGAAAAGCTTCAAGCTTTCAAGGAAAACAGAAACTTTAAGTTAATTAAACCTGCTAGGTGGGCGGCTGAGCAATGTTTGACTCCCATGCCTTGTAACAATCTTTTACAAAAGGGAAACCTATCTCACATTCATATTGGATTTCAATGAACATAAATGGATTTCAATTCAAACTTTCCAAAAAAGATGCCATGCTAAAAGACATGCTCTCACAGAAAATGTTATCATAATTTTAACTGTAGTCTAAAAAAAATATAAAAACTTCCTAAGGGATGCATGATATATCGGTACTACATTAGTTCTCGGATTAGAGATTTTGTATGTTTATCAGTATTGGCTGATATTCAATATTAATCTGTATTTTTCCCCTGTATTTTTACATTTAGATTTACATTTGCCATCTAATGCTAATTTAATAATTTAATAACACTGTTAAATGTAACCTTTAGCAAATCTCAAAATCAATATCCCCTTTTCATACTGTACATGTTTCATAATGTTGCGATACCTAAATAAAAAAAAGACTGATTTTAGTTTTTAATATTTTATTATTTATTGAGACAAAAATAATATAGAATTAATTATTTATCGACCATAACATGAAAATAATTATCGGCAAGAATTTTAGTATTAATCATTCATAATCTTTAAAGGGTTAGTTCACCCAAAAATGAAAATTATGTAATTTATTATAAGACCTTCAAAACGTTCATCTTCGGAACACAAATTAAGATATTTTTTGATGAAATCTGATGGCTCAGTGAGGCCTCTATTGCCAGCAAGTTAATTTACACTTTCAGTGCCCATAAAGGTACAAAAGACATATTTAAAACAGTTCATGTGAGTACAGTGGTTCTACCTTAACATTATAAAGCGACGAGAATACTTTTTGTGCACCAAAAAAACAAACAAACAAACGACTTTTCAACAATATCTAGTGATGGCCGATTTCAAAACACGAATCTTTCGAAACTTCGAATCTTTTGTTTTGAAACAGTGATTCGGATCACGTGTCACACTGTCAAACTGCTGAAACCACTGTTCTGATTGGTCAATCGCTGTTATTTATAGCTTGTTAATTATCATACAGAGAATTTTAAAATTTCTTTTACATTACAAGTTCTACATAATACATAACACTGTTAATCTAAAGGGGATGGTAAGGGGGGATGGTGGCTTTATAGAGGGGATGCTTTTTTTTCATTTTTTTCAACAAGGGGGATGCAATGCCCCCGCATCCCCCCTCAAATCGAGCCCTGATTATAATGGCATTTATAATGAAGAAAATCTGTTGTTACAGAAGCTTTTCGGTAATCAGAACATTCCAGACATGCAACAGGCAATTTGCCATTGACCCAGGGCTGAGATCAGGTGGCAAGAGGGGCGAGTCGCTCTGATGAATTACACCTCCAATCAGATCTGACTGGAACTCTAGATTGTCTGTTTTGCACAGCAGGCACCTCTACTTTCTGTGAGCCTCCCATGGGTCTTTGGGGTTTTGGCACAGAACGGAAATGCCAATGGCTGCTTTTATGTGCCAGTCACCTTGTGTTTACAAACCCGTCTGGTGAAACAGGGTGACAAACTCTACTTGGCTCAACAACTGGGCACAATTACCATCAGCTCTTTCTGAGTCCATGGAGGCAACAGATGGCCTCTTTTATGGGAAATGACTGAAACTGCAGGCTTTGCCTGATCTTACTCCCCAAACGTGAGTCAGGAACATCCTTATCAGACTTCATGAATGACAAAGATTATAGGCTAAATGTTTGCTTGGACAGACCTACTCATTCTTTAATAGTGCTGTCAAAAGTACCTGTACTTCAGTACCAAGTTGATTCTTAAATTTTACAAATGTAACAATACCAATCTTTCTGTAGTATACCAATAGCACTGAGTCTATTTAGCAGTATCCGCTGATAGACATCTGCTTTCAAGCACCCCTGGGTGCTCTATGAAGAGCATCAAGGGTTTCTATTTACAATCTCTTTTTGAAGCGTTAGGGAATTTCTGTTGAGCGCGTGAATGCAATGGCCAATCAGAGGTGTTAAAGTTACTCAGAATTCACTCAATATAGCTCAAAATGCTTGAGATTTATTTAGCTCATATCCACTGAGTTCTGCATGCTTGTAAGTTCCTTCGTAATAACCAACAGTGTAAATACAATGTAAATAAGAGATTGCGCAGACATTGTGCGGTGTAGACAGCTTCATTGATTATATTGGGAGTTTTTGCGCAAGTGCAGATGACACTGCGTTTACGCTGAACTGTGAAGTGATCAGCTTCAATTATTATAAAGGGAAGGCTCTTTGCTTGTTTTTTTTTAATAGGCATATAACTGATTCACAATTTCAATTTCAAGTTTTATTCTTCATGCTGCTAAGTACAGACAGCAAAGTTTTGGAAGTGACAACCATATGTAAAGGTTGAATCCGAAACTGCGATGACTGTAATAATAAAAAATCTATACATTAAATGTTGGAGTGTAAATACAGACTAATAGGCCAAATGTAAATGTTTTGATATTTATTTTTACTTATATTTATTATTTACATTACTAATAAACTTATTAACATTAATAATGAACTCTTTTCATTTTTAATATATATGTATATATATATATATATATATATATATATATATTTATTTTCCAACCAGGTAAATAAAAGCTAAAAGTTAAATAGTTCCGGTACCAAATTTGGTATTGAGAATTGAAATTTTCAATGTGGAATCACTGGAACAGCGTGCCTGTGGTGACAATTTGGCAAAATGATGTTACGTTGCTTCTTGCACATTTCTCGACACTTTCAAAGTGAAATGTACAGTGAGTGGTACCTACGTATCGCAGCAGTTCAGAAATAAAATGTCTGGTGAGTGGCGCTAAAACATTAATGCTGTATCGAATTTGAAAACAATGTATCACCTACACTAAAACTAACCGATAGTGATAAAAGCAAACATCAAATAAAAACGCATTTACTGAAGCAACCATGCCACTGTAGCTTCGTTTTATGAGGCTTTGAGCTCTTTTATCATATTTCACGGAACTCAAGACCCAAGTGCAATGCTGTACCAAGTGAGATACCTAGTAGCCTTTAGATCAAAAGGTCTTTGGTGTGTCTAAACTTTCTATTGCAAGCATGAGTTTGCAGTGGTGAAACTCAGTTATTCACTGGTCAATGCAGATATACACTATATTGCCAAAAGTTTTGGGACGCCTGCCTTTACGTGCACATGCACTTTAATGACATCCCATTCTTAATCCGTAGGGTTTATTATGGAGTTGGCCCACCCTTTGCAGCTATTACAGCTTCAACTCTTCTGGGAAGGCTTTCCACAAGGTTTAGGAGTGTGTTTATGGGAATTTTTGACCATTCTTCTAGAAGCGCATTTGTGTGGTCAGGCAGTGATGTTGGCGAGAAGGCCTGGCTCACAGTCTCTGCTCTAATTCATTCCAAAGATGTTCTATCAGGTTGAGGTCAGGACTCTGTGCAGGCCAGTCAAGTTCCTCCACACCAAACTCGCTCATCCATGTCTTTATGGACCTTGCTTTGTGCACTGGTGCGCAGTCATGTTGGAACAGGAAAAGGCCATCCCCAAACTGTTCCCACAAAGTTGGGAGCATGAAATTGTCCAAAATGTCTTGATATGCTGAAGCATTAAGAGTTCCTTTCACTGGAACTAAGGGGCCAAGCCCAACCCCTGAAAAACAGCCCCACACCATAATCCTCCCTCCACCAAACTTTACACTTGTCACAATGCAGTCAGGCAAGTACTGACTTATTGCACAGGTGGCAACTTATCACAGTACCACGCTTGAATTCACTGAGCTCCTGAGAGTGACCCATTCTTTCACAAATGTTTGTAGAAGCAGTCTGCCTGCCTAGGTGCTTGATTTTATACACCTGTGGCCATGTAAGTGATTGGAACACCTGAATTCAATGATTTGGAGGGGTGTCCCAATACTTTTGGCAATATAGTGTACATCCAGATTACTGAATAACATGCTTCCTCTTAAAACAGATGCTCAAAAAGAAACCTTGGCATAGTTTTCCTGAAAGCATTTGCATACACCTAAAAAGAAAAACTGCACACAAACACTACTGGTTCTCTTGTGTATTGCAAATGTGCCAAGGTGCAATATACAGAAGCATGAAAAAAAATGAAGAGCTAGGCCCAAAGGCAAGAGTTTCAATGAATAATGTTTAAAGGATTTAATGCTGCGGTCACCATTCATTTTCATTGTATAGAAAAAAAAGCAGGCTGGATATTGTGTTTACTTTTTCTTAAAAAGACAAAAAATGTTTTGAGCAACGGTAGGCTGAGCAGATGATGACAGCTCTCTTTAATCTATACAAGACTTATCAGATACAGGAGCAGCATGTGTGAAGCAAGACCATGTGTCTGAAGAACGGCATCAACACCTTAACGTGTGATGCTTGGATCATCCTGCTGAATGTCACCGACAAACCCAACCCATCATTAGCAGCTGTGCCTAAATGACTGACAAGAGCTCAGCATTCCAGCTGGCACAGGCCCCAATGACAGCCAAACGTTCTTTATGAATTACAGTCCAGAGGCTGAGATCTGGAAATGTCAGTTCACACTTATCATACTGCAGCTGGTTTGGTCTGGCTGTTTTTTTTTCTTACATTGGAAACAAGAGTTACGGCAGCTCAGCGTCACATTAAAAGCACAGTTACACGACAACAATGTACTAAAAACACTGTATGCGTTTTTCACACACAGGCGACATTGCTGTCAAAACGATCCCCTTTCACACGGATCTGTGAAAACGAAAAAAAATGCTGTATTATTCTTCCAGGCCAGTAGTTGGCAATGTCACTTTGTAAAGAAAAACTACACAACTATACTCTGAACACGTAATACGGATGCGCATGACATAACTGTTCACAAATTCATGTTTTTGTAGTTTACACAGAGACAATAACGGTATCGTTTTAAAAAAATATGTACTTTGAAAACTGTTTTCAAATCACATAAAAAAAAAAAATTCTGTTTTCGGTGTAAACAGCCTCTAAATACAGCACCTAGAAACTGCAGTTTGGCATGACTCTTGGGAAAAACCCTAGCATTTTATTCACAATTTCTCAGTGATAAACACAACAATGGTTTTGTTAGGTGTTGATATAACGCTGCAGCTGTTTTGTAACCACCTTGATATTGAAGAATGTGTGTTTTTATGTGTGGGCATTGAGGCATGTAAATGTATTTCAGTTGTGACTGGATGGGTGGTACCTATCTGTGGTTACGTTAGTTTGGTCCGCGTGTGGGAGTCTGGTCTATGTGCTTCTTTTTCCGACAGCTCTGTTCTATGTTAAACGAAAACATACGATTCAGTCGACAGGTGACAGGTCTCGTCACGCCCACTTGTCTTTGTGCATTTGGACAGATGCTCTCTGTCGCTATGGAAACAACCTGGTTCCTGTTCAGTGGTGTTCAATCATGGCGGCCAAAGAGATTGTGAATGTGTTAGTTCAGCTGAAGTGCCATGTGGATCGCAGCCCATCTCTGAGGTAATTCCTAAATAGAAACTCCAGATACAGACGTGCACTAAACTAAAGGAAACATCACTTCTGCTTTTACTGGTAAAGCTCACTATTTCTAGTTACTTTTAATTTTACATATTTAGATTTAAAATTTAATTATATATTTTTTTGCTTATTGTTTTTTTTTTTAGTATGTTATGTGTTTACAGTCTGAAATATTTTTATATTCTTACCTATGAAGCACGTTAAGCTGCATTTTTTTTTTGTATGAAATGTGCTATATAATATTAATAATAATAAAAACTAATTATTGTAGGAAATGATAACCTTAGTAAAAACATTATTGTTTTTATTAATAATATTATATTAATATTAATAAAAAAAATAATAATAAATGTCACAAGTTTGAGTTTTGTTTGAGTTGTATTCTTGGTTGGTTTTGAACTGTTTTGTGTTTTGTTTCCAGTGTTAGTATTTGTTTCCATGGTTATTAATTTTTTGATTTATGCACTGCACCTGTTTCTCGTTTCGCTCATTGGTTTGTGTTAGTATATACTGAGCCTGTTTTCTGTTAGTCTTTGGTCCGATCTTCTGTCACATAATGGGTTGCAGCACAAATGAAATAAAAGCTGGATCTAATAGCAAGCAGTAGATTGTAACTCAAAATAACACTTCTCAGAATCTCAAAATACAAAAACACGGCAAACAGAACAACCACTAAACACGGACGAGATCGGACAAAGGGCACTACAAACACAGAGCTATATATACAAAGGAAATTCAAAGGGAGGAAACAAGAATCAAGTGTGGCAACTTAAACAATGAACAACCACAGCAACAAATGTGAACACAAGAAACAGAACAGGAAACAGTGCAAAACCAACTAAGAATACAACTCAAACAAAATTACTTTTTAAAATTTTTTTTTTTTTTTTTGCTTATTATTGTTTTTATTTGTTTTAGTATGTTATTTTTTTTTTTTTAGATCCAGCCTCTTACTTCAGATGCCACAAGAGATGACTCCAACTCCTGCGAGGACTTCAGATGACACAAACTCTGAATCAACATGCACCAATGCGAAATTTTCTATATATTGTAATCATTAGGTTCACAACATGTAATAATTACTTCAATGAACTCATTGTTTCTGTCAAAAATTAGTACATTGTTAGCTAACTGCGTGACTTGTATATGTACATTTCTGAAATACGTTACTAAATTGTAATGTAGATTCCATTTTCTGTAAAGATGCTTTGAAATGATATTTATCGTGAAAAGCACTATACAAATAAATGTGAATTGAACTGAAATATATTTATTTATTTATTTTTATTTAAAGCTGCAGTCCGGCATTTTTCCTCTTTGTCGCCATCTCTGTTTGAAACCTGCAATTGCAGTCATATGCGGAATTGTTATCGTTATATGCGTTGTGCATCGGCACGACTTCTCAGCGGATGAATGTTTGCTAATGTTTGCTGTCAATCACTACACCGGTGTGGATACTATACTTCAGAATCACAGATTCTACGTCATGGAAGTATGACCAAAATAAGAATTTTCACCGGAAAATGTAATCTGAAAAAGTAGGATTACAATCTACCATCAGAATGATACGTTTAATAATTTCAGCTGCTGTGAGAACAGGCTATAAATGATCTGCTACAAGCAGCATCCTCACATGATAAAGCCGACTAGCCTGGACTCCTTCCTTCTGTTTACAGACGTGACGCGGAAGTCCACCAGGTCGCTCTTATTATAAAACATTATTACAAGCTTACCGTTGTGAATCGAGCTAAGATAAGGAGATCGTTTTGAACAGTGGCTGGATATGTACTTGCTTAAAAATTGATTTTGGATCATTTTTAACCAAAAAAAGTTACGGACTGCAGCTTTAACCGTACCTGTATAGCACTTTGAGGTGCATTTTATGTATGAAAGGTGCTATTAAATAAGAATAATAATAGCATTATTATAGTTTTAGTTATAATACTATTAACTATAATTATTCTAAGAAATAAAAAAAAAAATCATTATTATTATTATTATTTAGAAAATAATAATAATAATTATTAATATAAGATACCAATAATAATGGTTCTCATGACTTGGGTCAGTAAGAAACCACCTAGCAAATTCCTAGCAATCACTTAGCAATACACTAACAACCACTTTGCGCACTTTAGCAACTACTTACATCTCAATTCATCAGCTGTTCACCTTTTTTTCACTAAACCAGCCATGTTGCCATGTGGGAATAAGCATTTCACGCTCCCGATACCAAGATGTGTGACAATGTGAGAAAAAATACATTTGCCACCAGCATTAGTTCATAATTACAATGATGGAATTGATCTATTTCCACCATTATAGGTGATAAGATCACAACTTCCCTCAGGATTCTATACACTGGTATATTTCTCTTTTTCATTCTCTCTTTTTTTGCACAAATCGCAGCTTTGATTTAGTAAACAGCGCTCTGGGGGTAAACACTGACACGAAAGGCACAAATTCAGGATGTAATCCAGCTCTTGGACAAAACCATGCTGTTTGAATTAGCTCTACGCCTACTTCGCAGCCAGAGCACTGACGTTCACAATGAGGCTTAACAGTGCTGCTGGCTCTGAGAAACTGCCAGGACCGGTCCAAACCTCCAAGCCCCTATACTCATAACATATTACTCTGTGTAGACCTCAGAAAGCAGCAAAAAGACAATTGTGAAATACAAGAGGGCTTCATCCCTGTGAAAAATTCACTCTAATGTCATGAAAATTGTGCTGTGACATTGGTATGCATATCAGGTGTTGTAATGCATGGCATAATGCATCCTGAGAAATTAGGGTTGGGTGATATTTTGAATATTTTACAATATATTCGGTAACATTTTTCAGTTAGGTTTCATTGGTTATCAACTTTAGTTATCATGGACTAAGAACAACAATTCTACAGCATTTATTAATCTTAGTTCTAGGATTGCAAAATACCGGGAATTTTCAAAGCTAGAAACTTTCCATGAGAATTAACAGGAATATATGGGAATTAACGGGAATATGTGGAAATGAACGGAAATTAATGGAAATAAACAGAGAATTTGCAAAATTGCAGGTTAGCCTATAACAGGGTACTTAAATGTAGGTGAAAAAACATCTTAAAGCATAATTTGGTTAAAACAACCAGATTTAATGCAATTTCAGTTGAATTTTTATCCTGCAAATTACTCAGTCACATTCACACAGCACACTACATACTGGAGGGCTATTGAGGCCACACCCCCTGCATGCACTGTGCATTCCCCCAGTCCATAACATGCACATTCGATCAAAAATACAGAAAAAACTGTAATATTATGAAATATTATTACAATTAAAAATAATGGTTATTCTATTTTAATATACATTAAAATATAATTTATTTCTGGGATGCAAAGCTGAATTTTTAGCATCATTTCTCCAGTCTTTAGTGTCACATGATCCTTTAGAAATCATTATAATATGCTGATTTGATACTCAATTATCAATGTTGGAAACAGTTGTGCTGCTTAATATTTTTTATAACCTGTAACTTTTTTTCAGGATTCTTTGATGAATAAAAATTTAAAGAACAGCATTTATTTAAAATACACTACCGTTCAAAATTTGGGGGTCAGAAATTTTTTTCTTTCTTTTTTTGAAAGAAATTAATACTTTTATTCAGCAAGGATGTATGAAATTGATAAAAAGTCATATTAAAGTGATATTGTTAGAAAGATTTCTATTTTGAATAAATTCTGTTCTTTTTAACTTTTTATTCATCAATGAATCCTGAAAAAAAAGTATTACAGGTTCCAAAAAAAATTTTAAGCAGCACAACTGTTTCCAACATTGATAATAACGGAGTATCAAATAAGCATATTAGAATAATTTCTGAAGGATCATGTGACATTGAAATAAATAACACATAACAATTGCTGCATTAAAAATATATTTATTTTACATATTTACTAAATTAGAATTAATTGAATGCGAAAAATAAATAACTGTTATTTCATGTTATGACCAAACAAAATGTTTATATTTATGTTTTTATATGATACATTTTATATAAATATTATACATTTATATAAATTTCCCAAAATTCCCAATTAATTCCCGTAAATTCCCATAAATTCCTGTTAAGTTTCCAAATTGGAATATTTCCAAAATTCCCCAGGTTAAGTTCCCGTGGAAAGTTTCTGGAAACTTTCCGCCCCTTTGCGACCCTACTTAGTTCATGTTTATTTCACCATTTACTAATACATTGTTAAATTCAAAAGTTGTATTTGTTAACATTAGTTAATGCATTGTGAACTAATATGAACGACTGTACTTTTATTATATGTAAATACATGGGTGTGTATAGTATATATATGCACACACACACAGACAGAAAGAGAGAGAGCACACAGCATGACTTCATGACCAGGGCAAAGATGCAAGTATCCTTCTCAAAATGTACCCATGCCCCCTGTGCCAGCTAAGTCTGCAAATTGATTGATGCATGCTCACAAAGAGAAATGGCAGGGTGACAAGGCCAATAAAACTAACGGGAGTCATACAGGCCAAAATAAAACCATAAACCACAGCCAAGAAGAACAAAAGTCACAAGGGATTTTGTTCATGTGGAAATACGAATGGGCTGTTTCCCTTATTTATACAGGAGACTGACTGTCGATCTTTGCTGAACCATTATTTAGCACATTTTTAACAATATATACTCATTGTGCTAACATCTGTAATTGTTAATACGAGATTACAGTTGATTAGTCTTCAAACGTAGTCAAATTATTTGATAGATTTTATAGTTTAATGTGTAATGCAAACATAATTTTAAAATAAAAAATTTGTTTAGTATTTAATTTCATATTATACTGTATGTCCCCATTCATCACCATTACTTTTAATAGGTTATAAAGAATAAAAATACAAACAAACAAAAAACAAATAAAATGTTATAAGGACACTCATCAGGATATAAGCACAGGCCAACAGCCAAATATAATTAATAATATATTTACATGTAAGATTTCATATAAAAAAAAAAAGATATGCTATTATTTTCATGTTACACAACAGATGAACAATACATCATTTCCTTATAACTCTCTGGTTGAATGCAGAAAATGTGAGGCAAGTCGGAGGCATGTGTGTGAGATTGTGTCTGAATGCATGTTTACATGCATTTGTGTGTGTAACTCTGAGATCAAGGAATGCTGATTCCTTATTAAAAGGATGCCATGTTCTGGTCGACATCTAACAAGCCTCTCCTTCAATGTCTGAACCGATTTAATCGCCCACACTCAGGCAACAGCAGCTGAAGATTTAGACCCTGTCTGAGCACAGAGTGCCCCAGCTAAAGACCGTTCGCACTCACACTTCTTTCCCTGCTCTGCTATCGCTCTAGAGAGACAGCAATTACTCACACAGATACGTAGTCAATATTCAGACGTGCTGCAGTTATTTCTCGGGTACATGCTGCAAGATAGGAAAGGCATTCGTTGCATCTACTGGCACTCGGGGCGAGACATGCTGTCTGGAGTAACGATACACACATCTAGGGACTTTGATCGCATCCAAATTTACATACTATCCATCCCAAATAGTATGCGCAGAATCAGAATTATTGCATCCCAAATCATAGTACATTAAAAATAGTAGCCATCTTGTTTTCTGTGGCTGATCAACTTTAGAATGTGTCAAACTGTCTATTTCTAAATAAAAAATGAAAAAGGTAATTTCATATTTTATAACACACAATTCTGATTCTATATCGCGCAGTGTGAGTTTCACAATGCGACGTTACATCTCCCTGAAATAATGTCAGGATGGGGAGATGTAAAGAATTCTTACAGTTATATGAAGTCAACAGTGTTGGGGAAAGTTATTTTTAAAAGTAATGCATTACAATATTGCGTTACTCCATAAAAAAGTAACTAATTGCATTATTTAGTTGCTTTTTATGAAAAGTAATGAGTTATTACTTTTGCATTACTAACAACACTTCACAAATGTGATGTTAATCTAAAGTCATTTTTGCTTACTAGTATGTTTGAACTGGATCATCGAAGGTTAGCAGCAAAGACATTGGTTAATGAAGTAATTAAATACATAAAGCATATTTGTGTAATTTAACATTTAATTAATCCAGGTTTTATTAATATTCTGAGTTTGCATTTCACTATTTTTATTCCTCTTGGTGAATACTGAATCTGTTTTTGTGCAAGTAAGATGAGTAAATGCCTGCTCACATTTAGTCTAGAACTACAATAACCGTAATGATTATTTCTCTCAACATGGGGACTGGAGAAATTTTAGTCAATAAATGAGAAAGCAAAGTAATTTGAGTTACTTATTTGAAAAAGTAACTCAGATATTTTTTTTGTAAATTTAAAAGTAATGTGTTACTTTACTAGTTACTTGATAAAAGTAATCTGATTACGTAACTCACGTTACTTGTAATGCGTTACCCTCAACACTGAAAGTCACACTGCATGATCAGAATTGTGTCATAAACTCATAATTTAGAGAAAGAAGTTGAAACTGCGAGATTCAAACTCCCAATTCAGAGAAAAAAAGTTGAAATTGCGAGATACAAACTATAAGAATTCAGAGAAAAAAAGTTGGAATTGCGACAAACTCACAGCCGCAAGGAAAAAATCTGAATTGAAAAATGCTATAAGATTTATATGCTTGGAATTGCAAGAAATAAAGATATAATTGTGAGATATAAAGTCGCAATTACCTTTTTATTCCATGGCAGAAATGGGCTTCCATTTAGTTTCCCCTGTGATTGCTTTGAAAATACCTATTTCCTTTAAATATAGAGTTCATGACAAACAACTCTGGCTGGTGGATTTCTTTAAGATGTTGTGAAATGCATCTCCATTCAGCCTTTTTTGTCCTTGGCTGTGACACTTATCTCAAGTGTATGTTTGTTTGTGCTATGTAAATGCACCTTTTGCATGATATAAATACATATGTGCAACAGATGCTACAGATTCATCGTACATGTCGTCTTTAAATGTTAACTTATCCGTAATGTTTTGTGCTTTTTAAAAATTATTATTATTAATATAATATATAAATATTAATATTATATATAAATATTAATAATATGAATAATATATAAATTATTAAAAATTTCTTGCGGTTCGATCCAGAATCATTTGATACACAATCGCAATGCATCGGTGAATCAAATTCCCCCCATCACTACCTAAAACGGCAGAATAAGTATGAGGGGGACAAACAGAGAGAAGAGAAGCACGTATCTATTCTCTTAGCTCTTTAACATTGTACCTCTATCTCCACCTGTCTGTCAGTTCTTTTAATTCTGTCCCTGAAGAGGAGGTGACCTTGACTCTTATGTCTCTTTCACCTGTTGCGTGGAGCCAACAGCGAGGCAGCAATTCTCAAAATTTTGTCTTTCCCTTCTCATCATTTCGATATATCTCTTTTCCTCCATTTGTGTCTCTCTCCAATTTTCATATTCCCAGGATTTATTACCTGTACAAACTTTTATGAAATGTTCAATTGTATTTGTCAAACCCTCCAGGGGCACGGGGACAAGGTAGAGTGCTCTTGCATCTCTTCTGAGTTAATCGTTTCCAGAGCTGTGCTTCAGTGAACTCATTTCTCAGCCTCAGGCACAGATGAGCTCAGGGGGCTTCTGCTTTCTGTTTTTGCTCACCTGTGTCAGCTCGCGAGACAGACTTGAGTAATAAATCTGCACTTAATAAAAGTCTATAGGATCTAGTTATAAACCTGTCAGTCACATTTCTGTCAATATTTGCATTAGCAGCCAAATTAATGTTGCTTTTCTTTTGTAGCACATTGTTATAGGAGTGTGTACTTTTGTAATTGTAATTTGTCATATTCAGCCTGTGAAATATCCAATGAATGCATTTTATTTTTTTAGCTTGTGATTTAAAATAAATTATTTATCTAATGATTTATTTAAATATATTTTGAGGGCACACAACTCTACGAAAATATAGAAGTTGACATACAGTTTATTAGCAGATAAACACATTGGCTGCTTTCGTTCAGTCAGGTATGTTTACATGCACTCATTTTCGTCAAGCCAATGAATCCAATCCAATTTCCAATCGAAAGTTCAGTTTATATACGAACCCTGATTCACATATTCATTTACATACATTACATGTATTCTGAACAAAACTTCAGCGCATCCGCACTGCGTCAGTCCCTGCGATAATGTCACCCGAGCCACTCTGAGTATAACTGTCATTTGTGCCTGTATGACATATCTAAAAATAAAGCTGACACATATGTCAGGAGAGCTTTTTAGCAAATATTTTGCAAATATTCAGTCTCCTCCACTGAGCAGTTTGTAACACTCAAGACGTACACAGAGGTGTAAAGAGTACCTGAAAACCATTCTTGAGTAAAAACAAGTCACCAATTCCAACACGACTTGAATAAAAGTCTTAGAGTATCTGATTCTAACAGTACCTAAGTATTTTACTCATACTAAATGTAGGCTCAAAGATGCACTAGTCCTCAAAGAGAGTTGATTTGTGAGGAGAGCAATAACATGTTTATTTTCTATAATCAAAATAAAACTGAACACCTCAATATCGCATTAAATCAAGGTCGACACAACAGCCTCTTAAACGTCTACATACTCTCAAGTCTCAGTTAAGCTCAAGTGCACAAAAAAGCTATAAGTAAACCAATATCCTTCAACAAGGTCTTGTCAATATAGTGAATAGAATAATGTTGAGTAAATTTAAATAGTCCCAAGTCTACTTGCACTGAATGTGCTGGTTTCAGCCTCATCTCCTAAATCAAACACCTGCAATTCAGCAACTACCTGCTAATGCACTTTAGCCTTTTTTTGACAAGTTTGGGTTAGTAAAACGTAAAACG
Organism: Hypophthalmichthys molitrix; assembly: GCA_037950675.1. Taxonomy (NCBI): domain Eukaryota; kingdom Metazoa; phylum Chordata; class Actinopteri; order Cypriniformes; family Xenocyprididae; genus Hypophthalmichthys; species Hypophthalmichthys molitrix. The sequence goes on along the minus strand of CM075510.1, from coordinate 19,315,885 downwards.
CACAAGATATAGTCCCTTCAATGCCCTTAGATAGCAATATCACTTCATTATAGTAGAAGCAAACTGCGGCCTCATTTAATATACACAGATCAATGATTATGCAAATTAGCCCCGCCTCCAATCGCTCAAGGCAGCTCGGAGAGTCTACTGTTGCTGTAGTGACGAGCAATTTGTTGTTTGCGCTGTGGATATTTAAGAAAAAAGCTTGCTTCGCTTCGTATATTCAGTTTAACAGCTGTGCAACTGAACTGTTCATATTTTCTGACGCTTAAATTGTGTTTTAAATTATGAATTGGTAAAGCGCCTTTGCAAAACGGTCTGAATCAACATTTGTTTGGACTGCTCTCTCACTGAATCACCTGAAGTGAACACATATTTATGATGGATGGATGAGGATGGATGCACTTTCTTCAGCTCACATTCATTGATCCTATCACTGCCATTATAAAGCTTGGATGTGTCAGGATATTTATTAATATTTCTGCGATTATGTTCATCAGAAAGAAGAAAGTGATATACACCTAGGATGGCTTGAGAGTGAGTAAAGCTTGGGCTAATTTTCATTTCAAAGTGAACTAATCCTTTAAGTAACTAATTACATTTACTCAAATACTTTACACCACTGGACGTACATTAACATATGAGTTTCTTTGTTCTGTTAAACTAAAAAGAAGATATTTTGAAGAATGCTGGTAATCAGACAGATGACGGTAGCCATTTACTTTCATAGTAGAAAAAAATTCTATAAAAGTCAATGGTTACCATCAACTGTCTGGTTACCAACATTCTTCAAAATATCTTCTTTTGTGTTCAGCAGAAGAAAGAAACTCATACAGGTTTGGAACGACATAAGAGTGAGTAAATGATGACACAATTTTACTTTTTGGGTGAACTATCACTTTAAGTAGTGCGTTACGTTGTTGCACAGGATACGTACCCCAGATTGATTGAGGCGTTTACATGAAGACTTTTCAGAATTTCAGTCCAATTGAGCTGCAAGTCTGATTACTAATGGATTATTTGGTTGCACGTAAACGTAGCTAATGTTCAGAATTGACAACCATATTCAGTTTTTAAATCAGGTGTGACTCTCAAATTGTCCGGTGCATTTAAAGGGTGACAAAAATAGATCTAATAACGTCAGGCAACCTAAGTCAATACTCTTCTCCAATTCATGAATAATGGATGCAACCACAGAGAAAGAAAACCATATAGTAAATATCAAAACTGTATTGTGTCTTCATGAATTTTATTCTTATTCTAAATTGTTCTGCATTTCAAAATACTGATTCCAACCCTTTTCAAACTCCTCAACCACACAATATTTTTCATAACCTGAGAGAGGTTAATAATATTAATGATAAACAGAAATAAAATATTTATGTACTGAATGCAATGAAATGACGCTGCAGTTCCATTCATAGTACAGCACATCAGCGACACTTGTGCTCAAAACTAGTTGACTTGTATATTTTGAATTGTGAGTTTGATTATACAGTCTCTTTCATAATTAAACTGATTATGAACACAACCATACCCTTGTTAAAAAAAAAGCACACTTTAGCATACTTTTAAAAAGAGTACTTATTAAGAAAACAATATACTTTAGAGATAATACTTAAATGTGAACTGATTTAAAACTTACTTTAATATTATATTATTAGTACAATTAAAAAAAGAACTTTTAAGATTTGAAGTACTCTACAAGTGCACATTCAATACGATTGAGCGCTTTTCTTTTTCACAAGAGTATTTAGTACTTCAAATGGGACTGACAACTGCATTAAGCTGCTGTGCGAATGTAGCTGCTACAATAAATGATGACATGAAACAAGTACAAGCTGAAAAAAATGTGCTGAGCTTCCTCAAACCAATGACATTCAGATAATTTGAGCATGAGCTTTTTCTTTTGACAAATGTGAATGCGCTAATTTAACATTAGCCTACAATTCCTACTTGACATCCCACTTCACCTTGTGTCACACTTACCTCGAGCTTTATGGCTGATGTCCCGGAGAAGCTCTTCATAACGGACGGGTTCATCATCCTCATTAAACACCATGTCATCTGCTGTGATGTTGTCCTCGCGCAACTGTGTGTACGGCCCCTCCACGGCAAAGTAGCACGGCCGGTCATCCTTCTTATTATCGCTAAACATAAGCATGGCGTGTTTGTGCCAGCCAAAATGCTGGTGCATCCTGAGCACAAACTCACCCAGCTTCTTGTGGGTAGGGCCGATGTTGGTGATAGACGAGTACAAATTAAAACCCTGTGCCCTCGCCCCACCCGTGATCATTGGAACCTCCCAATGTGTGGTGAAGCGGGCCACGGGTGAGGACGAATAGTCACAACCTGGCCCGATGAAAGCCCAAGGGTTATATGAGAACTTCAGGTCCACGGCCACAAGAGGAGCCACTGAATCCGAACACACTCCTTCTTTGTTTTCGCTGCTATTGAAGACCAATTGTAGATGGTAGCCTGGCAGTAGGTTAGGGTCAGAATTCACCTTGTCCAGGGCCCAAAATAAGGCAGGGCCCACCCGGGACCATGCCCAGGGGTACTCTGTGTTGTGTAGAGGCAGGATGACTGCCAGGGTGATGTTCTGTTGAGGTGGATGGGAACTGAGTGACTGAGGCTGGTTTTGAGGGAGGGGCTCCAGTTCAACCACTCCAAATGACACACCACTCAGCAGAACTAGAAGAGTTAGCCTCAGCGGCCCCATCCGGAATGTTTTCATTCTCAAAATGAATAGGAAGGACTAAGACTCTGAAAACAGCAAGACAGAGACACACTTGAGATGCACTTTCTGCAGAACTGAGAATGTCCATCGTTTACAAAGTTACTTGTACATAGAAATAAAATGAGAAAAGAAATTGTATACTACTAAAAATGTCTACTTCAACAATCAGCAGAATGTGATATTCACTATAAAAAAAAAAATAATGAATCTAAATAAATAATGGCATCTACTTCCATGAAGAATCTTAAATATCCATGGAATTGTTTCACTGGACAAAAGGTTCTTTATAGTGCAAAAAGCTTCTTCAGATCATTAAAAAATTCTTTACACTAAGAAAATGTTCACTAAAAGGTTCTTTGGGGGACCCAAAAATGGTTATTTAATGACATTGCTGCAAAGAAAAAACCCTTTTGGAATCTTTATTTTTAAGAATGTACCATTAATTAAATATATTATTTAAATGCATGCTTCATAATTGAGAAGACTATGCTATGTAATAGTTTAAATACTCATTATTTCACAGGGCCGTTCTCAACCACATTCGCACATGACGCGTTTTGGTGTTCAACAACATCTGGAAGGAGCGCAACCGAATGAAAATAAACCATGGGGTCTGGAGACGCGTTCTTACAAAGTTAAGATACGTTTCACTTTACACGCATTAAAAAAGCAAAGCTGGAGGGAAAAAAAACTCGATGCGTTGAACTTCTAAAACGTGACGCAAGTGTACACAGACCGATTTACAAGCGCGTCCTCGCTTTAAACCTTCAACCTAATATTTTTTTAAAACAGTTTTAAACAAAACACCACTGAACATTTAAAAAAAAAAAAAAAAAAAAAAAAACAGTACAATTAATTCAAATAGTATATTACCACAGATCAGGTCCTCATTTGGAGTCATAATCCCACTGTAAGCCTTGTTATTTCAAACAGTAAAAATCCTTGTCTCGTGAATGCAATGGCAAAACTCCTGTTCCCTCGGAGAAAACGCGTCGATTATTACAGCTCAAACCGACTCACCCAACTTACAGGAGTGGAACTTTGGTCTCTTGACCCTCTCCATAGAAACCACCATGATTTTTAGATCCCCCCTCTTTCTCTGAATGCGCTGAGGAAACAGGATTCGCAAAGAGGAAATCTTTCTCGGTGCGTCTGTGAATTTCTTGGAAACTTTGTTAATGAGTACTGATGCTTCTGTAGTTAAAAATTATTCAACGTGTCCACTTCTCCTTGATGTTTTCCCGACTGGAGAAGATGGGCAAATCTCAGCGGGTTAGGATTTGATTCAGTATGCGCGCGATGTCACAACAAAAAGTGAAGTCAAAGTAAACAGCGCGTTCACATCTGCATGCATCCATAAAACGCGAATCGTCATGATAAAGATTTAATAAAATAAAACGAAAGGTGCAGGTTTACTGTGAGGTACACTCTGTGTTTGAAGGCTATTCTCCCACATCCTCATCCAGTGAGTGTTGGGTCAGTTAATGCGATGTGAAGCTCAAGGTGGGAGGAGGAGAGAACCGAGAGAGGGAATGACACAGTGTGCGAGTCGAAACTGCAGGCGAGAGAGGAGGAGGAGAAAGAGAGAGAGAGAGAGAGAGAGAGAGAGAGACAGAGAGAGATGTAGAAAGAATGTTTTCAGCACTGTTGCACAGCCATGTGGCATTATTACCCTATTCTGTCATGAGAGCCTATGATAGATAGATAGATAGATAGATAGATAGATAGAGAATGTTCATAATGTATTATTACTTTTAAATTAATTTATATTTATTTTTTAAACATTTGCATATTTACATTTGGTAATTCATTTCACTATTAATATGGTTACAGCCTTGTTTTTTATGAATATTGATTGAGGACATTTGTGGCTCAGCGAATGTGAATTAATGATTTGTTTAGGCATTACATTGCCGCTTGACACGTTTGTTGTAGCTACAAGATCACTGTGCCCCACACAGGATGAACATCCACTTTATCATTGTACAACAATGACCTGACCTTTTACATGGGAATACACAGGAAAAACAGCTCGCTGGAGAGATGAGAAGGCAGGACTTGCCGTGTTGTCCCTGCCACTGTGTGAGTGTTTGGTGTGAGGTGAGGTGGGGTGGAGTCCATCTCGACCTCCGGCATTTTAATCACATGCCTTTCTTCCTCCTCATTGTTCCACTTTTTTCACCCACTTCCTCCCAATTAAAACATTCTATTTTTGTGCAGTCCATTACAATTTTATTGGGTTTTGCTCCGCCCTCTATTCTGCTCTGTTCTGTTCTCCGTTTGGCCTTCTGCGGGAGCGTCTCATCTTGTGCCATCCTCAGCAGCACTCACCCTGACAAACAACTTTCAGATCAATAAAGCACAGGGAGGACCTCGGCTGCTGGCTTCCCGTACGCAGAACGCGCCGGGAAAGACATGCTGCGCGCCAGGCCAGCACCTCCCGGTTATGGTTGGTCGTAAATAAGAAGCGTAGGGGGGGCTGATAAACTGTTCCGCTTTCTCTTTACCCGCCTCCAAATGTGTTACTTTCAAACTTCTGCAAATGTCCTTGTGACTCAGCTGACCAACTGCCCTTCCATTCATTCCCTAATTGCCCATGCTGCTTATCTGAACCCCCCTTGCACCTTTGACCTCATCCGGTCAACCACACACACACACCAGTGGCTACGGTTTCCAAAACAGGATATGTTGCACTCTGTCACTCTCTCTGACAATGCTGAATACAGCATACTAAAATGTTACTCTCACTATTTCTGTCATATATAGTATTTATACTGTGTACAGTATAATAATTTTCCTTATGCATGAAATATCTAGACTTACTATACTTATCAAAGTGTCCAGATTACATCAGAGCACACTGTGCAGAATACAGTATCCCACAATGCAATGCGCTCAATCTGGTCTCTCATTTCCTCATGACGAAGGAACGGAAGTTATCAGCAGCAAATTTAATGTCTTTCTTAACTCATTATTTGATTAGACCACCAAGAGTCAAAACATTTTGCAAAATATTTAAATGTATTCAATAAAGATGAAACGTTAATGTAATTGAGTATTTCTGATGAAAGTATAAGCTAATTTTTATACAATTTTATGATCATTAATATTATAATAAAATTGGTAAAAAGAAAAAAACTAAATAAATACAGGTCTTTAATTAAAAATGTAATGATGTATTTACAACTATTTGGGGGGTGATAGATGAATCACATACCGACATGTATAACATCAAATAATAATATTTATCATAAAATTACATAACTAATAATTTTATTATAAATATTCTGATTTTACTAAAGGGAACTCGCACTGCGTCCTGAGACACTTTGGGAAACGCCTCCGTGTGAAGTATCTGAAGCAACTGTAAAATCACGGCAATCCTATTGGCCGGCGACAGCCTATGATGTCATACTAGTGCAACCAGGAAGTTTATAAGGGACGGAGAACATTTACATTTTACATTTATGCATTTGGCAGACGCTTTTATCCAAAGCGACTTACATTGCATTATCCTACACATTTGTATCTGAGTATGAGAAGTAGGAGAAGAGAATGAAATAATAGGGCCACGTTAATAGTTTGCACGCTTTAGCAGCTGACGAGAGTGTTTTTGCTGAGTGATGATGCGTTGTCTCTTGCATCCTCAGGATCAGCAGACAGTGTTCTGCTGGCATCATGCAGAAAGAGCAAGAGATGGCTGTTGAGAGTGAAGAAGGCTGAGCCCTCGCAGCCACTCTGCCCTGTGGCCATAACCCCTCAGCTTCTGTGAGCTCGAGATGTTTGTGAACTATCTCACGGTTGAAAAAAAAAAAAGTCGACCGAAGATCACCTGGTTTGAGTGGCTTGGCCACCTCTCATTTGGAGAGTCGTTTTAAAACCAACTCCGTCGCTTGTCTGAGCTCCAGATATTTGATATTTCAAATGTCCGTCAAAGCTGCCGCTCCACTGAGCTATAGGTAGATGATGTCTTAAGTTTTGGCCTATCGTAAGGCCACCCTGACAATCATCCTGTGGTGAGTGTGTGGGCTTCCTCTCATTTAAAGAGTCATTATTCTGAAGCCACAGCTTCACAGAGCTCCAGGTGGACAGTTCCTCTGTAGTGAGTGAGTCGACCTCCTCTTGCTTAGAGAGTTGTTAGGCTGAAATCTCCGCTTCACTGAGTTCCAGGAAGGTCATGAATGAGCATTGTTAAGCTTCCTCTCATTTAGAGAGTGAAAACCACTATGCTGGAGCCTCCGCTCTCCAGAGCTTTGGTTAGTAATTATCTAGCTTGTGACCTATTAGAGAAGGCTCAATTGTGGGGTTGAGCGTCATAGGCCTCTTCTGTGAAACTTCATCCCGTTGAGGCCTCCACTCCTCCAGAGCTTAGCTCAGACAGCAACCTGTCTTAGAGCAAGAGCCATTATTTGTTCAGGCCTCCACCCTTGAGCTTTGTCCTGGGTCAAGCTGATATTAACTCCCCTAGTTCAGGGTCCTCTAAGATTGCTTCGCTCCCGGAGCTCTGCACCCCTTGAGTTCAACACCTATGATGCTCAGGTACTCCCTCCTATTCAGGACGGTGTTGAGTACACTCCCTTAGAGCTCAAGCATTAGCCTCGAGCTCATGCCCATGATATTCTGGAGTAGTAGGCCCTATATAGAGGCCTCCTTGACAGCTGGTTGCAGTTGTTTGTACTCCCCACAACACACAGATTAAGGTCACGTTGTAGGCTCCACAAGAGCCTCCCTGATTCTAGCTCCAAAGCTTTGTTGACACTCTACTCAGATGTTGATTGTCCTATAGAGAGCCTCGATCCCTGAGTTTGGTCTGAAAGGTCGAGAGGTTCTTGTGAACTCCCTTGGTAGATCAGCTCCTGATAGAGCTGGAGATACTCCTTTCATTAGGCACCCTACGTAGAGTACCCAGCCTCCATAGTGCTCTGAAAGAGAAGCGCTCTGTAGGTCCAGTGTCGAGCAGAGTGACAGACCGGGTTAGCCTCCCTGGTGGCTCTGGGGGTTGACACATGTCCCCCTAAAAGTGACTGGCCAGGGCTCCTTTCGGCCCCTAGTCATATTCCCTTAAAGGAACCTCTTCCCAGTGAAGATGCTGGTTCCAAGCCCTTGAGCGGCCATTGACAAGTCCTTCCGGTACTTTACAATGGCACTTTCTCATTGAGGCATGTAGCTTGGGCAGTGGCCGTAGTGAATAGGGTCACTAATAGCCTAGTGTGTGACCAGAAGGGGGAGTGGTTCTGGCATTTCATTGGGACTGCCATTATTGTGCTTAGTCACAGCTATTTTTCGGCACGCACTCCCCTCAGCATGGCAGCGTGGGTATTTCATTCCCCAAAGTGTCTCAGGAAGCAGTGCGAGTTCCCTTTCGAAAGGGAATGTCTCGGGTTACGACTGTAACCCTGGTTCCCTGAGAACAGGGAACGAGACACTGCGTGGGAACCAGGGTTACAGTCGTAACCCGAGACAATTTCTTGATTTGCTTTGTGTAAGTAACTTAACTGTAGTGAACATCCAGCTAAATTTGCTAGTACATTGATGAAGTTGATGAACTTGATGAAGTTATAATTTAATAAAATAGACAAAATATATTTACAGAGGAAAATAGATAGATAGAACAATAGCTATAACAAGATTTCAGTTCCATCGTGCCGAAGTCAAAGGATTTTTTGAATGAGATTTTGGTTAAATGGCTGAAATAAGGTCTGTGGTGAACACAAGCTCAAGACACTTTCATGTATTATTCTACAACATAAAATACAACAGTATTATCCCACTCGTGATTTTTTGAAGCTGTTACATGTCTTGAAAAAGGAGGTTACTAACAAGTGGCTAAATGGGACTACAGGGTCAGTCGCAGACATTAAACGTTATCATGCTGAACAGGTAAACTCTGTCTGCTTGTACAGCCTCGTTATGCTTATAATTGTGCTCTTATAAACTATTCTAACTCAAACGTTCTGGGAAAATGTTTTTAGATAAAAAAATGAAAGAGTTGTCGGAAGCTTAGAGATGGTGATGTTGAAGTCGTGGGACTGTGGTATAGTTTGTTTATAGCCTACCTGTAACTTTTTACTTCAGGCAACTGCATTTAGGCTTCAAAATTCATAAAAGTTGTGTTCATCTGTCAAAATTATCTTGATGGACAAAATGTGTAAATATCATAAACTTTTGCTGATCACAGAACTTGTTTATGTGTGATAATCCAAACGCCTATGGAAAAATCCTATTGGGTTTTTGTCCAGGGAACCAGTGTGATGCTAACTGCTGATTGACATGACGCCATACCTGCACCACTCTATATATTCATCTATATAATATTGTTGAATAATAGGTGTCCCCAACTAAGCAAGCCAGAAGGCGACAGTGGCAAGGAACCCAAACTCCATCAGGTGACAGAATGGAGAAAAAAAACCTTGGGAGAAACCAGGCTCAGAGCATTCATTATATTTAATCCAGTTAGATAGATAGACAGACATATCAATTTACAAATCACGTAGGTGACCGGTTTTGCTTTCAAAATAGTGATTTTCCCCAAAAGGATAGAATTAAAAAAAAAATGTTTATGCATAATGCATTAACTTTCACACACTACATTTAAAAATAGTAGGAAGTATGCAGTATATACTGTGCAGTAGCAGGAGGCCATTTAGAACATAGCCTTTCTCTTTTTAGCATCTCCTGGGTTGTTATTACGGGTAACCTCCTCTCATCTCTTCCTTCTCCTCCCTCTCTCCTACGTTCTTCCGTATTACTCACTCAAACTTAGAGGAGTTCAACCTCCAATAATCCTCCACATTCAAAGTTCTCTTCTCTGTTGCGCACAAACAAAAACAAGTAAGCTTTACCAATGATGTACGTAATCACTATATGGTAGAAACGGAACAGCCTACACACATTCTTGTGCGTACAAAAATACGCACAAACTCTTCTTGCTTGTTTTGTTTTGGTCTGAATTCTTCCACGGCCTAATGAAACTGCTTCCTCCCTCTGTGTTTCCAGGATGTTTGATGTTTGGAGTGATCTCTCATCCTTTTTTGTGGTCTTTGGTCACTGCCCTCTAAACCTCACGATGCACCGCAAAGAGGTCCGGAATCATGGTACGGAAATGAACAAGGAGGACCTTGCCTTTGTGCGAGATTGTGTGAAGTGTCTTGATCTTAATAGCTGTGTAAACATTTCATTTGTATCTCATCTCTTGTCTGGATCAAAAAGTGGTCTGATGCATTACCTCAGCACAGATAAGTCAGCCCCACTAATGACGCTTTGCATCTGCTCAGCAGTGACTTCCTGTATGTCTACGTGGGAGGAAACTCTCGACTCCCTCTCCCTCTTCCTAACACTCTTTCTTGCTCTTTTTTCCCTTCAAAGCACCTTTACTAGGCTCCTTTTTTTGAAATAATACAATGATTTTTCTGTGGAATAATATCCTCTCTGATAATCTGGCTGTTTTACACTACAGATTTGGTATTTGGTGGGCTAACAGTCATGTTCACACATCGTTATTTAGCCGCTTTGGTAGGAGATCATTAGGCAGACGTGGTGCAAGTGTACTTTGGGAAGAGATGTCAGCAGGTTTTGGTATAGTGTGAATCACAGTACGCATACACAAAAATAACCTGTGGCCTCTCTAACAGCATAAGTCCTACTCATACTCAAGTTTCCCATGGCAACCATTATCAGTCAGTTGCCTTGTAACAAACCAGAAGTGATCAGATTTGTAGATAACCTCTGCAAATGCCTTACTGTCTAATAATAATAAAAACAACTACCACCACAAAAAAATAGATTATTACATTTTCTGAAGGCGCATGAGTATTGCTGACACAATGCTAATGTATTGTGAGTGGTTGCCAGGGCGTTGCTATGCAGTTGCTAGGGTGGCCCACCCCCAAATCTCTGTGATATTCTGTTATCTATATGACTCAGATCCCTCCTTCAATGTAAGTCTAAAAGTGAGTTTACATTTATTATCGCATTTCAGTAGGAATCTGTAAGATCAGGAATTTCATGTAAAGGCAAAAATGCTGCATATTTTTAAATGGTTAGTTCACCCAAAAATGAAAATTCTGTTGTTCATCTTCGAAAAGCAAATGAAGATCTTTTTGATGAAATCTGAGAGCTCTCTGTCCTTCCATAGACAGCCTACGCAACTGAAATTTGACGCTTCAAAAAGATCATAAAGAGATCGGAAAACTAATCCATATGAAGTGAGTGGTTTGGTCCAAATATTCTGAAGAGACTCGATCGCTTTTTATGATGAACAGATTTAATTTAGGCTTTTACTCACATATAAACATTAATCGGCGAAGATTACAGAAGCTCAACCGAAACTGAACTATGCGCAATAACAAACCTCTTCCGCAAGCTCAAATGTGCTGCGTAACACAAAAGAATGAGAATGAGCGAGAATTAAACTCAGTAGTTACGCAGCACGTTTGAGCCGTTGACTCCGTAAGAGGTTTGTTCTTGTGCGTAGTTCAGGTTCGGTTGAGCTTCTGTAATGTTCGCTAATCAATGTTTATATGTGAGTAGCAGTGTTGACTGTTTGTGAAATGATGGCAAAGGATAATATAAAACTCATTTACAGATTGTCACAGGATGGGTGAGATGGAGACAGTGGAGAGAGGTCCAGAGTAGTACACACCTCAGCCGATGTCTTATTTACAGAAGAGAGACGAGGAGGAAACAGAGGTAAGTAACACTAGGAAGTTCGCTTGAGAAATATCACAGGAACCGAGGTTCAGGTAAATATCAAAGGTAAGGTATGTGGTGGTTAATGAGGTGAGCTGACGTGTGACAGGTGTCAGTAATTAGTACTCTGGGGATTGAGTGGTAGTGATTGGAGAGCCTATAGTGAGCCTGTGACACCATGTTGACCAACAGAATGCTGCTTGGTTTGAATTCTGTGCGAGTGGTGCATTGTGCAGCACTACACATAGGGCTTTTTTGTCAGCGAAATTCCACTAAGACAGTGGCTCCTTTTGGAACCCACTTGGCCTCTCTTTATTACCCACTGTTGTATTGGTGAATCCGAAGGTGAGATATGCCTTGTCATACTGTTTTGTTATGAGGCTGTCTACACTGGACGCGACAAAGCGAACAATGTGCAAATCAATTTGTTCTTTGCGTCAGAAGTAGCACGAGTTCTTGGAGTATGTCAGAAATAGAATGGGACATCAGTTTACTCTCAGAAATTTGTTGTGTTGCATCGTGCTGCATCCAGTGTGACAGCATCACTGATTATAATCGGTTCTATTCACTTGCATTGTGTTGCGCGGCTCACATCTGCTGTAAACACGCTGTTTTGGTAGTTGTGACATTTGAAGTAGATTTATCATCTGCTGTATGTTTACCTGGCTCTGGTAGTTCTTTCAGAAACTTGCTTAGTGCAGAGCCACGCATCATTAATTTATATTTTCACATGGCTCCCTGCAATACACAATTATGATTCTTCAATCATGCCATCGGAGGTCTGTTATTACAAGACAACGACCGCTCCAACTGATAACAGACCACTCAAGCAGGTTTTGAGTCATCTTGAGGTATTAAAATGTCAAATTAATATTTTATATATATTTTATATAAAATATAATATGCCCCCCCCCCCTTTTTTTGGATAATTTTATTGTTTATTATATTTTTCAGCTTTATCAGTTTATTATAAGTTTCAGCTGTATCAGAAACATATGTCAAAGCTTCAACCATGCCCCCCTTTTTATAACTCCGAGCCCCCCATCGGGGGTGCAACCCCCAGTTTGGGAACCACTGCACTAAGGTAGCCATCCACCAAAAATCAAGTCCAATTGCTTAAAAACTCTTCTTAATAAGCCACATAATTTGAAGTATTATCCATGTCTGTATAGCACAAACCTTTATGGGTTTTAATCAATAATTTTATGCATTTTCTTGTAAAGAGTACCTTGATTATATCAAATTGTTCCTGGAATAAAAAAAAAAAGTGCAATTTGTTTGATCAATGATTTAAAATTCAGATTAGATCACTACTGTCTTCACTTTAGGTTTCATTTTCAGAATTTCTTGTCATTTAGCTTCAGGAAATCATGACAGAAATTGATTTATGTTGAAAAGAAAACTAATGCATTGTGGCTGTGTCTACAGAACTTTAACTTGTGATGTGAATTAACTACATGATCATGTACAAATAACCTTGGTCAAACCTAATTTGGAAAAAGAACATGCAGAAAACTAATTCAAGTGAAATAAGCTTACATTTCTGTGAAACAAAATTACCATTGAATATGAAATTTGTTAAGGACATGGTCACCAATTGCTAGGCTGCATTTCTAAAAAGTATAAACCAACTGATAGTGATTCTGTACATGACCTCAACGACCCACAAATCTTCTCTATTAGTGAAAATACCAGAAGGCAAGTAAGATACCTCTTCCTTATCAGGGAGGTGGCCTGACTACTATTTTATCATCATTTTATCAGCCCTGAAGAGTTGCTGAATATCGGCAGACATCATGCAACTGTTAGCTGATGTCAAAAATTATCCACTAGAAATCTATGTTCTGCACAAGTAACATTGCTCCTCTAACCACTAAATCTACCGCTATTCATGTCAGGTTTTACCTAAATATGTTCAGTTAATCTATTTACAGGGCATACTATAGGTATCTTCTATATAATCTTAATATAGACAGTATAGACAAAGGGAACTTATATATGACTTAATCACAATGCACTGAAACGCAAGCACATTGAAGTTGAAATTATACTTCTCTTGTCCGCGTTCCGCTCTGGCATGACATAATTTCTGTCAACAGTGCTTGTCCAAGTGATTGGAGCACTTAAAAACAAAGGTCCAGCTGCATTCACAGTCAACAGAATATACTTTAAAAAGTTTGCATGCTCAGCTGGTGTGGAACACCAAAATCAAGTATACCTGGGCCTTGACAGTTCATGTCTTTATTAATTACAGGGAAATTAACTACTGAAATGTATATCTTTCTTGAGTAAATGCAAAAATCTTGAGAGCAAATGTAAAGTTTCTCTGTGTAACATGTGGCACAATGTGGCAACATGTAAAACTCAAGCAGGAGAACTGTATAATAATTGTAAATGTGAATGGAGGGCAAAATAGTAAAACAGTGACAGCTTCCGCAAAAGTAAAGGCAATAACAGCAAAAGCTACCAAGTCACACACAATCAGGTAGGATGTAATTTTACCTGCTGACAAAGCTATGGTCAGTGTTATGCTGGCAAAGGAGCCAGTTAAGCAACTCAGTTTGATTCCTTGGTATAATAATACGGTTTAGCCAGAATAGAAGACATGGCAGAAAATGGGTTCATCCTTTTGGTCTGACTGTGAGGGCAAAATCGAGGACTTTTTTGCAAACTCTTAACTAATACAACAGTTTATGGTTTCCAAATACATTACTTGCACAAAGTTTGTGGGATCTTGCACACTGATCTAATAAATATACACCGTATATAGAAATCAGAGGACTTGCACTATACTTGGACAATGCATTGAGGCAGATCAAAGATCTCTGCTTGATGCACACATCACAAAGCGAAATGTCTGTTAGATAAAGTTGTGGAATGATGAACTCTATCAAGTGTCACCATTACAAACATACCTGTTTTCCTCATTATATGAAGACATAAAGTGAGCATTGCCAGCTTCCATTACACATAGAAGTGCAGCGACTCTCTCATGGAAAAGTCCTCAGTCATCTGCCTAATTTGCATGATGAGGTGAGAACATTTTTCATGGATTTATAGTTCATACTTGTAGACCACCGCTATGATTTCAGTTGGCTCTGCAAGTCAGCCTACTTGGCTGACATTTTCAGTTACTTAATGGTCTGGCCTTAAGTTATAGCGGTCACCATACTGCAGTGTCTACAAACCAGAGGCCACAAAGACAAAAAGCCAGACTGGGGATGAGTCCCTTAACACTGTCTGAAATTCTGTCAATAATGGGATTCAGCTGCTTTCTGCTTCAGGCCTGCTATCATCACCTTCATAATTTGAAAATTCAGCTGCAGAACTTCTTCCATGGTCTTTATCCCTGCTCAGTGGGATATGAAACCCTTTGCTTGCCACAGTGAAGATGTCATTGTGGGTCTCAGTTCCAGATAACCAAGGCTTTACGAAATCCTCCAATATGAATGTAAAAGCAGCCTCTGCGAGATGTTTAGGTGGTTGCTAGAGTGACGTTTCCATCTGGCAAAAACACATTTCTGCTCATTTATTAGTAAGTCTGCCTGTCCTTGCTATTTGCCAACCCTACCTTCAGACATCATTATTCCCACAAGAGGCACTATGACAGAAAAAAAAAAGGCAATGGAAAAGGCTTAGCTGCTCATTTTTGGAACTTCAACTGAACTCCTTTTTTATGTGAAGACTCATTCACTCAATTCAGACTAGAACTACTGAGAACAATTGTCACGGGTTGGTGAGGTGCTGGTAAACAGGCATGACGAAGATGATAAATTCAAAGTCTTTATTTACAAACTCAAGTAACTCAGAATACAGAAACAGGCAGAAGATTAAATTAATTAAATTAAATTAAATAATTAAATTAAATTAATTAACTTCACTTACACGTTGATGAGATGAACAGAGAACAAAGAGGAACTTAAATACACAACGATAATGAACCAAGCAGACAGGTGAACTTGTTAATGGCGGTAAACTAGAACAGAGGAAAAAGGTAACAATAATATATATATATAATATAAAATAATAAAATATATATATATATATATATATATATATATATATATACAGTCAAACCAAAAATTATTCCGACGTTTTTGATATTTTTGGTATATTTTTACTAGTAGGTACAGGACACTATAGTTCATTTATGTAAGTGAAGATAGCAAAATAAAGTAAACTGTGACATATTATACCGAGAAATTCTTCATAAAGTGGAATATCCAGTAAATTTGATAAAAATTTGGAACCAAAAATCATTCAAACACTTTGACCTGACCATCTTTTGCTTAAGTGTTATCTGATATAATTAAGATAAATTTTTTCTGACACAGTTTAACTCTGAGATCTTGACATATTTTATTAGGATTTTTTTAAACTATAGTGAATAAACTATATTAATGAATGAAATGTTCAAGGTGTCTGAATAAATTTGACTGTGTGTGTGTGTATATATATATATATATATATATATATATATATATATATATATATATACTATTTGATATTGAGTATCTTTGACTATGTAAATAACTTTCAAATATTAGAGCATAGCAAGCAATGCCAAGGACATTGGTTTGATTCTCAGAAAAAGTGAACTGATAAAATGTATACCTTGAATGCAGTGTAAGTCTCTTTGGATAAAAGTGTCTGTCAAATCCATAAATGTGAATATTTGGATTTTAGTGATATGGCATGGTGGATATAGTTTGTCATGAGAAGAAGAGCGTGTGAAATGTCAAGTGTATTGGCAGTTCAAATGGGCCGGCAGAATTGGGCTTTCAAAAGAAAAGGAAAAAACTTTTTTTCCCCCAATTTGATCTTCATTGTAGAATTATGTGTGTGAAATTTTAAGAAGCTCAAATGGGTCAGCAACATTGGGCATTACAGCAATAGTTATAAAAATAAAAACTCACCATTTATGTAATTCCAAAACTGTATGATTTTTTTCAAACAGAATGACACGCATATGATGCATAATGACACAAACAATATGCAGTTAAGTAAATTATGACACATTTTTCATTTTTGCACTCAATATTAATTTTAACACCACATTTAAAAAAAAAAAAAATTACACAAGAAATTAATAGTCAGGGCTCGACAATAACGACTTCCCGGTGGCTCGGCTCCAGGCCAGAGCTGTATTGTTATGAAAGTTTATAATTTTAAATGTTTTTAAGTCTTGCCAATTTAAACAATTTCTGTATGGCCAGAAAAGAACTGGCCCCCCCGACTGAGCCTGTTTTTTTTATTTATTTATTTTTTTTTTATGTCACCTGATAGAGTCTGGGTTCCTTGCCACTGTTGCCTCTGTCTTGCTTAGTTTGGGACATAGCAATATTACTGATTTGACTGCACTGACACTATTGAATGAGAACTGCACTGAGCTGGATAAAGACATCACTGTTTTCTGCAGAGCTGCTTTATAGCTGAATTGAACTCAATTAACAATTGATGTACTTTACACAGTTATTGAACTGAAATGAATCAACACTGAACTGATTTCACTGAATAATGACTGTTTACAATTTTCTTTTTAGAGCTGCTTTACAGCAGAGTTGAATTCTGTTTGCATCACTGAATCATTATTTTCCTGTTTATCACTGTAAAGCTGCTTTGAAACAATCTGTATTGTATAAAGTGCCATATAAATAATGGTGACTTGACCTTGAATACTACTTTTAGAACTTGAAAAACTTAAAGCACTGTTTATTTCATCTTTGTTGAAAACAAGGTGACAAGGTTATTTATCTTTTGCGTTGGGGCCACCATTAAGTATCAGTAATAATTGCCAGGGTCAGTTCAATAAATAAATAGAATTACTTAACATTTTTAGTATCTATACACAAACACATAAATATATTCTATAAGCTCATAACTAAGGGTTTCTCATTCTCTCTTGTGATAAAAAAAAAATGTTTAAAACAAAGTAACATTGTTAATAGTAAGTTTGAAAGTCACACTTTCTCTTTGTTACCCTTCAGAGTGATTTTTATTAGCTTTCAGCCGATTGCAGTAAATGTTTATTAGGCAGCCTAACTAGACAATGCTGCACACAGAAAAACAGGCGCGATGTAATTACTTGTTTGCTCAGTGTGATTCCTGGCATGTGGTTCTACTTAAGATCCATCTGTCTTTGTACCTTGTATTTTGCTTCAGATTTTATCTGGACTCATTTTTAAACCCAAAAATAATAAAAAATCTGTTCATGCACATGAAAGGCTCTAGTTAGTGGCAGTTGCTAAGGTAAGCATTGTTATTATTATTCAGGGAGAGGAATTTGAATAAATTGGACCATTTTTGTTACAGACATGATATCTCAAATTTTATGGCTTGTTTGATGATAGGAGTCATATCTTGAGACCAAAATATCACAGAGACTTGGAGGTAGGCTCTTTTGACTTGTAACAATTCAGAACACCCTAGCAACCACATAGAAACGTACTAAAAGCACTCATTAGACACATTAGCAACCATATAACAACACAAAATAATTGTTGCATTACATTTTTCACTAGCAAAATGTAAAAATCTTGTCTTTAGCCTAGATATTCTCAAACTTTGAGGCTGTCCTTCATCCAATCAGAACATTAAAGTACCACTAATGATCTGTTTGACAATGCTTGAAGTGTATTTGAGTACAAGCTTAGCCCACCTTATCATATTTGATTAATTTCTAAGGCCCCTAAATGATTAACATGATCAAAACATTGCTGAAATACCTGTTGCACACAATTTACCGAATCCCTTCTGTTGTCAGAAAGATAGATTATAATACTTTTTTAGTATATAAAAGGCCTTTTAGTATAATTCCAAAAAACATCGCCCCTTCAGGTTGTGGTACATGTCTGTTTTCACTGTGAAATCTTTAAAATCTTTTATATTGTTAGTAATATTTCAAGATGAACACTTACTGAAGCAACTCAGGTTTACTTGATTATTCATGCATCATTTTTTTTTTTTAGAACAAAATTATCAAAAATAACACAACAGGCTTTTAAGGAACGTTATCTTTCAATCATTATTGTATTGCATTGCTTATATGTTGTGTCAAAAGCAGACTGCTTCAGAAAATAAAGCTAAAGTAATTGAAACTCACTGACTGAATAATATCTCACCTTTTTGTTGATCGCCCAGTTTTTAGACACTTTTGTAGACATCAGAATGATGGCACAGGTTATAGCAGGTTACTGAAAGAGAACATTAAAGGTGTAATCGGACATTAGAAATAAATCATGAGAAAATTACAATTTAAATAACATATACTTAATTTTTTTTTCAATAATGAAAATTCCCAAAAACATGCTGTGAAATACAAATAATGCTGTGAGTGCACTTTGCATGACACAGTTTGAGAATCAGTGCTGTTGTCTGTATATTGTTTGTCAGGTTGCAGTACATGTCTTTTTGCTGTGAACTCTTTTATAAAGTAAATGTAAGTATAATTTTTATATTGATAATTCTTCAAGATGAACATTTACTAGACTGAAGGAACTTAGGTTTACTTGATTATCCATACATAATTTTTTTAAATAAAAAAATCCTGTTAAAATGTATCCAATATGATAGAACAGTTTGAGAACCAATGCTGTTGTCTGTATATTGTTTGTCTGTGTAATTCATAGAGAGAAATCCATAGAATCTACAGGCAAACAGCTTTCCACAGTGCATATAAAGCTGGGCTGCCTCTTCTCTAACATCCATCGACAGCCTCCTCTTCACTCCTATCTGAAAATGACTTGCTTTCATTATCTACAATCACAGCTTGTCATGTGGACACTTTGATGTAGCTGTATGAACAAGTTCTATGTGAACAAACACATTCGAAACAAGCAATGGCTGTACAGTGACTCATTTTCTTTTTTAGGTTAATTTACTATGATTACTTGGGCTGTGCTTCAGTGTGTGTGGTGGGACCAATGGCCAGGTCTGGGGGTGATTCTCCTTATGTCTAAGCTTTTAAAATCAATTCCACTTAGACTGTGAAGCTAAACCATTTCTTTTCCATTTTTTTTCTCTCACACTGAACTGCAGAAGAATTTAAACAGACATTTCATAGAAGGCACAGTTATGCATTTGTACAGCAGAAAAAAATGCCCACCACCAACTTTCCTTACAAATGATTTTGTTACAATTGGTCAATTAAAGTAGCTCTCTTAACAGCTGAAGGACAATAAAACTGCGTAACAGTTCTCAAAAACCTTCACAAATCTTTTAACATCTTTTGGCTACCAACTCTTGTTAATTAAGACAGCCTACTAAAGCAATCTCATTGCATCCAAAATTGCATACTCTCTGAGTAGGTACTTTTTTATATAAGAAAAAAACAACAACTTGAAAATATGCAATATCTTCAAGTTGTCATAGTCATGTGACCTACTAGCATCAGTTGCATCATTTCACTGCCAATCACAACTGGGTCATGCTGCGTCAACTCAACCAGAGGTCCCCGGCTCAAATTTTTGATTTTGTTAATATTTTTTTCCTGTAGAAAGACAAACATAAATAGCGATGAAAGCCAAAATATTAAATGTCACAGATGTATATTTACTGAGTAATCCACTATTTTGTAGAGGGGTGGTCAAAATGACAATTTTCACCTGAGATTTTGAGCCAAATTAGAGGGTTGTAAAAATGACTTCAGAAAGATGGCAGCATCATTATTTTATTTTGTCACAGAGATTGGTATGTCTATTAGTAAAATCTGTTGACTTTAGCCATCTTTGTTTCATTATATGCCAACAATGACAGTTCAAAAATGGCAAAAAGCACTTCTTGTGTTTTTTTGCCTCAAGTTTGCATGCCTGTAACTCAAGAAGTATTAAAGATATCTTAATATCCTTTTAGATTCTGGTTCTTAACAAACTTTCCTTTTGGTATCTTGATTTTAAAGGCCACCGATGGTTCAATCCCAGAGATATGGACATGTTAATGTGTAAATTGTACACATTTTCAGTGATCAAAAACCAAATGTGGGTCACTTTGCATACAGCTGATACTTTTTTCTTTTAAAGAGGAAGATGTGAAGAACAAATAATGTTTCCGAAAGTTTCCGAAATTTGGTTGATTTGACATGGAATGACCCAACTCTTCTCCTGTGGCCTCATGGGACAGTAAAGTGCCTAGAGAGTGGTGCAGGGATGACATCAAAACCCGAAAGACTAATTCACCACTGGTTCCCTTGAGATTTTCCTAAGGGTGTTTATAATGGGGGTTTTTCAATTTAAGAGTAAAATAAAGCCTGTGGTAAACATAACTTGTCGATACTTCGACATTTTTTTCTACAATGTAAACTGCACACTCTCACACCCTAAACTGTCTTATCTAGCTACTTATTAAAAACATAAGTTTTCAAACATAAACATAACTGCTTCAAAATTTGTGTTTTCAGTATGGGTGTGTGTAATTTACGTTGTAGAACAAAACGTCAAAGTATCGTCAAGTTATGTTTACCACAGATTTTATTATACACATAACTTGAAAAAAAAAAAAAAAAAAAAAACATTATAAAACCCCATAGGAAAATCTTGAGGGAACCAATTTCGGACACAATTTGTCTTAAAAGATTGCCTTAGTTGGCTGTCTTATTAGACAAAAGATGTTAAAATATCACTTTTAGATATTAATGACTAAGTGTGGTGAGGGGTTTTGAGAACTGTCCCTGCACCATATTGGATGAACACTTCAAAATTTCATTGCCGAATTAAAAACGTAAGTATTGGGTTTCAGCTTACTCAAATATCTAATGATACAAATGTAAAAATAAAAAAAATTACAGGGTCAGTTCACCCAAAATGACATTTCTGTCATTATTACTTACCCTCCTGTTGTTTCAAACCCGTAAGACCTTCGTTCGTCTTCAGAACACAAGTTAAGATATTTTTGATGAAATCTGAGAACTTCCAGGTTCTACGCCAGAACACCGACTCAGTATATTGGCCGACGCGGTACATGTGAGCACCACAACGTGTGCTGCTGATGCAGGAGCTGGTCAAGAATGAGCCGGCATTCTGACACAGAAGCCCGGAAGTGCTGCACTGTTTACAACGTGAACAGTGTAGAATGACAGGGAAGAGAAGAAATTGTTGAATAATTGTTTGTTTTTTTTGCACACAAAGTATTCCCATCACTTCATAACATTAAAGTTGAACCACTGTAGTCATATGGACTATTTTAAAAATGTCTTTACTACCTTTCTGGGTCATGAAAATAGGGAGGTCAGAAAGCTCTCGGATTAAATTCCGAAGATGAACGAAGACCTTACGGTTTGGAAGGGTTTGGAACGACATGAGGGTGAGTAATTAATGACACAAATTTAATTTTCTGGTGAAAGTGCTTTTATTTATTTTTCTTAACAAGGGAGTTTTTACCAATGCCAAATTTAACAGTGAGAGCACTTTTTAAAAAGGCGGTTAATCGCTAAATGCGGGCAAGTTACTGTACCGTTGGTTGTTTGTTGTTGTTCTTGGAGGGCTGTATCATGATCACGTGAACTCCACTGTCCACTTTCCACTGTCTGCACTGCCGCGTCGCAAAGTATTTGCATAAAGCGTGAATACTCATTTAATCTGTCTTTTTAACCAAACCAGCTGCAACAGCGATATATCAAGACTTTTCTGTCAACCGCTCGGTTTATGTTTCCGCCGCGTTGTGGTAAGTAGTTTGCCCCGCCCACAGTGACATGTCATTTGGTCCAAAATCTCACTTCACAGCAGTAATTACATACATTACAACATAAAATAATCTATCTATCTATCTATCTATCTATCTATCTCTCTGTACTATAGAAATATATATGTGAGGGTACATAAGAAAGACAAGATTACTTATCATAGAAAATTTTGAACACCCACAAAACATTCTAATATTAAATGACCTTCAAAATAATTTTTGAATATGGCTAAATTGTAGCTAACATCACCATTATTGATCTGTTTCACCCGCCTGTCTTCAAACGGTCTAGTCTATAATCAAACTTTCCTCTCACACTGAAGGCAAATGCACTTTAACAAAAATAATGAACTTTGGCTAAACGGCAGACCATCTGCTCCGCTACAGGAGGGTAATTGGGCTGATCTGGTCTTGTAAACACTGCGAATAAGACCAGCATAAATGTCTGGTTAGAGGCAATTCAGGTCCAAGCAGGCACATTTTATGTTTATGGAGCCTCTGCAGATCCTCTTTATTGAATCAAATGTTTTTTAGTGTCAACCCATCCATATTATACTGAGCTTAAGCAGAGAGAGCTCAATGGAGGGCACCAACAGAAGGTCAAGCACAGCTCCCTTCAAAAAACACTGGACACGAAATACCTGCAATTAAGCCACTGTTGGTCATGCTCTCTATTTAACAGTATTTCAGGATTATTTATTGATTAACCTTATGAAAGGAACTGTGTGGGTACCACAGTATAGTAGATGGTATAGGACTATAGAAATATCAAGAAGTATATTTTTATGTTTTGTGGTTATGTTTGCATTGTGAGATAAGGGATGACTTTTGTTTGTGGGGGTGCAGTTTTCATTCACATGGCTTTAAATTCACACAAGATGCTAAGAGAAGAAAAGTTTCCTAACTTGCAAAACATATAGGAAGGGGATTTTGGAGCACTGGCGCCCCCTGCTGTTTAAAGTGTTTCACAGAAGTGAAACCAGCAATATTGGGTAATATTTCGAAAGGTATTAACATGATATTCATTGCTCTGTATTCTTATAAAGGAAAGAAATGGCCATTGCTTCTATTTTTAATCTTCATAAGATGTTTCAGAAGAAACATATAAGACAAAGCAACCTCTGAGCATTAAAAATATATATCTGAAAATAGAAAGCTTGCATCTAAACATTGTTTATTATTCATTTGTAAAAACGGTTTGCAAAAAGTATCGAACCTTCAACAGCGCTTTTTTTATCATGTTGTCAATCACCTCATTTCATTTACAATCATCTGCAACAGCTAAATCAGAGCACTGGTAGACTTGAAGAACCAAATAGTTATGAATTATTGTGTAGGAACTGTGTTTACTAAACAAGTGCAAGCAAGCATATATTCACACTGTAATATCACATTCAGCACTAAAAGTCTCATCAGTCTCAATGGCTAATTTCGACAGTAACATTTTAACAGCCTTACAGCGCTAGAAGGCGCTGTAAGGCTGTTATAATGGCTATCAATGCCCAGAACATGCTTTTTTTTTTTTGTTTATTTAATATCTCTTAAAGAGTTAGGTGAACGTTTTCATAGATCAGGGAGTACCAGATCCACACAAAATAGTGAAATGAAGAAACATAAACCAGTTAATTTGTCGTGGATTCTTGACAGGCTGAGATTACACAAAGGTCTTTGTTTGCCGAAACGAATAGGCTATACGTTCATGATTGTTACATGAATTTAATTTCGTAAGGTGCTGCTGTTAGAGGCATAGCACACTAACATGTCTTCCAAAACACTACTACATATGGTTGCACATTTCATTTAATTCTGAAGTAGTATAGCAGGTTCTGACAAGCAGAGTTGCAGTGGCCTATATGCACGTGACATGTCGGTCAAAGCTAATTTCCCTTAGGCAGAAGTGTGCAAACAAGAGACATCATCTGAACAAGGAATATCTCCTTATGCTTGAAACAAATTGTACAAACAGCCCTACACAATAGATTACCTGCAAAAGCCTGTAACTTGCTCAAAATCCTTAGTTCATCCTCTCAATAGTAAGTATTTACATGAACTTATCAGTGCCACCAAAATGACAAGTCCTTTTGTCATTGTTCACAAACAAGACAGTCAAAATGCTTAGCCTTGTGGTCAATAAAACGGTGTACTCTGATAGTATTTCCTTATGTAAACTATGGCAACAGTTTTGTTGACTGACTGAAAATGCACAAGGCTGCACTTTTTCTGTATGTTGTATATCAATTTTAACAGAACAAATTGACACAATGTATATGGGATATTGATTGCAAGAGACAGGACAGGATTCAGTTACACTTTTACTGTTAGTCTGTCAACAAATTACAGTACAATGTCATTGCATTGATAATGTAGGAAACGGCAGACAGTTGTACATAATTGCTTTTATTTTATTTGTTGAAAGATGTTTTTGTTTATTATTTCCAAGAATTTCTTAATTTTAATTCAGGTTTTCTTTATGATCTCTGGATGATTGCACTACCTAGATTTTTTTTTTTTACTTTACTTTATAGGCTAGTCCACTAAAATAAAAAGTAATAAAAACATGTTCATCATATCTCCCATATCTCCTCTAAATCTCTAAACTGAGGCCACAGGTTAAGCCTTCCAGTGTTAAGCCTTCTGTTGACAACATAGATCTGCTCTGATCTTAACCATCAATCTAACCTGAAATCACACTTTAATGGCTGATGACAGAAGGACCTTTGCCCTCAGTCAGCTACCGTGGAGGGTCAGGTGTCTTTTTAACTCGGTTTATGTTTTATAACTTTTAACTTGCAGTTTACAATGTGCCCAAGTTAATTGCCAGGCTCTATCATGTTAAAGAAAAAAAAAAAAAAAAAAAAAGGCAGGAAACTAGGACAGTTTGCTTGACAAAAACATACACACGACACACCCACACAATGTTAGTTAAAAAAAAACAGCTTTATTAATACCTCTCATTCAAAGAAATATAAAAGACTGAGAGTTACTTCTATATTTACAGAGCATAGTTTTTGCTTCAAACAAACAGAAACAAATCCTACTTGTACAAATTGAAAAAATATCCCCTGCTGTGACTGTTCGATATTGTGTCAGCAGTAAAGAAAATAGTCCTCTTCATCACTCAATAATAGTCTGTGCAAAGAAAGAATGCATATCAAACACACTGTGTTGCTGCTACATTAAGGCAAACCCCTAGGAACAATACACTTAGGAAACTCCTTGGTAAAGTGACAGTGTCGATTAGATAATTTCTCGTCCCCCCCCCCCCCCCCCCCCAAAAAAAAAAAAAAAAAAAAAAAAAAAAAAAAACACCTTTCCTATAGATAACTTTCCCACATCTTCCATAAAAACAAAGCATAAACAGGTCAAAATCTCTTAAAATGGTTAGCAGATCATTCAGTACCCTTTCAATTCAAAGCTAATCACTGGTTGACCATAACTTAGATAAAAGCTTTAGACAGCATAAACCTCTGAGGAGCCTATACGGACCAGGTTTGGAGCGTTGGTTATGGAAGCTGTTAATCTACATATGAATGGAGGATCAGTAGTTTGACAACTTCCTCTCTACTCAAAGTGCTGCAAAGGTTTGTGCCCCTCGCCATAAATACCTCTTCATTGGCATGGAAACTATGAAGACAAACCTAAAACAAACTCAAATCCACTGCAAAAGAAACATGCTTAAAGTGGACATTGCATGTTAAAAGCATAACAACATAAAATTCCATTAAATTAGGAAAACAAAAGCTACTCCCTAAACAATACAATTCCTCATGGCATACAGATTTGTGCAGGTTATGAGACAAAAATATCAGCTTCAACGTTCTGCATGCTTTTGCGTATGGAAAAGTAAAAGAAAAAAAAAAAAACACTTTCAAAAGTACATTTATCAGATCAACTGATACAATTAATTTAAGAGACAAACATTCACAAACATCAAAAGATCACAGTCTCCTCAATGGTTTCAAAAACAACATTTCTATGAGGAGCAACCCAACTGCCGCGGCGCTCGGACTCTTAGTCGGCCACCGCGTCAATTGAAATAAAAGTCCTGTGGAAAAGTGGTAGGCAAGCTTAGTTTTGGTAGATCTTCTCACTGGTGGAGTAGTCATTGGTAGTGCAGGTGTGCGCGGCCACCCCTCGGTGGATGGGTTCGGGGCTGTTGCCGCCGCTGCCGATGGTCAGGTTGAGCAGACTGGTGCACGTGGGCAAGTAGACGTGCTGGACGTGTTCCACCTCTGACCGACACACAGGGCATGACTGTAAAGAACAAACAACAGGGTTCAGTCAGTATTCACTGCAATAACATTCTAGGAATATTGGTATAGTATATCTTAAATAAAGGTATAAAAGTCATGTGGTAGTCACAATTAAGGCTGGGCAGCATATGGCATGCTATAGAAGAAGTGTCAATAGTAGAGATTTTTCTTACCCCTAATATCACATTAGATGTATCTGTACAGCATTAGTAACTTTACTTTGCATAAATGTGATAAAGAAACACGGGCAAGTCTATAAGGTCTATAACATAAAGCAGAGTTTACTTGTTTTTTTTTTGCAGTGACCTTTATCCGTTTTATAATTTTGCTGCTTTTTTGTAAGGTTTTAAATGCTTTGAATCTTTGGTTACGTAATGAAGTCATTTTGTACTGATGTCATTTATTATGAATAAACCTTTTGTTCTATGTCCATCAAATTGAAAATAACAAAATGAGATGCTTCGCAACTGAAAATGTACATTATTTAATTTACTGTATTATAAAAAATTAGGTATCACCACATTGTTATTATATCTATAGTATATTTTTAATTACATTTCCAGCAAAACAAATATACCATTATATAAAGAGCAATGGCATAAAAATGTTGGTGATTAAGAAACAAATCTTTTGAAAATCTAGTTTATATATATATATATATATATATATATATATATATATATATATATATATATATATATATATATATATATATATATATATAATTATTTACTTATTAGGGTGTAAGAAAATAAATGCCTTGACAACTACGTTGAAGTATACAATTACTAAAATGAATTAAAAAGAAATTAAAGCTAAATAGAAATATTGAAAGAAAACTAATAACACTAAAATTAAAATATAAAAATAAAAGCCAATTCAAAATATTAATAAATACTATAATAGTATATAAATAACACTAAAATAACACTGCGTGACATCTTAATCATTAAAAAAAAAATCTATTACTTACTAATTACTATTATTTATTAAATTAATGTGGGTAAATTACATAAATTTAGGTAATACTTTTTTTTATTAAAACATCATTAATACATATCATTAAGTTTTTGAAGTGTTACACCACATTACATTTTACAACCTGGACTACCCTTGCCTTGTCATCTGAACTATCTTTTATCTTATTTAGTTTTATTTCTCCATGTTGACTGCATCACATAATTTTGATTTGATTGAGAAAAGTTTTCCAAGTGTTAATAAGCTGTTTTGTTTATATATTATTAACATTTATATATTATTAACATTTTTAAGGCAATGTTGGATAAAATGTACCCAAATGCAAATGTTGTCTGACCTGCAGCTGTGCAGCACAGTTCTGGCAGCACACCATGTGACCACAGGGGCAGAAAGCGGCGTCTATCTCTTCCTCACAGCACAGCATGCACAGCAGCGCCTCCCGCAGTTTCTGCAGCTTCTCCTGTAGCAAGCGGCTCTGCTGGCAGCCCCCGCAGTCCAGCGCCCCCTCCTGGTCACGGGACGGCGAGCGGGACGACGGAGTTCGCTCCCCCGGCCTCGACATCATGTCCACGATACCGGCGTTGTATAGTGCGCGTCTGGCATAATCGTACACTTCCTTGGAGGTCCGACGGATGTCGAATACATACTTCTTGCCCAGGTTGATGTTCTCATTGAGGAAAAGTGAAGCCAGGTGACCCTTGAAATCCCGGCTGTATTGCATCATGACAGCGTTTGTCACGGTGTCACACCTGCAGACAAAAACAAGAGTGATTGGTTAGCAAGATGGCGTATAACACATTAGCACATTATCTGCTTAGCGTCTGCCACACTGCAGCTCGAATGAGCCATTATCCATCAGAAATAATGGGCTTTTGAAAAGCTGCTATAGTTGTGAAAATGAAGGATGGTGCTGCTTGTTAGAGTTCAAGAGCAGAGGCTGGCTTGGTTCTCCAACATCTTGGCAATAAAAGCTCTTATCGAGAGCTGAAGAAATGACACCTTACACACTAACACATTTAAACAGGTGAAAGCAGTTTTATTGCCAGGCGTATATAACACTGTCTAGGTTAGATAATGGTAATGCATGTTGCTACAGACATTTCAATCTGTTTCTGCTCCTATAAGATTGAATTAAACTCAAAATCAACAAAAAAGGCAGTTTATCAGCAAGGTCTGAGTCAGTGTTGGGGAAAGTTACTTTTAAAAGTAATGCATTACAATATTGTGTTACTACCTAAAAAAGAAAACAAGTGCGTTACTTAGTTACTTTTTATGAAAAGTAATACATTACTTTTGCATTACTTTTTACTTTTTCCTCACCATGACTGGGCTTGCTTTTTTTTTTTTTTTTTTTTTTTTTTCCCCTTCAATAACAACAAAAAGTTTTATTTTTGGGAAATGTTAAGACCCTTTCACACCAAAAGTGAAATGAATAAGGCATTTCTGTTCTGGATTAACGAAGAATAGGATACAGGAGAAGAAAGTTCAGCACTCTTATTTCTAAATCTAATCTAAAGTAATTTTTGCTTATTAGTATGGTTGAATTAGATAATTAAAGGTCAGCAGCAATGACATTTGTTAATAAAGTGAACACCACCACCAACCATCTGAAAAATGTCCAGACAAATTGAGACTTTTAGATGGAAAAGAGATTGTCATGAAAATGGTGCAAAACAAAAATAATGGTCTTAAGATGCAAGCTTGCTTGCTTGTTTGATTATTTATTTATTTAGGATATTTTATTTATATATTTTTTATTTACGGAATTAATTATTTATTGATTGATTAAATAAATTTTTTTATTTCTAGGATTTTATTTACTGATTGATAGGATTTTATTGATTGATTGATTAATTTATTGGATTTTATTAGATTTTTTTATTTTTTTATTTTAGAGACGCTGACCCACTTGCACTGCTATGTTATTTTTAGTTACTTTGTAACATGTTAGACGATGCAAGACACTCTCACAGCTAGCTGTTTACAAATAAAAGGCCGAAGTTCTAAAGTCCAAAACAAAAGCAGCTAATCCTGTATAGCACAGAACACCTCAAACAGAGCAAACTGCTGACACAGAGGCTTTCTACGAAGAAAATACTATAGAACTTTAACAATAACCATGCCAAAGAGAGATTATTACCTCTCTATGATAACAATGCTTAAAACAATAACATATTTTAAGTGGTAAGCTAAAGCATGCTAGACAGATAGGGCCAGATTTACTAAACGAGGCAAATTAGTGTGAAAGTGCAATTCCAAAAAAGCACTGATGGAAGTGGAAAGTTAAAATTAAAGAACACAGACAGAGTCAGATCACTTCCACAATGACAAACACAATCTACCAAGAGCAATGCACCATTGGTGTCTGGTTTAAGACATGCTTTTTTGGGAGGTAAATAATGGTGCATATACCAGTAAATTGACTAGCCTAAACCTTAGTAAATCACCTTGCATGATTCAGTTAAATACTCTCCTCCCATAAATTGTGTGTAAATGAAGGAAACTCCTACAAATGCATATGCAACCCTGTCCATGCCTTTAGAACGCTATTGTCTTTAGTAAATCATAACAGTAGTTTTTTTTTAACACCAAAAGAAGGTTTGTGCTGACGCAAACTGTTGGTAAATCTGGCCCTAAATGTCTAAGGAAAAGTCGTGTGCACAAGGTGTGTAGTGTCAAGACCGGCAAAGCTGCCTTACTGCACATTAACATGAAAACAAAATAATGTTTAAGAATGTAATGATGCATCATTGTGCTCACTGAAGAATTTTATGGTGCTTTCACCTCCTAATGTGCCTGTATAAATGAGTCTCACCTGTAAAAGGCATGCGTCTCTGTGATCGCCCGGTACAGCCCACTAGCTGCTCGATTACTGATTAACTTGAACAGCAGGACCACACTGTCGCTGGTTTCCTTGGTGACAGTCAAGTACACACTCTTCCCTGATTGCGTGGCAATTTGTATTATGGGATAGGATATCCTGAATTGAAGGGAAAATATGACATTATATTCAAAGGCACTAATCGCACAAATCGACTTAATGTTACAAGACTGGTCTAGAGATATGCTCTGGGCGTCATTATGAAAAATACGCCATCAAGAGTACTATAGGCTGTCTCGCCGTACCACATTCTAACCTGTTAACAAGGGTGAAGTCCTCTCGGCAGATAGCTATGCCCTCTGGTCCTACTCCGACAGCCAACCTCTGTCCTTCAGCGTCCCGCACCCAGTGCCACTCCACCCCATAATGCTCCAGCAACGACACCAGCTGCAGGGCCTGGTACTCCACAGAGGCCTGGCTCAAACCCTCCAGAGCCTTGTGCTTGGCTATGATACTGCCAAAATAAAAAGATTCACATTGAGTCCAAGGGGAAAACAACACCAGCAACACCAATTTCAGGTTTTGATAATATAATATAATATAATATAATATAATATAATATAATATAATATAATATAATATAATATAATATAATATAATATAATATAATATAATATAATATAATATAATATAATAAAGCTGACAATTACTTTTATTATGGCTAATAACTTACATGATTTAATGTTTAAACTGGAAACCGTACTTATGACCTGATATTATCTACCTCCATTATCAGCCAAAAACAAACAGACTTGTACAGATCATTTTAAAAGAAAATTCTACCATGAGAGTTACCAATAAAGTCACATATTTGTGCATGTTTAGCAAAAACAAGTAATTTAACATCATATCAATCACTGACAAAGTCCATGACTTTGTGTTAGTCTGTATGAAGCTCTTTGATTTTCCTCTTGTAAGCATTAGTCTTAATTTGATTTGATGACAATGATGATTAATCACTAGAGACAGATTTCATTAATCCACTTTGAATGCATTTGATTAGGTTGTCTGTAATCAAAGCAAAACAAGTTAAAGAGCCTGAACAGAACTCTACAAAAGGAGCACTGTAATTAGTCAAACACCATTAGGAACGCTTTGTTTACATCCCCACAGCCCTGGATCAGATGTATGCGCGAGCACAGATTAGAGCTCAGCTCCGTTGACCATTAAGTAACCACCTAAACACATAACCACTTAAAAAAAAAAAAAAAAAAACACAACAAAAAACACCTTTACACTAAAGTAATATTTTGATTATATTACATTATATATAAAACAGTTAGTTCCTGTCCTTGATTCTGATTATTCACAATAAAACATGGCTATAACCGCTTCACCCAACGGTTCTATGTATCACTAGTACACAACACACTTCGCAATCACTCTTAACAACATAAACTGTATGTTCTCAATTGATATTGTTCATTGAAGCTGACTGTATTATGTAGAGTGTTGTGAGAAAGAGATTGAGTGAGCGGGTCAGATTTAGCATTTTCCTTCAGGTCAGTCCTATATTCATAATAAAAAAATCTGTTTAAATGTCCGATGTATTATCTTGTCCTTTTAACAGTTAAATGGTTTTCCCTTGACTGACAGCGCTAGTCAAAGCATTTGTCAGTTGCGTCTTGTTCCGTGTTCAACAACAATTCAGTCTTTTCAATGTAAAATCTTCGCTACTGACTGACTCATAAAGACAGTGTTTGCTGCCATCTAATGGCGTAATAATGTATTTTCTTTAGCTTCAAATCTTTTGTAACTTTATAAATGTCTTCACTATTTTAAATAAATGTTGTTCTTTTAAACATTCTATTCAAGGAATCCTATAAGAATAAAAAAAATTAAATCCACAAAAACAATTGGCAGAACAGCTGTTTTCAACCCTGATAATAAAAAGAAATGTTTCTTGAGCAACAAATCAGCATATTAGAATGATTTCTGAAGGATCATGTGACACTGAAGACTGGAGTAATGATGCTGAAAATTCAGCTTTGCCATCACAGGAATAAATTACACTTAAAAATAGATATGCATGCTTCAATTACTTTATCCTCTCCAATTGATTTATAAAATGGATAACCTATATTATCGGATCTAAAAAGCAAAATTCTGGGATCAATAAAAAGTCTATACCAACCAACACCATCGGTGGCATAATGTTGATTACCACAAATGTTAATTGTTTTTAATAATAATTAATTTGTACAGCTTAACTTCTAGTGAACCCATAACAATAACAATAATTTAACATCATAAAAGCACAATAAAATGCAATAGAAGTTGAAGGTCGTAGAGATAATCGTGATTGGCATGTTGGTTTACCTGTTGATGGTGGCTTGGTTGGGCTCTGTGGCACAGAGTTCAGTGTACCAGTACTTGGCCGTGTTCTGGTTATAGTCACCGAACTCGGCCTGGGCTAGGAGGGCGCTGAGCTCTTCGGCCTGTTCAGAGCACATCCGCAGATGTCCGCGGTGCAGATCCTCTTTCACATGCATAAAAAACAGGTGCCTGTAGAGACAGACAAAAAGTGAAAGAGTTTGTTACAGATGGAAGCAGGTGGCTGGTGGTACTGTGAAAAGTGAGGGAACCATATATGGATGTCGACAGGTGGTACAACAGGAAAGCGAGAGTGATACACAAAGTCTGAAGCAGGTGATAGGGAACTTGAATTACAAAAACATCTTGCACAAGCTCTCACATGCTGCATTCAACTAGCATTTTAATATGATCCATGATTAAATATAATTTAGGTGAATGGTCTCTTTAAAAGGGAACAGTGAAAACCAGAAGTGACCAAAAATCAATTGAAAATAGCAAAAGGTCAAAGAAAAAGCAGAAGTGACGGTTTCCATTCCAAATGATGGACACTTTCACTTTGAAAACAAAACAGGAGAACTTTGCATTTGTGTGTGAAGTGGTTTGACTTTTGCTCCAGTCTCGTTCTTATCTCTCTTATCTGGCAGCAAAACAACTCCTGAAGTTATATGGCCCATAATGCACAACCCCGTCGGCATGGTGCAAAACAATAAGAATGCTGTCTCATACAGTGCATGAAAAGCACACTCACTACTCACTGCTGACATACTGACATAAAGCTGAAATAAATCCCTTCAGGAATGCTAATCGTGTGTTTTACTGAGGATGGATCTCCTTTCAGCTGTCTGTGGGATTGTCAGTATTTGTTCTCTGATCGATCAATAGCAGAAGTCTCAAGGATAAAACCTGACATTAAAGTCATATAAACCAGGCTTGCAGCTATGAGAACACTGGCTTGTTGTTGACTTATCTTTTAATTGATTGATTCACTCTAAGGGAATGTTTTTCACCTTGACTAAGCGTTCACCTGCTCAGCTGTCAAATGTACAGATTAACCACATTAACTTAACCACATTGTAATAGTGAAAAATAAGGTATTTGCATAGTTATTTCCGGGATCAAAAAAAAAAATTATTAAATGATGATTAGACAAGCAGGATGTGAAAATTAAGAGAGAACATTACTATGAATCAAAAAGTAAAAACAAAAAACAAAAACAAAACAAAGGTTTGTCATTGTGTATGATTTAAATGGAAAAATCTGAACTATGAAACAATGTTTGGTTGCATTTCTGCATCATACTAGAGTTAAATAAAACAAATTAGATAATAATTATAAAATAATTATTAGTAATTAAAATTACCTGTAAGAGTGTCAGGTGTTAATATTATTTTGTATTTTTTTTTATTTAGATTATTAAAAGTGTAAAATTACTGTTGTTATGGTTTATAATGATGTTATTAAAGGGTTAGTTCAACCCAAAATGAAAACTGTCATTAATTACTCACTCATGTCGTTCCACACCCGTAAGACCTTCGTTCATCTTCAGAACATAAATTAAGATATTTTTGATAAAATCCAATGGCTCAGTGAGGCCTGCATTGCCAGCAAGATAACACTTTCAATGCCCAGAAAGCTACTAAAGACGCATTTAAAACAGTTCATGTGACTACAGTGGTTCAACCTTAACGTTATGAAGCGACGAGAATACATTTTGTGTGTCATACGCTTTGTGTATGTCTGCATCATTCGTATGTCCAGGGAAAAACAAGTTAAAGTTGCCTGTACTGTATCAGCTGTTCATCTGCTCCTGTGGTTCTTCACAAACCTGTTTAACAGCATCATGGTTAACAATTCCCCAAACCTCCATTCTTCCTGTACTAACCAGCTCTGGCTCCTTTAGATTCATGTATATCTGACCCAAAGCCCTACGTCCCCATAACCTTATGTCCACTACAATTTTGCAAGTCCCCTGAGATGAGGTTTGGAGACCAAACAGGACTGATGTTTACCCCAGCATGCCTCTGTTCCCCCAGCCAACAGAAGAGCTTGAGAACACCAAAACAGGCTGAGAGACATTCCTGCTCTGCTCACACAGGCGATGGCTCTTTAGGAAAACAAACAACGGCATATCAGTTTGCGCAGTGCTGCCGACAAAAGCTCTGGACTGATAAACATTGACTTTGGATGAAAAAAGGACAATATAAGAAAAGGCGGAGAATGAAAGATTTGAGGTGGATTCATAGGCCAGACAAATAAACAAGACCTGCAGTTTGACAAAGGGAGTCTCACCCGGCCTGACGAGACACTTCCCTGTGGTGACATCAGACTCATGTGATGAATTACCTGGCAGGCAAAACAAAGGCAGCTGATGGGGGCAGGGAGGGAGGCAGAGAGAGGTTACTAGCGGTCAAACTCCAGCTACTCCAGCATGGAACGTGCGGTGCCGGTTCAGTCAGGCTCGTTACGCGACTAATCTTAGAAACGCGCAGCTGTGCTGATGCAGCCACTCGTCATCAACAAACACTGTCACACAATATGCTCCTTCACTGTGTGTGGGTCTAAAGGGTTGGTATGAAAATAGAAACTGAAAAGATGCACAATGTTCAGTAAAGTAATAAAACAATACGCCACAAGAGACCATGTTACAGTGATTTTACCATTGCTACCAAGGGGCATGATTCCCAAAAACTAAATGACCAGTGGAAATATCAAATGAATTCACACAAATGTCACATTTCGGTCATACTTCTGAAAAAGAAGTGTGCTTAATTGTCTTGAACGTGCACTTGTAGTGTACTTCAAATCTTAGAAGTATTTATTTCAGTGTACTTACACTTTGTGCTTAAGTTTCTTCATACACTTAAGCACACTTTTAAGAAGTTTCACTTTAAAAGTACATTTTTAAGTTAACACTTATTTTGATGTTCTGCTGACTAACATACTGATGTAAATGTAAAGTACTTGATTATAATTTTAACTATAGTGTGTTATTCAATATCACATTAAAAATTAATATACTAAATTGCAACTTCAACATTACAAATGTGTAATAAACATATTTAAATACATGACATATAAGCTTCAATAGAAATAACACTAAAGTATGTTTTAGTTTACCATAAATGCTTGTCAGTACATTTGGCAGTACAATTTAATCATAGTTTAATCAAAAACGTTATAAAATTTACATAAAGATATACTTAATTGGTTTAAAAAAAAAAAAAAGCATTGACTATATAATACAAGTGTCCGAAAACATTACATTCAGTTTGCACAAATATTATTTCAATGTAAATTATTCCCATAATAAGTCCCATAAAAATATGCTGAAGTGTACTTTTTCACAAGGAAAAGACTTTGTAAGCCATGAGCAGCTGAGGGCAGCAGGTTGTGCTGGAGTCTAGTGTCTTAATTCTATCAGATTAGTGGGGTTGAGGGGGGGGTCTGGGGGCCACAGGTGTGATCCACTCTCACTCACCAACTGTTTGAGTCACTTCATGGCCCTTTCAAGTGAAGTGCTGAGTATGTGTGCACAAGTTCCAGCATTCATGTTATAAAGATACGATTCTGTGTGTCGGTATGTAAACTGCTTATTAAAGTATCCACACCCCATTATATTGCGTTTACTGCATGAAATCATGATGTCCTAAACCTAGTATTACCACACCTCAACAACAAAAGTGAAACTTCCCCCATGATATTACCAAACTAATAAAATAAATCTAACATGAACCCTTTTGAGGTTCCTTAATCCTCTGAGAAGTATGCTTCTCTTAAACTACAGAGCTCCTCACACAAAAACATAGAAATAATCACTTTGTAGCAGGAGCACTTGATCGTGTAACTGGAAGAATTGAATAAAAATGCCTGTACCCTTCTGTTGACAGGAAATGGGTCATAACGTGATATCTGGTAGAGCTTGAGCTTTGCGAAGGAGGGCTTTTGTGGGTTTGAGGTTTTGGCTTCAAACAGTGCACTTTTTGCAGAATTTCCTCAGATGTTTGGCTGGAAAGTGAATCTCATGATAGGCAGGAGAAAATAATCAGAGCTATTTAGAGTTCACAAAGTTTATGGCACTTTCAAATTAGCTGATAGTTGGTTTGTGAGACATTACAGGGTTTAAATAGGTAGGCTGAAGGTTGGCAAGATTGTAAATATGTTTTATTTGAACTTACTTGAAACTGAAATATTTTTTTAAACAATTTCAGAGACAAACCTATAGAGCCCCTTAAGGGACATGATGGTGGAGAAAAAAAAAAAAAAAAAAAAAAAAAAAAAAAAATTCAATGCTTTTGCTTTCCCCTCACAAAAATGTTGCGTTCCCCGGAGAAACTTTGTGTTCGCTCGCAAATAACTCAAATTTTGCGAGAAAATGCAAAGTTTCTTGGTGGAAATGCAAAACATTTGCGAGAGAATGCAAAAGCATTGACTTATTATTTTTTCTCCCATCTCATATTTTTTCCATCACCATGTCCCTTCAGAGGCTCCATACAAACCTGTTTAAAGTTGAAAGATACACTATAATATATAGGATGATTCTGGTCACTATTTTTTGCTCAATTCTTTCCTTACTAATTGTTTCATCTTCTCGGGTTCAGGCAAACTCATTGTGGGGGGCCAGAT
The DNA here is from genome assembly GCA_037950675.1 of Hypophthalmichthys molitrix. NCBI lineage: Eukaryota > Metazoa > Chordata > Actinopteri > Cypriniformes > Xenocyprididae > Hypophthalmichthys > Hypophthalmichthys molitrix. The sequence goes on along the minus strand of CM075510.1, from coordinate 19,278,732 downwards.
GTTTTGGGGTCTGACGCAAAGAACAAAACATTCCTCTGAAATGAAACCAGAAGCTTCTGCCCGGAGACAGCAACAAAGAGGGCAATCCGCACAGGAGTTTCATTCTTTTCAGGCGCCCTTTGAAACAATGTGGTTTCAGAGTTAGTCAAATAACATTGCTCTGAGCCGTGTGGCGGGGGTTACTCGCAGTCAACGAACTCTAGTAAACCCTGCCATGCATCACAGGTAAACACCTCCTCGCCAACCCACAAAGTGTTAATCATCATTCGCTCAAACACGCAAGAAAATTCAGATGAAAACAGAATCTACAATTTATATTCAAACAAAGGGAAGTTTTGTGAGCAAACACCTCTGGTAAGTGATGTGTTCTGCACTGGTTTGGCAAACGGAAATAATGCTGCGGGCCAAAATAAATTGGTGGTGGAGAAAACCTAACATCATTCCTGAGAAATACACACTCCGCTCAAAGAGGTGTAGGTTACTACAGTTCATCCACAAATGTGGTTAAACCTGTTCTGCTATCAAAGCGCATACAATCCAGTAAATACAGAAAGACAACAGAGCTCTAGAGTTTTAATTCACAGAATTACCATTAAAGGAAGAGGAAGAGTGCAAGATGCAAGCTCAAAACTGAACATTAAAATCTTTGTTGTAATTTTCAGAATAAGTTTGCATTTAAATTTCTATCCAGTTAAATAGTACACAAATGACTGCGATATTGAATTTAACAAAATCCCACTGCCTCAGAAAACGCTCAATTTATTAATTTAGCTTTGAATCAGAAATATGACTTTACTGGGGAATGATGCACAGTCACCTTTGCAGGGTGTAGTGTGAAGACAAGAATTACTGATTGTTTAGAATTTAGTGACATGGAAACTACCATAGCTGTATTGATGGAGAGAAAGAAGTGGGGAAAAAACTATATATATATATATATATATATATATATATATATATATATATATATATATATATATATATATATATATATATATATATATATATATATATATATATATATATATATATATATATATATATATATATATATATATATACACACACACACATATATATATATATATATATATATATATATATATATATATATACACAAATAAAAGCAACATTTAAAAAAAATAAATAAATCTGGCACCACTTTATTCTTTTCATAAGAATCCTAGAGAACTTACAGTTTATCAAAATATGCTTCAGAGATATTGGACTCTGGCATAAGGGGCATAAAGGAGGATCTTCAACTATAAACAAAAGCTGGTGAGATACTCTGGAGTGCGGGTGTAGATAATATGGTCCAAGGGATGTTTTGTACCACAAGATTGATTTCCTAAAGTTTATTTGTCCTACACTGATCCCATTTAGCTTACCATTGTTTTGAGGATATAAGCATTTATAATGAGTTTGAGGCCTGAAGGTGGAATAGAGTAGGAATTAATGTCAACAAAAAAGGGAAAAAAAGAAAAAAAGGGAATGGATCTTATTGGTTGCAAGCCAGATTTGAACTTGTTAACCATGTTAGCACCACAGCTCAACATTTCAATATATGACTCTGACAGAAACGCTATACAAAGCTTCGGGAGGATCTTGCACGTCACAGTCTTTCTGCGGTAAGGAGGTAATCAGGAGCTTACTGGGATTGCTGGTGACCTTGTTGTCAGGATTGGATGTGGGGTGAGAGGTTTGTCTCGGCAGTTGTCTTTTTGAGATCATGTTGACCCCGAATAGCACCCGCACTCCATTTCCTGATGACAACACCCAGGGCCCTGACTGTGAAGTTAAGACCTGAGATCACAGCGGCATGTTTTGCATATTTGCAGGCGTAAAGACAACCAGTGGTGTTGCAAGTAAGAGAGCTCAGTGGATGTTTTCATGTTTCTAAACAAGAACCAAATAGCCAGAGTAAGAGAATGTGCATGGCTTAATCTTTTAAACATTATTTGCTGCTCTTCTCAAGGGCTGAAGCTAAACCAGTGCACCGATTAATATTTAAAAGAGCCCTTCTCTTATTTAAAGTATGCTGTGCCTCTGCTAATGGTGCTGGCCTCTGTGGATCAACAGGATCATTTAGTCCTGATGAGAATGCTAAACACTCAAGCCCTCTAAAACAATACAGGCATCTTTAAACAAGCCTGGCACGCATAGCATGTCATAAAGACTAGCTAGAGCATAATTATAAGCATGCAACCGTTGTTGAGTGCTGACTACTCAACATTAACCTTATTTGTCCCCCATTACACCACAAATGTTAGCTGCGCATAGTCAAACCAACCATTTTTCAGCCAAAAGTTGCCTTGAGGATGGGTTAATGAGGTTTGGCAAGGTAGCATTAAGGCACCTACACACTACAAGCTTATGCCACGTCAGTGAACGATGACAAATCTGTTGATTCTAATGGTGCATTGTAGGGATACAGATGAAAAATGCAAGGTTTTTTGTGACAGCGGTGCTCATAACACATCAATACAATTTTTTGAAATAAACACCATTTTCAAAAACAAAGATTACTGGAGCAAAAAATATTTCATTATTTCTACTTCAAAATGTCACTTAATTCAATGTGTTACTTGTGGTTTTTGTTTGTACATAACACATTTTTCAGTGGGGGGGTGGGGGTACTACATTTGTTTCTGAATCAGAGATAGCATGTGGCATTGCCAGGAAGAGACTTAAAAACATGCCGGCTAACACTTGGCTTGACGGGCGTTTGAACATGTCTGATTACGCATACTGAAAATAGAGCAGGGCAGATTAAGAGATGCTGTTTTGGGGGGGGGGATTTCTTTAACACATGCGAGTAATTGTGGTCGGCTCTGATGCTCAAAAGATCCAGTAACGACGTAAGCAGGATTAGACCCTCAAGGCTGGTGGTTATGTTTAAACTGTGCCTCATTTGAGGATTTTCCCCAGCCAAAAAACAAAACACAAAACCGATGTTCAAGCACTGGAAACACTGTAATTTGTGCTGAATCCTTTTGCCGTACTAGTAAACATTTCTTCTATCTGGTAATCATCCATCACAACTCTCTAAAGAGGAAGTATAAAGATCTATTTTTGGAAGATGCACTTATTCTAATGAACATGAGGAACTGTCATAATAATGGACTACAGAAGCTAGCCTTTCCATTCGGCCTGCTCTAGGTCTTATATAAGCGGCTCTTCTGCATTCAGAGGCCTGTGTACTGTTTAGTGCATCTTACATAACAGAACACACAGAGACAGAAAGGAAGTGGAAAAAGTGTGAAAGCCTGAGCAGATTTCCAGTCCTGGACAGGAGCTGAGGTGCAGCAGGGGTCGGTGCATGACCCTTTCTCATTTTGACATTTTCAACTCGGGATTCTGTCAAGGCACACATTTTTTTTTTTTTTTTTTTGCTTTTTTATGGGCTAAGAGTAGATTTATCATGTTCATCAATCCATGGTACATGAAAAAAAAAAAACAAAAAAAAAAAACTGAGGGTATTACCATTTTGGTAATAGTCACTGAATTATGTTATCGTCACAGTACTTTTTTGTAACTTCCAGCACAGGTCGAATCAGTTCCTCTCATGCCCGTTTCTAATGTTTTTCTAACTTTTAGTCATAAATCATCACTAGGTTGCTCTGCAGTGGTTTTACAGGAAAGAGAGAATGACAAGAGAGAATGACAGATTTCATGCGCATGCACGATTTCGATGTGATGGGCAGTGGAACGCAGTGTCGAAGTAGGGCAGAGGTCACTGCACAAACAAGGTTAGAGAACATGACCCTTGTAGCCGGAGGCAGGGCCGCATCACGCATGCATATGCACGCACACACACACAAATCTACAACAGTGCCAAAGAGAATACAAAGGACTGTTTTCATGTGACCGCAGCCTGCGTTACACTCAGAAATGCCAGGCAGTCATCCATATTCTGCTTTGTCCGATACGGTTTACTCTGACAAAAAGAGAAAGACTATATGAATGGGTTATATATATTAGTGTTATTTAGAGGAATGCATGAATATTAAAAGATAACAATTAAATTACAATTAAATATACAGATATCTATCCATCCATCCATCCATCCATCTATGACAATAACAAATGTATAAATAAATGCTGTTCATTTTTAACGTTCTACTCATCAAAGATCCATTTTCAACATAATAATATTATATAAATGATAAGAAGAAGAAATGTTTCTGGGGCAGCAAATCAGCATATTAGAATGGTTTCTGGAGGATCATGTGATACGGATGACTGGAGTAATGACGCTGAAAATTCAGCTTAGCCTTCATTGGAATAAATTACATTTTAAAATATTTTCAAACAGAAACAATAATATTGAATATTTCACAATATTTCACATAATATTGCAGCCTCAGTGAGTAAAAACTATTTCAGAAATAACTGGACTGGAAAAACAATGCACATAATGATGTCATGTGACAACATAGCATACTACAGGTTGAAATGTTTCTGGTTGTATAACTTCATATTATACAAAAAAAGCAGGCAGTATTCAGTGTACACTGCACAGTAAGCAATATGTTAATATTCCATTCTGAACACTTCCAGCTCCTTCCACATATAGGGTACAATGTCTGTGTTCATTGTTATTCAATGCGCTTCAAATTTCTCTACCAAATATTCAATCTCAGCCTGATCAAAGCTTTGCTCTTGTCCTGATGTCAACTGAGAAACAAAGTCAACCCCCGCCATCTCAAATTTTCCTAACACGTCAGCCTTCACACTTTCACACACTGTAAGCCGTTTTCAAGCCCATTTGGAAGGCCGTCCAGGGTGCCTTAACAGCTTGAACGATATTACATGCGGAAGCTCTGGGGGTGTGACGTCCCCCCCACCTCGCATCAAGAAGTCTTACGGAAAGAAGCGCAACACGTGCAACTTTTAATTAACAGTTAATTAACATTAAAAGTTTCTCCTTCCCCCCAAAATCCTTCAATCCTCCCATCCACCATCTGTCAGTGACCCCCGCTAATCTCCCTCAGGTCACCAGAAGGCCATCTAAACCAAAAAAAAAGTGGCTTTTAAATCACAAAGCCTTAGAAAAGGACACTGTCCAGTCACCAGGAAACGGAAGCAAGTGCACATGCAAACACTGCCCTGCCAGAGAGCGCATGGCTGTGGGAATGACCGCGGGAGCTGGCACGCAAGTCCACTTCATTTTATTGAAAAAGACCCAGCAGTGCTTGGAGCGCACAAAACGCAGGGCTCCAAAACGGGGTAGCTATCAAATAACAGCACACAGCAGATACCGGAGGAGAGGGTTCACTGTGGGGTTGAAAGTAGTATGCTGCAGGTACATTCTAACTGCAAAGACATGCACAACCTGAAGCTAATGCAGTACGAGTGAGCAGGTCACAGGAGACCCTATTTATAACATCAAACAAGAAGAGAGAGTGGAAAAACAAGTCAGAGGGGGAAAAAAAAAAGAAAAGAAAAAAAAAAAAAATGTGTTAACACCTGTCTGTGCCGCTCTTTGTCAGAGACAAACATTTTTGGGACCAGCGTCCTGACAAGGAGAGATCATTTACATGACAAGCATTGTAACTACCCAGTCAAATTATCCTCAGTCTCTCTGAGGAGGAAGTTGACTGCTAGAGTGCTTAAAAACATTGGACTGACAGCTTCATTTCATTTTTGAAGAAATGAAAGCTTTGGATGGGGCTCTGAACTAACAATTAAAAAAAATAGTTCAAAAAAGAAAGGGAAAAAAAAAAAAAAAGGGCCATTTTATTTTCCGGAAAATGCAGGAATGGTAATTTGTACAGATTTATGGCATAATGTCCCTGGCCACAGAAAATAATTAACTCCGTTACAGTAAACATAGTGGTCACAGTCTGGCACTTATAATAGAGTACACAGGCCAACACAATAAACATTAGAATACACTTTATTTCCAAAGACACATTACATGTTAAAACAAGACTAGTCTGACCTTGTTAGTAGGGAAACAGAGTCATGCACATTTGAGGGTTAAAAGCATTTGTATGAATTCTTACCAGTGTTATTTTAGTATTATTATTTATTTTATTTTACTATATTATTATACTTTTATAGTATTCATTAATATCTTAATTTTATATTTTCAGTTTTCATTTTAATTTTAGTTTAAAGCTACTGTCCGTAACTTTTTTGGTTACAAATTATCCAAAATCAATTTGAGCATGTACATAACCAGCCAGTGTTCAAAACTATCTCCTTACCTTAGCCTGATTCACAACGGTAAGCTTGTAATATTGTTTTATAATTCGGGTGGTACTGGTGGGTTTTCGCGGGAAATTCGAGCATGTTGCCCTTTTGCCTTTGCATCATTACATCACGTCTGTATACATAAAGAACAAGTCTCATGTCGCATGCGAGGCGGATCATTTATAGCCTTTTCTCACAGCAGCTATAATAATTAAACTTATAATTTTGTTTCCGAAGTACACACCGATGTGGTGATTGACAGCAAACATTAGATTCATCCATGCTGAGAATAATAAAGATAATAATTTCACAAATAACTGCAATTGCAGGTTTCAAACAGAGATGGCGACAAAGACAAAATTACAGACTGCAGCTTTAAGTTGATAATTTTGTCAAGTGCTTTTTTAGTTAGTTTTCTTTTTGGCTTTATTTCATTTCAATTAGTTCTTCAACTTAAACAGAAAGTTTTTCATCCATTTCAGGTTTAAATAAATTAACAAATGATTTTTAATAGTTTTAATTAATAACGACTGATGAAAAATAAGTTTTATTTGAGCTGTAAAAGTTGTCTGAATTTTTTTTTTTTTTTTGTGTGCCAGGACTTTTTTGTACAGAAATTCTAGTTATTCATCACCCGCATAATTCCTATGGTTGAATACATCTCATTCTCAAAAGTACTGCATCTTTTATCTTAAGCTACAGAATTCACTGTCTTTACATGGTCATGACAGGAATAGAAAATATATATGGTATAATTAAATACACAAGGATATCACACTTATCTCATCTTCACACATAGAATGCTTAAAGGGTTAGTTCACCCAAAAATAAAAATTCTGTCATCTTACTCATTGTTCCAAAACTGTATGTCGAGACTATCTTCTGCCGAACACCAAATAAGATATTCTTGGAAATGTCAGTTTTATTTTTGTCCAAACAATGGAAGTCAATGGTCACCAAAACTCTTTGGTTACAAACATTCTTCAAAATATCTTAATTTGTGTTCCACAGAAGACAATCAGTCATACAGGCTTGCAACATCATGAGGTTGAGTAAATAATTTTTTAGATTTCAGGTGAACTATTACTTCAAGTCTTGCGTCTATACTTTCAAAACAGTGTGCGTTTTATTGTGTTGCCTATGTACTTTTTAAAATAAAATTATTTGGTCAAGAATATTATGCCACAAATGTTGCCACTAGAGTTTAACTTGTATACTTGTATCCTTTAAGCTGTGCTCCACATTTGTCTCAGACAAAGAAAAGTAACAAAACTCACAGTCAGAGTGAATAAAAGAGCATGAGGTGGTGGTGACTCTGCCAGCTCAGTCTCTGTGGGTAGGAGTCTTTGAGCAGGGGATCACATTTCCTGCTGCTGCTCATAGTACAATGACCTACAGTAACCCACAGGGAGCAGGGTTACTACAGGGCAAACCACTGTACTGGGTGGGGGGGACTTTTACAGGCTACTGTACAAAGTGCGCTTTCTCCTTCTCTACGCAAGACACATGACTACAGTTGATGTGAAGCTGCAAAAAAACAATCATTGTTATATGAATATTTAATTTGTAGCTTGCCCTAGAGTTTTGCTGTTATATCTTAACACAGGCATGCTCCAAAAACAAGATATAGCTCAAATCGGGCATGGAATTCACATTAGACACAGAGTATGGAAGAAAAATGGCTTTACTTCCAGTAATCTCACACAAAATATTCATACACCCACATCCTCAGTTGCCTTTCTTCCGTTCTTCTAACACCTTGCTCTGTATTGGAGCGGAAGTCTAAAAACTCTACTCACAGATGATGATGAAATGTTCTCGGTCACAGCTTCCTCAAACAATATCCATTTTGTTTTTCGTAATGCGCATTGCTTGTACATGAGTTTTTGTGTACGTACCTTGTCTGCTCCTGCAGAATAAGGTGAGGCTCCACAAAGAACTTCACTCTGAGTCGTAGTCTGCAAGGCGTGAGATTGTCCATCTGCTGGGAGATTCTGTTCCTCAGGTTCAGCCACAGGTTTTCTCCTTTACTGCCAGAAAACTGCAGCCCAAAGTAATCCACCTCAATAATTCCCAACTTCCGACAAACCTGTCATTAACAAAAAAAAAAAAAAAAAAAAAAGACATTTCATGTTGTTACAAATCATAATCTGTTTTCTTGTCCCCATCAACTTTCACTGCATGGAAAAGAGCAGCTTGAAGACTCTTCCCAACATCTTGTGTGTGCCTCAGAAGTGTCATTTTTTTAATTTTGCAACATGAGAATTCGGTCATCATTACTAATCCTTTTTTATGGGTGAATAATTGCTTTAAAGACTTCATGAAATGGAAGTTGCGATAGCCTGTTCTTCCATATTGTGATGTATATCTGAGTGAAACTGCTTGGATAATACTGCAATAAGAATTGTAAATTTCAGTGTTGGGGGTAACACAGTACAAGTAACTTGAGTTATGTAATCAGATTACTTTTTTCAAGTAACTAGTAAAGTAACGCATTACTTTTTAAAAATTTACAACAAAAAAAGTTACTTTTTTAATGCAAGTTACTTTGTTTCCCCATGTATTGACTGACAGCTCTCCTGTCCCTATGTTGAGAGAAAACGACAGTAAGTGCAGAGGCGTTGTGTGTAAACATGACGATTATTGTAGTTCTAGACTAAGTCATTATTCCTCAAAATGAATAAAATCAGTGAAATGCAATCTCAGAATATTGCAAAGACCTGCAGTAATTAAATATATTAAATTAAACAAATATACTTTATTTATTTAATCTCACTTTATTAACCAATGTCTTTGCTGCGGACCTTTGATGAGCAAATGTAATGCATTACTTCCCATAAAAAGTAACTAAGAATCACAATTAGTTACTTTTTTAAGGAGCAACACAATATTGTAATGCATTACTTTTAAAAGTAACTTTCCCCAACACTAGTCAGTTTTGATTTAAATTTTAATAAATGTATCGATTTTACAATTTTGCAGCGCAAGCATAATATTAAGATACATTTAAAAGATAAAATTTAAGAAAAAAATTGCAGTTTAATGTAACAAATCAAGATCCAAAACAACAACATCAACAACAGTCAGATTCTTATTCTCGAGACTCGATTCTCGAGAGCGATTATTTCCCAACAGAGACTCAGTTACTAATAATAGAGACCAGAAAAATCCCCTTTAAAGGGCAATACTGAAGTGGCAAAATGACGCCTTTAACACACTATTCTACAGGCAGAAATACACTTTGTAAAGTTCATGAAAACATCTTGAGACGACATGCTGACAGAAGAGAAATTAATTCATTAATCAGAGCATAGTAGATATGAAACCTCTTCAGGTAATTTGATTTCTTTGTTTTCTAAATTGCAGCAAGAATTAAAACGTTTGATTTGAACTTCTGAGATGCCCCCAAAACATTTTTATTTAAAGTATAACGTGTTGGAAAACCTTTCACTTTCTCATTTACGTTGGAGGAGGTGTAGTGCCTCCATGCACGAATCAAACATCTGCTGCTGCAGCGAATGAACTTTAGTAACCTCGAGGATGCCATCACACATGCACACTATTATTTAGAGTATCCCAAACATCACTTTCTCTAAAAATAATAAGGTAAACGTTTCACCTACTACATACTGTGTCTGTTAATTATCATGCAAAATCATTTTGTTTGTTTAGGTACGATTAACATGATTATTTGCCTGAATCATTTACCTAGATTGAGTTGTGACTCAAAAAAAAAAAAATAATGAAAGAACATTCTAAATATAATTTGTACATTAATAAACGCATGCAAGCAGATATAGATTAATATAACGTTAAATGGGTTGGTATTGATAATAAGTTTCCATGTGCCTCATACACTCATTCATTCCGCGCTCAGGCTACAACTTTTGATTTTCAACATTTGTGTTTATGTTCTATGGAATAATGCACGAGCGCTTATCGGATAAAATGCACACTTCAGAAACGTTTAATGATAAACATCACATCTATTTCACATGAAGACTTTCATTCATGATCATACCTTATTCAGACAGTCCTCTCCGTTCGCCTTTGCGTCCACTTCAATCTCCATCACCACCGCATCCGGTCGAGTTACATGGCAGAGCATTTTGGAGTATTTTGTCTTTGGTCTACCCGTCCTGTTTGAAAAACACTACAAACAGCTCTCACTGTTGTCCTCTCTAAGCACCCTACATCAGCCCTCGCTCACTTTCCTCAAACCTTCTGTTTCTTTCTGTGGCCCAGCGCTTCCTGCTCTATATAAACGAAGCACTATTCAAGCCCCGCCCACTCTCACCACAGCCAATCACATGAGTCGCATCAAAGCTTTTAGCGAGCGCACTGACAGCAACAGAAAGCCCTGCCATGTTCATTTAGGAGTGAATACTGTAGACGCCACTAGCGCCCCCTACAGGTGCTATATATTTAGCATGAAGATGCTAAAAATAAATAATAATAATAAAAGATAATGTATAACAAAAATAAAAGAATGTGCATAACAAATATATAGGCTACTATTTACACATGAACAGTACGTACAATAAAGTAGGCTAGGCTATATTATACAAATTGAGTAACATCACAGATCACATAGCTAACCATATATTTAAAGCTCCAAATTACCCAGGAATCCACCTAATATTCATCTGATTTATTTATTTAAATCTTCCATTTGTTACCTATAAATGTAATTAAATATGAGATGTCCATTGTCAGATCTATATTTAGTAAGAAAATACATAACAAACCATCATTTAATAGTTTTGGAAAAAGTAGTCTTTATTTTTATTTTAAAATTATCAACATTTATTTTCATTCACAAAACAAGTAGTTTTATGTACATAATTGGGGCAATAAGTTGTGTACACGCAGGCTAAATAAATAAATAATATTGTAATATTTTATGATATTTTAAATATAAATTATAATATAAAAATAAATAAATAATATTTTAAATACAAATTATAATATAAAAATGTAAAATATTTTAAAAATAATATATAATATAAAATAAATATAAATCACAATATGTTGCGAAGCAGAATTAAAGGGTTAGTTCACCCAAAAATTTCTGTCATTAAGTACTCACCCTCATGCATGTCATTCCAAACCCGTAAGACCTTCGTTCATCTTCAGAACACAAATTAAGATATTTTTGATGAAATCTGAGAGGTTTTTTTTTTTTTTAATCTCCTATAGAAAGCAACAAAATTACCACATTCAAGGTCCAGAAAAGTAGTAAAAACATCATTAAAATAGTCCATGTGACTACAGTGGTTTAACCTTAATGTTATGAAGCGAGTAGAATACTTTTTATGTGCAACAACAAAACAAAAATAACGGCCAATACTGAGCCGGCATTCAGACGTAAACACGGAAGTGCTTCACTATGTCAACTGCGTAGGAGGCTGACAGGATAAAAAAGAAATTGCTGAATAAAGTCGTAATTTTTGTTTTGTTTTTGAGCACAAAACGTATTCTCGTCGCTTCATAACATTACGGTTGAACCACTGTAGTCACATTGACTATTTTAACAATGTCTTTACTACTTCTCTGGACCTTGAATGTGGTAATTTCATTGCTTTCTATGGGAGATTAAAAAAAACACTTAATTTGTGTACTGAAGATGAACGAAGGTCTTACGGGTGTGGAACGACATGAGGGTGAGTACTTAATGACAGAAATTTCATTTTTGGTGGAACTAACCCTTTAAGCCTTGCAAAAACTTATTTGCTTGATACTTGTCCCTCTGAGACACCATTTTATGATCACATTTACACTTGAGTGAGTCCTAGCAAATATCTCTTGAGTGAGAACACGGCCCTGTGCCAGAGCCTGCGGTCTTGTCCAGTGCCAGAGGACGGATAGAGTGAATGCCAGCGTGTTACTGACTCGAGATTTCACTTCACATGTATTATGCATGTTTGTCTGCAACCCTCCCTTGAGGAGCACGTTGACACTAAGTGAGACATCAGCCAAAAAGCTTTTGATAATGAATATTATAGTTGCTGGGAAAAAAAGCTATTGAGAAAAATTCCATCAATACATCTTCCAGTCATGCCAGACCAGAAACGGTCCACAGGGATGTGACTAGATTTTGTAGTCGTCAGAATGACCTTGCAGTGGATTTGTGCGAGACAGCCCCGGGACAGGCGCCCAGCGTTCCAACACCTGTCCTCAAACTCCACACAGTGTTCCCTGAATACATCACATCAGGAAAGCAGTGTGCTTGAGGCTGGTTGGAGAAAACAACAAACGTGAAATGCCAAGACGGATCTTTTCTACTCATTGTAGCCTGCCCACACATTGCCAGTTCAAAACTCTTTCTCCCCAAGCATTCACAGCCAGACATGACAACAGTTTTACTAAAGTTAGCTGCACAGACAGCAGAGAGAGAGTCCATGTGCTTATATGGCTGTTAGTGCAAGTTTTCCAAAATTGGAAAATGTGGCGTTAAAGGGTTAGTTCACCCAAAAATGAAAATTATCCCATAATTTACTCACCCTCAAGCCATCCTAGGTGTATATGACTTTCTTCTTTCAGCCAAACACAATCAGCGTTATATTAAAAAATATCCTGGCTCTTCAAAGTTTTATAATGGGAGTGGATGGTGCCCTAAATTTTGAAGCCCAAAAAAGCACATCCATCCATCATAAAAGTAATCCATACAGCTCTGGAGGGTTAATAAAGGCCTTCTGAAGCAAAGTGATGCATTTTTCATTTCCATATTTATAACTTTATAAACTATAATCACTGGCTTCTGGTAATGGCGGTACATGTGTCTAGTTCTGGCAGAAGAGTGACCTATTTTCTCTTTTACAGCAGGTTATACAAACTGCTGTAATTGGCTGAAGATCAAATGTGCTCTGAAAGTCACAGAATGTCCAGTCCTCGATTATGCTTTCATAATGTGATTAACAGTAGCACACGTTCCGGGATCAACATCCTGTGTTCAATCAGTCATTTCTCTTTGATTTCATTTATGTTTTTTTAATGTTTTTTTTTTTTTTTTATAAATGTTTTGATCAAGAAGTCTCTTATTCTCACCAATGCTGCATTTATTTGATCAAAAATACAGTAAAATGGAAAATATTACAAATTAAAATAACTGTTTTCTTTTTGAATACATTTGAAAATATATTTGAAAATAATTTTCCATCATTTTGTGTGATGGCAAAGATGAATTTTCAGCATTATTACTCCAGTCTTCAGTGTCACATGATCCTACAGAAATCATTATAATATGCAGATTTGCTGCTCAATAAACTTTTATTATTATTATCCATGTTGAAAACAGTTGTGCTGCTATTTTTTGTGGAAACTGAAGGGGATGGGTTTACAATCCCCCTTCTTGTATTATATAATGAATAGGAAAATATAGTTTTCTTAAATCCAGTGTATCTATTATGGAATTTCTGTTACAGGCTCTGTCTGTTTTTGGTATCTGAGAGGTGACTGAGGGTTTAACACATGTAAAAAATGCAGTAACAGTGATTACTCATTCAGCCCGGCTTCCAGAGAATAAATATGGACTTGTTTTTTTCTTAATTATTTTGTGCATACAAGCAAATTAACCAAGAGTCATATTTTTTTAGAAAGAGAATTGTCAGTTTATAGGTGACCTATAATGCCCCTTTTACAAGATGTAATATAAGCCTCTGGTGTCTGTGAAGTTTCAGCTCAAAATACCCCACAGATCATTTATTATAGCTTTTGTGTGTCCCTTTAAATACAAATGAGCTGCTGCCCCCGGTCCGCTTTCTAAAAGAGGGCAGAGCTTTAATAGCTCGTGCTTTGGTTGCTCAACAACAACAACAAAGCTGGAGAATCTCATGCAGCCAAAATGATGATTGTCAGTAGTCGGACACTGATGGAGAGACTCAGAAAGAAGTTACAATGTATAGAATGCAACTGGACATTTCTGAATGGTTAGTGGATAAATTTATGCAGTTGACTCAACTCATCGACTAGCATGTGCTGTCATGTTAAATTTTTGTGCAAATCCAGCATTGAATTGACCCTCGTTTGTGAAGCAGTTTGGCTTGCTAAAATCGTGCAGTGTATCCAGGGCTTAAACCAGCCCAACATGGCCTCATGTTTATGCCAAGGGGGCGGGGTTTATGTAAATTTTGGGGTTTGTGATGTCACCAACCCGGGAAGAAGCTCGTTGTAGTCCCTTCCAGCTGTTTATTGTAGTCCTTAAAAAGCGATTTCTGTAAAATATCTCCCTTTGCATTGAACTTTGAGCATCATAACTTTGCAGATGTTGTTTATGCTCAAACAGCAACATTACACACTAACTAAAATTAAAAGAGTGAAATCATAATGAAGGACCCCTTTAAAGGTCAATAATGTAGCCACTATATGCATACTTAGCATGTGTAATTCTTTATAGAATTTATAGCACCATTGGTCACTATATGTTGAACTATGACAGTGAATCATGTGTAGAAGTTTGTATCAGTGCTTTGTATTGATGTAGTTTTCATGTTCTAGTGAAGTCGTAACAAAACTCAGCCTTGAAGAGAAAAATATTGCCTAGGTTTAATCTAATTGTGCTTGCAGGGGTTGTTTATTATTTTTAGAGAGTTCAACAGCAGCCCAGATGAATTTTGGAATTTATGACTCATCTGTAACTCTTATCAAAGTTTCTTACTTATAAAGTGTGTTAAAGTGCATCAACAGAATACCATGTTCAGATGCTTCTAGAATTATCTGTACTGTTAACCTATCAGAACATGTAGAAATGATGCCAGCTGATTATCCATATGATTAAGTACTAGTGTTTCTGTATCCTAAGTTAGTTTGTGTGGTTTAACTGTTTCTTTACAAAACCATGATACATTGACGATTCTTTGATGAATAGAAAGTTAAAAAGAACCACATATGTATGTGAAATAGTATTTTTTGTAACATTATAAAAGTCTTTAATGTCACTTTTGATTTGGTTCCTTGCACTGAATAAAAGCATTAATTTCTTTAAAAAAATAGATAAAAATGACTGACCCCCAACTTTTGAACTGTAGTTTATATTGTGATGAAGATGAAGATTTTGTGAGACACAACCAAGTCATCAAATCAACATCAAAAACGTTACAGAAACTCTCTATCTTGTGATGAGAACCCTGAAGGTAATAATCAATGAAGATTAACAAAAACGTTTCTGAGGAAACACTTCTCCTCATACTCCTTGACATTGAGTTTGTCTCTGTGAGTCTCTGATGCATCTTCTTTGAGTGGGGGTGTGACAGTAAGTGATTTCTGTAAAAGCCTCTGGGGCCGCATGAGATATTGCAACCCTATGTGCACAGACAAAGGTTCAATCTTACTCTAATCATTCAGAGTTATTTTGACAGGGATAAGGCTCATTCTGACACAACATCATATTTATCTTAAAGAAACACACTTCCTGTATGTAGAATGGCTTCACATTTACAAATTAGGCCACCGTTACACCCCACATCATAATGAAGCTCTGAGGAATTCAGAAGCTTACTCATTCCCCCTCTGGCTCCACACTTCCTGCTTATGGAAAAAGATGGTCCTCTGTGCGAATGTAATTTTTGACAAACAATAGGGGGGAATGAGACTGAGGTAAAACTAAAACTCCTATGTCAGGATGCCAATTTATCAATTGAAATAAGTATACATAAAATACAAAACAAAAATAATAAACAAATTCCTATAATAAATTTACAAATAATAAATAAATTTCCTATTTTTTTTTCTACATATGCAAATCGATTTCTATGGAAGAGTGAACTTTGAGCTGAAGCATTGCATTTTGACCAACATGGAAGCACAGAGGATAGAGCAAAACAAAACACAGATCACGAATTAGAAGTCTAAAACGAGAATTTTTAAAGAGAAATGTTGCTTAGCTTGAGTTTGTTGTGCAGTTTAAACCGCGAGAGGCGTCTCCTCTCAACTAAGCTTAAGCTACTCCTACATCCTACGTCAAAAGCCGGAACTCAACTCTCTCGTGAACGCGCAAACGGACGTTACTGGAAGCTAGTATATATAGTCTAAAGTTATAAAATGGATATTTTTCTTACAAAAACGCATCGCTTAGCTTTAGAAGGCCTTTATTAACCCCCTGGAGCTGTATGGATTACTTTTATGATGGATGGATGTGCTTTTTTGGGCTTCAAAATCTTGGTTACTATTCACTCCCATTATAAAGCTAGGAAGAGCGAGAATATTTTGTTTCTTTATATTTTATTTTATATTAATATTTTATTTTTATTTCTTTGTCTTGATATTATGATGATAGTAAGTTGAAATCTGACCACACTGTCTTTCAATGACCTCAGACTGCCTTAGACAATACTAATGCAAGAAGGTGTGAGGCATCTGGCATCAAATTTCCAGAAGAGAAGTGTCATAGTTATGCCATAAGAATGCAGTCATCCCTACAGGACATAACACCACCCTTCTTTAGAGATCACATTTTTGCTGTCTCACCCCCTTCACTGAGCATTGTTCTCCAGACAATCCTTAAAATATGGACCTGACTGCAAGAAGACAAACATCCAGACAGGACAGGAATGATGAGAAGATGGCAAAAAGGTCAGATGATCTAAACTGGAGCTAGTAAACAACACACAGCCTGAGAAGTTTGTCTTGCACACTTTGAGGAAGGACACAAACAGCCAAACTTCAATATCAGATCAATATCAGAATCAGCGCTTACCACAAAATCTGGCATCCTGTTTGCCTCTGTGCCACTGTTTGTGTGTCTGTTTACCTGAATGCAATGAGAACACATCAGTCTCAGTGTGCTCCTGCTCAGCCACCAACTTTGCCTCTGCTGTTGGCAGCCCCGCGAACTCTGAATCCCCTAGTGATATATCAACTTCCATAGATACAGGATTGATGGATGGTTCCCGTGCTGAGCTGCACACCCAGGGACAGGAAATGGCTCTCATGTCCCCTCTCTTCTGCAGTAATGTGGCCAGTGGAGGAAAGCAAACTAAGATGGATTTGGCCTGTGGGAGATCAACACTTTGCTAAGAGTGGAACTCTGGGATACAGAAAATTAGTGTGGGGCCAGATGCTACGTGGCAAAGTGACAGCTGTCAGATGGAAATACCCTGCTAGCAGAGGACTTCTGGGTGCCTGGAGTGAATAATTGAGATGATAAACAAACACTGCAAGAGTCATACAACATTTGTTCATGTTTTTGGAATTATACATTTGTATTGTGTTCTTTGGTCGTAATGACAAATCTATTGTTATAGCTCATATTTAAGGGTTACTGATTTGAAAACACTTTTAACCCTAAATATTGAAGCAAATTAGCTCAAAAGGGAAATATGAATAATTAATCATAGCTCGTTATAATTAATTATAAATATTTGAATCAGTTAATCAAATTAACTTGATGTAGCTGAAATAATATTACGATCAATTAATTTGTTCAGCCAGCGAACACTCAGTATTGATCGTCTATCAACTCTTCAGAAAGGACATTTTTCATGGCCACAGGAAAAATAACTCTTTCTTAGCATGTAGCTGTGATCTTAATCGTTATCAGTGACATTGGTTAAAAAGCAGATCAGAATCAAGAAAGAATGTGCACACAAGTTTTAATTAAATCACGAACACATAGCTAGACTAAACACACACAAACATACAATTCATGCATGCAGAGGAAATGAGAGAGTGGAAATTAATTTGAACCGTAGCATAACAGGGGAATGGAGCTATGAAAAGAGTCATTTAACGAGCTGGAAGAACCATCAGTTTCTCACTATAAAGCACCGTTGTTAACAAAGAGGTTCAAACATTTAGTGTTCGCCGTTTAGTGTTCAAATGTACAATACTTGCAAATGCCTGAGCTATTGAGGAGCATCTGGATCTGAAGGCTCAGGAGAAATTCTCGATAGTTCGCTCTGATGGTGTTGAAGTTGTAATCAATATCTTCTGCGTTGAATGAAGAAAAGACAACGAACTTGCACTGTTAATTTGACCCTGTTGTCGAGGAAGTTGCTCATGGCTTGAAGTAAATGAGGCCTGCCACCCTGTTGTCCAAGGTCTTACATGAACAGCAAGCGGCAGAATCAGCAAGAACAAAGAAGAACCCGAAGAGAGGGTACGATCTGTGTGGAGGGTGTTTTAACCTTTACAGAAGTCACACCTTTGAGTTTTTGGCTTGACCAATGGGAAAGGTGCAATTTCCAAGTGGGAAAGTTCCTTTGTTTGAAAGTGGAATCATTTGCATGAGGGTAGTCAGCTTGTAGATTGTGTCCAATACTGTGATAAATATAACTAACATACAATGCTTTCTATGAGATGGTGAAGTCCACCAAAGTGTGAGTCATTAAACAAGGAGTAATTTGATATGAAACACCACCTAGATGGCTACATTATCTAGAAGCTCTGTCCTCGGGCATGTATAACATTATACAATATACAAAAGAACAATATACAAACAGTAATAATACATAAAATGTACTGGGGAAATGCATGTTCTTTCATTTAAGCAAATTTGAATTAATGGAAAGGATGCCATTTCTATGGGCTGCATGTCTGGTTCTTGTATTGAGAACAATCAATGTGCCAAGTGTCTATGAAGTGTGTAATTGAAGCAGAAAAAAATAAAAATAAATAAATAAAATAAAATAAATCATTCAGAACATGTTAGCAACCACATTTCAATGTGCTGGCAAGCACCCAGAACACCCTAGCAACTGCACAGCCAGACAAAAACAAAATATGTTAGCGATTAAAGAGCAATGCCCTAGCAATGCATAACAACCACCAAGAACTCACTAGCAACTACATAGTAAAGGACAAAAAATAAATAAAAAATAAATAATTTGGAACATGTTAAAAATCACATAGTAACACCTTAGCAACAGACAAAAAATGACATGTTAGCCAGCACATTGCAACAACATAGCAACCACCCAGAACACACTAGTAACTAAACAGAAGTGTCAAAAAAAAAATAAAAATTCACCCAGAACACACTAGCAACTGCATAGCAAAGGACAAAAATAGAATATAGAATAACTCGGAACAAGCTTAAAACCACATAGCAATGAACATCTTAGGCAACACATTGCAATGGCATAGCAACCACCCAGAACACCCTAGCAACTGAACAGACACAAACAAACAAATCACTCAGAACATGTTAGCAACACCATAGCAACACCATAGCAACCACCCATAACACACTAGCAACTGCATGGCAATGAAAAAAAAAAACTCAAAAAATGTTAGCAACAACATAGCAACACCATAACAACCACCAAGAACTCACTAGCAACTGCATAGCAAAACACAAAAATAAAAACAGAATAACTCGGAACATGTTTAAAACCACGTAGTAACACCTTAGCAACAGACAAAAATTATTCTGAACATGTTAGCCAACACATTTCAAAGGCATAGCAATCTCCCAAAACACACTATCAACTGAACAGAAACAAACAAAAATCACTCAGAACATATTAGCAACCACATAGCAATGCCCTAGCAACCACCCAGAACATACTAGCAACTGCATAGCAACAAATAAAAAAATCAATCAAAACATGTTAGCAGCTGTCATAGCAACACCATAGCAATGGACAAAAAAAATAACACCCTAAACCCTCCAGAACACATTAGCAGCTGCATAATGGAATAAATTCACTCAGATCATTTTAGAAACTACATAGCAACTCCATAGCAACCACTCAGAACACACTAACATTGCGTTTTGCACAGACAAGCACTCACATTTTCACTCACAAATCATAGTCAGCTTTCTTTAGTATTTTTTGTTTGCTTCACGAGTTTGTTTGCCCATATAATCTTTAAGATATTATGGTTAAACATTTTTAGCTTGCTGTCTGCCGTGTAGGGGCTTGAGAAGCTTCAACTCAAGCTTAGATATACCCCCCAGTGGGACTACTAATGCTTGGAAGATGAGTCTGGTAGCAAGATGCCTAAATTATGAAGCTGGGGAGGGATGCTAAAACCGCTGATGCCGGAGCAAGGTGAGTGGCTGCTTATATGCTCCAGCAGTTAATTGAAAGATTAGATGGGTTCACTCCTCCCAAAATTATGTTTAGGAACTTCACTTAAATTCACAACTAATATACATGGAGCAGTTTGAGTAGGTAGGCAATGTTTAATAGTTCAGCATGTGCTCTTTTCCCAATTTCACATTCTCAACACCTCACTGCAGAGAGGACAAAGCCGAACTAAAGGGCACACACATAAAAGCTTAAATTCATACAGTACAGCTTAATATTTTTGGCAGACCAAACAGGTTTAATTCCTCTGGAGAGGATTATCAACCGCAAGCGCGGCTATTAGGAAAATTCTGCTCCAGTGTATTTTATATGCTACTCTTGGTGTGTAACAGAGAGCTTATGACTCACCAGCCCTGAAACTGCCAGAAGAATCAAATCCGTTACAGAACGTGGATCAAAGGAGGAAAGCTAGAAAGAGAAGGCAAGGGAAAAGAGAAAATTGTCTGCTGACAATGCAACCTCACAGTATGAAATAATTTCTGATAAACTCAGTCAAAAGAAAATGATGTAGCATAGCTTGAATAATTTGGTTTGTGGAGAATTTGATAAGAAATGTTCATATTGAAATATCTGACTTTGGACTGTAGACTTATCTTGATTGATCTGAGCACAGTTTATAACATCTCTTCTGAAACTCTAGAAGAGGCATATGTGAGATTACTTTTTCTCAGGGGAAAAGTCTGTAAAGTTCGAGACCTGGAAAATTTGCTGTGCATTTAATCTCATTGCTGTCTAGGAGACCATAACCAAATATTCAGGATTAGGGGGACTAAATGTAATAGTTTAAGAATCATTCACTGAAAAACCCATATTGGATGACAACTATTCTAAATAATGTGGGGACATGACTAGGATAAACAATTGAGATATGTAAAAGATCTTTTCTTTCCTACAGGGTTATATTATTTAATATAATATTATTTGAAATCATATTTATTTAAAGGGAAAGTTCACCCAAAAATGAAAATTCTGTCATTATTTACTTACTCTCATGTCGTTCCAAACTTGTAAGACTTTTACTCATCTTCATAAGACAAATGAAGATATTTTTAATGAAATCTGAGAGATTTCTGTACCTCCACTGAAAGCTTCAAAATATTCACATCGTAAAATTAATCCATATGAATTGAGTTGTTTAATCCAAGTCTTTTGAAGAGATTGCTTTATGATGAACAGATTTAATTAAGACTTTTATTCATATATAAACAAGGTTCAAGGTTGTTTTATTTATATAGCACATTTAAAAACAGCAAGCATGGCTGACCAAAGTGCTGAACATAAAGCAAAGGGAAAAAAAAGAAAGTACAAAGCATACATTCACACCATACACTCATAATGAATTAAAAGCTAAAGTAAAAAAGTAAGTTTTAAGAGAAGATTTAAAAATAGTTCTGATATAGGCTGGGAGACTGTTTCACAGCCTGGGGCCAGCAATAGCAAAGGCTCTATCACCTCTCTTTAATCGCGTTCTGGGGACACAGAGAATTCTCTTATCACCAGATCTCAGATTTCGTGTGGGATTGTAGGGGTGGAGTAGCTCAGACAGATAGCTCGGTGACTGGTTATTTAAAGATTTAAAAACAAAAAGAAGAATTTGAAATTCAACTCTAAAATGTACAGGTAACCAGTGCAACGATTTCAAAACTGGAGTAACATGTTTTCTTTTGAGAAATTTTTCAGCGGCATTTTGCACTAATTGAAGACGAGCGATAGAGGATTTGGACAGAGTAAAGAGAATTGCAGTAATCCAAGCGAGATGTAGTCAGTCGCTAACAGTATATCATTAAAAACCCGTAATGAAGCCGACTCAGTGCTGTGTAGAGGCTTAAAACCAGACTTGAAAGTTTCAAAAATGTGATTTGAGCTAAGAAAAGACTGAAGTTGAATAAAAACTGTTTTTTCCAAAGCTTTTGTAAGAAAAGGAAGAATCGAGATTGGAAGGTTGAAAATGATTGAAATCACTAGTGAAGGTTTCTTGAGAAGAGGTGTGACAGTAGCTTCTTTAAGGCTATCAGGGATAGTCCCTGATCATAAGCATTTATTCAGAAAAGACAAAAGTTGTTTTGGTAAGACATGGCCCAACTAAATCAAAAATTTGTTTCAAAAAATGAGGAGGAAGAATATCGTTAGGACAGAAAGAAGGTTTCAAATGGTCAATAATTTATCTGAAAGACTGAAGAGAAACTGGGTCAAAAACACTCCATATGGCTGAAGAACAACAAAAGTCAGGTGAAACATTAGAAACTGGTTGCAACTGAGATCTTAGAGTAGTGATCTTCTCAAAGAAAAACCTTGAGAAACCTTCACATAATGACACTAAGGGATTGGAAATCACATTCACAGGAGGATTTAAAACAGAGTTTAACACAGAAAATAAAGCTTTTTAGAAAAATACTTAGACTTAGCAGATTTCATATTTTTCTGAAAAACACCAAGACAATTTCTAAGCATTTCATAAGAAACTTGCAATTTGTCTTTTTTCCATTTATGTTCTGCACTTCTACAGGCTCGCCTCAGAGTGTGGATGTTATCATTAATTCATGGTTCCGTTTTGATTTTTGACTTTTTAGGTTTAAGAGTAGCAGTGGTATTTTAAAACCTCTAAGCAAGCAGTATTAAACAGACTAAGATGTTGTTCAGGTAAGGATGACTCCAGGGACAGAGACAAACACACCTTGTTAAAGGTGCTGATAAAGTCATCTTGAAATTCAAAGAGCGAAGATTCTGAAGAGTAGCTCCACCGCGGTGAACACAGATAGGTGGGTAGCGGGAGATCGTCGAAGGAGAATCCAAGAGAATAGAAGGGGAATCCGGGATGATGGGCCGAAGCCAGCGGATCAGTGGATCCAGCCAACTCCAGTCGGCACAACGGCCACTGCCAGGATTCTGCATCACAGAGATGGAAACGTGGCTTGCCTGTAACTCCATTTTCAGTTTAACCCCTCCGCGCTTCCCGCGTCACCTGTGACGCTTTTTGCGGGAGACATCATGAGGCCATCTGCGCAGATAGTCTGGAATATCCAAGGCAAGGTTTGGAAAGCACGATTTCGATCCAGCTACAGAGCTTCCTAACTCTGAGTTGTAAGTGGCCACAAAAGAAGAATATCCAGAAGTAACTGGTGATCATAAACCAGAGGCGAGTAGCAGTTCAACACAGATAGAAACACAGAGATAACAAAAATGAGCAGAGACGCCAGACGGCATGCCTCAAACATCGGTGCCATCTTAAAGAAAAAATAAACATTGATCTACACACATACACAGAGCACATCAAATATGGTAAACGGAAGCTTAAATGATTAGTTCACTTTAAAATGAAAATTACCCCATGATTTACTCAAGCCATCCTAGGTGTATAGCCTATGACTTTCTTCTGTCAGATGAATACAATCAGAGTTATATTAATAAACACCCAGATGCCCAGTTATAAAGTAAAATATCTAGCTTTCGCCAGACCGCCTTCCGTATTCAACTTATGAAAAAAGCGCAACTTTTCATAAGTTGAATACGGAAGCCGTATGACGTTTTGAACTGCGAGAGGCGTTACACTTTCTTTGTAAGTTGAATGCGGAAGGCGGTCTGGCGGAAGCTAGATATTTTACTTTATAACGTGTTAAATATGGATATTTTTCTTACACAAATGCAATGCTTTGCTTCAAAAGGCCTTTATTAACCCTCCAGAGCCGTGTGGAGTATGTTTATGGTGGATGAATGCACTTTTTTTTGAGTTTCAAACTTTGGTTTCTGTGCACTGCCATTATAAAGCTTTGGAGCATCAGGGTGTTTATTAATATAACTAATATTAATATTAATTAATATAACGATTGTGTTCATCAGAAAGAAGAAAGTCATATACACCTAGGATGGCTTGAGGGTGAGTAAATCATGGGGTAATTTTCATTTTAAAGTTAACAAAACCTTTAAATGTGTTTGCTTGCCTTATGAGAATCAATGAGGTTTGCTCTTGCGTGTCAAGCTAGGTTGTTTTGAAATGAGATAAGGTTGAGTGAATGATTTTTTTTGTGTGTGACCCATTCCTTAATATATTCTACCATACCAGAATCTACCTTTGAGTCTTCTGAGTAGTACAGTGGTTCATTTAATCATTTGCTAGTGTAAGAAGGGCTAACGCTTCTAATGTATCTGGATGGTACTTCTCTGTTGTAGTGCACAGCTGCTGTGGTTTAGAGCCGGCAACACTCTGAGATGCTATCTTAATCACCCCCTGAAGTTACATGACACTACAGAAGGTAATAGTCAGAGCACAATTTTCATTCCATTTGTCCAAGCAATAACTAGCTTGCTTTAATCCCGCTGAGGTGTTAAGAAGGTTGTTTTTTTGCGTGCTGGGAAATTAAATCACATGCATGAGCTGTACAATTTTGCATGCAAGTCATGCCTTTTGTTTGACGGTAAGCCTTCATGCACTCTCAGATAAATGCTTCAATAATGACCCTGACTTTAACAATCATCTAGCTGAGATATGACCCTTAACCTTGTACCGATTAACCTGTGTTTTGCTTATCTTGGCAGTCTACTAGATGACTCAAACAGCTTCCAGTGATTACTCAATTAGCAGTCCGTATAGATTAGAGATAAGCACTTTCTCACATCGAGGGAATCTCTGATGATATTACTCCACACTTCAGTAGAGTCTGCTTTTTGCACGGTACATTAACATGACAGTAGGTATATCCAAAGTTGCAAAAAGTTGAAAAACTTTTATGAGGAACATTGGAATATCGCATAAAACATATACAAAAGAACAAAATCGTCAATTCTTGTCAATTTCTGTTAGAAACACAATCGTGTGAGACAGTTCTTGGAAGTAACACTGTGTCTAGACCAGACACGACCAACAATAACGTCGTACCGCGCCAAAACAGCTTGAGGCTGTCTACACTGGATGCGACCATTACAAATCCATTTGTTCTTCATGTACGAAATAAGATGAGTAGGGAGTTTGGTTGACAGGTAATCTAATCAATCATACCGCAGAATCCGCCATTATGTCCGACAAAGCAGTCAGGGGATTTGAACCTGAAAAATAATGTGTTTTGACGTCTTTCTCGGTTGAAACAACATTCTTTCTGATGTTCTTTCATGTTTATTTGATGCTATAAATTACCTAGTAGGAAGAGATGATCTGTTCACGAGATGCTTGAAATGAGGAGCTACAGCGATCTGTCACGACACATTAAAGAGCCACAAAACGGTATTTATTGTTATACACTGTGTAATTATCAAAATCAAATTTTGACAGATTTTTTTTCACTGTTTAGTCCAGTTATCTACAGGATCTGTTGAGGCAAAGTCACATGAGTTTTTTGTTGTGAATCAAGGAATTGTTTTGGTAAATGTGTTTCCATTGTAGTTTATTCAAATGTCTTCTCGGCAGAAAAAAAAATAATCTCAACTGAGCATTTTTTGTGCACGTTATAACATTTTATGCACATCTTGGCATTTCAATCCAGTATTTTTTTTTTTTTTTGGTGATATCTCAAAATTCAGATGAAAATACATGGATGTAAACATAATGTCACAGGTGAAGTAAGGTGCATCATCTGTCTCTCAAAATCTCTCTGATTCTCCTCCCATTTGAGCAACATGCTTGTTATATCCCATGTGAACACAGCCTGAGTGGTAATGGCTTAGAAACACAAGCAGAAGATTTCAGGGTCGTGTCTAAAAGCTAAGGCAGCTACATTTATAAAATAATTTACCGCTTTCAACCACTCTGTCAGATGCTATTTTTATTCTTTCAACCATATGATGGTTGAAAGAAAACTGAATGATAGCCTTTTTGATATCTTATAGGCAGTGAAAGTTAAGCTGCCTTCAAATACTGACCATCTCCAAAAAATCAAAAGACAATCTCAGTACTTTGAGGATTAGTTGACCAACCACTTTGAACAAATGTCACAATGCATGTTCACAAATCATGCACATTAGGATCAGCTATGACAATTTTCATATAGAGTCCAACATGCATGTGGCCAAATACAGCCTGTATTTTGAATTGAAAAAATTATGTAAGCTGTTTTGATAAAAACACCAGTAAATCAATGTGTCATGTTTCTTTCTGTGAATGTAGGCTCTGAGAGATTACCAAAAACCACACAAACATACAAAGATGATAAGCCATTCTCAACGGAATCCATGCATATTAGGAATGCGCACCAAATAAATGCAATGGAACATTTATTCATGGACGAATCAACGTCATGAATAAAGGTATAATACGGTTTAATTTTGTTTAGATTTTGACAATCAAATCAAAGTTGATAATGCAATGTTGTTTCAATGACCTTTTGCACAGATTGTGTTAAAACTTCAATGTTGATTTATAAGTAACCTTTTTACAGGCATTTAGAAGTAAAACATGATTCAAAGTTGAAACAACTGACATTTTAACCACCTTGCACCATTGAAGTCATGTGCCAGCTGGCCTCTTTCTTTTCATGATTTATATTCGGCATGAAAAAGTGATGTACATTTTGAAAATGTGATGTACACTGTAATACAATACAGAAAACAAACATTACATTTTGCAAAACATTGCAATTTTAAATACTTGAGAACAGTTGAACATTTCCTTATATTTACAAGTTACTTGTTCAACTCGTCACAGTTATCTTAAAATCAACTTGGCACAGCAGTTAATTTCAAAAATCAAATTGCACTAAAACTAGACCAAAACAGTTCATACATATTTTAAATCAGGTCATTCTTCCATAACACAGGCAAAGGTTGTCAACCAACAGACACACTTTTAGGTCATTGTTTTATGAGTAACTAAAACACTAACAGGTAGCTGTAATGGAATGACTCAATGAATGTAAACAGGAACAAACAGGTAAGCAAATCTTTGATAAAACAGTTCTGAATGATAGAATTACGTAGCCAGACTGTCTGACAGCAGAAGGTCTAGACGCCATCTCAGCTTTCATTGGCCAAGGACCACCCAAGAGGATGTTTGACTGGCATGTGACGCAACCAATCACAGTTTGTTTTGTTCCGCATCATGTTTAGTGGCGTGAAAATGTAAAGTCGACATCCCTACAATAACAGACTGGCATGCATCTAATAAATTATTCATTCAAGAATGTTACGCAAGCTGAACAGTGCAACAGTGGCGCCGCAAACGTCACACACTTTTGAAAATCCAGCATTTAGTTGATCCTGGTAAGCGCTCATTGTCACAGTTGTAAACACGACAGTGTTCTTCTTCCACAAGGGAATATGGCGTCACAGCATTTGTTTCCAGGTGGACCATTTAAAAACGTGACACACAGGTCTCCTGAACATCCTCTAGAATTCAACAAACCAGATGACTTCAAGAATCCTAAAGTGTTTCCATTAAAGTATCAGACGTTCAGGCAACGGTCCGTGGGCATGACATCCGAGGCTGAGACTAATAGAACGGTAACCCGGGTTTGCCATTTTGCAGGTGGAGTGGAGATCGTGAATGTGGAGAAACAGGGATGAGCACACATCTCGTTGAGATCCAGGTAGGTATCCAGGTAAGAAGCATACAAATAGGGAATGCATATGAGGAGGAGAATGGAGACGCATGGAGAACAGGAACTTGGCATAATCCTAGGAGATTTGTCGCTAGAATGTGGAGAACAGGTAAACAGTTTTTCTCTAAACAAAACCATGACTGAGCAGGCTCAAGGTGTGTGCTTTTATGGTGTGGAGCTGATGAGGGTGATTGCTGGCAGGTGCAGTTGATTGTGGAGTGTGTGCAGGTGGAAGCCAGGGAGGATGATGGGAAATGTAGTGCAGAGGTGACAGGTGAATCGTGACAGTAGCATTTGGTTGTGTCTAACCCTGCATTCCATTCAGAAGGGCTCATCCCTATGCCCTAATCCCTTCAAAGGGTTTATCCTCCGGAACGCACAGTAAATGAGGTATGTATTCGTGTAAATTGAAAGATGCAGTCATTGAATTCATTTTGTGCCAAAGCAATGATAATCCAAGTTTAGCTCACATAGACTGCTGTTGTAATCACTGTGTGAAGAGTTTTGAAAAAGTGACATAAGAATTGTGTCCTAGCAATTGTTAAAAAAACAACAACTGTAATCTCTCTTTTACATCATCAACTTTTTTTTTTCAAAAAACAAACAAACAAACAAATAAAAACCTTACAATCCTATTGAAATTCTGTCAAACAACATAAAAGGCCTGCAGCCTAATACACAGTAAAACAGAATTCAAGGATGACTGCTGCAATTTGAAGCACAGTTGATTCCAGTTGGTGAGGCGACGGGAGTCCTCTTAATTAGCCTGTTAATCAACAGTTTTGCATGAGAGAAATTAAAGCTTTTCAACATAAAAGAGGATCCCAGCAAGTATGGGGGAGAAAACATGACTGAAGGAGGCATGGAGCATGCACCCTGCTATCATTACTCACAGACAGAAAAAATAAGAGAGAGCTCAGTTTTGTGTGACTATAACACTAACATGAACAATTAACAAATTGTTTATTAATAAACAGAGGAGTTTTTTTGTGGTAGCTAAGATCACAGATGGGTTCAACAAGCTCAAAAGGAAAGCTCCTCTGAACATTTCTGCCACCTACTGGATTGGAGTGTAAAGTGCTAGATGGCACACAGGAGAGCAATGGATTTAATTATGGATTAACTATTCAGTCAAAGCTCCTGAAAAGAAGGATTCTGGTAGGGTTAGAATAAATTGACGTGTATTTGCAAAGTTAACAGTCTAGGGATTTTAAGTGATCAGACTTAGAGATTTTACCTGAAACAGGCAACTTGAGCCTGATATAGTGAGCTAAATATCCTTCTTTTTGATGTTTGCTAATAAGCAACCACCCAGAGCATTTTTGAATGGACAAGCACCGTTAATATTTTCATCAAACAAAAAGTAGTTACTTTTGAGATTCCATTTGGTAACTTGGCTAGTGGCACAGCAATTTACACTTCACTTTTAAGCAAGAAACAAACATTAATCTTAAGATTAATAATGGAACTAAAATGGCTTGTTAAAAGGATTTGTGGTTAAGGGCTTCAAAGAATCCCTTTGGCAGTGAGAAATATGATTAGCTTGTTGGTTGCGTTAAGATTTAATGGAACAATAATTGGATTTGATTGCTTGTCTCTGATGGCGTGTGCCCACTGAATCTAGTGCAAATGGATTTCTGCTGTAAAGGTATGCTGGAACTCATCTTGGTCACATTAAGGAATTCAGTTTGATGAAATATGTAAAACTTCCCTTTGTCCTTAGCACAGCTCCCTAAGGCATGACAAGAAACTCATCAAGTTAAATCTCCAGGAAAAGCATTACATAACCATATAGAGGCTGGATTATGGCTCTGAAGTCAATGCCAAACAGTTACAAAATAGTACTGTGGGTGGTACAACATTTGAATGATATTATCAAACAGCAATACCATGATACTTTGATAAATATCTTAGTTCTGAATATATATGTACCATATTCACACATCATGCCATTTACAAGAAAAAAATAAGCTGATTTCAAGTTTAAAGAATAGATTTCTGGCAAAACATCAATCTTAATTTCACAAAATATTTACTTTTTACACTTAAAACGTAAACATGCTATGCACTTCTGACCTTATAGCATCTAACTTTCTCAAGGCAAAAACTGTTCCTGCTAGATATCATTTCACAAACACTATGTGTGAAGTGTGTTTGAGGGTCTGTGTATGAATTAATTAAGACTCATGTCCTTGGGGCTTGTGTTTGAAAAGCAAAATCATTTCAGTCTAAAAAAAAAAAAAAAAAGACAGTTGCCAGGAAGTGGAAACTGGATTCTAGAGATTTTCAGGCACATGTACACAACTCTTTCCTGTGTCTAATAGACAATAAACAGCTGTAACACACAAACACATACAGTCAAGCAATCTAGACATCATTTGATCCCACTTAATTTACATATATGTGACATTACAATCAAATCTAATAATTACGCACAGGTCCTCTGCTCAATCACTGACTGACTCTCTCATCTAAAGGTCACAGATGACTTATGAGCAATTAATATCTGGAAAGATGGAT
The DNA here is from genome assembly GCA_037950675.1 of Hypophthalmichthys molitrix. Lineage (NCBI taxonomy): Eukaryota > Metazoa > Chordata > Actinopteri > Cypriniformes > Xenocyprididae > Hypophthalmichthys > Hypophthalmichthys molitrix. The sequence continues at coordinate 19,248,461 of CM075510.1, read as the reverse complement.
GGGGTCACATTGATTAAAAGCTTGCTAATATATGGGGAAAGCACACACAGGCCAGTGGTTCTCATTGATTACAGCTAATGTGATTACATTAAAATGTAATTTTAGATCAGATTAGCATTAGATGCTAAAGCACTAAAGAGCTAAGCAAATGTTTGTTGTCATGACCTTCCTGCAGATCAAATCCATCCTGCAGTTCGATTTAATTTAGTTTGTATAGCGTTTTTCACATTACATGTTGCCCCAAAGCAGTTCTACTTAAAATGTGGTGGTAATAATAAATAATAAATATATCTGATAGTATATCAATGATATTAAAATAAGACGATTTATTATAGTATTCACATATAGTTTTAATATTTACTGCATTTTTGTCAGGTATTGCAATAGTAAATCCACAAAGGAGAAATGCAGAATGAACAATAAACATAGTATTCAATAATCCAAGAAGGGCGATACAAAAACATAATGAACATAACTTCATCATGAGACAAAGAACAGAGAACTCAGGGCTTAAATATACAAGGAGACATAATGATTGACAGGTGAATGTAATCAGTAACCAAAGGGAAAAAACTAGCACACACTAGGGCTGCATCCGAAAAAAAGGTAACAAGGCATGTCCGAATTCAATGATCATCCCACATCCTGTCTCCTGAGATACCTTTATCTGATCACTTTTTGCTGCCTTTGATATCCCACAATCCTATGCGTTCCATTCCATGACGTTTGAGCTAAAAAATAAAGATGGCATCTGAAATTTGAGTTTGATGGTTAGTTTGTGTGTAAACGTATATTCTGACCAACTTTCTATATATACTTTCTTTCTATAAACGTATATTCCGACCAAAGTTTATAGCGAGGCATTAGTATTGTAGTAATTAAATATTCACTTTGTTGCAAAATTGGAACGCAGCCCTAAACTGGCAGCACCGCCGTGGCTTCCTGAACTGCCAGCTCCGCCCTGGTCCCTGAACTGCCGAACTTTTTGCAAATTGATTCAGCACAAACTTTTGACTCACACAAAAAGGTTTACAACACCTAGATAGGATGAAGAAAGATCCTTGTACCCATCCTTCTCTGCAACTTTATATAGGCCATAATATATATCGTACTAATCACAATATCTGTGCAGTTGCACAGAAAATCTCTCCTCTCCCTCCTTCTGTTCTCACATAGATATAAATGAAGGTATTATGGTGGTTTCAAACTAGTGCACAGACATAATTCACAAAGTACAAGGACATGACGCTGTCGCTCGTTCTTTGCTCCCACTGTCTGCTGTTTTGTTGTTCTCTCTTTAAGGTCTTTGCTATATTTCACCACTAATACACTCACACTGTACAGTAAATAATACCACTGGCTGAAATAATGATACAGGACCACTGTACCACCGTCACACTCTATACTAGTTTATACTCTCCAGAGCAAAGAACAACTCAATGTTCATTTCATAACTGATAATATTTTTCAGGGAACGATGCATAAATGTGTCATGCATTGTTCAAAAAAGCATACCACCATACATAATTTCTATGCAATATTTATACTGTGAACTGAATGAATGTTTTCAGTAAGACATTTTCCTCACAGTTATATTTAAACAATGCTAAATTGTTATTTTAACAAATTATCAATATTAACTGTTATGCTAATGTTTAATTTTCATATATTGTGCTGTATTTTACACAGTATTTAAAGAAAATAGTAGGCACACTTAAGTACACTTTTTAAAAGTGTACTTAAAGTAACAGCAATGTCAAATGTACATTTTAAATCATTATGTTTTAATCTTTTGTCATACCAAAAAAGTACACTTATTTTGATGTGTTGACTTAAATACTAAAGCATAAGTACTTGATTATAATTTTAACTGTAGTGTTAATTTATATTACATTGAGTGACTATATTGCAGCTTTGTTACAAATGTGTAGTTACATACATGTTACATACATGAGTTTAAATTCTTTTAAAGTATATTAAAGTACAGTACAGTATTATTTTATGTTATTAGCCAAGTAATGTTCACTAATAATAAGTTATATTTCTAGCACCTTTGTTAAATCTTGAAAGTTTGAGCCACAATGATGATAATATTTCTCAGTAACTTGATTCCAACTCAACCTGGAGCAAATTTAAATGCTTTTTTTTGTGAAATTGAGGCACTTGCAAACTAAATCAAAGGATATCTGGAGACAATTTAATATCTTACATGTGGAATAAGTGATTCATGTGCCAAGAAGTGTGATTCATACTCTGTTTAAAATTGCTAAATTATTCCCTTAGATATCCAAGAATACCTCTCTGCCTTTATGAGTCAAATGAAAAATCATAATGTTGAGGATTAGCCTGCTCTCATTGAATTGTATATAAATGTATTGTGTTTCTGTGCCTGTGCTGTTCAGATCGTGTTTTGGCTTGTGTGAGTTTGCCTGAACTTGCCCCATGAGCTGAGCAACCTGACTTCATGTGTGTGTGTTTGTTTGCAGGTGCTGTGACTTGCCTGTGGCTGAACATTCATGTTCCCTTGGGCCATATACAGGTCTGCTCCTGTCTAACATCTGTATTGATCTGCTCTAACATGCTTCTCTTTGTTCTTCGGTCTGTGTTCTGTGCTTATACCTGCCCAGCACACAAACCTTACTCATTCACACATACATGCCTACAGGTTGCTGCATGTACATTGAAGCCTGCTGTTGTATTTGACCCTTGAGACCTTTGGTGCAATTTCATCACTTATAAACCATGAAGATCATGCAGTTAAATGGAGCTCTAAGAGCCTTTGAAATCTTTATTCCTGACATTACTTTTAAAATATCCAAATATCAATATCGGTATTTTGTCAAATGCTGTCCAGTGACAGGCTTTAAAATACAATCAGGGCTTATTAACATCATGAGAGATTAAAAGGGGCATGTAGCAAAAACATCTGCCATTTTATGATTACGTAAGAGTGACCAATGAGATGGCTTTCAATTTGACATAAGCCATATGTCCAGAAGCCAGATTTATTTTTAAGTCCATTACATAATCGTTCGTCCTAGGAATTAAACACTCAAGGTGAAGAAGGCTTTCTAGGGTAGTTAGAGCAGAAGTTTAAACAGGTTTAAACTGTCTTAGAGTTCATTTTGGGCTACAATTATCTTTTATTAGATAAATTAGATAATTGTGGATAGATAGATAGATAGATAGATAGATAGATAGATAGATAGATAGACAGATAGATAGATAGATAGATAGATAGATAGATAGATAGATAGACAGACAGATAGATAGATAGATAGATAGATAGATAGATAGATAGATGATTTTGCATTTTTAATTTACATTTTATACTGTGGATGGTAAATTTTCAGAGATACATGAATCTCTCATCTTTGCCTTCATCTGCTTCTGCACTCAGCAAAAAACTTAGCTGCACATTCAGGGGTTTGAGACTTTCATGTGCAGGTGGGTATTTGTGCGAAGACGCACAACACGGCTCAGCGAGACAGATGATCTGGTTTAATAATGTGCTGACTCCTGACCACTATTAATAGCACAAAAATCACAAAAACTTACTTTGGGCTGAGTGAGACATTTCAGCAAGAAGATATTGGATGCATAGAAAGCATTTAATAAGCTGTACTGCAGAGAAAGACTATTATTATATGCTCACTGAAGCTGACTGTCTGTTGTCATTTCTAGAGGCTAATTACAATTGCAAAAAATACATTGACAGGAAGAAGGTCTCTCTCTCTCTCCTTCTCTCTTTAGCAAAAATATCCCATTAAAGTTTGCTAAAGCAAATGTCTGGTGCATAAGCAAGATAATTGCATTTCCAGAGGAAATGTCTCTTGAGAATCATCATGCTTCATGCACTGTTTGCACCTACACAATGTACTGGGAGGCTGTGTGCTAAATTGTTCAGTTCGTTTTACAATTATTACACAGTTCTCAAGCAGAAGCCCAAATACCACTGCCTCATCAGAGTTACAGCTCATTTAAACTGAGTTTGGAATCACTGGAAATGAGTGAATACAATATGTGGTGGAGAATGTGGGCAATTGTAACATGAATATTCAAGAGTGATAACACTTAATAAGCACATGCTCAGTAAAGATCTCTCTTCCTGACAAAATTCTGAGAATTTTAAATTCAAACTGATATATATTTTATTTACAGATTGTTAGTTAGAGTTAATGTGAATGACAGACACTAACATTATGCTAACAAGAAATTTCATCATGGCTGTGAGGCAATTATAACACTAGTTATGAAATATTAATGATTGAGTTTAAACATTAAAGTGCACCTATTATGCCTTTTTTAAGGTCTCCTACAACAGGTTTACATGCATGCAAGTTAAAAAAACACTTTCGTTTTCTCATAATATACAATTAATTTCACCTCAGTTCTCAATGTTTTGTAAACGATTCGTTAGAAGCAGTTTGAATAATCAGTCTCTCTAAACCCCTCCTTTCCATGAGCCTACACTGCTCTGATTGGTCAGATGGCCCAATGCTTTGTGATTGGTCTACTGTGCGCACTGTACGCCCATTGCCATAACTGAATGACAGCTATCAATTTGCAAGACATTGTATACAATGTATGGACAGAAAAGATATCATCGATTTTACTGTGTCAATTCGAGCCCGAGTCCGACGGTGAAACGTCTGAAGTAGTCGATCAACCAGAAAATTATTCGCCATCATGACTGGAGTAAGACGTTTCTCTATGGTAAGTGTCACCATACTTTACGTTATTTATAAGACGTGATAGCAGCATCACTGTTATACTTTATGTAGGTGCACCTGTGGGAGCTGTATCAGAATGCCAAGCGAAGCTGAAAACCTCTAACATAAGATATACATTTAGGCCAGATGTCTACAGACTTTTTTGTCATAACTATTAACAAAGTAAAAAAATGGCTATATCATTGTTTGACATTACAATGGGTGTTTACTGTTTACAGAGAGAATACTTCAACTAGTTAGCGCGGACTAGCATCTTAATATCCTACTACAATACAGATAGAGCTCCACTCTACTGTAATAATAAAAACGCAGACTAAAAAAACAGTTTGTTTTACAGCTATGTAAGTGAATCAAGCCCACAACTATGTTGTAAACTCCTACGTTAGCCGAGCACAAACGTGAATAGCTGATTACACTTTGTAAACAAAAGTCTTGCTCCATCCTTGATCATTTCTCCAAGTAATAAAACAGACAAGCTGCATTAATCGACACATTTTTAGACAATATGAGACTCACATCTGAATAGCAGAACTACAGAAATGTGAGTTAGCCGGTTAGCAGGAGATATACAGACTAGGGTGTATGTTACAAAATATAAACATCAGTTATTAATCATACTTACAGGTTGAGATTCAGAGGAGCAAGCTGGTCCAAATAAACTGGGCATTGATCCATATTTTAAGACCAAGTGTTTTGTGAATCCTGCGTTAAAATCCCCGAGGTTTGAGAAGCAGTCATCAGTAAAATGACGGGAACACAACAAAAGATTGTACTGCTGTGGTATTGTTAAAGAAAATGAAATTTCCCTGGCGTATCCGCACACAATAAGCGGGGGACATATATGCTAATATTTCGTTTTTATTACGTCACAACAAATCGGCTTGGGATTTGTTTTACAAACAACTCGTTTAATTGACTCAGAGTCGACTCTTACTTTTCAGAGACAATAACTTAATATACGGTGCACTTTCAGATTTAAAACTTTGCAGGATGTTTTCATTCACTTAGAGCTATGTTACACACTACATGAAAGGTAATTTTCAAAAATCCATAATAGGGGCACTTTAAATCTTTAAAATGTGTAAAGAACATTAATTAACATTAACAATAATCAAAGCATTTAGATGAGCACAGTTACAATGTAGGTACACTTTTGTTGTAAACACATTATTGACAGATAAAAAATATTTGTATCATATAACAATGAAAACAATCCAGTAATGTTAATAAGTATTTCATTTAAGAAAACCCAATAATGCAGGGGTTCTCAACTCTGGCCCTCAAGGTCCACTTTTCTGCAGAGTTTAGCTCCAACCCTAAACAACCACACCTGAACAAACTAATCAAGGTCTTCAGGATTACTAGAAAGTTACAGGCAGTTGAGTTTGATCAAGGTTGGAGCTAAACTCTGCAAGACAGTGGACCTTGAGGTTCATAGTTGAGAACCCCTGCAATAAAGTATAAATCAGGGGTGTCCAACCCTGCTCCTAGAGGGCCAACGTCCTGCGATGTTTAGCGCCAACAAGCTCCAAAATACTTGCCTGGAAGTTTCTAGAGAGTCTGAAGACCTTGATTAGCTGGTTATGGTGTGTTTAATTTTTTTAAAACAACCATCATAGAAGCCTTTCTTCATTTTTAAATGCTAGAGTATGTTATTTACGAGTTTTGGAAGTTCATACTGACATATATTTGTTTTGCTTGTGTGTCTCTAGTTTTCTAGATGTCTCTGTTGTCCTGATGTACTTGCTCGCAACTGAAGAGGAGCAACTGAGGAGCATAAATAATCAGGGACATGTCTTTGATTTCACATAACTTATTGATAGAAGTAAAGTACCGTAACTCTTTCCATTCATTCACATTTAATGAGCTCTTTGGTAGTTGATCCTGATTACATGAATATTGGCAGTGTTTCATCACATCTTTATCAATTTTAAAGGTAGGGTAGGCAATTTCAGAGAGGCAAGCAATAACAAGTTAGCTTTGAAAGCATAAGATCTCACCCTTCGCTTCAGAGCATCTCTAAAGCCACGCCTCCTCCAAAACACATGATCACACACAGCCAGAGCAGAGTCTGCAAAGCGCAACCGAATCTCACGGCAATTCGTACGTACTTTACGAGTTGCCAAATTCGCATGAATTCATAAAAAAGACCTACCCCTAACCCCGCCCCTAAAACCTACCCGTCACTGGGGTTTAGAAAAATCGTATGAATTCATACGTATTAGCCACCTCATAAAATACGTACAAATTGGTCATGAGATAGCGTTGCAAAGTGCTATGAGAGACAGTGTTAAATCACCTCCTGTCTCAAAGCACATACCATTACAATAATAATGAATGTAAACAACTTATAGCTCTGACTTGTACAAAACATCACGGGTTGTCATCTCTTAATTACAGTAATTACGACTTGGTGTGAAAGCAGCATAAGCTTGTTGTTTTGGTTCAGGAGGAACTGTAAAAGGGGGCGGCTGTTTGTTTGTGGTGCTCGGTTACTATCTGTCTACAACTCTGCCACTGATGACGTGATGTCTACACAAGCAGGGTGCGTGGAGGAATGCAAATACATAGGTTGACAGGCAGGTAAGACATCCTATGCAATGACTGGACAAACATTTTTTGGTCCTGAGACTTCCACGAAAGATATAGGGCCTATGTACATTTTTTAATATTTAAAACACTTCTATTATTGATTGATATCAAGATATGAAGAGAGTTTCAACCAGTATAACAAAAAGTTTTTTCTGAAAAACTACCCTACCTTTAAGAGCCAAAATAAAAACTATTACAGCATGCTGATTATTATGAATACTAGAAAGATCGAACTTCACAAAACTACTTTAACCACCCTGAATTTCCAATAATATCACCGGCATTTTCCACTTGTTTGTAAGAGTGCATACAACACCTACTATACACATGTGACATGGAAAGTGAAATGGACCTGTCTTGCTCCCTTGTTAACATGAATCAGGGTTTGGTAAATGGTAAACCCAATCCTAAACCACAGCAGAGAGTGTTGCAGAATGAGAATGAAGCAGTAGTAGATAATAATTCTCATTTTGGTGTGTAATAACAAAGAAGGGTTAAAAAAGTGATGATTAGTGAAATGGTTAACTTGCATAATAACAAGAACATGTCCTTCCACCAGGGGGCAGTGTGAGTGTATAGTAATTATTTATGGTAATTATGGTCACATTCTTTAAATTGAATTGAGTGTAATCTATGTTTCGCATAATACCTTAAACTACTGTTTAATGCTAAGGGTTAGCGCTAGCGGTTTGTTTAAATCCTAAGTATAGAGTGCTGCAGGAATACGTCTTAAATCCCAGAAATGAGTTAGCATTTTAGCACTACTGGTTCCATCGTCCTGAAGTCAATGGGTTTTTTGACTGTTGTCAGCAGTCATAAAAACACAAGTACAAAAACAATTTATCCACACAGTTATTTCCAAGGCTCTCCACCAATGACGGAGTAATTTTCTGTTCACCTTGAGTGCTGCTTCCAGAGTGACTGAGTAAATGCCAGACTAGCCTGGCCAATGGCACGCTGGCACAGGCTGAATCACTCTGTATCTCACTCAGCTGGGCATCGTGCCCACTGTTTCTGCCAAAAGTGCCTACACACAGGTTTAAAACACTCATCCAAAATAACACTTCATCTGTATTTGGTACTCTGTCTCAGCTCATGCATAAAATGAATCATAAATATTCCTAATCCCTCTGTGTGTTTGTGTATGATTGCTGCCCTTCTGACACATAAAGAACAATGTCTCTTAGACATTCAGGCAAACATACAATTACTCCCACACACATACCCATACAAGCGTGAGGCCTCATGCTGAAAGCAGGCTGGTGTGGGCGGCTCTGTGCCAGTGCTGCTGCTGTGGCGGCCCCACAGGAAGAGCCCAGGCCGCTGGTGTATGGATGCTTCCTCCTGTCTCACTGCTCGAGCAGATGTTCTACAGACGTGGAGATCTGTGTGACGTACCTCTCCAGAAAAGGCTTATTTATAGCTCACCAGCAGCCACAACTCACTGTTAATTGTGAAGTTATAATCATTCCTTGTGAAAAAGACTTTTGCAAACTTTTAAAAAGAGTACTTATTACAGAAATAAAGTAGCCTACTTTTTAAGTATGCCATGTTCTTAGTGTGTTCTAGTCAACACGCACAAAAAAGTAGACTACTAATTCAAAAGTCTTTAATAATCAAACTAGAACACCGGAGAATACATAGGAATACAAAATAGCATAAACACACTCAAAGTAAAGACGATAACCGACAGTGAACTGAACAAAACAGGAAGTATCTAAACACAGAAGCAAACAAGAAGACTTTAATGAGGCACAGGTGTTATTAATCAGAAACCAAGGAAACTAGCAAGGGGATTAACAAGACTAAACTGCAAGGAAACATAAGAAACAGAGGCACACGAGTAAAAACACAATGAAATCTAACATAACCCTGACAATATACTTAACTGAAAGTAATTGGCAGTTCGTTATGTAAAAGACATTTAATTGCATTTTGCGTAGCAAAATGTGTTTATGCAAGTCACATGCGTGTACAACTGTCCTCTTATTGGTCGGAGTTTCCACTGCATCATCCATCAAGAAGATTGACAAGTTCGCTTCATGAGCTTATTGTGGGTTTTTTAACTGTCGAGACGCACGCAAACACTATACGAATGTAGCCGTCATTCCTACTGTTAAATTATAGGCTACTACATTCATATTAATTCAAGCGCGCTCTCTCTGTATCATATAAAGTCATATAAAAATGATCATCTTTTTTTTTTTAAATTAAACTACATTAAATTAAACAACATTTTATCAAACTTTGATAACTGCCTTAATCTTTAAAACAAATTAGAAGATTTTGATCAAACTACATTTTATAAAAATCACCTGTCAGGTTTATAATATATATATTACATCAGTATATGAGAGACAAATTGGACGACTACAGGGACTCATCTCAAGATCACTCATTTAACAGTTCATCTATCCAAAATTATGAAAAAAATAAATAAAAAAATCAAGTCAAGTCAGTCAAGAATAGAAAATTATTAAAAACATTTGAATCAGGAATGTCAGAATCAAAATCAGAATGCATAGTTTGTGCATAATGTCTGTCAAAACCAACACACATTGAACAATTTATTCTCTTGAACACATTTATTCTCTTTAGCATGCAGTGTGAAGTATTTCACTCAGTTCCCTGATCATTCCAATTTAGTTTCAGCGAGTGAAGAACAAATTAATACTCATGTGTGTTATGTATTATGCACGTTATCGTCTCTGACAGACAGCATGTTGTTATATCGATGTTTTTAGTTGTAATATTCCAAATGACAGCCAGCCTAGGTTTTTGACGGGTGTGATAACGTGCATGAGTGGTGAACTGTTCGATTTTTGGGTAAATATAAAATATGCTGAAGACATTCAAAATGCTTTCTGTGTAGTTCATTATACTTGTTTTACCGAATGAAGTTTATTTAATAAATTAGATACTGACATGTTTGGCTTGCCAAAATGCTACATTCAGCTGTTGCAAATTCATTCATTAGTTAATTTTTTTGCCAGGAAATAAGTGGTTTTGATGTTTTTATTCTCTCTTATAACAAAAATATTTTATTTAAACCCATGAAAATGCAGATCCTGTTGTAAAAAATAGTGTAAAATCACTTTTTAAAACTGTTGTTCCATTATTACCCCTTAGCAGATTTTGAGTCATATTCGAGTGAAACAGCTTCTTGAATAAGAAAAAAATGTAGGGAGGGACTTGATTTTGTCCATCAGGAATTGATTGGATCATTGTGGTTTGCTATTGCTATGATCTCATGTGAGTGACAGGTTGTACCGCCCTCAAGCCGGTAAACACATCATCAAGAAGAGAAAGATGTCATTGTAAGAAGAAGAGAAAGGCACTAATACTACAATAATAGTAATGTACACAGATAAATCATTCATAACAAACACTGCAATGTTCAATACAAAAAGAACTGTCAATTTTGATTTCATGGTGACTAAAAAAAGAGATCCCCTCCAACAGAACGATTCCCTAAGAGCATCAGATGAGATTTGCATTCTCTAAAGTGTTCTTGTTTCTAGGTCAGTTCAACAGTTCAACAGACATCCAACCAAGCTGAACAAAAAACTCATGCTCATCTGCCTGGCTGAGCAAGTCATATATTCTTACTCTTTATTTAGGGTTAATCAGACCACACAGTGGAAATATAGGTTTGTGTGCTGCTGAAAGGCATCTCTTATTTGTCCCAGTTCACCTCATATCTTATTTATCAGAATTAAAAGAGCCAGAGCTGGAAGAGAGTTAAGTGAAATTGATTCATGCACCCTTTACATAAGAGTGTGAATTCAGATATTAACTGAGGAATAATGCTCATTTTCTATGACCACACATAATGTTGCAGATTGGGTCACGCTCAGGGAACAGACCCGTGCAACAGTACAGGCAGATGGTATAATATACGCTTTAATTAATTGTCTAATAAGAATCCTAATTAAAAATCTGTCATTGGAAAAATGGTATAATTGAATTAGCTCTCTAAGTGCATTCATCTGGAAATTTTATTAAGTAGATTAAATGTTATTTTAGCACAGAATGAGTTTGAAGAACTCTCTCTCAGAAAAGCTGAAATATTTGTTTCTTTTAGACACAGAACACACTGTGAGAATAAAGGTACATGATGCACAAATTATGTACTTTTTATTAATTCATTGTACCTTAGTACATTGAACCTTATATAAAACCATGGGTGCAATATGTAAGATTTCTGTCCGCTAGAGGTCGCTATGGCCTATTCAAAACAAAGGCATAGCTTGATGACGGCAAGTTTGAGCGCGGAATCATGGGACATGTGGTCTTCACATCACAGCTGGTGGAAACAATCGGGATAGGACTCAGGAAGAAATCATGTTCATGGATGTGATTATTAACGTTACTGTAGTATGAAGCAGAGCAGGACCGAGTGTTGTGGGAGCTGAACGAGGCCGCTGGAGCGAATGCGCAACACACGCCTCACGAGCAGCGGAACTTTTATTATGCCGCAGTCGCCGGCGCTGCTTCCGCTTTTCCGGTCATGAGTAGCTGTTTATCATATTAGATACATTTAAGAGTGTTGAAAATGATGTTATAACGTTACTCTGTGTGTTCACTCGGCGGCTGCTGTGAGACACTGTTGCACACTGCAGTAAGCTAGATTGATTTTAGAATATCATATTAAATGCTGGGTGGCTTGTGTTGATAAATGGCATGCAATTAATTTTAGAACGTATTGTATCATGGAGAAAATTCTTTATCACTGTTACTAAAAATAAAGCTGCATCTGATTATGCTATGTTAGCTACTTGACAATATAGTGTTTTTCTCTGAGGCATGGTAAAGCATGGTACTCGCAAAAAATCAAGAAAATTAGATTTAAACAATAAGACTAAACGTTTTGAGCTATATAACAATAATTAGTTTTCTGTCTATAAATGTAACCAAACAGTTGTTCCCTTGTCTATTAAAACGTAAATATTAAAGCGTTTTTGGTGTTTCCATGATTTTTACAAAATAAAACCGGAAACCGAGGGTAACACAGGTATGACGCCATTGACAGGCGACTCCTCACATGTCCCGGAGCCTTGGTTAAAATTGCAATTTTCTCACGATTTACAAATAGTGTTACGTGTGAGGTTGCAGCAGAGATGAGAAGTATACGGACTTCAACAATATAGGGTATTTATTTAACAAAGGAGAAAGGAACAACCAAAACGCATATTAACAAACAATAAGAACCGACAAGGGAGTGCAGGGAGTGAGTCCATTATAAAGGGAGTGCCGATGATCAAGTCCAGGTGCAGGTGATGAGACAAGGAGGATGATGGGAAATGGAGTCCATGAACGAAGGGAACTGTGACAAATAGTAACTTGGAAACATTTGGGATATTGTAAGTACTCAAGTGAACAAAATATATGATACTGGCCTTTTTACTGCAAAAATCTTGCATATTGCACCTTTAAGAATTTGTATGTTTTATGCTAAATCGTACATATTTTTGGAGTTGGAAAATTATCACTTTCCAACTTATTAGACACAGTATTAGTCTTTTGTAAAATCCCTTTTACTAACATAAGCACGAATATCAGTAAATATTAGGATTGGATGAATTCTGTGATGTTTTGTAAAATGACATATTTCTGAAAGTCCGGTATAGTCTTTTATTGCAATATAGCTATACATTTATTTTTTACAAGGTACAAAGTTCATTAGTAGGGGAGACCGGGGATGGTTGTAACATGGGTTAGTTGTAACATTTCCAATTTCTCCAACCAGGAACAAGTTATAAATCATCGGATTCACTTCACACATGCTCAGTTTAGTCCTTATTCCAGACACAGCAGATTTTAGAAGAGAAAAACTAATTTTGACGTCAGAAAGTAACTTTTTTTACTTCATTTATTTTTATGGCAATTCCTGCTTTGTAGTTAAACTCAACAAAGTTAAATTATGTTTATTGTATATCTGTGTAGATATTTTTCATGCAAGTTGCTTATGTTTTGGCTGTTAGCAGTAAAGTGAGTTAGTTCATGGCTACAGGACTCTGGGTTAGTTGTAACATCAATGAAGCATGTTACAGCCCACACCAAGTACATTTTTAGTTGTATTTATGTTTATTTTTTTTAATTTTTTTTAAATTTCAGTATGCCTAGGTCAGGAGTGTCCAAACTCGTTCCTGGAGGGCCACTTTCCTGCAAAGTTTAGCTCCAACTTGCCTCAACATACCTGACTAGAAGTTTCTAGTATGCTAGACCTTGCTTAGCTGGTTCAGGTGTGTTTAATTGGGGTTGTTGCTGAACTCTGCAGGATGGTGGCCCTCCAGGAGCAGGATTGGACACCCCTGGTCTAAGTCTTGGAAGAGAAAGACGAATTGAGGGATGTAAATCATGCGTTTTCTGTTTGTGCTGCAAAGATAACAGCTATGCCATTTAATAGCTGACACTTGTAACTAGTTTTAATCACAGTTTGAATGCACTGGCTTAAAAAAACTCCAAGATACAGACAGAAATGTCAAAAATGTTACAACCATCCCTGGTCTTCCCTAAATGATCACAGAATTGTCATAACTATCCCTTTAAAGAGCCTGAAAGAGTGTCACTATAGTGTTTGTACCATCAGAGGCTCCTGTATTCTGAGCGTGTGCTGCCCTCATCAGGCGAACAGCTTTCAGTATTGTTTCAGTCAGTCCTCCACAAATTCACAGATTTAATATCAAGATTTTTTTTTTTCTTGCATGAAAACATTTACATGTATACAATTACAGTAATAAAGAGCTCATAAATTGTGCATTTCTTTCATATTAAGGATTAGAGTACATCGGCTGTAGGCTACAAAAGAGATATTATGCAATCAGGTTTAATTTGGTTCTTATGGAACACAACTGGGATATAATATAGAATGTGTCTTAAGGATGTTGAAGATCAGTCTTCATGAAATTCCGCTCAATTTCCACTTTTTTAATTTTCTCACCATCTCAAAAAGCGTACGATCCATTAAGATAAGTGAACCTACTGAAAGGAATGAGAAAGTGGAATAAATGGCAGAGAAGAGAGTCTCTTTGATGAGGGGCTTCGTCAAGGTCGTAACCTTGAACATTTTGATATTGACCAGTGATGTTACCGCTGAGGCAGACCAGCCTAAAAATGTAACTTTTTAAAACTTTTTATGATCCTAACAAACCATTTTGCTTGGCTGTTACAGATTAAAGTACATGAAATTCAGATGAAAGGCTTGCATGGGCAATACATATACCGATCATAACTTTGGAGTAATTAATATATTTTAATATTGTCTCTTATCTCTTATTTTTGAAGTCTCTAATGCTCAAAAATACAGTAAAAAAGTAATATTATAAAATATTGGTACAATTTAAAATAACTGGTTTCTATTTTCATATATTTTAAAATGTAATTTATTCCTGTGATAGAATTTTCAGCATCATTACTCCAGTCTTCAGTGTCACGCGATCTTTCAGAAATCATTCTATTATGCTGATTTCTTTCAATGATCTTTTTATCTTTAAATTTGAGTGTGAATTTTACTCTATTTCACCACTAGATGGCATAAAAGTCTGGCGAACTGTGTTCTTTGACCTGCCTCATACATTCTCTAGTAGTTGTGACTTAAATCAAAAAACAAAACATCATCTCATAATCACATCTGAAAGATGCAGAGGAAAGTGACAGAGGTAGTATTAGCAGCGTTTTTATTTGTTTGTTAGGCAACACATAGCAACAAGATAAAGGACACTAACAATACTTAGCAACCAGGCAACTTTAAATTTGAAAGAAAATGAATCATTTTATTCAGCAAGGACACATTAAATTGATCAAAAGTGACAGTAAAGACATTTATAATGTTTAAAACATGTTTATCTCAAATGATTTTAAAAAAGAAGATAATCGAGAAAAATGGTAGTCAAAACAACACAAGACAAAGAACTGAACAAACAGGGCTATACATACAAAGGCAAACACGGGAACTATGAACAACAGGCGATCTTAATTAGTGATTAACTGGCACACAAGAGGATTTCTGAAGGAATGGCTGCTGAAAATTCAGTTTTGCCATCACAGGAATAAATTAAATGTTTTAATATATATTAAACTAGAAAACAGTTGGTAATATTTCACAATATTACTTTTTTACTGTATTTTTTAATCAAATAAATGCAGTTTTGTTGAGCACACGTAACATATATACGCCATAGTACATTTTCACTAAAATACTCTGCTAGAGAGTTTTTGAAATTCATTAAGCTGGAAGATTCAGTGTTAGGGAAACTAAACATCTTTAATACATCTACTATGTAGGCAGAAAGTGTTTTCTATAGTCACAGTTAGATTACTGTCATAGAGATTGGGTGATCAGGGCCATCACGCAATTTATCTTTACAGAGTAATGCTATTAAAAACAATCAGGTGAGTGTTTATGGAAAAATACAGCTTTTTAGAAGAAGTACCAGTTTGCTGCATGGTCTGTTGTTTCTAAGGTGTGGGCGGTGGATCATGGTCATAAACAAAGAAGAGACAGATCCATGTAATGACAACCAAACAGGATAACAAAATGCTTCAGAGAGCAGCAAGTTACCTGTTTGACTCTGTTAAACCTGCTTACAACAGCATGTTTAGGTTGCATTACAGTCTCCCTGATGATGTGTGCTAATTATCTATTTTCATTTGCAGTATGTGATTACAACAAAACACACATCTGTAAAAGCTGAGAGAAAATAGTGTTTCATTTGTGACTGTCTGTTTTCGTTTAATTATGCATTTTATTTCAACTCTGAACAATTTTCTATAAGCAAATAAAAAAAGCAGCTAGTGTACATAGAGCCAGATTGATAAACAACAAAACAGCTCAAACACATACCATAGTATTATGTTTTTTTGGACCTGCACAATGGCAATACCTTGATATGCCAAGTACATAATACCATAATACCATAGTAAATGGCTCCCCTACGCATTGCGATTGGCTTGTTTTTAAAGGGTTAGTTCACCCAAAAATGAAAATTCTGTCATCATTTACTCACCCTCATGTTGTTCCAAATCTGTTCATCTTTATACACTGAACACATTTAATTTAGGCTTTTTTTTTATTCACATATAAACGATATGTAGCCTATATGTCAATTCATATGGATTAGTTTTTTAGTTTTATTAGTTCTATGAACTTTTTGAAGTGTCAAAGTGGTAGTGGAAATTTCTCAGATTTCATTAAAAAGATCTTCATTTGTGTTTCCGAAGATGAACGAAAGTCTCACAGGTTTGGAACAACATGAGGGTGAGTAAAATATGACAGAATTTTCATTTTTGGGTGAACTAACCCTTTAAGTCGATCAGTCTGTGGCACTGCTCAGGTGTTATAAGAGCCCAGGTTGCTCTGATAGTGGCCTTCAGCTCTTCTGCATTGTTGGGTCTGGCATATCGCATCTTCCTCTTCACAATACCCCATAGATTTTCTATGGGGTTAAGGTCAGGCGAGTTTGCTGGCCAATTAAGAACAGGGATAACATGGTCCTTAAACCAGGTACTGGTAGCTTTGGCACTGTGTGCAGGTGCCAAGACCTGTCGGAAAATGAAATCTGCATCTCCATAAAATTGGTCATCAGCAGGAAGCATGAAGTGCTCTAAAACTTCCTGGTATATGGCTGCATTGACCTTGGACCTCAGAAAACACAGTGGACCAACACCAGCAGATGACATGGCACCCCAAACCATCACTGACTGTGGAAACTTTACAGTGGACCTCAAGCAACGTGGATTGTGTGCCTCTCCTCTCTTCCTCCAGACTCTGGGACCCTGATTTCCAAAGGAAATGCATGAAATTTACTTTCATCAGAGAACATAACTTTGGACCACTCAGCAGCAGTCCAGTCCTTTTTGTCTTTAGCCCAGGCGAGACGCTTCTGACGCTGTCTGTTGTTCAAGAGTGGCTTGACACAAGGAATGCGACAGCTGAAACCCATGTCTTGCATATGTCTGTGCGTAGTGGTTCTTGAAGCACTGACTCCAGCTGCAGTCCACTCTTTGTGAATCTCCCCCACATTTTTGAATGGGTTTTATTTTACAATCCTCTCCAGGGTGCGGTTATCCCTGTTGCTTGTACACTTTTTTCTACCACATCTTTTCCTTCCCTTCGCCTCTCTATTAATGTGCTTGGACACAGAGCTCTGTGAACAGCCAGCCTCTTTTGCAATGAGCTTTTGTGTCTTGCCCTCCTTGTGCAAGGTGTCAATGGTCGTCTTTTGGACAACTGTCAAGTCAGCAGTCTTCCCCATGATTGTGTAGCCTACAGAAGTAGACTGAGAGACCATTTAAAGGCCTTTGCAGGTGTTTTGAGTTAATTAGCTGATTAGAGTGTGGCACCAGGTGTCTTCAATATTGAACCTTTTCACAATATTCTAATTTTCTGAGATACTGAATTTGGGATTTCCCTTAGTTGTCAGTTATAATCAGCAAAATGAAAAGAAATAAACATTTGAAATATATCAGTCTGTGTGTAATGAATGAATATAATAAACAAGTTTCACTTTTTAAATGGAATTAGTGAAATAAATCAACTTTTTGATGATATTCTAATTATATGACCAGCACCTGTACATTCAGTCTATCATCGCATAACAAACCCAAGGTGATTAGGACCAAGACGTCAAGCTTATTACACAGCTAAACACCAGATAAATATTGATCTCAAATCTCAAATATAATGTACCCTATTTTAATCCTACTTGGAATTTATTTTATAATTTTCACAATTGATAGATGCAAGATGGCACCAGGTGCGATTGTATGAAACAAGTTCAAGCTAGCCACAGTGTGATACGAGACACATGAAAGTAGCGCTGGTTTCAGTTCAGCTGAGAACTCTGAATGCCAAAGACGAATATTAAGAAATATCTGACCACTGAATGCCATGATTGACCAGTCAAAATCAAGAATAAAGTATTGAAAAAGCAAATAACCTCGTAAAGCACTGAGGTGAGGACAGCCAAGTCTGTTAACTTGGATGATTTTCATAAACAATTTGCTAATCTTCATTAGAATAGAAGAATCCAGCTGTTATAATAGATTGGTGCAGGGATGGCATATTTTTGTAGGCCAAAGCCCGGAAACAAATTGCATTTTATTACTTCCAGTGGTTGTTCCATCGTCAATGGGTGCTTGAAATAAGGTCTGTGGTGAACACAAGCTTAAGATATTTTCATGTTTTATTCTACGATATATAAAATAAATCAGTAATACCCTCTCATGATTTTTTTTAAGCTTTTACTTGGCTTGTAAAAGGCACTTGCTGCTAGCAAGTGGCTAAATGGGACTACAGAGGTTGTCGGGGACATTAAACTTCATCAGCCTAACTGGTAAACTCATCTACTCACTAGTCAACTTTCAAAGCTTTGTTGTGTTCATAATTATGTTCTTGCAAACTATTAGAACTCAGACTTTCACAGAAAATGTTTTTAAACAGAGTTGTCAGAATCTCGGTGAAATTGAAGTTATGAGACCATGGTGTAGTTTTGTAACAAAAATGACTGGATTTTATTCAAGCCAAAAATATTAAACATTACTGAATCAACCTGTACATTAGGTTACAATGCTAAAATTAAATTTAAAAGGTTATATCGGGTAGAAATAGCTTGCTAAGATAACAATTACAGGTTCCCACTTCTTAATAGTGTATACCGTAGATTTTACAGAAATTACTAGCATATTGGCTGTTTATTAGTACTTATTAAGCACATATTAATGCCTTATTCTGCATGACCATATTCTACATCCCTTAATCTTACCCAGTACCTAAACTTAACCACTACTACAACTACCTTGCCAACTATTAATAAGCAGTAAATGAGTTGTTTATTGAGGAAAAAGTCATAGTTAAAGGGTTAGTTCACCCCAAAATGAAAATTCTGTCATTAATTACTCACCCTCATGTCCTTCTACACCCGTAAGACTTTTTCGTTCATCTTCAGAACACAAACGAAGATCTTTTTGATGAAATCTGACAGCATTCTGTCCTTCCATAGACTGCCTTTGCAACTTGATCTTTGACGCTTCAAAAAGTTCATAAAGAGATCGTAAAACTAATCCATATGAATCGACTGGTTTTGACCAAATTTTCTGAAAAGACTCGATCGCTTTTTATGATGAACAGAATTTAGGCTTTTACTCACATATAAACCTTGATCAGCGAACATAAACAGAAGCTCAGCCAGACTTGAATGATGCACGAAAACAAACCTCTTCCAGAAGCTCAAACGTGCTGCGTAACACATTAGAATGAACCTCATTGGTTATACAGGTTTGGAACGACATGAGGGTGAGTAATTAATGACAGAATTTTCATTTTGGGGTGAACTAACCCTTTAATAGTAAATATATGTTTCCCAAACTAAAGTGTGACCAAATGCTCTTCACACCCATGCTTCATGCTTATGTTTTTTTTTTCTCTCTCTCTAAAAATCTTAAGTTTACGCACAAACCACATTGGGCAAATTAATGTGAAATTGCCACCTCGTAAAATAGTTCTCATGAGATCAGGTTGGAATCTCTATTTTCTTATAAAGTATGTGTGCAGAGGCAGAGCTAATCTGCCTTTAATCCTATAATTGAGTTCAGCAACCACTGCCTCAGATTAAGTCTAAAACACACATGCTCTGTCTCACACACACCCCTTTAAAAACGCAGCATGCTGTCATGGGTATCTCTCTGTCTCTGCTATAGTCACTATTCCACATGCACTTTCTCATCTGCTTTCACCCCACAACTCCCCTGCTCTCTCTCAAGCGTTTCAGTCCCTCAACGTTACTTCACTCCATCTGTCTGCCACCTTCAGTTTAACTCTCACTTGACCTGTCAAAACATTCCTTTCATCTGCGTCCTGCCCTAGTGTCATCATTTGTTCTTGCTCTTAAAGGAACAGATGCAAAACCACCAAATAAAAATGAAACATCTGTCATCATTTACAATTTTTATTAACAGGATATTCATGCAGCTCTTTTCCACTGGTGATCCCCAAAAAAAGCCATAAAAGTAGTCGCTATAAGAGCTTTCACTTTAAACATCTCTGTGCAGACTGCCATGGAGATTCATCAAAGACCCTTAAATTACAATCATTGTTCAGTGACACTGCATTTCAAGGCTGTTTATGAGTGTGTTGATTTAGGTGTGCTTCTTATGATGTGTGAGAGGCGCCATTTGAACCCTGCTCTAGCAATGTAGTTACAGGCTCAGATTTGATCATGGCCGGCCATCAAAGCACAGTGTGTGTTGTGAGTGCTGTGTTCTGCTGTCTGGCTGAAGATGAAGGCTTTTGCTCCAATGCTCCTATGGATCCATATCTATGTCATCATTACCGCACACATCACAGTCTCCTAAACTAATGCTTTTGTCAAGGATAGCAGATGTAGCCCACTGAGCAAAGTCTGAGCAAATGACAGAAGGACAGTGTTAATTGAGGACTATAAAGGACATTATTAATTTTACATATATATATATATATATATATATATATATACTAATAAATGGACTAATGTTCTCAGATGGTCGCTCTATTTTCATCAAAGATATGGGTCTAGACCTTTTTGCCATCTGACGAAAAAATAAAATAAATAAGAAGATCCTGATCACGGAAACTGATAGCAGAGATAAGTAAGAATCTAATCATAATTAACTGGATTGGAAAGTTTGAATTTGATATTGTCCTGTTGTAAAAAGCCTCATTTTAGGTGTTTGCTAAAGTGTTGCTGGGTGGCTGCTGTCCAGTTTCTGTGGTGTTGCTATATGGTTGCTAGGGTGTTCTGGGTGACAGAAGCCCAAACATTGTTTGCAAAACTGATCCAGTCACAGTGCTTTGATATTTTGGCATTTCTTTCTAATGTTTTTGTTCCTCAAACAACTTGCACTAAAACTTGTGATTTATATATCATTCAAGTAGCCTGCATGATATTAATAAAACAACTTTTCTTATGTAGTAACAAAGACTATAGAATACCACAAGATGCGTCACTCGTATTGTTTTGAATGGGAGAAAGTGCAACGCGCAATATGGCGAAATAAGTCCCGCCTGCAAATCGTCGATTGGTAAAGTCATCGCGTCACTGCAGCAGCTGTTAGAAGCTCCGGTTCCTATAGAAACAGTCAGACGCGCGCTTCCTATAGAGATGCGCACTTAGGACTGCGCATGTGCACTAACTTGATCCAGCCTGAAAAACACAGTTTTTTGTCATGATTTGAGCATTTCGAAACAAAACTTATGAGACAGTTGTTGTCAGATTTCATTGGTAATTTCAAATATGAAATTTAATTGAAAGCTTGGCAAACAGCTTTGGAGAATTTGATGTTTCCCCATTCAAAGAGATAGGAGCTGCACTTTCATGCCCGAGAGGCATTTCAAAAATGGCCGCCGAGTGAAATTACTTGTCTTAAAGGTACTTTGGTAGTAATGATAGACCAAATCTAATGAGATCAGAGACATTTAGAATCTGCTGATGTGTTTAATATGCTGTGTCTTGACTTGGTTCCCAGGATACTGGCATTTTTAATTATTTTTTAAACAATAGATGATTATACTTTGTGGTAATGCAACCGTTTCGCATATTCGTGAACACAAATGTATATGTCATAAATTCACTACATCTATGCGTGGATGCTTCTTGCTTTGGTGTTGCCACCCTTTATAGTCCTCATGCCACCCCCTTGCCACCCTATAAATAAATTTCTAGATCCGTCCCTGGAAATATATATATATTTTTATCATAATAAGCAATTCTCCCACCAAGTAAAATAGTTCATTAGCATAACCATAGCCTCTTCATGGTTGACAAATTTGGCACACAGACACAGAGTGCGTATGCGTCTCTTTACAACGGCTTCCAACATGGCTCAAGCAATCAGAGTCAAAGCTATTTTACAAAGAAAACTCAGCACATATCAGGTCAGATCAGGTCTGATTTAATTTCCAAAAAGTCAAGAATAAAGCTGGCCATAGACAGCATATGTTATGAATATTTCATCCCAAGCCTGGCACAAAGTATGCATGTGCAGCTGTATATTGAGAAGCAATTAGAATGGTGCCACACTGCATGTTTGATCACTCTTATGCCTGCCATCAGCTTAATATGACAATCCTTGCGGTGAATGTAAATGAATATGGAAAGGCAGCTTAGCTGTCTATATAATTTTAGCTCATAAGTACTAGTTAAAAGATCTGAAACAGTTTGCAAAACTTGTGTCAGTGCTGTGGTATTCATGAGATTTGTGGTTTTTCCCTAAGTTGAATACAGAAGGCGTAGGACGTAGCATAAGCGTTTTGAACTGCAGGAGTTTTACACTTTCTTTGTAAGTTGAATGCGGAAGGCGGTCTGGCGGAAGCCAGATATTTTACTTTATAACGTGTTAAATATGGATATTTTTCTTACATAAACGCATCGTTTCGCTTCAGAAGGCCTTTATTAACCCCCCTGAGCCTTGTGGTCTACATTTATGATGGATGGATACACTTTCTTGAGCTTCATACTCGTTCGCTGCCATTATAAAGCTGAGTCAGGATATTTATTAATATAACTCAGATTGTGTTCATCAGAAAGAAGAAAGTCATATACAACTAGGATAGCTTGAGGGTGAGTAAAGCTTGGGGTATTTTTCATTTTAAAGTGAACTAATCCTTTAATGTTTGCTTTAGATGAGCTAAGAAAGCTTGAGCCTGGCTGCTCATGTGGGAGATGCAGGTTCAAATCTAGCCTGTCTGGCAATTTTCTATCTTCTCCATACCGATAGTTTCAATATAAAAACTTAAAAAAGACGTGACACAGTTGTTAAATTTGTTATGTTTTGCTTGTAAATCAAATATCTATGTTTCAGATGTCAGGATCTGTCACTCGGTTTCATACTACATGACTAATATTTTCACATAAAAAACCAGTCCTTATATTTTCCCTGTTCATTGGTTTTATTGGCCTCTCGTTGACCTGCTCTTCCTGAATATTATTAATATTCTCATGTAGCTACTGTCAGGCGAACATAGTCTGTTCCTGTGGAGAAATATTGAAAATTGCAGGCAGTTGCAACACACAGAGCCATTACAGTTCATGATTTGCAGAGAGTAAATGAAATGAATCTAATAAAAGAGAAATTGACACTGGTAAAGAAACAAACAAGGCTGGTGAGCTACCAGTCTGTTTATGAAATGCATTTCTGGGTAAAACTGAAGCACATAGTCATCCTGGCCAGTTGCTAGTATTGCTATATTTAATGTTATAATAAATAACTGTATAATATAATATTGTGTGAAATCTGTTATGCTCACTCGAGCCTCATCATGCGCTCAACACCTCTGAAACAAACTAACTCTGGAACATAACTTGCTCTGGGGCAGGTTCTGTTCAGAGAGTAAGTTGCTATGGCTACTTACATACTTATACATAGTTATACCTCCATTTTTGGAACTGAAAGTTTAGGTTAGACGCTTAATCTAAGCGAACTTACCCGAGTATGTCACATAACCTGCTTGAATACACCCCTGCTCAGTGAGTTTCTGTTCAAGGTTCATGTTCAAGTCATTGTCTTTTTTTTTTTTTTTTTTTTTTTGACACTTTTTAAAGGGTTAGTTCACCCAAAAATGAAAATTATGTCATTAATTACTCACCCTCAAGTCGTTTTACATTCGTAAGACCTTCATCTTCATCTTCGGAACATAAATTCAAATATTTTTGATCAAATCCGATGGCTCAGTAATGCCTGCATTGCCAGCAATAACACTCCCTTTTTCAATGTCCAGAAAGCTACCAAAAACATATTTAAAACAGCTCATTTGACTACAGTGGTTCAACCTTAATATTATAAAGTGACGAGAATACTTTCTGAGTGCCAAAAATAACAAAATAGCGACTATTCTACAATATCTAGTGATGGGTGATTTCAAAACACTGCTTCATGAAGCTTCGAAGCTTACGAATCATTTGTTTCGAATCAGTGGTTCAGAGCGCCAAAATCACATGATTTCAGTAAACGAGGCTTTGTTACGTCGTAAGTGTTTTGAAACTTTTCACGTGACTTTGGCAGTTTGATACACGCTCCGAACCAGGGCCGTAACCACCATAGACATTGAGGGGGACAAGTCCCCCCCAATAATTAGAAATGGCCAAATCACCCTTTGCATGTTGTTAGGATGACAAAAAGGTTTAAAAGTTAAATTTTTAGTCTGGTCTGCCTCAGCGGTCTAGAACGCTCGTCAATGTCAAAATGATTGAGATGGCCAATCACATTAAAAAGTAGGTGGTGTTTACGTTCTCTTTTTGCTCGTGCACACAGTCTTCACAGAAGGGCGCGTTAATCGATCACTTAACGCCATTGCGGAGGTTCTATTTTTCCGGTAAAATCACAAAACAAATGCACACAAAAGTGTCCCTGCTCTTGATATACAACCATTGATGGACATCTTTGATTTAAATAAGGAAAAAAAAAAAAAAAAAAACAATGCGAGGGCGGATTAGAACATGCAACCTTTGATACTATTAACAAAAATTCTACCATTAGACCACTAGAGAATTCGAATGTTTCATGCGGATCTATATATTTTTATTCACTAAATTGAAGAATCTCGGAACTAACAATATAATGTATAATGAAGCTTTCACATTAAACATGAGTTCTCAATGTACTATTGAAATTGATTTCTGGACATCGTAATATTATTTTTTTTTCTACAATTGTTATTGTACATATCTGATATAGCATTGTATTAGCAGCAGTTTCGTTCACTGTTTTGTTTCTTTATGCTTTAATAAAAAATAAAAAAAAAAGGTCCCCCCCAATGTTCAAGACATGTTTACGGCCTTGCTCCGAAACACTTACGACGTAACAAAGCCTCGTTTACTAAAATCATGTGATTTTGGCGCTCTGAACCACTGATTTGAAACAAAAGATTTGTTAAGCTTCGAAGCTTCATGAAGCAGTGTTTTGAAATCACCCATCACTAGATATTGTGGAATAAAGTCGCTATTTTGTTATTTTTGGTGCACAAAATGTATTTTCGTCGTTTTATAATATTAAAGTTGAACCACTGTAGTCACATGAACTGTTTTAAATATGTTTTTAGCTTTCTGGGCATTGAAAAAAAGGAGTGTTATTGCTGGCGATGCAGGCCTTACTGAGCCATCGGATTTTATCCAAAATATCTTAATTTGTGTTCCGAAGATGAACAAAGGTCTTACGGGTGTGGAACGACATGAAGGTGAATAATAAATGACATGATTTTCATTTTTGAGTGAACTAGCCATTTAATAAAACTGCACTCGGATTCATTCTGGACTTACCTTCAGTGGACTTCAGTGGATATATATATATTGTGTAAACACTGTTTTCTGAGGTAAACGACAGCGTAATATAGCTCAGCTTGTTTTGAACTCGGAACATCATCTAATAAATCCCATCACAAAGACATAGACAGCATCTGGCATCTTACACAACTTTATAGGGTAGTAGGACAATTTGCTTATCAACTCATTTTGAACTAAAAGATTGAAGCACTGTGGGGGAAAAAAACGTAGGTGGCATACTGCATCTTTGAAAAGCAGAAATTCATGTCTCTTCAAGAGGACTGTAGAATGAACAGATGGCCTGCAAGAGATACTGCAACAACTTTCTATGAGTGTGTGTGTGTACTTCTCATCTCATTGCAGGAACACCTGCTGAGGAGTGTTTGACACAGGTCTGAACTGACTCTGTTGCCTGCTGCTGTGGAAAAGTCCATGTTTTCTGCATTTATGCTCGACTACAGACATTTGACAGATCGGGTTGTAAACTATCCTGCCTGTGGAAAAGATCACACATGCCAGAGTGACAGAACACCTGCCAGAACATGTCAAAGCACTACCTGCATGCTTCCTACCTCTCTGGCTGTGCGTACAGCCGTCTTCAAACCCCCCCGTGAAACCTTACATTTTTTCCAATTTCATTGACATCAGCGCTATTCTCTTGTAAATGTATGTTTTTCCTCTGGCGGTAACTGTAAAACCTTGTACAAACACTCGCTCACCTCTGATTCTAAGGAGAAGCCAAAGGGAGCTATGATTCAAAATTTGAAAGTTGCCCTGAGCATAGTGTTGCTTAGCAACCGCCTCCTACCTTCACAGCCATGTAGCCGGTAGCAGGTTTCAGAGTAGTTAAATTGCAGGCCTGGACACTGAAGTCTGTTGGGACCTTCATCCACACACGCCTCAGCACTTTCATTTACTTTTGTTCGTCTTTTGCTTCAAAATGAGCTCTGTAAGATTCTATGAGATTCTATATATTCTATATTCTGAGATTCTATATTCAAATCAGTATCTCACAAACGTCTTTTTTCACAGAGCCCTGCAAGAGACCTCAGCAAGGGTGTTCGGGGCTACAAATATTCCATAAAGAGCAAGCATCATTGCACAAGTTTAAAACAACAGATATTAAGTCAAGTGAAATTTATTTTCCTACCAGCCACATACACGTATACAGTAAGATGGAACAACTTACTGACAGCATGCTTTACTGCACAAATACTAAAAACATACATTAATAATTAATAAAAGAGCATGCAACATTACATACAATTATTTCAGAAAAGCATGCATACACAAACATTACACAAAAAACAAGCATTATACTACTTGACCAACATGTTCTCCAACCAATACGACCATATAGGTCGTTTGTCACTTCCCTGAAATACGACCCATAGGAGCGTTTGCTAAAGTTGCACCCCTATCGACAACAGGACGTTTTCATTTTAATGCATTGTATACCCTTTTATCTGCATCATATTTTGGGTTTCGCATAGCTCAATTGGCAGAGCATTGCAATAACAATATGCAATCATGTGATCACGCGATCGTGGGTTCGATCCCAGGGAACGGATGTGCTCATAAAGTGTATATGCACAATAAATCGCTAAGGGTAGGTTTAGGGATGGGGTGAGTGTAGACGTTAATAAAAAAAAAAAAATGAGTTTTGCTAAATGGAAATAGGAGAAATGGTGTAAAAACCCCACACATTGCATTTAAATGAACACGCATTTTGATTGGTAATGACAGTCATACGTCATTTCATGACGACAGACGTAACACAACACTGTCATTATTTTTACGCCTGCTAGAGGGCGCATGACTTTAAAACAAATATAGGTCGTAATAAGGTGCTTAAAAAACAACCTATAGGGTCGTTTTTTTGGGGGAGGACACTAAGGCACCTCATGAAGCTGATTTCAGACAGACTTCTGAGACAGCGTAACAGTTCAATGATCTACAGCAAAATAGAGCAACCTTTGGTAATAACTAAACAAATATTGAATTACTATAATAATAATTTCTTGCTAGAAATGACATCAGAAATGGAAAACATACATTTACACACAAACTGACCAGAAACCCCAACTTTCAAAGTCATCGCAGAAAGTCTAAACAATAGAATGGAAGAAATGCTTGGTAATGCAGTGGAACTGGCAATACTTTGCAGCATGGAAGTGTGAACATATAGGGTTCACCCTTCTTAAATGGAAGACTACACCCTAGTGAGACCGTGTTCTTCCCGTCTTTCGGAGGCTTGTAGGTTACAGTCCTCCTTAGAATTAAACTCTAGAATGAGACAGTAAGTGTGCATGGCTATGTCACACATGTTTAAGGCTTTTGTGATCTTGGAATGAAAATACTATTAAAACTTAATTGTTTTAAAATACTTTATATTAACTGTCTTTCTATTAATTCTATATAGTGAATGACATTATTGGCTTACATTTAATGGCAGTTTAGTATTAAGTGATTAATTTACATCAAAAAAAAAAAAAATAACATGTATGCCTTCATCTCTGAAAACGTAATGAATTCAGACAAGCTCAGTGCTGACTCGTTATCCATCAGTTCTTTTTCATAAATTGGAATGTGTGCAAATGATTGTGGGTGACTGAAGGACGTAAAGGATACACTTGATGCATCCTTCAAAATGAGCTGAATGAAGGACACGAAACGAAGGCTGCCTTCCAAGGATCCTTCAAATTGAGATGGCGCTTGATGACGTGGCAGCCGAGATATTCAGCCTTACTAGGATGCAGCCTTCCATTTGAGAAGCACCCATAGCTTATATAGATGGTGAACAGGAAATGACAAGACAGGGACTGATGTGGCAGGAACAGGAACTGACAGAGGTCAAAATTCAGGTAAGGGCTCCCTCTGGTGGATGGAGGCATGTTCATATGTTACAAGTGGCATATGTTGTTCATTAAAGGTGCACTGTGTAAAATTTGGGAGGATCTATCAACAGGGTCCCCCCTCCATGTCAAGTCGCTATTATGCGCCGACATGTTTCTACAGAAGCCCTAAACGGACAAACACTCTACAGAGTGCGTTTCGTCACAATGTTGTTGTTCTTCTAAATCGTTCATGTTTTTAGAGGCAGCTTGCATCGTCACTACGTTGAATACGCACAAAGTAGTAGTAGTAGTAGTAGTCATCTGGTTTATTAAAAGCAGAGACCGTTCTTTGTTAGAAGTAAGAAGAAACCTCATTGCTTCACACAAGCTGCTCTCTGTTCTCTCAGACAACATGTCGGCCAGACTGCCAGCGTAGCGTCTCCGAAAGGGAGGGGTGCGAAGGGTGTGCGCCGTTAGTTGCAGTTCACAACCTCACCGCTAGATGCCGCTAAAATTTACACACTGCATCTTTAAAGAACATCCATGGAACCTTTCAATTGCACAAAAGGTTCTTTATAGTTAAAAAGGTTTTTTTTTTTTTTTTTAGATTTTTAAAATGTTCTTCACACAAAGAAAAAAAAAAGTTCTTTAAGAAATGTTCCATGAAAGGTTCTTTGGGGAGCCAAAAATGGTTCTTCCATGGCATCGCTGTTTTTTTTTGTTTTGTTTTGTTTTTTAAGAGTGTAACTTACATGAAGAGCAGATAAACTACATCACATTTATAACTGAACTTGTTATGCTATAATTTATAAATTAGTTTTTGGCTAAAGTTCATGTTCTGTATTAGCTGTGGCCCACTGCAGTCATTAGTGCTGTAACAGGAGATTCACATTTCCCCATAAACCCTGTATAAACCTCATGCTTAAGCCCACGTCAGTTTTTAATGCTAATCTGTGTGCTGGCCCATCACAACTAACGCATTCTGACATCAAACATGCAGAGGTCTCTGGTGCTGAACTCGGCCCTTAAATACACAGTCAAATGTCAAGTGCATGCGGCTTTTCTGTTTCTTAATCTCCCTACTGAGGGAATGAAGGTGAGGTGGAGATCTCCAGGAGGGACAGTGCGCTTTGGTTCAGAAGCTTTTAAAGCTCATCCATAAAATGCACCATTGTTAAAATCATCCCCTTTGATGTACAGTATCTGAATGAATTCAGGTCACAGTCTGAATATATGAATGAATTGCAAAGAATGCCTGCTCAAACAACTATCGTAAGCACACATGGAGTTCATTTCAATGCATGTTCAAGTATTATGTCAATGGAGTGAGTGAATTATGCAGTTGAAAAATATTATATGATCAGCTCAGTGATTCATTCCCCTTGGTAAAATGTTTAAAGAAAAACAGTATTATGCCTCATTACGCACAGAATGTACACACTTGTCAAGTCTCATTTTAATAAGAAAAGGAAAAAGAATCTAGTAATCCAGTTTGCTGATCTGGCACACATGTACGGCTGGAGTATGAGCTCACCACAGTTACTGGGCAGAAGTGCACACAGAGCAGATGACTTTGAATAAGCACTGCACCTCAACAATAATATTTCATTTTTTTTTTGCTGGGAGGCGATTTTATTCACTTTGTGTTTTTCACATTTACTCTGTTCTCTACAGTTTTCTTGGGTGCAAATCAAACATGATCCCCAGCTGCCCTACAGGCTCAGAGTGTTTTTGATGTAGCTTGTGAAGGGTTGCAGTGTGACTTCGATCAGTTAGGGAACAATAGCAGACCTGTGCTTTCATTATATCTACTACTTATCTGTTTCTCATGCAAAAATAAAAAAATAAAGTAAAATAAAATAAATAAAAAAATATTATTAAAATACTATTAATTTTTGTAAAAAATTATAATAGAAACATTTGGCATTTTTTAGTAAATTAAAGATTTGTTTTAATTTACTTAAAATATGTAATATGTTACATGTACATTTTTGTAAAATATTTGATCTGTCACACCGCATAACATGATAAAAATTAGGTTGAAAAATTATCTTACACTGGGTGGGGTGTAGTTGGACATTCTATTTGATCAAATGTGTTTGTCAATATCCATCCTGAGGCTGAACTCCTTGGAACCAGCTAGACTGTGTCTTCCAGCTCTTTGATCTCAGAGACATAGTGAGTTTGATCATGTGTCTGTGCTCTCCAAAGAACAAACAGCAAAATACAATCAACAAAATCAAGTTATTTTTGTTGCTGCAGACCTCTTGTGATCGGAAACAGCAGTGTGAAGGATATGGGATGGTAAATCAAAAGCCATTCATAGTGCCTGACTGGATCACAACAGTGAGTTGTGGATTTCACAGAGAAACACTTGAAGGGAAATGTTTTGTCTGGAAAACAAGTTTTCATAATGAGCCATTTGTCTTATAACATGATTTCTCTGTTCTAAATTGCTACATTTTCCAAATCAATTGGCATGCAATTCTAGCATGGCTGCTCTACATTGTATGATATTACTATATGTTACCCAGAAACCTTTGCTCATATGGTTTAATATATATCCCAGATCCTTCTGAGATCAGCAGTAGTTATAATGCTATCGATGCAAGCACTGCAGACTTTAATAGACTGCACCTAATGGCGATTGAGAATCATAGCTGCTGAGGTCATTATTGACATTATGGTGATTGAGAGGCATTGCTTTTGCCTGGAGCACAGCATTCCTGCAGACATGGCTATTTTCCACAGCTGCTGGGATTAGTTTGAGTGAATCCGTTTTTTTCTAATGTGCTTCGCACAAATAATGTTTTTTTTACTGTAATCCTGAATGACCTCTTAGGTGCTTTAGTAGCTTGTTAAGAATGTATTTAGTGTAAAGTTAACATGAAATTGATACTGAATACTCATATTCTGGGTTATTGTGCAAAATTTATCAGAGCATGTTATCCCTCCTCCCCCTAAATAAATAAATAAAAACAGTAGAATAGTAATTTAAAACTGCTTAACGTTATTTGGAAACACACTATGTATTCCTAGTTCACCAGTAGAGCAACATAGGGTTGATTTCCAGGGAATGCATGAACTTAAGTTTAAAACTTGAAAACATCTGCAAATTACATTATTCTATTGCAAATACTATTTAATTTTTACTTTTTACTTTTTTTAAATAATTTTTACTTTTAAGAGGTTTTACTTTTATAAATTAATATCAAACATTTTTTATCTTGCAATATAATAATTATTTTTAAGATTTAACTTTGGACTACAACATATAATATGCTCCTAATATAAGAAAAAAACTTAATACTATTACATAAATAAACATCTCAGGTTATGACTGTGACCCTTGTTCACCGACAAGACGGATTTTGAGACTGCGTCTTGGATTGACGCTATGGGGAACACCATCAGCGTGACTAGTGTCTGAAGCACATGTGACAAACACAGCAATTGACGACAGCTGATGATGACAGTCCATGACATCACAAGTGGAGTGTCTGTAAGTATAAAGGATGCCTGTAAAACACATCATCAACCCTTTTGCCTGAAGGAAACGTGCAGGCAGGCCCATGGCATGGCAAAGAGACAGTGTCTCGATCCCTTTCTCAGGGAACCAGGGTTACAGTCATAACCTGAGACGTTTCCTTTTGAAGTGGAAATTCAACACTGCATCTTGGATTGACGCTATGGGGAACCAATACCCACTACGCCATGCTGAGGGAATGCCTGCCTCATTAAGCTGTGAATATGTACAAACATAATGGGCATAGCATAAATTGAGCTGGAGTCAGAGTGCGTCAACCCCAAAGATGCATTCAAATGACTCATATAGACTGTATAGTGCCACTCCCTAAGCCAATAACTTCCAATAGTAGGAGAAGATACCCAAGCTTCTATGCTCTATAGCAAGGAAAGTTCCGGCCTTTACAACCTAATTAATCTCCCTTCCTTGAGGGACAGGTGTCAGCCTTAAAAAGGCCCCAAGAGCAGAGCTGTAAGAAAAAAATGGCTCAGCTATGTCAGCTTCTTTTGTCTTAACAAAGCCCTTAGGGAGTAGCCGACCAAAGGGAGAATATCAGCGATGACCTTCAATAATACCACTACTTCCAGGGGGAAAATGCAACCCTCAACTTCATCTGAAGGGATGCAAATATGAGAGTGGCATAATATAATTGCCAAAAACTCTTTCCATCAAAACTCAACCTCTAGGGAAAACGCAGGGGAGTTTTAGCTTCACTTATATCCCCTAGAACAATTTGGGAAGAACTCCCTTCCTGTAGTCTTCAGGATCCATAAAAGACTCCATTCACTCATCTAAGTTATAGAGTACAAAATAACAAGTACGAATGCTTTACCAGGTAAACTACCTCTATTTGTCAGGTTCTTTGAACATGGATCATACTAGAGAGACTTTGCATGGAACCCAACCAAAGGGGAGCAAAAAGACCCTAATTTAGGACCCAACAACAGTTGGGGAGGGAAGTAAATTAACAGGGGAATACAAATTGCCTGCCAAGAGCAGCTTATTAAAGGGAGCATGCAAGGCGCTAAAAACTTAGTAATTAGCCCTTCAGACTACAACCTTCGATGTTGCTGCTTATCCAAGAGAGTCCATCCTATTTGTACTGAGGCAAGGGAGGAAAATGAGAGCAGGGTATAACGCAGTGTGCCCAGTAAATGGGTGGAGCTTCCCATCACTAAAAATGCATTCAACTCCGAGAACAGCGAGAACACAGCTTCTTAAGGCCCGGGTATACTTCATTTTTCGCATTCCACTTTCAAAGTATACTCCTTTGGCTGTGAGTGCAGAAAGACACGTTCGGTACATGCGGACTATCTAGTGGATTTTGTTTTCAATTGCTCAAGTCACACGCATATGCGCTTTTGTTTGCGGACCTTCCGTGTGGTCTCAAAAATCGGGCTGCACATGGATGGGGTGTGTGGACGCCCATGAGATGTCCATGATCAAGAGCCAAACACGCTTGTCCAAACGCTAGATTCCTATCCCCCAGGAGAGAATCAATACGAACAGAGCTTCTTGCTCTAGGGATAACGTGGATCCATTATAATGAGCGCATCCAGTACCCTTGGTAGTCGAATTTGCTCCAACAGAGTGTTTATCTTACACATACAAACAAGCAACTCCTGAAGACAAAAATTGAAAATGACGTGTATTACAGATTCCCTTTTGTACTTACTGGTGCTCCGCTTGTGATGTCATAGACTGTCGTCAGCCAGTAAATTTGTGTGTTTGTCACGCTGATGCCATTCCCCATAGCGTCAATCCAAGATGCAGTGTCGAGGTTCTACTTCAAAAGGGAACAAACAGACTTATTATTCTTATTATTCAGAGTTATTATTTTAAATAAATAAATAAACATAACATGAAACCATTAAATATAGAAACCATTTTATCTGTCCTACAATCCTACATAAACAGCGGTTTAGAGAATGGATGGATTGATTTTATCTGTTTATAATAAAACTATATGTTTCATGTATATTACTGTCTTGAATAACAGCATATTTGTGTTTAGCTGTGCTAATCTAATCTTCTGCTTATTGAGCTCTCAAATGATTCACTCTGGGACGGTGCTACATATGGCATCCAATCATTTGAAGAGGCAATCAAGAGGAGCTGTGGCTCCCTGCCTCTCAAATCAATTACATGTATTCGTTATGATATCTAATTAGCTTCATATTGACTGCCAGGGTGTATCATTCATGTCGGATGAAAAATAATAGCTAATCCATCCAGTACTGGCAGCTGTCATTATTATTACAGTGATGCTATTGTTAACTGGCAAATGTAGTGGAGTTTTGTGCTCCTTTGACAAATAAAACATACTGCTGAAGTTGTACAGTAGTGGTCTGCAGGTGATTTAAGGATGATCATAATATATACATTTTCTCATAATAATTGTTTTCTCATGTTTTAATTCTATGTAGACTTGACACTTTAGATTTGATTGTACTCCACGGTCAAAGATGAAGGTTCTGCTGGTTAGTAAGAACTCGTTAGCCCCTGCTGGTAGATGCTGAAACTACACATTTCTGCTGCCAAAAAGCATTTCTCCATTGAAGGCTTTTGAAATGCAGTTAGCTAAAACTTTTAACATGTTCTAAAAAAAACAAAAAACAACCCAGAATGCTGTGGGTGGTTGCCTGAGCATTGCAACATGGTTTTTTACTGGCCCAAGTCAAAGGGTCTTCAGCCAGGTGAACTGTACATTGCTACTTTTTAGTTTAAATGCTACTTTCTTGAAGATTTGTTACTTATTAGTGAGTGGCAGATGGTATTAGACATTCTTAATCTATAGACATTGTAATTATTTGGTTTATTTTCTGTTTTCACAGTATATTTAAAAGTCAGCATGTTACGTACATCAGAGCGAAACGGCTTCTCGAACAAGAAAAAATGTACCTGATTTAGATCAAGCCAACATAAATTGATTGAATCACTGTGGTTGACTATTGCTGTGATCTCATGTGAGTGACTGGTTGTCCTGCTCTCAAGCCGGTAAACACGTCATTAGAGAAATTAATGTCAAGTGTTATCATTGTGGTTACTGGGCAATGAAACAGGATTCAGAAGTTTCTTTTTATCTTCTGTGTTCTTCTACTTCTTCTATTCATGATTTCCATGCTCTATTAATGCAATCTCTTTCTCTCTCTGAGTGGTTCCCCTCCTGAGATGCTGAGTGGTACATTCCTATCTACTACTCACTGCTGCTCTGCCTCTCGATCCATCAGACAGCCGAGCGCTCGCTGCACTCTGCACTGCTCTACAGCATCACTGGCTATACATAGGTGTGCAAGTGTGTGTGTGTCTAACCCTCCAGTGCTGCTCGTCTAGACGTACAGGATGTGTGGCGGGTGGCCTGTGCTGTAAACAAACAACAACACCCCCTGCCCACTCCGGCTCTCCCACTGCAAGACTCTTGGTCAGACTCAGCAGCGGCTCTGGGATGGCTTCCCCAGGATCCGCCAGTGGCAGCAAGAGGAATTCCTGTAAGTGGCATCTCTCTTTCTTTCATTGCTGATGGTTGAAGTATCTTCTGACACGCAGTGCTTCAGTGATTCCACATGGGTTGTTTACAGATGTGCGTGCTGGAAAAAGGCTGTTGATTAGGATTTTAGATAACAGTTGTTTACTGGACTTGGATTATTTTGTTCGAATTTGGAGGGCGGAAATCGTGGGTGGAGTGCTATAATGTCTCATTATTGCTGATGTTTATTAATCACTGAATGGCTTTGTAATAAGTTTAAAGAATGAAATAGAGACACAGATCTTTTAGCAAAAGTGTGTTTTAGCTCAATATCAGAGGTTCTTCGCAATTGGCTTCAGGATCCAGATTTTACACTTTACTTCAGGTGGTGTCAATATTGTCTATCATGGAAAAGTACACAAATGTGCACTTAAAATCAAACATTGAAATTTAATCGCTTTACCATGAACTACAATATGAAATAATAACTAAAATAATTTTTTTATTATTTGCAAATTATTGTGCCTCTTGAATTTTTTGCTTACACGCTCTCAGCAGCCAATAATTCATTGCACAGAACACTGTAGTTTGCAAAAACTGTGTTTATCCTCTTTTAAGCATAAAAGTATAATGTCATGAAGCCTGTCCATTTTGTCATCTGCTCAATTTGGCTAGCTTCTACCAAATACAGATTAATTTGCGACAAAGTGCAACAGAATTTGATTGGACGCACAGCCTTTGGCGTCACAAAAGGTGTTCCTGACTGCTTTGACGTCAACAAAGACGTCAAAAATAAATGGATGTTTTCTCCATCTTTTGATTAGCCCATTTATTTAGTTATGCTAATAATGTATGCTTATATAAATGCATTTTTTAAATTAGCATTTAACATTTTTTGTATTTTTCACCAGTTGAAAAGGGCTGCGCTAAAGCACTGTTGCTACCGTTATAGCTTTGTCCAGTGCTATTTTTCCACAAGAAAAAACTTTTGTTAATATTTCATTGCGTGTGAAGATGTTGGTGTGGCGGCGAGTGGAATAATAGCAGAATGTATGAGTCAGTGTGAAAGCTGTGTGATGGAGAATCCTCAGGGGATGAACTTGAGTACTGAGTATTGATGGAGCACAGAGACTGTGATATCGCACACACATACATAAACAAAACCTTGCATCTCTATGTGCCATTTTTTCAGTGCCTTTAAGTCTGTTTGGCTTTTCATCTTGATTAGTACTGCAGGAGAGCTCTCTAAGTCTTGTTATTATGACGACCCCACCCATCCCCCCGTCCGTT
Source organism: Hypophthalmichthys molitrix (assembly GCA_037950675.1). Taxonomy (NCBI): domain Eukaryota; kingdom Metazoa; phylum Chordata; class Actinopteri; order Cypriniformes; family Xenocyprididae; genus Hypophthalmichthys; species Hypophthalmichthys molitrix. Next base: position 19,211,724 of record CM075510.1, on the reverse strand, counting down.
TCTCCTCCTCGGGATGTGATTTACAGTCAAGGCTCTCTCAGACCCTGGAAACCTCATCCCAGAATATCTCTAATTACTAAACCAACCAGCTCTCAATGACCCTCAACCCACTTCGGTATCAAATCAGCATCAGATGTGATGGTTATTTTGTCTCTTCAGTGTTTTGACACAAAGTGGTTTAAGTAAGGCCATTGAATTAATCTATTCATTTGGATCTTAAAGGGATAGTGGTTGAATGATAAAATACAGCCATTTACTCTGCCTTATGTTGTTTCAAACCTGGATGACTTTCTTTCTTCCATGGAAAACAAAAGGAGAAACTTTGAATGGTCATGCATCCACACAAAATCTCATTACTAGCATGATACATCAATCAATGATGAGTCACAAGACAAGAGAACCAACTGAGAACCAATTCCTATTCATCTTCCCATTTTTAAAGAGACCCATTATGCTTTTTTTTTACATTTTCAACCTTTTTTAGGCTGTAATTTTGCTTTTTGAGCAAAGTTACAAAGCACAAAGTCACTCGAAAGGGAGTTATTCTCTATATCAGTAAGCTCTGTTTCTGAACTCCCTGAAACACATTGATTGTAGTCTTGAGTTTGCTTCTGGGAACAAACATGTCACAGTATTCCTAATTTAAATAATTCAGGCCCAAGGCATATGCAAAAAAGGGGTGAGGCCAGGTTGAGTTGCGTTATTAATGTGTTGTCGCCATGTCCAAGAGGTGCTGATTTTTTCCACCCCGGTTCTAAGGGGCGTGACAGTTCCGAAACATACTCAAAGTGGTTGACCAATCACAACACGCTTGTTCAGCCGACCAATCAGAGTACACTGCACTTTTCGGAAAGAGGGACTTCATAGCGACAGAAACTAAACAGAGGCTGCGTCTGAAATTGCATACTCTCTTGAGTAGGTAGTAAATATAAATAATTTCATGACTGCTAAAAAAGTACATTCTATGTAGTATGAATGTGTGTAGTGTGAATGTAATTCAGACATACTACATTCACCACGCTGTCATTATGACCTACAAGCGTCATTTACTGTACGTAGCTTCACTGCCATTCACAAATCCTCTCCCATGGCCTCATGGGATAGTAAAGTGTCCATTGTATGTACATTTCAGAATCTCGCCGGAAGTAGTAGGTCATCCGGGTACTTTTTGCCTACTCTTTTATGAGTACTGTGAATTCGGACATACACTTTTTGTCACATACTTTTTTTCGTCTACTATATAGTAGGAAAGTAAGGAATTCAGATGCAGCCACAGAAGTCTTCATCTCTACTCCTGGTTCCTGCAGAGTTTAACTCCAACTCTAATTAAACACATCTGAATCAGCTAATCAAGCTCTTTAGGATCACACAGACAAGTGTGCTGAAGCAGGTTTGGAAATAAATTTGGCAGGACAGTGGGTCTACGAGAGCAGGATTGAAGACCTCTGATTTATATGCAAGTTATGCAACAGTTTTAATTAAACAAACAAACTAATACAAAAGACACCAGCAAACACAAACACACCAATAACCGACGTAGAACTGAACAATTTGTTATATACTATAAATGCAAAGGGTATAGACACCTATGGAAACACTATGGTTTCGGACACCACTACAAATGGTTGTTGCCCTATTTAAGGGTATGGGGGCGATTTCGGACACAGCCTTAGAAACCATGACAACTTAAGAAAAAAGGAACTAAACACAGAAACTCAGAACACAGGAAATATGAAATTAAATGAACAAAAATAAGAGTTCTTGTACAGAAAATCAACAAAACTAGATGTGGCACAGTTAGGTCCTAGATCACATAATTCTCACAACTCACAATTTTCAAAACTGTCTTATGGTAGTTTGTCTACTGAAAGGTTTTTTTTTTTTTTCGTAAAGGCTTTTCGTAAGCTAAACAATTGATATGCTGTTAAACAACATTTCAATCCATTGAACACACCCTAAGTTGAAACAAAATTAAATAATGCAGGCTGATGGCTTCAACAAAAGCATCTACCATCGATTAACTCACAGTAGTTCTGTCTTTAACGTTTGTAAGTTATAATTAAAAATCAGTTTCCCTATGGAGAAAATAAATGGGATTTTTACTTACAAAATACTCCATGATGTTTGACTTTATTGACATGACTTTATTAACGCATCTTAATGCATCATTTTTGAATGTATGCAAATAAGGACTTTTTACAGAATAATTAATTAAATTCAGCCTGTTCTTCAGATGGTTTTATAGTACATGTGTCTTTTAATTACTTTTATTGTGCTCTTATGGTCTTTTTTTTTTAAGCTTAATCCACATTTACTTCTATTGTATGGAAAACAGAAGCTTGGACATTATGCAAAAATTCTCCTTTTGCTTTCCACTGAAGAAAGTCATACAGGTTGGGTAAGAGAGTAAATAACAACAGAATTTAAATTCTGAGTGAATGTTTTTTAAAGAGGCTTAAGAAGATTCTCAAGTGAGAACTATTGTTGGATAGTCCTGTGTTGGATTTATACGCAGCACTTTGCTGACAGCTACATCCAGTCAGTCAGTGAGATGACAGAGGTGCTGATTAAAGACTATTGAGCAGAATTCAGCAGAGAGCTGGGCTCTAATCTCACTGTATTCTCGCTTGTCTCTCCTCTGCTTCATTTGACTTTAAGCGTGCCAGGTTCACTTGCCTTTACATTAAATATTAATATTGTTTAAATTAGCATGCGACAGAAATGATCAGTGTCTTTGTATCGAGTTAATTTGGCAGTGTACTGTATCGCCTCTCTATCTCTTTCTTCCTGGCATTGCTCTGTATTCATACACAGCAATTATTTCAAAAGGATGACAGCTGGAGACATGGATTGGATTTGGAGGTGAGTGTTTGTGTGTGTGTTTTGAGGTTGAACAAAAGGCAGTCTGGTGAAAGCTTGTTTACAGACGTGCTTTTGACAGTAGCACGTATAGAAATATTAAAAATGCAGGTCAACGCTTCTTTTCATTAACAAGATGTATGTGATTGTCATGTTTATTATCTACTATGACTATGATTGTAAAGTGACTTAATAAATAGAGAACTTGCATATCTATGGCCCTTATATTTTCTTTATCCAGCACAAATATCCTCTCTGGCCTACTGTATAATTTTGTGAGTCAGACACTTTGTTCAGTGTTTTGTAAGTCTTGATTGTCTCTAGATCACTAAGGTCGCAGAGCAAATCTGACTCATATTATTCATCAGCGGGTTGCCAGATAGTCTCTGCTGCTTATAATGCTTCTGTTATAATCAACAAAGCTGTTTATGTTGCAAGCATGTAACACAACCAAAACAAAACCAGAACACTCTCGTTATAATAAATAAACAGAGATGTTGCAATTTTTGAAAATGCTAATTAGTGTAATTCTACTTAGCATAACTAAACTAGCATACTGTAATGCATTTCTTACCTAAACAGTAGTATGCTACATTTTGGTCACATGCCCTCTTTAATTTGCATGTTTAATTCATTAAATGCTGTAATAAAAATGGGTTATTTTGCATTTTAATTAAGTTTTAATAATCTAATAATAATAATGTCAATTATTAACAGTCAAATAATCAAGTCAAGATGGATATGATACTGTAAATATGATATCATTTATCACACTGGAAACAGACACAGTCCAGAGGTAAATATCCCATTCATTATTTCCATAGGGGAATTGATTTTTATCAATAACTTATAAATCACTAAAGACAGACTTACCGTGAGCTACACTGTTAATCGATCAACTTATTTGTTTTTAATAATTGTGTTTTAAAGAATTTCTGTTGAAAAAACTCTTCAGTGCCTACCCACTTCCATGAAGCACCGCAAATTACATCCCTATAGCTCCCTATATGGTCCTAAAATACTTTAATATTTGTATATATGCATATTTTGTAATAAGCTTAAAATATGTTGTTTCTATACATAATCAACATCTTTAAATCAATAGTTTTATAATTCTCCATTGTTTTTAATTAAATTATGTCATTCATGATGCTTCATGTGACTGTAGTTCCTTTCCTTATTAAAGTTAAATAGTCTTGTACTGCTGTTCAAATCAAATGTTGATTTGATTTGAAGCTGGTTGGTTTGGTTCATGGCTTATAATTCTTTAACAGAGACTTTTTAAAAATACATTGAAAAATCAATGGAAAAAAAATACTGAAAAAAAAGAATGGGCATGGTTGCACTCTATAAAAGGTGGAGTGCATTCCATTGTGGGATATGAGTATTTCACACAGTTTAATGTAGTAGGTCATCTGGGTTTATGCAAAGACAAAGTTATCATACTGAGCATAGTATACAGTATATCATCACTGTTGGGCAGAAACCTTCAGGAAATGGAAAACACTGTATTTTTTAAATAATTAAACACAATGTTGTCAAAGTTGATATTGTGGGCTTTATACATGGTCAGACACTTGCATGTTTCATTAAATTATTAACATTCTACCAAAATCAAGCTCAAATGTAGTTACAATGTTTTTTGACCACCGAAAATGTTTCGTCCGTCATTAGAACGCCCGCATCTGAGGCAGTAAGTGCATCGCATTACATATTCATCAACTTACAGTTTATATAAAGTCTATTGCTATGTGGGCGCTCAGTTTTTTTTTTTTTTTTTTTCTGTCATTTGGCCAAAATCTTATGTTATAAAAGATATGCACATGCTTTGTAAAGACCCCCTGTGGTGAAAATCAAGTTTTTAATATTGAAAGTAATACGCTATATCTACTCCATAAAATTTTGGTAACAGATTACAAGCAATATTATTAATTAAATTCAACAAATAGAATTGAGTTAGAATTAATCAAATTAATTCCTTAAATGTCAACCAAAATGTTAAATATGTCGTTTTGGTGATCAAAGATGGGCTTTAAGGGATAAAATTATTGACTACGGGGGATCAGCTATGACTTGATGACAAATCTAGACTAAGACACTCTATCCCCTCCTCAAATACATAAAACATTAGCCTTGCAAATGAGTCCAAAATATGTGTGGCACTTTATTCAAGATTGAGGTGGGGTGGAGTTATGAGGTTTTACTAACAGTTTAAGTATCTTTGAGGAAATATTTGCAAAACCCACAGACAGATGTAAACAACAACAAAAAACAAAATATGGAGATACAAGGTTTCTGCCCGACAGCGACTATAGCCTATATTGCACATTGCATGTGAGCGATGTGATACAAGAAAGCTATAATTCTCCAGTCATAAAAAACAAAGCTGCAAGCATGCAATGTTGCCAAAGGGGAGGGTGCAGGGAGGATGTCTTAATTGCATCTCATGTTGCCCTTTGTTCTTTACATGAAGGGAGGCTAAATGTCTTTACAACATCGCTACAGAAGTAATCGTGATGGGAATACAGCATCATGCTGCATTACACAAGTACAGTAAACAGTCTAGGGAGTTTGGCACAGCAGCACGCTCACACTCGGAGAGCACCTGGTTAAACAGGTGCTTGTACAGAAAACAGTCTTGTGCTGCTCAAACTACTTAACCTCTGTGTGAGCAGTGAAGTGTGCTGATGGTGCCGGAGGTTGAAGGGGCATGTAAACATTTGGGAATAATGGACATGGATGCTTAGAACGAGAGCTGGAAGTAAAGGAGCAAAAAGAGAGAACGTTTTTTGATGTAGTATCTGTGCTGCTGCTAATTGGCGGCGGATGTGGCTGAGAGCGCAAAAGGAGGACTCGCTCAGAGGGAATTATTATATGTGTGTGAGTGTGTAGAAGACACACATGGATGTCTAGATATAATAGTTGAACTGGGACTGACCCATATTCCATATGCAACTTTATACGGGGATAAAATGGAACTTTACCTGTGAATAAAGATGCTATGCTGATTTACATTTTTTTTGGAGCTAAGTCCCCCTGTAGTCAATAATTTTATCCCTTAAAACTCATCTTTGATCACCAAAATTACATATTTAAACGTTTTTTCCTGTGAAAAAAATTCTTAATGCCTTAAAATAGCTTGAATGTAACTCTACACCCTTACCTCATTTAATATACACGGATCTATGAATATGATAATTAGCCCCGCCTCCACTCACTCGTGCCGGCTCAGATGAGATCCACTCTGTCAACTTACTGAGGTAAACGCTGCACGATGATATCGCTTTTTACAACGTTGGACACATAAAGGTAATTAATATGATTAGCGTTTTGCTTGACTACGTTATCAAACAGCTAATAATGTGATTTACATTTTTTTTGGAGTGATTAAATGATATGATCTATTAAGAGACTGGTGTTAGCAACAGACAAGTCCATTTTTTCCAGTATTACAAGTAAAAGAAGACCTTTTTTTATAAGCGCCACCTACTGTCGGAGTGATTTTTCGTGGTATATCTGAAACTATCAATATCCCATGAAACTGCTACAGTGCTGCCATGGTTTAAAACGGATTTAAGTAATTAGCATATACCATACTATACAAATGTGTTTTTGAATAGCCATGAATTCGTGGGTTCTATGATTGTGCTTTTTCAAAATGAAATGGGAATGAAATATGGAAGATAATTAGCTAGCTTATGCCAGTTATTGTGGACTGTAAATCAGACATGATTAACTTGCTTGCCGAGATAATGCAAATAAACACATGAGGAAATCTGCTATTCCAAATGACATTTCACACTAACAGGATTGTTTTGTTTCAGACTTTTGATGAACAAACCACTGCACACAGTCCCCATCTGGGACTGTCTAGAAATGATTTATTCCAAGTGATCTGAAGTTAGGTAAAAACCTGAAGGGTATGGTGGTGTATAGCAAGTCAAGTTGCCCTCAGAAGTGTGATTCGATTCAAGTCCAAACCTCTGGTTCCCAGTGCAGGCAGATGAGATGAGACTAAGCCAGAGCCCTGGGACCTCAGACTCTCTCAGAGAGGTTCAAAGTAGAGACAATTCTGAGATGAGATGATTCTATCCAATCTATGCTGAAGAAGTCACCCTGTGTGCATCTTTAGTAAGGCTTTTTTTCTTGATTAACATGCATGTTTGGAGTATGAGAGACACTATGACCCATTTAATAGCTCAAAAACATACTTAAATGGATTATATTTTAAAGTGCCCCAATTATGCTATTTTAAATGTTCTTAATTTTGTTTTGTAGGTCACCTACAACATGTTTACATGCATCAAAGATAAAAAAACAAAAAACGCTTTTATTTTCCCATAATATACACTGCACATCACCATATTTCTCAATGATTATCGAACGACTCATCCGATGCTTCAGTGTCCCTAAACCCCTCCTTTCCGCGAGCCAGCTCTGCTCTGATTGGCCAGGTGGCACATTCTGTTGCGATTGGTCTGCCGCTTACAGCGCCTGTTGGAAGCAAAACTTCCATTACCATAACCGAACTTCAGTTCCGGTCCGGAGCTCAGCGATTGTAGACATTGTAAAGACAGTAACGATAGCGTTGATTTTACCATATCCATCCGACCGCGAGTCTGATGATGAAACATTGGAAGAACTAGTTATTCAATCCGAGCCTCCATGGCAAGGATGACTTGAGCAGGATGTTTCTCAGTAATACGCTACTCAGTTTGACGTTCATGAGATGTTGCAACTGTAATTCCTCTACATCAGCGTTAACAAGTGTATTTCCATCAACAAACCGATGTGTATATTTCTAAATTATTGTAGTGCACATGTGGTTAACTGTATCAATAATAGTGCTAAAGTTAGCAGAGCACTAACATGAATGACTGATGTAACAGAGTTCATAAAACAAATCTTGATCTATCCTTTATCATTACTCAGAGTAGTAAGAATGACAGACAATCTGCATTAAGTGACACAATTTTAGGTAATAGTAAGTATTTCAATAAGACAGTGATAACATGAGTTAGCCGGTTAGCTGGAGACCTAGCACAATATAAAACACAAAACTACGTATTTTGAACACCCAGTAGAAAATATATACATCAATAATTCATCGTACTTACAGGCTGTGATTCTGAGGAGCAAGTTGGTCCAAATAAGGTCCCATCTTTAATGGATAAGTGTTTTATAAATCCCATTTAGACCTCATGGACATTTGAGAAGCAATCGTGAAAATATTATTCTGCTGTTGCATCGCTGTGGTAATTTTAACCACTGACTCTTCACATCCTTATCCTTTGGAAGTATTTACAAAGAGAATTTGCTTTTGCAGAGCAGAAAACAGCATATTCTCAACATGTATACAACATGCACGGCATTAGGCAAATGTATTAGGCCTACCCAGTGACGTGTAGCCGTCACAGAAGTGGGATTCAAATTCCTAACAATTCGTTTAAGCGTTTCAGAGTCAGTTCTTTCTTTTGAGAGACAATAACTTTATTTATCGTTGCACTTTCGGCTCCACAACTTTGCAGATCATGTACATTCATAGACATCTACATTACACACTGCATGAAAGGTAATATTCGAAAAAGCATAATGGGCCACTTTAAGGTAAAAAGCAGATTTCGCTACCATGAGTAGATCACTTAATGAAATAAATGGGTTTAAGTTTTAGAATATACAGGCAGCAATATGCCATAATAGCTGTAATAGGTGAAAAATTGTCACCATATTTTTTACTATGAATTTCTGGCAACCACAGCTGTAATGATTGCCAGAAACCAGGGGTGCCCAAACTCGGTCCTGGAGGGCCACAGTCCTGCAGAGATTAGCTCCAACTTACCACAATACAACTGCCTGGAAGTTTCCTGTATGCCTAAAAACCTTGATTAGCTGGTTCAGGTGTGTTTAATTGGGTTGAAGCTAAACTCTCTAGGACAGTGGCCGTCCAGGAGCAGGATTGGACACCTCTGGTCTATACAGTACACTCCTCCTTACTCCTGTACATAGATATTACCATCAGTTCTCATGCCCTTAACACTTTCTCTGACAAGCGGATAGAATGAGTCCTGTTTTCCTGTTTGTTCATGTAACGTTCGACATTAAGCCTATTGCCCGCATAGTGACACGTAAACATACGAACACAGCAAATGTGCAAACAGGTTATATTGTCATTAGCTTAATCTGTCTCAGCTGAGAAGAATGTCTTGAGTGTGAAAGAGTAATCACACACACACACACACACGTGTATGTACATGTGCACAGGGAGGGAGACTGGGAAAGCAAGCTGCCAGTCTGTAGTAAACAGCCTTTTAAGCAAATTAGATGTGTTGTTTGAGTTGGACTCTCAGCAGATGAGAGCAGGATTAGTGTCCCTTCTGCAGGTTAATTACACAGAAAGACCACACACACACACACACAGACACACACACAACCACAAGTTGGGGTTCCATGTTTTATGGGGACTTTCCATAGACATAATGATTTTTATACTGTATCAACTGTAAATTCTATCCCATAACCCTATCCTACCCCTAAACCTACCCATCATAGAAAACTTTCTGTATTTTTACATTTTCAAAAAGCATAATTCTGTATGATTTATAAGCTGTTTTCCTCATGGTGGCCTAAAAAAATGTCCCCACATGGTCAGTGATGAGATCTTGCTAAAAATAAACTTTACCTGCATGTTTCTAACATTGAGCTTAATAAGAGGTATGTGCAGACTCTGCAAAGCATTAGGTGTTACACACTACCGGAAACAGTTATTTTACATTGTAATTATATATCACAATATTTCTGTTTTTACTGTATTTTTAATCAATCAGCATAAGAGACTTCTTTAAAATACACTAAAAATTGTTGTACACCGTTGTACAGTGTCCGTCTCTCTGTGTGGTTGAAGATAGCGCTTTTACAGTTTCAGTAGACTATAAAGTGTCACATCCTGTAAAGCAGCTCTGCAGGATTATAATTTACTGTCCTGTAAAAATGAAATGAAGTAGAAGTTCTTTTATAGTGTGTGTGTGTGTGTGAGAGAGAGAGAGAGAGAGAGAGAGAGAGCTGTGATAGCACCTTAGCCCATTCAGCCTTCATCATACAGCACACAAAGACTTTGACAGCCAGAGGGAACATCTAGCGTATTGTAAAGGGCCACAATAAAAGGAAACATCAATAAAGGGGGATGGTACGACTGCTGAGCCATGCTTTTCACAGTCAGTGGATGAGCTACAATGTCCCTCTGGCTTAAAAAAGCATACTCTACTTAACCGTATCAGTGTCTTTTAATAATTTAAGTATAGCTAACACTTAGGCACAGTGGTCTAACTCCTGTCTAAGAGAAAAAGAGGAACATTAAGGCTCTAGAATATAGAAATGTCCAGGGAGCCATATACAATATTTTGTCAGTTACTTTGTGTATTTTTGCAACGGCAACAAAAATATTTCCAACCAAAGCCACATAGAAATAAGCATATTTGGATGCAGGGAGGCAATTGTTTTGTTCCCAAATAAATCAGTGTCAACTGACATTCCCATCTGTATTCCCATCACGATTTGTTACCAGATAAATCATTTTTTGTGCAAATTGTTGAATGATTCAATTACTCACTCAAGACTTCACTTGTCTCTACCTACTGGTGTAGTGATGTAACCTGCTATCCACCACTAATACACACATTGGCAGCCTTTCTGAACATGCAAACAGACAAGTGGAGTGATACAAACAGTGACTTCATCTCTAATTCATTAAATAGTGACTAGATTTTAAATTATCATTGTAAATCTTTTTCCTGTCCAATTTGTGACCGTTTTAGTCAGGTTGGAGCCCTACTAATTTCAACTAATTTCAAATCCAGTGATGTTCAAGTGATGTTTTCATGACAGTAAGCAGTGTTACTTGCATTTTAATGTGCTGCACTATTTACTTTCTTCCTGTCATGGATCTGAAGGGATTATGGGTTCAGCTTGTAATGTCTCTCCTATTAGAGGCCACTCAAAATGGTTTGTGCTACACTGGATCTTTCAATGTTGTTGCCCCTCCAGATGCAGTAGAACCCCTGTCAGCCCAATGGCAAATCCAAACTGATACCCGAGTCGCCAACATCTCCCTGAGCCTGTCATTCTCAAAGACACGCTTGTATTTTCATTTCTGACATCCTCCCCTGTCAGCCGTCCCACTAACACTATGGCAAATGGAACGAGACTGGAGCACGTCTGCAAAAGGACAGCAAGAAGCAATTTAGATCAATGCTTATGATATATATATACTGAATTACTCCATAATAAAGTATAAGTCTAGGCTTCAAAGTCCTTTTGATTTACTAGTAAGCCTAGCAATTTAGTGATTTATACAAAACCTCATAGTTTAATTTAACCCTCCTATTGCATTCGGGTCCATTTTGACTCGGAACATTAAAAAATTATGAAAAATCCTTTGGATATGTTTTAAGACTGTCAAGATGCACATCATTTATTTATTTATTTAACATCTTTACAAATAATTCTTCAAATAAAATGACAAATTAAATTAATGTCTGTTTTTAGATCAGAGGTTCTTACACCAAATAAATCTAAATCTAATCTAAATTTGAAAAACGAAAGAGGGTTCGAAAAAGAAGAAGTCCACATTTCACTCTGCTGACAGCTATTAATAAACCATTGCAGCATGAAAAGGAGATTCAGGCTGTTTATCATCTTTTTTTTTTTTTTCATCTGAAAGTAAAAGGTTATGCAAGAGGAATATAAGAGGAATTTCAGAATAATATTGATGTTGTTTTGTTAGAAAAAGAATGTAGTTATGGCTGCAACTCAGTTGTAATGTATCATTCCCCTATACCATCATCATAGTTTCTGCCTAAAATCATAAATTAATATGATATAATATTAAAATTATAATACTCTTTCAGAATCTTTATTTCATGTTAGTGTCTTTCATTTACTATAGTTATTTTATTTTTTCTAAAAGTTTCTTATCTGAAACATACACAACCATTCAAAAGATTGAAGTCTGTCATTTTTTTAAAAAAGAAATTCAAGGATATTCAGCAAGGATGCATTAAATTGATTAAAAGTGACATTAAAGACATTAATAATGGTATAGAAGATTTCTATTTCAAATAAATTTTTCTTATTCTAATCTTTCTATTCATCAAATAATCCTGAAAAAAAATCTGTTTCCACAAAAATATTAAGCCGCAAAACTGTTTTCAACATTGATGATAGAAGGAAATGGTTCTTGAGCAGGAAATCAGCATATTAGAACGATTTCTAGAGGATCATGTGACACTGAAGACTGAAGTATAAGCTTTTCCATCACAGAAATAAATTATGTTTTACAATGTTATAAAATAAAAAAGTTTTCATATTTCACAATATTACTGTTTTTACTGTATTTTTGATCAAATAAATGCAACTTTGGTGAGCACAAGAGAACGTTAAAAAATCTTACTGACCCCAAACCTGTGAACAGTGTGTATAGTGAACAGTGAAGCTGATGCTGGAATTCAGTCAGCCTTCTATTTTCTAGGACACAGGACACATCCTATTATCTGCTGTAATAGCAGCATCCGTGTGCTGATGTCACAGCCTCCGGTGTGTGTCAAAGGGGTCACATCTTCAGGAGTGGATGAGGAGGTCAGAGGTCACTATTGAACACGCCTCACAGTGAATGTCAACTTATGATCATGAGAGAAATGTTCGTAGAACTGTGTGAATTTATTTGACCAGTGTGAGCTGAAATGTGATTGTAAATCAAAATTTGTATGGGTTGGAAGACTTTAAGAGGGCTACTGGAGATCCACTTCTTCTTTCTTTGTATTGCATCATAGGTTTGACTCTCATTCAGCCTGACATACAGCTCTTCCACTCGTGTGCACAAATACATTGCCTTCCCTATCTAGGCAGCCTCATTAATAAGGCAGCTACTAACCATAATAGGTTCAAATGGCCAACACTGGACTTTAATTAACATTTTACATTACACTGGTCATTTTCATTCTTTTCCTCATTATTTCCATTTTAGTGGCAGTTGTTTTAACTGAGTGAGCAGTTTAATGGATTCCTGCAGGGTGTTTCATGTGTTATTTGTTAGGAGTATGTTATGGCACTGGACTTTATAGATATAATGAATAGTGGCATTTTCAGTGGGCAGGAGGCCTGTGTATTCTCATTCTTTAGAGAACAACAGCCTGAGGAATCAAAGCCTTTCCATTTACACACTCATGTTCATTCTGAAAACCCTGCATAATTCACTTTTTACAGGAGTAGTTCACCCAAAAAAATTAAAATTATGTCATCATTTAACCCTATAAAGCCTACACAGTATCATATTTGATGCACAAATTTCTAAGGCCTCTAAATTATCAACATGATCAAAACTTTGCCGAAAAACTAAGCTTTGTAGGACATACATAGTGACAACTGATATTTATATGCATTTTATGTAAGTATATTTTTATAAAAATCATATATGTTGAATTACATTACAAGCTAGATTTTCATCTTACTTTTTGGCCATATATATATATATATATATATATATATATATATATATATATATATATATCAACTTCACCAGTTTGCATAGTTTTACGGTATACTATAAGCCATAAAAGCCTGATCTATTTAAAAACAAAAATAGTTAGGGTAAAATAAGGGTCAATCACCCTTGTATCATTGCAAATCTGTATGACTATTTCTTCCACAAAACTATTCCTTTTATTTAAGAAGATGTTTCCCTACTAGCTCTGCTGTTTTATGGTTGAAAGAACTCTGATATGCTCAGACCTGGAGAGAAGTGAAAGAAAGAGGATGTCTGATCAATTTAAGGGAACTCTCTATGTTTAGAGCCTTCTTATCTAATCATTTTCTTGTCAGGCTGCCTAGTCCTTTCAGACAGGCTATCATTGCACCGTCAGACTACTTCTGAGTTTATTATATCATATTTCAGGGTTATAGTGGTATTTATAGCTTTATCAATACTAAGACACATGGCAGGATGCAGACAAATGTAATTGATACCCACTATGAGACATGCGTCTGATTTAGCCAGTGGTTGTGCTATAGCAGAACTCCCACAAATAGCAGTTTACTAATGACAGCCTTGAAGAAAAGTGTGATTTTTTTATTCCATGTGTGTTAGCTTTAATGCATAGTGTACTTCTAAAAGTTGACTGTAATTAAAATGTTGTTAATTTAAAATGCCTCCAACTAGCAGTTCATGGTTTTCTGTTACACTAATAATGTTACACTGTAAAAAATGATTGTAACTTCATTGGTAAAAGACTAAAAATTATACAGTAAAAACCTGTTCATTGGTTAACGATAAGTTCCCTCACAATATATGATGAAAAATGTAATCAATCTAATAAGACATTTCATGTAATTTTACAGTAAAATACAGAATTATTCCTCACTGTGTCTCAAAACGATGTACATGAATCTTACTAAGCTTAATGCGTTTTTTTGAGTTGATGCGGGCGTTGACTCTGTTGCATGGATCGCCTCAGAATTTGCCTTTGAATAGCGCATGCTCTCCATGGGCTTATCGGATAATGAGGTGACTCATGAATGACTGACATCTCTTTCTTTTCAAACAGATTATATAAACAGAGAATATGTTATCAATTTGACTTACGTTATTTAAAACCTGACATTTCAACGTTTGTTTAGACATTTGTCGTATGTTTGTGTGATAAGTATTCACTAAGTTACAGTTTTCTAACGGGTATCAGAATGGACCTCATTGAGAAAGAGACTGCAGATAGCGCATCATGTTACTTTTCTTTCTTTTGCAAAAAGCACAACTTTTTGTTTTTAATGTGAGTAACAACTGAAAGAAGACATTCCACAGTTTTTAATGATTAATAATAATTTTAATAATTAATGATTATTTTGAGTCTCTTTCACATTGGTAAGAAAAAAACCGAGATGTTATCGACGGCGCGACTGCCGATCCCTGGGAGTTAAATGTATATTTTTGGCAGTGAAAAAGAACAAGTCATCTTATAATTTACAATGAAAAACTGTAAATTGAATTCCCTGTGTGACACGTCACATTGATGTCTTTTCATTGAAATCCTAAAATGTTGCTACTCAATTTTTTTACCGTAAATTTGAAAAAAAAAATTGTATCCACAAATTTTGAAAAAAAATTGTATCCACTGCATTGAAATAAATCCACTAATACAACATTATCATGGATGATGGCAAATATTAGAAAATATATGATTGCTGAATGCCATGTAATAATTATTTAAAAAAGCTGAATTCAGCTGTATTAGACAAGTGAAAAAATTACACAGTAACTGATAAAACTGTTTTCAGGTTTCATATTATTTATTGTGACAACATTTCATCCATATTTGCAGAACATTATTGTATACACATTAGTGTATGAGTACGTATTTGTATAAATGTGCAAATGAAAACTTCTGGAAGCACAGCACAAAGGTGTCATCTTCAGTCCTTTGTTACAGTCTTAATTTGCATCAGCTCATTTGCTTACAGTGACCTTGATATGTTAGGATTGTTGCAGCTTCTTCTAACAATCACCTTGGGAAATGTGTGGTTTGGCATGAGGATGGCACATATTTAACATAACACCATTTTACCTCTATCAAAGGGCAAAAGACACCTACAAGCCCATTCAGTCAACTCAAATTAACGTAAGATGTACAAATCTGAAGGGGTTAGAAAACACGACCCTGAGGAACACACTTACATAAATGCTTGAATCTATTTTCGTCATAGTGTCTTCCTCCCCCCTTATTCTCTTTCTCATGCTTGTGGCCAAAGGCTTTTCATGCGTAAGTGTGGCCTTTATTCAGGAGCTATAGTTTGGGGTCATGGCACAAGAAAACTACACATTTTTACTTGCCTTGAAAAGAAAGAATTGCATTGCCCATAAAATAGCCTACATATCATGACCATTGTTGTTGTTGTTAATCTATATGAAGAAAATTAATCTGATTTTTACTTCTGAAAGCTGACTATTACGCTCTGTGCCAGAGAGAGTTGCCTTTAATGAACAGAATCACAAAAACTGGAAGACAAAAAGAGGATTATTAAAACCATATCTCCAATTTTTCCACAGCGGTTTTGTGCTGAAATTGCCAACAGAGGGAGAATAAATTCAGAGAAAGGAGCAGACCATATTAAAGACATATCTCACACTGCTTATGAAAGTCTCAGCTGTTTGTGATAAACCAACATAATTTGGTTTTATTAGTTTACTTATTCTCATCATATAATGAAATTATTTGTGGGAAACAATTTTTCACACCTGCATTCATAATAGATTGTAATATATTAAGCTTTTGTGTAACATCATGTATGGGAATGCATCAGGTTAGTGCACTACACATACAATTCTCTATTGCTGTCATATATCATTGGCTTAATGTATGAAGGAAACCACCCCCGTCTTTCAGTTGGTACTGTCTAATCGTATTGGTCTGCCCAGAGATGACACCTCTGATTTTTCCCATGTGGATGTGGGAGGAGGATTATGAGCTCTGCTGGCTGTCACTAATGCATATGATTGATTGGCAGCTTAATGTCATTATCGGAATATTACACTTTTGATGCCAATGGATTTTCATTGAGCACGCTTAGCTACTCACATCTGATGGGTGTGAATCTGACTCACACCACACATCTGATCAATGCATTAAGGAAACCCCTTTCCTGAGCTATTTAGAAAATATCAAATGATTTAGTAGTACTTAATATTAATTCCCAAAATATTTGTAATGTGCAGGTAAATAGTTTGTAAATAGCTTTTTTAATGAAAGTTGTTGGAACATCAGAAATATCTAAGGAATCAAACGCTATACCAAAGTATAGTGATAGTATCAGATGGTGATTTAAAATATATACCATGGTGTTTACATGGTACTTCAAGGAATATCATGGGATTGCTATGATCTATGTCCAAAAATCTGAAAGATTTTGATATTTTTATTAGTGAACCAAGTCATTTTACTGTATATTAACTGACTTAAATTTTGTGAGTGTAAATGGCTTCATCCCTACAGTGGCCTACAGAGCTCAACGTGCTGCAACTGAAGAAAACACATGCAAATAGAAAAAAAACCCCGAGCAAATTAAAAAACATCTTCATCAGTTTGACAACTGATGCTGCAAATACTCACAACACAATCTAATACATGAAACGCACAGCATCAGGATGTTAAAGGATTAGTTTACCCAAAAATGAAATTTCTGTCATTAAGTACTTGCCCTCATGTCGTTCATGTCGTAAGACCTTCGTTCATCTTCTGAACACAAATTAAGATATTTTTGTTGAAATCTGAGGGTTTCTGAACCACACATGAGTAGCAACACCATTGCACGCTTATGACTCAGTATTGGCCGACACTGTACACGTGAAGCAGCACGACGCATGTATGTAATGCTGACGCAGGAGCTGGTCAATAATGAGTCAGCGCTCTGACGTAGAACCCGGAAGCGCTGCACTGTGTTTACAACATCAACAGCAAAGGAGACTGACAGGGAAGAGAAGAAATTGTTGAATAAAGTCTTTACTTTTGGTTTTTTTTTTGTGCACAAAAAGTATTCTCGTCGCTTCATAACATTAATGTTAAACCACTGTAGTCACATGGACTATTTTAACCATGTCTTTACTACCTTTCTGGGCCTTAAAAGATGCAATTACGTTACTGCCTATGTGTGGTTCAGAAACCCTCGGATTTCATCAAAAATATCTTAATTTGTGTTCCGAAGATGAACAAAGGTCTTATGGGTTTGGAACGACATGAGGGTGAGTAATTAATAATGGAAATTTCATTTTTGGGTGAACTAATCCTTTAAAATAAATAAAAAAACATCGACAACACCACTGATGAGTAGAAATTGAAACATTTCCATTGTGGTTTGTGCTATTTGCAGTGTGTTTCTGTATTTGGTTGCGTTGTGAGTAATATGATGAAGACTGTATGATTTAAAATATTTATCTTTGAAACACTATGAAAGTGAATAGCAGACACAGCAATGCCAGTCAACCATAGATATCTATGGGTACAATATGCGTCACATCACATGACTAAACATGCATCATCATTTTAGAATACCATTCACAGTTCACACTACAACGCAAAAAAATGTGATTCCAAATTTATCCACTTGGGAGAGCGTATTCAAAAATTTTTGCTGAACAAAAATGCTGTTTCAGTGTGGACAAAAGGCCAAAATCTAGAGAAAAAGATTCAAATTTATCAGATTAATGTGGACGTAGCCCATAACTGAACCATATTTAACATTATTGCTCAATCACAATCCCACATTCTCTCCAAGATCACAGTATCCTTTCCAAGACATTAAACACCCACTGCATGATACTCCGATGTTCAAAAGAAGCCAGCTGAAGCTGCTGAAAGCACAAGTCAGTGATCTTCATGTAAGCGTCCAGCCATTTGTGTACAGCAGAGAGCAGCGGCGTTCTAACAAACTCATGATGCAGTGGGCGAGCACAGGGGCAGCTCGTGGCTGCTGTGTTTTGTTGTTTGCTCGTTGCTTGGTTACCTGTTGAACATCATGCAGTGTCATTGCCTGTGCCTCTCTCCTACTCAAACCTACAGAATGCTCTTCAACAGCCTTGAAAGCAATCAAAAGAAGAAAAAAAACATCATCTAAAGTCATGGCAACAGATGCACCTGCAGAAGCTGCTGCAACATAATCCTGTTACCAAGTCAATTAGTATTTTTAGAGATTTCAGTTCAATGTGTGGTAAACAATGTATCTTTTTACTCACAGGATTAGTCTTTCTTACATTTTGGTTTAGTTTTTCATTCCTTAAAGGGTTAGTTCACACAAAAAAGAAAATAATGTCATTTATTACTCATGTCGTTATACACCCGTAAGTCCTTCGTTCATCTTCAGAACACAAATTAAGATATTTTTGATGAAATCCGACGGCTCAGCATGAGGCCACTATTGAGAGCAAAGCCACCGAACCTCTCAAGATCCATAAACGTACTAAAAACATATTTAAAACAGTTTATGTGAGTTCAGTGGTTCTACCTTAATATTATAAAGTGACAAGAATACTTTTTGTGCGCCAAAAAAAAACCAAAACAACGACTTTTCAACAATATCTCATAATGGCCGATTTCAAAACACCGCTTCTGAGCTTTATGAATCTTTTGTTTTGAATTAGTGATTCGGATCTCCTATCAAACGGCTAAACTGCTGAAATCACGTGACTTTGGTGCTCCGAATCACTGATTCAATTTGTAAAGCTCCGAAGCAGTGTTTTGAAATTTGCCATCACTAGATATTGTTGAAAAGTCATTATTTAGTTTTTTGGGGTTTTTTTTGCGCACAAAAAGTATTCTTGTTGCTTTATAATATTAAGGTAGAACCACTGTACTCACATGAACTGTTTTGAATATGTTTTTAGTACCTTTATGGACCTTGAGAGGTTCAGTGGCTTTGCTCTCAATAGAGGCCTCACTGAGCCACACTGTAAAAAGTAATACGTTATATCTACTCCATAAAATTTTGGCAACAGATTACAAGCAATATTAATAATTAAATTCAACAAATAGAGTTGAGTTAGAATTAATCAAATTGATTCCTTAAATGTCAACCATTTAAAACAAGTAAAATTTAAACAAAAATATCTGAATAACAGACAGACATCAAAGATGAATTAAGAACTTTTTATTTTTTATTGCCAACATTGAAGACACCTGATGATAACAAGTAGAATCACTGAAGGAAAGAGAAACATAAGAATTAACTGAGGTTTAGATGTTGATGCTGATTTTATTGAAAATGTTTGGTCGCCATTATGGTGATGAGTGTTTCGTTTAGTTGGTCAGTTTGACTTTGCTTTTTATGTCAGTTTGTGCTTTTTGTAATGGTGTTTGCTAATTTTACACATTTTAAATGGTTGACTTTTAAAGAACTAAATTGATTAATTTTAACTAATGCTTATATGTTGAATTTAATTAATAATATTGCTTGTAATCTGTTGCCACAATTTTACTGAGTAGATAGAGCATATTACTTTTACAGTGCATCGGATTTCATCAAAAATATCTTAATTTGTGTTTCGAAGACGAACGAAGGTCTTACAGGTGTAGAACGACATGAGGGTGAGTAATTAATGACAGAATTTTCATTTTTGGGTGAACTAACCCTTTAATGATACATCATTGATGAAAATGGTACATCATTTGAATTGTCTGCTAATCATTAGTAATAGAAAGTTTAACAGTAAATGGGGTCAGAATTAAAATTATGAATGTTGAGTGCTGCTGTAGTTTAAAACATTACGGAACATTGACATGAATCATGTGAAAGGACCTTAACCTTCCTAATGCATTTAAAAACTGCTGACACATTTTGCATTTGTATTTCAAGAACAATAGAAGTAATAATTATGAAATTACATATAAAGATGTATTTAAGTAATTTTATTGGAATTAAGTGTCCGGAAACATTGCATGCAGTTCACACGCAAGTATATTCTTATAAAGTATGTTATTTTCGTGATAAGTGCTCTTTTTAAAGTATGCCAAAGTGTTCACAAGGGTCCTTAAGTCTACTTTTTTTTCACAGGGTCACATTTCTGCTTTTAAGGCCCTGTCCACACGAACACGGGTATTTTCAAAACTGCAACTTTTTCTATGCAGTTTGGCCGTTCGTCCACACGCAAACGCAGTATCAGGTCACTGAAACCGAACTTTTTTGAAAACTCCTGCCAGGGAAACTCCGGTTGCGGTGTTGTTGTGTAGACGGTGAAACCGGAGATTTTGGCTTGTGACATCAGAACTGGAACTGGTAATAACCTTTTTTCCAGGCTTCTGATTGGCCAACATGGCTTTATGGTTAGGGATGTATCGCCACCTGTTGGTTTGGCATGCTCTTGACAGCGCTTCATATCGTGTTTTTGCATTTTCATGTGGACACAATTTTTTTTTAAAACGAAGGATATATAAATACCTGTGTACGTGTGGACTAGGCCTAAATCCTTCAAAAATTAGACCCATTTACTTCCGTTGTAAGTCCCTCACCTCTCCATTTAGCTCATATTTTGTAGTGTGAAAGCAGTGCTTACAGCATGAGGCCTTCTGATGAGATATGTAGCAGCCAGCAAGGGAAGAGGAGGGTAGGGAAGCTGTCATCCTAAATGTAAGCAAAGGATTTGTTTTGCTCTTCCACTTCCTGTTCCTCCTCAACAGCCTGATACCCACTGGCTTTGGGGCGGGCATCATGGGTCCATTACACATTAAGAAATAACATGCTCACAGCTCATCTCTCTGACAGAAATGTGAAGTAATAGTCTGAGGCAGTCCTTTGATCCTGGGCGGAGGCGTTTACAGCTGTTCCGCATGGATAATGCATTCTCTCAGAATGGCACATTAAATAACACTGAACGAAGCTCTGGGCTGTTTAAATTTTTATATCCCTGACTGGGGTGGGGTGTGAAGGGGATTTAACTGAGAGTTAGTTAAGATGTCAAAAGATGACTTTTTTTATTAACCCTACTAAAGCATAAGAGAGATGTTACAGTTTTCTGGTGGAGCAGGCAATTGCACTTGATATTTTGTGTTGGATTAGATTAGATTATGATGAGTTCTTTGGCTGGTGTAAAAGTCTATGATAATCAATCAGATTTTTTTATTGGTTTGATTGATTGACTGATGAGAACTTACTGATTGACTGGCAGAATGAATGATGGATGGATGGATGGAGATACACAACTGTAATGCGGTCAATAAACCTGCTGTGTATTCTTGCTGTGTATTTATAGAAAATGATCCCCTTTGTCTCAGCCAATTAGAATCAATGATTCAAATGGGGTGGTATAAGTGGACAGCAGTGGTGTTTTGTGTTCTTTGAGGGAAGTCAAGCTATTTCTCCAAACAAAAGCTGTTTCTTGATGTAAATTAATATGACCTATTTCTCAGCACTAGATAGAGAGTGGTCCAGACAGGAGCAGTGTGACTCAGTCCACTAGGAGGTTCAGACCTATACGATCCTACACTAAAGTGTGCTGGCATGCAGGAATTCTGGGACACAGCAGCAGACACATCAGGCTAAATGAACAATGGCAAGAAGAAAGAATACAACCTGTGGACTTCCTTCTCTCTCTCTCTCTCTTAGTGTATGTGTGTGTGTCAAATAAACCATGTAGTTTCACAGAACCTGATTTCACCAAGCGCAACATGTTCTTGGATCCTGGAACAGCATTCTAATCAACCAATCACATTTGAGGGACAAGTTTACAGTTTATGTCAAGTTTAGGCTTAAGGCAGGAACACACCAAGCCGATGCTGATGAACTAGTTTCAACAATACTGTCTAGCTTCCTTTGAAGTTGCACTGAAAAAGACTAGGCATTGTTTTTATTCCACTATATTGACTTCGTCAGCTAAATTCACTGTTAGATTAGATCGATTGCACTAGCTATTCACTCGAAACATAGCATGCTGAGGACATCTGCTGGTTAAAGTCATGTAAATGCAACAAGAACAGAAAAAAAGATGTTGTACACACTTTAAAACTGCAGTGCGTGAGCTTAGAATAAACAGGCCGTTATCGTTCGTTGGTGTGGACGCAAATATAGTTATCGTTCTTGGTGTGAACAGGCCTTTAGGGGTAGTTATATGGTTAGGAGGATTAAATGTTCGGACTGGAATGTTGTTCCAGGTCAACAAAATATGTTGACCCAGGAATGCATTTAACTCGGCAAAATCAGGACATGCATGTAGATTTGTAGGCCTCTCATTGGCAAAGTTCTCCCAATCTCACTGTGAGAGAGGGGAAAATGAGGCCTATAAGATTCACTGCTGACTCCAAATGAAATGTGGTTTATTGATGTGCGAAAGAATCCAGTCACGATATGTCCGTATACTGGGCAGAAGTAGACAGGAAATCAGTACCGTGCTGCAGCTCACCTGGGAGCACTTCAATCAAACTCTCTCTGCTTCATTTATTAAACATCTTCTATCTCCGTCTGGAACCATTAAGAATGACAAGAGTAAGACCGGCAATGAAGAATCCACTGAGCACTTTTATTCTCTCTACGAGCAAATTAAATTAGTTTTTGTCTTATCATTTTGAATCATTTTCTCATCAGTGTCATAAACACCGTTAAGTTCACAAATAAAGCAAAATGACGTATAAAGGGTCACTAAAGGCTAAAAAATATGCAAGTGCACTAAAGCATTTGTTCCAATATCCAATATATTCATAATATCATTCTGTTTTTTGGGGAGTTGCACCACATGACATACTACAGCCTCAACTTTACCTTGTCATACCAAGGACTTGTTGACCTTGGCACACAGTCATGAAGGTCTGAAAGGGTCCTTTCTATCATATAATTTCCTGTTTTAAAACATAAAATTTTGTTAGTTGCATGACTTTGAATTGGTGGACAAATGTTTTTCAAATATTAATAAGCAGCGGAGCAGTGTTGTTTCTAAGAAACTATTTAATAAGCTTTTCTTTTCTTTTTGTTATCAGAACAGTTGTATCACCTGACCATTTCTGACTTTATGCCATTCAAAAAATATCTAAATGAATATTATTACAGAAATCACAGACATCAGAGAAGACACAAAGTTGTTGTATGTGTCAATATTTTTTTAATTATGCATTCAGATACTTCACTATTTAATATCTACTGACAAACAGTAGTTCTAACCCTGAAATCCTAGAATCATCTCCGGTCCTGCATTGTATTATGAATAACATTGCATTATCCAATATCTGGCCTAAATCTAACCCTCATATTTGCAATTAAAATACCATAATCATATGCAGCAGTGTAAAAAGTCTGATCTTTCACAGTAGGTGTGCTTTGATTTCATTTCCCCCTTGAACAGTCGCACTTTCTCCCTCACTCTACCTTAGCAGTGTTAATCCTAACCACTTCACACTTAAAACTCCTCATGTAGTATATAAAATGGCTTGCGATCACATGATGAGCCGTTAAAGAGCTCTGAATGAGGCTAAATTAGATGGAGCATGCATAGTAAGAGACGCAGGTGTTGCCTCACAATGACTGAGACGTGAACTAAGGCTGGTGTGAATGAGTCTTTACAACAGCCCATATGGCAAACCAAGCACATCGTCTTCCACTCAATAGTGCTCACTCTGCTTGCAGCACTCTGTTGTTTCTACGTCCCTACAATCTGTCATTGCAATTACACACAAATGAAGCCATTACAAGAGCACAAACCAAGATAGATGGAGTGTGTGTAGGGGTATCTGCGGGCAATCATTCATGTGCTCATTGCAGAATGACGCAGTCAATAAGTGGATTCAATTAATTGGCATTAAATCACACAGCCAGATGACTGCCATCAGAGTGATGACTATTAAGCATTCTTTCCTCTCTATCTCTCTCTCTCTGTGGGGATTATCTCATTACGGTCTTTAGGCCAGCACCTGCTCTCTCATTGCCTGCATCTCACCTCTAGGTCTTTTACCAAATTTCTTCTCTTTATATGGAAAGAAGAAATACAAATGTCTGGGCACAAGCACTGAGTACACAGAGAAACGTCATGGTCTCAGATAAGGCCTAAACACACAATCCTGCGAACTCTGGCAATGGTGAGAAGTTTTTTTGGCTTTGCTGAAAATTAAACATCCTCTTCTGAACAGTTGAGAATTCACAGCCCTGGTAAGAAAGAAGTGCGCTTAATTGTATTGAATGTGCACTTGTTGTGTTCTTCAAGTCTTACAAGTATATATATTTAAAGATGACCTATTATGCCCCTTTTGACAAGATGTAATATGAGTCTCTGGTGTCCCCAGAATGTGTCTGTGAAGCTTCAGCTCAAAATACCCCACAGATCATTTATTATAGCTTGTCAAATTTGCCTCGATTTGGGTGTGAGCAAAATCAAGCTGTTTTTGTGGGTGGGTTGCTTTAAATGCAAATGAGCTCGTGCTACCTGTCGCCAAGCTCGCTCATCATTCCAATATACTGAGGCATACATAATACAGAAGCTCACACAGCAAATATAATGTTAAATGTCTTAATGCTAAGGGGCATTGTTAGGCACAATGTGGAGCTGTTATAAATTCACTGTAAACCACAGCTTCACAGGGCTTATTGCTTTTATAAAACAGCAGTAAGCTTCAATTAACAAAATCAATAGAAAACAAACATGTTTACTTAGGCAAACATCCAAGGGGGACTCAAGATGACAAAATACACATAAAAAAAAAGAAGAAAATAGTTTTCACTCTCTTGGAAAACCTGAATACATGAGGTATAGCCTAATTTCAAAAGATTTCTAGACCTGAAAAAGTTATGTACATTAAAGGTGCAGTATGTAATATTCACAGCTAGTGGCTGAAATGGGTACTGCAGTCCAAAATCAAAATATTGGAGAGAGTTGTTTTACTGCTGTATTTTCCGCCAACTGGCAACTCTGGATGTTCGAAATTCTATTGGGTAAATTGGCAGTGGGTGGGATCACACAGACCGAACAAAAAAAGACATTCCAACACAGAAAGCACATTTTAAAGTAGAATAACTAGCTGTGGCATTGTTTTTCAAAGAAACAACTATGTGAACTTAGCATGTTTCCTATATCTACAAACATATTATGGTATTTTTATGCTTTAGTACGGTAAAAAAAAAATAAAAAAAAAAATACATACAGCACCTTTAATAAAATCATGTTGAAGTATTCTCTAGCCCTGTAACATTGATGTATTCTTCAGGCCTCTGTATTTCTTAACTCAAAATTCTCTGGCCCTCTTTAAGACTCAGTATTCGTTGAGAAGAAAGTATAAGGAGGTTCGGTCTCAGGTCAGTGCATCTGGACAGCAGCAGCAAAGAGTGAAGCTCCTCTCAGGAGAAATAACAGTCTGAAGGAGAACTAGACTTCTAACACACTGTCTTTCTGAGCAGCACTTTTCTCAGATGGCACTTTGGGAGCAAATTCAATCTGGACAGGCTGAGAACCAATATCACTGACATATTTTAAGAAATGCCAGTGCAAGTGGCTTTCAGTTAAAACAGCTAAAACATGCATTATAGTCTAGGACTAGATTAAGCCTTGTCTGTGAAACCGGGGGAGACTCTTTTATTACTCTTAGTCATAATAAGATTTCAACATCATTTACACATGAGCATATGCACAGAGCATCATTAAATTAACTGTAATGAGGCATTATATAAAACTTGCATTAGTACGAGAGAATGAATGCATAATGATGGAAATGGAAACAGGGAAGATTAATCATGTCATTCACATGCAAAATGATAACTGTCTGGTATGTAGATGCCCAAGTTAAAAATGATTGAGACAGTGAGTCCAAACAGAGGAAAGTTTGGACTTGAAAGTCAGAAGTCGGTGTATTGCAGTGTGTGTGTGTGTGTGTGTGTGTGTGTGTGTGTGTGTGTGTGTTTGTTGTGAACAGACTTTTGGTTAATGTGTGTGTGTGTGTGACGGTAAATAGAGAAAAGACATGCATGCACTGGAGCACAACTCTTTGATGAAAGACCAGAGACCAGAGCTGCTTCCCTCAGGATGACCACAGACATTAATTAATCCACAGACAGACCAAACAAAAAGACACACACACACACACACAGAGAGAGAGAGAGAGAGAGCGAGAGAGAGAGAGAGAGTCAGGTCTCTAGCCCAATAAAGGAGCCGTAGATTTCCACATTCACTCCAGCCCACAGGGAAGCAAAAAGAGTGAGTGAAATTGATGGAAAGACAACAGAATATGAGAAATTGAGACAAAGAATAAGAGAGATATACAGACAGAGATATACAGATATACATGGACTTCAAGCTCAGTCACTATATAAGTGTCACTACTATAACAACTATCAAGCTAAAAGTCAAAAATAAAAATGTAAATAAACATTTAAATCATTTTTAAAAATGTAGTCAAATATAACAATAACACACACACATTGACAATTGATTATTCTAAAAAAAATTTTAAAGATCCTATAAAGTAAAAATTGGAGTTTTGTGCCTTTAGTTCTTGTCTATTAGCTTTGAGGCCATCTAGTGTATGCTAGAGTACTGTAAAGGCAGGAACACACCAAGCCGACGCCGATGAACTAGTGGCGACGAAAGCAGACTGTAGGGTTGGCTCACGTCAGCAGCGTCTGTGTCCAAAGTTGGCCTGACATACCGAACTCCACCAAGGCTGCATTTATTTAATTAAAAATACAGTAAAAACAGTAATATTGTGAAATAGTATTACAATTTAAAATAACTGTTTTCTGTTTGAATATATTTTATAAAGTAATTTATTCCTGTGATCAAACCTGAATTTTCAGCATCATTACTCGTCTTCAATTTCACATGATCTTCAGAAATCATTCTAATATGCTGATCTGCTGCTCAAGAAACATTTATTGTGTACAATTGTACAAAATATTTATGTACAATATTTTTTTTCAGGATTCTTTGATGAATAGAAAGTTCAAAAGAACAGCATTTATTTGAAATATAATCTTTTGTAACATTATAGATGTCTTTACTGTCACTTTGATCGATTTAATGCATCCTTGCTGAATAAAAGTATTAATTTCTTTTAAAAAACAATTAAAACAAAAATTCTTACTGACCCCAAACTTTTGAACAGTAGTGTATAATGTTACAAAAGCTTTGTATTTCAGATAAATGCTGTTCTTTTGAACTTTCTATTCATCAAGGAATCCTGAAAAAAAAAAGTACACAACTGTTTTCAACATTGATAATAATCATAAATGTTTCTTGAGCAGCAAATCATCATAGTAGAATGATTTCTGAAGGATCATGTGACACTGAAGACTGGAGTAATGATGCCATCACAGAAGTAAATTACTTTATAAAATATATTCAAACAGAAAACAGTTATTTTAAATTGTAATACTATTTCACAATATTACTGTTTTTACTGTATTAATGAAATAAATGCAGCCTTGCTGAGCAGACGAAACTTCTTTTAAAAACATTAAAAATCTTACCGTGTCCAAACTTTTGACTGATAGTGTATATATATTTTACAGCTATTCAGTTATTATCATCATTAGACCCTACAGCAAGATCTGCAGTAAATGATATAGCACACATCACAGGACTATGACGGCCAGACCCAGTTTTAGGAAATGTTAGTTATGTCCTGTCAGGAGAAAACCACTTTACCTGTGAATATGCTGATCACTGATTCAGCTCAAGCAGAGCAAAGCAGAGATCTGAAAATTACTGCTGGATAGCCCTGACAACCCCCCGCTGTCCTGTCTGGACCAGTATATGCTTTTGGGAAAGCTCACTGTGTACAGTTTGTGTTTTCAGAATGTTGCCTGACAAATTTTTAAAGTGAAAAAATGACGTGATTTAATCTGAACCTTTTTTTTTTATCCTTTGAAGCTATCTCTGAGAACAGTTTGACACTTTTTATGACAGGGTTGTGTGTTTAATGCAAGTCTTTTGAAATGCTAGTTTAGATTTCTAAACTCAAATATTCTGCATCGGTGACTAACATTTTCAGAATATTTTAACAGGTTTGTCTTATGACCTTTTTCTTCTTGTTCTCCAATCACAGCGGAGCTGGAGCATGCTCAGAGAGTACCGGAGGCGGAGCCTGTTCAGCCACAGGTAAAACTAAAGGACAGGCAAAAGTTCTTTGAAGAGGCTTTTCAGCAAGACATGGAACACTACCTGTCCACAGGATACCTACAGATTGCAGAAAGAAGAGGTGAGCTATGCCCATGCCCTCGGCTCAAACCTAAACCAGATCAAAATATGCTAGACACTAATACAAACAGATGCTGTTTTAAAAAAAAAGGCTAATGTAGATATGCTGTATCCTTATGTACAACCTAACATACCTTTTTATATTCCTGGGAAATGTCTCTTTAGATGTTCTGGTACAAAAAAAACTCAGCAGTCATTATTACAAATAAAAGTGCCAGGCCCACAGCACCCAACATATTCGATTGGAAAGGCTGTTCCCAGCCCTGAAGTGTTGCTTCCACCTGGTCAATTTGTTTTAAATGACTCAGGGGTCAGCTGGAGGGCAGGAGTTGGAGTTGGATCAACAAGGCCAATGGGTAATGCTGATAAAATGGCAGATAAACTACACTGAAGCAGCAAATGGAAGGATAGACAGCTGGGGCTAAGATCAGCCAATGGGTCATTAAGAGGACGGGGCTAGCAAAAGCCAGTACATCACTAAGATGACAGGGCAAAAGAAGGCAAGGTTAGGACCAGTGGGGGAAATAAAGAAGGCGGGGCTGGGATCAGCCAGCGGGTTATTAAAAAAGAGGGGCAAAGATCAGCCAAAGGATCATAGAGAAGGCGTGGCTAGGATTGGCCAGCGGTTCATAAAGAAGGCAGGCTATGATTGGCCATTGGGTCATTAAGAAAGAAGGACTAGGATCAGCCAGTGGGTCATGAAGGATCATCCAGCAGGCCATAAAGAAAACGGGCAAGGACCGGGGCGCAAAACTCAGTTCCTGGAGAGCCACAGCTCTGCAGAGTTTAGTTTCAACCCTGCTCCAACACACATAAGCCTGAAGGACTTGCTGGATCAGATGCGTTTAATTAAGGTTGAAGCTAAACTCTGCAGAGCTATGGACTTCCTGGAATTGAGTTTTGCACCCCTAGGATCGGGGTTATGATTGGCCATCAGCTCATATAGGGCTAGGATGAGGCAGTGGGTAATTAAGAAAGCAGGGCTTGGAGCATCAAGCTGGTAATAAAGAAGATGAGGCTAGGATTGGCCAGTAGGTCGTTAAGAAGGCAGGGCTAGAATTGGCCATTGGGTCATAAAGAGATCGGGTCTAGTATCAGCCAGTGGGTTATTAAGAAGGCGGGGTTAAGATCAGCAAGTGTGTCATTAAGAAGGAGGGGCTAAGGTCAGCCATTGGGTCATAAAGAAAAGGCCACTGGGTCATTAAGAAGGCGAGGCTATGGGCAGCATGGTGGGAATATATGTCAATCCTCTCTTAACCCTTTATTTTAAAGGGTATTATTTTTGGAGTATGGACTGGAACTGTATAGGAAGAGTGTTTTGGTGGAATTCCTGTCAAAGCTTGACACTGAATGTATGAGTGTGCAGTTGTGTTTGTATCTAAGTACTGTAAAAGGGGAGCTAACACGTCTCTCTCTTTGCTGTCCACCTCCCTGTGCCGCTGCGCTCTTACACAACCTTGAGGTACGCAGTTCACCGCTCTGCTTACTGATGTCACGCTCACACACGCACATGTGACGGGCATGCCTCACGCCGCAGTCTGTGTTTGTGAAGCATGTGCTAATGACATCACAGCGTCAACATGACTGCAAGGTGACGAATCCAGGACATAGCTTAGACATAAAATGAGATCTGACATAACCAAATTTGCAGTTCTATTTGACAAGAGTTGACTCAAGAACTCTGTCCGCAGAGATGGGAACTCCTTGCGTTAACGTTCATCCTGGACTCAAATCCTTGATACATATTAATGATTGAAGTATGAGGTTGCATTTATTGATGCTGTTGCTCTTCCTTTGGTTCACAGAGACAATAGGAAGCATGTCATCAATGGAGGTGAACGTGGACATGCTGGAGCAAATGGATCTGATGGATATGTCTGACCACGAGGCGTTGGATGTCTTTCTCAACTCTGGTGGTGAGGACAACAGCGTGGCCTCACCGATGCTGGGTATACACACACATTGTGATATTTCAAAATCATCAATCTACAGGTGCTGGTCATATAATTAGAATATCATCAAAAAGTTGATTTATTTCACTAATTCCATTCAAAAAGTGAAACTTGAATATTATATTGATTCATTACACACAGACTGATATATTTCAAATGTTTATTTCTTTTAATTTTGATGATTATAACTGACAACTAAGGAAAATCCCAAATTCAGTATCTCAGAAAATTAGAATATTGTGAAAAGGTTCAATATTGAAGACACCTGGTGTCACACTCTAATCAGCTAATTAACTCAAAACACCTGCAAAGGCCTTTAAATGGTCTCTCAGTCTAGTTCTGTAGGCTACACAATCATGGGGAAGACTGCTGACTTGACAGTTGTCCAAAAGACGACCATTGACACCTTGCACAAGGAGGGCAAGACACAAAAGGTCATTGCAAAAGAGGCTGGCTGTTCACAGAGCTCTGTGTCCAAGCACATTAATAGAGAGGCGAAGGGAAGGAAAAGATGTGGTAGAAAAAAGTGTACAAGCAATAGGGATAACCGCACCCTGGAGAGGATTGTGAAACAAAACCCATTCACAAATGTGGGGGAGATTCACAAAGAGTGGACTGCAGCTGGAGTCAGTGCTTCAAGAACCACTACGCACAGACATATGCAAGACATGGGTTTCAGCTGTCGCATTCCTTGTGTCAAGCCACTCTTGAACAACAGACAGCGTCAGAAGCGTCTCACCTGGGCTAAAGACAAAAAGGACTGGACTGCTGCTGAGTGCTATGTTCTCTGATGAAAGTAAATTTTGCATTTCCTTTGGAAATCAGGGTCCCAGAGTCTGGAGGAAGAGAGGAGAGGCACACAATCCACGTTGCTTGAGGTCCAGTGTAAAGTTTCCACAGTCAGTGATGGTTTGGGGTGCCATGTCATCTGCTGGTGTTGGTCCACTGTGTTTTCTGAGGTCCAAGGTCAACACAGCCTTATACCAGGAAGTATCAGAGAACTTCATGCTTCCTGCTGCTGACCAACTTTATGGAGATGCAGATTTCATTTTCCAACAGGACTTGGCACCTGCACACAGTGCCAAAGCTACCAGTACCTGGTTTAAGGGCCATGGTATCCCTGTTGTTAATTGGCCAGCAAACTCGCCTGACCTTAACCCCATAGAAAATCTATGGGGTATTGTGAAGAGGAAGATGCGATATGCCAGACCCAACAATGCAGAAGAGCTGAAGGCCACTATCAGAGCAACCTGGGCTCTTATAACACCTGAGCAGTGCCACAGACTGATCGACTCTATGCCACGCCGCATTGCTGCAGTAATTCAGGCAAAAGGAGCCCCAACTAAGTATTGAGTGCTGTACATGCTCATACTTTTCATGTTCATACTTTTCAGTTGGCCAAGATTTCAAAAAATCCTTTCTTTGTATTGGTCTTAAGTAATATTCTAATTTTCTGAGATACTGAATTTGGGATTTTCCTTAGTTGTCAGTTATAATTATCAAAATTAAAATAAATAAACATTTGAAATATATCAGTCTGTGTGTAATGAATGAATATAATATACAAGTTTCACTTTTTGAATTGAATTAGTGAAATAAATCAACTTTTTGATGATATTCTAATTATATGACCAGCACCTGTATATATTTACTCACTCTGTAGATGTGTTCGTTCTGCACTCTAACATATAATTAGTTGTGTTTACTTAGAAAACCAGTGAAAACTCATTGCCGCAAATTTAACAAGTAAATTAGCTCACCATTTTTGAGTTGATAGTAGAGGTAACTAGAAGTACTTAAAAAAAAACGAGTTTTGGTAAACACTGAACTCAAATTTTCTTTACAAGCTTGTTCACATTACTAGACAAATATGTTGAAACTGAATGCCATACATTTCTTACAGATGTTTTACTCAAAGTTGTTGTTAATACAGAGACATACAAAAGTGTCAGGACAACAATGGACCGTGCATTTATTTGTATTTATTAAATTGCAAATACTGTTCAAATACTTTATGTATTTAAAATTTAACTGAATTACTTAAAAATAAAAACATAAATTTAACTAATTAGCTAATAGACATCATTGCAACACAGTTATTGCCTTTAAATAAAGCAACATGCAGCAGTGTTGCATGGTCTTCTCCTGGAACAAATCACATGTTCTGCTCTTCAGCACAATGGTAAACTCACAAAACTCAACAGAAACCATTTAAATCCCAACTGGAGAACATAACATAAAACACTAACAGATCTCTCAAGATCTCAGCAGAGGATGAGTAAACAACCATTACCAGCTTAAATTATTACAAACCAGTTTGACTTTATTTCTGTCATACGTCTACAGAGGTTCTTATTGAGAATTAACAGAGGTTAAGGTGTTGATGTTTTTTGAAAATAATAGTTTAGTTTAATCACCAGTATGGTGATCAGTGTTTGGTTGCCTTAAATGCAAAAAAAAAAAAAAAAAAATGTTCAAACAAGTATGTTTCAACTTTGAGTAAAACATGCTTGAGAAATTTAAGGCAACATTTTAATCATTTAAGGCATATTTGCCTAGTAATGTGAACAAGCTTCTTAAGAAAACTATTTTGTTTGTTTGTTCAGTTTTCTTAAATCTTCAAGTTGTCACCAAGTTACCAATACTCAAGTTTTCTAAGTAACCTCTAGTTACCTCTACTAAGTGTTGTAAGTTTTATCAACTCAAAAATGATGAGCTAATTTACTTGCTAAATTTGAGGCAATCAGTTTCCACAAGTAAACTTAACTAACTACATTTTACAGTGTGACTTTTGTTTGGAGTGGAGCCTGATTGAGTTCTATAGATCTAAACCACTTTCCTTTTAAGAACTCTTTAGCTTCGCTAATGCTGAGATGCCATTAAATTAGTGCTGACATTTACCGCTGCCGTCAGCAGAACACGCTGAGATGATGTCTGTGCTGTTTGATTGCATCCAGAGAAGAACAAACAGGTTTTACAATTATCACTAATTACACTGAGCTGCACTGAAAGCCAAGTTCTCTGGATTATAACAGGCAACATAAAGTCACTGCACTGCCTTACTGTCTACCATTTATGCAGCTGCCTACAAAGGCAGAATCTTTAACTCGAAATGGAACCTGATAGTGACACATTTGACACAAGTTTCAATGAAACGGAATTAGCAACATATTTTTTCTTCAGTATTGTGACATACATTTGAGTGAAACAGATTATCGAAAAGGAAAAAATGTAGGTTGTGACTTGGTTCTGTGCATTTCGAGTTTCGAGTGAGGGACATGTGATTAGAAAATTTCCCCACATGGTTTACACATCAGATTAAAGTTTGTTGAACTTTTAACATGCAAATTTGCCAGGTTTACCTGTATAAAGCTAGTTAGTTTGGCAGTGACCACTGCTTCATGCATCATACTATACTAATGACAATGGACAATGGACCTACTTTGCCCGCAAAAGTTCTCTAATGTGACTGCGCTGTTACAATGGACAAAGTGGTAGGCAGCTTACAAGGTTTTGGAACAGATCTCCTGTTTCCCACAATCCTGAATGTTGTCTGACCAATGTCTCATTTTTAAAGAGAAACTTGCATTCCTAATCCCTTTTGTTCTTCCTGTCTAAATGATTCTCTCTCAGGTCCAGATGTGGAGTCGTTCACCTCTGAGATCACTCTTCAGGTGCCTACACAGGCGGACCTGAGACACAAGCTGGCATCGCTGTCCTCCACCTGCACAGACTCAGCCAGCCAAGACACAGAGGCAGGGGAAGAGGAGGAGTACAACGATGATGATGAAGATGATGAGAGGGGACAAGCAGCCAACCGGGGCTCTCTGCTTGTCCAGCCAGATCAGGAAGAGGTTGAGGAGGATGCCAGGTTAGAAAAGAGAACAAAATCAGCCAATCAAGAACTGTGAGAGCAGCAGCTCATCCTGAAAACACAGAGGATGAATGACAGACTGTAAGCGGAAGTGATGTAATTAGCGGTGTGCTATGCATTTGCGTCAAAAGGAAGAATACGCATTTGTGTTTTATGAAACCCTTTTGGTTTTTGTAAAGAAATTCTTTGTCGTGTGCTGTGCAGTATAAACCCGATCCTGTGCCTGCCCTCACAAATCAATAAATACCTTTTATTCTGTTGGACGTTCACTGCATATAGCTGGTCTACTGTTTGCCCCTCTGTGCCATTGTTGTCAGTCACAGCAATATAAAAAAATACACACTACTAAACTATTTATGTTTTCACTCTACAAACTATTTGGATCAATTTGATTTCTATATTGTAAATCCAGATCTGGATTAAAAATGGCTGTAGTTCACAAATGTTCAAAAATGTATTCAAAACTGTTGTGTATTTTATGAGGTACATGTCTATCTCATGTATAAAATCAATAATGCTTTAGAAGCCTCGGGCTCACCAGAGTATGACTTTCATTAATATGATGAAAACATCAAAATGTAGGCTTTGAGTCAAGCTTCAATTCTTCAAATTGTCAGCATGTTTCTACACCAGGGAACGCAATTTGGAATTTACATGTAAAATGTAAATTCAGTTTAAAAATCACTTGCAGATCCATGACTTTTAAAATATTCTAAAATGATAATATATGTACTTTGCACCTCTGTAAAGTGCTCTAATTGGTCTAGCACCAGGATTTTACACCAGGGGTCAATAAATGTACAATAGGGAGCCTATACGGACAAATATTATTAGGGGCCAAGCACTGATGGTGCGTAGGCACCTATTGTAATCATTGGCATTCTTATTATTAGGGGACAAGCACCGAAGGTGCATAAGCACGTATTGTAATCGTTGGTGTTCTTCTTGGTGCTCTTGAGTCTATGTCAGTCTATAGAACTGTATAGTAAAAAGTTGTGAAATTTGGCACACTGATAGAGGACAGTCTGATATGTCACTGTCGCAAATTTGGAGTCTCTATCTCAATCCCTCTAGCGCCACCAACTGTCCCAAGTTGCACTCACGTTTATGCTAATAAATTTTGAACCGTAAGGGCTAGAAACAAACTTCTTTTTTCCGTCATGATTTTTTTTTTGCCATTTTTAATTTTCTGAAAAACCTATATTTCCTCATAGATCGTTGTTCCGATTTTCACAAAAACCGAACCAGATCATCTTCGGACTATGCTGACAAAAAGTTATGGAATTCAAGTCGTTTTGTCAAACCGTTTTCAAATAACTCTCAAACAAATTTTAAGTAGCGTTCGCGAAAATAGACATAAGGCTATACTTCTACAACGCTTTATCACATTCAGACCAAACTTGGTACATGTCATCACAAGTACGATCTGAGGTACAGTTTTGGCGCAGTGCCACCTAGTGGTCTAGAGATAGGAAAAATGGCTATTTTTGCTTATAACTCCTGAACAGTTTGCCCAAAAATCATAAAATTGGTCCCATTAGATTCAGGGCAGATGATATTAAATTTTCCAGCAAATCAACTCGAATTCCATAACTTTTTGCCAGCATGATCTGAAGATGATGTGGTTCAATTTTGCTGAAAATTGGACAAACCGTCTAGGACTAGTTCGAAAAAGTATTCTTTTCGCAAAATTCAAAATTGCCATTTTGAATTTTGTACTAAAATGCTGTATTTTATGAATGCATTAGCGCATCGTTACGAAACTCAGTATGGGTCATCAGCATGGTGCCCTGAAGGAGCCTGAGAAGTTTCAAGCCAGCGCCACCCAGTGGTAAAATCAAATATTCAAATACTTATAACTTTGGGGTTGGTCAACTTATTTTCACAGGAGTCATCTCCTTAGACTCCTGAATCCTTGCTGAGTCCAGCAATACTAAACATGATAGGTTTTGTCTTATGGTTTGTGCAATGTGGTGATTTAACGTTAAAACAACTTTTACCAGTATCTTCGGAACAGTTTGTCCAATCGAGGTGAAAGCACTTTAGGAAATTCGGAAACACAGGTCATTGGCTATGCACTAATGGCCAAATGTCAAAATATTGACAGTAAGCGGCAAAAAAAAAAATGCAAACAA
This sequence comes from Hypophthalmichthys molitrix, assembly GCA_037950675.1. Lineage (NCBI taxonomy): Eukaryota > Metazoa > Chordata > Actinopteri > Cypriniformes > Xenocyprididae > Hypophthalmichthys > Hypophthalmichthys molitrix. Next base: position 19,175,211 of record CM075510.1, on the reverse strand, counting down.
AAGTTGTCCATGGGTAATTTTTTTGGTCCCAGATATAAATGTCTGTAACTCCAAAACAAAATGAGATATTTTCACCAAATTTGACACACATGTATGGGCTCACTCTGAGGACACAAAAAATGGTGGGATTGTGTCTCTTGGTGGTGCTATAATAGAACAAAACATGAAATTGCCATTAACTACAAGACATTATGATAGAAAATGCTATACCTTACGAATACTTTGATGTATCATTACGAAACTCTGTATGTGCCATCAGCACCATGCCCTGAAGGTACTCAAAAGGTGGAGACAGCACCACCTTGTGGACAAATGTTATAATTAAATATTAAAAAAATGTTGATTTTGCCATTTTGATTTTCTTTAAAAACCTACTTTTTCCAACTGCTCCTAGACCGTTAGTCCGATTTTCACCAAATTTGAGTCAGATCACCTTCAGACCATGCCGGCAAAAAGTTATAGATTACATCAGTTTGGTCACACCACATCAGTTTGGTCACAGCGACACCTATTGGTTGACTGTAATATGCCTTTCAATCATATTTCTAATGACTGTATTTATGATTTTCCAGCCAATTTGCCTAAAATCATCTTAAAATGTCATTACTTGTTACTGGTTGCAGCTGGTCTTGATGCTCCCAGCCATGTTGGTATGGCTCATCATGCTCTGTGCTTGGCCCTGATAATTGCTGCTTGCTGCTACAGTATATTTATTATTATTATCATCACACTACTAATAGTACTAAATACTTTAAAATATTCATTTAAAATATTAAAAAGATGTTTTAAATGACAGGTGTTATTTTTCTAAATGTATTTTTAAATGTGGTTAATCAGAATTTTTTTTTTTTACAAAAACAATTTATTTTTTAACACATTCCCCTTTAAACCAGTATGAAGGTCAGTAATGAAGACACAGGCTGGCAGTGAACTGTCCATGAGTTTTTATTAAACCTTAAGTACAAATTGAAAAAGTAAAAAACAAAAAAAAAAAACAAAGAAAAACAAAATACAACTGGCAATATAACCAACATGAAATCTTTCCTCATGAGAGGAAGAACTGAGACGCAGTGCTAATAAATTAACTCGCCTGACTGAGCAATTCTCTCATATTGTAGAAAAAGGAACCAAAAACAGCAAAAAATTCTGAGTAAAATACATTGTAAGGCCATAAAAACTTGACAACCGCCGTTTTTTTGTTGAAAACACCCGACTTGGTTTTCATTAAATACTCCTAAAACAGTTCAGTCTTCTGTTAAGGACAACAACCAACAAACTGGATTATAGTTTTTTTTTTTTCCTTGACAGTCACCACTGGCAAGCTCAGTGCAACATGAGTAGCTACTACAATGTTGAATTTTCAGTAATGAAAATGTAAAAACTTTTTTTTGTGAAAGTATTTTCCCTTTTCTTTAAAAAAGTAAACCTAAAAAACAAAACTATGGGGAAATCGCGACTCCTTATCTTAGTCATCAGTGATGTAAGCAGCACTTAAAATTTATACACATTACCAGAGCAACCCTGTATGCATCAAACTCCCACAGCTGAAGAAACTGAAATGTAAGGCTTTTCTTCATCTGACATCATCCATCTATCTATCCTTTCCTTCTGTCACTCCAACAAAGGCTCAAGTATTAAAGACATTTACAGGATTATGTACAAAAGTTGATTTTTTTAAGTTTCTTTAAATCACTGATACTTCTGCAAAAATGAAAAGACAACAAAAAGAAACTTGGACTTGTATTTCACATTTTACACCCTTTGAATAGTGGCTCTAACTTGAGATAGCACATCAGAACAAAAGATCAAATAAAAAGGCAAAAACACAAAATATAATAATTACAATAATATAATATAATAATTAATGTTAACTGGTACAGATGAATCACTAAGTCTGGAAGAATGGAATGTTGACACGATTGCACATCTAGAAGCGGAAAAAGCCTCTGGGCTCTTCCGTCCTGTGGGATAAGAAGGCTAGCAGACAGCACTTCTTTGTTATTACCTTTTTGTATTGATATACAAAAAAAAACAAAACAAAAAAAAAACAGCACCAAAAATAAAGAAAGATCTCCCCGCTAAACATCAGGCACAGTTATCGTGGGAGGAACCCCTCTCACTACCCGGACGGGACCCACGCATTCATTCCCTAACACCCACTTCCTCAAGTACAGCCCGACCCGCTGCCATGGAAACCAGCGTTCCCCGAATCCACAGAGGAAAGTGTGAAATGAAAAGCAGATGAAATAAAAAACACACAGTACTTCTTCTTAAAAAAAAAAAAAAAAGAAGAAAAAAAAAAGAAAAATTTCAAGTGTTTACCATCTTTAGAGCTGCTTCTTCCGCAGAGGAGCTGCATGGGGAGTAAATGGATTCAAATCAAAACAAATGTGATGTCATAAAACAAAAAATGGTAAACAAAAAAAACCAAAAACAACACAAACACAAAAAAAACAAAAAAACAAAAAAAAAAAAAAAAATGGTCTTGGGCAGCTCCATCAAGCACCAACATTCAAAGGAAAGGGGCCAGGAAAAAATGAGGAGAGAAGCACCCATTTGTCCCAAGGTTCACAGTTCAGGAGGAGCGTGTGTGCAGTCAATGGGGCCGAAGACGAGGGGGGAAGAGGGTCCAGGCAGAAAAGATGACATCATACTCACACCTGTCAATGACTCACACCTGGGACCATGTCTCTTAATGCTATTAAACATTTGGTGAATAAAAACTAGTGCGCTAGTGCAAAAAAAGGCAGCCTGTTTTCAAAACAGGAAACTCTGCCCTGCTATGTGGGTGATGAAAGACACAAACAAAATGAAGGGAGGGAGGGAAAGGAAATCGATTGGTTGACGTAGACAACCGGGCGGTGTTTCTCATGAGATGGCAGCGGCGGCACTTTTGGACAGGTGGGTTGGCAGGTGGGTCAGGGACAGCTCCACGGTGGCTCTCTTGCGGGGGCCGCGCTTGGCTGGCGGTTTGGTGGGGCTGGAGCCGTTACAGCCGTCTGCCACGCTTCTCACCAGGGCTTTACCGCACACCTGATTCACCAAACTGTTGATCTGTTCCTGAGGGACCACACAGAGACAAAGACAAAGAGAGACTATGGTGAAAAAGGGCTACTTTCACACTGCAAGCCTTAGTGCTCAATTCTGATTTATTGTTCAGGTCTGATTTTTTTGTGTTTGGTTGTTCACGTTATTTTTTTTATGTGGCCAATATCAGATTCGAGTGTGAACTGATCACAGTCCCAAATTGACTCGCATGCGCAAAGAAACAATAACCAGATGGCGCGCAGCACGTTGTCATACGGATGTAAACATGGAAGACAGTGTTTAGGCATTCATTTATAAGCTGATGTTCCATGGAAGCTTGCAAATTCATGTGAGGATGAGGAGAAAGAGAGCAAGTTTTTCTATTTTTTTCTATTTTTTTTTTTTTATAGTTTTCCCTTAAGTTTTGGTTTGGCTCATTTTTCTTAATATTCTCTAAACTGTAAGTGTAATTGCCACAACTGTTTTGTTGAACATCACAACTTTATTGCTTACCTGCAAAATGTAGTAACTCACCCCCACAAAAAAAATTGGAAAGTGATTGCTCTTACGATGAAAGACTTTAGAAGTTGTGAAAAGTTTCACAATTTCACTGAGAATCAACTTGATCAGCAAACTATTTAGTTATTGAGCCACAGTGATTAAATAAAAACTGTAACAGAACACTGAATCCACAGAAGCTACTTTTGTATGTGGAAAATATGCGGTCGCATCAGATTTGTAGTAATGTTTCCCAAACGCTTGTTGCTAGCATTTGCCGGAGCACAATATTTTAGGAAGGGACAGCAACAGTACAGTTAGGAGGGTTGCTGAACCCTTGAGGGTCCTCTAAGCAAAAGCAACACTAAAGCGCCCCCTGCAGGTACGCTTCTGGTCATGCATCTTACCTCATCGTAGCGGTACATCATCTTGAGGCCACGGCAGCTTTTATTTCTCTCCACATAGTGCAGCGCACACTCCAGACAGAAAACCACATTTTCATTCTCCTGCACCACCTGCAGCATTAATAACAACCATTAGCTCAATTAAATCCATAACTCATTTTAAACACTCAGTAATTCATGTGTTAGTGATGACTGAAAGTGAATTATAAGCACTGGAAGTAAAATAAAGCTATGATTGAACTCTAGATCTGTTAAGTTCTATTAAGATGACAACACGGTAACAATGAAAAATTGTACATAAAAATATACAAAGCACACTGACAAAACTACTACTATGACAATTAAAAAAGTGTTTTACAGTATACTAAGAAAAAATGACCTTATAGAGCACTATGGTTAATATAGCATATGCTGTAGGCTGTATTGTGGACTGTAGTATAGTGTTGTATTCTATAGATCAGGGGTTCTTAACCCTTTTGACTCAAGGCCCCCCATTGCGAAAGACAGCATTCAAAGGGCCCTCAAAATATTTCTGCTATTAATCATTTTAAATTTGAGCAATTTCTATTCAATAAAATATTTTACAGACTGAATAACTGTCTAACTGAACAAATCTATATTCATTATAAAATGTCCATGACTTTTGAAGATTTTATTAATTTGCACAACTTTTCCTGGTTTAGAAATAACACTTTGTCTGATGAAGGCCTTGAATGGCTGAAATGTCATTTCTTTTAATCAATAAAGTTGGAGCTTTTTAAGAGAGAGTGCTGCACCTTTTTGCCATTTAAAAATAACCCTTAAAAATTCCCTCATACTTTATATCCAGGTTTTCCAAGACCTTGAGAACCCCTGGTTTATAAATAAAAATGACAGTTGTTGAGAGAACAATTTAAAATAAGAAATACAATGTAATCTTTATACTGCATTTTAGATGTTTCACCTTATTTTAAAGTTTTTGTCTTAATTTTAATTATTTTAAAATTACCCCCTAGTGGGTCCTGGCCTCCTGGTTGAGAACGACTGGTATAGATTGTACAGAGCACTATAGTATTAATATTATTATAGTATAGACTGTAATGACTGCTAAAGTACACTATAGTTTTTACACTACGACACAATAAGCATACGACTCTAAATAGTATATGAGAAATGAATTAGTGCATCCCAAATCACGGTATGTTGAGTGTCAAATGTGCCCACATGATATACTATGACAGAAATGTTTTTGGGCTTATATGGACTAATTTAGGAGTCAAGTCAAAGCTGAAGTACATACTTCTAGAGCACAAAATAAACATTCAAATTAAGTTTAATAGAGTTTGTAGAGTATATAAACTACACTGGGCTCTACAGAACAGTTTAATCTTAACTGAATCTCACCATAGACAAGTAGCAGAGATGCTGGCACATTTGGCAGCGCCTCTCAGATGACTCCAGCGCCAGCCACTTGCGTGGTTTCTTCCTGGTGTCAGCAGGTGATTGGTTGTTATCATGAGTGCAGTAGCGTGCAGAGGAAAGCAGCCCTGCTTCATACAGCTCCTGCCTTTGCTTCATCTCTATGTTCCTGTAAGACATCAGCACACTTTCTTGACAACTGCTTTGCCATTTGCTATAATGTTAAATATTATACAAAGTCTTGATTTTGTTTTTAGAGTGTACTAGAATAGGTTTTCATGTTTACTTTCATATTTTAGACCTTTGCAGACCTTTTTCATGCTCAAACAGCAAAATTCCACAATAAATAAGGAGTTGAAAATATATAAAAAGCACGATAAGTCCTCTTTAAAACATTTTATTTCAGAAACATGTTGACTTCAACAGTTTCCACATCAGGATGGGTTTGCAGCGCTCACCTGAGATCTTTGAGAAGAGAAGAGATTGTACTGAGCACAAGTCTGTTTTCTCGTTTGGCCTCGGCTGTGGCGATCTGGTAGAGTAGCTTCTCCATAGAGAAGGGTTTTGCTATGCGCCTGCATTTCAGGTCCTGCGAGAGAAGTGAAAACATCTTCTAAACATCTCGTAAATGTCTATATGTCGTCCTGCAGGTGGAGGTGGAAAATGTGAAAGTCTCACCTTAGCAGCCTCATAGCCTAGGTTCATCCACTGTGGTGTGGCAAAGTGCACAGTTTCAGACACACTGTAGCCACAGCACACCCTGGACACGAACGCACCGGGGAAGACCACCACAAACTGCCCGCTCTGCTGGACCGTACGGTGGACCTTTATCCCCTCACGACAAAGCACCTCTGGAGAAATCTGGAGAAATCCACACACGTTTAAGTTCTTTGTACAAGAGCATTACATTCAATAAGCAATGTCTCAAAATTTCACAAAAAGAAAATGCTATTTTTATTCACAATATCTTACCATAACATTCTTCTCCAGCATTTCCAGTCCCGGCGTGCCGTTGGCCTGAAGCAGTGTGTGCACCACTTTATCAAGCTTTGTCTTTTCCTCAGCAGGAATAGAATACCTGTAATAGGACAGGCAAAACTTCCTGTCAGCATCATTGTTTGGATGACATAAGGCAACAGCTCTGTCTGCCGGCTCCTAAACCAGCTTTGTTGCCATGAAAACAGGCCTTGGCTTTATCATGATGAGTCATGCACGTAAAAACAAAACAAAAACACAGCTGATGCTAGTCTAGTAATCAACTGTTTTTAATAGTACAGCGCCCTCTAGAGGTAAAACATTACAATACAGCTCAGTTGGGAAAGACATTAGTAGAACATAACACTTTTACACTGATATCACTGTTATTAGCGTCTTAGTAACTAAAACCTAAATGATTAAAAATCATTTTCGGTAACTGAAATAAAGCTGAAAATAAATATTACATGAAAAACTTAAGATGAAAATAAGAAATGGTGCCTTGGCAACTTATTTATTAATTATTAAAATGACTAAAACTGAAACAGAAATAAAAATACAAAAGCTATCTAGGAAAAAACAAAAACTAATTATATATATATATATATATATATATATATATATATATATATATATATATATATATATATATATATATATATATATATATATATATATATACACACACACACACACACACACACACACACACACATACATACATATATACACACACACATACATACACACTACCAGTCAACAGTTTGGAATCGGTAATATTTTTAATGTTTTTAAAAGAAGTTTCTGCCCACCAAGGCTGCATTTATTTAATTAAAAATACAGTAAAAACAGTAATATTGTGAAATATTATTACAATTTAAAATAACTGTTTTCTGTTTGAATATATTTTATAAAGTAATTTTTTCCTGTGATCAAAGCTGAATTTTCAGCATCATTACTCCAGTCTTCAGTGTCACATGATCCTTCAGAAATCATTCTAATATGCTATTCTGCTGCTCAAGAAACATTTATTGTGTACAATTGAACAAAATATTTGTGTACAATATTTTATTTTCAGGATTCTTTGATGAATAGAAAGTTCAAAAGAACAGCATTTATTTGAAATATAATCTTTTGTAACATTATAAATGTCTTTACTGTCACTTTTGATCGATTTAAAGCATCCTTGCAGAATAAAAGTATTAATTTCTTTAATTTCTTTTCAAAAAAATTAAAATAAAAATTCTTACTGACCCCAAACTTTTGTACACTGAACTTTTATATATATATCATCTAACAACCCAGTGCCGTTTTATGGGGCAAATGTTCAAATAAATTATTTTAATGTCAATGTAGCCACAGTATCTGGAAACAAAAACTTACCAAATGCAATCAGCACCAGTGTGTAAGTAATCAACGTACGGAAGGCGGTTTTGGTCTTGTGACCAGCATGAGGTAGAAAAGACCATGCCGATGTTCAGCCAGGGAATAGTCACCCCTGTGAGAGAGAACAAGAGGTGATGACTTGTTCAACAAAGGAACATTATATGATGTGGAGAGAAGTGTACTTCCTGCTACAAACGACAATAGTGGACTCACCAGGCACAGCACCAAGATGGCGCAAAATGGATCCAGAGTTATTGGGAAGGACAGTGAGGTTCCATCCATGCCTACAGCGAAAGAGAGAGAGAATATGGTAGCATCATTTTTATTAACAGTAACACATCTTCCCGTCATGCCTTTAATTCATCTCTTAAATGAAAGCAGCACTTACTTGGAGAAGGGTTCGGACTTGCCCACAGGGAAGCCGCTTCCATGTGTGTTTGTGTCCACTTTCCCATAATGCACTGCTATATGGCAGTCCCTCTGCTCCACTATCCGCCAGTAATCTTGCTATATAAAGAAAAGCAGGACAGATGGAGATAAAGAGAAATGGCAGGATGAAGGGAACCAGGAAATATAACAGAAAACAAGGATACAACTGTCATGGGACATGCTTATAAAATATGAAAAGTGAAAAGAACATGTTACGCTAAGACAATTTGTCATAGAACAGCTATTGTTATACAATAATGATCACACCCTCTGAAATACTTGATTTTTCAGTGTGGATACTGGTCACTTGGGGGATCAGAATCAACATTTTACACTAATAAAAGTAACATTACTAAACCTGTAAATGTTTATCTGGTGAATGGTTAAAATACAGGAAGTATGTGTGTACCTCAACTTCAGCAGCCCCAGGCTCTTTGTTGAAGCACATCATCATAGTATTTCTTGCTATTCTGTAAAAGGTGGTCAAAGATACCGATCTCCCCTGGGAAAAAATAAAAAATAAAATCAATACACAGTAAGAAAAATTGCAAAATAATCTGTGACATAAGCTGTCTGTCCATTTGGTAACAGCTCCAGACAGCTCTCGAAAACACAATTCAATTATATGTGTCAAATTGCCATTAAATTCTGTATATTGGTAACATAAATGTGGGTTCTTCAGCTCAAATTAAGGCTCATTATAGGTTGGTCCAGCTAACACACACGTGCTTTTTGATACTTTGAAGGCAGTACATCATTTACCTCCTATACATTGGTGTCAAGTTAAGAGTTGCAGTTTACCCATTCATTGTTCTACAAGTTGTCTATTTCGTCTTCTAAAGCACTACACGTACAACCCTCACTCTTCAACTGCAGAGCAGCACATAACTACAGACAAAGACAATTGCCAGGTACCGCACTGGAGTTGAACAAAGTGCTGTGTGTGTGTGTGAAGCTGAGCTGTGACCTATATTCAGGCACCATTCTGTAAAGAGGCCCACTCTCACAGTACCGCCCAGCAGAGTGTTTTACCTCAGACAACACACCGACAGACAGACGGGGTGCTATAAGAGTCAGCGGGGTATTTTTATAGGGTTAGAGATGCAGACGGAGTCACCTTACATAGACTATGGCTAAGAACTCAGCCTCACGTACACCAGGAGCTGAGGGCCTGGGAACAAGCCCTCTCACAAAACAGCCACTCTCATCGATACCCACCCACCCACAGTTATAAGTCTCTTTTTTTTCTTTACCACAAGTCCTCTCACAAAAACAAGAACCCCACATGCTCTGCCCCATATTTGAGTGAGCTGCCTCACTTTTTACTTTAGCAAGCTACCTTCTAATGCAGCATGCTAATCAAAATGAAACCTTATGAGTGAATGAATTTAAACACAGCATGCTAACTAAAATGAAACCTCATGAGTAAATGAATTTAAACGCTCTTCATAGGCAGCAACTCAGAATCAATTTTGAAATTAATTCACTTTTTGGTGTGGTTCATATGAAGAGCGCTTTTGGCATGGCCTGTCATAATGCAGTCAGATGCTAGCATGGTGCTAAGCTAATAACATGATACGCTAATAAACACAAAAAAATGCATAGCATGCACGAATGCTGGGTGAAATTGTGTTTTAAATTAGATTAAACTTTTATATTGTACTGAGTAAAATTAGAAGTCTCTGCAGATAATTATATGAAAAATACAAAAGAAAAAAGCGTGCATACACTGCTGAGGCTAATTTTGGCCAAATAAGGCATATCCTAGCACTATAATTTTGCTTCTATTTGGGAACACGTCTACGATATCTAAAATATTGCGTAGGCAGGCAGCTCACTAAAGTTTGTAAAAGATCCATAGTGTTTTATATCCTTTATATCTGTCTGAGGAACAAAACAGATGCTCAGACTGGTAGCTTAGCAAGTCAAAAGAGAATACATAGCTCTGAAATAAAGCTTGGATCTGCGATGCAGAGCACAGCACAGAGACACATCCATCAACCACTGTAGAGCCAACCTCGGCAGCATTAAAACCCAAAACAGCACATATTAAGCCTTCCGCCTTTATTCCCCAGCGGTGTGGCACTGTGTTCAGTGTACAGACGAACATAGTCATCACGCTTGATATTCTGGCATGTTCTCTGGCAGCTCAGCGGTGAGCTCTCTCTGCTCTCTCTAAACACTTCATTACCTGAGGAAATGGCACATCTGCTAGTCTGACTGACTGAATAAAGTGAATGAAACAAGTTTGACACATAATACTGCCATTTCAGAATGGAAACACAATAAAGTTAGCTTGCCGATTAGCTTTTATCAGTAAGTGCGTCTATCACGTCCTTTACCTTGTATATACATTTGTGCTGGTCACTGAGAACACCTTCCTCTTCTGCCTCCCCTTCTGTCTCATCACTGTCCACTTTTTCCCCTTTCTTTTCCTGAGCAAACAGTCTGCGGCGGCCGGCCTGCCGCTGGGTGTCTGGCTCTTTGTTGTGATTGCGGAAGCCATTGCGGTGGTTTAGGCCGGTGAGTCCATTCTTGGGTTCGAAACGGGGAAGAACCAGAGACCGCTGGCCGCTATCCGAGTGGCCCTCCAGGGGTCCCCGCTTGCGTTCCAAAACCTCCTTTTCTGCCAGCACCTCCTGCTCCAGTCGGCGGTGCTCCTCAGGAGAGAGCAGGTCATAAGAGAGCAGGTACTGGAGGTAGGCCTCTTGGAGCTTGGCCAGACGATCCTGTGCTGATTTGGGAATGCGAAGAAGGTCGGCCAGCCGGCTCCATTTTTTCAGGTCCATCACCTGCTGCATTCCCCCCATGTCGCAGACAAGCTCAGAAAAACGAGCCAGGTCTACTTCACAGCCACCTGAAGGGGCGACAGAGAGAAGGAATAAATTATTGCTGATGTTTAATGCACAAACTGTATGTTAGAAATGTATATTAACAGTTAATGTATCGTTTCCAAACATAACTCAACTAAACCACTGCAACTATGACACACGGAACCATCTGCTGCCGAATGAGTATTGACAGCTCCAGAATTAAAATTCATTACATTTCACAGCTCATTAATTCTCTAAATATGTTGGCGGAAAATGGTGTAGCATCTTTATTTCTCTTTTGAAACACAACGAAACATACCGACTGGAGAATGTGAGCTAAGGAACTGATGGAGAGTGAGCACCAACAAAGGTCAATGACCAAGAGTTTATAACTCTTGTAGGAATTATTGCAGCATACCAGTGGCATTCTTACAGGCTCACTAAACATGTATTTCAACCGTATATTCTGACTGGATCCTCAAACATCACAGAGAAATCTTAAGCAAAGCAATGGATCGAAGCTGCTTTAAAACCTCATAAGCTCAGAACGGTGCAGGACAAATTCTGAAGAAATGGACAACTGGTTCAACATATGGTTTCTCAACGGTTTTACAAACAAATTGTCTCTCACCCCTTTACTGACTTAAGGAAAACATTGACGGGCTGATATGAAATTATTAACTGAAGTTTTATATGATATGTGGGTTACCCGGTCCCATGGATGACCAACGCTGGCCCTGGAGGGCCTCTGCCCTGCAGAGTTTAGTTTCAACCATATGAAGTAACACCTGTACAAAATTTTCAAGTTATCCTGATTAAATTGTCAAGGAATGTTTGATTAGGATCGGATTCGAGGAACTCTTAGCTTATACCAAGAAAAGCAGCTGTAATCAAAAGGTTTTAAAGCGACTCACCTATAAGAGGCGGCTCATCCATTGAGATGCCCTGAGATTTGAGGTGCTTCTTAATGCAGGCCAGTTTCTGAACATTGGGGCCCCAGCGCCGGCCCAGCTTGTGGATGCGCTGAACCTGTGTCACAAAACGCATCTCGTCATTGAGTTTGCACTCTGGCCTCCAGTCAGGAGGTGGCAGCACTCTGCACAGTCCACACGACTCTGCCCGTTCCCGTACCGAGTCGAGGTACACCAAAGGGTCCTGGAACTCCCTGGAGCTGGGCTTGAAAATGGGCACTTCCCCTAGGGTTGCCCACCCTGCCTTGCTCCTTTCACGCTCCCTGTCTCTGTCCGGCCGTGGTGGAGGTGTGTGTGTGGGCTCTGCTGGTTTGAAGGACTTGTTGGCTGAGGTAGTGGATGTGGTCCGATTGAGGGCAGGGTTAGTTTGGGCCCTCTGCTGTGCTTGTCTGATGAACATCAGTTTGCCAGCAGAGGCACGCTTGGGCCGCTGACGTGCTGGCTCAGGGGTTGCGGGGTTCTGGGGCATGCCTGGGGAGGCTGGAGCAGCAGGGGGAGATGGAGGAGGGGCAGGACCCGTTTTCTGAGTAGGGGAGGCAGCCATTTCAGTGATACTATGTGCAATAGTGATGGTGTTGGGGGGCTTGAACTGACTCAGGGCCTTCTTGCTGCGAGTTTCCAGTGGGCTAGTCTGCAGTTTAGCTTTTTTAACCTCATTAACAGGCAGCTTAGTTTTGGCCTCATCAATCTCAGTTCCAGCTCCAAGGATCGTAATGGCATCACTTCTGCGTTTAGAGTTCCGCAGTCCCTGCCGCACTTGACGGCCATCTACCTCCTCTTCCCTGGCACTGTGGCGTCCATTAAGCCTGCCATTAAGCCGGCCGCCGTTAGTCATCTTATGCACCCCATTCGATAATAGCACCTGTTTGCGGGTTTTTGCATTGATACTTTGGGCTTTTCCTGAGTGAGATAGCTGAGGCCGGCCATGGCCGTTGCTGGTTGGATGATGAGAATGATGGTGGTGGTTGTTACTGTAAGCACGGAGGCCAGTAGAAACAGCATGCTTGCTGTGGTTGAGTTTGGCTTTCTTAACCAGTTCTCGTTTTGCTTTGGTGTAGGTGACGTGGCCCTTGGTCACGGTGGCTGTGTACTTCACAGTTTTGGACGGCAGACGGAAGTCTTTCTGCTTTTTGGCACCGGCCGTGTGCACGCCGACTGATGATGCCCTTGTGAGTCCATTTACTTTTGAGACCTGAGGTGAACAGAGGAAGAACATTGTTATCATCATGTTACCTAAAGTGGATCGATGCAACTTACTAGGGAACTGAGAATTCTCAAACCGTCCCCTCAATTCTGTCTACACAGAATAAGCCCCTAATGTGTTTTTGCATACTAAGACAGGCATGTCTCTGCTCACACAATAATACAGACCACAACAGAGCTCCAAAAACCCCAAACCAGAGAAAACAGCGGGGGAAAAAAAGAGGGAGGGGAAGTGTACTAGATAAAAAAAAAGAGAGGAGTGTTTTATTTAGTGCCAACAGCTGCACAAAAAAAAAAAAAAAAAAGAAAAGAAAAAAAAATCCTTAGAAGTAGTTTAATCATAAAATCCTATTCAAACACCAATTCATAGTTGGCTTTATACAGCACAGTACACTAAAGTTCTTCAAATTTGCCTTTAATGCCCAAATAAAAGGATCTGTGCTTTCAGCTGATCTGCGGCCCCCAATAAACTTCACAGCAGAGCAGATGCAGCTTGGGTTACGCCCGGCCTCTCATTGTTTAACAGCCACCATGGGAATTAGACTATGCCAGGCTACAAACATAGTCAGCCTAGACTTCTCTCTTCACATTGTTTTCTTTGGCTCTATTTTTCCTGGCAAGGCAAAAAGGGTTTGATTTCCTATGTGTGTGTTCTCACAGAGGCAAGAAAAGAAGATGCAGCCGGAGGGTTTTAGTGGGCTAAAACTCCTGGTGAAATAAACACGATGTGCTTCTTGACATTAGAGTAATCTCGTTGGATGGGAAGGATGAGTCCTGACTTTTGGCTCGACAAGTTCTCGACAAGCCTTTAATCAAAACAGTGCAAAAGCATAGCACATGAACGATGAAGTCAGGTACCCAAAGGAAGCCCGCCTTGAAAATTAGCACAGCAAAAGCCTAAAGGCCGTGAATGGCTAAGAATCGAAACTAAGTGCGACTACGAGCAATAACACCAATAAAACTCTGCAAACGCGGCTGTTATTCTAAACGAGTACAATTAAAATACAATTATAGTCAAGGTAGAAAATAGGACAAGCACAGATTCGAAATGAATCCTTCCTAGCAGCAAATAATAAACAAAACAATACCGCAGATGATTCAGTTCCTAATAAATTTACTGACATTTATTTACATTTTTATATGCATTTATATGACAATTGGCGAGCGCTAATTTTGTACTGGAATTGTCAGTTATTCACCGAACAAAAGAAAACCAAGAAAACAAAGAAAAAAAGTTGCTTTTGTCACTGTGAATTTTCGCACCTGATCTGAGGGGGTTTATTTAATTGCACGGTTTTGATTTTTGTTTGAGGCCTGTTGTGATAAATTCACGCTCTGTGAATAGGTCTTTAGATGTTCTGCCACACCCTCTTATAACCCTCCCACTATATTTCTCTCTTTAAAATCTCTGAGTGCTCTTAATGAGAGGCTGTGTTGTGGGAACAGTGTCCAGACTGCGGTGATCTCTGGGCCAGAGGTTCACTGTCGGACAGACGAGGAGATTGCTGAGTGTCTTTGAAGTAAGACATCGGCTGTATTGTATTCCTATCAGGTGCAGCCAAACAACAAAGAGAGGCTATTAAAAGATAAGGGGGACTGAAATGTGACCTCCTTCATCAATCGCTTCCCCTTGTCGGCGGTGGAAAAAAAAGCAGCAGGAGGGAGAGGGGGAGAATATAAAAGAAAGCGACAGACTCCAGCCCCAGAGGCAGGCATGATGGATGCTCTCTGCAGGTAGAGTAAGCAAATGTAGCATGATGTCAGCTGCGGCCATGTCTATGTAGCCCCCGTCATCATACCCGCCCCCTTTTGAAATAACACGTCAGTGGTCTACGGCACGCCCTACCCCATCTGCAGGGCTCTGAGAGCGCAGAATGTGATTGTAATGATAATCCCACTCAGCATAATGTCTTGAGTGTGCTGGATGCTGAGTAGAGCTTGCGCGCCGACTGCGCAGCAGAAATTCTACATCTGGCTCGGTGTAATGTGCGCCATGACCACTAGAGAGCTCACTGATCCCAGAACACTGCTGGAGGGTGCAAATGAGCCCTGCCGCACGCTGCCAGCTATTATTTAGACTGCCCGAAAAGGTGGAAGAGAGTGAGAGAAAAACTGTGTAGGCGAGAGAACACAGGTCACTGGACTGTCCCCAGTGGGCAACCCCTTGAAACCAGGGGAAACGGAGAGCAGGCTGGAGGAAACATGAAGAAAGCAAGGAAAGAGAATGGAAGGAAGGACGGAGTAGTTAAAGGCCGGCTGACCAGAGACGTGATATTAAACCTGCTTAACAGCCAGAAACAAAAACAAGAGAACACACACAGACAGAGGCCAGGCCAGCTCTCTGAAGTGGATCTTGGTCGCACGTGAGCGTGAGGGGGGAGAGATGACATCATGTGTTGCTATAGGCCAGCTGCAGCATAGCAGAAGAATTAACTGAGAACATCTGCAGCCCTACACCACCCCCCTTCCCCCTATACACAGAGTACATATATGTCTGTTAGGAAGGCTTTCTCTTAATTCAATTAGTGCAAATTAGTTAAAAAAAAAAAATAATAAATAAATAAAATAACACAGATGGAGTAAACAAATAATAAAATATAATAAAATAAAAATTCAGAAAAATTCAGAAAACCTTTAGTAATGATTAAGGTCTATCAATTGAGCAAACTTGTTTTTTATTTATCAGCAAAAATATTAAAGGGTTAGTTCACCCAAAAATGAATTTTCTGTCATTAATTACTCACCCTCATGTTGTTCCAAACCCATAAGAACACAAATTAAGATATTTTTGATGAAATTTGAGGGTTTCTGAACCACACATAGGCAGCAACATCAATGCACCTTTTGAGGTCCAGAAAGGTATTAAAGACATCGTTAAAATAGTCCATGTGACTACAGTGGTTCAACCTTAATGTTACGAAACAACGAGAATACTTTTTGTGCGTTAAAAACAAAACAAAACAAAAATAACGACTTTATTTAACAATTTATTTAACGACTTTATTCAACGTTTCTGTGTTTACGTCCAAACGCCAGCTCAGTATTGGCCGACGCTGTACATGTGAGCAGCACGACGCATGCGTGTGATACTGATGCAGGAGCTGGCCAATAACGAGTCGACGTTCTAAAGTAGAACACGGACGCGCTGCACTGCATAAACTGTGTGTGACAACAGTTCAAATTGTTAAGTCATTATTTTTGTTTTGTTTTTGCACACAAAAAGTATTCTCGTCACTTCATAACATTAAGGTTGAACCACTGTAGTCACATGAACTATTTTAACAATGTCTTCAATACCTTTCTGGACCTCAAAAGGTGCAATGATGACGCTGCCTATGTGTGCTTCAGAAACCCACAGATTTCATCAAAAATATCTTAATTTGTGTTCCAAAGATGAACGAAGGTCTTACGAGTTTGGGACGACATGAGGGTGAGTAATTAATGACAGAAATGTCATTTTTGGGTGAACTAACCCTTTTAAATACTGTAAAATTAATCAGGTTAATATTAGATCACGGATTCATTGTCTATATGATAATGTGTTTTACTTGGTCTATAGGTCTATTTCCTTTGTATTGTAAATTTAGTGTAAATGTATATTTGCATGCATTCAATAACATGGGGGTGGGGGGTTAGCCGTAACTCGGGATAACAATTAACACACACACACACACAAAGGCAAATCAGTTCAATAATAATGCTGCTGTGCTGAACCTGATCCTGCACCTGCTGTGAATGCAAATCTGCATAATGACAAACACTCATAATAAATAAATAAAATATAAATAAAATTAATAAAATCCAATCGCACGATGAAATATTAAAAAACCCATATTCCACTACCCTTTCCCTTCACAAAATGAGTTCCTGCACACCAATGATGT
This sequence comes from Hypophthalmichthys molitrix, assembly GCA_037950675.1. Lineage (NCBI taxonomy): Eukaryota > Metazoa > Chordata > Actinopteri > Cypriniformes > Xenocyprididae > Hypophthalmichthys > Hypophthalmichthys molitrix. The sequence continues at coordinate 19,158,223 of CM075510.1, read as the reverse complement.
ACTTTACAAAGACTATATATATTACCATAGAGGATGGAAGTGTTTTTATAAATACTTACTTTAAACCAGTGTATCATGTAAGACTGTCTCAGTGTTACAAAAAGTGTTAATTGCTAAAATGGACAGTAGCTCAGCACAAAACACAGAAGCCAGCATGATAAACATTTAGCTCATGTGCAAAGTGTCATAGCTCTTCAACACCTGAACACTCTTCAGAAAGAGGTCAACAGCTGTCTAATAGATCCTCACAGTATTGCGGACGATGCCGCATCTATCAGTGCTGTTTATTGTTTTAAGTACAGCAGATGAGTGGAATTGTGCTTATGTGCATGTCGCTATAATAACAAGCTTTATCCGACTCAAGGGTTTAACATTGTGTCAGTCATTGCGGTTAAACTGTTAAACCGCCACTTACAGGTGCCACTGCTAAATGTTGATTCATACCAATGAATAAAACAGTTCCAAAGCTAGCCCTACACTTCTGTTTGTACAAGTCTTTTTGCAAAAAACAAAAAAAAAACAAACAAAACAAACATTGACTTTCATTTTATAGAGCCAAATATACAGTATATATAAGTTGATACAGTATATACACGTTGAAATCCTCTAGATTACAGTGTCAGTGGCATAAAAAAAAGAGACAAAGAAAAAGAGAAACTGAGAGGCTGATGAGTTGAGGTGATCTGTCTTTCCCTGCTCTCTGAGGTTCATTGTTCACTTAATCAGTTTTGTGGCCCTCGAAGACGACAAGCTCGTTAATGCCGGAGATGGTGGTGGTCTGATTGTCTGAGGGCCACATCAGGATCGATGTTCCCACTACTGACTAGCAGATTGTCAGCGTGCAAAGCAACTTACATGGCCAATCCCTTGCTCTTACTGACACTAGGATGGACAAGTAGGGTGGTACCTGCTTGCGGAGTTCCTCTGCGGCTCTTCTGTAGTTGTGGCCATTGGTGTTGTGGCTCTTGGCGGTGGCCGCCGTGTGCTTGTGGGAGATGTCACCAGACGCATCACACCTCTCGCTACAATCTCTCCCCACATTCGACTCTCTGCCTCTTGATCTGGTATTGAGCTCTTTGTCCTTGTGTACCTTAAGGCCATTTAACACTGGGGAAAAGAAATAACAGGGTTATTAAAATACACAAAAATGTTCAGTAATGTTATTTTACAGTGTCTTTGTTACATATGTTAAATGTAGTTACTATAGTAATAACTATAAATGATGCATAATTATGTGCAATTATCCCTAAACCAAACCCTAATCATATAGTAAATACGTTAATTAATATTACTCAGTACTAAAATGTATAATTACACTGTAACAAGCACACCTTAAAAAAGTGTAACCAAATATTCTTTATAAATTGTAGACTATATGTTAAAATATTGTATTGCATTGCCTTCTCAGTCCCATTTTTCGTGCATCCTACTTGGCATGCAGTGAATGTTTCAAATCATGCACTGAAAACATTAGGCATACTATTGCAGTGTATATTTTTTTTTTAATGTGAAAGCATAGTGTGTTTTGGTATAGACTTGTGCACAACCCATTGAGATATGCAAGAGAGTTTTGATAAAACAATTTTGACATTTCTGCAGTTTTGCCTTACTTCACACAGTGTGTACCACATGTACTTTTACCATTGCTAGCGCATTTTCATACTTGGAAGTATGTGAACAGGCATAGCCTTTAGGCAAAGTTGTCGTAAGCTACTAGCAAAGTCCCTTTCAGGCAAGCAATTTCACTTTCAGTCATGCAAATGCAGCTCCTGTCTCTTTGAATAGGAAAACATCAAGTTCTCCAAAGCTCATAAGTTTTGTTTCTCAATGCTGAAATCATGGGAAAAATTTTTTTTTTCAGGCTGGACCAGTCAATGCGCATTGCGCCTTCTCTTATTCATAGTAATACGAGTGGACCGTCTCTGTATATATAAAGTCTTTGCTACTCTAAATGTATATAATAAGATGTTTTATGAGTTTTTGTTAATTTTACCATGGTAAAACTCAAACAAAATAACATATGATATGAACTCAACCTGACCTTCCATTTCTGGTTAGAAGGATGAACCAGATGGATGGCCAAAATATGGGATTAATAAGGCTAAACAACTATTTGTCACTTCGATAAAGTCATAAATAAAGTAGCAGATAACAACATGGGTGGAATAATTCCCTGTTGTTTCACTTAACATTTTAAAAAGTAAATAAATAGTAGTATACAGCATACACTAGTATTCAATTGTGAACATAGCTACTGTATAAAACACCAAAAGATGCAAAGGCAGCCTATAGCTGTGACAGAAACAAAACCATTACAGAGAAAGAAAGAGCTCTGACAGACATGCGAGTGACAAAGTGTCAAAAGTAACAACTATTAGGAGAAATACATTCCACCGCAAGAAACGAAACAGACGAAAACTACCGTCAGCACTTTTGTCCTGAGCAAGTTTACAAACTGTAAATCTACATCTATCATATACAGAAGTATAAAAAACAAAGACAAAAAACAAAACAAAAGTAAAAAACAAAACAAAACCCACAACAAAGCAAAAACAAACAAAAATAAAAAAAACAACCAAAAACAAATCAAAACAAAAAATAAAACAAAACAAAATGTCCTTCCCTCTCATCTGTAAGTTTGTTTTTAATATGCATTTGTAAATGTACTTTTTTTCTATAGATAATGCTGTAAATAACTATTTTCAGCATTTTTGGACAGGGTAGTCTGTCTGTTATCAGGCCCTCTGGACCACTCTAATTAACACATATTCAAACTGCTCTCTGTATTTATGACTGCTCACTTTAATTTTACAGTGTTTAAATATCAACAGGCAGCAGAGCGTGTCAGCGAAGGGGAAACGGACGGGCTTTCGCGCTGTAAGGCTTGCACTTGGAACTGCTACCGACAGCTGAACTCAATAAAAGGTGTTTAATTTAGAAATGTAAACACGCCTCTGGGTTACTGAGGTTCAGCGAATGAAAGCCGAGCACTGTGGTTTCTCTTGCTCTGAGAGACACACACAGAGAGAGAGAGACTGGAGCTTTGCCTGTGCTTCATATTAAAGTGTCACATCTGACATGGGCCAGCTCAGACAACGGGCTGCCTCCAGTCACCGGATAAGCTGAGGACAGACAGCACGAGAGAGAAAGAGAGAGAGAGAGAGAGAATGGGACGGGGGCTTTCCTGAACCTGGGACAGTCAGGATGATCTACATAGACAAAACTTTAAGACTGTAAAGAACAAGGAGCAAATTCCTGAATCTGGGCCAATCTGGAGCAATCAAGATCAATTTGAGAGGAATAAAACAGAGCTAAATTATGCATGAACAAGAATACACAATAAGAATAGATACAATAGCTTGCACACAGTCACTGAATCTGTACAGTATATTATCAGTGACACATATATATTGTTCGTATTAAATGTTTCATTATTATTATTTCATATTTTTTACAATTTAGCAATTATATCAATGTCTGTTGTTCTAAAATTACAATATATAAGAGTATTATCAGTGACAGCATTCACTCAAAATATTAAAAAAGTGCATATCCAGTAAAATAACGTATTAAACCTAATAGTGAAATCAGGCGTTATGAAAAATAATATACATTTTCAGTATTATATATAGTAGTTTAAGAGCATCATTAAAATGATTTAATTTCGTCCCATGTGCTTAACACAAATATATAAACAAGTCTTTAGATCGCTGACAAAGCAGTGTCTTTCTCGGTTTGGAAGCGAAAATGTTGAAAAGACAATAGACAAGTGAATGTTGTGAATGAATGTTTTGGAGAGATCACTTGAAAATATTAAATACTACTCTTGCCGCTGCTCAAATGGGCCTCAAATTTTGCTCAAATTTTCTTTCTAAACCAGGTGTTCCAGTGCTCCATATGGTCCATCCCTGTTCACTTTACAATGGAAATCACTGCAATACAGTTGAACACATATTGATTTATTTGTTTGCACTCCGAATTTGGGATTTTTATGAGCTAATGTTGTTTTTTCCCTCTCAGGAGAACATTGTTTTGCGAACACATTTGCGGAAATAAGATGAAAACGCAAGCTGCTGCAAATAATAATGAATTTGGTTGATTTTGCATGAAATTCTGCAATCGTCAAATCTTGGAGGGACTCTTCAGACTATATATGCCAGCAGGTTTCAAAGAAAAAAATTAAAATAAAAACTTATATAGCTAATGTATACTATATAGATGGCAGCTTGATCCTCTGATTGCTATTAAAGACACATTAAACAAGCCTTTTGGCTTTCAATTATCTACTGACAGATTAATTTTGTTTGTTAACATGATGTTCCCCTAATACCTTGCTGCCCCTGTTTAAACTCACACAGCATCTACTGAGAGTCTCAATAAAGTGCTCAAACAGTCTTATAGGACTGTCATTCATTTTCATTCATTTGTAGAGGGTGTGTGAGTGTGTGTAGCGTACAGCGACGTGTTGCCCGCCGTTACTCGGCACAGCTGTGAGCTGAATGCATAAACACCTTGTTACCGCCTTTTCTACTAAAGTGATAATTGGAGTGGAAAGATGGAAGCGTCATGTCCCACTCCAACATAAGATTCCCATCTTCACACAGGAAGCAGCAATTCTCCCCCCCTCTCTCTCTCTCTCTTAACACGTACAGCTTGCACAAGGCATGTACACTACCGTTCAAAAGTTTGGGGTCAGTAAGGCTGCATTTATTTGATCAAAAATACAGTAAAAACGTTTAAATGTATATACTTTAAATGTAATTTATTTCAGTGATGGCAAAGCTGAATTTTCAGCATCATTACTCCAGTCTTCAGGGTCATATGATCCTTCAGAGATCATTTTAATATGCTAATTTTAAATATATAAACAAGCTAATATGCTAAATTAAGATCATATTAATGAGAATATTAAATGTTATTTTTATGATATTGCATACTTTTTCACACCAATTAAACATGTAATTGTTAATTATAACAATAAAAACAATTACACAGTAAACTAGATAGACAAACTACCTCTATTTTGCAGCAATTGTTTTTCACCCTCTGTTCTTACCGAATCCGTTGATCTTGCCAGGAGGTTTGCCCTTCTTGGGTGTAGACTGACATGATGTGGATGCCACACTGGGTGGTTTCTCTTCCTCAATTTCATCTTCATCATCCAGATCCTCCTCATCCTGAGAGCTGCCGAAGTAGGCCATGTTACTGGGTAATGCCGGTGAGCCTGAGAGGCGGGAAAGAGAGAGAAAGTGTTAAAGGAAGCCACAGGCCCGGCACATTTACTGAGAAGTGGCCGAAGAAAATGGGATAAACCAGCACAGCTCTGTAATCTCAGTTTCTATTGCAACTGTAATCCTCTCAAAATCAGCTGCTGCTCTGGATGAGATTAGAGGACTGTTGCAGCCGTAGGATCGCTCCTCAGAAGACTGAGTACATTACACTCCTCTGTTTCTGTGTGTGCTGAGTGGAGATTTGCTGCCACAAGTGACTGTGTCTGACTGACATTTCTCTTAAAGAGAAACTACGCTTTAAATAACACCAGCTGATAACTTGCAGCACACTGCAAGATTGCAGCCCCATGTGAAGAGCCCCATAATACACTACTGCTCCTGGATCATGCAAAGCTTGAAAGAAAAAAATTTAAGTGCAATATACACAGTATACAAAACCAAGGAAAGACATGAAACCTTCGGAAACAAAATGAAACGAAACAAAACAAAATGAAAAAACAAAACGAAAACAAAACAAAAAACAAAAAAACAAAACCACAACACAAAACAAAACAGACATTCATAATTGATTTGATTTATTTTTATTATAATTATATCGTTATTAACATCTTAACAATAGTAAAATATTTAAAACGTTTTTTCCTCAAATAATTACAAAGAAACAGCAATTAACACATTGAACTAAAAACTTTGAAGTAGAAAGACTCAAGTAGTATTTTAAACCTGTAAAAATCTGTTTTATTGGTAACACTTAATAAGGTTCATTAGTTAACATTAGTTAAGTACATTAGTTAACATGAACTAATAATGAACTGCACTTATACAGCATTTATTAATCTTTGTTAATGTTAATTTCAACATTTACTAACACATTATTAAAATCTTGTTAACATTAGTTAATGCACTGTGAACTAACATGAACAAACGAAGATCAGCAAATACAGTAACAAATGTATTGCTCATGGTTCGTTTATGTTAGTTAATGCATTAACTAATGTTTAACAAATGAACCTTGAAGTGTTACAGTTTTATTTATAGCTTCGAAAAATCATTTTTTTACAGTATGGACACACATCACATTACACAGAAGGTCCAGCAATAGCCAAATCTACAACAATATTTCTCGTACAAACAGTGCAAGTGATGTATGTCAAATGCCTGTTGCCCATTAGCTGCTAAAGATGCCCCCTCCAGCCCTATCAGTGCAAAAACCTGCACTACTGCACGTCTGCGGTTCGTCCGCACTACACTGGGCAACAATTATCATTATCTAGTGCTGTTCTCCGCCAGCCTCATGAATGAAACATGAGTGTGTCGGCCACGGCCCTGCAAATGTGCTCTCATTAGCTCTCTATTAACGTGAAGCTGCAGCCGGCGTGGCTGCGGTGGTGATGTCATTGCATACATGTAGCATTTGACATGCCATGTTAATAGTTATGGTTCGTGTGACAACCTTTATAATAGCAACTGAGACAGGTTGACTGTTCGGGGAACAAAATAAAACGACTGAATGAAGTAGAATGAGATGAGATGCTATTAAATAGACTTGACACAGCAAATAGCAAAAACTAAAGTTAAAACTGATAATATAATTAAAAGCCAATTCAAGATAATTAATAAATACTACAAAAAATATACAAATAATACTAAAATAACATGTTTTCAGACCTTACATGTTTTTGGGTTATTTATGTACTGTGTATGTTAATGCCAGAGTTAGGATTGGTTGAATATTGATAAATTGATACAATTTTGAGGTAAAATATTACAATATCTATCCATCCAGGGTGTCCCGTTTGTGGCCCGAGACGCTGGGATAGACTCCAGCATCCCCATGACCCTGCAGAGGATAAAGCGGTTTGGAGAGTGGATGGATATTACAATACTTTGAAATATTAGCTCTAACCACCTCACATTCTCCAAGGATTATCAGTCATATAATATGCATGATGTCCTTTGTGACATGAGTTACAGAAAGAAACTCCTGACAAATACATATAGGCTATAATGTAACTTCTATACGTTGATGTACAAAACAGGCCTACAGCCTGCTTTGAAACAAAGCCACTATGATGGTTACTCCATATGGCACAAGGCAAACAAATATGACAGGATAATCTTCATTTTTAACATAATTTCTAAAAACACAAGCAGAGATTGAACAAAGGTGCCAAAAAACAAACAGGGCCACTTAATGTCAGCTCAACTAATTAAGAAAATGGCTGCCATTATCATTATCTTGCGCTCCCATGCTGTTGGAGGAAAAGGTCAAAACGCCAATAGCTCACAGACTTGAGGGTCAGCCGGGGTCATGAATGGGGGAGGGAAACCGCTGACATGGTAAGGCAGCCATTTTTTCCTAGCTTTAGATACTCTGTGAAAAGGATGTTATTGTCATGTAATCTGTTTCAGACGCCCCCCAAAATAAGTCTTAGGCTCATGAGGTTTAGCGAGTGCCCCAGGGAATGCTGGGTAGGGAGTAGCCCAACTATAGCTCCCGGTCAGGGGTGCACAAACCGGATTTTTGATCGCAATCATGCACCGCCTGTCACGGCTTCTCCCCTTAGCCTCTTTCTCTGGAGCCAAATCTAAATCTGTCATCTCCCAGAGAGAAGGAAAATAAAAAACAGACCTTCCCCAATCCCCAATTATGTGTGCTCTCATATTCACAGGCTGACACAAATCATAATTAAAGATGAAGGCATCCATTACAATTGTCAGTTTTAATTCAAGCACAGACATAATTACAAGCGAAGTGTTCTACTTCGGATGCTCTGCTTTTGTACCATTTTATAAAGCAAAAGAGGTTAAAATTAAAGCTCGAGCAGAACCAATCAATTCTGCCTGAGCAGATGTCCTCGCTCTGATTGGATGTTTGGTTGCCGTGCGGACTGTTTTGATCAGAATCATGGTTAGAGGGAATGAGGAAGTATTCCTAAAAGAATAGTTCACCCAAAAATGAAAATTCTGTCATCAGTTGCTCACCCTCATGTCGTTACAAACCTGTATGACTTCCTTTCTTTTGTGGTACACAAAAGGTTAGAGCTTTGAAGAACTTTCCAATCTATTTTTTTCCATACAACTAAAGCACACCGTTTTGGAAAAGTATACATATTATAAAAAAAAAAAAAAAAAAAAAAAAAAAAAAAACTGTACTTACAGATAAAATAAAGTTAATGAAATTATTTTGATGTGTTGGCTAACATACTAAAGCACATATAAAGTGCTTGATTATAATTAGTGTGTTATTCGATATTATGCTTAAAGTAGTTAATATATTTTAAATGTACTGAACTGCAACTTCATTATTACAAACTTATAATTACAAATGTGACCCTGGACCACAAAACCAGTCATATGCGTTACTAAGGACTTCATTTCAAGGCAATTTTCTCAATATTTTGATTTTTTTGTACCCTCACATTCCAGAATAGTTGTATCTCAGCCAAATATTGTCCTAACAAGCCATACATCAATGAAAAGCTTATTTATTCAGCTTTCAGATGTCTAAATCTCAATTTAAAAAAAAAAAAAAAAAAAAAAAAAAATGACCCTTATGACTGGTTTTGTGGTCCAGGGTCACAAATATATTTAATTACATGACATACAAGCTTTAATAGAAATGAAGTTAAAGTATATTTTAGTTTACTATAAATGCTTGTCAGTTCATTCAGCAGTACACTTTAACCAGATCTCAAAAGACAATTACATATAAAGATGTACTTAAGTCCTACTTAAGTGTGTCAAATATTGCATTTAATAATAATTTAAACTAATACATTTTCATTTAATTGCAATTAACATGTAAGTGTCTGAAAACATTAAGTATGTATTTTTTTTTTAAAGTATAATATTTCTGTAATAAGTACTCTTTCACAAGAGTATAATAACCAGGGGCTCTTAAAAGCTCTTAAAAGGTCAAAAAGCACCATTAAAAGTATCATAAAAGTATCTCAAATGATTTGTGTGCTAATTCTAAGCTTTATGTGTGAATTTAAAGTTAATATTCACTGAAAAAGGTGCTCTACGCTTACAAGTTCGCCCATTATGCTTATTAAAATTTGGCATGCGGTGTCACTGATGTCAAACCGACTTTCCGTGAACAACTTCACATAAGAAAAAAAAAGCCATACAGATTTGAAACAGCTTGAGGGTAAAATGAATTATGAAAGAACTAATTTTTAGGTGATCTATCCTTGTACAGCTTGATTTGTACAGGTCGCCCATCTTGACCCAATGTTGTCAGGGCTCCTGTCGGGATAACAGGTTTTCAAGCAGGTCGAGGTGCATGGCAGTTGAGTGGAGAGATGTTAGACAGTCAGCAGCCCCCCTGCCTGGCACTATATCCCCTCTATGTGACAGCATATGGCACTATGAAGTGCACTAGAGAGCAGTGAGTGAGGGGAATAAGGAGGACATTAAAAACATTGTCTCTGGGCTGTGGCGGCAACAAGAATGCGAGGGGATTATGGATTATATCTCCTCTAATTTACATTCCTGAATGTCTGCAAATCCATTAACCCAGTTTGCCCTATGCTTGAGGAGTCGCCGGGAGAATTTAATCAGCCTGCTGCCCCACCGCCAAGCCGCACACGTCAGCGCACTTAATTGAATTGAAATCAGCTATCTTTGTTCTTTCGTAGCGCCAAGCCAATGCAACAGCTTTACGCTGGCACACGTGGCTGTGGTTTGAATGCGGCTGCTGTGGCCTGAGAGACATAAATAAGGACTTTAAGACAGGCAACGATATCCAAGAGACACTGGAATTGAACTAACGCTTATGAGGGCATTCAAAACCACATAAAAATACAGTTACAACAGCCTATTATGTAACACGGGCAATAGAGCACGTTATTAATTTACTCATATCTCCTTATGTATTTATCTAGTTTATAATACGAGGTGTGGGTATGGCAGAGGTTCTGAATCAAATTTAATAATACTTCTTAATCTTTAAAGAATTTAGTATAAATACAATTATTATACTACAATATAAACTATAATTACTATTTACACTGCCAATGCAAGCGGATCACTTAAACAGTTCATTGACGTACACTATGAAAAAAAAAAAAAGAAAAATCATCTCAAAAATGAATCAGACTTCCCAGCTCTATACGCATATGAGAATTCAAACAATAAATGTCTTTCCATCATAAGACATCCAAAAGATGTTTAAAACCTTTTCCTTACACTTATTGCTTAAAATCTTATTGTTTGACTGGTAGATTTCACACAAACACTCACACAGGGAACTGTTTTCTCAATGCAATGAAACACTCATCAGGATTTAAAGTGGCATGTAGTGTGAAAACAGAAACGGCTTACGTCAGAGTGTAATTCCTGCATTGTGTTTGCAACGCATTACTTTACATTGCATCAGAACACACATAAAGCAATACGGATGTAAAAAATAATCCATTTTAAAAACAAAAACACTGCTAATTATGTTGTTGTCTCAAAAGGCAGAACCCTAGAGATTAGTCTTTTCAAGATAGAAAAACCTCTCTTTTGAGAAGACCGTCAAACACGTCACAATGTCACATTAATCACAGCCTGTGCTCTACTCAGCAGTCACACCTGGTGGTCCGGTTAAATACTTTTTCTATGTCAGATAAGAGCGGTGTTTCACTGGCAGTCAGCCATAACTGAGCTATTGTAGGACTGCCCATTTGACCCTGGCTATATTTACCCAGAATCCATTGATCTGTATTTACCCATCCTCTCTACCTCCACCCCTGTGAAAGATCAACACTGTCTGCTTACGACCGCCTCTCCTGATTGCTGGAACAGACATGCCAAAGTAAAGAGAACTCTGGAAGATACTGAATGTCAGGGATTCTTTGAAGGATAAAACGACACATGCCGTTATGACAACTCTACTTCTCATAACACCAGTGTATTGTAATGCCATTTGGACAACATAATGCTCCACACACACACAAATATACACATTAGCTCGACCTCAGCAGGGGAGTATCATCTATAAATAATACCGAGGCTGGTGTACAGTTATTGAAGTGCGGCCCATCGTCTAATTGCCGGTGTGGAAAAAACTGCCAAGAGAGTCACTGAGAGTTGAGGCTGATACGCAACACCCTCAACGTGTGGATTTGGCCTCTCCATGACCTCACACACCAGTCCAAGTCAAGTTACGGCCAAGTCTGAGAAGACCTGAGCTGACCCGACTGCATACATGGGGCATAACGCATCTGATACAACTAGCTAACATTTCATACGGTACCGTCACTTACACAATCACGCGTCAAAGTGATTAAAAGACTACTTTTACAGAAGCAGTGAGTGTTCATAACCATAAATTTTGGCTAATGAATGTCTTGTTTTCGGAAAACATGAGACAGGATAGTTCTGGCTGCTATTCTGAAATCCCAGCGAGGAAGGAAAGTTTATAGTGAAATGAGGCAGTCTAAACCATCTCCCGCAAGGTTTAAGTATTATGTTGTAAAAACTCCAGCCAGAGAATAAATTCAAAGTCCAGCAAGTCTTCGTTCTCAATTTTTTTGAACGGTACAAACGGAACATTCTGCTTCCACTTTTCCTACCTTTTACACATCTCGGGACATGCATGAAACGGGAGAGAAACTTTTCTTTTTTGATCATTAAATTCTGATACTAGTAAATGAATTTAAACAGTCAAATAAATATGAATGTAAAATAAAAAGGCCCACACAAAGTCTACAGACAGAGCTAAGAGCATTTTCTGCACAGATTTGCAGGGAAAACCCAAAGAATGGACTGCAGTGTAGTAAAACTTAAAACTAATTAGCTGAAAACATTAAAAATTTTATAAATGAATTTAAATTAAATAACTTTCTCTAGATTCTCAGATTCAACATGAATTGGCTATGAGGCTCCAAGCTACCCTGAAGCTTTTAGTTTTACCTGTTCTGTGGTAAAACTAATATTTGAGCTTTACTCTATAGAAACACTGTGTACCGACCTTGAAAGCAGGGGGTACCCATAATCCCTTGTGAAAGGCATAGCTTGGTTCACAAAGGTGGGTGTGTTTGTAAAAATGTGTGTTCATGACACTTCAGGTTGATAACACCATTATTCAACATGAATCGGTTGGTGTTGATATCTTCTAACTTTGAGAGTCAATGTTTGTGCAGCAAGTGCACTGGAGTTCAGATACCACCTCGGCCATGACACCAGACACTGGTGCTAGGGTTCAGATCATTTACCTGGACACCAGGCGAAGGCGAAGGCTGTAGGAAAGGTTATGATCATGAATGAAAACTATTATGAAGACAAAAACTAGCAATAAAATAACTAAAAGCTGGAGTTCCCAAAGGGAGAAAACAAGAAGCTAATACAAAACAAAAAATAAAAAGATTTTTAAGTGGTTTGATTAGATTAATTATTGCAGGTAAATCTGACATTGGCGAAACCACAATAATTAACTGTGAAAAGCATATCGGTTAAAGCACATAATGGCTCAGCTCACTTTGTGAAACATTGCAAAACCAACACAAAACACATTAGAGTCTTCTGTAGTTCATCTGAACTGCCTCAAAACATAAAGGGTCTAAACAGCCTCAATAATAACCCCTGAAATATTTTCCAAATTGGCATGCCGTATCTTGGCAAATTCAGCAACTAGTTGTTGCTCTGAGCGGATACAGTCCATGCTGCTGGATGCCCTATAATGATGGTAGTTACGATTTACTGCTAAATGTAGCAGCAATGACACATTTATAGCACATTTAATTGTCCACTTGGACTGCAGTGTGCTGTGTTGAAACTTCAACTTTGATTGTATTATTTTGTAATACATGGTGCCATTGCTAATAAAGTGTTAGTTAGAACATAGTTAGAACAATTTGTGGTGCTGTTACTAGAGAGAAAAAAAAAACTAAAATGATCCTGAAACGATTTAACAAAAAAAAAAAAAAAAAAAAAAAAAAAAAAAAAAAAAAAAAACACCTTTACAACTAAATAAAACCAAAATGATGAAAAACAAATAATAATATAATAAAACTCTGGATGGTAAGGCAAGGAAGGAAGGGCATTGAAAAATAAGGCAATACCTCGAAGGCATATAAAGGTGAGGAAGTCTTCTGTCTTGGGTTTGCGCTTGGAGAGGAATGTGATATGTGTGAGCGGCGTGGGCAGAGAGGGGTCGGCCATCTTCACCGGCGTGGTGCTGGGAGAGTTGGGTTGAGACTGAGCAAACTTCCTCTGTGCATGCAGTCTGGGCCTGAGAGAGAGAGAGAGAGAGAGAGAAAATGGAAACAATAGATTTTAAACACACTTGCGTTCTATCATATAACTGAGACTTTATGGATACATTATAAAAACTTTTCTTCAGCAAATCCCCACTTGGCACTGGGAGTCGGATAACGTTGCCCAGAGCAATAAATTCCTCTTAACTCATTTGCTCTCGTGATGGTAAAACTCCACTCGGGGCCTTGCTGTTGCCATGACTAATTCAGTCGATCTGGAACCCTTTCAAACAAGTTTTTGGTCTGATTAGCACACAAGAGCTGCTATTTCTGATAGTTATCCAAATGTTGATAACTGGGTTGAGTACTGGAACAATAAAAGCTACAAAACTGGAAAAAAATGTATTCACCCATATTTAATCTTGTTGAACTGCTAGCAGGTGAAATATGGAAAGGTGGCTTTAAAGATAAGGACTGGCTTTACTATTGCCTAATGTTTTTAAATCTTTCATAAAAATCTGACAGCGTTTCCAAAACAGTTGTGAAACCTTATACAATAGGAATATTTTTATAACAAACCGGTTTCCTTCTTTAGCACTTGCAAGATGTTGTCTAACTCAACCTCCGAATGTTGATTCACATCAAGGCTTTGAAATGTAATTAAGTTCTCCATTATGTGCAGTGAAGACTTCAGCAGCAGCTGATGACTGATAAATAGCACTAAGGATAAATCAAACTGCCAACATTCAAGGCCTCTCACACTCACTCATTACAGCTTCTCCTTTTGGAGACATCCAACTCACTGACTCTACAATTCAGTTCAACTCTCCACGGGAAACAGCATGGAATACTAAAAACAGTGGAAAGTCATATGTCTCAATTCTTCCTCCACCCTCCGTGCCGTGCCAGAGGCGGCACGCGTGTACGCACTTTCCATTTCAGCTGCATTTCATCATTTTACCCATACGCACTCCCCTCGGTCCACGGCTGATGTTTGCTGCCAAATATGTTCTCCCCACATAGAATTAAAGAAAATAACGGGGGATGGGTAAAAGACAAACATCATTCACTCCTTTACAAATTAATCTTATTCAATCAGAGGACCGTGCCTGAGATGGTTTGCCAACCGCCAGCAGCTTTGACGAAGCTGCAACGGCATCGCTAATCAATTCTCACCAGCGCTGCGTTCTGCAGACAGATTGTTCCTTTTTTTTTTCCTGTTTCAGACTCTCATGACTGTGACTGATGGCATGGGCACCTCCGTTATGCCACAAAAATGGAGAAATTCTGCAACTACTGTTCACGACTATTTTGAACAAGGTGAAAACACACTTTCTGACAAATTTGGAATCTTAATTTTGTGGTTCCAAAACCATTATTGAAGCATTTATGAAGAATTGTTCAGTAAGCTATTCATTAAGTCTATACAGTATGTACTTTTTATAACACACCTTTTGTAATACCAAAGGTGTAGGAAATAGTGCAAGGACAAAACTACCAAACTGTGTTAGTGAATGATGAGAGTCAGGCAATTAAATGTGCTGAAGTCTTTAAAAAGACAGGAAGGAGGACGGGAAAAAAAGGAGACTGAAAGTCTCACAGACATGAATATAAACAAGAAATTACAGTGAACTATAGTTTATTTACAGGAGAAAAAAAAAATGAAGTGGACACAAGATTAAAATACAACATGTGTTATATTTCAAAAAGACGCATAATCACCCTTTAAAACTCCTTCATCTGTTCATCTGACTGCAGCTCCACACCCAAACACTGACATTAATTAATGAAGATTACACAGGCAAAAAGTTCATCGAAACATTGGAGATAGCTGGAGGACTAGATGACAGCTGAGTGAGATTTCAGCCAACAAACACAAGCGTAAAAAACCTTGCCTTTAAAACATTGCTGCTAGATATTCAACAAAGCACTTACAAGCCGGCCGATTGCCCCATTATTTATTGATTGCTAAAGTGTTTCAGGCAGAGGTTTAACCTCATTTAGACTGGTCCAGGGGAGGACTGTTTCTTCGCAAGAGAAATAAAGAAAACAATCTCCTTTTCTTGCCATGGTTTTCATAAGAAACCTAAATATTTTTAGGAGCTGGGAACTGCTGCTTTAGAAGCATTAACGCAACCATAAGTACCAGAGTAATTCTGATGCAGCTGTGCACAAAAAGGATCCATTAAAACAAAGAAGGATGTCATAGTTCATAGAGTCAGTCTAGACTGCTCTCAATTTCAGAGACGGCCTGCTTTTATTGGACAATTTATCCTATCTGTTCCTCATTACAGGGTATAATGGCCAACTGTTTGGCATGCAAGTACCCGGTGACAGAGATGGAGGTGCATGCTGGGATAGTCGACATGATGTAGTGTAATCCCTACACATGATGCAGAAAGTGATTTTACAACTTAATGCATGTCTCTCACCACATCTATACAGTCTAAATACAGACCTCAACATGGTATACAGTACACTTAAACAAATGAGAGAGAAACACAATACAATAGGTCCAAACAGAAATGGGAAAAGTCCTAGGAAGACACTATGGAACCGCAACTTTCCTGGAATGTTGATGGCTTCATGCAAATGTCTGAGCTCTCTGAAAATAGAATGGCTATGATGCTCTTAAGACTCAAACTCTAAACGTAAATGGCTTATTTAAGTGATAGCTGTGTTTCAAAAACTAGTGAGTTCCCTGTCTGGCTTTTAAAAGCATTGTAGGCACTCAAAATGCAAAAGCTCTTTCCAAAAAGGTGGGAAACAACATTATTCAGCCTTCTAATTTTGGTCAAATTCTAAGACAGAATCACATGCATCATTTGGATGGAAGAAAACCCAGAATGCATTGCACCAAACTCAGGGAAAATTTTTTATATTGAATACTGAAGACTCTAGATAAAAATAGTGACATCTCATTAAATATTTACACAATATTTCTGCACTATGCATATTTGGGCTTGTTAGAGTAAATCGTTGTCTGTCTCCATGCTAATGTCAAACTTTATTGGAATCATATGTGCTAAATACAATTTGTGTGTCGTAAGACATTGTTGCATATGTAGAGTGTTCCAATTCAGTGACATTTTTTGTCTCAGATGGTAGTCATCTAAGTAAGCAGTAGACAGCACATAAACTTGTTAGGTTTTAGAGAGTTCCAGTGTTTTGAAGCTCTGCATATTTTCCCAAGTAAATTTTCAGGAGTTGTGGCTGTTCCCAATTATAGATTGTCTGCACAAATTAACGATGCACTCCAAAAAGCCCGGCTCCAAACAAACTTCAAGACACACCTGTCAACCAGGGAACAATGATATTTACTGTATATTGAACCTTCTGTATTTCTCAGAAAAAGAGAGTCTGTAAACTGCAACATGAGTGATGGAGGGTGGAGATGGGATCCAACCACATCCTCTAGACAGGATGGGTTAAGAGGGGCCATGAGATTGACTGATCTGGGCATTCCGGTTCCGCTGGTCTTTTTCTTCCTCAATGGGCAAGAGACACTGCAATACAATAGCCCCGTGGAGCTTCCCAGCCTGTGCACTCCTTAATGGGACAGATATGGGTTCTCTTACAATGCCAGTCTTTTAACAAGAGGCTCATGCATAATTTACAGCTGATGAAAACCACAACAGGGTAAGGTCACTCCAGGAACTAGGGCTATGATCCAATTACCATTTAGCTCATGGAGGCCAAAAACCTATGATGAAGAGCTGTGCCTGAGGTCAAGTTTAAAGGATATTTGGTGCAGACTGGTATAAACAGAGATGACTAGAAGGCATTCAGGAGTTTCAATATATTTGCCTCTAGTGTCCAAGTCTCTACCTCCAAATTCACCCCCAGCTTCAATTTATCTGCCTTCAAATTCTGTCTTAGTTTTCAAATGATCTACCTCCAAATTTGCCTCCAGTTTCAATGTATCTGCCTTCAAATCAGCCTAAAGTTTTCAAAGTTTCTGCCTCCAAATCAGTCTACAGTTGTCAACGTATCTGCATCCAAATTTGCCTCAAGTTTCTAATGTATCTGCATTTGAAAGATGCCACTAGTGTCAAAGTATCTGCCTCCAGTTCCAATGTCAAATCTTCTTGCAGTTTCAAGGTATCTGCCTCCTAATCGATCTACAGATTTCAAGTTCCTACCTAAATTTCAATCAGCAGTTTTCAAGGTCTATGCCTCCAAACTGGTCTACAGTTTTGGTCAAAGTACCGCATCCAAATCTGCCTCCAGTTTCAATGCATTTGCCTCTAGCTCTCTCTCCTCCACCTGTAAGGGTGTGCTTAAGATAGAGGAACAACAAAGAGGTCAGACCAAATTAGGCCTCATGGAGATCAGCCCAGCTGGCCAAGATGTGGAGAGAGCCAGACAGAGGAGGAGTGAAAAAGTGAAGAAGGGGCAGTCAAGCGAAACAACCAAAAGGAAAAAAAGCAAGGGGTGAGCACCTGCTGGGAGGCACGGAGGGAGGGATTATGGCAGGATGTCCAGATTCATCCTCCTCTAATCCCTGTACCTCGCCCTTCAAAGAATGCCCCACTCTGATGTTACATGTGGAGCTCTTCTGTGTCATTGATTAGCTTTTAGGATAGCAACAAGAGAGGAGTTGAGTTTGTCCCATCGGAAAGGAAAAGAAACAGCGATTGCCGATTGGATCCATGGGGCTTAATGGAGCTTAGGAGAGGAGGTGAAGGAGAGTTACAAAATGCTTTGGTAACCTTTATGTTACCTTGCTTTACAAGCAACAGCTGTTTTGAGCTGGTGTGAACAATCAGAGGAGTGGTGTATATCACTGAAATATATGCGTGAAGT